>OY829329.1:37912654-40562438 GCA_963691655.1 Toxonevra muliebris
TCAATCAAAAAACATGCTTACATACATAAGTATTGTATTAATTATTTACCTACACATATTTTTGTAAACTTTATATATTTAATTATATGTATTTATTTGCTTTATTAATTTCAGACCTTGGACCATGCATACGTCTAGCGGCGATGATGAAGCACCAAAAGATCCTAGAATATGTGAGCAAGACTTCACGCAACAGTTCACTGAAAATGACTTTGAAGGTTAGAAATTACTACATAATAATTAATTAATAATTAATGAAATATAAATTTATATCTAATTGTAACTGGTTAATGAAACAAACCCATGCTTACATACAGTGGCAAATCCAGAGAGGGGACTAATGAGTGTATTTTAACTCTACCCCAATACGGTTTCTGAATCAAAACAATATTTTATTCAGATTATCTAAAACACACTGATAAATCTTCCTGCTTTAGCTTCTAATATTTCAACAATGAAATTATAAAATTAGCAAAGAGAAAGTATTTTTGAATATACTTAATATCCCTTTACACTATACAGTCGCATATCTGCAACCAACCAGTGATGACAGAGTTTTAGTATGAAATTTCCTTTTATATAAAAAAATTCCCACAAAAACTCCCTCGCAAAAATAAAGAAAACTTAATTTAGACAAATACTTATTTGCATATATGCAATAGAGATACTAAATTGAAAACGATACACGTAACAAAAACTTATTTTATTATGGCAATAAATAATTAAAGTTTACATTTATAATAAAATTTTAGGTATAACAAAGAATAATCTGAGAATCAGTACAGGAATCACACCTTACAAAACTGGGAATTCTTTCTAATGACTCATATAGGTTTTGCAGGTAAGAGATGTGAGTCAATCTTAGGACAGTGGCTTTCACTTATACATACTCGAAGAAGGCATCTGGATGACCATTAAATGCCAGACGCCAATCAACATTCCATAGAAGTAAGATAGATATTCAAATTTCTAAAGGAGGTTACACTTATGGAAGAACTGTATGTCCATGAAGGAGCATAATTGATCTTATAGTTCGCAGTGCATTCCCCAAAATAATAATACTTAATAAAGGCAGTGGCTCTGACTATTAGAGTTCAGTAAAAATATATGAAATACAGAAATTAACCCCGTTCGGAACCGACGTTAAACTGAGATGAGTGGAATAAAGCGTTATCTTGCCGCAAAATCATTTTGGCTCAAAACTCGACATCTTTACCATACGAAAAAAATATGATACTAACTCGTACAACAACTATAACGTTTTAAAGGCTGCTGTTATAGCAATAAAACCAGATAGTGGACCACCCCTTATTTCTAATGGCGTCTTTTAAAAAAATCAATAATTATTTACCGATACACCTGGTAATTGTACATTTTAAGCATCTTTGTAAATATGTAAAGAACTAAACTACTTTGATGATGATTTCTCTTGCTATAACCATTGATGGCAATGGAATATTTCAATTACCATTTTCAGTACTGCAATGGAAATTACAATGAAGAGTTCAAAAACAATTGTAAACAAACAATAGGTAGTTGGAAAAATTACTGATCGGAGCAGCGAAGCGGTGACATTTTCATTGCTTCAGCTCCAGCTCTAGCTCCGGTCAAAACAGTGTGCACCACAGCTCCTTGCTCCAGCTCCACGCTCTGCTCCAAAGCCCTGGTTTGGGCCTCAACGTCCAATTTTTTTAGAGTTGGCCCAACTCTGAACATGGTGCTAGAATGAAACATGATTTTTGCATCTGAGAATGTTTATGTGTTCATCACCTTCAGGTAAAATCTTCCAAAGATATTTTTTGAATACAGCTTTTTTTTTCTTTTTAAGAGAAATGGGATTTTCATCTCATTATGAAAGTTCACAGAGGACTAAATCCAAGAAAAGGTTGCTCATAACATTTTACTATAGGCAGAGCTGGGTAAATTCAATTACATTACATTCCCAATTCCAATTACAAGGAATTATAATTGGTACTTTAATGTTTTCAATTCCTTGGTAATGGAATTGATAAAAGTTTCAATTCCATTAGAAGGAATTGTAATCAGTAATTAAAATTTTTAAATTCCTAGGTAATGGAATTGGAAAAATTTTCGATTCCATTACAGGGAATTGTATTTTGTAATTAAAAATATATCAATTCCTCAAAGGAATTGAAACTATAATTGAAAAGAAAGGAATTTATTATTCCAAAAACAAAAACAAAAAAAAAAATATCGGAAAACATTGTAAACTGCTTCTAATAAGCCGTTACGAGAGAAGAGACCCAAATTTTATACGGATTCGCTCGTAATGGCTTATTAGAAACATTTGGAATTGAAAAGGGAATCAATTACTTTCGAGGAATCATTCCAAGTAAATTGGAATTTAATTCCAAGAAAGTAATTGATACACTTAAATAATAAATTCCTGTCTTTTCAATAACATTTTGAATTCCTTTAAGGAATTGATATATTTTTAATTACAAAATACAATTCCCTGTAATGGAATCGAAAATTTCAATTCCATTACCTAGGAATTTAAAAATTTTAATTGCCGATTACAATTCCATGTAATGGAATTGAAAGTGTTATCAATACCATTACTAAGGAATTGAAAACATTAAAGTACCAATTACAATTCCTTGTAATTGGAATGGAATAAAGGAATTATCACTACCCAACTCTGACCATAGGTTACTAGACACCAGAGACGTGTAAACTTGATTTTAGAATTACTCTCGATGAATTCTCGGAACGGGATAAAAAGTCCATATCTCTTAAAAAGGACAAAAGAATATATAAACAAAGAAAAGTATATTTTACGGAATATTTGACTACAAGGTGTTAAACATATAAACATTCTCAGATGCAAGATGTCATGCGTGGGGCATTTTTCATAAGAGGTCTTTTTTTAAGTGTTGTGTAAGTTAGGAGGCTTTAAAAAAAATTTGGTTTTTAATTTTTTATAGATACTTTTCAGTTATGGAATTTGATTGGTATTGTTTAAGAAGATTAAGAAATCTATAAAAGATCTATCTATTTTCTTGTATTTACATTTACCCCAGAAAATCTTTTGATGTGAAAATGCTAATGTCACATACTTTTTATAATTTTTTCCGTATTTTTTTAATTTTTGAATTTATTTTATAGCGTTTTCTTTTCTCGATAAAATGTTGCATTTTTTCTGCACCGTGCAAAGGCTGTCAAATTTCGTGTTCTTTTCTGAAAAAGAGGCAGCCCTCTCCAAGAGTATTGTGTTCTTTTCTAAAAAATGTAACCTTCTGAGCGGGGAAAAATGTAGCACATTTGCACTCAAATATATGACGGGGTGAAAATGTTGCCCTGAAAATTAGTTGATTCTGACAGGGTAGCATTTTTATGTTCTTTTCTTGCGCTAAAAATGTAATATTTTGGCAGGGTTGAGGGCAACATTAAAAAATTGTTGCCATCGCACGATGCAAAAAAAATGCAACATTTTGTCAAGAAAAGAAAAATTCTAATGGAATTAAGAGAAAACTTAAAAAATAGAAAAATTAAATAATACGTTAAAACGTGAGTACACATATGTGTACTTTTTTCAGCGAAGAAGTTAAAGTTTAGGCGATTTAAAATCAAAAAAAAAACACATTGGCTTTGCCCATTTTGAAATATGTATAAAAACGAAAGCTTTTATAATCAAGTAAAAAACAATATGTAACGTATGTTATCACATCATGTGACGACTGCAGAAGGGACTCATTTTAGTTTTTTTCAAAATGTATGCATTTGCATTGTAATACGAAAATAGTAACTGAAACTGATTTTACAATTTAAGCTACAATCGACAATCAATGCACAAATTTCATATTCATCACTCAAAATTAAATTGTATTTAAACTGTGTTTAAGTGCCAGCTATTTTGAACAAACAATAAACAAAAAACAAGGAGATAGGAAAGTTTGTGGATAAAAGCAATTAAAATCATTTTTGGATCTTAAACCATTTCTGCTATTTTTGATCCGCGCTAATTGTATCTGTCTTCTTGCACTTATAGTAGATTTTTCGATCTCTACTTTCTTATTCTTCTTTTATTTATTGTACGGACATCTGTTTTTTTTTTTTTTGCTGCTACACAAATTCAAAACTTATGTAAATATCATAGATCTGAACCCCTAAAAAAATTAAACACCATTTAAATTACAATCGACAATAAACTCAAATGCCGATTAATTTTTTGATCTGAAACCGGCCCTACGTTTAGTTAAGGTTAGAAAAAAATTTATTTCAAAAAATTAAAAAGTTCTCTTTTTCAAAAGAAAAAACGATTTTTCGCTAAATAAAAATATAACATTCTTTTTTGTTTTTGTAATTATAACAACACTTAATTCAGTTATAAATAATGCGAGATTTTTCTTGGTTTCAAAAGTACAACTTAGAGATTTTTAAACACTAAATTTTAATACAGATATTTTTAAGCACTAAATTTTAATATATAATAGATAAACAAACATATTAGAAGTAAAATGTCGCTATTTCCGTGTAAATGAATATTAGCCTGGCCGCGATTTGTTAGGAAATTTCTTGAGAAGGCGATATTAATGAGCACCTACCTGAAAGGGAAAATACTTGGAAAAGCTAAAGCCGACCTGGGAATAATTTATGGTCCCCAAAAATGGGTTAAAGTTGAAAAAAGGAAATCTTGAGTTTTTTCGTTGTTTTTCTTATAAAAAGTGCTAAAATATCCTAACATTATTACGAAATTGTGAAATTAATATTTAAATTGAAGTGTTGACCAAATTACAATGTTTGAGATTGGTCAATAAACGACGATGTTGTATGCGACTTATATTTTTTCCAAGTTTTACTAATATTTTTTGAAAACTGATCTTCTTCGTCATTGCGTATTAAAACACGTTGAAATTAATTTCATAAATTTAACGCCACGCTCTGCAGCGAGTTAACGACGAATACATTTTGAAGGATTTTAATATTCCTCATTGTTTATCCATACGGATAGTTCGAACTAGAAAAAGCCAGTTTGAAGTTCGAAATTGGAAAAGAGAACTTTCATTTTACACGAAACAATTTCAGATAAATTGCATTTCAACAGATGTTGTTCATTTGGATACGTGCGGTAGATGACAAAAGCTACAGCAGGATCTTTTGCTTTGAAATGATTCACAGTTTTTAGCTTGATTTCGAATGAGACGCTCGGATCGAGAAATGCCAGTCCCACTGTTTCTGGACTCAAATACAACAAGTGATTCTTCATCTTTTTAATTATAACGTCAGACACAACTTTTTCGATTTCGGCAAACTCGAAAGCGGCGAGCAAAAAATTCAAATCGTGATTGGGACTTAACTACAAAAATTTAGATATCTCGAATGACAGGAAAAAACAGGAAAATTTTCAGACAATAACTTGTTTTCGACATAAATCTAACGTGAGATGTTGCACTACACATTCCTTGATCGCTGATTCTAAATTCTGATAATAGAAATTTTCGTACACAACTCAGGTGAAGGCATCTGCAACTGATGCTATACCTTACCTCTTTCCAATTCATTCCATTCTAACCTGCCTGGTACTGAAGGCCCCGCATTTAACAACATTCAAACAAATTAAATTTAATACAAAACTAAAACAATATGTGCGAAACTTCTTCAAAGTGAAGATTAATAAAATTTTAATTCTCAATTATTAAACTCAAATTTAATGCGTCGGGCACAGTCATTTGCCCCATACACAAAAATCCAACAATCTGTTGCCAGGGATATCGATGAATTTAGTATGTTAGAAAGGTAATTCAATTTCAATTTTTCGATTAATTTATAACTGCACTGCCAGAGGTCCTCCGAAGTTGACACTTTTCACTAATATCTTAATTAGAAAGTAGTAATTTTTTGGTGTTTCACGGAAATAATTGCCAAAAATACATTTTAGTTTTTTATATTTTAGAGCATATCAACTATACAAATTTAATCACTGTTCAGAAAAAAACTATTTTTGTATTTTCCACATATGAAAAACATCGAAGTTCAATGGAAAAATATGTTCTTTTTTGTTCTATTGCTCAAAAACTCTCTCTTTTATTTTTCTAAACAGTAAAAAAAATTCACCGGATTTTTCCGGTTTTATGAAATAATCAGTTTTTTGTAATTGACTTAAATCTCTTTTTTCACCAGATATCATATAAATTAATTAATTTAATTAAGATAAACATTACACTGGTTTACAGCCGAAAAGTACCAAGAACAAAACATGTTTAGATGGATAAATTGAGGCTTCCTCAACACAAAAACACCTTTTCTTTCTATGGTAAGAATTTTGACCGAGCAATAATTTTGTATTTTTTAGGGTATGGTTTCACTCAAATCCTTGTGGAGTCCGATCGAGATGAACAGCATATCGTTGGAAAGGCAATTGACTACCCTTTCCACCGATATGCTGATTGTTTTGATCGGTTAACTTATGGCTTTGAATAAAAATGCGATCAACACTTCAATGTAAAGAAAAAGAAAATTTTATCAACTTGAACCTTTCATTTACACCGCAACGATGAGAGCCATCAAAAAACTAATAAGATTTTGAGCTCAGAGATCATAAATCCACTAAGAATTTCATAAAAATCCGTCCATTATTTTATTTTTGCCTACTGTTTATATGGGGTCAAATCACTCTGCGACGGTATTTAAAAATATTTGTGTAGCTTTTGGCATAAAAATGTTAAACAATAACAAAAACAAAGTGTTGGTAATGTTTCTTTCTTAGTTTTCGATTCTTCCTGACCCAAAGAATTTAGAAGTACCATTTGAAAAATTTTCAAGTTCTTATTTTTCTATAAAAAATCATCGAAAAATAGAACCTTTTTCGTCGCCTTCGGATCATGGCCCACAAGGGGAAACAATTTGAATCGCTTTTTGCGTTGTAACTTACATATTTTTTATTGTTATGCTGATAAACTGTGCTTCATTAGAAAATTAGTATTTACATTAATTAAATGCATATTTTCTATAACCTCCCACTTGATTATTACTAAACATAAACAGAAAAACTGGTTAAGATCATTTAAGAGGTCATCATGTACTCACGTGGCTACTATAATCAGATTTTCTATAATTTTCTGTTCTGCTTATTTAATGTGAGATTGACAATAGTTTGTAGAAAAAATACTGTCACGACGCCAATTTTTCCCACGCACTTTTTAACAACTAATAATTTAAAAAGTGCAGTAAATCGCGTGCAACGTGAATTAAACCATTACCTATTAGTAACACTGTGCGACAAGACAGAAATTTTAAAATACTTTGGATTATTTTCCTTGCTTCTTTAAGTCAAAATAAGTGTATCAGAATAAGGATTTTATCCCATCATATTTTATTTTCCACGAAAATGCAAAAAAATTACGTTTTTGACGACCTATTAAATTGATTGAAATTTTTTCCAATATTCGCACTTATTTCATAAGTTTCAGTTTAATCCAATCGATTTGAAGATACAAAGATATAGCCAATTGTAACTGATATATCAATCCCCATACAATTTCAATTCCTCATACTGAATTTGCAGTGTATGAATTTTCTCACTTTTAAAAGTCGTAGAAAACAGATTGGACCACACTAAAATATATTTGATAGGCAAATAATAGTTCTTTATTATAAACCATATATGAATAATGTCAAAAAACTTCTTAAGATTTTATAGGTTACTGAATATGGTCATAAGCATAATTTTTTGCTCTGTGTTTAAAATAACTTAGCCCATCACTTCAAAGGAAAGCTTGATATTTTTGTCACAATTCAGAAAAATCTGTTCAACAAAAATTTATAGAAAATTTATCGCATAGTGTATTGCGGCATTTTCACTTTATAAAATACAATACAAAATTTAAATTACACTTAGCTGAACAAGTCTTGCATAAAAATAGTAAACTAATCCAGATAATGAGTAATACAAAAAGATAGAATCACAAAATTTTAATTTGAGTTATAAATTCAAGTAAATAAATATTACGAGAAAAGAGATTTTTTTTAATAAATTGCATAAACTGTTGCAAATATAATTCATTAAATCGTCACGTTAAATTAAAAATCAGATAAATCGTAGAAAAATAAAATGAGTCAACATGACGTATACGTCACATTTGCTCAACACCAGTCAACATGTGCTCTTAGTCCAGTCATTATAAAGATTTTCATCATAATAATTCTAATTTTTTGATGTCTCCAACGGTTAACCAGTTATTAGTACAAAAATGATTTTTTCACCAAGAGGAGGCTTTTTGGGGGGGTCGCACTGTGGTCTGATTGGTTAATTTAGCGTCGCGAAAGTTCAAGTCAATTGCATCAATATGAATAAATTTTTAATGAAAATACCAGAAAAATTACCATAATAAAAAATGATACTATTTATGGCATTTTTCTTGGGTTTTTTCTTTGTTTTTTTGAGCAGTCAAAGTCGCTGAATTATTTTACAATTATAGTAAAGAAAATTGTACTGGCTTTTTGTGAATTTTTAAAATTCGTATTAAAAAAATATAAACGAAATTGTACAGATTTTTTGAGTGTGCTTAAAATTTGAGGTATGTACTTAACTTTTTTATAAAATTTGGATCCGTTTGTTAACTTATAATCAATGTTTTGAACCAAATTTTATGTGGAATATTTCGTTTTTCAGTAAGTTTAGGTTGGGTTTTAACAATTAAATTCGCCAACTACCGGCATTTTTTGTTAATTGTTTGTAAATATGCGATATGTCTAAATAATTTGCGAAAAAACTAGCTGCCACTTTTTGCCTAATCATTTTTTTTACTGATTTGACGAAAAATGTTCATTCCAAAATGAGAAAGACCCAACAAAAAAACCTCTGTAATTTTAAAATACGTGGTACTTAATAAATTAGGTCTCTGTGGCAATAGAAATGAAGAAAAGAGAAGCAAGATGAGGCAAATTTTGTTCAATTTTATTAGCAAACACAACAAAAATGGAAAAATTGCAATAGAACGTTAAAAGTTTTCCAACTGCGCAACAAAGAATGGCTGGATTTGAATACATGCAGCAGATAAGTATAATAAAAAGTATTTCGCTTCCTGTAGGAATCATATCTGGAAGCACGAAATAAGGATTTTAGAAACTTCAGGGAGTTTCATATATGGGAAAATGTCGCGTGAAAAAACAATACGAGATATTTTTCATTTATTACTACTGTCATCGGATCCATTTATCACATCAATTTCAAGAAACTCCAATCAAGACCAGACCAAAAAAATTAGCTCATCGACGAAGATATTTTCAATTTACTGTCTGATCCACCAAATACAGAAGGAACACTATTGTCATTTGAATGATAAATGTACGTAGAATGTTTTACAATTTCATTTTTTTCTAGGTGTTGAAAATGCTACTTCTCATTTTAATTCTTTTGGAGGAACTTAGTTGGATTTAAATTTCATACATTTTGTAGCCAAACATCAATTTTTAGCAAAAATAATAAAAACCTACCATTAAATCGACCAAATTAATTGATTGTGACTTTCGTGACGCTAGATATCAGACCACTGTGTGTCGCTCAGAATTGATTTTTGTGGTTTTTCTACCTATCATACCCCCACTAACAATTACTAAAGAAAAATCTCAGATAAGAATTATTATAAGCTTTTGGTGGATTTTTTACTCTACCGACTGGACTATCTGTAAGTACGGTTAATTTATATATAGTGCAAAATTTATTAAGTAATGTGAAATATTATTTATAAATTAAATAATATTTTACAAAAGATTACACGTGTTCATAGAATCATATCCAAAGTCTATGTTAGAGTTTTTATTGCAATAAAGAGATAAAATAAAACATTATTCATATGCAATTGTTGTATAAATTAAAAGTAAATTTGAATTTTTTGATATTTGCTCATTAACTTCTTTAAATTGTTAACAAATAACGACCAATTAAAATGACAATATTTAGCTCTTAATTAGTGTTGATTTTTCATCATTTAATCAGCATACAGCAAGTTGGGGAGCCGCCAAAATGTTGATAAACAATAAATTTTATAAAATTATAACTATTTGATATTCCGCATTTATGACAATTATAAATGCGCAGTTTAATATTTGAAATATATTTTGTATGTTAACCCTTTTCGACACGGCTTTTTTACTTTAGAAAAAATACTGTTTTGTCAAGAGAAATTACCTTCTAATACCTGGTTTTCACTATGTCAAATTCAATAAAATTTTCGAACATGTTGGCATGTTTTATATAGGAATCTCCCTCTGTTTTCTTTTTGACAGGTAATATGGCATAGTGAAAACCGAGCATTAGATATAAAATGAATAAAAAATAATTAGAAACAAATATGATATTAAATAAGAGAATTTAAAAAAAAAAACACTACAAGCATATTGCTCTATACTTTGTAATATACTGATAAATGTGAGCCTTTGCGCTTCATAATATTTTATTAATCTTATTTATAAATTTTTAATTTATTACAGGACATCGTGCGCACACTGTATATGTAGGTGTGCATGTGCCTGGCAGTCGCCGTCATTCACAGCGTCGCCGCAAACATCATCACATTAGCAAGGAAAATAGCGGTGAGAAACAACCGGAAGTAGAACGACCAGGTTTGTTTATATTTAACAAACATATTTTCATATTTTAGTACACGCATGAGTTTATTATCGTGCCACCTTTGTGTGTAGTAACTGAGATTATCTACTTGAATATACATATTTGCATTTTCATTATTATAATTACATTTGTTAAATTATATGAACTTGAGATACACGCAATATAAAGAATACTTTTTTTTATAATGATATACGCAAATACATCATTATGCTAATTAATGTGGACAAGACAAATTTTCTTTGAAAATTATTTAATTCATTCAAAAGTAAAATCAGTAACAAATCGAAAAAATTAATACTTAGTGTGTCCACTCTTGGCTTTCAACATCATCTTAAATGGTTTTAGTATAGAATCTATAAACAATTTTGCAAGTGCTACAGATTTTCTCATCTCGGTACCACACTTCAGTCACTGTTCGAGTAACTTGATTTCGCTTGCGCAATCCATCTTTCTAAGTCTCGTCTTGTAGATTTATCACAAATTCTGGATTGGAATACGAATCTTCGAATTACCAAGAAAATCCAAATAGGTTACTCCCCTGTCAGCGAAGAATATTTCCACACTCTTGGGTGCATGGCAGGGTGTCAGGTCCTGTTAAAAAATCGGGCTTGCCCAATTTATCTTTAAGAGTTCAGGGAACATTCGATCTTGCAAAACTTGTATGTATTATAAAAATTATAAAAAAATTTAAAGTATAATTGAGATGGCATAATGCATGCTTAGCAAGAAACTGCATTTCTTTTGCAACTAAAAATTCTATAATTTGCAGCATAGTTTACTGCTATATAGCATACATTATACAAAATAACTTAATTTCAGTGCAACCTTGTACGTGAATATAAAAAAAATCTTGATTATATGCCGAAAGATTGTTATTTACGTATCGTCTTAGAAATAAACTAAGGATGAAATGTGTGCATAAGTATGTATACACACATACAAGTATGTGGTATAAGTAAATGAAACACAAAAAAGCAAAATTGAACATTTTATTTCTTTTAAATAAATGCGATTTCTACAATATGTATAAGAAGCTCGACAGGAAGTAGCAACATAATAAAGTGATGTGTGTACATATGCACCCACTAGTTAGTGATGTAACGGATATCAGTTTAGCGGATGCGAATGTCAAAAGCTGACATACGCAATATTGATGCAGATGCGAATGCAACAGAAAAATTTAAAACTAAACTTTACTCATATTATAACTAGTTGTTATTTTCAAATTCTTTAAGAAAATATTTGGGTTAATTTATAATATATAGTTTACATTAAAATTGTTATATTTTTACATACATATTATAGTTAGTATGCAAAAAAGAATGGTGACAACTATGCCGTCAATACGTAAATACTGATGTCAGTATTTATTGACATATGAACATCAATACTGATAATATACCAACGACGAAATCAAAATGTTTTGAAAATGATCAATTCGACACTGTCAGTAGTAATGAAAGTGTCTGAAAAGCTGCCGCCAACTTTTAGTAATTAGAGTTCAGTAGTGTCAAATTATATTTCGGCAATGTTTGGCAAAGCTAAATAAACTTGCGATTTGTATTGTATTAGTGAAGTTTATGTCGTTGTACCGCGACCTGTAAGACCTATTGTACGTCCCTCTTCTCTATCTACTCGAATCTACCTAACGTACCTCATCCAGTCCAGTCTATGGATGCTAGTTCTATGCTGGGCACTTGATACATACCCACACATTTCATTCTTTTGTGGATCAGTGCTCCACTCTGCGCTAAAATATGTTCTGATGGTTCATCTTGAGCTTGCTCAAACAGTCCCACGCTGTTTAGAAAAGAGCATAATGCTCCAATGGCTACCTGGCTGTCCGACGTGATAGTGAAAACATGCGAATGCAGACACCCGTTACATCACTGCTACACATGTACAATATTTACAAACAAGAGAACTCAATCAACAAGCCAAACAAATGAAAATCACAGTATTGTGAATATACATGCATATATTTGTATATATACCATATAAATTAAAGGCACCAAATACTTACAAAAAAAATAAGTTTCAATAAAAGAAAAACGCAGACAAATCAATACTACAATGAGGATATACATACCAAGATTTCATTCAAACTACTTAGTTTTTAATGTGGTTATTTAACGATATTGCGAAATTTCATTTGAGTATTAATTCATTGTATACAATATAGAAAATTAATACACAATACACAAATGCAATTGCTTTAAAAAATGAATTTAAGCATGAAAATGGCATTAAAATTATATTACTTTCATTTATTCTTTATTTGGTAACATTGATCGAGAAAATGTCTTAAAATGTTTTGTTTTTAATGAAAATTACATCCAACATGCACAAATATACATAAATGTTCTTCAGTTTACAAACTTATATACATGCAAGTAGATTTGTGAATATAAACTTTATTTAAAAAATGTCGTAATCACTGAAACATAAAAAATAAATTAATTTCCCGTTTTTTCACATTTCGTCACATGCAATCAAAATATAAATAAATTTTACGCAAAATGATGGGTCCAAATATTAGTGGTCATCACAAGACGCATCAGTTTAAACAATGACGATGGTGAATACTTTAAATTATTAGTGAAAATTTTTGCAAAATATGTACATAAATATGTAGATACTAAAATGTAGAAAATATTGTAAATGAAAAGCCATTGGCACCAACTTGTAACTACTTACAACTTGTATATTGGCTATAATTGGCTCATTCATTCAACATCCCGCTGCAACTATGGCTCATTTAGTTATCACGCTTATTTTCTTCTATCCCCTTTACAGTAACACCACCAGCGCAGCGTGTCCAATTCATACTCGGCGAAGATGTTGACGATGGCACACACGAATCACATCCACTCTTTTCTGAAATGGAAATTCTGGTTAAAGAGGGCGATGAAATCGAATGGAAAGAAACCGCACGTTGGGTCAAATTCGAGGAGAATGTCGAAGAGGGTGGTAATCGTTGGTCAAAACCGCATGTGGCAACACTATCGTTGCATTCATTATTTGAATTGCGTAGCCTGCTGTTAAACGGTTCCATCATACTTGATATGGAGGCTAACAATCTTGAGTTGATTGCTGATTTACTATGTGAGAATATGGTAAATGCTGGAACGCTACCATCAGATGCACGTGACAAAGTCAAGGATGCTTTGTTGCGTCGTCATCGCCATCAGCATGAATACAATAAGAAGACACGCTTACCAATTATACGCTCATTGGCCGATATTGGACGCAATCATTCATCATCGAAAAGTGAGTTGTATGCCGATTTAAATTAATGTATTTAAGTTAAACAATAATTCATCATTTCATTCAACGAAAATAAACCAATTTCGATATTGAATTTCAAGCGATTTTAAAAGCGTGTAATAAATGTTAAATGTCACGTGTGACTTTACAGTTGCAGTGATACTAAAAATTCATTATCAATTCATAATAAATATTTTGAAATACATTTTCTAAAGATCATTTGGAATTACAAAAAAAATATATAAAACAACAAAAACATCACGATTAATCTGTATTACTAATCTATAAAAAAAATACATTTTAGAGAAACTTTAGCATTTAAGTATTCATTCTTAGCAAATAAACAGATACCTATCAAAGTCCTCGCAATATTTGTATTTCACACAAACAAAATTGTGTATGTTTTTGTCCTACTTCAAAGTATTAAAAATAATAAATACAATTGGCCAATTCACAAGCTGTCATATGAGGCATGTGAAGCGAACGATGAAAAAAAAGTAAGGTTCTGAAATTTGTTGAAATTCGGCCTAATTAAACCTGTAGAAAATATAAATGTAGACACACAATTTTTTTTTTTTTTTGTATGAAGCTTATTTGCCAAGTTATGGGTTTTTAAAGAATTGACGTAATTGAAATATGGATTTTTAAAAATAATTTTTAGAATTAAGCAAATTTGCCCTAAAATATTGAACACGGCAATTTAAATAGAAAATTTACTGCTCTTTTCAATTATGGAATTAGACCGGAAATTAAAATTTTTTTATGCACGAAACCGGAAGTAAAAGTTTAAAATCAGACTTTTAATAACTTCTACCATTTAAAAAAAAAAAATTATTTTTCAAAATTTAGCTCAAAGTATTTAAATAATACCCTTAAAGTTTAAAAATGGGATCTGCATTAGTTTAGGAGATACATGAATTAAAGTACATAGCTACCACGCTCAGTGCGACACCTATGTATCTATCTCCTAAACTAATGTAGATCCCATTTTGAAATTTTAAAGACATTATTTAAATAATTTAGAAAAATAATTTTTTTTTTTTTTTTTCAAATGGTCGAAGTTATTTAAATTCTGTTTTTAAACTTTTACTTCCAGTTTGGTGCATAAAAAATTTTAATTTCCGGTCTAAATCCATAATTGAAAAGAACAGTAAATTTTCTATTTAAATTACCATGTTCAATATTTTATTGTAAAATTGTGTGTCTACTTTCATATTTTCAAGAAGTTCAACTAGGCCGAATTTCAGAACTTTGCATTTTTTTACGTTGTCCGCTTCACATGAAATGCCTCATATACTTACGTATAATCGAAATGGCGTTAATTTTGTATGAAAAATGAGAGGATATGACACCAAATAAGACAGCTTGTGAATTGATCAAATGTAATTATAACTCGAAAAATGAAATACATCTACATACTATACATATATCTTTGTGAAAATGCAACAATAACAATAAATGCAATATACAAATTAGACCTGCAACAACATCAAGCACATTCAAGCAAACATCCCTCAACACACTCACTGTATGCCATGTCACCATCCGGATTAGATGGAATTCATACACCGATGGCATCACAATTGTTTACGCCATGTAAAGATCAGCGAGGTTCATACCTTGCAGTCCCAACAGGTACAAATACAAAAATGTATTTTCAACAAACAACAGTAATTGTTTTATGAATCAACTGCAAAAGTGCTTTTTAGTTAATTTTTGAATACTTGTAAATTATTTAATATTTTTTCTGCGTTCCCAAAAAAAAAAAAACAACACGAAACGTAAACTAAGCACCAAGTGCCAAATGTAAAAAGAGTAGGTCGCTTTTTTCTGTACACAAAGCTATACCTATTTTAAGATGATGCGAAATCACATTGCGTAAAAACTAAATGTAAAATGCACGCACACAATTCAATAACACACACACACACACGATTAAAACAGCTAGCTTGGATATATGTAGATGTGCAAGTGTAAATTATAAGTAATTGTCAAAGTTGCACTTAAATTCTGTGATTTTAAGAAATTTAGTTAAATTCGTTGCACACATTTTAAAGAACGATCAAACAAACATTCAAAATGTCACCTGTTGGATAAAATCGCCTATTATCAATCACCAATCATTTATTCGTCATCAGAATCTGCTGAGTTCAATATAAAGTTACATCTGAAATACATTCCATACATACATGTAATAATAATTTTTAACTCATTGTCAGATATTTATGTATTACCTCTCTAAAAATTATAAGTTTAATAGTAGTAATTTATCATATTCAGCTGACATTGGAGGTTTTGCAACCACGCATCTTGGTGCCATTGGTGTAACCACTTGGTTTCATGCTGGTGCTTCACCAAGTTCCAGTCAAAAAAATTCTCACGGACAACCCGAACCGCAAATTAAAATGAAAGGTCTCAAATGAAAAAACGCATACCAAGTGAAATTCCATGTTTTTGAACAAATATTTTTGTTTTTCTTAAGTCATTGCAAACTTTTCTTCTACTTCTTCTTACAAATATTTTATAAAAATACGTTAATGTTTTATTCTTCTAAATATTTCTTCTTCTTCAGCCTTCAAATTTCACTGTTGTATTATAGATCACTTGTACATGGTGTAAAATTTACCAGTTTTTATTTACAATAACAATAGAATTTATCTTTTAAAATATTTTATTTTTAAATGTTTTATTTTTCTCATTTCTAACTTTTTTTAAAATAATTTTGCACTGTTTCTTCAACGCTTGAAATACATAAAATGTTTCAATTTAAAGCAACTCTACGATATTAAACAAGTATTTATAATCACAATTTCGTCTTCAAAACAATATAATCACACATACCTAAATTAATTAATTCACAATAAAAATCAAGTACAACAACAGTAATGTTCGCAAACGTTGTGCAGTCATCTGAACTTAGAGCTACAGATCGTTTGTCAAATGATATACGCACTCGTATCAAACATCAAAAACTTAGTGAGAGTTTCAACTTCAGCTGATTTTTTGCGCTTTTTGTGCACTAAATTTGATGCTTTCTAATTTTCCTTAGCGTTATGACAGCGTATTTGCAAAAATCAAATCAATACATAAAAACCTTTGTATATTTGACTACAATGGCACGAATATATTGAGGAATAGGGATTTTTACTATTCTGGGTAGCGTTGCCAATCATCCCGTTTTAAAAATACACTTAATTAAATGGCGATTGCTTAATATAATTTTTGTTGATCATAAAGTGATCAATTTTCGTTCATAAGACACACAGGTAGCAGTGGCGCTGCAGAGGCGTCTTATAAACGTGACCATTGTAACAAAAAGAAGAATCTAGAATACCCTACCAAATGTTGTAGATGGCAAGAAATGTCGGAAAAAGTAAATAAAATATAGTAAATAATAAATTAGATATTTTTTAAATCTTTATTTATTAATTTTTTAAAAGAAAAATAATGATAAATCATTAGATTACTGAATTGAGAGGAGCACTGGTTGCCAGGGGCTTAGGCTTTTAAAATTTTATTTATTATATATACAAAAAAAAATTTATTCTATTCTGTGTGTTGCCTTCACAGCAACAATATAAAAAAAATGTTTATTAATTTAATACCCTTAACCTTACCATAAAAACGATGACAGAGAATATACAGAGAATGGAAACTTTACCATTACACATGGTGCCAAGTGATTTAGTAGACCTACCACAGTAGTGCCCAGCGATTTAGTAGACCTACCACAGTAGTGCCAAGCGGTTTAGTAGACCTTCCTCAGTAGTACCAGTCGAACCAAAAAGTATTGCTGATGTTCATGGTTTTTTGTTACACTTTACTATTTTGCCTTACTATTTCCTTTGACTTTACTCCTATTGCTATATGTTATATTTTTTGTGTTATGAAACGTTTCAAAAATTGTTATTTTGTTTTTTAGCACACAATCAAAATATTGAAATCGTACCAACTATGATTTTTTGCTAAAAACTATTTTTATATGTCTAAAAGCGTTATATTCGTAGTTCATTCGATGAACAAAACCTTTTTGTTTACTCATAATTTTTTCATAAAGACCAAACTGAATAGATGCCTGATTTCATTTATTATTATATTTATTTACTAATAAGTTCACATAAGTAAGAACCAAAAGTTTTAATTGAATGAAATTTATTTAGTACAATTTTTAATAAAGAGTACTTTTTCCGCACTTTTTTTTTTGCATACATTTTCGCTTTGTTAGCACGGCAATACATATCCATGAATATTATTCACCGCGCCAAAAATATTGGATTATCTTTTTATTTTGCGTGAATAATTTTATAATATTAATAATGACTAAAACAGTTTTTTTCAAAACTTATAAAATAAAAAAAAATGCCTCATCAGAGAAAATATATGGTCTTTGTTTCTTCTTCAGCAATAGTCCAGTGTGGGTCTGCTGTGATGGCGGCCAACGCTCTGCCTTCATTTACAAAATTTGTTGCACTTACTGAAAACAAATAACAATTTTTTTGTTTAGAACAAGAGAACAGCTCTGTTTTGTTTGGTTACTTACTTTTTAACGTATTTCCGCTTTCACCAAGCTGAAATTTCTGTTCCAATCCAGAATTTTAACATCTCATCAATCGCATTTGCATATATCGTTTTACTGGCGCAGTCCATCCTTCTCATTTCTGCACTCCTCTATGTTGATAATGAAAAAGCCTGCCTGCAAAGATAAAGAAATATATTATTGTATAATTTATTATCGTTTAAATTAAAGAATATTGCAAAAATACTTACTTTTGCATTCAATTTAGAAAATGTGAAAATTTAATCAGCTGATTTATTTTTCACCACCAACAACAACAAAACTGAGGTGAACTTATATATATGTCTGTCCGCTATAGCGACATAAAAAACGCAAATTTTTCAAAAAATTAGGAGGAAGAGGAAGACTTTCCATTCTCTGTATATTCTCTGACGATGATTTCAATTGTAGCTTCTTTGCTTTATTTACTTAGAACACAAGTTGCTTGTAGAATCGTCCAGATCAAAATGGACGAGCAATTATAAAAATGTCTAACAAGTAATGAAAATGAATGTACATAGGTGTTGTGTGACAGAGAAGTTTTTTACGGTAAACTTGCATTTGCTGACACAGTTAGAGTAAATGAGTGAGAAAAGTTTGTGCTCACCCGATTAGCGTAATTATGTATAACTGTCCACTGCAAATACAAGTTTAACCCATGTGTAGACTTAAGTTAACATTTTATTACACACAAAAAAATAAGGTAGTACTATTTTTAGGAACTAATAGTAATTTAAACTTATGATGCGTGAACATTCTCCCCTCCAAGAACAACTGTTCTTAATCTAAGTGGAAAGAAAGGGAATGACGGCCTATCGTTGGGAGTGTTTTAGTCGAGTTTTGAACCTCCGCTATGCTCCGACTCACAGCGTATTCTGCTGTAGGCTCCATCACTTCCTTCCAATATTGGTAGATTGGAGCCATCTTTGTTGGGGTTATCCAATGGTTCATCTAAAGGAAGAAAACAGACTTTAGTGATAGGTCTTTTGATGAGTTTTTGTTTTGTATAAATTGAAACCACTCGAACTCTTCCATCCTTTCCAGGATGAACTTCGTGAATGCGGCCTAAGCACCATTGACCAGGAGCACATCGTTCGTCAGCTACAAACACCAATGCGCCAACTTTTGCGTTTGAATGACAATGAAGCCACTTTGGGCGAGCTTGCAAGCGGTTGAGATATTCACTATACCAACGTTTCCAAAAGTGCTGCTTCATTTTCTCGATTGCCTTCCAACGGCAATTGCGGTTGATGTTGACATCCAAAAGGTTTTCTTCTTGGACGCAGTTGATGGGCTCTCCGATTAAGAAATGGCCCGGAGTTAGGGCGTTGACATCTCTGGGGTCAGATGATAAAGGACAGAGTGGTCTAGAATTAAGGCATCCCTCAATCTGAGCAAGTAAAGTGGTTAGTTCTTCGAAAGAAAAAATACGATCGCGCATAATGCGCTTTAGATGGTGCTTCGTGGACTTTACTCCTGCTTCCCACAAACCTCCAAAATTTGGGGAAGCAGGAGGAATGAAGTGCTAATCAGTTCCGTCCGTCGTTAAGCTATCGCGTAAATCTTTTGGCAAAGAAAGCTGACTGCGATGCATCAGTACTTTCAGTTCCTTGGATGCGCCAACAAAATTCGTGCCGCAGTCGGAGTACAAATCAGTACAAGCTCCTCGTCGAGCTACGAAGCGGCGAAAGGCTGCCAGAAAGGAACTGGTAGTCAAATCTGACACCGCTTCCAAATGCACCGCCTTTGTAACCATGCACACAAAAAGACAAACGTAACCCTTTGAAACTACTGCATTACGTAACGTTGAGTTTTTGATGAAGATTGGTCCAGCATAATCTACCCCACTATGCTTGAATGGTCTGGCGGCGTTTAACCGGACAGACGGCAAGTCACCCATTATTTGCTGAGCACCTTTCGCAGCATAACGGAAACAAATTATGCATTTACTCAAAACAGCCCTTGCTAGTCGCACACCTGAAAGGATCCAAAATTGTCGACTCACGTATGACATCGTCAAAGTGAGTCCGCCATGTAGCGTTCGCTCATGAGCGTCTAGAATTATAAGTTTTGATAAAATATTAGATTTCGTTAAAATTGCTGGATGCTTTGTACCTGGAGGTAGGTTGGAATTACTTAGTCGACCACCTGCGCGAAGAATTCCCTTTTCATCTAAAAATGGCATGAGTTTAAGTAAAGTTTTATCTTTGACCTCCTTTTATTTCGTAAGGCGAAAATCTCATGGTAAAAATCCAAATGCTGAGTCATTTTTACAAGATAAAATAAGGACGTGCGAGTTTCCCTCGCAGTCAACATTCCAAACTCGCGTAATTCCTTTTTACATTTGCAGTTATTCGTAAATCTAAGACACCAGGTAACGACTCTTAACAGTTTGGTCAGTGTTGCAAACTTGTGCAATAGATCAGGATACGGTCTACTTGAAATATGGCTAACAATTATCGATTTACGCTCTTCCAAAATAGATTGAAGGTTATTGGGCAACTTTGGCCAATACTCAGATGGCTGAGTTAGAAATTTAGGTCCTTGCCACCAGGTTTCATATGATTTCAGTTCTTCAGGAAATAGTCCTCTGGATGCACAATCGGCAGGGTTTTCAGTAGATGGTACATATTTCCATTGCATGACATTTGTGTAGCGTTGAATCTCGCCAACACGATTAGCAACGTACACGCTCCAACGGGATGGAGGCTGCCTAATCCAGCTTAGCACAGTTGTACTATCACTCCAATATGTTGCAGAACATATGCAACCTGGAGAATTTAGATTAAAAGTTTCAATCACGCTTGAAGCAAGCTTGACTAGAAGCGCTGCCGCGCACAGCTCCAATCTAGGTATGGTTACTGTTTTGATTGGAGCTACTTTTGATTTTGCCTGAAGAAGTGAAACTAAAATTTGGTTGTCGTTAGTCAAAATGCGTGCATATACAGCAGCGGCATACGCGACTTGCGAAGCATCGCAAAAGCAGTGTAGATCGAATTTACACTTTGGAGAAAATCCTATCCACCTCGGGATTTGTATATCATGAAATGCTTTTAAAGTTGACTTGTATGTATTCCAAGTTAATTGAATGTCAGCGGGAACTTCTTCATCCCAGTCGACACCCGCAAGCCATAGCTTTTGAAACAGTAATTTTGCAACAATAGTGGCTGGGGTGAGCCATCCCAAAGGGTCAAAAAGACGAGCGCTATCAGACAAGATTGTTCGTTTTGTCGTTTTAACATCTGGTTCGAAATTAGTTGTAAACATAAATGAATCGTGAGTGGTATTCCACTGAACACCAAGTGCTTTAACCACATTTTCTCGATTTAAATCAAAATTAACCGAATTCTCTCTTAAAGAAGGTTGAATTGTGTTGAGAAATTCCGAAGAATTAGAGACCCATTTTCTAAGAACAAATCCGCCCTTATTAAGTAGCGCGCATAAATCTTTTTGTAGAGAAATAGCTTCAGATGAAGTGTCCGCTCCTGACATCACATCATCGACGTAAAAGTCGGCATCTAAAACAGCTGATGCATGCTCATACTCATGCCTGTAGTCTTCAGAAATTTGACGCAAAACGCGTATGGAAAGAAAAGGGGCTGGCGTAGTACCATACGTTACTGTATTCAATTGATAGATTGATACTTCGTCATTTGAATCATAGCGCCATAAAATTTGCTGGAATTTTCGATGATCAGGTGACACTTCAATCTGGCGAAACATCTTTTCAATATCAGCAGTGAAAGCATATCTATGCTTTCGCCAACGTAAAAGAATTTGAAACAAATTATTTTGGAGAATAGGACCCCCGCATAATTCTTCGTTGATTGAAGTTGCGCCATTGGGTTTGCTACTGCCATCAAACACTACTCTTAACTTAGTGGTAGAGCTACTCTCTCAAACGACGCCGTGATGTGGCAAGAAATAAGAGTTGGGCTGAATATCAGCAGGATATCTGCCGACCTTGGTCATGTGTACCAAGGTTTCATATTCTTGCATGAAGGCCTTGTACTGTTCGCAGTACAAAGGGCGTCTCTTAAATGCTTGCTCTAAATGCTGAAGACGTTTAAAAGCATTGTAATGATTGTTTTTCAAAACTGGAAGTTTACCCGAATTAAGCATCGATTTAAATGGCAAATCAACAATGTAACGGCCAGATGCGCTACGTTGAATAGTGTTTGCGAAATAGTCGTCACAAGCTTGCTCTTCAATGGTTAGCTCTCTTTTTTGAGTGATTTCCTCCTGCTCCCAAAAGGAGCGAATAAGATTTTCGAGGTTGACATTATTGACCATCACCTTATGGTCAAGGCTGCCTGTGGGTCCAGATATAACCCAACCAAAGTAGGTATTTTGAAAGAATAAATTATCGCGAATGAAAGATTTGCCGGGTATGACAATCTTACTAAATACATCAGCGCCGAGAATGATATCAATTTTATCACCTTTATCGAAAGCGGGATCGGCGAGAATATCAATTTGTAAATCCCGAAAAATTTTGGTTACGCCCGTTGCCTTTGGCATATATGAGGATAAGCGTTGTAAAACAAGTCATTGCATGTTAAAATGTGATTATTTTGAACTGACCAAATGTCGAGCGTAACTTTGCTACGACATAGATTTTGGCTGCTACCTACGCCAGTGATTTGACAGTGAGTCTTGCGCTTTGCCAAATTCAGCAATTGAGAAGCACGTTCGGATATAAGGGTCACTTGCGATCCTTGATCTAACAGCGCTCTGAGTTCAAATTCAACAGAAAGCGATTTGACTATAACTCGAATAGTATTTAATAGCACGTTCGGAAATACTGCAGCGTTGTGAGCAGAAGCAGAGTGAGACGATGGTAAACGTTCCGCGCACACGTTGGCAGAGTTTATGCAACTATCATCAAGAAGAAAATTGTTATCCGTATGTAAAACGGTATGATGAGCCTTTTTACAACTGTTACATCTGTAATTCGATTTACATTCACGTGAATGATGACCACGCACGAAGCAATTGAAGCAAATGTTATGAGATGTGAGAAAACCTGTCTTCTCTTTGAGAGACAATGCTAAGAACTTAAAACACTTTGACAAAGTGTGTGGCTTCTCACAAAATAAGCAATTTTGTTGTTGAGAAGCATGATTAGCTTTGTAAACTTGACGTTTGGGCTTAGACGAAGATTGCGTCGACTTTTGCATTTCTTTTCCAGTAGACGTTGAGTTATGAATAGCTTCAAGAGTACGAAAACAGTTTTCCAGAAAGGAAAATAGTTCCGTAAGCTTTGGCACCTCAATAGCTGACTTTAAAGAACGTTGCCACTCCTTACGAGCGCCAATGTCAAGCTTTTGAGATATTATATGAATCATAATAGGATCCCAATTCGAGATATCTATCTTAAGGTTTTTCAAAGAAAATAAACACTCTTGAGAGGTATCAAGGATTAACTTAATGCTTTGAACACTTCCATCTGAATCAGGAATAGAAAATATTTTCTTAATTAACGTTTCAACAATTAAGCGTTGATTATTGTATCTCTTTTCGAGGATTTCCCAAGCGGAATCGTAGTTAGATTCAGTAATGGCGATTGATTTAATTAAATTAGCGGCTTCGCCGCACAAAGTTCCTTTCAAGTATTGAAATTTTTGAATTTTTGAAAGTGAACTTACATCATGGACTAATAACGCGTACATGTCTTTGAAAGGAACTCAGTCCATATAATCACCTGTAAACTTAGGTAGGGAAATTTTTGGCAATTTTGCCTCCACTGACTCTGATCGATTATGTGACATTGCAAAAGTGCTCGCATGCACTTCTGGTACTGCCAATGAAAGTTCTTGCAAACAATCTAGGACGTTGCCTTTAAAAGTAAAAAACAGTTCTTCGAATTGACAGAAACATCCGTCAGAAAGGTACGGCACTTCCGTAGAACTTACGGAATTATCAGCGATAAAATCTAAAATTTGCTCATGTCGGTCATTGAAACATTTTTGCTGATTTTCCAGCCCTTGCAGAATAGATTTCAGAAAACCACATGTTTTTTCTGATGCTGGTTTGACCGTGTACCGAGTGTACATATCAGTAAGTCGTTGTAAGAAATCGCGTTGACGATCAATGAGTTTAGATAGATCATCCATCATGAGAAAAATTAGAATATTATTAAATTATTTAAAAATTATTAGGAACGCAGTTCCCGGGTTTCGGCACCATTAAATGTTGCCTTCACAGCATCAATATAAAAAAAATGTTTATTAATTTAATACCCTTAACCTTACCATAAAAACGATGATTTCAATTGTAGCTTCTTTGCTTTATTTACTTAGAACACAAGTTGCTTGTAGAATCGTCCAGATCAAAATGGACGAGCAATTATAAAAATGTCTAACAAGTAATGAAAATGAATGTACATAGGTGTTGTGTGACAGAGAAGTTTTTTACGGTAAACTTGCATTTGCTGACACAGTTAGAGTAAATGAGTGAGAAAAGTTTGTGCTCACCCGATTAGCGTAATTATGTATAACTGTCCACTGCAAATACAAGTTTAACCCATGTGTAGACTTAAGTTAACATTTTATTACACACAAAAAAATAAGGTAGTACTATTTTTAGGAACTAATAGTAATTTAAACTTATGATGCGTGAACACTGTGATTGATTAAAACACTAACTCCGTTTTTTTTAAATATGTCAATTTTCCTCTTGATTAGATTAAAAGAAAATGGCAACCCTAATTCTGTTTTTTTGTACGAGGCTGTTCACACGGGCGCAAGCATGAATGCCTGTCTGAAAAAGAGAGGTAAAAAAAATGGTAGTTAGAAAAAGACAAGCCAGTTTGTATCTCCTTCTTACTACCTATTTTTTCTACCTCTCTCTTTCATGCTTGGACCCGTCTGGACAACCACTAAGATATGAACAAAATTTTAAGAGCGATACAATGTAAAAAAAATTGCCGTTTGCGTTTCTTTATAAATCGATTTAAAATAATAAGTAGTATGTATGTCTGTGTTAAAGAAAGTTGAAAAAGTTAATTTGGCTTGTTGCATAAGTTATTTTGTGGCTCTTTTATAGCGTTTTCTTCACAAAATGTTGCATTTTTTTTTGCAAGAAAAGAACAAAAAACGTTATCCTGTCCGAATTAGCTAATCTGTAGGGCAACATTCTCACCCCGTCATTTAATTGAGTGTTACATTTTTCCCCGCTCAGAAGGCAAAATTTTTGAAGTGAAATTTCTTTTCTCTTGTCCCTAGAGTAAAACCAACCAGATGTGACGTCGCGCGTAAGTTTGCAATGCGACATAATTTTGTCGAGCAACGTGCATGAGGGGCTAAATATCAATATTCCGTAACTGAATTCACGAGCAAACTATATAATAAACGATTCATAAATAGTTTTAATTCAATATAACATATTAATTACACACACACACACACGCCTATGGCAAAAAGAAAAATGTATAGCGTCGCCATCTTAAAGTTTATGATAGTTATACATTTCACATACAGATGGCGCAAATTTCCAAGGAATTACATGAAGATGTCGCACACAAAAAGAGTTCGTTTACAATTGTCATCGAAATTACCGGTACAGAGTTGCAATCTTTGTTTTAGAATTAATCCAAAAAAAAAATTGGTTGTGTATTAACGAACACAAGGCAGAAGCGAAACTTCTTGTGAATTAAACGAAACACAAGCAAATGAAATTAAAAAAATTGGTTGTGTATTAACGAACACAAGGCAGAGTGAAACTTCTTGTGAACTAAACGAAACACAAGTAAAAAACAAGCAAATGATATTAAAAAACACAAGCCAATGAAGTAAAAAATTTAGCGATTGAAAAATTTCATTTGCTTGTTATTTACTTGTGTTTCGTTTAGTTCACAAGAAGTTTCACTTCTGCCTTGTGTTCGTTAATACACAACCAATTTTTAGAAAAGAACACAATACGCTCTGAAAAGGCTGCCTCTTTTTCAGAAAAGAACACGAAATTTGACAGCCCTCGCACGGTGCAGAAAAAATGCAGCAAAGTTTACTTTAGTGCTTTGTAACGTGTTTTCCGTTATTTATACAGTATTTTTCCGTTTGTAAAAAAACTGGTAGCCCAGGTAGAAACTATCTCATGACAAAGTGTCAGTTACTTCTAATTTTTCTCACCTAAAAGGATGGTGATTATTTAAAACAATATGGGTCCTCATTTAAACTCGAAGACTGGCGCTAGTTTACATGAAGGTACCATTTGACCAACACGAAAACTAGAGTGCAAATTTGCGGTTTGACAGTTGTGATTAGAGTTCCATTGCAGTATTTTGCGAACCGGGTTGTTATTTCAAAGGCAAAGAAAAAGAGCAATGGAAAAAGTGAGAATTGATGAAAATATATATTTATGTCGGATATTTAATACTTTAAACTGAAATTAAAGGGAGAAAGCCTTGAGCAAGTTTGTAATTTTTACGTTTGGAAGTTCATTGTATTTCCAATATAGAAACATTACATACCAACTTGATCAAAAAGTTACCGGAATTTATTCAGAAAATTAAAAATACAAGTTTATTCATCTAAATCTATATTGTCCCCTTCAAAGTAATCCCCATCGACTGCAACACACTTATGCCAGCGCTTGATCCAATCCTCGAAACATTTTTTATATTCGGTTTTCGGTATGTCCATCAGTGCTTCCTGCGATTTTTCCATTACTTCCTCTCGGCTGCTAAAACGCGTTCCCCGTAATGGTTTTTTAACTCGATTGAACAGAAAGAAGTCACAGGGAGCCAAATCAGATGAATTCGGTGGCTGTTGGATGGTATTTGTTGAATTTTTCGTCAAAAAATTACAAATAATGATGGCACTGTGCGATGGTGCGTTATCATGGTGCAAAATCCACGAGGTTTCTGTCCACAATTCTGGTCTCTTTCGGCGAATTGCTTCACGCAAACGCCTCATAACGCCCAAATAATACTCTCTGATGGTTAATTTGCGGTTATTGCCCAAAATTTCTTTTACTTTATCAACGTTTTCGTCGACTTTCGATGTTGATGGTTTGCCACTACGTTCATCATCTTCGATTGACTCACGACCACTTTTGAACCGCTCGTGCCACTGGTAAACGACCGTTTTCTTTAGAGAATCGTTGCCGAAACACTTTTCCAACATTTCTAACGTTCGCGCACCATTAAATCCGTTTTTTACGCAAAATTTAATTCAATACAATTTAATAAAATTGTAAAAAATCGTCAACACACACAGAGATAGATGTACTCTTGGCTACGTAACTTTTGCAAATGCAAGCTATAACGCTAAGATTTAGAGGGAATATCAACAACTGATGTACCAACTTAACAAAAAAAACAGAACTCAAATCGGAACGATGGGAGCGCCACACGGTGGTTATTCCGGGAACTTTTTGATTAATTAGTATGAGAAATTAAAAAAATATAAACTCCCATAAATAATTTAATATTAGCCTCGACACAAAATAAGCTTTATTGACATTACGAAATAAACGAACATTTATTTACACCCCCAACACATATTCTTGAAATCGATTATTGGCCGCTGAATGATAATAAGATGCTGAAAAAATGCTAAGTGAATTATAGATGCGCCCTAACAATTTTATTAATATTCATTTTGGTCTATGATTTACTGAACATTTTAGAGCTTTTCGCTCTTAAATGAGGACCTTTAATATAATTTTGATTTCGAAAGATTAAAACTCGGATTTACTAGTGATCCACCGATTACGATTATCATAAATCGTAACCACAGGTTAATAGCCACTTTGAGGTTAATCGTAACCGGTAATTATTCTGGTAATAGTACAATACGGTTATTGGAAAAATTTTATTTATTGAACGCACTAGTTTGTACTACTACAAATACCTGAGCTTTCTTTTGACACAAAAACCAAACTATCGTTTTTGAAAAAAAATCAAAACTATTGTTGTTTTAAAAATTAATGTATTTTCTTTTTCAAAAGATTAAACAATTAGTTAAATGGATTCAAAGTAGGGGCTGTTTGACCACAATGTCAAAATTCCCCCCCCTCCGATTCGGCAAGTTTATGACCGATCTCGTTCAATGGTGTAGTAACTACTATCCAATAGGACTAAACTTTGTGCAAGTTTGAGTCCGATCGATTTTTCAAGTGAATTCTCTATAGTGTATTATGTTCACACTTGAAATCACTCTCAAATATCATTAATTGGGTCCAGCAACAGTGCCCTTAGAAAGGGTATTTTCTACCGCAGCGCTAACATAAACTAGCCTGAGAAATAGGCTAGAAATAGACTTTAAAAAAATTACAGATGCTATGCTTCTCGCACAAAAATGTGTCAGTGTTAATTTTGAATATTAACATTTTCTTTTTGTTGACTATTTATATAATTGAACTCATGAAAAAAGAATCAAATGTAATCAACAAAATTTATGAATAGAGTATTTTTGAATAAATTATAGCAAATATATTCTGAAAATATTGCTTTTTAATTTAAAGACAATAATCGCAATCGTAATCGTAAAAGCCGGCATCACTAGTATTTACTACATTTTTTATCTGTATTCCTCTACAAAAGCAATCATAATTATGTTCCATTATCTATTCAAAGTTACTGGCAAGAGTTTTTCACAAAACTCGTGGTTTCGGTTTATAGGTTGTACTGATTTGTATTGGGTATTTTTCAATTATTATGGTTATGAAATGGAAAGTATTGACTAAAATCTAGTATTTGCTAATAGACAATGCAGTTTATAATTTGATGCAAAAATTTTCTTTTATTTACTGTCATTTTGACAGCTAAAAAATGTCCAACCCTTCTGACTGACTGATAGAATGAAGCAACATAGTTCCTTGAAATTTAGCTAAGGTCTAAATTTAGTCAATATTTATGTTGATGGTGGGAAGCTGGCCTATTGTTATATGTAAATTAATAATTCCTTTTTCCACATAACGAGTCATAACCAATATTAGATGAATAAATCTTGGCGTTTCCATGGAACCGAACCACCAAACAAAACTATCTTTTTCGAAAGATTCAATTTAACGGAAATTATATCTCAGTTTCTCTGTCGACTAACTTACCATATTCAGGGGCATTACCTTATTAGAGTTATTGTAAAAATACATAATGCCAATTACCTATTCCATCCTCAGAGTTTATATTGAAAAACAAATTATCTTATAATTTTTTTAATTGATTATTTTGTATGCAATTTTCTTCGCATATATACATATATAATCAAACATAATATAAATAATTACTGTAAATTTCGTAAGTCCATTCCATATGTATCTAGTAAATTTTGATAAATATTTTAAAACGTAATGTAAAAAAAATAGACTATTGTAAAATAAACAAAAACAATACCACTAAATAAAAATTTCAGTGGAAGAACACAGCTCTGCTTCAGCTCCTGGCTTAGCCATTTCACCAACATCACTAACAGCGACCAATGGAAGTGATGGCAATATTGGACGTTTTCTAACCGTACCAGGAAAATCCAAAACACTTGCTTTGCCAAATGGTAAACATACTCAAATTTCTTATTTTAATACAATTTTTCGAAAATTTCAGTTTCAGTTTCTTGTAATTTACATATTTATATTGAAATGAGACATGTAAAAGTATTGGAGTAAAAAGTAATACTTATATTTTGTTTGTCGTTTGTAAAAACTTATACTACGTAATCTTCCAAACTAATAACAAATAAGCGAGTTTCGGAATGTAACAAACACTTGTACATATTAAATTAAAATCAAGTTTGAACAGATTTTGTGAAAACTTCGTAGTACGAAAATAAATTGAAGCACCTACTTAATTTGCATGCATTGTAGTTTTAGTTAAGGATATCATCTTTGTAATTGACGGTTGACATTTTTGTCAAGCTATTAAATGTACGATTCATACCCTCCTTCCAATTCACAAACAAATTTTAACATTCTCGTATTATCGAAATTTCGCACTTTCTCACTATCACTCACTACTAATGCATCAAGCACGATCTTTTGATTTGAAATATTGAATATTTACTTATCTAAAGGCATGTTATACATACATTATTTTATTGTTTGTAGAAATTTTTGTAATTAGATCCTTTTTCTTTTCTTAACTTTTTTCTTCGGTTCAATCAATTTGCAATTTTGGTGTGCAACTTTTTATGTAATTTGATTTTTTGATTTTATAATTTGCTCTTGAACTACAATACTATGTATTACGGTACTAAAGAGAAAAAATCTAATTCTAAATACTTGCGGCAACCCCATCAATTACCAATGATAACAGAGGATATGGTCAAAAGTCCCAGCAGTTCGTCGATGCAACGCAATACCAGTGGCAGTGAACTAAGCGATCATCGCTCAAACACACATTTCATGCGTAAGATTCCTCAGGGCGCTGAGGCTAGCAATATCCTGGTCGGCGAGGTAGATTTTCTCGAAAAACCATTATCGGGCTTTATACGTTTAAGCCAGGCTGCAGTTATGGGTGATCTAACAGAAGTTCCAGTGCCAACACGGTGCGCTATTGCTTTTTTATTCGCATTCAATAGTATTTCAACAAAATCTTCTTATTGCTTTTTTACAGATTCATCTTTATTCTGCTCGGTCCGCCCGGTAGCCAAAGTAATTTTCATGAGATTGGACGCGCTATGGCAACACTAATGTCTGATGAAATATTCCATGAGGTTGCTTATCGTGCACGTAAGCGTGACCATCTTCTGGCCGGTGTTGATGAGTTTCTTGATGCCGTCACAGTGTTACCGCCCGGTGAATGGGATCCAACAATTCGCATTGAACCGCCGGCTGCCATACCATCACAAGAAATACGCAAACGTCCACCTGAGATGCCAAAGGAAGAAATCGACGAGGAAGAGGAAGAACAACGTTTGCGCGAAGAGTCGGGACTGTCACGAACTGGACGTCTGTTTGGGGGTCTCATTAATGACGTGAAGCGTAAAACTCCTTGGTATTGGAGTGATTTTAAGGATGCATTTTCAATGCAGTGCGTTGCCTCTTGGATTTTCTTATACTTTGCTTGTCTCTCACCAATTATCACATTCGGCGGTTTATTAAGTGAAGCGACTGGCAAAAATATGGCAGCTATGGAATCCTTGGTCTCTGGTTTTGTTTGCGGCATGGGTTATGGTTTCTTTTCCGGTCAACCTTTAACAATATTGGGTTCAACTGGACCGGTATTAGTATTCGAGACGATAGTTTATGATTTTTGTATAAGTCAGGGTTGGGATTATTTGACATTGCGGTTTTGGATTGGGACTTGGATTGCCGTTATATTGATGATATTGACTGCTATCGATGCTAGTGCTTTGGTTTGTTATATTACACGATTTACAGAGGAGAACTTTGCAACACTCATTGCGTTTATTTTTATATATAAGGTAAAAAAATTAAAGATTTCTCATACTCAAAACAGTTAAGTAAAATTTCTTTTTTAATAGGCTGTTGAAAATGTATTGTCAATTGGAAAAAAGTATCCCGTCAATAATCCTGTCTATGATTGCATCTGCACGCCTCCTCCATCTAATACAAATTTTACCATCTTGGACTATGCCAAATATGACAAGGCATATTGCCTGGTAAACTGAAATTCTATATCCACTGAATATTCTATATCTGTGACAATAAAACGAAACAGCACAAGCTTTTGGTTAAAATTTACAAGCAGTTATGAACTTTTCAATGTTTTCTTAAACTATTTATATATAATTACAGAAGACCCTTCTGTCTTCAATCTAAACATAAAATTAGAGTTCCATTACACTCGTTTATTAACACACTTATGCTGTCTTCCTTTTTGCTACAGATATATGTAAATATATAGATGTATATATCACTTGCATATCGCATTATGTACATATCTAATATAGAACTTATTTTTTTTTTTCTCTGTGCAGGCCAACAATGGCACTCTCGTCGGAATGGATTGTGATAATCCGGAAACCTCGAATGTTTACCTCATGTCTATCATACTATTCTTCGGTACTTTTATAATATCCGTTATATTAAAAGACTTTAAGAGTGCGCTCTTCTTCCCAACTGCGGTGCGACAGTACATTAGTGATTTTGCTGTAATTATTGCCATTTTCGCTATGTCATTCTTGGACTTTATCATGAGTGTAGCCACACCAAAACTGGATGTGCCACATGAGTTGAAACCCACTTTACCATCTCGTGGGTGGCTCGTAGCGCCTTTCACCGAAAATAATCCCTGGTGGACGCCCCTAATTGCCGTATTCCCGGCTATGTTGGGTACGATTTTGATATTTATGGATCAGCAAATTACATCGGTGATTATTAATCGAAAAGAGAATAAACTGAAGAAAGGCTGTGGTTATCATTTGGATTTATTCATCCTCTCGATTCTAATACAAGTTTGTAGTTTTATGGGCTTGCCTTGGTTAGTATTTTTAGAGAAGTTCGGCATCCTGAATTTTTCATTACATAAATAATTAACTATATTACAGGTTTGTTGCTGCCACTGTATTGAGTATCAATCATGTTAACTCTTTGAAAAAGGAGTCTGAATGTTCAGCACCCGGTGAGAAGCCGCAATTCTTAGGAGTACGTGAACAACGTGTTACACATATTATGATATTTTTGACCATCGGATTGTCGGTTATGTTGACGCCACTACTATGTCATATCCCTATGCCGGTGTTGTTCGGTGTATTTTTGTACATGGGTGTGGCTTCATTAAAAGGTCTGCAGTTCTTCGATCGTATAATGATTATGTTTATGCCTGCCAAATACCAACCTGACTACATGTTCCTTAGACAGGTAAGTTTTAAACATATTTTCGGATACTACTATTTTTTCAGCGTATGTGAAATTCTTGACTTGCAAAAAAGTTATAATTAAAAATGTTTTTTTCATTATATACATATATGGCTTATTATAGTATATTTACATAAATAAGCCAAGATTCTCATTGTAGTTATGCTTTCTATATTTATTTACCAATGGAAAATATCTGTTCTTATTCCGGATTTGAAGTGATTTCTTGTCTCGAAAAACAATTGCATTTTCACACAAATATTAGCAATTTGAGTGCAAATTGAAATGCAGATTTCAATGCCATCGCAGTAGGCCTAAAATAAATATGAACACATTCGTACACATAGTTTAATTAGCTCCAGTATTTATAATAAGTTTTACTGTGGCGTTAAACTGTGGCTTCAACCACGCAGTATCACAATGGGCCGTTCTGGCCTAACAGGGTCCCTGGACAGCCACTTAACCTAGGCTTTACATATGTATCCATCCACTGATTACCACTACCCAAAATTCTGAAATTTACGAACGATCGAGTAACTTTGATACACGTCCCGAATATTCTCGTTTCCAAATGGCAATCAACTATGCGCCGGTGGCAATTTAGAGCCTGACCGAAACAGCTTTCGTTTGAATCCGAATCATATTTGCTGTTTTAGTTCCAAAAACCACTTTGGCAGGTGATCGTTGTTATTTAACTGACTTTTTTCAAAAACGTTGCTAAGGTATTTAGGATCAGATCAAGCTTTGCTGGCATAAGTACCCACCCGAAATTATTTCTACAGATTCATTTATATACGATTTTTAAATTGATATTGAAGTTCTGGACCTAAGTCAACATTATAACAATTGAGTTGTTAATGCAAAACTCCCGTTTTTGAGGATGAGGAATGTCAGCCTTTTTAGCACTTTCGAGTTAATATCATTTGCAAAATAGATAAGAACGGAGAATACTTTTTTTTTTGCTCCAGCCTTGATTCAGGGCTGTAGGTACTGGATGCTTGGCATACTGGTTGCCAATGATTGCACATTGTATTGATGTTGGTGGTGGCCGATCGTTGATACCTGTTTCCATTGGAGCTAGTCAGATACTGGTTATTGTTCGCAAATACAACACCGGGCCCATTGTTACTACCGGCATACATACATATATATAAAAACAAAAATCTATCTCTCCATTTCAGGTTCCAATCAAACGCGTACATCTCTTTACAATTATTCAACTAGCATGCCTCATCATTCTATGGCTAATAAAATCATTCTCGGAAACATCAATACTCTTCCCACTTATGTTGGTCGTAATGATTGGTATACGCAAATCATTGGATCTATTATTTACGCGACGTGAACTGAAGATACTCGATGACATAATGCCAGAGATGACAAAACGAGCCGCGGCCGATGATTTGCATCAACTGGACGCAGAGGTGGGATTATTTCGAAAATTATTACCATGTTTTGGGGGAAAAACAAAATTAAATCAACCAAAGAACTCAATTAGTAGTAGTAGCATTAATAGCAATGCTAACAAATTGCATCAAGCAAATGATAAAGAAATGGAAGCAGGAAGTAGCCTATTGAAAAAGTAAAGCTAAATATGTAATAAGGAGAAGACACTGGCGGGAACACACACACACCCACAAATACATACCAGCACAGGCACTGTAGAAACACTTACGCAAGATTCAACATACAATCAACTCCTCACATACGCAACCATACTCACAACTTGTATACAATATTTGAGATTCAGAAAACGAGTTAACTCCAAGGCGTTCTAATACTTTAGTAAATGTATGACTTGTTAGTTTTTTATGTTACTAGAAAATTGCTACAGTCAATCGTAAGCTACTACTACTACTGATATTTTAAGCGATATTCATATTCCCATTGCTCGTCTTACTGCATATTTTTTTTTATAAAACTTATTTCTTTTAAGTATCTACACAAAAAGAAACGTATAAGCGACTGAAATTGCAGTTTATTTACCTATACTTATGTACATCTATATTCTCCTTGTAATAATTTTGATTTCAATTCAACAGTATTTTAACAAGAATATTTTGCATGTTACGTTGCATTTTTGTTAATTAATATTAATATTAATTTTGATTTTTTGTTTTTATTTAAAGTAAATTTTAACTATGTTGCCCTGTAGTTACCTTTACCTACTTTTCTGACATCAAATATCTGAAAGTATATTGATATTATTTGGCACGCAAAATATCATACATATATGATTTAATGTGCTTTCAGTGTTTTATTCTACATACTTAATTAATTAACTAATTCCTTGTATATTTTTGTATTTAATATTACCTATCATAGTTTTATTCAATTTATACTATACCTCCATGTATTATGTACACATTTTTTTATTATTAACATTTTTGTGTTATATTATTTGACATATAATATATTATGTATGTAAAACAAAAACAAATTAAAACAAAATTAGACAAGAAACTATAGAAAAACACATAAAAAAGCACATTTTATAGGAATTATAACCAGAAAAACTATTGAGCAATTATTTCAAAATTATGTATGCTAAATACTTGGACAATATTAAATATGTTGAAAGTGAAATATTTTAAGTAAGAACCACATATAAAATGTGCATTTCCTTAGTTAATTTTTATAATATGGTATTTTCTAACATACTTAAATTTTACATGTGTTTATTAACCCAAAGAAGACACCCCTATAAATATATCAACAGCTAAATGTAAAATTAATTTTATGTTAATAATTACGTTAAATTTTTATAGTTTTAACATAAACTAAAACTATGGAATAAAATTCTTGTTTTTTAAATATAAAATAAAAGAAAAATACAATCTACACTGTTTCCTTTTTACAAAATTTCACATTTTTGTTTTAGTATTTAGAGCTAAATTGGTACAATTTTTTAAATAGATTTACTACTCACTTTCTTCTAATTCGGCTATACATAACCAATCTATGTACACACAAAACAATCCTATGGCACAACCAACACATTTCACAACATGAAAGTTTATAAATAAGTTTAATTCAAAATCACAAAGAATCTCATCCCGAAATCAACATATGTCCCCATTAAAAAATAGTAGATAAAATTCAAAAAATCGATCAATAAATAGTATTATAACTTTAATACTTTATATTTTCCTCCAAACTGCAATAAATTTGAAAATCAGAATAGGAGGTAACAGATATTGCCTCAATACGTGTTGTCAGAACAGAGATAAACAAGGCACACTAGCGCGAAAGTACGATACTAAATACTTAGTCTTCTAGTTCTCAAGCATGTGTTTAGACACCCTTCATCAAAACGTTTGTGATTGCCACCATAACAGTTTTCTGTTGCTGCATTTTATCATATCGTTTAGGGTATTTCCAAAGCTTTCAAAAAAATCGTGATCGTTTACCCATTATATTCATTTATCGAATAATGGTTTCATATAACACCCATAAAGATGGGTTTTGGACTGTTTTGGGGGAATGGTGTAGTGTAGCTGTCAAATTAATTTTTTCCTCCCTTTCATGATATACAACTTTCTCTTAGTTATGAAACATGACAAGGTAAAATAAAAAAAAATTTATATTGGTCCCACGCATATCAAAATTATGGGTTTTGGCCCCCATAGCGGGGTTTCCAGACGTCATGTCAAGGTTGAAATCAGCTACCCCGAAATATCCTTAAAAAGTTATCCATTCGAAATTATTTACTGTTACACAGAAATTATTAAAATTTTAAGAAGATATAAAGAAAGAAAAGCAAAATCAATGATTACACTATTCAACAAATTGAAACTTTAAAAAACGAGCAGAGATGAGACAAGTGCACTTAGGGTAATTAAGTCGCTGAGTGCGAAACCGTGGTCCGTTTTACTCTGCTATGTCACAATTTTTTAATGACATAAAAATTTTAAAAATTAAAATAAAAAAAATTAAAAATGAAGTTCATATTTTTTTTCATCACAACATCCATTTTAAAAAAAATTTAGGATTTTATTTTATTTTTTAACTTTTAAAATATTTTAAAAGAATTTTGTTCATCCTCGTTATCCTCGTTATCACCGTTCACTTTTATCTCTATGTTAGCTTAAAGCAGTGATGGCCAAACGCGTAATTAAGTGAAAAATTAGCACTAAACTCTTTATACGTATGTATGTACGGATACGATTGGCGTACTTGAAAAATATGTTCAGTACGTAGTTAGAGAAAGAAAGCAACAACAACACCATAAGTTCTTCCCTTTTTTAGAATATTTAAAAGCCACTGTGCTTGCAAAACTACGTCTCCACAACCATGCCCTCGTCTTCGCTGCAAAATGCCGTTGCAACTTTCAAAAGCAAAATAGTATAAAAGTTTCACTTTAAATTAATGTGTTCTTGAACAATTAAATCCTAAAAATTTCTTTATATATACCTATAAATAAATTTAGATTTTGTTGTTAAATTTCGAAGCAAGCTTCATCGGTTTTATTTTTTTACAAACTATTTGTTTCCGATTAGTGTTTTTAGAATCATGATGTGTGTAAAAATGGAATCCAGTGTGTTTTCTTTAAATGGTGCTGAGAAGTTTTGCTATGTTTGTGGAGAATATACCGTTAAGAAGCTGCAACGTAATTTGTCAGTTGGAACAAAAAGTGCATACGAAACTATTTTCCAAAAGAAAGTTATTGAGGACGTTTGGTGGGCACCCAACAAATGCTGTAACTAGTGTTGTACAGGACTGGTTAATTTGAAAGCTGGTAAACGCCAATCAATGAAATTTTTTCGTCCAATGATTTGGTCAGAGCGAACATTACATATGGCACACTTGTGCTACTTTTGTGTTCATGGTATCACTGGACACAATTTAAAAACCAGGAATCACATTCAATACCGTTCGATGCTTGGAGCAATTGTGCCACATTTGCATATTACTGGAAACCAATATCCAAATAGACCAGATACCATTTAACTGCAGATACGATAAATGAAGATTATGATGACCCTATGGACACAGATTACAACCCCCAGTTTGAAAATCAGAACCAATTAATTACACAAAGTAGATTTAATGTTTTAGTGCGTGATTGTAGATTGGCAAAGTATATTGCAGAAATGCTAGGCGCCCGCCTCAAGCAATTGAATTTGCTAGCACCAAAAGTGAAGATATCTCTACGAAACCGTCAAGAAAGCTTTACGAAATTCTTCTATTCTTCTCACAATGCGATCAAATAAGCTACTGCAACGAAGTCATATCATTAATAAATGATTTGAATTTTGTATATGACGCCGATGAGTGGAGGTTATTTTTAGATTCATCAACTACTAGCTTTGAATGTGTACATTTCATTACGGGAGCAAAGCTCCATCAATATACCAATATCAATAAACCTCATAAAGTACAATGATCATAAATGCCATATTTGCGCTGACTTTGACGACCTCGATAGTCTAGAGGGTAGTGCACTAGACTTTCATCTGGGAGGTTCCGGTTCGATTCCCGTCTTCGTCTGGTGGTTAATTTTCAGAACTTTCTTATAGTCAGTATCAATATGAAGTGTATGAGAATTATAAGAAAGTGTACAAGTACACACCTTGGTTGGTAATGGCAAAATCGCTAAGCCGATAAAAAATTGCCACATCGCCGTTCCGAATCGGCGTTAAACTGTAGGTCCAACTATGTAGTATCACAATGGGCTGTTTAGGCCTAAGTGTGTCTCTAGACAGCCACTCCAACCTAACCTTGCGCTGGCTTTAAGGTGATTGCGTTGCTTACTGGGATGAAAAAGGGTATGCAAAGTATCCTTGTTTTCTGTGCTTTTGAGCATTCTAAAAAAGGGAAAAACTTATGTGGCTGTTGTTGCTTTCTTTCTCTAACTACGTACTGAACATCTTTTTCAAGTACGCCAATCGTATCCGTACATACATACGTATAAAGAGTTTGCTCATTTGCGCTTAAGTACGCGTTTGGCCATCATTGCTTTGAGCTAACAACGAGATAAATGTGAACGATGATAACGAGGATAAACAAAATTATGAAAAAATAAATTAATTAAAAAAAAAAATTTTAAGTTAAAAAATAAATAAATCCAATTTTTTTTTTTTAACGGACGTTTGGTGAAAAAAAATGAACTGCATTTTTTATTATTTTTTTATTTCAATTTTAAATTATCATAGATCAGGGATGCCAACTAGTTTTTTCCCCCCCCGATAGCTCTCGAGAAATTCCCCGATTTTCGATCGAAGTTAAAAAATAAATAAATCCCCGCATCGATACAATTTCATATTATAACAGCGCGACACGCACTTTCCATATAAACATTTTACAGAAACGAAAAATTACCTAAAATTGACCCTGAACTTTTTATGTCCAAAACTTAACCAATTTTTACGGGACTGGTAGATTAATAGAAATGTACTTTCTGACTCCGGAATTCTTTTGGCACAGGAGAGATTTCACTTCAAGGGAACTCACTCTCAAAATCGATCCGGCTCAAGCTTGCACAAAGTTTAATCCTATTGGGTAGTAGTTGTCACATCAAATTTGAACGTGGGGTGTTTCGAGTTACTAGATAAAAAATGGCAAAACCTTGTAGTGAGAAAAACGGATTCAAAGTTTTGACGTTCGGTTTTTTACATATAAAATATATTTCATCTTCTTTATGATGGCTGATCGTAATTTGTAAGCTTACAGATTAGTCAGCAAGGACTAAGAGTTATTAATCAGGAGGTACTGGACTAAGACATAGCTTTCTGAACGGTGGAAAGGGAAGTCGAAGCGCCGCGCGACTCTTTTGGCCTGACTGACACTCGGCGCTATAATCGTCTATATTTACGAAAGCACTCCTTTCGAAATATACTTAATACTTTCAAATAGCAGTCTTTTTTAAAAATCGATTTCTCCAAACCAATAAATCAAAGGGCCCACTTAAGAAAAGACGAAGATTTTAAAACACAAAATATGAAATAGGTATTGCGTAAGTTAAACGTTTTACATTACATACAATTTGACAAAAAATATTCTACAGACTTGTATGACTAAATGCTGATCGACTTAAAATTCCCCTAAAAAAACAACTCATTCCCCGCACCCAGTAAAATTCCCCGTAAATCGGGGAATTCCCCTCAAGTTGGCATCGCTGTCATAGATCGAACTTATACAGAAAGTACAGAATCAATCATTGCACTTTTATTTTACCTAGAAGCTCTAATTCGCTAGTGATCTCTCTTGAGTTTTGTCATGATTAAAATACTTTCACAGAAATGCTCAATATAAGTTGATACTAGTAACGAATCCCATATTTCAAGCCATTGACTAATGTTCAACAACTACTACCGCCCATTTATTATAAAGTTACCATTTTAATCGGCATGGTCTTGTTTGAATCTTTACTAATAATTATGAAAATTTATGTTCTAAACCTTCTATATATCAATAAATTCAATCGCTCTATTTATTTTTGAAAGTATACTCAAAAATTTTAAAAAACTGGGATTGATATTTAATACTTTACCACAAAGCAAAATACTCTCGTAGTTTCGTGACCCTGTATCTTAAATATTTCTTTATTCATTTGGAATTTATGTACTTTTCATGCCAATACAAACAAACAATTGTATGCAACAAATGCCCCAATCATTAAAGTTGATAGCGGTTTTTGTCGCTAATCATAAATAATAATAATAAAAATAATAAGTTCTTTACTTTACATTAATCACTACTAAAACTACACACATCACAATTCAATACAACATCTGACTAAACCTAATAGACGGAATGTTTTAGAACAAATTGAAAAATATGCACATTTATAATTCTCTGAACAACATAGAAAACTTGATATTTTTTAAGGATCAAAACAACCATAATCATCAACATCATCGCCACCAGATACAGACAAATATTAAAACGAATTACGATGGCAGTATTGCTGGACCTGGTCCAACTACTATACACATACCATTGGGAAGTGGAGCTTCTGCAAATGCGCAGCAGCAGCAACAACAAAAGCCATTGAACATAACGCAGGAAGTTAATCGCACCACAATATGGCAGCAAGTAAATAAAGATGGCGTTTCCGATCAATTGATTATACCGGTTACAGTTAAAGTGCGTCAAATCAATGGCAGCAATCAGTAAGTTTAAGTTCCTATTTTTCTACTCCTTCCATTATCATAGTAATAGTAAAAGCTAAATGACAAAAAACTCCACTTGGTATAAATGCTAGAATTATGAAACTGTTTTTCTCTTCCTTTTATGAACTTGCTGCTAAATTATTGGCAAACATTTTCCCCTTCAACACTTCATGTAATAAAACAAAAATAAATAACTTAACTAAATTTAGTACAATAAATGGCAATAATCCTACAAATCGTCTCTCAACCATGAATGAAGAAGACGACGAGCATACAACACCGAATAAATCAGCCGCTTCCATATCTGCCAAAATAGAAAATCTAAATACGGACATTGCTAAAAAATCGCCAGAACTGAAGAAAAACGACATAACACCAGTTTAAGAAAATATCTGTGAGAGTTTTCCTATACAAGCAAGCAAACAAACAGATAGTATTTTTAACCTTAAGATACCGCATATCGGCTAAAAGGCACAAATAAATTAGTTACATTCATTTTTATGACAAAAACGAAAAAAAAATAAAAACAAATTATTTTATCTAAAAAAAAAAAAACCAAAATTATCTTTACTTGAGGTGTTCGTAAAAAACAAAAAAACAATTTTGATAAACACACAACAAATTTATATAAAATTATCATATGTATGTATAGTTGTACAATATGTGAATGTTTTAAATTAATGGACAACATTGATTATAATTTTTGTAATTTAAAGCAAAGAAGGAAATAGGTTTTACCATATTTGAAATTTAGAAAATTTAAGTTAAGCGTACAAATGCATATTAATACAGACTTGAAAACCCCCAATAGTATTATTCATACATGCCCAAAAATAATGTATGCAATAATAGTTGTTATGAATAATTTAAAATCAAATGATAATCAAACAAATCAATTGATCCTCGAAGATAAGTTTATGGTCTGCAAGGAAGATCAGTATTTGAAGTACATAACAATTGAGTTTTACATAAAATGTGTAATACGTTGCATTCCCATTTCATTTTATTACTTCAATCCGATAAACATTTATTTTTCATTGCCTTTCGTTTAATTCCTAATATCATAATTATTGCAATATTTGCAATGGAAATAGTAAAATGTAGCTGAATTCAATCTGGATGTATTATGATGTAGGGTTTCATTAAATCTACTCCGTCGCCCCACAAAACTATGAATTAAAACTTAATGAATATATGAAACTGTGGAAAAATGGAAACGGCGGAACATCCTGAAGTCAAATAGCTTACCTTAGCAGGGGAAATGCAATTAATAACAAAACGAATAAAAACTGTCAGCGCAGATTATAACTATTAACGAATGATCCTTTAAATTTCTAAATTCAGTGTCGGTGATTTATTTTACTGTCACTACCATAACCAGCTATTGTAATTTAGGCTTAATGAAGAAAGTTTCTTCTCTGACCTGGGGAAAAAAAATCAGAATTGTTCTTTTTGTCGAGTTATGGTCCATACACATTGACAACAGCCGCTACCCGAACACACGACTACGAAATTCGGTCGGCTACAACTATCGCCTTGTAGTCAGCTCGTAAACACAATGGAAGTGGCACCACCTGTAGCAAACACATCCAAAACAACAAAAGCAGACTCTCTTCTCTCTCTGTCGCTTGTTAAATTAGAAGTCAGTGTGCTTTTCCCGCGGATTTTAAAGCTTTTTGAAAAGTAAAACGCGGAAAAAAAGCGATTTAGCGCTCAGCGCGTTTTTTCAATTTAAAATATCTTCGAAAAATCAAAGAAATTTTCATTGACTAGAAGTATCAGATGTTTGTCTGTATAAGTGAAAAAGTGTAAATGTATTGAGTTTTCTCGCCCTTTTATAAGGGAAAAATTTTAACGCTTTTTTTAACAAAATACGCGTTTTATTCTTCATTTTAGCGGATTTTGAAAAATGAAAGTTGGCCACACTGTTAGAAATAGATTTAAATTGGCTACAGCCACATTTGTGGTCGGTGGTCATGTGCTCGTGTCTTCGCCAAAATAATCGTCTCCATAATAACATGTGTGTTTTATAATTTGACAGATGCAGTCGAGTAGCTGCCGTCGTCAATGTGTATGATGCATTAATCGATGTGACAACAAAACGACTAAAAAAACAGCTAATTTGTGTTGTCATTTACTCTTTGTTTTCCGCGCTCACATAAAATAGTGAAAAGATTGTACTTATTTATAAAATTCGTATTTAATATATAATATTTAATAATAAAAATATTAATTATAGTATAGCATTATTAATTAAAAGTAATACAAAAGAAGAAAGTTATTAACTGCGAGAACGTGAAAGAAAGAGAGATATAGGGGAGGGGGAGCTGCTCGTAACGGAAAAGCAACCGTATGCTCTTTCATTACTTCTTTTGGAGGTTAGAACTTGATATTCCATGCCCTAGGACATCAAATGTTAAAAACGAGTACAAAATATGAGGACTCTGAAGTAATAGGAAATAATCTATTAGGTTTGCTGCTTCTAAAGTCAACTTTGTGCTTCGTGCTCAGGTAGAGTTTTTTTTTTATATTTTTCTTCCATATGTACAAATGAATATATCAATATATATCAATACTGTGTGGACAAAATTGGGTAGTGGTAACCATATAGTAAAGGACAAAAGTCTACATACACTGAACAGGATTTTCAATTCCTATAGAACTAAAGAATCTAAAGGAAAAATTAGGCTTGCAATTTTATAAACAATGATTATCTATTCTTGAAAAAAAAACAACTAAGTTTGCGATCCCTTCAAGGGCTATTATACTATTAAAGCAAATTTTTTATGTTTTATTTATGAATGAATAATTATCATTTATAAATCTACAAATCAAATCTAAAGAAACTGAAAATCCAGTGGTGTATGCAAACTTTTGTCCTTCACTGTAATCTGCTACATAGTTTTATAGTTTTTATCCATTACTAAAGTTTCAATTTCTATCAGAGGTTAATGAATGAAAATTGGTAATGGAAAATTCAGTGGAATTGTTTACGGCACTCTTGGTTCTTGACGATAACGAAACGATACATATTTGTATGTACCTTAAAGTGGGGGATTTAAATTAAAGGCCCAACCATAATGGGTTCAAGCTGGCTTAAGCTAATGTCAAAAGAGAACGAAAAGTCAACTTTAGTTCTGTCAACTCCTTAAGTTACTCATAATATACTTAAGTGAGCATTACTGTTAGAACTGTCAAATGTGGCTTTATCTATCTATCTGACTATTATGGTTCCCACTTAATATAATGCACAGGTACACGTAAACGGAGAAAGTTCTGTTTCATTGGGCAATATTATCTCAAAAATACCAAGTTCAAAAAACCTATGTGTTTTAATTCCGAATATAAGATTAGGGGAAGTGTGTGTAAATTGAGCATAGTTTTGTCCGACTTCAAAAAATCAGTTTTTTCCAACTAAGGCTATCAATTTAGCGACTGAGAACTAAATTTTTTCCGAAGAGACTTGATACCATTGACTTCATCTTTATGGTTTAAATAAAAAAATGCTATCTCAAAATGCATGTAATTTGGGCCATCGTTTGAAATCACCAATCTTTCGTTTTTTCTGCTTGAAATGAAAATTTAACTCATCAAAAAGTCGTAGAATATCAAAAACAGGACTGAAAACTTTTTCTAAATTTTTAAGCTGCAGATTTTGTTTTCATTGCTCATGTATTTTTATAAATGCAAAGCGTTAGAGAACGTATATGACGTTGTTACACTCATGTAAAAATTTAATTCATTACAAGTGTCTCTTGAAAAAATCTAGTTGAGTTGAGTTATGACTTTATAAGTATGCATCCCCAAAGTTTCAAATCGTGGTCCACTATCGACCAGTGCATTTAGAAGCAAAGTTACTCTACTCGGACTCAACGACCCATATTTGCAATTTAAATAAATATTTATCATTTTAAATAAATTCGAATCAGTTTCTTCGCAAAAAAAAAAATATCTTAAGAAAAATTATTTATTCGATTAGAACATATGAATGTGCATATAAAGGTACTATATGTAATTAATTTTTCAAAAAATCAATTATTTACTTTAGTTACTTGTCAATTAAAATTTTTAAATAAAAATAAAAACAATTTAATTAATGATTTGTAAAATTGACTTGAAACTTCTAAAATATAAAGGGTATATAAAGACAAAAATTGTAATCTAAATAATATTTTACATATTACTAAATATGAGTAATGATATAAATTTTAATGTCAATGTGATTATTTGGAGGCCTGAATGATCGATCATAACGCATAAGAGTCCGTTTAATTATTTGTAACCTTATTTTATGTGTAGGTATTGTAGTGCACTTTAAGAAGCTGCTTGAAACACTTCAACATCCACCTGTAAGTCGATTACGTCATATTGTGCATATATGAGTGGCTGTGTATTACCCTGATTGTTTTTAGTTTCATTTATGTGCATACATACATACATAATTATAATAATCATTTATATTTATTATAAATATCTGTAATCCATTTAACACAATACACTCGTTTTTCATTTGCTTAAGTTGTAAAGTAATTTTATTTTAATTCAATTTCGTAGTTTCCTTTTATTTTCAATTTAATAAAATCATAATTGATGAAATAAAATAATAATATTTATGAATTTTAAAAACAAATTTAAGTGTTGTGTTTCATTTGGACCTTCTAAATTTTTATTCTAGTATTTGTAGTTGCAATCAATTTATTGATATCTCGAATTTTGGTTTTTTTTAATGGTATGGAATTTTATATGTAACAAAAAAAAAAAAAAAATGGCACTTCCATCATCTTTGCAACAATATGGAATGTTGATTTTATAAATTTAGTTTTTTCTTCTCATTAGCATTTTATGTATTTATTTCCAGAAGTTTGCATTACATAAATGCGTACATATATGTATATAAATTTATGTATTCGAATATTTGTATACACATAATTTTTTGTTTTTATTATTTTGTGTAATTTGAAACTTATTTCAGAACAAAACATTTGATACGACGAAGCAAGTATGGAGGGGATATACAAATCATCGACAACTCGAAATCAAACCAACCGAAACATCTGTTTGAATCAATGATTTGATTGCACTGACTTACAAATTAATGAAGACGTCTGTAACCGTCCGTCAGCCCACTCTCTCCCTCTCAACAAACCTTTCATACTCATACAAATACACAGCCTTGTAAAATCAAGCTCAAATACTATATGTTGTGTTACACAATTCACTGAATATAAAAATACCTCCATTTCCAATACTCATATCATAAATTCTAAAAACGAAACTATTTTTAATAAATGGGTATATACCTTTTTATTATCTATCATTTTGAAAATTACCAGTTTGCTCATGTTTTTGAATGAATTACTGTTTTAAAATGTATACGGATGTAATGTAAAAAAAATGTAATTGTGTGAAAAAATGCTTAAAAATAAAATAAATTAATACCAAAAAAGGTGGTGGTATGTTTTATTATAAAAAGGAATCTAATGACATCTAACGAGTGACAACAAGAACATTATGGTTATGACGGCCATATAAAAAGAGTGATAAATGGTTTTTAGATTTTAAGATGTTAGAAAATGACTAAAAACTGCCGTTTCGCAATTCTGGGTAAAAAATCTCGAAATCCTGGGTGTTTTTTTAATGGTTTATTTATTTATGATAATTTTTTTTTTTTAATGTAATCGAAACCCAAGTCATAAAATTGAAAAGAAGCATGGGATTGCAGAATTTTTTTATCATGTCACAATTTCGAGAAATCTTAACACAAATGTGCGTTAAAGATCGTTTTTGGACATTTTCTACCGTCTATAAAAACTAGAACCAAATTTTTTTTTACTAATTTTGCTAATAATTCTTAAATTCGGAAATCTTGATTGTCAAGAAACTTAAGTAATTTTTGACTTGTATATAACTTCCTAAAATCTTAAGATTTGACTTAAGTTTTCTGAATATAAGAATTTTTATTATCTATATTTTTTTAACTATGCCGAGCATTGAACCTGGGTACCCTGCAGAGCAGTCAAGCATACTAACCATTAGGCAATGGCGCCCATACTAGGTAAGAGTTTGATTTTTAGAAAGTTTTTGTTCTGATCTTAAAATTCATTACAATTTTGAAAAACTCTAACATTAAAATTTTTTATTTTAGTTTTATTTTGATTTATAAAACATAATTTACGAGCTTAACCACTGGTTTCATAATAAAGTGCTATCACTCAGTACAGCGGACGCTCGGAATTCTTAAGTAATTTGTTCTTGGGCTACTTAAGAATTCCGAATTCTTAAGATTTTTGGACGGTTTTTAAAATCAATTTTTTTTTTTTCAAGAAAAGTTTGCACTTTCTGCGATCACACGGGGAACTTTTCGTTTTTCTCACCTAACTGCTAAACTCAATAACTAATCAAAAAATTAATTTTTTTCATCAATATTCAGGCATGTTCCAGAATTCACTTTCAAGTGAAAGTGAATTGAAATCACATCAATTTCACTGTTTGGTGTTCTAGAGTTCACTTTCACTATTATTTTCTTACTCGTTGTTAAAAGTGAATTTCGAACAAATTCGCATGTTCTAGAAACCGAATTCACCCCAAAAAAAAGTGATTTGAATTCACTTTAGCAGCAACAAGTGAAATAAAGCAATTGGCCCAAAAATGTTAGTAAATTTAATAAAAAATTAATCAAGTATAAAAAATTTGAATGAAAGTAAAAATTTCATGGCGAAAGCATAAGAACTCCATCCAGGGTACCTTATTCCTCAAGTTTATGAAGAAGCATCAAGACAATTTTTGAGAAAGTATTTCCTCGACAACCTGGCCGATTGCTCAGCAGTTAGTTCAAAGAAATTGCAAGATTACCTAAACTCCACGAGGTGGGTAAGAGCCCAGCTGGAGTAGTACGAGTCCAACTTTAATTTTAGTTCGGTGAGAAAGTGGTTTCAAAACGGCGCTATAGCGCTCTTTCTGATCCACAGTGGGTCTGCTGTGGGTCAGCCTCCTTAACCAACCAACCACCCAACCAAAAGTAAAAACGGAAATGTATTTGATTGGAAAAAGGTAATTTTATACATATATTTTTGTATGCATTTTTCTAATTAAACACATCAATAGGTTTGGATAAATTAGAAAACAAATATTAGGAAGAAAATAGCGAAGGTGTAACAGGCACTGCACAGTTTGGTCCCCCTTCCACTTTTGAAAATATAGACAGCACAAGCTGCGATGAGAAAATGTCGTCCAGCTCGTTAGCTGCTGTGGTCGCTGCTACTTCTTTTGCTGCCCCTAGCACCGCCGCCTCTTACACTGCCGGCACTTCCACGGCCGCCAACGCTGCCGCTGTTAATGCTCGCCTTTTAATTTTTACGCTAGCATATTGGTTTTTGGCTTCAATATTTAACGCATATACAACTTGTTTTGTTTTTTTCCTTGCGCCTTTTTTCCTCAGCTGATTGAAAATTACAGCGAGTTGCAAACATTACGAGTAAAAAAAAATAATGAATATGAATTCACTCGGTTTCTAGAACACCAAAAACAATTTCACTCGATTTCAAATTCACTTTCGAATTCACTTTCACTCGGATTCTGGAACATGCCTGATTAGCTGGAAACAAAAATTCTGGTGTTTGTTTTATTATTATTTCAACCTTGCGGGTTAGAGGGTTAATATTTCAGGAAGTTACATACAAGTCAAAACTTGCACAAGTTTTTTGGACAATTAAGATTTCCGAACTTGAGAATTCCGAGTGTCCGCTGTACTACTAAATTTCAGCTTCCAATTATTGGATTTTTAAAGCTAAACAAAAAAAATTAAATATCAACACTGCCTTCAGTCGCTTTTCGTTTACACCCCACAATTTGAGTCTCTTATTTTCCTTTTATTAATACATAACTCACGATCTGTGAACTCTAGCGTGCATTAAATTAATCGAATTATGGGCCTAGAGCGTAGCCCACGCTTGGTGTGTTAATATGGATAAAATTTTCAAACTTTTTGTTGCTACGTTTAAACGTTAGAGACTCAAGTAAGACCGTGATGCGTAATATCGTTTTAAATAAAAATTTTTTATATAAATTATTTCTAGAGACTATGAAACTGAAATCTAGTGATTCGTATTCCATAGTTTGACTTTACTTCATTGCTACTTAACAGTTTAAGGTTTGGTTAACGGGCTTAATGAAACGTAATTTTTTTGCCAGAGTGACTAAGTCGCAGCAATGTATAAAGGGCAGGTAAATCATACGGCCGTTTCAGAACCCGCACGATTCCTCATCAGTGATCTTTGTGATGGTTCTTACTAGCAGTTCAACATTCTATTTAAGTGTTTAATATTTGAAAACGTTGAAAACGTTACGTCACAAGAGATCTACACGTTATTTATATTTACATATATATATGTAACGTAAATGAGGGTAATTCGGATCGATGTATATAATTCGGTTCGATTTTGTTTTGCTAATTTAATCTTTGGTATTTTTTAAAATAACGTATTTTTTTGAAACGAACAAGAATTATTTCCTCTTTCTAATGGTATGTAATTAATCAGTTAGTTATTTGAGTTCAAAGTTTAGAAAAACTTGAAAAATATTTTGAATTTTAGTTTAAAATTTTGCATTTTAAAATCCAAAAATATTTTTGTTTTATTGAAATATTAATTGAAATTAATAGCGTTTCGTAGAGTTATACCAATTTTGAAACTAACAAGTAATTTTTAGTCAAATTCAATGTGAAATATATTTTTAAAAACTAGTTAGTGTTAAATGATTAGTATTTTTTATTCCAGACCACATTTTAATTTTTGATTATGTCAATATACTTATAAATTTTAGTTCAGAAATTTCTTAGCATGATTCGCAGAAACGACTAGCTGATCCAGAGATTTACCTTAGGGGGGTTAATATTTGTTCATCCCTTTTAATTATTTTATTTGTGGCCAACGATCAAATATATGAAATTCTTATCAGTAAGGAAGCCGGGAGTTAGGGAGGCTTTGGGGGGGCGGAGTCGGGAGGAGGTGGTTTGGTTGGAGTTGGGGGGAGGTTAGGGGGAAGATGGGAGGAGGTCAAGGGTATATAACCCCAAATCCTTTCCCCTTTCCTACACCCCTTAGATCCGTTATTGCTCTTACGTAAGATTGCAAAGTCCCATACTTTTGATTTTAATATATTCGCATCTATCGCCCAGCCACAGCTTTTTCTCCTGATTTTGATACGCCCATGAATAGACCCATTATTGAGAATTACTTCGGTGTGGAAAAAGTAAGTCTCCATATCAAATTTTATTAATTTAGCTCGATATGATACCCGAAGATATTGGAGATACGGTCGAATGTTATAGCCCACAACGTGACATACACACAAATGCATCTCTACAGTAAATTTCCATAAGATCGGACAAACGGTATATGATTACATAAGGAAAATACATAGATTTGGACAACAATTTGTATGTATGTGTGTGTATGTATTTACGCATACATACATAAATTTTTTGTATATATGTATTTTCCTTAAACATCAAATTTATCTTTAGCATCTAAATAAACCTCAAATTAAAGATAATTTGGTATAAATTTCGCTGATCCGAATTACATACATCATCGATCCGAATTACATGCAATCCATTTTTTTCGACGTGATGTTACTAAGTAAATATTAAAAAAAAATTTATGTTTTTTTTTTGGTAGTTAACAACTTTAAAGAGGAGGAAATATACTTTAATTTTATATTATAACATATTTTCATAAATCTGTAATCCTTATTTTTAACGCTTAAAGTTTCCCTTGCAAATATCCATCCAAATTACCTACACTTACGTTATGTATATTTTGTACATTTTAAAACCAAAAACTTTTGTGTTTTTACTTGCAAGTATTTAATTTCAAAAGCCATCTTTATACGGTAGCATTTCGTTTGATCTTTTGGCTGGATTAAAGAGTTTTCTACACTCTTTTTTTGAAGCTAACGATTTCTTTCATTGGATTAAAATTAAATATTTTTTAAAATTTAAAAACAATACAAAGTTATAAGTAATAAAGAATCTAGGTTTCAATAAATGTATAAAAAAAATGTACAGATAATGATAGCAAACCACGGTATTATAAAAATTTTGCTTTGTACATTAACCTTAGAAAGGCATCACTTTTTTATCAATGTAAATAGTAAAAATGTTAAACAGAAAAAAGTAAACTTATTTATTATAAAATCACTTATTTACTTCATTGTTTCTTATTTTTATTAAATGCAGTTAAGGCAAATCTCGTTGCGGTGCTGTTAAAAAGTAGTGGGGTGACTGGTCACCCCTGTTGTCTTTCTAATGCTTGGTTTTCACCAGAGCTGGGCGGTTTCGATTACTTTTGTAATCTATTACACATAAAGTACGATTACTTGTAATCGTACTTAATTTTTTTTGAGTACCATTACAGTAATCGTACTCAAAATTAGAGTACGATTACTTTTTCGTATTTTGAGTACAATTACTCTATGTATGTTATACATATTTAAACATAAATGAATTTTTAAATTGTTTTTGAGACAAATGTAACTGGGCTGAAGTGTCAATAATAACTCAAAACTAAAAGCAATTGAATTATTCTTAAAAAAAATCATCGATTTTTCGAAGTTATAAATAAATTCTCGCTCATTCATTTTTTGCTGGCGCTAATCCTCACACAGTTAATAGCATTAAAAATATTAACTGCAACGTGGTCAGCATAAACAGACGTTTTTTAATAGTTAATTGTGGTATTCTGAATTTTCAATTTCATTCAAAAAAAAAATTTTTATGATGTCGTCAACTGATGATGATGCTGGATTGGTCTTCAGATAACCCCAAAGGCTCAATTTATGTATTTTCCTCAACATTAACCAACAAAAAACGCAAGTATAAAGCTTCAAATGGTGCTGATATATTTATATTTTCAAACATTTTATGAACAAATTTCAAATATCTAATAAAAATTATTTTGTAATCAAACCAAAACGATTACTGTAATCGTACTCAAAAAATTTCGAATACGATTACTGTAATCGTAATCAAAAAATTTTAAGTACGATTCCTTCATGTATTTTTACTTATAATTTTTTTGAGTACGATTACAGTAATCGTACTCAAAAAGTAATCGTACTTCTACACGCCCAGCTCTAGTTTTCACTATGTCATATTTGCCGTCAAAGAGAGAAAAAGAGAATTTCCTATATGAAATTTGCCAACATGCTGGCAAATTTGATTGAATTTGGCATAGTGAAATGTGGCATAAGGTTAAATGTGGAAAACCTTACGTAAAATTTTCCCATCTAATAAAATTTCAAATCGACAGGAAGAAAAACTTAAAGCGCGGAAAAAGATGCAATTGCAGCTGCGTATATGCGAGCATATCGTGCCTGATGCATTCCGTAAATGAAAAATAATGCAACTACAACTTGTCAGTCCTATTCACGATTTGGTGCAAGTGCAAAATATTTCTGCTACCACAACAACAAATATATGCGACATGGAATAAAAATTTACATTTGCAATAATGCAAGACCATTTGCAATTTATAGTGAACTGGGCTATTATATATAAAAGATAATGATATCTAATAAATTTTTAGGTTTATAAAATAATTTTTAGATATCAATCAATGGTTTATTGTTGCTTTGTAATCCATAAAATCATATATATTTAGTACTTTTACGTTATATATTATGTAAAAAAGGATACGGTTCTAGGAAGGATTATTTTATATTATTTGTCTGAATTAGTTATTGGAAGGCATCAATCGTATTGTCAAATTTAAATATATTATGTTAATTTAATCGCATAGTTGCTTAAATACTTCGGTCTATCACCGAGACTGATTTCACCAGCCTATACAGCAAATTCTTGAACGTGCTCTTCATTCCTTCGAATCAGTCTAGTTCTAGAAAAAACTTTTCTAAAGAGATAATAGCTGCGTTTTATTCCCCACTTGCTTCTAGTTATGTATAACTAGCAGCGATAATTGTACGGGGAAATAACAACAAAGCGACAGAGATAACACGTTTAATTATACCTGTTATGTATACTTACCAAGTTGTTCAACTACATCAAATTCTATTGTGAAAAACAGAAAAAGAAAATATTTGAAATGTCTGGCGGTGAAAATAAGTTAAAATCATCGTTAAATATTCTTATAAAGAGTAAAAACCATTAAAATGTTTCAGCTCTAGCTGCTGAGCAGTTTTATTGTGAATAACATTATAACGAAAAAGAGACTTAACAACTTGGTCGTTTTATTCGCACATGTTAAACTGACTGGCGAATAAAACACGGCTAATGTATATTTATTAACAATACAACAATTATGAAAATTAAAATAATAATAGTTGGCAGTAAATTCCAATCAGTTTCCATTTTAAAATTTATTAGGAAAATTAAATAAAATTATGTCGTAGTTTCTCGAGATATATATGATAACTTAATTAATTAATTTAAACTAAAAGAAATTATCGTAAGTTCTCGGTGCAGGCCCCTAAAATTTTTGGCACAGACGAAAGTGGGCACGATTTATCATAATCCGAATTCGATATTGAAAAATTTTATGTTATGGCCTTAGCAAATTAAGGTAGCGTTTTTATTTATTTTTTTTTTTTTTGATCTTCACATTGGAAATTTTTAGATGCTTACTTTTTACTTTTTTAATGTTAATTAAATTAAAATTAAGTAAAATTAATTCCATCAGTTTTACTTTGTTGCCAATTCTTCTGTTGTTATTAAAGGGTTTTCCATTAGGGACATAACAATTTTATCTATTAATAAAACACAGAATTTTTTGAGATATTGAGTTCAAATTTATTGTGGGTGTATTTAGTGTTGATTCGATATCCATATATTATCGATACTCTTATTCAGAACTTGTATCGAATAAAAGTATTGACGCCACAGAAAATATTTGAAAAAAGTATCGAGTAGTTACTTGTATTGAATACTCGTTTAAAGAGACGAATTATACTACTCATCACGAATTTGGCGTCGGGCAACTCATCGCCTATACGTCATGTTTTTCAGATATTTGCACTTGGAACACATGAACCAATGAAATTACGTATGAGCTGCCTGACGTGAAAGAAAAGTTGCAATTTGTTGGGTAGTGTTAACTTACATGATATTTATTATGTTTAGATACAAATCTCTAGAAAATTTATAAGAGTATTCTACATACATACATGGACGACAATATTTTCTAGAACTTCAATATTGTACTGCAATATTTTCATACATTGGAATATTGCAATATGAACTGAAATATTTTGAATATGCATATTGAATTATCCTGCAGTACAAATGTTATACAATGGCAATATTGCAATAGCATTTTACTGTAAAATATTACAATGCAATTTACAATGTTAGATATTTTATACCAATATTTTCCAAAAGTATCGAATATCCGATACTGGTCATTTTTTCGATACCGAGTAAAATACTTGTGGCATGGAATCGAGTAAAAAAAATACTTGAATCGAATGAAAAGTATCGAGTATTTACTCGTATTTACTTGTATCGAATCATCACTAGGTGAAGTGCAAGCATTACATTTTATGAATGAAATTCGATTTCGGTCATATGATGACCACCACGTTTACAGCGATCAATTCTTTGGACCCAATTTTCCACCACTCTCGCACACATTTCGACCGGAATATTGGCAATTTCGCGTTTGAAATTGTCTTTGAGCTCGTCTAAAGTTGCTGGCTTGTTGGCATAGACCAGTGACTTGATATAGTCCCATAAAAAGAAATCCAATGGCGCTAGATCGCATGAACGAGGCGGCCATTCCACCGGGCCATTTCTCGAGATAACACGTTCACCGAATTAACCTTGCAATAAATCGATTGTACTGCGTGCTGTGTGGCTAGTGGCCAGTTGATGATGTATTGATGAGTGGTAGTTGATGTCAAATTCATCCAATTTTGGCCACAAATAATTTTTCTAACATAACACGATACTGCTCTCCATTGACGGTAACATGACGGTCGTTTTCGCTGTAAACGGGCTCGTGGTGGTCACATGACCGAAATCGAATTTCATTCATAAAATGTAATGCTTGCACTACACCCACAATAAATTTGAACTCAATATCTCAAATAATTCTGTGTTTTATTAATAGATAAAATTGTTATGTCCTTAATAGAAAACCCTTTATTTAAGTTTCTTTGCACAAAATTATTTATTTATTGATTATTTTATTCACTTAAAATAAATTTGCAAAAAATAGTTGAATGAATTTGATTGATTGTGTCATGATCCAATTTCTTTTGTTAAATATTTCGAAATTTCGTCTTTAATGTCTTTCTATGGTTGATGGCAAAATGACGAGAAAGATATGAATTAATACTTCTATATACTCAATTGCCGAACCTAAGTCTAGTTTCCCAGGAATCCTGTCCTGACCACCAGTTGGAAAATCAATGCATACGTTGTTTCGGAATAAATGATAACTGCAGAAAAAGACTCAATAGAGTTTTTATTTGGATTCATTATTTAGAGGCAGAATTTACCTAAAACCTATCTACTCTCTCATGAAACCCAAATTTAGCTTCTAAGGAGTCTCAACCTGAAAATCAGTTGTAAATTTGACTAATTTATTCAGTCAAATATCGCAATATTTCGTATTTAACTTTTTCTATGTTCGACAGCAAAATGAGGAGAAAGATTGGGACTAAAACTTCTACATACCCACTTGCTGAAGTCCAGTTTCCAAGGAATCTCGTCCTGACCACCAGTTGGAGAATTCATGCCATAGACAGAACAAGTTTTACTGGAAGAAATGACAACTGGAGAAAAATAAATACATAATTGGTGGCAGAATTTAATTAAAAGTTATTTGTTATGTCGTATTTATTAAAAATATTTTGGTTAAAAATGTGTCGTGCTCCAATTTGTTTTGTTAAATATTTCAAAATTTCGTCTTTAACGAAACCACCACTACCACTAGCTGGAAAATCTACGCCACAGGCAGCATACATAGTATTGGAAGAAATGGCAACCACAGAAAAAGATTTACTGTTTTTTATACTTTCAAAATAGTTTGAGTTTCTTTATTAATATTAAATTAATTAATAATAAAATGGTCTAACATACATATAGTATTTCAACATAACCCTACATTTCATTAACTTTTTAGATTTCAACAACCATCCGGTCACAATAGATTTCCAAGGTTTCATTCCTTTGTTTCATTTCCATCCGTTCTGGCTGTTAATTTTTACTTTGCGGATTCGCACAAATGAAATCTTCTGCATTCTTTGACGGCAGGATTTTTTTCGAGAAAAGAAAACGCTATGAGAAACTGAATGTACAAACTACAAAAGTAAATTAAATAGTCTTATTCCGAGTATAATCAATCCAATAAAATTAATAAAGTTTCTATTGTTTAAAACGAGGCAAAAAGGTATAATTTTGAGCAAAAAGGTACTTTATTTCTGCTGATTAGGTAGTATTGGAAAACTTTAAATATCATCACTGCTGTGCAAGCAATAAACGGCAAAAGCAAATAGTAACTAACGAAGGAACGAACTGAATCGTTCGTCTTAATTGTGCGCAAGAAACGACTTCAAGTGTTCATTTACATTTGCAGGTTGCAATAAATCGTTTCTCAATTTATTGGCATTCTTTAATATGTGTGGTTATTAAAAGTAAAATTTAATGAACATTGTTTGATTACATATTATGTACAACACGCATTGTAAATATTTTTTTTTGTCCACATGTGTTTATGTGTCTGCGAGCATTGAAAGCGACGAAGCTGAATAGTTCGTTCAAAATGAATACAACGCTTATAGTGGATTCGCAACGAGAGAAAAACTGTTCGACAGTAGCTTCTGGATATTCGGACACTTATTAAGTTTTTTTCAACACAAGTTTGGATTTACGTTTTCTAAAAATAGTAAACTTATTCTGAGATAATAAGGTTATATTAAACGAACGTTGTTATTATTGGCACGTGAGGATAATTCGACGGACCGCTGTTCGCACATTCGCTCGTTCGCACATTCACTCGTTCGTTATATTTACTTCAATAGGTAAAGAACGAATTCGTTTGTTAGTTTTCATTCGTTAAGAAGTCGATACTTGTACATAGTGGAAGCAATTAAGTTTAATAAACTTACTTCTATTTTTTTATGTAGTGCCGAAAAAAAACGGTGCACAAAAATTGAATACAATTATGGATGTGGAGTGGACCATTGACAATGTCTTTAAATTAATTGAATGTTATAAAAATATGCCATGTCTTTGGGATAACTCAAATGAGAATTTTAAACGGAGTAAACAAAAGGTTGATGCTTGGGTGGAATTAGCAAATGTTCTAGGATGTCACACAATACAAGTGAAAAAAAAGATGAATTCGTTACTCACGTCTTTCAGAAGAGAAAGACGGAATGAAAAGAGATGCAAATCTCTAATGGGCAAAAATGCAAAATACAAGTCCAAATGGTTCGCTTTTAATCGTATGAAGTTCTTGCTGAATAAATTTGATCAAAACGAGGAAGAAGATAATACGAACCAACAGGTAACATAGTTTTATATTAACAAATTAAATTATGGTTATAGTCCAAGAGCCCGTGACAAAAAAGTCTCTTCTGACTTTCTAAAGGCTAGTTTTGTAATATGTAGTTATAACGCGCGGTTCACGCAAAAATTGCACGCAGGAAAGTTGCTGTATCTTTTTAACCAGAACACTCAGAATAACAAATAATGTATTAAATGATAAGTTTAACCCTTAAATACCCACTGGTCACTGCAGTGACCAACACTTCCGCGGCTGCCTGTGCCGCCATTTTACGTTCGCCATTTAAAATTAACATCTGATCTTACTGTCTAAAGTTTTCTTTATGGTTACGTATAAATAAGAATGGAAAAATGACAACTGTCGTACAGTTACAGTTATTTTTAGCTCGAAAAGCATGTTTTGCAAAAATTTTAAACAACTAACTGAAAAAAAGGTGTTTTTATTTTCGAATTTTGTGTAATAAATATATTGCCGTGTGGACAAATTTGTGTCAAACGGTATGGGATAATATCAAATAACTGTTTTTAAAAATTATTGCGAATGTATTTTAATTTATTCTGCAGATAATCGCCAAAGGTTACTACAGAGGTCAACCATGTAAATTAAAATAACTGCACCTTAAACTAATTTATTTGAAAACACGTAGAACAAACGTTGTTCGGAATCACAAATACTACCTCTGGGTATGTTTTTAATTGAAATCGGACGTATTGGGCGTTTAAGGGTTAATATTTTGTTTTAATACTATAATATTAAAAGATTTAAATTTATTTGTTTAATGGACCCCATCAACCTTTGAACATCCGCTCTGGATACTTTTGCGGCTATTTGGTTCCATTTTAGTAACATTGAATTCACATTTTTGACAATACCTGCATTTTTCTTCAACTTATATTTTGTAATAGCCCAGTATTTTTCGATCAGTCGAAGCTGGAGGCAATTGGGTGGATTCATATATTTGGGCACTACATCTACTTTATTTGTCTGATACCAATCCATGGTTTTCTTAGAGTAGTGGCAACTGGCTAAATCAGGCGAAAACTTCACTGGCGAATGGTGGTGACGAACAAATGGCAATAGTCGTTTCGAAAGGCACTCTTTGATGTAAATATCAGACGACATAGAAGAGGATGTCACAAATGCCCTGGATTTGAGACCACAGCTGCAAATAGCCTGCCACACCATTCCTTTCTTTGCAAATTTATCCATTTTTATGTACTTGAATTTTGAGGATACATTACCACGATTCGTTGTCATATAAAATTTTTGACCTGGAAGCTGTTTAAGGTCAAATTTTTACGTATGATTCGTCATCCACAATAATGCATCCATTGAATTTGGTTAAAACATTATTATAAAGAAGACGAGCACGTTTTTTGGCCAGCAAATTCTGTTTGTCTGTTCTATTTGGATATTTTATAGCACGATAGCACTTTAGCCCAGCTTTTATGCGTATTCGTCTAGCAGTACTTTTGCTGATATTAAATTTTTTGGCACGATCGCTATCCGATAGTCCGGGATTGCTTTTGATGGACCTCAAGATCTTTGCCTTTAATTTTAGGTTGGTGGTTCCCGTTTTGTTCACAACTATTTTAGCTCTTTCAACATATGAAAAATTTATCAACTAACGGTATTGTAAACAAATCCCAGAAAAAAATTTGTTGTTCTTATGACTAGGGGCGACGTGGTGACCACAACAAAGCGTGCCAATTTGGCGTGAACCGCGCTTTACTAGTGAAATACATGAACATACTCTGGTCAGTCAGGTTTTGGTTAGAACAGGTGGCACAGATGAACTTTTAAACATGTCGAAAATACGAGGTAATGGTTTTCTAAAATCTGAATAATTTTTTTTAGAAGTTTATCAATAATAAAACATGAAAAAGTTAATCACTCAACTTTTTGATAGAACAGCGCTTGTCAGCCATGGCACATAAGTCCAGTCGATAGAGTAAAAAATGCACCAAAAGTTCATAAAAAATATTATCTAAGATTCAGTAATTGTTAGTCGGAGTATGATAGATGGAAAAACTACAAAAAACAGTTCTGGGTTTGCAGTTCGAACCTCCGCCCACCCCCTCCCCCCCCCCCCCCTTCCTCTCCAAAGTTTAAAATTAACAATTTCTTAAAGATTGAATATCACAAAAACTACGAACAAATTAACTAAAACCTTTTTCTTAGGAAATCACTCAAGCTTTTTTTTGAAGTGAATCCTTTTTTGATATCTCCAACGGTTAACCAGTTATTAGTAAAAAAAAATGACTTTTTCACCAAAGGCTTTTGGAGGGAGGGTCGCACTCTTAAATTACGCGTTTAATGCTGCCAATTTTGTTAAAATCGGATTATAAATGACTGAGATATAGATGTTAAAATTTAAATTTTGGTGTGATTTTTGAGAAATTTTCACACAAGTCGTGGGCTAAGTTTTCTTTCTCACAAAGCTGAAGTTTTATTTTTTAAGTCGATAGATCATTTCATTACAAAAAAAACTATAGTAATAGGATCAAAAATGACAAAGTAATCAAAGGTTGAGTAAAAATAAAATATTCTCGAGAACTCAGAATTTTTCTCAAAATTCGTTCTGGTCTATAAAATGATGAACCACTTGAAATTTTCATGCACACTATTATTCTGAATATGTTTGGCCACAGCGAAACCAACATACTTCGGGAAGCACAATATTATTAACGATGCACTCGTCGATAAAAACCAAATCATTCTTTCGCCCCTCCACATCATGTTTGGTCTCATGAAGAATTTCGTTAGAGCGTTGAAAAATAACGCTATCGCAATGAAATCATTAAAAAGAGGGTTTTCGAAATTCTCATTACAAAAAATCAAAGCTGGCGTATTCGTTGAACCAGGGACGGAAAATAACTGTTATGAAATTTTTTGTGATGGAAAACGTTGCCCAAAATTAAAAAATTTTAATAAAAACTGCTTCATAATAATTATGAGCAAGAACAATTTTATTTGTTGCCGATAACTATTATTTCATAAGAAATATTTTTTACGTTGATAAATAAGTATTATGAATAAGAATAATTTTTTACGTTGCCGGCAACTTTTATTTTGTAAGAAATATTTTTTACGTTACTTTTTTTACGTCATAACAATTTTGAGTGAAAAATATTGCCAGAAAACTTGGAAAAATGCAATGATATTGGTAAGTTTGATTTACGGTGAATTAAAAGTTGACTCCTTATTGAATTATTCAATTATAAATAAATTTTATTCCGAAAATTCAGGTGCGAATATGCCTCTTAAGATGCAATTTTTATTCAGCCATTTCGACTTCTTTCCATCAGAAAGAGCAGGACGAACGGTTCTACCACGATATGGCTGAAATCGAAAGACGATATCAAAGTTTCATGGATGAAAGCATGATGGCAGACTACTGCTGGCTTTGATCACGGCAGACCCGACAGCGAAAAATTGCAAAAGTTCAAGTGGTGGCTCATCATTTTCTACAGCAGAATGAATTTTGAGAAAAATTTAGAGTTTTCGAATATATTTTATTTTTACTCAATCCTTGATAACTTTGTCGGATTGCTATCGTTTTATGTTTAAATTTTTTGTAATGAAATGGTCTATCGATTAAAAAAATAAAACTTCAGATTTTGTGAGAAAGAAAAGTTAGCTCACGACTTGTGTGAAAATTTTTCAAAAATCACATGAAAATTTAACTTTCAACATCTATATCCCAGTCATTTATAATCCAATTTTAACAAACATAGCAGCATAAAACGTGTAATATAATTATAATTCCTACGCTATGCAATTGGGATATATATTCTATAGGTAAATAGATATTAGCCTGTAAGTAAAACTGTAACCTGAAACCCCGTTATTTTGTCATATCTCGAAATTTTACCAATAGAAAAAAAATTAATATGATTTTCGTGTTCAGCGTCCTCGATTTAGTATAGAAAACATACTTTGGTTCATGTTATATTTTTAAAGTGAAATTTTGTATTCCAGTGTTATTGATAAACTACTTAAAAAAATGTTTTTCAGATTTTGCAAAAAAACTTTTTTTCATACAAACTTGGAGCCTGACTGACGGGCCTCGTTCTAACGAAAATCTGACTGACTACCGGAATTATGCTTTTTATTGAATACATAACGGGTATATAAAGTTTCAGCCTTTAGAAAACCGTTGCACTTACCTCGTATTTTCGACATGTTTGAAAACTCACTTGTGTCACCTGTTCTAACTAAAACCTGACTGACCAGAGTATGTTCATGTATTTCACTAGTATAACAACATATTACAAAACTAGCCTTTAGAAAGTCAGAGACTTTTTTTGTCACAGGCTCCCCGTCTATTACTTGTGACTTCCACAATCATCACGCCGACTTTCATACCGCTGCATACGCTTGTTTGTCTTTTAACACGTTCGTTGACACTCAAAATTGCATCGAGGTGCAAAAAGAGTTACATGGAGGCTCTCTCAAAGTAATTGCAATATTTAAATTTTGATTATACACGTTTTTTCCAAATTCTAACAATAGGTCTGTTCACATACTTTCCCAGTAAAAACTTGTAGCGAGAGAGTAAAAGAAAGATTGAGAAAAATATTCTCGCAAAGAGACAAATAGCAGAAAAAGTACGTGAACAGAAAACTAGTAGAAACCAGTGATGAAATTTCCAAATTTCAAATTGTACCTAATTTACCAAAAAAGCTGTACCTAAATGAGCATGAATGTACCTAAATATTATACTTCATTGGTTCAACCAAAGATCTTAATAATATAAAGATGTCTCACTCCCATACTTTTTCTTGTCCGCATAAAAATTTCTATTCGGATTTATAATAAGTCCATATAAGAGTAACATATGAAATCAAAACAACAGCAAAGCCAAAGAGAACATTTTTTTCTTTGCTGTTGTTGACGAAAGCGCGCCGCTGCAAAAAAGTGAAACAAATCATCATAAAATTGTGTGTACTCGTAAATACTCACGATTACAAACGAAGTGCAATTGTACCTACACACAAACATCTTTATCAAAGCATAAGGACGATGTTACACGATCAATGTTTTGCTGTCAAACAATGAAATTGTTGTTGTTTTGAAAAATGAACACTGAGCAAAAGAGAGAATGAACACATTTCACTTCAAACTTTTTTAGTGACGAAAAAAACCTGCATCTTTTCAAATAAAATGGCGTTTCTGCAGATACACTGTTGTATTTTACTGGAAAATATTAATATTTGATGGAAAATACTACACTTTTTACTTACTTATAAACATATTTTTCTTTGCCACCCTTTGCGTTGTTTGGCTTTTGTTTGTTTGTGAAAATGAGTGCTGTTTAAAAAAAATACTTAATAATTTTTATGAAAACATGGTAATTCAATGGACAAATAACAAAGATTATTCTTCTGCGTTTTTCACATAGAAGTTTTTATTTCACAAGAAGTTTCACTTCTGCCTTGTGTTCGTTAATATACAACCAATTTTTTTTCCTTCGCCTAAAATCGCAATCAAGCGAACAACAACAAAGAAAAAAAATTAAATAAAACATTATTAAATTGTTTGTTATTACTCTTACAGATACTAATTGCTCATCTATGATAGGTACTTCGACGTAGAATAATTGCTATGTCCACATGACTGCTTATTTTTTCCTTCTTCTTCCTAAAAATTCCGTAAGATCTACTCTACACTTGTCACGAATGCATATTTTGCATAACATTACCATTAAAACACATATTTGCCGCTGTTTGTACAAAGAAACCAGAAAATATTATTTTCAAAAACACAAAATTTCTTTGCTTATGCTTTGACAAATATGTTTGTGTGTAGGTACAATTGCACTTCGTTTGTAATTTGTGCTTTGATACTTCGTCAGCATACACGATATTTTAAAACAATTTCTTTGCCTACGCTTTAACAAATTTGAAATTTGTGTAGTTGATATTTTGCAAAGCAACAACAAACAAACAAATTTTCTCTTTGGTGTCTTACTTTATTTTTAACTCTCTTGGTTTTGCTTTTCAAATAATATTTTCTCTTTCTGAATTAACATAAATTTTTATGCGGGCAAATAAATGCATGGAGTGAGACATCTTTATATTATTAAGATCTTTGCTTTGACCCTCTTCTGGTCAATGATAAATTGTACTAAAATGTGGCAATTGTACCCAATATACCTTGTAGTTCGAAAAAGTCGGCAAAAGGTACAATTGTACCTACTTTTTCATCACTGGTAGAAACTTGCAAGTAAACAGCTGATCGATTGTTTTGACAGCTAATTTTTAGCGGAAAACAATATTGTGATTTTTGTAAATTAAATAAAAAAAATCCAAATGGAACCATATCAAATTGAAGTAAAGTGCTCTCTAAATACATGCAATCGAGTGAAAAGTATAATGTATAGAAAACAGCATTGAAATGTGCAATTAATGAATTACTTCATATTCAGATGCAGTTTTTTTTGCATGCTGCTGCTCTTACTGCTGTAATTAGAGTTTATAATTTGTTAAAATCATTTTTTGTGTGCACACCAATATTCACAAATACTACTTACATATTCCACAATATCACAAATATTTCTTTTCCTTCTAAGTTTTATTAAAAACCACAACAAATTTACTAAAATTAACAAAATACACTTCTTGTTGACGTTCAAATTTTTGACAGTTCTTTTTTTCGGTAGGTAAAAATTGTTGCAAGTAAAAATTTTACTAGTAGAAGTGTGCAGCTACTTTTTTCTCTCTCACTTTTTTATGCTCTCATTTTTCTCTCTCGTTGCCAGTTATTCGAGTACGTGAATACTTTACTAGCAGAAACTTGCATTAATTCGGTTAAACCAATTCTAAAATATTAGCGTCGGAAGTTTTTTAAAATTCGCTCATTGAACAAAACATTGCATTCATCGTTGTAAAAATCATTGCTTAAGCGGGAGTCAATAATAAATGAGAAAGACAGAAGACATGAGTAACGGCATCTCTCAGAATTATCAAACGAATTATCTGCATACACAAATAACAAAACAAACACCAACGAGTAGTTTGGTTCTCTTTTGATATTTGTTTTTTCATAAAGAGATTTCTTCCGCAAAAAAATAGCCCCAGTTACTGGGGCCTTAGCGACTAGTAACATTTTATTAGATGTATACACTGAATACTAAAGCATTTACTTTGATACATAGATCAGTTCAGTTGTGGATTATGTCGACGCTATATAGAATTGAATGCCGACATTTGTATTATAGATTTGAATGCCATAGCATTCATATCATATTGTGACACCATGAAAATGAATGTTATAGCATTCACGTCCGCGAACGTGTTAATAACGGTTGGAGCTGTGGAAAACCACTGTATAACCCTTTTTTCCAATTGTTTAATTAACATATTCTCTAGTAAACATATTTTATAATAAAAATTTCCGCTTAGTAATAGATAAACGCATTTTTTTTTAAATAATGAATGGAAAAGAATTTACGAACAATCTTTTTTCTTTGACATGACTTCAGAGACAAAAAATGTAAGTATTTTTTTTTCTTTTTTTTAATTTAATATTGGTTGCATTTTTTTCTTTTTTTTAATTTAATATTGGTTGCATTCAGATGAGATGACACAGCGGAGGCTCAACATGTTGAGATTAAATTCGCTTCTGCTACGTATATACATTTAGTGTCTTCTGAATGGCATGATGGATCATTTGACAAATTTTTGAGAAACAGCTGTTTTATTTTTTGAGAAACAAAAAAAGTGAAAAAATTTTAATTTTATCAAAGACAAAAATAATATAAGATATCTATTATTAAATACACTCGTCAAATTTTAAGCAAATTTTATCAAATATTAAACACATGCCAATGAAGTAAAAAATTTAGCGATTGAAAAATTTCATTTGCTTGTGTTTAGTTTAGTTCACAAGAAGTTTCACTTCTGCCTTGTGTTCGTTAATACACAATTTAGTTTTTTTTTACTTTTGTGAAATACCGGCTGATTTCCAAAACGTCAATTGCAAAGCAAATATACATATCGCCAAATTACAAAATATTTACATTGCATAGCGTTTCAAAACGCCTCATACAAGTAACAGAAACGCAGCGAAAAGCAAATGCGCATTCCCGGACGTAAAATTAGAAAAGCTGATGTCAAAGTGATTGATGCAATAGCACGTTGTGGCTTACGGGTTTTTCACAATTTATGCTCTTAAAAGTTTGAAAATATATATGATAAAAAAAATCATAGTCATTGTGTATTTAAAAAAAAAAATTATTTTCTTTTCAGATATCTGAAAGTGAAGACGAAAACTCGGAGAATAGCGACGAAACCGAAGTTGAAAGTAAAAGCCTCTCAACGATCAAAATTGATCCATTGACAATAAAAAGAAAAATGACTCCTATGAAGGAAAATTGTAAGAAAATTTGTTTTGACCCTGAAACGGAAGCTCGGGAATTTGGTATTGAAAAACCAGCAGTGACTAAAAGGGAAGATTGCTGCATATTTGGCGAGCATGTTGCTTGCAAATTAAAATCATACTCAACGCGAACGAAGAGCATTGTTCAACATCACATAAATAATATATTATTTGATGCTGATATGGGAAAATTTGAAACTGAAGAGTACTAAATCTAAATTAATAATAAATCAAAATTTTAATTAAATAATAGTATAGAATAGAGAAAGTAAACTCTGATATATTAATATATGGAATATATTAATCAAAATAATTTTAAACCATTATTTTGAGTTTACAAAATGTTTTATTTAATTTTATTTAAATATGAATAATTAGTCGGTAAGGCCCCAGTAACTGAGGCTAGTTTTTTGCGGAAGAAGTCTCTTTATGAAAAAACAAATATCAAAAGAGAACCAAACTACTCGTTGGTGTTTGTTTTGTTATTTGTGTTTGCAGATCAGCGATGCCAACTTACGGGGAATTCCCCGATTTGTGGGGAATTTTACTCAGTACGGGGAATCGGGGAATTTGAAACCGTCCAGCTTTTAGTTGATAAAGTCTGTAGAATACTTTTTGTCAAATTTTATGTAATGTAGATCGTTTAACTTTTGCAATACTTCATATTTTGGGTCTTATAATCTTCATCTCTTCTTAAGAGAGCCCTGCACTCTCTTGGTTTGGAGAAATCGATTTTTAAAAAAGTGTGTAATTTGAAAGTATTATATTTCAAAAGTATTTTGTAAAAATTTCAGAGAGAAACTCGAAGTGCTTTCGTAGATATAGACGATTATAGCGGCGAGTGTCAGTCAGGCCAAAACAGTCGCGCAGCGCTTCGGCATCATTTTCGGCCGTTCAGAAAGGCTTAGTTATGCCTTCATCCAACACCTCCTGATTAATAACTCTGGACTGCGATTGCATCGGTCACCGATCTGTGTGTTATGCATAGATGGAGAGCTGTAGAATTTATATAGTTTGGTCAAACAGCCCCTGTTTTGGATTCTTGTAATTTCCTATTGCATTTGGAAATTTTTATAGAACACGTTTTTTATTTATTCTTTCGAAAAATGAAAAAAAATCTTAAAAATTTAAAATGTGACCATTTTTTTTTTTCAAAATCGAAACCAGTTTTGACTTTTTTTTCAAAAGGAAACATTTTTTGTTTTTATTTAGGTCAAAAGAAAGCCCATGTATTTTCCTTTGAGTGCTTATCTATTAAAATGAACGTCGAGTAACTCGGTACACCGGATTCATTTGAGCTCAATCGATTTTAAAAGTGGATTCCCTTGAGATGAAATCCCCTATGTGTCAAAATAATTCCCAAGTCAGAAAGTACCTTACTATTAATCTACCCGTTCCGGAGCGCATTAAAATAACATTAACCTTGATCAATTTTAAGCACGTGTCGCTGTTATAATATAAAATTATACCGGTGCGGGGAATTTTATTGAAAATCGGAGAATTTCTCAAGAGCTATCGGGGAGACAGAAAAAATGAGTTGGCATCCCTGATGCAGATAATTCGTTAGCGCCTGGTTATAGTGGTGCTCGGTGTTCGACGAACACAAAACATTTTCTCCCGTGCTCGGTCAAGGTGGTTACGTTCAGCTCGTTGCAGAGTTGTTTTTTGTCAAAATATACTAGTTTGTTTAATACTATTTTATATATAATGATACTGTTTTGTAAAATAACTCATTGCCACCCTGAATACTCGGCGTGATCGGTGTACAATAAAAAAAGGCCTTGTTGCATTCGAAACTAGAGATAATAAGCTTCCATTTAAGACCAAACATGCCCTAAAATACCTTAACCAATTTTGAACAGGGGGAGGGGGGGAAGGGTGGGTCTCCCACTGACAGAGAATGTCCCATATATATATGTATATATATATACAGGGTGACAATCGTAAAGTGACGCACACATTTCAGCAGTTATTTTCAAAATGACGTACTTTCATTAAGTACAATTAAGTGTTAACATTGCTGAATATATAAGCATTCATTTGAACCCCACCTCATTCAATATAACCTCCTTTAGCCTGCACACATGCCTTCAATCGATCCGGAAATCGTAGGACTGTTCGCCGCAGGACTTCCTGATCACTTTCAGTCCAGGCTTTCTCTAATGAATTTGTCAGCGACTCCAGACTGTGGTGTTGAGATGCAGAAGCCTTACTCTCTAAAATACTCCAAATAGAGTAGTCCATTAGATTCAAGTCTGGGGAGTATGGTGGCCATTCTTGAGATCTTATGAATCCAGAAAAATTGTCTTTTATCCATGTTTGCGTTAATTTTGCCATGTGGGAAGGTGCAGAATCTTGCTGGAAAGTCCAGTTTTCATTTCCAAATGTATCTTGTGCCCAGGGAAGAACATGTTCATTTAAAATGCTCCGATAAACAACCTGGTCAATTTTAACACCCTCTTCAACGAATATTAGAGGGGTTCTGGCATTAGCGGAAACTCCAGCCCATACCATAACGGAAGCTGGCTTTTGAACTCGGCCAACAGTCCTATTTTGTTGCGATGATGATGTAAGCCACATTCGGTCATTTTGCGCTTTGAAATGTTGTTCAATCGTGAAAATTTTTTCATCTGTAAACAAGATATTTTCAATTTTTTTTAACACGGAGGAGCGTAGCAACGCCTTGCATCTTTGCTGTCGCAAATCTTTCTTTTTTTGTGTCAGATCTTGAGCTTTTCGGAGCTTGTACGGCTTAATATTAAGCTTTGATTTTGCAATGATTCGCACTGTTTCACGGTTTACTCCCACTTCCTTAGCGATTTTTCTCATGAGTAACGCTCGTATCTATACAGTTTTTCGCGGTAGTATACCGTTTTTCAACTCCAAAACCGCATACCGCTTTTTTTTACCAAAATACCGCGTTTATACTAAGAAAAAATTATAAAATTTTTGAACGCTAGAAAAATCAAATTTATCAATCGCAATGCAAAACTCGTTGCGAGTATACTTTTGAAAGAAGTGGAAACATTGAAGGCGATTCTTATCGTCAAATTTTTTTTTGTATATTTAGCCAAACTCGCTTAGCTACTATTTCTGTTTGAAAATTCGTATCTCGTTTTTGCGGCTAGCAAAAAAATTCAAGTGTAGCTTGCACAAATTTTTTCAAAGTTAAAACGATGACGAATAAACATTTAAAAATAAATGCTTAAAATATATTTCAATATCACTTGTTTTATTTTAATGTCTTATACTATGAAATTCACCTTGCGGCTAAATTGCAGAGAAGCGCCCTCTCGTGTAACTTGTCATAGCTCACCGTCCGAAAGGTTAAAGCCCCGTTTCGTCTAAAGGCCTCATGAAAATTTACCCGACACTTCACCCTACCTAGCAGAGCTCTTTTAAATATGGTCTCAATATTATTACGCCATATGCGTTATCACAGATATATCTTATATTTAAGGATATTTGGTTTCCGGCTTACGTAATTCTACAAATTGGCTATTTTAAAACAACAACAAAAATGCTAAAATTTTGTCGCATTACAAAACTCTCAGAAAAAAAAATTATCTTAAAAAAAATTTAAATGAAAGAAAAATAAAGGAAAGTACTATAACTTAATAACGTAAGCGTAGGTGATTCGGATCGATTTTCGTAAGGGAAACTGAGCGCTAAAAATAAAGATTACAGATTTATGAAAAAAAAATGTTTTAATAGAAAATTAAATTCTTCCTCTTTTAAAGTTGTTAACTACCAAAAAAAAAACAGATATAACTTTTTTTTAATAGTTACTTAGTTACATCACTTCGAAAAAAATGGATTGCATGTAATTCGGATCGAAAAATTGAGTGTGCTACATGCACACTCGGATCGATGATGTATATAATTCGGATCAGCAAAATTTATAGCAAATTATCTTTAATTTGAATTTTAGATGCAAAAGATAAATTTGGTGTTTAAGGAAAATACATATATACAAAAAATGTATGTATGTATGCGTAAATACATACACACACATACATACAAATTGTTGTCCAAATCTATGTATTTTCCTTATGTTATCATATACCGTTTGTCCGATCTTAGTGAAATTTGATGTAGAGATGCATTTGTGTGTATGTCAAGTTGTGGGCTATAACATTCGACCGTATATCTAAAGTGGACGTGGCATTTTTGCGAAAATCTATTATCTTCGAGTATCATATGGAGCTAAATTAATAAAATTTGATATGGAGACTTACTTGTTCCACACCGAACTAATTCTCAATTATGGGCCTACTCATGGGTCTATCAAAATCAGGAGAAGAGGCTGTTGCTGGGTGATAGATGCGAATATATTAAAACCAAAAGTATGGGACTTTGCAATCTTACGTAGGAGCAATAGCGGATCTAACGGGCGTAGGAAGGGGGGGTTAAATACCCCTGACCTCCCTCCCAACTTCCCCCTAACCTCCCCCCAACTCCACCCTAACCACCCCCTTCCAACTCCCTTCCTTACTGATAAGAATTTCATATATTTGATCGTTGGCCACAAATAAAAAAATTAAAAGGGATGAACAAATATTAACCCTCTTAAGGTAAATCTCTGGATCAGCTAGTCGGTGGCTACGCCCCTGTGCTGATGAACAATTAAACATAAAAAAATCATTTCTGCGAATCATGCTAAGAAATTTCTGATCTAAAATTTATAAGTATATTGACATAATCGAAAATTAAAATGTGGTCTGGAATAAAAAATACTAATCATTTAACACAAACTAGTTTTTAAAAATATATTAGTTACAAAATTGTTATAACTCTAGGAAACGCTAATTAATATTTCAATAAAAAAAAATTTTTTGGATTTTAAAATGCAAAATTTTAAACTAAAATTAAAAATACTTTTCAAGTTTTTCTAAACTTTGAACTCAAATTCCACAAAAACTCTCTAAACAAAGGGTCGATCCGAATTACCTCCAAACATCACCTATTATATCTTAATCACAACTAAAAAACTTTCATTAATTAAAACTATATAGTTTTTATAAATTTTGTAATTATACAAATACCTCATTTGCTGGATCATCGATCCGAATTATATGCAAGTAGAAAAACGCATGCTGGTAATTCGGATCGATTATAAAAGTCAATTTTTATCTTAGTATGTTTTCTATAATGGTGTTTATTTTTACCAAACTATAGCAGAGTGTTTAGTGAACAGAGCCCTATATAAATTATATAAATATAATTGCCAGCACAAAAGTTATTATTGTTATGAAATTTGTGGGTTTCTTATATTATTTGCTAAGGCTTTGTATGAAAATACGCTCATTCTTTGTTTCTTCGCTCACAACTGATTAATTTGAAATAATTGAAATAAGTGTTACATACCATTAGAAATAATTTAGAAAATTAGAAAATAATTCTCGTTCGTTTCGAAAAAAGGGCGTAATTTTAAAAAATACCAAAGAAAAGTTATTAGCAAAACAAAATCGATCCGAATTACCCTCATTTACATTATGGCCAATTTTTTCTGTAGGAGTAAAACGTGAAAAAAAAAATTATTTGAATTTCGTACTATGTCGACTAAATTCCATTCATATACATTGTCGGACAAAACTTAAGCACGAACTCTTCCTTGTCAACATTTAGTTCAATAAAATTCAGAAATATGCAAGTATGTACATATTTTTTTTTGTTTTATAAATTTAGTATAATTATGCACTTGTTGAAACAAAATAACATTAAAAACTGGTTAATGTTTTTCTTTTTTTTACTAACATTGCGTAATATGCCTAAACCTGCCGCGACAAAACTAAAGCACATAATCTTTTTCGCTTACTGTTACGATCAATTGTTAAAAATAAATAACAACAACCGTTATTGTAGAAACCAAAAAGCAGGGTTAAAAAAAATTGGAAGCGTATATAAGCTGTTGGTTATCATTTACCGTCACCGTTCGCATTTCAAAATTTCGCTTCCCAAAAATGCTCGAAATAAGTATTCTGCATAATTTAGAGAAAATATTCTAAGTGAATTTAATAAAGCTGAATCAGTGACATACATTGTAAAAAAATTTTGTATTCGCCATTAAGTTAATTCCCGAGCTATAAGCCATTTTTGCGCATCCCATTTTTTAAATACTAAATATGGAGGTGGTAGACCGCGGGGCACAACCAAACGTGAGGATCATTCGGTTGATACAAAAATATCCTTTTATATCTTGGAAACAGCGTTTAAACATTTCACACGGGTTTATCCAACGACGAGCTGTGGAGGGTGGTTTAGTAGCATACCAAAGCGTAAAAAGCCATTTATTTCTCGAAAAAATCGACAGGCAAGGCTCGAATTTGTAGCTACGCACTTTAGCTGGGCTACTGCCAAATGAAAGACCTTGCTTCTTACTGATGAATCTATATTTAACATGAAAGATTGCGAAGGATTAAAGCTAGTGTGCAGACGAAAAGGGCAACGCATTATTTGAAAAGCACCGTATAATACGGTGTATAATGAACCGTCTGATGTGCAAATATGTTCCCCAGAATGTTATTGTATGTTACCTTATGAGGAAGATCTGCTGTTAATGCAAGTCTACCAGACGATGACGATCACAGCACGGTGTGTAAAAGAGTGGTATGTTGCCAATAAGATCAGTATTTTATAATGGCCCACCCATTCACTCAATCTCAATCCCAAAAAATGTATGGGAAATTATAGATCATAAAATTCAGCGCATAGAGGATAAAAACAAGGGTTCCATTTTCTACCATTCGGAGATTGCATGGAATAACATTTCTGTGGACGTTTTGAGCAATTTTATTGAGTCCATGCCACGTAAATGTGCTAAAATAATGGATACGCTACAAAATAATGCAGAAATCGAACTTTTCCATTGTCATATCATGACGACCTCGATTGTCTAGTGGATAGTGCAGACTTTCATTCAGAAGGTTGCGGGTTCGATTCCCGTGTTGGTCTGGTGGTTAATTCTCATAAACTTCTTATATTCACTATCGATATGAAGTGGATGAGAATTATAAGAATGTGTACAAGTACACACCATGGTTGGTAATTGCAAAACCACCGAGCTGATAAAAAATTGCCACACAGCCGTTTGGAATCGGCGTTAAATGGTAGGTCCTACCATCGCCACTGTGGTCTAGTGGCGATTCTCGGCTTGGGTATGTTTCTTATCTATCTTTCTTTCTTTCTTGGGGCTTTGGTACAATAGATCTTACAGGTCGCAGTGCCTGACTTTCGAGTCGTCCTGTTTCAAATAATAATATATTATCATATCATATGTGCTTTAGTTTTGTCGCGCTAGTTTTAGGCAATTTGTTACTTTTGAGTTAATATTTTTATTTTATGTGAAAAATAATATTATATTTCTTATATTTTATTATAACGAGTGTATATTCTTACTACATTCATAAAAAAAATTTCAGTTCAAACATGTTTTACAATATTAATGAACAAAAAGCGGGTGTGAAGTTAACAACGCTGATTCAACAACCAGAACGGGCGGGAATGAAACAAAGGAATGAAACCAAGGAAATCTATTGTGACCGTAAAGTTGATGAAATGTGCGGTTATGTTGAAGTAATGTATGCATGTTAGACCATTTTATTATTAATTAATTTAATATTCACCAAATATTTTAATAAAACAAACTCAAAATATTTTGAAAGTATAAAAATTAGTAAATCTTTTTCTGTGGCTGTCATTTCATCTAATACTATGTATGCCGGTTGTGGTGTAGATTTTCCAGCTGGTGGTCAGGACGAGATTCCTTGGAAACTGGACTTGGGTTCGGCAAGTGGGTATATAGAAGATGTAGTCCCTATCATCCTCGTCATTTTCCCATTAACTATAGAAAAAGTTAAAGAAGAAATTTTGAAATATTTAACAAAAGAAATTGGAACACGACACATAACATTTTTATCCAAAATATTTTTATTAAATACGACATAACAAATATTTTTTAATTACATTCTGCTACTAAATTATGAATTTATTAACATTATTGAGTCTTTTTCTACCATTTTATTGTTAATTAATATAATATTAACCAAATATTATAATAAAACATACTCAAAATATTTTGAAAGTATAAAAATCAGTAAATGTCATTTCTTCTAATACTATGTATGCTGGCTGTGGCGTAGATTTTCCAGCTGGTGGTCAGGACGAGATTACTTGGAAACTGAACATGGGTTCAGCAAGTGAGTACATAAAAGTTTTAGTCCCAATCTTTCTCTTCACTTTGCCATCAAACATAGAAAAAGTTTAAGACGAAATATTGAGATATTTGACGGAATAAATTAGATTAAGTGAAATTTACAACTGATTTTCAGGTCGAGATTCCTTAGAAGCTAAAGTTGGGTTTTATGGGTGAGTATAGAGGTTTTAAGTAAATTCAGCCTCTAAACGAATATATCCAAATAAGTAAAAACTGTATTGACACAATACATTTTTAACCATAATAATTTTAATAAATACGACATAACAAATAACTTTTAATTACATTCTGCCACTAAATTATTAATTTGTAAACATTACTGTGCCTTTTTCTGCAGTTGTCATATCTTCCAATACAATTTGTACTGTCTATGGCATTGATTCTCCAACTGGTGGTCAGGACGAGATTCCTTGGAAACTAGACTTGGGTTCGGCAAGTGAGTATATAGTAGATGTAGTCCCTATCTTCTTCGGCATTTTACCATTAACTATAGAAAAAGTTAAAGACGAAATTTCGAAATATTTAACTAAAGAAATTGGAACACAACACATACACAAATAAACACTTTTAACCAAAATATTTTTAATAAATACGACAAAACAAATAACTTTTAATTAAATTGTGCCCCTAAATTATGAATTTATAAACTTTATTGAGTATTTTTCTGCAGTTTTCATATCTTCCAATACAACTTGTACTGGTTACGGCATTGATTCTCCAACTGGTGGTTAGGACGAGATTCCTTGGAAACTAGACTTGGGTTCGGCAAGTGGATATATAGAAGTATTAGACCCAATCTTCCTCTGCCATCAAAGATAGAAAAAGTTAAAGACGAAATTTTGAGTTATTTGACTAAAGAAATTGGAATATTTTTAACCAAAATATTTTAAATAAATACGACATAACATATAACTTTTAATTACATTCTGCCACAAAATTATAAATTTAGAAGCATTATTGTGTTTTTTTTTAGAAAGAAAGGGACTAACACTTCTATATACTCACTTGCCGAACCCAAGTTCAGTTTTCAAGGAATCTCGTCCTGACCTCCAGCTGGAAAATCTACGCCACACCCATCATACATAGTATTGAAAGAAATGACAGAAACAGAAAAAGATTTACTAATTTTTATACTTTCAAAATATTTTGAGTTTGTTTTATTATAATATTTGGTTAATATTAAATTAATTAATAATAAAATGGTCTAACATGCATACATTATTTCAGCATAACCTCACATTTCATCAACTTTATAGTTTTTAACAACTTTTCGGTCACAATAGATTTCATTGGTTTCATTCCTTTGTTTCGTTTCCGCCCGTTCTGTTTGTGGCGGAGCTTATTTTAATAGTTTGCAAATTTTAAACAGTATTTTTCTGCGTTTTTCATATATAAATGCAATATTTTTTGTAAAACTTGTTGCTATATCTACCAACATTAGGTCCGTTCCCGTACTTTTTGGGTAAAGTCTGGTACACTGAGAGTAAACGAAAAATGCTCTGTCTGATACACAAAAATGCACAAAAGTACGGGAACGCACAAAACCACTTTTCTTGCACAAAACAAAACGTCAAATTTTAACGACAGTTAAATTCAAAAAACAAAGTTTCTGTGATATTTAATAAAATAAGAATTGTTAAATCTTACAATAAAATAAATAAATAATGAAAAAATTAAACATAAATTTTTCGCCCGTCTACTTTTGTAGAATCTTTTGGTTCACAATCACCATTTGCATTATTCAGAAATGGCAGAAGCTTCTACAGCGTCAGAAGTTGAACAAACAATTGCGTCATTATCTTGTGGAGAATGTAGTTAAAAATTAATTAATATACTATTAATTAATTTTCAAATGTCTTTTAAAAATTTTCCATTTTAAATATCATTTATTTTTCTAAAAATTCTTTATTTATTTATTAATTTCAAATTTTCAATATATTTTCACGAAAGCAAAACAGCTGATAAGTACAAAACAGCTGATTGTTTGACACTTTTAACATTTTTACTCGAAGAAAAAGTGCGGACTATTTCGTGCAAAAAGAGAAGACAATTACTCTCTGATTTCCACGGGAACGCTTTCTACGCTGTTTTGGGCGAACTCGTTCACCCGCGTTGTAGTATGGGAACGAACCTATTATGTCATATTGTCATTGTAATTATTTTCCATCCAATTCCATTCAAATTGTTGAATTATCATTCACTCCAAAATACTATTAAATAGTGATAGTGTAACAGGGCATCAAACAAAACGGTGAAAAAAGTAAAAACAGAAAACATTGGCAGCAAAACATTGACCGTCTTATATCAACCTAAGAAGTGTGGCACGCGGCTGCGTTTCTTAACTAAATTAAAATTGAATAATTTTAATTTCGCGATAAGCTAAACTAAAAGATTTCTGTTAAATTTTTTACTTACTCATCCAGAGGTTTCAAAATTGAAATATTTTAGCAACAACTTTTTTTCTTTTTACAAGTTAACATTCACAATTGCTTTCTACTTTAAATATCGATCGATTATAGAGCTGGATAGACAAAAGCCTGCCGTCCGTGCTGGCGAATTACGTTTTTATTTGTGAAATTTGCCACTTAAAATATTCACATTTTTATCCTCGATAAAGTGCAAAAAAGAACTACCGACACCAAGCGGAGATGAAAAACATAAATATTCAAAAACCAGATATCAAGAAGAGGAAGGTAGAAAGAAGGAAATAAAAAATAAAACGTTAGGTAAAATTCCATGTTTAATATATATTGATTATAGAATATTGTTTTAAGAGTATGGAAAAATCACTGAGAAAAATCTGGCGCAGTGAAATAAAGCGGCGATCAAAAAATTAAATAAGGGTGCGGGCTAAAGTCATACGATCGAATAACTTAAGACCGCGATCGAAAAATGAAATGATCGCGCGGTCTAAAGTCATACAATCGAATGACTTTAAACCGCGACCGAAAAATTAAATTAGGCCGCACGGGCTAAAGTCATACGATCGAATGAATTTAGACCGCACTGGATTTTTAATTCATAATAAGGTAACAAACAACAAACAAATTAAATGAACGGATTTATTTTTAGTTTTTTCTTTGAGTTTAGTTAGTAAGAAAGAGGTAGAAACTCACCTGTCTTTTTCTAACTACCTATTTTGTTATCTCTTCCTTTGAGGCTGCTCACACAGGCGCAAGCATGTCTGAAAAAGAGAGGAAGAAAAATAGAGAGCAAGACATAGGAGATATGCGCCGAAAATTCATAAATAAAATAAAAATCGACGCATTGATGAATGTTCTATGTTCATATTGTTCCGATTTTGCTACTTTCCCTCATCATTTTTAGAAGTTTTAGGGTGGCATTACCCTAATTTTAACGTATTTTAGTAGGATCTTACAATTTACAACTCTGCTTTACACTTGCACGTGCAGGGAATGTGGAACGTAGTTGAAACGTCAAATGCAGCTGTAACATTGCGGGTGTGGAAAATTGCGGAAGAGTGTGCATTTCTTATTTAATTGAAATAATAATAATTTAAAATATGACAATTATAACAAGAATGCTAAAAAGCAATTTGCCGTCTCGCATAAATGCATTGAAAACTTTGCGACAGGTAATTAAATGACAAGGAGAGCTAGCGGAAATTCAGAAACGGGGTTATATAATTTAACGTATATTCCTAAATGTTAAATGAAATTTTTCAGTCTGGCTATTGTACACACATAAAATTTGCTGAGCATAAACCAATTGAGAAAATCCGCAATATCGGCATTTCGGCACACATCGACAGTGGGAAAACGACACTGACAGAACGTATTCTTTTTTACACGGGACGTATTGCTGAGATGCATGAGGTACGCGGCAAGGACAATGTTGGCGCCACAATGGATTCGATGGAGCTAGAGCGCCAACGCGGCATCACAATTCAATCGGCAGCAACATACACGATCTGGAGGAATACTAATATTAATATAATCGATACTCCTGGCCATGTAGATTTCACAGTAGAAGTTGAGCGTGCATTGCGAGTACTAGATGGTGCTGTTTTGGTGCTCTGCGCCGTAGGTGGTGTGCAAAGTCAAACGTTGACAGTAAATAGGCAAATGAAGCGATATAATGTACCTTGCTTGGCTTTCATCAATAAATTGGACCGGATGGGTTCGAATCCATATCGCGTGCTCTCACAGATGCGCTCAAAGATGAATCACAATGCTGCGTTTATTCAGTTGCCAATTGGCGTTGAAAGCAACTGCAAGGGTATTGTGGACTTGGTGAGTGAAAAAGCGGTATACTTTGAAGGTGATCATGGCACTCAGTTACGTTATGATGAGATTCCTCAAGACATGCGTGTGGAATCGCAAGAGCGTAGACAAGAGCTGATTGAGCATTTGTCCAATGTTGACGAAACGTTAGGTGAACTCTTCTTAGAAGAGAAAAGTCTCACCGAAGGCAATATTAAGGTTAGTGATGTCTCATTTATAAAATGCTTTTAAATTTGCATCGATTGATTCACAGGATGCTCTGCGTCGCACATGCATAAAACGTGTTTTTACCCCTGTACTAGTGGGCACGGCGCTTAAAAACAAGGGTATTCAACCATTGCTTGATGCCGTTATCGACTATCTTCCTCATCCCGGCGAAGTGGAAAATGCTGCTTTCATAGAAAAAGAAGGCAAAGAAACACAACAAATATTTCTAAATCCGGCACGCGATGGGAAAGAACCATTTGTTGGCTTGGCTTTTAAGCTGGAAGCTGGACGATTTGGTCAACTCACATATTTGCGCTGTTACCAAGGTGTATTGCGAAAGGGTGACAATATCTTTAATGCCCGAACCAATAAAAAGATTCGTATAGCACGTTTAGTGCGTCTTCACTCCAATAATATGGAGGATGTCACCGAGGTTTATGCCGGTGACATATTTGCATTATTCGGTGTTGATTGTGCTTCGGGTGATACCTTTACCACAAATCCCAAGGCCAATCTTTCAATGGAATCCATTTTTGTACCTGAGCCCGTGGTCTCAATGGCCATTAAACCTAATAACGCCAAAGATAGAGATAACTTTGCCAAAGCAGTAGCGAGATTCACCAAAGAGGATCCAACTTTCCATTTCTATTATGACTCAGATGTCAAAGAGACCCTAGTCTCAGGCATGGGTAAGTAAACTCTGTATAGCCACATAAAAATTCTAATTTTAGTTATTCTAATATTAAAGGTGAACTTCATTTGGAAATCTATGCGCAACGGATGGAGCGTGAATACGGTTGTCCGGTAACCTTAGGGAAACCAAAGGTTGCATTCCGTGAAACACTTGTAGCTCCTTGCGAATTCGATCATTTGCATAAGAAACAATCGGGCGGCTCTGGCCAATATGCGCGCATTATTGGTATCATGGAACCCTTGCCTCCTACTCAGAATACTGTTCTTGAATTTATTGATGAAACCGTCGGCACAAATGTTCCCAAGCAATTTATACCTGGCGTAGAGAAAGGTTTCCGTGAAATGGCCGAACGTGGTATGCTCTCTGGACACAAGTTGTCAGGTATTCGTTTTCGCCTAAAAGATGGTGGTCATCACATTGTGGACTCAAGTGAATTGGCTTTTATGCTGGCTGCTCATGGTGCTGTTAAGGAAGTATTTCAAAATGGCTCTTGGCAAATTCTGGAGCCCATTATGATGGTCGAAGTAACTGCTCCTGAAGAATTCCAGGGAGCCGTTATGGGCCAACTAAGCAAACGCCATGGTATTATCACGGGCACCGACGGAGCGGAAGGTTGGTTCACTGTGTATGCAGAAGTCCCCCTTAATGATATGTTTGGGTACGCCGGCGAGTTGAGGTAAGTTGTTTGAAAGACTTAAAAACTAGTACTAGTCTATCAATTGTAGTAAGAAAGGAAACGAGTTTTTTGGAGCACTTTAAATGTTACTTGTTTCCCTGTAAACTAACAACGATCCCTCTGCCTTCCTTTGAGTGTGATATACCAAATGCATTAGCTCAAATTATTAAAAAAAAAAAAATAAAATCAATTCCCATCAGGCTAAAGTAATATGATATTTTATAGTGCAATCAAAAACCATAATTACGCAAAGTGGAAATGATATAAAATGTCACTGGTGCATGAGTTTGAATGAACAGCACTTTTAATTTGAAATTTTTTTCTTTTTAATTTTAGATCAAGCACACAAGGTAAAGGAGAATTCACCATGGAATATTCACGCTATTCACCGTGCTTGCCCGAAATTCAAGAACAGATCGTGCGCCAGTACCAAGAAGCACAAAGTCTAGGCCAAACAGAAAAAAAGAAAAAGAAAAACTAAAATCTTTACTGTTCAAACTTGTATCTAAATTTAATTTTAATTAATTAAGCCGAATAATTCATATTGTTATGACTATAAGAACTAAATAGCATAATTTGTTCTTCTTCAAACAATTACATAGATACTTATGTAAATTCTACTTGTACAACTGTGATAAGAATGATGTATGATTTTTACGAACCCATAAATCAATAAATCATTGAAGAAAAACTATTTTTGTATTCGTAATTTGATCTTAGAACTAGAATACGCTTTATATTAGCTCCATTATATTTTTACATAATTTGCAACTCAATTTTCAACAATTTCTATATATAAAATTTGGGATACTTTTAGCAAACTTTAAAGAAAAAGGGAATTACATAAAGAAGAAAAGCCCCGGTTTCTTTATTGGGTGCAATTTTATGATATTTTATGGTGCAATATAGGTACCATACATGGGCACACTGCAGTAAATATTAAGTGCATTAATAATAGCAATAATCAGTAAATTTTTACTGATAATGAAATTTGAAATGCATTACCAGTAAATTTTTACTGTACCTATTAAGTACATAAGAAATAAACGACTGTTTACAAAAACGGTTAAACAATGTGGAAGATGCATGCCCTTGGGTAAAGATACAAAAATTATATTTTTGTTATATTTCTTTCTAGACTATGAAAATTAAATCTATTTAGTTATTTTCAAAGTCCATCAGAAAAGTCATAATCAAGGTTTTGATCTGAATTTGGTTTAATCTAGATTTTTGATCAGAAATTGGTTCTTTTCTTGGTTTGAACTTCGATCTGAAAAAAGTATTTGAATTTTAGTTTGAAATTTGATCGAAATTTCCGCCTAAATTTCTATCCGATTTTAGTTTGAATTTCGGTCTCAGTTTTGTTCCAGTTATCTTTTAATTTTTGACCTGTATTTGATAAAATTTTTGCACTAGTTTAGTAAGTCTGATATTTAATGAACATTATGTGAACAAATATAAAAAAAAACATGTTTAGAATGTCCAATACAATTTTATTCATTATTATTCTCTGATAAAAAGCGAATTCGTTTATTTTGAACAAAAACATTTTTGCGCTGTAAATTCAAGGGATCACCTGTTTCTTGAGATCTTAAATATTTGTAAAGTTGTTTATATCGGGACAAACAGGACTTTAGATCTGTTTTAAACTGCTCCACTCGTTGGACAATGGGATCGTGTATAAGAAAATGGTCTTCCAATTTGCTGGCCAATTGAAGCCCTTCTTCAATTAAGTCTGCTGTAAATGACGTTTCATCAATGTTGTCATAACTGCTGTAATTTGAATTCCGTTCATCAGGAGTCTGCATAAAAGCTTCCATTACTTCTTCTTCGGTAAAAGCTTTGTCAACAACTAATTCATCAATATCTGTAAACGATAAATCATCGAACCCTTCTCCACCAATCGCATATGCTAACATTATGATATTAGGGTATTCCGTCGTATTTGGAGGAATAGGCTCTTTACTTATAACACAATCTGGCCAAATAGCTTCCCAACATGCATTTAAAGCTGACGGTTTCAATTCAGATAATGCCGCTCTAACATTTGTAACACAATTTAAAATTGAATATGCATTCCACACATCAAGGAGCGTTAATGCAACATCCTCATCTAGTTTATTCAAAATATATTGCAATGTTTGTTTTACGTAATAAGTTTTGAATGCGGGAATAATCCCCTGGTCTAATGGTTGTATTAAGTATGAAAGCTTTGGGGGCAGATAAGAAATTTGTACATTTGAGTACACCAAATTATTTAGGTTTTCATCAGTCGCATTGCCTATAACCAATAGAACTTTAAAGTCAAGATTTTTCTCCTCTAAATAGCATTTGACATCAGGAACAAAACATTTATAAAACCATTTAAATAAAATTTCTTTTAAAGCCCAGCCATCCTTCTTTGCTATCGTCATCCAATGCACTGGCGAATCACTAGAATCTAGATTAGTCGTTGAATATGATGACTTTAATGCTCGATTAATTAGTAACGGTTTTAAAATACAATCTCCTGAAGCGTTACTGCAAAGTAGTATGCTCACATGACAGGGACCTGCCGTGTCTTTATAATCACCCAAGCAGGTTCGACTAGGCATTTTCTTCCAAGAAAGCATTATTTCATCTGCATTCCAAACTTGGTCAGCTGTGTAACCACCCTCGTCGATTACCTTAACCAAATTCGAAGAAAATTCAACAGCGGCTGACTCATCTGTTGCTGATATTTCGCCTTTCACTTTTGCATTATAAATGTCATGTCTCTTAAGAAATCCTGTGAACCAACCAGAACTTGCAGAAAATTCGCAATTCCTGTGTGATTGAGCAGAAGTGGATGGTTCCATTTCCTGTATTTGCATATATATTCGTAGTGCCATCTGTTTGACAATGTTTTCATCCAGAGGTACCCTTTTTTGCCAGTTATCTTCAATCCACATAGCTAGAGCCTTCTCCATCTTCATTTTCGCAATGTCCCTTGTATACGATGATACCCTGGAACTCACTTTTGTTCCAGAAAGTACCGATTTGCGAATGGAGTCTTCATTTTTTTTAATAGTTCTTATAGTAGCTTCATGTAAGCCAAAACGTTTGCCAATGGATGTTGAACCTTCTCCCTTCTCAATAAGATCTAAAATTTTAATCTTTGTTTCCAATGTGATAGTTTTCCTTTTCTTTTTTTCCGTCGTTACTGCTGCATTATTATTCATCATGTTAATAATAATGGAAAATATATAAAAGAATATTAATACACTGAGACTCCTAAATTAATAAGTTTTTGAAACCGTGTTATTTATTTAAAGTTTGTTTTCTCGATAGTGTTGCAATATATAGAGTTACTAGTAGCTGATTCTTATAAGTTACAAAGTACTCATATAAAAGCCCAATTGTAAAATTGATTCAACCTTTACCCTCTGGGTTAGAATAAATTTACACTCATTAGATGTAGCACAAAAATCTAGTAACCCTATACTGATATCGCAATCATCTGATTAGTAAAAGAAACATAGTTTCAGTGAATAATCTCTTAAGGTTATTCACAAGTTAACTAAGTATGATGAGCTGTCTTTAAAATTTTGTTTCAGTTTTTAGTTTGGAATAGCACCAAAAATAGTTTTAGAATGGTAGAATTCTAATACACGGATCAGCTATTGAGCAACTGCGCTGCATACACACCTACTCAAAATAAAAGTTACACTTCATAACTATTCATTTTAACTCCTCTGCACAACTTTTTTGAAAATTTAAACGGTAAATTGTGGAGAAAATATAAACAGCATAATCTAGCAACGCTGTTGTCAACAAAATAGAAAGTGTAAATCCTCAATATATGATTTACTTGAACTTTCTGTGAATGAACTACAAATTGGCTTGCTTAAAATAATAGTTACACCTACAAGTGTAATTTAATACATTTTAATAAAAGTTAATATTAAATTTTTTTTCGGATTTTTTTTTAAAGAACGGTAAGCTTCCTCTAATATTTTTTGCAAAACGACATGAATTGATAATGGAAATTCTTATTCATATGGGTCGTAAATCACATCGTACCGACGAAAAACCCCCGATCGGTTTCCAACTTGAGAAAATATGGAAAATTTCTTCGGTGCATTGGTGAACTTACTAACATATCCCATAATTTTGTCAGAAATGTGATAAAAAAGAGAAAATCGAAGGCAGGCCGATAGAAAACCTGTGGGGAGAGTTGAAAAACAAATTGTCCAATCAAACTTTTTCAAAACAAGGAGCAGTTGTGACAATTTGTTCGAAAAATGTGGTACGACATACTCAAGCAATCCTGTCAGACTTTAATCAACAGCATGCCGAAAAGAATCGTGAGAGTAGTCCAACATGGAGGTGGATATACAGGTTATTAGATAAATAGTTAAAAATATATACAAAACTATTCTTACCGTTGTTAATTTTTTTGTACTTTTCTTTAAAGCATAAGTGTACCTATTTTTATGAGCAGGCTGATCTCAACTTTTGTACTTTACACTGTATATTAAAGAAACTATTTTTTTATATATGTATAAAATCAAAGAAATAATGTGCGTTTGTTTTGTTTTGAAAATGTTAAATAAAAATAATTTTCTGTTTTGTTGAAGTTAGAATTCTAATGTGTAACTATTATTTTGAGCAGGTGTGTATATACGATTTGGTAGCATTTCCCCAGGATATTCTGCCTGGCATTTTGTACAACTGGCAGATACATAAAAGTAAATTATATTGGTTTATTTTAATGAATTTTAAGAATAAATTTAATGGAAGATATTCGAGTAATTTTGCAATTTTTCTTTGATGACTGAATGTACATGACTTGACATGTATAGAGGCTTCCGGACGTTTGAGGAATACACTCCGAATATATTATCCGTTGTTAGATGCGGTTTTAGATGGTGTATAAATTGTTCGTTACTTATAAATTTGAGTGAATCAAAATACGGCGAGTAAATCATGATAATCTGCTGATGACTTCCCCAATTGTAATTTTTAACCAATCCCTTTCGGGTTTTCGCTACTCACGCGATTAATTTCATCTTAAAAAAAAAAAATTACCCTGAGAAATTTTACTGCCACACTTTGATTTACTAATACTACTATTATGGCACAACATTCCATGGAAAGCCTAGGCCGAGCTTTTCGCATTCATTGATGTTGTAAAGTTAATATGCGAATTCGTGTCAGTCATGTAAAATTGATGAACCGTATAAGTTTCCCTTAGTTTTGGTTCTGAAAACTGACAAAATTTGTTGGAAAGAGGGAGTGAGACGAAAAATATTCCTGCATAGCTGTGAGTTTATGGTCACCACAAATGTCAAACAGGAAACAAAACAAAGACTTATGATTAAAACGCCGACATATGAAGCCATTCATGGGTGCGTTCATGCCTGATTAGAGGTCGTAAGCAGTGTTGCCAGAAAGACGATTTTATCCTCATTTCGAAGATTTTTTGGCTCAATGACGATTTGACGATTTATGTTGAAAAATAACGATTTTTTAGATTAAAAAAACTCTACAAAAGTTTTTTGTTTTAAAATCTCTTCTGTTATTTTTATACATATAGTATATACATCACAAAAAAAAAGTTTCCACACACCAAAAAAAAACTTTAACCCATAAAACCTTCTCAATAATAAATCTATAAAATTGTTGAAATACCAACTATATTATGAAGAAAAAAACGTGATTCTGATTTGTTTGAACTCAATATCACTAAGTGATAGTATGATGTGACAAAAGTAAGTTTTCAAAAACTTTAATATCTTAAATGGCGCCATTTTACTCCAGCAATTTTAGTGAATTGGTCTTCAATAGTGAAAAGAAGATTTCTACACAAACCTTCCCCAAAATATTCTTTACCAATTTTCTTCATCCTCGACACTGTAAAAAGTACGCCCTAAAACGATCAATCACAATCTGCTCTTGCATTACCATTTAGTGACGACCTCGATAGCCTAGTGGATAGTGCACTAGACTTTCATCTGGGAGGTTCGGGTTCGATTCCCGTCTTCGTCTGGTGGTTAATTTTCATTACTTTCTTATATTCACTATCAATATGAAGTGTATGAGAATTATAAGATAGTGTACAAGTACACACATTGGTTGGTAATGGCAAAACCACCACGCTGTTAAAAAATTGCCACACCGCCGTTCGGAATCGGCGTTAAACTGTAGGTCCAACTATGTGGTATCACAATGGGCCGTTCATGCCTAAGTGTGTCTCTCGACAGCCACTCCAACCTAACCTATTACCATTTAGTGACAAGTGAGGGCTTAGAGTTTGAAGTTGAAGGTGGGCTGGACTAAATCAAAGCACTCAGTCTCAAAGACCATTGTACTATATCCAAGATAGAGACAGTAGAAGAGAGTAGAAAGGCAGGAAAGATATGTGAGGGGATAAATGGGAAGAAGAAAGGTCTAGAGTCTCTCAACCTTGAACTTCTTTGTTTCACTGATGAATCTTAGAAGCTCAGGAAGAGGGAGAGTGTGGACATAATTCATACTTAAGACATCACTACCCAACAGCCCTAATCTGAATCTCGCGAACGCCGGACAACTACAAAGATAACGCTCCGTAGTATCGTTGCACTCAAGATACTGCTACTGCCAGCTTTCTCTTCAGGAACTGGAATGCCTCTTAAAGGAATAAAGACTAGGTATATCTGTGATGAACTTGATTTCCAATGATACAATTTTGATTATGCTTTCCATGCATAAATATTTTAAGACCAGAGTATTTAATTCTTGGTGTTAATAACATTGATTTCAGAGAAAAAACCATATTTTTGGAAAGTGAAGATATTTACCTTAGCATTAACGCCAAAGGCAAATTAAAATTAATAATCCGCATAACATGTGTAAAATTGTCAAAATTTATATGAAATTTGACAGTGTTTCCGCGGTTTACAAGGCTTTTGCACGTTTTGATGAATGTGTTACAAAATATCTGAAAATCTGTTTTCAGAGTTTGTATATAATTGCGCTTCTTTTTAAAATGAGTTGTGTGTGCATTGAAAGAATTAAGTTTTCTTTAACCAGGAAAATTAATTTAAAAAAAGTTATTTCATTACAAAGTTTAATGTTACATTTAAAAATTTAGAAGACGAAAACTACTTTCAGAAAACTAAATATTGACTTTAGGGAGCTACTATATGTAGATTTTGAGACAATTTCTGATACTGTGAATGGAATTGCAGCTGAAGAAAGCTTTGGAAATCTATTTCCAACATAGAACGTGGTGCTTCATCAAAAGCATTTCCATTGTCAAATTTTACTTTAAAATTGATGTATTTACCCAACTCGTCCGCAAAAATTTTTCTCTCATGGCGATTTTTTTATGAAAATTACGATTTTTTCTAACAATTTTGACGATTTTTGAAGTGAAGATTCTGGCAACACTGGTCGAGATAAATTTCTTGAATAAATTTACAATAGGCGTTTTTCTTTTTTAATTCACAGCACGGAGTAGAGTAGAGCACGAGCTCACCGAGCACGCTCTGACAACTCTGATTTTATTTTAAAACGCATAGAGCACGAACTGTCGGATTTATAATTAAGCTATTTATAATTAAGTTTATTTTTCAACAACGTTTTTTCAGTCGTTTTGATTTGTTTTTTGTGCAAAATGTACAAATTAATTATTCTTAGCCCTTGTTTGCCATTTCAAATAGCTGCAAGACTCAAAATATTTTTTCAATCGTGCTCTGTCTGCTCAGTCAATTTCTTCTGAGCACATAGAGCACGCTCTGAGCGCGCTCTGATCACAAAAAGAAACACCATTACGTGTGCTCTGAGTGCTCAGAGTTAAAAAGAAACACGATTACGTTTTCTGACAACTCGTGCTCTGCTCAGAGCTAATAAAGAAAAACGCCTAATGATTTCAATCCTGTCATCTATCGTTTTTTTTTTTTTTTTGATGACGTAGACGATGATGTTTACAAGTGGCTGTTCACAAGGACGCAATAATGAACGCCTGTCTGAAAGAGAGAGGTAGAAAAGACAGGCTCCCGTGTGAACAGTCACCAATGTAATAAATTCTTTGTTTGAAATTTGTATGCTTGTGAAGTTGAAAAAGGTGAAAAAGTCCCAGTTCGAATTTTAAAGTGTTTTTCGATAAAGCTGTTCTGACATAAACATTGCTATTAATTATAGCTTGTGTACTACATTTTTTAAACGAACGTATGGCACCCAACCCACTTGCAGCTAATTTACACAATTTCCGAAAATTTTTATAGATAATACGTATTTTTAACTTGCAGCAGTTTACTTGTTCGTGTGTCGCAGGGTAATAAAAATTTATTCATAGCAAAATAAGTCGATACCTATATACTCGAAATTTATGCATCACTGACAGTAACTGTCATCGAACTTTCACATAATCTTTTTTCGTTGCTGACTGTCAAATTAGTAAACCTTATCGCTATTTATCTTGCAAATTTCCGCGAATCATTAACGTATTAATTGTTCGCGGCAGGTCCTAAGGTACACTTTGTTTTCTGTTTTCTCCAGTGTCTTAACGTAAAATCATCATCACGCGCCTTCTACAGCTATTATTCAAAAGTATTGCTCAGATACAAACTCAACAATTTTACTCGTCCAGCATCTCTCGCAATATCATGGTAATCCAACACAACGTTAAGGGATATGAAGAATTCACAAAGCTGGTAGAGGAATTGGAACCTTCTGGACAGCCCATACATGTTCTTTTCAGTGGTGGCAAAAATGAAAATGGACAAAGTTGGTGCCCATATTGTGTAAAAGGTAAGAAGTGGAGATTTTACATAAGTATAATGAAATAATATTTCCTGTTTTTTTTTTTTTTTTTTTTTTTTTTGCAGCTGAGCCCGTAGTGCATGACGCACTTGGAAAGGCCAGCGATAAGTCACACTTTATTCACGTTGACGTGGGAGAAACCGCTTAGTAAGTTATAGTGCGGACACACGAGAGTGCATTTCAGGCAAATTTAACATTTCGTTGAAATACGTCTGAAATGAAGAAATTAACTAACAACCCTCAAACGCTCTATTACATTTTTTAGACATTTTGGATTTTGTTTTCATAACAGCTGGTCTTATAATAATTATTGACTTACAAAGTCACTTGAGTGGCAGCGGTCGGCTACCATGATTTGTATTTTAAAAACACAAAATAAACAATTTGCGGCCAATTTGCCGCGGCCCTGTCTTCGAAAGATTAAGCAAAAAAATAAAATAATTATCCATAATTGTTATATGAATTCTTAGTGCCCAAATCGAATTGAAAGGCCACATTTTGAATAATTTTTATTTGCACAAGCACACACAAATTCTACTTTTCCAAACTTGTAATCTGTCAAAAAACGAATTTGAAATTCCTTTTTTTGTCGTGTGTCCACCTAAATTGGAAATGCAGAATGTCAACGAAATGCACTCTCGTGTGTCCGCACTACTATGACAAAATCCCAAATATTTTATTTTGATAAGATTTTATTTATTTATTTAACAAATGATTACTTAGAATTAAAATTCAAAGCATATTGCAAAGAGTTATGGCCTTTAGCTTAAATTTTATTATATTGAAAGATAACATTACAAGTGTAATAATTTAATTTGGATGTAAAGTAGACAATAATTTGTAGTTGCCAGATTATTTCAACACTATAAGCCTGTGCAAAATAGTATCAAAGTACTCAGGTGAGTAAATTCTCAGCACTTGTGGGGTAAATATGACTGTCAAAAATCTATGTAGCTCAAGAGGTTATAGAAAATAGGCGTAATTGGTACCTACTAGTGCAGCCCAGACTAGACTGAAATAGTTTCAACTATAACTAAATGAATTTAGTGGTAGTTTGAATTTTTCACTTATACATTTTGGTTCCTCAAGGTGGAGTTCTATCACCGACTCTATTCAACTTTTATATCTCTACGATGCCTCAACCGCCGCAAAACATCACACTCGTCTCATACGCGGACGATTGCACAATTCTCTCTACAGGCAGTAACATCTCCGAGCTCTGTACAGACCTGAACGCGTACTTGACACCCATCACGTCATTCTTTAGCGCTCGAAACCTGCAACTTTCCACCGAAAAATCCACGGCAACACTCTTCACTACATGGACAAAGGAAGTAGGACAGTCCTTAGACATAAACATCGAAGGCAGACGTATACCGACAGTGAAATACCCAAAAATACTTGGCGTTACGTTCGTCAATCTCTTGACCTTCTCAGCGCATGCCAACAATCTACGTACTAGATTAAGGGTACGAAACAATGTCCTGAAGGCCCTAGCTGGAAGTACGTGGGGCAGGGACAAGGAGACCATACTAACCACCTACAAAGCCATTTGACGCTCAGTAGCGAACTACGCAGCACCAATCTGGTCTCCTCTTATTAGTGAGACCCAATGAAAAGGCCTGCAAGCATGTCAAAACGCAGCTCTCCGCACCGTCACAGGCTGCCACCTAATGTCACATGAGGACCACCTCCACACAGAGACTAAAATGCTCAAGGTCAGGGAGCACAACACGTTGCTCAGTAAGCAATTTCTGCTCGCGTGCCATAAGAACGACCACCCTAATATTGAGCTAACTATTACCACACCACCACCAAGGAGCATTCGCCAAGGCTTGACAAGGCAACATACAGGGCTCTTAACTTACTACACACGGAGGCTGTAACCAAAGCCAGGGCTGCACATAAACCTAGCATCGTATTAAACGGTCAACCGCCGCCCATAAATGACGAAGAGAGAGAGAGCTCCCAAGGGAAACTCGGTGCACCCTTGCCGAACTACGATCCGGCTGGAGCCGTATGCTGAACTGTTACATGTGTAGACTTGACGATACAGCCACGAACACCTGCTCAGACTGTGGCAGCAGCCCACACGACACGGCTCACCTCTTCTCATGCCCACAACACCCAACAAACCTGACCACACTCTCCCTCTGGACGAACCCTATTAATACGGCCCGCTTCCTGGGTCTGGATATTACAGACAAAACCTGACACAACTTCATACATATTGATAAATTTATTGACTAGTTGTAGCTGCTACAACAACAACAACCACCACCACCAATCATTATATTATATTTAATATTTTGTTATACTACCCAAACGCAAATCGATTTTTTTTTTGCAATCGTTGAACTTTGCAGCTTCGCGACTCCATTGTTTTGAGAATAATTATAAATTTTTTTTATTATAATAAAACATTTTTTTATTGTAATTTAACAAAAATATAACAAAAAATCCGATAACTTCATGGTATGTTTTTAAAAAGTAAAAAACATGTGCAACGCAAAAGAATTGATCTAGTTACCTAGCAGTTATAAAAACTGCTCAAAAAAAAATTACTGTTAAATATATTTGTCTTCTCTTTCGTGCTCTTTTTGTTTACAAATATTTGCCCTCTCCTTTGTTTTCTTTTTGTTCACATTAGCTCCGTTCCCGTACTACACGCTGGTGAACGCGTTCGCTTAAAACAGCCCAGAAAGCGTTCCCGTACTCAAAAAACTTGCAAATGAGAGAGTAATTGTCTTCTTCTTTTTGCACGATATAGCCCTCACTTTTTCTTCGGGTAAAAATGTTAAAAGTGTCAAACAATCAGCTGTTTTGTATTTATCAGCTGTTTTGCTTTTGTGCAAATATATTGAAAATTTAAAATAAATAAAGAATTTTTAGAAAAATAAGTAATATTTAAAATTGAAAATGTTTAAAAGACATTTGAAAATTAATTAATAGTATATTAGTTAATTTTTAACTACATTCTTCACAAGTTAATGACGCAATTGTCTGTTCAACTTCTGGCGCTGTAGAAGCCTCTGCCATTTCAGAATAATGCAAATTGTGATTGTGAGCCCAAAGATTCTACAAAAGTAAACAGGCGAATAATTTATGTTTAATTTTTTCATTATTTATTAATTTTCTTGTAAGATTCAACAATTTTTATTTTATTAAATATCGCAGAAACTTTGTTTTTTGAATTTAACTGTCGTTAAAATTTGACGTTTTGTTTCGTGCAAGAAAAGTGGTTTTGTGCGTTCCCGTACTTTTGTGCATTTTTGTGTATCAGAGAGAGCATTTTTCGTTCACTCAGTTTACCAGACTTTGCCCAAAAAGTACGGGAACGGACCTATTGAAAATTAAATAACGCGCGGTAGTTCAATTTTTGTAGAAACTCGCGAAATAATAATAAATAAGTACAATTCAGGGTTTTTGGCCTATAAAATTGTGAAAGATGTCAATTTGTCACGTGCGTCGGTGCAAAATATAATTAATTTATATAATTATATATTATAGTCTGGAAAAATAGAAATCAAAAAGAAATGTGGTCGCCATCCAATATTAACTAGTGTCCGACCGAAGGTGATTTTTTGGCCATTCATCTAACCTTCGGCCGAAGACCGAAGGATTTTTAAAATATAAAAAAGAAAAATCTGAAAGTAAATTTTTTCTACCTATGTATTTGCAAACATATATCTACAGAAAAATATAAATAGTAGATACTCCAAAAAAAAAGCTGAGCAGTAGCACTACATAACTCTTCACTGTCGAAGGAAGTATCATTTCAAGTATCATTTAAAAATTTGTTTACGTCAAAATATACAGTTACATCGACTATATATCTGTAGAACGACTGTCGTTCAACGAAACCTGTGTCAAAAAGAAAGTTGGCCTACGGTTGCCATGATTCTGCTTATCTGAAATCAAAGATTGAATCAGCGTATTAATCAATAGACCTGTAGCCGCAACCAGAATTAACTCTCTAGTTCCCAAATTTTTGATTGATTTAAAAAAAATTGGGATTGATAAATTTTAATGTAAAAAGCATAAATCTGATCTCAAAACCCTTAAAAATTTAATGGGCGTGGTTTTATGAAGCCGGAAAAGTTGAATGCCTAAAAGTATTTGTTGTTGAATAAACTTTTTATAAATTTTTTTTAAATAACTAAATATTTTATATAAAAAATTTATATTCCTAGGTACTCTAGTTTTTTTTATCTGGCTAGTATGACAGAAAGTATTTTATTTTTTTTTTTTTTTTTTTATCTCAAATTCAAACAAAATAATTAATTTTATTTTTTATTTTTTTTGACAAATTTTTATTTTGACTGTCGCTAACATCATAACAACACATAACATAAAACTAGTTTCAAAGTTCAAATATGCATGACAGCAGTATCAGGGCCTGCAAATAAATATCTGTAACTTTTAATCGACTGTAAATTTCAAAGAATCCCTTTACACATATATTGTAGAGCGATTTTAGCCAAAATAATTTTCAATTTTTTTGACCTCCTTGAAAGCAAAAAAAAAGTTAAGCGCCAGTAATGGAAAATGTCGGCTTTTCTAACAATTGACTCTTCTTTTCAGTAAGCTTCAAGTCTTCCTCAAAAAGTAATAAAGTTTGGCTGGCTTCTGCTGTCTCTAATTGTATTAGCTCAAGCAGGTTGTTCGTTAAAAAAAATCACTGACAACTGTTTGTTACTTCAAAAGTAAAAATGAAAAAACGGAGAAAATATAAAACAGAAATTGTAATGTAAATACTTTATTTATTTATTTGTATCAATTTTTACTGCCAATCTATAGTTTAGGAGTTTCGTCGTATCCACTCCTACCGCCTTGGGCAGATAAACCGTCAGCATGTGTACACTAGGTATATTATCCCTAGTGCACGTTGACAGCTCAACACCTTCCTAGTTTGGCAGTATCGGGACCGTCATTTTCAGCCATTCGGCCATGTCTTCGCCAGCGCAATATACCAGTATTAGGCCTGGTCTAAAATGGATACCGTCAAATTGGAGTTTGGTTCTCCAACCCTTGCACATTTCTTCTACGATGGCGTCTTCAATTTACCCTTTCTCCTCACAAGTGATTATACGCTCGGGATACAATTTAAGCAGTATTGCCAGTCTTATTGCGTTGTCGGCGCTAGCATAACTAACACCCAGCTTCCTGGCTCCTGTCTTTGTTTTCGGTTCTGCGCCCTTCTGCACTTCTGGCCTACTTTTCTTCACCTTAGCACTCCATTTCCCCTGGCCAGTTGGCGGATTTTCGGAGCGGTCCTGTGCTTTGGTTTTTGCCTCTGGCATTAAGCCATCCTTAAGATAGCGTAGATACCATTTGGCACCTGCATCACTCAAACCCGTTGACTTCCGCAACGCCCCCATTTTAATGGTCTGTCCGGATGTCAGTCCAGTACTTGTCGATGGTTTTTCCTAATTGAAACCCATCGCTGATCTCCGCAACGCAACCTCTAATGGTTTGTCCGGATGTCAGCCCCATTCTCGTCGATGGTTGTGGTTGTTCCTTGTAGTGGACCACTGAACCACGACTTTCCTTCGATTTGGTTATCATTGCTCTTGGTTTCGGTCCAATTTGAAACTTGGCATCTCTACCTTTCCCCAGTTGGTCAGATTTTCTGCTTCTCGGTGTAAGTACTTGGTGGTCAGTATCTCGGAGTTTGTGCTCCACCTGATAAGCCAGTTGTGATGCGGTATAGGTTCCCGCTTGTTTATTTATTTTATTAATTTCTTCCATATGTTCCCACGAGTGTGGGGGAAGTTAGGTCTGCCATGTCAAAGCTCCCATTAACACGGTAATGTCACAGTTACTCACTGAGGCGACCAGGTATCAGTGAGGCTCACGATAAAGACTGGGCTGTTTTTTAAAAGAAAAAAAAAAAAAAAAAGCAGGGCCCCCAGCCAGGCTGATCCTCGGCACGGGTCGCATGACACCTTGATCCAGCCCTAAACCCCCGACCATGATAAGAGTGCAGATTCAATTGGTATACTATTGAAGAGTAACAAACACCTGCCCATCCTTATCTTAGCTAGACACCTTCTGACTATGAGCAGGACTTATTATGGTATCTATTACCAGCAGGCACCCTCGAGGAGGATTTTGCCGGCCAAGAGGATTTTCAACCATAAATAAATGTTGCTAAATTTTTTATATTTTAGAGTTCTTCTTAATTACATTTATGTTGCGCACTTTTGTTTTTAAATTTGGATTTTTTTAACTAAAATTTGTTTTATGAAACGCTTATGTAACTTCGAAAAAACACTGTTGTTTTAGGAAACCCTTATGCACTCTCTATGGATCTGAACTTGTTTCGTATTATCTATGTATCTCTTAAGCAACGATGCTTCTTCGGTTTTGACACTATTCTATGATTCATCATAATCATCCGGTTGAAGTCATTTATGGCGTCGATGCCCGACAAAGTCCGTAGGGACCTTATATGAATTTCCATGCACTCTGTTCTGGTTTTTTGATTATGCAGGTACTTTCAAATAATTTGTTTGTATTTGTGGAAACCCTATGTGTATTGCACATTCCACAACTCGGAAGAAATGTGATACTTCCAACATAACAGACGCAGGGACTGCACTAAATTTAACTCTCCAAATATATATTCACACAAATTATGCAACACTATACCGTGTTGCATAATTTGGTGGTATTCCGGCCTAATTTTCAAGGTTATTTCGGAAATTTTTTATTATAACAAAATAAAATACAATCATTCCAATTTTTTATATATTATTATTGACATCTTTAACTGTACAAAAGTATAATTTTTGGCCATTCAACTCAAAAATGTTTGCTTGACCTTGACCGTGATTTTTTTTTTTAAATTTAGCGTCATCAGTTTCTAGTTTAATAAATCAGCCAATTACCTGCCGATTTTTAAAAACAAATATGCGTTGTATTAGTTATTAAACATATTTTTTGAATATATTGGAGAAATACACACACATTTTTCAAGTTTTCTTAAATCAAATATACAGTGTCGGACAAAACTAGAGCACGGATTCTTCCTTGTTTGCATTTTGTTCAGTAATATTGTAAAACATATATATATATAATAAAATATAAGAAATATAATATTATTTTTCACATAAAATAAAAATATTAACTCAAAAGTAACAAAATGCATAAAACTGGCGCGACAAAACTAAAGTACATATGAAATATATTAACAGAAAAGTTCGATTTCTCCACTATTTTGTAGCGTATCTATTATTTTTCAGGGCTGTTGCACATTTACGTGGGGCATGGACTCAATGAAATTGCTCAAAACGTCCACAGAAATGTTATTCCATGCAATCTCCGACTGGTAGAAAATGGAATCCTTGTTTTTATCCTTTATGCGCTGAATTTTACGATCTATAATTTCCTATACATTTTTTGGGATTAAGATTAAGTGAATGGGTGGGCCACTATAAAATACTGATCTTATTGACAACAAACCTCACCGTCCTGGGATCGCCATCGTGCTGGTAGACTTGCATTAACAGCAGATTTTCCTCAGTATAAGGTAACATAACATTCTGGGGAATATCTTTGCACATCAGACGGTTCATTATACCTCCTATTTTATGAATTGAGCCGATTCCATGTCTGAAAATAATCACCAGAGCACTACGTTGCCTCCCCCGTATTATACGATACTTTTTAAATAACGTGGATTTCATCGTTGCCCTTTTGGTCTGGGCACTAGCTTCAATCCGTCGCAACCTTTCATGTTAAATATAGATTCATCAGTAAAAAGCACGGTCTTTCATTTAGCAGTAGTCCAGCTTAAGTGCGCGGTTAAAAATGCGAGCCTTGTCTGTCAATTCTTTCGAGAAATAAATGGCTTTTCCACGAATTTCAATGGCTTTTCCACGAATTGGTATGTTGATAAGCCACCCTCCACAGCTCGTCGTTGGATAAACCAGTGTGAAATGTTTAAACGCAATTTATTTCCAAGATATAAAAGGATATTTTTTTAATAATCCGGATGATGACCTGATCCTCACGTTTGGTTGTGCTCCGCGGTTAGCCCCCTCCATATTTAGTATATAAACAATAAGAAGCGCGAAAATGGCTTGTAGCTCGGGAATTAACGTAATGGCGAATATAAAATTTTTGTACAATGCATGTCGCTGATTCAGCTTTATTAAATCCACTTAGAATGTTTTCTCTAAATTGTGCAGAATACTTATTTCGAGCAATTTTAGGAAGCAAAATTTTGAAATGCGAACGATGACGGTGAATGATAACCAACAACAATGGTTGTTATTGAAAGCGAAAGATTATGTGCTTTAGTTTTATCGCGGAAGGTTTAGTGATATTGCGCAATGTTAGTAAAAAAAAGAAAAACGTCACCGGTTTTTTGACGGTTAATCAAAATTTTGGGGGTGTTTGGCAAATTTTACATACAGACTCTTGTTTTACAGTCTCAAATGTGTTGAACAAAATCAGGGTTAAACATATAAATATGCACAATTTCAATGCAGCTCGATTTTCTTTATATTTAGCTATAAAGTCCAAAATGAGCCGAATTATTTTATTTGGAAAATCTAGTGTTAAGCAAAGAAATGATTTTCAACTTTTTATTTTTCAGCTGGAAGGATTTGAACTGCCCTTTCCGTAAAGATCCCAATACTCATTTGGTATTTTTGCCCACATTGCTCCGCTGGAAGTCGCCACAGCGTTTAGATGGAGAACGCGTCTCCAATAAGGATCTTGTTGAGATGATGTTTGAAGATGAAGACTAAATTAATGGAACACTTTATCATTGGCAAATGAAAATATTAAACAAGTATTTTGAAAAAATAAATCGCTTCAAAGCATTATAAATTTTTTTATATTTGATTATTTAAATAAAAATTACAAACTATGGAAATACATATGATGTTTAAGAAGTGAATATTTGCATATTTAATAATTACTTTTGTATTTTTTTATTTCCACCATAACTACGTGAATATTAGTAAGCTGTGCACGAGCATTAGGCGTCAACAATTTATGAAAACGGTGATAATATTGGACTAAACTTGCTAAAGCCAGTTGTAAAAGTTGTGATCCGGTTAATAATGATGGAAACGAAAGTAAAACTTCACGATTTAATTCCTCCAGCGACTTTTTCCAATTTGTAGAGAAACTGGCGACTAAAGCTAGACTTCGGCGTTCTTGTTTACGCAACTCATCCATTTGTTCTTTCTCGAAATAATGCTCGCACTCTTTGACAAATTGTATAATACCACCAAAATGTGGCGCCAATATCTCTTCAACATATTCAGCACTCCGTGCATTAAGTTGCTCACGAAACGCTTCTGCTTCCTTGGAATTATCTCGAGTGTGTTCCATCAGCACCCCCAAAACTAAATCATAATTATTGATGAGATAAATCAACTGCTCCTTACGTGTGGGGAATATGGCAGCCATGCGTAAGATGAAGCATTCAACTTCGTTTTGTAATTCAAGTAATAAACGGCTGACAACTTCGTTGGGAAAATGCTCAGAGATGCCTACAATGGCTGCTGAAAATTCCGCATAACGCCGAGTGATCTACAAAAGAAAACTTTGGTACCATATTAAAATTTACCAAGTAAAACTCACATAATGTGGTCCCATTTCTTTACTGAATTTAGTGGGGTCACAATCGCGTATGCTTTGTATATTCAATCGAAACACATAATCGAACCGGGGCCAAATTACAGCTTGCAAGGAGTCCCAATACCTAAAAAATAATAATTATAAACTTTTTATATGTCCTTATGAATATTTAATTAGAGTTGGATAATTTGGATTATGATTATAAAGGCCAATAGAGAGTTGGGCTTATGATTACTCGTATATTGACTAAATAACTGCCATTTTAATGCAATTCTATTACTGATATTATTGTAGTGGAAAATTTGTTTACGCTTTATATATGTATGTCGAATTTTCTCTTTAACATATTAAAGAATTGGAAACTTGATTTCAAGACTTGATTAATGTAAAATGGGGACTAAGTGTACTACCCATAACATTCTCTAAAATCATTTAAAATTAAATATTAACAATTTTTTTTTAGTAATAAATAGAGAAAAACTATATACTACGTTTTTTACGACTGTTTTTTTTTTTTTTTTTTGACAACGCTAGTGTCATCATAGGGATTGACATCCGTAGTGTCAACGTATGACCATAGATATGTGGCGAAGTTTTTTGTGTATGTTGGTAGTATTAGCTGAGACGAATGGTGACACTTGGACAAGTGGGAATAGAACTACTCATGTAAACGGTATAAATAAGTGCAATAATTAGATGTAGATTGGAAGTTGTCGCGTTTATATGGACTTTTTTTTTTTGCTTGGTAATTCGTTGTAATTCTCGTATTACCGAAACTTTGCCAGGAGCGGCCAGGAGGGAGACTCTCACGAAAAGTTTCTGCTCAGATTGCCCTTTGTACATTTCCAGAATCTTAATCCGACGAAATCGCATACGCATATCGGTTGGCCTTCGAATGTCACAAGGGAAAGAATAGTTTCGAGCAAGTGAACGTAGTACCTTCCATCTAATGATTTCCTGGATATACCGCAGGTGGAAAAAATAAGTTGTCAAAATGAAAACAAAAGCTTAGCACCAAATATCTTCGGAATAATAGACAGTTTTTACATCATTATAAAGCTACGTGAAATGTGGTTGAAATAGCAACAATATCAAGAAGAAAGAAATTTGGTTTTGATTTTCTTTTAAAGTTTAATATCACTAAGTGGCAGAACGATGGGGCCACTCCATATTAGTAAGTGCTCAAAAGTCGATTTTAAAAAAATTGGCTTAGAAAAAAATTTAAATGCCATTACATTCATAAATAATTGGTCCATCGATAGGCAAGATTTCAACGTTCTACCTTTTATAGTATAGGAGATAGGAAGTGTCAAACGTGAAAAATTTTTCCCATTTTTTTTGTTATATAGTATGATCAACCTAATCAATGCTATATAAACTTTGTGTTGTTATTACAAAGTTTTCGTTAAAGCTATAAAAAAAATTCTTTTTGTTTTCATACCCCACGCAAATATTTACCAAATTGTTTTATTTTTTTCCGTGAGAAAAATCTAAGTTTTATTTGAAAAAATTCGAACTTATCTCAAATTTTTTTAAAGTAAATTTTTAACATAAATTTTTTTCAAACGGGCAAAGTGATTGGAGATGTATTAATACCACAGTAGTATACAATCATTCGGTAATTAGAATCTGAAGAGAGAGGCCCAGTCAATTTGCCCGTTCGAAAATAAAATGGTTTTAAAAAAATTGCCTCCTTTTTTCTAAAAAGAAAAATTTTGAATTTATTATAAGAATAAATTAAAAGTGTATAGGCTTTTCCAATTTTTATAAAAAAATGAATTTTTTAAGCTAACCGGAAAGATTTCAGCCAACCACTATGCATAAAATACTTATGCATAGGAGTGAAATAATAAAACATGTATTATTACCAATAGCTTAGCGAGGAAGCTCAGGAATGCCAAAATATAGGTTTCAAAAACTTTAGGGAGAAGTACAGCAGAAAAACAAGTTGAATCGACAATTTAGAAGACATTTTCCATAGACTTTTAATTTTCCCAGACCTTCTAATAAGCAAGCTGCATGCGTGCCTTGCCGCTTGACCACAATGTAATGCTTGGTTTTCACTATGTCATATTTGCCATCAAAGAGAGAAAAAGAGAGAATTTCTCATACGAAATTTGCCAAAATTCTGGCAAATTTGATTGAATTTGACAAATACATAATTGTGTTAAACTGATTAGTGTCGGGCCGAAAAAAAAAACCGGAAAGTAAATTTTTTCTACCTATGTATTACCCCAAAAAAAAGTTCACCAGTAGCACTAAATAACTGTTTACTGTCGGAGGAGCTGATAAATATTATTTCAGTTACATCGACTAAAAAAAGTTGGCCAATGATTCTGTTTATCTAAAATCAAAGATTGAAATAACGTATTAATTGAAAATTCAATTTTTGGGATAGTTTTGTCGTATGTTCTTTTAGTTTGTCTTTTTATATAAGAAAATGTCTAGTAAAAGAGCTATCTATCTATCTGTCTAGCTATCTAGTTTTAAAAATAAATGTTTGATTTTTGTCATTTTATTTAACTATTTTAACTTAAATAAAAAACTATGAGACCTATCATAATGATTCTGGTTCGGACTGACTAGAACAATAGATGTACTGAAGAAAAAATTTAATTTTTTTGACCCATCACCATTGTACCCCCTGTGACGGCACAATTTTGGGCCAACCAAATCGTCCCGCACAACGTAGGATTGTTCCCTCTGGGCAGGGAACGACACAGCGTTTTCCCCCTGGGACAACCACGAAGAATAAGTCACGTACATCAAAAGGAACCAACAACACTGCCATGAAATATCACAGCATACCTAAACCAACAAAAAACATTATGGTTTATGCTTCTAGCAGCGCACACAAAAATAACGGGATCATCATACGATGTAGACGGCCTACTGCGGTGATAATTCAAAAATTTGAATTAGCAATAACACTCGATCGAGCCAGCCAATGAAAGACAAAACAAGACAGCGACACTGCAAATTCCAGTAGCGACAGCGTTGACTGGAATTCGGGGAATTTGGCAGACAGTGTGTAACAGACCGACAAGGCGACTACATCGTAGGATCATTGTACGGGTGAGTAGAAGACAAATAAGTAAAATTTTGGAATAGGGATAAGCAAACATGCATATAGTATTGTATTGTTGGCTTAACCACCACAATACAGTACTAAACGCCTCAACCAGACGGTGTGGTGCCACTTGATTGGCATAGTCCCTACCGTATGACCCCAGACGTCCGGTTGGAAGCTTACGATATTAGTTTAATGTTTCTCAGAAGCAATTAACCAAGCGCTTAGTAGTGCATTGTTGGCCTAACCACCACAATACAGCACTAAACACTGCGATCAGACCGTTTGGTGTCACTTGGATGGTATAGTCCCTAGCATATGACCCAAGACGGACTGTCGGAAACTTGAGGCAGCGTAGAGATAATAACAGGACAGTTACGAACGCTTTACTCCACCCGCGTCTCGTAGTCGCTGCGCTGCCAGTATACGGTAGTCTAATTAACCGTTACCGTCACCAACGCTCAGCAAGTTTGTCATCAACGCTCAGCAAGTTTGTCACCAACGCTCAGCAAGTTTGTCGCCACGTACAGCAAGTACTCCCTATTAGGTGTATCATCCATCGTCGTCCACGCACAGCAACTTCGCCCTATCAGGCGTATCATCCACCGTCGTCCACGCACAGCAAGTTCGAACGCGAGAAGATAGTGCAATCAGTTTATATTGTATATTTTGTTATTATTACAAACATTATAAGAACTAAAAAGTGAATTAAAGAATATTGAATTTAAAAGAAATGTGTCTCAAGAAAGTGAGGGTTCCTCTGCAAAATACTAAATTTCTGTAACCAACGAACCACTGGAGCCCGCTTAGCTCTACCCCGGCCTGTGAAAAAACGGTGCGTTACACCCCTTGAAAGCGAAAAAAAAGTGGAGCTCCAGTAATGGAAAATGTCGCCTTCTCTAACAATGAGTTGAGTTGTGATCGTCGGGAGGGACGGACGTTCGCATCGGTCTTTTTTTCTGCGATAAAGTTCACTGTATTCTAAATAATAATATAACTATACCTAATAATCTTACAGACCTGCCGCGTGTGCCTAACAATTAAACGCAAACAATTTAAACAAACTCAATAACAATATATAAACACATTTACATACAATAAAATAAATAATCAAAATAATAACGGCAGCACCAAACACAGCAATAGTTCAACAATACAACAACAAACAAAAACAGCAATCGAAAAAAAAAGAATCCTTCCTTTCTCATTCGTTGGCGCTACATGCGGTCATAGTCGGCATTGCTAAATTGAAATTCATTATGGCAAAGGCATAACACTTACCACAATGTTTGTTTTTCCTTCTATCAATGCTCTATGAGCGCATTCTCTGCCCTTTCCGTCTTGTTTTAATTTGTTCAGTGTCGTAAATGTCGGACAACTTTCGCATAGCTTTTTGCAATATTCGTGGACTCAGAGCAAATTTCTTCTTTGTATTTGCATTTATAATACCCGGCTATCGCTTTGTGCCATTATTTTCTCCCCATAGGGGTCTTGCCCTCTTTATAAATCAGGAAGTTGCACACCAGTGCCAGGAACAACTCTTTATGACGGATGCTGAGTTTAGCTCCATGTGGGTTAAACTTAACATCCAGTCACATTTGCTGCACTTCTGTTTTCTTTATAGAAGCCCGAATTCGGATAAGAATCTTACTTTTAATAAGTTAGACTTCCTTTCTGATTCGATTGCTTCTATTTTGCAAACATATCCGTGCAGTGAAATTGTTGTTGCTGGAGACTTTAATGTTGACAATTCAAATTGGCTACGCCATTCGAGCCACACAACACACAACGAGCCACATAGCTTATATGTTGAACTTTTTGCCGAGCCGAACTGTCTGACTCAATTAGTGACTGAACCGAAGCACACTCCGTGCATCGTAGGGCAAGCGCATAACATCCTTGACCTGTTTCTTACTTCCCATCATGACAAATACGAGGTAAGTATCCACGCACCTCTTGGAAATTCGGACCATTACACCATTTTAGCATCCTTTCCGTATTCTAGAATCCATAACACTTTGCCAATAGCCCCAAAGCGATTAATGTGGCTTTATGGAAAGGCAAATTGGAGTGGTGTTAATAAATTTTTTGATCACTTCAATGGGAAGTTGAGCTTTCTCGATAAAAGCATAGAAGCCAGTGCTAAAATGGTAGAAGAAATTATTTTATTAGGAATGCCATCTTTCATTCCTAATAAAATGGTTAGCATTAAACCAAAAGATAACTCGTTGTTTAATGCGACTTGCAGATCAGAAGTCAGGTCCAAAGAGGCTTCTTTCAGGAATTGGCAATCGAACAAGAATGCCAATACTGAACAGTTGCTTAAGCAGGCAAGAAATCGTTGTAATGCTATATTAAGGCGCGAAAAGTTTCTTCACGAACAGCGCCAGAGGCAAAGAGTCTTACAATTCCACAGGGCTATTAAGAAGTTTTGGTAATTTTTAAAGAGAGTAAAGAACCAAACGACTTCGTCAATTCCAACTCCTTTTATAGGTGATCGCCTCGTCACTAGCTCGGTTGATAAAGCGAATCTTTTAGCTAGCATTTTCGCAGAGAACTCTTCTCTTCTCTGTATCTTGTGCTATGCCTGAGATACGCTTTCGAACACGTGTAGTTAAGAGTGCTTGCTAATCTCGACATCAATAAGGCTTCGGGGCCTGATGGCAGCCCATGTATTGCGAACATGCTCGTCAACACTGGCGCGACCGTTCCGCAATCTTTTTAACATTTCATACACTGCAGGTGTATTTCCGTCTTGTTGAAAAGTTGCAAACGTTCAACCTATTCCTAAAAAGGGCAAGACTACGGACCCTGCGAATTACCGCCACATCGCAATTTGTTCTACACTGGCCAAGGTCATGGAAAGTGTAGTAAACTTTCACTTGGTCAAACATTTAGAGCGAAATGAGTTGCTTAATGACCGCCAATACGGTTTCCGCCGTAATCGCTCAACGGGCGATCTCATGGCGGTTCTCACCGAGAACCGCCATGTCCATGGCTTAGGTGAGAGCAAAGCGATTGCGCTGGATATTTCCAAGGCGTTTGACCGAGTGTGGCACAAAGTACTGGTGTCAAAACTGATTGCGTATGGGGTCGGCAATAACTTCACCTGATGGATCACGAGTTTTCTAAGTGACTGCTCAATTCGTGTTGTGATAGACGACGTTACTTCGGAGACTCGTGCCATTAATGCTGGAGTGCCGCAGGGCTCGGTCTTCTCCCCAACCCTTTTCCTTATCTTAGATAGATAGATAGACGAAGGAACTGGTGCAGGGGTGTATGGTCCAAAAACCAAACACTCGGAGCCAATGCAAAAAACTTCAAGCATCTTCCAAGCAGAGATTCTTGCAATTTGGCTATGTGCACAGTTCAACCTCGAACGTGGGTACAAAAAGCAAAAAATAGTAATATACTCTGATAGTCAAGCTGCTAGCAGAGCGCTAGACTCAATTGAGACCACCTCAAAATTAGTATGGGAATGCCAAGAGTAAATACGTTAGGCAAGACTAATAAGGTAACTCTATTCTGGCTACCCGGACGTAAAGGTATTTATGGTAACGAAGTAGCCGATTTATGGTAACGAAGTAGCCGACCACTTCATTGGTCCATAGGCATAGGAATTCAAACCTTAAAAGGCACACTAAAAGAGGAAGAACAAAATACCAGATCATCCTACTGGGCACTCCTCCCAAAGCTGCTAATTGGGAAGTTTGATCCCAGCAGGGCGGCTCTCTGTCTTAAGTTAAATAAAAGCCAACTAAGGCTAATAATCGGCTTCTTTTCAGGGCATTGCAGACTGAGGAAGCATATGAAAAACCTAGGTTTAAGCCAGGATAGCACTTGTAGATTCTGCAAAGAAGACAAGGAAACATCCGAACACATCCTAATGCACTGCGAGGCGCTCACTCACAGAAGGAAGAGGTACGTGGGGCATTACCACCCAAGTAGTGGGGATATCATAGCCTTAAAGCCACATCAATTGCTGAGATTCCTCAGTAAGATTGGCTTGTCTGACAACCTGTGAACAGGTTACTATCGGGGGTACAATAGATCTCTTAAGGTCGTAGTACATCACACCCTTTCTAATCTATCTATCTATCTTTCCTTATCTTTATCAATAACCTTCTGTCATTGACTAGGAATCCCATTCACTCCTTTGCAGATGACAGCACCATTTGTCATTCATACACCTGCTCAAAACACCTTAACTTTTTGGAGATTGAGAGTAAACGGCATGCTATGAATGGCTCACTCAATAATGATCTCCAATCAATCAACGAGTGCGGTCTCACGACCAGAGTTCAATTCAACGCGCATAAGACCCAATGTTGTTTGTTATCTCACAAAAGTTATGGGTGGGGTGATTATTGCGGAGTCAGAAACTCTTGATATTCTGGGCATGTCTATCCAATGTAACGTTCGTTGGAATAATCATATTTGATGTGTCGAAAGAAGCAGCCAAGTGCCTCTGCTTTCTAAAGCGGTGTAAGAAATACTTCACTCCGTCTGATCTCCGCATGATCTACACCACCTATATCCGCCCCAAAATGGAATATAATTCGCACCTATGGGAAGGAGCTTCACGAACGCAACTAGAGTTCCTGGACCATATTCAACACCGGGCGATAAAGCTAATAGGAGACAGTAGGGTTTCCAGCTCTATTGACTCCTTGGAACACCGTAGAAACGTGGCTTGTGTGACTTTGTTCTACCGGTATTTTCATGGTAAATGTTCCGCTGAGATACGGAATTTGGTTCCACCAGTTCATGTGTTCACCAGAAATACTCGAACTGCAAGCGGTAGTCACGCATTCCACGTAGATGTAGTACCCCAACGCACCACGCATTACAGAGATAGTTATTTTCTCAGCCGTACCGCTAGTATATAGAATAAGTTCCCTGCAACCGTTTTTCCTGACTTTTACGACATTTCCAAATTTAAAACGAACGTTCACAGCTTTTTCTCCCTCTTTCCTCCTACCTCTAATCTATCTTCATTCCTCAATCAACGCAATGCTTTGCATTCATAGGGGTACCCCCTGAGTGTTGATTGCCTAAATAAAAAAAAAAATTAAAGCTTCTTTCCAATACGCTTCAAGTTCTTTCTTAAAAGGTAAAAAAGTTTCGCTTGCTTCTGTTGACTATAATTGTATTAGATTGTTTGTTAAAAAAACCACCGATTTCAGTTTGTAAGGTAGAAAATATAACACAGACATTGCAATGTACATATTTTATAATGTGAAATGGTTTCAGTTTTGTATTTGTATAAATATTCTAAGTAAGAAGTTTTCACTGCCAATCTATAGTAAAATTTATGATATAATGAAATGCTTATAATCTTCGGCTTCGGCCAAAACTTCGGCCATTTTTTGTCGAGGATGCATTTTTAGGCCGAATAGCCGGAGAACCGAAGCCGAAATCGGTGTTTCGGCTTACTTTCCCTACGATTCTATTATGCCCCCTCCTACGAGGGAGTTGATGGAAGTCTTACGGTACGCGGAATCAAACGGTTTAGGACTAATAGTGGGCTGTGACGCCAATGCTCAGAACACTATCTGGGGAGCACCAAGTGTAACTTCAGGAGGAATAAGCTGTTGGATTTCATTCTGTCATCTCGACTGGTAATTTTGTTTCTAGTAGAAAACAGGAGGTGATTGATCTGACACTATCAAACAGTATAGTGGCTGATCAAATCACCGGATGGCGAGTTCTTAGAGATGACTCCCTTTCGGACCACCGTTACATAGAGTTTTGGCTTGCAGTTGAGCTAGAATTGGTTCGAAATCCTCGAAAAGCGGATTGGACACGATTCGGTGAGCTGAGCTCCGGACAATAGAGTCAATCGAGGAAGCCTCTAATACATTAGGGCGAATCTTGGTTGATTGCTATGAGATGGTGTGCAACGTAGGAGTAGACAAGATAAGGCGGTCCCTTGATGGAACGTTGAGCTTTCGAAACTCCGGAAAAACTCCAGGAAGCTTCTGAATCGAGCCCTTAAATCTCGGTTGGAAGCGGACTAGACTGCCTACTGTCAGCTGCAAAAGGACTATAAGAAGAAGATAAAATATTTAAAACTGGACTCTTATAGAAATTTTTGCAGTGAAATGGTAGATCAGAAAGGATCGGCGAGTCTATGCAAAGTTCTTCAAAGGCTAAGCTGGACTCACTTCTGAAGCCCGATGGCTCCTACACCAACTCTAGGTCAGAAGTTAATGACGTACTCCTTGCAACGCACTTCCCGGGTTGCAAGGTAGCTCGACTGGTTTATAGCCTCTAGGATAGTCACCGAAGAGACATTAAGTTTTGCCTTTTCGTCATTCGATGACTTTAAGTTCTCCTGACCCGACGGCATTTATCCAATCATGCTACATCGGGGAGGGACAAATTTTATGAAGGTTCTGGAAAGGATCTTCACGGCTTGTCTCGCTCACGGATATATTCCACGTCTTTGGCGCTCGGTTAAAGTTGTATTTATTCCTAAACCTGGAAGGGATAACTACGCTCTATCGAAGAGTTTCCGACCAAAAAGCTTGACATCGTTTTTGCATAAAAGTCTGGAACGCATGGTCGAGAAGCACATCAGGCTGAAGGTTCTAAGCCAAAACCCTCTAAATTCTCGACAACATGCTTATCAGAGTGGAATATCCTGTGAACCAGCTCTTCACGACTGTGTTAGTGCAGTTGAACAAGGGCTGGAAGCAGGGAACTACACCCTGGGAGCGTTTGTTGATATCGAAGAGGCTTTTGACAACGCTACCTTCGACTCGATGTGCTCTTCTGCCAGTCAATATGGTGTTGAAGAAATCGTCATTCGATGGATTCATACCATGCTATCCAAACGGCTGCTTATCACGGGGGTAGAAAACGATGACAGTGTTATGGTCGAGGTTGAGAAAGGATGCCCCCAAGGGGCCGTACTCTCTCCTCTTCTATGGTGCTTCGTGGTGGACTCCCTTCTTAATGATTTGCAAAATTTTGGAGTTCACATCCAAGCGTATGCTGACGATGTGTGCGTAATAATCTCGGAACGGTCCTTACAGACGGTGTGTATCAAAATGCAAGAAGTCTTGGACAAGATCGACAGCGTCTTTCAGTGAATCCCTATAAAAGCACCATAGTGCCCTTCACCAGGAAACGCAAGAAGGATGACCTGTTACTACCAAGAATTAAGTGAGTAATATTGCAGTTGTCTTCTGAAGATAAATATTTAGGGATAACCTTAGATTGCAAACTGTTATGGAAGACTCAGTTCGAGCTGAAGGTCTCGCGTGCACTAAAGGTTTTCTGGCAGTGCAGGCGAGCTTTCGGCAAGACTTGTGAGACCTATTGTCACGTATGCCTCCGTAGTATGGTGGAGACGAACTTTGGTTTAGTCCACAGTATCCTCTCTGACCAGACTTCAGAGGAGTGTGTGCCTGGGTATCACTGGTGCAATGTGTACTACATCTGGTGATGCCCTCAATGCCTTGCTTGACTTGCTTCCTCTGGATCTTCAAATCCGTAAAGAAGCGATGAGAGTGGCCTACAGACTCCGGTTAAATGGACTCTGGCATGTCGAGGCGGATGTAGGGCACAGTATGATATACCACCAGTTGTCAGTACAGTACCCACCGTTCTTGATGCCCGTGGATAATTATGTGTCTTCCATCCGCTTCGGAAGATATGAAGTCAGGCTCGAGAAACGTGATTAAGTCCAGAGGCCGTACTCCGGGGTATTCGTCATGTCTTCTATACCGACGGATCCAAAACCTCAAACGGTACTGGATCCGGTTGGTACTTGGACGATGGCACCAAGTACTCTGTTTCCACTGGAAAGATGGCGTCAGTGTTCTTAACGGTTTTCGCTATCCTAGACGTGGTGAGCTGGATAATTGAGAAGAGGTGGCATGGGAAGTGCATAAGTATCTGCAGTGATAGCCAAGCTGCACTGAAGGCCCTTGCTAACCCTGTCAGCTCCTCAAAATCGGTCAACGAGTGTAAGGCAAAACTAAATAGTGTTACAAAACACAACAAGTTATGCCTTATATGGGTTCCAGCACACTGGTATTGCAGGGAATGAACTAGCTGATAAACTAGCAAATGAAGGCTCTGCAATTACACCATGGGGTCCGGAATCTTGGCGTAAGTTCTAGGGAGATCATGCGTTGGATCAACGATTTCGTGGGTTCTATCCATAGAGAAAGATGGCCCAAGCTTGACTCCTGCAGAACCGCAAAGGGCTTCGTGAGACAACCTAACAGGAAATCAGCGGAATTTCTTCTCAAACTGAGAAGAAAGGACCTGAGATTACTGGTGGGTGTCATCACAGGGCACAACACATGTGGTCAGCATATGACTAACATGGTCATCATCACCGATCTAATTTGCCAATCGTGTCTTGAGGACGACGATACTACGGAGCATTATCTCTTCCTGAGCTTCTAAGGTTCATCAGTGAAACAAAGAAGTTCGAGGTTGAGAGACCCTAGACCTTTCTTCTTAAAATTTATCCCCACATAACTTTCCTGTCTCTCTACTCTCTTCTACTGGTTCTATCCTTGAGTATAGCACAATGGTCCTCGTTGACTAAGTGCTTTGGTTGAGTCCAGCCCACCCACAACTTTAAACTCTAAGTGATAATCATTACAAAGTGTGTTTCTCATCATTGTGAATAAATTCCATTACTTTTTTAAGAATTTTGATTTGAGTTTTGTGATCTGAAATGACGAAAATATTAACTACTAAGACTTTCCCTTCAATAACTATTAAATTTTTCTTGGGGTTTATATAGTTTATAAGCATTCAACTTGGTTCCCAATGACACAAATTTTATAAAATCATTCGGGTACAAATATTTTGGAACACTTTTTTCTTTCAGATGCTTCAAAAGCCAGAAAAAAGTCCACTGTAGAGAGTAAAATCTTCAAAAAGCATGCACTCTATGAGCTTTTCTCATTCTTATTATGGATTTATCCACCAACATTAACATTTTGAGGAAAACCTTCAATGGTTTTAATTCTATAGCGATAACGAATTAAACCCGTAAAGATTTTATGACAAAGCCATCTTGCAGAAAGTCGAGCCCACGAAATGAATAGAAAAACTTAATTTCTATCTTCATAATTTAATTGCTATTTTAGCCATATTTCACGTAGCTTTATAATTATGTAAAAAATTTAAAGCTATCTATTATTGCGAAGATAACTGGTGCTAAAATTTTGTTTCCATTATGATAACTTATTTTTTCCACCTACTGTATCTCCGAAATCATTTACAGTACGTTATTGAGAATGGGACACAGCACCTCTCATATAACCACCTTTCAGGAACCATTTGTGGTAAGGTAATAAAGCTTGGTATGGATGTGGGTGTGGTACCTACCATGCAATTAAGATTTCTGAAACGGTATATCTCCGAAACTATTTCCAGTATAGTTCTGCGATTTTACAGAAGAATGTTTTTAAAAATTAGATCGCCATTAGATACCTTAATATTACAGCATGACTTAAACTTCGTCTATGAATGGTGTGTTAATAATAGCTTATGTCTCAATGTAGAAAAATGTTCTATGAACACTTACTCTAAGTCTGATTCTTATATATGGCTTAGAATGTGAAAGTTTTAAATTAAAATGAAGATAAACTTGAATAAAGGTAAGCGTGATGCGTAGTATTATACAAACCTGACTGTACAAAATATCAACTATTAAGGGGGTATTCTAGCCGAGATAATCCGAAAAATCGATTTTTTTATTTATTTAATATTTTTGATGTAGACAACGAGTTTTATGAGAAAGAAGAGGGGGCAATGTATGGTCCTGGTATCGCTGATTAACCGTAAGTTTCATCATTTGTAAGTACCATGTTTGTAAATCTTTAAACTCGTTTTTAATAATATTTAAACCGGAGATATCATGTCCACCATGGAGCAACTATTTTCGGCAGGCTCAAATTCGAGGCGTCGAATAAACCATTATTAACAAAGATATTTTTAACATTAAAAACGAAAATTATTGTTCAAAACCTCTAGAAAAACTTGCAAGAAACCTCGAATAAAAACATTGAAAAGCTTTTAATTTACAACGATTTGAAAACATCGATATTTCGCACCATCTCGGGGAGAATACCCCCTAAAATAACATACTTATCCAAAGCTGGGACACAGCGCTTGTGGCACATGAGCTGATAACGGAAAATTAGTTGAATACACAGGAACATGGCTATTGTGTCATAACAGTCCTGCATATTATTTTCGAGGTTTTTCTAATGAAAAATAGAAAGTAATTATTAAAAGTATATTACATAATGGAACAATTAGTACGTACTATCATTAAGGTAAGCGTTTTACCCATTATCTGGTTAAATAGGTCTTGCGATTGTGTGCCACGCACCATGAAAAATTCGGTGACGAATAAGTACTCACGACATGCATTGTCCACAAGAGCGTATTGCTCCGAACGGAAAAGTGCCTCGAATGTGTACTAGAACGTATTGAAAAGCTTAGTATATCACTCGTTTCTAACTATACAATAATCTACCCTATTTTTCAATTGCGCATGCGGCACAATGATAGGTGCCTCCAACTGTTGATTGAGAATCTCACCACGTTTTCCAATAGTGAATATGGTGCTTTTGTGTTTAAGGCTTGTTGTTTTTGCGAACAATCCCTTAGATACATTATCCTCAATACCCATTAAGTCATCTTTGGAACAAGATTCCTCAAATTTTAAGCTAGAAAGACGTGATGAGTAACTCTACAAATTTGTAAAATGGTCAAATATCAATAAAGAAATTTCCAATCAACAATAATGCATGTATCTACCTTAAAGTAACTATAGTAAATTTTACTCATCGTATCAATGTATTCGCTACATATTTCCTGTGCTACTTGCCGTTCATTTGAGAGTATAAACTCAAAAAAAAATTTATGCTTCAGCATTGCATTTTGTGGTATCTGATAGTTTGTCATTGGTTTGCGGAATTTATAAATTTGCTCCAGCAAATATGAACGAATTTTTGTCATGGCTTTTAGACGCAGTTTATGCAACACTTCGCTCACATCACCCGTCGACTTGGAATCCTTAAAATTAAGCTCTTTAACAAGCGACAATTTGTGATTGAGAACATTTAGTTGCGTTCCGAAATCCTTTTCCGTCACTGGTGTTTCCATAATGATGGCAATCATCTCCTCTGATACAGCCATGTCTTCAATGAATTGTGAAAGTTGCGCCTTCACAGATTGTCTATTGGTTAGTTGGACTGACATTGCAACTGATTTTTTTTGCAACTGTGTTATTTCGGTGCTAATGTTGCTGAGCACACTTTGGAAGTTCATCAGCATAGATTCCATGCGTTCCAAAACATCGTCACATTCACCGATTTGATTGTGTAAACTTGCAATATTCTGTGATTCAGCAATGTAATCTTCTATGGATTTATTTTCCACATCTTTGAACTCTTTTTCAATTTGTCGAGAATATTGGCGGAGGTCGGTGGTGGTTTTCAGAATTTCGCGCACTTCTTCGTTGTCCAGCTGCTCAGTGAAATTCTCCTGCACGTCTGCCATATTTATAAACTTTTTTATTTCTTTTATTTCACAAAAACTATCTTAAATTGCAATCAGCCTAAGAACAACATTTTCAATATTTGTATACACACAAAAAACAGCATATTTGGAGTGCTGTGTAGCACCAGCTGATTGTGATGACATGTTCAAAATCAGTGATATATGATAATTTCGGTAGCCAATACTTAAAACGTAGTACTTTTATCTAATGACTTGATTATACTAACATATTGGCTCGAGTAGCTATAATTCATGTTGATGTTCCTGTCTTACCATCAAAATGTCTAGTCGAGACACCTTGTGTTAATGTCATACCAAAAAAAATTCAACATTTCGTCAAGACGGTACTGCTGCTATCAACCCTAACATAAATTTGAAGTTTCAATCGATTTTAACGTTTGTGTGTTTAAAAACAACACAAGTTAAACTTAACAGAAGCGAAATGATTAAATTCATAAATATGTATTGAGAATATGAGTGTTTATGAAATCAAAAAAGACAAAAATATAAAAGAATCGAGTTGAAAAGAAATACGTGGGAGAAAATGGGAAACCGATTTTATGCATATGTGTTTTTTACTGTTTAAAGCATTTTGTAAAATGAAATGCCTAAACATCATTTGCCCACTTCATATTTTGAGAGCAATCAACTGCTCTGACATGAGCATGGCTGTGAATTATAGCTAGTCGAGACGCTATGGAACGTAACGTAGCTTGGCGTAAAAATTTATCGAATACCGAACTTACACACACTGCTTATATGTATCAAATAATCACGACGTGACAGTTGGCAACGATAGGAGACGTTACGTTTGGTTTGCATAATCAAGCGTTTACGCCAAGAATAAACCGTACACTTCCCTCTCAACCGAACAAACTATTAACGTTAGCCGTCAAAAATTAGGTCTGTTCGACTACCTTTTGGATAAAGTTTAGTATAGTGAATATACCCTCTGTAATAACAAAAGTGCAAGAAATGACGGGAATGCAAAAAATTAAATTTCTTGGCCGAAACAAAACATTAAATTGTATCAAAAGTTAACATAGTGTCTCGACTAGCTTTAATTCATGTTAATGCACCTCTCTTACCATTAATATGTTTAGTGGGGGCATCCTAAGTTAATGTCTTACCAAAAAATCCAACATTTTGTCAAGACAGTACTGTTGCTATCAACCCTGACATGAATTTAAAGTTTCAGCCGATTTTGACGTTTCTGCTCTTCCACTTGCATGAGATTTTTTGACGGTGATGCCTGCAATTTCGTCTATCCCCCTGTTGCAGAAGCATATATTTTTTAATTTTCTATTAGACCAATTTATGTATTGTTAACGAGATTATAATGACAGGCTTTTTGGACGAAATTTTCATACGCAGCTACAGTGTGGCAATCCATAATATTCGGCGTTAAAAAATGTTACGTGTTTTGTAAAGTTTAATTTAATTACTTAACTGAATGTTTTACAAATAGTATTTACTGTAAGTGTTAAAATGTTGTGATATCTTTGTAATAATTATAGTTTTTTAAAAATATGTAAATTTTCTCAAAAAACAGATAAATAAATAAAAATCCCCTGAAGAAGGCCTAAAACGCCGAAACGTTGGGAAAAAAGTATGATATATTTTTTAATTAAAATAAATTAAAAACATCGCGTAGTATTAAATTTTTAATTTTTTCCCCGCTTTTCTTTTCAAATCGATTCTTTTATAATTTTCTCTTTTATAATTTTATAAACACTCATATTCTCAATATATATTTATGAAATTAATTATTTCGTTTCAAATAGGTTTAACTTGCACCATTTTTAGATACGCAAATAAGACAAGAACATTAGGTTAGGTTGGAGTGGCTGTCGAGAGACACACTTAGGCTTGAGCGGCCCATTGTGATACCACATAGTTGGACCTACAGTTTAACGTCAATTCCAAACTGCGGTGTTGCTATTTTTATCGGCTTAGTGGTTTTGCCATTACCGACTAAGGTGTGTACTTGTACTTGTACTTGAGCTCTCCAGCACGCGAACGCTAAAAACTACTTTCTTTTCACCATATTAAGTAGTGAAATTATAAAGTGCAAACATCAAATATTGTATGCTATATTTCTGTGGTAAAAAGGAATAACAGTTTAAATTTATTTTCTGGTCAGCCGAGTTTAATAGGTTTGGATAGGAATATTGAAGATTGTTTCAAACTACTCTACGCTCAAATTAGAGATCATTCTTGAAACGATATATAATTTTAAAAATTATTTAAAAATTATAAGCTTAAACCCTCAGTAGCCATAGCTGTATACAAGTTAACTTTAATTTGTTTTTCAAGTTAATATTTTAATAGAAATAATAATATTTAAATATTCGCTACAGTTTAATATTTAAAATAAAAAATATGTAATAAAATATTTTCTATCTTAAGTCCGGTTTGGCTGTTTTTCATTTTTACCACAGAATTCTTGCATACTGTGGAAACTGACAGCTTGCTATGAATTATTGCTTGTGGAGTCGTGGGGTTTCAGCTACTGGGTTGAGGGAAATAAACAATATGGCAATGCTTTCGGTTATCAGTGTTGTGATTTTTGTCGTGAATAAGAAAAAAGAGAAAAAGGAGACAAATAAAATTAGTGGTTAATTGTTGCAATTCTTAAAATATTTCAATTTATTAAAGAATTTTTGTGTGCCTAGCAAAATCAAACCAATTTGGTGCAAACGAAAAATATTCACAAATTATTAATTCTAGTTGGGGGAAAACAAAAAGAATAGGAAAAAATGATTCCAAAGAAAATGCCTGTTAAAGATGCTTACATCGTCAAAATCGCCGTGGAGCTAGAAACTCATAATCCACAATTGATTAATTTGGATCAGCGTCAACCACTAACAGGTACCAAAATTGTTAAATTCATTTGATGTGCATAAAATAAATTTAGTTGCATTTACCTGTCGATTTTAATACAAAAACTGCGGTTGGGTACGGAAAGGGAAACGCCCTTCCGCGTAATTTAAATGCAGCTAAGATAATAGGAAATTGAGCTAGGGAATTTTTAAATATGCATAGATTTTCAATATAACTTCCCTTACTTTCAAATTTTTGTATTTCAGGTAAGATACAAGAGATTTGTAGCTGTTGGGGTATAGTTGATCCCGAAAACTATGCGTTGCAATTCTGGGAGTCGAATAATCACAAATATGTCACCGAAAAAAATCGCAATGAAATAAAAAATGGATCAGTTTTGCGCCTTCAGTACTCACCATCGAAAGCTGCTAATGATACTTTGGAAACTCTACGTTCCGGCTCGACATTTGAGAAAATTAAATGCCTCAAAGAGTTGGCATCACTCAGCATGGATTTGACTTTTGCCCTGGAGTTCATAAAGGAGCAAGGCCTGGGTATCATTATTAATATGATTGAAGATCCAGCACAGCTCGAAAAAAATATTTTACAGTACAGCTTGGCCAGCTTCGTAGAGTTAATGGAGCATGGAACAGTATCGTGGGAGATTTTGCAAAACTCATTTGTGCAACGCAACATATACATTGTTTGCAATTTTCAAGATTTTTTAAAAGAGTGCACAGAAAGTGCGCTGTCGAATTTGGAGAATATTGTACAAAATAGCAGTAAATATGCCCTGGTCGAAAAAGAAGTGACACTGCAGGACGTATGGCGTTTGCTTCAGGATGGAAACTCATCGGTAATACAACAGAATGCTATTGCACTGCTGAATGCCCTTTTCATGAAGGCCGACGAGGGGCGCAAGCGACAAATTGCGCACACTATCAGCGCAAAACAATATCGCTTGGCACTGATTGGAAATGTTTCCGGATTTCGGCAAACAGAAATGACTCATCAATTATATGTCCTACAGACACTTACTTTAGGTTTGCTGGAGCAACGAATGCGAATGAAGATGAATGCACAAGATCAGGATGCGCATGAGAAAATTAAAGAATTGCGACGCATTGCCTTCGACGATCACTCGGGGACGATGAGCTTGGGAGAGGAGAAACTAATACGTGGTGGCAGTGGTTCTGGTGGTGGTAATATAAATTTTTCACAGTTTTATAAGAAGCTAGGCTTCAAGTGTGACATAAATCCAGCACAAGATTTCATTGAAACACCTCCAGGTTTGTATTGAAGATTAAACTTTGGTTTCTAAAGTTAAACATTTGCTTATAGGCATTTTGGCGCTGGATTGCATGGTATATTTCTCACGCAACTATACACAACAATATACAAAGATTGTACATGAGAATTCGTGTCGCGCCGACGAACACGAATGCCCCTTTGGGCGTACTTCCATTGAACTGGTGAAGGTGCTCTGCGACATATTGCGCATTGGTGATCCTCCATCCGAACAATCGGGTGATTTTCAACCAATGTTTTTCACACACGATCATCCTTTCGAGGAGTTCTTCTGTATTTGCATTATAACATTAAATAGGACATGGAAGGATATGCGAGCGACAGCGGAAGATTTTCAAAAAGTTTTTAGTGTAGTTCGCGAGCAAATAATGCGGACATTGAAGGACCGCCCCGAAAACTTAGAAGACTTTCGAGCAAAAATTTCTCTGCTCACATATCAGACAATCACCAATCTCAGACAGCAAGAGCGTACGTCGAAGGAAGAATGTGATTCGACGGCATCGGCTATTGTTAAATTAAAAGAGAAAATATCTCCGCAAATTTTGGATTTGATCAAACAACAGCGCCTATCATTCTTAGTAGAAGGTATGAGTTAAGATAAAAATTAATTTGAAGCAAAAATAAAAAATTCTTATCAACAACATACAGGCACACGCTTTTCAAAATACTCTCGCGGTGCGCGCTCAAAGGATAAATTCTGGTATGCACGACTTTCACCCAATCATAAAGTTATACACTACGGTGACTGCGATGAGAAAACTATACCCACACTCGAAGAATTAACAAATAAGGTACTTGTAATTGATATCAAACAACTGCTGGAAGGGAAGGAGTGTCCACATATGAAAGAGATGCGTACCAGAAAATCAGCAGTGAACTTAGCATTTTCCATTACGCTAGATAGCATGGATCATTCAACATTGGATTTTATTGCACCGGATGAGACTACATACAATTATTGGACAGATGGCATCAACGCTTTGCTAGGGCAAGATATGACTAGCAAACAAAAAAAAGAAGATTTTGATACTTTGCTGTCGATGGAAATTAAATTACGCCTTTTAGATACTGAAGGAGTTGACATAAGTAAAGAACCACCACCAATACCAGAAGATCCAGAAAATTATGATTTTTGCTTCGAGAGCTAAAGTATCTTATATATTTGCGTTTGAAGTTTAACATAAGCTCTTACGAAAAGCATGCCAAAGTATTGTAAGTAAGTTTTTATACAAATTTCTCACATTAATAACGTTCAAGTAGAATGTTTTATGAACAAAATAAGCAAACTTAAGTAAATTTTAATAACAAAAAAAAAAAAAAAAACAAAAAAAATCAGTGATTTAATTTGACTTATAACTTATATTTATTTATGCATTTAGCGAAGAACGAAGTGAACTTTTCTTTATATAAATAAATGAATTCAAAATAGTTACACTGCATAAATTTTATCTCTGCAATATTACGAAAAATTAATATATATTTGTGTCTTAATCATTACCTTAGATTTTATTGATAGTTGTGTATAATTTAAGTTGTGCTAAGCTAAAGCTAAAAAGTATGTTGATCGCCGAATTATGCATTCGATTTGCATTCTTCTGTCCGTTTCAGTAGTAATGTTCTAATATTATCCTCGAGTTGAAATATTTCGGCGTCGCTCATTGGCTCGCTCCTAGGATTTTAATCAAATATTATCGTCCAAAAGTAAATCGTTATCATCTCCACGATCGGGTAAGCATACAAAGAATTCTAAGAGATTTAAAATAGGACCGCGTGAAAAGGGATTTGCATAACGACCACGTTTATCTCGTAGATATGGATAACGCTTGTAGTTAAACATTTCATTGGTTGTGAGATTCATGCATGCATGTAAAATCTGAAAACAAATGAAGAAAACAGTAAGAAATTGGTGTAAATGTGTAATGCATTTTCACTATATATTCACCGATGTGCATGTAAGTATCCAACCTAGGCCACAGAATACAACTGCTTCAATTAAGCCCAAAACATATAGGAGTGTGAAGCCCTCAATCATTACGCAATAACAAGCAAAATAAATTGTGAACGAGCAATTAACTGCTACCGACAACACGAAAAGGAAAAACCACATTCGATTTCGCAATCCAACACAATTATAGATGAAAGGACAGTGATGATCGAAGTAAGCTACGCAACGATTGCATACGCGACAATGTTTTGCTCGTAATGGACGTAAACATCGGCAGCTGTGACACAACCGCGTCAAAATCACATTACGTTTCTTCAGCTTATCGAAGTAGGGTATTTGCTTAATAGCGCGATAGTAGGCATCTGAACTTAATGGTATATAGCCAGGATCACGCCGATTTGCAATTATCCAACTAATCCACATCACGGCATTCCAATAAATAAAACAATAGTGCGAACGCCGCAATATATTCCAAGTGATTGGTATAGCCTTAAGTATGTAAATGCAAATGGTTTTAATCTATAATATTACCTTAAAGTTCTCTACTCACTCTTATCATATACATTGGATATCCCCAAAGCAACACTGAGAACAAGAAGAGCAACAATGGTCCTTTCGAGTCGCCAGCTCCACCAAACAACCAACCCCAAATTTCAGAAATCGATGGAATCCAACGAGATTTCTTTTTTACTTCATTATAGAGCAGTCGTACTACTTCTTGATGTTGGTGCGCTTGAGCCAACATTATTGGTGTCTTACCATTCTTATCTCGAGGCTCTAGGTCCATATTCGATTTCTCACACAGTAGTCGTACACATGTCATATTGCCCGAAAGACAAGCCAAATGCAAAGGTGTAGATCCGAAGTTATCTGTTTTCTGCAACTCCACGCCCGAATACATAAGCAAACGCATGAGATCCGCATGACCTTTGTATGCTGCCCAATGGAGTGCTGTGTCCCCATTAATATCCGTTAGATGATTGAGTGCCCCCATTCCTAGCAAATAAGCTGCAGTTGCAGTTTTTCCATACATACAAGCACTCATGAGTGGTGTTAGGCCTTTGAAATCTGCTGCATTCACAGCCACTCCAGCTTGAAGTAAAACCTGTACAACAGCCGCATGACCCTTACGACATGCCCAATGTATTGGGCGTGGTCCTTGAGTGCCCAAACATGGGAGATCAACGGGTGCAGAACGCTCAATTAAATAACGCATCATTTCCACATTTCCATTTAGAGCCACCCAATGTCCCGGTGTATATCCATGACGATCTCGTGCTGACAAACACTCCATTCCAAAACGCTCAACCAAACTCTCAACGTCACTAACTTCACCATTTTTAATGACATCAAATATGTCATCTAGGCTTGCCATTGCTCCATCGACACCCTCGAACAATATTAAATTGCTGTCATCATGTTCATCTCCACCACCAACTCCATTCCTTAGAGGAGGTGAGTGTGGCCGATCAACTTCTGCATTCGTTGCACTGTCCTCCTCGGCAACCATGTTGCACGAGGTCAGGGGCAACGCCCATACACTCCGGGCGGCCCCAGGACTGGGGTGAACTTTGCTATGTTGCGTCCTGATAATGTCTGCAGATGCCACGTTATAATATTCGATTCGCTCCACAGCGACTGTTGCCGCTGGTTGGTTATGGAGTGGATTCTCGAGTAGATGAGAAATTTTGTAGGCTTTTAATTTATTAAAGGCAATCAAGGATAATATGATTTCACTGGGTATATAAATAAATTGCAGGTTTTTTTTATAAAGAGCAATCCTTTTTTACAGTTATAACTCTAAAGTGAAGAAAGTTCAAGATATATACCCTGAAATTTGCAATGACTCAAACTGTGTCAACTGACAAACAAAAATCAATAACACAAGGACGAAAAGAAAAGAAAATTTGACAGTTAAAAATATGTTACAGTGTTGACATATTTGACCTAGAAAATTACTAGAAAAGCTACTTGTAACGAAGAGCAATCAACAACAAACAGAGTCTATACGCTCAGAATCAGAAAAATTAATTTGGCCTAAACAATTTCGAAATGTTAACAACGGAAACGGAAGCCCGAAGTATTAAAAGTGGTAATCCTAAAATTATGCGAGAAAATAAATACACAATCCAATTAGACAGCTGCCAAAGAGCAAAGAGTATGAATTAAAAAGAGGTCGCAATTCACTCTTATGCTTTTTGGAACGTAAAAAGCTCGAAACCATTTATGAAACACGCATATGCATAGATTTTAATATTAAATTTTTTGTTTGAAAATTTTAAATTTCATACTTTTTTAATTTCGTTTCTTTGTTTTCAATAGCAATTTCTTTGTTTACATTGGTTACATTCAGAAGACGCAACTGTGGCCCAACAGAGGAGGGCGTGTCTTCTGAACGCGTAGTTGTGCGTTTTTGCTCAGCACAACTGTTGGCATTTAGACGCCATTTTTGCGATCATATAATTTTTCCGCTCTTTCATGCAAACATGTATTTCCTAAACATTGGACATCCGATGCATCATGCCGTTCAGAAGACACAACAGTTTAAAAACAACTGTTGGCAATATACAAACAACAGTTTAAAATTTTGTGTATCTTCTGACGCAACCATTATTTTTCAAATATAAAATCACTACACACATGTATCACATAATATCTCATGTCAAATGCTTTGGCCCATACGATTTCACATTGCATCTCATATTTTTAACATGATTAGTTCTTTTAGATGTTAATTTTTAAGGAATCGAACAAATTGGTGAGACATTGCCTGTGCAAAAAAATGAGCCATGCTTTCGACTTTTCTTCCGCACTTGCCCTGTCCGATTGCTTGCTTTTCTTTAAAATTCATTTTTTAATTTTAGATTTAATTTTTTTTTTCGACAAAAAAATGAGAAATTATTGACATTTCTCGGTGTTGCCATACACAAAGTTGAAATTAAATTCACACTGAAAAACTGCTTCTATAGTTAAACGTAGTTCAGAGTTAAGAGACGTTTAAGCAAACTTAGCTTTAACCGAGTTTAAACTAGCACTGAAAAACTGGCCCTAAGTATAATAAACCATAAGATAACTTGTGAGTTTTGCATCAAAGCTTGTTTGTATGCTCTGAAATTTACAGTAGAATTTTCCGTCGAATATTTTTACGAGGGTTAATATGTACAAGAAATATGTTGCCCATCAAATTTTACTATAGGTCACTGAACAACAAAAATATTTAAACTTGGTTTTAGGAAACATAAACCCAAATTCCAAAAATAATTGTGCAGAAAAATATGATTGATTTTGCTACGTATGCGGAAAACACACTCTCTCAGAAAATCATGTTTATTTTTTAATAGTAAAGTTGAAGATATTTTTAAGTTGTATTTCAAAGCGTTGTCTAGATCCTGGAGAACATAAATCACTAACAATATTTGAAAAAATAAAGCAAATCTTAGGCCCGCGTACAAAAAAATTTGATGTTTACTTTAAAAACGCAGAGACCTTTACATCAGAATCCACTTTCAGAAGCTTGTTATTTTTGTAAAAATTAAATTTTGTCAGATAGTGTAATTTTCGTTTTGATCTACTTGTTTAGAACTGGATGCTTATTTTTTAATCGATTATTCTGAAACTTTCAGGAATTAATTACAAAATGGAATTTAACAACAAATTTTTTATGGTCTTTTGTATTGGAAGGAAGTATGTCTAATATAATTTTTTTCCGCAAATAAATGTCAGATTCAATTTTTCATGCCTCGGTACCAATTTGTGCCGCAATAAGAAGAGGAACATGTAACTTCGTAGCATACCCTGAAGCGAAAACTTAAAGAAAAAAAAATTTGTATGAAATCCTGCTGATACGGAAAAAATGGTTATCACCACTGAATTCCTTGACCACGAATTGGTGAAAAACGGTATGTCTCCCGTTTGCTACAATTTTTTTTTTAAATTCAAACACAGTGTAATTTGCATTTTCATTAATAAGGTTTATATTAAGAAAAATTATCGTTTAGTTTAAAAAATAGTATGTCTCTTAACAATTTGTTTTTTAAATGATATCTTTGAGGAGTTTTTAGTCCAAAAATGTCTTTTCTACGTTCACCTCCTGAATTTACATGCTCATTTTGTAGTTTTGTTAATATTTTAACTCGTCCAAAAACGTTGGTAAAGTCCAAACAAAGCTTCAATTTTTCTTCTTCAATGCTTGAATTGGGATCTAGAACATTCCATCCTTATTGCCAATTTTAGCCTTTTTGTTTTGGGAAAAAAATTCACTGGGCTTGCCTCATCAGCAAATGCTAGACACGCCACTGTATGTCCCACGTCAGCATCATTTTGGCAGGGTCGTCGTAAAATTCATTTGTTTTGCCACCAACATGAGAAGTTATCGTAGCTCCTTCTTGTTTTAATTTCACTATCTTAAAATGTTTCTATCGATTTTTTTCGTGACAAATGGAGCAAAAAAAAACGTTTTCATTTGGCCATTAAAAAGAGTAAAAGATTAAAAAGGAATAATGGGCAAAAAACCCCGCTCTGCCCCCCCCCCCCCAAAAAAAAAATTTATTACTTGGAAAAAGGCAAAAACATTCGAAGAAGAAAAATAAAAAAAAAATAAAAATTAAAAAGTATATATTTATAATCAGGAGTGCTTGAAACGCGAATATATTTCATCAGCCATAATGTAGGATTTCACAGAAAAAAATAGAATTCCTCATAATCCACTATCTAGTTATTACTTTTTTTTTATATTAGATATAAGTTTGTTTTTCGGTAAAAATGGTAGTTTTTTTCATTTTTCAAACGTACAGTAACATAACCAAAAAAAAGTGATTAATTTTTTTTTATTCAGTAATTTGAAATTATAAATGTAACAAAATGTAACAACACTGGACAGCTGTAACCAAAGGTACAGAGTCGGTTTTAATGTACCTACTGGCAGCCTAAAAACTTGTACCCAAAGAAACGTCAAATAAGATTTGACGTTTTCACATTCTTTTGTGAAAGAGTTTCGTAAAAATGGTAGACAACGTGGACGTGAGCCTGCAAAAGTTGGATTTAAAAAAGGAAAAGGCATGTTAAAAAGTTTATAATTTATTAAAAACGATTGATTACAACTAATAGAAACGTCGTTAGTTATGAATAAATTTGTACAAGTGCTAGCAACAAGCAGAAAAATTATAAATTGTGCAAACGCAAGCAGACAATTAGGTTGTTGCTATTGCAATTACAGTCGTGGCGGTGTTAGCGGCATTGTTACAAATAGCATAAAAACATCGTTGCAAACCTCAAAATATTTCTTAAAAGGATCATCAACTGGAGTATATCATAGCACCCTCAAGGGGGGTAATACTCGCAGCCGGCAATACGCAACATTGGTCGGTGTTTTCAATTGAAATATTTGTGTTTTCTTTTGTTGTTTTTGTGCTAAATTTATTGAGAAAGAATTACACTATCGCCTTGCTTTTTACATCATTTGCGCATGATTCACACTTTTTCTAATAAATTTACAGAGATGCAATATTTCGCAGCAAAAAAACTTTTAGTTCAAGATTCTATGATCATTTTCTGTGGTCAAAAGATATAATCGCTTAACCCTCTAACGGTTAAGGCGGCCTCAGGGCAGCTATCCTTTAAAATCAAAATATGCTAACGTCGTAAGTTTTTTTTACTTCAGCAATATTGCACTCCTTTAAACACTATTTTATTGACAATTTAAAATTGTTTTGGACGAATTTCATTTTTCTCTATTTTATGCTAATTTTGATGTAAAAAATAAGGTTTTGAATTCCCGACTCTTTTGTATTCGTTTTCAGCTTTTGACCGTTCGAGGGTTAAGCCGACTTTAAAATTTCTATGTTTTCTAAAATAGAAGGTATGAATTAGTCGCTAATGGATAGTGGCGTTCAATAACAGTTATTTCAAACCGTGTTTACCAAAATAAAATATTCCAGGGTTAAACGATTAGTGTGTTTGATCACAGATTTTTCCTAATTATGTGCAATGCACATAGTTTGTTCGGCCTTTGCATTGCACAGTTTACCTCACAAATATTCGAAATAAAGTTGAATCTTGTCTTAAAGTCATAATTGGCATGACCTTTTCATAAAGTGCCATTTGTTTTTGTCATGAAATATGACTATTGGAAACAGTCTGTCATATTTGACAAGGAACATCAAGAGTTTATACTTTTATTTTTCCGCGGTGATTTTAATACAAACATAATTTTTGCAAACGAAGTACTCAAACACTTCACTTTTTAGTCTAGCAGACTAATTCTAAGTTTATTTGTTTATTGTATGTAATATACAAATGATTCTACATTTGGAGTAAAATTTTGGGTATAACTTTGGACTTGCCCATGATAAAAGCAGATAGAAACATATTCTTATTATTTATTTAATGCTAACATCATATTAAAATTTGAGGGCTCATGACTAGTTAAATTTTCGTACATTTTTAAATCAAGGTCTAAATATTTGTTTATATACCAAATTAAATACCATATATCTTCCCAAAAATTAAAGTTAAAATGATTACGGTATTCGATAAAACTGCACTGTACGTGTTTTCTTCATCGTAATTAATCGTAGATAACATTACATATCCGCAGTATTACGGTTTACAAAAATACACTATATTTTGTGGCAACCCTGCCGACGTCATTTTGGCGAATTGACGGTATACCGCTCCATTAGGCAAACCAACTCCAATATTGTATCAGTTTCATATATTAGTTAAATACTAAGCTTGTTTTCATAACAGTCAAAAACAAAAAAAAAAATTACACTTTAAATCAATTACTCAGTTAACACACACATTGTAACAGTTAAAACGAGAAAAAACCATTTAACAAATTAAAAAGAAATTAAAACTGAAAATAGACCGATATGGGAAAGGTAGTGTGCGATGTTGTTCAATTATCATTGAAATGAAATCAAAAATTTTTTTACTTTCACACTAACTATAAGAAATACATTACTCTATTTGTATAATTTATCTTAGTAAAATGTATTATTTTATTTGTAGAACAGCAAATATATTTTCATTGATTTATCTCTGTTTCTTTCAGGCAGCGAAAATGAAGAAAGAGAAACAAAAGAATACATCTGCAGCTGATGCTGGCAAAAAAGGTACAATATTTAAAAGGGCATAAAAAGAAAATATAGTCCTTGTTTTGAAGATCTTTCCTTTTGCTTACTTCCAATGAAACCCAATATGTCTTAGGCGGATGACACAACACTTTGTGCTGGACATATTAAATTTGGTTGAGTAACGGTTGTTTATAGTGCCCATAATTAGGGTTCGTAGGATAGACATGTAGTCGACCGAAATAATGTTCGTCCGCCCATCTGTGTATGGCCATTCCGTATAACCAAGAATAAGTTTTGAAGTAAGTTCTAATTCAGTATACTTTAGAATAACTGTTATAAAAATTGTGAATATCAAAACAATTGCCATGTAAGAGACCTTTTAAAAATTGTTATCAAAGGAAATTTCAGTAAATTTCGTTGAAATAGCGTCAAAAATACCGGTTGGGAACATTTTCAGCGTTAAGCCATAATCAAACATACCTACCATACAAGTGATACTTTCAAAGGGCAATATCAAATTGCACACTGCAAAATTTTTAAACCTAACCATTTTTGTGCTGAGCCAGCGGTTCAGAGAGATGCTCCGAACACAATGGATGCGACAGCAACACTACAACACGACGACAAGATGGCGTTTACAGCAAATTTTGTCGTGTTTTCTTCGAGTTGAACACAACGAACGCAGGAACGACAGAGCTCACTTGCTCGCTTTATACAAATTGAAAACACTAACTTTTCGACTCTTCTATTGCTTACAATCTGAACCCAATGTATTTATCGCCATAAAAATACATGAGATCTAAGTTTTGACAGTTGTCACATCTATTATTATTGATGCAAGACCGTGAACCACTGAACCAAACAAAACTGCAAAATTCGCTTGGTTCACAACCCTGGTTAAAATCCGAAATACAGTGCGCTCGCGACAACGTGAACTGAAAACCAAGGACGCGTTTCACGTTTACGAATTCAAGGCAAGGGTATATAGAGACAGGCAAATCGGACGACGTTTCGAAGTCCACCACGATTCTTCCTCAGTGATCTTAGTGGTTGTGAGCCATTACGCATGCGTTTGCGTCTGTCTCAACTCTGGTCGCACGAATGCCCCCGTTGACGTGATACATGCCATATATATATTCAGCAATGCTACGATCTTATTTTTTATATCATGGAAAATAACTGCAATAGTATATGCGTCACTTTATAATTGCCTACAGGGTGCCTTCAGAATTATACAGTGGTAGAAATTAATTTACTCAAACATCTCAAAAACGTTACATAGTGGACATGCACGATTTTATTTTGGAAATATTACACATGTGCGAAAATAAATGTTTATAACTGTATTTAGGAACCTTATAGAGTCCTCGAGTTAGCCACTACTTCAAGGTACAAGAACAGGCAATGTCTAAATATACAGGTGAATATCTTGTTATCTCCCAAAACAAATTGTTGGAAATGCTACTCACGAGAACGAAGAAACATTGAAATACCTGGAACACAGATATTCGTATCCTATACCTATATATTTGAAAGTTACAATATAAGTTAACTATTTTGCACAAGTAATGTAAATAATATTTCATACATATTTATGTTTTTAGTGAAGGAAATGGATCCATGGCCCCAATACATTGAAGAAAGAAATGCACTATGGGAGAAATTAAAAGACAATTACTTGGCTGAGTTAGCAGCTAAACCGCGAGTACCCATTAAAGTAACTTTGCCCGATGGCAAGCTGGTTGATGCTATTTCCTGGGAAACTACACCATACAACGTTGCCAAAGGAATAAGTCAAGGTTTGGCCGACAACACTATTATCTCCAAAGTGAATGGTGCAGTTTGGGACTTGGACCGTGTACTGGAGGAAGATTGTACTCTTCAACTGCTTAAATTTGATGATCCTGAAGCTCAAGCAGTTTTTTGGCACAGTTCGGCACATATAATGGGGGAAGCAATGGAACGCATCTACGGTGGACACTTGTGTTATGGTCCTCCAATTGAGTCTGGTTTCTACTATGATATGCATTTGGAAGGTGACGGTGTAAGTAATACACATATAATGCAAAACTTTTACCTAAGGTAATAAGAGCTTTCCTTCTACGGTGAATAGATTTCAACTAATGATTATGGAGCAATGGAGGGTTTGGTTAAACAAATTGTTAAAGAAAAACAACCTTTTGAGCGGTTAGAAATGAAGAAATCAGATTTATTGGAAATGTTTAAATACAATGAGTTTAAGGTACGCATTCTTAATGAGAAAGTTAACACGGATAGAACTACCGTCTACAAATGTGGCTCACTGATTGATTTGTGTCGTGGTCCACACGTACGTCACACTGGAAAAGTAAAGGCTTTGAAAATTACAAAAAATTCATCTACTTATTGGGAGGGCAAGGCTGATGCGGAAACATTACAGCGTGTATATGGCATTTCATTCCCCGATCCAAAGCAACTCAAAGAATGGGAGAAGGTTCAAGAAGAAGCTGCGAAACGCGATCATCGCAAAATCGGACGTGAGCAAGAGTTATTCTTTTTCCATGAATTATCGCCAGGTTCGTGCTTCTTCCAACCTCGTGGGGCTCATATCTACAATACACTAATGAATTTCATGAAGACAGAGTATCGTAAGCGTGGTTTTCAGGAAGTCATATCGCCGAATGTCTACAATGCGAAATTGTGGGTAACTTCAGGCCATTGGCAGCACTACGCTGATAACATGTTCTCGTTTGAGGTGGAGAAGGAGAAGTTTGCATTGAAGCCCATGAATTGTCCCGGTCATTGGTAAGTTTTTTCTTACATAAATTAGTTTCTTTTTTTACTTCTGCTATAATTCGTTTATCTATTTTTAGTCTCATATTCGATAACCGAAATCGTTCATGGCGTGAGTTGCCATTACGCATGGCAGATTTTGGGGTGTTGCATCGTAATGAACTCTCCGGCGCCCTTACTGGTCTAACTCGTGTTCGTCGTTTTCAACAGGACGATGCTCACATCTTTTGTGCTCCTGAGCAAATTAAAGATGAAATGAAACGTTGCTTAGATTTCTTGCGGCATGTTTACACTATTTTTGGATTCTCCTTCAATTTAGTACTTTCTACCCGACCAGAACAGTATTTGGGGGAATTGGAACAATGGAATACTGCTGAAAAAGCTTTGGCTGAATCGCTTGATGAATTTGGATTGCCCTGGAAAGAGAATCCAGGTGATGGTGCTTTCTATGGTCCCAAAATTGATATTACTATCATGGATGCATTGAAGCGTGCTTTTCAATGCGCTACAGTACAGCTAGATTTTCAGTTGCCTATACGCTTCAATTTGAACTACATCGCCGATGATGGCGAAAAAAAGCGGCCAGTTATTATTCATCGCGCTATTCTTGGCTCTGTAGAGCGCATGATAGCCATTCTTACTGAGAATTATGCAGGCAAATGGCCTTTTTGGCTAAATCCTCGACAAGTTATGGTCGTACCTGTGGGTCCTCAGTTCGACGAGTATGCTCAAACAGTGCGCAACCACTTGCATGATGCTGAATTTATGGTGGAAGCTGATTTAGATGCTGGAGATACCATGAACAAGAAAATTCGCAATGCTCAATTGGCACAATTCAACTTCATTCTTGTCGTAGGCGAAAAAGAACGCACATCGGGAACTGTTAATGTGCGTACGCGTGACAACAAAGTCCACGGTGAAGTTTCAACTGATGACCTAATAACCAAATTGACTAAGATCCGTGATGAATTTATAACAAATGAAGACCACTTTTAAATAGATTCACTCTCTCCTTCAGAAATAGCGGCATTGTCTCAAATCATATTATAACTTATTAATATTTATAAAATCGAAATAAAAAAAATTGGCTACTTACGCTTTCAAAAGAAAATTGATTTAATTAAAACCGTAAAAAACGAATTGTATTTATTTGAGCATGAAATATTTAAATAAGTACATATATTTAAAAAAATAAAGCTCGCGCTTTCTTTAAATTGAACCAAAATAATTATTATTAATTAGACGACAGGCTACAGTGCACTGCAACTAATGTTGATCTTTTGTGCAGCCCTTGGATTTAACACAATTCTAAATTAAGACTGCAAACAAATCTAAAGATTGCGTTAGGTTTTATGCCGCATATCCCCGAAGCTCTCAAGAGTCCCTTTCCAAGGTAAAGCGATTTACGCCTTGCGGTAGCTGGGCATTCACATAGTACGTGTTCAGCTGTTTCAAGTCTACATAATCGGCATGAATCGCATTGCGATATCCCCATCTTCTTAAGATGATACTTAAGGAGGCAGTGTCCTGTAAGAAGCCCTGTAAGGGTACGAATTTAAATTTTGTTCAATTTGATTATGTGTTTAGAGTTAATGTTGATTGAGTTAATAAGTCTTTTAGCCTGGTTGAGACCAAGAAGTCTGGACCTATAGTCTTTGAGAGCTTTAGCTTCCCGATCCCTTATTATTGTTTGGGTGTGATTTGATGATACAAAACAAAAGGTTTCGGGATACTAAACTGTCTGCCTTTTCATTCCTCTTAATCCTTCATGACCCGGTAATTTCGAATTTTGTGGTGTATGAGTTCAAAGCTGCTTGGCTGTCCGAGAGAATATAAATGCAGGCATCGTTTATTCGCCTTTGTATACATTCTCGGACGCAGATGTCTATAACACGAACCTCTGCTATGAATGTGGAAGGCATTCTCCTCATAGCTACGGCTTTTTGAAATTTTGACCCAGCGCTGCCATCTTTCATTTTAGACCCATTATTGTACCAAACCTGCGCATCTGATTGTGAAATTTTTGTTTTTCCATGTGTGACGGTCACTTATAACCACTTCAAGTTTTCTGGAAAATACATATGTTTTACTCATAGTCAGTTAGTTTCAGGCAAGGGCTGTCCTGAAATATGTTCAAAATAGATAAGCATACTGTGAGGTCTCCACTTTTGTGAAGGCTTACATTAGACAGTCTTAGGGCACTTTAACTATTAAGTGTAATGGGGGAAGCCCAGTTATTGCCCCAAGTGATGCACTTTTCATTACCCCTGTGATACCCAGACAAGCTAGGCGGTGAAGTTTATTTAACTCAGATTGCGCCTTCGCTTGCTATGTTTTTGGCCACCAAGCAATTGTTGCATAGGTTATTATGGGTTTGATATGATCAGTACGTAATTTTGTATGTCAGGCTTCATGTTTTATCGTAAGGGCGTTGACAAACATGGCCTTGTCGCCTTTTTAACAGCCTCACTTTAGTTCAGTTACATTGGATGTAGCATAGGATAAGGCTTGCCCTGTAAATTCTTACCAGAGTTGGCGCTCGAATTTCAACACTTTGCTGTAGTGAACATGGGTGGATTCCGTCGCTTCCTGTAATTCACACAAAAATAAACATATAAATTACTCACTTTTACGTGACGAGTTTTACGTTCACGGATTAGATTTGGAATGTCACAGACCATCTTCAATACTTGTATAATAGATTCAGGGAATTCTTAGTCTTTTGTAACTAAATATAAAAGCGTGGTGGAAGCAACATATTTCCTTGGATCAAATATTGTTTTATTCATAAAGCCATGATTAAACAACTGATATTGATGTAAAATAATATTTTACTTGAACCTCGTGAATACTTCGGACTAAGGCAGAAATAATTTGTATGCAAATATATTTGAAATTAAGTCCTACATATTTTACACTTTTGCATATTTTATGTATATTGCATATTGCTTGCATATTTTTTTCCATTCAAGTTTATAAAAGTACGATTAAAAACCAAATAATCCGTGCATACAAACGCATACAAAGTACCGTTTGGTTCAGATTTATTTTTGTTGTTCTCTACTGTTGCCATTTAAACTGTTGATTAGATTTAGTAATGCTTGACTTGAAAAATACAAAAATCCGGTCAAATGGATTTTTGATTGGTTTGCACTGTTGTTTGACTCTTTTATCCTGAGAAATTTAACTGAAAATTTAAATGATGCTTTTCAACCGATATCGAAACCCAGTATGTAAATTTGTTTTTAACAGATCTATGTAAAAATTTCATATATAAATGCAATATTTTTTGTATAGTTTGTTGCTATTTCCACCATTATTATTTCATATTGTCATTATAATTATTTTCCATCCAATTCCATTTCAATTGTTGAATTTTCATTCACTCCAAAATACAGTTAAGTTTTAGTTGGAAAAACATAGTTGCAGGTAAAAGTATTAAAAAATAACATTCAGCAAAAAACTGATAGTGTGACAGGGCATCAAACAAAAAGATGAAAAGAGAGTAAAAACAGAAAACATTGACAGCAAAACATTGACCGTGTAACATCAGCCTAAGTAGTTAGAAAAAGACAAGAGAGTTTCTATCTTTTTCTCTATTCTTTTCTATCTTTTTACTTATTTTTTCTACCTCTCTCTTTCAGATAGGCTTTCACGATTGCGCCCGTGTAAACCGCCACCAATATTGAAATCCGCGAGTATCAAAACTAATCGAGTCTCGCTAAAAAAAAATCTTTATACACGTTTTACCTAATAATTTTTTTTGGGTGTAAAATTTAAAAATTTCTTTGATCTAGTCATGGCGAAATTATAGCAGGTGATAGCAGCGTCAGCTCAGTCTTCTTCTTCTCTAGTTTTTTTTTTATATAAAGATAATCTTAACTGTCAAAATCTTTTTTTTTTCCATGCATTTGCTCCTGTGTTTTTGACAATTACGATTTTTAGCAACAACAAAGTAGCGTGTTGTTATTGTTACGTTGTACTTGTTGTAGTGCTGCTGCCACCGTGTTAAATCCGCCTTGGATCTAGTTATCTTTGAAAAATATGTCAGTTGTTATTTTTAATGACAAACATGTTGATTTATTGTGAATTTGATCAAAATGAGTGAAGAAAAAGAAGTACGTCTTAAAATTATTGAAAATTTTCAAAAAAATCTAAATTCGTCCTACAAAAAATTGGCCAAAGAATTGAAGGTCTGCCGTCAAACTGTTTCCAATGTTATTAAACAGTTTGAGGAGAATTCCGATAGGAAACCTGGTTCGGAAGAAAACAAGGACCACATGATACTATGAAAGCCAAGAAAATATAAAGCGTATTGAAAAGATCTCCAAACACATCTGGTAGAAAAGCTGCCCGGTAAGCCCAGTGCTCTGACTATTTGATGCGAAAAGTTAAAGCCAATGCAGGTTTGAAAACATACAAAGTCCAAAAAGTTCCAGACAGGAATGCTCAAAAAAATTTAGATGCCAAAAGTAGGGCTCGGAAATTAAAATCGAATTTCATACAAAAATATTCATGTTGTATAATGGACGACGAAATGTATGTACTGGCAGACTTTACGCAGCTTTCGGGTCAAAATTTTTATGTTGCTGATGCTCGAGGAAATGTCGAAGAAAAATTTTGAATCCAAAAGCAGACAAAATTTCCTAAAAAATTCTTGGTATGGCAAGCTATATGCAGTTGCGGCAAAAGAAGCAAGTCATTTGTTACAGTGGGCTCTATAAATACCGAAATATACATCAAAGAATGTTTGAAAAAAAGTCTTCTTCCTTTCATAAGAGAGCAAAATGCGTCCACATATTTTTGGCCCGATTTGGCATCATGTCACTACGGCAAGAAAGTTCTAGAGTGGCACCAAAGAAATAACAAAGTTTTTGTACCAAGAGAGGCCAATCCTCCAAATTTTGCCTGGGGCTAGGACCAGTGGAAAGATATTGGGCTCTTGTGAAAAGAAACTCAAAGAGCACAAAAAAGGTGTCCTAAAATATCGAAGACTTTAAAAGGAGATGGGCAAACTGTTCCAAAAAGTTGTCTGAAACAACTATCAAATCTTTAATGGAAGGCTTACCAAAAAAGGTCCACGAGTTCATAAATAGTGGTTGGAACTATAAAAGTTATATTTTTCTGTAATTTGTAAAATATTATCAATTAAATAAAAAAAAATCAAAACTCTAAGATCAACCGTTTAAAAATTATTGAATTTTTTATATGTTGAGATTTTTTCGATCTCACTCCTTACTTTATACTTGTTTGGTCGATATAGGAATATTACAACATTATCTGGGGCCCTCTGCTCATTCGATTAGAATTGAAAGGATTCAAAAAAGATTTAATCGATGAGTCATGCGGCGATTGCGCTGGAATATAGATCTTCCATCTTAAAAAACTAGATGTTTATTGCTTGGCTTACAATCCATTGAAGTAAGGCGTAAATACTCGGCTGTTATGTTTATATGAGACATTATAATATATATAATTATAAACCACCATATCGATTGTCCCATTCTGCTTCAACTAATCGGCTTTTACTGTCCTACTCGTGAACTGAGATCTCGAAATCTATTTTATGAGCCTTGTCATAGAGTAAATTATTGTCTCAATGAGCCTACAATGTGTTGTTTAAGAGAGGAAAATGAGGTTTGCAGCTTATTAGATTTTTATAATCATTCGTGCAGTTTTAAAAATCAACTAATTATGGTTTTGCAATTTCCTAGTCATTAGTCTTTAAAAGTATGTACTCTTATTGATGAAATAAAATAAATAAATAAACAAAATGGCGACCGGTTAAATTTAACCCTCTAACCTGCAAGATTGAAATAATAAAAACAAACATCAGAATTTTGGTTTCCAGTTAATATTGATGAGAGAAAAATGAATATGAAGTCCATTTTTTTTATTAGTTTTTGAGTGTAGCAGTTAGGTTAGAAACGAAAGGCTGCCCTGAGGCGACCTTGCGGGTTTAAGCCAAAAAATAAAGATATATTTGGGCAATTCACAAGGTGTCTTATTCTCTCATTTGTCATAAATTCTCTAATTTTTCATACAAAATCATATGAAATTATGATTATATGACAGTATATGAGAGTATATGAGGAGACTTAGAAATTTTTTTTTTTAGATTTTTGCAAAACACTTAAAATTTTGTTTTTGCAAAATAATTTATTTATTGAATCTATTCATAAGAATATTCACAATAAGTATGCAAATTTTAAATTCTAAATTTCATTAAATGTACGCCTTAGCCAGTGCTAGGGGTACTACTTTTTGTAGTATATTGTTTATTTTAATATTTATTAGCTTTTATATACAATTTATTGCAGATCAAGAAGTAAATATGTGTTTTTTTCCTATACGATTGTTATTTTGAAGTTTTAGCAAATCTCTAGCATATTGATTTGGGTGTTGTTGCAGTTTGACTTTAAGTTTTTTAGCGTAGTTTTTTATTTCGTCTGCTATCGTTGAAATTTCTAAATCATGTCTAAATGATGTCATTTTTTACATACCAAGGCCAAGGTAGCTTCACGAAGGATTTTATTTTGAACGACTTGGATTTGGTGGATGTTTGAAGGGCTGGCTGTACCCCATAACGATGCCATAGGTCCAGATGGGCTTTATGATGCTTTTGTAGATGAGTATTTTGTTTTCCAGGCTGACTTTAGAGTGTTTATTGAGGAGCCATGATAATCTGCACCGAGCCAGCTTTATCTCAGTTTTTTTTGCTTTTACTTCGGTAACTTAAGGTACAGTAATATCATTCAGTTTAACTGGAGTACATGTTCCTTTATTTTGTGTGAATGTTATGTGAGACCTTTTTGTTTCATTTATTTTAATACGACTCTTTGCTAGCCAGTCTTCGATCTTTGAGGTACGTAGAGAGACAGATTAAAGCGGAGATACGATTAGTGTGGTAGTGTGGGTACTAAGGATGGCTGTATCGTCAGCAAATGTTGATATTGTCACATTACTGTTGGTTGAAAGATCTGATGTGTATATTAGGTATAAAAGGGGACCCAGAACACTTCCTTGTGGAACACCAGATTTAATTTCGTAGTCACGTGAAATAAAACTTTTATATTTTAGTCTGAACTTTCTATTGGTTAAATATGTCTCTAAAATTTTATGACAGTTTTTTGAATTTGAAAATAAGGCCATCATGTCGAACGCTTGTGCGACGTCAAGGAAGATAGCTGAGCAATATTTTTTTGCTTTGGTAGGCTTTTGTTACCTCGGCAACAATTCTGTGGACCTGTTCGATTGTGCCGTTATTTTCTCTGAAGCCGAATTGATGGTTTGGGATGACTTTTTTTGTCAACTAAGTGTGGCATGAGTTTCGCGAGCAGTAATTTTTCGAACAGCTTCGAAGTAATCGACAATAAGCTAATCGGCCTATATGAAGAGACTTGAATAGGATTCTTCCCTTGCTAATGTATCATGGTAATTTGGGATGTTTTCCAATCATTTGGGAAGTAACCGATTTTGAGGATGTTGTTGAAGAGTTGAGTCAAATAAACAATTGCAGATTTGGGTAGTTCCTTTATAATTTTTCCTGTAGTTTGATCATGACCAGGAGCCTTTTTAACGTCGATTTTTGACCTGATTGCAGCTTCGAGGTTTGCACGTTTCAGTTTTATAAATCTTGTTGTAAGAGAGGGTGTTATGGGCGGTAGATCAGTTTCTATTTGTTGCGGATTTGGTAGAAATACTGTTAAGTGTAGAGCTAGGGCTGTACCTTTTTGTTCCTCGCTTCTGGCCCAAGAGCAATCTGCTAACCTGATGGGGGACTCGCGTTGTATGGGCCGCTTGAGATGTTTTGCTGCTTTCCACAGTATATAATTATCTGCTTTGTCAGGAACTAGATTTTCAAAATACTTTTGCAAAGAAGCATCCTTGGTCTTATGTAGTGCTTCGTTAAGTTGTTTGACTGCTGCTGCCAAGTTTTTTTTTCGCCTGTGGAGATCTGTTTCCTTGCCACTCTGAGACGTGTTTTTTGCGTACTAGAAGGTCAATATCACTTCCGAATATGTCATTTATTTTATGTTTGTTGTCATTTTTTACAGCGGGTATTGTTTTCATAGCTGCTTTTTGTAGGATCGCATTAAAGGAGGATATGGAAACATCAATGTCTTAGCTGGTTTTTAGTGGGATTTTAAGATTGATATGGTTATGTACATAATTACGATACTTGGTCCAATTTGTAGATTTATATGAAGTACTAGTGGTGATATTTTTTGTTCCAGAAAGGTTTGTAATGGCAATTATTGTTGGAGAATGGTCAGATGATAGATCCTGGATGGAAATTGCAGTAATTTGATCGCGTCTTAAGCCCTTGGTTATGCCGAAATCTATAAGATCCGGCGTTTAACGCAAGTCTGCAGGCTAGTATGTGCTAGTATAACTTAATTAAAATTAAGTTATGGCTGCCTCTGGGCGGCCTTACGGGTTAGAAGGTTAACAGTTCGATTTTCTCTAAAAAACGATGGTTTTTGGGCATAAATAAAAGTCCTTCGATTAATCGCTAGATTATTATAATATGTATTGAAAAATCATAATAAATTTGAAAATAATCGGTTCAGTAGTTGTTGAGTAATTGGAGTCACTGGCTTCAAAAATGACGTCAACTCGTGAATCAAAAGTGTTTTCCCGTTCCTACAATTTCTACGGGTTTCACGCTTCGAGCTACACAACACGCTTTCGGCGCGTTCTCTTTGCCTTGAAAATAGCGGCTTATTTATGTGGCATTTTTTTTTTAATTTCCTGTATTATTTTCTTCCATTTGTGCTTTTTTTTGTTTGTATTTTTATAAATTTTAACTTTATATAACTAAAAAAAACTATGAACAAACAGCCGATCAACTGGCATGGCGTGCAAAAGGCGTTAAAAAGTTTAAAATTGCCCAACTTTTCGCGTTATTTGCTTTGTGTAACTCACTTCATACAAATGTACTGATTTATATTTTTTGACTGATGCGCAGGATGCATAGACGAGTGGTATGTAACTCCAACTTTAATGCCAAGAAGAAAATTTGTTTGGCAATCACAAAGAGCCATAAATTTTGACCATATCAACTTAAAAATTTGAAGATCATTTTTGAAAACACACACTTTAAAAAAATGCAAACAAAAAAATTCAATTTTTGAAAGTTACAACTGGAGGCGCCCACTTAAGTGCACTCCCGTACAAAATTCTCAAACTAAACAAAAATTTGGATTTCTTCGTTTTCCGGCTTTTCCTTTAGGTTTTTCCAATTTTTTTTTCCTATACCACCCCAGTAATGAGACGAACAAAAAAAAAAAAAAGGAATTATCCAAATCAGTCAAGCCGTTCTCGAGTTTATATACGAATATGTATATAGATAGAAATGTTTTGCTTTTATTTCCCGGAAAAGCTATTTCTTTGTTTCCGTATTATATTTTTCATTAGAGCCTCAGTCCTAACTTCATTAAGAATTCTGTTATTACGTTTGATTGATTGTTGGTTTGAAAACGCAGAAAAGATGGTATTGGTGACCGATGAAGCCGCATATGTGTGTAATCAGTTTATTCGCAGCTGGTTCTAGACTCATTTGGCAAAGTCCATTTAAAAAAAATTTAATTAAAAAAAACATGAAAAATATATAAAATTATTAAACGATAAAGTTATGGATCAGCCAAAGTTATCTCAGTCATGTAATTTTAAGGACAATTTTTCCGGTGCTATCTTTGCTTAAAAATGGATGTGTGCAAGGCACGCAAGATATTTGATGTGTAAACAGTTAAGCTAACTGAATGTCATATATATAAGCTCACATATGTATAGCCATATATAGGGATTTAATGTATAATTTATATGCTTAGGTAATTCAAATTAAAACAATTATTTTATAAACTTAAAAACTTATTAGATATCATTATCTTTTATATATATAATAACCCAATTCACCATAAATTGCAAATGGTCTTACATCATTGCAAATGCAAATTTTTATTCCATATCACATATATTTGTTGTTGTGATAGCATAAATATTTTGCAATTGCACCAAATCGTGAATAGGGCGGATATGTTGTAGTTGCATTATTTTTCTTTTACTCAATGCATCGGGATCTATATGCTCGCATATACGCAGCTGCAATCGCATTCTTTTTTTTCGCGCTTTAAGTTTTTCTTCCTGTCGATTTGAAATTTTATTAGATGTGAAAATTTTACATAACGTCGCCTGAGAATTGATTTGGCGTATAGGTATATGAATTTGTACACACATACGTCAAATCAATCCTCAGGCGACGATAAGTGCTTTCCACATTTAACCTTAGGAAGGCAACAGGGATGACTAGTCACCCCACTACTTTCTAAAAGCACCGCAAAGAGAGTTGTCTTAACTGCATTTAATAAAAATAAAAAAGAATGTATTTTTATTGAAGTAAATAAGTGATTTTATAATAAATAAGTCTGATTTTTTCTGTTTAACATATTTGCTATTTACATAGATAAAAAAAAGTGTTGTCTTTTATAATGCCGTGATTTGCTATCATTATCACTACGTTTTGTTTATACATTTATTGAAACCTAGATTCCTTATTACTTATCATTTTGTATTGTTTTTGTATTTTAAAAAATATTTCATTTTAATGCAATCTAACTAACCGAATGCAAAACCTATCAAACGGCTGTGTTTGCTACAGCGACTTCTCTGTTTGTATGGTATAGTCGATCTCCATACGTTTAACACCAACAAATAATTCTGCCACGAATAAATGTACACACACATATTGTTTTCGTATGAGTTATATATGTATTTAAACAATAACATTATTGTGTAAAACCACTGACGTAGTTTACTCTTCTCTCTGCTTAAGCTCCGCCTTCGTTTCGGAGTTACCAAGGTACTCTTATATTCGGAGTTTGGACTACGTGACTGCGTAGTTCCAGACTAGTCTCGAATTTAGAAGAATAGGCGTGATGTGCGGAGTGTGGACTACGTGACTAAAATCATGTTTGTTTACTTCGTGGGCACTTAAGATCCGAAGCCTCTCATTAATGAAAAAGTGAAGCTAAGTTAGTTTTATGCCGAGAACCGAGATCACAAGATCTATTGTTTTAAGAAAAATAAAAACTTCATAATTTGTGAACTATTACATTAAATTTAAATAAATGAAGAATTATCTTAACAATAAAAACATTAATCAATTTAACATTTAATTATATTAAGAATATATTAAATTTAATTTAAATAAAAACAATTAAAATAAAGAACAAATTAAATTAATAATTTAATTGGCGACGAGGATGGGATACGAGGGGTAAAAAATCGTATCCAGTGATCGAACTCATAGTGAAAAAAAAAGTTATAAAAGAAAAATAAATAAATAGTGTTCAGTGTTTATAAACTTAATTGCACAATAGAGTGTTTGCTAAAAATACAATAAATTTGTAAACTCTAAAAAAAAGAGAACTCTAAATAAACCAAAAAGTGAAGAAAAATTCTCTGACATTTAATCTAAATTAAAAAAAAAAAAAAAAAAAACAAACTTTGAAACATATTTAAATTTTGAAACCAAGAATTAAACAACAATGGCATTATCGCTAGCTGAAAGTCTTCGTGAGGCCAGAAGCCTACCAGCGTATAATGGATCAAGTGAGTATACACTCAGCAACTATTTACGAGATGCTGCGACTGTACTACGATTGACTTCGGAAGAGCATCAAGGTACCTTACAGGCGGTACTAGTTAATCGACTTCAAGGAAAAGCGTTGCAGGTAATAGAAACCTTAATTAACCCATCATGGAATGAGATTATACAAAAGCTGAAAGAAGACTTTGGCATAAAAAGGACGTTTTTTCATCTAAGAAGTGATGCTATGAATGTAGACGTGAAAAATATTGAAGAGCTACATTATAAGTTAAGTAAAATTCTAGCCCAAATGAATACTAAATTTTCTTTGGAGCCCGACAATTTGTATACACCAGCCAACAACCAGCAAATTATATTTGATATTTATACTAATTTTTTACCAATTTATATTAAATCCCTACTAATACAAAATCACATTAATTCTATAAATAAAGCTCATACATTTTATCTAGAGAATAATTTACTTAAAGATATAAAAATAAAAAATTCTAGATCTACATATAGTTATGATAACGATTTTCAGCATCCACAAACTAATAAAAAATCTTATTTTAATAAAAACCTAAATTTTGAAAATTTAAAAAACGAAAATTCAGGAAATAAAAATCAAAATTCTGGTAATTATAATCAAAATAGTGGTAATTATAGAAACCAAAATTCTGGGAATTTTAAGAACCAAAATTACAATTCAGGAAATTACAGAAATAAAAATTTTAGGAATTTCGTAAAAAATGTAGATGAGGCACCTATGGAAGTAGACGCCATTTATGCTACTCAAAATTTTCATATACAACCTCAGGAACCAACTTACCAATAATATTACTAACAATAAACAACATAAAAACTAGTTGCTTGATTGATAGTGGAGCTGCTACCACTCTAGGCAACTATGACTTTTTCTTAAATATAGCTGTTAAGAAGAAATTGGTAAAACCAATTTTATTAAATACTTTAATAGGTAATAATATTATAACAGAAGAAGTTATTGTAAATGTACCAATTGAATTTAATGCAAAAGATGAAACGATGTCAGTGAAATTAGTTAATTTTAAAGACAAAACGTTCGATTGTATAATCGGAATTAATGTTTTAGGCCCGATTGGTGCAATTATAGATTTCACAAATAATATTATGACAGTAAATAATAACAATATAAATATTTTTAATGATCGTCATAAATTTAACTATGAAGAAATTCATTATTTAGAAAAATTTGAGTTTACTGATATTAGTAATTTAATACCAAAAGATTTAAATGACCAAGAAAATAATTCTTTGAAAAATTTTTTACAAAAAAAATAAAAAAACATTCTATATAGAAGGTCAAAACCTAACAACTACAAATTGTGTCAAACATAAAATAATTACCAATTCTACCAAACCAATATACTGCAAAAATTATAGGCACCCCCAAATTTTAGAAAAAGAAATAGAGAAGCAAATTGATGAAATGATTAAACAAAATATTATAAAACCTAGCAAATCTCCGTATAATTCCCCTTTGTGGATAGTTAAGAAAAAATCTGATAATTCTAATAAACAGAAATGGCGCTTAGTGGTTGACTATAGAAAGTTGAACGATGTAACGGTGGATGATAAATTTCCATTACCAAACATTGAATCACTTTTCGATAAGTTAGGGAAAGCCCAATACTTTACGTCGCTAGATTTAGCTAAAGGGTTTCACCAAATATTAATGGATGAAAATGACGTTGAAAAGACGGCATTTTCTACTTCTCGTGGTCATTTTGAATTCAACAGAATGCCTTTTGGCCTTAAAAATGCGCCAGCCACTTTTCAAAGAATGATGAATTACGTGTTATGTGACTTCATCAATATTATTTGTATCATCTACATGGACGATATTTTAGTCTTTTCCACTTCTTTGCCCGAACACTTTGAAAGTTTACAAAAAATATTTTCTAGACTAAATGAATATAACTTAAAAATACAAATTGATAAGTGTAAATTCTTATCAAGAGAAATTAATTTTTTGGGACATATTATTACCAATAAAGGTATAAAACCTAACCCTGAGAAAATCAGTGTAGTACAAAATATTCAATTACCAAGAACTGTAAAAGAAATAAAATCATTCCTTGGTTTGACAGGGTATTACCGAAAATTTATTAAAAATTATTCAATGGTAGCTAACCCTATAATAAAATACTTAAAAAAAAATGCTAAAATTGATATAAATGATCAATCATATATCGAATCTTTTGAGAAATTAAAGAAAATATTAACAAACCCACCATTACTATCTTACCCAGATTTTAACAAAAAATTTGTCCTAACAACTGATGCGAGTAATCTGGCTATAGGAGCTGTACTTAGTCAAGATGGTAAGCCTATATGTTACGCCAGTAGAACGTTAAACGGTCATGAAAAGAACTACTGTACATTAGAAAAAGAACTATTAGCGATCGTTTGGTCTGCAAAGTATTTTCGTCCATACCTTTACGGTAGAAAATTCCTTATTCAAACTGATCATCAGCCTTTGAAGTGGTTGTACTCACTGAAAGAGCCTAATTCAAGGATTATTCGATGGAAGATATCGTTAGATGAATTTCAATTTGATATAGAATATCTTCAGGGTAAAGAAAATAGGGTAGCTGATTATCTAAGTAGAATCAAATTATACGAAAGTTCTTTAGAAAGTATTCACTCCGCAGAGGAAGATTTAGATGAACACTTTCATATCGCAGAAAGTATTGTTAATAAATATAGGACTCAGATAAGAATTTTAAAAAATAAAGAAAAAGTAATTGAAATACTTTTTAGAAAATATAAAGTTATTTATGTATCTGAAGAAGATATTAATAATACACATTATTTGAACGATCTGTTTAGAAGAGAAATAAAGAAGGGAAGTGTAGGAGTATATTCAGAGCTTGAAGATGAAAAATACAATCAAGTACAACTGAAATTAATTGAATTATTTTCAAATGATAACAATACAAAGTTTATCAAATGTACAAAATTAGCGATTGATATAGACTCTGAGGAGCTTTTGATGAATATTATTGACGATATTCATAAAAAAGGTAACCATAGAGGTGTTCATGAAAATTACGAGCAAATAAAAGTTTTGTACTTTTACCCAAAAATCTTTAAATACATAAATCGGTATGTTAATAGTTGTAGAATATGTATCGAAAACAAATATGACAGAAATCCTATCCGAAAAAAATTTCAACATACTTTTACGCCAGAAAAACCTAATGCAGTTGTGCATGTAGACATTTTCCAAATTCACAAAACATGTTTCTTAACTACAATAGATAAATTTTCAAAATTAGGCACAGCTCACAAGTTAAGCGATAAAAACATGTGTACCGTCAAAACAAAATTAGAGGAGAGAATTGCTTTTCTAGGAAAACCAGATAAGCTAGTAATGGATAACGAATTCAATAATGCTTTAATTAAATTATTTTGCCAAGAAAATGACATAGATACGCATTTTACTACCCCAAATTCTCACACAGGTAATTCGGACATAGAAAGAATGCACTCTACTCTTCTTGAACATATCAGAATACTTAAAAATTCCGAAAATATTAACGACGCCGAAGAATTGGTATTAAAGTCAGTAAATTTTTACAATAATTCGATTCATTGTACTACCAAATTAAAACCTATCGATTTCATAAATCGTTTAGATATAAATTTTAAAGAAGTTAGTGAAAGAACTAAGAGAAATAAATGTAAAGCAATTAACAGGGAGAATTTAAAGCGTGAAAATATATCACAGTTAGATCCTACTCAACCCAATCTGTATATGAAAAATCCAATGGCAATAAGGCAGAAAACAGCTAAACGTTTTAATAAATACCACTATAGTTAGGTTAGGTTGGAGTGGCTGTCGAGAGACACACTTAGGCCTGAACGGCCCATTGTGATACCACATAGTTGGACCTACAGTTTAACGCCGATTCCGAACGGCAGTGTGGCAATTTTTTATCGGCTTGGTGGTTTTGCCATTACCAACCAATGTGTGTACTTGTACAATATCTTATAATTCTCATACACTTCATATTGATAGTGAATATAAGAAAGTAATGAAAATTAACCACCAGACGAAGACGGGAATCGAACCCGAACCTCCCAGATGAAAGTCTAGTGCACTATCCACTAGGCTATCGAGGTCGTCTACCACTATAGTAATCCCAATAAAATTGATATTGCTCAATTGAAAAGACCTTTGAAATCAATAAAATAAGGAAATAATAAATACAATATTGTAAATAACTTAAACAAGATAAAAATGAATCGAAATATGTAAAACTATATGTAGAATGCTAGATTATGTTTAAACTTGTTTAAATTATACTTATTATACTTTTTTGCAATAAGAATTAAAATAATAATTAAGTTATTTAATAAAATATAATGAAACTCTTTTGTCATTTTGATATTATAGATATTATCTGCAAATTTTTATTTACTTGTGTAAATACCTATTTAATATACACTTTATGAATTCATACCTCAAGTAATAATTTACAAAGTGTCGCTATTACGACCAAATTTAGTGTAATTCGAAGAGGCTCGAATTTTAAGGAGAGGCGAGTTATATATGTATTTAAACAATAACATTATTGTGTAAAACCACTGACGTAGTTTACTCTTCTCTCTGCTTAAGCTCCGCCTTCGTTTCGGAGTTACCAAGGTACTCTTATATTCGGAGTTTGGACTACGTGACTGCGTAGTTCCAGACTAGTCTCGAATTTAGAAGAATAGGCGTGATGTGCGGAGTGTGGACTACGTGACTAAAATCATGTTTGTTTACTTCGTGGGCACTTAAGATCCGAAGCCTCTCATTAATGAAAAAGTGAAGCTAAGTTAGTTTTATGCCGAGAACCGAGATCACAAGATCTATTGTTTTAAGAAAAATAAAAACTTCATAATTTGTGAACTATTACATTAAATTTAAATAAATGAAGAATTATCTTAACAATAAAAACATTAATCAATTTAACATTTAATTATATTAAGAATATATTAAATTTAATTTAAATAAAAACAATTAAAATAAAGAACAAATTAAATTAATAATTTAATTTATGTACATATATGTGTGAGTAAATTGATCGAAACATAAACAAACAAACTCCGCTCGTATTTTAATTTCTCCCTCTCTTCTTCTCTTTGTTGTTTAGAGTAGCACAGTCATGCCGCGCAGTAGTGTGAGCGAGAAGGGAACTGGACGTTACAGTTATCTTACATCTTACGATACAGTTATTGTTACATTTTACACATTTGAAATTTTGCCCATACCGTGAGCTAAAATGTTTACACATCAAAAAGTTGGAAAACTTTGCAAAATTGAATGCAATTTGAAGGAAATCCGTACCTTGACATAGTAAAGACATCCTACCTTGGGGTAATATATTCTCAATACTCAACCGAAAGGGTAGCGCCAAAAGGCACATGAAATTTAAAGAAAACGAGAAAGTTGTATTGCTGAAATGGTCTCAACAGTCATTGGACCCTAATCATATCACTAGACGAGTATTTGGAATCGTGTGTTCTCTTATACAAGATGCACACTTTTTTCTTTAATAGCTGTACAATTGTGTACATGGTTTCTTATTCAAAATTTAATTTTAAGTTAGATATATCTTTTATTTCAAAACATATATAAAACATTTACACAGTTGCGTCACACACTTTATATGAAAAATTTACTGTAAAAAATATATGAAAATAACAACATATTCTTTGGCTTAAGATTCTTAAGATACTCAATAATATCGTGGATAATAATAACACTATCCTTATCCTTCGAGAAAACCAAAGGTAGTTATAGCTATGGTATGTTCGCACACCCACCGTTCGGGGCGTTCCTTTATCATATATATATATTTTATCACTACTTCATGTGCCCACTACGTTTGATACGTCATTTTAAAGGTGTAAAGTAAAAAAATATTAAAGCAGTCGCATTGCAAGAAAAAATTGAAAATGTGTTTGAAATTGAATTTTTTGGTAAAAGTAGAGTAGCATCGACAGAAATGGGCCACCGTGAGAAGTGGGCCACCCGCCATTTTGGTTTTGGCAAGTGACATATCTGTCAACCGAACATTTTTTTTTTCGTTTTCAGTAGGTCATTGAAGCGTGCAGACGTAACGTAAGTGTAGGTAATTCGGTTCGATTTTTGCAAGGGAAACTTTGAGCGCTTAAAATAAGGATTACAGATTTATGAAAAAAATGACTTAATACAAAATTAAAGCATATTTTTTCCTCTTTTAAAGTTGTTAACTACCAAAAAAACAAAACATAAGTTTTTTTTAATAATTATTTAGGTAAGATCATTTCGAAAAAAATGGATTGCATGGAATTCGGATCGATGATGTATGTAATTCGGATCAGCCAAATTTATAGCAAATTATTTGAGGTTTATTTAGATGCAAAAGATAAATTTGGTGTTTAAGGAAAATACATATATAAAAAAAATTTATGTATGTATGCTTAAATACCCAGTACAGCTGTTGCACAACTGTGGCGTGTGTGTCTTCTGAATGGATTGTTGTGAATTTCTGCTCCGTGAAGCTGTTGGCATTTCGACGCCATTTTTTCCATCATATTATATTTCTGCTCTTTCGGGAAAACATGTTGTCTCAAAAGACCTGCACTGTCTATTTTTATTTATCGGCGGTTTGGTGATTTTTAGACGGTGGCTGGTAGCCGATATTTTCCTTTGTTTCGGCGGCTGTTATAAAAATACTCGAATGTTATATTTTAAACAATCTTATTATAAGCAAATTTATCTGTTTAATGTTATTTAATTCATATTCTGAAGTTTATCGTTCTTTAGTACAGTGAGTACGGCTTAGCCGATAAATCTAGGCCGGCAGCTAGTAAAAACAAAGAGGCGGTGCGAAGTTGACTTTAAGCCGCTAGGCGCAGGTTTCTGGCTTATAGTTAAAAAATATATATAAGAAAATATACATGATGTCTGCCGAAGATACAGTTTCAATTCAATATACAATTGGCGAGTGCATTTAATAATAGATATCTTACATAATTTTTGTTTTTGATAAAAGGAAAATTTTTTCGCTTTTTTTGTTTCTCAAAAAAATAAAACTGTTTTTAAAAAATTGGGCAAATGAGGCATCATGCCATTCAGAAGATACAAAATGTATATACGCAGTAGAAGCAAAGTTAATCTGAACATGTTGAGCCCCCGGTGTGTCTTCTCAATGCAACTATTGCATGTCCTAGGCGATCAGCACAAGAGCGCATAATAGAATGAGAGCTGCAAAGCAGCAATTGCAGTGCTCTCTTTTCTTACAGACTACTGCACTCTTTTTCTTGCAGACCTATACTCTCTTTCACTCCATTCAACCTCCGCAGTAAGGCAAAGCAAAGCAATACGTTTACAAATGCTGAAAGCAGCGAGGTAAAGCAAAATACCGATAATACGACAACAAATACGATGTTCGTATTATCATTCTCTTGCACTGTCTGACTGCAATTGACGAGTATACTGCTTTGCTTTAGCTTTATTGTGGAGTTTAAATGAGAGGCTGAGAGGAAAAGTGGTATAACTTCTACGTTCAGAAAAAAGTGGAATAATTTTACTTAAGAGCAAAAGCAAATCGAAATATGTTCAGAGCAAAAGTGAAACGAAATATGTTCAGAGCGAAAACGGAATAAAAAACTATGCTGTTCTTGCTCTGAAAGAATTGTTATACCATTTTCGCTCTTACTTTTAAGGCGTTTCATTTTCACTCTAAACCTATTACTTATGCCATTCTTGCACTGACACTCTAAATTATTTCACTTTTGCTCTTATATAAATTTTAGCCCGCTTTTCCTCTCAGCCTGTCAAATGGAGGAAGAAATTTGGTTTGTTAAAATGAATTACGCATGTACACAAAAATAATTTTTTTTTACTTTAATTTTTATTATCATTTTTATAATTGAAATATTGTAGAAAAATCTTAAAAATTGATATAATATGTACTTATAAAAAAATAACTTCTTTATATTTAAATAAGCTTCCTTCCATCTTTTTCACGTTTCAGCTTGGTTTTTCTTTTATCGATAATCATCTGAAGTGCCTACTACTGATGCCCGCGATCTAATAATTTAAATTAAACTAATTATAAATTAAATAAATAAGCATTTTTATACAAATATTTTAATATTTTTGTTAGCACAAGTGTTTTTTATACACCCGGACGCGATGTAACCGCCAAGAAATTAAAATGAAAAAACGATAGAACGAAAACGAAAAGAGTAACAGAAAAAATATATTAACCTTATTTCTGTATCGATGCCAATTTGATACGATTTGGAGTTTAAAAAATCTGCAAATATATAAAGCATTGTGCTAATATGAAACCAAACGCAATAAAATTTGAATGCAGACATCGGGTTAATCGATTTGATACAGAGAGGCAATAATGCAATAATATGAGCATCAAATACGAAGTTTAACTTCTGATGTTCGTATTATCGTTCTCTTGCATTGTTTCAGTGAAGCAACAGCTAACGAGTATAGTGTTTTTATTCAGTCTTTAATCAAAAGAGAAGACTATAAAAAAACTGCTTCAGAATAAGGTATAATGGAGTGAAAAAAGGTCTTTTATTTCACTCCTCTGCAAAGTACTTTCATTTTGTCCGATTGGGTACATACACACACATACATACAAATTGTTGTCCAAATCTATGTATTTTCCTTATGTAATCATATACCGTTTGTCCGATCTTAGTAAATTTGGTGTAGAGATACATTTGTGTGTATGTCAAATTGTGGGCTATAAAATTCGACCGTATCTCAAAGTGTGCGTGGCATTTTCGCAAAAACCCAATATCTTCGAATATCATATCGAGCTAAATTAATAAAATTTGATATGGAGGCTTACTTGTTCCACCCTACTCATGGGCGTATCAAAATTAGGGGATGAGGCTGTGGCTGGGCGATAGATGCGAATATATTAAAATCAAAAGAATAGGACTGTGGAATCTTACGTAGGATCAATAGCATATATTAAGGGGGTAGGAAAGGGGAAAGGATTTGGGGTTAAATACCCTTGACCTCGAGCCCAACTCCCCCTAACCTTCCCCCCCCCAACTCCACCCTATCCTCCCCCTCCTCAACTTCCCCCCTCAACACCTCCCTAACTTCCCCTTCCTTACTGTTAAGAATTTCATATATTTGATCATTGGCCACAAATAAAAAAAATTTAAAAGAGATGAACAAATGTTAACCCCCTTAAAGTAAATCTCTGGATCCGGTAGTCCGTGGCCATGCCCATAAGCTGATGTACAACGAAATATAAAAAATCATTTCTTTGAATCATTCTAAGCAATTTCTGAATTAAAATTTATAAGTATATTGACATAATCAAAAATTAAAATGAGCTCTGGAATAAAGAAAATACTAATCATTTAACACAAATTTAAAAATATATTTCATATCGAATTTGACTAAAAATTACTTGTTAGTTTCAAAATTGGTATAACTCTAAGAAACGCTATTAATTTCTTTAACGAACGAATCCCAGCGGACCCACTTACCCGCCCACCCGACCGAGGGGCACATCCGCAAAGCGAACGGATCGGTGACCGAAAACAGAAACAGCCCGGACTGCCTGTGTAACGCAACTCGTGAATGGGTGAAGTAATATATCCCAATGGTTTTCAAACAGCTACAGATTAGAATCATCAGCTGTTTAATCATTTAAGGAATTTAAAATTGCTTGTTTTATAGAAAATAAGGAATCAGTTATATCAAATAAGCCATGTTGGTTGTTGAAATCATTGCACATGCAACGTAATGGATAATTTTGGGCATAGTTAGATCGGCAAGTACTCAATTTAATCAAGATAGGATACCTTGAACAACGATTTGGGATATTTAAGTCAATTTTATTTAGTAGAAATTCAGAATGAATGTCACCGTTCAGTAATTTAGTCATAAACATAACATTCAGCATAGTTCTTCTGCTGTCTAATGTCGGTAGGTCAATAAGTTTGAGACGATGTATGTAAGAAGGTAAATTATGTAATGGGTTCCAACGTAAATTTCTTAACGCAAACAAGAGAAACTGTTTTTGAACTGACTCAAGTCTGTCTTTATAGCAATTATATTGAGGACTCCAAACTGTTGAACCATACTCCAAAATAGGTCTTACCAGTGCCGTAAAAAGTGTTTTTGTTATATACGGATCACTAAATTCAATAGCCCATCTTTTAACGAATGCAAAAATTCCCTTTGCTTTATTAACACACATATTGATATGCAGATTAAAACGCAATTTAGGATCCATAGCTATACCCAAATCAGTAAAAGTGTTCACTACCTCCAGGGTATAATCATTTATAAAGTAATGTGAAGGAATTGGCTGACGTCTCGAAAAGACCATAGACTTACATTTCTTTAAATTTAAAAACATTAAGTTTATCTGACACCAATGTGATAATGCCGTGAGGTCATAAAAAAAAAATATTTTTTTGATTTTAAAATGCAAAATTTTTGATTAAAATTCAAAATATTTTTCAAGGTTATCTAAGCTTTAAAGTCAAATTCCTCAAAAACTCTTTAAACAAAGGGTCGATTCCAATTACCTCCAAACATCACCTATTATATCTAAATCACAACTTAAAAGCTTTCATTTATTAAAACTATATAGTTTTTCTAAATTTTGCAAACACCTCATTTGCTGGTAATTCGGATCATCGATCCATGATCAATTTTTTTCTTAGTGTGTTTTCTAAAATGGTGTTTATTTTTACCAAACTATAGCAGAATGTTTAGTGAACAAAACCCTATATAAATTATATAAATATACTTACCAGAACAAAAGTCACGCATACTTTTTGTTTCTTTGCTCACAACTGATTTATTTAAAATAATTGAAATAAGTGTTGCACACCATTAGAAAGGGGAAATAATTCTCATTCGGTTCGAATTCGAACGTAATTTTAAAAAATACCAAAGAAAAGTTATTAGCAAAACAAAATCGATCCGAATTATAAACATCGATCCGAATTACCCGCATTTACGTTACATTTGTGTTTTCCAGCAATTAGTGCCAAAAATATATAGTTTTCCTTATTTTCTCATTGTGAAAGTTATTGTGATTTGCATAAGTTATTCATTGAATTCAATCGGGGAAAAACCTTTATTATATTAGACCTAACCTTCAAACATTTAAAGAGATTTTAGCATATTGTCGCTTGGTGTTCTCTCCACGTTATTTCGTGTCAAATTATGCTTGTGGATAGAAGTAGGCCATTCTTTGCAGACACTGCATTGACGTTCTGTTTCGATATTTAGTATTTTTGTATAAACTAATCGATGAATTAATTTGAATGGTTTAGCGATCATGCCATCAAAAAAAGATAAACCGACCGGCTTTGAACCCATCGACTACGACCAATTGCTTGGCGCTATAAAGCAACTAAAAATCAGTAAAATTTTGGTATGCGCTGCTTGTGTTGCTGCCGGTATGAGCCGATCAACTTTCCAACGTCAGCTGAAACGCGTTGATACCGAATTTGAGGATTTAGCCAAGGCTACCCATGAACAATTGTAGGATTCCCTCAAAGAAAGACCAAGACAAGGTGGAAAAACGGTATTTTTTATAAGTCTTTAAGCTTTATTTGATTTATTTATTAATTCATTAGTCTGTCCACTTCGTCGTGTTAAACCAAAAAAAAAAATCGAACCGTGGACGAAAACCAATGGAAAGTAGCAGAAGAGCCAGCTGCAAAGCGACGCAAATCGATGTGGTGAAAACTGTGTTAAATATCACATTGATTAACGCACATAAAATCGAACTTACGAATTGGATAAACTGGATTGTCAAATATCTCATAATTACTGGAGTCTACAGTGGGACACGAAATATTCAAATAGAATTAAGGTCATCTAGATTGTCTGGAACAGTGACAAAGGTTATGCCTTTGCCTATGCCGATATTCCTGATTTCGTTCCATGTCTGTTTGCTGTCTACTGCAGAAAAAAAATTTTCTTTTATAGTACTCACGTTTGGAAGATTTTATAGCTTTAACAGTATATTTCTTTATATGCTTGAACTTGTCATGCAGCTCAGGAGTTCTGTATCGCTTCCACCTTTTATACAAGTGATCATGTTGACTTAGTAGGATTTTAATGCCATTGTCAAACCATGGCCTTTCCGTGGATTTTAAAGATTTAGTTTTTGTGTGTACATTTTTGTCAATAAAAAAGAACAGTGCTTGGTCGTTTGGAGAAGTAAGGTCATATACATGTTGCCATGGAATGTTTTCACAATCAACAAAAAGTTTAACATAATCTATACTTTTAAAGTCACGAAAACTAAAACGCTGAGTGCATACATTAATGTGAAAATCATATGTCAAAAAGGTTAGGCCATGCTTAGAGAAGAAGGGTATGGACAACTGGTCATACAAAAGACTTTTAGACATATTGGTAACAAAAAAACAAATCAAGCAAAGTTTCACTAGTATTTGTAAAATGGGTTGGTATACTAACATTTACGGGGTATAGGCCCAATCCAGTCATATTGAAAGTTAACGAATCATCATTTAAATTATTACAGTTGAAATCACCACCAATAATTATGTCAGAATATGACAGCGTTAGTTCTTCTATAGCAATCATCAATGGAGCACAGTCGATATTGCGGTTAGGTCTGTATACGCAACCAATAGGAATGATATCGTTATCGCAAATCAATTCGAGAAAAATTTATTCAATAGAGCTATCAAAAGCAGACTTGCGCTTCAATCTACGTCATATCTTCTCTCACAAAAATTGATACACCCCTCCATGTCCTTGTCTACCTGCACGAACAATCTTGTAACCTTGAGTTTTTAGTAATTCGTCATGATGATACGGTTTGAACCAAGTCTCGGAAACACAAATTATGTCCACAGTTGAGTTTTCAAATATAAAAAAACTCCCCATTTTCTCCCCCTGAATCAAGATTTGATGCTAATGGTACTACACTTGGGGCAGCACATATCAGCTGATCAAGCATAGAGTTTGACTCAATGCATATTGAGGAATCATTGATGTTGCGCATAGCAAAGATAAGCCAACATCGAGTGAAGGCAGAAAACAGCTTCTTCTGTTTCTTGTATTTAATCGCGTTCCTCAGTATGTAATGGTTCTCCCGTGACAAAGGTTCTGTTTGACCTTGAAGATGACCTTTGCGCGCTATAAAAATTTAAAAAAATAGTTATGGGCGCTTTTGTAAACATTGTTTTTTTCAAATATCTTTATAGGTGCCAATCTCATGTTAGGTAAGGCTCCACAAAATCAGTTAATCTTGAAAGAAGTCCGGTTAATTTGCATAGGTATAGGTTGTTATTAGTTAGCATCATTACTATATTTTTTTTACAACGGATTTTTTATCGGCTCAGCAATAAAAGGATTTTCAGTTATGTTCTGAAAGTCACTGAATTGAAATTCACTTCGAATTAGTAAAATTAGCTTGATATCAAATTGAGTTCCAATCGAAAATGTATTTTAGAACATGCCAATTTGTTCTGTTAATAAAGAATTTTATTACAAAAGTTGATTAGCCTTTTATATTATTATTTAGTAAAGAATATTTTATAGCGAATAATTAAACCAATTTTAATAAAATCAAATCATTAAATAAAATACGATCATAAAACTCTGAAATTTTATACGAAAAGACTTTTACGAAAAGATTTTTATCGTACAATCAAAAGAAATATGGACTATACACAAGAGATTAGTATAAGGCCATTAACTATTCACGTTTTTCTTCAACTGTTTAAGTTTCATCAAAGTAAAATGCTAAGATACGCAAAAACAAAGCTTTTATCAATTATTCGTTGTATGTATATTATTTTAGATAGCAATAAAATATAAATGTATGCATGCTCCGTTCAATTATACATCCGTAAATATATATTTTAGTTGGACGTGATCAAAGTAAAATAAAAAGAAACAAATTTATAAAACTTAATTTGATCACTCCCTCAAAACTATTACTTTTTATTAATTTAAGAGTTCATACTCTTCATCGCAGTCCGTTTTTCTGAAGGAAAATGTGAAGTGGTTTGGAGGTTACGATAAGATAAGGAAAAATTGCTTTAAGTTCTAGTACAATTTCTTTTCTGATACTGGTAACGGTAAAATGCATGATACCAATACGAATATGTAAAACCTTTTGTTGAACTCTGAACTGTCTGCTGAAATAAATGCGTGTCTCGCTTATTAAAAAAAAATATTGCAAACTTGATTTGTTATTTAAAAAATTTTTAGCAAGTGCATTTTTTTATTTTTTCGCTTAATAAATTATCAATTTATAACTAATTGTTTATTTATTAAAATTTTTATTAATTGCAATTACCATATTTTTATTTGTAAGCTGCTTTATAAAATTGTTATTGCTGTGTTGCATGTATGTGAAGCAAACCAATTTATAAAATACGTTTTCATATCATATTCATAAGATGCTCAATGTTGAAATCTGCATAAATTTAATTTAGATCTATCGGAATCTTTAAATTTGTTTCTATTACTTTCTTCTACTTGTTTGAACACACAGTGGTGATGATTGTGAGTGAAGTAGGAGATTGAGAAAACATACAAAAACATCAAAGAGCGGTAGGTTGGTGACAAATGCAAATTGAAGCGATATCTTTCTGGCTACGACACATTGTTTTTTGTCATCTATCCATTCGCACTCACCATAAAGTAAAGAGTATCAAAATGAGTCAGACCCATAGAAACGTCGCTCTTGTAAATTTGGTAACTTGTGCGTTATATGAAATTAATATACTCTTAATTTGTTCATAGTTTTCCAAATTACTGTACTTTTAGCAAATTTACATTATTTCAGAGGACTACACCACACTGTAGCATTTTAATAATTATGTACCGATATTGGAAACTCCAAATTTTAACTTTGAAAATGTAAACTTATGCACTAAAATTAAAACGGAATGTTTTGAAACATTTTAAATTATTGAATATTGAAACGCCCAGCATGCTTCACATGAAAGCATGAGTTTCCAAATTATTAAAACTTTATATCATTGTAGATATTAATATATGTATCCATAAAAAATCATCTGCTATATTAGTCCACCTGAGCAATTCACTAATATAATTTCTACTTTTTAAGTACATTTTAAGAGCTACAAATTCAAGTTTCAATATATTTAAGAAGAAGCAGGTATATCAATTAACATAATTTGCACCAAAAGTAAACTGTGCCATCCCCTGCTCCCCACTTTTACAACCACCTACCACCACTGCAATATAAATTTTAATCGCAATAATTACGCATCACTTTCGTATGTGACTGACTGATTCGTTACGTATTCTGTTCGCTTATGTTTTAGTTTATATGTTTTTATGTGGTGTCCATATTTCTAGTGATACAGATCATGTTATTTTTGTAGTTGCATGTGCAACAAAAATCGCGTCATTGCTATTTAATTGCATTATTTTTATATATTTTTTGTAATCGTAATTTTTGCGGCTTTTTTTCCTCAAATCGATTTTCTTTTTTTAACTTTCTTTTGTTTCATTTTCGTTATAAATAAACTTAAACATAAAATTGTGTTTCTCTTCCTTCTTTCTTAAGCTTCCCTCTACGTTCTCATTTCTTTCGCTTCATTTCACTTCACATCGTACAATTTCGTTCACTCGTTCATTCTTCAGCAGGCGCAACCTCCCTCGGGATCCTTTGTCTCATTAGGTGAATCCTTCAGTACAACTTCTTGCATATCTTCTGACGGTTTATTTTCTGTTGAGTCCATGCCAGGCAACGCTGCCGCCACACGTCGAAACAGTTGCTTTACATTGTAGCCGGCTTTGGCGCTTGTCTCAATGAACATCACATTTAGCTCTTTCGCTTTGCGCTCACCCTCTTCGGTGGAAACTTGACGCTTATCGGAGAGATCGGTTTTGTTTCCGACCAACATGATGATGACGTCACTACCTCGTTCCGTGCGTACGTCATCAATCCACTTGGAGGTCTGGTGGAAAGAGTTGGTATTGGTTATATCGTACACAACCACCGCTACCGTAGAGTCACGTATATACGAGGGTATTAGCGAACGGAAACGTTCCTGCCCGGCAGTATCCCACAGCTGCAGGCGCACAGTGCGATCTTCTAGGTACATGGTCTTTGAGAGAAAATCAATACCGATTGTCGCCTGGTAAGTGTTGTCGAAGCTGTCGTACATGAAGCGTGTGATAAGCGACGTTTTGCCGACACTTTGCTCGCCAAGAAATACTAATTTGAATTTACGTAGCGGATTGCCAAAGTCGCCGGATGACATGGTGGTGTTTTGCTTTTTTCAGATTCTATTGTGTGACAGAATTTGTTGTTTGCTGCTTATTTGACTTCGTCGTCTACTAAATTGCAGGTTTTCTTTTGCTGACTGACCTCTTTGCTTTGGGTTGGGCACTGACACTTCACTACAAATTGTATATGCTTATTTTTATGTCTGTAGCACTAATTTCGTAATTTTCTTTAATTACTTGGCTAAAAATTATTTGTTTGATATAGAAGAGTTATTATTTCCTTTTGTATTAATTTCTAATTTATGATTTTGTCATTAAATTGACAGCAAAAATCTTTTCTTCACTTTTCGCCTTTCTTTTTGTACCGCTTTCCATTGAGTCACCAACCAATCAACACAACACAGCGGTGTTGTGTTGATGAAACACAGTTGCATTCCCCCATAGCAAAAACTATACTTTTCAGTTACAACCTAAAAATTATTTTCTGTAATGTTTGTGGTTGAAATTATTACTAATATTATGGCATATCAGCCCATGGAGGCCCTAGGCCAAGCTTTTGTGCATCTATTAGTGTAGTGCAAGTTGTATTTGTACAGTAAACGGAAAGAGCCTAAAGTTTAATGTGAAATCCGAATTGCTTTTATTTCGGTTTTCCAAAGGCTTCTTTTTACTCTTGTAGGTTTGCCATTACCAGCCGCACCAGGTAGTGACGCTAGAAATGTTTTTATATTCTATTTATGATTTTTCTACTGTGCTAAGTATCAAACCCAAGCAACCTGTATAGTAATTTTACACATAACCAGTACACCACGGCGGTTGAGCTACTTTTATTACAAATCAAAGATTTATTAAGCATCAGGTGAAGTACCTTTTTTGCATAAAAGGTTTGTTGGGTGATTCTTATTAATCGCCACATAGACAAAAAGCTAATGGATGAAACAAAAACATATTGTGATGACAAATGTCATCGAAAGCAAAGTATAAGATAAACAACTAAGTAAGGCAGAAATCAATACGTTAATATTGGGGCGAGCTCACAATGCCTGAACAATATAATAGGTCTGATTGTTCTCGTGCTTTTAGGGCAAAGCCTGATAAACTGAGAGTAAACAAAAAATACTCTCTGTGATAGCCTAAAATGCTCAAAAGGACGGGAATGCGAAATCCAATTTTCTTACACGAAACAAAACGTCAAATTGTAACAACAGTTAAATTAATAAAACAAAATGTTCAATCTTACAAGAATATAAATAAATAATGAAAAATTTAACATAAATTGTTTGCCCGACATCGTCTGCAGAATGTTCTGGTTCACAACCACTAATTGTATTATTCATATAAAACAATTCCGTATCGTTTTCTTATAAAAACTAGAGGAAAATATACTTTCTTGCTTTGAAATAGCAGAAGCTCTTACAGCATCAGAAGTTAGCCAGACACAGACAGAGAAATTGCAGCTCAAAAATTAACAAATATACAAGTTTATTTCAATTTATTTCCAATTTATTTTCAATTGATTTTCACAAATGCAAAACAGCTGATAAACAAAAACAGATAATTTCCTGAAGAAAAAGTACGAGTTATTTCATGCAAGAAGAAGAAGACAATTACTCTTTCACCTCCGCTCTCATTTGCAGGTGTTTGAAGTACGGGAACGGTTTTTTTGCTGCTTTGGGTTAACGAGTTGTCCCGCGTTGTAAGTACAGGGGCCGCTCCTAATGAGAAACGCGAAGAAAGTAAGTGATGCACTACGTAAATCAATTGATGAATCCGATAACGATAACTTGTATTCTATAGTAACTGAAAAGATAATGCATCGATATTGAAATAAATGAGCAAGTTAGATTAACAAGGTTTTGCATATTTTTTTATTCCTCTCTTATGTGTTTTTTAAAGAATCTACAAAACAGTTATCGTAACATAAACATTCTTTGTAGTCTGTTTCTTAAAATTTTTTAGAATTTAATGCAGTCGAATCATTTTATTATCTTATTTAAGTTTTCCTTTCATTAGGTCTGTTTCAGGACTTTTTGGGTTGAGTATGGTAACTAATACTGTGATAGACAAAAATGCACAAAAGAACGGGAACTCAAAAAACCAATTTTCCTGCACGAAACAAAACGTCAAATTGTAACAACAGTAAAATTCAAAAAACAAAGTGTATGTGATATACAATAAATTATAAGAAAATAAATAATGGAGAAATTAGACATAAATTGTTCGTCTCACGTCTTCTGTAAAATCTTCTGGTTCACAATCACCACTTCGATAATTCAGAAATAGCAGGAGCTCCTATAGCATCAGAAGTAGAACAGACACTTGCGTCATTAATCTGAATATAAACCCTCTAACTCCCCAGTCCGCCTCCAGACGGTCTTTATATAACGTGCTATAACATACACAGGTATATTTTGTTTGAGACTAACGGTTTGTAACAAGTTTGTAGTTGAAATGTGTATGTATGTGCTGCAATGCTTGGCGTCGCTGTGTCATATATATTTTAAAAGATATATCGGTTGAAAGTGAAAATTTACCAAAATAAGTCATTTCGTCATTATTTCGCCAAAAACATAATTTGAAAAATTTAAATTAACTCAAATTCTGATCCTATCGCGCAAATAAATCAGTGAGTAATAAAAACTATTTTCTTTCGAATAGTATTGTGAATGATTTTCTGAAATGCATTTAGCAGTTTAAATTTAGAAGTTTGGCGAGACCGTCTACAGACGAACCGGGCCAGCGCGGCGTTACTTTTTTGCGACGCATTAGCATTATTAAATGTATTATTATGTTTTTTTAATATTGGGTTGTTTTTTGTTTGTTATTAGCCATGTCGCTTAAACGTGCCTGAATCGTTTTTTTTTTAATGATTTTTCTTCATCAGACAAACGGTTAGTGGATCAACCAATGGTCACAAAACCACTACCTTCCATTAACTTTCGTTGAACAAAAACATTTTTGCTTTTACAACATTTACCATATTTTTTGGTGCAGATGGCCAGGTCCGCCTAGAGGCGGGATGCATTTTTTCGACTACACTTAACCGAAATTCTGAAACGACAGACATTTATTTTTTATGTTGCTTAACTTAATCTGAGTTTGTGAATAAAATCAAAAATTGGGGAGTTAGAGGGTTAATGTTTATTAAAAATTAACGCACATAAAATTAACACATTTTCCGAAATTTGATGAATTTGAGATAAGTATGAGAAACTATTCTCGGAACGATTACGCACCATTTCCAAAGAATAACAGGTCGACAACTCAATGTAGTTCAGTTGTTACACCCTACACCCAGAGAAATACTTACCTCGTTTGAAGAAAAACGGCTATCAAATTGAGGAAAAATGGGAATGATTTGGCGCCATAGAAACGGTTTCCTCATTTAGATATACAAAATTTCTTTGAATTGAGGAAATATTTTTTCTTTATTTTAGATAAAAATTTCTTTGAAAGAAGGAAGTTTTCCATAAATTAAAGAAATAAGTCTTCAATTTGTAGAAATTGCGTTTTTCAAATGAATAATATTTTTTTCAATATGAGAAATTGTATATAATTTAGGTAAAATTTTACTCAGTTTGAGGAATAATTTTCCATAAATTGAAGTAAATTTACTATTTTTTTTTAGAAAAAAAATCCTCAATTTATGGAGTATTTTCTACAATATTGTTTTAATTAAAAGGCATAGAAATCATGTTTTTTTAATAAGTATTAAGGTGTACATTCATACGTATTTTTACATACACTACAGGCGTGGCACAGTGTAGCGTCTCCATTCAACCGGTGGGCAAAAATAGTAAGAGTAGTGGTAGGCCAATGAAATTTTGCACAGATATTTTTTAGGTAAATATTAAGATGTGGTGAATTTCAACTAAATCAGTTAACGGACACGCCCACTTCCCATATAAGTTGCATCAAAAAATTACAGTATCTCAAAAACCTTTGAAGTAATAAACTTTTTGCGCAGTGGCTACTGATACTGTAAGCATTTCTTAAAACAAAAATGGTCAAGATTGGAAATATGGGCGTGGCACGTCCCATACAAAATAAGCGCCAAAATCAGTTTTTTTGGCTCAAAATTGTCGTAGAACCCAATCTCATGCCTTGAAAATTGGAGTACGATAACAATTTTTAAAAATTACCTAAATCGAAAAAGTAGGCGTGGCATCTTCAGTATACGGTACATATTGAAGCTGCAGCGATTATCTAAATTTTTTTTTATGATTTTTGTGTAATTCATTCAATTGATGTAATATACATAAATAATTAAGTATTATCGAACTATTTTATTTCACTCATTAATACAATTTTTTAAATATATAAACTTATAATTTTACTACAATGAACTAAATTGCTTAAAATTTATTCGCTTTCATTTCCTACTTCATAGTCTGACGACGAATCAGATGAGAAAACAATTTCTAAATCTATTTCTTGACCACTATTTTCTGTCTCTAAGAAAATGAACTGACTAATATCTTTTTCGTTCATTTGTTTTTTACTGCAAGTTATTCTTTTAGCATAAATAAGTGGCTCAGAAGATAGTAATAATTGCGCTAACAAATCCCTATTACATGCTTCTCTAGAAGTTTTTCTAATCGACACTTTCTAAATTCCTTGTGTCTTGCTTCTAAAACATCCTCCAAAAGAAAAAGAAACGCCCCCTCCCCCGTAACATTAGTAAAAGTTTCTTCTATTCTACATGAATTTATTCGTTTTATTTATTAGTTTCAAATAAAACATTTAAAATTGCTACGAGTTTTACGGGGTAGGATAATTTTTTAGCCAAACTTTCTTCATACTTGATCAGGATCTAATACCTATAGAATTTTTGTCTGAGTATTTAAAAAAAAATTGTTGCGCCCTAATATGCATATATACCAGCATATTTATTTATGTAAAATATATATATTTATTTATATATGTATTCATAAGTACACACATGGGGTACAACTCAGATACCGCTTAAATTTGGTGTGTTCACATTTTTCAAAAAACTGCTTTTTTTACTACTTCTAAATATGCAAGCATATGCAGCTGAAATTTTTTTCTTATTATTGTAGAGATATCTCTTGAAAGAAAGAAAGAAAGTAAAAATTAGAGAGGACGTTTTTGGACGATTTTTGTAAAAGCTCATTAAACTTTGGGGGGTTTTTTTTTGTATTTTTAGATGGTAATTTTTCAAGTAAACGTACTTCAAAACGAAAAACGAAAATACATCGAAACTGCGTATGTCCTTAAAGAATAGTACAAATAACATTGAGAAAAATTTTCATTATATTTAAAACAAAAATAAAAAAGTTACAGGAGTTAGAAGTGAACTTACCAAAGTAGTATTTTCTGCAAAAAAATGCCATTGTTGCAAATGCTTGACTTTCAATACGTTTTTTTTTGGCAAAATAAAAGTAATTTTCTAATTGAAGTATTTACATTTGAAGTATTTACAATTTCAATATCACTAAAAAGCAAACAGTTGTTTTATTTTAATGATTTTTTGATACAAATAAGAAAAATTGCAGTCGAAACTATGAAATTCACCTTGGGGCTCAATTGCCCCCGTGCGCCCTCTCGTGCAACTTTTTAGAGCGCGCCCTCCGAAGGGTTAAGCTGACAATATCACTGAAAAGGCAACTAGAAAAAGTTGCCACTCGTAGTACCAAAAAGAAGTTGGGTTGCCTCAAAGGAGAGTTGCCTTTGAGGCAACTCCACTGAATTTGATTCCCAACCATAATAGGAGCTGTGGATATATTGGGAGTATACTCGGCGAACACCATGAAATTGTTGTTGCACCGAACACAAAGAGAGAGTCTATACTTACTCTCACACCGAGCGCGATATGCTCGGTGTATTGTACACCGAGCACGCCGAGTATTCAGGGTGGCAATGAGTTATTTTACAAAACAGTAACATTACATATAAAATGATATTAAACAAACGAGTATATTTTGACAAAAAACCACTCTGCAACGAGCTGAATGTAACCAACTTGACAGAGCACGGGAGAAAATGTTTTGTGTTCGTCGAACACCTAGTGATGATTCGATACAAGTAATTACAAGTAAATACTCGATACTTTTCATTCGATTCAAGTATTTTTTTTACTCGATGCTATACCATAAGAATTTTACTTAGTATCGGAAAAAAGGATCAGTATCGGATACTCGATACTTTTGGAAAATATTTATTTAAAAAACTGAAATATATTTAAAATTGTGGATCGTATTAAAATAATTTACAACAATCAATAATATATTTCATATATACTTTTATTCGATACAAGTAATGAGTAAAAGTATCGATACTATGTGGGTATCGAATCAACACTACGAACACCGAGCGCTAAGTAAAATAAAACTGCAAACATTTTCTTGAAATTCCACAACCACTTTACTTCGCTGCTGCGTGGAAACTAAAGCTACAAACAGAACTGCGCGTATCGATGAATTTACGCGGCTTAAAAACGAAAATCGAGGCGACGAATTTAGGCGTAAAATTTTGTGCCATCTCATAGGACTATGAGCATTTTAAATATGACAGCGTTTTTACGCCGCGTAAATTCGTCGATAAACCTCAATTCTGTTTATAGCTTCACTCTTCGTTCGTAGCGTCTCGCTAAACTATACTCGTTTTTATTACTCGATAGAAAACTTAATTTGCTGTTCGCATGGTTGCTGTTTAATTTCCAGTTGAAACCGCGGGTATCAGTGCTGTCGTTTTGAAAATTTTAAGGGGAGAATTTTCCCATTTAAGAGGATGATTTTGCTTTACAGGGGAGGAATTTTTCAAAATGTCTTACAAGTTTTCAAATAAGTATTACTTAGATAATTGCAAACAGTTGCATTAATGTATAGAAATTTTATTAGAAAAAATACAATTTTTTATTCACAGCTTTTTTGTTACAACTTCAGTCATACTTAAAGCTAAACAATTTATGAAAATAAAACAAATTCATATAAAAACCAAATATTCCTTATTTGGAAACAAACGGTAGTATCAGTAAATAATAATAAAAAAAGGAATAATGATAAAAAAAAGTAGAATGTTATTTGTGGTACTTTGAACCAGCTTAATCGAAGGTACCTAGAAGGAGGCATCATTTTTTTTGTAGCTTTTCTTACCAACCATTACTGCATTAACATTTGCAGTCAGCAAGCAATTTCGTTTTTTGTCTTTTATTAGATTCAATTGAGAAAAAATTATATTTGCCGCTGTACTGCTATGTGGAAAACTTAAAATTGCGCCAATAAATTTTTCCAGTTTTTAAAGCTTATAAAGCATTCTTTAAATGAAAAATTTCACACCAAAATTTTTCCAGTTCCAAATCTAATATATATATAAATACATTACTAATTTATTGATATTTATTAAATATGCAAACTTAATTTTACACAGTTTTTCTACTATGGATTTCAATTGTCAAAAATTTCAAGCATTAACACAAAAGACAAGCAAATGGAACACGAACTTTTGAATTTTGATAATAATCCAGCGATAAATAAAGTAGAGCTAGTCATGGCAAAAAATATTTCACAGACAAAAACTAAAATAACCCAACAGAACATATTTAGTTTGATTTACGTTTACAACCAAAAATTCAAGAATACAACCCAAAAATTCAAGAATATGAAATAGGAGGATTTATTCCCATTGGGGAGGACAGGGGGATTGAGATTTGAGCGGAGTACGAATACTCCGATCGGAGTACCTTCGGCCACACTGCTGGGTATAGCAATAAGTTAGCTTGACTGTTTCCACATCAAATCTCTTGCGTACTTTGCACGCATCCTTTTTTTTTTATATACAACCTTGAAGTTTCCATATTTTTCGACTCGAACAATTGTTAATTTTTTTCAGGATTATGTACGATTTATAGAAACAATGTCGTTGAATTTCGTTGAGCGTTTTTATTTTGTAAGTCCTATGGGAAGAAGGCGTGGCAATTGTCCGATTTTTTCTACTGGATTATCTATGACTTATAGAACCAATCTCGTGAAATTTCACTATTTTAATTTGTTACAGTGATTTTAATTTGTTATGTTCTATGGGAAATAGGCGTGGAAATAGTTTGATTTTGTCAATTTTTTGTACAGAATTATCTAAAGCCTAAATAAGTATTCTCGTGAAATTTTATTAAGAAAAACCAATTTTTAGAGTTTTGGCAACGAGTTTCATATAAGTGGCCCCAATGTGCGCCGATGTCATGGATCAAATACTTGGAGAATATATACAATAACTTTGAATAAAATTAAAAACTTACAAAATATATCACATCAAACATTTTTTTGAAATCAAACTATAAAATACATATAGTAATTCCAAAATTATTTTTGATGCGTTATAACAATTTAGAAAATACAGCAATTCGTGAAATGGTTAAAACTAAAATCGAAAAATAATAAGATTATAAACTCTGCTTTTTATTTGGTTCAAAAATATTTAAAACAATTAACTGAATACCCATCATCTCATGCTCTAAGGCACAACTTGGTTTTGTGCAATCCAAGATATAAATGAAGATACCTGCACATAAACTGATGGTGAATTAGCTTGTCCACAAGGAATTTTCCCCCACGATACTACACCAATTAAAACAGTTGTACCACCTTGCGTTTGCACCAAAGGCCCTCCTGAATCAGATGTACAAATACCAACTCCTCCAGTAAGTGGGCCAGTACATAAATTGGTAGAATGAACATCACTGCCTTTGTTACCCAAGGCGCTCTCGCAAGTGCTCAATCCGATTATGGGAATATTTTTTGCAACTTGTAATAAGCTGGGATAAGATGCAGCCGATGTTGTTGATATTGATCCCCAACCATATAAGTCAGCAGTTCCAGAAGGCACAGAGCCACTAGTTGGCAAATTGATAGCTTTAACAGCCGCTGTCCATTGAAATGGTGTTTTCGTGTAAACGAGACCAATGTCATATGGCGCTGGACCACCGGTATACAGATCGTGACTCACGTAATTATTTATGGATCGCTTTTGTGTAGTACTTGCGGTTCCATCCACATTAACACTTCCGGCTATAAGCACGCTGCTCAGAACTTGTTGCTGCGAAGTTAAACAATGTGCAGCAGTTAATACCCAATTGGTATTTATTATGCTTCCAGCACAGTAATGAATTCCATTGCTTTGAAATGATACAATATAGGGAGCACTGTTGACGGGAGCATTGATTCCACCAACAACTCTACCTGATAGTAGATTTTCAGCATATATTCCACAAATTACAGAATCACATTTAAATGCACAAAGAACCAACAACAGGAAAAATATAAACTTCCGAATTTTCGTTGTGCTGTCCATTATGTTTACTTCGCGACTGTGGCTATTGCGAATTCCTCATACACTGTGTATTTATGACCAGTCGTGTATTTATAAAAAACTGATAATCAAATTTAATTTGTACGCCTTGCTCTAAAAACAAAGGGGAAATTTTAAAAATTTGATTGCTAATTTAATAACAAGTACATATTTCTCTTGATTAGAAGTGTAGAGGTGAATACAAAAGCAATATGCACACAGATACTCTTAACTATAGATATAGACATTAACAAGTGTTTGGAAGTATTAACCCTTTAATGCCCAAGGACACCGATTTTAATGAAAAAAAAAATATATGATGTGTAAAAAGATGAGATAAGATCGAAAGCCTCTCTGAGTTTTTCGAAAAAATATTATAAAAAAAAGTGGTTTTATCTAAAAGATACTTTGAGTACTCAACACACATTCATTTGAACAAATCAAACCAAATGCATCTCACTTGTAGTAGTTTTGGTCGCTGAATCCAAATATGGCAAATGTTTTTAGCACATAAGGTTTTTAAGAAAATCAATCTTGAAATATTCTATAAAACGACAATTTTATTTAAATTTGGAAAAATAATTTTTTTCATATTTCAATTTCTATAAATTCGAAAGTTATTAATTTATAAGAGCAAACATGATTTTAAATAAAAGGTTTATTATTATTGAATTCATAAAAATGGTGGTGGTATACAGTGCTGTTGTTTTGAAAACTTTAGAGGGAGGAATTTTTCCTTTCGAGTGGAGTATTTTGATTTACAAGTGAGCAATTTTTCAAAATGTCTTAAAAGTTTTCAAATAAGAGTTACTTAGATAATTGCTAACAGTTCTACTAATGTATAGAATTTTAATTAGAAATAAATACGATTTTTTATTCACAGCTTTTTTGTTATAAATTCAGTCATGGTTAAAACTACAAAAGTTATGAAAAACAAATTCATAGAAAAACAAAATATTTCTTCTTTGGAAAAAAACGGTACAATATTAAGTATTAATATTAATAAATAATAATAAAAAATAAAAAACAATAAGGAATAAAAATTAAAACAAACTTATCTTCTTTCTTCTCAAAACCGGGTATAAAGAAATATTTGTGGTATTTTTGAACCAACCGAGAATGGTAAAAAAAAACAATTTTTTAATTTTTGTGTTTTCTTGAAGCTTGACGTCTTAAGAATGTCTAGTGAAAATTTCAATAAAAAATTATAAGAAATAAGGGCTGTTTGCGACCACCGAGCTGCCGGATCAAACAGATAGAAGAAGTCATTGCTCAACTTTAAAACACGTTTTTCTCGAAACCTTGTTTTTCTCATTGGTGACCAAAATATCTAGACAACCACTGAAACGATTGACTTAAAATTTGTGATTTTGTGATTATTATATACATAATTAAATAATCGTTGTCGGCAAAATAAAAATGAATTTCTGCCTAAAAATCGCTACGTTAAGTTCAAACGCCAGCCATTTTGTCAAATACAAACCATTTTCAAAATCACGTATGACAAAGACTTCATTATAGTATCAATTTTAATAATCATTTTGTTTATTTTTCTGATTCTGACGATTACAGATGAAATGAGAGCGGTCACCGCAAAGGACCTCTTTTTGTTGGAGTTAAAAGAGAACACGAATACTAGGTCAATATTGAAGTTGTTTTGATAATAAGAATGGACCCAATTGGAGGTATCATTTTTTTGTAGCATTTCCTTACCAACTCTTACTGCATTAACAGTTGCAGTCAGCAAGCAATTTCGTCTTTCATTGAGGCTGCTCACACGGGAGCATGCATGAACGTCATGGGCAGGACGGTCGGGCTCACATGAGTGCAACCATGACGAACTTTTTCTAATGGAGAATGAACTTGGAATTAGAGTTTTGCCACTTTTTCTTGTGCTCGTGAAGATAGGTTCTTTTGTTTGGGAAAAATATAAAATAACTATTAATTATATGCTTTAAATGTGTGCTTGAAATTAAAAAAAATAAAAACAACAATCTCTAAATAGAATAAAATAAATTTTTTAAAAAATAGCGATAAAATGAAGATAGTAGGTCTGTTCCCGTACCATTTTTTACTTGAAAAGCGTTCCCGTACGCAAAAATCTGGCATTGGCGTTACTTGGTAGGGGCCTGGGCGGGCACGGCCCACCCCAGCTGGCTCTAGGCCCCCCAGAAATAATATGGCAAGAAAAGTAAAGTCCAAAGAAAATTATTAATTTAAAGATTATATAAAAACTTACAAAGACTTTGGTTAAGAGCAACCATGTTACAGGAAAGGTTTTCAATGAATCAATTATTAACATTAAAAACAAAAAGTGTTAAATATATTTTCTGAGGGGGCCTGGCCCCGCCAGAGAATTATCCTAGTTACGCCATTGGGTAAGTGAGGTAATGAGAGAGTAAACGATTTCCTTCCATGCCAGAAGTTTAAAGTTTTACCCAAGGCGGATTTAACATGGTGGTAGCAGCATTACAACAAGTACAACGTAACAATAACAACACGCTACTTTGTTGTTGTTAAAAATCGTAATTGTCAAAAGCACAAGAACAAATGCATGGAAAACAAAAAAACAAAAAAAGATTTTGACAGTTAAGATTATCTTCGTATAAAAAAAATTAGAGAAGAAGAAGACAGAGCTGACGCTGCTATCACCTATTATAATTTCGCCATGGTTTTACCCAAGAAATTTCTACGGGCAAAAACTTGAAAAGTGTCAAACTGTTTAACGAATGACAAATTATCAGCTGACGATAACAAAAAACTACAAAATATAAAATAATAAAATTAATTATTTTGAGAAACAAATAAATTTACAAAATCGTAATTGGCAAGACAATTCCCAAGGGTTTATTGAATGTTTTTTTGATTCAAATGACTTTAAATCCTTAAGGTTTCTTTTGTTTTTGTTTGAAATATTTCCTTTCAAAAAGAAACATTTGTCATACAATTTTTGGTTTTATACTTTTCCAATTTTTGTCTCTCGCTGAGAGAATTTTTTCTATTTGCTCGTATTTGACACCTTTTTAAGTTTTAGTCCAAAAAGTAAGGGAACAAACCTAGAGTATGCCACGGAGATGCATAGTTTGTTTTTGTTGATGTTGCCTATTCAACTTCTAAGTTGTGAGAAAAAGTGCCAAAATCGGAACAAAATAAACATGGAACATGGATTTTTATTTTATTTTTGAATTTTCGTCACATCTCTCCCAACTCTTCCTTTCTACATATTTTTCTACCCCTCTCTTTCAGACAGGCGTTCATCCTTGCGCCCATGTGAGCAGTCTCATTACGCCGACCACACACGCTACGACTTTTTGTACAACTTGCCCAAGTTTGTACAACATGGTTGGTTGAAAATCAAAATATTTTGATATTTTCTTAAGTCGACCGAACGGGCCGCATCGTTTGTGGCCCACTTCGTGTTTGCTTCCATATCCATTTGCATTTTAGCAGCGACGCACAGTGTAGCGTCTCCATACAACCGGTGGACAAAAATGGAAGGGTAGTGGTTAGCCAATGAAGTTTTACGCAGATATTTCTTAGGAAAATATTAAGAAATATTGCGAATTTCAACCAAATCGGTTAAGCTGAATATAAAAATTACAATATCTCAAAAACTGTTGAATTAATAATCGTGCAGTGGCTACTGATAATGTAAGTACTTCCTAAAACAAAAATGGTCAAGATTGGGAATATGAGCGTGGCACATCCCATACAAAACAAGAGCCTAAATCAGTTTTTTTGGCTCAAAATTGTCGTAGAACCCAATCTCATGCCTTGAACTTTTGTGTACGATAACAATTTTATAAAAATTATCTAAATCGAACAAGTAGGTGTGGCACCTCCAATACAGTCAAAGTATTTTACAGCATTTATTAAAGCCGTGATGATTATCTATATTTTTTATGATTTTTCTGTAATTCATTCAATTGACGAAATATACATAAACAATTAAGTATTATCAACTTATTTTATTTCATTCAATTAATACAACTTTTTTAAATACATATACTTACAATTTTTATAAAATTAAATAAACCGTTTCAAATTATCCACTTTCATTTCCTTCTTCATAGTCTGACGACAAATCAGATGAGAAAACAATTTCTGTTTCTTCGTAATTTATTCGTTTTATTTACGTATTATTTTCATATATTTCTTCATACTTGATCAGGATCTCTCTAGAATTTTTTTGTCTGAGTATTAAAAACAAAAAATTGGTAAGCTCTAATATGCATATAGACAAGTATATTTATTTATGTAAAATATATATGTTTGTGTATGTATGTTTGTGTAAGTACATATATACATGTCGTACAAATCAGATACCGCTTAAATTTGGCGTGTTTATATTTTTCAAAAAAACTGCTTGTTTTCGAATATGCAAACATATGCAGCAGAATTTTTTTTCTCGTTATTGTAAAGACATATGCTAAAAGAAATGTGTAAAAATTAGAGAGGACGTTTTTGGACGATTTTTTAAAAGCTTCTTAAAATTTGTAAGTTTTTTCTGTGCGCTTTAAGATTGCAATTTTTCAAGTAATGGTACATCGAAACGAAAACCGAAAATACATCAAAACTGGGTATGCGCTTAAAGAATAATACAAATAACATTGGGAAAAATTTAATTAGATTTAATACAGAAATAAAAAAGTTACAGGCGTTGTGAACCTACCAAAGTAGTTTTTGATGCAAACAACAACAAATGTTGACTGAAATTCAAAATTGAAATGAAAGCAATTTCCAAAATTACTTTTAAGCTCATCTAATTGAAGTATTTACAATTGATCTGCATTCAAATATTATCAATATTCGAATATTTGATTTTTTGAATTTTGTCCACCTTCGTTATACTGTGCTACGTGGTAACACTAGCTCTTGTGCTTATTATCATTTTTTTCTACCGTTTTCAAAAAATAGCAAGTGTAAACTGTGTGTGTGAAGAAAACCCAACTTGTTGTACAACGCGATTGTGCGGCAAGTCGCAACGTGCGTAGACACTTTAGATCCAATTGAGATAAAATTCCTTTTGCCGCTGCACTGCTATGTAGAAAACTTAAAATTGGCCCAATAAATTTTTCCCGTTGTGAAAACATTTTTTTCTTTTAAAGCATTCTTTAAATGAAAAATTTTTCCGGTTACTATTTTATAGACATTTATTAAATATGCAAACTTACTTTTTCGCGGTTTTTCTGCTATTGATTTCAAATGCTAAAAATTATAAATATTAACATAGAGGTCAAAGAGAGAAAAAGAGAGAATTTCCTATATAAAATTGCCAACATGGTGGGTGGCAAATAAAGGCATACGTTTATTTTTTATTATTATTTCAAATATTGTGATTACAAAAAAAAGTTCAATAATAAAAGAATGTAGTAAAAATTATTATAAAGTAATATTCTGTGCCTCAGAGCCAAATTTGGCTTTAAAGAGGCTAACTGGCTGGTTTAAAAGTTATATACATTTCAAAATAATACATTATGACATTTACAGAGTAAGTATTTCCTTACTATAGTGCGGACACACGAGAGTGCATTTCGTTGAAATTCTGCATTTCAAATTTAGGTGGACACACGACAAAAAACGAATTTGAAATTCGTTTTTTTGACAGATGATAAGTTTGGAGAAGAAGAAGAATTTTTGCGTGTGTTTTGTGTTAATAAAAATATTGCCTTTCAATTGGATTTAGACACGAAGAATTTATATAACAATTATGAATAATTAGAGGAATGACAATAAGTTACTCCCCGACTCCATTATTTTATTTTTCCACTTAATAAATATTACAAGAGCAGCTGTTATGAAAACTAAATCCAAAATGTCTAAAAAAATTTAATAGATCTTAAATTTTTCCTGTTTTTTACAACCCTGTGTTTGAGGGTTGCTAGTTACTTATTTCATTTCAGACGCATTTCAACGAAAGAAGTCTGAAATGCAGAATTCCATTTGACACCTTTTGTATGGCGAAATTTTGCATTTCAGACGCATTTCAACGAAATGTTAAATTTGCCTGAAATGCACTCTCGTGTGTTCGCACTATTAAGAAACAATTCTTCGATGTTATCAAAAACCTTATTATATTAGTTTCGAAAGCTGAAATTCTTTCTAGAGTTTTAATGGCGTCAGGTACCTCATTAAATTCAGTCCAGCATACACTATTCTTTGTTTAGAGGTCTCTAGTCGGCATCTAGCAGTGATAAGATTAAGCCCATACCGTGTATTAAAATTTGTCTGATTACTATGAAATTCCAAAGCATGGTAACCTATATGGTAAATGAGAAGCTGTTTTTTATACAGGCCAACAACAACAGGAAGAATTGTTCGAGAATATTCTTTATATAAACTTAACGCGCAATGCCTGTATGGAATTTTGCTAAAAAACGATGGAAAGCCAGTTTCAATGTTTGTATCTTTGAAGATATTGTGGGCATTTAAGGGTTAACCAATTTTGAAACTTTACTAAAGCTTTTATCAGTTTTCATTATGTATAAGCAAAGAGATAGTTTTGTTTGGGAACTTGTAAAATAGTGAGTACAATTTTACACAAGTTACAAAGTTGTCATCAAGTTAAACTTTCAATTCCCGACCCGCTCAGCAATCATATAATCTTTTAATTAAATACTTTATTATCTATAGCAATGATAACAAAATTATTTAAAATTTCTTAGAATTTCATGAAAAGTAAATTGATTAATTGTGGAGACAAATTGAAATATTTTTTTTTTTTTTTTTTTTTGAATTAGAATTTTTAAATTTACCTATAATTAATGCTAATTCTGGGTAATGCTAAATTTTTATAGAAACTCCCATAATTAAATGCTCCTTGAATTTTATAGAACTATCAGAGATATAAAATCAAAATAGTATTTAGTTTGAACTTTTTCATAGAAATTTTCCACTTTGATTTTTTCCATCGCTTCGAAAAAACACGCTTGGGCTTGAACGATATGGAGATTTTACCTCATTTGTTTTGAGAATATAGGAATTTGATGGGTTTTTTTTTTATTTTCATATTTAGATTTTATGAGTATTTGACGATTCCTCTCATTTGAATAAAAAAAAAAGTTCATATTGGTTCAAAAATATATTCAGGATTTCATGGATCCGAAAGTTTCTGTGGCCACATACAAAACAATCCTCCTATGAATTGAATAAATTTCTGGCTAGAAGTTAGCAAATCCCTAGATGCTCGTAAACTAAAAACAAGTATGGTGGTTTTACATGATCTCATTTTGAAAACAATTTGTATTTTAATTGTTCAAAATAAGTTTCGTTATATTAACCAAAAAAACAAAGAACAATTTTGGAGATTACTTGTGAGAGAAATGAGGATAAAGTTTCCTCATTAATAGGAAGTTATATGTTAAAATCGGTGAAGCTTCTTCAGAATTTTCCATAGACGCTTTCTCAGGAATACCTCAGGGTACGCAAAGTGGTCCCTTATTATTCTTAATTTTTATAAATGATTTACCCCAATGCTTTAAATTTTCTTAATGCTTGATGTTTGCTGATGACGTCAAGATTTTCACAAAAATTTGAAAATTATCAGATTGTCTCAATCTCCAAAAAGATTTGTCTTCATTTCTTGAATGGTGCGATTCAAACAATTTGTACTTAAACACAAATAAATGTTGTGTAATTACGTATACCAAAAGCTCACATTCCATCTTATTTAATTACATAGTAAATAATCATAAATTGTTACGCAAGCAGGAAATGAAAGACTTGGGTGTGATTTTCAGTTTAACTTTTAGTTTCAATAGTCATTATGATTTCATTATCGCGAAATCCTACTCTATGATTGGTTTTATTAAGAGGAATATCCAACATTTTAGAGATTCTATGACAATAAAAGCTCTTTACATATCATTGGTTCGTAGTAGCATCGAATATTGCGCTATCATTTGGAGCCCTTTTTATGATGAACACTCTACTCGAATTGAAAGAGTTCAAAGAGCATTAACAAAATATGCACTCAAAAAGATTCACTGGCCAGATGGCCTGCCATCTTATGATGCCAGACGGACACTTTTGGGTTGCAATCACTAAAGGAAAGAAGAACATTCTATTCCATTTTGTTTGTTTATCAAATATTATCGGGTAAAATAAATTGTATTGAACTATCAAATTATTTTTCCTTATATGAGCCGCCTATAAATCTTAGGAATAATAGAATTGTTGTAGACGAAATTTGTAAAACCAATTAATTATGCCTTGAACAAGTTTAAAAAATTTGTATAATTATTACATAATCAAAATAATTATAAACATTTTTTAAACTTCGATGAAAAAGAATATCGTTTTAGACTAAGCCTTTTTATTTTATTCAATTAAAAATGTTTACTATTTACTTTTGTTATTATTTGTTATTTAAATATGCATTTAGTTAACTGTTAGTTATTTTATAGTCTGCAACATTAAATTTTCAGTAGACTGAAATAAATAAATAAAAACCACATTTCTGGCAGCCCTGTACACTTTTATCTATTTCTGATTTTTACCAGTCTTTACTTATAAGCCGAATAATTTTCCGAATCAATGAATTTGTTTCACAAAAATGCGTATGTTTTGAATAGTTTTTTTCTTTATTTCTTTTTTTAGTTTTTGCTGGAACCAGGACCGTCGAGAGAAAAAGAAAGAGAACATTATACAATAAACATCTGTGTATGGGGCAAGGAGAAATTATTTTATACTTTTTAGTCCGTTTTAAAAACATGGTATATAAAATTTTTTTTTATTTTAATTTTTATCAACGACTCACGCTGGCCGCCAGATATACATATTTATGAAATCTCTGGAATTCAGTTCGATATTCTGGAGCTTTTCAAACAAATCTGGCATAAGCAAATTCGTTGTATAAAGTTTTTTTTCCTATTCTACATAACAACAATTTTTCGAATATAGGGCCCGGACCCGTCTGCAAAATGTCTTCATGATTGATTAACCCGATAAATAATTTTCATGGTTTGTAATTCAATTTTCAGACGGATAGACGCTTGTTAAAGTTTTTCTGGATTTTAGGATTTGGATGGAAATCCGGGTCCCCTCAAAAACTCCGGGTCCGGTGGGAATCCCATCCGACCCACCCCCTCTCGTCGGGCCTGGCTGGAATCATTGGAAAATAGAAAAACTTTTGTATTAAACACCTAAATATGTGTTTGTGAATTATGTGATCTGCAGACTGAAGTTTCTAACGTAATATTTCGCTACCTCAATTCTTCAACCACGTATCTTCATTTTGGAATTTTGATTTTTTGCCTACATTGGTTACGTTCAGAAGACGCAACTGTTGCCCAACAGAGGAGAGCGTGTCTTCAGAACGCGTAGTTGAGTATTTTTGCTCAGCACAACTGTTGGCATTTGGACGCCATTTTTGCAATCATATTAATTTTCCGCTCTTTCATGCCAACATGTTGTTTCCCAAAAATTAGACAGACGATGCACCATGCCGTTCAGAAGACACAACAGTTTAAAAACAACTTTTGGCAATTTACAAACAACCTTTTTGAAGTCCCGAAAATCCGTGAGAATTCCAGTATTAGTAGATAACAAATTTTTTTACAATACATGTGCAATTGAATCTTGAACATTAAGTATTCTCTTTTAAAGTGTAAAAAATCATTTTAATTTGCAACTTATGCCCCGCGAAATGGATTTATGCAAATGCGTTCTGGCATTAAATTTTAAGCTTGAACAAATAAAAATTAAAATTAGGATCATTTTTCTACAAACACACACACTCATGTACTAGACTTTCAATAACAAACGGTTATGCTGACTAGTTACAATGAGAAAACACAGGGTAGCCAGATTTTTGAACCGCGAAATCAGTACATTAAACGTTTTTATTACCTTGCAATTTCAATTTCAATAATTTTATTAACTTAATTTTATTTTATTAAATAAAAAAAATTTACATATTTAACATCTCTCCTGAGTTTTATACTTTGAAAACTCAGTTCGGGTACATTCGTTTATGGGGTTTCTCGTTCAAATAACAATATATCTGTACCCTAATGTTGGTGAATGTACCTTATGTATACTGCCAATATGGAAGTACTACATACATTATTTAATATATTTTTGAATTATTACAATATATAAGTAAATAAGTACTATCGCCGACCCCCATTTTCATCTCATGGACCCCTAATTTTTTGAGAATCATGGGTGTAGAAGAACCCCCCAGGGAGGCGTCTTATCCCCGCTTCTTTGGTTGCTAGTTGTCAACAAAATTCTAACTCACTTCGATGGTAAAGCCCCAATATTAGTAGCATATGCGGACGACATTGCTGTAATTATAACGGGAAGATGCCTAAATACTCTCAGTTCACTTATGAGGGAGAAGAGGTAGTGTTGGTCAACATCATGACTACACGGTTGAAAATTTGGGTTTAAATTTGAAACTTTTGTGGATTACATACATAGATGATAAAACCAAATTTGGTTTAAAATTTAAACAATTCAAGTAGTTAAAAAAAGGGAGTACTGATTTGGGTTTAGATTTTAAAATTTTTTATTTAAATTCTATTGTAAGCTAATAATTTTCTAAATTTGGAAACCAGGAAATACTAGAATTAAAACTAAATTGTATTGAATATTCTAATAGGTATTGCATTAAAAATTAGAAAAAATTATATTTAAATTTCAAGCCTCGTGCAGATTGAAACACAATACTTCCTATGCCTGTTGAATTTTCCTTAGCGAGTGAAAAGAATAAACATTTATGCATTTAGGTTGACATTCATTTTATTCCAACATAAATATGGCGCGAATCAGCGCGGTTTATTCTCTAAAATAGTTATAATTGAAATATAGGTTTAAATAAGAATATATGTTAAATTAGTTTAGTTAAAAAATTCTTACTCTGTTTTTTCCACTCGACTCCAAATTGAAAATCAAGTTACATTAATAAAAGCTTTAGATTATATAGTGGAAAATACAATATATAAATAGTGGGAATTAACTGTATATGGTATAATGCACTAGCTAAGTAAGAGAGAAAGTACAGTATATATGTATATATAAAGCAAAAATACATTACGTTACAAAATGTTGCGTTAAGTAGAATTTTCTACAGGTCGCTCTTGATAATCAACATCCCGACCCCGTAAATTGACCCCGGAGGGGGAGAATTTGCTAATACCATTTGATGAAGGTTCGATATCTAATACGGCCAATTTTGAGACCGGTCTTCGAAACACACCTGAACTGGTATTAATTTCAGCAAATCGCACTACTCCATCAATGTCATAATGTAATTTGTTCTCCCTTCCACGCTGCCATTTAGTCTTCGTTAGCGGTGTAGTGGTAAGCACCATTTTGTTCGACGCGTAATTTCTAGCAGGTATTCTTTTATCCATATATGTCATAATCCATTTTTTAAGTTCTGCAAGATGCGCCACTGCTTTCTCAAATGCAATAATCTCGGTGCATATGAGGCAGGTGTTTGTGTTGAATTACAGCCACCAAGGAGAAAATGGTTCGGCGTCAAAGGTTCCGGTTCAGCTGGTGTCACTGGTAGATGCGTTAGAGGCCTTGTATTTACCCTATTTTCAGCTTCGATTAAAAAGCTCTGTAATAGTTCAAGCCAAGGTGCATATTCTTTTAACATTATATATAACGCTGTTTTGACCGATCGAACTAATCTTTCCCATGCACCACCTTGGCTGGGGTTTGATGAGGTATTAAATATCCATTTGATACAACTACTATACTATAAGTTCGTTGTTAGCATATCATGGTCTAAAAAATCTTTCACGCCTTGAAGTTCTTTGGCAATGAAAAGAAATATAATCCTGTATAAGAAAGTGCCCTAACAAAGGGGGTAATTCGGTCGGGAGGTAACGCCGCCATCTGTGGTTGCTGAGGTGTCGCTCTTCGAATTTTACAAACTTGACAATGAGACATTATTATATTATTACATTTTTAGCGTACTGTTCTTTGACACACATAGGTTTTTTTTTAAAGTCAGCAAATTCTTTAGCAAATACTGTTTTCTGCTCCCAGAGAATAAGATGTTTTTCAGCTGCCAGCTTTTCATCGACTGCAATAGCACCTTTAGTTAACTGTTTTTGTTGAACCTTGAGTCTTAAGTTGTATACGCAGCGCATTACCCATGCTGTTGAACGCTTCAATATACAATAATTTGAAAAACGATTAATTTGAGGAACGGTAATATATATTTCACGGACGAATAACATAGTTTTCATAGTACGGAATTCTTTGTTACTCATGTCTACACAATTTTTCATTAATGATTCATTTGGCCACTCGTTTTTATTTCGTTGCAGAGATTCGGGACCATTTATTCACTTCCCATCCACCCCTGTTTGCTTCGTTAGCTGGATTGAGCGCTCCAGGACACCACCTCTAATCACTCATTTCATTACTCTCCAAAATTTCTGACACTCGATCTGCAACGTACTGTTTATATGCACGATGATCTGAGCGTATCCTTTGAATAAAGGCACATAGAGTCCGTTGCGTAAGTGAGTGCAAAGTATACATACAACTGACAACTACTATAAAATATATTAAATCGTATGTATTGTGGCTCATACACAACGTATACGTTGAAGTAACGTAAAAAGTTGGGCAACTCTCAACTTTGCAGTACGTTGAAAGAGAGTTGAGAGTGTTGCAGCTATCAGCTGATTTATTTTGTGTATGATGTGTATGATTGTGTATCCGTTGGCAACGTATGCTTTGTGTCACCTCTGTCCTTCGCTTACTTGGTGTCAGTTGTATACTTCGCTCTCACGTACACAACGGACTCTATGTGCCAAAGCCTTAATCGTCGTGTGTGAATCACTCCAATAATAGCACCGATTTACATTTACTGAATGACATTTCACAATTGAGTCGTGCAACAGTACACCCATAACAGCCGCTTGCAGCTCTAACTTTGGGACAGGTGCACAACTTGTTTTTCCAGCAACAAAAATTATATTTATTTCATTTGCACTTACGATCCTCCAATACGCAACCACAGCCACCGCCTCTTCCCTCGCATCAACGTAAATATGTAAGTCTACTTCTAGATTTTCAAACTCCTTGTGATAACAACGTGACAATTGAAACTGCTCGATCTTCGACAGTTCTTCAACCCAAAACTTCCAAAGACGATACAAGTTATCGGGTAGGTATTCATCCCACCCAATTTTTGCTTTCCGAATTTTTTGCATCAGCACTTTTGCTGTAATTGTAAAATTGGCTAGAAAACCAAAAGGGTCAAATATTGACATATTTAAGCTTAAAGTTTCTCTCTTTGTAGGTTTTCTATTAAAATTTATTTTGGCATTTTATTTAATTTTAAAATATAGAGAAATACATCTGTTTTTTGTGACCAATGGCAAACCCAATATAAGTTCTACTTCTCCGTTTATCCGAGTTCGTAACAATGGCTGTGTTTTATTCGCCAGTCTGTTTAACATGTGCGAATAAAACGACTAAGTTGTTAAGTCTCTTCTTCGTTATAATGTTATTCACAATGAAACTGCGCAGCAGCTGGAGCTGAAACATTTGAATGGATCCCAATCATTGCGGTCAATCGCGGGCATTGTTTTTTATTTTTACTCTTTATAAGAATATTTAACGATGATTTTAACTTATTTTCACCATTAGACATTTCAAATATTTTCCTTTTCTGTTGCCAGACGCCACGCTTCTTGTTTCGCTATTAGCAGTTCACAATATAATTTGATGTAGTTAAACAACTTGTTAAGTATACATAACAGCTGTAATTATACGTGTTATCTCTGCCGCTTTGTTGTTGTTTCCCCATACAATTATCGCTGCTAGTTATACATAACTAATATTTCTCATTTCAAATCCACCCTTTTGATGGATTCGGAGTACTTCCTTTACCACACTAATGGCATTTTCCTCTGTCTAGAAAAAATCGAGGTGACTGGAGAATATACTTCCTTGCATTCAAATTTTAAATGTACTGCGCTATTGTTGCTGAGCATGTAGTGCCAAAAATTAGTCTCTGCATTACATACACTTGTATTGGATTTGACGCGTCGCCTTCCCTCCAAACGAATCGCTGACAATCTTGATCTTTCTTTAAAATAAGAATCTGGTGAAACATAATGGAGCCTGCCTAAATTTGAAAAGAATGGAAATCAGAGGTTGGTTAATGTCCAGTCCCGCTAATAAAACCTTGTTTAGTGATACCTCTGCAGCTGCATCAAATACTATACGCACACCAGGTTTATTTGGATTCATAACACCAAAATGTGGTAAATAAAACATTTTATTTGAGCGCGTTGCTGCCTCTTACTTAGATAATCTGCAATTTTTTCACAATATTGCCTTGCATATTCAAGGTCTCTACTCATCATTTTTTAAGATATTCAATGCTCTCTCGTTATGCTTTGACATTAGTGGAATCATATTTTCTTTTATTCCAAAAGTTTCTAATTCAAAATACCTTTTCATCATATTGCTCATTTCCACTAATATCAATAATAAAACATGAAAATGTTAGTTGGTCAACTTTTTGATAGAACAACACTCGTCAGCCATGGCATATAAGTTCAGTCGGTATAGTAAAAAATGCACCAAAAGTTCATAAAAAATCACAAAAAACAGTTCTTGGGTTGCAGTGTGCCTCCCCCTCTCCCCAAAACCCCCACTTTTTGTGAAAAAGACATTTTTTTTTACTAAGAACTGGTTAACCGTACGAGATATCAAAAAAAGGCATTACGAAATAACTCCTAAATGAAATAACTTCTAATCGAAAAAATTAAATAACTCTAAGAAATCTTCATATAAAAAAATATTAGAAGATATTTCATTTTTTATTGGGATTTATAGTGAAATAACTCCTAATCGGCTAAAATTTTAGGAGTATTTTCATTTTTCCATGAGGAGTTATTTTATTTTATGTTAGGAGTTATTTCATCTCATTTTCTAATGAAAAACGGAAATAACTCCTAATGAAAAGATGAAATAAGTCCTAATATTTAGAAGGTATTTAAATTTCGTAATGTTGTTTTTTGAATAAAATACACATTTTGAACTTTGCTATTTTGGCATAAAAATTTAATTCGTCGAACTAAAAATCCAAATATCTCAAATCCAGATATTTCAAAACGGGGAACGGAAATTCGACAAAAAAAAAGAACGAATTTCGGCCAAAATACTAAAATTCGCAATTACAATTATAAATCTGTATGGAATATGGCTAGAAGGAATTATTTTATACTTTCTGTTTTAAAAACGTGGTATATTAAAATTTTTTTTTTATTTAAATTTTATTATATTAGATTTGAAACCACGGATTATACGAAGTGTTCTTGATACAAATAACTATTGAAAAGTATAAGCTCATTTTGAAATAAATTAATAAATTACGTTGGATGTTTTCAGATTTCTGGGATTTTCCTAAAAAAAATAAATGCTGATGAATTTTGGTCTGAAATTTTTCATTTAAAAGGATGCTTCAAATGAAAAAATGTTTTCAAAATTGAAAAATTTATTGCGCCAATTTTAAGTTTTCCACATAGCAGTGCGGTGGCAGGACAATTCAAATTAAAAAAAGACAAAAAACGAAATTGCTTACTGACTGCATCTGTCAATGCAGTAATGGTTGGTAAGGAAATGTTACAAAAAATTGTGCATCCAACTGGGTCCCTTCCATAACATTCAATTTTTTTATGCCCGGTTTTGGGAAGAAGGAAGAAATGTTTATTTTAGTTTTTTAATCTTTACTGTCTTTTTTATTTTTATTGACTAATATTAATACTTAATATTGAACCGTTTGTTCCCAACGAAGGATTGTTTTGTTTTTATATGAATTTGTATATTTGTCATAACTTTTAGAGTTTTAAGTCTGACTGAATTTGTAACAAAAAAGTTGTGAACAAAAAATTGTATTATTTTCTAATAAAATATCTAAACATTAGTGGAACTGTTAGCAATTATCTAAGTATTTAATACTTATTTGAAAACTTTTTATACATTTTAAAAAATTGCTCCCCTGTGAAGCAAAATCCTCCGCTCCAAAGGAAAAGTCCCCCTTTAAAATTTTCAAAACGACAGCACTGTTCAGCAGTCTAAAACAGAATGATTGATAAATTCAAATGACGACTATGCGGAACATTGAAATGAAACAAACACAATATTGTGTTTGGTATGCTACCGAAGTGCTTCAAAGCACGATTGGGTAGTGTGGCCAACTCAGCACTTTTCCCGCTAAATTTAGTGCTTTTTGAAAATTAAAACGCGGGAAAAAGTGATTTAGCGGTCAGCGGATTTTTTAGCGCATTTTTTCAATTTAAAAGACACTAAATACTCCACTAAATAATCCTAATAAAATTTTAATCGAAAAATTGTAATTTTTTACTTAATTTTACAACATAAACATTTAAGTAAACTGCTGTAATTTGAGAATATGTATTATCTTCGAAAAATCAAAGACATTTTCATTGGCTTGAAGCAACAGATGTGCGCGTGTATTAGTCAAAATTTTAAATGTTTTTAAAAAAAAATTTAGCGCTTTTTTAAAGAAAATACGCGCTTTATTCTTCATTTTAGCGGATTTTGAGAAACAAAAGTTGGCCACACTGTGATTGGGAGTCAGGCTACAAGTTTTTAGTGAAACAAGTTTTTTGGTTATTTGAGGGCTCTATGTATTTATATGATCAGTGCTTCTGGCATTACCTTACTTGCTTGTACTAGTAATTTTTGACATTTTATTTTAAAATAGTTCCAAAATAGTTTTCTCCTTATTTAGCCTACTGTGTATTATTATCCTTCACACATTAATAGGCTATCCAATGTCAAAGGAATTAAGATGGTAGATGCATTTTGACAAGTAAGAGGAACTTTGACAATTGGAAATCATTTGTTTTGATACTACTCTTCTTTTTACAACAGCGTTGTATTTTCATGGTTCAATTTTTAAGTGAGAATTTATAGGAAAATAATTTGCATAGTATTGCTTGTACATAGGAAGAATTAGTTTCTGCTTTTTATACTTTTTGTTAACTCTTAACATGTTCAAGGTATTTGCTAATAAAGAAAACAAATTAAATAACATTATTTATATTTTTTTTGTAAATAAAATATGTATAATTTGGTACTAAGTAATAAAAAAAGTATTAATAATCTACTATTAACTCTCTCTTTTGTACCCATTTCAAAAAATGCATCTCTAGAATGTTCTTCTTACTCGTCAAAAATTCAAAATGGCTACTGTTTGAAAAAATGCATCTACCGCTAAATACCTCTACCATGGGCTATCCCATTCACTCGCACAAAATTCACATGCGAAAACGAATAATAAATGTCAAATAATACCGCCGGAATAAGTAAAAGGACGATGAACAGAACAATAGAAGGGGAAAAAAGGAATCGGCTGGTTGCACTAAGGTCATATAAACTTACTTTGCTTCAAATTACTTATTTTATATTCCATTCAATAAAAATAATAGGTTGAACATGTGTTCTATGAAGCTGCCTGAAATCTGGAAAATAAATTTTACAAGAACCCTATTTTGCACAGCACTTCTACAAAACTAATGTATTTCTAAAAATCTGATTTTGACTCGCACGCAACGGCTCATATAATGTAAATAAATACACATACATAAATATTTCCTATCAAAATTCTCTTGTTTCGGTTTTTTATTCCATGCAACAAAAATTTCGAAAAAAGTCGATTAATCGACTTTGAATTTCTGATCAATCCAAAAGTTGAAAATCGATTTTTCGTTCCAGTTGCACATCCCTAGTTTCTACTCGCTTTCTCCCTGTAAGATTTCGCTGAAAAATGCATGTACAGACCTAATATTAGTCCAGGACGTTAGGAACTATTGTTTGTACATACAACTTGCTGAATAGTTTTCTTAAGAGGGTAATTGTAAATAGATAATGGTATCTTCTTATCTTCCTAATATATTTGATAATACCGCTAAAATTATGTATATAAATTGTGCTATTAAAATTATAATGTTGGCAGTGCCGTTGTTTTTGTAACGTAAGATGTCAACGAAATATTGTCGACATACGTTAATGTTAACGTCAAACGTAAATCAAATGACAAGAGATAATTGTAGTTCTGTGTGTTTTTGTGTGGCAGAGGAGAAATATAACGAAGTTTTGCATTTTTATTAAAATAATATTACATTAACTTGTTAGCAGTCTTATATATTTAACTATCCATCAATATGTCTGATGATCAAAGTTCAGAAATCCAAAGAGAGTTCGCTGATGTGGACATAAACAACGGTGCCGTCTCTGATCCTGAAGACGATGAAGAAGAGGAGGTTCCAGCGCCGGGGAGCACTTCAATAGAGAATGACTTGTTTGCAGTAACACCAACAAGTGAATCGCATGTAAGCATAAACATGTTTTAAACTCGTAATCATTTCTATAATAAGTAATTTATCTTTTAAAATTTAAGCTTAGATTTCGTACAAATGATACCTCTAGAATAAATAAAATATGCAATATGTGGCATCAGCGTAAATAATTGGGGCGGTGTCCATGTCCGAAATTATTGTAGTACTTGTGTTTATTTGTTCTGCTTATCACTTTTTCTTGCTTTCAAGCTGCCTTTCGTTGTGATCAGTCATCGAATTTTTATTTGTATAAATTTAACTTTATTACAATAGCAAGTTTAATAAATATTGTTTACTCTTATCAGTGAGTAATGAATTTATGAATGCTGAGTTATCATGTGTATTGCAATATGTGTTGACTTTTGTTTGAACATTACGTCCTTTGCCCGCTGAAAAGTTAAATTTCCGAGTCAATTCTTTTAAATGACATTACACAAACGCATAGAGACCGACAACAGATTTAAGCTTCATATATAAAGAATAATATTCGTCTCCGGAATTTGTTATAATTTATTACCGATTATATCAAACTCATCTCAACGCTCTCGATTAAGTTATTGTCAACTAAATATGATGTCGATATTTTAGAGAGATATATTCCAAAATAAAATTTGGAAAGTAGAAATATGTATGTGCAACAAATTCGATGTGATAGTGTAACAGCCTTTGTTATAATTTGCCTATAGTTTTACGATACGAGAAATACAACACCTAATGACTAATTAGCTAACTTTTTAGTACCCTTCTCTTCATAAAGAGAGAAAATTCCCCAAATGTGGTTTGGTAGAGATATTAGTGGAACTGATTTTCAAAGTTGGGCAAAAGTTGGAGAACCTTTGGATGAGAGTAAAAAAGATAATCAGTAAAACATTTCACCAACTTACTGCTCAGTATTTATATTCTTAGTGGCTTGCCTAGCTTAATGTGTGAGTTTTTTATGGACTCAATAGGACCATAGTACGCGACTCCGCCATTTATGGAGTGGCGATCCAAGAGGATTCCACTATAACTCTAGCTGTGCCCTTAATTTTTATGGATGATGGCTCCGATAGACTAATGAAGAAGGGTGAAGGGAGGAGGACACCTCACTCCTCTACACATAGTTATAGAGACGGCAGCCAAAAGAACACATAGGTATATCAAGGGAAGGAGCTGGCAGTGGGAAGGTCCTAAGCAGTAGAAACCTCGAAGGTATCTCTGCTGACATTCCCTTAGCCACTCTACCTAGAGACGATATGAATAAGAAATACAACTTCGAAAAACATTTCAAAGTTGTACTTAATAACAAGAGAGAATGGGACATACAAACTTTCCATACCTCTCACAAAGAACACACACTCAGATGGTACACCGACGGATCGAGAACGGACGAAGGAACTGGTGCAGGGGTGTATGGTCCAAAAACCAATCACTCGGAGCCAATGGGGAGAACTTCAAGCATCTTTCAAGCAGAGATTTTTGCCAAACGCTCTGTACACAGTTCAACCTCGAACGTGGGTACAAAAAGCAAAAAATAGTAATATACTCTGATAGTCAAGCCGCTATCAGAGCACTGGTTTCAGTTGAGATCACCTCAAAATTAGTCAAGACTTCCTAAATATATTAGGCAAGACTAATAAGGTAACTCTATTCTGAACATACAGGTATTTATGGTAATGAAGTAGCCGACCACCTGGCAAGGAACGCAGCGTCCAAGACCTTCATTGGACCAGTACCCTTGTTAGATATAGGAATTAAAACCTTAAAAGGCACACTAAAAGAAGAGGAACAAAACATCAGATCATCCTACTGGGCATTCCTCCCAAAGCTAAGACAGTCAAAGCTGCTAATTAGGAGGTTTGATCCCAGCAGAGCGGCTCGCTGTCTTAAGTTAAATAAAAGTCAACTGAGGCTAATAATGGGCTTCCTTTCAGGGCATTGCAAACTGCGGGAGCATATGAAAAACCTAGGTTTAAGTCAGGACAGCACTTGTAGATTCTGTAAAGAAGGCAAGGAAACATCCGAACACATGCTAATACACTGCGAGGCACTCACTCGCAGGAGGAAGAGATACGTGGGGCATTACCACCCAAGTAGTGGGGATATCATAGTCTTAAAGCCACATCAGTTGCTGAGATTCCTCAGCAAGATTATCTTGTCTAACAACCTTTAAACAGGTTACTAAAGTACGCCACACCTTTTTTAATGTTTTTATCGATTTAAGAATATTTTTTAATCAACATGATACCAACTTTTTTGTATAAATAAATTAATATTTGGCTGCAGTAATTCAATTTAGCTTTTTCTTCATTTGCTTTTTATTCTTAATTCGAATCGAACTAGGTACTAATTTTAAAAATCCATGATCTTGCGTGATAAAGGGTTAATTAAGTTATCTTTAATATATAATTTTCCATCGTTGTTTTGCCAGCTATTGCTGTCAAAATTTACTCGAGCAAAAATCAAGATTTTCTTTACCAGACGGAAAAAATTTTACACCACATTTTACCGTTTGGCATCCACCCTTAAATGATTATCGTATTATGTCCCAACTGCCTTTCACAAGAAACATTCCGTACGGCCATTTATTAGAATTCTTAGACTTGGACGATTTACCACTAAATGATCATGCAATAACAGCGCATATAAAAGCCACGAAAAAATATGTACAACTGCTTACTACTGTTTCCCGACGTGTTCTTGAAAAGAATAGTGTAGGAGTTATGGCGGTGACAATTCAAAGCTGTAAAGAATATCTGTGGAAAAGGAAAAACGATTTTAACAAGAATTTTTAAAATTTTTGCTTGAAACTGTATCTATCTTGAGATTCGTATATTAATTTTCTAGTGTTATAGCTAACAAATTTAAAACAATTTTCAGAACTATGACAATTGACAGTAATTTCTCATGTAAAATCGCACGCTGAAACCGAAAATGTTCGTAATTCTATATTTTCCAATCGTTTTTGATAAATAATCCCTTATTTTCTTCAAAATAGATTGGGCTTCAACAATAAATAAAAAATTTTCAAATTTACAAAAAATTATTCAAAACCTTCGACAAACTCATAAACAGTTCCTAAACTAAAAATCTGATTGGGAAGTGTTGTGCAAACAATTGTTAGATTGATTTATTACCTTTAACACTAGATTGCCCAAAGAAGTCATTTTGACTGCTTTTCAATTTCATTTAAACAAAATATATTTTTATTTGGCACCACGAAATAACTCCTTCATATAAAGAAAAATTAGGAGATATTTCATTTTTTATTGGGAGTTACAGCGAAATAACTTCTAATCGGATGAGATGAAATAACTTCTAATGAAAAAATGAAATAACTCCTAATGAAAAGATGAAATAAGTCCTAATATTTAGAAGTTATTTTGATTTCGTAATGACAAAGTTTAATTCCTCGTACTAAAAATCTAAAAATTTAAATCTCTCAAATCCAGATATCTCAAAACGGCGAACAGAAATTCGACCAAAGGAATTTCGACCAAAAAAAGGAAGGAATTTCGGGCAAAATTTTTTAAAAAGGAATTTAAGCCATTTCCATCCGTCCATAATTTAAGCCAAAAAATCATTTGGAAATTCGACCAAATAATTTTTGGTTTCTTATTTCGTTTTTAAGGCTTCATTTCATTTTGTGGGGCCTTATTTCGTATTTTTCATGTAATATTTTGAATTTTTACTTCATTTTTCTAAAAAAGGAATATTTTTTTGGGGCTTCAGTTAAATTTACATAAAATATAAACTTAAGTTTTTAACACTAAAAATGCAATTCGCCCGAATTTTTTACTATTATTCTTTTAAACTCTCAAAAATTTAATCACAGAGTTTTTGACAACAAAAAATGTGTAAAAATCAGTTAAGTATATATTTTTCAATAAAAGCCAAAAAAAGTTACAAATTCAGTTAGGTTTTTTAGTAATATAACAATAATATAATATAATATAGAGGTGCATTTCGTTTAGCCGAATGCTTTATATAATACCAAAAAATAAACAAAACTTAAAGAAATCAATACTTAATATTTTATTTTGCCTCCACTACATTTAATTAAACCAAAAATGCAATTTGGCATACTATCGATCAGGTTTTGGAGAATATTATTGGAAATTTTTCTCCCAGCTCTCCTTAATTGCTATTTTCAGTTGGAAAACATTGGCAAATTGGCGTCCATTTTTATAAACATCTCTAGCTAGTATACCCCAGAGATTCTCAATAGGATTTACGTCAGCACGCAGCTGGCCATTTCATTAGTGGTATATTTTTTCTTCAAACCATTGAATGGAATGTCGTGAGACGTGTACAGCAGCATTATCCTGTTGGAAAACTAATTCGTTTTGATGTGAAATGAGATTAATTCTGCTTCCAGCATATCTGTGTAAATGTCACTGTTCATTTTTGTTGGAACATAACAGATTTTGGATCTTTCATTGAAAGAAAAAGTTGCCCAGATCATAACATGATCTGGGCAACTTGAGTTTTTTGCGAATTTTAGCCTTGCGTCCTTATGACCTTTAGTTAGTGGTGGAGCTTTTGCTTGTTTCTTCTAAACAATGTTTGGTGAAGTATTTAAAATTTTTTGAATACGACGTTTTTTTATAGGGAGATAAAGTTCAGCTACAATCTGTGAGGCACTCAGCTTTTGTTTTGTTGCCATGTCCTTAATTTGGCCTTTTTGTCTTTCTGTGATTTTTTTGTTGCCTTTTGTTTTCAGCTTTTGGCCATATTTCTTGCCTAGTTTCAGAAAATTTCTGATAACTTTTTCAGATCTTTTAGTTTTAAAGCATTACTTAAGCCATTTTCTTTACACGCAGTTATAACAGCCTTTTCTTCATTTGACAAGTAACGCCCCTTCTGCATGGCTTAAAAAGGTATTAAAAAATCAAAACAATAAAACTTAATTTATTACAATATAATGCCATTTTTAAGTTTTTCGTAACTAAAATTGGAACTTACCTGTTCAATTTTTTTCGAAACAAATGTTTGTATCTTTTCGGCTATACGAAGTGCGCACTGAAATTATCCCTTATTTCTCATTTTCACTGACTAAACTCGAAGCTTCACACTTGTAGACTACATTTATTAATAAAATAAATTATATTGCATATATGACAAAAAATATTCACAGTAAACGAAAACTACCGTAATATTTTACAATTACAATGAACAATACTAAAAATTTACAGTTCGGCTAAACGAAATGCGCTCACTGTAGTACCTCATATGGTTGTTCAAGTCATAAAAAATTTAAAATTTTGCTCAAATTCGTTTTACTTAAAAAAATAATAATAATTTAGTTTCAAATAGGAATTTGGGTCGAAAAAATTTTTGGTCGAACTTCCTTTTCTAAAGTGCATTTCAACCAAAATCAAAAAGGAATTCCAATCAAAATGTTTTAGCCCGAGTTCCTTGGGTGAATTTCCAAATAAAAAAAGAAGGAAATTGGGCCAAAAACTTATTTTGGCCTAAATTTTTTTTTTGGAATTCCTTTTTAATTTCGGTAGAATTTCACAGAGCCTAAATAGTTTCTTTGGATTTATTCCATTCGCAAAACCAAACAGTGTGGTGATTGGACGTTTAGGTGCCGTCACTGTAGAATAAATTTATTATAGAGGGTGGAACAATATAAAAATTAATAATATCCATATTTAGCTTAAGTACCTCGTGGTGTGTCTTTGTAAAGTTTACAAGATAAATTTCACTCATTTTTGCTCAAAGTAGGAGTTATTCCATTTTTGAATTAGGAGTAAATTCATTTTTGTATTAGGAATTATTTCATTTAAATTAGGATTTATTTCATTTTTGTACTAGAAGTTACTTCGATAATTTGCTACGAAGTGTTGCATGGGGGAGAGGGCGGGTGTCATCAACGGTGTTACGTAACGTCGATTTTATACTATCAAATACAGATGGCTTCAAAAACTCACTAGTTTATAAAATGAATTTTATTTCGCTGAATTCGAAAATCATGGCTAACATTTTTTTGTTCTTGATGCCAAGTGAAAAGATATCAAATTTCTATTATATTTGGATATTCTATATGCGATATTAATGATGCAAAATTTTGTTCATTTTGTTACGATGTGTTACGATCAGGGGTTAGGGGTCAAAATTGGTAAAAAAAATTACGTTCGTAATATGTGAACGGCCCCTAACTCGAAAACAGTGCTCGATACATAAGAAATGACTGTCAAAAAATTATTTCTCTTGAAAAACTGAATTTAATGAAAAAAATTGTAACCTTTTGGGTTTGTATTGAATTAGAATCTTGTAGTAAATAAATTACCTTTCCAACAAATACCGGATCAGGAAAATCGATAAATTTTTAACAGTTTTATGGCCATTTATCCACATAATAAAGCATGTTGTACGTAAAATTACTTATTTTGGAAAATTCGGAGGCTCGAAATCTACTTTTGATCCACTCACTTCTTCTGCAAATATTCTTAAAATTATCCCTATATTCAATTTTTCGGGGACGATTTTTCACATTTTTTCCACTCGAACAAATCGACCTGGTCTACTGTACACTTTCTTATAATTCTCATTCACTTCATATTGATAGAAATATAAGAAGGTTTGAGAATCAACCGCCAGACCGAAATGGGAATCGAATCCGCAGCCTCCAGTGTGAAAGTCTAGTGCGCTACTCACTAGATTATCGAAATCGTTCTAGAATGTTTGCTGTTCAACTAAACCAAAGAATTTTTTTTAATTTTTAGCGTCGCATTTCATCCAGTAATCTAGAAGATGTCCTCACTGATAATGGTGATTATTACATTGAAATAATGGTGTCAGAACCGCAAAAGGTTGGCGATGGCATAAGCTCATATTTGGCATACAAGTAAGTTGTACAAATCAATATATCGCAATCTTAAGATATTAATTTTATATATTTTTATTTTATAGAGTTACAACGAAAACAAACATTCCAAAATTCAAGCATAATGAATTTAGTACATTGCGACGTTTTAGTGATTTTCTGGGTATACATGCGCTTTTAGCTGGAAAATATACAAGGCTCGGAAGAATCATTCCACCAGCACCATCTAAAAATATCATAGGTATTTGCAATTGTCTTTTAATGTCCGTAATTCAATGAATTCCGAAAAGATTAAATTAAATTAAAAATTAAATCCCTTCTAGTTGTAATTAATTTTTTTCAATTACAGGAAGTACTAAGGTAAAAATCAGTCCGCAACAAGCGGAGCCTGGTGCGGCGTTGAACTTGGAATGGGTTGAAACACGGCGGGCGGCACTTCAGCGTTATGTTAATCGTACAGCGCAACATCCAATATTACGTGTGGATTTGGATTTTGTCAATTTTCTGGAGAGTGATCAGGTAAATTTATTTGGACCCTACATCTATTTATGGTGGTGAAATCGAATGAAAAGTAATACGTTAAGTTTATAAATTACACTGTTCAGCAAACGAGGGTTATTTTCCCACGGTATCTAAATAGCCATATCTGGTAAGTTTTTGGTCGCTGAATCAGAAATTGAAATTTGCTATTAATTTAATTTTCGAGAGAAGTTTCTTTCGATTCTTGTTAGGATACTGTGCTCTGAGTGTCTTGCATCACATGCTTGATGTTGTTCAAATTGAAATATAATACACAAAACAAAAAAAAAGAAGATATTGCTGGGATCAGAATGAATTTAAACCAAATTAATGCAATCTTTTCTACTAATAAGAAATGTATAATTAAATAATTCTGGGTTTTATATATTTTCAGGAACTTCCGCGTTCTGTAAATACTGCAACACTAAGCGGCGCTGGTGTAATGCGTTTATTTAATAAAGTAGGCGAGACTGTGAATAAAATTACATATAAAATGGATGAAAATGATCCAGTAAGTTACTTTTTTATAAGAGATTTAATTCTAAAGGCTAATATCAGCCCTTATTTAAAATTATTTGTGCATATTATTGTCTTATGTAAAAGTATTGTACCTACGTCCGAATTTCGTTTCATTGTTTTCTTTTTAATTATCGAATTATCATTATTTTTGGTGCCCCTCTATGATTTATTAACTATATATCGCCGTCGTTCATGCAGAAATCATTAAGTCCAAATAAATTTGTTTAATTGGATCAGTATTAATTAGCTTCTATAATTCGTATGACATAATAAATTCGATTTTTGATGATCCAGTTGAAACGTATACTAATGTGTGTATCAATCTGTTAACTTTTTAAGTTTTGCCAGTGTTCGTAGAGCACCATGCACCGCATAAACTAACTTCATATCAGAAATTAAAAAATGGTTTTAGTGGATTCTGCCAGAACGACGACGATATATACCCTTTAAAAAGAAAGAATTCACTTTCCAAACCAACCTTGGTTCATTTTTAGATGGACGTAATAAAATTTAATTTTCATATAAATTTACATTCAGTAATCAGTATAAAAACGCAAGATAATGTTTGTAATAGACCTGTTTAAAGTGCATCCGTAAAAATCACACAACTTGGACTAGGAAAAAGTTTTTTTTTTGTGTGGTATCCAAAGTAAATATAAACATAATATCGCGAAAGTATGAATAAACTTTCCTGATGCGCTAAAACAAGGATACAATAAGGCAATAATGTATAATTTTTTTCAGAATGTAATGAAAGCACGTGGGAACACCTTGAGGAACAAATTAAAACAATGTTTTTCCATTTTAATCGTATAATGACAATTATTCGGACCAAGGCCCAATACCCTTATAGTATTCAATAACGTATTTTAGATGTATTTAATACTATTAACACAAGTTAATGTTGTTTGTTTTATATGCATATGATTGATTATTACTATTACACTTTTAAAAACTAAATTACCTCATGCATTTTTAAGTGGTTTGACGAAAAAATCACTGAAGTGGAGAATCTCGATGCCAATTTACAAAAGCTGCATTCGGCACTCAAATCGCTTGTAACAACGCGCAAAGAACTATCCGCACTGACAGGACTTGTTGCGAAATCAGCTGCAATGTTGAGCACATGCGAAGAGCATACTGGTCTATCGCGTGCGCTGTCCAATTTGGCTGATGTTAAGGAGAAAATCGAAATATTACGTTCGGAACAGGCAAATTCGGATTTCTTTATATTGGCAGAATTTGTAAAAGACTATATTGGACTACTCGGTGCTATCAAATGTGTATTCCATGAACGCGTTAAAGTTTTTCAAAATTGGCAATATGCACAATTACAGTTGTCAAAGCGCCGAGAGAATAAAGGTCGTTTTGAAATGACTAATCGTACCGATAAACTCGATCAGGCTCATCAAGAAGTCGAAGAGGTTTGTTGCAAATCACACCCATTTTCGTAAAGTTATTTTGACACGTATTTATAACATTTTGAATTGGTTTTTCCAGTGGCAAACTAAAGTGCAACGCTGTCAACAACAATTTGATGATATATCATCTGAAATTAAAAAAGAAATGAATCGTTTTGAATTGAATAGAGTTGAAGATTTTAAGGCTAACATAGTAAAATATATCGAAGATCAAATGGCTCATCAACAACAGGTAAATTTATATCTAGCACATCAACAACAGGTAAATTTCTAAATAATACAATTGGTTTCTTATTTTTGTAGATAATAACTTATTGGGAAGCATTTGCACCATCAGCTCGAGAAATCGTTTAAGCAAAATAAACAAAAAAAAATGTTAACATTTTATATAAAAGCAAATGCTGTTGAAAATTAAAAATACAGAGCAGCGAGCAATTGTTATATCTGTTTTCTTACTTTTTTATATTCAGCGTGGGACCAATGCGAGTCAACAAAATTAAAACAAAATAAACATATTTTTCAAAAATTCTTCACTTTCCTCATTGTTCTATTGCTGCTGCTGTTACTTTAAATATTAACACTTTGATAATGGTGTCTCGTACGTTCCATCTTTTGTATTTAATAATAAGAGTTGTCCTTATTTTCAAGTATGTATATCCATTCTCATTTTTTCATTTGTTAAATACCAGCATAGCTTATTTGTTCTATGCTATCTTATTAAATATTGTATAGAATCATTCAAATGAACATATTTCGGTATTAAAAATATCTCAAAACTATATATATGTATGTATACATATATTTATGAAAAATATTATTGAACAAAATGAAACTATTAAGATGCAAATGATGATAACATATGAAATGTATATATTATCGTCATAAATTTATAAGCATAAAAAAATTTGTAATTAAATATATAAAAAATATTTGAATAAACGAAATTGTAAATAATTTCTTATTTTTCATTATAAATATATGGATCTAGGGAGGTCAAACACTAACTATAATGTACTACGAATATATAAATAAAGAAAAACAATCTTGTGGCCAAGAAAATATATTAGCAAATTAAGTTTCTGTGTAGTTTACTCTGCAATACGAGAACTGCGGAAAATATTGAATTCAATAAATTTCCATTTGGAAATTAAATTATTCAATAAGCTTAATTTTATATTCCAAATGGAATAGTTCTTTACACTGCGTCTACACCTACCAGTACTGGTATGCCAATTGAGTATACGTGTTATCTGTAAAAACAGAAAAATTGTCTTTGTGACGAAGGCGTCACAAAGACAATTCATTTCTAACAAAATGTCAGACACTGCATTTTTAACAATTTGCTAACTCCGCTCTACTTCCTCTCTACTTAGTTTTTGTTTCTCTCACAAATGGGAGAAACGTCAAATATTGTTAGCTTACGTCAAATCATTGACAGAATTAATTGGCATCGAAATTTGCTTGCCAATGACTCTGCCAATGAGAAAAGTGTGAATGTATTAGCATTGGCATGCCAGCACTAGCAGGTGTATACGCTGGGTAAGGCCAGAGTCAGGTGCCAAAAAGGTTGCACAATAGAGGTGGAAAACTATTGATGGCAATATCGATAGTCCATGACCTTGGACCATCGATAGTTTGCAATACTATCGAATACCTTCGAGCTTTTTCATTCAATTTTAAAAAACTTCTAAAAATTTAAAAACTAAATGTAAAACACACGCCGCAAATCATTCAATTTTGCTTTTTTTTACCCCGCAAGCTAACAATTATTATGTACTATTGGCAAATAAGGTTGAATGTGCAAAACTTTCTGTAACTTAACGCCACTTGATAATGCGGTTTTCTAAAAATTTCTCTACTTCAAGCAAATTAATTTTTATTAGTAGATTTTTGCAGTTAAAGAATAATATGGAAATTTTTTTAATAGGAAATAAAAGAAAAGGTAAGATTTTATCTGCAGCCTTCGAGCGTAAGTATTAGTATTCGCAAATTTGCTAATGAAGCAACGAAAATTTTTGAGCAAGAAGACGCTGACGCACTTCTTGTTTGGAAGGTACTTGAGTTTTCGTATTTATTATGAATCTTGGTTGTAAAAACGATTATATTATATTTCTATTTATACAGATTACATGAGAAGGTTTTAAATTCACTATGGAATGCATGATTAAATGCTTTTGTATACCTGCAACTTCGTTAGAATCAGAGCGTATTTTTAGTAAAGCTGGTCCTATGGTAAATGAAAAGCGAACTCGTTTTAAGCCCAAAAATGTTTACATGCTGATTTTTTGGACTCAAATAAATGGCAAACAGATTAATACTATTGTACGCCGTTAACGTACGCCAACAATTCTTCATTGTTGGAAAACTACTGAGGATATTTATGTAAAAATGCCACACAAATTATGCAAAAGACTCATTTTCGATAAAAAAAAAAACCACAAGATTATAATTTTAATGAAAGTTCGTTACTATCGATAGTACCCCTTGATCGCATGGCAAACTATCGATAGTTTACCACCTCTATTGCACAAGCAATATCAGGTAAATTTAGCGGTAATGAGATTTATGGAGCATTTATTGAAAGTGGCATATAACATCAAATTTCAAGCGCAAAAGATGGAAAAAACAAAAAAAAAAACTTCTCAATTGTTACTAAAACAATTAGACGGAATTTAAAACTGGTTCAATGAGTAGAAATTCAGTTGTGTTAATTCATATTAAAAAACCATAACATACGAATCAGAGGAAGTCAATAAAGAGTATAGATTACAAAGAGGTCGCAATTCGCTCTTAGGCTTTTTGGAACGTAAAAAGCTAGAAATCATAAGGTGCCATACCGATGAAGCGAACGTAACGTTTGGTATGAATTTACATACATTTCTTTTGTCAAATAACATTCAACATTTGCAGTATTTTATATATTCTTGATATAGATACTTTTGAATATTATTTTCTGGTTTGATTTTAAGAAATTCATAAACAATGAATAAATGATAACTTACGAAAAATTATTTTCCCCTTTGCGGGGGCAGCGGGGGAGGAGGGTAAAGGCAAACCAAACCAAAAACACATAGATTTTAATATTAAATTTTTTGTTTGAAAATCTTAAATTTCATACATTTTTTTTAATTTCGTTTTCTTTATTTATAATTGCAATTTATTTGTTTACATTATTTTTTTAAATATAAAATAACTACACACATGTAGTTTCTCACATGACATCTCATATTTTTAACATGAGATGCAGTGTTAATTCTTATAAAAAAATGTTAAATGCTTTACTTTTTTATTTTATTTCTTTTGCAAAAATCATAGCATTTATAATTGACATTGGTATATATGTATATTATTTCGAAGTCCTACAGCTTTGCCATCTGAGGCAAAGTTGTGTATTACAAATAGGTAAACATTTTTTATCTTCACACCAATCCTCCACCTGCTCTCTTTTTGCAAAAATTCAATTTAAATGTATAAATATTCGTATGCCTATACGCCAAATCAATTTTCAGGCGATGGTTTGTTTGTAGAATTTATATGTATGTATATATGTAAAATAAATACAAAAATTGTTGTTTACATGGTATCGTAGCAGCGATATATGAAATTTAGCATGTATAAGAGAATTAACACTGCACCTCATGTTAAAATTTGATTCTAACAGAAAACCAAAGCAAAGGATAAGAAGAAGAGATGCGTGTTTTTGTTGTTTTCCTGATAGTTGACGAAAATAAGCCATTACAAGATTTAAAATTTAACATTTTCAATCGTTTTTACATTGCACCTCGTTGTGATTCTACATTTTGTAACAGAAATGAAATAAGAAGTAGATTTGTTGTCATGAATGTAAAAAATGTACAAGTAGGATAATTTATTTATAAGTATATGAAATATAAAATATGAAAAACTCCAACATTTTAGCTCAATATATATTCAAGATTCAAGGACAATATTCAAAAGTTCTTATATGAAATACATAAAAACAAAACGTTTGCATATTTGTATATAAAGAATATATAAAATGTTACAAATGTTGAATGTTATTTGCCAAAAGAAATGTAAAATAATTGTTCCATCAAACACCGCCAACCCACTCATACCTTTTGGTCCGGTGGACCGGTTGCCAACCGTTGCGTTCGCTTCATCGGTATGGCACCTCATAAATGATTTCTAGCTTTTTATGTTCCAAAAAGCCTAAGAGCGAATTGCGATCTCTTTGTAATGACATACCATATACCATAGAACAGTACACTCCGAAAGAACGCGCTGAAATTGTACAGTTGTACATTCAAAATAATTTCTCCCGTAAAAAAGTTATTTTGATGTTTTGAAGCCGAATGTTCCTGAAAATGGTATAGAACATTTCTGGTTTCAACAAGACGGCGCTCAACCTCACTCAGTTCGTGCCAAAATCGATTTTTTGAAGCCATTGTTCCCCGGTCGGTTGATATAAAATATGGTGATTTTGACTAGCCTCCCTGTTCGCCAGATTTTACACCGCTGGTCTTTTTCCTCTGGGGCTACTTGAAATCAAAGGTTTATATCAACAAACCAAGGACCCTAGTCACAATTGTCACCAGAAAACAGTTCCCGAAAAAAAGTTTGGCAACATTTTTTTAAAACTTGTAGAACTCACTGCATTTACAAACAAAATTAGAGGAATTTTGTGGTGTTTCCAATGGTTTGGTGGTATACTTTAGTATTGTTGTGTGTGGATAAAAATTTGCTGAATTGTGATTTTTATTTTCATATTTAAAATAGTGTTCCAAAGCTGACTGCGGAGATGCCCCATACCATGGGTAAGCCAATATCAGATGAGAGCGATTCCTTGGGCGTTACGAAAAACAATTTTCATGGTCGTATTTCACGCAAAAATCCGTTCGTTTCATTCATAAACAAAAAAAACGTTTGGACTTTCGAAGAGCTTACCTTCACAAGCCTCAATCTTTTTGGGAGAGTGTTATGTTTACGGATGTAACTAAAATTAATTTGGGGATCGGATGGAAGGGAGATTGTTTGGAAAGAACCAAACACTGAGCTAAAAACTAAGAATTTGGTAGGTACAATAAAGCATTGTGGGGGTTCAGTTATGTTGTGGGATTCTATGGCAGCAAATGGGGCTGGAACTATGGTGTTTATTGAAACAACGATGACCAAGTAGATTTATTTAGACATCCGAAAGCACAATTTACATCGAAGTTCTCAAAAACTTAATTTGCCCAATATGTTTTGGTTCCAACAAGACAACGACCATAAATACACTGCTCACATTAAAAGATAGTGGTTGTTGTAGAACACACAAATAGTTACAAACGTCACCGCAATCTTCAAATATAAGCCTCCACAAAATGGAGTCATGATGGGAGAAAATGCGTGAATTTTTCCGCAGGAAAACTAAGTAGTGCTTTTGCGCAAATGACATATCTGTTCTCGAGTTGCAAGCTTGCAGCCCTAATTTCAACCTGGCGGATTTTGTTCTTTCCTTCTTATTTCGATTTTAGTTTTATTAACATTTATCTGAGAAAATATTCCTTCCACATTTGCTACCTACAAGTGCTACTTAATTTTCCATTACAAATAATTTATAATTTTTGTTGAAATACAATTATGTACATTTTTATGATACCCAAAACATATTTAAATCTATTCTTGCACATTATTGCAAAAACTGTAAAATTTTGGAATAAACTGTAATATTTGAGGGAATTCTGTAAAACTGCGTAGCGACCGAAATAATTGTAATTTACAGATAAACAAAAATATTTACATAAAAATGATTTCCACACACATATTCTGAATATTAGTCAAATCAGACCATAAAAACACATTTTCGTAAATATCTCGATTTTAGCGTCACGTATCGGGTACATTTTTGGTAAACATTTTTTTCTATATAGCTTACATATATTAGGAAAATGAATTAAATCGCACCATAAATAAAACTTATCAAAATATCTTGGCTCCAGCGCCATTTATCGGGTCCGAAAAAGAGGTAAACACACCTTAACAATAAACAGATATATGATGTGAATATGGCTTTGATACGTTCATGCACATTTTCGTAACCCCTGAAAGTACGCAATTTCGGTATTTCAAGACCTTCAGACTTTTCCGGAAAAAATTTAGAATTTTCGGCTCCGTTTTGTTTTGACCGCATTCCACACAAATCCAACAAAAAATCCCCATACAAATCGGTTGATGTCCACCGAGTTATGAGCATACATACTAAAGATGGGCTCGTGAATACTTTTTTACTTACACTCACTACTCACGCGTGTTCACGAAAGTTGGCATTTTTCAAAAAAAAATTCACGCATTTTTCCAAACAATTTGACGCATAAAAAGTAAAGTGTTTATATAAATAATATGTATATACAAATAATGGGCTTTTAAGGGCTGCTTTACTTAAACGCCAAAATTCACGTTAAGAGGTTACTTAAAGCTATTTTCAAATTGATTTTGACACTTACACTTTAATAAAAAATATTGTTCCTATTGTATATTTTTGAAAAAAAAAAATTAAAATAATAAAACGTGATGAATGTGTTAAACTAAAATAGCACCACAAGGACATCCAAACTGTGTGCAAGTCGATTCAACTCCAAGGAATCCAGGGGTAAAAATTTTCGGCAAAAAAAAAGGTTTTTCATGGGGAATTTAGCTCTTTTGCCCCATCAAACGCAATCTGAATTCTAATTTCATTAGTTCTCATTTTATTTTAGCGCAATTTGAGCAAGGTTGATTAGAGATCAGTCAAAGGCTACTTAAAGCTAAAAGCCATCGTAACTAATCAACGTCTTAAACGTGTTTTAAGGAAATCTAATATATATGACTGTAAGTATTTACAGGTTATAATTTAACAATAAAATTTGGTTTACATTTTCACTGGGTATTCGGGTTTTTAACACCAAAACTAAGTATTTAAGAAATTGTGAATTATAATGACGTCATCGTAAAAAAAACTTATACACACGCATTTTCACGTCGAAATTATGTTACATATGCTCACGTAGAAGTTATGGAAATCAAATCACATTCACGCAGGCTTACGTGAAAGTTATAAATGAAGAATATAAAACTTACAATTCCGAGATTGAAATTAAAATCCCGCAAGTGTTTCAGGATCGACATCTCTAATATACACGTATGCATTATGTGTTACCTTTTTGTAAGCGCAAAAATGTTGCCACTTTGCATGCAAAACCGTTCGATACTAGAGATACAACCTTGGAAGAAATCATATGAGTTTGACGTTTGAATATGAACACTTGATATGAGAAGAAATTTGACAGTACATTTTTCTGAAAAATTTGGAATATTTGTTTTTGGAGGGCAATAAACGAACAATGGCTTGTAAGAAAGTAGCTACTGAATTTCAATTTCTCAGCCGCAATGGCAGCAGGATGCTGCCATACATTTCCTCCTGGCGCAATTCAAGTTCCCGTGGTGATGTTGACAAAACGACACACACTGGGCAGGTACGTAGAAACAAATTTCACTTTAGAATCTGTTACGCAAACGATTTGTTTTTGTTGTATTTGATTTCATTCACAAATCCTTTGTATTTGGTTTTTATATTAGGTTTTCGAAAAGGACGATTATCGTAATGTGCGTTTCGTGAATGCCAAACGTTATGTAAATGAAAATTGGGGTATTGAATTAGTCGATGAAATACCACCAAAAGTGGTTACCGATCGTGTTGTTTATTGTGATGGTGGGGATGAACATCTGGGCCATCCCAAAGTCTATATTAATTTGGTAAGTGTGTAAAGAAAGGATTAAAATAAACTTTATAATCTATAACCAAAGATATCAATGGCAAGACGTGCATGTGCTAGACATTGGTCAATCCAAACTAGTAAACGAATTGTTTTCATAGAAACTAAAGCATAAGTTTGCAATTTTTTCTCAGTAATATGTGTAAATAGTATCACAAACGTTGTGTTCTATAATAGTGATACAACTTGGAAAAGAACTCTCATGAAATACGAACAGAATTGGCTTTTAAACAAACAATTGCAAAATTTACAAATTACATTATCAGTCACTGCATGATCTCGAAGTAACCTGGGTTAAATATTTACAATATATATTTTAAATTAAAGATAAATTCATAAAGAATAATTCAACTGCAACAAAGTCAAAATAAAAATACGAGCTACAAAAAAATAACGTATCACATACCCCACATTTCTCTAAGCTTCTAAATCGTGCCATTTTTGACAATGCCCGCAACTTTCTGATGGAACTGATGATATATGTGAACCATGCACAAGACTTTGTAAACCATAGTTCATAGCAGGAAGAACACGAAGAGCTTGGCAGGCGGTAAAAAAAATGGAGCCCAATTCTTTTTAAGGATGTAGTCTAGTGTTCCGGCTTAATTTTCAAGTTTTTTTTTTTTATTATTGACATCTTTAATTGTACAATTAAAAAATGTTTGGAGTTTATTTTACGATATTTTTTCAGTATTTTTCACACCTAAAAAAAGGTCATCTGAGACAAAAAATTTAAATAGAATATTATTCTGTAGACTTGCCATTGCAAGTAGTAGATTTAAAAATTTTTATTAAAAAATACCAAAATAGCAAAGTTCTAAACAAAATTTTTGAAAAATCGCCTTTTTTTTTGTTGAAAATCGGGGTAAAAAATAGGAAATAATGATTAAAAGTAAACAATTCTACTACCTGCGAGAGCCATTGGCGTGTAGAATAACCTATGAAGAATTCTTTCAAACCAATTGTGCTGGGCCGATCAAAAAACGTTGTTTCGAGAAAAACGCTTTCAAAGGTTTCAAGTTATACTCTCACTTATTGTACTTTTGAAATACATAAAAATAATAATTTTTTGAGCACCAAACTACATCCTTAATACACCTCTAACAGTTCTAACAGCACATTAAACATTAAATATGTCTATATCGTATTCCTTATCACCACAACATTATAACGTTAAATAATGTAAAAAAGTTTGATGATTGACCAAATAAGCACTCTTTGCTGTTTTGGTTTTGCAAGGACTTAAAAATTTGTCCTAGTTGTTTGATTAATCGTTCATTTCTTTTTTAGGATCAACCTGGTTCTCACATCTGTGGATATTGTGGACTGCGGTTTGTTAAAAAAGATGAACATTAAATAAAAATTAATATGCTTACTTACGAAACCAATAACATAATATTTAAAAATTGTTCAAATAAAATAAAAACCTTAATTTAATTAGTTTTCTTTTAAAATACACTACGTTGTGGAACGTTAATGCAATCAATGCAAATACCGTCGACTCAGAGGTAAAAATCATTAAGAACATATTTGGCATAAATTCGGGTTTATAGTTAAAATCGGTTTTTACAGTTAAAAAGAAAAAACATGGGGGAAAACAATTTCTGCTGTTTATATCTTCTAAAATAATCTTTGACCACACTAAAATAATCTTTCTCGGGGTATGCCAATTACTCCTACAATTTTTAAAATACAGGACATTTATAATGTTTTTAATTGTCTCAAATTGAATAACGGATTCTGATACTTGTTCAAAATGGGTTAAGGTTAACACTATATGTGGAAGTAAATATAATTAAAATATCGTCGTCGTTCTGGCAGAATTCAATAAGTCAATTTTTTAATTTCTGAGTTAGTTTATGCAGTGCAGGGTGTGCTACGAACACGAAAAAATTAATTTACACTTAATGATTTCTGCTTGAACGACGACGATATATGTTAATTATTACATCTATTTTTGGAGTTTGTCATTTATGCCACATATATTTTGGAACTTGCCATCCATGCTACTGCCAAATACTTTGAAACAGTTATTTCCGTTTTCTTATAACTTTTAAATTTTGATAATCGTAATCGCTTGTACTTTCTTAATATGATGCACAGTCTGATGAATATATCGTTATATGAAATCAAAAAAGCCGTAAGTTACATTTAGAAAATTTTACAGGAAACTCAAAAACTTCCTAAAATGTAAAATAAATCAAATTTTTCCAATATATTTTCAGGTTAAGCTTATTTTTTTATTATCGAATTAGTATTTGAAGAAAAAGCAATTTTTGTATTATTTACAGGGCTATGAAACTTACGCCTTTGAGGATTAGTTTTTTCTGAAACCGAAAAGGACGTAAGTCAAATTAAAAAAATGGTTTTGGTAATTTTTGGAAATATTTTCTTATACGTTTTGTGGTATTATCATAAAAAAATTAAAATATGAATGCATCCATCTCCTTTTTACACAGAATTGGGTAGTAATGATCCCTTTAGGAATTAAATTCCATCTCCATTCCAATTACAAGGAATTGTAATTGGTACTTTAATGTTTTCAATTCCTTAGTAATGGAATTGATAAACTGTGGGTCGCTGAAAAAGAAATTTTTGCAAAGAAGCGTTTTCGAGGAATTTGCAAAAACGTGATTTTTGGCTCTTTTTTCAGCTACTGGTGCAAATCTTGATAACGGTTGATCCAATTGACATAAACTGTAAATCATTCGAAGTTTCTAACGAAAATGATGATGTGAAATGTCTTAATTTCCTTCTATTTTGTGTCAAGTTTGTCAACTGTCAAAGTGTCATGCTGACTTGCAAAATCAGAAAAAAAATATGATTACAAAAATGGCGTCCGCTTTGCTAATCAGAAGCGCTCAACGACGTGTTTCTAACACACTTGGAAATCACCTTTTCTGATTTTGCACCCGCGAAACGCACCCATTAGAAGGGTACTATGAAAACGATATAAAATAAGATTGTTTATAGAACTTTTCTAAACCGAATATTTATCACAATATTGCCTTTTTTAGTACATATTAAAAAATTTCACCATCGAATTAAAAAAAAAACTTTAATTTGAACATCAACTTTTGGTGACTGCTCACACGGTCGCACAGTGTGACGAGTGTGGCCGAAATCGACAAAAAATTAAGTCATAATTTAAAAAAAGTAATAATGCAATTTTAAAGTAAAATTGTTGACAAAGACAATACAAAAAAAAATTACAAATTTTGATTAATACGGCCACGCTTTTAAACTCGGAACTTTATTTGAAAAAATTACTGACATGCTATTTTTTCATTTTTATTTGCTAGGATAGGTGAGCTTTACTTAATTCTTATATTATGAAAATGGGGCAAATCTTTGTTCATGTGTCAAAAACACATGATGAATACCGTTGCTTTAAAAGTGTATTGGTAAATAATAGGTCCGTTCCCGTACTACAACGCGGGTGAACGCATTCGCCCAAAACAGCCCAGAAAGCGTTCCCGAACACAAAAAACTTGCAAATGAGAGTAGAGAAGAGAGAGTAGTTGTCTTCTTCTTCTTGCACGAAATAGCCCGCACTTTTTCTTCGGAAAAATGTTAAAAGTGTCAAACAATCAGCTATTTTGTATTTATCAGCTGTTTTGCTTTTATATTGAAAATTTAAAATTAATAAATAAATAAAGAATTTTTAGAAAAATAAGTGTTATTTAAAATGGAAAATGTTCGAAAGACATTTAAAAATTAATTAAAAGTTTATAAGTTAATTTCTAACTACATTCTCCACAAGTTAATGGCGCAATTGTCTGTTCTACTTCTGACGCTGTAGAAGCTTCTGCTATTTCTGAATAATGCAAATGGTGATTGTGAACCAGAAGATTCTACAAAAGTAGTCAGGCGAACCATTTTTGTTTAATTTTTTCATTATTTATTTATTTTCGTGCAAGATTTAACAGTTTTTATTTTATTGAATATCACATAAACTTTGTTTTTTGAATTTAACTGTCGTTAAAATTTGACGTTTTGTTTCGTGCAAGAAAAGTGGTTTTGTGCGTTCCCGTACTTTTGTGCATTTTTGTGTATCAGAGAAAGCATTTTTCGTTTACTCTTAGTTTACCAGACTTTACCCAAAAAGTACGGGAATGGACCTAATATAAAAATAAATTCTAACTAAAAAGTTTGGTAGAGTAAAAAAAAGCCCCTTTTTGTTATTCAAACGAAAATATTAACGCAAGTATGTAGAATAACACTTAAAAATTTTAGCTGCTTCTATCTGCTCCTTTTTGTTCCAAATTAATTTTTTCTAGTGGCACCTTCATTAAAAATAAGAGAAATTTTCAACTTTTGGCTAAGCAACAGCGGCCTTCAGTACACAAACAGGCTTGCTGCTGTTGGAAAACTTGTTACAAATAATATAGCAATATCAAATAAAAGCGATACTATAAAAAAGATCTGAAACATATAATTAGCAAAATTTCTGAAAAGTGGTCTAAAACTGGAAGGGTGAAAAAGAAGTTCGAGGAAAAGCATTATGTTTGACTCAAATTTTTACTTGGATTCGGATGACATAAGATTCTTTTTTTTTTTTAATTTCTTAATATATTAATTGCTGGTTCCATAGAAACCTAGCACAAGCGGCGGCAGTCATCAAGCTCGGTATGAAGATGCATCTGAAAGAACAAAACGTTGGCGAATGAAAAACTTACTCCGTGCATATCCGCATGAGGAAATAACAAGTGCTGCAAAAAAGGTACAAACGCAAACCCAAAATAATACTAACGAGTCTTTCTCAATTAACCAAGCACTGTTCTACGGCTTTGTTCTACGATTAAGATTTATCGGTGAGAAAATACAACGTTTTACTATCAGCTGTAAATTCAATCTATCCTAATTGCTTTTCAAATTACAACAGACTAAAGAAAGCAAAAAATTAATTACTTCCATACCCAATTGCTGCTTCAGAAGTCTCAGCTGAAGTTAATTTACAAGATTTGCTTAACGAGACAACACAAATGAAGCAGAAATTAGTTGGAATATTTTATTTCAAGGAAGTCATTAGATGAAAGTGAATTAAATTGTTTAATGTATAATGAAATAAATATGTGCCTACGAAAACGAAAAATGCTCATCATTTTTGATCGTATTTGCAGATTTTTGTGGAAAGTGGGCGTGGCAGTAATCGGATTATACTTACTTTTTGCAATGGTTATAAGTATAAAATATAATAATTCAAATAACAACAAATTTTTTTAGTCATATCTCACATAATGTTTAAATTATAGTCTTTTAATTTATAAGTTTGTACAGGAGGTGGGCGTGGCAGTGACGGGATTAGGTTTGTTTTTGCACCATATGTTTTTATAGCCAAAAAATTCATATGTGCAAAATTTCATCGCTATATTTCACATATGTTGGAGGAAGTAGCTTTTTAATTTTTCTGTTTATATAAGAGGTGAGAGTGATTGGATTAGGTTAATTTTTATGGCCAAAAACAATATATGTGCAAAATTTCACATATGCTGGAAGATGTGGCTTTTTAATTTTTCTGTTTATATAGGAGGTGGGCGTGGCCGTGATTAGATTAAGTTAATTTTTTGACCATATGTTTTTAAAGGCAAAATAGCCGTATGTGCAAAAATGTATCGCTCTATAACAGTTTTTTTTTGAGTTTTGGCCACCGATTGTTTGGTGATATTACACTGTGGGGCGCAAGCATGAACCCCTGTCCGAAAGAGAGAGGTAGCAAAAATAGGTAGTTAGAAAAAGACAGGCGAGTTTCTTTCTTTTTCTTACTACCTATTTTTTCTCATTTAAATCATTTTTGTGGGTGCTGCAGCATTTCAAACTCCAGCATTTTTTGTGCTAAAAAGATCATCTGCATAGATTGCATTAGTTAGTAGTTACTGAAAAAATTGCCAAAAATGCATTTGCTAAAAGACAAAACAAAAATTTGTTCATCATTTCATTGCGAAAAATGTTATATATTGTTAAACAGAAATTTTTTTTCAGCAAAATAAATAAAATGTTACCATTTTTAAAAGTCCCTAAAAAGTAAATACAGTGTCGTTTAATATCGACCTTTTTATATTGGGAAAACGTAAACTCTTCTCCGATTTTTTTCGCTCTTTTTAAATATTACCTTTTTTTATTAATGCCTATGATGCCATTTTTTCCTTATTCCGCATGTATTTATGTAAGACAAATGAACATTTTACCTAACTAAGAAAAAAACTGTTTATTTGCATTCTTCTTTTTATTTTTGTAACAAAATTACTATCGATAAGTAGGTGCAATGTTATATAAATGATTGCAATGATTTTGATGACATGCCGTACTCTAACAACAAAAGTGACACAACTCAAAATTTAAATTTTTTCAGGAAACGGCAAAAAAAAGGTTTTTACTTACTTATATATGTGCATTTAAAAATGTATTCTATGGAAAATGATATGCCATTATATAATAAATTTTCAATTTTGAGTTGTGTCACTTTTGTTGTTAGGCTGTGGTTATAATGCGAGTATACTCGGCGAACACCATGAAATTGCTGTTGCACCGAACACAAAGAGAGAGTCTGTACTCACACAGAACACGATATGCTCGGTGGCAGGGTAGCAATGAGTTATTTTACAAAACAGTATCGTTAGTAACTATTCGTTACATATAAAATATTATTAAACAAACGAGTATATTTTGGCAAAAAGCAACTCTGCAACGAGCTGAATGTAACCACCTTGACCGAGCACGGGAGAAAATGTTTTGTGTTCGTCGAACACCGAGCACCAATATAACCAGGCGCTTAGGGTGCGATGTGTTCAGAATGACTAACTATTTCAAAAATATTGCTTCGCTTTCCTGTTACTTTTTCGCTAAACGTAAGAAAATTATATTTAAGAGTGTTTTAAAAAATTTAATTAAAAAATGGCATTGAAAATAACTTATAAAATTCTGATTTGAACAGTTGCAATAGGGGAGTTATATATAGGGGAGCTGGGGGTTGTGTTGTGAGAAGAACTGTGTGGGAAAAAAAAAAAATTATTTAGGAAACTGCAATAAATTTATAGTAAAAACATCTTAAAACCCAAACTATTTCAAAGAAAATAAGTGTTCATATAACAAAACCGGTTGGAAAATATAGAAAACTCATAAGCATTTAAATTCGAGAATACATTAGTTGAATACAGTAGTATGAAAATTGGTAGAAATTAAATTTTTGTGTTTTTCCTCAAATGGGCCGAAATTTAGACTGTTACGTTACAATCGAACGCATTTTTTGGCATATATCTCATCAATACCCCTTTAATGATTGCATATGAAAATAGGCCTAAAGACTCACATTCCACCTTTATGAGCTTAAAGTCCATTCCCTGTCGTTTTTGAGTTATACACCTTTTAAGGCGGACTGTTACGTTACATTTTTTGGAAGTGATTTCGGAGGTTGCCTTATATGTAAGCAAAAGTCAGCGAATTTAGTAGATCCCTTTTATATCTGAACGCATTGTTTACAAGCTAAAAGAGCAAAGAAACGCCTGAAATCACTAATTTATTGAAAAATAATATTTTTAAACTTTTTAAAAGCATATATGTGCGGATTGTTACGTTACACAAAAAAGACTGTTACATTACTTATCGATTTTTGTTTACAGTTGAAGCGAAATTAATGCAATAAAGCATATTAAGTGAGTCAAAACGTATATTTTTTGGTTCTTTAACTATTAGATAAGTTTAAATTTACTTTATGGTAAATATTACTTCTTTTATATTTTATAACATTGCACATTTTAAATATCAGATTTAAATTTACATAATTCCAAAATTATAGAGATAATTAATTTTATCCTTGTTTGGAAGTAATGAAAGCCACTATTTATAGCAGTGAAGTTACCCTCAACAACTTCTTCGATGGCGATTTTTGATTCGTTCCGAATGAAATGCAGCAATGAAATCTGATTTATAATTTACAAGGCAGCTCCGAGCTAGAACCTGCTTTCGCACGACTATTTTTGTAGTTGCACCAATATCAACAGCATATTCTTTTCTATGGAACTTTGCTAAATAGTTCGAATACATTTTTATTCCAAATTTGGCTTCGAATCCAGGAATCATTGCTGAGAAGAATTTATTTTTGAATTGCGATGATGGTCCGTCGCTCTAAATTTTCAAAACCTTCAGCAATTTTTGAATTCCGGTAAGAAACTTCCACATGAAAAGAATGATGATTTCCTTTATGTGCGGTTTCTAAGAATGAATAGCGCCGTCGAAAAATAGACTTCAAATACTCGAAAAAAAGTAGTTTTAAAAATTTCTCAACTTGTTGGACTTTGCGCAAAAAAACTTTTTAGTATTTTAGACTGTTACGTTACAATAAAAAAGCGACTCATTTCAAAGCCATCAAACTTGACTACCAAAAAGTTTTCTTTTATTATTTTGGCTGAATTAGCTACAATTTATTATGTTCTATCTTCAATAGCGAATGGATATTAAAAAACATCAAAGATTGGGTAAAACTTACCTTTTAGTTGTGCTCTGTATTTTTACCCCATAGACTCAATTGTCAAAGTGTAGAGCACATTTTTGTGCTGATATTCGTATTACTCGATACCATAAGATACATATTAACCAAAAATAAGAACAATTGCGTGGGATTTGAAAAAAAAATGTTGTTCATTGGTTTCGATTTACAAATTTCGGCCCAAATGCTTATAAGTTCTATATTTTTCAACCGATTTTGTTAGAAGGTCTCTTATTTTCTTTGAAATAGATTAGGCTTCAGCATTCAATAAAGAAATCATGGTTTAAGTTTTTTTCTTGTTGTAATTCACAGTGAAATTAAAATGTTTTTTTGAAATTTACCAATAAATGATGAAAAATCGTCGATAAATTCATAAATAGTTACTAAACCAATAATTTGTATAGAGTTGATATGAAATTCAATTGTCTTTCATTTGGTATAAAGTTATTTAAATCAGCTCTCAACACCGAAGATATTTTCGGATTCAACGTGCGATTTTACATAAGAAATGACTGTCAAATACCATAAACCAGACATTTTTTTTTTTAAATTTGTAAACTGGTGTTATTAAACAGCAATATGTTGCCTTTTACTAGACATAACTTTTAAAATATTTGTCGTGCAAAAACGTGCTTGTTTTATTCTTTTTTAATTATCTTAGATGTAAAAATTTGTTTAAATTATTTATACTAGTCGGTTACCCCGGGAACCGGAGCTATTTTTTTCTTGCGGAAGAAATCTCTATGAAAACAACACAAATAAATAAACAACAAAAAAAAAAGCAGAACCAACATTCTCTTTATGTGCTTAGTTTGCGAATAAAACCCCTTTCGGTGGTAGCGCTACTATGTGGCAGACAAAATAAGGCTCCGACAAAACTTTTTAAATGAGAGTACATAATTTGTCCCAAGGAATTTTTCACGCCAAAAACAAAATGGTAGAACTCTTCGATACTGTTTTTTTTTTTGCATAAAATCATTTACATAGCGTCTCGACTAGCTATAATTCATGTTAATGTTCCTGTCTTACTATTAAAATGTTTAGTCGATACACCTTATGTTATGTCATACCGAAAAAATCCAACATTTCGTCAAGACAGTACTGCTGCTTTGTTCATTTAAAAATGGCGCAAGTTAATTTTATAAATATATATCGAGAGTATGAGAGTTGAAAAGAAATACGTGGAAGAAAATGGGAAACAAATTTAACGCATATTTGTTGTTTACTGTTCAAAGCATTTTGTAAAATGAAATGCCTAAACATAATTTGCCCACTTCATATTTTGACAACTATCAGCTGCTCTGACACGAACATGAACATTGCTATGAATTATAGCTAGTCGAGACGCTATGTTAGAGATAAAAACCTCCACTCGCCTTCTAAATCTTCTACCTCTTCATTTTAATCATAACTCTAATCAATCAAATGGCATTTCGTTATCAGTATTGCCACATACTGTGTGACAGTGAAAATATACTTTACTCGAGACATAGCTCGAATCAAGGCCGTATTTAGGGGGGGAGGAGGGGGAAGAGGTTTTGGGGGTTCTGACCCCTGGCTCCCCCCCGAAATGTGGAAGCTTTCTTCTATTTTTTGATATTAATTGCCAGTGGATGAAAAAAAAGTCAAAATAAAATCTTTTGAACAGTTTTTAAATATTTTTTACTTCCATCGGTTTCTTTCTAAAAAGTGAAATATAAAAAAATAAACTTGAAATCTTAGTTACACTATGCGACCAGATCCGATTTGTTTTCTTTGACATGAGGTTTGATTTTTGATACAAAAAGAGAAGGTGATGCTGAGCAATTCTGCATTTATAGTTTTTCTAGGTCAGTAACTGTTTTTGATTTACAGTTTCGGGTTTAGGGCTCATTTGGAGGGCATTCCAATTTTTAAAAATGGCCACAAATTCTATTTTAGGGTTTTCCATCCCATTTTTTCTAAAACGTGGCGTGATGGGAAATTTTTGAACTCAGATTCGTGTTCAGTATAAAAAATTCATTCACAAACACTAGGAACCATTTTATTGGCAAAACCCATGTAGGATAGTAATAGTGGATCAGCTCCAAAGTTCTAGGAAACAAACTTCAAATGTAATTAATTCTTTAACCTAGGGATGTGCACTTCAGTTGCCCTCTGCCGACGTCGTGTGTAAGAAGGTGCTAGAAGCGGGGTGTAAATTTAAAGACGAGCGGTGGTGGTTTTATTGTGTGTACACATACACGTTATTGTTGTTGTCTTGCCAAAAGCACACATAAATGTGCATGTATATGTGCAAAAAACTAACATAAGGAAGAGAGTACACCAGTGGCGGATACAAAAAAAATTTTCTGGGGGGTCATAAATATTAAAAATTTTCCATATATGTATTTAGAATTTTTATATCAGATATTATTATTTTATGTATTTGAAAATTTTTTGGGGGACGAGCGGGGGGAGTGGGAAATAGCCCCATTTAGCCCCTTGCAACTGCCACTGGCCTAACCAATTGTGAAGCAGAGTGACCAGGTTATGTTAAAATAACCCGCATTCTTCTTTTAAATTTAGCGACCAAAATATGTCCGATTTACACATTTATATTACCATTACCAAAAGTAAATCAGCTTTCAATTTATAAAACATATCTTGTGAGATAGAAAAAAACAATTAAAAAAACAAAAATAGCTCGAATAACTATAAATTGTTAACTTGGCCACACTAATGTGGAGAGTGAGTGAATAAAACTGAGAGCGCCCTGGCTACTGCCAGAACGCCGAAGAAATGTGAGCATTGGCAGTAGGAATGCCAACTTATAACGAATTTCTCGAATTGTTGGGAATCGACTTCAATTTTAGTTAGTTGTAGGGAATTGGGGAGTGAGATCGTTTTAGTGGGCGACTGAAAATTTTAATTTTTTCTCAATTTGTAGATATGAAAAGTATATATTTTTTGTGTTAAGCCTTTTATTAATTTTTTATTTTTATTATTCTTTAATTTTTGTTAAAAGTATTTGCATACATTACATACATGCATAAAAGTTGTAATTGTAAACAAAAATATTCTTTACTTTTTGTGTTAATTATTAATTTGATCTAAAATATAGAGGCATCCATGATCAGCACGCAGCAGTGCGTTTGCTGCTTCTCTTTTTTCGATCTCTCAAAGTAACAACCAAGCAGGAAAATTACATATGCATTTAATAATATAATTAAAAAGTTCCACAATACAAAGGTAATTGAAAAATTCTTTCTTTTCCTGGTAACGCAATTACTAGGTTTATGAAATCAATCCAAAAAGCATGAGTAAAGTATAGCTAAGTACGAAGTTTTCTTATGCATTCACGTTCACACTCTCTACAGGGACGAAATCAATAAATTCATATCCATATACATACACAAAGGAATCCCATTTGTTCTCTCATACTAGTAACTCTTCCCCTTAGCACAGCGTTACCCCTCGTCTAGCCCTTATGAGTATAGCATCAGCTCATATGTGTTTATTGCCCATATGTGTCGAAGTGCACATCGCTACTTTAACCCATTATTGCTCAGAGCACCCCGACTCGGAAGACCTCTTTCAATGCAGTAACTGCACGATTTTCGGGAATATAAGCCAACCTCATCCGGATTCCTTATCATGGCCCAAATTCCCACTGATAATCATTTGAAAAAAATGAGCCTCTGACTATTTTTAGTATTTTTCGTAATTGTTTTGAGGTCGAGCTCATCATTAGTAATGACAAGTCAATGTCAATTTTCTTCGAATGAAAACGGTCGTTTACCAGTGGCACGAGCTGTTCAAAAGTGGTATTGACTCAATCGAATATGATGAACGCAGTGGCAGACCGTCGACATCGAAAACCGACGAAAACGTTGATAAAGTAAAATAAATTTTGTTTCGAGGATTGGATCAAGCGCTGGCATAAGTGTGTTGCAGTCGATGGCGATTACTTTATAGATTTAGATGAATAAACTTGTATTTTTAATTTTATGAATAAATCCCGTGAACTGTTTGATCAAGGTGGTATTTAGATTTTTTTTAACAATTTTAGTTTTTCATTGAAAATGGAAAACCGAAGTAGAGGAAGTGACGAAGTATCGGGCTTGAAAGTGATGTAAAAAGCTTCATTTGAAGTGACAGCGACAGCACTGCTCGTTGATGATTATTTTGTTATTTGTGTATGCTGAGAGATGCCATTACTCATGTCCTCTGTCGCTCATTTATTATTTACTCCCGCTTAAGCAATGGTTTTTACAACGATGAATGCAATGCTTTGTTCAATGGGAGAATTTTAAAAAACTTACGACGCTAATATTTTAGAATTGGCTTAACCGATTTCAAATTTGATTCAAATTTTTGGCTAACCTACTCGTCAAGCTATTTAAATTGATATATAATAAGATAGTGTAGCACTTCTGGATCTTCTAGAATAAGGATGTAGTTACACTAACAAATGTATAGATGGTTGAAAACCATAACAAATAAAAAAAAAAACCGCCTTTTTCAACTTTAGAGTTCGTAAGCTAGCTACATAAACTACATCTATTTTATTTTTAAATAAGTATGATTAGAATAATAGCAAAGTCTATTATTATTTATTATCTTTAAAAACAATAAAACCACTACAAGTATTTGACCCTGTCTGGACCAATAATTTTTTGCCCAACTACTTCACAAATGATACACTTTGATTGTAAAACAAATTGTATAAATTTAAAGTTTTTCTTTATCAATTGATGTTTTGTAAAAATAAAAATAGTATATTTTATTATTATATTTGAGAAAACAATGTTTTGGAAAAAATTATTTAGCAAAATTTTGAACACCCCTTCGGCACGTAATGCTTACCGTCGCACGGACATAGAGAAAGTTTCCCATACTGGACAGGTAAGTAACAACATACTTCGCACTCCTTTCATTATTTAGTTATCAGTGGTTGGTAAACAAAATGCTTTTTGTTTTTTTTTCATTTCATTTTCTTTAAATACACTTTGTTAAAATAAAAAAAAATGTGTCTGCAGGCACTCACAGTAGAAGTAAAACTTTGTTGTTTATATAAAAATAATTAGAAAACATTTATAAAACATTCTTTTGAAGTTCTTGCAGTCTTCTATTCTCTATTTTGTTGTTGATTTTCTTCTGTTGATACTCTCTCAGCCATTCCAGATTGAACGTAACAAAAAAAACCAAATCTCGGCCTGATCATTTTAGATTTGCTTCAAACTTTGTCCATGGTTTTCTTTTAGACCAAACCCAACAAAAAGGTATACAAAAAAATTCCGGTACGGTTTTCCCCGGAGTTGCCAGAGCGAACCAAATCTCCGAAATTGACTGTATCGATTCACAGAATCGTCCATAGCTTAGACATTATGCTACCGACATGCATGTATAAGATACCGTTGGAAAGGTAATAAGACGGACAAAATATAATATAATTTTTTAGGAGACTATGAAAAATTAAATCTAGAGGTTAATTTTCAAAGTCACGACAATTTCGTTATTCGTTATAAGTTATATATAAACAGGTTAATGAACAAATGTAGTCAGTCATCACAACAAGAATGTATATATGTAGAGACGGGCAAATTAAACGGCCGTTTCGGAATCCGTCACAATTCCTCATCAGTGATCTTAGTGATAGTTCTTAATCTTTCAATATCCTATATAAGCTACTAATATTTGAAATCATAACCTAGAATTACAGTTTTGATTCCAAATATCTTCACTGAATAGAGATATTGAAAGAAACTACGACTACTGTTTTATACACTTATGTTGTTGTTTTTTCCCCATTGTAGCTAGTCTGCATAACAGTTCGTTTTTTGAAAGTCTAGTACATGAGAGAGTGTGTGTGTTTGTGAGAAAATAATTCTAGGTGTCATTTTTTCTGAACGGTTCCCATTCGATCAGTTCATGATAGTTTTTTAGGATAATATAATTTAATTTTGTTAATTTTTAAAATTAATTATTTTTTAAATTAATTCATTAAGATTTAATTTGCAAAATTCGTACCATAGTCCCGAATATTAAAATTTTGTGTTCCTTTAAGAAGATTAAATTACCTTTTCTTTGGCTTTTTATTCGAGGTGGTGACTCACATTGTTCAGGAGATATGAGTTTTTTAATATTTTTACAGAGCATTAAATTAGAAATTAATATCATTTTTATTTTTCAACCAATTTTAATTAAGCCTAATTAAGCCAAAACAAAAATTACGTTTGAAAAATAAAAACGATATCAATTTCTAATTTTATGCTGTGTTAAAATATTAAAATACTCATATCTTCTTAACTATTTGAGTCACCACCTCGAATAAAAAGCCAAAGAAAATGTAATTTAGTCTTCTTAAAGGAACACAAAATTTTAAATTTTAATTTTCGGGACTATGATACGATTTTTGCAAATTAAATCTTAATGAATTAATTTAAAAAATAATTAATTTTAAAAACTAACAAAATTAAAATTTATTTTGTAGTACCTTATACATGCGTGTCGATTGTATAATGACTGAGCTATGGACGATTCTGTGAATCGATACAGTCAATTTCGGAGATTTGGTTCGCTCTGGCAACTCCGGGGAAAACCGTACCGGAATTTTTTTGTATACCTTTTTATTGGGTTTGGTCTAAAATAAAACCATAGGCCAAATTTAAGCCAAATCGGAAAGGATGAAGTCGATCGCTCTTTACGTTCAATCTGGAATGGCAGCTCTACACTTATCGGCACAAGCACTACGTACGTATATAACACAAGAGAGGAAAGTTCCGCTATATGCAATCAAACAGAAGCTACTTGGCCACTAAAGCACATGAGATAAAGCTACGAGAACTCGACTTTCTGCTTGATTGTATGTAGTCTATCCCTATATTCACGGTTGCCACTTTGGTCCTTTTGGACCAAAAGTGGTCCTTTTAATTTCGTTTGGTCCGCTGGTCCTTTTTTTTCTGAATTGGTCCTTTTTCAAAAATATTAAGTAATTAACTTTCATATGTAATGTATGAGTCACTCTGTGACTAAAAAATTTAATGTTAAAAAAATCAGTGTAAGAAAGTTGTAGTAATGTAAGGTTATATTAAGCAAACTAGTGTCTTTATTCAATGCAGTAAAATTATTTGGAATTTTTCAGAACACACTTGATGAGATTTTTTTTAAAAATCACTTTTTTGACCCAAATTTTGTTTATTTGAATTAGGGAGAGCAGGCCCTTCCCGAAAAACGGATTTTTGGCATTAAAATGTATTTAATAAATAGTAAAATAACAAATAAAAGAAACTAAATGGATACATTACGCACTAAATTCGGTGGCCATTTTGGTCCTTTTTCGCGCGAATTTTTTACTTTTTTTAAGTATGATTTGAATACAAATACCTTGACCTTTTAATTTGGGCGACACAAGTGCAATTTATGCATGATGTATTCATTTTTAGTCATATCTTTTTTTTAGTTACTTGTACTATGTGTAATCTGAACATTTACCAATAATTTGAAAACAATAAAATATCTTTTTTTCAATACGCCTGCCTAATTGAATCCGCCTTGCTGGCAATGGCTTCATCAGTAAGTCTGCCATCATGTTTTCGGTCGGACAGTAAGTGCAACTTTTTATCTACTTAGTCCTTTTGAAAACAAACTCGCGCGTCTTTGTGCTTTTATTGGCCAGAAACCTGAAAACTTCTCTCCTTCAATCGGTCTCAAGCAACATTGTCTTCGTACAACTTAGTTGGTGCGCTCATTTGTTGATTAAATCCACTCAAAATTCGCCGAAGTCACACCAAGTCTTTGCATGCTTCTGATAAAGATGTAAACACAGACCCGGTCGATGTAAGAGCATCTAAGTTGCTGACGAAATCTACTTTGGTTTCGATACTACTGAGTAGTAAAGATTTAGCAACGCCATTCTGTTGAGGAGTATATGGCACTGTTTTTTGGTTTTGAATACCGTTTTTTTCTATATCTGATTTCAAAAATGACTTTACATTTGTATTCATCTATAAAAGAATATACTTTCTGCCTTGTTATTTTTTGATTTGTCGATATACTTGATTTATTTCCAGTCCCAAAAATGTTCTTTGTATCTGAATTGCTAACCATTTTGTTGTTGTTGTTTTTGATATTGTTTAATGTGATATATGTTTTTACTATATAACAATCTCTTAAAATATTATAAGTAGTTTTTACATTTTATACACTTTTTAATACATATATGCTATATGAACTTGTAAGCACTTCTTTTTTTGTTTTTTCTGCTAATATATAATGTGATATACTTATGTTTGTACTATATAATAATCACTTAAAATATTATAAGTAATTTTTATATACCTTTCATTACATATGTGCTGTATGAATTTCTGAGCACTTTTTTTTGTTTTAGTTTGATGTGATATATGAATGTATTCTCTAGCAATCGCTAAAAAAATATTATAAAATTGTTATACACATTTTATAATGTGCTATATTTACTTGTTAAATAAACAAAATAATTTTAAAGAAATTTGGTCCATTTTTTTCCATTTTGGTCCTTTTTGCTTTTGTTTTTGGCCCCAAAAAAAGTTTTGATGTGGCAACCGTGCCTATATTACTTCGTTCGCTAAACACTAACAACCAGTGTGGCCAACTCAGCGCTTCTCCCGCTGATTTTAGCGCTCAGCTCGTTTTTTCAATTTAAAATATTTTCGAAAAATCGAAGAAATTTTCATTGACTAGAAGTATCAGATGTTTCCCTGTATTAGTGAGAAAGTTCAGATGTTTCCCTGTATTAGTGAGAAAGTTTAAATATATTGAGTTTTCTCGCACTTTTATAAGGAAAAAAATTTAACGCTTTTTTTTAAAGAAAATACGCGTTTTATTCCTCATTTTAGCGGATTTTGAAAAATAAAAGTAGGCCACACTGCTAACAACAGCATAACTTCGTTTCTTATTAGCTTCGTATAAGTGCAACAAGAACGCGATTTTCGTTGCAACATTTTCGACTTACCCTCGCTCAAAAATATTTTTTGTTTCTGAATTTTTTTCAGAAAATTTAATTTTTTGAAAAACTTGTGTAATAATATGCTTAATTTTGTGTATTCCTGTGATAAGATATATCAATTTCTCATACCAAGTTTGTGGCCAAGTTATACTGTCACAAAGAGACAGTGTTAATCTCTCCTCCACCACATTTTCCTTTACGTTGTACTCTAACAATTATCAGTTTTATTTTTAACACTTTAAAAATAAAACTGATCTACACCAGTTTAATTTTATAACAAAGCATTTACAACAACGCGATTTCTTATGGTTTTAGTACGAAAGTACAAGAAAGTGTGGAGGAGTACTATATTATCCACTGTAACAGTACAACTTGGCTAGAAACTTGGTATAAAAAACTGATATATCTTACTACAGAGCAAAAAGAATGCACAAAATAAAACACATTATTACACAAGTTATTGCAAAAGATTAAATTTTCTGAAAAAAATCTAAAAAAAAAAAATTTTTTTTAATGGCAAATACTTCTAACTCAAAACAGTTAATACTTAAAAAAAAGTAATATCAGAATAAATATAATTTTATTATTAATATTAATATAATTTTTTATGTAACAAGCCTAATTTTATTGCTCTACGCTTTGTATTATTGAAGTTATGATACAATATTTGGTGACAAGTTTTCCTAATTGATTTATATTTAATACTTAGTAGAATTCGCATAATCGAAAATTTGCTCGTAAATTTTGTTTTGCGGACGACAGCGCGTTTGGTCCAAGTGCGACAAAACGTGCTGGGCTGATTTAAAAAAAATCATAACTTCTAAACAAAATATGGACATACTTTGAAATTTCCACATATTTTTTAAAACAGTATTAGTGATGTTTAAGGTTCTTTTCGGATTTTTTCATGCTTCAGAACAATGTTAACTTGCTAATTGTTATAAACAATTACTTATTACCGTTATTTGGCGATCCAAAAAATTCTTCATAAACTATCACTAGAAAGGAAGTAGTCGTGAAATTTCCTCAAATTTGGTTGAGCAGATCCCGAAATACATCAAACTGAAAAAAATCTTCCTAAAATTGTTTATGTCAATAAGTTTAAAAACAAAATTTTTATGAGCAAAAAATTTGGGAACCATGTTTTTTATAAAAACTTACTAATTTTCCATATTTACACTAAAATCTGAGACTAAACAATTCTAGTAATTGATTTCACTAATTCTGACCCTACTAAAAAATAATATAATAGCACATTATAGTTTTATGTTTAACATTATATGCTTTATATACCTTCATGCTTTTATTCTTTGTAAATTTTACTAAAGACTGCATAAATCTTATTAAAATTTCTAAAATATTTTTAAAAGGTTTGGAGACCTGATGATTACCGCAACGCACGCTTTGTCAATGCTAAACGTTGGGTTAACGAGAAATTTCCAATAGTACTCTCTAATTCGCATCCAAAAATTGTTGTTACGGAAAGAATTATATTTTGTGATGGTGGTGGAGTTTTAGGACACCCAAAAATTTTTATCAATATGGTAAGAAGGCCTATCATTACATTGTTATTTCAAAGTAATACAAAAAAAGGTATTTGTTTCGGCTCCAAACTCCAAATTGTGAAGTTTATATCTTGTAACTTCATCCTACACGTACATATGTCAATTTATATAAATAGCACCAGCTAAATAAAAATTATTGTTTGTTTAGGATAAACCTGGTTCACAATTCTGCTTCTATTGTGGTCGAGAATACATAATGGGGGAGATAAAAAAAGAAGTTATTAAGTGCACATAATATCCTAAACACTTTGAACGCGGCTGCGATACGATTGGTTCTGCCAAAACTTTAAAGTTCGTGCATTCTTATGGCGACGAACGAATTAAAGACAACTCAATGACATGTCGCTACGACGTTGATTGGCGCTGTTGCAGACTTTAATGTACATATTTCCGTTCTGACATGCGACAAATAAATTTTGCTTGTTTCTGTTGTTTTCAAAGGTAAGTAATAAAAATAATTTTTATAAAATAATGCTTTTTTAAAAGTTAATGCTTTTTACTTTAGAAAAACCAATAATTTTATATTGAAAAAGTTTCCTGCTGCAGCTTTCTTGGTAACCAAACCACCACTATACGACAATTTGTTGCAGAAGGCTTCTCGTCGTGTCACTGTCGCGTTCAATGTATTTCGATCATAACAATAAATTTCTAAGTAAAACCAATATCATTGTTTTTCTTTTTATATCTAGGCTGTTGTGGTCAACGGTCAAGAATCGATAGCAAGAAAATGTTAAGAGTTCAGCTCTTGGTATATCATTATCTTCAAATCACTTAATAACTTGGTGCGTTATGTGGTTTAGTGCTTTCACATACTACTATGATTACACAGTGCAACAAACATTTTATGCGCGAGATTTTTCAACTGTTTTACAGTAATTTAGGGTATTTTTATGTATACACTTTTCCTCCATCTCTTACCCTTTCTCTTGAAAATGGCAGATAAAACAGAAACCGTTGAGAAAACTATTATACTGTTTTCGGAGAAAATGTTTCTTGTTAAAAAGAACACCCGAATAATCTACGAGGTACACTTTTTCCAGAATAATGTAAAAACAGAATTTTTGCATTACAATCGACCCACTCACACTACGTAAGTAAATAATGGAATCGTTTATTGTTGTAATTACATTAGGCTTCCATGTGAAACCAAAAAAAGTTAAAAAAAAAAATGTAATTGATTAAAAAAAAAATTTTTTTGTTGCCTCCACTTGGGATTGAACCACGGTCAGGAATTACTATTAAACCGTTGGAAAATCTCGCGAATAAGACAAAACTTGAAAATTTTTTGCACTGTGTTATTTGGAAAGCTTTTTACCACGTTTATATCAACTCCCTTTCAATGGTGTCTGTCTGTCTGTTCGAATGGAATTTCACAATCGGTTTTAAACTAACTTCCTGATGAGCTACAGACTTGAAATTTTAAACATAGCTCAGAACTGGATGGCAATGCAATAGGGAATATCTAAATTATTTTTAAATATAATATAATATAAAATATTAGCTTTTATTTATTTCCATATGAGTCGGTACATACAGTGTCGGACAGAACTAAAGCAGGAACTCTTCCTTGTTAACATTTAGTTCAATAAAATTTAAAAATATGCAAGCATGTACATATTTTTTTGTTTTTTATAAATTTAGTAAGAAGATGCACTTGTTGAAACAAAATAACATTAAAGATTGGTTAAAGTGTTTTTTTTTATTAACAGTGCTCAATATGCCTAAGCATGCTTTGACAAAACTGAAACACATACTTACTTTTGCAACCAATTGTTAAAAACTAACAACAACAACGTTCTTGCATGATTGTGCCGAAAGCGGTTGACTGCACAACGTTAAGACAATTTTGCTGTCACGATTCGGTGAGCTGGTCGAAGAATTCGCGTCGTTCCTAATCTCCGGACACTAGAGTCAATCGAGGAAGCCTCTAATACATTAGGGCGAATCTTGGTTGATTGCTACGAGATGGTGTGCAACGTAGGAGTAGACAAGGTAAGGCGGTCCCTTGGTGGAACGTTGAGCTTTCGAAACTCCGGAAAAACTCCAGGAAGCATCCGATTCGAGCCCTTAAATCTCGGTTGGACGCGGACTGGACTGCCTACCGTCAGCTGCAAAAGGACTATAAGAAGAAGATGAAATATTTAAAACTGGACTCTTATAGAAATTTTTGCAGTGAAATGGTAGATCAGAAAGGATCGGCGAGTCTATGCAAAGTTCTTCAAAGGCTAAGCTGGACTCACTTCTGAAGCCCGATGGCTCCTACACCAACTCTAGGTCAGAAGTTAATGACGTACTCCTTGCAACGCACTTCCCGGGTTGCAAGGTAGCTGCTCCTCAGAGCGCTGTCAATGCTCCTGGTCAGGTTGGCTCCAGTACCAGAAGGCTTGACTGGTTTATAGCCTCTAGGATAGTAACCGAAGAGACATTAATCCTCTAACCCGCAAGGTTGAAATAATAATAAAACAAACACCAGAATTTTTGTTTCCAGTTAACATTGATGAAAGAAAAATGAAAATGAAGTCCATTTTTTTGATTAGTTTTTGAGTTTAGCAGTTAGGTGAGAAAAGCGAAAGGCTGCCCTGATGCGGCCTTGTGGGTTTAAGCCAAAAAATAAAGATATATGTGGGCAATTCACAAGGTGTCTTATTTGGTGTTGTATCTTCTCATTTGTCATAAATTCTCATTTTTCATACAAAATTATACGAAATTATGATTATATTATGATTATACGACAGTATATGAGCGGACTTAAAACATTTTTTTTTAGATTTTTATAAAAAAAATTATATACGCGATAATTTTTCATCACAAAACAACACTTTGTACACATAAAAATAACTATAAACAACAATCGTGTGATGACAGAAAATGCAAACTGACCACAAATTATGTGTTTATTCTTTCATCAGGTCTGCCAATTAATTAAAAAAATAATAAATTTGCACTTGCCCATTAATTAAAATAGAGTGAAGGCGACCTTACGGGTTAGAGGGTTAAGGTTTACCTTTTCGTCATTAATTTATCTAATCATGCTAAAGCGGGGAGGGACAAATCTTATGAAGGTTCTGGAAAGGATCTTCACGGCTTGTCTCGCTCACGGATATATTCCACGTCTTTGGCGCTCGGTTAAAGTTGTATTAATTAATAAACCGGGAAGGGATAACTACGCTCTATCGAAGAGTTTCCGACCGATAAGCTTGACATCGTTTTTGCTTAAAAGTCTGGAACGCATGGTCGAGAAGCACATCAGGCTGAAGGTTCTAAGCCAAAACCCTCTCAATTCTCGTCAACATGCTTATCAGAGTGGAAAATCCTGTGAACCAGCTCTTCACGACTGTGTTAGTACAGTTGAACAAGGGCTGGAAGCAGCAAACTACATCCTGGAAGTGTTTGTCGATAACGAAGGGGCTTTTGACAACGCTACCTTCGACTCGATGTGCTCTTCGGGCAGACAATATGGTGTTGAAGAAATCGTTATTCGATGGATTCATACCATGCTATCCAAACGGCACACGAGTGCATTCCAGGCAAATTTAACATTTCGTTGAAATGTGTCTGAAATGCAGAATTTCGCCATACAAAAAGTGTCAAATGAAATTCTTCATTTCAGACTCATTTTATTGAAATGCGTCTGAAATGAAGAAATTAACTAGCAACCCTCAAACGCAAGGTTGTAAAAAACAGGACAAATTTAAGATCTATTACAGTTTTTTAGACATTTTGGATTTAGTTTTCATAATAGCTGCTCTTGTAATAAGAGTAACTCATTGTCATTCCCCCAATTTTCCACAATTGTTATATAAATTCTTGGTGTCCACATCCAATTGAAAGGCAACATTTTCATTTATTTTTATTTGCACGTAACAATACAACGTAATAATTATTCGTAGACTAGTGTTTTCTATATTTTTTATGATTTTTATGCAATTCATTCAATTGACGTAATATACATACGTAATACGTATTATCAACTTATTTTATTTCATTCAATTCATAGAGGAGATTACCTGGGTATGAGACAGCACCGGTATGAGACAGTCGATTGTTTACATCATACGATATTAATTTTGCCTATCTGACTACTGTCAAACTTTTCTTTTGGCAGGAGCCAGTTTTTGTGGTAACATCGAGAGTGAAAAGACTTATTGCTTGTATCAGCTGCAAAAATGGTGTGTGAAAATCGATCACGAAAACTTTTTTTGATTTTTTTTCAAAGTGATATATTTTCGAGTGGATTAATTGAAAAAGGTGAGTGTATTAGTTCATTAGCATTTAGAGTTTTACGTAGTTAAATGTGGGGAATTTCGAACCATGGGGAATGTCGAACCATTAGTTTTATCTGCATTATCTGACATTCGATCTATACGAAACTTTTGCCATTGTATTATTTCAGCTTTATCTCATATTTTCATTAGCAGTCGAACCGATGCTGTCTGCGATAATCAAGTGATTTTTGAGATTCCAAAAGTTTTTTTGTGTTTTAAAAATTACATTGCTTTTTCAACATTTTTGCGTAAAACCAAGAAGGTAAATATTTTTCAAATCATTGTGTGCGAATATTATTTACAGTCAACAAAGTTTTTTTGCATGAAATTTGGTTCTGTGCCTCATGAGGGGCTATTTTGTAGAACACAGCTTCTAGGGAATGTCGAACTACTTTTTGTGGGGAATATCGAACCACTAAGTTATATAGTAAATTATCGACAAAAAACTAGTTATATAGTTGTATATCATGATTCCTGCATCATTTGCGGCAAAAAATTGGCTAAGAAGCAACACGATTCATTGCAACGAGTGCGATGTGTACACATGACTAGTGTTTTTTCATAACGAAGTCATAAATAATCGTTTTACATCAATATTTGTTCGAATTTTCTCAATTCGCAAAGTGGTTCGACATTCCCCACGATTTTTCAAAATGACAAAATCGAATATTTTGGTATAATTCTTAAAACTTTACAACAAATTCGAATTTTTAAATTCTGCAACTCTCAAAACGAGGCATTTTGCTTTTAGTTTAACCTCCATTTCTCAAATTTTGAAAAATTACGATTTTAGGGTGAGTTATCAGTCAAAATCAAAGTGTGGTTCAACATTCCCCTATATTTTGCTATCCAATTTGGGATTATGGTTGGAAACAATTTTTTTTTTCGTTATGAGGCACTCGGTTATGAGACGACAATTAACAACTATTTTGATACATTTTTGTTACGAACAAATCATACGGCAGATATTTGAATTGAATATGTGTGTTTTATTGTATAATTTGCGTATATTAAATTCTGTAACAAATATTAAGGTATATAAGTAAAATGATATAAAATATGAAGTTAAAAATGCTTACCGCAGTTTGCACATCTGCTCACTTGTTCGTGACAATTGTGTGTGTTCGAACACTACTTAATAGATGCGAAACTTGGATGTGAAAACCGTTAAAATATCAAAGGAAAAGCAATAGAAAACGGTAATGACAAATATAAAGAGTACTAAATAATTCACCACAGTATTCCCAGTGACCATTCTGTCACAATTTTTTTTTATATTTTTAGCCATGTCAAGCAAAAAAGAAAATCGTTCATACAAATATATGCAGTTGAAATTTTTTTCTTGTTATTGTAGACATTTCTTGAGAAATGTGTAAAAATTGGAGAGGACGTTTTTGGACGATTTTTTAAAAACTTGTTAAACTTGGCACTTTTTTTTGTGTTTTAAGATGGTAATGGTACCTCAATACAAAAGCTGAAAATACATCAAAACTGGGTATACACTCAAAGAATAATACAAATAACATTGGGAAAGAATTTCATTAGATTTAATACAAAACTAAAAAAGTTGCAGGAGTTAGAAGTGAACCTACCAAGTAGTATGCAAAAAATGTTATTGTTGCCAATGCTTGACTTTCAATACTTATTTTTGTATGGCAAAATAAAAGCAATTTCCAAAATTATTTTTAAGCTCATCTAATTATAATTGATCTTCATTCAAATATTACACTGGTTTACAAATTTCAAGTCTTGAAAAGTACCAAGAACAAAACATGTTTGTGTGGTTAAATTGCCCCTCCTGAACACAAAAAATACCTCTCTTTTTTATGGTAAGAATTTTTACTCAGATCCTCGTGGAGTCCAAACGAAGAGTCCGATCGAGATGAACAGGGTAATTCATTAACATTTCCACCGATATACTGTTTGTTTTGATCAGATAACAAATGGCTGAGTTAAGGCTCCTCAAAGTTAAAAATTTGCCATTTTTTCAAGATTTTTTTCAAATTTTCAATTTTAAATTCAATTTATTTTTAATTAAAACTCAAAATCAGGGACATTTTTTTTTCGAATGCATAGTCTATTCAATTGCGAACATTTTAAGCCAAAGCTATCAAAATTGGATGAAAAATAATTGGATAAAAATATCAGTTTTAAGTCGCAAATTATTTAATTAAAATATTTTGAATAAACGGCAAATTTAGTATGTAAGTAAGTAAGTGAAATTGAAAATTTAGTTGTTTCACACAAAAAGATAATAGATAAAATCATAAATCGGAAACACAAATATATCGTTATTTAGGTGAATGACCCAAGTGAGAAAAAACATTTGTATGCTTTTTCGTATTCAGTGTACCCAAATAACATTTTTAAATAAAACAGCATAAACATTTTTTAAATAAAACAGCATATTTTAGGATTGCACACATATATAATTCAAATGTAAGTATTTATTTTTATTTGTTTATTTGTAAAATGTTTCCTTAACGAAAAGAAATAACTTAAAGACGCCTTTAACCAAATGGGTATAATTAAATCGAAATAAGTCGCTAAATTATATTTGTATTTTTATGTTTTGTATATAAGTATATAACAAAAAAATCTTTGTCGAAAGTATACAATAGTTTATTTTGCAATTTAATAACTAAAATTTAAATGAAGATCATTCTATACTGTATGTTTGTATGTAGGATTAGTGTTGTAGTTTTAAAAAATATAATTATGATAAATACAAAGCATAAAGTGCTCTAAAATAGTAAAATTTTATGATTTAAATTAAAATTATGTTTTGTGTATCAGTCAAAATCAAAAAAATTAAATCAAACAACAAAAATTTTGCCTTAGCCAATTTTAAAACTCATAATCATGAAAGAAAAAAAACCATAAGTTGCATTAATATTCCACTAATTTTGCTTAGGATATACATTTTTCTTTGATAATATGCAGTTGTTATTATATATTGTTGTATGTATGTATTAGTAGTAGTAATTGTAGTACTTTAGATGGACTTCAATTGAGACACAGTACCCGCAGTTGTTGTTGTTTTTCTTTTGCTTTTGTTTGTTGTTTGAATAAATTTTGTTGTTTGTTTGTTTGATTAATTTCTAATTAAATTGTCTCCTTTAATATTGCTCTTAAATAACAAAATACAAAACAAAAAAAGTGTTCTTCGTCAACGTGGAAAAGTTGCTTCAATCATAAATTTAACTGAAATTTTAGTTTGTTGGAGAATTTAGTTTGTCTCAAAGACAAACGTAAAGTAATTCCAGTCAATCGCCATGTAAAAACCTACTCAGCGCTTCCTCTGATCAAGTTGGTTCATGAGGAATCAAGAGTGAAAAGTATAACATTTTCATATCTAGTTGTGAGATGAGCGAGCTAGCGAGCGAGCGAAGTTTACATTATCAATAAAATGATTCTTTGTAAACGGAAATAAAAATAAAATCATCATTTTCATTGCAGAACAATCAGAATTGTTGTTGCGTGTTGCGCGTCTCATCATTGATGGTTGAATATTGCATGTTCCATGCAACATTATCAACATCGACAACAACAACAACAACAATATACACCATTATGCAATTTATTCGCATGTGTCTTTGTCATTCTGTTATTTTTGTTCTTGTTGTTGCTGCTGCTGTTGTTGCATTTCGTTTATCTGCTTTTGCTGTCTGTAGCCTCAGTTGAATTTCATCTAAAACACCAAACACTTAATAATCTATTAACTAGTATGTAGTATATTTTAATTTGAATCTTGAGAGGGATTGAATTGCTAACGATTCGTTGCATTAACACCACTGGTCACCAGAGGTTACGTGGCATGGCGTAACCTTCTTTTGTCACAAAAATGTTGCGATCCGAATACTCATGCATTTCTGCCTTACCATTCCTGTTGTCGTCCTGCTTGATGCTACCAGCACCACTAGGCCCATCGTACGTAGTGATGGTTTCAGTTTTGCCATTTATAGTGCGTGTTACAGTTGTTGTTTTATTGCCTTGAGAATCTTTTGTAACTTTTGTGGTTTCATAACTCCCATCAGGTTTGCGTATAGTCTTAGACATGACACTTTGACTAAACATTTTTGGACCCTAAAGAAAAGCATACATTTTTATACATACAAAGTGTTATTTTGAAATAATTAACTATCGAAACTTTCAAACTGTTTTCTTTAATTTAACCTAGCTACATACATATTCAATGTTTGTGCACACAATTTTTACTCCATTCGTGATATATTTTTACGAGCCCAAATCAAGCAATTTCGAGATTCTATTTCAATTTGAAATTGAATTCATTCTTCTTCTTACACAATTTCATTTGAAGGTTCAATTTATTGTTTATAAAATGCGTAAGAAGAGAAATTTCAGCTGAAATTGAGAAAGAAGCCGAAATTGATGTGAATAGACTAATAATATAATTGCTCTACAGTTTTATGCCGTGTTCGAACGCCGTGGCGTTGCTAGTGATGATTCGATATAAGTAAATACGAGTAAATACTCGATACTATTCATTTGATTCAAGTACTTTTTTTACTCGATGCCATACCATAAGTATTTTACTTGGTATCGTAAAAAAAGAGTCAGTATCGGATACTCGATACTTTAGAAAACATTGATTTATAAAACTTAAATATTGCTATACATTATTTAAGATTGAGATTAAGCAATTAATAATATAATTCAAAACGCTGCTGCAGAATTATTCAATATGCATATTCAAAATATTTTAGTTCATATTGCAATACAGTATGAAAATATTGCAGTACAGTATTGAAATTCTAGAAAATATTTCCGCCCATGTATGTAGAATATAATGTATATTGAAACCTTTTCATTAAAATATTTTTAACAAGCTTTAATCTGTTGATTAGTTTTCGTGCTATTATAAATTATCTAGCGACTTGTATCTAAATATAATAAATATCATATAAGTTAACTACTCAACAAACTACAACTTTTACTTTACGCCAGGCAGCTAATACGTCATTTTTATATGATTCATGTGTTTCAACTCGAAATATCTCAAAAACATGATGTATCGGCGAAATACTGAGGACGCCATCGTGATACCAATTTCGTGTTGAGTAGTGTAATTTGTGTATTTAAACGAGTATTCGATACAAGTACATACCCGATACTTTTTTCCGATATTTTCGGAGGCATCGTTACTTTTATTCGATACAAGTAATGAATAAAAGAATCGATACTATGTGGGTATCGAATCAACACTAGGCGTTGCAGAAAAAACTTTCTTAATAAATTTTCAACCTGAAAGGTTCGTTTTTGCCAGCTATTTTATTTGGAAACGGAATTTTAAGTTAAGCCAACCCAAAAAAAGAGGTAAATTTCCAAAACACTAAAAAAAATTTTAGCACCAAAAATCTACTAGGTAATAGATAGGTATAAGCCTATTTTTACATCAATATAAAGCCACGTGGAATTTTATTGAAATAACAGTAACATTATGAAGAACAAAATTTAGTTCTAATTTTTTTTTTCAGTTTAAGTAAGTTGCCATTAACTTTTATATTCAAAATGATTACATTTTAGTAAGGTGGTCTTCTAAAATCAGATATCTACATTAATCTAGAATATTTTTGCCTAAACTGTTATTTACCAATTTTCTTTATTTCTCGGTACTCGGTACTTTCGGTAACGTTGAATTTTGAATTACTATATCATGAAGAGCCAGGGCTTAGTGGTTTGATTGGAAATTGCTTCCTTCATCATCATGAACACATTTTAATAATATTTTTATGTAGGTATTTTCGATGCAAACATTGTGATCTGAGATGAAGAAATTGGCTTTTCTCTTTAGAAACTATAGGAAGTATCCACTATCCGGATATACTATCCAGACATTATTTTAAGTTCCAACTTAAAGTAATGAGGAACCAAGGAATTTGGTCAAAACTACTTTGGAAAAAGCATTTCAGATCAATTTGACCGAAAATAATTTCAATATAACTAAATTTTATCTTGATTTCTGGTTAAGGATGTAGTTTGGCGTTCGAATTTCGAAAAAAAAATCGGTTCGAAAGTACAATATATTGAGAGTATACTATGAAAATTTCAGACCAAAATTCTAAATATTAACGAAGTTATAGCACATAGTCGAGAGCACCTGTTGTTAAAACTTTAAAAGCGTTTTTCTCGAAACGTTTTTTTAATCAGCCCAGGGGGCTGAAAGAATTGAGGGTTGAAACTTAAATATGTTATTCTACACGCGACTGGCTCTCGTAGGTAGTAGAATTGTTTATTTTTAATCATTATTTCCTATTTTTACCACAATTTTCAACAAAAAACTACGCGATTTTTAAAGAGTTTGTTTAGAAGTCCGCCATTTTGTTATTTTTTAGTAAAAATGTTTAAATCTACTACCTGCCATAATGACAAGCCTACAGAATAATAAACTATTTAAATTTTTTGTTTAAGATGACTTCAAGTACCGTAATCACCCGGGCCAACTCCACACCTTTTTTTAGGTGTCACTTTGGAAAAAAAAAAAAAAAAAAATCGTAAAACAAGCTCCAAAAAAAATTTTTTGTACAGTTAAAGATGCCAGTAATAACATAAAAAATGTAAATGATTGTATTATATTTTGTTATAATAAAAAATGCCTGGAATAACCTTGAAAATTAGGCCAAAAAACCAGATTACATCCTTAAGATTTTGTTTGTTTCTTTTAAAAATTCGAACGAAGAACGCGGATATTGCGAAAGTTGAATATTGGTATATTTTTCATACCACTTTATATTATATTGAATCAATTGAATCCACTTCATAGGAAGTTTAATCGCTTTATAAGCTCATTTCCCAACATCAAGTTTGTTTATTTTGGGGAACTAATTTTTTGCCCCTTAGCATATTTCTACAGGGTTAATTTTGAAAAATGTGCATACATCATTATAGCTACAAGTTATATGTTTCGCAATTCGAAAGTTTCCCTACTTTTTTTACTTGAATACGTACTTGATAAGTTCCTTCAAACACGCCGCCCCCAAATGGTGTAGCGCTGCGTGGAAGCATTGGCCCCATCACATCAGGCAAACGCCTAAGTTTCTCATCTTCATCTACAATAGTGCCATGTATTTTACCGAAAATAATCTCAAGATCACTAAGTTTCTTCTTAGCTTGAGGCTTAAGATTTTTCTTATCATTGCGCGGTAGAATACCTGATTGTACTACCTCCTCGTTTTTCAGACGTTGCATAAGTGAATGAAGCTGATCAGCATAAATTCTAATTTGATGAATTAAATACATATTAGTTCCTATAGTTCTTATACATAATACATAGATATGTAAATATCTGCAAGATTCTTACTCTCCATCCAAATCCGTATCTATGAAGCTCTTTTTTTGTTTTTCAAGCTCTTTAAAGAGGTCTTTGCCTTCAAATCCAGGCTTCAAAAATTCTTCCTTGAGATTTTTCTCAACCTTAACATCACCTTCTTAAAAATGAATATAGTTCAATTAACAGAAAAGTTTGAATTTATTTTCAATTTTTTACCTTCAAACTCGCTCATAGCTTCCAAAATTTGTTGCATTTGTCGCTCAAAATGCTTTTGCAATTCCATTGGGTTTGTAAATATTTGAAAGGCAAATTTACGATCATCGTCGAATAGTTCATCATCGGTTTCACTTTCCTCGAACCATTGTGGCTTACGGAATTCATCCTTTGCCGTTGCACTGCATGTAGAAGTGTGATAAGTTAATAGTAAAATACTTAATATTGTTTGGATTTTTTGTAAAATTCATGTTAGTAACTATCACTTATCGTTTAAATTTCAGCTTGAAAATGGAAATACCTATGCTATTCGAACTATGAACATAATTATGCAATCCAGTTCAAAATATCAAGGAGAGTCTTATAATATAATTTGCCAAGACTTTAAAGGGGATATTCACTAATTCACTAGTCTTCAACATTTTGGAAGAGGCACATATTTACAAAATCAGTCTTTTTATTAAAAAATATATGTAACTGCCAAGAACTTTCTGGGAATAACAATAAGGTTTCAATTAACTGATATTCGTATATAGTTGAATTTTGCAACAGGTATTTGAATTCATAAAATAAATTGAAAATTGTTGTGTAATATGTAGGTAACTTTTCTGGTGAAAATGCCTTTAAAAAATTCTTTCACATGAATTGCATGAATGGTAGTTATAAAACATCCAAAGTTTATATTTGCACGTATGATATGATATATGTATGTATGAATCGTTGATGTGGTCATAAATATTTTGTGTACTGGCAACACTACTCATCAGGGGCTAACTCTGGGCAATACGCAGCCTCCAATATTTCGTATCCTGCCAAAGCACATACATATTATACATATACTTATACATATATATGCACAGGAGATAGAGGGTTGGCATTAACACAATTTATTGATCGATATCCAGCATGGAAATTTCAAGAAAAGCTATTTCTATATGCATATTTTGTATTAAGTACTTACTCTTTATCCTCGGGAGCCTCCTTCGCAGTCATATTGAACATTTTACGCAAGATATCCATCGTTCTTGTTTTTATCACTTCTGTTGCGCTCCACAAACGAAATCAAAATAAAATTCAACTATTTTCAAATGCAAATCGCAATTCAGAAACTAATAAGAAATCAACCCAAAATAATTTGATCACGTATGTGGATCGTTGTTGTTTGGAGTATATTTTCCTAGTTGTAATTAAATTGAAAAGTTTTAAAGAAGATATTTTCCACACTACAGGGGGAAAAGAATATGCTCGAATGTGTTGTATGCCTTCTGCCGCTGCCTTTTCCGCTGCTTTTGCACTTCTGACTTCTGTCACACTTTGTTTCTTATTTCGTTCCTTTCGCTCTTATCGTTTTTTCACAGTTGTCTTTTCATTTGTCGGTTTGTTTTTTTTTTGTGTTTGCTGCGCATGACATTTCTAGGTGAGAGTGTGTTTGTGTTTGGTTGTTTTGGGAAATTTATTTGAATAATAGGTGCACAGGGTGCGCCTATATTTTGACGTAATTGTTGCAATTTCGGATGAACGTTAAATGAATTTATTTTTATTTAGTAGCCGTAAAAATAATACTTAAAATTTCACAAATATGGAAGTTAAACTGAATAATTTTTTATTATTATTATTTTAAGCAAAGTGCTTTTAAAAATGTTTCGTTTGTACCGCCCGAATCTTCGTTCTTTTGGGCGTATAGTGCAAATACTAAAAACTGTTTCTTGGGTTAAAATATTGAAAACATGTCTATCAATTTGGAGAAATTCGGTTCACGGGTACGTTTACCTCTCTTACATATTAAAGTTCAGTTAAAATAAAACGAGATGATAAACGATGTAATGGGCTTAAGATGCATTCAAATTAACTTACGGCAATAAATAGGTGATTGCGTATGCAGTATGCGGAACAACTTGATATAGCTTTCATTCTGGAGCTTATTAAAAAAAAAAAAAAATAAGTTGATGTACTCCATGATGGTAAGGCCTATCTATACTAACTTAAGTTGCCTGCTCGAATAGAATAAAATTAGTCACAATGAGGAACACCCTCACAAAAGTCAGAAAACTAACCTGCGTCTGTATCACAGGAGCAATGAGAACCTGTCCTAAAGGAGCCATGGAGGCACTACTAGACCTCACGCATCTACATTCAGTAATAGAGACGGCCGCCAAAAGGACTATTATGGGCATAGTAAGGGAATGAGCTGGGAGGGGATGGTCGTTAGCAGCAGAGAACTAGAAAGAATCTCTGCTGATCTACCCGTAGCCACCTTGCCAAGAGACGGCATGATCAAGAAATATAACTTCGAGAAATTCTTCAAAGTTGTATTAGGTAATAGGAGGGAATGGGACATCAAAACATTCTACACCTCTTATAAAAAAAAACAAACACAAAGGTGGTACACTAACGGCTCGAGAACAGACAAAGGAACTGTGGCAGGGGTGTACGGTCCCAAGACCAAGCACTTGGTGCCTATGGGAAACACTGCAAGTATCTTCCAAACAAAATTCATAAAATCAAAACAAAACGTTTGTATATTAGTATCTAAAGAATATATAAAATACTGCAAAAGTTGAATGTTATTTGCCAAAAGAAATGTAAAATAATTGTTCCATCAAACACCGCCAAACCCATCCATTCATACCTTTTTCTTCGGTGGACCGGTTGCCAACCGTTGCGTTCGCTTCATCGGTATGGCACCTCATAAATGGTTTCTATCTTTTTACGTTCCAAAAAGCCTGAGAGCGAATTGCGACCTCTTTGTAATCTATACTCTTTGCTACGCCTTACGTTTATATTCTTTACATAAATATCTCTTCATTCAGTATTAAAAATTTATTAATTGGATCAGTTACCTAGTTCTTTATTAAAGTATAAATATAAACTAATACATATGTACATATTTACGGACGTATGCCGATAATTAGAATAAAATAATAATTTTTAATAAAATTCTTCCGATTTTAATTGATTTAGAAAATTTCAAATATTGAAATAGATTTGCACAAAATTTTATTTTTTTGCAGTTATGGTTCTTGTAGTTCTTTTATGGCACAACCGCCGATAAAAGGCCTAGATCAAGTTTTTCAATTCTCTTCGCATCCCCGAATCCAAACAGCGAAGTGCTAGCCAAGAAGTACTGCATATTTTTGGTATTTATGAAATGCTGCTAGTATCAGGTACAGCGCTTTCATTCTCTTTGTCTTTTCCTTCTCTTGGAGACGACTTTTTGTTTTTTAGTCTAAGGTTTTTATTTTCATCGGAACACATTGTAGTTACGACTTTTCGCACCGAACTTTCGTCAACTTTACATTTTTGTGTTACAATTGTTATAATATCTTTAAGTTTTAGTGGATCAAGTTTTTGTTTTAATGGTTTATCCTTAAATGCTGGCGATGCCTTTCCCGTCATAGAGGATACCGCTAATACCTGTCGTCCAAAAATAGCACGTAGCAAAATTCGGGTAGCCGAATTCGCCGACTTCCATTGTATGTTGTCAAGTACTTTTGTAGGAACCGGCGTGCCATTAGATCCTATTTGGGTCATTTGTTGATCGTTAGTTGAAGTTTCTAATGAGTGCAGCACATTGCGCGTTTTAAGAGTTGCACCACTCTTCTGACGGAGTGGTGTGCCACTTATTGTCAAGGATGTGGAATCGTCGCTACAGCTGTTGATTGAGCTCATGCCAGTAGCATCGGCATCGGTCGTGTTATTAGTATTTTCTTCAACTTTTACTGTCTCATTTTGATCCAAATTCATGATTTGAACCTGTTCCTCTGGATTCTCTTGCATTATTTTATGTGCATTTGTTGCTCCCGAAACTGGTTGTTTGCCATCACGTTCTTCTAATTGCGACGGCGGCTGCACCACGATGTCGACGTTTGCTCCAACCTCAACGTTTGCCGCATTAATTTCATTTAATTCTAAACGACTTGAATCTGTTAGTAGTATCTGAATTGGTTCACCAGTTTTACTGTCTGTGCATATTGTGTATTGTATGGAGTTAGTGGGTGATCCTTGTGGAGTATAATTAATAATTTCTGCATTTGAAGAAGTTTCACTGTGAGGCGATGATGATAATCCCGGTCCTAATGGTTCTTGTTGATAACCTGAAGAAAGCATATGTATTTGGTGCAGTAACTTTGAATGCGATACTCCCCGTCCCTCAAGGTACTCTATCCTACTTCTCATTGTGGCTGCCGAGTCTTTCATTCTGACTAGTTTGTCTTCTAGTCTAATTATAATGTTGATTAAATCTTGTTTTTTCATATGTATTCCGCCGGGTTGTTTTCCTGCTTGCGCCGAGGCTGACACCGCCATTTGATTTTCCTGTTGAGATTCGGGTGATGCCAAAGTATTATTTGTGTCTTCAGATTGATCCTAAAACAGTAAAAAAAAAATTTAAAAAACTAAATGAACAATTTTGTCTAATAAAATATTTGATAAGTCAATTCCGGTAAATTTTTGGTCGCTGATCCGTTAATTTTAATCCTAACGTTAATTAAATATTAATTTGGTTCGTTTCACATATACATTTCTTGTTTTTTAAATTCATGCATTTGTTTGGAATTTGGATTGTTTTTTGTGCTTCATCATTTTTTATTTTGAGTTTTAAGAGATAACTTGAAATTTTGACCAACGTCAGGAATTGGACTGGAAAAATTTATTGAAAATAGGGTGTACACGATAAAAATTTAAATTTATATGAGATATAGTATTTCTATTTTATTTTTAGGAGCAGCACTGTATTATAAATGTAAAATCTTGAAAAACACGGTTTTGACACAAAAATTAATTTTTTTTTTATCACGGGTTTTCCAGTAAGAACTTGTTACTAGATTTTAGGTGGAATCACATGATCAGCTGGTTAATGTTTACTATTCGAAATTTTAAACCACAATTAATTTACGCTGACATGTGCAGATAAAACTTAAAAAAATATTTGCACTTGAAAACAATAACTTTTTTTTTTAAATTACCCGCGTTTTTTGATTTGATTTTACAGAACAAAACAGAAAACATAATATAATCGTGGTTTTACTTTGCATATTGAATGCAATTTTGTGCAGAAAAACACAGCTAATGTAATAATTTTAACGAATTGCTTGCTTACCATTTTAATTGAATCCATTTTTTCTAGAATCGCTGTATAGTGATAAAGTTGTAAAGAAACGTATCTGTGGAATTATCCGCAATTGAAAATAATATGTAGTTGAGCTCTTGACGGTTGACACTAAAATACTTTGCTGTTTGCTGGTTTAGATGCTCGAGGATCGGATGGATTTCTTTCTCTCTTACCTTTTTCTGTATCCTAAAAACTATTCACTTACAAGTAGTTATACATAAGGATACATAAAAACATGTGTTTACGTTTACGATACGGGAATTTCCCCTTCAAAACAATAGGTAGGTACAATTCTAGCAAAACGATCGTCGTACACACAGTATGATAATACATTTTGCACACCCCTATGAAGTTTTCGAACTGAAATCTGAAAATTTGGTACAAAATTATAGAATACAAAGATATTTTTGAGAAATACTGAGAATATTGGAAGATTTTAAAATATTCCGCGTTTTTTCCATTCAGATAGCTTCTCAATCAATTTTGAATATGAAAAAAAAACTATTCGGAATTTCAAACTTTTGTTCATGGCTGTACTTGTAGGGGTAGGGGAATTCGAAAATGTAAAACAAACCTATTTCGAAAATTTCGCGTCTTATATCCCCTGACGCTGTCTTATCATATAACATTTTTGTACGTTAATACATTTGCAGGAAAAAACATTTATCGGTATTTTTACGTTTTATTTGATCGAATTCACAAGGGTATGAATATTTGTTTAATATACTGTATGCCGCTGCTGCGAAGAATTTAAGAACTAAACAGTGGCGGATCCAAGTGCGTGGTTGTTTTGTTTACGACTATTAGTTCGAGGGTGAATATTATTGAATGCTATATATAAAAATGTTAAGAAATCCGAATCAGTTCTCCGTTTTTGGAGCAAACAATTTATTTCATATTACCTTGAAAACGACTATATGTTTTGTCTACATTGAACATTTCCTATCTATCAGTTTGTTCAATACGAATCCAGAGATTTCCTTTTCTTTTTTTTTTTGATTTTTTTTTATTCATGGCAACGACCCGAATATATGAAATTTTAATAAGTAATGGGGCGCTGGTTTGGATCCGCTAGTGATGTTAACTATGTAATATGTAGAATCCCATGAAACTCAATATTCAATATCCAAGTTTAGGGAAAACAAAAATCACTTAAAAATTTAAGTTTTTTTTTAATCTGGAGTTGTGTCAACTCAAGGAAATTATACTTAGGCTACTGTGCCAAATAATCAATAACTCAATGATTTGTATAATTTTTGGAATCACTGTTCACACTCAAAAGTGATACAAGTGATAATTGTAGTAATCTTTGCTCGCCCGACAATGAAATATAAATTCCGTCACTGTTTCCTATTACATATGTACATTTTACAGCGTTCTGCTTGGAAGGATAACAATTAGGAAACGACGAATTTTTTAAGGGAAATGATATTTGTATATAATCACTCGATTCATAAGTAGGTAGTTTTCAAATAAGAATTGGCTCTGCAGAAAAGTATAATGGGATAAAAGTATAAGAAAGAATTTGGTGCGTGAAATAGAATTCGAATGTAATTGTGTATATGCATATATCCTCATCTTTTGAGCACATTTTTAAGTTAGCTTTTCGTTTGTGTGTGAGCACCGTATAAGGGTTGCAATTGGAATTGTTTATACATGAATAATACCTGCTATTAGAAGGCCAAATGTGCAATTAGTTTTTCTATTGAAACCGTTGGAATTCGTTACGAAGGAATTCTCTACACACTTTTAAAAGTTATACGTATCAAAATTTGTGTTTTTCAGAGATATTCATTTTCTTGATGTATCTGTATGCAGCTGAGAGCACTCACTAATCCTTGAATCTGATATCAGTAGCGAATTAGAAAGCATGGACTAATTAATCCGATGCGAGCAATTTTTAATGTACGTCTATCGTTTTCATACGTGCACTAAGGACGCTCGCTTCGGATACAGTTGGGTCATAGCGTTAGAAGATAAAGTGATGGGAGCAATGAGTTCCTGTCTTTTGAAAGAATTGGAAGAAATTAATATTTTCCACTTTGTATAAATCAATCGAACTTGATTTTAGTTCCTGTGTTATTCTCAATGCAAGAAGCTATTCTAAAGCGATTGGTACAACATATAACTAAAAACCGAACCGTTTCTCTATGCTAAAAGCTTTAATTCAAAAATTTTATGATTTAGAGACTATTTAATTGAGAGACATACATATCGTCGTCGTTCAAGCAGAAATCTTTATCCAAATAATTTTTTTAATTAGATCAGTATTAATTAGTTTCTATAATTCGAATGACATAATAAACTAGATTTATGATGATCCAGTTGAAACGTATACTAATGTGTGTACCAATCTGTTCACATTTTAAGTTTTATCAGTTTTTGCGCATCATGCACTCCATAAAATAACTTCATCTTAGAAATTAAAAAAATGGGCTTAGTGAATTCTACCAAAACTAGGTAACCGATTTACAAAAGCGATTGCATTCATCCATTTTATTAGCTGTATCATGTTTAACTGCATTATAAATGATTTGGCTACAATCCAAATCAAACTTTACGCTTTGCAATTACAACTAGATGTTTTACATGATAAATAAACAACTGTATTTCCAATTGGAAATATACAAAAGTACATATCTATGTACATATACTGAGTAGGTATAAGTAGATACTTAAAAACTAAACAAAAAATTTTAACTTTTTAAAACGATGCCTACACTGGAATACAAAATTTCAATCTAAAAATATAACATGAGTTAAAGTATTTTTTCTAAACTAATTCGAGGTCGCTGAACACGAGAGTCAGATGTTAATCAATAGGTATGTTTTCTATATGACAAAATGGCGGTTTTTCGAGTTACAGTTTTACTTACAAGCAAATATTTCATTGCCTATATTTTATCGAGCCAAGCTATATATGATTGAAAATATAATTTAATTATGCGTCTAATGTTGCCCAGTGTGATTTTTGAGAAATTTTCACACAAGTCGTGGGCTAGGTATTTCTTTCCCACAAAAAGTGGTCACAAAATCTGAAGTTTTATTTTTTAATCGATAGACCATTTCATTACAAAAATTTAGGCAAAAAATGAACGGTTCCACCTAGATATGGGTGAAATCGAAGACATTTCTGATCAGAGAAGATTTGACAGCAAAAAATTGCTAAAGTTCAAGTGGTGGCTCATCATTTTCTACAGCAGAATGAAATTTAAGAAAAATTTCGAATTTTCGATATTATTTTATTTTTACTCAATTATTGAATACTTTGTCATTTTTGAACCGATTGCTATCATTTTATGCTTGAAAATGGTCGAGTTCAGAAGACGGTTCTGCACCGCCACTGCTACCTAAATGTCTTATGAACACAAATTTATCACTTTATGATCAACAAAAATTATATCGAGTAGTCGCCATTTAATTGAGGGTATTATTTTTTGATACTTCAGCTCAACATGTGGCTGAGCAGAGGACGTCTTTTGAACGCAACCATTTTATGAAATGGTTTATTGATTAAAGAGATAAATAGATTTTGTGATTACTTTTTGTGAAAAATAAATATTTACCCCACGACTTCTTTGAAAATTCCTAAAAAATCACACAAAATTTAACTTTCAGCAGACATATCTCAGTCAGTTATTGTCCAATTTAAACAGATTTGGTAACATTCGACGATTAATTGAAATATATTTAAAATGAAATATAGCTTGGCTTAATAGAAACTACAGTTAAAACTGTAACTTGAAAAATCGCTATTTTATCATATCTCAAAAACTTACCCATAGAAAAAAAATTTGATTTTCATGTTCAGCGACCTCGAATTAGTTTAGAAAACGTAGTTTGGTTCATGTTATATTTTTACTGTATTCCAGTGTTATAGATTCTTTGGTGTATACTATTTCTCACTTCCATTACCTTTTTGTGAATTACTTATTTAACATAAATTGAAAAATTTACCATAAGTACAGATTTTTTTTAATAATTTTCAGTTTATACTTTTGCAAAGAACCCTAAAATTTAAAAACTAAAAGTATGTATACAGAGTGAGTAAAAGTTATTTATTCTAACTTGAATATGATGCCCATTTCAATTTATGAGATATTTGAGTTAAAATTTCGTAGAACAAAGAAAATAATGTATCATAAAGTATACTATTACAAATTTAGCTGGCTTTTCTGACCGAATTATAAAAATAATAAAATTCGATAAAAAGTTTATATAAAATGAAATGAAAAATCGGATTCCAATAAGTTTGTGTGTAACTACACCCAAAAAAGTTAAAATATGTTTCTATTTTTCTTTAAATCATCATCATATGTAGTATGACAAGTAAAAAAAAATCCCATCGGTACATCGGTATTTCGCTTTAAAACTTTCGCAAATTTTATTTTTCATAAAAAAATGCTTAGCAGGATTTTCTTTCATTTTAGGGGTATGGCTTTAAAGCAGTATTAAGCTGCTTCAACGCACTTAAGGAAATAAGCAACACACATCAATTCAAACTCAGCTGGGTTCCCGGACATAGCAATATCAAAGGAAACGAAAAGGCTGAAGAACTAGCGAGAATGGGAGCAGCCTTAGATCCTGAAAATGAACTGGTGTCTTTAAATATACCAATTGGAACCGTGAAATCAAGCCTAGACAAAAAGCGGCGGCAACAATCAACAAATCCTGGCAAGCCCGGAATGGCTGTAAGATAGTCCAAAGCTTATGGCCTTTTCTTGATAAGAAAAGAACTCAGAATTTTCTCTGTTTAAAAAGAAAACAAACTCGAGTTCTAGCTGGAATACTCACAGGCTTTTGTGCAATTGGAAAAATCTCCTTGAGAATTGGAATCGCAGCACCAAACTACTGCAGAAACTGTGAAGATGAAGAACATGAGACCATCCACCACTTTCTCTGTAAATTCCCCAATGTCCAAATCCGTCGACTCTGTTTTCTAGGAGACAGACTATTTGAAGAACTGGAGGACCTGGCGGAGATTCCGCAAACTGACCTTGTAAGGTTCATTAATAGTACTAAGTGGTTTCAGGATGAGTAGAGTCCTTTGAGATCTGGTTCGTAGGTGGAGGATTCCAAATGCATAGGTACATCATAATGGACCAATTTTTGGCCTCATGGACGCTCAGTATTTCTGAGCACATCCCTCTAAACCTAACCTAACCTAGGGGTATGGCAAGAAACTATCTTAGGATGTTCTGCTCCTCATGTATTTAATAATTTTTATTCATCCAAGTCTGCCTAAATATTTTTCCAGCTCAATAAAGTCCTACAGTTCCTGCACGCTTTCACTTTCCTCCCGCCCACACTTAGTTAACCATGAATCAAAAAAAAATTTTAAAGAACGAACCATGAATGATTTGGAAAAACTTAAAATGGCAAAAATGATCTCTTGATGCAAAATTAACCGAACGCGGATCAAATATTTTGTTTTCTGCCCTGTAAAATTGGAAATACACATATATATTTTTTATAGTATAGCATGTACTTATACCAACTTGAAAACTGTACATACTATTAAGTTCCTGATGATTTTTTATGGGTCTATGGCTGTAAACAAAATACAATTTCTTCACTATTTTTCTCCCAAGGCATTACGGAATGCTGCTGAATCAGTCACTAAATAATTGCGTTATGCAAATGTGCCCTCCGGACTCGTCAATAGAAAAAAACATTTCCATCTTATAATGAGTTTCTTTAATTTCTCAATTTTTATTTTACAATTTAATTCGTTCTAAGGTATATTGGCTTTATTTGTCCTTTTTTGGATTCCAAGCCTGAATTTTTTCGGGAGTCGTGGAGTAAGGATAATATTGTTCTGTATTAAAAAAAATATTAAAAGCAAACAAAATTAGTTTCCTAAGATTTTGAGCTTACCTTTGGTACCCGAAAGATTTTCACTGTGGTCCATGATCCACTTGTGTTTAGGACGATTTCCGTCGCGTGTTGGTGGTAGATCGGTCTGAAAGAAACATAACTTAATTAACAAAGACCATTTTTTTAATTTGTACTCGTACCTTATAATGCATCCAACCGAACCATTCTGCGGGTATCTGTGAACCATCATACTCCATATTCACATGCTCCGAAAATTCTACCCAACGATTTCTGCCATAGAAATAATAAGGATTCTCGAAATATTTATTACCGTACTTATCAGTGCCCACCAAAGTACCAAGTTTTAGGTCATCATTTCTTATTTGTAATGGCAAATAAACAAAAATGAAAATCTGTAGAAACTTATATAAGCGTTAGAATAGACTCACCTATACAACTTCATATATGTATTGCGCAAACCTCCATTTTGTCGTATGATTTGAAAAATTTTACTAAGGCGATTAAAGCCAAAGTAATTCGCCATTTTTTTTTGTTAGAAAAACTACAATAATTTAAAATTTTTACTGTTAATATTGCAAAAAAAATCAAAATTTCCAAAAATACCTCACCAGAAAATTGAAATGATGACAATCAGCTGATTTCATTTGACAGCTATACAGGGTGTTTCGCATGAATGAATGTTTATTTAACTACAAAATTCGTTTATAGTGGTGTAATATCTTATAGTTTTAGTTAAATATTTTAAATTCTGATTTAATTGTTATAGGCATTATTGATTTGATGTATAAACTCGGTAAAATGGATTGATTAAACAAAAAGTTACGATAAACTAAACGCTGCTCTGCTACTGTCATCACAGTTTGATACTTCTTGTAAGCTTTTTCTTTTGCTCTGAACTTCTCTTCGTGTGAATCATTTTAATTCACAAAAATTAAGCAGATTTTGAAAATACATCAATATTTTGGGCAAAAGAAATGGCCAAAAATACATCCAGTTCTGCATTTCGCAAAATCGACGTTGATCAATACAATGAGGACAACTTCAAGGAGGACGAAGCCGATGCTCTTTCAGCTGTTGTTGGTCCGGATGAAAACGAAATCACAACACTACTAACGCAGGGGAAATTTGTGGAAGCATTGGTGAATGTGCTGCAGAATGCACCACTCCGTTGCAAGCACCAGCAAGTTAAGGTATAAGAATTTGAATACATTGGAAAAGCCGAAGGAAATTCGTTGACCATCTAGTTTTAACTATTTTGAAATTTTATAGGACAACGCCCTCAATGTTACGCTGCGGGTGTTGCTTTCTATTAAGTCATCACAAATGGATCAAGCTGTAGATACACTCGATCAAAATGATCTGCTCGATGTTCTTATGAAATATATTTATCGTGGGTTTGAAATACCATCAGAAGGTTCAAGTGGTCATCTGTTGCAATGGCACGAAAAAGCATTTGCCAAGGGTGGTGTGGGTTGCATTGTGCGTGTGCTCTCAGACACAAACCGCGCTTAAAGAAATCCAATAATTTTTTGTTTTTACAAATTAACTTAAGCAAAAATTAATGGTAATATGATATCTAAAGAAAGTAGCTACTTATAAATATTTGGATTTCATAAAATGTGTTATATCTATTATTTTAATTCAAAAGTATTAAAGTGTTTTATATTGAAATTGCAATTTATTTATGCTCTTAAAGCTTTTCGCTGATTTTAAAGTGATTTTCGCAGCTGTCAAGTTTACACAGTAGGCTCCAGATTCTGCGGATAAATGTACTAGTTTCGACTAAGTGTACTTTGGTCTTATTGTGAGTAGTCAGCGGCTGCTAGTATAAAGGTCTTGTCACAATTTAACCCTTAAAAAAAAGCAAAAACAAAAAGCCTCGGACAAGAATGCTGCTGGAAACATTCACAACAGTTATTTGGATATACACTTATTCTTGATTAATATGAAACCTTTTGAGTACATATTTTTAATTGTTTAATTTTCACGATTTCTACAATAAAAGAGGTTCACACCTTTGCATATCCTTGTTCGGCCTTTATGAAAGGTTGAACAATAATGCTTCTGAAGTCAACAAAAATTTGTTGACACTTTTTCTTCAATTTCTTTTATAAACATACTTGAAAAATAATATTTCGATTTAGCAATAAATTGTTGATTTGGATTTTTTTAATAACCTGATTATAAAATCAATTATTACACTTAAATTTTTAACTTGACATCAAAGAGAAAAACCTTTGCAAAAATAACATAAGCACAAAATTTTAAATGTTCTGTAATTGGGGAAAGTAAAAGTACCTTAACTGGTTGTATTATCAAAATTTGTTAGACACCTGCTGTATGCTTTATATAAAGTGAATGTTACCATATGATATAAAACAGTATTGGGCAAAATTCAATCCGACTAATCAGTGATTGTAATGACCATCAGGCCAAATACCGCCCGTTGTGTTAAAAGTATGGAGTAATAAAAAAAAGTGAATTACACTGTGTGACAAAAAAAAAAAAAAAATTGCACGCACTTTTATGGAGACCTAGCACAAATGTTATATTATAATAATAATTTGCGCATGTAAAAGATCATGTCTTAGATGCGAATACTCTCTAAATAATAAAATAATAATAATAATAATAAAAAAATTGTAAGTCTAGTAATGTAAGAAAAATGGTATGGAGGAAATTTCCCATACACCCCCAAAATCTTGTTTTAAGTCAAAAACCCGTTTTTGGGTAGGTTCATGTAAACAATCGCTCATAACTTTGTTAATTTTTATCCGATTTACAATTGCTCTTAGTTTGAAAGGGGAAAAATAGTTCTTTCCGACTATGTATTGTTTGTTTTCATTAAACTGAAACTGGAAGCTGACGAGACTGCAGTTGAAAGTATTTGCGATTTTTCGATTTCTTAATCATTTTTTCGGCTTGGACGACGTTTTTACGACATTATCCGATCTTGGAGATTTTTCGCGACAAAACACTTTCAAAGTAAATTTAATGCCGTATCGAATGACCATTTTGAATGAAATTGAATAAAAATTGACGGAGTTGTGTGAATTTATAATTTTATTATTTATAATCATTCAGTACAGTGCACTATGAGGCCAAATCCGTTTTTAGCCGTCCAAAATTCTGAAATTTGGTTTGTTGGCTCATGAGATCATTAACAATCACTGTGTGAAAAATTATAACGATCGGACTATTACCACGCCTACCTCCCATACAAATAAAACCGCGAAAAGGGTATAACTTGGTATATAGTATAGATATGATCATGAAATTTGGTGTACTTATAAACATTATTATTACCATATATCATTGCAAAAATGGAATATGCGAAATTTTTAAAACTCTATGTCTTGGACCCATTGTATATATAGTGATGAAATTACATATTCTGGTAAATAATAGCATATCACAATTTTAAACTGAGCACTGGAACTTTGAATAATGAAGCGGGCCGGGAAACAACCTTCTTTTGTTAGTAAAGATTCAGTAAGAACAGCGCCATAAGGTGAATGACTCCACCAGAAAATAGGAATCATTGAAAAACGTTTCCAAGACAAGAGCTCCATCAACATGCTTGCTGATTACTGCTAGTAGTTGAAATGAAAGACGCAAACATTTTTGAATCAAAAAGCACTGTACTGAATGATTATAAATAATTTTCACCCAATTTCATTAAAAAAAACGATCATTCGACACGTCATTAAATTTAATTTGAAAGTGTTTTGTAGCAAAAAATCTCCAAGACCGAATAATGTCGAAAACATCATTATAACAAAAATTATAAATCGGATAAAAATTAGCAAAGTTATGAGCGATTGTTTACATGAATCTACCCAAAAACGTTTTTTGACCATAAAACGAGATTTTGGGGGTGTATGGGAAATTTCCTACATACCATTTTTCTTAGCATTGCTAAACCTAAAATTTGTGCTAGGTCTCCATAAAAGTGCCAGATAACTGGCACACAGTGTTATTAATCACAAACTAATGACTTATTTTTATTAATCATTTGGTCGTTTCCTTGTACTAATGACTAAAAATTTTAGTTGTAACCATGACTAAAATTATGATTACGATTTGATTTCTTCAATACGGAGTATCATGGAAATAGCTGGTGGATTTTAACACCTAGGTGAGGAATGCAAAAATCCTCACCCAGGTTATTTTTGTAATGGCAAATGTTTCATATCGCGAAACTATATATTTATAGCAAATGATTAAACATTAAAATCAAGTCTTATCTTTCTTGAATTCAAACAAATCGTTGAAGTACCGTCCATTGGAATAAAAGATTCATATCGGATGTTGTCGCAACTCTTTACCAGGAAATACTACAAACACATATCTACAGATTTTGTTTATCAAGACAATATGATAAACAAAACTGATATATTTTTCATTTCAACAAATAATATTACAAATCAACATAGATGTCTTTCATTTGTACTTTAGGAAAAAAATCACACAGTTCTGGTAGAATCTTTAATAAATAAAACACATTTACACTTTTTAATGGGATTTCATTTTATTACATTTCTCGTTTTCTTTTTACAGAAATGATTACTTTATCTTAGAACAAATTGCGTATTTTAAAAGCGGTGCAATGGTACTGCTGCTTTCATTAACAATCTCTAACTGTAGTTCAAAAATGTTTTTATGTAAGTAATTTATGAATAATTTTGAAAATTGACTAAAATTAAAAATCGCAAATATAATAAATAGAAAGAATCGGAGATGGAAAGAAAATTTGTGATTTAAAGAACCAAAATGCTTTTTACTTTGTTTTTTGTTTTAGTTTCAGATTTACACCATAGGCTCTCTTCGATCCTTTTTAGCTTTTCTTTATTTAAAATGCATTTTAAGGTAGGAATTGAAATAAATTATCACCGAAATACTGGTGAAATGAACGATTTACGAATTACATCAAAGTTTGTATTTTTAATGTATAAATTTCTTATTAAAAGAGTACAATTTATTTGACTAAAAAAAAAAAGAAACAAATATTTTATAATTTATTTTATATGAAAGTGAGGTGAATAATATAAATACATTTTGCCCCAACACACGAACGAACGAACGAAACAAGCATTTCATTGATATCATCTTATTTGTTTTTACCACATGTGAGTTTCACGAATTTCACTGATAATATGATTTGCTGTTGTTAGCGACTATAGAACAAAAAAATATTTATAACAAATATATTATAAACTCAAATTTAAACAAACCTTAAGCATAGCGGCAGCTTCTCTTCGGCGCACCGCAATGTGCTCGGATTCATCGAGTAGCGTTTCGGCCTTCTCAGATTTGTATAAATGTGTAACAAGTTCGCTTTGTAAATTATCCTTAACATGATTAACTAAGAAATGCATAATGGCTTTTGGAACTGCATCTTGTATGGATTGGCGCACAATGTAGAAATATGACTTAATTAAACGTTCTACAATAATAAAAATATTTAAAACATTTTTTATTAATTAATTGTTAATATCGGTTTTACCAATAACATCACAATCCTTTTGTTCCTTGTCAGTTAACCGCCTCGAATTATGATTAGCTGGTACATCTGGTAACAAGTTAACTGGCTTAACTGGGCTTACAATATTATTATGTATTGGTGTATTGCTGGCCGAACTTTCCAAACTCTCTGGACGCATTGGTGCCGGTGGCAGTATATTAGAGAGCCAATTATTGGGCACTGCATTTTCACCAACATGATTCTGTATAGAAGAATGAAGAGATGAAAAGAATGGATACACTTCAAATAAATAGAATATATTAAATTTAAAATAAAAGTTTATAGTGCAAATAATTTTTTTTATTGGCAAACAACACACAAGGAGTACGCTTATGAATGAAGAGCATTGTGGATTCTAGAAGGAAGATAAGTAAGTAAGAGAAAAGTAACTAGGAATATTATATATAGGGTGTTTATTCTATAAACGCGATAATAACAAGAGAATAAAATCACGCAAACAACGTTTCGATGATTTTTCACGGAACCATTAAAGTTGGAAATCCTAGTCTCTTGAATCAGGTTTCAATAAAATAAGGTTCAGTATTCCAAAATAGAATTAATCGGCATATTACCATGCTAACCTCTTATGCATGTGAAATTTTCATAATTATAACTTAGAACCCATTGCAGATACATTTATGGTCAACAACCCATGAAGGGCCTAGATTGAGATTTTCGCTTGCATTCATGGTGTGTGAATTGTATTTGTACACGAATGGAACAGGCCTACATTTTTATGCCGAGTCTGAAAGCCGAAGAGAAAAACTTCTTTGGGAAGTTCTCACTCTAGGAGATTCGCCATTTCCAGACAAGAGCTTTTTTCTATTTGTAGCACACTAACTGCTAGACGACGGCGACCACTTATAAAATTGCATATGCGGTTTACACCATTTCGCCCCTTTCGATCTAAACCCAATTGAGAGCCATTGGATGCTCGTGAAGCGACAGATTGAAACGAATACGATTAAAAATTTGGAGAATCTGTATGAGGATGCTCAAGAGCAATGGAAGTGAGTTTGAATCAATCAGGCGAAATATTTAATAGAGCCAATGCCAATGCCACGTAGATGTGCAACAGTGGTCGCTAATAATGGATATGCGACAAAATTTTGAAAACTTTTTCGATTTTTCCTCAATTTTCACATTAACTTTTTCTAGTTGCAAATGTTTTGAACTCTTCAAGTCAGTCTTTAATTTAATATTACTTCTTTCGTTTTTTATTTGCAACATTATTTTCTACTTTTAATTTTTTATAATAAATGGCAATAAATACACTTTGTTCTGAATAAAAAAGATTTTTGATAAACATTATTTTAGTGAACTTAAGAAGCCATTTAAAGTGCAAGTGATTTTGGTTGCAAATGATATGACCGGCACTGTATATGATATTCGGTTGAAATTCAGAAATTCATTTTGCAAATTATATAGTATGTGTTTAGACTTGAATATCTTTTTTTATGAGGAAATAGTGAAGTGTAGGACTTTATTACCTAGAAAAAAGAATGAATATTACACAACTTATGATCATTAAGATAGAAAGACAAACTACCTGAAATAATAACTAACATTTATATTGGTAAACGAACACTCTTCTCTATTGTATACATTGGTTATTACACTGTACAAATAACTGAAAGATGCACCATACTGTGAACACATGTTGGCAGTATTTTTCTCTTTGTAATATAAGAATTTATTGCAGAATATTTGTTGTAGTAATTAGTAGGTATATAAAGAACAAAAAAAAAAAAAAAAAAAGATCGAATGTACGGATTAATCGGCTATCTCTCACCATATGGTATCATTTCTTGGTGATGGTTGTCATGATTTCGTTGGAAGGGTTTCGACGCCCATAAAGCAATTTATTTTGCTTCAAATGTAGGACCAAGTGTCCTTGGATAATGTGTAACTCTTCCTTTTTTAGAAACGAATTGAAAATTTGCAATCTTCCAACAAGGGGGAAATATTCCATTAGAGTATACAATATTAAAAAAAATTCAGTATTTCGCGTCAATGTCAGATCAAAAAAGATAATTCAATTTGCTTTTTCATAAAGCCACACTAACCACTTTGAGCCACGGGCAAAGTATTGTGAATTTTAGAATACGAGATAATTCGAGTTTCTAAGATTTGCGTGGACTCCTACAAAATATTTATCATGATGAGCTATGGTCTAGTTAAACGCTGTTATGCGTTTAAGTCACTAATTGAGTTAGATTGTTCTGCTTTGCAAATAGTCTCTGGTTGTCGTAGGTAATTTGAATTATGAAGACGCCAGCAACAATTATGCACGAATACTTAAGATTTAATTTAACTGGCATTATTACAACCTAGACCACTGCCTGAAGTAGGACTTTTATATATAAATGCAACTAGTCGGTAAGGCCCCAGTAATTGGGACTATTTTTTTGCGGAAGAAATCTCTTTATGAAAAAACTAATATCAAAAGAGTACCAAACTACTCGTTGGTGTTTATTTTGTTATTTGTGTATGCAGATAATTCGTTAAATAATTCTGAGCGATGCCGTTACTCATGTCTTCTCTCTCTCTCTCATTTGTTATTTACTACTGCTTAAGCAATGATTTTTACAATGAGTGAATTTTAAAGAACTTCCGACGCTAATATTTTGGAATTGGCTAAACTGATTTCAAATCTGACTAACCTACTCGTCAAGTTCTTTAAATTGATATATAATATTATATCGTAGCACTTTTGTATCTTCTTGAATAAAATTGTAGTTACACTAATAAATGTATAGATAAATGTGACTGGATTGGACTTGACCCATATGGAGCACTGGCCGTCGTCTAAAGTTGTTGCTGACATTTGGTAAGTAACATGGCACTAGTTGATTACATGGATTAGACTACCCTATGTGTCATTGATATCTAAGGGGCCCATTTATCCTTTATTTCGTCGCAGTTATCCTAATTTTTTTTTGTTTTTTTCAGAGAAATCCTACCAAAAACTAAATCCGGTACTTTGCTCTGAAAATCCTGTAAATATTGTAAATTATCCTGTATTCATTCTATGAAACGTTGTAAAACTTTTGAACGCATAAAATTAAAATTTTTTCGGAATTAAAAAGACCAACTTCATACTGAACGTTGGCCACATAAAACACAGATTTTTGCAAAACCTCGCATTCCCATTACAACAAAAATAGTAGCAAAGAGAAACAACCCACATTGCTTTTATAAAGGAAAAACTCTTTTTTGACCGTAAAATAGTTATGGCTGGCTCCATAGCACAAAATTTTAGAGCCAAAAAATTTGTGTGATGCGGCTTCTATGTACTGTATATTCTTCGCGAAAAAAACCTAGGACCCTTATTAATACCATAATAACACATCTTAGACTTAAAAATAGTAAATAAATATGTCTAAAAATTGTATTTACCTGCTCATGGGCAACTTGTTGTTGCTGCTGCTGTTGTTGTAATTGCTGTTGTGTCATCGACGATACAACTTGGGGAGATGAAGTTGTATTACGAGGAGTATTCGTACGCCGTTGAGAGAAAGGTTCAATAATGTGGTCCGTTTTAAGGAGACTTGGTACTAATGCGGCATCCTTATGAAAATCAGGATGCTTCGTATTTATATAGGCTAATTCGATGGCAACCAAATTTTCAACCATAACATTTGTAGCAGGTAAACGCCGACGTAAAAGTTGTGTAACAACATCGACGATTTTCTCATGCAACTTGGGAAAACTGAAGAGAAAGAGGAATTTTTTATCGAAATGACTTAATATGAACTTGGAACATTGTGATCATGAAAAATTTTTAAATATGCTATTTCTCACATACACATATTGCGTTGTCAAAGCTCACCGTACTTAGCTTACAGAATGGTTTGAGAAATGGCTTACTTGAAAAACTATTCACACAATTGCTGATATCACGACCACCAATTAATATGACAATATTTACCGGCTCATTTCCTGCTGCACCTCATTGCCGCAGTGCTGCACAATGCGTTGCATTTCCTCATGTATCAATTCCACGCAGCGCAATGAAGGTTCTTCTAAACGACGGATCTGACGCTTCACTAATAACTCAAAAGATACTTCTGGCACGAAAAGCGCAGGCCGTGGCCCAGTTGCATTGCGTATTGCAGTGAGTATATCCATTTTGGTTAGACCTGAAAGCGGATGTATGGAATCAAGCGTGCGTCCGAATGTTTCGTGGAAAATATAACAGATACGAGCACCACCGCACAATTCTGTCGTTTCTATATTCCGCGCTGTACCCTCAATGGTTTGGCAATATGCGCTCGCAAATTTAGTGATAATTTGTAGAAGAGTTTGACTCTTGTCAGACACATCCTCACCATACGAATGGAGCAAAGATTGAAATTGTGACGACATGACGTTGACACGTGTCTATCCAGAGAAAACAAAATTTAAAAATAAACATTGAAAAACACCCAAATATTCTTTTAATTACTTTCAATTCAGGCAAACAGTCACGAATGTGGTGCATCAACAGGCGATTCAACGTTTTTGCTAAATATGGTGTACCATTGCGAGTGGCTAGTGCTGGATATTTTCGCTGCAAAAATGCAGCTTCATCCTTCAGTTGCTCCTCTATTACTTTCTTGTCGATGATGTCCTGCTGCGAACGATTAACCACACCAATAATGCCCAATTTAACAGGAATTACACGGCCACACAGTATATCAATCGCATCTGTGCCTGCATCCATGAGATCTAATTTGGTGACCACAGCTAAAGTACGTCTGCCATCGGGATCTACAGCTTTGGCTAATTTCAGTGCCTCGCTTGTAGCCATATCAGTATTGGCTGCCGTCACTGCTAATATAATTGAGTTTGGATTTTCAATGTATTTCAACACTAGGTCTTTGATTTGAGCCTCGATGTCTTCAGGTTGATCGCCAACAGGTACTTTCGTGATACCGGGCAAATCGACCAATGTAAGATTTACAACACGAGTTGAAAATATCTTTAAGTTGATCGGTTCAGGACATATGCCTTTGTTGTTGCCAGCAGCTCGATCTGTTTCTTCTTCAATCTCTTGGCGTATCTGATTGAAATCAGTAAACGTTTTTTTTGTGTGCAGAAAATTACCCCATTCCTCAACGTTAACAGTACCTGCGCAAAGTAAGTATAAATATTTTAATAAAAGATATACAATACATTTTTCAAAATCAATTTACGAACCATTTTCCGCTGAACGATTTACAGGATCTTTTAATGGGCAATTAATCAATTGCAGTATGAGAGGTCGACGTGTTACAATGCCAGTGCCACGAGGCAAAAACGAGCGACCAACTAAACTTTCGATTACGGAACTTTTTCCAGAGCTCTGAATGGGAGTTAAAAAACAAATAAACAAAGTTAAATAACAATAAAATAGTTAATTCTAGTTCAAATATATGTAGGTAGAGGAGATTTTTAAATAAATTGCGCCGTCTGATTACCTTTACCTACATCCAAAAAATTTCAAAAAGATGTACAGTGATATGAAAAATAATAGGAACAGTGAGTAGTGCCGAGGAAAATATGCCACTTCGGTGAGTGTTATAGCAAGATAATGATCCGAAACGCTGATCGAAACGTGATAAATAATGGTCTGAAGAGAAACACATCAATCTTTCATTCTGGCGTTGTCAATCACCAGACCTCAAACCGATGGACAATATATGGTGGGAAGTGAAAGTAGTAGTAGAGGTTAGAACCCATCAAACATTAATCAGCTTTGGTTATTTGTGGGAGGTTATTCTGGTGCGCACTTGCCAGAAACTGCTTGATTCTATGCTGCGGCGTTGTTTGGCTGTAATCAACAATAAAGGATATTCAACACAATATTAAAGTAACAATACAATAGTTTATCATATCCTTGAATGAAATCTTCAACTTTTTCTTTATATTAAATCATTCTCAGTTTGTATTCCACTGAGGTTTATATGCTGTCCTTATTATATTGCACACACAATTTGTGCAGAATTTGAAACGTTTATTTACTATTAATTACTATAATTAATTATGAGTTCAAATTTTTTATATAGGTAGCTTTGAAAATTAATCTACTCACTGTCCCTATTATTTTTCACATCACTGTATATGAGTGGTAATCAATGTGGTGGTGGAATCAGTTTAGAAAACTGTATACCCATCATAATAAAGGATGCAGAAGTGGTTTTGAACTTTTCACTAAATTTGCTGGTGTCTGTCTAGATTTTAAAAATTCATTCAAAACAAGGAGCATTCTTGGACTTTTGAATTAAGAAGATTTCTCGTAATTTATTTCAAGTGGCTTCCAAAATTTATTATTTGAAATAGCATTGAACTGATTAAAGTGAAATTGTGTACAATGATGCATTAATATTCATGATGGGATATCTCAGGAACAATTTATAGTACGGTACTAACATTTGGTATGAAAATATTATTTATCAATGACTTTGTAATCAAAAAAATATGGGTAAACTTGGGTTAGTGGGTGTGACAACTTCCAACTATTTTTTTCTGCTAAAATTTTGTATAATTGTTTACTACTTTTGCTATTATTGTTTCAAAAATATTCTTATTTATATGCGTATGTACTAGATGGAGAAACTAAAAATATTGTGTACTCAAAAACATTACAATATTAGCCCTATTCCCTCTTTAGAGTAAAGTGCTGGCTAAGGCTGTGGTTATATTGCGAACACCATAAAATTGTTGTTGCAGCGAACACAAAGAGAGAGTCTGTACTTACTCTCACACCGATCACGATATGATCGGTGTATTGTATACCCGTCACGCCGAGTATTTGGGGTGGCAATGAGTTATTTTACAGAACAGTATCATTACATATAAAATAGTATTAAACAAACGAATATATTTTAACAAAAAACAACTCTGCAACGAGCTGAATGTAACCAACTTGACAGAGCACGGGAGAAAATGTTTTGTGTTCGTCGAACACCGAGCACCAATATAACCAGGCGCTAACGGAGTAAAAAAGTAATGCTTTACCCTAGAGCGTGAACGCATCTAAAATTGAGATAGTGCACTCTCTGCAATCAATGTTCCCAATTAAATGCGCTAGTAACAAAACTTTTGTTGTTTTTTATTTTTTGTTGTCGTACAAATCAAGAAGTAGGCAACACTAATTTTCTCTCTTACTCAGAGTAACACAGTAACAAATATTTTACTCAAGGGTTAAACCAGAGTAAAAGTGTAAAGTGAGGGTAAAAGCAAATTCTGTATATTTTGTTATTGTATAGTAATTTTGTGTTACACCTTTACCCTGTTACTCCGTTAACCAGTACTTTACTCTAAAGCGTGAACAGGGCTAATGTTAACAAACAAAGGTATTAACTACTTTATTTACTTTCAATAAAATAACATAAAAAAATAAAATAATTTACACAACATGCCATACCATCGCTATTACCTACTACTTTTTCAATTCCTTCTTTCAATACTATTTCTACTAATATTTTCTTCTAATTTGCTTACTATTTTTTCCATTACCGTTTTCTACTACTTTTTAATATTTTCTATTACTTTTCAATATATTCTACTACTATTTTCTATTACTTTTTCTTATACTATGTTCCCACTGAGCCGAAATTGCGTGGTTTCTATCATTTCCGCGATTTCGGCTAAAACTGCTTTATTTTGGCGTATAAAAATATGTCAAATGAAACCCTGAATGTGTTCACTAAAATGAATATTGAAATAAATTTGCTCTGATATTTCAAAATTCAACTTGATCAACATGGAGAAACGAAAATATAAAAAAAAGAAATTTGAGGAGTGCGCGGAAGCTCGGAGTTCATAGCCTAGGTATGGCTGTATAGTGGCTCTTGTTGAAGTAAAAATATTTCGTTTATCGTTTTGATAAACGTATTCAAATGGTTAAGACCGAAATAATAAGCAATAATTAGCTCTGTTCACGCACTTTTCCATCAAAAACTTTTAGGGAGAGTAAAAGAAAAATTAGAAAAAAATTGCTAGAAAGAGAAACTATCAGTAAAAGTACGTGAACAGAAAACTATTAAAAACTTTCAACTAAACAGCTGATCCGTTATTTTGACAGTTAATTTTAAGCGCGAAAAAATATAGTGCAGTTTATAATTTAATTAATTTAAAGAGTAATTTGTTAAAATCATTTCGTGTGGCACACTCACATTCACAAATATTTGCATTTTCAAAATCAGAAATTCACTTTAACAAATTTGTTAAAGTGAAAAATTATTGTTCATATTTTTATATTTGAGTTGTTTTTTTTCGGCAGCTGAAAATTTGTGAATGTAAAAATCTTACTTTCAGAAACTTTCAACTATTTTCTTTCTCACATTCTTACGCTCTGGTTTTTCTCTCTCGTTGAAAGTTTTTCGAGTACGTGAACACTTTTCCAGCGAAAACTATTAACAATTGTTAACAATTTTTTGTAAGTGAACAGACCTATTGTATTGACTGCCGACATTGAACAATAAGAAACAAACAATGAAACTAGCTATACAATGGGAACAATTACAGTTTCGTTCGAAACCATTTTCTGGAACTACACAATTTCGGCTCAGTGGGAACATGCTATTTCCAAAACAATTTTTTGATTTTTTTTTTTGGTACCACTTTTTTTACTTACTACTATTTTTTTACAATTTTCAATAGGTGGCACAGAACATAATTTTCATAAAAACGTAAAATGAATGTGTAATGTGACACAAAAACATCAAGACCTTCAATTCTTTGGCCAATTTTTTATAGGACCAATTTGGATTTTTTTTGAAAATTTTTAATAATTTTAATACGTACTTCTTTTTCTTCACTCATTTGATCAAACTCACAATAAATAAACATGTTTGTCATTAAAAATAACAACTGACATATTTTTCAAAGATAACTAGATCCAAGAAATTTTTCAATTTTACACCCAAAAAAAATTATTAGGTAAAACGTGTGTTAAGATTTTTTCAATCTCACTCTTTATATTAGAATTCGCATTTAGCTAAGAAATCGTAAACATAAATAGAATGTAGGAAAACGCAAAATTATATAGAGAAATTGTGTAACGCGAATTTATTTTTAAAAACAATAATTGTAAATTCGAAATAAATATTCAAGACTATCTACATATATTGAAGCTAAACTCATCGGCAATGAGGAAGAAAGAAAACCTAAAAATGAGAAATCAATTTCAAGTTTCGCGACTAATTTAAAGTAAAATTAACAAAAGCCACAAACAAAATACCAATTGCATTTTTTTTTTTTTTTGTTTTTTAGAGAAAATTGTTAGTCTTAAAAAAAGGGGAGAGGTAAGCAGACCATATACATGAGTGTTTGAATATGGGTGTGTGTTTCTATCGGAATGTGTCAGCAGCAGCCGCTCAACGATGTCATCCAGTCTTTCGCAATATTATTGATTTTTTACTTCATGTAGAATTATTTTATCAAAAGCATATTATATAAAGGAAACTATATTGAAATTAATATTTGATTTTTAAACAATATAAATATTAGTTCAACTTATGGCTACCAAGTTATATAATTGCTTAAAAGTTCAATTGCATTTGACTTCAAATTAGTTTTTGATTCAGCTTTTTTTTTTTGTTTAACTAATTTTGTGATTAAAACATACAAAAAGCTCTAATATTTGCCATATAATTTTTATTTCTATTGTCACATTCTGCTCCTGCACTCTTACCTGACTACCAAGTACAACAATTTGTGGCAATTGTATCGAATCTGATCCCACTGTATGGAACACATCTTGCAATTTATTTATCACCGGAATTAGCGCTTCCATTTTTTAATTTTATTTTTAATTTAGCACAGCACACACTTAATTTTTCATTAATAATTTCGAGTTTGGAATTTTTACAGCATTCAATTAGATGCAAATTATATTTCACGTTGTTTTTGCTTTTCCTCTATTCAGTGAAAAACTAAAATATTGAACGCGGTGTTGCCATTTTTGTGCGAAATGCTGATTTTGACAGCAACAAATAGCTATGTTTAGCAAGTAAAAAATGCAAATGCCATTAAATGATTGCATGCAGGGTGCCTCACAACAAAATAAAAGCCAATAAAGCTACCTTAACCGTTATGTGGATGCGGAGAAAAGTCTGACTTGAAATAACAATTGCAGTCTACCAGAAACATAAAATAGTTCAAGATTATTGTATTATCGGAATTTAAAACTATCACTTTTTTAAAATGTGTGGTCAATTGGGGAGTAAACAGACTTGGAGAGCAATTCGTAATATATGTACAAGGAAAAATAAGTCAATGAAATAAATTAGTGGTACGATAGAGAGCAAAGTAACCAGAAATGACTATTTAAACTCATGCAGTACGCTAAGCCGGGACATTAATTTTAGTTTTGCCTGTATTAATCAAGCTGAAGTACTTGAACATTTATTGGCAATTAAGTCAAAAGCAATAGAGTTTGGTGAAATACATCCTGTATTTCTGAAAATTCTGTTTCCGATATTACTACCTTATCTGACACAAATGTATATTAAACACCATTCTCACAATACCCAAATCTACTAACGAATTCCGACCTATAGCTATTTTGCCATACATGCCCAATATTTTTGAACGAATAATGCAACAACAAATTAGTAAACTTATCTTTACTACTCTTTATTAACGCTTAATACATAATATGTCTGATTTCAATTAAAAATATACTTAGAGGTAGCATTTGTGATTCCGAACAAGGTTTGTTCTACGAGTTTTCAAATTAATTAGTTTAAGGTGCCGCAATTTCGATTTACATGATTGGCCACTGTATTAACCTTTGGGGATTATCTGGAGAATAAATTAAAATACAATATATATGTAACAATTTTTAAAAACGATTATTTGGTGTTATGCCATACGGTTTGGCACAGATTTTTTATCACGGCAATATATTTGTTATAAAACATGCTTTAGAGTAAATATTGACTGTAACTATGCGATAGTTGACATTTCCCCATTCTTTGAATTGAATTTATTTCTTTCTTTACGAAAAAGAATGTAGATTTTAATTTAAAAAAAAAGTAAAACTTTCATTCTATGAGACTTTTTTCAGACGATGTAAATATGCATCGGAGCCCATTTGAGGGTTATACGCACTTAAGAGGGCGAAAAAAGCAATTTTAAGCATTTTTCCTGAAAAGGCATTTTATTGCATTAATATAAGATTTTTAATAAATACATATTATGTAATTTTTAACTTTATTAAAAATGTTTTGTTTATTTTAAAGATCCTGTAGATGATCTATATCTCTGGATCGGATCATCCAAAATGAAAAAAACCAAAAAGATTTAGTTAGGCAAGTAGGGTAAAGTGGGGTACCTTTGACACCTGGGTACATTTAACTTTGCTATTTTCGGGGTGACAACGCCTTAAAAGTCAAAAAGTTAAGATGCAGAAAAAACTTAATTTGATTTAAAGAAACGTTATGAACTTTGAAGGTTCTACTTTGTGAAAATAAGACAAGATAAATTAAAAAAGAAGAAGAAATCATCAAGAGCATTTAGGGCACAATTTGACTTTTATCAAAGGGACACATTTAACGAATATCAAATGTCCCTATATTTTGCAGATTTACGTATTTACAATACAATTGTTATACTTTCTGTTTATACATTTTTAAAGATATGGTACGTAGTTATATAAAGACGACAAATCAAAGCGAAATTAATGAAGCGAAAGTGAAGAGAGCTATTTCAGATATTAGAACGTGAAACGGTGACATCAGCCTTCGAAAAATATGGGACAACATTTAAAGCCCTTCATACTAAATCTTGGAGTCGTACCCCTTTTCCAACCCAACCCTCTTTTTCCTGTAGTGTGGTATTGTCAATCGACATCCTTGCGCGAAATTTCAGTACTATACCGTAAATGGTTCTAGATAAATACCCTAAAAAAAATATAGTTTGTATGGGAGGTGCCACAACCACTTGTAATTTTGAATTTCGACTATGCCTATGCTATGACCAGAGACATAATGCGTCATTATGAAATTTTAAATGAAAATTTTGCTAAATACAGAGCAAATAATAATAATAATAGTCAGAACAGAAAAATAAAATAATAGTAATTTAAATAATAACGCATCATTGTACAAATTTTTGTCAATCTCTGCTAAGGTTTCAGTGTTATTTCGAGATATATAGGGGAAAGGCATGTAGGTTGAGACGAATTTTGTTTTTATATCCAAAATGTTGCTCTAAAAAATATCACAGAAAGCTATATACCGTTGCAAATGTAATGTCTTGGGCTACACCTTTGCTGCAGATATAGTGATATTGCTTGAAAAATTAAAAAGTTATGCCCAATTATATGTTTTTGGATAAAAGAACAAATTGACATGCAGGTTGAGAAATTGAGAAAATGTTGGAAAAAAAAAATTATGACGATTATTTTTAAAGTATTATTGTTTATTTATTTATCATATAGGCCTCAGCCATGAAGAAGATAAGAAATTTCATTCAGAAAAATCGGCATCAGAGTCGCAATTTCAGCAAGTGAAATAACTTCGCGTTATGGCACACTTTAATGGTTATTGACATTTGTTGCATTTCACGGAATTTGTGCTAGTTAGTTTGGCTGGTAAATTCCTCATAAATATCATACAGAAATCAACATCTTCGGTGTATTGTACACCGAGCACGCCGAGTATTCAGGGTGGCAATGAGTTGTTCTACAAAATAGTAGTATTACATACAAAACAGAGGAGTGCATTTCGATAAAAAGCAACTCAGCAATGAGCTGAATGTAACCACCTCGACCGAGCACGGAACAAAATGTTTTGTGTTCGTCGAACACCGAGCACCAATAATAGGCATTTATAATTGCAGGGGTGCATTTGAATGAATTTATACTACACAAGCATTAAAATGAGGTCTCTGACTTTTTCCTTCCAAAACATATAACGGTAAACGGCTAAACCTGCAAATATCGTCTATATTTTGAAATTATGTAATATTTTTTTCACTATGCAAGATATGTTAAAAATTCCTTCGGAACATTAAAAAAAAAACAAAAAACTGTGGTACGAATGTTATATTAACCTTTTTGTACGGCTTCAATAACTACACTTTTTTTACGTTTACAAAATTCTCAAATTCATTTTTTTCATTAAAATTGTTTGGATATTCTGTTTCAAACATAAGGAATGGCAACAAATAGGTCTCTCTTTAATGAAAAATTTATTTACTACTCAACGTGACAGCAGAAACATTCGTACCGTTAGTGGAACAAAATAAAAATATTGGACTGTCTCAACCTGCATGCCTTTCCTCTACAAATATTTTTATTTTTATACATATATATAACCGAAGGACAAATTTATTAACCTTTCTCAATTGTGCCTCGTGCTTGAGGCACTTCTGACAAAATGGGTATTTTGGAAAAAGTAAAAAAAAAAAATTGTGATGATGGCGTGTTTAGTTTTTCCTATAACGTCTATTTCCTTTTTTATAACGGCTTAAAAAAATCATATATGTATAAAATTACTGCACAATGGAATTGATCAAAAAGAAAAGCTCAAGAGTTTTGAAAGTGGATCTTATATATTTCGAGTGTGCTGAACATAATGGCGTTCTCAGTTTTTTTCTCATCTCATCCATTTTGTTTAAAAATCTACAAAAAATTTTTTTATCTACTTTAGATGCTTTTGAGCTTGCCACATAAATATTTTTCGTTATCATACCTGCAATCATACCGATTACTTCATCCGACACTGTGCGAAATCCAGTTGTATAATGATGGGCCCTTTTATGTGATTCCGCGACTGTTTGAAAATATCGTAGTCATGTAATGCTCAATAAAACTACGACGTAAGACGCAATGACTGTAATTAACTCTCACTTTTCATTATTACCATTTGAAAATTATGCAAATATTCGTGTTTGTGTCCTTCCTTTATGAATTTTTCACTGAATGGCATTACAATAATTATATTAATATTTCTATTTGGGCCAAATTTATGTTGAATTGCCAATGAGCTGATCAGATGCAAATCCATCACGTCGTTGTTCGGCCAATAGAAATATATAGATTTAAGTCGACGAAAAATCTTCGAAAGTGGTGTTAATTGTGACAGCGGTTGCGTTCATTACTATGGGTTTACATCAAGCAAACACGCGATGAATTTTAAGTTTCGTCACCTGATTTTGACATTTAACATTCCTTACACAAAATAAACACTGAGTGTTTTTTGAGTTATTGTACTTGTTGTAGCGCTTGTAGCATTTATACCATTATGGTATACCATAATGGTATTAACACAACCAAAGCAGCCGATCTCTGACCGCCGCACCCACCTTCGAACATATGTGAAATATAGCGATGAAATCTTGCACATATGAATTTGTTGGCTATAAAAATAAACCTAATCCCGCCACTGTCACGCCCACCTCCCATATAAACCTATAAATTAAAAGGCTGTAATTTAAACATGTGAGATATGACTATAAAAATCTGTTGTTATTTGGATATTTTATTTCATACTTATAACCATTGCAAAAAGTAGGTATAATCCATTTACTGCCACGCCCACTTTTCACACAAATCTGTAAAAAAATTACGATCAAAATTGATAAGCATGTTTCGTTTTTGTAGGCACATATTTATTTCATTATACATTAAACAATTTCATTCAATTTCATTTAATGACTTTCTTGAAATAAAATATTCCAAATCTATATCCGAGTCATAACTAATTTCTGCTTCATTTGTGTTGTCTCGTTAAGCAAATCTTGTAAATTAACTTTAGCTGAGACTTTTGAAGTAACAATTGGGTATGGTAGTAAATCATTTTTTCCTTTCTTCAGTCTGTTGTTGCTTGGAAAGCAATTAGGGTTAATTGAATTCGCAGCTGATCGTAAAACGTTGTATTTTCTCACTGATAAATCTAAATCATAGAACAAAGCCAATGCTTGGTTAATTGAGAAAGACTCATTTGTATTATTTTTGTTTTGCGTTTGTATTTTTCACGGATTAAGTTTTTCATTCGCCGACGTTTTGTTCTTTCAGGTGCGTCTTCATACCGAACTTGATGCCTGCCGCCGCTTATGCTAGGTTTCTATGGAACCAGCAATTAATATATTAAGAAATTTAAAGAAAAAAAGAATCTTACGTCATCCAAACCCAAGTAAAAAATTGAGTCAAGCCAAACATGATACTTTTCCTCGAACCACTTTTTCACCCTTCCAGCTTTAGACCACTTTTCAAAAATTTTGCTATATGTTTCAGATCTTTTTTTATGGTATCGCTTTTATTTGATATTGCTATATTATTTGTAACACATTTTCCAACAGCAACAAGCCTATTTGTATACTGAAGACTGCTGTTGCTCAGCCAAACGTTGAAAATGTCTCTTATTTTTAATGAAGGTGCCCTTAGAAAAAATTTAATAAAACAAAAAGGAGCTGATAGAAGCAGCTAAAATTTTTAGCTATTATTCTACATACTTGCGTTTATATTTTCGTTCGAATAACAAAAAGGGGCTTTTTGGGTTTTTTTTACTCTACCAAACTTTTTAGTTACAATTTATTTTTATACTATTAACCAACTCACATTCAAAGTAACGGTATTCATCATGTGTTTCTGACACATGAACAAAAAAAGGAGTTGCTAGATTCATGAAATCTTAGTCTTTCATAAAATGTCAAATCTGCCCCATTTTCATAATATAAAAATTAAGCAAAGCTCAACTTACCTAGCAAATAAAAATTAAAAAATAGCATGTTAGTATTTTTTTCAAATAAAGTTCCGAGTTTAAAAGCGTCGTGTGGCCGTATTAATCAAAATATAAAAAATTTTTTTTTTGTATTGTGACTTAATTTTTTAACGATTTTGGCACTCGTCACACTGTGCGACGCTGTTAAACTCGGAGCTTGATTTGAAAAAAAATTACTAACATGCTCTTATTTTATTTTTATTTTCTTAGTTAGTTGAGCTTTGCTTAATTCTTATATTATGAAAATGGGGCAAGTTTGGCATTTTCTGAAAGCCTAAGGTTTCATGAATCTAGCACCCCTTTCTTTGTAAATGTATCATTGACACTTCATACCAGGGATGCCAACTAATTTTTTCTCTCTCCCCGATAACCCTCGAGAAATTTCCCGATTTTCGATCGAATTCCCCGCATTGGTATAATTTCATATTATAACAGCGCTACACGCACTTTCCATATAAATATTTTAAAAAAACGAAATTGACCTCAGTGAGTGTTATTTTAAGGCGATCCTGAACTTCCTCGGTCCAAAACTTGACAAATGTCTATGGGACTGGTAGATAAATAGAAACGTACTTTCTGACATCAAAGGACTTTCTTTTAACTCAAATAAAAAAATGGCAAAATGTTGTTTTGGGAAAAACGGGTTAAAAGTTTTGACTATCGGTTTTTAACATATAAAATATACTTCATCTTCTTTATGATGGCTGACCGTAATTTGTAAGTTTACAGATTATAGTCAGCAATGATTAAGAGTTAATCAGGAGGTGCTGGACGAAGGCATAGCTAAGCCTTTCTGAACGGCCGAAAGGGATGTCGAAGAGCCGCGCGACTGTTTTGGCCTGACTGACACTCGCCGCTATAATCGTCTATATCTACGAAAGCATTTCGCGTTCTCCGAAATTTTTACAAAATACTTTCGAAATATAATACTTTTAAATAGCACACTTTTTTAAAAATCGATTTCTCAAAAGAAATATGAGGATTTTAAGACCCAAAATAATGAAATATTTCATAAGTTAAACGTTTTACATTACATAAAACTTGACAAAAAATATTCTACAGACTTTAATTACTAAAAGCTGAACGACTTCAAAATCCCCGCGAAAAACACCTCATTCCCCGATTCCCCGTACTAAGTAAAATTCCTCACAAATCGGGGAATTCCCCGCAAGTTGGCATCGCTGCTCAGCATACACAAATAACAAAACAAGCACCAACGAGTAGTTTGGTTCTACTTTTTTGTTGTTGTTTTTTCACAAAGAGACTTATTTCGCAAAAAAAAGAAGCTCCTTACGGGTTCTTGTTTTTTTACGGCAGCAGCTACACGTCTACAAAATTCTGTGGGCTATAACTGTTGCCGTGTAGTCAGCTACTAAACATAATGGACGCGGCACCACCGCGTGCATCTCTGTCGTACGTACGTGCGTTGGGACTCGTCCCCTTTCGTGTCCCTTCCCTTGCCCACAATCGCAGTGTCTCAAATGGGACTATGTCGTAGAGTTTTCGGTGCTTAAAACTCTCAAACTTCGAAATCGCACGCTACCTCACATTGACGAGATTTTGAAGCTCTGAAGTTGCAACAGCTGATTTACTTTTTGCTTATTTTTTATGTGCAAAAAATTAAAAAAGATTTACTTTTTGCTATAAAATAAAATGAGATGTTTTTGCATATTTTTTACTAATTTTTCCATATCGAATATTTTTCAATAAATTTTTTGTTGAAACCTTTTTTATCATAAAAGAAATAAGAGAACAAGATGAAGAAGAACAAATAAATCGCAGTAAAAACGTGGTGAATTGCGTCTACAGCGCGACAAAAAATGTGTATACTCTATAATGTTCCGCGGCTGTGCATGGCTGTTCATATAAAACAATTAGGCGATTCCTGCAAACAGCGTAAACTGTGCAAACTGCGCAAATTTGTCAAAATTTGTATGGAAAATTTCTTGCACAAACCAAATAATTTTGCGCTATGAATTCACTGTGCAACGATCTCGCAAACTTGCGCAAATGTATATGCACCTCATTGAAACTCACAGCTGATTCAGTTTGCTCAAAGTTTATGCAGTTGTATGTATTGTGTGGTACACAAATATTTTGAATATTTCTTCCGCTTTTTGACTTATTTGTCCCACTTTTGTTTAAAAGTACTAGTACAGTAGTAAAACATATATAGAGGAAATTACCATATGAATATAGCAACTTCTGATCTAATTATTGCATTTATCTTTCATATCGCTTACATGGCAGTTCCAGTCCTGCCTACACAAATTATATGCCGTTTCAAGTATTCCAGTTCTATGGCTGCTGGCACGCCTATTTGTCCAAAAACGACCACATTCATCCCAATAACTACTACTAAGATACCGCTTTCCCACATAAACTGTAATTGTTTTCTTTGCAATGGTTTCCCTGATATACCGTTTCAAATATTTATTTTGTATCAAAGCTGCCAATTACAACATGCCACCCTTCCAAATTGTCATTGGTCGCGTTTCTCAAACGCAAACTCTAGCAACTGCTGCGAGAATGATTCAGAAATGAATAGTTGTGAGCTTATGTTCAGCACAAATGCCAGTACAAATCATATTATTTTTCCGCTTCTTCAAGACGCAACAGTTGCCTGATTTTTGCGTCTTAGAAATGCGACCATTGTATTACTGAAGGCTCTCAGATATGTATATCGTTTTAACCATTTCCTTTGTATGGGAGGTGTCACGCTCACTTTCTCTAAGGCATTCACATTTCTCTTGTAATATTCCACTGGCAATTAAAGTTCTCGTGCCGGCCCTCAATAATGTATCACAATATTAAAAATTAGCGTTGCATTTGAGGTGTCACACTCACTAACTCAAGACTACACATATTTTTTCCACAAAATTCACAATAATACTTTCACAATACTTTTATATTACCGTAGAATAAATGAAAATTCAGGTTATATGAAAAGTGTCCACCCTTTTCTAATTCCCCACACACTTTTCTTCAAGTATGGGTTTGGCAACTAACTGGTTCTGGAAATTTATCCAAATTCTTGGTATACAGAATTTGTTTCAAAGGTTACTTGATTTTATTCATTCATAATTCATTTTTTTCTCATTATTCTAATATTGTACTTTATTATTATTGTTACTTAGCTTACTTTTATTTTTATTTAAATATATGCAAGGCCGTATTTAGGGGGGAGGTTTTGGAGGTTCTGACCCCCCTCTCTCCCACTATAAAAATTAATAAAAATAGAAAAAATTATCGGATCCTTGTAAAATATGACTTGCTTGAACCCCAATTTTTTCATAAAACGTGACGTGATGGGAAGTTTTTGACCTCAGATTCGTGTTCAACATGAAAAATTCTTTCGCAACAACTCCATCTTATAATATAATTAATTTTTTAACGCATTATTGCTCAGAGCACCACGACTAGAAAGATCTCTTTCAATGCTGTGACTTCACGAATTTAGGAAATATAAGCCAACCTCATCCGGGTTCCTTATCATTGATAATGGCTCAAATTCTCAATGATGATCATTTGAAAAAAATGACCCTCTACTATTTTTGGTAATTTTTTTGAGGTTGGGTACATCATCAATAGTGGGAAGTCAATGAGTTAATGAAATTATGTCCCGCACGATAAAATATGCATTAGAATGCACATTGAATAATATTTATTTGAAAAAATTTAATTTGATTATTCTGGGAATTTTTTGTCACTTTTGGTCATTTTTTTGAGGTTAAAATTAAAAAAAATCGGAAAATTTTTCCTAAAATTTTAATTTTATGGGGTCCGTTAAATGAATCATCGATTTAATTTATTGTATTTAAAAATCAGTTTGATAAAAATTATTTATGAATATTTTCTTCGAATGAAAACCCCCCGAAACAAATTTCTGACTACGGCCCTGAATATATGATAAATAATTTATATAATATGCAAAATTCTAATTATGCAAATAAAAAATTATTTGTTATTTGTTTTGCTTTTAAAGTTATTATCAATTATAAGAAATTTAATATTGATCTACTACGCGGACGCAATACTTGAAATTAAAAATATTATATTGTATTATGTCATAAAATATAAATACTTGCTTATCAGGTTTTTAACGATACAATTTATTCAAAAACTTACAAAACAGATATGTAATAAATTGAATAGATTAATAAAGATTAATAATATATTTCTATAATGTACTATACTCGTATAATCTTTGAAATCGGATGCCTAAGTTAGTTTTATTAACTGCCGAAAGTCTTTCATGAGTACATTCAAAATTATTTAAATATAACTAGTCGGCGAGGCCCCAGAAACTGGGGCTATTTTTTTGCGGAAGAAATCTCTTTATGAAAAAACAAATATCGAAAGAGAACCAAACTATTCGTTGGTGTATGTTTTGTTATTTGTGTATGCAGATAATTCGTTAGATAATTCTGAGAGATGCCGTTACTCATGTCTTCTGTCTTTCTCATTTATTATTGACTCCCGCTTAAGCAATGATTTTTACAACGATGAATGCAATGTTTTGTTCAATGAGCGAATTTTAAAAAACTTCCGACGCTAATATTTTAGAATTTGTTTAACCGATTTTAAATCTGGCTAATTTTTAGCTAACCTACTCATCAAGCTCTTTAAATTGATTTATAATATGATAGTGTAGCACTTCCGGATCTTCGGATGTAGTTATACTAATAAATATATAGATAGTAAAATTGGAATAAGGTAAATAAGTAATAAGACCTGTGAAAAAACTCTTTAAATAAAGTTTTAAAACCCGTAAAAATTTTGGTTGTTTTCAATACCTCTCGCAGAAACCTCAATCTAAAGTTTTATTGCTCCAAATTCGTTGGTTTTTGGAGAATATCACAAGCTCGATACGAAGAGTTTCGGAACCATTTACAGCAGTGGCGGCTCTAGGATTTGGGTTTGGGGGGGAGGGGGGGGGGCAGCTGATTTTACTACATTAAAAGATAAATATCAGACTCACTATCGACCAAAACACAGACCTAGACCAAAAACTAGTGAACAAATTTTACCAAATACAGGTCAAAAATTAAAAGATAACTAGAACAAAACTGAGACCAAAATTCAAACTAAAATCGGATAGAAATTTAGGCGGAAATTTCGACCAAATTCATACACTTTTTTCAGATCGAAGTTCAAACCAAGAAAAGAACAAAATTCAGATCAAAATCTTGATTATGAATTTTCTAATGGGTTTATATTGTTAAATGATCTATTTTGAGAGAACAATTTGAAAGAAATTTTAATTTCCTTTGAGAAAAAATTTTGATGAATTAATTTGATACATCTCCATTTTTTTAATCATTTTTGGTCGAAACAAAAACCCGAAAAAAATTAAATTAAGAAAACAGTTGATTTGGATAGTACCTTAAACGAATTTTTAAAATATATGTTCATATCACTCTTAGCATCGATATCACTATTAATATCGGCCTGGTGGAGAGTTTACGATCTCACAACTCCATAACCAAGCACTTCATTTTTATGAAAAATTAAATAAGTTCTTTAAGCCTGTTATACATTACTTAAAATGTAAATATATACATTTTAAATTTCAACGAGATCCGTACACGCTTTCGGATACCGGGCAACAACCGGTTAAAAAAAACAGAAGACCATGAATCAGACCAAAATTCCAACAAAATCGACCAAAATGAGATCAAATTCAGGTCTAAACTCAGACTGAAAACCCAAAATTCAGACTGAATTAAAACCAAAATCAGTTTTAAAATTCATTCCAAAATTCAAAAAAAAATTTAGACTGCAACTCAGACCAATAGTTAGACAAAACTTTAGGCCAAAATGACACTAAATACCGAACGAAAGTAACCCAAAATTCAGACCAAAAACTAGTGGGAATATCTGATAAATATTTACATCAAACAATTTTAACTTAAATTAAACAAAAACTAGACCAAAATTCCAGACGAATTCAGACCAAATTTTAAAACAAAATTCAGACCGATTACGGACAGAAGTTCAGACCAAAACAGTATCAGAATCAAACCAATTCAGACCAAAATATTAATCACAACTCAAACTAAGAGTTAAATTAAAACTGAGGCTAAAAGACGTCAAATATAAATTAAAAGCAAACCAAAATTTAGACCTGAAATCAGATCAAACGCTGGTGTGCAACCGCTGGAAAGCAAATCAAAATTTAGACCAAACATGGATTAAAACTCAAACCAAATTCAGATTCAAATTCAAACTAAAATAAAACAAAATTCTGACTTACAATCAAACCAGAATTCAGATCAAAAACGGGCAAAAACACTATCACCATTTTTTTAACAGCCGCAGAAAATAATTCAAAAATCATCAACCTTCCATGTCTTTTGTACACAATAGTAACCAAATTATTTATTATACATTACATATATTGTACATTAGAGTTGCGTGAATTTGTACACTATAATGTACAATTTTTTTAGGCGAGTAAAGCATTTTTTTTAACAGCTTTTTTTTAAGTTATTAATTTTGTATTATGAAATGGAGTTTTAACTTTCGTTTTAAACTATTATAATTAAAAAAAAATTTATATACTTGCTCAAAATTTTAAACTTAGTTCCTTCACTTCGTAAATTCACACAAATGTAATTTGGACTGTTTTTCAAAATCAAATAAAAAAAAACTGCACTCCCGTTTGTGCTCAAACTTAAATTATAAAGAGAAAAAACATGCTTGATTTAAAAAATAATTTTTTATTTTTAAAATTCCCGATAGGTTTGAAATGAGAAGTAGTGAATATGAGCATTTTTTTGTACAATGAAAGGGTTAAATGTTTGTCCATCGATTCCCTATCTAGCATAGTGGGCGTTTTGTAAAATAATCAAACTTTTTTAACAATAAAAAAGGAAAAAAGCATGAGTCGAAAAATTAGTTTTCTATCAAAATGTTCGCCATTCAGTAACAAAAATCGTACAATATCCATTGAGTTATTATTGGTGGTAGTATTTTTAGCCTAGTGGCTATTGTGTTGGATTGCTACGCAGAGGTGCCTGGGCTTAAGTCTCGGTACGCTCAAAAAACTAAAAAAAACAAGTACAAATTTTGCTACACGACACCATTTCTTGGCTGGCAATGGCAATCCTCCAAGAGTAAAACTGTAAGTCCCTTCCATTCGTGTTCAAATATAACTCACACAACATGAATGGATGTGAAAAGCTCAGGCCTAGGCCCGCCATGGGCTGTTGTACTACTTGTACCTGGCACGAAAAAATAACATATGAATGATTATTTTTTACTCTGCAACCAATGCACAATAAAACCATATTAATAAACTTTCTCTTCTATTTGAAGTTATATATAAACAGGCTTAATGAACAAATGTAGTCATCGCATCAACAATGTGTATGGAGACTGGCAAATCAGACGGCAGTTTCGGAATCCTCCACAATTCTTCATCAGTGATTTTAGTGATAGTTCTTAGTTTTTCACATAAAAAACTTTATTCTACTTTGTTTTATTTTCGGCTGTCAACCGTGGCAACACAGTAATAAGGATTTGTGTTTTCATAAAAAATATAAAGCCGGTTAGATAAAACAACATATGAGGCATGTGAGATTCTGAAATTCGTTGACATTCAACGTAATTGAATTTCTAGTTTATTTGTCAAGTAATTGGTTTTTAAAGAATTTGGAAGTATTTTTTAGAATTAAACAAATTTACAAAAAAATATTGAACATGGTGATTTAAATAGGAAACTGCTCCTTTCAATTATAGATTCAGATTCGAAATTGATTTTTTTTCTTGCACAAAACCGGAAGTAAACTTTTAAAATCAGAGTTTTAATAACTTTGACCAATTAAAAAAAAATATAAAAATTTATTCATTTATTTATTTATTAGTTTCAAAATGGGGTCTGCATTAGTTTAAGAAATAGATGCTTTAAAATACATAGGTATTACGCTGAGCGTGGTAGTTATGTACTTTAATTCTGTCTCCTAAACTAATGCAGATCCAATTTGAATCTTTAAATACTTACAGTTGTATTTTAAAAACAGATTTTTTTTGTTTAATTCTAAAAATTACTTCTGAAAAATCCATATTTCAATTACTTCAATTCTTTAAAACCCCATAACTTAACAAATAAACTTCATACCGAAAAAAATTGTGTGTCGCTTCACATGAAGTTGATGAAATCTTTGAATGTGTAAATAAATAAATAATAATAATATATAAATAAAAAATAAATATAATCGAAAAAATTTACCATGTTAGGTACAATTGTACTAGAGTAACATTTGTGATGCTACTTCATTATTCCAATAGTCAAGAGGTACAACGAAATTAAGCTGTGGGAATTGGGTAGTAGGAGATTCTTTATTTAAAAATTGTGTACAATTTTACAGTTCAAATGTATTTAAAATTATAAATATCAATTCATTTTTTTAAACAGAACATTCGATTGTCCTTTATGTTGTCAGATTTAATGCTGGATTTGGAAATTGGAACATATTAAATACTTTTATTATAAATTGTTTAGAAAATAGAAAACAATTAGAAAGAATTGTTCTTCCGTATTCCGTTGGTTTTTTAAAAACCAATGCAAGTGGAATATTTATGTGTAAATTTCCTTTAAATGGAAACTGAAAGGTGGAATACCTACATAAGCGGGAGATCCCAATTATTTACGTACAACAGTTTTTGTAGTTCTATCTAGTGCCAAAGAAAGTTATCACTTACAAACAGTTTTAACCATGTCATTATTTGCATATTTCCACTTTTTGAGTATTGTTTATTGCTCGCATATTTAAGTTGTATACATATTATTTTGTTGTTGTTAATATGAATGCTTAGTTAAATCTGTTAATACAACACGTGTGGTAAATTTATTACTTTTTCCTTTTCATTTATAAGATTTAAATGCCATTAATTTTAAACAACACTCATTTCAATGTGGAATTTATTACCAGATTTATCAATAATTTGTTCACAATGAAATACCAAATGTATAAATTTCTAGTTAATTAAATTGTTAATTTCCAAAGAGGATTTATTATGATATTGCATATAAGGATTTGTGACTTATATTTATAAGATTTTAACTAATAGAATAAGAATGTTTAAATTTATTGTTGAATATCACAAAAATGGTATAACGCCAATGTAGCAATTGACTGATAAAGTTCATCTTTGCTTTTTTAACTTATCTTCTCTATTATATATAATTTTTTTACTTTGTTTAACGTTTTTATTCATCTGGGTTTCATCTGCCTCAACAACTTCCCTCCAAGCTTATCTATCCTCAGCTAGTCGCCAACTTCAATAAATACTTATGTTTTGCATCATTTGCTTGCACCTACTGATCCTTTCATAAGTAGTATTGGACGTCAACCTCGTAAGCAGTTTTTGGAATATATGATGTAGTTGAAGAAATGGTAGTTGATGAACAAAATTTTTGAGAATTTTAGACTCATTTTGTTTATACTTAACCGTCTCAGGAGAATGTGTACTTCCCGTGGTAGGAAAAAATTGGGATGCTGATTTTTGTGTTTAGGAGCCCCAAAATAGTCAAAAAAGACTATTCAAGAATTTTCACCTGTCCAGGTTTAGCCGTACGCGATGTAAAAATTTGTGTACGAAAAACGTTCAGGGCACTTTAAAATACTCCGACTTTTACAAAATATGTCTCTTCCTAGCGGTTTTTAAACAAGTGCTTCAAAATCAAACGCTTAAAAAGTACTTGCAAGTGCACCATTTCAACCGAAAATTGCAAAGCAACCATGCAAGCAACAAATGAAGTTTTCTATCGAGTAATAAAAACGAGTATCCAGTGTGGGCAAATGTTTGTTTGTTCTTTTTCAAAATCCGCTAAAATGAAGAATAAAATGCGTATTTTCTTTAAAAAAGTGTTCAATTTTTTTCTTTATATAAGTTCGAGAAAACTCAATACATTTAAACATTTTCACTAACACAGGCACACATCTGATACTTCTTAGTCAATGAAAATTTCTTGTTTTTTTTTAGGTAATGTATAACAGTCATCACAACAACAGTGGTTACAGAGACGGGCAAATCAGACGGCCGTTTCGGAATCCGCCACGATTCCTCATCAGTGATCTTAGTAATAGTTCTTAATCTTTCAATATCCTATATTTGAAATCGTAACCCAGAATTGCAGATTTGATTCCAAATATCTTCACTGAATAGAGATGTTGAAAGAAAACTACCACTATCGTTCTGTATACTTATTAGTTGTTGTGTTTTCTCATTGTAACTAGTCAGCATAACCGTTCGTTATTGAAAATCTTCAATTTTTCGAAGATATTTTGAATTGAAAAAACGCGCTGAGCGCTAAATTACATTTTTCCGCGTTTTAATTTTCAAAAAGCACTAAAATCAGCGGGGAAAGCGCTAAGTTGGCCACACTGCGAGTATCGTTCAGCGATACGCTACGAACGATTGACTGAGCGAGAAAGGAAGCGAGTTAGGGCGATGTTACGCAATCAATGTTTTGCTGTCAAACAATGCAATTGTTGTTGCTTTGAAAAATGAACAGTGAGCAAAAGAGAGGATGAACACATTTCACTTAAAATTTTTTTACTGTCGAAAAAAACCTGCATCACTTCAAATAAAATGGGGTTGCTAACGATGCACTGTTGTATTTTATTGTAAAATGCTAATATTTTATGGAAAATACTAGACTTTTTACTAACTTATAAATACATTTTTTTCTTTGCCACACTTTGCGTTGTTTGGCTTTTGTTTGTTTGTAAAAATGAGTGCTGTTTAAAAAATTACTTGATAATTTTCATAAAAACATGGTAATTCAATGGCCTAGCAACAAAGTGGCGGAGCTTTTTTTAATAGTTCGGAAATTTTAAAGATTTTCTGCGTTTTTCATATATAAATGCAATATTTTTTGTATAATTTGTGGCTATTTCCACCAGCATTATCTCATATTGTCTTTATAAATATTTTCCATCGAATTCCATTCCAATTGTTGAATTTTAATTCACTCCAAAATACAATTAAATACTTTTTAGTTGGAAAAACATAGTTGCAGATAAAAGTATTAAAAAATAACATTCAGCAAAAAACTGATGGTGTAACAGGGCATCAAATAAAACGATGAAAAGAGAGTAAAAACAGAAAACATTGACAGCAAAACATTGACCGTGTAACATCAGCCTTAGTTTTCACGCAACAGCGAAGTAAAGTAGTTGTGGAATTTCATGAAAAGTGTTTGTGTTTTATTTTATTTATTTTTTGCAGTCATCAGTAAATGTTTATAAATGTATATATATATATATTTGGTTTAAAATAAAAAAAAGCAACAGAAAAGAATAAAATAACGCAGCAATGAAAAATTAAGAATGCATGAATCGATACTCGATATTTTTTTCTCTCCCTTCTTTTTCTCAACTAAAGTAAGCACGAAGCAGCATCTAAGGCAGCATCTAAGGCTGATGTTACACGGTCAATGTTTTACTGATCAGCAATTTTTTTCAGTAATCAGTAAAAATTTACTGGTAATGCAAATGAAATTTTATTATCAGTAAAAATTTACTGATTACTGCTATTTGTAATGCATTCTTTATTATTGCAATTAAATATTAGGAAAACCCATGTTCAAGTAAAATGGGATGAACTCACCTCAGCTATGCAGAAGCAAAGAACCGATTGAAGAGAAAGCTGGTAACTGATCTTTTTTGGAGCAAAATCATAATATTGATATAATGTTTCATGCTACTACAATTGCGACTAAAAAATCAGAGGGTAAAGATTTGGCGTGTGTTGTAAAAGATATGGAAAACGCTTTCTTTCGAACAAAGCAAGTTAGTTCGGTTTCCTCCTGAAGAAGCCTTTGCTTTTTTACTGGAAAACGATTTCAGTTGCAATATGTAAATATGGTATGAGGTTACTCAATAAAGAAAGGAATTGTGATATATCCGAACCTTAACGAAATAATTAAATGCAAGCAATAACAATAATTGATTATATGAATTATGGATAATATAACAATGAATTAATACGAAGCATTGAAATATTTCTTATTTGTGAAGAAGAGGGGTCGTGGGGCTGTGACCCCTAAAATTTTGCCCCTAGAATCAGTTGTGAGATTACATATTCAATTTCAGATTTATATCTGCGAAACTACATATATACATATAACATACATACATACATATGTCCAAATTAACTACATACCGATTTTCTTTATTTTCAGTATTGTTGAATTTCTCTAGTAAATATATCTACTCACCAAATTTTAGCTTTCTACTTATGATACTTTGTAAGTTATATGCATTTCGAGATTAGCGGTATAGGGGTGGCGTGGCACTTATCTGATTTTGCCCATTTTTGTATTTTATTATGAATATGGTACCAGAAGTATATATGCAAAGTTTCAGACAAATATATCTTTTCTACGACTTTATGCCAAAAAAACGGTTTTTGGACCATAGTGCATTGTATAAAATCACTTAAGAATCCAGATAGAAATAGGTTCTCAGAGAGTTCGAATGAAAATATAGAGCCAGTTTTTCAACCTCTTATCTCCACTTGAACACGAAAGTTGATTTTTAAACCTTTAGTTTTTTCCGTTTTCTGAGAAATGGTACTTTGTTTAAGAATATGTTCGTGTTTGAAGAATAGAGGTAACGATATTTTAAACCGAAAAATTTTAAATTTTCTCGATATATTGATAAATATTTGATAAAAATATACGGCTATTATATTTTAATTGTTCTTCATAAAAAATCATGAAAAAACAGCTGCCACATCAAACGACCCCTTTAAAGCGAATTGTGAAAAATATTTGTCAGCTCCTCCGACTAGTCTAGCAAGTAAATAGTTATTTAGTGCCACTGGCCAGCTTTGTATTTGGAGTACCTATTATTTATGTTTTTCTGTTTATGTTTGCAAATAGGTAGAAAAAATGTATTTTCAGATCTTTATTCTTTTATATTTTAAGAATCCTTCGGCCGAAGTTTAGAGGAAAAAATCACATTCGGTCGGACACTAGTATAGACAGAGGAAGATTCTATCTACATAAGAAATTTGTTTTTGCACATCTTTTTTTTTTATTTAGTATTTTTAATAATTTTTTTAAATTGACGACACAAAAAAAAATTGAGGTTGTCCAATAAAAGTCACAATAGTTTCGACGGTTATGCTTCGATTGTAACAAAATAAACCCCAAACGATAGAGGAAAAACAAAAAAGGCGTCAAAACCATTGTTTGCTTGGCATTTAAATCAAAGTCAGAAAAAATGTTCAAACTTACGTGCATATATGTGTACGAAAATCCTGAGAGGATTAAATGGCAATCTTAAGAAATCTTTAGGGAGGTACCTCTTGGGACTAATCGATTTCAACCATTTTTGAAATTTTTCTTAGCTACCCTTAACTAACTAATATTATGTTTCCATTGAGCCGAAATTGCGTGGTTTCAATAATCTGTTTGGTTTCGGCTGAAACTGTGTTGAAATGCTCAATTTCAGCATATAAAAATATGCATTCGAAACCGCGCTAAAATCGAATGCAACCTGAATGTGTTCACTGTAATGAATATTGAAATGAATTTATTCTGACATTTATATTTTGTTTAGCTTACAACTTGATTAATGTGGAAAAACGAAAATATAACAAAAAAAAATTATTTGTGTAGTGTGCGGGAAGAGGAGCTCATAGCCCAAGTATGGGCAGAAAGATGGAGGAGCAGCGTAAGGCAAAAAAAAAGCGGCCATACATACAGTGTCGGACAAAACTAAAGCACGGATTCTTCCTTGTTTGCTGAACAAAATAGTATTATTGTAAAACATGCTTGGATTAAAATTTTTTTTATGAATGTAGTAAGAATAAAATATAAGAAATATAATATTATTTATCACATAAAATAAAAACATTAACTCAAAAGTAACAAAATGCATAAAACTGGCGCGACAAAACTAAAGCACATATGGAATATATTAATAGAAAAGTTCGATTTCTCCACTATTTTGTAGCGTATCCATTATTTTTCAGAGCTGTTTCACATTTATGTGGCATGGACTCACTAAAATTGCTCAAAACGTCCACAAAAATATTATTCCATGCAATCTCCGATTGGTAGAAAATGGAATCCTTGTTTTTATCCTTTATGCGATGAATTTTACGATCTATAATTTCCTATACATTTTTTGGGATTGACATTGAGTGAATGGGTGGGCGAATATAAAATACTGATCTTATTGACAACAAACTACTCTGGGATCCGTGCTGGGATCGTCATCGTGCTGGTAGACTTGCATTAACAGCAGATCTTCCTCAGTATAAGGTAACATAACATTTTGGGGAATATCTTTGCACATCAGACGGTTCATCATACCTCCTATTTTATGAATTGAACCGATTCAATGGCTGAAAAAAATCACCAGAGCACTACGTTGCCCCCCTCGGTACTTTTCAAATAACGGTTATTTCATCGTTGCCTTTTTGGTCTGCACTAGCTTTAATCCTTCGCAACCTTTCATGTTAAATATAGATTCATTAGTAAGAATCACGGTCTTTCATTTGGCAGTAGCCCAGCTAAAGTACGCGGCTACAAATTCGAGTCTTGCCTGTCGATTCTTTCGAGAAATAAATGGCTTTTTTACGCTTTGGTATGTTGCTAAGCCACCCTCCACAGCTCGTCGTTGGATAAACCTGTATGAAATGTTTAAACGCAATTTATTTTCAAGATATAAAAGGATCTTATTTAAAAACCCGCGGTCTGCCACCTCCATATTTAGTATTTAAAAAAAGGGAAGCGCGAAAATGGCTTACAGCTCGGGAATTAACGTAATGGCGAATACAAAATTTTTTTACAATGCATGTCACTGATTCAGCTTTATTAAATCCACTTAGAATATTTTCTCTAAATTGTGCAGAATATTTATTTCCAGCAATTTTGGGAAGCGAAATTTTGAAATGCGAACGGTGACGTTGAATGATAACCAACAACTTATATATGCTTCCAATTTTTTTTAAAACTTGCTTTTAGTTTTCCAAAATAACGGGTTTCTAGTTTAAAGATGGTTGTTGTTGTTTATTTTTAACAATTGATTGTAATTGAAAGCGAAAAAGATTATGTGCTTTAGTTTTGTAGCGGCAGGTTTAGGTATATTGCGCAATGTTAGTAAAAAAAAAAACGTTACCCAGTTTTGAATGTAATTTTGTTTCAACAAGTGCATAAATATACCAAATTTATAAAACAAAAAAAAAACAAAAATAGGTACATACTTGCATATTTTTAAATTTTATTGAACTAAATGTTGACAAGGAAGAGTAAGTGTTTTAGTTTTGTCCGACACTGTATGAACAAATTGCGGATGAGCTGCGGTTGACGATTTCTCCTATACACTTTTATTTCGTTGTTAAATATTTTGTTTATCATTTTGATTCTCTTCGTATTCAAATTTATTCAATATTAGCAATAATTATATTATCCGCCGCGTTGTACAACAAGAAATAAACAATGAACTGTCAAACGAAACCAAAATCGGAACAATCTAAACCAATGTGAACGACTGCAGTTTAGTTCGAAACCATTTGCTCAGTGGGAACATGGTATATATATGGTATCATAGGAACACCCCTTCTATTTTTTGCCAACAAATTTATGAAGCAATACCACTGTGCGCCGTTTTAATCTGAAACCATTTCAAGGTTTTCCTCCAAAAAATTAGATGCGAGTGTAAAAAATGCAGCTTTAGTGACATATTAACACCAATTTTACAAATTTTTTGTCTTTTGTATTAAACGGATGACAATAAAATTCTACATCATTTGTAGTTTCCTTATCGGGTCTAACGAGGATTCCTAGAAAGAAAATTAAAATTTAATAAGTAATGTAGTATTGTTATATAAACCTTTAAAGTCGTATTTTACCTTTTTTTAATTTTGCTGCTGATAATCTAGTGAAAACTATTTGAACATGTTTAAAAGTTTTTCCTGGAGTAACTTTAAAACACCAATAAATATAAATCTTCAAAAATCCATCGAAATCTATCGTCGAAGCTATTAGAGTGCAAGAAAATACCATTGTATTTGTTAGCACTATGCACAGTTCTCCAGATATTCAGGAGCCGCAAAGAAGCTCCATACTACAATTTAAGCAAAGGTGGAGAGGACACCGTTGATAAAATGTTGCCGTGCTACAGTGTAAGGAGAAAAACTAATCTCTGGGCCCTCGCTAATATATCAAACATTATCAATCTACTGTGAAATCAATCTGGAATGGCAGAGCACACGAAAGAAAACAATGAGACTGAACTTTTTGACTCAGCTTGTTTTAGATTAGGCGAAACCATACATGACTGCCCGCACTCGTAACCCAAGAACTGCTTTTTCACAGTCGTCAACCACGTATCAACCATTTCCCTCAGAAGGATAAATGATTTGGCAGAAGATTTGCCCTCTTTTGCGCTCTTCCGCCGCCACAACCAAAAAACAGAGGCAGATGCGCTATATGTATGAATGCAAGGAACGCAAAACCGAAATAATTCGCTACAAATACGAATTGCCATAGTCGTATAGTTTCTATACAATGCCAGGTTTAATGTCTCTAATAATATATTTTGCATGTATTTTATAAATATTTTATATTTTTTCAATAAAAACACAAAAAAAGAAATAATAATAATTTGGGATTTTCATACAGAATACCCATATGCATTCTGTATCTACCCCACCAAGATCTAATTAGATCCGTTCCCGTACTTTTTAAGTAAAGTCTGGTAAACTGAGAGTAACCGAAAAATTCTCTCTTGATACACAAAATGCACAAAAGTACAGGAACGCACAAAAACACTTTTCTTGCACGAAACAAAACGTTGTAGTACGGGAACGGACCAAGTATAAAGTTTTTCCTATAAGCGCACTACGGTTAAACAAAAACATTTCAGTTAAGGAAATTGTATACTATTGCATAAACAACTTTTTTTTATTCTTACTTGATTACACCTGCGTATATTAACTTTAAAACAGGTAGCAAATTTCGTTCATTGGTTGTTAACTTTAGAGGTTATGGTGAAAAGAGTGAAACAGGACATAAAAGCCTTTAACTTTCCAACTTTTTAAGGGGTATTTTTTATAAACTTTAGCTTGTGCTTTTAACACTGAACCAAGATTTTGAGTTTTTCTATATGCAGAAATATCAGTTATGAAAGTGACAGCAATTTTTTTCGAAAGTCGCACTAGTTTCAATATAAAGTTAAATTATTCACTTATGGTAGAACAATACTGTGGCCAGTATTTATAAATGGGATACAAATTACGGGAATTCTTCACAACTTAGTATCTAGTTTACCGATGTCAGTGCTGACATTTAAAATACAATTGGTGGAGAAGATTGGGGTCTTCGCCAGTTGATGTCACTGTTTTTTTTGTTTTGTCAAATAAGAAGATGCCGTTATTGGTTTTTGCTCTGCGAGCTGTTCGGCTGGCTTTACACAGGCGTTCAGAGTGGATTAAGTCAATGGAATATAATTCTGATGAACACAATGCAATGATTCTTGTCTATAATTACTTTCAATAGTCTACCTTAGATTTTTGAAATAAAATTTCTGCGTTGTCTTCATTATGGAACAATGTTTTTACCAGTGAGAAAAAAAGTCATTTATTTAGAGAAGCCCCCTTTGAGATAACGTGGGCACCAAAGAACATCTTTACTTCTGAATGTTTTTGAAACATTTGATTTTTCTTCGGATTGTCAACAGAAATTAACGATTTTGGTCTTAGAAGTTTCAAAGTGGACACGAGAACTCGTTAATTTAACCTTAATTTTTCCGTAACGGTCCCAGATGCTTAAAGATTTTAAGAAAATAAAAGTTTTCAAAGTATTTCAATTACGGGCCAAAGATTAAAAAAAAAGAAGAAAAATCTTAGTTATAAGGTTTTCAAGGAATATGATGGTTAATGTTACACAAAATATAGTATACAAAGGCAAGATACATTTTTAAACGTCATTAACCGAAATTAACACAAAATATACATTTTTTCAAATTTATAAATATTCAAAATTAATATCTATTTTCCATCACATTTGTTTAACTCTTCACTGCAGACAATTTTTTTTTTTGCCAAACCGATGCTGATGTTCGGCCATCCTCCTTAAATACTATTTGTATAAAGAAATAATGATCGCCAAAAAACAGGAAAAATTACAAATTTTGTAGCTGTCTCAAATGCAGTACTTTACTAGTATCAGTAGTTCTTTTTGATAACATAGTTGCATATAATAGAAGTATTTATTTTAAGTAAAAATATGTACCGCAAAATGCGGTACAGTAGAAATTATTTGTTTTGACCTCCCTTATCACCTCCACCCAAATTGACCATCGGGACAGAATAACCCTGTACATTAAAAATGTATAGATAATTATATAAAATATTACAACATTGTTTCTTCTAAATGGCATTTATTACAGCATTTTTCAATTAGTAATTGCACAAATAATAATTAATATTGTATAATAGCTTATAATATCTTTACTATTATCCGACCAAGCTTTTTATTATTATTCAACAGATATATTTTTATTCGGCGAAAATCAAAAACAATAATTGCTTGATTATTTAGAGGCAAATTTGGGTTTTACGAACGATAAGTAAATTATTTTTACATTTATAGCTATTGATGACGCTAAACTGGGAGACGACAAATAGAAACAGCTAACCGTGAATTTGAACGCTCTTGGTGGCTCTCAAAAGAATTGAGCAAAGTGGTGCATATTTTGGTACGATCTACCATAAGTGGATTAAATAAATGTAAAATATCGTTTAACTTTAATATACCCGTTTAACTTTAATATACACGATATTTTTTCCTATTAAACTTTGCTTATGCAGGACGAACTACGCTCAAAATGATTCTTTCGTGGAACATTACAATTTATTCGACATTTCCAATTCTTTGGAGTACATCAAACAAGTGTATTAATTAAACCAAATACCTGAGCAACTCATAATTTTATATCTGTAGTTGTATTGAATGCCAATTGGGATAAACGCAATTCATTCCACCTTTCCCGCGTAAGCAATGCAGTCCGGACTGCGATTGCATCGATCTGTGGATTATGCAGATGCGCTCCTCGGTGGTATTGGGACTCGTTAAAAAAAATATATATTAAATGCCGTTTAAAATACACGTACCAAGTACAAAGTCATGAAGGAGAAGAAAGGTAGGAGGAAAACTGATATTTTACGTTTTTAGATAAAGCTACAATTCATCAATTAAATCATTGCAAAGATGTTTTTAATATTTATATACCGAAAACTCTCATCACCAGTTGATGTGAATGGATTTTGTTCATCCCTTGATTGCCACCACAATATTTTGAAAGATGTGTACCGAATTATGTAAAATTTTTAGCAAACCTATCTTTGAATTTTTCGTTGTGTATTTGAAATATTTATTTTTTATTTATAAATTATAAATATACTTATTTGCAATTTGTATATTTACTTATATTGCGAAATTTTATTTTTATAGCGCATAATGTACCGCAGCGTCCGATATTAGTTTTTCACAACCAGTAATTTTTGGAACGAGAATAGCTTAAAGTGAAAAAGTGAAGGGATTAAATGAAATATTTTCATTTTTAACCAGAATCGAGCCCAGGAAACCAAGACTTTTATGTTTACTATGTAGAAAAACAATGGGTGCGTTTCCCGGACGTAAAATCAGAAAAGTTGACAGTGTGGCCAACTTTTGATTTTCAAAATCCGCTAAAATGAAGCGCTAAATTTTTTCCTTATAAAAGTGTTAAACACACATTTTTTATATATAGTAGAATCGATATAATTCGTACCCCGTTAATTCGAAAATCTCAATTTTTCGTAACAAACTACTGGTCCCTTGAAACAATCGTTTTAATTCGCAAAAATTTTACACATTTTTACCCCCTCGTTAATTCATATTTTTTTTCAATTAATTTCTGTTTAACCTTTTATAAATTGAAATTGGTTGCTTACAACCTCATATAATTTATAATGCAAAGCGAAATTCCATGGAACTATGATTCGAAAAAAATCAATCATTATAGATAGCTACTTTCACTTTTTTATGGATTTTTCTGTGTTTTTCGTGTTTACGCGAGAAGAGCCTTAAACTACAAAACCGTTCATTCGTATTTTTCTTATTTTAACCTCGTTAACCCTGGGATTGTATATCCCAATAATGTTCGAAAACTTAAGTAAAATGGGAGATAAGATTTCCATTTTATTTGAGTTTTCTTTATAATACGGATACGGACTGTCAAAGGATACTGGTTGTATACATGCAGTGTCATCGCCGTAAATTGGCTTTGCTATAATTCCTGGATACAAAGGTTATAGCAGACATTATGTTGCATTGAAAAACTTAAGGATAACTGTAAGGATTAAGAGTCCTGGACATATTATTTTTTAAATTTATTTTAATATTTGCATGAAATATTGAAGAAACTCAACCAGATTTTGGGGAAAAACTCGGGGGTGAAAGAGTTAAATCGAAATCTCGTTATATCTAAAACCTCTGTAATTCGTAAAAAATTGCTGGTCCCTTGCGATTAATTAATTAAATACATGTATTTTAAAAGTTTTTAATGCACAGTATTTCTAAATTATACAATCACAAGAAAAACAAAAATAAGATAATGGAAAACGAGTATTTTATACACTTTGATCACAAAAAAATATACAGAGTAATAATTTATAGCTATCACATATCGATGTCGAAGCCTATATTCTCTTCATTACTATCACCTTCTTACTGGCCTTAACACACTCTTTAGTCTGAACTCAGAAGCATTGTACACACTAGTGCTGTTTATTTACGTCATCAGGTATTTTGTAGTTTTCACAAAATGAATTTTCATGTTTTAATCCATTTTTTATATGAAATAAATTTTTTTTTGAATTGAGTGACTTACGGTTACGAACTTAGGTTTTAAGTAAGTTCATTACTCATTGTTTCGATAAAAAATGTTGTTATGCCTGGTTTTCACTATGTCAAATTCAATCAAATTTGCCAGCATGTTGACAAATATCATATGGGAAATTCTCTCTTTTTCTCTCTTTGACGGCAAATATGATATATGATGAAAACCGAGTATTAGGATTATTCAGGTAATGGATTACTTAACGGAGCATTTAGTGTCTTTTAAATTGAAAAAAACACGCTAAAAAACCCGCTGACGGCTAAATCACTTTTTTCCGCGTTTTAATTTTCCAAAAGCACTAAAATTTAGCGGGAAAAGCGCTGAGTTGGCCACACTGAAAGCTGATTTCGAAGTGATTAATCAAAAATCAGTAAAGTTTTAATTGTAAAATTTTTGAAAATCATTAAATTCTAGTTTGTGAAATGTTTCAATTTCCTTCCAAAAATAAAATTATGGACGATTTCGGGAAAAAATGCGTCCAAATAGAAGCAGATTTTCTAATCAGAAACACTCAACGACGCGTTTCTAACACAGTCTGAAATCAGCTTTTCTGATTTTACGTCAACGAAACGCACCCAATATAAATAATGTAAGTGTATTTTACTATCGGAAGAATCTTACGAATTAATGATAATGCTCTTGGAAGTGGGGAAGTAAATAATGACATGTGTGTTTTCTGCATATATTATGTATGTCCATACCGGTATTTATATCCAAACAATTTACTACATGTTTGAAACAACATTTTCAAGCTTAATTTATGTCTAGCGTATGCCAATGATATTGACATTGACATTGAGAACCCTTCGATCTCCCCTCCAACAAAATCAGAAGAAACAAAGTTTTTTTGTTGTATGTATGCATTTAAAAAACAAAGAAGTTTATTTGCTTTTGCTGTCGTTGAAACGAGTTTGTAGTTATACATGTCGTTTTATAAAAAAAAATAAAACAACCAACAACTATGCAACAGTTAAGCGAACCACATGCATATTCGTCTACTATGCACGATTATACATATGTATTTTGTCTGGTTTTTCAAAAGAACAAATGTGATATTTTATATTAATAGAGTAATAGAGTAGTTTCCTTTTTAAGATTTATTTGTTTTAAGCTCTGAATTTTGTATAAAGAACAACTAACTAACTACTTAGTGCTTTCTACATTAATGAAACTAGTTTACACGTTTTGTTACTCTATACCAGTACTATCGACCTGTGCTGGTTGATTTTCTGTTAGAAAAATGTGTTGCACAGTGTTTTCTCCGGCTGAAGAAAATAATCCAGATTTTTAAAAAATAAAATTTCTCAACTGATTCTGTGGGCACGGAAAAAGAAATCTATGAAAAACTTATGGTTTTTCTCGACGCACTTAAAGCACAAATTTTTTTCGCAAAAAATAAGACCAAGCAAAAGAAAATCGTCACCATTTCATGACCACAGAATCTGCCGTAAATTAAATTTGATTTTTTTTAATCTGTCTGAATTTTTCACATTCGTGGTTCTGGCAATCATTCACACGATGCACAGTAGCCGATTTAAAGCAATATAGCTGTACTAAAATAAAAAATTTATAGTAAATTTTTTTGTTGTAATTTGGTTTAATCTTATAAGCAATTATTGAAAAGAAGAAATATAACCTTTTTTTTTGTATAATTGAATGTAATTGAGGGTGGCAACTCTATAAAGCTGACAAAGCAATGTTTACATTTTATCAGCTAATCAAACACAAACATTTTACCTCAGTTTCACTGCGCGTGAAAAAATATTTTGCAATGCCTGTAATAAAAAACTTATGAATATGAATTCTAGTGCTAATTGTTAAAAATGAGACAAATTTTTGTAAAAAATAAAGGTGAATTATGTTGCAAACGACCTTTTTGTTAGACCCTCTTCGCAGTTTTATATTTTCGAAGACGAAGAATTTTAACTTTTGTGGATGATATAAAAAGTATTTAACATTGTTTAGGTTAGGTTGGAATGACAGGGTTCTACTTTGAAGCATTTACGGAATGGATATGGATGATTCGATACAAGTAAATACTCGATATTTTTCATTCGATTCAAGTACTTTTTTACTCGATTCTATACCATAAGTATTTTACTTGGTATCGGGAAAAAGGATCAGTATCGGATACTCGATACTTTGGAAAATATTTATTTAAACAACTGCTATGCAATATTTAAGATTGAGGATCGTTTTACAATATTTAAGAACAATCAATAATATATTTCAAAATGCTACTCCAGAATTATTCAATATCCATATTCAAAATATTTCAGTCCATATTGCAATATTCCAATGTATGAAAATATTGCAGTACAGTATTGAAGTTCTAGAAAATATTGCCGGCCATGCATGTAGAACATAATGTTTCATTAAAATAAAATATTTTTAAAAAGCTTTAATCTGTTGATTAGTTTTCCTTCTATTATAAATTATTATAAATTTTCTAGCAGTGCTTCCATTGGAAATATCTCAAAACCATGATGCATATGCGAAAAATTCCTGTTGAGTGGTGTAAACTGTAGGCTCAACCATGTGGTAACACAATAGACCGTTCTGGCCTGAATATTCTCCTCGACAGGCACTTAAAAAAAAGTGTAATTTGTCTCGAATACTCGTTTAATTCGATACAAGTACATATTCGATACTTTTTTCCGATATTTTCGGTAGCATCGAAGTAATGAGTAAAAGTATCGATACTATGTAGGTATCCAATCAACACTAAGTGGATAACCGTGAGGATTCTATGATGAATCTGGCTATGTCCTTAATATTTATGGATGATAGCTCGGACAAACTAGTGAAGAAAGGCGAGCCCAGGAGTTTTTGTCTCCTCCTGGCCAAAGATTGGCATTGAAATAGATGAGTGTTCTTCTTCCTCCTCAGAGCCGCAGCCCCGACAGAAGTCACTGAATGGCAGTTCTAGTCTTGCAGCATGTCTCCCCATTATGCAGTGTCCCGTGAGCAGCGAAGTCGTAATGCTGATGGAGTTTCTGCTAAGCTTGAGCTGCTGTTTAGTCCTTCGATTGTCCATAGTGGTTTTACAATTTTGGAATCAAATGCTTCGAGCCTACTACTGAAGTAGTGTGTCATATTTACTCAATACTTCAAATACTAAATGTAAAAAATGGTGAGCGTAAAAAATTTCAGACTGAAATTAAAAATATTGTTTGCCAAATAAAAAAAGCGGCTTGGATTTGAAAGGAAAAAAGCCTATCCTAGAAAGTATTGTTGAGCATGGAAAACTGAATAAACTCTTTGCAGAGTGCTAGCAGAGTAAAAAAAAAAAAACGAGAAATTCGGTCAGCAGAGGAGCTTACTCTGGCCGATCATTGCAAGCGGCATGAAAAACGCACAACGGTCAAAAACCGAAGTAATAAAAAAACATCTAAGCATCAATATAAAATTCATCTCAAAGTGCTGAAAAGAGAAATATCTATTTATATCCGCGCTTCGACTCCATTATTAAAGCAAAAATAAGTGCTATCCTCCAATTTCATCAATGAATATTTCCCGTACTACAACGCGGTTGAGCTCGTTCGCCTAAAACAGCCCAGAAGCGTTCCCGTAAACAAAAACCTTTCAAATGAGAGCGGAGATGAGAGAGTAATTTTCTTGCACGAAATAGCACGCACTTTTTCTTCGGGTTAAAAATGTTAAAAGTGCCAAACAATCAGCGGTTTTGCTTTTGTGAAAATATATGGAAAATTTTAAGTTAATAAATAAAAAAAGAATTTTTAGAAAAATTAGTGTTATTTAAAATGGAAAATGCTTAAAAGACATTTGAAAATGTGTTAATAGTAAGGGTATTCCCTTATTGTTAAACAAATTAGTGAATACAAAAAATCAAAAATGGTGACAAGAAATGAGAAAGCAGCATAACTTAAATTTATTGACGATACTACAATAAATGATTTGCTTATGCTGGATATGTTTGGACCAAGTGATGTTAGCTCGTATGTAGACTTAAACCTATTTTTTCATTCGTAGAGAGTAACCAGCAAGAAAAAGAGGATGCAATTTTTGACCTAATTCTGTCTCGAAATCTAGAAGGTTTTTAATAGACGCTTTCAAACCTTTAGTTTTTAATTTTTTCCGTTTTCTGAGAAATGGTACTTTTCGAGATACGTGGTTGGAAAATAGAGGTAGCGATATGTAGTATGTGTAGATTTTAATGAGAGTGACGTAGTGTCAGTGCTGGAATAGTAATAAAAATACGCTGGATGGAATTTAGACCGCGTAAATTAGGCCGCGTTTCATTTTGTTCATTATTCAGCCGACGTATTTACAGCGTCTCATATTTTTATGTAAATACAGTTTTACATAACAGGGTTTACAATGTTTTCGAGGAATTTACACATTGAAGAGAATGCCCTTAGTATATTTGATAATTTTTAACTACATTCTAAACAGATTAATGACGCAAGTGTCTTTTCAACTTCTGCTTCTCCTATTTCTGAAAAATGCAAATGGTGATTGTAAACTAGAAGATTCTACAGAAGTAGTCAGGCGAACAATTTATGTTTAATTTTTTCATTTTTTGTTTACTCTCAGTTTACCAAACTTTACCTAAAAAATACGGGGACAGACTTAATGTTTCGCAGATATCCCGATATTCAAGATGCTTTTGTTGATTGAGTCCAGGGCCGTAGCCAGGATTTTTTTTCGGGGGGGCTTTTCATTCGAAGAAAATATTCATATAAAACTTTTATGAAACTGATGTTTATATACAATAAATTAAATACGATGGAGCATTTGATGGACCCTATCAGACTAGGGAGAAAAGTGGATAAATATCTTAAAGCTTTAGGAAAAATGTTTGTTTCCGAGTTTTCTTAATCATAACCTAAAAATGACAAAAAATACGAAAATGACAAAAAATTCACAGAATAATTAATTTAAATTTTTCAAATAAATATTATTCAATGTGGATTCCAATACATTTTTTTATCGTGCAAGACATAATTTCGATAATTCATTGACTTGCCATTACTGAGAATGTACCCAACCTCAAAAAAATGATTAAAAATGCCAAAAATAGTCAGAAACTAATTTTTTCCAAGTGATTATAAGTGGGAATTTGGGCCATTATCAATGATGAGGAGCCCGGATGAGGTTGGCATATATTCCCAAAATTCGTGCAGTCACAGCATTGAAAGAGATCTTCCGAGTCGGGGTGCTCTGAGCAATAATGGGTTAAAGGATTAATTATATTTTAAGATTAAGTACTTTAAAACTGATTCAATAACACTGCCCTGCATGGGTTTGGTGGACAATATAGTTCCTAGTGTTTGCGAATGAATTTTTCATGCTGAACACGAATCTGAGGTCAAAAACTTCCCATCTCGTCACGTTTTATAAAAAATGGGGTTGAAACCCCTGAAAATACCGTTTTTGGCCATAACGTGCAACAAACTTCGTACGATTTCAATTCAAATTTATTTTTCAAATTTTTTTATATTTGACTTTTTAGAAAGAAACCGATTGAAGTAAAAAATATTTGAAAATCGTTCAATAGATTTTATTTTGACTTTTTTTCCATCCACTGGCAATCAATATCAAAAATTGGAAAAAGTTTTCACATTTCGGGGAGTGTCAGAACCCCCAAAACCTCCCCCCTAAATACGGCCTTGACTTCTTTGGTCAGATTTCTGGTGCTGACGTAGTCAATAATTTTAATATGCCGATTAGTGACCTTCTCGCAGACGTGCAAGAGGGTAGACAAAAAGATTTCATAAAGTTTCGTGAATTGTTTTCAAGGAAAATGTCGAGCATGCATTACTAATATCATGCAATCCTCTTCCTCCAAAAGTCCTAAAGTTAGTTCTGAAATCTTAATTTCAATTTATGTGCATAAATACAAAAAACAAATACAAAAAAAAAAACGGGATTCGGTTACAAACACAATTACTTATTGTAATATATCTATAATAAAATAATTTTATTGAGTTATCTACCTCCATTATCTACTGTGGGTTAATGACTGATTTTGATTAACTTAATTTGTTACTATTAAAAAATTACGTAAAAAAAATCGGCAAATGGTTTCAAGAAGATTTACTGAAATAAACTGCACATACATACATATATTCATGACTCAAAATAGGCTCTAGGGTAAAAACCTCTTGAAATATGATCCCCATTCTATTAACATATATATCTCAAATGAAATAAATAATTAAGTACAGCTAAATGCCGAAATCGGCCACTGCGCGACGATGCGTATCTAGTAGTAGAGTTGTAGTATAATGCCGCATACCAATTGAAAACGAACAATATAGTTGAGTAAACTCACACATTATTTTGTTTCAACTTTTGTTAAACTTACATATTTAAAATTTTGAAAATATTCAATGTACTACTATCACTATTGTGGCACAACAGCCCATGGAGAGTCTAGACCGAGCTTTTCGCATCCATTCACGTTGTGTGAGTTATATTTATACACAAATGAAAGGATCTACAGTTTTATGCCGAATTCCACAGGTAAAGTGAAAAGCTTTTTTACTCTTGGAGATTTGCCATTACCAGCCAACAGGTGAAGTCGTGTACAAAAATTTGTATTTTCAATTTTTGGTTTTTGAGCAGGCTGAGATTTAAACCCGGGCATCTCTGCGTAGCTACCCAACCCACAAACCACTAGGCTACGTCGACCATAAATTTAAATGAAAGTTTTTATTAATTATGACCTTATAAAAATAAAATTTTTGCAACGTCACAGAAATGACAAATTGTGACAGCTTTAGGGATTCATATGACAGCTTGAAAATCGTGTCAAGCTGACAATAAAACTGGCTTAATTATGATAATCGCTCGAATGACGTGACTTTTACTTTACTAATAAATAATGACTTGTTTTTTTATTTACAAATGCACATGTATTCGAATAGACATGTAAGAATGTATGTACTTATGTATGTCTACAACACGGTTATAAACTAACTATACATATGCACATACAGGTACAATTCGTAGTTCTGGTATCACGGTTCAATTCTGATGTTAATTTTATATGTATATAATTACAATATTTTAAACATTTTATTCAATTTTCTGTATATATGTGCATACGTACACATAAAACTTTCATATTGTGGATTTTTTAAAATTTAAATAACGAGTATACATATGTATGCAATAGGGATGTCAATCCCGGGATATCGGGATTCAGTCTAAAAGTGGTCCCAAAAATCTTGGGATTGAAAAGACAAAAGTCCGGTGTTTTCGGTATTCGTACGAACCTACACAAATGTATTGAAATTTAAATTTTTATTTATTTTTATAGAGTCATCATCATCTTGAGGTCAAGCGAATATTTTTTTTCATCAAAATTCTTTCTAATTTGACTCTCAAAAGCTGACCAAGTGTATGAAAATTCAAGTATGCATGACCGCTGTCCCACCTCCTGCCAAGTTCTATAGCTGTAACTTTCAATCGACTGTGAATTTCAAGAAATTCATTTACACACATATTTTAGAGGCATTATAGAAACAATTTAAGCAACAAAAAACAAATTATTGCATATTTTTAGGGTTAACAAAAAAAGTTGAACATCAATTTTTGTCGAAATAAACGTGTTCAGATTTATTTTCAAATTCAATTATTTCCTAAAAGCGGAAGATAGCGGAGAATGTTATTGCCATATTCTGATAAAAAAATGCACCTTCTAAAATTGAGAAAAAATTCAGGAACATATTTTCAGATATTTTCTAGACTTTCTCTTCTAAAACTGGTCAATTTTCAGTTTTCGTATTTTCAAAAATACTTAACTGTAGAAACAATGCAAAATTTTTAGCTTTCCAAATCTTAATTAAAAAAACACCAAAAATTCTTTAATAAATGGCGAATACAAAACTGGAACTTTCGGCAGGATATTATTAAAAAGACATTTTTCAGATAGTTTTAACTCAACGGACTAAAAAAAGAAAATCGAACGATCCAACATTTTTGCGAAAAATTTGTTGACTTTGAGCACCTCTTGCACCCACACCATTTTTTTTTCGCCAAGATTTTTTGGGATTTTCTTAATTGGAGTATTTATTATCTATAAAATGACACCAAATTTGTTTGGTGTCGACATTACAAATTTTTTGAATTTTGTCTATGGGACGAATCACTAAGTGAGTGCCGTTCCAGAGATGTATAGTCGATTTACTGTATATGTTAAAGCGAAAAAACTGTTCTCGAGATGTAAATAAATATTTGATAAAAATACAGAGCTAGTATACTGTCGTTGTTCTCCACGAAAAAAATCGGAAAAAGTATTAAAAAACAGCTTGAATTTGATCGTCAGCTCCAATTTGATCGTCTGGTTACACCAAAAAAAAATTTGTCAGGTCCTCCGACTAGTGCAGCGAGTGAACAGTAATTACCTATTATTTATACTTATGTTTGCATATACATAGTTAGAAAACATTAATTTTCAGATTTTTATTTGTTTATATTTTTAAAATCCTTCGGTTAGTGAAACGGTTGAATTTTGGCTTTGCCTACTGCTTAAAAATCACCTTCGATCAGGCACTAAACTTAACATAGGAAATGATAAAAATTCAGTTCGCCTATTCTAAAAATACCATTCTGGGAACAATCCAAAAATGCAACACTGAAAGGTAATCGAACTATTGGATTAGCGTGTCTACAAATACACATCGATTAAAACAGTTCCCATAATAATATTTATTTTTTCAATAAATAATAACATTTTTATTCACACAATATTAGCATGCGTATTCATTCTCAAGGTCACAACATTAAGTTCGTAACTTTTTCAAGAAAATATTTCAATTAATTCATAGTGCAAAGTTTATACTAACAAAACATGCACCTCGACGATCCTCGATAGGCAAGTGGGTATTGTACTAGACTTTCATTAGGGAGGTTCGGGTTCGATTCCTGTTTTAGTCTGGTGGTTAATTTTCATAACCTCCACATATTCACTATCAATATGAAGTGTATGAGAATTATAAGAAAGTGTACAAGTACATAACTTGGCTGGTAATGGCAAAAAACCCAAGCCGATAAAAAATTGCCACACTGCCGCACAGCGGTTTGACTCCATACAAAGTGCGGAAAAAATATAAGGAATCATTTTTGGCATGAGTCACTCTTAGGTCGTGGAAAAGAAAAATTATGAAAATGGGCGTGATCGGTCAACTGCCACGCCCACTTCCCATACAACAGTAATACTGAAATAGCTCTAAAATCTGTTACAGTCAAGATACTGAGATAAATATCATAAAAAAATGGCTTCAACTGTTTCAAAATTTCATTTTAATTCATATTTGTTGGTTTCTGACAAAAAAATTTCTATCTCTTAAAAGTACACTGATACTACAAATACTCACATTTTCATACAGTTGTTGATAAAAATGGGATCCGCAGCTATCCGCAGCCAATTTTTTTTTTTATTTAGCTAAGAAATTATATTTTACATTTCTATATATTAGAATATTTCGCACTCCTTCGCAAGATAGACCTGGCCCAACAAACTTAAGGAATTATCTTGAAATTTTAGTTTCTAAAAACCAAATTTTTTTCCAAAATAAAATTTTTCTCGTTTTTTTTTATTTATCAATTACATTCTTCATATGTAGCACACCCACATAAGATTATAACTATAGTTAAACAAAAAAAACTTCCGAAAAACGCTTCAAAATGCATGATAGCTTTTTGTGTTTAACATTCATCAACTTCGACAGCTTTCCCACAATTATTTAATGAACGAATCCCTCCAATTTTTTTTTAATATGCTAATGAAATATTTATGAATAGAAATTAAGACAAAAAAATGATTTTTTCCACAGTCAAACCACTGCGCGCCGTAAACTGTAGGTCCAACTATGTGGTATCACAATGGGCCGTTCAGCCTAAGTTTATCTTTCAACAGCCACTCCAACCTTGGTATTCTGCCCGATAACTACTTGCTATGGTTTCTCTGTTATACCGTTGCAAACATTTCCTTTATTCATGCAGCATCCCACTGGCAACCATAATTACAAATAATTTTGAAAATACACCGTATTAAAAATCACATTTATCACACCCAGTAGCTCAAGTCTACTCTTATTTTACCTACAGAATTCTTTTGAAAAATTATATTTTCATTCCAAATCTTCAAACGTTTCTTAAATAACTCCTGAGATGGCCAATTAATGGAAATGCGGGTTATATGTAACGTTCCCCGACCTCTTTTTTAGTCCGACTCACATTTTTTTATAGCATGATTTTGTCTACTAACGTCATTGTACCAACTTTTAGCGCTGTGCTGGAGATGGTTCTGGAGATATATCAAAAAAAGTATTTGAGCTGTATCGGAAGGGCCACGTCTAATACTCCACGATACCCATACAACTATAATATTCCATTAACAAATAATATTCCATACCAAAACTTTGAGGTACCAGAAATGATTCCTGATTCCTGAGAGGTGCCATGCCCCCTTTGCAATCTTTAATATTTTTTTTGTGGCATGACATTTTCAACCAATCTCCTTGTCCCAAATCTAGCTATTGTACTGTAAATGGCTGCGGAGATACACCTAGTGATGATTCGATACAAGTAAATACGAGTAAATACTCGATATTTCATACATATTTTCTATGCATTTCGCATGTTTTAAGTAAAAATACTCAGTATGCCATCGTGATTGGCTGACGCCAATTCGTGTTGAGTAGTTTAATTTGTCTCTTTAAACAAGTATTCGATACAAGTACATATTCGATACTTTTTTCTGATATTTTTGGTGGCACCGATACTTTTATTCGATATAAATAATGAGTAAAAAAATCGATGCCTTTTGGGTATTGAATTAACACTAGATATATCCAAATAACTATTTGAGTTATATAGAAGCGCCACGCAAAAAACTTTTTATATTTAATTTGTGACCGAAGCGACTCATTTTATTAGAACAATCCTTACGGACATTTTTTAGAGCATTTACTTCCCATCTGGGAAACGAACATGAGGCAGCTGGAACTCCAGTCTAGCACTTATTCACCAGGTCACCGAGGTGACATAGTCGAAGAAGTAAAAAACATACTAGCTAAAGTCAAGCCAAACAATGCGCAAGGAGAGGACAGGATCCCATATGAGTTTTTTATCAATGCGTCGGACAACTTCTTGATTTAGCTGCAGCTTACAATAAGGTGTTAAGCAATGTGGCCAACTCAGCGCTTTTCCCACTAAATTAAATCGCGGAAAAAAGGGATTTAGCGGTCAGCGGGTTTTTAGAGCCTTTTTTTCAATTTAAAAGACACTGAATGCTCCGCTAAATAATCCATTTCCTGAATAATCCTAACAACATTTTTCATCGAAACAAAGAGCAATGAACTTATTTAAATCCAAAGTTCGTAAAAGTCACTCAATTCAATAAATTCTTTACTTCATATAAAAAAAGGATAAAAATTCATTTTGTGAAAATTACAAAATTCTTGATGACGTAAATAAACAGCACTAGTGTTTGTAATGCTTTTGAATTAGTGTGTTATGAGTAAATAGTGTGTTATGACCAGAAGAAGCTGATAATGAAGAGAATATAAACTTCGACATCGATATGTGATAGTTATAAATTATTACTCTGTATCTTTTTTGTGATCAAAGTCCATAAAATACTCTTTTTCCATTATCTTGTTTTAGTTCTTCTTGTGATTGTATAACTTAAAAATGCTGTGAATTAAAAACTTTAAAAATAGATGTATTTAATTAATTTTATTTTTTAATACATATATAAAGTAATTTGTGTTTAACCCTTTTACATGGAAAAAATTTAGCGCTTTTTTAAAGAAAATACGCGTTTTTTTTCTTCATTTTAGCGAATTTTGAAAAACAAAAGTTGGCCATACTGGGGTTAAGGGAGGAAAAAATGGATGGATCTTTTGCAACGAGCATAATATTTCCAATATACAAAAAAGGGGATGTCAATCAGCCGTTTAAATATAGAGAAATCTCGTTCATTGATTGTGTAGCTAAAATCATGATGGGCATAGTAAATGACAGATTGTCGGCGCGGGCGGAAAAACACAAAAAAAATGAGCTTCAAGCTGGGTTTCGCAAGAACTACTCAACTGTAGACAGCATCTACAATCTAGCGTCAATAGTAAATTTAAAATTTAATGAGAAAAAAAAGTATACGCTTTTTTTGTTGACTTAAAGCTGCGTTTGAGCCTAGAAACTTACTTATATATAAATTACACCAACTAGGAGAGACCGCAACAATTGTGGAATTCATCGAACGGGTTTACAAAGATACGAAGGCGACTATTTGGACGGGATGTGGAATCTCTGATTACTTCGAAACATATACTGGGGTGAAACAAAAATGCCTGTCACCTTTACTCTTTGCACTATATATAAACGATCTGCATGACTGGCTAGGTGGAGGTCCTTATATAGATAGATTTATATTTTACTATATACGGATGATATTGTCATACTGGCAGACGAGCCTACAGTATTACAGCGTATGATAAATCGTCTCGAGACATACTGTACAAATTGGGTAATGGAGGTGAATTTAAATAAGTCAGAAATTATGATTTTCCGAAGAGGTAGCAGGCTTGCAGCGAGAGAGAAATGTATCCGAATACAAATATCTAGGTGTAATCTTAACGCCAACTATGTCTTTCACCAAACATACATGTATAATTAAAAGAAGAGCGGAAGCCAAGGCAAGCATAAATTCAACATGGACTTCCTTTATGGGAAAAAAACAAATATCGTTGAGCGCCAAATGGAAGATGTTTTTCGCTGTTTGTAGGTCCATCCAAACTTATGCTCCACAAATATGGGGGTTTTCCTGGTTTGATGATGCGGATCTTTTACAGCGATATTTCATCAATAGAATGCTAAAGTTTCCAGATCAAACACCTAACTACGTTCTTGCGTTGGAAGCGTTACATATATAGAACGTTATATGAGTATAGCGATGAAAGATTACATAACATGCTGTCAACTAAAATAATAAGAAAGAAGATCTTTTGGTATAGTGAGATGGTTCAGCAAATGAGAGACTGCAACATAATTTGGCCTGATTGTCCGAAGACTCAAGAAGAATGGTACGACAACTGTGATGATCTAATTGTGAAACTAAAAATTAAAAGACTGCAAAAATACAAAGAAGCCGCAAGAAATAGCTGGGATAGACTCTATAAATATTTAGACTATTCAAAGGGTCATCTATATAGCGAGGAATGCTACACACAAAAACAATCTCCTGGATTATTAAAGCCCGGGGAGATCTTCTCTGGTTAAATGGAACTCACACAGGCGAGAATCTTCAAAATTGTGCAGTATGTGTAATTTGAAAGAAGAGGAGAGTTTGCAAACACTTTCTGGGCAGATGTCCTGTAGTAGTAGGGTAAAGTGGGGTACCTTTGACACCGGGGCACATTTGACACCGGGGCACATTTGACTTTGCAATTTTCAGTGTGACCACGCCCGTAAAGCCAAAAAGTTAAAATGCAGAAAAAAGCTTAATTTGATTTAAAGAAACATCATGAACTTTGAAGGTTCTACTTTAACTCTTCTTGGATTAATACGTGTTTTTGTAAATTTTCTAACGCTGATGCATATTTCGACAACTAGTATGTAAGCATTTTGTGAATTAATTGTAATTGTTTTTAAAAAAAAGAGTAACAAATTTTGTTAGCACTGATCTTTAATGCTAACAAAATAAAAGAGTTCTTAATCTTTCAATATCCTATATAAGCTACTAATATTTGAAATCATAACCCAGAATTACGGATTTGATTCCAAATATCTTCACTGAATAGAGATATTGAAAGAAACTACCACTACCGTTCTATACACTTATGTTGTTGTTTTTTTCCCATTGTAGCTAGTCTGCATAACAGTTCGTTATTTGAAAGTCTAGTACATGGGAGAGTGTGTGTGTTTGTGAGAAAATGATTCTAGGTGTCATTTTTTCTGAACGGTCCCCATTCGATCAGTTCATGATAGTTTTTTAGGAGACTATGAAAATTAAATCTAGAGGTTAATTTTCAAAGTCATGACTTAAGTTCATGTCAATTTCGTTATTTGAAGTTATATATAAACAGGCTTAATGAACAAATGTAGTCATCACAACAACAATGTATATAGAGACGGGCAAATCAGACGGCCGTTTCGGAATCCGCCACAATTCCTCATCAGTGATCTTAGTGATAAGTTCTTAATCTTTCAATATCCTATATAAAAAACTATCATGAACTGATCGAATGGGGACCGTTCAGAAAAAATGACACATAGAATCATTTTCTCACAAACACACACACTCTCCCATGTACTAGACTTTCAAATAACGAACTGTTATGCAGACTAGCTACAATGGGAAAAAAACAACAACATAAGTGTATAGAACGGTAGTGGTAGTTTCTTTCAATATCTCTATTCAGTGAAGATATTTGGAATCAAATCCGTAATTCTGGGTTATGATTTCAAATATTAGTAGCTTATATAGGATATTGAAAGATTAAGAACTTATCACTAAGATCACTGATGAGGAATTGTGGCGGATTCCGAAACGGCCGTCTGATTTGCCCGTCTCTATATACATTGTTGTTGTGATGACTACATTTGTTCATTAAGCCTGTTTATATATAGCTTCAAATAACGAAATTGACATGAACTTAAGTCATGACTTTGAAAATTAACCTCTGGATTTAATTTTCATAGTCTCCTAAAAAACTAAAATAAAAGAGTGTTTTGTGAAAATAAAACAAGATAAATTGAAAAAGAAGAAGCAACTCATTAAGAGCTTTTGGGTCACATTTGACTTTTATCAAAGGGGTACATTTAACATATGAGGCATTTCATGCGAAGCGGACAACCAAAAAAGGTAAGGTTCTGAAATTCGTTGGAATTCGGCTTATTTAAACCTGAATTTAAGTACATAGCTACCATGCTCAGTGCGAAATCTATGTATCTATCTCCTAAACTAATGCAGATCCCATTTTTAAATTTAAATACTTGAAGCTAGATTTCGAAAAATAATTTTTTTTTTAAATGATCGAAGTTATTAAAATTCTGATTTTAAACTTTGACTTCCGGTTTGGTGCACAAAAAAAAAAATTTAATTTCCGGTCTGATTCCATAATTGAAAAGAACAGTAAATATCCTATTTAAATTACCATGTTCAATATTTTATTGTAAATTTGTTTGGTTCTAAAAATTACTTTTAAAAAATCCATATTTCAATTACGTCAATTCTTTAAAACCCCATAACTTGGCTTGAATTGTGTGTCCACATTCATATTTTCTAGAAGTTCAATTAGGCTGAATTTCAGAACTTCACATTTTTTTACGTTGTCCACTTCATATGAAATGCCTCATATATCAATTGTTCCCTATATTGCAGATTTTCGTATTATAGGACAACATTGAAGGTCCTTCATACTAAATCTTGGAGTTGTACCCCTTTTCCAATCCCATTCACATTTTATTGTAGTATGACATTGTCAATCGACATCCTTGCGCGAAATTTCAGTACTGTACCGTAAATGGTTCTAGATATATACCCAAAAAAGCATATATATCAGACTACGCCTATCTTATGACCAGACACATAATGCATCATTGTGAAATTTTAAATAAAGATGTTGCTAAATAAAGAGCAAATAATAATAATAATAATAGTCAGAACAGAAAAATAAAATAATAGTAATAAAATAATAATGCATCATTGTACAAATTTGTGTTAATCTCTGCTGAGGTTTCAGTGTTATTTCGAGACATAAATGTGCCTGGGGCACTTTTGACAAAATGTTTTTTTTTGGAAAAGTAAAAAAAAAAAATAGGGATGCAGTTTTTATAAAAATATAGTTTTTTTGAGGTTTGCTCTAGAAAAATCAATGTCTTAAAAACAGTAACATCTTTTAAAATCTATCAATAATTTTCGGAATTACAGGCCTTTACCCCATGTGTATAAAAAATTAATAAAATTCCAACGAACACTTGCTGCCGAAAAGAAATCATTTCCGAATCAAACGACGACAAGATCATCGTAATTTAAAAGAACAAAACTGCTGACTCAAACATTTTGTGAGAGGTGTTTAGAAGCATTTCGAAAGAAGAAGAAGAATATTGTACAGCAGGGCAGTGGAAAAAAGCGAACGAACTGCTGACGCAAAGATCTCGTAAGAGGTCATTTGAAGCACTCCAAAAGGAGCGTAAAACGGAGTGCTTTTTTCCAATGACATGTAATGTTGAAAATGTAATGGTGTATCATACGGAGAGGAAGCGCCTACAGCTAACTTGTCAACACTCCAGGAGTGTTGACAAGTAATTTGGTCGCATTTTTCTTCTGCTGTGCTCTACAATATTTTTCTTCTTCTTTTCGAAATGCTTCAAAAGACCTCTCACGAAGTCTTTGAGTCAGCAGTTTTGTTATTTTAAATTACGATGATCTTGTCGTCGTTTGATTCGGAAATGATTGCTTTTCGGCAGCAACTGTTCGTTAACAAAACAAAAACAACAAGTGCTGACCTTATACTCCTCAGACGAGCTGCTGACAATCGGGCCCGTTGGGTTTTAATTGGAAACACACACAATCATATATTCTCCACATTTTTGCAATCAAACTGCTTTAAATTGTAAACCAATTAAATTCTTTTACAAGTTCTATAAATATTTCAGTGCATTGTTCCACTTTTGTATTTTGACAATCAGTTTTTATGCTTGAAGCGCGACAAAATTGAAAATTGCGACAACTGCACATTGTGTTTGATTATAATGAAAATGCAAACATTTTACCTTTGACAGATTGTTACTTCACGCTTCAGCTTCATATCCTGTTCCTCACTCAAACCTTGTAAACTGTGTAAACACGTAAACTTACTGTCAAATTTCATATAGATTTTGTCAAGTTTACACACTTTATGAGACATTTACGAGTTTATGGGAATCCGATTTATATTTAACTAGTTACTTGAAATTCACACTTTTCAATACCAAAATAGTTTTGCCCTTTTGAAATTACAGTTGTATAGTAAAGTAAGAGTAGAATCAACGTATGTAGTTTTGAAGAGATTTTTACAAATGGGTAATTTTTAGTCGCTAACGGAATATTTAAGCATTGGTTCTATTTTAAAGAAATATTTTAAATAAATGATGTTGTAGTTAATATTGTAGTTCTTATTGCATAAGAATATTTTGACTTTAAATTACAATTAGATAATATTGATATCATTGACATCAACGCGCGAGCGGTCAGATTCTCCAACTTGAAAATGGAGTTTCGTCAAGTGGGTCTGGTGGTGAATGAGGGCAAGACGAATATCTTATATCAAGAAACAAGGAGTCACGGCGTCTTGACGACAAAATGTCTCTGTTGACAATTATACTTTCGAAGTCTTCAAGGATTTCGTCTATTTAGTATCCAGCATCAACAAAAACAAAACAAAAATCGTGCGGTTTCGCTGACTAGCAATTGGAGAAACGCTCCAGCTAGAACGGTATCCTGTTGAAGCCACGGTGGTGGAACGTGCAGAAGAGGAAGACCGAACATTCGTTAGAAGGATCATTTACAGGGGAACCTAACTGCACATGGCCTTAACGACTGGCGCCCTATCCCGCATAGCAGAGGCGACCGGCAAAGCCAAGGCCGTATTTAGGGGGAGGGTTTGGGGGTTCTGACAACCACCCCTGTCCCCCCGGGAAATGTGGAAACTTTCTTCTAATTTTTTATACTAATTTCCAGTGGATGGGAAAAAAAGTAGAAAATAAAATCTATTGGACGATTTTTGAATATTTTTTACTTCCATCGGTTTCTGCATTCATAGTTTTTCTATGTCAGTAACTGTTTTTGATTTAAAGTTTCGTCGTGAAACATTTTGTAAAGTTTAAAAATTAATAAAAAATAGAAAAAACTGCCGGAACCTTGTAAAATTAGACTTGAGTATGTGAAAAGTAATACAAAGCAATATTTTATTATGCTAAACTCGTCCGCCATATTTGATTCGGAATTTTGAATTTTTCAAATCTGACTGCAGATTTGTAACCAGCGCCCTTAAAACCTTGCGGACCACTGCACTTTTCATTATGTCTGGCTGTGGGTGTGAGTAAGATAAAATCCGTTCTTTGTAAATTTTTTCCTGCACCTGTAGACATAAACACATCCCCTGCCTTAAGGACGCATGAAAACAATATGACTTAGAGCTTATTTGAAAGGGCATGATTCAGCCTTTAATTCCTAATTTTCGAAGTTTCAAGCACATCAGGGTTCAACTCTACAATTTCTCAAAAATGGCCAAAAACGGTATTTTTAGGGATTTCAGTCCCAATTTTTCTAAAACGTGACGTAATGCGAAGTTTCTGACCTCAGATTTATGTTCAGCATGAAAAATTCATTCGCAAACACTAGGAACCATATTATTCGCCAAACCCATGCAGGGCAGTGTTATTGGATCAATTCCAAAGTTTTTGGAGACAATCTTAAAATGTAATTAATTCTTTAACTCATTATTGCTCAGAGCACCCCGACTCGGAAGATCCCTTTTAATGCTGTGATTGCACGAATTTAGGGAATATATGCCAACTTCATCCGGGTTTCTCATAATTGATAATGGCCCGAATTCCCACTGATAATTACACTGTGCAACACATTTTTCTAACGGAAAATCGGCCAACACAGGTCGATAATACTGGTCTAGAGTAACAAAACTCTGAAAGGGTTTTGCGAAGTTTGCTCGCTTTCAAAAGATATAGGCATTCAAAGTTTGCTTCTCGCAGCTTATTTTTTAAAAATCATTACTCGAATATTAAATAATATTTTTTACTGCCTTCTTCAGCGAAATAACAAATAATATCATTAAAAATTTTAACATTATATTAGTTTCCCATATTAAGAAGTTTAAACTATCCATTACATGGCTTTTGTAAAAAATAAGCAGTAATACTATAAACAAAAATGTATAAAATTTAATTGTGTTTGGATAGACAGAAAATAGAATTGAAAAATGCACTAAAATATGACAACTTTGAAAGGCTATAACATTTAAAAGCGGGCTAACTTTTTAAAACCCTCTTAGGGTTTTGTTACTCTAGACCAGTACTATCGACCTTTGTTAGACGCTTCTCCATTAGATTCCATGACCCTAAAATTGTTGCACAGTGTTATCAGTGGGGATTATAATCATTTGAAAAAATGAGCTTCTGAATAATTTTAGCATTATTGGTCATTTTTTTAATTTTGGGTAATGGAAAGTCCATGAGTTATCGAAATTATGTCCTTGACGTTAAAAAAAATGCATTGGAATTCATATTGAATAATATTTATTTGAAAAAATTTAAATTGATTATTCTGTAAATTCTTTTGCAATTTTCGGCCATTTTTTTTAGGTTAAGATTAAAAAAAAAAAATCGGAAAGAACAATTCCTAAAGCTTCGAGGCATTTATCCACTCTTGTCCCTTGACTCATAGGGTCCATTAAATGCATCATCGTATCTAATTTATTTATTTAAACATCAGTTTCATACAAATTATTTATGAATATTTTCTCCGGCCCCCCGAAAAAAAACCTAGCTTCATTGAGGCGGCCAAGACCGATCACCGGTTGTAGTACCAACTAAGTAAGTAAGTAAGCAAGTAATAAAGCACAGCGAGAACTCTCTCACAAATTAAGAGAAAACATACTGAAAAGTTGTCCGCAGTTCGTCATTATATATATATATATTCTCATTTGTTGAAAATTCTCCAATTTCTTTTTATTTACAATGAATTAATAAGTTCACGAATATAATGTTGTAAGTATTTTGATTGTAATGTAACAATTTTCAGTATACATATACATGCATACATACATACAACAATGAAGTTTTAATGAAAAGTAAAAATAATTCTCATCAAATCGACTATTATATGACGATTTAGCTGATTTTTAAAGTACTTGTCTACTATGCACTCTGTACTTTTTTCTCCAACGCGATTTTCTAAAAATTAGAATAGAAAAAAAATTGCTCGTTTCGTTAAGTTTAGAAAAATGAAACCGTAGCTGGGGTTTCCTGAACTTAAGCTAAGTTTAAAGCCGTCTCGCCTCATCGTTGGAATTGCTATAGTTTGCTGCTATTGTTGTTGTTGCAGTTGTCATTGTCGTGTTCTTTGTATTTGTTATTGTAATTAGTCAAAAGCTGCCTTTAGCTACAAATTAGTATAATTTTCAATCAGTCGCATGAAACATTGGAAGCGGCACGGTACGACATTTTCATTAATACGGAAGTTTAATAATTAATTCATTAAAATATATTGGTATATAAAATCATACCTACATATACACATACATACGAGTATATGCAAATGTTTGTGTCGGAAACTTATAAGTGATCAAGTTAAATTAATTATAAAATAATTGTGTACTTAAAAAAAATAAAAGAAGTAAGAATTTATATTTACATATAACGCAATATTAATGTGAAGATTTAGAATTATGTGCAATTATCTTACTCAAACTTTTTCATGCTGATTTCGCAAAAAATATCTTAAATACCATATACAAACAAATCAAACCAAAAAACTTAGAAAAAGATAAAATAAGCTCATTGACTGTAATTTTATGTTCTATATGCAATTTTTGCAATTTCATTATAATAGCAATAAACAATAAATTCAAGTCACTGTTCACGTGGTAAAAATTATTTTTTTTTATTTTGCATCAAATTTAAACAAGTATTCAAAAGTAAAATGAAATATTTTGCAAATTTAGCAGTCCAATTTTTGTTTTCAATTTAAAATTGTTTATATTTGTTATTTTTAATTCCACACAATTTTAATTTAATTCATATATACAACATTTAGTATATTTTCTTTTATAATATAATATTTTTATTTTTAATATAATCTAAATAAAACACAAACAAATACCAGTTCTTAATCGTTAATGTAATCACATTAATTTTAGATTTGTATTTTTTAACGAGGTCAAAATGATTTTGGAAGCGATTCTTTTACGTATTTGAAACTTTAGACAACAGTGAAATTTATGACATTCCCTTATTTTATTTACAACTGGTCGAAAGAGCAGATAGAAATTTGCATACTAAAAATAAATACTTAATTAATTAATTAATATTCTAAATTTCATCATATAATTTTTCTCAGGACTTAACTCGATTTTAGTTTGAGAAACGCGTTGGCAGATATCACGTAGACATGAAATCTTTAAAACTTGTTCTTCAGTAACAAATTGCTTTGTTTTGCTTGTTGTCAACTTTAATGTATATATATTTTTTGTACACGGGCCGTTTATTGTTTCAACGTGTCTTTAAATTAGTATAAACACCGCGTGCAAATTATGCTTTCTTTAGCAGGTAAATTTAAATTCGAAGACTATCAAATTCGTGAGGACTTGAACGCTAGCAGCTTATTGCTTTGTCCCGGTATGCTAAATATTGGACTTTAATGAGCTTAGTTTAGGAAAAGTCGGTATACTCAATATTACAAGACTAGCATCAACTGCTTAAAGTTGAAGTTCTGTAGAACTGATCTCTCTCGGGGTCGAGTTTCATAAAATACATTTAAAATTATGGCTTCTTAGTCCAGTCATTATAAAGATTAACATCATAAAAATTCTTAAATGCAATTTTTCTTCGGTATTTGTTAGTGGGGATATGATAGAAAAACCACAAAAATTAGTTCTGGCGGGGCAGAGCGACCCCCGCAAAAAAAACCGCCCCTTTGGTGAAAAAAGTCTTTTTTTACTAATAGGTTGTTAACCGTTTGAGATATCAAAAAATTGCTTAGTACAAAAAGAAAGTTTGAATAATTTCTTAAAACAGGTTTCATGTAATTTTTTCGTATATGTCATAGTTTTCGAGATATTCAATAATAAAGAAATTGCAAATTTTGTACTTTGGATTTGAATCTTTGCAAAATTGAATTTAGCAAAATTTTGGCTAATTTTTAATTTTTTTTTTAAAGTAGTAAGCTATTTTTTGATATCTTCAACGATTATTATTATTATTAGTAAAAAAACCTTTTTTCACCAAAGAGGAATTTTTTGGGGGGTGTCGCTCTGTAACCCCAGAACTGATTTTTGTGGTATTTCCATCTATCATACCCCCACTAACAATTACTGAAAAAAAATCTCGGATAAGAATTATTGTGAACTTTTGGATGATTTTGTACTCTAGCGACTGGACTACCTCCATAAATGAAATATTGTTCCATAATTTCGTAATTCCAGTTCGACATAAATGCTTATGAGTCAGTATTCTTTGTATTCAGACACAAATAAACGACCATAGAAAATACATAGAACCCGATGATTCATAAAAGTAAAAACTGATGGTGGCAGCTGGTTCGAAAAGAGCAAATATATCAATAATTCAATTCAATTTGTTTTTTGAAAAGTATGTAATAGCGAATAATTTTAAATGAAATTTATATTTTAATAAATTTTTATTGATATTTGCATTAACATTTGCACACAAGGAATTGAGAACCTTAACACTTTCCACATTGAAAGTTTTTTTACAATCTATACAATTATATTACACTGTAATTTGCTGAAATGGTGTTATTAACATATCTTCATTTGACACTCGTTATTTTATTACAGCGTAATTAATGTTTCACGTTTTTCCTATACAATTAAATTTCTTTGCTGCCCTAAGCTCAATTTATCGTACATAGGTACAGTATGATTATATAAATACATATACATACCGACTATATACGAGAATGTATATTTTTATATGTGTGTGTTGCTGATTTCCATTTTTAATTAAATGTGATTAGTTCCAATAAACAAATATGTATGTTAAGGTGCCTCACGAAAAAATGAAGCTTGGCTTATTTTATGAAGATTGCTACAATATTTCGCCTCTATGAATTGTCGTGAGGTCGATTGCTTCGAAATAGCCTCCAAAAATCTTTTTTTATAAGAAAAATAATAGAAATTCAAAAATATTAGGTTTACGTGAGGAAATACCCAATAGGTCCAACAAAATAGCTGAAGATTGTGCTTAAGGGAGGACGACTACTTAAAGACAAAAAACTTAAAAATAATTTTATTATGCCATATTCTTAAAGAATTACATTTTAAGATTGTGGCCAAAAATTTTTAAGATAATCCTATTAAATTTGTTCGAGTTACACGGATTTATGCATAGATGACTGCAGCATTTAGAAGGGGGACTCTTATCAATACTATAAAACCCCCAAGACTGTTTCAAATTAAGGACTTGCATAATGGTTCATCCCATAGACAAAATTGAAAAAATGTCAAATGGTGTCATTTAAAGATAATCCTCCAATTAAGAAAATTAGTGTGGGTGCAAGAGCAGCTGAAAGTCGACAAATTTTTCACTAAAATGTAGGATCTTTCGATTTGAGTTTTTTAGTTCATTGATTCATATACATCTGAAAAAGAAGGGAATTTTTGGAATTTTTTTTTAACCAAGATTTTCAAAACTAAAAATGCTGCACTATTTCTAAAGTTAAGTATTTTTGAAAATACGAAAACTGAAAATTGACGAATTTCGGGAGAGAAAATTCGTTATCGGAATTTGCAAAAACATCCTCCGCTATTTTCCGCTTTCAGGAAATAATTCAAATTGAAAATAGGTCTGACCACGTTTTTTTTCTACAAAAAATGGGAAGTAAACTTTTTTGTTAACCCTAAAAGTATGCAATCATGCTGAAAAAAGTGACTTAAAGTGTAAAAAGTCTAAACGTACATCAATTCTGTAGAACGTAATTTTGAGTCCCGTACAGTATGACAGTAATTTATGGAAAAAACTATAGAAAGATGTAGCATAGTTGCTTTAAAAAACAAGGTCATACCGCCTCGTAAGTACATTCCACCACTTTTGGAAGACACGAGAAAAACGCAGAAATTAAAATTAAGAAAATTTAAAAGTTTATATGAAAAAGAAACGGAATATGTCCCAAAACCTAAGCCTTTCTCCATAGTGAAGATTAAAATAACAATTTTGTTTTCTGCCCAAATGTAGGCAATGAAGACTTTGTTGAAATATAAGCCTTTTTCCACAGTGAAAGCTGAAATAATAAGGCGCACGAAAACGTTAAGTTCATTTGAAAAATGAAAGAAAAATTTTGAGAATTTTCCGGAATTTTTTAAAAAAAATTTTCTTCTTTTGTTAACCAAATTCACGAAGCTAGAGACAAGCAATTTTAAAATTTTGCCAGTTTACCTGCTGAGACTGTCAGTCAACCAACTATGGGGGACCACCCCTCTATTATGCCCCCCAGAGGAAGCTTAAGGGGTTAAAACGTTTGGTTTAAAGGGCTGTCCAGGGACACACTTAGGCCACAAGGGCGCATTGTGATACCACATGGTTGGACCTATAGTTCAACGAAAACTTGTTCTTTTTTGACGAAATTCTCTCAGCTCCTCAGAGCCATTTTGCGATATTCCATTACTGAGACTGTCAGACAGTCTACAGGCTGAACAGGCCCCCTCCCTCCTTATTGGTGTTTTATTGTTCAAATAATGTACATTAATTACCAAAAAGCCATAAGTAATTTTTTGTTTTAACAGTAATTTTAAATTTTAAATGTACACACACCCCCTGCATTCCAATAAAAGTTGTTTAACTTTCTGAAAAGTCCAACATCAACATAGCTAAATAAAAAAAATTGCATTATTGCTTGCCAAATATGACGAAAATTGCATCTTTAAACTTAGTTTGTAGCGAAATCAAAACAGATTTGAATTTAGCGGTTCAACATTTAATGGCCCATGAAATTTAATCACAATCAGAGCGCTCCTTCTAATTTTGTCCCTTCGGTGTATGGGATCAAATCACTGTGCCTTAGGAGGAATCATCTTAATTTTCATAGATATCATTAAATCTCTTAAGTCTTAAATATCTGGAGTCATTGGCAGATTATTTCAAATATTTTGATGCAAAACGTGAGGCATCTTAACATATACAACTAGATAGCTACATATGCAATATATGTAATACATTGTATAGATAGATATTTCTTTCATTAAGACATAGAATTTGTTTTTAATTAAGAAAATATTATTATATCATAGGTTGTATTTAAAAAAATATTTTATATAACTTTTGATACCTTCTAATTATGTAAAATAAATACCTATGTATTTGTGTATATATATTATATTCCTAGTAAAGTTTCTGAAAAATTTTCAAAACAAGGCCGTAGCCAGGATTTTTTTCCGGGGGGTTTCATTGGAAGAAAATATTGAAAAATAATTTGTATTCAACTAATGCTTAACTATAATAAATTAAGTACGATTATGCATGTGGGATGTTTTTATGTCTAGGGGTTTAGGAAAAAATGTACACAGAACGGATTTTATCTTACAACCACGGCCAGACATAATGAAAAATGCAGTGGCCCGAAGTGTTTTAAGGGCCGTTGGTTACAAATCAGCATTCAGATTAGAAAAATTCAAAATGGCGGATCAAAAATGACGGAAGAGTTTAAGGTGAAAGAGCCACCTGATGGTAGAAAACCTCCATAAAATATTGATTTTTATTATCTTTCAAATAACTCTAATTAAAAAATCGTTAAATGATTTTATTTTGACTTTTTTTCATCCACTGGCAATTAATATTAAAAATTAGAAAAAAGTCTCCACGTTTTGGGGGGCGCTCTAAATACGGCCTTGTTTCAAACAACTCAGTGGAAGTTCCTTTACGCTATTCATGTATTTCATAAAATAAAAATTTACATTTGGTTTGACATGTGGGTAGACATTAGAATATTACTTTGAGAGATAATATTATTTTTACATTTTCCCCTTCTTAATTTTATATTCAGTTGCGAATAAAAATTTAAATTTATAAAATACCAATCCCTTAACTCATTTTTATTATATATTTTATGAAAATGCTGTCATTTTTGAAAAAAAACTCTAAGAATATAAAAAATTAGTTTGTGATTATTTTATAAAAATGTGCGCATAACATTGCATAGGAAATTACTCGTTGTTCTCAATTATTTGAAACCTTGTAGGCCTGTGTTATCAAATTGCGTAGACATTTGTCCGAAATAGTAAAGGCGGGTTAAACAGATATCACCAAAAAGATAACAAACACTCTTTTTCATTAAGAACTTGCATTTAAAATTTACTAAGCATTTCACCTATGCAGAAAAAGCTTAGATGCGTGTTTATTTTCTCGATTATTTTTTAAACGGTGATATCCTAGGAAAAGTAATTTGTTTTCAATTATTTTTTGCAATAGCAATAGTTATTTGGTAATGAATAGAATTTTTATTGAATATTTATTCGTTTACTGTCGTAATGCGCGGGGTTTTTTAGGCATTGCCTTCACATCTTTAACCTTTTCAGTATATTGTTACCATACGGTAACAATCATTTTAATCTAGCATAAAACAGATGCAATACAAAATTTACTAATAACATTATATATATACGATTCTGTTAGGTATACTCCCTGATTTTTGATTGCCAAAATTTTTGAAATTTAGTGCTTATGCTATTTTTTAAAAGAGTTTTGTCCTTGAAGTCAAGTCAAAAATCTATGTGCAAAAATTGATCACCAGATCTATTTGCATTATTTTAATAAAAACATCCTTAATTTATTGCTAAATGGAAATATTGCTTTTCAAGTATGTTTGCAAAAGATAAGAGAATGTAAAAATCTAAAAATTGAGGAAAAAGTGTTAACCCATTTTTGTCTATAGCATCAGAAGTTTAATTTTTCAACTTTTAATAGCGGACAAACAACGAAACTTTTTTTTTATTTGTTGTAGAAGTTGTTGGTAATCATAAATTTAACACAAAAGGTTTCTTTCGAACTCAATTAAAAATATGTACTGAAAGGGTTAAATGCATATATTCGTTCATACATATACAGTTATTCTTTAGAATCAGGGATACCTTGGCTCTGTTTACCCTTTTTCCGAATTATTCATGTATATGTGTGTCTGGCTGCACATCCCAACAGGAAAGTAGACAATTCATTACAAAAGTAATCGAATAAATACTTAGTAAATGTTTTATGCATTTCTTTCCTATGACATCACAGTGTAAAAAAATTAATTCTGTTATCAAGAGGAAATTGATTTTTGTTGAATCTATTGATTACCGAATCGATTATTTTTTACTCGACGATCTCATAAGAAAGTAATACAACTTTTACTGATAATTTACTGGATTATTTTAGTGATACATTGTCTACTTTGGTAATGCATAGAATTTTTACTGATTTTTTATTCAATTACTTATGTAATGCATTGTCTACTTTCCCATTGGGATGCTACATATTTTAAATAGAACGATATTATTTTTCCTGCTGAAGTTTTTGTTTTAATTGATGTGAGACAGACACTACACTGACGCTTTTGATAACAAATACATATGTAGTATCGTTTAATTTCATATGTAACTTTTATTGTGTGCACAGTGCAACGATTCGTGACCTTGACCTCCATACATAGATCGAAAAAGAGAGTGCAGGGAATATAAAAGAAAGATGTGTATAGTTGCCACCTGCAAATTTTTGATAAATTTCATAACGAGAACAGAATTTCCCATTTAAAGCTTCATGGAATATCAGATAGACATTGGATGTGGTTTTATCGAAAGCAGTTTGTGTATGAGATAGCACAACTCAAACTCGCTGTCAAAAATGACAGTTACGAAAGTAAGCCATGTCGCACATTGATTTTTACCAGACCATTACTTTATACATTAAATTTATTTTTGAGTTATGCTCATTTAAAGCGCTATAAACTCAACACCGACAATTACTCATAAAATGCCTCAGGTAAAAAGTAAAGCCTAGGGCACGTAGTACGTGGACACAGTACAGATGACATTAAAACTTGAATTGAGATTTTGAATATATAGTGATGGCATGGTAATCAATGTTACAGCATAAATTCATAAAAAGTAAACAAATACAATAGAATCTTGATAATTTGTACCCCGTTAATGCGAAAATCTCAATAATTCGCAACAAATTGTTGATCCCTTCAAAATATTGTTTCCATACATTTTGGTCCCCTCGCTTATTGTTTTTTTTTTTTCAATACAAGGTCTGTTTAACCTCTTATAAATTGTAATGCAAAGCAAAATTCTATGGTACTATGGTTCGAAAAAAATCAATCATAGCAGGCAGCTACAGCTACGTTTGCCGTTCCCTTTTTTGATGGAATTTTTTTGTGTGGATCTTGTCCACAACAAAAACTTAAACAACAAAAAATTGCAGGCTTTTTTAAATTAAGTTTTTATGGTGTCCAATATTTGTACATATGAAGGTATATGGACATAGATATTTCAGCTAAATGAATAATTATTTTTGTTTTTTCTTTTATTAACCCTTTCACGAGCAAGGGACATAAATGTTCCAAATTGATTTCGCAATGTTTTGAGTTATTTTGACCGCCTTTTGTTTTCACTTGTGTATGGTATCACTCATTATGATCCAATTCTGCATTTTCCTTTTAAAGAAATAACAAAAAATCCAAATTTTGTTCACAGTTGAAGTTAGCTGTTTTTTTCTGATTTTTTCTGTGTTTTTAAAATAGCTGCAGAATCTATAACTTTTATGTTTTTGAATTCTGAGTGTGGTTTTATATTCTCAAGTGAGTCTTTTTTAAATATTACTAAATTTTTATAACATTTTGGGACGTATGTTCATCAAAAGCAATTTTTGTATTATGTAATTGTACGCAACTCCTATGGGGAGATACGTAGGTTTAGTGACTAAATGCTCCTCTAACCTGTCGCTAGTATAGCCATTTTAATAAGTTTTAAGATTACTTAGTAGGCATTTGAAAATCATTTCCAAAATATTGTTTCTATCCCTACTTTTATGCTAAGCACTCCTATTTTTGACCAGTTAAATCGTGAGTTGTGAGAGTCTTTTATTTTTTGTAATTTTTCTGCAGCCTTTAAAATACAAATAATTTTGTTACAAGTATAATATATACAATTAAAGAAATTGTTTGCGTGAAATGAAACATTTTTCATCCCTTACTGCTATTTTATTGACCGAAGATCTTTGTTTCACTGCCAAAAGAGATTATTTTGCCAAATACATTTTAGAAATTAATTTTTTATTTTTCAAATATTTTTGAACTTAACTTAAAATTTTTAATAAAACCGATACTATTGTATTTATGTCCAAAATAAATTCATTTTTAAATTGTTTTAATAAAAACTTGTTTTTACCTTAATTAATTCTTCTAATTTCATCAAATGCTACTTATATATTTTTTATACGTAAAGGTCATACTTCGTCGAAACGACGACGGCATTATTCAAAGTGGTCATACAAATGATCTATACACCTATAACTTTGAGAGTTGATTGTTTCGACTTTTTTGGTTTATTTATCATATAGAAAATCAACATTGAACATTTTTTTTGATAAAGTTTATTCATAAATTAAATGTTTACCAACACTTACAAAAAAAAATTGTAAAACGTAAGCATGCGTCGTCGACGAAGCATGTCCTTCCAGAGTTAAAAAAAAATATTAAAATTCTGCCACAGTTCTTATGATTGTGAAAGGGTTAAATAAATTGAAAAAAAAAATACCATCAATTCGTATTTTTTTTACTTTAATCTCGAATTAAATCAAAATCTCGTTATATCGAAAACCCCTGCAATTCGTGAAAAACTGCTAGTCACTTGCAATTATCGGGATTCTACTGTAATTACAATAAAATATTGTGTTACAGTGTTTTGATTTGATATTTTTAATGAAATGGGTTTTGAAAACAGTGCTGGAATGCGAAAGGCATTGCACTTGCAGCAATTCGACTATTATCAGTTGATCCTTCTTTATACTTTATAGTTTGAAATACTTATTTCGAGTAAATACGGTTGACGTAAGCGATTATGCTTTATTTTAAATCATTTTTATTTTAAAAAAGGTAAAACTCGGTTTTTTTTCTAGACGTGTAGTTGAGTTAGAAGAATACAATAGCATTCTTAACTCAATTCTTCTTAAGGGCGATTTTAGCTTTTACCCATAGAAATGTACTCACTTCCATTTCAAACTCTATCAGGGTGGCAGCACTAAAAGAAAATGTGAACATTTTTGCAAGCATGCATGTGCGTATATAAAACTTTGTACGTTAGAATAATAGTACTGCATATGCATACATAGTATATGAATGTATGTATGCATATCACTTACATTTCGCTTATCTATCTATCGTACATTTCACTATACCAAAAAGCATGTGAATATCGCTATAATTTTTTAATTGTGGCATTCATCGGGAACGTGAGAGAGTATAGTGTAATCAAAGAGCACAGTGTAGCAGAGAAATTCCCACTTCGTCTCCCAGAGCTACAAAATTAAAATGAAATGGTCTCAATTTTAGTTTATTTAAACACAGCAGTGAAATAACATTTACATTCTGTGGGAAAATTCTTGTGGAAATCCAAGCCTTCGTTTTCCTAAGTAATAAATAAGCAAAAAGTATAAATATAAAGTGCACAATTCTACAAAATATTTACTCAAAAAATAAATAAATAAATAAAATAGAAAAAGATACAACGCAATTTCAATTTGTTATTGATGTTGACAATTTGTGGTTGTTTGATTAAAAAGGAAAAACTGTGCATATTTAAAACAAATATTTTTTATACCCCAGGAAGACATTTTTGACAAAACAAATGTTTATGCTTTTTGTTTTTGAAAACTGTGAGTGTTGCCATGATTTTAAGAAAAAAAAAAAACGATTATCAGTTAAGATACTCCCCACGATTACAATTTTTATTTTGAGAAATACATAGTAACAAATTAGATTATGTTAAATATGAATTAGAAAAGCGAAGTTTATTTAATCAAAGTGGAATAATTGTGTATTTATTTACGCGAATTTGGGCTACATAAGAAATGACGCTCCAAAATAATCTCTGGTGACCCCAAATATTTGTACATGTTTGTTTATATTTACTTATTTATTGCCAAAAATAATCTTATATTCATACAGAAACAATCCGGTTCAAAAGTCGACAATTGTATAAAACTGAAGAGTAGAATTTGTTTTTAAATTGCCCCAAATCTACTTTTAATCCTTAATTAAGTTGGCATATTTTCACTTATTCACTAATTGAGAAGGTCAGAACACAGTAAGTCACTTTTTGAGTTACATGTGTCTTTACGTTACTTTTGTTGTTATATATTTAAATACAAATGCTCTAAGCCAACAAAAACAATAGAGCGACGCAGAGCTTGCAAAAAAAGACATCTCTGGCTACTAACCTTTATATTACTAATTTGGTGAAATGTGATCCTTTCGAGTTATCTAAAACAATTGCAGGCAAGATTGGTAACATTGTGACAAGTAAAACTGTTCGTAGAAGACTAGTGAATGTTAACTTACCCGGGAGAGTAGCTCGAAGAGTTTCTTTATTGAAGAATGCAAATGTAAAGAAGGGAAAAGATTTTGCGTTATTCCATAAATCATGATTCGGAACAGAAAGCGTGAAAAAATGGCGGAACATTCTGTGGAACGTCGAAGATAAATTTATTCGGCAATAATGCTAACGGGACTGTGCGGAGACCAAAACACGGTGGCGTATCTATCAAGTTATGGGGATGCTTTTCTTAGAACGGAGTTGGTCCCATTCATCCAATTGACCACATAATGGACCGATTTGCTTACAGGAATATATTGAAGGAAATCATGATACTCTATGTTGAAGAGAATATGTGTCTTGCGTGGAAGCTCCAGCAAGATAACTATCCCAAACATTCCTTTAAGACAGTAAAGAATTCGTTTCTAGAGAATGGTGTTACAATTATTGATTGGCCTAGGCAATCCCCGGATCTTATCCCTATCGAGAACCTTTGTAGTGGACTCAAGAGACAAGTTACAAAGCAAGTGAGCAGCAATAGGAATCAATTGTGGGAAAATATTCAAAAACTTGGTGTGATATCCCAGTCGAGACATCTCGAAAACTGATCAATTTTATGCCAAGAAGGACAAAAGCGGTTCTTTAAAATAACGGTGGATACACTGGATGTTAACAATTGACACAAATTTTGAACTTTTACTCGTTAACTTAGACTTTATGTGATATTTTATGTGATGCACACCTATTTCATTGTATATAATAAAAACAATTTAAAAATTTGCAATTCTTTCGTCTATTCTCAATTTAAAATAACAAAAACAACTCAGAAGGGTTATTTTGGGATTTTTTACAATACATTTGACAGTAATCACTAGTGTTATATCGTTATCGGTGATTTAATAATTGTGATTAAGAAATCACTGATCACTACTGTGACTGACAAATTTCGTTCCTTTTCATTTTTTTTCTACTGCGTTTGTTTGTTAAAAGGCAAACAAAGTTGCATAAGAAACTGAGCAAACATGTTCACAAACATAATTGAAAAAATTTGTATGAGCGCAGTTTGCTCAATTTAAACATTCGTTACACATTCGCAAAAAAAATTGCAAATGTGAATGTCAAAACTATGCAAATGTTTCGTACGAATGCCTATACAAACATCCGTTACATCATTATTTTTGAGCAAGTATATAAAAATATTTTGAAGCGAGGAAATTAATTTTTCCCATTTTGTGCTTTAATTTTTGTAAGCGTCATTTTTATATATTTTCACGTTTGTCAAGTTAAAAATTGTACAAACCAAAATGAATCTTCATTTAATCTGTGCAACAGTCACTACCTAGGTTAGGTTAGGTTAAGTGGCTGTCCGTAAGGACACACTTACGCTAAATATGGCTCGTTGTGTTGCCACGTGAGTGTTTCATCCAGAGCCTGAAAAATAGTTGAACCAATTAGACTTTGTTATGAAATTAAGTAGGTCCCCTAGGTCAGTTGACCCTAAGTCGGATAAGTCATCCTACAGTTAGCCAGGGCTGGGCAGAAGTACAAGTAGTGAGAAATGGATTCTTCCTCTTCTTCTCTTTTTTACAGCTTCTGCAATAATCGTTTAAGGGCGCGCCTAATCTCGAGGCGTGTATGCCTATAAGACAGTGGCCCGTTAATACTACCACAGCTTTGTATATTTGTCTTCTACCGAGAGATAGCAGCTTCCTAGAGCGTTTAGGGTTATACTCTAGCCATACTTGCTTGGCGGTTCTGCACGTGTGTTCAGTCAGCCATCTCGCCTTCGCTTGCATCAAGAACGACGTTGAAACACTAAGCTTGCAGGTAGACAGTGGGATACCCATGTAGTTTTATATTTTTTGTTGTATAAGCGAAGAAGAGTGAGGGGAGGGTGTAGTCAATGTTCTTGGATAACAGTCACTATCTAAAGTCACAATGATTTAGAAATCACTATCACTGTTATCACCAATATTGAAAAATCACATTTGACACAGAATTTTTCAAAAATGTGATGTGTGGAAGATTTTCCTGAAGGACGTTAAAACCTGTTGTGAGGATGGCTTGGAGCAAAAGTGCTCCAAATGACATTTATCAATTTGTGAGAAAATAAATAAATAATAACACGTTACATGAATTGAACAAAATTATGTACTATGGTGTTGTTCATCCAAAAAGAATTTGAATAGCATAGGCATCTTCTATAAATATATAAACAGTATGGTTTCAATTCGATATTTAAAATTTCTCTTGAATCACTTTTATTCCAAAATATGCATATGGGAATGATGTAAATTGTGGGACAGAAAATACGGTAACAAACATAAAATTGCATTAAAAAAAGACTCAGACGCGATTTTTGTTTCTTTTCTGTAAAATATTGGTTTCAAATGAAGCCATGGGTGCAACTTGTAATATTATGATGAAACCTTTAGTTTCTACTGGCGAAGTTCACTTTCAGAAAGTAAATAGAAATTACCTGAGATGCCATCACTTTTGAGTATTTTTCAATTACTAATTTGCAATAAAAATTTTTACCACGTTTTGCCATTTCGTTTCGCTTCGATTCGTTCTTTCGGTATGGCTTTGTTTACATTCGTAAATTTTGTTTTGGTTTTTATTTTGTTGTTTGTCATGGCGTTTTTGATTATGATTTGTTTTCATGTAGTACTTTTTATTAGTTGAGCAACAAGTTCAAGGAAACTACAACATTTGCTATTTACATACAATTCGTTTTTCTATCGCTCTGCTTTCCGTCACGGATCGCTCTCCACGGTATTAGCAAACAAAGATTAAGATGAAATAATACACATACAATTGACTTTTAATAAAAAATACATTATGGGTATTCACGATCTGTAGCAAATGGTCTTGTATTGTATATTTTTGATAAATTGATATGACTAACAATGCAAATTCATTGGATGTGTATGTTTTGATCAGCTGATCACAAAAACATTTGAATAAAGCCGTTCACAATATGGTGTATAAGGTTGTATATTTTGCACAAGTTTACTACAAATACAAAACACCACATCGTGAATACCGCTATTGTATGTGGAAGGGAACTAAGCTACGATTAGATTATTTGGCAAAAAGTCAAACGTTTGATATTTTTCGGTGTAAACAACCATTTAACTAAAATTTACAATATATTCACTGAAAAATGTCAAATGTTTTTTGCGTTTTTTGTTAAATCTTTGTGGGTGTATAGATGAGCTCAAATATGATAAACTGTTTGAAAGAACGAGATAAAATAAATTTAAAAATTGTTGAATTATTTGAAATGCCCAAACCAAGTAGTTGATAAAATTTCACAAGGAATAAAATAAAGAAATAAATATTTAATAACATTTTTTCGACTGATTTTTGAGTATGTATTAACCCATTAACATTGACAATGGTTCGAAAACGCTAGTTTTATACGTCTTTCAAAAGTATTGTTGAGTATTTTTTAGTTATATGTTATATCGACGCACTTCCACGCTCATTACAGTGGGGCTTGTTTTCAATTTTTGCCAATTTTGAATTTTTTTAATTTTAAAGATAAAAAATAGTTAGTTCGACTATTTATCTTCCAACCGGGGGAAAAAATGTGAAGATCGGTTCAGTTGTTCAACCGTAATGTTTCCATGAAACTGTGTAGTGCGAAAACGCACCATTGTCAATAGGCGAGTTAATTTTTAGGGTAATTTCAATGCTTTGAGTTTTTGTTATTATAATGACAATATCAGAAAAAAATGACTTATTTTGTTAAAGAAGTCACTTCATAGTTGCATTTAAAAGAAAATAATATAAGTTTTCAATTATATTTTAGCACATATTTAGCCGTATGACCGAAAACCTTTTTTTATTACAATAAAATATATGTAATAAAAATGCTTTATTACAATAAAATATATGTTATTTATTGCAAGGAATGTAAATACAAAGATATGTTTTTTGTTTATTCTATTTCTTGTTTTAATTAAATTCTTTACATTTCCCACATGACTTATGCAATTCGCACGACTTTTAGTGTTAATCGAATCTGGAAATTCATCGACATATTGTTTGTTTCGGCTTATAATTAATTCCTGAAGTTGATTGTTTTTGGTCCAACTAACCTTTTCTTGTAGACCAAGTTGTCAAAAATTCTATAAATCAAAATCGGCCTTGAACTATAAAAAGCCGCTAATGCCTAAATTTGATTTTCGAGTTTCAGTTACTGAATTTATTCTTCTAACCGACAATGTTGCTTGTAGAGAAGAAGTCATCAGCAATGCCATTCGACTTGACCGTGTCGTCCATTGTGTTGCTGCGGGACCAGATGGTTCCCGTAGAAGATGCAAACACTGCCACCGCTATACAACATACATATGCACAAAATGCAATGTATCATTTTTTTTCAAAATACTTCCAAGACACCCATTCCAAACAATAGTTTTGAGATCACTCAATTTTTCGAACGTTTTGTCAAAAAAAATTACACATTTCTTTTTTTTTACCTTGAATTAACTGTGTACTTACTAAAAATACATGTTAAAACAATTACAATTACAAATTTAATGACTTTTTCAGTCCAACAATAAAAACACAAACTTTTAAATTTTCACCGAAAGTGAACTCGTTAACTGACAGTGGTGCAATTTCGCACCACTTCGCCACTCCTATATCTAGGCAGGTACGAAAAAACAAATTTTTTTTCATGTTTGAAATATTCTCAGTACTTCTATACTTGTCAATTAATGGGTTAACGCAATTGTTGACATTTTTCACAGAGGAAAATAACACATTTCCGCAGCACAGAGAACAAAAGAAGCTGAAATGTAAAAATTACAATTCTGCTGATGCATTTTAATTGTAAGTAATCAAGTGCAGACACTTAAGTCATCCCCATGACGAATATCTTACCAGCGATTTTATTGCTATAGTTTAAGTTTCAGGAAGCTTTAATGCAAGTCCAAGAGTCTCGTTTTATTTTTTCTGAGTCATATATACATATGTATAATGTTTGTAATTATATTGTTAATATTGTAAATTAACTATGTATTAAAAAGTACCGCAGAAGATAAAGCAAATAAAAAAAAGCAAAATAAAAATTGTTTGTATATACATATAAAACAGTTCATTAAGAGTAAAGTGAATACGCCTAAACCGAATCAATTGAAAAATGCCAATTTAGTTCCCATATAACTTAATACAGAGTTGTTGGGTTAAAATATACATATCTCAAAGATACCGAACTCAAATGGGCCATAACCTCTTCGCTGAAAAAGTCCTCACGTTTTTACGTATTATTTAGTTTTTTTAATTTTTTGTGATTCTTTTTCTCGAGTTCTAGTAAAATAGGGAAATTAAATAAGAATAATTAAAATAAATTCAAAAATTAAAAAAATACTCAAAAACTTGTAAAAAATATGTGACTTTGGTCACCGAAGAGGATAAAAGACACGGTCCAATGTACATGCATGCAATTCAGTGTTGTCAAATTTGATAACACTAGGCACTAGAGATGCCCATATTTGTATGCAACAAATGTTAGTTTCTTTGATTTCCGAGAGCGTGCATTAAAAGTTTCCTTTGCAACTAAACATTCCTAATGTAAAATTTATTGTCATTCGGAACGTCGCAAAGTTTGAAAAACTCTTTATTGAAGTTCGCTTTAAGCGAATAGTACTGCATATTATTTTGTTTAGATATATTGTAAAAATGTATCATATCGTCAGCTATTAATGAACTTCATCACTAAATACTTATGTATGAAACTTAATGATTATTTCTAAAACTGCAATTAATTTTCAAAATCTTTAAATCTATAGCTACAATTATTTACGGGTTATGATCTCTCAAACGAAGATGTTTTTATTTTGGCCTACTTAAAGTTTATTCCTAAGCAAATCGATAAGAACCCGCTTGTTGATAACAACTTTTTAATTATGCATTTTATATTTCAGTCAAAGTTTACTTTGATAGTGGTGATCTGCACCATAAGCTGTAGTATATATTGAGAATATGAGTAGCCAACTTTCTTTGTACATTGTACTCTCTCTTAGCCTAACTCAAATGAAACGCAGACATCTATCTGTCGCATATAAATAGAGTCCTCACAGACTGTGTACATATTGTTTTTTACTGTTGTTGAAAAATTTATAAAGCTGAAGTAAACATTTTTAAAATATTGATCCGAAATACTCAAAATTAATAGTCAACTTTAAATGTATAAAATATTAATAGGCTATTTGCTACTAATCAAATACCATATCCTACAATGACCAACTGTACCGGCATCATCATGTGTGATATCTTAAAACTTTGAATTCTTGTTATACAGCACTTTTGACTGTTTTTGTATAATGAGGGTCTGGTAATCAAATGTAGGCCAGTTAGCTGTATAGGCCAGATAACTAATTTACTGTTTATATTTTACATATGTAAATTAGAAATCTGTTTGGCAGCATATAAAAACATGTGTCAAATTAACAAATAAGCAGTTTCTTTTTTTATAAATTTTTTATTTATTCTGTTGAAAAAAGTATTCAAAACAAGTATGTTTTGCTTAATTATTTAAAATTGATAGGCTTTGAATGAACAATGATGCCAGAAAAATGTCAAAAAGTTCATAGAACTAGGAGATCAGACTGTTTTGAAACCCGGTACGGTCCCTTATCAGTGATCTTTGTGATAGTTCCCTCATTATATAAGCGAAAATATTATAAAGTAAATGAGAATTACAAGACAGTTATTTTCACTGAATACATTGAAGACAAAAAAGAAGAAATTCGTGGATGCACGAAAAATGTTAAATATAATGATAACAGAACCATATTTTGTATTTTGTTAAAGATTTTAGGTTTAAGTCGAATCGGCACTCTAATTGAAATATAAGTAAAATCTATTCTCATGAATATATAGGTATATATTTTTAATGTAGATATATACTGCAACTAATTTTGACAGTTTTTTATTTCGCATCGAGCAAATACTCCTCAATTACTAGGTACACATTGTACTGACTACTGATATCTATGAAGTTTATCGGGGAAAGTATTCTCGAAAGAAAGTTGCTCGCAGTTTAGTATACTTGTGTGTAGATGTACCTACCACCCCTTATCTGGGCTCAAAAAAAATTATTTGAAACTAAAATTTGCGTTGAGCCAAGTCTGTGTAAGAGTTATCATACTAAATTCTAGCTAAATGTGTAAGGCTTTAGTTAAGGGGCGTAAAAATCGGAAACACGAAAATTTATTCCATATCAGAGAATAACTATGTATGTATGTATCAAGTCCCAATTAAAAAAAAGAAGAAATATTTATTGCTACTACTTCTAAAACTAATGTTAGTTAAATTTATGAAGGTTCCCAAAATATTTTGGCTTTATTGCCGTTAAAAGTTAATTTTCTTTTAGCCAAATTAAAGTTAGCAAATAATAGAAAATCAAAAATGATTAGGGTTCGCATCAAAATATTTGCTTAAAGCTGCTCAAGAGCTCGAGATAATGCGTTTCTTTATGTCTTTTTGAGAAATTTTGTAAGAGATTCCCGGACATTTTTCAAATACTCTGGCATATTTTTTGCAAACTTATCACGCTAATTTTGTTAATATATATATAATACGCAAAAAATTCAATACGAAATAAACAAAAAATAAACAGTTCCCTCTTTTACTTCATGTTATCAATGAAAAATGAAATTTCGAGATTGCACAAATCTTTCTCAGAAGTCAGAACTTTACCTTTTTTGATTTTCTTAAAATTTAGTATACCAAAGTGAGTCCGCCATTTTGGTTTTCAGAAATTTTAATTCGTTAACAGCAAACCTGAAAACTTTTGCTTTTAAAATTAGATGAACATCCGATATCATCTTTAAGTTTTTGCTAGCTTTTTCGGATTTCTGGATGAAGCTGGATAGTTTTGAAGACCCCTTCATAAAATAAACTAACTTTTTCCGAGAGCAGCCTTAATCTACATGTGCCTATTTATTATTCCTAAATTATAATTTTCGTTTTTGAGCATTCGGTAGCGAAAATGCAGCAAATTTTCCGATTTCTTCGAAGTAACTTGCATATAGCATATAACTTGCATATATACAGTTCAAGTTTTCTAGGTTCAGAACAAAGGTTGCTTAAGCTTCTTATCAAAAGGCAAAATTGTGATTTTATAAAAGAAACAAAAACAATGAAACTTTACAAGTACTAACCTAAAGAATAAAATTTCAATTAAATTTATTTTTGCTTTTTTTAATATTTATGAGCTGCATAAAAAATAAAGTCAAAACAATAAAGAATTCTATATACTCGTGGCAGCAGCGTATTCAGAGCTACTCTAAGAGGGTATTAATATGAAAAAAAACTCTTAAATTTTTGTGATTTTTAAATTGTTATATTGTTCCGAAAATTTAAGGACCGAAGGATGTTAGAACCCTAAAAACTCACTGATTTCGTCCTTGACTCGTAGTAGTTATATGAAGAGGCAGAGTATTACAGCTGCTGACCAAAATTATGTTTTTTATTTCTTCATTTAAAAATGTAATTTATTTTTATTTACAAAACAACAATTGTCACAAATGCATTCGTCTCATCATTGATATTCATACCCTTCAATTTTTATACAACTAGCTATGTACTAGTTATTCCACAAAGTATATCCCAACAAACAAAACGCACTCTTTTCTTTCGCTACACGATACAGAAAATACATCAAAATCGTGTCTTTTTTGGCATCCGAAACCAATATAGTATAGAAAATGGAAAATATTCATATATTAATTTTTTTGGTTTTTTGTTTTTGTGTTGTTTTCTCCAGGTTTGGTTCAGCTCCGGGGCTTATGGTCCCTCTGAATCACTGGGTCGGTTCAAAAACCGGTTCTTCCGCACCTTTGAACCGCTGATTCGGTTCAAAAATTTTGCACTATAAAATTTGATTTTGGATTTTAAAGGTTTCACTTGTAAGTTGAAGATGCGTGGTTATGGCGTGGTTTTAAAAATACCTAAAACAGTTATTTTATACCCTATTAAAAAAAAAAATACTAAACTTGGTCAATTTTTTTCAGAATTTCCTTTGATATAAATTTTTGAAAATCTACTTACATGGTTATTGTTTAATATTCATAATTTTCATAATTTGCTTCAGAACTTATACTGACTATAAAAAATGTCTGTACTAAGATAAGTTAAGCTTGCTCAAGTTATTATCCACAAAGACAGACGGACAAACCTACATCGACTATATGTTCATACCTACGATGCCTATGGGCGTTATAAACCACCGTTACTTGTTCAAAACCAATTGACACAGCACTCAGAGTTGGTATAAAAAATCCGTGCTGCACAACTTAATAATGGAAATAACTTTCTGGCTTGCACTAAACCATTTTTTTTTAACAAAACTTCAAGAAAAATAAAACAAAACCAGCTTGGTTTATGGTTTGGTTTGAGTCACTAAAATCGCACATTTTTCGGTTTAAACCAGGTTTCCTTTCCTGGTTTTCTCAGAACATAAACGAAGAGAATAAAATTCGAAAACCGAAAGCAAAAGTCAGGAAATTAGGGTTTTCTTAATTTTAAAACATGTTTATTATGAGCTGAACAAGGAGAACTTTCCTTGCCTCATGAGAACTTTTTCGAAATTTCGTCGATTTGCATTATAAAGCATATATCATATCGAAAAACGATAATGGTATTCGTGTTCAACATAAAATTTAACTTTATAATGCGTTTACTTTAAAAAATTTATTTAACGGATGATGTGCAAATAAATAACAGGCTTAAAAACCAAAAAATAGCGTTTATAAATGAGGCGCAGATAGCTCAAATTTTTACTGTTACCGTCGACTGTCAAACGAATCTAGATTAGTAATAGATCTGTTTTTAAATGAACCGTTTAGGTACCAGAGCCAAATACAATATTTTCTCTTTAACTATATTTGCCCCACTTTCCCCTGATATATGACAGTTTTAAGTAGTTACAAATTGTCTTGGCGATGGAACGTCAATTAATTACCGCGTAGTTTAATAATTGTATGAATATAAGACTTACTTTGATGCTAATTTATTAGCCCATGATCTTATCAATGCATTCTCTGAAAAATTAAAAACAAAAACTCCAACAAAATATGAAATGAGGTAATTTTACTAAAACATATGATAAGGGTCCATCTTACCGGTATAACAACGAAGGTATGAGAGCGGTTAGGTGAGATGGCTTTTTTATATCTGTGTTAGAAATTAGAAACAGCCCAACTCGACTTGAGATGGAAAATATTTTATCATATATTTTTGATTATAAATATTAAATTAGTATATCTTTTCAACAATGGTCTTTGATATTGAGCATAGAGTCTTTTGAAACAGTGCTATATTTTTTTTAATATTTCTATTTAAAGCTATTAAATTTGGTTGACCATAAAATAAACTTAAGCTGTTATTCCTTTTTGCCACAGATATATACATTAATGGATTCCATTTTCCAGGCCACAATTACTACGTCTTTTTTTTAATATAAATATACGTATTTGAACCTGTTTGTGTATTTTGATCCGACAATTTGTTTGTTGGGTATGATTTTTTTTTAAATTTTGTGTGAAATTCTTTAGTATTTTTGTGAAGATTTGTTTTTGTTGTTGAAGCTTCATTTATTTCTTTATTTTTTGTCTCTTTCTTATTTTGAAATTACCTTGCGCCTTGAAGGTTATTAGCTTATTAATATTTTTAATGCTAATAATGTTGTTTTTGTCATTGCTGGTTGGGTATTGTTGTTCTTTTGGTCTATAACTCTGCTACGTACGCAGTAAAAAGTAAAAAAGAGTTGTTTTTGTTTGGGTTTTTTCTTTCAAAATGTTGCCTTAGCTGTTTTAGTGCTCCGCGACGCGTTTTGCATCGGCAAATGTGAATTTTGTGGATGTAGCGTTTTTTTTTTTTTGCTTTGCTTTGATTTTATGTACGTTTTTTGGTTGAAGTCGCTTCATCTGGTTTTAAGCAATTTTTGGATTTGCTTCCGCAGTTTTTGGCGAAACGGTTATCGTGCCAGACGTATATTGTCGTTCGCAGAAACCAACGCTTCGATGTTGGCGTGTATTTCGATTTCAGTTCGGTGCTATTGAAATAGTTGAGTTTGTGTTTTTGGTTTTTTATAAAAATAAATACTTGTAAAGTGAATTTTTACAGTGGCATAATATTAATATAAATTTTTTTGCAAATACGAAAAATTTATGTTTGAGTTTTTCATTATCTGATTTTGTAACAATTAAATGCAATTTATATAAAATAATTTAAAAAATGTCTCATCAAATCAAAAAATATACTACTATTTTAATTTACAGAGATTTTAAACATTAATTTTATACTTTATCGCATTATTCTGGTGCACAATGTTGAAGGAACAGATTCCTAAATGTTAACACTTTACTGCTTTTATTTTAGTTATTAGTCAATAAACAATTGTGACAAAACAATTTGACAATAGTAATTTAAAATATAACTCATTTTCATAATAACATGAGTGGTTGTAAAATTCTAAGTATCTCAGAAAGTATAATATGAAAAGTTATTAAAAGTTAATGATTAATGGGATGAATTGTTTACAGACGTGTAAAGCACAGTTCATAGAATTTATGTGTGTATATGTATGTAATTTGTTAGGAAATTTTTATCAAAAATGTTGAAGAAAGAAGGCCTAGACTTAGACATAGGTACATTGTTTTAAAAATATGTCAATTCCAATTTGAAACATTTTTCAAGAGCACAAAAAACTTCTAGATCCTGAAATTTTTAATTTTAATAGAACGAAAATTGCATAAAATTCTTTAATCCTCTCCTTTAATTTCATTATTGCGTTTTAAATTTGTATCTTTATTCATTGTTAATTATGAATATATTAATTCTGGATTTGGAAATTTTTGGCAAAAATATTTGTTTCAGTGATATTAACTGCGTAATAGTAATGGAATGGAATTAAACATAAACTGTCTCATCCCATCCAGTTAGTGTCGTCAGAGTTTAAAAAAATGGCTGTAGGCTTTATCATAAAACAACTTGAAGAAATTATAAGCTTTCTCGACCCGGCCGGCACATACAATTTTTTAGGAAACTTTAAAAGAAAAACTGAAGAAAATTCGACAAAATAATCAGCGGTTACTTAAATTTTGGATCGTTATTAATTTGACGCTTTTTAGAAATTCAAATGATTGAATCATTTAAACAGCAACATTAAATAATAAGCATCTAGTTGTACTTGGAATTGTTACTGAGAAACAATTTTTGATGATACATATCAATGTTACATTTGCTCCATTGCGATTCAATAGTTACATCATTAGTTAGTGGAGTTAAAAGTCAAATGCATTTAATTATTATGGCAATTACCTTAAATAGTCTGTCTATTGCAACATTTTTGTATTTTTTTTTCATGTTTGCTTACATCCATTGATTACAAAACAGAAACAAAAAACAAAAGTAATTTTATAAAAACTTGCAAAAAAGAAACAATTCCACATTGTCAGCATAACTGCAACAATGTCATAAATTAATTGTTTTAATTTTTATCATTTAAAAATGCATAAAATTTTTTTTTAATTTTAATTTAAATTTTATTACATTGAAAATGCATAAATTGCGAATGGCATGTTTTATAATTTTTTTATTTTTATTTTTATATTTTCAGATAAATTTGCAGTTTTAACTCAATTATACTATTCGTACAACAACAATGCAAAATTGCATAGTGTAAAAGTATATTGAGTTGTTAAAAGTCGCAAAATAAAATATATTAAAGTTTAATTACAAATTTAAAAAAGAAAAAATTATAAACAAATAAAAATGGCACTGGACGGAAAAGGAAAATTGCTGAAGAAGCGAGTTAAACCTATTGACATACAATTTAAGGATTTGGTTTATCAAGTAACCGTGCAAAAAGGTAAAGTTTTTTTCAATTCCATATTACTTAACTTTTGATTTTGTTTTTAAAGGACTTTGTAGTGATTGTATTTAACCCATTTAAAATTATATGTAACTTCAATATAATATATCAGCTCTCAAAAAAATTATTAAAAATTTGGCCTACCAAGAGAGAATGAACTTAACTCATTTTGAAATTTGGAATTTAATAATTTTTCCATATGTTTTTTATTACAGAAGTTTGTGAATAACACATAGAATAAAATATATGGAATAAAATATAGTATTTACTTTCGCTCCAAAACGTAATAATCTATATTTCTATGAGCGAAAATATAGATATGCATGCTCAGTTTCGCTCGAAACAGAATTTATCCATTTATTGCATAGTTTATTTTGGTTTATAGTTTATTCTTTCTGAAGATGTAGAAGTGCAAAAATACGAAGAAATGCATTGAAAATATGAAATGAAAAATTTTAAAAACCCATTATTGCAATTTTAGAACATAAAAACGAAAAATTTTATAATCAAGTAAACCACAATCCATAAAGTATGTTATCACATCACGTGACGAGTGCAGAAGGAACTCATTTTAGTTTTTTTTTTTAATTTGGAAATTATTTTTGCTTTCTATATTTAATTAATTCAAAAATGCAATTTTCTAAACAAAATGTTTTTTGTTTAGAAAATTATTATTATCAGTTTTTTTTTATGAAGCGCTTTGTTTTTTCTACTTTCACATTTTATTTTGCAATGAAAAAACTGCTAACAGTTAAGTCGATGAAAATTAATAAATAAATAAATCACACTATGCAACAATATATGGGGTCAAGTTCGGATCCAGCGTAACGACTATGATAGCTGAAAAGCACTTGACCTAACAATAACAACCCTACATAAGATTCTGCCAAAAGTCTTGGTTGGGCTTTCGGTACAGCCCGTTGAAATTGGTCTGTTTTTGTGCTCATGAATTAGCGTTTTCTGCGTTTAGGATATAATAATGCATTTCTCGATGTTAACGTCTAAAAATCTATTATAGGAAAAGGTATAAATTTTTGCTTAACGCTGGAAAGTCATATCCCTTCTTCTAATGGGTCATCTTTGACCGATTTTTTTAAAATTTCAAACTCATGTAACCCCTAAATTGGTTGCGAAATTTTCCACAAATGTTCAAAATGGGTTAAGTTCTAAAGAATAAAACACCTTATTTTATTTTAATCGAGGTAAAAATATTGTTTTTTTTATTAATTGCTGTACAATGTAGTTAGGAAAAGTAGGAAAATGATAAAGTATATAATTTTAGTACTTCCTGAATGTAATGATGACTCAATTTGAATTTTCTTCTTGTGGTTTTATCTTCGTTTTCTTTTTGTAGGAAATATCTCGAATAGAAAGTTTATGATTTCCTGTTAGTTATGTATAGTATGTACATATATATAAAAAACAAACTTATCTAAATACTTGTACTTGTTATTTTATTATACATTAATTGCTTGTTATAATTGTTAAAAATATGCATTTATTATTCGCCTATTAAACAAAGCTGCTGTTTATCAAATTATCTTGCAATATAAATGCAATAATTATAAAAATCAAGTGTGAATTGAATTTGAACAAGTTCTCTTATTATTATTATTTTAAATGTTTATTTAGATTTAATTCCCATATCTGCATAACCATGAAAAATCCTGATAAGAATATTTTGCAGAAATTTTTTTTATTTGTTTTAAATTAAATTGTTAGAATTGTGTAAAGAAAAAATTCATATAAGTAAATTCACGTATATATGCGAATGTGTCACTGTGCCGCCCTAGTATATTATAGTTTACTCACGTTTCTAGCATACTTCCCAAAACGTGATTTACATTTGAATCAATAATAAAATTGTAATTAGTGTATATTGTAGTTATTCAGTTTATTTATTGTTTTTCATAGCAACTAATTGCTTTTTTCAGTTTAATGATATTTGATAAAAGGCAAATGACCAGTCAAGATAATATATTAGTATACAAATGCACATATAAATATTTGCATTAGGATTAATGCCTTAATATAAATTTGATCGTTCGTTTATTTGTCTGCTTGTCTGTCTGTAGTTACTTGCATTGAATTAAAAATAATTTGTGCATGAAATTATTTTTGCATGCGTAAGTACTTTCAATTTAATAGAAATCTCATTCATACACCCAGCAAAAAAACTAAGTAACTCTTCTTAAAAAAATTTAATATAACTAGAATTTAGAATAAGTAAAATTAGAAACCATTCTAGGTGATGGGTAATTAATAATAACTTTGAGAAAACATAAATGTAATTAATATGGCAATACGATTTCAATCTAGAATTAATTTTTCTGGAAGTACATAATTGCCTGTTAATAATTAATTTTAATTCTGTTTATGCAGTTTATAATTTGTTATTGTTCTATAAATTTTCCAATTCATATCAATGAGATGTATAAATTTATATTCACAAATATATACATGCAGTATACACAAACGGATCCATTTCCGAAGGTATGATTTAATTCGATTGCCTCTTCCCCCCCTCACCTTACAGGGGGTAAGCGTCAATATATATTTAATATCAATATGCCAATATGCTAATAAATTAAGTATTTCTATAAGCATATTCCGATAAAGTGCAACAATTGAATCTGTCAATATTTGAAAATAATTACATATTGAACAAATTGATTTTATTTATACTTTGAATGTAATTACCCTGAAACTGTTTACCTTTTTAACTGCAACTATTCTATATATTTATTATAAACTAACAATATGTTAATTTTTTTTGTTGAAATCGAAAGTGTTTGCATTTTAGAATCACTGAAGATAAATAATTCGCATTCCTAATATTTTAACTCTAAAAAATTATAAGGTAACTTGTTTATAACGATACGCAACAAAAGTGATGCTTTTATAAAAATCAGCCCAGGTATATGACAGTTGTTTTACAATTTTTTATATTAAATTGCGTTTTATCTATAGATTTTATAAAAGCAATTCTACGTCAGCAAAATTAAAGTTGCGGACGATGTCGAAAATGAACCGATTTAGTAGAAACTAAATGGGTGTGAACTTATTGAAATGATCACATTTCTCGAAAAGCCTATTTAACCGATTTTAATGAAATTTTTATACATTGCACAGGAATTTATATTGAATAGTTTTAGTCATCGCAATTACCAAAAAAATAAAAAATAATAACTTTAGTATAAATATATGGAAAAACCAAATATATTTTTGTTTTGGCTTTATTGCATTCAAATTATTCCTTTTTTAGAGTCTCTTCCGTTATCGACATTTTGGGTTGTGTCAGACCCAAGCACCAAAGTCAATTTCAAATTGTCAAATCTTCTTTGAGATATACTAAATTTAAACTAATATAGAAATATTAAGTAAGTATTCCATACATAATACGAGTATGTATGAATAACAAATCACAAGTACTTTCTCGCTTTGAAAACGTAATAGAAGATCTCATCAAGAATTGCGTCAAAAGAGCAGTTCTAAAGATGACACCTCATTTTGACATTGTGAATAAAATAAAAAAAATTGAGAAAAATTTTCTCAAATTTTATAGATGTCCAAAAATGGGCTTTAAATTTCACTTTGGGTTCTTGCGTCTGGCATAATTTAAAATCTCGCAGTCCTCCGCAATGGTAGACAGCTTGAACTTTGATGGTAGTGATTCCAATATATTATCATGGCGGAGCTGTAAAATAATGCAATCATTTAGTCATAGGATTTTCTGACCATGGAATTCATCTCAGTAATTATTTCCTTGCTACTTCAGTTGAAACTTTAGTTAAAACTACACTACACAAGCTAACACTACACAAGGCGCTTTTTCATAGTAGAGCTGAAAAATAATGCCATATTTTTCGATTTTCAACCATTTACGTCACATTCTATGAATAACAATTTGTGATTGGTTAAATCGTAACAAAAATAACACATTAATATAAATATAAATTCATTAATTAATAATTAATTATGCCAGAAATGAAAGAAACCCATATTAAAATTAAATATTTAATAAGTTCTTAAATTTCTAATAAAGGGAAAAACCGGACTGATTTGTTGACGATGAATAGTAGCAATTTCTAAATGTCTAAGCGTCACACATTAAGATGGGGAGGGAGGAGAAATTTATAGGGCGTACTGCTTCTCATTTTCCTACAGAACTCGTAGTAAAACCACATTGAACTTTAATTTTATACATTATTCATTTGAAAATTCTATTCTATTCTATTCACATAAGAGCACAAACTTTTATAAAATATTCTAACGTTTGTTTTGTGGCATATGTATTAAGTTCCACGCTATAATTACTCATAAAACCCTCTTCCATACTCGTATTAGTAGCTGCCACTCTATACAAGTTTCAATCGTATTGACTTATATGAATTTACGTAGGTACATATTTGTTTACGTATTTACAAACCATAAGAAGTTGTTTATTTAAAGAAGCAATCAGCACATTTTAGGAATGTGTTACCCTCTACTCTTTACTTATGGTATGCACAAACAATAAGAAGAGACTGAGGGAAAGGGGAAGTGTTGTTATTGTTTTGAATAATTTTTAGAATTTTGCTTTCATGATGATACATTTGAAATTAAAATTAATTAATTGCATACTTTAAATTCAATTTCAGCTAAAAAGAATATTCTTAAAGGTATCTCAGGAACATTCAAGTCAGGCCAGTTGACAGCTATTATGGGACCATCAGGAGCTGGTAAATCGAGTCTTATGAATATTTTAACCGGTTTTACGTAAGTTGCAAACAACAACATATATATTTATATATATATATGTATATGGTATACATAAACAGTAAATAAAATGAAATAAATTTGCAATTTGCGTTTTTAATAAAATTTGTTTTCTTTCGAAATTTTAGAAACAAAGGCGTTAGTGGCACAATTAATTTTGGTGATGCCCACACAAAATCACGAAAATTATGCTGTTACATAATGCAAGATGACCATTTCCACACGTGGTTTACAGTTGAAGAAACAATGATGCTTGCAGCTTCATTAAAAATTTCCAATGATTCAATGAATATGAAAGAAAAGAAAATGCTGGTAGGTCAAAAATTATGAAACTGGTAGTAAGGTATTCACAGTATTAATTGGTAGTTGTGTTCGACCGGAACCGACTTTTTTGGCCGAAACTGAAACCGAATTTCGGTCATTTTTCTAATATTCGGACAAAACCGAGTGTGTTTTTTGTATTTTACAGGAGAGCACTTCAAAGGTTCAAGTACTAAGAGTAATCAGGTTGAGTTGTGCTATTTTTCCGCCCTAATATCTCGTAAACCACTGAACCGATAGTCATAAAATTCTGACACAATATGAAAACGGGTATGAAGATTCAAATTCGAATTCAACAAAAGTCGAGTTGTGTTGTTATTGCTTGTGACCACAGATATGTTAAAAACAAAATTCAAATCATTTTAATTTTTTTTTTAATTAAAACTAAAAAAAAAAAAATCCATGTACATTCGGGCGTACCAATTTTTTTTTTTTTGAAAAGTAAGTTGACAGAAAAATTCTATATTCGATTCCGATCAACTTTGCCGAAGAAAGTATCGCAAAAAAATAGATCCTACCCCCCCGTAAAATTCAAAGAAGTTTCAGTACTACGTACTGTAGTTGTTTGAATAAAAATTGATAGTTACTTTTAATATTACTTTAACTTCTACGAATTTTACAGGGGTAAGCTCTATTTTTTTGTCATAGAATATGGAACTCTTCTGTCGGTACTCCGAAAAAAATTCATCCATAAAAATTGGTACGCCCTAATATACATACATTTGTATATATAAAGTAACAAAAATATTATTTTAACAATAAAGAAAATACATATTAAAGGCACTAAAAAAATACATTTTGTGGTATAGGTACAAATGAAATTCACATTTTTATTTTAATATTCAAAATTGAATAACTTTATGTTATATGCTAAAAATAAAAACAGTCCTTTGCGTACTAAAATGCAATTTACAGTAAAATTTATAAAGTTTCGGTTTCGGCCAAATATTAAAAACTAAATTTAAACTGGCAATAAAAAACTTCAGCCTGAGTTTAAACTGAAAAACTACCCAAATAGCCAAGTTTTCCACCAATAATCAAAAATGGAAACGCTACACATTACTGTGAATACTAAAAAATTATGTACATGCTTTTGTTTTGTGTGCTGAGCAAATTCAAATAATTTTCATTATTCTATTCTTGCAAGATTGAACATCTTTTGGACACTTTGAAATTGTCACAAACGAAACTTACCCGATGTGGCAACTTATCTGGCGGACAAAAGAAACGTTTATCAATTGCTTTAGAGTTAATTGACAATCCCGCTATTTTATTTCTTGACGAACCGACTACGTAAGTTTTATTTGCATTGATTGCTCTATTGTTAATACTAAGCACATTATTTATAAAACTCATTTATTTTCAGTGGTTTAGATAGTTCATCTTCTTTTGATACGATACTATTACTGCAGACGCTCGCAAACGAGGGGCGCACAATTGTTTGCACAATTCATCAACCTTCGTCCCATGTTTATAATTTATTCAATCAGATTTATGTACTGAGTCAGGGGCTCTGCACTTTTCAAGGTACACCACGAAACACAGTGGAGTTTTTAAAATCTGTTGATTTAGAGTGTCCAACATATCATAATCCAGCTGATTTTCGTAAGTGCAAATTCAAAGTGTGGATAGTTTTCTTATGTAGATAAAACTATTTAATTGTTTTTTTACAGTGCTTGAGTGCGTCAATGGTGAATATGGTGATTATACTGATGAATTGGCAGAGTCAGCTAAGAATCCACAATGGCGTTATGATCAAATTGAAGAAGAAAATGTAACAAACCATTTGAATGAAGTGCAAATTATTAAAATGGTTGAAGCAACCACTCCAAAACGCATAAGTCCCTCAGTAACCCCACCAATGTCGTCAACAAAACACATCTATCCACCGCCAGAATGGGTGCGTTTGTGGCTATTGATTGGCCGTTGTCACGTGCAATTCTTTAGAGATTGGGTATGATATTTTTGTTATTTTAATGGATGCATATATCACGAATAATGTAATATCTTCTAAACTATTTTCTACAGACGGTGACGTATTTAAAATTAGTTGTACATATTGCTTGCGCACTTATGATTGGATTATTGTATGGTGACTCGGGTTCAAATGCCACTAAGCAAGTAGCCAATTTGGGCTCATTCATAATTCATTGCGTATATCTTTGGTATACGACTATGATGCCGGGTGTATTACGCTGTAAGTAATAATATCTCGGATGAGATTTTCTATTAAATTACTTGCATTATATTAAATTAAATTTAAAATTTAAATTTTTAATTCTAGTTCCACAAGAAATTGCTATAATTAAAAAGGAAACTTTTAATAATTGGTACAAATTGAAAACGTATTATTTAGCCACGTTAATAACATCTACACCTGTACATGTAAGTGCATTTGTTTTTAATTCATATACCTACATACGTGAACAATTTAAATTACAAATAATTTAATTATTAATTTACTTTATTTCTGTTAATAGATAATCTTCTCAACTGTTTACATAACAATTGCATACCTTATGACGGATCAACCTTTTGAGTTGGAGCGTTTTGTTAAATTTATGCTTACAGCTGTTACGTGTACTATTTGCGCTGATGCCTTGGGTATTTTATTGGGCACTGTACTTAATCCAATTGTAAGCAAACTTTTATATAAAATTGCTACTCTATTATGTTTTAAATAGCCCAATTAGTATTAATATTCAGATGCCATCAAAATGAAGGGGATAGATATGTATGTATGCACCTATATAGTATCAGGCCTCTAAAATCAATTTATTTTGAATGTCTCCCATTTTGGTTTTATCTTTTATATTATTATATAGCAAGTTTCAATGTCCCCAAATCTCAGATATAATGAAGTGGTGTTATTTAAGCGTATAAATTATTCTTCAAGCTTTGACCTGAGTAATCGAAGGAATTTACAGACACATAAATCATTCATACTGATCATTCCACTATTCAACTTTCTTTTATTTGGACTTAATAAATCATAATATCGCTACCTCTATTCTTCAACCACGTATCTTCAAAAATACCATTTCTCAGAAAATGGAAAGCTTGAAAATTAACTTTCGTGTTCAAGTGGAGATACGAGGTTGAAAAACTGGCTCTATTTTTTTTCATACGAATTAGCTGAGAACTTATTTCTATCTGGATTCTTAGGTAGTTTTTGCAATGCAAGCAAGCAAAAAACTCCATTTCGGCCAAAGTGAAGATAATTTAGAAAAATTTTGTTTTCTTACCTGGCGTGGTTTGATATAAAACTAAAAAATATAATGTTTCGTGCCGATTGCTATAGTTTTACATACATCATCGTCATACAAAAACATTTCTTAACTATTTTAGATGTTAATTGTTTAAAGTGATTTTATGATTGAATAACATGAAAAATTATGAAGAAATGCTATTTATAATTTAAAGCTCATGAGTGAGTTCTAAAACTACAGTAATCAGCATGCAACTTTATATTTTTTAGTTTTACATCAAATCGAATATTTTTAACCCATGCCAACTAGAATTTGTGTTCGATATTTTTTCTCATACTTTTTGCGCTATCCTAATACATATATAGAAACATTATTTTCAGTGATAATGGCAAATTTGAAAAGTAAAATATCATGTGACACACACAAATCAAATGAAGTCAAATCAAAGCAAAAGAAAAGATAGTAAGTTTTCGGTGCAAGTCTTTAAAATTTTTGGCACATAATAAAGTGAGAACGCTTTATCATAATCCATTAAAAACTCGATATTGAAAAATTTTATGTTAGGGCCTTAGCAAATTAAGGCAGCGATATATACTCGTATGTACGGAAGCGCAGCGACATAAGAAAAGAATTAAGGGGCACACAAAACATTATACAATAAATAATTATTTTGCTTTGCAATGTATAAATACATATGCTGTGCACTTCAACGCTTTCGCAAGTGTGCATTACATTGCTTCTAAGGCGCATCTCTCGGCCGTTAGGTAATGATAGCATGCAATACTTAATAACATTGTATAATTAAAAAATATGTATTGAAAACTATTTATTACATCCATATATGAATAACAGTTTTATAATAAGCATGTCACACGATTTTTTTGTAAAGCCACAAAGTGCAAAATTTGTGTGATAAGAAACTTGATGTTGTAAAATTTGATAAGCACGCATTGTAAATAGAAATTAAAATGTGATTTTCATGTTTACAAAATGATTCAGTTGATCAAAACTTAACGGTTTCGCAAAATCATTTATTTTTTGTCCATTCCACTTCTTTTCTTGTTTTTGCATACGATTGGAAGGAATCCACAGAAAAGTTTTTCACAAAAATTATAATCTCGTATTTTATTAGGTTCTCTAAAAACTACAATTTCAACATAAGCCACTTCCGGCACAGATACATATGCATTTAATTTTAACCATACATTTTTTTTATTGACGCAAATAACTAGCACTTTATAGTATAAAAAATTAACAACAAATATTAGCCTTGCCAATGTTTGATAAAATATTTTGAAACTCCAAATTGTGTCAAAATGACACCAACGCAGAATTCAGGTTAAATTATCAAAAAATACTATGAAAAAGTTTACAATTCAGAAATAAATACGAGAAAGTGCATAATGTTCTATGGATATTTTTCTGAATACCCCTCGAAGGTTACTGAAGATCAGCCTGATCCGTAAAAATTAAACATTTTATTGCAGCCTTCATGAAAATATGAGAAATTTTTATTGCGAAATGCTGTAGTGTAAACATTTTAAAAACAGTTTTCTGTTTATCTCTTCCAGTCTAAATATTATTCATTGCATAATTTTTTGAGTTCAAATTTTAAAACTGAAATCAGAATCGTTTTGCTATCACTGACTAAAAATACTTGGTGAAGTCATAATTATATTATGAATTATAAATTAAACGAGGAAAGAATCGCATGATTTCCCTTTATTAACACAAAAAAAAAAAAAATAACAATCTATACACGAATTTTTTTTCACCTACAAATAACAAACAAAAGTTAGTTAACAAGTAATTGCACAATGATGAAAATCGACGGTAGATTTCATATTTTTAGAATTCTTAAATTTTTAACAGCATAGGGTAAAAAACATAGCGATTTTAGTAGTGACCCAACAATTATATCCACGTTTATATTCTACCAAAATGAATTCAAATGATTTCAATTTACTCCATTCAAATATTGCATTCAAATGAGTTCAAAACTAGACCTGGCGTAACGTCAGCAACCAAAATTTTCCCTATTGCACTTTTAATGTAATATTGTTAATTTATTTTTATAAATATTTCTCTTTACAGAATGGCACATTTATTGGTGCAGTCTTGACATGCTTTATGCTGATATACTCTGGATTTTTGATTTTACTAACGCACATGTCACATTTCATGAAAATGGTCTCATATATTTCGCCATTACGTTATGCTCTCGAAGGCATGATACTCTCGATATACGCGAATAATCGAGAGAACACAGTTTGCCCATCGAATGTGATGTATTGTCATTTCAAGTAAGTAATACTTCAAAATACAACTAATAACACTACTCAACAGGATTTTCTACAACGAGCGGCGATAACATTTCCTATAGTAAAGTTTTTGTAGAATCCGAATATCCTAATGATTTTTTTTCGATTGGCCCCAATTTTCCATCTAAATGGCAAAATTCACTGTTGAGAGCACATACTTCACATAAATGCCTGTCAAAACTTTAATTTTCAGCCAATGAATTTAAAATTTTTGTATATTTTAGATGAGTGTCAGACAATTTTAAGGTATAAAAAGTTCCAATAGTAACAGTAATATTGCTATTATGATCGAAAAAAGGTAAGAAAAATAACTTTTTACGTGTTGTTTCCAACAAATCACAACTTTGAAGCCCTATATCTCAAAATAATTATATGGGTGACAAAAAGTTAGTCTTTCTATCTTATAGAAAATTATACAAGAAAAATTTTAAGCATAATATGTTCATGGAAAAATCGTATTATACGATACTATAGAATTTTTTAACATCAATGCAAAAACTATTTTTTCGTTTAAAACTGTTTTATTTTTGTCAAATAAAAAAATACAGTACAACAAAATTTTATTTTTTTGTTTTATAGTAATTTAGGATCGCTGATCACGACTGCTTAGTCAGTTTTTTCCCACCACATCTAGTTCTCCCACAATATGCACCTGAAGTCGGAAAATGGAGTTTTCAGGGGCTATTAAGAAATTTATTTATTTCAAAGTTGAAATTCGTTGGAAAAACAAATGAAAAAAAGTGATTTTTCTTACCTTTTTTCGATCATAACAGCAATATTACTGTTACTATTGGAACTTTTTATACCTGAAAATTTTTGTCTCGCACACATCTAACATACATAAATAAATTTAAAAATTATTGGCTGAAAATTAAACTTTTGATCGGCATTTATGTGAAGTATGTGCTCTCAAAAGTGCACTTTTTTGAATTTTGACATTTAGATGGAAAATTGGGGCCAATCGAAAAAAATCATTAAGATATTCGGATTCCACGGAAAATTTTACTATAGAAAATGTTATCGTCATTCGTTGTGGTGAAAGTTTTTGTAAATTTGTAGAGTAGTGTAATTGAATATGTGTACATATATTAATTTATAATTATTTTCTTTTAGAAATGCCAGCACTATTTTGCGTACTTTTGGCATGGAAAACGGCAGTTTTGGTTTTAATATTCTAATAATGGTTCTACAATTAACGGTCTTCAAATTTTTGGCATATTTTACATTAAAACGTAAAATTCGACAATGCTAGCAAAGTAATTATTTCATTAGATGTACATTCATTCTGTAAAACAACAATACAAAAATATTCGCAGCGATGCAGAATTCTAGTTAATTGTACATTATTCATAAACATGTATGTATAGTTCATACTTATGGAGATTTAATTATATACTTATGATTAAATGACAAAAAATGGCGTGTGATAGTATTATAATGTTAAATATAATTAAATTTAGTGAAAACAAAAATTACTTAAATAATAAATGATTTTATTATTTTTCATTGCCTCTAAATAGTTATTAAATTTACATGTAGATGTATATATAGCCAGTTTCTGAAGATTGTTTTGTAGTTATTATTATTAAATAAATAAAATAAAATGCATTTTGGACAAAATAAAAATTTTATGAATTTATTTATTATATATTATAAATTAATTAGTGGTTCAACATATCTTTAAATTTTGTGTCTCCGTATTCGATACGCTTCCAGGATCTTAATCCACTCTTAACCAAATCCAGGTAAGAACGTCATCTATTTATGAAGAAGTTTGGAAAAGTAGGCGTGGCATCTCATACTATTCTAATACTTTTCTGAATATATCTCCAGAACCATTTACTGTACAATATTGAACGTTGGTTGGCAGATCATGATACAGAAAAGGGAGTGGGATATTTCCTATATAAGTTGAATTTTGATTATGGGATATCTCAAAAAGCATTTGTGGTACGGTACTAAGATTTGGACCTAAAAACTAAGAAAAAAACAAAATAAAATTGCAAAAAAGGCAGAAAAGGGCACCAAAATTTCTACAGGCAAAATATACCAACTTCCGTTTTCAATGGAACAACATTGATCTTGGTTATATGACGTCCAGCTTTGTCAGTAATTTATACCTTCGAACTTAATAACTGATTTTGATATTTCCGTAGATGATGTATCTTTTGCTATCACTGATCTGAAATCCAGTTCGAATCCAGATATGGAAGGCTATCCCCTATATTTTTTTAAACTTTTCTCGCATATAGTTGCTAACCCAATTGCTAAGTTATTTAATGCGAGTTTAAAAACTGGGGAATTCCTTGACGCCTGGAAGTTATGCTCTATAGTTCCAATATTCAAATCTGGTTATCGTAATAATGTCTGTAATTATGTAGACCTATTATCAAACAAAGGACTTTTGCTAAACAGTTTGATAATATCATCAATACCAAATTGTTTAATCACATTAAAAATGCTATTTCTGAATGCCAACATGGATTTTTCCCTGGCAGGTCGACATGCACTAAATAATTTCGCAATAATGACAATTCAAATTATACAGACATTCGAGTTACAAGCTCAGATGAGAGTTATTTATACTGACTTTTCTAAGGCGTTTGACAAGGTCAATCAAGGTCAAGCACATTAGTTAATTCGTTTTCTGTCATTCCTCAAGATACCCATTGTGGCCCTCTTTTGTTTTTAATCTTTATTAATGACCTACCAAATAAATTTAAATTTCTGAAATGTTCAATGTTTGCAGATGATATTAAACTCTTTTCAAAGGTCTGTAATATATCTGACTGCTCTAATCTACAGAAAGATCTAAGGGTACCTGAAGAATGGTGCGCCGTTAACCATCTGTACTTAAATACCAATAAATGTTGCGTTGTGTCGTATTCTAAAAAACCAAGTACAATAGTTTTTAACTTTATTTACAAAATTGTGTATTAAATCGTAATGACGAAATCAAAGATCTAGGTGTAATTTTCAACTCCAAACTCATATTTTCTAAACATGTTGATTATATAGTTTCTAAATCATTTATCATGATCGGTTTCATCAGAAGAAACGGTGAAAACTTCAAAGATCCACTAACTCTTAAATATCTTTATATATCGTTAGTAAGAAGTCGCTTGGACTATTGCTCACTAATTGGGAATCCTTCATTTGAAATTCATTCCAATAATATTGAATATTGTTTAGAATTATCTAATTTCTTTAATTTTTACGTTCTACCTCGTGATTTAAGACACATTAGACTATTAATAGTTTCAACACAAAGCACTCTTTATGCTTATAAAGAACCAATCACAAGATGTATTCGATTGTATAATAAGCACTCGAGGGTTATAAATTTTAATGTTAATATAAATAGATTTAAGCTTAACTTGTTTGCAATTTTCAATTGAAATATAGTCTGTAAGAAATTTCTGTAGACTGAATAAATAAATAAAAAAATAATTTTATCAATCCAAATGAAAATAGGGTTTTCACTAATTTGGGACTGGATTTTTAAAAGAACTTCATCATAGGAGTCTTGAAGATAACTTTTTCGTACTGAGAACTCATTGAAAACTGTTTTCTTTATGTATTTCTCAAAACAGTTTTTGAATTTTGGACTGTGGAGCCTTTTCAACGGTATGCCCCAAGTCGACAGGGAGGGTCTCCGTAAAATTCATTTGTTTTGCCCAAACATGAAAAGTTATCATTTGAGCCCTCTTTTTTTTAAATCTACCGGCTTCACATAATATTTTTTTTCGTGACAAACGGAACAAAAAAAATGTTTCTATTTGTGCTAAAAATTTCATTCACAAAATATCGGCCATTAAAAATAGTAAGTGATTAAAAAAGCATAATGGGTAGAAAAGTCCAAAAAAGGCATTTAGCATAAGGTACCAAAAATTCAAAAAAGGCAAAATTTTTTATTATTTTTAATATCATTATTAATTTTATTTGTGATACAGTATTGCAAGTTGGAGCGAGAACTTTGGTTGACAGTGGGATATCACAAGGAATGGATTAAAGATAGTATATCTGAGAAGCGATGCATCTGGGGAACAATAGTAAGGAAGACAATGAAAGTTTGTATGTGAAGGGGAACCATAGCGAGAAAGGTGATGGTTTGTATGTTAAGTTGGGATATTGATAGTATTAACTGAGCAGGATTTAGACAAGTCACACAAGAAAAATGTGGTTGTGGTTGGAAAAGAGGGCGTAGAACCTCCCATGAAATATGAACTTTCTTTATTGGATATCTCAGAAAACTTTTGTGGTATGACTCTTTTGATTTTTTAGACCATTTTTCAAAAATATATCAAAAATATAAAGATAAATGGAAGAAACAAAAAGTTGCTCTAGTTACCTACAAAAATGTTTAAGCTTTATGTACAAGTAGTTAATTTTACTCAAGCTTATCTACTTTTTGAATTAAATGGGTTTTAGTACATTTTTGGCACAAAAACGTTGCAATTATTAGTTCTTTTTTCTAAATTAAAAAAAATATTAACTCTAACAAACGAAAAAAAATTATAATTACATATTTAGAAGAATATCCAAGCTTAAAGCCAGTATATTTATTGTGACTACATTTAGCCATTTCAGATATTTTTTAAGCAAATAAATTTTACAGGTTCAAAAAGTAATTGAGCTATGACAACAAAAAATAAATAATTTGTCTTCCAGTTATTATTTGAAGGAAAGACGACTCGAAAGTCAGGCACTGCGACGTATAAGATCTATTGTACCAAAGCCCCAAGAAAGAAAGGAAGAGAGAAAGAAAAATAGATAAGAAAAATACCCAAGCCGGGAATCGAACTCGGGCCTCCAGAGACAAGAGTCTGACACTCTGCCACTAAACCACAGTGGCGATGGTAGGACCTACAGTTTAACGCCGATTCCGAACGGTTGTGTGGCAATTTTTTATCAGCTCGGTTGATTTGCCATTATCAACCAAGGTGTGTACTTGTACACATTCTTATAATTCTCATCCACTTCATATCGATAGTGAATATAATAAGTTTATGAGAATTATGAGGCCATGGCGGGAATCGAACCCGCAACCTTCTGGATAAAAGTCTAGTGCACTATTCACTAGACTATCGAGGTCGTCTTCCAGTTAGCTTATATATACTTTTTTATACTTTAGTAAAAAGGTGTAAAAAAGTCAACATTTTTGGACTTTGCATCAGAATATCATATAAACTTAATGAAATAAAGACCGTGTTTGTCATGATTTATTTAACCAAATAAATTGTGAATTATACGGCGTACACATTTTTTTCAAAAATGCTAATGTAAATTCCAAATTTTTGTTTTTGAAAAAAAAAACGGTTAGAAGTTTTTAAATGCAAACACATATCTCAAAAACTTGATTATAAAAAACTGAGTACGCCATCATGATCAGAGCCCGGGAATGACATAAAATAAATGTGTGAGGTGCCTGACGCGAATTTCGTGTTGACTAATGTAACACAGTTCAACACACAAAAAGTAACAAGGATCGGAAAGTGGATTCTAATACAACTCGAGAAAAAATTATTCGTGTCACGGCGTTTTAAAAGTTTACGTTAAATTTTTTGCAGAGTTTTTATTAGTGTCCGACCGATTATTCGGCTTCGGTTCTTCGGCTATTCGGCCTAAAACTGCACCTTCGGCTTCGGCTTCGGCAAAAAATGGCCGAAGATTTGGCCAAAGTATTTTGCCGAAGCCGAAGATTATAAGCATTTTATTTTATAATCATTTTACTATAGATTGGTAGTAAAAATTTATAAAAATAAATAAATGTGAAGTGTTTATATAAAGTATTTACATTACAATTTCTGTGTTATATTTTCTCCGTTTGCTTGTTCCATTTTTACTTTTGAAGTAACCCACAGATTTACAACCGTACAAACAGTAATAAGTGATTTTTCTTAACGAACAACCTGCTGAAGCTAATACAATTAGAGGCAGCAGAAGCAAGCCAAACTTTTTTGCTTTTTAAGAAAGACTTGAAGCGTATTGAAAAGAAGCGTGAATTGTTAGAAAAGCCGACATTTTCCATTACTGGCGCTTCACTTTTTTTTTGCTTTCAAGGAGGTCATAAAAATTGAATATTGTTTTGACTAAAATCGCTCTAGAATATATGTGTAAAGAGATTCTTTGAAATTCACAGTCGATTGAAAGTTACAGATGTTTATTTGCAGGCCCTGATACAGCGGTCATGCATATTTGAACTTTGAAACTTTTTCTCAAAACAGCATTTTTCGAAATGGTTGCCTCGATATCTCCAAAACTAATAAACTGATTGCGCTTAAATGTTCATCGTATCTTCAATGCATCTATAGTTCTACTCCGTCCGAACCACGATCATTGTGATATCTTTCAATGTTTGTTATTTAAATTAAAATCAAATACTTATTTTCAAAACTAGATAGATAAAAATACAAACTTTTAATGACTTAACTAAAAGAACATAAGTACAATGAAACTATCCCAAAAATTGAATGTTCAATATTTTTACTTAACCCTCTAGTTCCCAAGCGTGTCTCTAGATAGCCTTCATCAAAACGGGTGTAATTACCACCTTAATAGTTTTTTGCTGCTAAATTTTATCACATCGTTTATGGAATTTCCCAAGCTTTTAAAAAATGCATTAGTTAAGAATTATGATGCGTATTACAGATTAGCGACAAAGTCAAAATTTGTCAAAAACAGCAAAATTAATTATTTTGTTTTGAATTTGAGATAAAAATAAAAAAAAATAAATAAAATACTTCCCGTCATACTAGCCAGATAAAAAAACTAGCTGTTGCTAGGAATTTTTTATACAAAATATTTAGTTATTTAAAAAAGATTGATAAAAAGTTTATTCAACAACATATACTTTTAGGCATCCAACTTTTCCGGCTTCATATGACTACACCCATTAAATTTTTGAGGGTTTTGAGATCAGATTTATGCTTTTTACCTTAAAATTTATCAATCCCAATTTTTTTTAAATAAATCAAAAATTTGGGAAGTAGAGAGTTCTGGTTCCGGCTATAGGTCTATCGATTAATACGCTGATTCAATCTTTGATTTTACATAAGCAGAATCATGGCAGCCATCGGCCAACTTTTTTTTTGACACAGGTTTCGTTGAACGACAGTCGTTCTACAGATATATATTATCGATGTTACTGTATATTTTGACGTAAACTAATTTTTAAATGATTGTTGAGATAAATAATATTTGTCAGCTCCTTCGACAGTGACCAGTTATATAGTGTTACTGGTCAGCTTTTTATTTAGAGTATCTACTATTTATATTTTTCAGTATATGTTTGCAAATACATAGGTAAAAAATATTTACTTTCAGATTTTTATTTTTTATATTTTAAAAATCCTTCGGTCTTCGGCTTCGGCCGAAGGTTAGATGAATGGCCGAAGTTCGGCTTCGGCTTCGGCATCGGCCAAAAAATCACCTTCGGTCGGACACTAGTTTGTATGCCATTTGAGTGGGTCTTAGCTAGAGATTTTTGGAGTCATGTTGCTGTGGGAAGCTGTTCAATGCTCTCACAGTATTTTTTCCAGGGCGCTCTTTTGGCCTTTCTCAGCTCCCTATTATATGTAGTTAGGCCACTTCTGTCGCCTACCCAGTCGCCTGTAGATTTTGTCCTATTCAGGAGCTTTCTGGCATTGCTTCGTTAAAATTGGAATCAGTTCAAAAACAGTTCTTGCTTTTTGCTTTGAGATCCTTGCCGTGAGATTTACCGTTTAATCTTCCACCTTAAGAGCACAGATTAACACTTTTGAATCTACCTACTCTTGAAAGCCGAAGAATTATGAGTAACGTGTGTTTTATTGCAAAATTGTTATCTGGCACTGTTAATTCTCCATCTTTGCTGAGGAACATTAACTTGAACGTTCCGACTCCTATTACTCGATTCTATATTCCTACCAAGTTATCTATTTTTAAGACCAATTATTCAGACAATGAGCCGTTCCTCCATACCTGCCGTGATTTTAACAACCTCTATAATGTTGTTGATGTTTCTGATTCGGTAGATTCCATAAAACAAAATGTTATAACTTTTTTAAATATATAGATGTCGTTATCAGCTGATGATTTATAATCTGTAGTTGAATTTCAGAAGGGCCACTTGTTGGGTAGTGCCCCAACGTCCTTTAAAAAAAAAAACCATTATACCCATTACCCCTTAAGACGCCTGAAAAATTGTATTTTGCTATTTGCATTTACTTTCCTCACGACCATTGCACTACAGATAATAAGAAAAGAAATTTTGACATAAATTTTTATATTTTTTCTACGTACGCGCCTAGTCAGTGGTATTGATTTGATTTGCTTGTAGATATATTTATTGTAAATTAAAAAAAAAACAATAGAAAAGAAAATGTTAGGGAAACATGCAATTTTCCCGTTAGTTTTTGTATTTGTTGAAAAGCAAGGAAAAAATCTATTCTGCAAATTTTTGGTTAGTTATGTATTGATACTAGCAGTTAATATACGTTTACAGTTTAGCCTTAACATTGTTATTAATTCAACAATTTAAATTTTCTACCAATTTCAAATTTTTAGTTAAATTTTCCAATTTTTAATTAGTTTTCGTGATGGAACTGAAATGTAGTAAATCGTTTTCGGAGTTTCTATATCGCGTAATCCAAAGCCGGGAAGAAGAGGATAACATAATAAAACATGAAGGTGCAGAATCGATCAACGATTATTGTGATCGATTGACGGCCATAAAGACACAATATGAAGTCCAATTAAAAGACCTTGAAAGGAAAATCGGTGTGCTCCAAGAAGAAAACTCAAAGAATCCAGGCACATTAACTTTATCTAATAAAAGTAAAAGTTCAAGCACTAGATCATGCAATTGCAAATGCCGTTATAGAAAAATATTTGAAGCATTGGAAATTGAAGAAGAAATTCTTGGAAATATCTTCGAAGATGAATCAAAGAATAAACGTGAAAGTAATAGAAGCTCAATTATTGCTGGTTTATGCAAATGCGTCTGCCATATTAGGAAAATGTATGAAGTGAAAGCAATCGTTAATGAAGGTGGTTCTAACGAAGTCAGTATGCCAACCCCAATATATATGATATGCTACTTTCAAAATATTATGAGGAACAAATTTGTGATGATGGATGGAAAGTTGATAGAAGACTCAAGAAAAATAATAGAACAAAAAGAAAGAAAACAGAAAAATGGAAAAAAAGTGAAAAACGGGAAATTGATAGAAAACCAAAGAAAAGCAATAACAAATGAAGAAAGGAAAGTAAAAGAAAAAATGGCTCTGGAAAAAGAAGGGAGAGAGGAAGGGCGAAAATTGGTGAAGATGAAAGGAAAACTGATAGACGACGAAAGAAAAGCAATAACAAATAAAGAATGGAAAGTAAAAGAAAAAATGGGTCTAGAAGAAGAAGAAAAAGAGGAAGGGCGAAAATTTGTGAAGATGAATGGAAAATTGGTAAAAGACCAAGGAAAACCAATAACAAATAAAATGGGAGAAGTAAAATGTATAGCGGAAAAGGAAGAGAAAGAGCCAATATACCCAAAATTCCTAAATAATTCAGAATTTGTTGTTCTTGGTCCTTATTCAACTAAAGTTCCGAAAAGGGATTTCAACATGATTGCTTGGAACAATGCCAAAAATGCAACGCATTCATTGTTCGACTGTGCGTTCACTATGCCAGAATTTCAATCTTGTTCAATTATTTGGAAAAAATATCTCAAAAGAATCGAGCGATGTTATGCCAATTATACCGAATTTACCCCATGTAAATGCAATCTTAGAATAGAACTTATGATTATGACAGATGTAATTTGCTGTGTGCATTCACAATGTGGTATCCCATTAGCACAAGCTCGTTGTATAGCACTCAATGCCTCAAAAGATATTAATACCATAACTGAATAGTTAATAAATATAATTATTTAAAATATTTGTTCCATTTACGTAGAATGTTTACATGTATTTATGTTTTATTAATGAATAAATTCATAGGTATTACTTAACTCTATTTTAATAAAAATAATACTATATATTTCATTGCCAACGTTTTATGCAAATATATATATATATATATATATAGATACTAACTACTTAACTCTATTTTAATAAAATGTATTACGACGAAAATATTTGTTTAGATATGTTTCATATGAACTATTCAACTACTTATGTAAATGTCTCCAAAATATTTTAATAAAGTAAAAATATTTATTCTGCTGTGTATTACATCCATCAGAATCGAAAAAATTAAAAATTTGTTATAGCTGATAATGGTTAACCTTTTGAAGTAAACAAAATTACAAAATAACAGTTTTTAATTTCGTGTTTATGTATATTGAATTATGGACAATGCAATTTCTTCGAATTTCACTTTCGCTTCGCTATTGTAAAGCGTTTCTGATACATAAATAACACAGTGTTACAAAATTCAGTGAAGTAGAAATACCTGGGAAGTGATACTATTTTTCTTGTAGATCTTGTCGAGTAAAACAAGAATCTGTATGTGAAATTTTCCAACACCCCCAAAATCTTGATTTACCGTTAAAAACCGGTTTTGCGTACCTTTGCGCACTTATAAGCCTATAACTTAGTGGATTATCAACAGATTTTCAGTTTCTTACCGGTTTTAGGTGCTTATTAACAAATACAACGCATATTTGTTTTTAAAAATCGGTAAGTAATTGAGTGAGTTATTCAACTTTTTACGAAAACAAATTTTTTACAAAAATACAATTTTTGCCATAGATTTTTTTTTTTAATTTAGCATCATTAGTTTCTCTTTGAAGTAACCAACAATATTTTGAAATCAATTCTGTTTTATTTTTTCTTCGAAGCGCTTCTCAATTGTAGCCATTCTTGGTGAAAATGTTCGTCATGTTCATCGTTGAACTGGCCTAGGTTATCTGAGAAGAAGTCCAAATGCAAATACAGGAAATAAATTTTTATGAACATGTTGAAAATACCTTTCTTAAATATCCAACGTTAATTCTCAATAGCACCTCCATTGGAGTACTATAGCCAGTGTGGCCAACTCAACGCTTTTCCCGCTGATTTTAGTGCTTTTTGAAAATTAAAACTCGGAAAAAAGTGATTTAGCGCTCTGCACGTTTTCTTAATTTAAAATATCTTTGAAAAATCAAAGAAATTTTCATTGACTAGAAGCATCAGATGTGTGCCTGTATTAGTGAAAAAGTTTAAATGTATTGAGTTTTCTAGCACTTTTATAATATATTCTTCATTTTAGCGGATTTTGAAAAACAAAAGTTGGCCACACTGACTATAGCATTCTCAACAAAAAGGGCATTTTTTTGTATGGTAATAATTATAGTTATCAACTTGAGAAAATTGTAGTTCTCAACTTGAGTTCTAACGTTATTCTTCAATTGGTCTCAAAGGAAATTTACAGTATTGCCATAAGCAATAATTATTTATATTTAATTGAAACATAAAAAATAAAAGGAAATTTTAAATGACTATTTTATTTCTTCGCTTTTTAACTTCAAAAGCAACTAAAAATTTTAACAATTTCATACCACAAATTTTCCGCGATAAAGTCCTCTTCTGAATTATTTTCCATATCGTAATTTTCCTCCTCGCTCATGTCAATATCACTTGGGAGTATACAGTTTTGGTTGGCAGTTGAAGTGGAAGGCTCTAGCATCAAAGCTTCAGCAGCTTTGAGCGCTCCGATAATAAGTCCACTTCCTGTCTTATTTCAATTTTTAATTTTTTTTATGCATTATTCTTACTTTTAAAATTAAAGTTTTTCGTGAAAATTATTTTCACTTCATTTTCTTCCTTTTTTCACTTCACTTTTGTCGAAAATTATGTTATTCACAATCACTGCCAGATACATATTTTTTGCAAATCCAATAGCAGTGTGGCCATAATAAAACATGTTAATATCAATATCAAATATTTCTCAACTCATCCTCAATTTGAAAGCCAATATTAAGAAAAATATTTGATATCGATTGGAAAATCAATTTGGATATCAACTTGAGAATTATAAATCTAATTCTATATATATGTAAATATCACTGCCTTGATTTGCTAAGGCCCTAACATAAAATTTTTCAATATCGAGTTTTTGATGGATTATGATAAAGCGTTCCCACTTTCGTCTGTGCCAAAAATTTTAGGGACCTGCACCGAAAACTTACGATCTTTTCCTTTAGTTTAAATTAAAAATTCTCGAAGCAGTACTCTAAATAACAAAATGTTTTTTGCTTCTCCTGTAAAATTTTAAAAATGCGTGTTAGGGCTTTAGTGTTAAATTAAGGCAGCGATATAGCAAACTAAACGACATTTTGTTTTGTAAGACACGTTTTGTAGCATGGCCCTATGATGAATCGGAAACTTAAATTTTTGGTTTTGGTGGAGAAGGGTAAGTCTAGTTATTCTTATATAGCCCATATTTTAGCAATACTCAAACCTTCAGTTTCAATGCTGCGAAAATAAAACCAAAATTGCAAAAGTTTTGTAAAGATTTTTTTTTTTCGGAGGATGTCACAAGGCAGATATAGAGAAGATTGGGCAAGTGGGAAGGCATCTGCGTTCCGAAATATTTATTTTTTATACCAAAATTTCGTTTTTGGTAGTACTCCATTGGGAGTTCATTTATTGTTTTATGCACATTTACATCCAAAATTTGTGCACATCCCAACGAATTTTTTAAAGCAAATGGTAAAAACAAGCCGTGAATGATTTTCTAAAAATCTGAAAAATTAGTATCTACTAAACACTAAAATCACTTTTTTAGATTTAATTAAGTTGATGTTGGTGGGAAGTAGACAGAAGATTGCCGAAAATGGTTACTTCTTACTATCAAACATTGCAAACCAACCTTATAGTACGTTTACTTACATAACTTAACTTCGGTAACTTACATCGGTAACTTTTTACTCGATAAAAATAATGGTGGAAAAAAATTTTTAATTTTGCTGTGCGAAATGGAGATAAAATTTTGACAGAGAAAATTTTTACATTTCGAGTTGAAACAAATAAACTTTGTGGATTTTGAGAATAAAAATATTTGAATTGTGGGTATTTTCATGTTTTTATTATTGCAATGAGAACTATATTTTTGCTTTATTAGTTACAATAATAACCCAAGTAGAAAAATTGCAAAAAATAAATATAACAAAAATTTAATTAATTCTTTTACATGCAGGTTTCGTTGAAATCCACATTTTTCCTGTCCATACCGTTCATAGCTATCCTTGTTTTTATATTTAATATTTGTCTAATGCATATAAGTTATTATAATTTGCATTTTTTCGTTGGATTTGCATTATTTTTTGAAATTTTTAGTAATATGCAACTGAGTATGTTAACATACAAAATGCTTATTTTGTTATTTTAAACATTTCATCCTGAATTGTCAAAATTACCCTTGAGCTAGTGAAAATTTTGGCAGTTCGTATCAGCGATGTCAACTTGCGGGGAATTCCCCGATTTGCAGGGAATTTTTCTTAGTGCTGGGAATCGGGGTATGAGCCGTTTTTTGCGCTGAATTTGAAACCGTTCAACTTTCAATATTAATATACCCCAAACAGTCTGTAGAATATTTTTTGCCAAATTTTATATTCCTAAATACAATTCTGGCACATTCGCAACCAACACCATAAAAACATTGCTTTATGCAACACTGTTTACGTTTAGTATTCAGACAGTTCAACGCGATCGCGCAGTGCTTCGGCTTCTCTTTCAGCCGTCCAGAAAGGCTTAGCTGTGCCTTGGTTCAGCACCTTCTAATTAATAACTGTTAGTTCTTGGTGACTGTAACCTATAAAATTGCAAATTATTGTCAGCTATTAGAAAGAAGAAGAAGTATATTTTATATGTTTAAAACCGATAGGCAAAACTTCTCAAAGTTTTTCTCAAAACAAGGTTTTTTCCATTGGCGTGCACGATAACTGAAATTAAAATATGTTCTTCTACACAACAATGGCCACAGGATATAAGTTTGGTTAATTCTTTCCTCAATTTGGAACTTTGTTTTTACGAAAAAAGTCCAATTTTTGAGAAAACTAATTTTTGCGGTCTGCCATTTTGTGAATTGTTTGTCAAACAAAATAATCTTAGTATATCCTGAAAGTACAGTTATAATTTTTCTAATGGTATTTTTTTTAGATGTTCTAGTGAGCAGCAATCACGCACGCCATTGTGTTTGACAATTTTCAAAACGTCTTCCATGAAGCTGCAAAAAAACCCCTTATATATTTTTTTTTTAATTATCTTGTACTTGAAGTCTTTAAATGGATGTCAGAAAAAATTTGTTTATCAATTTATCAATCCAAAAAAATGATAAAAAAATTTAAGTAAGAAAGTGTAGGGCCCCTTAAAATAACTCTGACCGAGAGTAACTCTATGCCTACGTAAAGGGTATTTTTCGTTTATATAAAATGTTTATATGAAAAGTGCGTATCGTACTGTTATAATATGAAATTATACCGGTGCGAGGAATTTGGTCGAAAATCGGGGAATTTCGCGAGAGTTATCGGGGAGAAAGAAAAAATGAGTTAGCATCCCTTCGTATCCACCTGAATAGTGTATTTTCTTTCGAACTGTCAAAATTTTCTTTTCCTAGTAAAAAATTACGATAACTTTTCACTTTTTTTCACACACACTCAAATTAAATTTTGTTTTAGTTAACTTTTTTCTAGTGTTGATGAAACTTATCGAATTAAACAGAGTTGCTCACAAACAATTTTCGAGATTCATTTATAATCACGCATTTTGTTAGATTAATTTTGTATGGGTACTCCCGCATTTTTGTACGAGATTACGGCGATAAGGTTGTGGTTATATTGCGAGTATGCTCGGCGAACACCATGAAATTGTTGTTGCACCGAACACAAAGAGAGACTCTAATCACTCTCACACCGAATACGATATGCTCGGTGTATTGTACACCGAGCACGCCAAGTATTCAGGGTGGCAATAAGTTATTTTACAAAACAGTACCATTACATATAAAATAGTAATAAACAAACGAGTATATTTTGACAAAAAACAACTCTGCAACGAGCTGAATGTAACTAACTTGACCGAGCACGGCAGAAAATGTTTTGTGTTCGTCGAACATAATTATGAGATATATAATGATTTCTGTGCATTTACACATTCAATTTAATTAAATACGTAAAATAGAAGTAAAATATGTACGAAAGAGCTCTTTTCTTTGTAAATCCTAAAATTTTTGTTCATTTAAAAAAATAAGTAATTAAAACGAATAAATAATTACACTATATTTATTCATTTTATACTTCGAACTGTTTTCAAAGTCATCAGCGCTAAAATGTTCCATGCAAATGTTTTTATATTGAAGCTGTTTCCGCACCTCCAAAAAATAAACCATTTGTGCAGCACTCCTACATCTGACGGAAATCGGAAAAAACTAATATTGGCATTACAATTATTACAATTAAACACAGTACACTTCATTTTATACTATGTTCCTACTGAGCCGTTGAAATGCTCAATTTCGGCATATAAAAATATGTCAAACGAAATCGCGAAAATTTTCCAACTAAAAAGTATTTTATTGTATTTTGGAGTGAATGAAAATTCAACAATTGGAATGAAATCGGATGGAAAATAATTATAATGACAATATGAGATAATGTTGGTGGAAATAGCAACAAATTATACAAAAAATATTGCATTTATATATGAAAAACGCAGAAAAATAAGCTCCGTCTCTTTGTTACTTGTTTTACAAACAAACAAACGTCAACAACGCAAAGGGTGGCAAAGAAAAAAAAAATTATTTAAAAGTTAGTAAAAAGTCTAGTATTTTTCATAATATATTAGTATTTTCCTATAAAATGCAACAGTGTATCTTCAGCAACCCCATTTTATTTGAAGTGATGCAGGTTTTTTTTGTCAGTAAACAAGTTTTAAGTGAAATGTGTTCATTCTCTCCTTTGCTCAGTGTTCATTTTTCAAAGCAACAATAATTTCATTGTTTGACAGCAAAACATTGATCGTGTAACATCGCCCATACAGGCATTTATATTTTGCTTTGAGTACAACTTGACTAATATGGAGAAACTATAATATAGAAAAATAAATTTATGGAGCGCGCGGGAAGTGGAGCTCATAGACGAGGTATGGCATTTTGATTCTCTTCGTGTTCAAATGGTTACTTAAGACTAAAATATTTTTCAAAAACACTGTGCTCGAATTTAAAAAAAAAATTTTGTAGCAAACGGTTTCCCATATCGTTTCTAACTAATACGGGATCAAGGAATTCAGTGGTGTGATAACCGTTTTTTCTGTATCAGCAGCGTTTCACACAAAATTTTCTTTTTAAGTTTTGGTTTGGGGGTATACTACGAAGTTTTGGTTTGAGGGTATACTACGAAGTTACAAATTCCCCTTCTTATTTGCGGTGAAAATTTGTATCGAGGGGTTTTTTGGCATGGGAAAACTGAATATTACGATCTTTTAATTGAGCAAAAAAGCAAACCAAAAAATGTTAAAAGAATAAAAAAAATTTGTATGCATCGACAGCGGTCGGACTCTACGATATATGTAAAATAATTAAATTTCTATAGTGAAGAGTTAAGCAAATATGGTGGAATATGGCCATCAATTTTTAATATTTATTAATTCAGATTAGATTAGAAAGGGTGTAATGTACTTCGACCTTGAGAGATCTGTTTAAGACCTTATTAATTTAAAGTTATTTTCTTAATTTCAGTGTTGTAAAACAATGTTTGCAAAATATAGAAGATTTTTAATTATTTGGTAATTAATCTCATGTGTGAATGTCATTTTAATCATTTTTCTTCAAAACCGAAACCCGAATGAATGTTAAAGAACAAAACCGGAACCGAAACCGGAACGTTATATTGATTCGGTTTCATTTCTTGTTTTGTTGTGATTGCAATAATAACAGTTTACCACAACAGGCTTCATTTCTGTGGTCACAAGGCATAACAACACAACTCGAGTTTTGTCGAATTCGAGTTATTATTATAATTGAAATTTTTATATCCGGTTTCATATTGTGTCAAAATTTTATGAATATCGGTTCAGTGGTTTACGAGATATTAAAGGAAAAATAGCACAACTCAAATTGATTTCTATTAGCATTTAAATCTTTGAAGTGCTCTCCTGCTAATTCAAAAAACTGACTTATGCTGTTATGCCTTGTGACCACAGATTTTAAACAGTTAATTTTATAAAATAAATTTTTTATTTTTTTATTTATTTAAAATAATATATCGTCGTCGTTCTGGATGAATTCACTAAGCCCATTTTTTTAATTTCTGAGATGAAATTAGTTTATGCAGTGCATGGTGCCCTACGAAAGCTGCCAAAAGTTAAAAAGTTAACAGATTGATACACACATTAGTATACGTTTTAACTGGATCATCAAAAATCGAACTCTTGAAGCTAATTAATACGGATACAATTAAAAAAAATATTTTGGACTTAGTGATTTCGGCTTGAACGACGACGCTCTTATAGATTTCATATGTAACCATAATATGAGTATGTAAATCAAAATAAAGGCTAAATCAAATAAAATACAAATTTTCGCTTAGCAGTGCTCAGTAATATCAAATAAATAGTAAATAAAACTAAATAGTTCTGGTGTGACGTCATAACCATATCAACTGATTGTCAAAAAAAAATAGAGTATAGTGCTGATTAATGGAGTAAAAAAGTAATAAGGGCATTCCCATAAAAATGTATTTTGGCCGCGCGGTTTAATCAAAAAAATAGAAAATTGAATCTTTTACAGGGGTCAAAACCAAAAAGCATGATTTTTGGCCATTTATTACAACTTTTTTTTACAAAAAAAAAAAATATTTTTAAATAATGATAATATTCTGATTTTAGGTTCATATGTAGCGCATCTATGAAGAAACTAACTGCCAATTTTCAAAACGATTGGTTAAAAACTTTTCAAACTAGCGTGTACGCAAGCTCAAAAAAAGTCGTTTTGAGAAAAACGCGTTCGAAAAACTTGGTATGCTCGGGGCCTGAAGCAGAGCTACTCACTTTAGTTGCTTATAACAATAGAACGAGTTTTAACTTAAAATTTTGGGAACATATTTTTCAATAGTTTTACAACCAATTTATGAAATAAAAAAAATCTATTTTTTGAACCGTCTAACCCTATTTCCACCCTTAATTCATATGCCCAAATGAATTTTAATAACTGTACAAAATTAAGCGCGGTTTAAATTCCATCCGTCTTGTTTTCATTACTATTCCAGCACTGACTCACTCTCATTAGAATCAACACAATTTCTGCTCTTTGGAAAAAATACTACATATCGCTACCTCTATTCTTCAACCACGTATCTCCAAAAGTACGTTTCTCAGAAAACGGAAAAAACTAAACACTAAGGGTTTTGAAAACGTCTGTTAAAAACCTTCTTGATTTTGGGACAGAATTAAGTCGAAATGGAGCTGATTATCGAGAGCAATATGTAACCAATGTTGCAAAGACCCATTCCCCAAGAATTTAATTCTCTTTTTCTTGCTGGTTACTCTACGAATGAAAAAAATAGTTTTAAGTATATATACGAATGTAACATGTATCAAAATAAGTAACTACCATGACTTGGTCCAAACATTTGACAATCACGAACAGTCAAACCCGCTAATTGGGGCACCCCTCGGGTCCAAGTAAAAACTGTCCGATTACGGGGTGGTCCGATTTTAAATGTTTTACTTTTTATGAAAAAATGGAAGACGAGATATGCATGTAAGCTCATGAATCATTTTTTGTTATGTAAGCACTTATAGATCTGACTCAAATAAAGGAAAATATTTTTGGTATATGATAAATAGCCAAGAATGACATCAAATTGAAGAGTGACAGCACAGAAAAGTTTTTACTCATCTGAACTAATACAAGGGGGAAACAAGTTTTGAAATCAGATAATATCTTCAGGTTCCAAAAGGGTTTCGAATACTCCGAATTTTTTAAGACCATGTTATGCCTGGTTTTAAATGCTTCTACCAGTTTTATGCCGTAAAATTGGAAATATTTAATGCTTGAGCAATAACACTGTACAACTACAAAATAGTATCCGCTGATAACGAATCTATAAAAAAGGTCAAATTTCGTGTATATTCGTAAATCTTGGTTTTTTGAAAATTTTTTCCTGTTTTTATTTTTTTTCTTTTCTACATTACAGATTTGTGATCATGTAATTTCTGCTTTGTGTTGTAATATCGTCCCCGAGATTGGACAATATTTTTGAGTGCAAGGGTAAACAACTTAAAAGCCAGTGAGTCAATGTCAGTAAATGATGCTCACGATTTTATGAGTTACACAATCTTTAATTTTTTCTTTTGTTGGCAAAATTTTAACTTGACTTTTGCTTATTTTAAAGATTTCCGCCCATTTCCTACGAGACAAACACGTTTCCTCGGCGGCATTAATCATTTCAATTTTCCGATCCGATTACAAAAGTTCTGTGGCACTACAAATATTGTCAAAAGAGCTGTCCATGACCACCCGATTAGAATGTGGCCCGAATAGCAAGGGGAATTTATTCTTAATCCAAAAAAAAATTAGTAGTGTGGTTCGATTAGGAGGTGTCTCAATTACAGAGTGTCCCAATAAGCAGGTTTGACTGTATATGTATACATAGTATTATGGTCCGTTTTCACACTCAAGTAATTTGCGCTAACTGGCTTGTGCAAGTCCGATTTGCACAAGTGAATTGTTACATGAAAACCAAAATTGTTCACTCGCGGAAGCCACAAAGTAAATCTGGATCGATCAGATAATTTGCATGTGGTTGGCCCAAATGCATGAACGTGTAAACAACACTCCAACGTTATAATGCGAATTGCTTTTGACTTCCACGTGGTTTTTTATTTTCGCTGTGATTTTGTTTGTTTACGTTGGTTAATGGACAAATTTGTGCACGTCAAAATGAAGGGACCAATTCAGTTTTATTTGTAGAAATTTGCATGTACAAATCAATATGCGAATCAAATACCAATAATTGAGTTGATCGTCTACTTCAATCTTCGTGTATATTTGCTAATATTTGCCTTTCTAAAATGGATGAAGCGGTCAAAAGTTTAATCGATATAAAATCAATCTCTGACTTTCTTAGTGGCTATTTATATTGGGGCAAGCATGAACGCCAGTCTGTAAGAGAAAGGTAGAAAAAATAGGTTGTAAGAAACAGATAGCAGCTAACCTGTCTTTTTCTAACTACCAATTTTTTCTACCTCTCTCTTTCAGACACGCGTCAATGTAAACATCCACTTAGTAATTACAGTACCCGTTCGCTTATGTTAACTAATTCAGACAAGCATAGTTCACATAAATGAATTGTTCATATAACCGAAAACGTAAATATATATATGTACCTATGGGTATATATTTACCTATTTATCTCTTATATGATAAGTTACAAAATTGTGTTTCAATGAATAAAATATTTTTTTTTTTTAAATTCATTGCATATTGCACAAACATAAAACATTTGTATCAAAGTTCAAATCGCAACGTGATAAAAAACCGTAAAGAAGAAAAAAAACACTGATAATTTTTTGTTAGTTAATTGAGTTAGGTATATGTGACTAATTCAATATATAAACGGTCAGTGGAATATATGTAAATTTCTATTTAAACCAATGTACGACAGATAATAGAAATTAGCCTTGTTCATTTTTTAGAACCTCGTATACGAACGTATATATTACCGAGCGGATATTGAATTAAAACATTTTAATTTTCATTAATCAATCTGTAATCCTTATGTTTACCGTTCAGTTTCCCTTGCAATTGCAAAAATTGATCCAACTTACCCACGTTTACGTTACTTTAATACTGCTAAAACCAGACTATCATGCTACATGATACAGAGATTGCGCAAGCTTTTTAAAGTGCTGCCATCTCAAACTACATTGTCAAATCTATTACAAGTACTAAAATGAATACCGTCCAATCTTTTACAATTCTGGCAGCAAATGACACTTGCATTTTCTTATCAACTATTGCAATTGAATTAAATTTTTATTTTATTTTATATTTTCAACAAAAGTAAAATATCAAACAATTCTTTTTTAAAATCACACAAAAATATTGAGATATGTTTCGGTCCAATTTCGATAAAAATCTGGGTAAATATACAAATAGATTCCTTCAAATCAAAAAGGCAGCTTAAAAAATGACTCATCAAATATGAAAACGAGAAAAAATGTCAGTGACCTTTTTTTAATTGTTAATTTCAACACTTTTGTTGTATAATTTCAGAGAACGCCACAAGCCATTTGCGCCTGGAACCCGACTGGCCATCAATTCTATTGATTTGCGATGAAATTAATCAAAAGGATTCTAGGTAAAATATGCAGTTTTTTATTTCTATTCCCTTTACCATCCTCACTACATTTCTTCCAACTTCAGCCCAAAAGCAGCATTTGCTGCAATTAAGAAGAAAATGAGCTCACCAAATCCACATTCGGCGTGCTATGCCCTTTTGGTGTTGGAGAGTATTGTGAAGAATTGTGGTGCACCAGTCCACGAAGAAGTTTTCACCAAAGAAAATTGTGAAATGTTTAGTAATTTTCTGGAACAGACCCCACATGAGAATGTTCGTCAGAAAATGCTTGAATTGGTGCAAACATGGGCATATGCTTTTCGCTCGTCTGAAAAGTATCAGGCTATTAAGGTAAGTGGGCAAGCATTTGTTATTATTGTTGAGTGTACTTTTGCAAATATGAGAAAAGAAGAAAGTAGATCGCAAAGTGTTAAAAAAAAAACCGTAAAGAAGAAAGAAAACACTGATAATTTTTTGTTAGTTAATTGAATTAGGTATATGTATGTGACTAATTCAATATACAAACGGTCAGTGAAATATATATACATTTTTATTTAAACCAACGTACGACAGACTTGTTTAAATAACATTTTAAATTTTCTGTAGCAAAATGAGTTCCGAAGAAGAAATGAGTTTTGAAGAAGTAAACTTCTTTTATATTTGATTTTATAAAATTGAATTTCAAAGATTAAATTTAATGTTCGTTTTTTCATTTATAGGATACTATGACTATACTTAAGGCAAAAGGGCACACTTTTCCAGAGCTTAAAGAAGCTGATGCCATGTTTACCGCGGATACGGCACCTAATTGGGCGGACGGCAAGGTATGCCATCGTTGTCGCACTGAATTCACATTTACCAATCGCAAACATCACTGCCGTAATTGTGGGCAAGTTTTCTGCGGACAATGCACTGCTAAACAGTGTCCCCTACCAAAATATGGCATTGAAAAGGATGTATGTGTACAGATTTTATCTTATATGTGTTGTGAAGAGTATATCTAATTATTTTTTGTATTCTTAAGGTTCGTGTCTGCGATGGTTGCTACAGTATGCTGCAACGTTCAAGCTCAAAACCAGCCGTACGTACTGCCGAGAGTGACTTACCAGCAGAGTATTTGAACAGTTCGTTGGCACAGCAAGTGCAGGTAAGTGATCTGAGCATATGTAGGAGTCCGTGATTTTTTTAACAGTCGTTAACATAGAAGGTTATATAATATTCGATTCGGGTATACATTGAACCTTAATTATGTCTATTAATTTATATCGCGCGATAACCTAAAGCATTTAAAATTTTATTTGAGAGGACTAAATTTTAAGTCATGTATTACGCTCTTCAGCAAATTTTTTAAACAATGATTTGTTGTACTTTTACAGACTCCACCACGTAAAACTGAACAAGAATTGAAAGAAGAAGAAGAATTACAATTGGCATTAGCTCTGAGTCAGTCAGAGGCTGAACAAAAGAAACAACAACAACAGCAGCAACAAGTAAGCAAATGTGTACATTTCATTATTTATCTTATCTTTAAATTGAAGTCGTAAACAAACTTAAACTCATTTCTGCGTCATTTTTGGTTGATTTTTTCTGCGTACTTATAAAGCTAGGCACAGATTTTATTTTTGGTTTTCTAAATGTTATATTCCGTATCTAATTAAGTATAATTAGTACCGTATTTAGCTTGTAGGTAAGTGTTGGTATCCTTTATTTATTTGATCGCTTGAGGGATTGATACTAATCATTAAGATCCGGATTTTCATGCACTAAAAAATAAAAATATGCAGCTGGAAATAAAAAAGGATCTAAAAAACAGAAAAATGTGATAAAAGTATTTTTTAAACATATCTTTACATATTGTGTAGCAACAAGAAAGACATAAAAATTTGGTTCATTCAAAAGTGAAAACAAAAACAAAAATGTGCATATTTAGATTACCTTTATCATGTTAATTCAAACACTTATTGGATAAACTATACTTTTCAAACAATGGATTTATTAGTTCAAAAGTCACATATATTTAGGTACCTCATCTTAAGATAACGCCTTATTTGGATTGACAAAATTTTGTTTAAAATGGTCTATAGTAATACTTTGCCGATTTGGCCTCAAAACAGTTTTGTACATGGCATTTATTTTATTTTATTTATTTGCACTCTATGGAATAATACATTCTACAGAATAATACAACATACATACAGTACGTTGCAAAACAAAAGCAACAAGTCTTGGCATATCATACTTGTTACGTTTTCATGACTTTTGTTAATTTTTATTTAAAATAAAGTAGATTTAATTTGTTCTTAAATGGTTGAATTACGATTGAATTGGGTGCCATTTCCTTCTTTTAATTCAAATCTATCCCAGCTCATCCCTGATTTGGAAGTGGTACCCTCCCACTATTTGTTTCGAGGTTCCGAAGTAGATTTCAAGGAGTTAAGCTCGGAAGGTAGTGGCAACCCATGAGAGAAATGAACCCTTCTTCATGCTAATCAATATTAGAACAACTTTAATGTGCTTTTCGAGTAGATTGCATGCCTAAATATTCCAAAAAGAGGCGAATCCCACAGTGGCTGATGAAGCATTGGGGTTTCTGGAGCTTAGACGAATCAAAGGAGGATGACTAAAACATTGCTCTGTATCGTCACTGGTAAGTATGGTGGCGGAAGTTTTTGCAATTGGATAAATTAGTTGGTTCATGGTCTTTATCCTTTCCACGAAATAAATTTAAATATTGGCCACCTAATCCGTAGGGAAGCTCCGGAAACCCAAATGCTTCATCAGCCATTGTGGAATTCGCCACTTTTTGTTATACACAACTAGAAGCAAGTGGCGAATAAAACGCAGCTATTGTATGAATTATAAGTTCTTCTATCGCCTAGACTCCGTAATCCAAGTAATTTGCATCTGCCCATATCTGATGAAATTCTTTTGTACTCTTTTTAACCGATCCGAATGTACCTTATAACATGGATTCCATATTATAGAACCGTAATCTAGTTGACTCCGTACTAAAGCCATATAAAGGCAATTAAGGGTCTGAGGATCTTTAAAATCCCTCGTAGTTCATTTAATAAATCAAACCATTGATGTTAAGAAGTCAATATGGCTTGAGAAATTTAATTTACAAGCATCGTTTTAATCACCTGATTTTAATATTGGCTTAACATTGTTTCCAACTATCAAGGAACTTACCACTTTTGAAGCATGTATTAAAAAGAAAGGCAATCGGCTTAATGGAATTATCAATGCAGTGAATGAAAAATATAGGCGGAAAATCGTAATTTTCAGATTTGTAACTCAGTTTTAATTTGATAGCTGTAACAATGTCATCTTCAGAAATATTGATACTAATTACGTATATCCTAGATAGTACAACCATTTAAATCATCTGGTCTTGACGGCATTTTTCCTGTCCTCCTACAAAAGCGCGCTAAAGAAATAATACCATTCCTCATTAACATAGGGGACGTAACCTGGTTCTTGAATACATGCCCACAGCTTGGCGAAGGGCAAATTAACAGAAAGTGGAAAAGAAAGATACTATGAAAATTAAAGATATTTTTAGTAAACAATGAAAAGTAATCCAAGAATTCCAGATTTGATTTCAAATATCTTCACTGAATAGAGATATTGAAAGAAAACTACCACTACCGTTCTGTATACTTATTTGTTGTTGTGTTTTTCTCATTACTACTAGTCTGCATAACAGTTCGTTATTTCAAAGTCTAGTACATGAAAGTGTGTGTGTTTTACAAAAATTATTTTAGATGTAATTTTTCTAAATGTTTTTATATTTTTTATAGACTATGAAAATTAAATATAGTTGTTAATTTTTCAAAGTCTTGACTACTGTTCCATGTATGTGCTTCATTAAATAACGTGTAACAGGCTTAAAGAACGTATATGTGTAGTCATAACAACAACAGTGTATATAGAGACGGGCAAATCAGGAGGCCGTTTCGGAGTCCGCGACGATTCCTCATCAGTGAACTTAATATTTGAAATCGTAACCCAGAATTACAAGTTTTGATTTAAAATATTTTCCCTGAATATAAATGTTGAAAAAGTAGTTAACAACCATACACGAGGTAAAGTTAGAAAAATAACACCATTGCACCCAAATTAGCTTGCATACAGAGCAGGTATGCATGATTTAGCGGGAAGATTCAAGGGGCACTTGATTTGAAAGAAGTAAAAATATGCGCTTTCCTTGACATAGAAGTTGTAGAGGAGTAGATAACACAACATCCCGATGGATGTCAGAAATGCTCTCCTCTAGAACATACAAAGAGGGTTAGGTATCAATAGGAGATGGTGCAGGTTCAAATATTTACCCTGCAACAAGCACTATAGTTTCATTTACTAGGAAAAGGCCACTAACGCTCTGGAAAGCAATTTAACTTGCCGGAGAAGTTACAGCACACAAGGAAGGTATTAAATATCTAGGCTTAATATTAGATAGTAAAGCCACATGGAAAACACATGCTGAGTCAGTAACAAATAAAGCCACACCCTTAATAATTTGCAGGAGTTAACAGGGAACTTGGGGATGTAAACCAAGTGTATTGCGCTGGATGTATATAATGATGGTACGCCTAATCATAACAAATAAAGTAGTAGCATGGGCAAAGAGAACTCAACTAAAAACAGTAAAAACTACATTAGGAAAAGTTCAAAGGTTAGAATATCAGTGTATAACAGGAGCGATGCAAACATGTCCGACTGCTGCATTGGAAGTACTATTGGAGCTCAGTCCATTACACCTCGTAATAGAGGCTGCTTCCAAGGCCACAATCATAAGAACAACAAAGGATAGAATTTTGACGGGAAGAACTATGGGGTCGAAAAACTGAGATAACCCGGCGAAATACGATTATCTCTTGGACTGTCCCCAGGACAGAATGAATAAACAGTATAGCTTTGAGAAACATTTTTTTGCAAGACTTAGTAGTGAGAACAAATGGGAGTGTGTAGAATATAACTACACATTAGGGTGGCTCTTATATGACACATTTTTTATTATTTGATAATTTTTCATGGGCTACCCCTCAGTTTAGTCTCATTCCACGAAAAAATGATCTATGCGGAATTTGTGCTCAATCGGATAAGGGAAAAGGTTGTCCCTACATTAAATCCCATCCGTTCATACTTTTGCGCGGCTAACTAGAACCTCAACTACGGTCCATCAATTCCATGTGAAGACTGTGACATGTGAATCGTCATTTCTCTATCTTTCCCCTCCCAACTAATCTATCTCCCTTTTCCTCATCAACACAATACTTTGTATGATTAGGGGGCATTAGTGTGTTGCTGAAAATTAAAAAAAAAAAAAAATAAGCATTCTGTATTGGTCTTAACAAATATAGTTTGCGTATATTAGCAGATATTCTATCTGGGCATTGCATGCTCGGAGAACACCTCTTTAAAATAAATATTGAGAGAAGCTCATTATGTAGGTTTTGTAATGAGGGAGATGAATTACACTATGCAACACTGTTATTTACCCATCTCCAAAACGGACCTCTTTCGGACCGCTGAATTAGAATCTGCCATCAGTTCTGTCGTAGCAACTCAGGTTTTCGAGATATAGCCAATTTTTGATTTTCCGGACATGGGTCGCCATTTTTATAAAAATTACCATTTTTTCGAAATGAAAAGTAGAGCATCTATATCTTTTCAAAAAGGCAATTGAATTATCTTTAATTAAAGAGTTCATTTGATTCTTTGTTTTATTTCTGCCAAAACTTATAGAGATCGAAGTTGAAATTCTGACCAAAAAAAAGCTTTTTTTGCGAATTATCTATTTTTTTATTCTATCTCGAAAAACGCCAAAAATACTATAAGAATTGATCTGTCAAATATTTTTCATAATTTTACAAAAGTGTTTTACTATAGCTGAAAATGTCGAATTTCGTGCCAACAAAGCACGTGCGGGAAGTTTTAATTTACTTCTTCCATTTAAAGAAAAACGCAACTGAAGCACATCGTTTACTCACTGAAGCTTATCCTGACTGTGCTATAGACGTTAGAATGTGTCAGGTGTGGTATGCCCGTTTCAAAAGTGGTGATTTTGATGTTGAAGACAGGGAACGTTCAGGCGGCCCGAAAAAGTTCGAAGATGAAGAATTGAAGGCATTACTCGAAGAAGATTCATGTCAAACGCAACAAGAACTTGCAGAATCTTTAGGAGTTGATCAATCAACCATTTCTAAACGATTAAAAGCATTGGGAATGATTCAAAAGCAAGGAAATTGGGTGCTGTACGCATTGAAGCCGAGAGACGTCGAACGACGATTTCTCACATGTGACCGCTGAGTGACATGCTGAGTGAACGACAGAAAAGAAAGGGTTTTCGGCATTGTATTGTGACTGGTGATGAAAAGTGGATACGTTACGATAACCCAAAGCGTAAAAAATCATGGGGACCGGCCGGACATGCATCAACATCAACGGCAAAGCCGAACATCCATGGATCCAAGCTCATGCTGTGTATTTGGTGGGATATGAAGGGTGTCGTGTATTATGAGCTGTTGAAACCGAATGAAACGATCACTGGCGACCGCTACCGACTACAATTGATGCGTTTGAGCCGAGCATTAAAGGATAAGAGGCCAGAATATGAAAATAGACACGACGAAGTTATTCTTCAGCACGACAATGCTCGGCCGCATGTTGCAAGGCAAGTAAAAACATACTTGGAAACGCTGAAATGGGTAGTGCTACCCCACCCGCCGTATTCTCCAGACATTGCTCCTTCTGATTACCACTTGTTCCGATCGATGACACATGGCCTGGCTGAACAGCACTTCCGTTCTTTCGAAGAACTCAAAAAATGGGTCGATTCGTGGATAGCCTCAAAAGATGAGGTGTTCTTTCGACGCGGAATCCGTATGCTACCAGAAAGATGGGAAAAGGTTGTGGCTAACGATGGACAATACTTTAAAGAATAAATTTATAATCACTTTTTCACAATTAATGTCCAAATTACGAAAAAAATACTAGTTTATACATTCATACTCCCAATAGTATTCACATTTTGTCTATTGTGTGTTTTGAGATTGGTGTTTTTAATAGTCGTCCAAAAATAATCGGCTAGCGTTTCCTCATTCCATAAACCATCCACTTTGGAGATGGGTATTGCAATTTTTTTTCATTTTGTTGTATAGTGTTATCAGAACATATTTTAGCTCATTATGGAGCACTGCTCCACAAAACCGGAGACTAGACTGGATGAGGTACTCTAGGCAGATTAGACTAGATAGAGAAGAGGGACAATAGCTCTTGCAGGTCGCGGTACAATCAATATTAACTTCTATAACAACACAATATAATGGGAGCACACTTGAAAGAAGCTACTGCCTTTGAAGAGGAGTTGTTCGAGAAGAGTATTCCTCATTCGATTTGATCGATCGAGCCGTCGCTTAAAATTTCCTGATCGATCCGCTAGTTTTTTATGTAGGAAAGGTTAAAATTGTATTATTGTAATTTTCGAATGCCCCAAAAATCATAATAGTGTTATTCTTAGTCGATTTGATCGACTATGGTCGAGTAGGTGGCCGATCAAGATTCGAAACCCATTGGTTCTTTCCTATTTTTTGCAGATGACTGCCAAGGAGAAATTTTTTCGAAGAGGAAAAAAAGAAAAATATGCAAAAACATACATATATTTTTAGTTATGTTTATATTGTTTTTAAGAAGACCAAAAAAAATATAAATAGATATAAAATAGTGTTTTTGAAATATTGGCAGTCTTATGCTGCTGCTTATCGCTTGCAGCAACGCTCTCCAAGCCCAGAGGCACCGCCTGCGCCAAAGGAGTACCTACAGGAAGAATCTAATCCGGATTTAGCAAAATATCTGAATCGAAGTTATTGGGAACAACGCAAAGTTAACGAATCACCGATGGCAAGTCCTTCAGCACCAAGTCCAATGCCAACACCGCAGCCACAGCAAATGCCGATGCAGCCAAAGGTAGGTCGTTAATTTTATTTTTTATCCCTTTGAAGAACATATTTTTCTGATGAAATAGTTGCATTAAGGGGTTTTGGAATAGCTGATCATGAATCTGTTATCAGATTTCTAAAATTCAGAATCTAATATGGCTGAATCAGTATGGCGGACTGAAATTAATGTACATACAGTATACCGCCCAACCATTAGAATCACCAGAAATCTCTTTAAATCCAAGGATTCGTTTTTGGATAAAAAAAGTTTTCGCTTTGACTTCCATAATTTTTTTTTTATTTGCACCATAAGTGCATAGATGTTTCTATACAATTGCATTTTCAGCTCACTTCATATGTATGCCTTCAAGGATCTACGTAGTCGTAAAGAGGCGACTCAAAAAACGTAACTTCTCTCTTATTTTATTCGAACCGTTGCTTCTTTCCACAATGTGTTATTGGGGCAAAAACCTTTCTCATTGTAGTCTACTATCTTTATAGAATTAAAACCAACAAAGTTTTCAAACAATAACATCTTCTCGAAGGACAGGTTCATGGTAAGATAAAAATAGAGGAAACTACATTTTTTGAGTCTCCTCTGACAGGCATAGAATATTCGGGGACATTATGCATTTATGGTACAAGAAAAAAAAAGAATTCAGAAATTCAAGGTTAACACTTATTTGTACCATAATATTTCAAAAGTTTTTGGTACAAAGAAAGGGGTTAAGGTTAAACTACCTCAAATCTTTTTAAAACTGTAACTGTAAACTCACTGCATTTACAAACTAAATTAGAGAAAATTTGTGATGTTTATAATAGTTTAGCGGTATACTGTAGGTTTTTTAGCTCACTGAATCTATATCAAATATTCAAAATTCAAGATGACGGATCCAATAATACAGACCAAATTCGTAAAATCAACTAACTCAGTAAGTCCAAATGATCCGTATACGCACAACAAAGAAGTATATTTTAAAGCAGATAAAAAAAGTTACCAGAACATATAATCGCTATCACAGTTGTTCTAATGCGAAGAGAGAAACTTTACAAAAAAGAAAGAAATTCAATAATATCATTTGCTGTTTGAATTTGTAACAATAAAGACTTGTGATTGAAGAATTTTTGTTTTCCAGCGGGTTCGTTCTCGGACTTAATGGGCTAATCTTGATAGAATATCAGTCCGACATCTTGAATTTTGAAAATCTGTTAACAGATTGGAAATCAGTGACCTCGAAAACAGATAATAATTTTTTTCTCGCAAAAAGTGTAGGTATTTTTTCGTATTTGTTTATTAATATTAACAAATCCACAAGAATCTTTAGATAGCGGAATGCAATTTGCAATTCTCTAATATATTGTTATGACGACCTCGATAGTCTAGTGGGTAGTGCACTAGACTTTCATCTGGGTGGTTCGGGTTCGATTCCCGTCTTCGTCTGGTGGTTAATTTTCATTACTTTCTTATATTCACTATCAATATGAAGTGTATGAGAATTATAAGATAGTGTACAAGTACACACATTGGTTGGTAATAGCAAAACCACCAAGCCGATAAAAAATTGCCACACCGCCGTTCGGAATCGGCGTTAAACTGTAGGTCCAATATGTGGTATCACAATGGGTCGTTCAGGCCTAAGTGTGTCTCTCGACAGCCACTCCAACCTAACCTAATATATTGTTATAGTGAATCCACAAAAATCGAGAAAAAACTCGAAATATAGGGCAAATTATGATGATATAGGTGGGATATTAAAAATCCCATAATGCTTGTATGGGTTAAGGCTCATATATTGTCAATGTTCCTAATCTCTTCTTTGTTCACCATATTGCAGACTGCCGACGAAGTTCAAATCGACGAATTCGCCGCCAATATGCGCACTCAGGTGGAAATCTTTGTAAATCGCATGAAATCGAATTCTAGTCGTGGTCGCAGCATTTCGAATGACTCTTCAGTGCAAACGCTTTTTATGACATTGACATCGCTGCACTCACAACAATTATCCTATATCAAGGAAATGGACGATAAACGAATGTGGTATGAGCAGTTGCAGGACAAATTAGCGCAAATTAAAGATTCTCGCGCTGCACTAGATGTGCTGCGTCAAGAACATGTTGAGAAGTTGCGATGTATGGCTGAGGAGCAGGAACGCCAACGTCAAATTCAAATGGCGCAGAAACTGGAAATTATGCGGAAAAAGAAGCAGGAGTACTTGCAGTATCAGCGACAGCTAGCATTGCAGCGCATACAAGAGCAAGAACGTGAAATGCAATTACGGCAAGAGCAGCAGAAAGCACAATATCGCATGGGTCAATCTGCGTTCCCATTTATGCCGCCTGGAGCGGCACCCGTCTCCCATGGTTCACCATCTCATCAGCAAATGAATAATGTTTATAATCCTTATAGTTACAATCCAAGCTCTCCCGGACCTATGACTGCGTCCGGTCAAATGGCACCACCACAGACAATAGCTGGTGGTATGCCTGGCACATTACCAACTGGTCCCACAGCTATGCCTGGAATGTACACCCAAAGCATGCAACCGCCTCTACCAAATACCATGATGATGCACGGAGTACATATGGCACCCGGAATGGTACCACCTCCTAATAATGGAATGATGCCAGGTGCCCTACCACCACAGATAGGTAGTGGCGATAATGGCGGATTGCAAAATATGCAAGGTAAATCAAATTATTTTGCACCAAGTAGGTATTCGTAACTACAAGTATAATTTATTTATTTGATGCTAGGAGCTGGACTTCAACAAACTATTCCTTCGACGATGCAGCAACAACAACCGCCACTACCAATGCAGCAACAACAACCGCCACCACCAATACAGCAACAACAACCGCCACCACCAATACAACAGCAAGAACATCAGCCACCTCAGCTTACACATGTCATGTTACAACATCAAAATGTGGTACAAACCCAGCCACCAATACCGACTCCTCCTTCATCAGCACATATGCCACCACCTGTCAATGTTAATAGTGCAGCACAATTACCGCAACAGCAGATACCTACTATAGCTAATACACAGATACAGGCTGTTGCTGCTGCTCCAGTGCCTCCTCAAAGTGAGCCTGAAACCTCTGTATCGGCTCCAGCTGCGGAGGAACCCGCAACAGCAGAATTAATTTGTTTTGATTAAAAATTAATGGCATGCATACCTAACATGTTTTCGCCTTTAATTATTACGCTAATGAAATATGATTATATACGAAGATTGCACTTTTGCTTCATTCCTTCGATATGCAATTTATATTATTACTAATAACAACTACATACTGTATTTTTAACAATGACTAATACTGAAATTATTATAATAGATTGTTTGTGAAATGTATAAAATTCTTTCTGTATTCCCCAAATAGTTGGTAATGTTTTAAATTGTATTTGTCCCAGCCAGAAAAAATAAGAAAATCATGTCAACTAAAATGCTGGAAGTGCGCATATATGGTAGCGGACATATATATTCGAAAGAAGTAAGATGCGCAAACGAAAGATGTATATGCCTAAAGTAAAAGAACTAGAAATTGTGTGATTTTTATTTTATTTGTAATTCTGAGGAAAAAACAACCAGTAAAAGGAGAGAAATTTAAAACAAAGTAGGTAAGTAGATGAATAGAATAGATAGAGAATATTATTGGATGATTGCGATCAACGCTATTCCATCAGAATTTTTCTCACTAATATTTTTTTTTTTTTTTTTTTTTTTGTACATCTTTGACGACATCGGAGAAAAAGTATTCGCGTTTCTTCCATAAGTTTCGTGCACATATTATATTATATTATTTGAAGTGAAATCTAATTTCTGTCCATTATTATATTATCTTGCAGCAGTATCTTTCTCTAGAATAAAAATCTGACTAATGGGACACTTGCAGGAGTACGAGTATTAGATGAGTTTCATAATTATCGATATACAAAAATGTTTTATCAATGAAAACTATTTATCTATAAGTAAATAAAAATAAAAATAACAAAAAAAAAAAAAAAAGTTTGAGTTTTTCGTTGGGCATTTTTAGGCATAGGCTTTAAAATTGCAGAAAAAGATAATCTTCCAGCGAGCCTTTTACGACCCGATCATTTAAGATTTCTTCGCGCATCGCTGACGATTAAATGGAGTTTCTCGGCTAATCGTGGGAGGATCTTCCGCAATCGAAAATGCTGGCTGGGGCAAAATGAACGTTTGTGTCTATGTGTGTATGCGTTGCTTAATAAATGCTGGGACGGAAACTATAACAAACTGTATCCCGTTATTCTTTTACTTCTCTTCGCCTTCGCATTGGAAAAAACAAACGTTTCTTCCTTTTTGTTGTTTGTACTTTGTTGCAATGTTGGGCTGCAGTCTGTGGTGCACATGTCACATCTGCATATGCATGTGAGCGTAAGTCGCAAAAACATACTTGATCTGCATACGTTATGAAGTTGTTTCAAGCAGACGCAGCAACATGTTTGCTGCATTAAAGTAATTTTAAAATGCTCACTGCCGCTGTCGATATGTCGGTGAGGTCAATGGGGTTATGTAAGTAGCGCAAAGGAATTCCTACATTCATATATAGTATAATATATTTTGATGCCATCTATAGTGGCATATGGTATTGGTAAAATACTCATACGTAATTCAACTTTTCTTCACTCTCGTCGTGATTGCATGTAAATATACATATGTACATACAAATCGGTGTATGTATGTATTTGTTAACGTTATTGTTTTTATTGTTGCCGAGTTTGTTACTCTTTCTGTTGCTTTTTGCCACTGCTCATGTTGTTTTAAGATGATTTCAGTTCAGAACCATGTTATGTGTAAGTACATATCATTTTTTAAGTAGTTTACGAAGTGACACATTTGGTTGGCTTTTCTGAGGTAAATAAAAAGTGAAATTAATTTATGATAGTGCGTGCGTGTGTGTATGCAAGCGAATGGGAATTCGTGGCAGCAAGATTTTGAGATTATGACACATTTCTCAGCAGAATACCGGATTTGAAGCATAGTTGGATTTTATGACCTTTTTTTTTGAAAACTACTCACATTCATGTTGTATTTTTGAGTTAGCTGTAGAGTTCGACCGAACGTCAATTTTTTGGCCGAAGCCGAACCGAAGATCGGCCAAAATTTTAATGTTCGGCCGAAGCCGAAGGCTGAACCGAACATTTGAACAGAAACTGAAAACCACTTATTTTTATATTTTATTGAACACAAAATACAAACACTAAAAAAAAATATTAATATTAGTCAAAGTTAAATAACTGTAGAATAACAATTTTTCGGCTTTTGTACCAAGCAATTGACAAATCCTATCTTTTTAAAGCTGGCCTGCAGCACTAAATAGTTGCTAATTAGCAACACTAGATGGAGGAGCGATAAGATTTTTGGCTGCAATTATTTTTAACCATAATTTCTGGCTGTAGTGCCAATATTTTTATGTTCGGCCAATTTTTGGCCGAAGCCGAACACCAAATTTATGGCCAAAACCGAAGCCGAACGTTCGGTCGGACTCTAGTTAACTGTAATAAAATCCTTTCTCTTTGATTTACATTAACTTTGTCTTTGCATCACACTCCCAAAATACTTTCATGCCATACTTTACGGGCTTTGATGGAATGTGTTGCGTGTTTAGAGAAGGCTCTAGTTAATTTATATCAAGGGTTAACTAGACTAGTAAACCTACCATTAGTTGAATAATCCCTCATGAGGAAAAGAGAGATTATGAGATTATGATTTTCTTAGCCTTTCCCAGTAATAATTATCGCTATTCGGTCAACTTTTTCTTTCCATCCCAATGTAAAGAAAGGCGCTCCTAAAGACAACCCATTTTGTCCAGATATGGCGGCTTTTTGTTGCACTTGCATTCTGGAGCGTTTAATTGACTTTGAGAAAGTGTGGGTTAAGTAATCTAAACATATCCATACTCTATGAACTTTAAAAGGTTCGAGCAACCTGTAAACTTCAACATATCCCAAATTTTGAATCTAATTACCTGCAAAAATAATTTTGTCCAGAATTTCGCTTCCTTTTCCTTATATCCCGACCATAGCAGTTTGTCGTTGTGTACTCCCAAAGCATTTTCCTGAACTACAAAAACATGATAAGCCACATAAATTTTTACAATCGTATTTTTGCGCAATAAAAATTATAAGCCACAGCCATTAAAATAATCATATCTCGCTGTTTTCTGAAATGACTTTCTATTTGCCATAAAATGGGGTTTTCAACATTTTGGGAAAATGTAGGGGTTAGGGGACAGATCTAGGTTCGAGGATCCCGGGATTGGCATCCCTAATACATACATATTTTCCCAATTAATCAATTAAGCTTATGATTTTGATGCGTTTACCAAAACTTATGATAAGCAGCGATGCAGAAAAATATAAAATAATATTTGCACTTTTAGCTTTTTGTTTTTTTATATTTAAATGCTGCTGCGCTGCTCCATTGTGCATATTTAGATCAAAAATAAGAATGAGCAAAACTAAATCTGTCACAGAGAAAGAGAGAGAGAGAGAGAGAAAAGAAGTAACGAGGAAAGAAAAGCGCTCAATAACTTTTAACTTCCCCTTCAACTTCCGTTTAGTATTAAAATGGCGCAACTTTGTCAGTCTGGCGTTGACATCTTTTATTAGAACGCTATTTCGCGTTTCAGTTTAGTTGATAAATAAGTTTTATTGCTCAGCGAAGGTTGTTGTCTTTTTGAATGTTGTGCACTATTTTTGTTAGCATAATTTAATGAAAGCTGTTAGCGAATTTAAAGTTGCACACATACATATAAGCAGCGTACTAACGTAAAAATTTCCATATATTTTTTATTGCACAATTAAAGCTAGTTACATAAATAGTATCTACAAATTAATTATATATGTCATTTATACTGTAAATATTTGCACAGATATTCGTTTTATTTACAAAGAGTAGTGTCGCAATTATAATTAATCAAAATTCCTGGAAATCACAAATCGTTGCTACATATTTTACTGATGTACTGAAAGTATACTGTCGCAGCGACCAATAACAAGTCATATTAAATTAATATTGAGGAAATGAAACCAAAACTTTAACCCCATGTACTCTGACCCTAGGATGGGCACCTGAGCCTAATTAGGCTCATTTTGAGTTTAAACATGTATATATTTTTTGTTTCTTGATGAATAGATCTGAGACTCCATGACTTATTGCACCAATGTTTTCTAGGCACAAATAAACAATTCGATTGGAATAAGTTGGCAGAACAAAATCTTTTTTTTATTGCCTCAACATCGAAAGTTACCCCCTGGGCCTAATTACGCTCATGTGTTTCTTTTTGGGTGTTGGTGTTAGCATTTATGTATATATCGTGTTTGTGGCATTGCTATTCAGTATGTTATCACCCACAGTTCACTGTGTCAACAAGGATTATTAAGCTCAATAAAAGAAAAATCTACAAAAGTTAACTCTTTTGTAGATTTTTCTTTTACTCACACGTCAACCTCGCATCCAACAAGCAATGGCGAAATTCGGTATTAATGTTGATTTATATGATCAAATTCAATAGGTTTATAATTATTTTTGGTTTGCACCACTGGCTTTTTGATTGTTAATTGAAAACGCAAGTTTTACTTAGTTTTTTTCTCCAACGTTTCGCTGATTTCTTTTCAGCTTCTTCAGGGAGATATTTTATTTTCGAATCTACATGTATATTTAATAAATTAGAAATAATAAATACAGATTTTTGAAAACAGATAACATCATGGAAACACTAATTTTTTGAAACTCACATAAACTTGGGTTCTTTCGTCACATTAATTTTACATTTATATACATACAATAATAAAATTTACAAAACATTAAAAATTGCACATATATGAACGTCGCTCAGCTACTTAGCACCACCGTGTATTGATTGTTTATGTTGACTTTACCTTCTTTTGTATTAATAGTTTTCGTTAGTTGTTGTTGTATTCTTAATGTCTCTAATGTATATCTAGTCCTAGTTCTCTTTTCTATGTCTAATATTTTCGTGTTATCAAAATCAGCTGTGTGTCCGTTATCAAAAATATGTTTTGCAAGTGCAGTTGTCAGTCTCTTATTTTTTGCATCTGCTTTATGTTCTTGTATTCGTGTTCCGAGTGCTCTCTTTGTCGTACCTATGTATATCTGATCGCATGCTTCTTCGTTATTCCCTTTGCAATTTATTTGATACACCACATTGTAGGTGGTTTTTTCGCAGGGTGTCTTTGTTTTTGTAAAAATGTTATTGAGAGTCATGTTTGATTTATATGAAAAATAAATGTCAGAGGAATTAAAGATATTTTTAATATCTGTTTTTGTTGTTAATTTTGGTATATATCGCATGCTAAAAAATTGTTTGTCCTTGGAGGTTGTCAGTTTATGTTTTTCTGCATTGTTATTGTATCTGTCAATTAATTCGTTAATAAGTGGACTTGGGCAGGAGTTATTTATTTATTTATTTATTTATTTATTTAAATATAACTATTTCAATATTTAAGAATGAGTCAAAGCGACCTCAACAATTCATACTTAAACTTAGTTCTACTTAAAGATATATCGATCTCATTTATGACAGAACTAAGCTCTGTGCACGATCTTGATATTGGTTCTGATTTGCTATAATTCGTATATGAACGTGGAGTAAGTAGAAAGGAATTTAGCCTGAACCTAAGAGGTCTTGCAGGAGCATATATTGGGTAAAGGGAAAGAAGCAATGGGCAATCAATGTGGAAACTAGAAACATCCCTAGCTAACATAATGCTATAATATTTACGTCTCGAGTGTAGTGATTTTAGGTCGATAAGCAAACACCTATCTTTATATTGAGGTAAAATACGCTCAAATAGGCCACCTCATCTTTCTTAATGCATATCTAGTGAATTTATAATAATTTATTGGCTCTAGAAATAATATACTCATGATGCAGGTTAAAGTTGACTTTATGGTCAAAAATTACCCCTAAGTCTTTTTGACTCCTTACTTCTTCAATCGTCGTGCCAAAGACATGATAGCTGTTTTGACTAGAACATGCTGATCTTGTAAAATTTATGCTTTTACATTTAGCAATATTTAAATGGAGATAATTTTCAGCACACCATTTCGATACACCATCGAGATCTCTCTGCAACATAGCAGAGTCATTTGGTGTTGCTACCACTCTAAATATTTTCAAATCATCCGCGTAAAGAAGGCAATTAGAATATTTTACCATTTGCGGAAGGTCATTAATGAAAAGGACAAAAAGAAGTGGGCCCAAATGGCTTCACAGTGGGACCCCTGAATAATTATAAATTTTTTTTAACATTTTGATCCAATTTTGACAAATTACGTACGGTTAGTCAAATAATCTTGTAACCAATTAAGAAGGCTTGAGTGGAAACCCATGGCATTTAGCTTATTAAGCAGAATTAAATGCTGTATCCCATCGAAAGCCTTAGCGAAATCAGTATAGATTGCGTCAACTTGATTTCCACTCTCCATACTTTTTAAACAAAAATTGGCAAAAATAGCTAAATTAGTGCTTGTGGATCTACCACTAACAAGGTCCATGCTTAGCTTCTGAAATTCAATTTTTCACTTCCCAGAATAATCTCCTTTTCACAATTGACTCGAAAACTTTTGGTATCAATTGCAGTTTTGAAATGGGTCTGTAATTGATTACCTCCTGTTTCGAGCCAGATTTGTGAATCGGAGTTATATACGATACCTTCCATTTGTCTAAAAAATTTCCCCGTAGAAAAGGAAAGATTAAAAATCATAGCAAGTGGTTGAGCCAGGCTTTTATTACACTTTTTTAACAAAATCGGCGGTATATTATCTGGGGACAAGTTATTGCTTTCTTTCAGTGCTGAAAGCTCCAACATTACTTCATTCACTTCTAGTTTCAAATGGCCCAAACTTGTTGTCTCGGTAATCTCTTTACTACAAGCCGCAGTTGAGGTATTTTCAAAAATAAAATTTGATTGAAAGTATGATGCAAGCATATCGCAGATTTCTTCTTCATTACTCGACGTGCGATTGAGGTAAGTTATGTTAGAAGGAAACCCGAAAGATTTGTTCTTTCCGTTGAGATATTGCCAAAAAGACTTGGAATTGCTTTTTATGTTAGCCTCAATAGATAACATATACGTTTTATAAAGAAAATTTTTCAAAGTTTCGTACTCTCTTCTACAACAAGTATACTACTAACGTAAGTTATGAATGTTGTGGCATCTTTTCCGCAGTTTGCATATTTTGTTTTTTAGATTACACAGACGTCTGTTATACCACACTGGTTTTTCCCCTTGCTTCCCCCTTTTCCATGGTACAAAAATAGAACAAGCTTCTGCAATTACATTATTAAAAGAAATATACGATTTCTCTAAATCCAATGGATTAAATATTACATTCCAATTAATTTCAGAAAATAATAAGTCCATACCAATAAAATCAGCCTTACCAAAATCACGCACTACGTTATTTATACCATCAGAGAAATTTAATTGCTCAAAATTTAAAAAATTTAATTCAAGTTCCAATGGCTTGTGATGGATTCTATTGTTAATAATTGGTACATCAGCCGCACTTAATTTAGCTACTAAATCGCAATCCACAAAAACTAAGTGTAATATCCGACCTAAGTTATTTACAACATTGTTTAATTGAATAAGATTTGTTATTGTATGTGAAGTAATTGTTGTCCTTCAAGCAAAACTCCAGTATTGTCAAAAAATTTTGCCTGGGAATTTTTGTATGAATCGTCAGTTGATCCCATCTTTTCATGATGGTCCTTATAGCATGTTGAATCGGTATATTGGTGAACAATGATACCACGTCAAACGAAACTAGAATGTCATTTTCGTCTATGAAAGTGCCCTGTAGTTTTTGTGTCCATTGGATAGAGTTCCTTTTGTTATATGTGTCCGATACAATGTTCTTCAAAACATCACCGACGTGTTGGGCAAGTTTGTAACATGGAACATTGTAGGACGATGAAATTGGTCGGAGAGGAATACCAGGCTTATGAATTTTTGGTAGCCCGTATAGCCGTGGGGCTGATGCTGCGTTGCATTTCAATTGTGTTTTTTCCTGGAGTGTTATCATGTTTTGTTTGTGTAAATAGTTTGCAATTGTATTATTTTTCCTTTGAAGTTTGTTGGTAGGGTTCTTTCTAGTGATTTTATATGTTGTTTTATCATCAAGCAGCTCCTCTTGTCTTTATAGTATCATTGTAAGTATTTTCCACCATACAACGCTTTCTACCTTATCTTTCACAAACGTTCTTTCATTCTCTTTCCAGGTACCAGTGCTTGCAAAATGCCTGTCCGCGCCAGGATTGAATTAATTTATTTTCACATGCATACTAGGATGGCCCTTATTTTTCAATTTTCTAAAAGTTTAGCTCCCAGACCCCTATCTTGTTTCAATCAATAAATAAACAATCTGTGCAAAATTTGAGCTCAATCGGACAACTGTGGGGCGGCCCTCATCGACCACGAAGTTGTACAATGTCGTCCGGAAAGTCATTTTTTTCAGGTAAATTAATTTTGGATTTCTTGAACAACACCTTTCCATGAAGAAACAACACCGAGATGATAAGCCAGAATTGTCAAAGTTAACAATGATTTATGCATTTAAGATATACCTTTCTCAAGATTAGTTTCAATTATCGAGTACTTAGCTCCTCAAACTGTGGCTCTATCATTTTTTGATGAAAATGTTTCAACAGCGCACAGAGGGGTATTTCGAAGATGTAGGCGGCTAAAAGTCGATTTTAAAAACTTCACGCAGGGTAGAAAAAATAGTTTGCTTTACAAATACAAATATTGTATGAATAACATGTATTACACTCCCCGCTACCCGCACAAGCCAATAACCTGTAAAATCTATAAGAACTTGTAAACTTTTTAAATTTTGTGGCAATATATACTCTTGTTGCATGTTTTTTTTTATTTATTAGGAATCGTGTTAAAGGTAAGCCGTGAATTCTAATTAATCAGGTCAGTGTGTTTACTTTTCAAATATTTTTAATTGTATAACTTTCATTTACACGTAAAAGTTGCGGTTCAAAAAAGCACAGTAAAAAAAAAAAACAAATTTATTTTTTTCGCGTTTGAGTTAAAAGGTTATATTTCCCCAAGTTGCCCCGCTTTGATTTTGGGCTTAATGAAAAGATTACAAATTTTTCTTTAAGGTATCAAAATTTTTTTTTGCGAAAAGTTGCGATTTAAAAAAAAAATTTAAAGCAAGCACAGTAACGTTATACGTTGGCTTATATCCATGGTATCCGATGACACCAATCATGCATAAAATATTAATGCATGATGCGATTGTTATTGAGAATGCTCTGCTACCTATAGGAGAGCTTTCAGAAGAAGCAGCTGAAGCTAGAAACAAACATTTCCGAAAATATCATAAAAATATATATAGAAAACAAATTTTCAAAAAAGAGACCGTATTTGAACTTTAAGATGTAATTGTATGAATCACAAACTGTAAGACCCCAATAGGTCATTGTATTTTAGAAGCTTAATGTATTCTTCATCGGCGAGCCTGGTGCTGAAGAAATTTTTTAAAAATCCCCAGGAAAGTAAAAGTTCAGGTGGGTAGTATATGGCCCAATGGCCGTACAGGGTTAAGGATAGCAAAAAAAAAAACAAACAGACACGATTCGAAGCTATTTCCTTGTCAAAATAATGTTGGCCATCTAAATTGGTTAAATACCCCAATGTACAGCGGTTAAAACAAATTAAGCTTAAATTATGTTGGAAGCAGGCTACAAAAAAAATCATTTTTCTTCGTTAGAATTATAGAATTGAAAAACTTGAGAAGAAAGTTTTTGTCGATGACGTTGCAGAAAAAAATGTGAAACTCATTCAGAAATACAATAACATTTTCACAAAAAATTAAGCTGAGAAACAATTATAGTGCGAATACATGAGAGTGAATTCCGTTCCACAATAAAAAACTAGCCACAAATTAGCTAATTTTAATATGCTGATAAAATTGCAAAATGTGAATGTTTTTATTTCTAACTTTTTCAGCATTTTCAGAATGTCTTGAAATAAAATATAATGCATTTATAACATATAGTGGAACCAGTTATTTTTATTAGGCCTGCAAATAGTTAAAGTAGAAAAAACCAACAGGCAACTATACTATATTGCTATGTTTATATACTAAAAATTATCCGTAATCAAAAAAAAATGATAGAGAATGTTGCACTTTATATCCCCTTCAAAACCGATTTTGATTTTTCTTCCTAGCTTGTTTGGTTTTCTATCATACCCCCACTAACCATTACTTAAGAAAAATCTCAGATAAGAATTATTATGAGCTTTTGGTGGATTTACTCTACCGACTGGACTACTATAGAAGTTGTGGGCAATTATAATTTTCTTGTTGTTTCAGGAATTGTGCGAATTTACTTTTGAAAAATTTGATTCAGAAGGTTTTTCCTGAATGTGTCCAAATAAATTTCTCTAAGAAGAAACAAAAAATGGTTAAGATAGGGAAGACTATACCGCTTTTGAACGCAGTTAATAGTTGCGTATACTATGTTTCAACTTCAAGGCGTTTGAGGGTCACCTAGAAGCAGCGTTGCCAGTTGGACGATTTAGTAGCACGAAATAACGTTTTACGAAAAGTTTGAAGAAAGGAAACTTGAAAAGAATACCTACAAATATCTGACAAGGAATAAAACACTATACTAAAAATTACAACTGATTTAATTTAATTTTTGATTTTTTATAATAAAAAAAGGAAAGAGAAAACCAGTCAAAAGTACTAAAACTAAAAATGCGTAAATTTGTAATAAAGATGAGTAAGTTTTAATACTGGCCGTGCTTTGTTATAACTTTCTTTTGGGTTATTTCAGGTAAGAAAAATTTAAGAATGTAGTCTTGTGTTCTGGCCTAGTTTTCAAGGATATTTCGGGAATTTTTTGTTATAACAAAATAAAATACAATCATTTAAATTTTTTTATATGTTATTACTGACCTCTTTCATTGTACAAAAAAAAATTTTTGGAGTTTAAAAGGTGTGGGACTAGGGTGATTACGGTAGTTGAAGTCATCAGAAACAAAAAATCTAACTAAAGTGCTGTTCTGTGGGCATGTCATCCTGGCAGGTAATAGATTTTAACATTTTTATTCAGATATAACTAAATGGCGGACTTCTAAAAAAAGTTTCAAAAATCACTTTTGTTGAAAAATGGGGTAAAAAATAGGAAATGATTAAAAATAAATAATTCTGTTACCTGCGAGAGCCATTGGCGTATAGTTAAAATTTCAGCCCAATCGTATTCTTTTAGACCCTTGGACGAATCAAAAATAAGTTGTTTTGAGAAAAACGCTTTAAAACTCTCGACTATGTGCTATAACTTCGTTATTATTTTGAATTTTGGTCTGAAACAGTACGCTCTCAAAATATTGTACTTTTGAAATATATTAAAAAAAATAATCGATTTTTTGAAACTCGAACACCAGACTACATCCTTAAAAAAAGAAAAAGGCGCAGAATGGACGAATGAAATAGAATGTGCAGATGAAGTAGACTTGGTAGAAGATACGGAATTAGTAGTTGAGGAAGAAATACTAGGTAATTTAAAATATTACATGTTTATATTTTTGTAGGTTCCTAAAAAACGTGTTCACAGCTGTTGTAATTCTTGGCTAAAGGATCGAAAGTTGAAAACATGGCTGCAAAAAATAAAATAATCGGATGGAAAGCATGCAGGTTTTTGCAAAATATGCAACTTACTTTTAAGATAAAGCGGGTCTAGTCCGACATAGCAAATTCGAGAGGCATATACACAATACGCATTCGAGTTTTTTTCAATTACAAAAGATACATAAATTTAAAACTTGTTAAGCAGCAAAAAATTAAATAAATTATTATATTTTGCAATTAATAAAAATACCTTTAAATCATGTTTTTGTTTTGTTACTTAAAATGACGATTTGAACGGTCAAATGACGCTTGTTGTTGAAGTTGTTTGGACGTCTTCCAAAAAAATTTCTGGCAACACTGCCTAGAAGTTGTCCGATTGAACTGAAACTTGCATAGCCCGGTTTTTTCTTGATTGGAATCAGATTAGTGCAGGAGTAGCAACATTTTTACTTTTGAAAAATAACCTATAGCTAAGGGCCACCCTAATGAATACATATACTACATATGCTCATACATTTTCATACATATTGATTAATACATAAATAAGATATGTTTTACCTGAAGTAGAAACAAAAATTAAAGCTCTAACTGTACACATATACATGCTAGAAACACATACCAAAAGTAGCAGATCATGTAACATACGATACCAACAGTACACCTGCCAGTGCAATAACAAGTATATACTCTTTGTGATGTTGTACAGTGTTATGTTTGGTTCAAAATATTATAGAGCATTTAAAATAAAAGCTAATCTATCAAAGCTAGCAGTTTTTTTTTAAAATGCTTTTATGTTTTATAGTTATTTCTAATAGTTATGAAATTTAATTTTAATGGACATACCAAAGTTGTTTTAATTCTAGAAAATTTTAAGCTGATTTGAAATGTGGCCCAATATTTCGAGTAACAGAACTGTGAAAAGAGCTGTTAGACTCTCTAATCTTATAAAAATTGTACGTGAGTATATACTATAATTAAAATTCTACATATGAACCAAAACGCCAAACCACGGGCTGGAGCGTTTTTTTTTATCTCGTTCGTATATCGTTTTTTTTTTTTTGTGGCCATGAGAAAACTTACTGAGACGTTACGCATTTTGGGGAAACCCTGTTCTTGTAGCGAAGCATTTTACAATTTCCATGATCTATTTCCAAGGTAAAGGATCGTGGAAAATATAACAATAGGAAACATTTATTCAGTTTTTGGTTTTAGATTGATTTATAATGGGTCGAGAATTAGTAGAACTTTTATTTATGGTCGCTGATTCTTACCCTGTATTCAAATTTTCTCTTTCCCATCTGCGATTTTCTTTATATCGACCCGAAATCTATAATTTTGTTTTTTTTAGGTGGATTCAATTCTCTACTTGAGAATAGAACCCGTTGAACTGGTACTTGAGTCACGTATTTAAGAACCAAATTACCGAAATGATCCATTCTATTTGGACAATCCATTTGGATATTTTTTAAGAAGGCTGATGTTTCATCATTTACTATACATAGAATGATAGATAGGACTTTAAGACCAAATAAAATGGATTTGTATAACAGCCCTTGATGCCAAACTTTTTCGAACGCTTCTTGAATGTCCAAAAATATGGCAGAGCAATATTTTTTGCGTTCCAGAAAGTCAGTGACAATATTCACTATGCTCAAGAGTACCGTGCTTATGACGATTGGTGATTCGGAACTATATTCTTATTTTCTTGTATTATTAGCAATCCACTACTTCGAATATTTTCGAGAATATTGCCAGCAAACTTATAGGTCTATATGAAGGCACTGAGTTTTCAGGTTTATTTGGTTTAGGTATCATTATTATTTCAGCACATTTCCATAGAAAAGGAAAGTGGTTTAATGAGCAAGATTATTCCTTATTCTTATAATTGAAAGTAAATCATAATAACTAATTATGTTCACCTTTTTGCCTGTTTAAGTTATTCAATTTTTAAGTGTTTGAAAATCTTTTGGGGGGTGGAAATTTCCCCCTGTTTCCCTGTTCCGCGCCTGTGTATGCTTGTATACTTAGCAAACACATTGTACAACGTTGAATTTTTGGAAAAAATAGGGGACCAAAAAGAAATTTGAAATTTGTAACATTAAATTAAAAGGCTATGATTCGAGACGCACGACCGATTATTTTTTATAATAAACCTTGGATTATTTACTTCAATATTCCATTTAACCGGGAAAATCTGTTGTCATGCACAAGTGCTAGTCAGATATATCAAAAATAAGCATTGCGCCGCATCTGAATCTTAATATTTTATCTAAAACTTTCATAGTTTATGTTTGTATTACAACAGACCAAAACTTATGTCATTCCATATGAAATCATCTAAAAATAAAAATTTTGTTAAGGTTCCAAAGGGGGAAATCCGCCGTCATTAAATTTTCTCATGCTGCACTTCGTACCATACATTTTTCTCTAAAGCTAACCAAACTTCGATACTCACTTTCCGGGTTGCTCCAAGGATAACCTTGCACCCACCCTTTCACATATCCCTGAGACTGTTTCTAACGGCCCCCTGGGACATTCTATCATTGATAAGAATAAAATTCGGTGGGCAATCAACAGTTTCAAGCCATTTAAGTCCCCAGGACCGGATGGCATCATACCTGCTGAATTGCAAACCGTCTCTGAAATTGTTCTTCCTTGGTTAGAAACTATTTTTAAGGCATGCCTGCACCTATGCCACATTCCCTCTAGCTGGACTGTGGTGAATGTAACCTTTATCCCTAAGGCAGGGAAATGCTCTCACAGCAAACCCAAAGACCTTAGACCAATAAGTCTTTCATCATTTCTTTTGAAAACACTGGAAAGGCTGATAGACACCTTTATTCGGCATAAGGTCGACCGAGATGTACTATCACAGTCGCAACATGCGTACTGCAAAGGCAAATCGGTTGAAACGGCCTTGAATTCTCTAGTTTTCACTATTGAACAGGCCCTTCACTTCAGGGATTACACTTTGGTGGCTTTTCTCGACATCGAGGGGGCCTTCAACAATGTCTTTCCTGAAGCGATCATTCATGCTCTCGAGACCCTTGAGGTGGAGGCTCCTTTGAGGAAACTTATACACTCCTTACTTACAAGGAGGGTTATCAAGTCGAAATTGGGGGGCTCTTCCATAACAAGGTATGCTCACAGAGGCACCCCCCAAGGGGGGGTACTCTCGCCACTTCTCTGGACACTTGTAGTCAACGGATTGCTTCTATCCCTAGAAGAAACAGGCTGCAAAGTGATTGCCTATGCAGATGACATAGCCATTGCTATATCAGGCAAATTCCCCAACACACTAGGAGATGTTATGCAATCTGCTCTTAACATTCTCACGAAATGGACAGGAAATTGTGGACTGAGCGTCAATCCGCAGAAAACCGAACTTGTCCTCTTTACTAGAAGGTACAAAGTACCACCCTTTATTGCACCTTCACTCAATGGCACTAGGCTTGTTCTCAATGAAGAAGCTAAATACTTAGGCCTCATTTTAGACAAAAAACTCAGCTGGAAGCAAAATACCCGATGGCGGGTAGATAAAGCAATAACAGCGCTTTACTCGTGCAAACGAGCAATAGGAACCAAATGGGGTATACAGCCGCACGTGGTTCACTGGCTATATACTTCCGTAGTCAGGCCCATATTGATGTATGGTGTTGCGGTCTGGTGGATGGCTTTGGACAAGGCAATTCATATGAATATGCTTTTGAAAGTACAAAGAACTGCTTCACTCTGTATCACTGGTGCACTAAGAAGCACGGCCACCAAGTCCTTGGATATCATGCTTCACTTCCTTCCTCTTGACATTTATGGCAAACATTGTGCAGCCAGTACTGCCCTGAGACTAAAATCCATTTCGGAATGGTCAACAGGCAGATCAGGACACTCCACGATCCTAAATAATTTTAGTTTCGTACCTAAGACAATTGATTACACCCTTGCGAAACCAATCTTCAACGACAAGTTCGACACTCTTATTCCTGATAGACAGGAATGGGAGAATGGAGAGCGGTTTCAAAAGGATTCTATCCACTTCTATACTGACGGCTCTAAACTGGATGGCAGAGTTGGAGCTGGCATCTTTTGTGAAGAGCTGGATGTAAATTTATCCTTCAGGCTGCCTGATCACTGCAGTGTATTTCAGGCAGAGGTCACGGCAATCAAGGAAGTCACGTACTGGCTGAGGTATAACGTGATATCCAAGAGGGATATATGTATTTTTACCGATAGTCAGGCAGCTATAAAATCCCTTGAATCTGTCTACCTTACTTCTAAAATAGCTCTTAACTGTAAAGCGTCTCTTAACGAGATGTCCGATCAGTTCAATCTGCACCTAATTTGGGTGCCGGGGCATATAGGTATACCGGGGAACGAAACTGCTGACGGGTTAGCTAGAAAAGGAACACTGTTGCAAATCACTCCTGACAAGGAGCATATAGGCGTCCCTATGGCAACGTGTAAACTAAGGCTAGCCACGAATGCAATAAAAGTTACTAACGAAAGGTGGTCACTGGAAAACACCTGCAAAACTACTAGACTCATTTGGCCTAAACTGGATAGTCGCCGGACAAATGACCTGATACATACCAACAGGCACTACATCAGTACTGTGACTTGGGTGATTACTGGACATTGCCCCATTGGAAGACATGCAGAAAGACTGGGTCTTCCATATAGAAATCATTGCAGGAGCTGTGGCAACGAGGAAGGACAGGAAACTGTAACTCATCTTTTATGCGAATGCCCAGCTTTGATTCACGTACGAAAGAAACATCTGGACAATTTTGTCTTCGATGACCTTAAAGACTTGACTAACATCCAAATCAGACACCTACTTAACTTCCTGAAAGGTACTCAATGGTTCAATGGCCTGAATTAGAGGGATAGGGACTTCGCTCCTTTTGTATGGTATCGCAATGGGCCTGTCTGGCCTAAGTGTGCTGGCGCTCGCTGGCAGCCATTTTAACCTAACCTAACCTAACCAAACTTTAAGAACAGAAAATATGGATAAATAGGCAAACTTCAGCAAATTAACTTCTGAAATATTGTTTTTATATTATTTAATCAAAAAGAAGGTTGGTCTTACCAAAGACCGCTCGCGAAATCTTTGCGTCAACAGTTTTGTTATTTTAAATTCGGAAACGATTGCCTTTCGGCAGCAAGTGTTCGTTAACAAAACAAAAACAACAAGTGCTGACCTTGTACTCCTCAGGTGAGCTGCTGACAATCGGGCCCGTTGGGCAATAACGCATCATAATTTTGAAGAAATCAAAAACTGGCTTGTGCGGCAACTTAATAATCAAATGACGATATACTTAGGTTCACATATGTATACAATTTACGCGCTTAATTAAATTGTACGAAAAAATACATAAATGCCAGAGGGAAATTAAAATTGGGATTTAATAAATAAACAAAAAAAAAAGATTTCAAAACATTGATTTATATTTCATTTGCATAATGAATTTGATTTGAGCTTGGGTTTGTTTTTTGTTTTCAGACTTTTTTGAAATATAATTGAACTAAAATGCAATAAGAAATTTTAATTATAAGCTAAAAATGCAATATATCTATGTGAAATGTGTTATAAATTCATGTTATCATATCGATGAAGGGAATAGAGGTGCGATGATGTAATTTTGGTACTCGTGTCTTAGTAATCAAATGCTATCCTTTATCCGCGCATCATATTTTTCCTCCTCCAATGCCACAATTATTTATAGCAATATTTTAAAGAGCGAAAAGCAATTGATGTTAATCTTATTTCAACGTTTCTTCTGCGATTTTCCCCTATTTCCACACCTTTACATAATTTACTTGTTACACCTGCTGGCTAAAGTGGAAAATATATTTATTTATTTGATCCATGCAATGCTCACTATTCGAGCAATATCTTCTCATTTCTGACTCTTGTCGTTTGTACAATGCTATATGTACTATATACATACATATGGACATATGCATATGCATTAAGGTGCCTTGCCAAAAAAAGTTGGTGCTGCTCCCTTCTAAGAATAACACAGTGTTACAAAATTTAGTGAAGTAGAAATACCTGGGAAGTGATACTATTTTTCTTGTAGATCTTGTCGAGTAAAACAAGAGTCTGGATGTGAAATTTGCCAAACACCCCCAAAATCTTGATTTACCGTTAAAAACCCGGTTTTTCGTACCTTTGCGCACTTATAAACCTGTAACTTAGTGGATTATCAACTTGATCAGACTTGGAACTTTAATCATAGCTCAGAACTGGATGATAATGCAATAAGAAATATCTAAAATATATATGTATAAATATAATATAAAATATTAGCGTTTATTTATTTTCAGACACAATAATTATAGTACAGCATACTTTCAGGCCGGTGTATAAATATTATTATTCGCCTCTATTATGGTTGTCGAGCGTCGAGTTACTCGACTGTCGAGTTTGTTGTCGAGTCGACTTGAAATCGGAATTGTGAAACTTAATCGACTCGACAATATTTGTAATAGATTGTAACGAGCGGAAAACGCTGCTGTGAATGAAAAAAAGAAACAAAATTTTTGAAGCTTAATTTATTTTCAAAAATTAATGTTTCTAAATTTTGGGAAATATTCTGCTTTATTTCAGTTTTTGTTTTGGGGCCTTATTTCGCAGAGCCTGATTGGATGCGCAGACGGAATTGGTTCTGGGACAGGCAATAGTTCTTTGCTAGCTGAGTTTATAGTAGCACCCAATACCACCCCGGCTGGACTTAACATTTCATCGAAGTACATGAATGGCTACACATTCTTCCAACAACGATACAATTTTTTTTATTAACAATGCTTTCACGCGTAGCTCGCGATTCACGTTTGCTGTGACATATTTAATTCTTACGAAATTTTCAGCAGAATCGATTGATCCATTTTTTACCTTATGCCACCCGTCGCCTTCACGTACCGGAGGACCCAAACTGTTTAGCTTGGTAGCGATTAAAGCCCACTTTCACTTCATGCCTACTTTTTTTAAGCCCTTACTGAAATTTTTAGCTATTGACACATTTTTCTGCATATGTGCCTCAAACTGATTTACATTTGTTACTTTCATTGTTGTTTTATATTCTTTTCCCAAGATTTTACATAAAAAAGGTATTTTTCAGTAGTTGTCGACCACAAAAATTTGTCGATAGTTGACAGTCGACTCGACTCTTAAAATACTGATTTTTAATAGATTACTTAATTGACTTTTGACACTCAACTACAGTGATACCGATTGAAAGCTGTTGAGCATTCGACAGTCGACGTCGACAACCATAAAAAGGGTGATAATACAGTAGTTATAGTACAGCATACTTATAGGTTGGTGTATAAATAAGGAGTGCGGTGTTAGTGGCGCAAGCATGAACGCCTGTCTGAAACAGAGAGATAGAAAAAATAGGTAGTAAGAGAAAGATAAGAAATCGCCTTTTTTTTATAACTACCTATTTTTTCTACCTCTCTCTTTCAGAGAGGCGTTCATGCTTGCGCCCGTGTGCACAGCCACTGCTGCATGGTTTACGCCGCAGATAAATTATATGGCGTTTTGGAAAGTAGATATTTGTCAATAAGATTCATAGATCAAAGCATTACATTCATCGTTGTAAAAATCATTTTTTGATACTATCGTAATTTTTTTAGTACACTTTTAGGTTCGGAAATGCGTTAGTACATAAGCAAGATCTTTAGTACACTTTCGTACAACTAATTCTTTTTATGTGATATTATTTCAAAGAAAAATATAACAGTGCTGCTTTACTTATTTGGTTGTTATTGATTACACAGTGCAACACGGAAAATTTACAAGGCTTTTGGCCTATATAATTGTTGGAATGGAAATTTTAATATACCACGTTTTTAAAATGGACTAAAAGGTATAAAATACGTTCTCTTAGCCCCATAGAGATTTATAACCTCATACAGATTCTCAACCCCATACAGATTGTCCTGAAAACTTGAGAAATTATTTAATACATTTTAGTCCGTTTTGAAAACGTGGTATATTACAATTTTTTTTTTATTTAAATTTTATTCAAATTATCTTTGGTTTCCGCCCGATATAAGAAATTTGGGTAGGTATTGTTTTACTCTATGCAATTTCAATTCCTTTTAATTTTGACCGAAATCGCATAAAAATCACTTAAATGCTATAAAAAACTGATTGCCCCGAATTATTGAGAAGATTTTTTCAAATTTATTGATGCAAAACTTTATCAATTTTGAATTTCTAATATCTGTGAACTTTTATTTAGCCAAAGGTAGCAAAGACGATTTTTAAAGATTTTATCAAAACGAACCATTTCACAGCAGCTTATCACTAGAGCCCAAAGTTTCTGAGAATTTTTGTAAAATAAACGAATGTTAATTTCAGGGACATATTTTTTTTTTTTTGTATGGTACTTGAGACACTTTAATGTACAATGTACATATGTACATGAATTGCAGGGCAAGGCATACTCGAGTACACTACACACGTGCATACACTAATGTATGCAGGTATATCTCTATCTTAATTTGTTAAAGTCCTACAACGAATATTTCAAATTTTTCTAGTGAATGAAAAAACTTTTCGAAACTGTAAATTTCGGAGATTTCTTTCAAAACTAGCAATTAAACTAATTGATCTGTTATATAAGTTTTCGATGTTTGGCTCCAAATGTTTTTTGTAGAGATGTTAGTGGGCATGCTTAATCATAATAAGTCAAATCATGAAAAATTTAATGTTAGGGCTTTACCAAATTAAGGTAGCGATATGCAAGTACATTGATTGGTAAAATTATTTTTCTCAATATGCTCTTCCGCATCAATCCATTGATTCAGCCATCCGTCGTTTGAATGGTGGCAACGAGTTTATGACGCAAATAAATCACTAAAATATTTATTTACATACATATATTCGCTATTTATTTTTTTTGTTTGTTTTTTTGTTTGTTACATGTCGTCGACAACAATTTTTTTTATTAAACTGATGCTTTTTCTGTTGCTTAAGCTGGTTGTTGTTGTAATAAATTTTTATATCGATAAATTTGTCAATGGAATTCTCGCAATCTCGAATATATTGGAAAAGTATATGGTATGTGCATATGTTCAGACCCGTACATATTTATTATGTGTGTGTGTGTATATTTACTTTTTGATAATAAATTTTTAATATTTAATATTTGCTGAATATACTGCGCGTATATACCATACATTTATAAATATTCACACACATACATACTCACTTGGATACGTACGTATGCACACAGTTTTTTGTCAACTACCGGAGGACAATTAAATAAATGCAACAACTTAAACGATTAGTAAAAAGGATACGCTGATTTTGTTGATGGTACTTATCAGTACCATAATTTTTTCGTTCACATAATCTTTAATATCGGTGCTTTTAATGAATTTTAGTCTGCATTGAAGGTTTCGGACACTTTGTAATTCGGACAGCCCGGTAATCCGGACATCCAATTTCTTTCTATTGTAGACTCTGTAATCCGGACACCACGCTTTTTATTGACCTCAAAAATCCGGACACTTTTTTTTAATTATCTTTATCTTCTGCTATTTTTTACGGGGATTTCCCGTTTTCTACTTGAATATGTGATTTCATAAATTAACGACGAATTCACATGAAAAATTAGTTGCTTTCTCCTTCTCTCGTATACAAATGCATAATGTTAGCTTACGTCAAAACATATCGCTCATTTACTAAAAGACTGTCATAACTCAAAAAGCGTTTAAAAAAGTGAACTTACCTTTGGAATATGCTAACACTAAAAGTGCTTGGATGACTGAGCTGCTGTTTAAAAACTGGCTTGAAAATTCATTTGTAAAACAAGTAAGACGCTACTTAAAAGAAAATAATTTGCCAACCAAAGCACTTCTACTGCTAGACAATGCGACATGTCATCGACAATCATTAGCAGACTTCGATAGTAAAAGTTTTTTATCGCTTCTTTTGTCCAGCTCAACAAATAATTTAATGGATTCTTTAAAAAACTTTTCTTTAAAAGACATTGCTTCGCTAGCATCAAATGCTTGGGGCATTGTGGATGAAGACATCCTTAATAAATGTTTTAGCAAAATTCTTTATGATGAAGAATGGGAATCAGATGATGACCTGCCTCTTGCGATGTTACGCCCCAGTAACTCTAATGAAATAGTTGACCTTCTTGTCAAAATATCTCCGGATGTATATTATGATAATGAGATTGATGAGTGGTTGAATGACGACACTGAACTCACTGATTATGAGATTGAAGAAGACGAATCCAAAATAGCAATCATAATGGAATTGAAAACCAAGATCCAAAAACTCTGCACTCTCAAGCTATATCTGCATTTAATACGTGCATTAAATATGCAGAAGAGCAGGATTTTGCAGCTGGGGACATTTTAAAACTTATTAAACTGAGAGATGTTGCATACAAAGAGAAAAATTAAACAAAATGTTGACAAATGAAAATTACAAATTTCCTTTAAATCCATTGAAAATCGTTATAACATATTAAAAATAACTTTTTAAAGCATAAATAATTGAGATTCAATAAAAATAAGTTTCATTCAGTAGCTCACTAGTCAGTTTTTCGATTTTTTTTTATCTTGGTAATCCGGACATTTCGATAATTCGCCTGCCTGGTTTCTAATTGTCCGGATTATCAAGATTATACTGTATGTACTGCAATAATAACAACAATAAATCTAACGCTCGGCAAATGCCTAAAAATTTACACTGAAGGCAGTTTCAAAGATCGAATTCGGATGGATCCAAAAAAGACTCTGGCTCTGGCCATCAGAAGGCTATTCAATATTCACACACACATTTTCCTAATGAAATGCAATAGCTTTGCATCTTACTGATAAATGACATAGCTAATTAAAACTTTTTGTTTTACACACGTGTTCGTTTGAATTTATGGTGATATGTATGTACTTTCATAAATAAGTATACTTAGTTTTTTTGTGGTATTTTAATTGCAAAATATTTATGAAATTTTAACCGAATTTTCTTTATTGCATTTAAGGCGTAAATAAATTTTATTACAAAAGACAAAATTTCTTGACATTTTTCATGAAGCATTCGCAACAATCCGTGCATACTCATGCGTGTTGGCATTCAGTTGGGTGCATACCCTTAAGTTGAAATAAATTCTTTGTAGATTAAATGTATAAATCCGTTTGGAATGTAAATGCTTTGAAAATATTATACTCAAAACGTATAGTAATTGGAGCGAATTGAAGCTGTGCATACTTAACCTAATTTACTCTCATATTTATGAAAATATTTGTGGTACAGCAAGATGTAGCTACATTTCACAGAAATTCTCTTTCAATTAAAACTAAACATATTTATCAAACCGTACGACAATACTTTTAACACTTTTAAAAAATCGATAAAGTGCATGGAAAACTAGAGGCCAAATTCAGTAAAACTGAACACTCATTGTTTTACAGGACCTTGAAATTTAAAATACAAGCAGCAAAAAACTTATATAATTACTTAGACGTTGCCAATGATGGCATCAAATACTTAGAAGAGGACCAGCTTTTCAGTTTAAAACAATTTATTTATTTTTTTTTTTTTATATTAAGTGCATACTACAAGGTTAGGTTAGAGTAGCTGTCGAGAGACACAGGTAGGCCTGAAGGGGCCATTGTGCTACCACATAGTTGGACCTACAGTTTAACGCCGATTCCGAACGGCGGTGTGGCAATTTTTTATCAGCTTGGTAGTTTTGCCATTACTAACCAAGATGTGTACTTGTAAACTTTCTTATAATTTTCACACACTTCATATTTGATAGTGAATATAAGAAGGTTACGAAAATTAACCACCAAACAAAAGCGGAAATCGAACCCGAACCTCCCGGATGAAAGTCTAGTGCACTACTCACTAGACTATCGAGGTGTTCAAATTTTAATAAACTATTTAAACTATTTAATACTTTAAAACGCAAATTTACCACTCTGCAACATTTTTCTTTTTCTCTATGTGGAGCATAGATTTTTAGTTCATTGAATGATTTCCATGTGGATACGATTTCTTTTTCGATGCTGCATTTCCAGGTAAGTTTTGGTCTTCTGCACCTTCTTAAGGATTCCAATCAAGTGCTTACCTGCAGATCTCATTTGACTGCTTGCGGTATGGCATATCCAACTTCACCTCCTCTTTCGGATTTATTTAGTTATATGTACTATACGATACTGGATGATGTTCGGCTACCAGATCTTCAATATTGTTCTAAGATATTTGTTGACGAAAACTTACAGCTTGTTTGGTAGGCTGTCTGCCACTAGTCACTATCTATTGAGATATAGTGATTCCTACGGTGTAGTTGTTGTTAGCGTTGTAATCAGTATAATCGAGGTCCTCCAAATGGCTGATAAGGTTCCATTCATTGCCGCGGTTGGTTTGATCAATGAACAGAAGACATCATGCATCCTAGTTGCACCGGCTTCTACCTCATCAGTTATAATGCATAATCAAATAAAATAATATACGTGTGGAGTTTTGTTGGTTAAAATTGGGTACGTTATAGATCTGTGACACGGGGTGATAAAAAATTTAATGGTCAATTATCACACGAGATAATCCCATACATGCAAATTATTGCATGTATAGAAAAAAAGAAGAAAGATAAATAAGAAACCATTCCCCCGAATCGAACCCGGGGCCGGGAACCGAACACTCTCTTTTTGTCGGCCAGGTAAATCGAAAAAAGGGCAATCATCTTTTTAATGCCCATATTGGCATTCTAAGTCGAGTCTAAGTATTTAAATAATTTTTTGTAAATTTCTCCTGATTATTCTAACTTTCTAGAAAAAACTGAGTATCCAGTTATATTATACTCGGCTCCTAGTTTTGCAAGGATATCGATTTTTCGATGTGTTGAAAAAAAGATGATTTTTGTCGCAGAGTGTTATTAGTTATTACCTACTTGTATGGTTTGAGTTAAAAATTTAATTTACAAGAACTTCGAATTTAGGTTGCCAACGGCATTTTTCATGGTTTGGTTAATTTCAACTAACATCAATCCACAAGTTACTATAAATTGAAATTGTTTAAGGACCATTAATACGAATTTATGTATACAAAAAAACCTTGAAAACGTTTTTTAATTATTTTAAGAAATAAATACGAAACATCTGCAGTTTTACAATGTAGCTTTAATTTAAAGTGTAAGCAATTTTTAAGTATCAATATTGAATCGAGGTGAATAAAATTTAATTTCCTTGCAAGCTTTCAACCAAAATCCAAATCGGTTGTCTCCTCGACCAATAAAATCTGAGTGGACGAAGATGATGGATGAGGCTAATAATATAATAAAATCATCAAAGATTTAAATTTTGTCAGTCAGTAAACTCTTAAACTTCCATAGACTTCGACGAAACTAAAAATCGAAGGGTCTTGACTAGAGTCGAAAATTTCAAGCACGAAAAAACTTATTTCAAAGAGGCTTGCTCTAAAAGCAAAAAAAACAGATTATATGTTTGTTTTTATTGAGTCTTTTATCTCTTGGCAATGCATAGCAATAGTTGATCAAGTGCATTTTTAAGTTAATACAAACATAAAAAGTTCCGGCATCATTCGCATGTTGTTGGAGCGATTTTGTAATTTCGATGGGCAAAAGGATTTTTACATATCGATGGTCATACGTTGACCTCTCGTAAGTACTTTTTCACCACTTATAAAGTGGCTCTACTGCGTATACGTAACATTCCGCTTCGTATGTATTTTCTACAATATAAAATTGGATGCAACAAGTGTGTGTCTTTATTTGTCCTTTATACGTTTCCAGAATTTCAATCCAATCTTGTTCCCGGAGGATGTCACAAATTACATTAACATATTAATTACAATGACAAAAATATAGTTAAGTACCTATGTTAAGAACCTACAGGAATTGTGGCGTATTCCGAAACAGCCGTCTGATTTGCATTCCTTTCTAAAGGTTGTTTTTGTTCTGACCTGTTAAATATTACTTAAATTACAGATTTGGTTATAATTTTTCCCCTAATTAAGGATAAAAATATATTCTAGGCAGAATTTTTGAGATTTATTATTTATTAAAAAAAAAATGTTTGCTACTCCGAAAATGTTGCGTAAAAAACAATATCAATACTTTTATTAAGTAATTAATAATTTACATTTAATTCGTTTGACAATAAAATTAATTCAATTATTTTTTAATAGATGTCATTGAAAGTTATAAAATATTTAAACGCCATTGTATATAAATTTAAACATTACTGTGAATAAGTGTTGATAATGAAATTTTAAATAAATAAATACAAAAAAATCAATAAAAAAATCTCACTATTATAGATAAAAACAAACATGCACACCTACATATGTGTGTAGGTGCATAAATAAACCAGACAGTAGCATAAATGTATAAATACTTATTTGTTATAAAAACAAAAGCCTTTAATTAAAATTCCGATAACAATATCATAAAAAATACCCACAAACCAAAGTGCCAACAACAAAATTAACAAATCGAACGCTGAATGTCAACTGAATTGTTGCTCGAAAAAAGTAAAAATAAAAAGTCAATTAAATTGACAGTATTGTTTTACACAAAAAGAGAAAATATGTCAATTACATCGTATAGTTATTGTATGTGTATTAAGGCGCATCAAGCCCAAAATATAAAAGTTATTGCTGCTCATTCTAAGAATGAACCTTGGTTTATTTTAGGAAGATTCCCAAAATATTTCAGTTCTGGCTATAAGCTGTCGAAAAACCGTACAAAAGCCGTATTGAAAAGAACTATATATCATTGCAAAAGAATTAAGAAGAAAGATGCATTTTGACACGTATAGTATCAGCATACATGGCACACGACCAACCGGCTCCTTCGGAGGAGGTGCAATCGGTGGTCCGGTCAAACAACGAAGTCTTGCTCATCGGATGTGATGCCAATGCCAGGTATTCACTATAGGGTAGCTCCGAGAATAATGAACGAGGTGAGTCTTTGATTGATCTTTATATTGGGGTAACACCCCCACTTTCACCTTCCCAAGTACGGAGTACTTCAATGGGTGGACAGAGGTGTTAGATGTTACTCTACTAACGGACAACAATGTGGTGAAGGTGAATAATTGAGAAGTGTCTAGCAAACAATACTTTGCGGATCACAGCTGGATACTTTTCAATTTAAGTTGTAAGGTAGACCAACCCATACCATATAGAAACCCAAAAAGAACCAACTGGCAGCGGCTCAAAAATATGGTGGATGCCAAGCTGGAGGGGGTTCCATTTACCAACTAAATATCAACCGGCATTCTCGATAAAAAAAGTCGAGTCTATTGAACGTGCTTTCGATAAAGCCTTCAAAATATCTTGCCCTTTAAAACTTAGTAAATAGACTTTTCCTCTGTGGTGGAGTGATCAGCAGTGGACTGACAACTGTATCAAGATAAACGAAGAGAATACAAGAAAGCCATTCAAGCCTCTAAGAGAGATGATTGGATGGGTTTCTGTTCGACATAGAGAATACTAAGGCTTCTGGAAGGCTTAGCAAAATCCTACCAAAGCACTATACGACCCCATTCTATATTAGGAAATCGGATGGTAACTGGACGGGTACGGCCGATTAATCTTTTGATCTTCTCTTGAACACACATTTTCACGGTTGTTAAAGCGACGGCAGCGGTTGTAAGTCTGCGGAGCTCCCTACAATTGTAGGCGTAGTAGGCGCGTAGGCGATTAAAAGTTTTTCACCCTTTAAGTCCCCAGGCCCAGACGGTTACAGGGAACTCTGGATCGGGCGTTGCCCTGGTTACGTGAAATCTTTAAAGCGTGTCTGAGATTTAATCGCATACCAGCAAGCTAGAAACGAGTAAAGGTTATTTTTGTACCGAAGGCAGGTAAAAGAGGTCATGAAAAAGCGAAAGATTTCATACTAATAAGTTTGACATCTTTCGCTCTACGCTCTAAAAATATTTGAAAGGTATCTAGATATCTACTAACGGAAATTGTTAGGTAATTCAGGTATATCCACTGTCCAACACGCTTGCATCAAAGATAGGTCCACGAAAAAGTCCCTCCATGAGGTTGTGCAAACGGTGGTAAAGTCTCTAGAAAACTAACATTATACGATGGCTACCTTTTTGGATATAGAAGGTGCTTTCTACAACGTTCGCACTGAGGCAATCCAACAGTGATTAGCATGCTTAGGGTTGAACAGCTGCGTCAACAGCTGGATCGCTATTATGCTAAGGACAAGGATCATCAGTGCAAACTTAGGTACCCCACAATTAAGGAATTATATCACCGCTACTCTGGCTGTGCGTTATAAATGGTGTCATGGTTGTGGCAAATGCGGACGACGTGATTCTAATAATATCAGGGTTGTGCCTTAACGTGATCATGCAAAAGGCATTGGAGGAGCTCAGTCTCTGGGCCACAAGATGTGGACTTGGATTAAAAAGAAAGACAAGACTGATGCTTTTCACCAACAAAACCAAAATACTCAACTTTAACCCTCCTCAACGACATGGTCAAATGCTAACTCTGTTAAACAGTGTTAGGTACCCAGGTCCTGGATTCTAAGCTGAACTGGAGGATAAACACAGAAAACCGGGAAACAAGCGAGATTCGGCTTCTATGCCTGTAAATGAATGATTGGTAGGAGATGGGGCCTCCAACCAAAAATAATCTTATGGATGTGCAAAATGATTGCATGTCCAATCTCAACTTACGGAGCCTTGGCGTGGTGGAAAGCCATCAGCAAGAAATACACTGTAACGAAATTAGAAAGTATTTAACGATTAGCGTGCATGGGAGTAGACAGCAACCATGAGCGCGATAAGGTTAAGAGAAGCGGGCCGCTGGACAGAAAGACTTTACGAGCATGGAAGTCTGCTTATGTCACAAGGGCGATAAATTCTAAATAAAACAGATTGCATCATCTCGACCATGACGTTCTCCAGGAACTTCAAGGCATTGATTCCATCCCGGAGAGAATGTAACAACGGTATGATAACAAATAGCTTCGACACCACATTCACGGACGGATCCAAGAGGAATTGCGGCGGAGCAGGAATCTTCTCAAGGAAACTAGGCTTTAATCGATCTGTCCGCCTCTCTAACTCTGCAAGTGCATTTCAGGCTGAACTGCCAGAAATAAGGGAGGCAAGCAAGATTCTAAAGAGAGACCGCACCTTTAAGGCACATAACCATAATTTCGGATAGCCAGGCCGCAATGAGAGCTCTTGATTCTCCAGTTACAACATCTAATCTGTTAAAGCAGTGTAAAGAAAGTCTTACAGGTCTAACCTGACAGCATAATATTTCCCTGATATAGGTCCCGGGACACTGGAACATAGAGGGTAATGAAAAGGTAGACGAGCTGGACCGTAAAATTTCTATCCTGCAGAAATCCTTGACCAAACAGGTATTTATACCACTAAACTCGGTCAAGCGAGAAATCTCAACAAAATACCTCATCAATAGCCAATAGTGGATGGGCCAGGCTGCCGAGCTGCAAAATAAGCAGAGCGATGTTGCCCGACTACAACTGGAAAAAACTATGCAACTTATACGCAAGAACCGGAAATAGATCTCGAGATTAACTGGTTTCTGGCTCATAGGTGAGCAAGCAGCTAAGATGAGAATCCCTCATAACTTGCGTAATTACGACTATCCGGAGGAAAATGAACTATTTCTCACTTTCTTTGTGAATGCCCGGCTTTTGGACGAATAAGTCTAAACGAACTCCTATGCTTCCTCAACCAGTCTGGATGGATCTTATTTCCCGCCAGAACCAAACAAACCAGGATCTGGTACCAAAACGACGCGTTAGCGCTAAGTGGATTCGTGGTACGAACCACCACTTTAATAACAACAAGACGAACTTTGATAATTGGAAAAAAATTTGTTTTGATACTATTCTTCTTTTTACAACAGCGTTGTATTTCCATGGTTCATTATTATGTAAGAATTTATAAGAAATAATCTTGCATAGTGTTGTTTATACATAGAGAGAATTACTTGCTGCTTTTTATATTATTTATTAACTCTTAAGACGTTCAAGAAAACTAGTTTATATAACTAGTTTTAAAACGACGATTAAGACCGGAAGCCTGCGCTCAAAATATTGATATTTAAAGCTTAGTCTATGAATACAAAATTCTTACAGACTAACATTTTTACAGACCAAAAAAAAGAATTAGATATTAAGGTTGAGTTGGTTTAAAGCTCCCATAACAGAAGAATAGAAGAATTTTAAACATAGTTAATTCTATAGTGGCCAATATAAAAAATGGTGAAACGTCGAAGACTTCTAGCGGGAACATTAAAAGTAACTCGCTAGAGGAGGGAGGGGCAGTCAACAGCACCATTAATAATATCGTAAATGAATGACACAGGCAGAGCTGACCTCCTGCTTTGCCATTTTAAATTTAAAAGCAAGCAACGAAAGGGAATAAACGCATAAAGACCTTTGGGATGCGTTTAAGATGAAAAATGTGACAGGAGTGTAGTAGTATATGTCTAAATATTATGTTATCGTTTATATTACTTCAGTTTAAGCTATAAGTATATTGTACCATGTAAGGGTTAATTTAAAAAAGACCCCTTAATCTTAAGTTTGCTTTATATTCTATTCTAATTTCTTTATTATTGTAAATTCTAACATTAAGTCTTTAATAGTTTGTAATATTATCGTGCTATTTCTGTCTGGCATACACTTTTTATTCACCACAGCTTCATGTTGAATGCTGAGTTTGAAATTAAATAAAAGTTTTCAGTTTGGAAAAGGACGGCGAAAAAGAAAGACGTGTTTTTTTAAAAGATCCCCATAGCTCTCAGAAGTGGGATGGATGCCATGCCAATTTAATTAAAACGGTCATAGCGATTTTTTTTTTTCTTCTCAAGTCCTAAATAATATTATTAAAGCGCAAAGGAAAACAATTACAAACAAATCCGTCGATCAAATTTAAAGTTGAATTAAAAAAAAAAAAAACAAAAAAATTTTATTTTGCTAACGAGCGTGTTGTTGCGAAAAAATGGAAAATTCCATTTGTGCTAACGATTTTACAATTTTGCAGTTGCGCGAGTGGTTGCGACAAATTGGTCAGGCAACGCATGGCAACAAAACTACGCTCGCTGCAAGGCTCAATGGGTTATCAGAAGAGGAGCGGGGTATGTGCCCAATGTTGAATGATGAGGAAATCGGCAATCATGGCGGACCATCAAATGAAGCGATCGAACGAGTGTTAGACGAAGGCCAGCAACAAGCGACAAACGATAGAAATGAATTGCAACAAAATGTAGAAAATACAGCAAATGAAAAGGATCAACAACAAACAACAAATGAAATGCAACAAATGATAGGTGAGAATGAACGAGCAGAACAAATGACAACAAATGAACAGCAACAACAAACATCTACGAATGAAGTGCAGCAGAAAAATGCCGACAAAGAAGCTGAATTAATAAAAAAAGAAATAGAATTATTGAAACGCGAAAAAATCATGCTGGAGAAAGAAAATGAATTATTAAAAAGAGAGAGGCGTTTAGGTGAAGCGTCGATGAAACCTAAAGAGCACAATGATGAAGAGAGCATGCCTTTCAATGTGCTGAAAGAGTTTTTGCCTGAATGTGACGGCGAAACTAATTTTGATATTTGGGTTGCTCAATTGAAAGGCATCAAAGAAACATATAAATTGAACGACAATAAAATGCGTGCACTTATGATGACAAAACTAAAAGGTAAAGCACAAATTTGGCTGCAATCGAAACCTGGTAACATGGACGAGGACGTGTCCAATTTAATACAACAAATGGAAGATTTATTCAGCAAAAAAGAAAACAAAATAATGTTGCGTCGGAAGTTTGAAGCACGAAAGTGGAAATACGATGAGAAATTCGTGGAATATTTCAACGATAAAATAATTTTGTCGAATGCAATAAAAATCGAGGAGGACGAAATAATTGATTATATAATAGAAGGAATCCCAGATTCGCAACTACGTACGCATGCAAATATGCAGCGCTATGGTAGCAAAGCAGAATTGCTGCAGGCGTTTGCAAAAACACAATTAAATCAACGTTTCGCTTCTACTGTTCGAGTATCAAACGCAATCTCTAGTGCAAACTCAAAAGTCGAAAAATTGAATTCAAGATGCTACAACTGCAACTGCGTTGGACATTTTGCAGCAGAGTGTAGAAAACCTAAACAAGAAATTGGAGCCTGCTACGCTTGCGGAAGTGTTGAGCATCGTGTCGTGGACTGCCAGCAAAATAAAAAGAAGTCAATCCAACTTGTGGAGTACAACGATTATGTAAGATATTTTAAGTTTATTGTAGATAGCAATAAAGATATTTTCTTTTCCTTAGAATGCCTCATAGACTCGGGGAGCCCTGTCAGTATCATTAAAAAATGCTTTGTTCCAAATAAAATACAATTAAATGAAATTAATGTAACTTACTATGGAATTAATAAAAGTGAATTAAAAACATTTGGTAAATTTTCTTGTACTGTACAATTACCAAACAATAAGATATGTATTGAATTAATTGTAGTGGCAAACGAGTCTATGAGCTATCCAGTTGTTCTAGGTAGAGATTTTTTGCAACTATGTAAATTTAAGCTTATGATAGAAGACGAGCTAAAAGAAAAGAAAGAAACAAATGAAAAGTATATGGTGAAAAATGATTGCACAAATGTCGTTGAACAAAACGTAGTAGAGGATTATTATTTAAATACGGAAATTTGTAAAGAAAGTAAGGGAGAACAGTTTAAAAGCAAATCAGTTGTGGATAAAAATTATATGGAAAAAGAAATGGTTGAAGAAAAATATAATGAGGGAGTTTTTGAAAATCCACTGATGTTGATAGAATTTGATGATAGTTCAGAATTAAATCTAAAGATTGGAGCAGTTGTAAACTACGTAAACAAAGAAAAATTTCTAAAAATGTTTAAAAATATTTATGTTAAGGCAATAAGGCCTAATGAAACAAATGTAAAAAGTGAAATGAAATTAACGCTTAATGATACCAAGCCTTTTCATTGCCCACCTAGACGTTTATCGTATGCGGAGAAAACGGAGTTACAAAAATTAATAGATGAATATTTAGCGAAAAATTATATCAGGCCGAGTGAGTCAGAGTTCGTATCCCCTATTGTGTTGGTTCGGAAAAAAACAGGTGACTTAAGGATGTGTGTTGACTACAGGACATTAAACAAGGTGACTGCCAAGGATAATTATCCCATTCCCCTTATAGATGATTTACTAGATAGGTTAGCGAAAAAGAAAGTGTTTACAAAACTAGATTTGAGAAATGGGTTCTTTCACGTATTTATGCATCCAGAGTCGGTAAAATATACATCGTTTACAACACCACTGGGGCAATATGAATTTTTGAGAATGCCGTTTGGATTGAGGAACGCACCCTCCATGTTCCAAAGGTTCGTTAATAAAATTTTCGCTGATATGGTTAGAGAGGATAGGTTGATTGTTTACTTGGACGATATAATGATAGCAACGGAGACTGTAGAGGAACATTTCGAAATTTTAAAAGAAGTTCTGAAAAGAATCGTTGAAAATAATTTAGAGTTAAGAATTGATAAATGTGAATTTTTCCAGTCAGAAGTCAAATATTTAGGCTATACAGTTACAGGTGAAGGAATAAAAGCTGATGACAAGGGTTTACAGGCAATACAAAATTTTCCTGTACCCACAAAAGTACAGGCAGTGCAAAGTTTCTTAGGTCTATGTTCCTACTTTCGGCGATTTGTGAAAGATTTTTCGATTATAGCTAAGCCATTGTACGACATGACAAAAAAAGATAGAAAATTTAGTTTTGGCCCAAATGAGTTACAATCTTTTGAGACGCTGAAACAGAAATTGCTTGAATCACCGATATTGGCTTTGTATGATCCTAAAGACGATACTGAATTGCATTGCGATGCGAGTTCAGTTGGTTTTGGAGCCATTCTTTTACAAAGGAAAGCAGATGGGAAAATGCATCCCGTATTTTATTTTTCAAAAAGAACAACAGAAACTGAGTCTAGGTATCATAGTTTTGAATTAGAAACATTAGCTATAATAAATGCATTGAAACGTTTTCGGGTCTACTTGCAGGGCAAGAAATTTAAGATAGTTACCGATTGTAATTCGCTGACATTAACTCTAAATAAAAAAGACTTAAATCCCAGAATAGCGCGGTGGGGTCTAGAATTACAAAACTACGATTATGTGTTGGAACATAGGTCAGGTACACGCATGCAGCATGTCGATGCACTCAGTCGTTATAGTAACATTTTAGTGTTAGAGGCGAATACTTTCGAAGAAAATTTAATAATATGCCAGGCAAGAGACAGAAAATTGAAAGAGTTTCTTTGCAAGAGAGTGAACACCGTTTATATGAAATGCGGAATGGTATTTTATACAGGAAAAAAGAAGATGGCATTGTATTGTTCTATATACCCGAAGAGATGGAAAGTCATGTTCTTTATATGTATCATGATGAGATGGGTCACGTTGGTATTAATAAAATGATGGATTTAATTTCGAAGAGTTATTGGTTTCCTAAAATGAGGCAAAAGGTGGCTAGTCATATTGAAAATTGTTTGAAATGCATAGTTTATTCAGCGAAAAATGGTCGAGAAGAGGGATTTCTACACAACATTCCTAAAAGTAATAAACCTTTCGCAGTTATTCATATTGATCATTACGGACCAGTAGATCATGGTAGAACGAAAAAACACATACTGGTGGTCGTAGATGCGTGTACGAAATTTGTAAGACTATACCCGACGAAGACGACAAATACTAAAGAAGTAGTAAGCGCGCTTACAGATTATTTTCGAGCTTATAGTAAACCTAAATGCATAGTATCTGATAGGGGTAGCTGTTTTACGTCCAGTGAGTTTCAACAATTTTTAGATAAAAAATGTGTGCAGCATGTAAAAATAGCAACCGGTTCTCCACAGGCCAATGGCCAAGTAGAGCGAGTAAATAGGAGTTTGGGGCCAATGATAGCAAAATTAGTGAATCCGGAAAAAGATATATATTGGGATCAGGTGTTGGATACGGTGGAATTTACATTAAATAATACAGTACACAGAACAATTATGGAGCATCCAAGTGTTATGTTGTACGGCACCAAGCAAAGAGGAGATGTTGATGATTTACTAAGGGAAAAAGTGATCGGAATGAAGCAAGGGTTTCAAGAAAAGAATCATGAAAATATACGAAAGCGGGCAGCTGAGAATCAAGAACGACTACAAGCGTATAATAAAACATATGTTGAGAGGAAAAGAAAAGAACCAAACCAATACAATGAGGGTGACTATGTCATGGTGAAAAATTTTGACACACACGCGGGAATGGCCAAAAAATTAATCCCAAAATTTAAAGGGCCATATAAAATCATGAAAGTTTTACGAAATGATCGGTATATGCTGGAAGACGTAGAAGGCTTCCAGCAAGCGCGAACTCCGTATAAAGGTGTATGGGCTGTCAGCAATATTAAGCCTTGGTATAAAGTAAGCAACATTATCAATAATAAGCGTGATTTAAAAATAAACTCATGAGATCGGGAGATCTCATATGTCAGGAAGGCCGAATTGTAGTAGTATATGTCTAAATATTATGTTATCGTTTATATTACTTCAGTTTAAGCTATAAGTATATTGTACCATGTAAGGGTTAATTTAAAAAAGACCCCTTAATCTTAAGTTTGCTTTATATTCTATTCTAATTTCTTTATTATTGTAAATTCTAACATTAAGTCTTTAATAGTTTGTAATATTATCGTGCTATTTCTGTCTGGCATACACTTTTTATTCACCACAGCTTCATGTTGAATGCTGAGTTTGAAATTAAATAAAAGTTTTCAGTTTGGAAAAGGACGGCGAAAAAGAAAGACGTGTTTTTTTAAAAGATCCCCATAGGAGTAATATGGCCTCCAAATAAAAGCAGCATACTCTAATTTGGAGCGCATGAACGAGGTGTGAAGTATTTTGAGTGTATAAGGAACCGAAAACTCTTGACTCTTGGTACGGCGGACAAAAGCCAACATTGAATATGATCTGAAAATTATAGTGTTTATATGACTACCAAACGTAAGTTTAGCGTCAAAGATTACTCCTAAATCAGATATTTCATCAACAGTTTCCAGCATAGAACTAGCAATGCGATAGGATGAAGACAGTGAAGTATGTGATTTGGAGAAAGGCTTATGAAAACATTTATTAATGTTCAGAGGCAGGGAATTTTTATCACACCAAGAATAAACATTATCGAACTCAGTTTAAAGAATCTAAGAATCTAAAGGACATTTAATGACAGAGTACATCTTAAGGTCAACGGCATAAAGCAGATACTTTACTGAATTAAAACAAGAACTTATATTATTAATTAAAAGTTTGAGCAGAGACACCATCAATTACAACCATACGAGCGTTTGCTCGGATAAGATTTAATCCCCTCCAAAAAGATAGAGTGGCAGCCAAAGCTCGACAGTTTAGAGATCATAATACTATGACTAACCTTGTCGAAGGGTTTAGATAAGTTAGTATAGATAACATCGACTTGAAATCCACTATAAAGTGCTGATTGGACTCAGACACCTAAGAAACTATGGATAATTTGGAAATCGGCCTATACTTAGCTAAATTTTTTTTTATTACCACTTTTAAAAATGGGAGTAATCGAAGCGACATTCCATGCCTCAATGAAAACACCAGAAGAAAGCGATTTATTAAAAATAACTAGCATAATTAGTGAAGTGCAATTTTTTAATAAAGCAGGAGCAAGACCATTAGCATCAGCTTGAAACTAAGCATGTTATCTATCTGTTAATCACTTTAAGCTATAGCTTAGCTTAGGTTAAGTGGCTTTCCAGGAACACACTCAGATCTGAACGACCCATTGTGATACCATATGGGTGGGCCCACAGTTTAAGCTATTTACATATACATTGCCATTTCCTACCAAGAAGTCCACTTGTACACTTTCTTACGATTTTCATACGTAATATCGATAACAATATAAGAAGGTCATAAGAATTAACCATCAGACCAAGACGGGAATCGAACCCGCAACCTCCCGGGTGAATGTCTAGTGCATTACCCACTAGACTAACGAGGTGGTCCGTTTCAATAAATTTATTTTACATTTATTTGACACAAAATTTTTTTCACACTTAAAAAATTATTGAATTATGTAGGAGAAGACTTTCAAAATATAAAAATGTTTTCAGCTCCTTAATTTCTAACAACTTTAGAAGATCTCAATCCGTTAGTGACGTTAAAAATTTTGATTACGAAATAAATTTATAATATTTGAAACACACAAACAAAGAAACATAAAAACGAGAGAATTTAAAACTTTATTACTCATCTTTTTTTTAAAATGAAGGTAGATAATATTAAATATACTCGTAATTAATATCATACATAATAGATAACAAATTACCAGGTAAGTGATAATGTCTCATTAACTAGCGAGTAATTTTGTTAACAAATATTCAACGGCAACGGCATCATACAGCTGTAAAATGTGCATCCACAATGCAATTAAAAAGTTTGCATTTAATTGAATTATGCAGTAAATTTATTTATTTGCAAATATTTTCAATTATTATTCTCTTTTACAAAAACAAAATTATTTCTTTCAATTCTTCACAAAATTAATTGAAATAATTTGCATGCTATGTATTTTTTTGATTATAAATGCCATCATTATAATCGCTTAAAACTCAAATTATTTATGTTTGTTATAAATAAATGCATGCATTTTTGTTTGTATTTGTATGTATAAAATATTGGATTGTTTTTATTGATTAATCATGAAATCATTGATATTTTTGTGCAACCACATTTGCCACAATTTTTATTGGTGATGTTTTTTTAAACATATTTAATTCTTAATTACATGTAATTAATGCAATTGAGATATGCGGTCTGAACAATATTTAAAATGCAATTAAAAATTTTTTTTTCATTTAAATTGTACTAATTATTCTCAAGATATAAAACAACAATGATAATGTAATAAATGCAAAGTGCATATGTAAATATATGGAGATGAATTTCAAATAAATACAAAATTTAAATGAGATCAAATTTACTTCATTTTTTTGAGCTTTGAGCTTGAGTTTCCTATTCCGCATTGGTTCAGCCAAACTAATTTGACTTAAGCTAATCTTACGAAAAGCTTACTCAAGTTCTTTGAGCATAAGCGCAAATTGTCGAAAATCTTTAATTTTTGACCAATTCATTGAGCAGAAAAATAGAATAAAAGACAATGTAATTTCGAATTCCTTCTTCTCTAATTGTGAACCATCAAGTGAGACACATCATCGGGAGTATATGAACCAGCAGGGTCTGTACTGAGGCTAACATTATGAAAGGCGATGTATGATGGCGTTCTCAAACTGAACCTTCCTACAGGCACAACCCTGGTAGGATATGGAAAAGATATCGGGTTGATGGCAGTAGCAAAGAGACTGAAAGATTTGCAGTTAGTCTGCAATGATTTAATCTTCAGAATGCGCCGATGGTTAAACACAACGGAATTGGAATTGGCATCCCGGAAAGTCGTGTTCCTGAGCACAATGAAGTCAAGAGAGCAGATGGAGGTAAGTGTGGGAGAACATACCATAATATCTTAGCTTTATATCCAATACCTAGTAATGCTGATCGATAATGTCTGCCAAGGACGACGTTATCCCTCAGGAGGCCAAGTTCATTGAGGGTTTCCAGTGCTTTCCGAACCGTATCGCAATACGCGATATGTGCCATCGCAGGAAAGCTGCCCATAGACATCCACGAAATAGAGCTCAAGTGTATTTATTAGAAATCAGGAGAAAGAAGACCCAACGACAACGATTTATTCATGATAGTTTTTTAGGAGACTATGAAAATTAAATCTAGAGGTTAACTTTCAAAGTCATGACTTAAGTTCATGTCAATTTCGTTATTTGAAGTTATATATAAACAGGTTAATGAACAAATGTAGTCATCACAACAACAATGTATATAGAGACGGGCAAATCAGACGGCCGTTTCGGAATCCGCCACAATTCCTCATCAGTGATCTTAGTGATAGTTCTTAATCTTTCAATATCCTATATAAGCTACTAATATTTGAAATCATAACCCAGAATTACAGATTTGATTCCAAATATCTTCACTGAATAGAGATATTGAAAGAAACTACCACTACCGTTCTATACAATTATGTTGTTGTTTTTTCCCCATTGCAGCTAGTCTGCATAACAGTTCGTTATTTGAATGTCTAGTACATGGGAGAGTGTGTGTGTTTGTGAGAAAATGATTCTAGGTGCCATTTTTTCTGAACGGTCCCCATTCGATCAGTTCATGATAGTTTTTTAGGAGACTATGAAAATTAAATCTAGAGATTAATTTTCAAAGTCATGACTTAATTTCATGTCAATTTCGTTATTTGAAGTTATATATAAACAGGTTAATGAACAAATGTAGTCAGCACAACGATTTATATTGGAGTGGCAGCAGCGCTGGGAGTGCTCTATAAAACGGCGTTGAACTTTTAAGCTAACTCCTGTCATTACTAACTGGTGTTAACGGAGACGCCGATTTTTATGTTACTCGTCTACAAAGTGGCCATGTGTGCTTTAAGGAGTACCTGCAATGACCCATATTGCCCAAAATGTCCGAATGAAAGCGAAAACCCGAGGCATGTGCATGCATCGAAAAAGAGAGGAAGGAGCTTTGGAAAGCCATCAATACTGCAGAGTTTTACCACAGTGATGTGCGAATCGGTGGGAAAATGGATGGCAACATGTACAGTGGACTTGCGCGGACTTGATAAAGCTACGCGTCACTGAAAGAGAAGGAGAACAGAACATTTTCCTTACATCAATAAATAAAATTAAATGTGAATTTACTCATCATTGATAGATGAAAACTTATGAGACTTATAGATGAAATGGCATGATATTCCTAACCAACATATTTGGATCAATTTGCATCTTTTAAAAATTTGTTTGTGGACGCTATCGATTTTTTGATTATACCACGTGGCGGCATACTTCACCATAGCTACTTAAAAAAGTTAAAAAATACTTTTAGGATATCTATTATGAAAATAACCCACATCAGGCATATCTCCCTTACAAGTGAAATTCCATGTGACTTCTGGCAAATTCTTGATTTAAAATTAAAATTTTGTCTCAAAGGTCTCAAGCTTTGAAAGCTGTCCTTTGTGAAACCATAAGAAGTTCCAATATACTACTGGGTATAATACATATCGATGGTCATACGTTGACCCCTCGTATTAGTTTTTAACCACTTTTGGAAGAGACAACAAAAAAGCAATAAATATACATAAAGAATATGTAAAATGTGGTTTTAAATCATTTTAAATAAGAAACAAATATTTTTGGAATAATTTGTTTTTTTTTTAAACCTATTTTTATATATTGTTTATAAAAATTTATTGCGTTATTGTCTAGTTTTCTAAAAGTGGTGAAAAAGTACTTACGAGAGGTCAACGTATGACCATCGATATATATGCTTAAGTGCATTACGAAAAATACTACATTTTTAGATGCGTACAACAAAACCTTTTTTTTTTTTGTATGGGACTTAATACACTTTAATATACATACATACTTATAAATACATATACAAAAAATAATAAGAATTATGACTCATTTTTTTTTTTAGATTTTTCAGAATAAAATTGTCTTTTAAGTCTAAAACATATTTTTTCAATTCTTATGCATGTTCACTCCGAAATTAAATGTTTCTTTTTGGCCAAATTAAAAACACAATTTTACTGGATGCCAAATTTGAAAAAATTGAGGTTAACTGTCTGTTTTATTTTTTCATTGTATGCAAGAATGATCAATGATTTAGTGTAGCGTCTCCATATAACCGGTGGACAAAAATAGAAGGAGTAGTGGCAGGCCAATAAAATTTTGCGCAGATATTTTTTAGGTAAATATTAAAAAAAAATTGTGAATTTCAACTAAATCGGCTAACGGACACGCTCACTTCCTATATAAGCTGAATCAAAAAATTACAATATCTCAAGTAATAAACTTGATTTGCAGTGGCTACTGATACTGTAAACATTTCTTAAAATAAAAATGGTCAAGATTGGAAATATGGGCGTGGCACGTCCCATACAAAATAAGTGCCTAAATCAGTTTTTTTTTTTGGCTCATAATTGTCGTAGAACCCAATCTCATGCCTTGAAAATTGGAGAAAGATAACAATTTATAAAAATTATCTAAATCGAAAAGGTAGGCGTGACACCTCCAATATAGTCAAAGTATTTTACGGTATATATTAAAGCTGCAATGATTATCTATATGTTTTTATGATTTTTGTGTAATTTATTCAATTGATGTAATATACATAAATAATTAAGTATTATCAAACTATTTTATTTCACTCATTAATATAATTTTTTAAATATATAAACTTATAATTTTACTAAAATGAAATAAATTGCTTAAAATTTATTCGCTTTCATTTTCTTCTTCATAGTCTGACGACGAATCAGATGAGAAAACAATGTCTAAATCTATATCTGGACCACTATTTTCTGGTTCTAAGAAAATGAACTGACTAATATATTTTTCATTCATTTGTTTTTTACTGCAAGTTATCCGCCTAGCAGAAATAAGTGACTCAGAAGATAGTAATAACTGCGCTGACAAACCCCTATTACACGCTTCTCTAGAAGTTTTTCTTGTATTTTCCAATCGACACTTTCTAAACTCCTTGTGTCTTGCTTCTAAAGCATCCTGCGAAAGCTGAATTTTTTTTCTTATTATTGTAGAGATATCGCTTGAAAGAAATAAGTAAAAATTAGAGAGGACGTTTAAGCAACTTATTTAATTTTAGTGGAAATTATAAGTTTATATATTGTATTAATGGGTGAAATAAAATAGTTTGATAATACCTAATTATTTGTGTATATTACATCAATTTAATGAATTACACAAAAATCATAAAATATAGATAACTATTGCAGCTTTAATATATATCATAAAATACTTTAACTATATTGGAGATGTCACGCCTACTTTTTCGATTTAGATACTTTTTAAAAATTGTTACCGTACTCCAATTTTCAAGGCATTTCCTACAATTTTGAGCCAACAAACTGATTTAGGCGCTTGTTTTGTATGGGACGTACCATGCCCGTATTTCCAATGTTGACCATTTCTGTTTTAAGAAATGCTTATAGTATGAATAGCCACTGCACAAATTCAAGTTTATTACTTCAAAAGTTTTTGAGATATTGTAATTTTTTGATGCAGCTTATATGCGAAGTGGGCGTGCCCGTTAACCTTAATATTTACCTAAAAAATATCTGTGCAAATTTCATTGGCCTCCCACTACTCCTTCTATTTTTGTTCACCGGTTGTATGGAGACGCTACACTGTGCGCCGTCTCATGAAAGTCAACCAAAAGTTTTTTCCTCTGTGATCCCCTTGTATTTCGACTCCATTCGAGCCCATTTCGAGTGCTCCTTGTAACTTTTATTATAATTTGCGTAATCTGAATTGTTTGCGCAAGATAAACTGCAGATGACTACAAACTGACTTACATCAGTTTGTACTTTATTTACAATTATCTTGAATGAACTTACGCTGAACATTCAATTTATGGTCATGCCCATAAAATCCGTAGTTCAGCCTGCACCGAATCAACCAGTACCAGTGTACTGGTGAGCGGATATTGTTATCTTTTTGAGCAGTATTGCAGGATATACCCTCGATGTCAGTGTGCATAGTATTGTTTAAACTTAAAAGGCGCTTAAGTCATTTACTTCCTTCATTTAAGTTTTTATGTAGCACGTAATATTTAAATTAAAAAAGAACACTTTAAATCAACAAAGTGAAATTGCAAAATGCAGCAGAGCTAAAGCTTAAAGGTTTTATTTGAATAATCATTAACTTTTACAAAAGTACGGAATTATGGAAGGGAGATAAGGAAGAAAGGAAGGATGAACGGAAGGCCACAAGTACAGCGAATCACAATTTACATACATGTTTGTATGTATGATTGAATGTTTATGAGCGTTTGCGTAGTGAAAAGGGATAACAATATGAGTGCCGAATTCGTTAAAATGCGTTGTGATTTATTTGGAAAGATTGCAATAAATTCATTTTAATATCGAAGCTTACATTTTTTTTGCCTTTTGAGAATTATTGCGTAAATACTACACTGTGTTGTGTTTAAAGATTATAAAACACTTTGTGTTTTATTTTCTTTTGTGGCCATATTTTTGAGCTTGATTGTTGTGGACAATTGCGGATTTGTTTTTGGTGAATGAAAAGAAGCCCAGTTAATCATTCTTTGATTTTCGAGGGCTAGGCATAGAAGGTATCCTTTGTTTAATGTTAAATTTGCAGTCATTCGGATCCTCGAAAATGGGTGGCAAATGAAAAATTAAGTAAACGAGCGATGGTTTAAAAAATTACTATTCCGTAAAATTTGAACTTTTTTCTTTTCGAATTTTATGAAAATTTTGAGCTTGCTTGATATTTAAAAAATATTTCATGTGGTTTTTGTCTCTAGGTAATCTACGATTACGAGAAGTTAAATGAACTTTTCAAGTGCCTAGTGCAGGATGTGGGTCTAGTCAAATAAAAAAAACTGAATACCAGGTTTTTCCAATATACCTCCAAAATTCAGATTTTGGACCAGAAAATCCTTTATTAGAGGTCAAACCATATTTTACCTATAAGTTTAGAATGGTTAGCTGTCACTACTAAGAAAAAACATAAATGTTTATAAAGGTATAAAATAAATTAATAAATAAATCATTACATTTCTGTTAAAAATAGTACTAAATAGTGCTAGATACCTAACAGTCTTCCATTTTTTCTACTTTTTTACGTTTATTTTATTCAATACATACCAGGAATTTTCAGTTCAATTGTGGATACTTCATCATTTCTAGATCAACATTATGTCTCAGTTGTAAATACTAATTACTTACCATAACTATAAATAAGAAGAAGCTTTCACTTAAATTAAATTAATAAAAACACTCAAATCTACACATTCAATAGAATTTATTAATTTAATTTCAATTAATTTCAATTAGTTATGTTTCTTAATCAAAATTATTTAATCGTAATATTATTTAAGCTATTATAATTTATTTATTTTTGGACTTATTTTCTTATTTAGTAAAAATCATTGAAAGATTCTTTTAATCTCAACATGAATGTGAAACATTCTTCAAAATTTAAAAAATTTAAAAAATTCTCATGAATTACAATAATAAATATGGAAATGTAAAAATTTAATAAATAAAAATAAACAAATATACATTCAATATGTGTGTGAAATAGTAAATTCAACGATATTAACAGAATTGACTAAAATTTATCACAGAATTCAAAAGAACATTGGCTTAATTTATTTTGTCTTCGAATTGAAATAAATCAGGTACAATTAAAAAATTAAGTTTTATCAATAACACAAAATATCCTTATACTCGTATATGTGGAAGTTTGTCTTTTTCTCCTCTTTTTTAGCTAATTAATTTACTAAATTGCCTAAATGAAATTAAGAAGTTTGCAATATTTTAAGCTTAATCCTACGACGACTATGAGACATGTATGCCATGCTAAATTCACCGCTGATTTGCATGCTAAATTTGATAAAGTCGCAAATATTTTGACTGAACTCCAATCGCTGAGGCCGGCACGATTACGAGAAGCGGCTCGCATTAAATACGTTGTATTACGATCCAGACCTTTGATTACAAAGCGACCACCTACAGGGAAAATACAGAATATTATGCGGAATTGTTAGTGGTCGGATAAATGAGGATTTAAAATAAGAGTACAATTTTTTAATATCATGCTTTATATAAATATATAAAGAACCTCGTTATGGTTCCGTTAAGGGGCTAAAGAGCGCTGATTAATAAATTATTTCTTTGTTATAAGTAGAAAGTTTTCTTGATATTCTCTCAATTAAAAATTAATTTTGAATTAACTAAGTTAATTTTTATCACAGCATTTATAGTAGATTTAGTTATTTCTAATGTTTATAACAGAAATTATATTCATTAATGCATTTGCTTTAATTGGTTTCTAAATAATGAATCTGAAAATCACTTACCTCGGTGAAAAAAGAAATCTTCCTTTTTCGCATAGCTCCAGTTTCCAGCACTAAACTTGAAATCACTTTCGCTCATATACTCCACACAGTAACCGAATGTTTGCATATTCTTTTCCACATTTGAATATTTCACCGATCTAATGTCCAGTTCGAAACCATCTGTAAACAGGCGCCTTAATTGAAAGCGCGTCGGCCCATCAGGTTTCTGTCCGCTGCGCAATTTAATGATACGCTCCAGCATGCCCAATGGATTTGCCACTTTGCACTTGTAATCGCCGAATTGTGTCTCATTTTTAACGTGAATCTGCAGAGTAGAGCTATAGCCAGCATAGAAAACGCGATAATTACGACCAGTTAATGCTTTGCCATCTTGTATCCATGTAAAAGAGGGTGGAGGTTCGCCCATAGCTTCGCACGAAAGATTTTCCATGCCTCCTATGTAGGCGTATTGCATGGGTGTAGTCTCATTATTGGACCAGTAGGGCTTATCTATATATACAGATAATATATTTGTGTGTGTGTGTGTGTGAGAAAGTGTATAAATAGAAGAATAAATTAGAAACCAGTTGTTAAAACATTTTTCTTTTGTCCAATTAAAGTTTATTTTAATGTATTAAAATACAGCAGATAAAGTGTTTGTAAAGAAAATATTCCATTTGTAATCTGTAATTTTGCATCCTACTGCGGGAGAAAGATTTGCCTTAATTTCATAGTTCGGAACAATTTTTGCCCAAGGTGCAAAATACAATTTTACTGCTACTTATTTCTTGCTTGCTATGCACCATGCACCACGCTTGCTTCGCATTCCTATCAATATAATTGCAAATCCCCATGGAAAGTGTGTAGCGACAACATTCAATATTTGGATTTGATGCTTTTATGAAACTGTATTGGTGTTCGTGTAAGTTAGTGTATGAGTTCCCCATTGGAAAATTTGTTAAGGCCTTCCCATAGGAAGACAATATATAACAGCTTCTAGGCAAGTGCAATACACTGCCCACAAGCGCTTTCAACACTCCGCAAGAAGGAGAAGGCAATGTGTCAAGCAACTTATATGCTTGTCGTCGGACAAGGTCCCTTCAGGTATCACCTCAACAAGATGATACTTGTTGAGGATGATACCTGTAGGTTGTGTCTGGAGAAGCTGGAAACGGCGGCGCACTTACTGTGCCAACGCCCAGCGTTGGCGAGCAGAAGGTTGGCAATCTTGGGTCATCTATAATTTTATGAATCTGAAATTGGCCACCTGGCCTATAAGGATATGCTCAGATTTTCTGACATCTAATATGAATATTATTATTGTATTGTAATTCTTATTTACTTTAAAATTTTTTTCATTTATAAAGATTCTGGAAATGAGGGAACTATTATAGAGATCATTGATGAGGAACCGTAGGGAATTTCGAAACGATCGTCTAATCTGCTAGTTCTATGACTTTTTGATATTTTTCTGACATTATTGTTCATTATATTTTACATCTTTTTCAGAAAAATAGATTTTGGGGATGCCGCTATTTAAGATTCACATCTCCATTGCTTCGTGGCTTGAGTATATGTAAATTGTGTAAAAGATTATTCAAATTTGAATGATTTATTACGACGTAGCGTAAGCAGTAAAATTCATTTCAAAAAAGGCGAGCGTGTTTAGAAACTTTTTATCACACTCGAGTATAAGTGTAATTTTTCCATTTATCTGTCCGTCTAAACATTTATTTTGTCCGTCTGTTTGTTCGTATACACAAACATTTTACGAGTATATCCATGGCAAAAGAATTAAGAAGGTAGATGCATTCGGACAAGTAAGGGGAACTTTGACAATTGGGAAAATATTTGTTTTGATACTATTGTTCATTTTGCAACAGCGTTGTATTTTCATGGTTCAACTTTTAAGTGAGCATTTATAAGAAAATAATTTGCCTAGTATTACATGTATACTGGGAGAATTAGTTGCTGCTTTTATATAATTTTTTAATTCTTAACATGTTGAAAGTATTTGCTAATAAAGAAAACAAAATTTAAATAATATTATTTATACTTTTTCATTATAAATAAAATTTATAATTTAGTACTAAGTACCTATTTCAGAAAATGCACCTCTAAAATGTTCCTCTTACTTATCAAAAATTTAAAATGGCTACTTTTTGAAAAAATGCATCTACCTCTAAATACTTCTACCATGAGATATACCATTGTATATGTACACTACTGCCGTAAAATGTTTTTTTTGGGCGCTTACGTTAAACTGGTGGTTGCAGCTCGCTTTACATGCAAGTATGAGTGTGAGCACGTGTGCATGCATGCCTGTGTACTTTTTCCTGCTATCGAAAATGCTTTCATTAAGATTCTCTTGGCGATGCATAGTACGTGCATGTATGTGTGAATGTAAACATGCATTTGTGTGTATAAAATGTATGTAGGTATTTAACCTTTTGCTTTGTTCCGATTTCGAAACTCACAGTTTGAAACTTCTTTCCCCCCTTCCCCCCCCTACCTTCCAGTGCATTCACCCTATTATATTATTGTAACACACTTACGTTGTATCCTCAACAGAATCGTAATTTGATCGGAATCTGAAAAGGTTGGTGTAATTCGCATGGCGCGACATGTATACTCGCCGGTATCCGCCTGAACAACATTCTTGATGAAGAGTCCATCCGAAAGCCTTTTGTATTTGGTCGAGTTGGCAGCTATAAATCAAAAATGATAACAAAAACAAAAGAAAAACTTTGAATGAAATTTTATGTGACTAGTGGGCAAGTATATACAGTAGTAGAGCTGACAAATGTGGCTGCAGCCGGAATGCCGGAACAAAGATTGGGAGTTTATATAGCTTGTGAAACAATTTGAGCTGCTAGTATCGTACTACTTGGTGCCAATAGCTTATACGTATGCATGAACATAGCTACATAGAATAATTAGCTGCATGAGAACTTAACGAATATTTGACTTTTACATAAAAAAATCCTTTCCACATTGCTAATTTACAATGTTACAGTAAATTGGAATATCATAAAAATGGAAAAAGTAACCTTTCTATGTAACAGCAGTTAATTTGTATTAAGTCTGACCTTGAAGTTTATTTTAGGTTATGATATTAGAGCACAGCTGCATCTATTCATTCTGAGTTGCATATCTACTTATTTTACGTATCTGGTGTTTTTGGCGCTAGGCTGATGTTACACGGTCAATGTTTTGCTGTCAATGGGTGCATTCAGAAGGTGCAGCTGTTGCGCAACTGTGGCGTGTGTGTCTTCTGAATGGGTTGTTGTAAATTTCCGCTCCGTGGAGCTGTTGGCATTTCGACGCCATTTTTTCCATCATATTATATTTCTGCTCTTTCGGGCCAACATGTTGTCTTAAAAGATCTGCGCCGTATATTTGAATTTATCGGCGGTTTGGCGATTTTTGTTTCGGCGGCTGATATAAAAATACTCGAATATAATATTTTAAACAATCCTATTATAAGCAAATTTATCTGTTTGATGTTATTCAATTCATATTATGAAGTTTGTCGTTCATTTATACAGTGAGTACGGCTTAGCCGATAAATCACAGCCGGTAGCAAGTAAAAACAAAGCGGCGGCGCGAAGTTGACTGTAAGCCGCACGGCGCAGGTTTCTGCCTCATAGTTAAAAAAATATATGTAAGAAAATATACATGATATCTGCCGAAGATACAGTTTCAATTCAATATACAATTGGCGAGTGTATTTAATAATAGATATCTTATATTATTTTTGTCTTTGATAAAATTAAAATTTTTTCAATTTTTCGTTTCTCAAAAAATAAAACAGCTGTTTCTCAAAAATTTGTCAAATTATCCATCATGCCATTCAGAAGATACCAAATGTATATACGTAGCAGAAGCGAATTTAATCTCAACATGTTTAGCCTCCGGTGTGTCTTCTGAATGCAACCAATTTTTTCTGTTTTTACTCTCTTTTCATTGTTTTTGTCAAAATATACTCGTTTGTTTAATACTATTTTATATGTAATGATACTGTTTTGTTAAATAACTCATTGCCACCCTGAATACTCGGCGTGCTCGGTGTACAATTCACCGAGCATATCATGTTCGGTGTGAGAGTGAGTTCAGACTCTTTCTTTGTGTTCGGTGCAACTACAATTTCATGGTGTTCGCCGAGCATACTCGCAATATAACCACAGCCTTACTTAATTTTCGCAGAGTGAAAATGCGCTAAGTTCATTTTTTATGAAATAATAGATTTTGATGAAGTTAGTAAAAAAATTTAAAATGCATCGTTTGCAAAAATAATTATGTAGGTACTTCTATCGTTTTTACCTTTTGTTGGACATTGATGCGCGAAAGTGTCGAGTCCAAAGCTCTCAAAAAGCATACGCTAAAGCCTTAAATACAATTGCAACGGGTGACTGGAAACCCATTGACTGCTACTCGTTGTCAAAATTAAAACGCACTCAATTATATGAAATGACACAGAGTTTAGGGGGGACGGTTTTCCCGCCGATGGGTCTCTCATCGATGAAGATCTATTTCTATTTTACCCGTCGGCTGGATATGACAAGACAAGGTTCTGATCAGCTGATTGCCAACTTATTAAAATATTTTTGGCGCGAAATAATTAAAATTAATAAATTTTGTGAAAAACATAATTATTTATGTAAATAAAAATAATTACATTAAAAATAAAATAATAAAATGAATTTCAATAGAAGAATAGAAGTGCAAAAATACAGATATTTGTACGATTTATCCATGAAGGACTACAGAAATGTACAAATAAGAGATAAAATTTGGGAACAAATTGGGAATACTTTAAAATCGGGCTGTAACTATATTTGCCAAGTCTCAGGAAATTGTATTGCCTGATTTCATACTTGCGCGAATTTTTAAATTACAATATCGTTACATTTGAAATTCCGTTTGAACATTAGATTTGGTTAGGTTAGGTTAGAAGTGGCGACGAATGCCGTCCGGTCCATAGTGTTACCATAAATTCTTTAGAGTCAATAAGATCCTCGGGCTATATTTACCACTGTTTCCAGTTTAAAACCGCCCAAAGTTTATTAATAGAGACAAATTTCTACTGGCTTACCCTACCCTTCACCACATTATCATCTACTTTTGCATTAATTAGCAAAGGCTAAACAATATTCGCCCACAGCATCTAATTAGATAAAATATTAAACGTGAGTACTCACTATTTAAGTGCTCTCCATTGTATAGCCATGATATATCCGGGATTGGATCGCCCTTCACAAAGCAATTTACTGTTGCATCTCGACCTTCGCGCACTGATTGCACAAGTTCTGTCTTATCAAAACTAATTTTCTCTATTATTAGATTTAAATGTCGTATCGAATTGAAACAAATTTTGTTGAAATAATGTTCAAAGAGAGTCCCAGGTGATGCCAACAACAGCCGAGCATTAAATATAAAATAAGATTTCATTATTATTTATTTATAGTACAATATTGCTCTAAATCATAATGAGAATTGAAACGTACGATTTACAAGTAATTCAAAGGATTTCCTCGACTCAGGTGCAGTATTCGTTTCCAAGTTAGCCTCACAGGTCCAGTTGCCTTTGTCCGTGAGTGTGATGTGCTCGAAGACCAAAGCCAAAAGATCTAATGCAATAAAATAAAAATTTACTCGTATCTCTATTTTTTTCTCGTATCTTCTATTATTTCCTTTTATTATATTTTATATGTAAATTTTGCTTCTCTGAATGGTTTTTGTTCTGCTGGCTCATCAACAATATTATCACCACCTTCAATTTACTTACCGGTTTTCTTTTCAATATGAACACGCCCTTTTGTATTCTCTCGCGTTGTACCGCTTGGATCTTTCCACTTGGTACTAATATCCTGTTGTACTGTTTTGCAAAATATTATGAATGAATCATTTACAAAATGCGTTATGGATGGCGTTGAGGGCGTTAGTGTAAGCAGACTGCTGCCACCCAATTGTCCGAGCACTGCAACTGTGCGAATGGAAAAAATTTTAAAACTAACATCTTTAAGTCTGCTTCGTTATACACCGCAGAAAGTGATAATAGAACTAAGAATAAACTAAATTTAAATATTAAAATACACATATAGTTAAATATTTTAAAACCATATTTATTTCTTTCTCTACTTATATCTAAGGCTCTCAGAAGGGGAGGGGGATCCGGGGAATTTTCCCGATTTTCAATCTAATTCCCCATTCCCAGATTTTGATTCGAAATTCCTCGAAAACTAATATTTTCTTAACAAGGTAACTACTTACACGGAAAAAAATATTCTGTAATAATTCATTGGATTTCTGATAATAATTACAGTTTTCCCTGTCTTGCTCGGATAGTAAACGAAAAACTGTAATAATTGATTACGATCAAACAGTTAATATTATTGGAGTTTCAAATCAATTTTTACAGTGTGATTTTGTAAATAATCGAATTACAAATTGAATTTTTACTAAGCATAATAATACTTTTGATATCAAATGCAACAATTGAAGAGTTAGCTTCAAATCGCATTGATCAAAAGTAAACAACTCGACCATATATCTTCATGATTCTAGGGTAATTCAAAAAAAGATGGTGTTTCAGTTTCAATGGTTCTTGGAAAACTGTTCGATACAATTATGAAATGGACATCCAATGGTCTTCAGCTTGCTAATAAAATAATAAAACTTTCATTTAATATAGAGTAAACATCCCAAATCTTACTAGCTTCCGGTAAAAGGTCCCGGATAAATAATCCAAAATGCCTCATTACAGAAAGAAGCAAATCCAGATGCCAACTAAGTTATTTTATTGAATGATAATATATGTAATAATATTTGATATATAAAACAAAGTAAATGTGTTTTAAAAAAATGAAAGCAATGAAATAAAAATATTTTCATACATTTTTACAGTTTGCGCCGTAATTTTTAATTGCCAATCATTGAATATTTCAATAATAATTCAGTATTTTTTATCAACTCAATTTCCATGTCACTTTTAATACTTTCCTTTCTGAAACTGTAATAATTAAGTTTTGAGCTGTAATGTTTGTAGTTTATCCATAAATTTATATTGAGTTTCTCATGAAATTTCTAAATTACAAGGCGAAATGGCAATTTTTCCTGATTATTCTGCTTTTTTTGAATATCCCACGTTATTTTTCACAAATCTTTTTTTTTCGTGTAGAAGACGTGTTTGAAGCCATGATGATTTTTCGGCTGGAAACGAAAATACAATGTCAGGCTTCAAACATTTATGGAACTTACATATGATATAGTATAACTTTCCAAACGTAGGTAAGCTTCTTTAGGTCAACTCTTCACCAGCAATCTAGCTGACCTCGAATTTGCTGATATCAAAGATTTAGAGAAGTTTGCAAAAACTACAAATTGGTTTAACCCTTCATCAGCTACCTAGCTGACTTCAAATCTGCTGAGGTCAGCGATTCAGAGAAGTTCGTTAAACCCCATAGGACTTAATAAAGATTAGGTTAACTGCGAGAACAGCCTATGTGGTATTGCCTAACTTATGATAACTTTTTTTTCACAACCAATTCTTCGTAAATTTATGTGATGGATAACGAATCATACCTTGCCATTAGTGTTGCCATAACAAATTTATAAAAGTGACAAATTTGGGTCAAAATGTACTTTGCAATACCAAAATGTGCCTCGCGAAAATTGTAATGTATGTATCAGTATCAGACTGGGAATTTAGTGAATAAATTTCGCTCTTCATTACTTTTAGTGCCAATGGGAGCAAGGCTCCATTACCACTAAACCTTTAGTGGTAGTGGAAATAAAAATCAACTACCATTAAACCTTTAGTGATAGTGGAAATAAAAATCAACTACCACTAAACCTTTAGTGGTAGTGGAAATAAAAATTAACTATCACTAAACCTTTAGTGATAGTGGAAATAAAAATCAACTACCACTAAACCTTTAGTGTTAGTGGAAATAAAAATCAGCTACCACTAAACCTTTAGTGGTAGTGGAAATAAAAATTAACTACCACTAAACCTTTAATGATAGTGGAAATAAAAATCAACTACCACTAAACCTTTAGTGGTAGTGGAAATAAAATTCAACCAAAACTAAACCTTTAGTGGTAATGGAAATAAAAATTAACTACCACTAAACCTTTAGTGGTAGTGGAAATAAAAATCAACTAGCACTAAACGTTTAGTGGTAGTAGAAATCGAAACCAACTACCACTAAACTAGTGAAAATTATTCCCCACTACCAGTAAACGTTTAGTTATAAGGAGAGAAAGAGCTCAATTGGCGACTTAGTGGAAGTTAAAATTGTACTGCACTAAGTTGAACTCGTACAATATAGATTGTCACCCAAAGCTTTATATAAATTTTTACAGCATTTGAGACTAATGAACTTCCCTCACATCTAAACCCTTCAAACCCAAAAAGTCCAATCTGTAAAATTATGAAAACAACATCAAATAGTGTGTATTAGAAGTTTGAAATTTTGCAGGAACGCGTAATTAATCAAAAAGTCAATTTTTTAAATTTGTTTAGTTATGGCTTTTTGGATTTTAGATGACGATATGTACTGCTAACTGTTGTTTTTTTCCAATATAGAAGTCGTTCATAGACCAATGTGATCAACTCCATTTTCTATTTTTTCCATGTGTTTGTACTAAACCACTTGATTAATACATAACTTTGAATACAATAGAAAAATAATAATAAGTAATATCGTAAAACAATTTATGGAAAATGAAAAAAATATATTTTTTTCATCGAAATTGTACTTTCTACAAAGTATTTAGTATAAGAAAAAGATTAATATATTCATTCATTTAAACATTTATACATTCTTTTACAATGCATTTCAATTTGACCTTCAATTAAACTCTCTACACTTACCACTAAATGGTTAGTGGTAGTGGGGAATAATTTCCACTAGTTTAGTGGTAGTTGGTTTCGATTTCCATTACCACTAAACGATTAGTGGTAGTTAAATTTTATTTCCACTATCACTAAAGGTTTAGTGGTAGTTGATTTTTATTTCCATTACCACTAAAGGTTTAGTGGTAGTTAGTTTTAGATAAAGATTAGTGGTAGTGAAAACTATAGTGCAGTCAAAATTTAGTGATTAGATCCCCAGTCTGATCAGTATATACTCGTATAAGTACATATCGCTGCATTTCTTCAGTTAAAGACCTAAAAGCCCTTTTCCAAAATCTTCATCCTGATACATTAGGATGAAACGTATCCACCTACATCTTGACCACAACTTTTTGGGGCATTCAACCTAAACTTATGTTTCTGTTATTTTAATTTATATAATAAATTTTGAAAAAAAAAATCTCAGTTTATCAAAGTTTGGAAATGTTTTTTGTCCCCACAAAATTAAAAAATGTGTGTTAGGGCCTTAACAAATTAAGGTAGCGATAAACTTGCGTATGGGTGTCATTGCACAGCCAATAATGTGCCTAAAAAAAAACTGTGTGCTTTCGTGTCATAATTTTGAAATTTTACCCCAAACAGACATTATACTTTGAAAACATCAGGCAAGAGCAAACATCTATAAGACCAAGTTCCTTGAAAAAGTTTTATTGTGGTTGGCCATTAACGAGCGTGGAATCAGTGATCACGTAGTTTTAAAAGTTGGTTTAGCGGTGAGTTAGCAGAGTTACAGAGAAAGGTGCCTATCGGTGGAGAGTTTTTCATATATATCACCAATAGGGCAAAATAATTTGTTGGCGAAACCTGGCGCCTTTACATCACGCCAGCGCTTTGGATTTAAATATGTGCCGAAGAACTAAACCAGTTAAATGCCCAAGAATTACTGTAAGTCCAATCCAAAGAGGAGAATCTCAACCAATGAATATTTACCAAAAAATGTAGATAGTTTAATTAAAAAACAATTGAAACCCACTGAAATTCAGAAGTTGACAAAGAAAGTGCCATAAAAGCCCGAAAATCAAACCTCAACAGAGTTTAAATTTAATAAAATGCTAAAATAATTTTAAATAGTGTGTTATATATTTTTTAAACTCATGTTGTACTTGTCGCATGTTTTTCTTCATTCCCCAAACGTTAGGTAGAATTTGGTATTTTTTGGACAAGTGAGTGTGACACCTTCAATACAAACAAAATACTTGAAACGAAGTAACTGGAGACCTATAGCTCGGAAGACAAGGCAGTTTGTATGAGAAGGAGGTATAGTGGTAGTAGTTATTGGGCAGAATGTGATCTTTATCAAGCAAGTAAGCGAGGCGCCTCCCATACAACTCAAATGATTTATATCTCCGCAGCCATTTACAGTACTGCACATAGATTTGGTACAAGGATTTTGATTGACAAGACATTAGATTTACATCATTGAGTAATCAAAAGGACTTGGTGAGTTGAGGGTGCGCACGATTCTATACGATGAGAGTTCTAAGAGGCCAAGAACCTGTCTTATAGCATCTCCTCATCTTACAATTACCAAACTTGGTCAGTTTTGTGGCCAAGATATGGTAGCTGCAAAGGTGAGTTTTCAGGACAATCGAGAATGGAAACATTTTGCAATTGCTTCTGCCTACTTTCCATACAATACAATTTTACTACCACTGCCAGTGATGGTTGTTGAATTTGTGGAGTATTGTGAGAGGATGAATTTGGGGCTCATATTATGTTGTGACGCTAATGCACAGAATGTTATCTGGGGCAACAGCAAGTGCAACGTAAGAGGGACACATCTTTTCAACTACATACTGTCTTCTGGGCTGAACATGCAAAATGTTGGGAACCAACCCACTTTTATGGCACCTACTAGACAGGAGGTTATTGACCTAACTCTTTCGAATGAAAGGTTAGTGCAGTCAATTACAAACAGGAAGGTCCTTAGAGATAATTCTCTATCAGACCACAGATATATCGAATTTCAGATGGCGTTGAAGTTAATCCTTTACCGTTCATAAGAAATTCGAAAAAGGTGGATTGGGCAAAGTTTAGGGAAGAACTGGCTTCATTAAGCTGTGCTCTACCCCCTAAACTACGCAACGAGCGAGGTTTGGAAGCAGCGGTGGAAAATCTCACCAGCTTTGAGCATGCCTGTCCCCCTCGCCAGCCTCTTGCTAAAATTCCTGTTCCGTGGTGGAGAAAGGAGCTGCAAGCCCTGCGGGTTGAGTCGAGAAAACTTATCAACAGGGCTCTCAAGACTAATCTTGATGAGCACTGGGCTCTATATCGTCAAAAGCAGAAGGAGTATAAAAAGCTAATTCGTGATTCGAAAAGGGCTTCCTTTAGAAATTTCTGCAGCGGTATTGAAACTATATCGAAAACAGCTAGGTTAGCGAAAATCCTCAAAAAGGGTAAAGCCAACCGACTGTGTTCACTCAAAAAATCTGATGGCACCTTCACGGAATCAAAAAGGGAGATGATTGGCTTAATCCTTGAATCTCACTTTGCGAGCAATCAGGTCTCTGTTGTTCAACATCCAACTTTTCCGGAAGCGGAGAGGGTTAGTTCGACAGTTTCGCAGCGTAACTGGTGGGTTGCCAGGACAGTGGCGAATGAAAACGCGATTAGGTTTGCTATAGCTTCCTTTGACAGTTTCAAATTGCCGGGTCCGGATGGTATACTACCAGTTGTTCTGAAAGAGGGTATGGTGCAATTGTTACCGGGTTTGAAGAAGATCTTCATCTCAGGTTGGTAAAAGTTGTTTTCATTCCAAAAACTGGAAAGGACAACTATACCAATCCCAAAAGCTTTAGACCAATTAGTATGATGTCTTTCTTACTAAAATGTCTTGAGCGCTGTGTTGAACACCGCATCCGTAGTGAGTCGTTATTGTTACATCCTCTCTCTTCATTTCACCGTGCTTACCAATGTGGAAAATTGTCTGAGACGGCCCTGCAAAATGTGATAGATCGGATTGAGCGGGCCCTCAACATGAAAGAATACACTATTGGTATTTTTCTTGATATTGAGGGAGCTTTTGAAAACGCGACTTTTGACGGCATGTGCAATGCAGCAGGTCAGCATGTTGTGGATCCGGTTCTTGTTAACTGGATTCGCTCAATGCTGTCACATAGACTTATGATGGTATAAGCTGATTGTGGTCAATCTGTGACTTGCCGCGTGAATAGAGGATGTCCCCAAGGTGGCGTACTCTCTCCACTGCTGTGATGTCTGCTGGTTGACACTCTACTTGTCTCCCTAAATGAGTCGGGTATCTACACACAGGCCTATGCCGATGACGTTGCCTGCTTAATCACGGGCCAATCGGTCGGGTATATTTGTAGGAAAAACCAAACTGCTCTGAATATGATTGACTCTTGGAGCTGCTCAAACGGGCTATCGGTTAACCCTCTTAATACTGGTGTTATCCTTTTCACCAGGAGAAGGAAAATTGATGGTCTCGTTTTACCAGTACTCAGAGGAATCACTATTCAGCTATCCCAAGAAGTGAAATATCTAGGAGTCAATCTTGATACCAAACTTCTTTGGCGTTCTCATGTTGAGCTAAAGGTAACCAAGGCATTGGCAGCTTTTTGTCAATGTAAGGCTATTTTTGGCAAAACATGGGGCTTATCACCTTATAAAGTCTTATGGCTTTATAAGGCTATGATTCGACCCATCATCAACGAATAAAAAAAAATCTACTTACAATAACTCACCATAACTTCTACCATTCCATTTCCTTTTCCACCAACCATCAAACCATTACCTCAAGGGCGGGCGTGCATATCCTTCTAGCCATGTTACCGCCGGATTCACTTCACTCACACTACCATCCTCAACCCACCTCAAGCGTGAATTCACCAGTTTATCGAAGATTTCCTACTCTATGTATTCAATAATTTCTAACAACATCTATTCTTAATATTCGAAAAAAATTAATAAAAACAATCGAAATTTATATATATAAAAAAAATGAAATTATACTATCGAGATATAAATAAAAATATAAAGCAAGACGATAAAAATGTGTTTTCAACAAAAAAATCCAAGATAACATTAGCTTTCAGCAAGCCTCTCGAGACCACTAAGTTTATCGAATTATAAACTAACTAGCCTACTTAAAGAGTTCTTTATTTAGACAACCGTCGATAAAACACTACTCTCCCGTTCTCTGGCATTCGCTTCAGATTTACAATTACACTTTAAACTAACTTTATCAATAACACTACTACAAGAATTCACCTCCTTTTCTTTATTTCTTTACGTATTCTACTTAACCTATCTTAACCTAATCCAATCGACCAAACGATATAAAATCACACATACATTCGCTTATATACTTGTATGGATAAAAAGATAAATGGGTGAAGGGGTAAAAAAAAGGAATATCCAGCAGTTTTGTGATATCCTCACTACAAAAAAAACAAAGAACTTTACCACTTTGAATCAAGAAAAAACGCTATGTCTCACGAGTATTCCTTTCAAATCCTTTCTTAAAATTTATCCTCTGTTGGCTATCATCTCGTGCATACTCGTCATGGTTTCATTTGGATGTTACCATCAAACTTAATTACTTGGTTGGAGTTATCTATCTCCGGAATCTACAATCAATACCTTCTCTAATAATAATATTTTGCCCACATACCTGCAAATTTTATAACTTCCGGCTTACTTTCACTGCACTTTTACTCCTATTTCCATCCTAAGTATCAGCATTCACTCCAGAACATTCACTGCACATAACTTGTTCACACATATACTTTTTTCACGCCACTTTGAATTACCAACGGTTACACATTTTATTTCAGAATCTCCTCATCACATCTCCTACACTTCCTTTTATCCCTTTTTAATCTAACAGATTCTTATATACTTTTTCTTCAATCCGTTTAATTGGACGGGAAAATATCTAATTAGTTTTTCACTATTTACTTTTCATGAACCGCTTTTCCTTCTCAACTGTATTTTCATTAAATCAATATATATGTGCTTCAGATAAAAGGGGCTTTTTGTCTTATTTGTAGTTCTGAAGTTGTGCCTACCTACATAAATCAAATTGCGATATGACCAAGGTCATCTCTCATTTCCTTCCTTTCTACAGGTATGAAAATAAGTACTATCGATGTTTATGTGTGAATGAAAATTTGCTACTACCCAAACTACACAATATATTGATCCATTGCGCAATATATTGATAGTCAGCTGATAAGTGGCAAACTCACCACACCATGAAAAATTTAAAAGGCGGCATTACTGAAATGATACAAGGCATAACAGAGAAAAACAAGCATGGGCGAAGAATCAGTGCCGAAATATTTTAGTTTCATGTTTATTAATAAATGTTATTTTATCATTTTTTTCAGGCTTTATCATAATAATAAGTCGACCGCTTCAGTGGTAGAAAATATCCTTTCTGAGAGCACTGTTGCTAGAGCTAATTAAAAATATTTGAGAGTAACTTCAAATGGAAAAACAATACATAACATGGAAAATGCAAAATCAATCGAATCCATATAACTAATCACCTATTGCATTTTGAAAATTTTGTTCAATGCGTTTTTGACAGATTTTTATTTAATCTTTTGAAAAAAGAAAAATAAAATTAACCAAATGCAAAACTTGACCTTTTTTAAATCAAAAATAGTTTGGACTTTTTTTAAAAAAGGTGTTTTTTTGTATCAAAAGAAAGGTCAGGCCTTTAAAGTAGTACAAACGAGTGCGTTTAATAAAATAAAAATTTTACGGTAATCGTACAGTGCTAACCGCACGATTACCGTAATTACCGAGGGTTACGATTAACCGCTTTAAATGCTTTAAAATTTTTTTTTTCGACAAATACTAAAAATACACAAATTGGTATAATTCACACACAACCCCCGCTATATCATGTTTTATTACGTTCTACAATTTTACACTATAGAACTGTTTTTTACGTCAAGGTGTAGATCAAATTTATGCTTCACATTCATATTTACTAACTCTTTGATCCTTTTTTTTATTTCATAAAAATATCTGTATCTTTATCGCTTTAAATATAAAAGCTGTACTGATATTTTGACTTATGTAAATCGATAATTTAATAAATAAATATGTGACTATAGTCAAGTTTTTTAAAAAACTAATAAGGTTTACTTATATTTAATTCATAACATAACGAAGAATTATAAACCAATTTTCCAGATTTTAGAAAATGGTTCACGGTGTGTTTATACGCTTTGCTTTAAAAATCCGTTAAGGGTACATAGTTTATACTTATCTTTTAACATAGGAGAGAGAATGGGGGAAGGGTTTAAGCCCCCCAAAATCCCTCTTTTGCGTACGCGTCTGATGTGAACTGTGAAGGTCGAAATTCAAGGCATAAAGGATCATCATTTCAAACTATTTATGCTCTTTAAATTATTATTATTATTATTTATTTTCAAAAATCAATTCTATAAATAAACTTAAGAAATTAGGCCCTAACTACGATGGTCTTCAGCCCAGCTCTTTAAATTAAAAACATTCTTTTCTGAATAAATAAAAATAAATAAAATAAAAAATTGGGAGCGTACTGTAATATTAATATCTAAGAAATTAAGTTCAACAGAATAGTTATCGGGTTCAAAATCGCTATGATTGCCTCCAGAAACGTTTTCTTCTTGAAAAAGATAGATTCAATATCAAATAAAATGTGCGTTTGTGCAGTGACGCCATTATTGTTGTTTTTTTCTCTGCTGCTTATTTTTTATGTAGCCCCTTGGGCTTTGAGAATCATATTCATCTCCCAAGTGTCAACAATTTACTAACTCGAGTACTTTGATACCATTTGGCACAGGCTCAAAGCTTATGAATGCAATATTTCCTAAATTAATGGCTACATTAATTGTATTTTTATTAGAAGTAAGATCAATAAAAGATTTGCAGAAATCAATTTCGAACAAAATGTGCCTTTGTGCAGCGACATTATATTTGTTTCTGTGCTGCTTATCTGCAGTGCTCGTCTTTTGTTTATATCATCTGTCAAATATTCATGGAGCCCCTTGGACTACATAGATTTTTGACAGTTATATTCACCTCACAAGTGTGAGGTTCTTAAATGGAAAAAAATAAATTTCATGTACTTATTTCGAAAATTAAAAAAAAAATGTAAGGAATCGTTTACCCACGATGAGACTTAAAATTTATGGAATAAAAGGAGCATTTTTGAAAAAAAAAATCATTGTTGAAAAACTAGAAATTAAAGAAACTTTAGTCAAAAACTGATTTAATGTTTTTAACCCTAGAAAGTTAAATTTTACGAGCCCAATTTGTTGTTTTTGTTTTTTGAATTACGTCTAATTGTAAAGTGTTTAAAATCAACCAACTGCACTAAAAATAAGTTTTATTGTTTTTCTTTTTCTACTTCAAATAAGTCCTTAAAAAATGCCCAATAAAACTTCATACCTAGAATTTAAAAACCAAATAAAAAAATGTTTCTTTTTTTTAATTTAACACTAAAACCAATTGTCCTCAAATTTTTAACGTTAGTCCTAGGAGGTGTATCTGTAGGGTCTCCTAAAATTTAATTGTTGTGAAAATTGTCAACATCGGAAAAAACGACGTTTACCATTCCTAAATGTAATGTCTTCAAAAAGCAATATCAGGAGGAATATTCATACGAGTATAGAGTACGCTCGGAATTCTTCAGTAGCCTAAGAACAAACTACTTAAAAATTAAGAATTCTTAAGATTTTTGAACAGTTTTTAAAATCAACTTTTTTTCAAGAAAAGCTCCTTTTTAGGCGTTACAATGCCACATAACCGCTGCATTTATTAATTACTCTGTATAACAAATTTTTTAAAAGTTTTTGCAGCATGAATAAAAAAAAGTGGGCGTGAAAGAGGGATTTATACTGACCAACTTTCCCCACTAGAGTCATATTCTAGAGGGTTTACAAAATTTTTTAAACGCGATTGATTTCTCTGAAGGGCTACCTTGGCCATGGGGACAGTTTAAAACATCATAATTTGGGAATGGAACATCCGATTTGGATTTTTCGAGAGGTTTCGACAAGTACACATCAAGATCTTTCTAACAAGCATATCCCTCTAGTTCCCAAATTTTTGATTGATTTAAAAAAATTAGGATTGATAAATTTTGATGTAAAAAGCATAAATCTGATCTCAAAACCCTAAAAACTTAATGGGATTGGTTTTATGAAGCCGGAAAGGTTGAATGCCTAAAAGTATTTGTTGTGGAAAAACTTTTTATCAATTTAAACAATATAACAAAAAACTATTAAGGTGGTAACTACACCCGTTTTGATAAAGGCTGTCCAGAGACACGCTTGGGAGCTTGAGGGATAGGTTATGATGTTTTAAACCAAGCTTCTCCAAAAAATCGCATTTTAAAAATTTTTTAGACCCTCTAGAATATGACTCTAGTGAGACAAGTTGGTCAGTATATGGTGCTCTTTCACTCTCACTTGCTTTTATTCATGCTGCAAAAAGTCTGTTGTGCAGTGTTATTTTTCTAAGCTTCATAATCGTTTTAAATAATTAAAGGCGTTTTAAATATTTTAGAAATACAAACATTATACACAGTAGCATTTTTGTTTTTTGGTAAAAGCACTAGAAGCGAGAAGACCAATTGAGCAAAAATTAATTTGAAACCTACTCAGAGAACTTTAGTCAAATCTTAAGATTTTAGGAAGTTACATACAAGTCAAAAATTGCTTAAGTTTTCTGGACAATTAAGATTTCCGAACTTAAGAATTCTGAGCGTCCGCTGTATAACGAAATTCGGTGAGTTATAAATAAAGTATTTCGTGCAAAGAAGAATTGTTCTAACGGAATGTATAGGGTATTTAAAGTTCAGCCGCGCTCGAACTTAGCTTTTAATTTTGTAATTTCATATATTTCTACTAAATGGACTCGACTTTGACGGTAAAAGTAATATTTCACTAAATCACTTCATGAATCTTTGCTCCGTGATAAAAATATTGTTCCAAAGCTTCATGAGCGGTTTACAAATAAAGCAACAAAAACTGATAGAAAATAAGAACGACTATCTAAAAGTAAATTAAGTAACATGGTTAAGGGAAGTTATCTCTTTCATAACATAGAATTAAAATGGTTGTTTGGGTTGAGGAACCAAAGACATTCAAGGTATAACTATGGAAATGTATTATTTTGCAACAACAATTTAAAAATTAATCTTCCAAGCATTGCTTGCCTCTTGCAGTGATGTCTGCAGAGTTTGATTCTGAATTCAAACTGGACCATATTTGATACTAAAATAAAATTGAAATGTGCTTTTTTAGAAAAGTTTTAGGAGGACGAAAGAATATTATTTTTTTAACTTAACTTTACCTTTAAACGCAAACAAAGTTTTCAATGTCAGTGTTAGCGATTTCTCGAGGACCGCTTAACTGATCAAATTAAAATTTGGTGCACACCATTTAATTCAATTAAACTGCCAGTTAGTTTTTCCAAAATCAATAGATTAAACAATTAACTGACATAACAGCTTTTAATTTCTGGTTTCGATTGAGGAAAAATTCTTGTAGCACATATTTTTTGTGCCTTCTAAGTTGACGTCCGCCCTCAATTTTGAAGTTTAGATTTAAAAATGAGTTTTTGGTCTGTTTTGCCTTTGCCAACGAATTTGGGCATAAACAAACACACATACCAAAATCATTTTTTTTACAATCGTTTAGTTCCAACGATCCCCATCTTACGAGGAGCACAGGAAAAGTTATTTCACTAAAAATGTGTTGGAAGTACTTATTCTGACATTACACAGATTACATTGGACAAATGCAAAAAATGAAGAAGAAATGTAAAATAGAATTTGGTGTTTTTGCTAAATATAATACATAGAATAATAGTCTTATTTTTATAATTATAGTTGATAGAGCTACATTTCTGAAACAAAAACAGTGCATACCATTTTGACTAAAGAGAAGGTATAGTAAAAGTAATAATAAATCCATTGCGTTTTAATGCTGCTACCACTCCTACTTCTCTCTATGTATTTTTATATGTATGTGTGTGTGTATATATTTTATGAGCTTAATATGCTGCCAAGTATAATCCAGTAAGCTATGGTTGCCAGTTGAGATATTATATTATCCTTTTTAATGAGTGTGTAATCCTTTATGGGTAATTAAATCCAAATACGAGTAGGAAGAAGATGAGATAAATGTCACTTTCAATGGTGTTGGCAATGGTAGAATGGTATCCGTAATACGATTTCTGTGTTTCTAATAAATTTATTATCATTTCACTTTTTGTTATTGTTATATTTTAGCTTTCTTCACTTTCTTTTCCCTTCCCTTGAGGAAGAATTAAGATAATTGAAATATTTTCATTTATTCACACATTATAAAATTTGTTTGCTTTCTGGTTTAAAGTGAATGCCCAAGATGACATCATATCTATAACTACCGAAGCAACAAAGTTTCAGCAGTTTCCACATTACATCACCAACAACAATAACATCAAGGACGACTGCGAAGCGATGGCGATTACAACATTGCCGCCGACATATCCTCGAAACACGAAATTCCAATTTCAAATAAATTTGTCATCATCAACACAAGAATAACATGAAAAATGCGTTGGCGCGCGACCGCACACACACACGCGTTGGTACTTTTACACATACATACACGTGCACTATAAGAGTACCCACAGCAATTGCAACAACTTTTGCATCGTTATCCGTTGAGCATCCTTTTGACTATTCGAAATCCTTGAATTTAATTACGATATGTGGATTTTTTTTTGCACTTCCACTGCGCCATGGTCGTGCATTGCACTCGACTATTGAATCGAAACTGAATGCCGATTACCACGAACGTCACCGATGTGCAAAAATGCGTCCAAATACCGAAGGACGACGCAGGACGTGAGATCTTTATTATATCTGTGTGTGAAGAATAAAAAAATACAAAAAAAATTGTGCTAAGGTTTTTGAGGTACCTTGTCACACCGTAGAAAAAGACGTTTAAATCTCGACAATATCAAAAATATACTGAAGCTACTTTGTATCCTGACATATCCTTTATTTTGTTAATTCGAATGTAGTTCCTGCTGAAGAAACATGTTTCTATGCAAATTTCGTGTGGCAATCAATCGAGACTCGAAATGATGTCATGCTATGCAATTGTAGCAAAATGTTGCATGAGGACACTGTCGCAAGTAGGATGATTAAAGAAAGAACTATTTGAGGGGTAAACGAGCAATCGTTGTTGAAAAATTCTAACGAAAAGCTTTCAAGCTTTATAAGGTTCTTGTAGAAACTATGAGTTACCCTTATTTTTGTTTATATTTGTATACCAGTTAAATATATTTGTATTTCGAATATTGGTTTGCTATAATTCGAATATGTTCTTTAGTAATACTTAAAAATTAAAGCGATATTTCAAAGAGGATATTTATAGCAGTTACTATAAAAGTAATAATTCTTGCAAAAAGCGTATTTGTTCTGTTGCACGCATATTTCATTTTCGAATGAAAATATTGAAAATATTTACTAAACTTTTAAGGCAAGTAAAATAACACCGGTTATATCCAAGTCCCTGAAGATTATTTTCGTTCAATGCAAATTTAAGCTTTCATTGTTGAGATTGTGCATATTGTTGTTTTTAACTGATTGCTGTTGAAATCATAGAGCGAAAATTATTCTTAGTCACTGCCCTTCAAGTTAAAACGATCCAACAGCTTAGATAAAATCTTTGACTGTTTAAATATGTTAAAACAAACGACTTTAACTACTCTGTCTAGTTAATCAGTCCGTACTATCTCAAATCCAAACAAGGTATATAATCGGAATAAGATAATTATTCGTGTACGCTACAGCCATAGGGGCACGTCTTAACACCTGCATGAATAGGGAAATGAAGGAAATCCATATGAATTTTATGTTTGAAATGCCGCAAATGTAAAAAAGTGTGTTCAGAACTAATACTCGCTTCACTTCTTATAATAGTATCGTCGCTAGTATTTGCGCTTGCGAAAGTAAACGAGGCTTGTTCGTTCGTTTATTTCTTAGATAAATATTACAAAATAATTAGAGTATTACAATAACTGTAAGGGTTAGAAATACTGAATACTTATAGCAGTGAATTTGCTTCCACTCAAATTATTGATTTCCTTTCATAATATCACTTTTGTGTATACATCGGGTTAACCTTGACTGGGATATGCATGCCTAGCTGGAACAAGCACAAGACTTACCACGGCCGATAGCTGACGTGAAGATTGAGTTGATTATAACTATCCCTATTTGTAAGTACTTTTAGATATATGTATATTAAGGGGACATTTCCATTCCATTGCTGTAGTCGAAAAAAATGAAAACTCCACAATAGTAAAACAAAACAAAAATACGATAGATAGGGACTTGAAATTTTTTTATTTTATAATACATCTAATATTTAAATTATTTTTTTTTTAAATTTGGTTCAATAGTTTTCCTATAGATGGCATCCAAAAGAAATCGTCCTTTTGTTCGGCGGTTAGAAAACCCACAAATTTGAAAAAGTATGTTTCGAGAAAAACGCGTTTAAAAAATCGTGCAGCTGTCGCGCGACTATGAAAAACCATATTTTTCTATAAAATTTTAGATACGTATTCTAGGCACTTTTTATGCAAAAAAAAATAAATTTTTTAGATACGAACAATTGGCATGCCTCCTTAAGCAAATGTAGTTAGAAGGAAGTGTTCGGATTATGCTAAAAATATGTTAACACTATGTGGTACAACAAATGTGATCTCTCCAGAGTACTGTGACTAATTTCGTTTTGGGCCTCAACGACAATTTTATAGAGGTAGTTAAACTGCAACTATATTTTGTAAAAAACAAATTTTAATATTGCGAGCTTTCACACCCACGTACGCTCTAATGATAGAAACAAATATGGAAGATGGATGTATGTACACCTTGGACTTAGACACATTAGATATGTCATTTAAAACACGACGAGCAAAGACTCCCCCAATACTTTATCAAAAATTTATGATTAAGAAGATAGCTTGGTTTAAAGACCTCGATATTTTAAGTAGAGACCACAACATAAGCTGGGATGCGGAGAGAATGGAATCAAAACAGAGACATACTAGAAGGAAAGCATCACAGGCTAATTTACAATTTATTTTTAGTTATTTAACACGGCAGATTTCTAAATTATTGGAGTCTAACTGCGCTTTTTATACTGCTTCCTTGATCCGTATAACATGAATTCGCACAATTACATATTGAAAAAAAATTAACAATTTTGACGCAAGCGATTAAGTATGGGTTAAAAGTTTAAAGTTAGTAGTTACTTCTTAATTGGTAAGTTTCATTATTGCAATTTTTTGACGACATTTGCCAAAGGTGAACTTGATTTTACTCGATATGGGTTCACTAAAAGTTAATTTACTAATGTAAACATAGCTCGATTTGAATAATTTTTGTATTTTAAATAATTACCGCTATCTGGAAAATCCTAACGGGTGAATTTAAAAATTCGTAAAAAAAAGTGCTAAATGGTTACTTTAGGCGCTTGGGGTGGCTTTAGGTTCAGTTGTATCAAAAAACTGGGTACACTATTCGCTTTACATAGGTATACTTAAATATCTGAAAATCTTTTATAAGCAAGTTGAATGTTTTTCCATACAAAATCCACAACCTATTATAAAACATCCTTTAAAATCACTCTTTTCGGAGTAGCGCATCCAGTTTTCGCAAAATTTAATTTTTTTTTAATTTTAATTGGTTTTTAGCACCCTATTTTCATATTCTGATGTCACAAAGAAGATCTGAAATTTTTTAGCAAAATGTATGGAGCAAATAAGCCATCTAGTGTACATACACACATACCACTTTGATCAAAAAGTTCCCGGCATAACCACCGTGTGGCGCTCCCATCGTTCCGATTTGAGTTCTGTTTTTTTTTTTTTTTTTTTTTTTTTTAAGTTGGTACATCTGATGTTAATATTCCCTCTAAATCTTAGCGTCATAGCTTTGGCATTAGCAAAAGTTACGTAGCCAAGAGTACATCTATCTCTGTGTGTGTTGGCGATTTTTTACAATTTTAGAAATGGATTTAAATTTGCAACAAATAACTTGTATTAAATTTTGCGTAAAAATCCGATCCCACGTTCATCAAAAGGATCATTACTGGAGACGAGACGTGGGTTTATGAGTACGACACGCAATCCAGACATCAGGCAAGTGAATGGCGTTCACCAAATGAGCCGAAACCAAAAAAAACACGTCGTTTTCAGTCCAAAAAGAAGGCAATGCTCACGGTTTTCATGGATTACAACGGTGTAGTGCATCATAAATTTTTGCCAGAAGGCCAGACAGTAAACAAAGAGTATTATTTGGGCGTTATGAGACGTTTGCGTGAAGCAATTCGCCGAAAGAGACCAGAATTGTGGACAGAAAACTAGTGGATTTTGCACCATGATAACGCACCGTCGCACAGTGCCCATTATTCGTAATTTTTTGACGAAAAATGCAATAAACACCATTCAACAGCCACCGAATTCACCTGATTTGGCTCCCTGTGACTTCTTTCTGTTCCATCGAGTTAAAATAAAACCATTACGGGGAACGCGTTTCAGCAGCCGAGAGGAAGTAATGGAAAAATCGCAGGAAGCATTGATGGACATACCGAAAACCGAATATAAAAAATGTTTCGAAGATTGGATCAAGCGCTGGCATAAGTGTGTTGCAGTCGATGGGGATTACTTTGAAGGGGACAATATAGATTTAGATAAATAAACTTGTATTTTTAATTTTCTGAATAAATTCCGGTAACTTTTTGATCAAGGTGGTACATAAACAAATTAGAGAGAGAAGATATAAACATGGAATTCCCTTAGCATTACTAAGGGAACTATCTCGGTTTTTCGATACGATAGTAGTTTTTTCAGTACACTTTGAGGTTCCGAAATTCGTCAGTACATAAGTCAGATTTTCAGTACAATTAATTCTTTTTATATGATATTATTTCAAAGAAAATAAAACTGTGCTACTTTTCTTGTGTTGTTATCGATTACAAAGTGCAACACGGGAAATTTACAAGGGTTTAGGCCTATATAGTTATTGGATTGACCGTAAAAAACTTCACACACACAAGACTAAAAAGCAGAAAATGATAAAGCAGAAATAAAAAAAATTTTAATATACCACGTTTTTAAAACAGACTAAAAAGTATACAATAATTTCTTAATATAACCCCATACAGGTTCATAACGCCATACAGATTGTCCTGAAAATTTGTAATCGGGAATTTTAATAGGTAAGAAAATACTTGTATGATTTAAAACAAAAAACGTGGGTCGCATACAATTGGAAATTGATGGATTAATAGTTCACCTTAGCTACCAATTTTCTTTCTAACCATAAGCGTCCCACGCTTTTCAGTATCAAATAAAAAAAATAAAAAACATTTCTAAATCAAAACAGCAATTTAAATGACGTACACTGTTTTTACAATGTTACTCCTTTTCCATAGTTCATCAATGAGCTTTTTATTTAAAACTGAAAATTTTGAAAAGTTAAAAATTTTTATGTGGTAATTTTAGAAATATTGGAAAGGTCAAATTTTAAATAGTTGTATCTAATTACGTCATCTGATGCTAACACATTTGTACTTACGTGAAAAATTAAATCCTAATTAAAATTCTAAGCTTATAATTTATTTTAAATAGATTTGTTTAGCCTATACCTAATACATGATTTTGTATTTAATCTACATTTAAAATGTTATTTGATTTTGTAAACAATTTTCGATGTTTTTCTTTTTCAATGTAGGCAATCACTACTATGTCGAAAATATCTAAAAATATTATACTGTCAACAAAAACGTACACATACATACTTAAATAAGTATCGAAAGTACCTACGTAAAGTACTTATGGTATTACGCGCGTTTTTACTACAACAATAAAGACAACAACACCAAATATAATAATAACTAGTAGCAAAATTCTCTAGGGGAGTGTCGCCAGGGTTGGAGCATATTTTGACTTTTGCTCATAACTTTCGTTGAATGCCGAATTTTTATTAATTTGCATATCGTTGGAAAGATCTCACAAATTGCAATGTTTTTGCTGAACATTAAAATATAATTAGAATAATAGTTCAGGAGTTATGGACATTTACAAAAAATTAAAATTGTAGTCACGGTCGGAATACTGCTGTCAGTGTCGGAGAAAATCAATAAGAAATACAGAAATATGATTGAAAATAACGTGAAAATTAAAGAAAAAGGAAAAATTACACTTGAAAACCGGGGAAAGAGACTTGAAATCAAAATAGAAATCCCTCTGTGTGAATTTTAAACAAAATTTGTTTTTTTTTTTATACACACACGATACGATAAAATTTCACGAAAAACATACACGGGTAAAAAAATTTATCCAGAGTCAAAACGCATTGCACTGCACTGCTCCGACCCTGAGAACACACGTCATTTAGCGTCGCATTATTTACTGCATATTCGCGTGATGCAAACACCATGAAATGCTACATATTTCCTCTTCTTAAACCTAATTGAATAATTTTTTAAATTTAAATTAATGCACTTTTTCTGGCACTGTAAATAAGTTTTTACTCTTCTTTTAACACGCGGCCACGTAATACTTACATACATTTCACGTTCTGAACTCGAAATGATCGAATTGATGAAACATGAAAAGTTTGCTTTCGTCATGACAAACAATACTGTATATTAACTTAACGGACGCCAGTGAAATATAACTGAAAAACGGCACTGTCCCGACCCTGACAGCATCCCGACCATGACGACAGTACCCTACTTAAAATTTATACATATTAATTGCGTAACTTTTAATTTTAAACTATTATTTAGAAAAAGAGGATTTGTAAAATATATGAATGTGAATATGTTGGCAAATAGATATACATATGGTAAATATATGTTCATACACCCAGTAAAAAACTACAAAGCTCGTATGGAAAAAAATTTATTCTAGAATTCATTCCGAACTTGAAGCAATTGATTGATTTAAATATAATTAGCTTAGCTTAAATATATATAGCTTTCTAGGTAATACATTGAACATCGAATTATTCTATTTTATTCTGCACCACATTGTAATGTATCAACGAATCAATCCATAACTTTGTACTGCCGTTCAATCGCACCTATTTCTGACTCATAGGCTTAGTACTGAAAACTCAAATTATTTATTATATTTCAATTAAACTCTACAAAATGAAGCTTTCTTGATTGAAATCTAAATATATAAACTAAAGTTGAATCAGCATCAATGGGTTCTGCGCAGGAACGTCAACAACAAGGCCCCGGGACTAGATGGGATTACCAACATTGCAATTAAAACAGCAATCAACACCAAACCGGAGGTATTCGTCAAGTTTTTCTACACTTGAAAGAGAGCGTATTTCCAGACCAATGGAAACATCAACGATTGATGCTCCTGCTAAATCCAGAAAAGCTATAGGACGAACCGTCATCATATCGCAAGCTTTGCTTGTTGAACACACTTGGTAAAATCTCAAGAATCGCTTGAGAAACCGGGAAGTCTTTCAACGTTCCAGTTGCTATTACTAATATATTAAGCATTACTCTTGAGGCTTTTAGTGGGAAACAGTGGAGATTCGGCAAGAAAAAGTATTTCAGTATTGCACTCGCTACGCCGGATATAAAAAACGCCTTCAACTTTGCGAATTGGCTTCAGAATATATTAGGTAAAATGAACAAAAAGAAAAGTTAAAAATTGTCGAATTTGAATGTAAAATATCGCGAAAACATAACGTGCTGAGTAAAGCTAAATATGTCACCGAATTCTACGATCGAAAATTAAGTTAACGTGTCTTGGCTTTCCGCTGTGTTTGTTGACACCTCTACAGTGTTATGAGTGAATTGCAACGTTTCGAGGTACCGAATATCTATTACAAATAATCTAAGATTACTTCAAACACAGAGTGTTATATGACACGGATGACGACGTGAAGAATTACGAGATCAAAGGTGGCATACCGAAAGGTTCCATGCAGGGTCCAACATTGTGGAACGCAATATACTATGGAATACTATGGAAAGAGGCCACGCTCGTCGGATATGCTGATATCGCTATGGTAGCAGTTGCCAAACACCAGGACTTACTACAGGCTATATTTAGATATGTAATTACGAGGGTGAGAAGATGGCTGAATAGCTTAAAATTGGAGTTGGCAGCCCAAGAAAGTGCGCGAAGAACTGGTAATAGCAGCTGGTGATCATTGCATTATCTCGCAGTCACATCTGAAACACATAAGGGTACTAATTCGGTTCAAGGACAAAATGATAAAGCCGTCAGTGATAAAGGGGCATTCGCTCGACTTACAGGCTCAGTGCAGTTATCGCACGGTGTCGGATGACGCCAATTGTGTTTTTTTTTTTATTATTATTTTTTTTTTTTTTTTTTTTTTGGCAGCAAAGGTGGGAGCAGTCCGAAATGAGACACTGCTTCTTTAAAATATTTTCTAACATAGCAATGTTCAAACAGGAAGAAGTACTTAGATTATAGTACAGTCATTATAAAGATTTTCATCATAAAAAATGTAATCTGAAATTTTCCTTCACTAACTGTTAGTGGGGGTATGATGGATGGAAAAACCACAAGAATGAGTCCTGGAGTTGCATAGGAACATTCCCAAAAAACCCCGCCCTTTGGTGAAAAAAGCCTTCCTTTACTAATAACTGGTTAACCGTTAGAGATATCAAAAAAATTTTACTACAAAAAAATGCTTGAGTAATTTTCTAAAAAAAGTTACTTTGTAATTTTTTCGTATACGGCATAGTTTTTGAGATATTCAATATTTAAAAAATTGCAAATTTTGTACCGCGGAAGCACGCACATTTTTTTTATTTGAAATTTTGCGCGCGCACCCTATAGGAAAAATTTAATTACTCGAAAACCAATCAGACTACGGTGGTTTTAGTCAGTAGGAATCCAAGATAACTGTAGATCTCCAGCTTAAACCTTTAAGCTGGAAAATTGATATACAAGCATATATATGTGCCGTCAGGCCCGACGAGAGGGGGGTGGGTCGGATGGGATTCCCACCGGGGCCGTAGTTTTTAAGGGGGCCCGGATTTCAATCCAAATCCTGAAAATTGAATTACAAACCATGAAAATTATTTATCGGGTTAATCATCTATCAATCATGAAGACATTTTGCAGACGGGTCCGGGCCCTATATTCGAAAAATGTTTGTTATGTAGAGTTGGAAAAAAAAACTTTATACAACGAATTTGCTCATGCCAGATTTGTTTGAAAAGCTTCAGAATATCGGAATGAATTCACGAAGTTTAATAAATATATCTGGCGACCAATGGGTTATCACCACCGAGCCCGAATTTTCTCTTGACGGTCCTGTGTGCCGTAATTTAACCATTTGATATATGATCTTTGTTTCTTAATCGAGATAATTCTGATTTGTTATCGGTAGGCAACGGTTTTACAATCGCTGATTGTCAGTATAGATACAAAATTGATGCAAGTTCAGTAGCCGTGTTAAATAAGTTGACGTTGGCCGCTAGTAAAATGGATGTTAATATTTGTCACTGAAACGACATAGTATACCGAAAATTCTAACTCATTCTACTATCTAGAATGGGTTCTAAAACCAAAATAGTTTTTTTCCAACTTAATTATATTTAAGAATAAATAATTTATGGCTGGGTACGTAAAAACATATGCATACATATTACAGTTACGAAACAACATGAATGATAGCAAAATCCATTCAAACATTTAATTATAAATGTGTCTATGTGTGCGTATTGGTACTCTCATATCATTTTCAATATTAATGAATCAAATGTAACTAAATTGCAAAATTTTAGAAGAATTTTTGATATTTCCTGAGTTTGCAATGCACAAACATTTTATGTACGTACATACATTTAAATTTGAGTATTTGTATTTTTGTGTGTCAATTTAGAAATTCCAAAATGGTCATAAGTACGATTTAGAGCGAGCAAATGCGGTTTGCATACTAATGGCTCGTTTTAATTATGAATGCGAACACTTTGGTTGGTTATTTTTAAAGCATCATTTTTCAATTTCATATGCAAAGCGGACTTTATTTTTAACTAGTATGAGAAATTCAGAACAATTTTGCAATAAAAAATTAAACTAAGGCTTAGTGTTACGTTACCAATTGTAATTTTAATAAATCTATAATTTTTGCTTTCGTAGCAATGCAAAACTGAATGTAGCCCTTTAGACTTCAACTTATATAAAAATAAAAACCTCTTCATTAATTTTTGTCATTTTCAACGTTGCCGTTTTAATTGAGTGTAAGAGAAAAGTTACTCTTTCCAGGGGAGTTAACTAACTTGTACGTTTGGTGCAGGTTTTAATAAAACTATTTTCCTTTTATTTTGAAATAATTTTATCGGAAATATTTTATTTGCAAAGAAGGCTTAAAATACTTTGAAGTTTTAGTTGGCTTATTCTAAATTAATTTATAGGAAAACATTGTTATTAATTTAATTTCTAACAAAACAAACAAAAGATGTGTGTATTTACTTCTGAGTTTGAATTAACCATGGATTTGAGACGAACAATGTTCTTCTTTTATACGTCCACACAGTAGGATGAATAGGTGGTCACCGTGGCCTAATGGTTAGTGTGTTGGACTGTTATACAGGGGTGCCCGATTTCAAATATCGGCACGCTCAAAAATCAAAAATAGAATAAAACGACGACCCTTAAAGGATTAGATGGTCTACTAAAAATATCTATTAGGCCGGAACTTGTACAGCATAGATTTCCGATAGTTGGCAGGGTACTGAAATCTTTACATGGAGTAGTATATTATAATGTTGATTGAAAAAACCTTTTGAATTAAGAAATCATTTCTGGCTTTTAATCTTTTAAATACCTACTTTTTTGCTTCTTTAGGAAGCGGTAAAAAATTTAAGTAATATATAATAAAAAAATAATGCAATAATATTTTCGCTTTCTTTTATTCCTTTTGATTTTATTCTGTTCATCGTATCGTAGGATCTTTTTGCCCCCTATACTCATAGCTCTATGCCTCGCTTTCATGTATACTGTTTGTATAGATCGAAAACGAATTCTCCAAAGGCATCATACAACATTTCCATTCCCAGCCATTCGCTCAACGTATGCAAGCTAGTGATCAATATTTTGGGTAGCGGCGTAATTTCACAGACATCATCAATGATTTGAATACGCTTTAAGAGACTAGCATGCGCCTTCAACTGCCTTTCCAGTTGCTCCGAATCCAATGTTATGGTGCCGACATAATTATCAAATAGCATAAAACACTCTACATTGAAACGTGTCCTGTTGTTTGGGAAATCTCTGTCGATTTCTGATGGCGGCTTCCAACACAATTCGGGGCGAATGAAAATTTTAAATTTATATTTTTCTGCCAAATTAAAAAAATTATGCAGATCCTTTTCAGCAGGCTCACAAGTGTTATTGATGCGATCAATTAAGGCGACAAGACGCACGCCATTTTTTGGTTCTTCCTTTTCTATGACACGTTGCTTAAATTCGGTGATTTCTTTGCTGCTGTCACACGATAGCATGTTGTGTTTGCTGCTACAACTCGTCCGAATGGAACTATTTTTGGGGTAGCAACAATCACCACTAAGACTTTTCATGAGGCCAGCTATGATCGCCGTATTTATGGCTACTGTTTTCAGATCAATGTATTTATTGCCAATTATTGTGGAGTACTTATCAAACACCTTACTCGTCTTTATATCGCCCAATTCCTGCTTCGTAATGCTGGTCATGCCTAAATGATTTTCACTTTTTCGATCGATTACATGCAGCTTGTACAGGCTGCTGTGCCTGCTGGACGGTGTAATCAGTAACACAATGTCCGGCGGCCAAGCGTCATGCTGTAGATTGTGTATAATTTTATCAAGTGCCGTTTCGGTGAACTTCTCCTCCAAGTGAACACACTTCTTCGTACATTGTTCAACGTTAACTACCCGCTTTGATATGATGGGCAATGCTGATTTTTCTTTTGTTGTGGTTGCATTGCGTATAGTGCGTCTCTTTCGCAAAGGACTCGTGCCTCTTTCACGATCACGCGCTTTTAAGATCTTGTTACATAATTTCTGTATATGCTCTCCCATTTTGATTTTTTCTGATTCGATTTTTGTACGGATGTTAGTTGAGAATGAATGGCTGGTTGATTTGTATGGATTTTGATTGTGAGATTTTTTTTATTGAAGTGATTCCATAAGTATAGGAAATGCTGGAAAATGTTGCGAAATGGAAGAAAATATAAAAATTTTCTATTTGAAAGCAACAGAAATAATTTTATTTCGACTTTGTGTCAATATCCCGAATCTGTTGAATTGACATTTTAACTACAAATAAATACACAGGCTTATTTATAAAAAATAAATATATCGTTGGCTTAGAGTGAAAAAGAACTAAGTCCACTTTTTATGAAAATTTTGATTTTAATGCAGTAAAAAGAATTATGTATTTATTTCGTTTTTACTAATTGTTTGACATTGATACGCAAAAATGCCGAGTCCGTAGTTCTCAAAATCACACACAAAAAATAAATAACGATTGTTCATTTCAATCAAATTGCGCGATCTCGGTTTTCTGCTTAATTTTTCGCTGAATTTTTTTTTTTTTTAGCTATATTTACAGTAAAAAAATGTTCGAATGTAAAATTAAAAAAATGGGCTTAGTACCTTTGCACTCTAAGCTATCGATGTGAGTAAAAAACGAATCGTTAATACTTATAAGCTCAGTAATACTAGTATACGGCTTAGTATACTTACAGTTACTGAGTAATAGACTAAAATATTGAAAAGCTTGAGCACAATTGCTCGCCTTAAGTGAGGAACAGAATGTGAAGCCAAAGCATGAAGTAACAGTCTGTTAAAGGTAAAATGTATACATTTTCACTCAGCGACGCGTTTGTGATACACTTTGAAAGCAGCTTTTTTTTATTTTGCACCTGGGAAACGCACCCATTATGTTTTATTACAATGAAAATGTATATATTTTACTTTTAACAGATTGTTACTTCACGCTTCAGCTTCACATTCTGTTCCTCACTTTAATATAAATTGTGTATTAGAATGTTAGTGGCTGTTCACACGGGCACAAGCATGGACGCCTGTCTGAAAGAGAGATAAAAAAGACAAACGAGTTTCTGCCAAATGAAGAAAGGAATTAAAAATCGCAAAAAATTTTGTATGGCCAGTTTCCAATTTTTTTTAATGAGCATTTGAAGTTTGAGAGATCCAGGTGATTCCTGCTATTTTTTTTTTAATTCAGTTTTTTTTTTTTTTGGCCATAATTCGAAAGGAGTTAGGGATTTATTCATACTCATCAGCAAAGTTGTTCAGATTGACTTGCTCTACAACTTTGTTATACATACTACGTCGCCTACGAAGTAGGTTAGGTTAGGTTGGAGTGGCTGTCGAGAGACACACTTAGGCCTGAACGACCTATTGTGATACCACAGAGTTGGACCTACAGTTTAACACCAATTCCGAACGGTGGTGTGGCAATTTTTTATCGGCTTGGTGGTTTTGCCATTACCAACCAATGTGTGTACTTGTACACTATCTTATAATTCTCATACACTTCATATTGATAGTGAATATAAGAAAGTAATGAAAATTAACCACCAGACGAAGACGGGAATCGAACCCGAACCTCCCAGATGAAAGTCTACTGCACTATCCAGTAGGCTATCGAGGTCGCTTACGAAGTAAAATGCGACAAATTTGCTACGAACTTTGCAATTTTTCTTTATTTTTGTACAGGAACTTCAATTGAACATAAAGAAAAAATTAAAAAGTGACCAAATCAATCTTTTGCGCTTTTTTATCACTATATACCGCTCTATATATTTTCTGCAAGACTCGAGCTAAGAAGGTAAAAAAATCACAACGGTATTTTATGAACTCTTCTCGCGAGAAGAATAAGTGTCGTAACTACATTCTATGGAGCGGGAGTTCATTGAAAACTTTAAACGTGATTTTCTCAAACATTTTTTGACTTGCTGCAGTCTTGCAGAAAACGAGCGAGAAGTCTACCTTTATATGCTGCTTAGCTAACGCCCAAAAAAAATGTCGCTCCTATCTTTTTTCGGACCAAAAACAGTATATTTCTATCAACAATTTTTAAAAAACTGTAAATCGATTTGAAAAAAACTGTATATTTCGCGGTATGAATTTTTTTCAATGAAAATTAACAAGGAAAGCAATTTATCCATCATCTAAATCATCTTCGTTCTCCATGTTCATATCCCCTTCGGTAGTTGTATAGAATTTGTGCTTGGAAAAAATTTGACGAAGCAATTCCGGCTTTGCTATGAGGTATTTATAGAAATCAACGCATGCATATTTCAAGTTACATTTGACGATAATAGAATCGCCTTCAATGTTTCCACTTCTTTCAAAAGTATAATCGCAACGAGTTGCCATTGTTCTCTCAGACGTTTTGCATTGCGATTGAAAAACTTTTATATTTTACCACGTTTATATCAACTCGCTTTCAATGGTGTCTGTCTGTCAGTCTGTTCGGTACAAATTTTGCAATCGATTTTTAACTAACTTCCCGATGAGCTAGAGACCTGAAATTTTAAATATAGTTCAGAACTGGAAAACAATGCAATATGAAGTATCTAAAATATATATAAATATAATAATATTTAAAATATTAGCATCGGAAGTTTTTCCATTTTTTTCATAGATCAAAGCATTGAATTAATCGTTGTTAAAATCATTGCTTTAGCGGGAGTAGAATATATGTATATGTGTATACATACACAAATTCAAAGACAAATGAGAGAGAGAACAAAAACAAATAATAACGAACTTTTCTTTTTCGTTTTGTTCCGCTTACAAAGAGTATAGATTGTAAAGAGATCGCAATTTGCTCTTGCTGGAATCGAAACAAAAAATCGTAGAAACAGCAGCGAATGGATGAGTTTGACGTGTTTGATGAAATAAATATTTAACATTTCTTTTAGCAAATAACTTTCAACATTTACAGTATTTATATATTCTTTATATACAAATATGTAAACGTTTTGTTTTGATTTTATGAATTTTATATAAGTACTTTTAATTCCTTTTCTACTGATTTCATGAAATCAAAATGCGAAGAAATATTATCACTATCAACATTGTACCTAAATATATGTATGTAAATAAGTATATTTAGCTAAAATGTTAGAACTTTTCATATTTTATATTTTAATATATAAATAAATTATTCTTCTTGTACATTTTTACATCCATAACAACAAATCTTCTTCTTACTATGTATTTGGCAAATGCCTTTATTTCATTTCTGTTTCAAAATGTAGAATCACAACGAGGTACAATGTAAAAACAGTATTTATTGAGTACCCCTTTATGTGAGAAGATATAATTTGAACTCTGTTATATTTAATGAATAGGGCTATTCGCAATCTGGGGAAAATGATCTTGTACGAGTCCAATAATTAATTGTGACATTGCTTAGACAATTGGTTTTGATTCAATGTGTCAACAATTTCAAATTCCAATTGAGTTCAAGTGACTTCAAAACCTCAATTGACTTCAAGTCACTCCAATTTAGTGCAAATTGTCGGTTATTTACCATGACTTCAAGATATTGCAATTAAATTGAATGCATTCTTTTACAGCTCTGGTCTTTACTTAAAATCGATTGCAAAATTTCACACACACAAGACTAAAAAGTAAAAAATAATAATTTAAATAAAAAATATTTTTAATATACCACGTTTTTAAAATGGACTAAAAAGTATAAAATAATTTCTCCTAACCCCATACAGTTTCACAACCACATATAGATTCCTTATCCCATACAGATTGTCTTGAAAATTTGTAATTGTGAATTTTAGTAGGACGAAAATACTTGTATGATTTAAAACGAAAAACGTGGGACGCATATGGATAGAGATAAAATTGCTAGCCATTAGGTGAACTATTCATCCATCAATTTCCTATTGCATGCGAACCACGTTTGTTGTATATTATGTACTTTATGTATGGATATGCACTGTATTACATATTCACATAATAAATCGATTACTGTTTATAAATTTTCCTATTTGAATGAGTACGATACGAGTACATGCCGATATCAGAACAACACTAGATACTCGATAGGGACAATACTCAAATTACTCAAGCGTTCTTGAGTCATGCCACTGCGCAAATAATTTTTTATTAATTTCATTTTAGACAGAAACAAAATTAAAACTTTTGGAAGTTCTTTTTAGGATTTTGTTTTTAAATGAAAGTAATGGGCAATAGTATTTAAACTTTGTAGATATATTTTATTACTTTAACAATATACAAAAATATTAAAAAAAAATTATAAATTTAAGTAAACTAAGATTGGTCTTCAAAAAAAACGGATCTTGTTGGTGAGTCATGTTTTGGATCTTCCACTGATCTAAACCAAAAAAACAAAAAAAAATTACAAACAGTATGAGTGTAGTTATCGCAGGAACTAGAATGAAAAAAAAAAACAAAATGGCGCGTTGTTGAAATTTACGTTACGAAAACATACCTTTTTGTATGTAAAAAGTAAGAAATATTCAACGTAGAAAGTTTTGAGACGAATCGGTCGAGTAGTTCCTTTTTTATCTCACGCCTTGCCGAAAAATATAGTTTCGAGATAAATGAGTTTAAACTTCGGTCGGCCCTTTTACCTACTTTTAAGCTCATCTGCTAAATAGGCTGTAGAAGTCGAAATACTGAATATATTGATACGAAACTTTCATAGTATACTTTTAAAAGCCTATACTTTTGAAATATAAAAAAAAAGAAAAAAACAATTTTTGAGAAATCTAACCAGAAGGCCCCCTTAATTAAATACAACACAAACATCTTTACAAAAAGTAGTAATGTTATACAAACCTACAAATCGTCCAAGTAGCGGGCTGCAAATATAAAACATCTGCAAAAAATATTTACTCTAAATCGTGATTCCTCATCCGTAATGCCTGGTTTTCACTACGTCAAATTCAATCAAATTTGCCAGCATGTTGGCCAATTTAACATAGGAAATTTTCTCTTTCTCTCTCTTTCTCTCTCTTTGACAGGGAATATAACATAGTGAAAACCAAGTATAAGTCTTTCGTCTTCGCACAATTCATCGAAATATCTTTGGGTTTTCTTCACGCAATACAAATAACAAATATACATACCTCTGCCAACTTTTAATATGTCGGCACCCCGGGTAACCTACCCCCCCAATCCGGCTATTGCTATCCTACTGGATAAAGATTTTTTAGTTTCTGTTAATTTTTTTGCGATTTGCCTCGTTCATTGCCGCAACTTATTGCCTTTTATTTGGATGATGATCATAAATTGAAATATCTATTAAAATTTTGCTGGGACAACCACAAAAAAATACACAGAATTTGGTAAAACTAAAAAACTGATCGAAAAAATAAATTTTATCCGATACAAGAACCGCAATACAATACGAGAATATTTTCTATTACGACAGCTGTTTGAGAAAATTGGGCTGAAAATAATAATCAAATGCAGCGGGTAAAACTGCCATGATGGAAACTCCTAATAGTAATAGGGCTTAAATTAAAGGTTGTACCTTCAACTATGAAATTCAAATACCAAAAATTTTGGAATCAAAAACGGATTTTTTACATCCCAACCGGCCTCTGTCTGGAGTCATGTGGAATATTAAATAAATAAAAAAATTTTGCCAAAGCACAGCTTGATTGATTAATATTAGCACGTGCCAATTGTTAATTGAAAATTCTCATAAAATAGTGTATGAAAAAAAAATTAACAACTGTTAAAGTATCCTCGACTTTCTTATCGCAGTTCATATGCAGGTATTCGTGATGATATTGTTCGGGAATTATCCCTTCATCTCTAAGTCCCTACACTTAGGTTCATAAATGTTCAAACGTTTGCCAAACAGTTGAATCATTTCATTTGGGACAATCCTGGAGTTCTGTCTCGCTCAAGTAACTGAATTCGAAAATTATTACTGTAGCTTGTTGAACTGATGGGCGTGAAGTTAAATACTCAAATCTCGGGGAGACAAATCTTCCATAATTTCAATTAGTCTCTTTTCATTTAATGAAAATGAGCTTTTCGAAGAGTAGGAATTGGTTGAAATATGCTAGGCGAGGAAAGCAATATTAAGCCAATTTTGCATATCTGAAGAAATTCAATAAAATTATTGCTTTAACAAAATGTATAAATTTTTATTAAAAAATCAGAAAACCAAAAAACAAAAAAATAAAAAAGAAACACTTAAAAAACCATATCTTATATATTAATATTGTTGAACGTCGTAGTCATTAAATCATTTACATTTTCCATCAGAGAGTTATTGGGGACATTTTTTCATTTAACCATAATATACATAAGGAGATGAATAAGCAACACCTGGGTAACCTGAGTAATAGAATTGAGGATTTGGATTAGGATTGGGTCCAGCTACTGGTGATGGAGCTGCCATAGCAATAGCGAACAAGGCAGCGAGCACGAGAATAATCTGGAAATTATAAATGAAAGTCAGAAGTGCCATTAAACAAAATGCCAATTTAACTTACAATTTTCATCATTTCGAGACAGTTTAAGATTTTCTATTTGTTTCTTGAGGTACTATTATTAATGCAACACTTGGAAACGGAATGTTCTTCCAGCTGAATTATTGCAGGTATTTATACTATTCACCAGGCCATAACCATTAACCAGCCACCTTGGAAGAAAAGATGTTCTCCACAAATATTTCGTCATCGTTATCGCCGTTTTCTTCTTGAAATTTTTTGGAATTAGAATTCATTGTGAACACATATGCCGCTCAAAACCATTCAATAAGCTGCTTTGTGATTCTATACTAATAAAAAAAAAACAAACAACAACAACAACGAAATATATTTGTTAGAACTTTTTTGTACTTGTTTTTAATCATTATTCAAAATGCATCCGCAAATCGTATTTAACGTTCAATTATAATTTCATTTCTTGTTCTCTTTTTTTTCATTTCTACAAAGGGGTGAAACTTTTTTTTTAATCCGTTTGATTGCTAAAAATCGCGTCATACGACGAATATGACAAACAAAACTGAAAGACAGACAACAAACAAAAGTACGAATATCTTTCAATGACAATAATAATTCGGGTACCTGTTTTCAAGTATTTCTGATGACAAACTAAACAACTTTTAATTACGATTTGTCAAATCATTGTTATATTTGTAAATTGAATGAAAATGTCTAGTCTTTTAGTAGAACCACGAGCTATTTCTAGACTTATTTCGATTTCTTTTGAAAATCTGATTCTGGAATGAAGAATTTTTATTTCATGCTTTAATGTAATTAAACAAAATTGCGTCGTATTATTTAGGCTGTAATTTTTGTAAATACATTAACCTTTGGCCTTGATCCAGGTTAGGCCAAGAGTATCATAAACCCTTAGCCATATTCTTTGCATTTTTTCCAACACTTGCAATCTGAGTGCGTTAAGAATATGTAAGCTATATTTAAGCGTTTCTGCGATTGCTACAAAAGTTAACAAAATTGCATTTCTAAGTATGGATGAGTTTTTATTGGATATGTAAACCACCTTCAAAATTGTATTTCATACCAAATTGTAAAAAAGCTGTATATAAAGATTAAAAGAACAAATATTGTAAATGAATAAATAAAAATAAATTTAGGCACGCGCCTGCCGAGCTTAGAATTTTTGGGCGTGTGAAAGTAAAAAATTAAGACAGCAAAAGAAAATATTTATACAATATTTTATTATGAGAGCTTACATTACGAATATGCTCTTACAAATCTGTATTATAATTGAATTGTGCATAGTGATTAAAAATTACAATACTTAATACCAAAATATTGACTCGGCCACATTTTGACTCGACCTTACTTCATTTTGAACCATCGTTCAACAATGTCTTTTACAGAAAATATCAGCATTAAATTGTCTACAATAAAAAGCCAATAACACTTCTTTTAGCATACTTTGGATTCGAAAAGGGAACAACATACTGAGCAATCCTGCATTCTTCTAGATTAATAAAGTTAAGAATTTTATTCGTTTGCAATTTTTTTTTTACTCAGCTCCAAAATGAAAGAAGAACTGTGAATGAACGATTACACCGGCACTTCATGATTTAGGGTCAAAATCAGCAGCTCGATAATGTAATCCAAAATAAAATTTCGTATTTTTTATAGGTAATCATGATTCTTCTGTATTTCTGACTTATAAGAAAGAAAAAGATTGATATAACCAATATTTAAAAATGGTTGAATGTTATTGACCAGTGAAATATCAAACATAAATTATTAGAATTTTAAAAAACAAAAAAATTATCATATTTCCGCGGACCCTCAAAAGATTTCGCGGATCTCCAGGGTTTCAAAGAGCACAATATGAAGACCAATGCTATTGAGCATAAATTTTAATTCGCATTTTTCCTTGTGCTGTAGAGTTGGACCGAACGATGGGCTTCGCCCAGGTTCGGTTATAAAGTTGGTGTTCGGCTCAGTTCGGCTTCGGCCAAAAATGGGCCGAACAATAGCCGCACACAAGAACCAATTTACTAAAAAAGTACATAATTATTATTTAATTATTTTTTGCCTGAGGAAAACTCGGATGCTGTTCAAAAGTTCGGTTCTCGGTCTTCGGGTTCGGTCGAACATTAAAACTTTGGACGAAGTTCGGTAGGCGTTCGGTTGAACTCTATTGCACTGGTCATTGATATCGTAAAACCGTTTCCACATTTCGGGAGATGTTAGAGCACTCAAAACCCCTTCTACATACAGCCTTGTTTGACCCTTTGTATCACAATTCTAAAAATCCAATTCAAAACTATACCCACCAAATTTGTTATTCACATAATAACTTGATAATAGAGTGAAAATTTTGATAAAAATAATTCGAAATAAGAATTTTCAATGCAAACTTTAAAATTTGCACGTGTTATACCTTGTCCGACTCTTCTCTATAACATACAAAAAAAATGGCTGAAAATTAAAGCTTTTACAAGCATTTATGTGAAGTATGTGCTCTCAACAGGACATTTTTTTTTAATTTTGCCCTTTTTATGGAAAATTGGGGCCAATCGACAAAAAAATCATTAGGATATACGGATTCTACGGAAAATTTTATCATTTAAAATGTTATCGCCTCATTCATTTGTAATGAACTTAAAATGTTATAACTAGGGCTAGTTTTTTCCCGCAAACGCTTGTCTTTGCATATTTCGCATATTTTAGACATTTTTTCCAACGCAGACATATTTTACAGATTCAGAAGAAAAACGCATATTCAAAGCTTTTTTTTTTAAACGTCTAGAGTGAATTTCGTTGAAATTCTGAATTTTAAATTTAGGTGGACACACGACAAAAAAGGAATTTCAAATTCGTTTTTTGGCATATAAGTTTGGAGAAGAAGAAGAATTTATGGTGGTGTTTTGTGTAAATTAAAATAAATACAAATGTTGCCTTCAATTGGATTTGAACACCAAGAATTTATATAGCAATTATAGATAATTGGAGGAATGGCAATGAGTTACCTCCCGACTCTATTATTTTATTATTTCACTTAACCCTCATCGGTCCCTCAAAAAATTACCTTAATTGGTCCCTAGTGAATCATATATGATACAATTAATAAAAATGGATTACATCAACACATATAGTGTTTAGAACTATTTGCATAGTTATTATGTTTATTATTCAAGATCAATTCACATTTTTAATGTTGTTTTAATGACAAATTATAGCATATTATTTCGATTATATGGATGCCGCGATCTGAGTGTATATTTTGATAGTTTTTATATGTACATATGGGTGGGTTGGGATGGCTATCTAGAGACACGCTTAGGCCTGAATGGCCGATTGTGATACCACATAGTTGGACCTACAGTTTAACGCCGGTTCCGAACGGCGGTGTGGCAATTTTTTATCACATTGGTGGTTTTGCCTTGCCATTTCCTACCAAGATGTGAACTTGTACACTTTCTTATAATTCTCATACACTATATCGATAGAGAATATAAGAAGGTTATAAGAATTAACCAACAGACCAAGACGGGAATCGAACCCTAACCTCCCGGATGAAAGTCTAGTGCACTACCACTACACTATTTGTTTTTCATCTTGGTTCCAAATGCTGTAGAATAAGATTCGAGCCCAGCCTTATATTTTCAACAATTTTTCGAGCGCGCGATGATGTAGGGATTTTAGAATGACTTTCAATTATTGGTTTTACCATCGAATCGAATGCAATTGCGGATCAATTTGAATCTTTTGAGAGACATTGTACCATTCTCATCGTCCCATAACTGCGTTACAATAAGAATCCAGAAAGAAGCACAGGTGTCGATGTTAGAGTAGGCGTTCATTCTTGGGCATACCAATGTATAAATAAGACACATCTCAGCAAACCATTTCAAACACCGCATATTTTTATATGTATTGCATATAATAAAGGAAAGAAATAGATTAAAATGCATGCCTGAGACAATATTAGAACTATTTCTATATGAAACTTGAACATTTACATCAATTGGCTCATAAGAATATTGAATTGTTTTATTTTTTGATAAATACGCAGTGCTTGGGTTAGCAGCCATTTCAACTCGGATATTTGTGTTTCTCATGCTTTCTTCTTCTAAACTGCTTGTATTTAGATTAAAATCGAAATCTTCGTCATCTGATGCCGATGAAAAATTACTTTCTTTACGATTTCCATATATATGCATCTATGTATCATATTGGATACACAGGGACCGATTTGTAACTTTTTTTTGTACAGTGTAGCACATATATTACAACTACTTGTTTTATATAACGTTATATTCCTCCTTAAAATTAGCTAGATGAGCCCTCTTTTTATTTTAATCGGATAATAAATATAGAAGATATTGAAATTGTATCATATTGGATACAGGGGACCGATGAGAGTTAATAAATATTACAAGAACTGAAGAAGCTGTTATGAAAACAAAAATGTATTAAAAAAATGTAATAGATCTTAAATTCTTCCTGTTACTATGTGCATTTCAAGTGCATTTCGTTTAAATTCACCATATAAAAACTGTCAAATGAAATTGTGTATTTTAGAAACATTTAAACGAAATGCTAAATTTGCCTGAGATTCACTCTAGAGTATCTGCACTATATTACAGCAATCGTAGCACAATTGACATTTATTAACACAAATTTGTGGCTCATAGTGCTCAATATAAAAAAAAACTAGAAACTCAAAGCTTAGAGTTGAGTAAAGCCATGGCATGTGTTGGAGACATAAAAGAATTTTTAGTGAAATTTACTAAAAATTTTCCTAAACAAAACATTAAAAAATTAACACCAGCTGTTAGCAGCATTCAAATACTGTCCTACAACATCTTGTAATGTAGAACGTTCATTTTCGTCACTTAAATCTATTTTGAGCGATAACCGTAGAAGTTACAGATTTGCAAATTTAAAAAAACTTGTAATTGCAAATTGCATATTTTGCATAAAAATTATGCTGTTTTGCTGCATATTTCACTCATTTTTTGTACTAGAAAAAACTAGCCCTGGTTATAACAAATTGACGAGAGCCAAACCCAAAAATCTTTAAAAGAAGGTTTCCGTCGAGAGACATGAAAAATGCATGGACTTCAAGAACTTTTTTAAATATAAAACAAATACTTTTGGAAATAAGTTTTAGCCTATTTTATCGAATTTTTCATCGTCATGATCGGTAACCTCCCCTGGAAAAAAAATAGTACTGGATGGACTACATATTAATGACTCTTAAGTAAAACCAGGAGAAAATTAGGCACGCGCTTATATAATTGCCTTTCAAAGTAGTCAACAAGCGATCTGCAACGATATTACGACCAAACCATGCAAATTTTTAACCATATATATAATTTAATTATTTTATTCTCCCCAGGGCCAATCCAGGATCCCTGCCTCGGTAATTGCAAAAACTTAAAAAAGGAATGATTTCCAAGTCCAAACTATCAAAAAAATAAATTTTGCAAAACTATTTATTTATATATTTAAAAAAATAGTCTTTTGGTTAATAGCATCTGTTGACGAATTGCATGCCATACCAAAATACAAACGCTCTATATACATATACAGTCAAACCTGATAACTGGGGCACCCCTCAGGACCGAGCAAAAACAGTCCGATTACGAGGTGGTCCGATTTTAAAGGTTTTATTTTTTAGTGAAAAAATAGAAAACGAGATGTTTGTAAGCATACATACATATACATGTATGTACTTTAGACCGGGTGGATTTTTTTTCAACCAATGTCCCCGAAAAATGAAATAATATTAGAATATTTGCGGAAGAAACCATCTGTCAAAAATGGTTTTCGAGCCTCCGATTAAGAGGTGCCCCAATTAGCAGTACTGGAATGTTATCGTTTTTTAGTTAGTTTTCCACTTGAATGGACAATAGAAGCAGGAGATCTGTAAAGAACTAGGTACCATTTAAAAAACAGTTAATTGTTAATCCTCTTTTCCCCTATTTCACAGTTTTATATTACGTACTACGCTTAAGGAGTTATTCTGAATTAGAAGGTTAAAAAGAAGGAATGAACCTATTGAACTTCAAGGTATATTTTTGAATATACTCAAAGAAAAAATAATAAATTACAACAGATTTCTTAGTGTATTTCATGAGCGTCTTGCCGCTGCAGTCTTCAATCGGCGGGAAAGATCCAGCTAGTAATTTTTGACAGAAACAAAAAAAAAAACAAAAAATTAATTTAATTGTTGTATATTATAAGTGAATAAAAAAAGACAGAAAAAATCGTAAGTTTATAATTTTTCTCGGGCTTAAAAAAAATTAGTTTAAAAAAACACTTTAAAATGCTTAAAATAAAAACTATTTAAACAGACTTTTTGACTAACTTTTTTAGTTTACTTAGAAGAAATTAATACTGAAGAAACACACTTCGGATCGATTCATTATTAGGCCCTTATTATGAACTGCGTTCGATCTTCGATCTTTGAGTTTGGTATTATGACGTGCTTTCGACGGAGAATAGCGCTATTGTGAATTTCGCTCATTTTGACTTGTTCGCGATAGTATATTTTCATCAGCTGATCGTCGCTTTGAAAAATAAATACGATTAGCTTAAAAATGAAGTAGAAAAAATAAGAGCAAAGTAGTTGACTAAAAAGGGATTATGGTTCAACGATTCATCGGAAAAGGATGAGAGGTTGGTGGAACTGGCCAGCTGCAGAAAATGATTAAGTGCAGCCTTTCGAAGAAGCTTTGCCATCTATAAAATTTGTGTGTAGATTTCTACAGAACTTGCGACTATCCAAGGAAACGTTTGTGCACTTGATGACCATTACAGATGAACTGCTCAAGCAATGCACATGAGCAAGATCAATTCCAAACATATTCAAATTGGCAACATTTCTGCGATTGAGGAGATACCCTTTGTAATCAAAGGATTTGCTAACTGAATTGGCCTCCGTAACTTTGTAAATATATTCTTGAATAGTGTATCTATCAATTTAGGCAACCCCTTAAGCAGGCTACCCTCTTAACCTAGAAAATTATCGTTTCGTCTTTTAAGGACATAAATATTATATGTACAAAGCAAGCTGAATATTTTCTTCCTCTTGTGCTCAAAGGATAAACTATGCGAATATAGGCCAAATTACATTTGTGGAATCTTAACCTTTTTCTAATAAACTTTTTCAAATATGTACTTACTTATATTTTTAAAAATGATTTCAGACAATGGAAAATGTCATGAAAAAACATGGAAAAGGGGCTACTTTTCATCGTTTTTCTAGAATATTTTTTTGGAGAACTCTACTTGTGTCTCGTTTCCAAAACTTAAATTCATGTTTAATTAATTGCTTATCTTTCTTAGTAGACATCAAAAGTTTTTAATATTATTTAATATTTTCGATACAAAATATACATACCAAAATAAATGGGAATTTACGAAATTGATCATTATATTCAAATAAGACCATGTTGTAAAAGCCTGAATTGAAAACAAATAAGCTACAAAATTAGTAAAAAGAAAACGAGATAAACAAAGTATAATTTTGGTTTGTTTGTTTGCGGTGTTTTTGGTTTTGTTTACACTTTCTACAACATTTCATTGAAGCATTTACTTGTCGTAACACACAAATAGAATATTTGAAAAGCTTCACGAATTACACAACTTGTTAATTAAACCTAAAAATGTAATTGTCATTCAGGGAGCGTACCAATAAAAATAAAAGTATAGAATGAAGTGTGGAATAACAATGGGACGAAGAGGCCGACGGATACCGGAGCGGATCACGCAGGCTACATTCCGAAAGTGAGTGAAGGTCAGTTTTTCGTTTCACTGTTCGCTGTTTTGTACTGTTCACGCTTAAATGGGCTTAGAAGTCTTTGTAAAATCACTAAGAATTCGAAAATCGATTAAGGAATTTCGAAACTAAGCAATGAGTGGCATAATTTATCAAGATTTAAAAAAAATAACAAATAACAAATCAAAGCAGGAAAGAAGAAAAAGAGGTAGTGAAAAACGAAAATAAAAATGAAATAAAATAAATACGTGATGACATACAAGAAGATACAATTAACACTTTAAAAGTATTCTACAAAAATCTATTGTATTCAAATATAGATAGGAATGAAAAACAAAAATAAAATACAATTTTGCGAGTATAAATAGAAGGTTCAGTTCTACTGAAAAGACAGAAACAAAACAACAACTCTTCTAGCAACAATAACTCACAAAACAAAACAAAAACAACTTCTAAAATGTTCAAGCTTGTAAGTTTTACTAATTCACAAAAAAATCCTTTTTTAATTTCATTTTAAAATAATAATATTTCATAATCCTTGTCATTATTCTTATATCCTTGCCACTGTTTGCTTCTTTCCATTGCAGTTGGTTTTATTCTTCGCCGCTTTATTCGCTGTCGCCATGGCTGGGCCATCACCAGTAGCCAGGCCAGCACCATTCCCTGTTGCCAGCCCCAACCCACTGCCAAACCCCAACCCAGCACCACAATTCTACTATGGCACTCCATACGCCTATTCCGGCTATTATGGTTCACCATATGCATACTACGGCTAAGCCAAAGGATGCTCAGCCATGACACCAAAGCTTTGCGAGTTAGTAAATTAGTGGAATTCATAGAAAATGCGAAAAGAATTTCACTCTATTGCATCGCATTGCATCATACCGCAAAGCATGATGTTAATGGAAAAGGATAATGGACTTCGGATATGCACACTGGCAATTTCAATTAGTGTTAAGCCTTAATTTTAAGTTTCGCTGTTGTTTGTAAAAAAAAGTTATATAGTTGAAAAATAAAAAATATCATTGCAGCAAAAAAAAAAAAAAAAAATGGTTTTCAATTCGCAGCAACCAATGGAAATTATTCCAGTTACTTGTATTTAACCCTTTATTCAGTAAAGATGAAAACAAAACGAATAAAACAAAAAAAGAAATCCACCCGATGGGACGTGTGCTGTAAATTGTGCAAATAAAAATTAGAAATACGATTTACAGATTTAGAACCATTTTACACGGCGTCAATGAACATACTTTTTGTTATACCGCACTATGGGTAAAACTCCCACATTTTCTGGCCAAAACCACAAAACAAACTTTTTCTATAAGGACATTTGTTTCATGTCAGCTATGTCTACTGAGATATTGAAAAAATAGCGCTATTGGGAGAATTAAGTATATAAAAATAGTATTCCGTTCCTCTGCACCTCTACGAATCCTTAAAAAAAAAAAAATAGCGACTCCTAATACTGCTGGTTTGCGAAATTATTATCCAAAAAGTATGATACGGCCTCATTAAGAGAAAGTGGTGTCGGTAATTTGTCTTTCGTGAACAGTATTTTTCTAATTTTAGAAGCTCGGTTTGGGAACTGAATACAATTCTTCAGAACAGTTGCTAAATCTTTATTACCTTGTTTCCAAGCTGACATACTATCTGCAATAACCAATAAATTACATGCAAGTCCGGGACGTCAAACTTTTGATTCTGGTGAGTCGTTTATTATTTCAGGAACTGTTGTTCCAGCTAGCCAAACATTATATTTAGCCTTAAATTTAGCAAGCATATATTTACATTTTTCCACTTTTTCTCAATATCTTGGACATTCTTAAATAATGTCGTATCTTGCTTTCTTTTTGTAATGCCATCTAGATTAATATTTTCTAGCGAATAGTAGTGTAGAACAGAATCTTTCACCTTATTTTAATCATTTTCGAATGCCATATTTCAAATAATTTTTTATTTTCTATATGGCGCTTGTGTAGAAAAATTTAATTTTTTTTAAAGAGATGCAAGAAGATGCAGATCAAATTAGTTTACTTATATGTAGAATTAATTGCTTAATCAAACAAAATATAACGCGTGTGGTGCAAAGTGGTGCGTTTTTAAGTAGGCCTACCCAAAGTTTACTTTAAAAAAAGTAATGAACCTAAGTAAGGTCATTGCCGAAAAACTGAATTTATTGCTAACACGGAGCAAATATTTAGCATTTTTACAGAATTTAGTTTTCTTGATATTTGTATTGTAATATCATCCGTTCTTTTTTTAATTTATTTATTTAATACGAATGTAGGGAAATATTAGTCTGCCGTTTAGCGTAGTGATGTTTTAAAAACAAAACAAGTACTAGTCCGTTGGGTTTGGGGTGTCTACTTTACAAAAAGGTTAAAGGCATTGCTCTTTTGAAGATTTACATTTTGAGGTTTTGGCCAGAAAAAGTGATGAATTTCTCCATAGTGCACTGTAACGAACTAGGTGTGTGACACCCGAGTAACAATAAATCCTTAAAACAAAACTAGATTTGCTTTTTTAGTTTCATAAAAAATATTTTAAGTGCAAAAAAAAAATTATTTAAAAATATTCTCTCTTCTTAAATATATTTTTTTTAACACAAAAAGATAAGACCAACAAAATTAACCTAAAATCACTGAACAGCTAGGATGTGATTCAACTATGTTCATTGACGCCGGGTTAAGAGCGGGTCCACCCATTGTGCAATCAATGCATAAATCAAGATAAAAAAGTTCGGGCTCAAACTTCCCTATCGAAAAAGATTAGTGAAATAATTTTATTCAAAATATTGAAAGTTCAAGCTTTTGACCAGAAAAATGAAGCGTGAAATATAATAAAAAGTTATTCAATAATTTTTGCCCATCTGACATTTTTAGCAGAATTTGAAAAATTTTCCAATGACTTGCAATTAGGGATGCCAAATGCATATTAGAGTACACTTGGATATTAAAACATGAGTTCAATAAGCAAATTTCATGAGCAAGCTGTATCTAGCTTATTTTTCGAAAACGTCCAAAAAAAAAAATTATTTTTTTCAACAGTGGAGCGAACACTAAAACGCTGACCTGAATTGAAATTAATTTATTGGGCTTTCTTAGTAACAATTTGGTTGTTGTTAATTTTAGCAATTTTTCCACAAAACTTTAATGGTTTCGATTCTATGAATGTAACGAAACTTCGAAGGTTTCGGAACATAGCTAGTGCGGATCATGTAATCGAGTTCATGATAAGGATGAATACTTTCTATAGAAGAAAAGTTTCAGGATATTTGTGCATGGATGGTATAATCAAAATTACAGCATTGACAACCAGATTGAACTCTGATATACTTAGTTCTAAAACCTTAAAAAGACGAACAAGTTCCAGAAGATAGAAGCGAAATATATAACGTTCGCACCTTCTACAATCACAACGCTTCCATCTAAAATTTCTAAAAAAAAATGTTTGCCATATATTCACAATGATGAAAAAACAATTTTATAATGACCATCACAAAGCACTGATTTGCCATTGAACGGTAATGCAAGAGCAAATTCACTAATTCGTGTTCGTTAGACACGAAAATCAAATACATTTTTTTTTCATGTTATATTTTCACTGTAATTTAGTGTTATTGAAAAGATTTCTCTTGCCAACATTTTGTTTGAGCTTTCATATAACATTTCCAGAAACTAAAAGTTCTAAAATTGCTGACTTTTCTGAGAGAATATGACTGAATACTTTTGTATACAGTGGCGGACGAACTAATTTACGATATTTAAATCCAAACAAACATTATTTTTCATCATTTTATGGGCGTCACAAGATACGAAATTTTCGGTACTTAAAGTTATTTAACAAATTAAATTAAATTTTATTTATCAGAACTGCATTTTTCTTGTTATTTTGGCGAAGTTATAATTTTTGTTTAATATATATATTTTTTTTTTTTTTTTTAATAGCGAATTTTATTTATAAGTTTAATAAAATCTTACAATACAAAATACGCATAATACTGCAACTAGTTTTATGTTATAAACTAACAAGCAATTTTAAGGCGATTTTTTTTTTCTAAAGATCACAGGGTTTCAGTCGTCTTAGCCTGCGTTGCAATATAGCTGTGTTTAATAATGTTGATGCCTCTTCATTAACATGGGTTCTCAGCCTATCTCTATGGGCTTCAGTAAATCGTTTTCTTTCATTGGTGACTGTTTGTATTGCCAAGTCACGGTGTAGGTCACAGTTTCTGATGTACCACGGAGCATTGGTAATAGATCTCAGAACTTTATTTTGGAAGCGCTGGTGTTTGGGAATTATATTTTTCTCTTCAATTATGGGTGTCAGACGTTTAATAAGTAATTTTTTTAAATATTTTGGAAACCATGGGCAATATGGGTCTATATGAGGTTACATTATGCGTTTGCTTGGTTTTAACACCATTATTACTTCTGACACTTTCCACATTAGTGGAACGTATTTAAGTTTAAATGTTTAATATATATGACGCTATTAAAATACAATTCGCTCTTTTGCGGCTGTACCGTTACAACTCAGAATGTTTAATTCCGATTTTTATATATTTTCTATGAACGTTAGAATTTTCCTCACTTTTAAGAAAAATTATCGTTTTGTCGAACAAATAGTATATCTTTTAACCCTCGAATGGCACTGCGAGCAGCCGAGTGAGTCACTTTAGAAATTTTAAGTGTAACGTCCCTTAAAACTCTCTCGAAAAAATATTTGAACCCGACCACGTCTACAAACACTAGTACGGGTCGGGCTCAAAAAGAAATTGGTTCGGATTCAGGGTTCGAAAGCCTATTGGGTACCGATTCTGCCAAGTCCTGCTATGGTTCCTCAGTTACGTCATTTCAACAATTCGTTTGCACATGCCACGCCCATGCATACAATCCTATCCATACCTTTCCTACAGAATGTAATTGACAAATAATATTTCCATAGCAAATCTTATTACGGTACCACCAATGTTTTCTGAGGTATTCCATAATGAAAACTCAGGTTATATCTGGGGTTTCTCCCCCCTCTTCCAGTCTCTTTTATGTACCGTCTTTGCATCAAATTTCAGTATTGTGCTGTAACTTTGTTTCTAGATATATCCACAAAAAAAAACCATAACAATGGTATGGAGTTACCACTTCCTGGTGGCGCGCCTTCACATACAAATTTTCTTCTTATTGGAGCCCTCCGCTATAGAAGGAATCTGCTCTCCAAATGTTAAGTTTCTAGATACAGTGGTATGGGTTGAGCGTTGATTGATCAGTGTAAGTAAGCCAGGACGCTTACTTTAATATATAAGTATGTATAGATTTATGCAAATTCAGGCAATATTTTTTATATGATAAAAAACCCATTGCCTAGTTGTATTACTTTATTATTTTTAATTTCTCTTACTACTTTCAAATAACTAAAATTTTGTGAAGCCTTTAAATAAACATAAAGTCCAATTAAATTTTTATTTCTGTACAACAATAAAAGAAAAAAAATTTACATAACTAACTAACTAATCCATATGTACATACATAACAAGTGTATGTATTGTACTGGCATCCATAGAAGTGTATAAGTCCTTAAACAAATGGTAACATATTTGCAACATATTGCGATTGCACATTCTACCTTCAAGGCCATCTAGGTCCCATGGTGTAATGGTTAGCACTCAGGACTCTGAATCCTGCGATCCGAGTTCAAATCTCGGTGGGACCTGAGCGAATATTTTTTTTATATTCTTATTAATAAAAACCATACAACAGCAAAGCTTATTCTTATTGACAAAAAGCTCTTAAAAGCTTATGCGTATTTTTTATAATGTTGTCAACTTTGTTATATCCAAATAAGCTAAGCAAATGGGGTAAACTTCAAACTTTTTCCCTACACATTGCTAAACTTTGTAAGTTTGTAAAACTTGTTTGTGTTTTGATATTTTGAAAGTAAATTTGATATGCTATTGTAAAGCCTTAAGAACATATGCTTTATTTTAAATAGCTTAAAAACTTAGAAAACGATTTTTTCTCTAAAATTAAGTAAGCTTAATCAAAATTACGAAATAAATCACAGTGTGGCCAACACAACGCTTTTCCCGCTAAATTTAGTGCTTTTTGGAAATTAAAACGCGGAAAAAAATGTGGTTTAGCGGTCAGCGGGGTTTTCAATGCGTTTTTTTTTTTCAATTTAAAAGACACTAAGTAATCCATTACCTGAATATCCCTAACAACATTTTTTATCGAAACAATAAGCAATGAACTTATTTAAAACCAAAGTTCGTAACCGTAAGTCACTCAATTCAAAAAATTCTTTACATATAAAAAATGGGTTAAAACACGAAAATTCATTTTGTGAAAACATCTGATGACGTAAATAAAAAGCACTAGTGCTTATAATGCTCCTGAATTCAGACTAAAGAGTGTGTTATGGCCAGAAGAAGCTAATAGTAATGAAGAGAATATAGACTGCGACATCGATATATGATAGTTATTGTGATCAAAGTGTATAAAATACCCTTTTCCATTATCTTATTTCAGTTTTTCTTGTGACTGTATAATTTAGAAATGCTGTGAATTTAAAACTTTAAAAATTCATGTATTTAATTAATTTTCTTTTTAATACAGCAGAATCCCGATAATTCGTAATCGCAAGGGACCAGCAATTTTTTACGAATTACAGAGGTTTTCGATTTAACGAGATTTCGATTAAACTCTTTAACCCCCAAGTTTTTCTAGGACTTTTAATCCTTACATAACTGTAATGTAAGTTTTCCAATGGGGCATAATGTCTGCTATAGCCTTTGTAACCAAGAATTATAGCAAAGCCAATTTACTGCGATGATACTGCATATATACAATCCACTCATTGGTAGCCAGCATCCGTATTTTAAAGAAAACTTAAATAAAATGGAAACCGTATTTCCCATTTTACTTAAATCTTCGAACATTAGTGGGATATACAATCTCAGAGTTAAAGAGGTTAAAATAAGAAAAATACGAATTAAGGGTTTTTACTTTAAGGCTCTTCTCGCGTATCATGTCAACCACGAAAACGCAAAACATTCCATAAAAAAGTGAACGTAGCTATCTATCTAGTTCCATAGAATTTTGCTTTGCATTACGAATCATAAGAGGTTGTCAACAACCAACTTCAATTTAGAAGAGGTTAAACAGACCTTGCATTGAAAAAAATACGAATTAGCGAGGGGACCAAAATGTGTAGAATTTTTGCGAATTAGAGCGATTTTTTCAAGGGACCACCAGTTTGTTACGAATTATTGAGATTTTCGAATTAATGGGGTACGAATTATCGCAATTCTACTGTAAATAAAAAAATGTGTGATTAACACTTAGCATAAATTTAATGCTTTTTTGAAGAAAATACGCGTTTTTTTTTTCTTCATTTTAGCGGATATTTGAAAAACAAAAGTTGGCATGAACGTCATCGGCAGGACAGTCGTGCTCATATGAGTGCAACCACGACGAACTTTTTCTAATCAAAAGGCAACGGTGGAATTGGAATTTTTCACTTTTCTTGTGCTCGTGGAGATAGGCTTTTTTGTTCGCAAAAAATACACACTAAATATTAACCCTTAAACGCCCAATACGTCTGATTTAAATTAAAAACATACTTAGAGGTAGTATTTGGGATTCCGAGCAACGTTTGTTCTACGAGTTTTCAAATAAATTAGTTTAAAGTGCCGTAATTTCGATTTACATGGTTGGCCACAGTAGTACCCTTTGCGGATTATCTGGAGAATAAGTTAAAATACATGAGCATTCATTTTTAAAAACAATTATTTAGTGTTATCCCATACCGTTTGACACAAATTTTTTAACCCGGCAATATATTTGTTATACAAAAATTCGAAAATAAAAAACCTTATTTTCTGTATGTGGTTCAAAATTTTTGAAAAACGTGCTTTCCGAGTTAAAAATAACTGTAACTATGCAACAGTTGTCATTTTTGCATTCTTATTTGTACGTATTGATAAAGAAATCTTTTGTCAGTAAAATCAAATATTTATTTTAAATGGCGGCACAGGCAGCTGCTAAAGTGGTTGGTCACTGCAGTGACCAGTGGGTATTTAAGGGTTGATTATGTTCGTTAAATGCGTGCTTAAAATTAAAAAATAAAAACAACAATCTCTAAAGAGAATAAAATAAGTTCGTTAAAAAATAGCTATAAAATGAGGAAATAGCGTGAGCCGCAGAGACGCGTTATTTGTTTTTGTTAATGGTGCCGTGCAGTGTTGCCAAATCAATGCTTTTTCCACCAGATTTGGTGGATTTTTAAAAATAAAACGAGAAAAATTTTTCATTAGTGGCAGTGCTTTTTTAATGTGTTTTTTCTGACTTGAAGACACTGTTTACATCACTCAATAATATTTGTTCACTTATTTTATGTGCATATTTTCATTTGCTCAGTGTTCACTCCTGAAAATAACAATTACATTTGAGTGGCACTAAGTTTATGACATAATATTTTCGTTTTTCCATGAAATTTTGACGAGAAAGTTTAGGAAGTTAGATGTATATCGTATTCTTCTTACGATTGATGAAATTTAATGCGCTCCGTATGTAAACCTTGTTATTTTAAGTTTTGGGCATAGTATATAGTATGCTTCCGAATTAACGTCAAGTGAAAAAACAAATATAAAAATTCTGAATTTCTGAAAAAAAAATACTTGTATAAATTTAATAATCTCATTTTGCGATGCTTTTTGAAAACCATAAAAGATATGAATTGTTCCACATGTAAACTGAACTTACACTGTTGCAATCCATTTACTCCCTAAAGTTTTGTAATCAAAGGTTGTACAGAGCGCATAAAATTCATCTATTTTAAGTTGATATGATGTCCTTTTAATTTTTTTTTGGACATTTCAGTTGAAATTTCGTAGAATAAAGAAAATAATACATCACAGAATACACTGTCACACATTTTGCCGGATTTTGAGAGTCGTACTATGAACGAATTGAAAAATTTGTGTGGAAAAAATATTCTTTTGGTTTAAGAACAAAGACTTTTCAAAAAAAAAAATTAAATTCCTACAAGTTTGTGTAGATACATATGAATCCAGAAAACAACGGGATTTATGAGACCACTTTTAGACAGAATATCAGAGTCCCGGGATTCCGGGATTGACATCACTACTATAAATAGACTCGTAGGTATATCAATAACTTAATTAAATCAGGTGGTTTTAAAAAAAACGCGTTTTTTACGAGTTCTAGTGGATTTTGAAATCCAAGATTTGGCAACGCTGATTTTCGGTGCATCTCTCCTATCTCTTTCTTTCTTCCAATTTTTCTACCTCTCTCTTTCAGACAGGTTTTCATGCTTGCGCCCGTCTGAACAGCCATATAGAGTTGAAAACTCTTATCACGTGTTGTTGATTGTTTGTGTTGCCACAAAAATATGGATTTTCATCAATGTAAATTAACTCAGATCATAGGAGAGATTTTGAGGTTAAGTGCAGAGTTGGGTAGTAATGATTCCTTTAGGAATTAAATTCCATCTTCTTTCCAATTACAAGAAATTGTAATTGGTACTTTAATGTTTTCAATTCCTTAGTAATGGAATTGACAAAACTTTCAATTCCATTACAAGGCATTGTAATCGTATAAAATTTTGGTCACTTCTCTCGTAACGGCTTATTAGAAGTATTTTGCAATGTTTTTGTTTTGCTTCTTTGGTATTGAACTAAAAGGGAATCAATTACTTTCGAGGAATCATCCCAACTAAATTGGAATTTAATTCCAAGTATGTAATTGATTACACTTAAATATTAAATTCCTTTCTATTCAATTACATTTTCAATTCCTTTAAAGAATTGATATATTTTTAATTACAAAATACAATTCCTTGTAATGGAATCGAAAATTTTTCCAATTCCATTACCTAGGAATTTAAAAAATTTAATTACTGATTACAATTCCTTCTAATGGAATTGAAACTTTAACTTTTATCAATTCCATTACCAAGGAATTGAAAACATTAAAGTACCAATTACAATTCGTTGTAATTGAATTGGGAATGTAGTGTAATTGAATTTACCCAGCTCTGGTTAAGCGAGTCAATGCAAAGTTGTTATGTTCATAAAAACCGCATAAAAAGCGCACAAATGAGTCTGGAAAGAAAGTTTTTTCTCATGAGTAAGAACAGAGGTTAAGGTCTAATTACACTGTGTAACAATTTGACGCCTTTCGATATCAAATGTCGAAGGGATATCGTTTTAAAAGTAATCTGTACTCAGATTTTCTCTAATAATTTTGTTATAAGCGGGACCAGTATAAATTTTTTTGAAATTTAACTTGTTTATGTTTCATAGCTAAGAGAAAGTTGTTGGAAAGAAAAAATTATTTGGACAGCAACACCCCCCAATCCCCCTTACCCTCCCTTTTAGGTGTTATATAAACCCACTATTCGATATACTACTATACCAGATAAACGAACGCGAAACCTATCATTAGGTTGTGGTGAAAAATGTTTTCCATTAAAAAGTAGTTAGAGTGTTAAGGTCTGCGAAGATTAAAATTACCTTTAACCTGTGGAAAAAAAATGTCTTTTTTACAGTCTCTTTGTACTGGATTAATTGTTGGAAAAAATAATTAAAGGTCAAATCCGCTTAGGTCCAACTTTTTTCCAGAAATTAATCTTTGACAGAATAAAATCTTTCTTTTTGCTATAATACCTTGATGATGCGTTAATTGTTGGAAAAATAGCATATATTCTCCATTAACAAATAATAGGGGTCTTTTAAGGTCAAAACCACCATACTCATATGTTTTCAATATATTTGAAAACATGTTGAAAGGATGCTGGAACTAAAAAAGACATACAAAATTAAATGTTGTTGAAAATACCTGTGGAAGAACCCTCATGCACACTTGTTTTGAAAGATGTTCGCATATTAGACAATAAATCTTTCTTTACGACTTTACGAGACTATGAAAATTAAATCTAGACATTAATTTTCAAAGTTATGACTTTATTCACATATAAAAACAGTAGGCTACAAAATAAGTATCATTAATGCAAATTCCCAACAAGAAACAAGAAGGGAAATAGAAATCCAGAAAAACGATTGAAGTAGATATTGAAGTAGAAAGAGGTGGCAGCTCTACAAATCACTATTAAAAAAAAGCTTTCCTGAGCTTTTTCTATTTAGCTGCACTAAAAGTTCAGGTGACACATGCAAGTATAAGTTTCTTCATAATATATTTGGACTAACGTTCACTGAACTTCTGCCGCCCACAATCGCACTAACTTTGTATCTCAAACCACAAAACAAAATTGTCACACTTGCATCTATTTCATTTAAGAGAGAGAAAGCACCTATTTTGAAATTTTATTTTTCACGAGCTTTATTTATTTTATTTACGGTTAATCTCGAGGAATTTATATTTTTAAGATTAAGCTTACTATTTTACTTTTTTATAAGACCATTTTTCTGTGAGATTTATCGTGGATCGATAGAAATTTCAGATATAATGATATGTACCAAATGGATTTTATGGTCTCGCTTGGGATTATTTTTTATCTTGTGCATTTAAAAATTTTCTACTAGGTACTTGAAAAAGAACTTTAGCTCACGGTTGAGGGGAAAGAAGTAGGCCGTTGAAAACGAAATTGGTGAGAATATAAATTCACACGCTTCAATTTTTAGTTGTGTTTGTGAGTCGAAAGCAAAAACAGATATTGCACAAAGAATATCAAAGAGAATTGTGGAGGAGTACGAGACAGCATTGTGGTCTTACTTGTAAATTTTTAATTTAGACAAATAAAATGAAAGTGAAACTCTAAATTAAACATTAAATAAATATACAAGTTTTAAAGTTAATATCTAACGTAAGGAACATCTGTTCTCTGTTTTTTTGCAAGTTGGCGCATTAAATATTCGATAATTGCAAATTGATGTTACAGAGTGCAAAAAAGTGTTACTTTAGTAACTCCAGCGAAGTGAGAAAAAAAGTTAATAGAAACTAAATGTGATTCGATTCACTACTTGAGCTTTTGCAGCCTGTGATTATGTTAATGCGTTTGATGAAGGTGCTAGTTGCAATAATTTTAAGTTTGATGTTCACAGTGTCGCTGCTCAAATTGGTTTTATTGATTTGGAATGCGTATCCAACGTGGCTGTTGTATGGTAGCTTCAGTGATCCCGATGAACCTAGTGTCGACAAATGGCTGGAGCAGCATAATCTAAAAGAATACAAGCAGCTGTTTCGCGATAAGGGTGAGTGCACCTCCGTTTTTGTTCGTTCCGTAAATAAATCTTAAATCAAAATTGCATTTGTTGTGATTTTGTTTTGTTTATCACAAACTTGCATCCACGTTCCACCCAAACCACCACTCAGTCACCGCACTCGTTTACTCTTTCACTATTTTGTTTTGTTTTCATTTGGCATTGACAGTTTCAGGCAGTGCTGCCAGACTGTGAATTTTCCAGCTACATAAGTCTGGGTTTTTTTTTTTAGCTCGAGGAGAGTAAATCTGTAATCGCAAATCTGGGATTTTTTTCTCTTTAAAACTGGATTGGCATGCATTCAAACATTTTTTTTTTTGTTTTTTCACGTGTACATGTAAACTATTATCGTGTACAAGTGAAAAAAGGAGAAAACAATTTGCGAGTGTACCTAAAGACACTGCATTAACTCATTAAGTCGTAATGATGCGTATACGCACAACAAAGAAGTATATTTTAATGCAGATAAAAAAAGTTACCGGAACACGTAATCGCTATCACAGTTATTCTAACGCGAAGAGAGAAACTTAAAAAAAAAATTCGATAATACCATTTGCTGTTTGAATTTGTGACGATAAAAACGTGTGATTGAAGATTTTTTGGTTTTTAACCGGTCTCGGACTTAATGGGTTAAAGGCATATTTGAGAGACAAAAAACACTTTAAAAAATTTCAATACCTTTCTTGGATACTAATACTATTGCAAAATCCAATAATAGGTCTATTCCCATACTTTTTGGGTAATGTCTGGTAAACTGAAAGTAAACAAAAAATGCTCTCTGTGATAGACAAAAATGCACAAAAGTACGGGAACGCGCAAAACCACTTGTCTTGCCCGAAACAAAACGACAAATTGTATCAGAAATTATGCAGTTAAATTCAAACAACAAAGTTTCTGTAATATTTAATACAATAAGGTCCAGAAGGTCCTACAGCACCAGAAGTTGAATAGACACTTGCGTCATTAATCTGTGGATAATGTAGTTAAAAATTATCATACATACTATTAATACATTTTCAAATGTCTTTTAAACATTTTCCATTTTAAATAACAGTAATTTTTCTACAATTATTATTTAATTTTAAATTTTCAATATATTTTCACCAAAGCAAAACAGCTGATTGTTTGACACTTAACATTTTTACCCGAAGAAAAAGTGCGGGCTTTTTCGTGCAAGAAGAAGAAGAAGACAATTACTCTCTCATTTCTGCTCTCATTTGCAAGTTTTTTGAGTACGGGAACGCTTTCTAGGCTGTTTTTGGCGTACGCGTTCAACCGCGTTGTAGTACGGGAACGGACTTAATATAAAATTTATGGTAACTAAACAAGTAATATTTTTCAGGCTCACTGGAAATACTTTTCTTTAGCTTTAATTTTAAATGTAATGTAAAATTTGCGTTAAACGATATAAAGTTTGTAATGGTTTGGAATCAATCGAACATCAAATAATGATGTGAACAAACTAGTAAAATTTTTCGAGGAGCTTTGTCAAAATTAATAAACTAGTTGTCTAGTTTCAAATCCAAATAAATCACCAAAAAAACAAATTTACAAAAATTAAAAAAAAGCGAGCAGAATTTAAAAAACGTATGCTTTTTTAAACTAATCGAATGCTTTATATTGCAAAATAAATGGGAATATGAGAAGTTTGTTTTACTTTGTAAAAATTACTAAAACTTCACCTCTTAGCGATCAAGCGACTTAATTGGATTTGAAACAAGACAACCTAGTATCTAATGATCTTAGAGTAGATTTTGTGGATCTAAAATGTAACGAAAAGCCAAAATAAAAAAGTAATAAAGATAATAAGAGTCTTCATTAAAACGCGGAAACTTCGTAAACAAAAATTAAAATCTAATTAAGCTGTCAAAAATCGATTTACTCGTTGGCCATAAGGTGCCTTCATTAAATGCTTTGTAATATTCCGAAGTTTATACATTTTACGATTTTTGCAGTATATATTTTAAATACTGTGTATCTATTCAAAGCAAATTTTAGTAAATATAGTAAATGTCATTAAAATGTTTACATTCAAATTTGAACTTTTAAACCAAAGTTGAGTTTAGTAAAACCGCACTTTTCCTCAAGTATGGCGCGGCGTCAGTAAAAAAAAAGAAGAACTTTATCATAGCAATCTTGAACACATTTTTTTGTACTATAGACTCATCGAAAACTTTCTTCTTTATGTATTTCTCAAAACAGCTTTTAAATTTTGGCCTATGGAGCTTTTTCAACTGCATGTCACACCTCAGCTTCATTTTTACAAGGTCGCCAATAATGCAAATAATATTTTTTTTCGTGGCACACTTTAATAATGCAAACAAAGCGAAACAAAATGTTTTACTCAGTGCTAAAGATTTAATTTCTCAAAATATCGACCATTAGTAAAGGCTTAGATGGCACAATGGGTCGAACACTCCAAAAATGCATTTATTACTTTAAAAAAAGATACCAAAAAGTACATTTTAAAAAACCGAAGTTTTTGGAAAATAACAATTTTAATCCCTCAGAATCTGCTCCCTAATTATTGACAAATGTTTGAAATGAAATAGCCTACTTAGAGTCATTCATTAACTTATAATTTACATTTTATCACAGTAGGTACTTTAATGAAGACTACCTACAATTTTCAAGGAGGTCAATAAAAGTTATAAAATAAACTAAATAGAACAGTTTTTGTATTTCTTTGGCAATATGTATACAAGCATATGTACATTAATTTATATGTGAATAACTAAGTGTCATTTCACATTTGCTTAAAACTAGTCATTTTTTAACTTTTAAAATTTAAAAGAAATACATTTTGGTTTTGGCGATTTTTCTGCTGAAATATAATAAATCTGGGGCTTTTTGAGATTTCTTATTGAGAATTTTTTTTGGCACCTGGCAGCACTTGTTTTAACTAGTTCTCGCTGTGTTTGTATATGAAATGTTAGTCGGTCTCTCCTCTTTTTCTTTATTTTTCGCTCTTATATCCAAAGCATGGCGGAATTATAATTCTGCCTGAATGCCCAGTAGGGAATTTTAATGCTATAATTTCCTCTAAACCGAGAGATGTCCCTAAACACGCTGTTACAAAACCACTTCAACTTCTACTTAATAGAACTTGGGTGCTGCAGTCGGATTCCTAATTTCAAGCAGCTTAAACTTAATCTTCATCGCTAATATGCTATAAAAAAATATGCAAATGTGCACATATTTTTTTTTTTTTTGTTTTATAGATTTAGTATAATTATGCACTTGTTGAAACAAAATAACATTAAAAACTGGGTAATGTTTTTCTTTTTTTTTACTAACATTGCGCAATATGCCTAAGCCTGCCGCGACGAAACTAAAGCACATAATCTTTTTCGCTCACTGTTATAATCAATTGTTAAAAACAAACAATTGTTAATAAAATTGGAAGCGTATATAAGTTGTTAGTTATCATTCACCGTCACCGTTTGCATTTCAAAATTTCGCTTCCCAAATTGGCTCGAAATAAGTATTCTGCACAATTTAGAGAAAATATTCTAAGTGGATTTAATAAAGCTAAATCTGTGACATGCATTGTAAAAAAATTTTGTATTCGCTATTGCGTAAATTTCTGAGCTATATGCCGTTTTCGCCCTTGCTATTTTTTATATACTAAATATATAGGTGGCAGACCGCGGGGTACAACCAAACGTGAAGAACAGGCCATCATTCGAATTATAAAAATAGATCCTTTTATATCTTGGAATTAAATTGCGTTTAAACATTTCACACAGGTTTATCCAACGACGATCTGTGGAGGGTTGCTTAGCAACATACCAAAGCGTGAAAAAACCATTTATTTCTCGAAAGAATCGACAGACAAGGCTCGAATTTGTAACCGCGCACTTTAGCTGCTCTACTGCCAAATGAAAAACCCTGCTTTTTACTGATAAATCTATATTTAACATGAAAGGTTGCGACGGATTGAAGCTATTATGCAGAACAAAAGGCAATGATGAAATCCGGGCTATTTGAAAAGCACCGTATGGTACGAGGGAGGCAACGTAATAGTGTGGTGATTTTTTTCGGCCATGGAATCGGTCCAGTTCATAAAATAAGAGGTATAATAGACCGTCTGATGTGCGAAGATTTTCCCCAGAATGTTATGTTACCTTATACGGAGGAAGATCTGTTGTTAAAGCATGTCTCCCAGCACGATGATGGTGTGTAAAAGAGTGGTTTGTTGCCAATGAGATGATAAGCATAAATGATAAAAACAAGGATCCCATTTTCTACCAATCGTAGATTGCATGGAAGAACATTTCTACAGACGTTTTGAGCAATTTTATTGAGTTCATGCCACGAAAATGTGCAACAGCTCTTAAAAATAATGGATACGCTACAAAATAGTGGAGAAATCGAACTTTTTCATTAATATATTTCATACGTGCTTTAGTTTTGTCGCACCAGTTTTATGTATTTTGTTACTTTTGAGTTAATATTTTTATTTTGTTTGCAAAACAATATTCATAAAAAAAAACTTAGTCCAAGCTTATTTTACAATATTTCTGAACTAAATGTAAACAAGGAAGAATCCGTGCTTTAGTTTTGTCCGAGACTGTATATGTATGTATATTCATTTATATAGTATTTTCTACTTTAATTAAAAGTTGTACTTATCAATAACTTATAAAACTATTTCATTTAACCCTTTCGACGCAGCTTTCGAATAGCAGAGTTAGAATGCAGCTTGTGCAAGAAATATCTTATATATACCTCTTAGAAATGTTTTTTGAAAAAAAAAGTTGAGTAGTTTCTAAGAAATGTAAGCTCTTAGTGGTACATATATGCTCCACTCGTACCGAAAGGGTTAAGAGGCAATAAGTGAAAAAATTCGCTTGAAAACAGAATTATCTCTAAAATTTAAGGCAATAGAAAATCGAAATGTTAAAACAAATATTTTCTTCAGTTCCGTTCAGTCTCGACAAAATTGGCTTGGTCAGGCAATCAACGTGTAATATTAAATGTGTTTTGTTTCATATTTAAAATAAAAAGTCATAAAATGCCAAAATATTTAATTTCCGAAATATACTATGTATTAGCGAATGCCCAGCCATATTTTCTTAGAAACAATATAGATTTTAGAAGACCTACACTTATGTCAAATGCTGCACAAAATAATTTGCTTTATAAAGGAACTAATATATTTAATACATTCCCGACAGAAATAAAAAATGAAACAAACATGTATATCTTTAAAAAAGAACTAGTTAAATATGTTAAAGAAAATGTTAATTAAGAACCAAAAATACTTGTAATTTAATAATTTGTATTATAAAAGTAGCAAAAATGCTAAATACTTAAATATATATATTACTACTATACTATCTCTAAAAATGCATTTAGATCGAGATTATGCATTGCAGAAACTGAGAATTAGGCTACCGTCCCTTCAAAATGTAAGGATATAGCAAAATCGCAATTTTTTGACTATAATCACTAACCTCAATTCAGATTACAAAACCGCCAATTAAGCTATGGAAAGAACTTAATTTTACAGGAGTGGAGGGGTAATCAACTCAATATGGATTGTGGTGTTGGTGCAAATTTATATTCAGGGCATCTTAAAATCTCTACGCCTTGCTGACTCGTATAGTGTATATTAATAGCAACAAGGGCTGAGCATTATTGTTCAGCTTGACTTGGATCTATTCTAGACACAGCCTAGGCGCACTCAATTCCAATCCCACAGCAAAAGGCTAAAAAATATACATACGCTCAAAATTCGAAATCCAGAAGAAAAATATGAATAAGGCTAACTAAAATATGGAAGAAAAACCGCCGAAATATGTATGTATATATGGACGAAAAACTCGAGAAATATGGATAATAAATATGTCGCCGTCGTTCAAGCAGAAATCACTAAGTCCAAATTACTTTTTTTAATTGGATCCGTGTTAATTAGCTACTATAATTTGAATGGCATAGTAAGCTCGATTTTTGATGATCCAGTTATAACGTATTTACAGTTATTACTAATCTGTTAACTTTTTAAGTTTTGAAACTGTTTGAACAGCATGCATGGTTGCATAAACTAACTTCATCTCATAAATTAAAAAAATGGACTTGGTGAATTCTGCCATAACGACAACGATATTTTACTTTAAGCTCAAGTAAAGTCTTAATGAAATTTATTAAAGTGAACAACAACTTTTTTTTAAGTTTCCGGAAGCAAATGATCGCCAACACTCTTTTGTAGGCAGAAAAGTATCGTTCTTCATCGCTGGATGTTTCTAATTTTCTTCGGAAGCAATGTGTCAATGAAATCATCTTTCTCTTCAAGGTTTCCTCCTTCCAAAATATTTACAATTTTTTTCAGAGTTCCTAACTCTTTTTTATTTACACCACTTGTTATAAGTGGAATTTGGTTTTGTTTTTGCCAATTTGTTTTTACACACTTTAGTTTTTATTTTATATGTTTCAGGAAGAGTTCCGTGAATTTTTTTGTGTCACTAAAAGCAATTTTTAGATAGTTAACAATTTGCGAAGTGCACTGCTCCATTTTCTCCCCCGAATGAAAAATGTATGAAGATTGGCCAACATGTGTTTACACACCAGTGAAAAAATAAAAAAATTTTTAAATCGCCAACCGAGTACGCCGAGTTTTTAGGGTGCCAATAAGCTATTTTACAAAAGAATATCCTTACGTACAAAATATTATTAAGTCCACTTTTCTACACGGCAAGTTTCCTTGCCACTTGTTTTTCCACATAGCAAGATTTCTTGGGCAACTCTGCTTTTACTTTGTCTGTCATTCGCGTTTTATTAAATAAAAATAAATAAATGAAAAGCTTGTTGAATAAAAATAAATAGATTAATAGAAGAAAGGTGAAATTTTAAATGAAAACTGTTTATTTTTCCAATAAGAAACCAAAATTAATGCGTATCCAACTTAAAATGACAAATTAGAATAAAGAGAAATATCAAAGAATGAACAGCACAAAATAAAACTTGCCGGTACGAGCAAGTCTGTATTCGTCTCCTCTCGTTTTTCCTCTCTTGCTAACAAACTCGACTTGCCGACAAGAAAACTTGCCGTGTGGAAAAGGGGACTAAACAGTGGACTGCATTTTGACAAAAAGTAAGCTCAATGTAACCACCTCGACCGAGCATGAGAGAAAATGTTTTATGTTCGTACCAATCTGTTCATGGTAAATGATGACAAAAAAACATTTGCATATATAGAATTTCAGCTAGAATATTTACGAAAAATGTAAATTTGCGTTAATATTGATTTATATTAAAAACACTCAAAATATTTTAATCTTATTTATTTTTTTTTAATTGTTTAAAATGTTTATAAGAAACCATTTCTGTAATTAATTTTTAAATTTACTTTTTATCAAAATCCTTTAAGTTCTGATTTGTATGGAAATTAGTATGAGTGCTTTACATTTCCGCTTGCTGCGGTTCCACATTTGTTTTCATCGGAGTCGTATAATTCAGTTAGCAAAAAATTAGCTTGCTTAAATTCAGGGATTGAAACCAAATTTGAACCAATTCAACCGCAGTTTGAGTGACTCGAACCATGAATCAAACCGTTTTTGTTTTGTTTCACTTGAACCAAATAATCAAAACCAAACCAGTTTTGTTCGATGATTGGATTTGGATTGGCTCAACCAAAAAAATTATTTCCATTACTACAAGTTGAGCACTGATTTTTATATTCTGTACACTTTGTGTACACGGAAAAAAAGAATTTACGAAAAATAACGTGTGGTATTGAAAAGAATTAAAATAGCCAGGGAAAATTGTCCTATAGCCCTGTAATTTAGAACTTTCATGAGATACTCAATATAAATTGTAGGGTAAACTCCAAACATTACAACCCAAAATTTTATTATTGCAGTTTCAGAAAGGAAAAAATTTAGTTTGCAAAAAATACTGAATTATTATTGAAAATATCCTATAATCGGCAATTAAAAATTATAGGGCAAACTGTAAAAGTTGTAATACGTGGATATAATAAATCATAATCGTACACAAAAATCCGGTAAGTGAGAGAGTAAATGATTTTCCCTCCATGTCAGAACCCAACGGGAAAATTTGGAGTGCTACCCAAAAAAAGGTCACTTGGAGCGCCAACTTTGTGCTCTCCTAGATGCTAGTAAGAAAGCGCTGGCATAAAAATTCCTGGAAGCGCTTTTATGTATGCGAAAAAGTGCTTCACTAAAAGGCTAGGGGAAGCACTCAAACGAATAGAAAAAAATAGTGAATGATTCTTGCTCTTTGTAATTTTCATATGGTTAATATAAAAGTAAATATAAGTTGATTTGTTATTGATACATTTTCATGGTTCCCCGAACACCAATGTAAAAGATGTATAAAAACGCTTCATGTGCACATGTTGCACATGCAGATTACACTGTGCAACAATTTTAGGGTCATGAAATCTAACGGAGAAGCGACCAACACAGGTCGGTAGTACGGGTCCAGAGTAACAAAACCCTAAGAGAGTTTTAAAAAGCTACTCGCTTTAAAATGTTATAGCCTTTCAAAGTTGAACTGTTTTTGTGTATTTTCCAGTTCTATTTTCTGTTTATAATAAAAACAAAAATTTAAAAACCCAAACATTATTAAATTCTATACATTTTTGTTACTAGTATTATTGCTTATTTTTTGCAAAAGTCATGTAATGGATAGTTTAAACTTCTTAATATAAAAACTCTATAATGTTAAAATTATTTTTGTTCTTATTTCGCTGAAGAAAGTAGTAAAGAATAGTTTAAAAAATAAGCTGCAAAAGGCACACTTTGAATGCATATAACTTTTAAAAGCGAGCTAACTTTGCAAATCCCTTTTAGGGTTTTGTTACTCTACACCAGTATTATCGAACTGTGTTGGCCGATTCTCCGTTAGAAAAATGTGTTGCACAGTGTTACTTAGTAATGTTAATGTTTAAAAGAAAATAATTAAATTAAAAGTAAATTCAGATACAGCAAATAAAGACTGAGATTGAAAAAATCTTAACAAACGTTTAACCTAATAATTTTTTTTGGGTGTAAAATTTAAAAATTTCTTTGATCTAGTTATCTTTGAAAAATATGTCAGTTGCTATTTTTATTGACAAACATGTTGATTTATTGTGAATTTTATCAAAATGAGTGAAGAAAAAGAAGTACGTTTTAAAATTATTAAAAATTTCCAAAAAAATCCAAATTGGTCCTACAAAAAATTGGCCAAAGAATTGAAGGTCTGCCGTCAAACTGTTTTCAATGTTATTAAACAGTTTCAGGAGAATTTGACCATCGATAGGAAACCTGGTTCGGGAACAAAACAAGGACCACATGATATAGGGAAAGCCAAAAAAATAGAAAGCATATTGAAAAGATCTCCAAACACATCCAAAAATTTTTTAATTTTTGTAAAAATTTTTCAACTGCAGAGCTACTTCCAATCTTACATTTCAATTAATCTGAATCAATATCTTGGTTTATTTCTATAAAAATATTTCAGATGGGGCGCTCATTTCCATGCCATTCCCATTTACTATATGAGCATATTTTTCCCTTTTGTTTTTTTTTTAAGGGTTAACCCATTCGCTTTCTTACTAGTGTCGAGAAAAACGGAAGAGAGCCAATTTGTGAAAAAGCCTGAAATAAAGCTGCATTTTCTTATACATGAAAATTTGGTTTCGTTTTACTTTTGAAATTTTAATGAAAGAATTACAAATTTACGTATAAAAAAAAACATTTGTCATAAACAACTTATTTGGTTTGACGCGCTCCCGTACTTTTTCCAATTTTTGTCCCTCAATGGGAGAATTTTTTCTATTCCCCCTAATTGACACGTTTTCAAGTTTTAGCCCCAAAAGTAAAGGAACAGACCTATTATCATTCAATAAAATAACTTTCAAACCGATTGGTTGGCTGCTGGATTTACTTCTTTGTTTAATGGGACATTTTGGATTATTTATCGGCAAGCCCTTACAGAATAATTAACTAAAATATCTTCTTTAGTGTTTTAATCAAAATTAATCTGTCGAAATCTAAATCAATTTTAATATTATTACCGAGATTAAGGCAACTTGAAATAGGATCACTGTGACCATAATTAGTTCTATGAACTTTGACATAAAATAAACAGTGCTCTCTAAGAGGTCTTGCTGAAGTATGCAATGGAATTAAAGGCAAGAGATCGGGTGAATCGATTTTGCTTTTAGCTTTTGTAAATTAAGTTCTTGACATCTGGCTTCGTACGATGGCATAGATTCGTATGCATAGGTTCGTCGAAGCGCAAGTTTGGTAAAGCTTTTGAACTGAAACTTATTTTCTCTTGTCCTAGAGTAAAACCAACCGGATGTGACGTCGCGCGTAAGTTTGCAATGCGACATAGGCATTTTTTACTCTTGGAGGTTTGCCATTGCCAGCCAAGAGGTGGTGCCATGTAGAAAAATTTTTATTTTCTATTTTTGATTTTTTTGAGCGTGCCGAGATATGAACCCGGGCACCTCTGCGTAGCAGTCCAACACACTAACTAACCACTAGGCTACAGCGACCAACTATATAATAAACGATTCATAAATAGTTTTAATTCCATATAACATATTAATTACACACATGCCTATGGCAGAAAGAACAATGTGTAGCGTCGCCATCTTAAAGTTTATGACAGTTATACATTTTACATACAGATGGCGCAAATGCCCAAGGAATTACATGAAGATGTCGCACACAAAAAGAGTTCGTCCACAATTGTCATCGACATTACCAGTACAGAGTTGCAATTTTTGTTCTAGCATTAATCCCAAAAAAAAAAATTTGTTGTGTATTAACGAACACAAGAACACAAGGCAGAAGTGAAACTTCTTGTGAACTAAACGAAACACAAGCAAATGAAATTAAAAAACACAAGCCAATGAAGTAAAAAATTTAGCGATTGAAAAATTTCATTTGCTTGTTATTTGCTTCGTTTAGTTCACAAGAAGTTTCACTTCTGCCTTGTGTTCGTTAATACACAATATAGTTTTTTGAACTCTCTCGATCCTATCCCTTGATAGATTGGGTGCCATATAATATTAGCATATTTAAGAACTGATCTAACCAATGAAATGAAAGTGGTTTTAAGCGTGAAAGGATCAAGAAATTCTTTAGAGTTTCGCTTAACGAAACCGAGTACCGAATTTGCTTTTGAAATAACATAGTCCCTATGGGGGGTAAAAGAAAGTTTAGAGTCAAAATAGATGCCGAGATCTTTTGTTAAGAGAACTCTGGTGAAGTCTTTAGTTTGATAGTCAGATTTGACATTAAATGAAATTTGAATACTTTATTAGCATAAGTCTATAAAATTGTATGTCCAGACTTATTGAATACTCTTATTTCTGAACACTTCGAATATTATTTCAAATACCATAGAATCATGAAGATAACTGATCCAGTTGTTCACTTTTGGTCAATGCGATACATATAGGGATGAATAAAAACTAAAATGAGTCCCTTCTTCACTCGTTACATGATGTGACGAGATGATTCTCAAACTATTGTTGACTTTTGATATCGGAAGGCCAATTCACAAGCAATCAATTACTATATAATGTCGTGTAATTTTGTGTGATGAGAAAAGGTATGACAAATGAATAAGATAGTTTGTGAATCGTCCAATTATGTTTAGTAAAAGTCCCATTTCTAATTTAACAATTCACAAAGTCGCACTGTTTGAGACACTTGTAATATTATATTAACTAACTAACTTGCGAAGTACAGTGTACTTGTTAACTTGTAACTTTTACTGTTGCTGTATATAGTAAATAACAAAATATTTCACAAATTATGCATTAGAAGCTCAAGAACTTGATTTTAACTTGGTAAATCTGTATATAATAAATTAAACTCAAGGGGATTATTGTTTAACCATAATTAACTATTACGGGTATCCGCTTACTATCCGGGCTAAACAGGATAAAACTGTAATTATTATCGGTAATGCAAACAAACAAATTGTTTAAGATAACTGTTAATATCGGAAAATAACCATATAAGTGAATTTTTCAAAAAGTAATATCAAAACAAGTTCCCAAGCAGAATATGAAAATTTCATTTTCATTATCAGACAAAGTGGTGCTTTGATCCACGAACCCAATTAGCGCTTGCTCACCGTTTTGATACCACATCCTCAATTGATTATTGGTGTAGGTGTTTTTTTGGCCTTACGAGAGGCTTTTATCTCATTTGTGGCTCCATTCCTTCCGGGGAGGTAAGAGTACCGTGAAGTTCTTATTGGTTGTTTAGAGCCCATGCAACATGTGTCGGCCATGACCAAAAACTCTTTCTTCCCAGCGTCCCACTTCCCCCCAACATTAACGCACTCATGGTTGCCGTTTACATGAAAAAGAAACATATTGGGAGCAGATGTATAAGAACATTTAGAGCTGCCATGAGACATGACCGCATAACTCCTGATCTTTGTATGCGTTCTAATTTAGTAACAGTACAGTTCTTGCTGTTAATTTTGGTTGTTAACCCCATTTCCCACCAAACATTCATTCCAGGTTATCTTCTGGAATTAGTCTACCGCTATATTTTTAGTTCAAATGAAACGAATTTAAAAGTTTCTACACATACCAATAAAAATAAATGTATTTTGGTCGTAACAATTGCAAAATATGTAATACTGTTTGTTCACATTGTAAACAAATTTAGTCTGTATCCTTTTGTCAAAAATTAAAATTAATTCAACGGAAAACTTAATTATCCTCACACAAAAAAAGAAACTCACTCACACACAGAAACAACAAAATGAACTTTGTCGATGCAAAGTGGATAATAAAAATGAAAATTTAATAAGCTCAACATGTTACGGGTAATTTTTGATGAAACAACCTGATGGAATATTAGCCGTACTCAGGATCCAAAATTATTCACATGTACATAACTATCAGCGCATGCATGCTTACATATATATGCTCATGCTTGTTGCAAAGAAAAAAAGAAAGAAAGGGGGGAAAAAGCGAAAGCTTTCGCTGTATAGAGAAAAGCTAATTTCACTTTTTATCCTGACCTGAAGTTTTCGCTCGAACTTTGCCATCATTTCGCTTCAGTACTCGACGGCACTCGTGCCGTGTATAAAATCAATGGCAAATGTCCTTTAATGCTCAGTTTTGGTTTTTCTTCGTAACGTGCCGCTTCGAAATTTTACAGCCATACAAAAATAAACTTAGAAAGGACATACGCCGGAAGTCCTTTAGTTTGAGTTGTGCCATTTTTTAACCCATATTTTTGTTCTTCTTGTTATCGTTGTTATTGTGTCCTTTTATACTCGAATACATATGTACATACAAATTTTCATGTGGATTACACACATGCTGCTGCATACTAGTGCAAACATACGAACATTTAACCATAACCTATTTTTGTGAAGTGAATTTTGTGTTGGAGAACGGGAAAAAAAATAAAGTAGCACATTTGTATCCTTTCAAATCCTTTATATTTCGTACGCATCAATTTTAATTAATAACGCGTGATGTTTAACTATTATGTTTCTCCTCGAGTTTAGTTTTTATGTGCGTAAACAACTGAATGATTCAATATTTAACTTGCATGCAAAAGTTTAAAACACACGAACTCAACTCTATAAATATTCTTTGTATTTTGAAGCCAAATGACGCGTGGTGTCATAATTTTGAAGAATTTTGCTGTTTTGAACCTTCTGAAAATTTAATTTTCCAATTCGCTGCTCACGCATTTAACCTTTTCATGTACTTTTTAGTTGTGAGTTATAATTTTTCATATGATGTAAACTTTATGAATTTTTAGAGGCGCACACACTCAGCGATACTCTCATGTCTTCGTATGGTTATTTAGCATGCTCCAGAATTGTGCCTGCTTCTGAGATTGTGTGCTTGTGTGTGTAATTTGCGTTTGAGTCATAATGTGGTCATCATATTTGCCACTCAAAATGTCAAAAAATTAATTGCCAATTCATTTTTATTTGCATGTCAGTGTTTCTCAGTTGGCCATTGCGGGAATATCCTATAAAAATAATCTCAATTATGAGCCTTCCGAAGCATAATGAGGATTCCTCAAAGCCACATGCTATGAATTTATTATCACATGTTAAAATTTTCTGAACTTTTATGTAGGTAGGTAGTCGCATGTAGTGAAAACATCAATATATAAATATTAATTACCCACAATCACGTGAAGTTCATAAGTAACTATTTGAAATATTTAAGAATATTGAAAATTTTTCAAATGTTTTTTCTTCAAAAGAAATATTGAAATAATATTTCTCTTAATCAGTCTTGCCAGTAACGAATAATGTTGACATTATCCCATACAAAAACTCCGATATTATTTGGTTTATTAGTTAGACTGACTATGTCTTTTTGAGCTGCAACGAATTTTGTATGTTGCTATGGATTTAAGTCAAAAAGAAACCCCTCGTAAATTATGAGCAATTTCACTTTTATTTTATTAATTATTGTACTAATGAGCACCCATGATCCTATCCTTACATCTAGACTCTTAGCAGAAGGTTCTTTAGCATATCAAAGTAGTACACATTAATTCTCATAATGAATTCTTATGTACTTAGCTTAAATCATAAATTGAATTTACATTTATATTTCTAACACTTAAACTCCATAGAAAGTTAAATCAAAGGAAACTCGTTATTTTCTCAAAAGGAAACAATATATTAATATGTCCTTTTTAATACAAAAATGCATAAAAGTCGAAAGTAAACTAAAAGGAAATCAAATGGAAATTGCTCTGGTTACTTGTAGTTTCCGGAAACTTTTGTTTTGAAGCTAATTGTTTGTATTGTAGTGTAGTTGTAAGCGGTGCCGTATTAGCCATTAGACTAAATAAAAGGACTGCAGCATATAGGCAGGCGCGGATACAAGGTATTCGAAAGAATACTTTTGAGTAGATTGCTAATAAGACTAGAAAATATGAATATAGTTTCGGATCACCAATCGTCATGAGCACGATACTCCTCAGCAATATCATCGCATAGTGAATATTGTCACTGGCTTTCTGGAACGCAAAACATATTGCTCTGCCATATTTTTGGACATTCAACAAGCGCTCGACAGAGTTTGGCATCAAGGGCTAATATACAAATTAAAAAATTTACTCCATTTTATTTAGTCTTAAAGTCCTATCAACATGAAAGCTCATTCTACCATATGCCAAAGTAAATGATGAAATATCAGCCTTTTGTCAAATAAAAGCCGGAATACCACAGGGGAATGTTCTGGGTCCTGCTCTTTATTAAATTTTTATTTGCGACTTTCCTGAAACTGATGTTGTTATTATTGGTACTTATCCAGACGATTCTGCCATTTTAGCGTCAAATGAATCTTCTACAGAAGCTGCAAATCTAGTTCAGAAACAGCTCGACGACATTCAACATTGGTTACTTCTTTGGAAAATAAAGGCGAATACAGACAAGTCAGCAAATATCACGTTTTCATTAAGAAGACGGGAATGTCCTCCGTTAAATCTGAATGGAATTACTATCCCCAAACGTAACAGTGTTAAATATTTAGGACTACATCTTGATAAAAGATCAAATTGGAAAAAGCATATAAAAGCGAAGAGGCTACACTTTAACATAAAAACAGCACGCTTGTACTGGTTATTGGGTCCGAAATCAGAGCTGAGTCTTGAGAACAAACTACTACTTTATAAAACGATATTGAAACCAGTTTGGACATACGGAGTTCAACTGTGGCGTACCACTAGTACTTAATTTAAACTTAGAAATACTACAACGCTATCAATCCAAAACACTGAGATTCTTAGCAAAAGCACCCTGGTTTGTGACTAACAATGCATTGCACAAATATTCTAAAAGTAAAAGCTTTTGTATTCACTGGATTTGTTTTTTGTTATCACATTTGCTAGTACATTAAGAGTAATGCAGCTCAATATCGCTTTAGGAGGATATTTTTTATATTTTCCCCCAGCTTCTATTTGCATATCTTTTAAAGTTTTAATAGTATTATTATATTTGATTTTTCTTTATTTTATAAATAGATATATTAAGTAGCAATACTAGATCGAAGCATTATAGCTCTTCCGTTTCTAGTGCTAATGAAATTCAAGGTTTATAAAATGCTCTTTTTACATGATTATAAATTTTGAAAATGAATAGCTTTTGTAAGGTAGCCTCTGCCAAGGATAAATCATTTTCAGGTCATAGCTGACAGCATTTTCTTTGTCTCTTTACCATAGTTTTAATGCTGTCAGATGTAGACTCAAAAACGAACTAAACACTGCTCCCAAACAAATTCAAAATTCTTACAAATTTGTTAAAATTTTCGTATTCCATGTTATAATAATAGAGATTTTTGTGTGATAAAAATTTGCTTTCTATGATAAGTACATTTAAATCTGGCATGAAACCAGAAACCAGAACCATGAATTAAAACAATACAAATTTTATATGGATGAGTGTTTGACTGGAGTTCCAGCTGCCTCAGGTTCGATCCCAGATGGGGTTAAATTCTTAAAAAATGTCCAAATGGGTTGTTCTAATAAAATGAATCACTTCGGTGATTTAGTTCTTAAGTGCTTGACTCGACCAATTCAAAGGGTTCGATTCTCAGGTAGAAAGTTGAATCCACAAAAAAAAAACAAAAAAACTGAATTATAGGTTTCAGGTCGATATAAAGAAAATCCCAGATGGAAAAGAGAAAATCTGAATGAAGAGTAGGAATCAGCGACCTTGAATTATTCTTAAAATTCTACTAGTTCTCGACCCATTATAAACCAATCTAAAACCGAAAACTGAATATTGTAAATATTTTCCACTATCCTTTACCTTGGAAATAGATCATAGAAATTGTAAAATGATTTGCTACAAGAACATGTTTACTCCCCAACACGGCCCTACCTTCAAAATTATTAGACATCGAAATAAAGTTTAAGAATAAGCGAAAAAAAGAAAATGCCTACGTACGTAAATTCGATTGAATATTTAAAACTTTAAAAGATATTTTATACGTCAGATACAACATCAAAATGACTTGCTTGGAATTTTTCGAATTTATTACAAATATGTAAATTGAAAAAAATTTGGACTAATTAAAATAATAATAAAACTAATCGTTTTTTCAATGTGTACCGAAATTTTCTTTTTGTGTATCGAAATTTCGTAAAAAAATAGTCACCTCATGTACACCGAAATGTTTTTTTTTTTCTGATGAAATCTTTTTAGTGGTGAATATTGACCTCTAACAAATAATCCCAGTTGTGTTTTAGCCTCTACTCTGTACAACTTTTTTGGAGCAAAAAATGTAGGGGCCGAGGGGCAACCCTTCCCGTTATCAAATTGAGCTCGAATTTCGCACAGCTAATTTAAGTAATGAAACTAAACTGAGGGGTAGCAAATAAAATTAAACTTGAAAAATAAGAGCCACCTTAATGTACATGCATAGAATCAACGACGCGTTATTTCCGAGATTATTTACGCTATAGCAGTTACATATGTGAATACTTAAATATAATTTGACGCGTGTAGCTTTTGTTTGCATTTTGGTTTGGATTTCTTTTCATTGTGGAATCTTAAATGGCTTTGAAAATTATTTTTATTATTATTTTAGCTTTTGCTACAATGTGCTCAAGGGATATATTTTGCATTTTATTTATAGGGGAACGTGGTCCTCAGTTGCCACTGTGGGTTCAGCGTTTCCCCCGCGTTTCTTAGAGATGGAGGGTGTGGCAGCTTAACCGTTTTGTCTTATGAGAGGTTGGTAGATATGAATGTAATTTACGCTGACAATTGTCACTTTAGTTTTCGCTTACACTCTTGTGAAGCTGCTACGGGTGTGTAAATACTTCAAAAGTTCAATTGATTGGGTGCATTAGTTCCTGTGCTCTGTATGCTTTCGCCTGATAAAGTCGATTTTTCATTCGGATTTGTTTCGTGTGCTTAATAGCATTAAATGTGGTCCCGAGTTGGCATCTTTTTTTTGGTTCTTTTGTTGTTATTTGTATGTTATTTTAATTTGTTGTGTTTCAATTGCATGTTTTGCTTGTCTTTTGTCGGTTTTTCGATTTACTCAGACGCCTCACAGTGAGCTCTTAGGCAGCTCACAAAAAATTTTTTTTTGAATAATTATATAATTTTATTAGTTATTTTGTTCTGCAAAATTGGCTACAACAAGCGATGAACGCCTTTGGTACATGCATCAGTTTTAACAGTTTTTTAATTTTTTCTTTCTTTTAAAGATTCTATTTGAAATGGATAAATGTTTCTATTCTATAATTAATATTTGACAATATTCTACAAATTTTTTCACTGCATATGGTTTAAATTTGTTAATTTTTTCCTAAAACTTACATAACCTGCTCTTTTTCTTGCATTCATTTTTTTATTTTATTTAATTATTTATTTTCTTCTACAGGATATAATATCCTCAGTATAATTAACATTAATCACGACAGGTCTTAATTTTGATTTTTTTAAATTTAAACATAAAACACGAAATTAAAAATAAAATCTATAAACTATGTAATATAAATAATTATGCATATATAAAATTCAAAATAGAAAAAATTATGAAAATTTAAAACAGAAAAGATTAAATGGAGAAATATAACAGAAAAAACGTATAGGTAGTAAAACATAAAATTTTGAGACAGATTAAACAGGCTTGAGAGTTTTGTCAGATGTGTGTACTTGTATATATATTATTTTAGAGAAAGATCATAGAGCAAAAAAGAAAATTGTCTCATTGTTGGTTTGCGAGATATTTTAAAAGTAAATTTTTGAAATGCAGTGCGTTGTAGATTCAGAAGAAACATGATGGCAATTTATTCCAAAGCCGAATAGAGAAGATGTAGAAATGTCGCTCAGATGTTGCATTTGGGCAAAAAAAAAGTATGTGCCAGCTCAGGACCAGGGGGTGCCGGCTTAGGACAACTATTTTGAGAAATAGTAAAAATCGACTTCTTCTCTTTGCGCTGCATTGCGGCCACAAAAATCACGCTACTTTGTTCCGAACGACATAGAATTGTAGAGAAAGGATCGTGGTACCTGACCAAAGGCATTAAAGTGCCGTTAAATCCTTTTTACCCCCTGTTTTCGGCAAAAACTCTTACGGTGCCGACTCAGGACCACTCTCCCCTAAATATCGTATCTTAAGTTTAGCTAAAAAATCATTTGAATAATTCACCAATATAATTCAAAATTTTTTTGTATCTATTTTTACGTCTATAATTTATGCAAATATTATAACAAATGTCGACGTCGTTTACTTTTGTGAAACAAAAATTACTTCCACAAACGAACGTTTTTCTCTGTTTTCATTATTTTTATTGCACTTTGAATAGTTTAAACTCATTTTCAGCCATAAAATCAAAATTGTTACTACATTCAAGTTAGTAAGCCACGTTAGGATACATTCACACGTATGCACATGCATTGTTCCACATACCCACGAATGCAGGATTGTGACTAGATAATCTAACTTACTGACAATAAGAATACAAAAATACCTAACAACCCAACAAAACTCACAGACAACGAAAAGCAAGCGTATGAAAGAGTGGAGAGGTTGACGAGAGCAGAGGCTTTGAAATGCTATAGAATAAACACTATCTGCAACATAGCTTCTACTATTTGCACTATGACCAACAACAAAAATATGCACAGCGACACTAACGTAAATAAATAATTTTCTGATTAGAGTGCATCGGAATCCTTTGTGGAAGACATGGTGAAAAGAAGAAGGGAACGAGAAAAGTGAAATGTTAGTATATAATAATACCAACTCATTCATGTACATACATACAGACTATCACTAGCGGATCCTAGGGGCCTGGGGGTAATCCCAATATTTTGCAATATTAAAATTATATACATATGGTAAGCCTTGCTGAAAACAGACTATAAATATAATTCATTATTAATTAATTCAATATCAAATACCGGGTAACAAGTTTTAATCCATGTCAGCAAAGGGTCAAGTGCCCACAGTAGCCTATATTGAGTTTTTGTCTTTTAGAGAAAATTTTTTGTCTGCCTTACAACCCCCTACCGTGCGGGTAGTCCTGCTCTGTACATGAGCATGTACATAAATGTTTAGAGTAGCCAGTCGTAATGAGCTTAAATTGTGAATGTGCACTTTACGAGTGTGTTCTTCGTTGTATGTACGTACATGTATGTATATTTGAGTGTAAATTTCATGTCCTTTCGTATACATACGTCCGTCTATGGGTCGTTCTGAGAGTATGCGCCATTATTTTATTGCATTCTCATTTTCCTCCATCCTTTTGTGAATGTGAATTTGTATGTGTGTGCTGTTGCTCGTGCAAAATGTTTAGCTTCGCTGTTGTGTACGTGTTTATCTCTTCTTTCTTTGGGCCAAGTTAACTGTAAGCATTTCCACTTTTAAATGCTGCAGTCATCTTTGTTCCTGGTGTTGCGGTTGTTGTCTTTTTACGTTGTCCTCGTTGTTTCTTTCATTAATGTAATTGAAAATTATGACATTGACACCAACATGAATCTGACACCGCTAACATCCCTTTTTTATTATTTTTGCTTTTCTTTTTGTAATTCACTGAATATTTGCCACTATAATCTGCTATTTAATTTTAGTACCCAGATTATTTTGGCCTTTTTATACTCTACTTATTACCAACTATTATGTCACAACAGCCCATTGAGCGACTGGGCCGAGCTTTTTGCATCCATTCGTGTTGTGTGCATTATTTTTATACACGAATAGAAGGGATCAAATCTGAACGACGACGCACAGTGGGATGGATGTCGAAACTAGTTGGACATTACTGATCTGCTTACTTTTAAAAACAAAAAGAAAAAACTACTGTACTATATGTTTTACGAGGTGCTGGGTGTTGGACCCATATTTGGGATCTCAGTGGTGCTTTATATTGTGATTTAACTAAGAATAATAAAGGTAGCTGGAAAGCGCATTGAGCAATCTTAATTAAATTTGACATGGTGAATTTTTAGCCAAAAACTAAACTATTCCTTTATAAATTTGTAAAATTCAGACTACCACGCCTACTTACCTATATACTTTGGTATAATGTGATTTTCTAAAATAACAAAATTTCTATTTGTTTTATTTTATTTATGATTAAAATTTATAACTTTAGATTTTAAACTGAAAATGAATTCCACTCACCCACATATAAATACAGTAATCCCTAATTTATTGCGTCTACTAAAGTAACGAATATTCATTTTTATTAATAAAGACAAAGTTCCACATTAAAAAAGGACTCATGGTGTATCATTTACTATTCAGTCACTATCGCTATCACAGTTGCTGTTGCTGGTACCACTATGTTACTCTTCCTTCTTAATTTTCGGAATGCTGCAACATCGTTTGAGTGATGTCTGTGGTTGTATTACTTCTGCTGATCTTTCGAGTATGTTTTTCGCGGGCTTGCCTAAATACTTTGTTGCTGGCTTCTTGAACTTCCTCAGACATCTTATGAACACTATGTATCTGGAATTCTATACCATAAATATTTTTCAGTATATATTTGAACAGCGTCATGGGCAAATATATCAAAATTTATATTTAGCAGATAGTTAAAAAATGCGGTTAGAATTTGGTCAAAATATTGCTGGAACGTTATTTATGTGGTTCTTTTAGAGAGGAATGGCATACAGTTCCCGTAGACAACCCCCAGCTTTTCTTTACATCTTATTATATCGAAAAAATAAGAACAAATTCATTTTGGTACAAATGCGGTTTTTTGAAAAAAGTGTTCCGGAGGTGGTTAAAACCTGTTGAAGTTTTATTCACACCTGAAAGTACACTTCCTCCTATATCCGTGTAGGAGCGTATTTTTGTGGAAATTATGAGAACTATATCTTTTCTACTCCACGTAATTTTCGAATATTTGAAAACATTTCGTTCTCAAGAAAACATTCGACTAGCACTTCCTACATATTTTTGTAATCTTATCTTGTCGTATATACTGCAGTATTTTGCCCTTCGAATGAGATAACAGTAAGATGTTTAAACCCCTTAATAAAAATATCGAACTTTATTATAACAATTCGCAGCCGCAACAAATGTGTTGTTTCGAGCGCTTCTGTGGATATATAATGGCGCTAACGAAAAAAAATTCAAAACCGAGTAAGTAGATATCTGGCTACGTGTAAGCAAAATTTAAGGCATATTGGAACACTTGTTTGAAGCATTTGTCCAGGTAGACTTATCGTCTATCCCACTGTGCAGCGAATTTAAAAGCTTTTCCTAGACAATTTTATACTAATAGAGGTTTATTCATTGTCAACCAAGAGGTAGTGCCGTGTAAAACCATTCTCATTTTCAATTTTTGATTTTTCAACTGTGCCGAATATAAAACCCTGGCCCATTTGAACCATTATGAAATAGACGGCGTGTATTTATTTAGTCATTTATTTAAAAAAATTTACATATAAAATAAATTGTAAATATAAACTAATTTGCACTGGTACTGAATTTTGCGGCCAGCTTGTCTTAGCATTTTTTTAAATTTTCTCTAGCTGCAGATAAAGTAAAATCATTAACTTTTTGATTCGTTTTTCCATATCCGACTTTTTTTTTGTTTTTACAAATTCTATAAACATATTCAGATTTAGCGTATAAAATTCCATGGGAACAAACCTTTAAATCCAAAAATTTCAGGCTGGAGCTTGAAAAATCTAGAATATTTCTCCCCCCTCAATACAAAATAAAATAAAAATCAGTATTCATAATTTAAGGTGGTAAAAGTATCTCATCAAACATTAATAATAACCATATTTCTAACAAAAAAAGAAAACAATTGCTTCCACTAAACTTACCTAGTTTAACCACTGCGACGATAGAGTCCGAAAAATTTTGTCCAAATACTTAAAATAGAAATATAAAAATTGTACATGTACATGCTCCCCCGCCTCCTTCCTAAATCCGCCACTGTTTTTCTAGTCTAGTCTAGTTTTTAATGGTTTTAATGATTTGTCTTATGAAACATTGAAACATATGAATGCGTTGGTAACGAATTGAAGGAGGGTCATGAACAAAACTGTATTCAACTAAAAAAAAAACAACTAAAACAATAATTCTAATTAGTACTTATTTAATAAAAATAACAAATCGCACAAAAATTAAAGTGATTCAAATAAAATAGTTACATGAATTCAATAATTTGAAAATAATAAAAGAAACTTAAACGAATTATAATTAAAAACGAAAATGCTAAATAATCTAGTTACAACAAAAACATATTAAATCTTTAGAGAGCCTTTTATACGGGCACATTCTCGCACACACACACACATACACATAAGTAAAAGTAAAAATGTGGTCACCTGAATCGGAAATTAATTCCATTGCAATGGCGACAACAATGCGCCATTCGCAATCATCGTCGTCAGGTAAGTAATTTATGAAAATTGTATTTAAACAAATCTAAATCTACATACTATACTATTAATATATTTATGAGAACATAAACAATTAAATTTCAATAATTTAGTTCCTCATATAAATTCATTTTTCGAACATTTCTGCACCAAATACCAACAAAAAGGTAATTTCCCATTGTTTGAGGTTGCCAACAAAGTTTTATGAGGGGAAGTGGAAGGTCGAGATTCCTACTACTCGGCGTTTAAAGAACAAGAAAATCGAAAGTGAAATACTGCAGTTCGTGGGCGAATGAGCAAGGACGAACTAAATGAGCAACTTTTCGAAATTTAAACGGCATTTTCGTTCTCTTTTGTCATCGTCATCGCTTTTTGCTGCCACTAATTTAAATTCCTTGAACTTTTTTCGCTACAATATTTGATGACAATTTGTGAAATAGCATAAAAGCATAACGGATATAATGATTTTTTTTTTTTAAATTTTTCATTGAAAAGAATATCATCAACATACTGCAACCGCTGCATCAACGTTTTTCTCATCAACATCAAAACCTCATTAAAAATGTTACTTTGGTAAATGTTGGAGAAAAATTAATGCATGTAGTTTTTGTTTATTATATTTGCCTTGTAAATAATTTTGTAAATTTATCATTGCGTTAAAATCTAAATTTGTTTTTTTTTTCAAATTTGCCCATAATTGTTTGCTTAAATTGGTGTGGGTTTATTTAAGAGGTGAATTGCATGCAATCGGATATAAAATTCATCCGTTCGGTATTACGAGTGCAAACGAATGTCCTTGAAGAAATATTGCATTTCACTTATTTCATTTTATGGCACACCTGAATTCATGAATTGCAACCCACTGGCAACAAAACAATAGGCAGGTAGTTGCCATTGGTAATTTTTGCCAACTAAATTCTCTGGGAATTTTCTAGGCTGAGAGTAGTTATTAAAGGTTATAGCTTTTGCTATCATTGCAATCTTATACCATCATCTTCATCATCATTGAAATAAATTAAAATAAAGTTTGCAGTTGTAACCAAAAAGGAATAAAAATGGTCCAAGTATTTGATAAACTTTGATATTTGCGGGACCAATATAATTTAGTTTTTAATATTATCTTCTACATGTTTCATGTCTAGAAGAAATTTGGTACTCATGAAAACGAAACAAAAAATTACTCAGGAAGCAATCCTCAACCACCATCTATACATATATGAGCATGATGGATAAACGGTAGCGAAACCTTTTATACTCATAACTCTTATCGGGTAATTTAAAAATATAAGCTGTGAAATAAAAGTTATGAGAAACAAAAAAAAATATAAAAGTCGCTCATAACTCTTATTCTATAAATTTAGGCAATTTTTTTAACCTAAAAATTTCCATAACTCTTATTTTCAGTCCCTGATAAAAGTAAATCAAAAGTATTATACTTCTTCCGCTTTATTTAGGACAACATCCTGTTTTTTAAACAACAATACACAAAAATGTAAAAATTACAACTTGTTAAAATTTAAGTATTATAGTATGACAGCAAAAATACAAATTTCGGAACATTTCTATATCCTAAAACGGCACATGGATTTCGACACTGCACTGTAAAGTACAGTTCAGTCAGAGCAGTTAGAAACTTAGTCATGTTCTCCCTACAATAAAATCACAAATTTTTATTAGTTTACCAATATTGGGCGTAAAACTGAATAATCCACAAAAAAGGAAAAATTTCATAAAGCCATGAAGAAAACCAACGATCCAAAAACCTCAAACCATTTGGAGATTTTACTTTACTAGTCGAGTACTTTCATCCTAAACTGGAATTTCTCACTACCCAAACAATGACTCAGAAATTGTTGCACAGTGTAATAAATAGATGTGTAAAAATAAATTCTTATGTAGATAGAACCGTCCTCTGTCGATAGAAACACATTTTGTGTAAGTTGGAGTATTTTTTGTTACTTGTGTCTATTTGACTGCTTGTGCACATATGTATGTGTAGGGGAGTGTACCCGGGTATGAAGCAGCACCAGGGATGAAACAGCCGATTGTTTACATCAGGCAATATCAATATTGCCGATCTGACTACTGTTAAACTTTTTCTTTTTTTTGCATAACCCAGTTTTTTGGTAACACTGGAGTGAATAGAATAATTGCTTGTATCAGCTGCAAACATCGTGTGTGAAAATCGATCACGAAAACTTTTTTTGATTTTTTTCAAAGTGATATATTTTTGAGTGAATTAATTTAAAAAGGTGAGTGTAATGCATTAGCATTTATATTTTGCGATCCAGTTTTGGATTATGCCAATATTCATATGGTTGAAAATAATATTGTTATTCTCAAAATGGCATTATTTTACGGGTATGAGACACAGCATATCACCGAGTATGAGACGCCACTTAACTACTGTTTTGATCCATTTTTCCACCAATTTTTATTTTTGTAAGTGTCTCATATCCGGGTACCAATTTTTTTTTTTGGCAAAAATACGCATCCTCGGAAAATTGGTCATAAAATTTTGCGTGTAAATGGAATCGCTCTACTTTTTCAGATAAAAGTTGTGTATTTTTATTACCTTTCTCACAATATATAAAACCTCAAAAACAAAACCCGTATCATACTCGGGAAACACTCCCTTACAATCGGAGAAATGATGAAAGTCTTTCGAACGTACACATATGTGCACATCGAGATTTTCGCAGGATTTTCCATGCATTTTAACGCTTTCCTATCTTTTTTCCTCCTATTTTGTCTTCATAATAATCCACTACCATTCCTATTAACAAATTTTTCAAATAGTAGTTTCGATATGGGCAACTTCAATGGAGATGTGAGATGGGTCGAGCAATCCGGAGAAAATGCCTTCAAAATTTGAAATCGGCCGAAAAAGAAGATCTCTATATGGACTTCTACAATCGCCTGGAGGCGTCCGCATCTCATGAATGAAGCGTCCACATTTGCTGGAATTGGGCAAAAAACGCGTTATTGACGTCGACCGGCTGGAAATCGTTAAAGAGTACGGTGGAGAATTCTGCCTATCACCTAGACAAAAAATGTTCCACGAACGTTTTTTCGTACACACACTTATGTGTACATCGCGTACGGCTAAACCTGGGCAGGTAAAAATTCGTGAATCTTCGTGAGTCTTTTTTGACTATTTTGGGGCTCCTAAACACGAAAATCAACATCTCGATTTTTTCCTACCACGAGAAGTACACTTTCTCCTGAGAGGGTTAAAGCTGCTTCTAGATGAGACGACATTGGTAGCACTGGCACACAACTGTTGACAACGGCAATCGCTATGTCTGTGAATGTGTTTTTATAAAGCTAGAAAAAATAGGTGACTGGAAAGCTGTTATCTGTCTGTATCTGTATTTCACATTGTTCATAAATTTTTAAAGTAAAAAATACAAATAGCGCGCCTACAATTGTATTCCCTCAAAAACTTAGTTAATCTCTACGTGCTTCATTTTCTATAATTTTTATTGAGGACAAATTGAATTTTTACAAACACATATTTGCACAAACATCTGTTAGAACTGTCAATCAGAAAATGTTGAGTAGTACACTCGCGCTCAAAAATAGCCTATTTTCAGGTTTGATAAAATATTCTTATTCTTTTATTTATTATTAAACCAATTTATTTTTTTTTTTTTGATAAAGTTTATTAAAATTATGTTATTAAAAACATTTTTTTAGTTTAAACAAAACATGACTGTACTTAAAGCATGTATTCCAATCAAGAACAATATACGCTACCAAAAAGCTTATATGTTAAAGTCAAATTCACAAATTTGATAATAAAAAAAAAGTTTGTAATGAGTGAAAATTATGTTTTTTAATATTTTATATGTTACTTATGTATAATTAACGATATTTGCAAATTTTGCAAGCAAAGGAAAGGGTTTTAGTAACGAGTATACCCCCTTTCGCCTTGGTGGCACTTCCTACGAAGAAGACATGCTATCACAAAGATTTTTTATTGAATCTTCGGAAAACTCGTTGTATCAAGTAGATACAATTGCTTCCATCAGTTTGGGAATAATTAAGGGCTTATTTTGACGAATTTTCCGTTTAATAATTGCCCAAACATTTTCAATTGGATTCATGTTTGGGCTGTTTCCGGGCCAAGGTAACGACTGTATCCTTAAAACTTTTATAAATTCCGCTACCCATGAAAAGAAAAATAACGCAAAATTTGTTAAAATAATTTCTAAAAAGATGTTCATTCAACAAGGGTAATTGCCGATTTGTATGATGATATGGTGCAGAATCGTCTTGAAATATTACTTTGGATTTGTGCACGAAAAATATATCCATTGAAGGTAATACGCCTCTGTTTATTATGTCTATGTAGACTGAAGAGTTCATAGAACCTTCCAGAAGAATAGTTTCTCCAATATCACAGCTGGTAATTGCACCCCAGACCATAATGTGTGGCCTGTGCTTTACAGTACTTTGGGTGCATTCATCACTATATCTTTCATTTGGCCTGCGGCGCACTATGATTCCTGAATCTGGACCAACAAGACTTATTTTACTATCGTCAGATAATATGACTTGAGCCCAATCATTAGACGACCAATTTCTCTTTTACCTGCATCAATTTAAACGATTTAATCGCATCTTTGCTATTAACAATGGCTTTTTCGCAGCTCTTCGTGCATCCAGATCATTTTCGTTTCTCAACTTTTTTACTTTATGCATCTCTCTCAACTCTAAAGAGATTTCTGGTAAAGCTTTTTTTTTAGATTTTTTAAACTTATACCCACTATACCTCTGTCCTCATGTCCATTTGTCTTCTTACTGAAGATTCGTGACAGCCCACTTTTTACGATATTGAAGCATTTTCTAAGCTTTTCTGCTTATATCCAATAATTTAAATTTTTTGCTATTGTGTTAATATCATTACTTATTCTTTAATATTCACTTAACCTTCAAATATTTTAAGACCGAACTGTACTCATCGACATAAAACTCATATGTAATTCAGAAATTGAGTTACGCAGTCAGACAAACTGGAAAAATAGCAGTAAACAGCAGTAAATGAAAATCAGCGAAAAAATTTTAGGTCGGCTTTTTTTTTGAGCGCGAGTGTAGCATAAAAAGTTTTCACTGCTTGAAATGACGTCAGCTTAGCTGTAGCACAAAGTGATTTTATACATTCAGAACCAAAATCAGAAACGGTTGCCAATAGTTGTGTGTCCATGAATGCAATCATTGTCGTAAGACATGTCATAAAAATCACAACGAATTGCATATCATATCGTGCGGAAGCTCCAGAACAGAGTCACAATTTTTTTTAAAGTTCGTTTCTAAAGACAATTTACGAAACACAGAGTTGCTTTTACAAAAACAAATTACTAATTTTGAGTGCAGTGAATTTTTTTGAAATTGTGAATTGCAGTGAAAATGTATCTTTTTTGCAATTATGCTCGAAAGCACAATCCCAGTCGACTTTTATCCATTTTGTGCACTTTAATGAGTTTATATTTGTACCTCGATCAGCTGATTTATCCAAAAAATATCTTGTCCTGTAGAATCAAATATGGCAAACTTTTTTCAACAGATAAAATTTTGCAGTCATAATGACATTTGTCTTAAGACAATGGGTGCGTTTCCCGAGTGCAAATCAGAAAAGCTGATTTCGAAGTGTTTAATCAAAAATCAGTAATCAGTGTTTGCGACTGAGAAATGGCATGATGTATTAGTTGTAAAATTTTTGAAAACCATTAAATTCTAGTTTGTGAAATGTTTTAATTCCGTTCTAAAAATATATTTATATAATTTTTGGATGATTTTGAACTTGTGTCGAGTTTGTCAACTGTCAAAGTTTTGAGAAATCATGCCGACCTGAAAAATCAGAAAAATAATATGATTATAAATAATAATTTAAATAAAAAATATTTTTAATATACCACGTTTTTAAAATGGACTAAAAAATATAAAATAATTTCTCCTAAACCCATACAGATTCACAACCACAAATAGATTCCTTATCCCATACAGATTGTCTTAAAAATTTGTAAACGTGGTTCGCATGCAATAGGAAATTTATGGATGAATAGTTCACCTAAATGGCTAGCAATTTTATCTCTAACCATATGCGTCCCACGTTTTTCGTTTATTTAGGTACAATGTTGAAAATAGTGATAATATTTCTTCGCATTTTGATTTCATGAAATCAGTAGAAAAAGATTTAAAAGTACTTATATAAAATTCATAAAATCAAAACAAAACGTTTACATATTTGTATATAAAGAATATATAAATACTGTAAATGTTGAAAGTTATTTGCTAAAAGAAATGCTAAATATTTATTTCATCAAACACGTAACTCATCCATTCATACATTTTTGTCTGCTGGATGTGTTGACAATCGTCGCTGTCACACCATCGGTATTGCACCTCGCTGCTGTTTCTACGATTTTTTGTTTCGATTCCAGCAAGAGCAAATTGCGATCTCTTTACAATCTATACTTTTTGTAAGCGGAACAAAACGAAAAGAAGAGTTCGTTATTGTTTGTTTTTGTTCTCTCTCTCTCATTTGTCTTTGAATTTGTGTATGTATACACATATACATATATTCTACTCCCCCCAAAGCAATGATTTTAACAACGATGAATTCAATGCTTTGATCTATGAACAAAAAAATAAAAAACTTCCAATGTTAATATTTTAAATATTATTATATTTATATATATTTTAGATACTTCATATTGCATTGTCTTCCAGTTCTGAACTATATTTAAAATTTCAAGTCTCTAGCTCATCGGGTAGTTAGTTTAAAATCGATTGCAAAATTTGTACCGAACAGACTGACAGACAGACAGACACCATTGAAAGCGAGTTGATACAAACGTGGTAAAATGGCGTCGGCTTTGCTAATCAGAAGCACTTGGCGACGCGTTTCTAACACACTTCGAATTTTCTGATTTTGTACCTGGGAAACGCACCCAATGCGTCTCATCTACAAGTAGCTTAACGAAGGCCTTTTTTTGCTAAAGCACAATGCATTGAATTGAGTTTTTGAATATTGTATACTAAAATGCAAAAATTCATTTGAGTATGAAAATGAAATTTAGATGTATGTATGTATGGAATGCATATTTACACTCAAAAATATTCATTTAAAAAATGTAGGTGTATGTTGAAATGTTTATATACACATTTAGAAATATGTCTGTCATAATACTGCATTATGAACTTCTTTCATATTTCAGCATTTAAGTGACATTAAATAATTATGTAGTAGTACAAATTGATACTCGTGCGAATACTATTTCTGCTGAAATGCATAATGAATTTATTATTTATTGCAAATTATTCTTTGGGTTGTCAATAACAAACATTCTAAGTTCATGAGTACCTATGACTAAAACGCAATTAATATTATTCATAACATGAGCATTTTTAAGTATGGTTTTGACAAGTCTGTTTCATGCAGACTTCTGTTTACCCACGGTTGCCACTCAGCCAATTTTTTTTTTTTTTTTTAACATTTCAAATTATCAATATTTATTTAAGAAATAGAAGCACATAAGAATAAATCTTTTTCGTACATAATACCATAATTTTTAAAAATAATTATTACAAAAGTTATAATACTAAAAAACATAACCCACACTAAACACTAAGAGAGATATTGAATTAAATTTTAACTAAAATATGTAGATAATTGATTTTGCTCGTATATTTGTTCATATGTTTACATTAATGATTAGAAAAATTACTGAAAATTAATTGTTTGAAACTGCTTCTGCTAGAGACACAACGTAAATTGTTAGGCAATGAATTCGAAAGCCTATTGGTGCCAATCAAAAAAAAAAGCATTGAGATACAACTTATATTTTGGGGGAACCAGGCAACTAATTCTAGCGGAACGGCTGAATTGCAATTTGTCAAATAAGTATGCAGGAGTTCTATTCACAATAAGATTATGCAAGTGCATGCAGCTCCTGGCCTTAAGGTAATTAGAGATAGTACAACCAAGTAACTTGCTTCTGTAGTCCGAGATAAGATCGCATTTGCCAAGTCCATAAACATAGCTAGTAGTATTATTAAAAGCCATATCAATCTTATGATGTGACTGTGAGTCCAAATTGCAATAAACATGTTCAGCATATGTAAGTAGAATTAATTATATTACCAGTCTTTTCTTAGTTTCAGGAGGTAAGCATCCACCGGTCTCTCTAAGACTACGTAAGGTTAGAAAAACCTTTTTTACAACACTATACATGGTCAACACAATTTAGAGACGAATTCACATAGAAACAAAGATTAACAATTTTATTAACTAACTCTAACGTGGACGTACCAATATATAAATGCGGAAAAACCAAACCGGTAAGACAAGACGAATATAATTGGATATCGTCAGCATAAACATGCATAGTAGTGTGTTTGCATGTAGAAAAAGTATCATTTATGAAAATACTAAAAAGGAGAGGACCGAAGACTGACCGTTGTGGAACACCAGATTTTGCAGATATGAATTGCGAGACAGCACAGCCTACCTTAACCCGTTGGACCCTGCCCATTAAGTAGCTACTCATGAGCATTACTGCACTTTCGTCGAAACCAAACAGTGCTCTTGGTTTCTCACGCAGCAATGAATGACTCACCCTATCAAAAGCTTTCGAGAAATCCAATAGACAAAGTAAATTAACATAGTCGTTATCACATCATCCAATATTTTCACCATAGCTGTAGAGCAACTATTCCCTGATCTTAATACCGATTTAAGAGGTGACAAGCAACCTAATAGGCCGGAAATCGCTAGGTAATGAGCCAGAGAACTTTTTAGGTAGTAAGAGAATTATAGTAGCGATTTTCCATGCACTTGGAAAACTAAAAGAGGTGAAACAATGGTTAATAATATGAGTGAGTGAACCCAGAATAAAAGGCAGAATTATCTTAAGGAAATTGCCTTGGAATTTATTTTCATAAAACCTCTAACTACATCACATTCAGAAACTAAAAAAAAAGCTATTTAAAGCTATGGACTCCAAAGAACTGAATAATTTATAAGGATTTATATTATATTGAGAGTTATTTTTATCACAAACACCGAACTTCTTTAAATTTGACCAAAGAACCCTATCTTTGCCAATCTGATAGTAGAAGTTTCTAGCTCTTTTATTTTGAGTACAAAAAAAACCCAAAAAAGAAAAAAATTTACCTTTTCTTAACTATACGTAAGAGGCTGCTCACACGGGTGCAAGCATGACTGTCTGTCTGAAAGAGAGAGGTAGAAAAATAAAATAAAAATCTGCGCATTAATGAATGTTCCATGCAGTGATGCTAGCTAAAATTTTACAATTACTTAAAAATTACCGCTTTTCACCCAAAATTACTGTACGTTGGAAAAAACGAAAAAAAGGGCATGGTTGGATATGTTTAACCCAAATTTACTGAAGTGTAAAAAAACTTGCATAGTTACTGAGGCTGGTCCCTGGGATATTGTTAAATTTATATAGAAAAATCGAAAGAACCTAAATATTCCAAAAATGTATTGATAAATTATTACTTTGACAAATGACATTTCCAAATTTATTTCAGAAAACACAATTTATAAAAAAAAAACTAATAATTAATCAATTATGCTCACAATTTCGAATAATACTGTATATTACTGTAAGCTTTTTGAAATTACTGTATAATTTAAACGAATTACTGTATTACTGTTAAAATTCCATCAAATTACTGTAAAATACAGTAATTACAGTACAGATAACATAACTAGTTTCATATTCATATTGTTCCGATTTTGTCACTTTCCGTCATATTTTTTTTTTACCTGACCGCAAACAAACACACACAATCTTCATTTTCTTGCTATTTTTTTAATAAACTTATTTTCTTTAGAGATAGCTGTTTTTATTTTTTCTTTAATTTTAAGTACACTTTCAAGGAATATAATTAATATTTGTTTTGCATTTTTCGCGAACAAAAGAACCTATATTCATGATCACAAGAAAAAGTGACAAAATTCCAATTCCACCGTTTCTTTCCTGCCTTGCACGTTCATGCTTGCGCCCGTGTGATCAGCCACTAAAAAACAAAATTTTCAGTCCTCATACATGCAGTTGCATGCAATTAAGTCCCCTTTTAGACATGACGATTTTTATGCGATTTCTGTCTGGAATTTTCTGTTTGTGCGCGAGGGAGGGGAAACGAAATGGAACTAGGCAAAATCGGCTGTACTAGTGTTTTTTAAGTTTGCCTTCCACAATATTTGCATCTCTGTAGCTCTCATGTAAAATTAATGCCAAAGAAGCAAGGAGAAAGTAAAATTCGGTCGGTTAAAATTGTTGTATCTAAAATGTACCGACGCACTATGGGGTATTTGACAGCAAAAGCTGGCCGAAATTATCTTTTATACAAAATCGAATTCTTAGCGTCCCAAGAAGTTTCCTGTGTAAAATGGGTGAAATCGTTTAGAAACCACGCCCACCCACCAAGCAAGTGAAATTTTCAAAGCGTGATATCAGTCAAAATCCTGAAGTAAATTCAATACAATTCGATACACTTCTTTATATTAGCAATTATAATATTTGATACTAAAATCAACCAAATCCCTCAGTAACCACGCCCACCCACCATATAAGTAAAATTTTCTAATCAGGCAAAATACTAAAGTAAATTAAATGGAACAGAACACATTTATATTGGCATATAAAACATTTAGAATAAAAATCAACAAAATCCCTCGGTAACCACGCCCACCTCCCACATATGTGAAATATGTACGTTATTTGGAAGAAAACTGTAAAAGTGTGAAAGATATAAGAACACCTATTTAAGAGAAAAAATACAGTTTGAAATACATACTATAGGGTATAATAATAAAGTTGAAAGCACAAGATAAAAAACGAAGCAGAGCGCGAAATTCTTAACATTAGCAATAACAACATAAAATGGTCAAATTTGGAAATCAAAACTGAAATTCACTTAGAAAAACTTGGTTATTTTCCGCAGGGGCGGAAAATAATTGGCACACCAATTGATGATAGTCTATTTCAAAGGTAAATAATACAAATATAACGAGGACTCAAGAAAGAAACAACTTTAACACCACATATATGGAAGAAAATCCTCAATTTTTAGACATAATTTGAAATAAATCTTAAAAATATTTCGAAAAAAAAATTACTGTCATGCGCTGGTCTAAAAAAGGCCCAAATAAAATAAAAAAGACCCAAAGGCCCAAGTGGGGAAAAGGGTCACTTCTGGTCCATTTGTAATAATGTGGCAACCATGTTAGTACCTAACTTATTAATAGTCCTGCATTGGTATTCTCGTTTAGAAGGTACAATTATCTAACCACCAAGAGATAAAAAATTGCCACACCGCTGTTAGGAACCGGCGTTAAACTGTAGATCGAACCATGTGGTATCAAAATAGGCCGTTGTGGCCTGAGTAAGTCCCTTGATAGCCACACACACAAACAAGTTGTAAATACTGTTTGGTCACGATATCCATGTATTAAGCAAAATAGTTTGAGATTTATTATTATTAACCGTCTCCTGAGACATTAGATTCGTTCCCGTACTACAACGCGGATGAACGCGTTCGCCCAAAACAGCCCAGAAAGCGTTCCCGCATACTTGCAAATGAGAGCAGAAATGAGAGAAAGTTGTCTTCTTCTTCTTCGTGTAAAAATGTTAAAAGTGTCAAACAATCAACTGTTTTGCTTTTGTGAAAATATATTGAAAATTTGAAATTAATAAATAAAGAATTTTTTGAAAAATAAGTGTTATTTAAAATGGAAAATGTTTAAAAGACATTTGAAAATTAATTAATAGTACATTAGTTAATTTCTAACTACATTCTCCACAAGTTAATGACGCAATTGTCTGTTCAATTTCTGACGCTGTAGAAGCTTCTGCTATTTTTGAATAATGTAAATGGTGATTGTGAACCAGAAGATACTACAAAAGTAGGCAGGCGAACAATTTATGTTTAATTTTTTCATTATTTATTTATTTTCTTATAAGATTTAACAATTTTTATTCTATTAAATATCACAGAAATTTAACTGTCGTTAAAATTTTGTGCGTTCCCGTACTTTTGTGCATTTTTGTGTATCAGAGAGAGCATTTTTCGTTTGCTCTCAGTTTACCAGATTTTACCCAAAAAGTACGGGAACGGACCAATGGATCTTGTCCACTTTCGTGGAAATAGTTTTAAGTTCGGCACCATGTGCCATTTTTCTTTCATTGAATAAACTCTCTTCATTTTATACCTCCGAACGTGACACATTATTTTTTATTTACTTTCTTGTAAAAAGATTAAATTTGATCCTAGCCAATTTACGAGCCCAACTCGAACCCTTGGGCAGAAATTATTAAGTGCTTTTATTATAATTTCGGGCTGTCAAATTAGGCAGCCTTAATATTTGGCGGCCGTGACAGGACACTTTCATAGTGCCAGTCTAAAGCATTATTAAAACCTGAAAACAAAAAAAATTAAATTTGTAAAACAAAATTATAGACTCCATATTATAGAGCAGGGTTGACCACCAAAAATATTTTGGGAGCCAAGCAACAACAACAATCACAACAACAACAATCACAACAACAACAAAAACTACGAATTCAAGATATGTGTTAAATTGCTTGGGTTTGCTTTAAATAAAATCAATAGGATTGCTTAGGACATTCAGTTATGTATTAGATTACTACGTTTCGCTCTGCGATTTTTGAAAAATTCAATTTTTTCTTAGACAACTACCGAATACCCAATTGTGATTGATTTGTTGTATGGCGTATAGTGGTATGACTACAGAAAAAAATCTTTTTTTTACCCGTCGAATTTGAATTTTTATCTTAATTTCATAAATATTTCATTAGCATTTAAAAAAAGTGGGAGGAATTAGTTCATTTAATAATTGTGGGTAAGCTCTCAAAGTTGATAAATGCTGAACACAAAGTGCTAGCATGCATTTTGAAGCGTTTTTCGGAAGCTTTAGCTGTTTAACTTTAATTACTGCAACCGATTTTAGAGCTATTTTAGTTTTTCTGTTATATGAAAGATGGGTGTGGCAGTTGTCCGATCACTCTCATTTTCATAATTTTTCTTTTTCACGACCTAAGAGTGGCTCATGCCAAAAATCGTTTATATAATTTTATTTTATAGCACTTCATATCACACCCTTATAAAATAAGTGGGCAATCTTATTTTCATGTGAGGGTGTCCCTACCATCTAACAAACTCCTGGACCAAGTTTCGTATCGATACCTCCATTTTTTTAATTTCGGAAAGCAAATTGAGAAAAATGGTTTGATTTCTGCAGCAAGAACATAACAAGGGGAACCAAAAACAAAAACGGCCGTCTGATTTGCCCGTCTCTGTATACACTGTTGTTGTGATGACTACACATATACGTTCTCTAAGTCTGTTACACATTATTTAATGAAGCACATACATGGAACAGTAGTCAAGACTTTGATAAATTACCAACTAGATTTTATTTTCATAGTCTTGTAGACAAACAAAATTTGTTAGTGCGCGACCGCAACAACAAATATTCATAGCAATGAAATGATTTCGGTAACGAGGCAACACCAACAAATGTGATCGAGGATAAAAAACACACAAACAAAAATTCATGTGTGCTCGAAATACAACAATTCTTGTGTTTGTTGTAAAATATTAAAATACAACAAACACATGTATGTTAAAAGAACCAAAAGAGCCATTACAACAAACACAGTTTGAAAAAGAGCCAAAAGAGCCAATTGAACTTCTGGCTGTTCACCCCTGTTATAGAGCCATAATCATAAATTTGTTCAGTTTTTTAAAAATCACGCGATACGGTATCGGTTTCGATTCGGGTACCCTTACTTCACATAAGTACTAGCGCAATAGTTGTTACGTCACATAAGTTGCACAAGAATTCGGACGCTGACGTCATTATATTCACTTTCGCTTCACATAAGCATTAGCGGAATAGCTGTTTCGCCAAATAAGTTGTGGAAGAACTCGGTCGCTGACGTCACTATCTTCACTCTTGCTTAAATAAGTATTAGCGGAATAGTTATTACATAGCGGGACTTTGTCACTGGACTCAAACAGATATCGTCAACCTTTTTTGCATACACCTTCTGAGGTAAAGTAATATTTTCTATCTCAATATGAGCGACAACGCAGCGCCAACAGTATCAGCTGTAGCACTTAGAGCTCCACCATTAGAGGAGCTGAAGCAACAGCGTGCGTATACAAAAGGGTAGCATTAGAAGCATTAAAAATGTCGTCGAAGCCGCACTGGCTTATTAGTTATATCGCACTGAGCTAGAATGTCGCTTAGGCATTATTGACTTGTATTACAAGCAGGCGTGTTATTATCAAACGCAGATTGAAAGGATCACTCCACTTAACAGTGCACGTAGGGATATCGACGAATTGTATATCGCTGTCAAATCACGAATTTTATCACTCATGGGTAACGCTCGTATCTAAACAGTTTTTCGCGGTATTATACTGTTTTTTAAACTCAAAAACCGCATACAGCTTTTTTTCAAAATACGGCATTTATACTAAGAAAAAAAAAATAAATTTTCTAAATTCAAGTTTGTCTATCGCAATGCACAACGTCAAAAAGAACAATGGCAACACTTTGCCAGTATACTTTTGATAGAAGTGGAAACATTGAAGGTGATTCTGATTGTTAAATGTAATATCCATGCGTTGATTTCTATAAATACCTAATAATAAAGCCGAAATTGCTTCATCAAATTTCTTCAAAGTGCAAATATAATACACAAGGATATATTGAAATGGAGCACGAAAATGATTCAGATGATGGATAATTTGCTTTCCTTGTTAATTTTCATTGAATAAATATACAGCTTTTTCAAATCGATTTACTGTTCTTATTGTAATTTTTGGCAGAAATATACAGTTTTTGGTCCGAAAACAGTTACGAGCGTTACTCATGGTGAAAGACGGCGTCCAAGTCTGCATGATCAAACCTTTTCGACTCCACAGATGCCCACTAGCCGCCATCCCAATTTACGCCTCCCAAAGTTCGATGGGGAATACTTGGAATATAAAAACTTTATTAACACGTTTAATAATAACTTAGTAAATAACGATCAGTATATTCCCACTGTAGAAAAGTTTAACCAATTGCTGGCGTGTTTGAGTGGTGAGGCACTATCAACAGTCCATGCATTTCAAGTCTCAGAAGACAATTACCCCAAAGCTCTCGAACGCCTTAAGGAGCGCTATGATGACACATTAATTTTTTTATATTCCAAGTATTTGAATTTTATCTTGTGCTGTATCGCCATCTATGGACCGATGGTTAAAGTGGAATTTTTGCTTGTACTGGAATGCCATCTGTGGACCTTTCCGTTTTGTTGAAATTTTGTGCACTAGAGTTTTTTTTTTGTTAAAGAACCCTAGTTTGATCCAAAAAATATTCCAAAGGGGCTCCGAGCAAAACTTAATAACAGATTTATGAAACTGAAAATTCTGAGGTACGTTTTAAAAGAATAAATATTAATGTCAAACATCTTGTATTTATGTTCTCCTCTCAAAAACGCTATAATTATGGGGGTTACAAAACCGACCCACTCTATTATACATAAGTAAAAATCACGCACAGAGATGCATACTAACATTTATACGTACGTAGTATATATGTATGTATGTGAGACGCGATTTTAACAAAAGTCAATTTTATCATTTTGCACTTAGGTAAACATTATGAATGCCAAAATGGAAAATCGCCGAATGTCTCTTTTGTTAACGTAATCCCTTAATTTTTTTACTTCCGTCTTTCAAAGAAAATTATTTTCATTGTTTGTGTACACAATAAGAAATCGATAAGAATAAAAATGTCAATAAGAATAATAGACAGAAATAAAAGCCATAAATAATGTCATTGATAAGTGTGTGTGAAATATTTTTTTAGCTTATGAATGTATGTAAAAAAATTAAGCAAATTCAACCTTATAAAACTGATGAAAAAATATGTATCATAAAAAATACTGCTAAGTATGTTTTGTTTTTCAACGTCATAATCCTCAACCTTTTCAAAGCCAACCAGTTTATGTTTGATTTAATATTGCAAAGAATAAGACCCATTAAAATGCGATGTGCTTATATAGACATAAGTCAAAGAGCATCACGCGTGCACCAGAAATTTCACACGTACAGGACTCATTTCCATCGAAAAAGAGCTCAGTCGATAATTGTGCATGTATAGGTGACCGTTGCTACCTTAGAGTAGATCTCCTTGTTTCGTTGCTTCGTTTAAACGACTTATAATTCAGCATTCAGTACCCAGAAGGAAAATGGAATGTATAGGAATACATGATTTTTAACACGGAGATGTCCTACGAAAGTAATGCTTCCTACTTTGCATTACCTGGGAAAAAAAAAATAGTTTTTAATACAATTTTATGCAATAACTATCGTAAATGAATGAATTGAAGTCGAAATCATACATTATTTTTTCGCTGCAAATATCATGTATCAAATCTTGGATTCCAATGGAAGAATAGTAGAAAATTTAATAAGAATTTTTAGGTAATATTTGTTTTATCTTCGGGGAAAGAATTTTTTCCACCAATATATTGCTTTTGGCCTGGGACCTTTAAGTACCATTTTTAAAACAGTTTTGCATTCATCAACATTCCCTGTAAACAAAAGTATTCCTAAGTATTTAAGAAGAATAAATTTTAGATAACAGAAGTTATTTACTTTTCAGTGAATTGAAATCATTTTTCAAAACCTCAATCCACCTTTTTTTTTAATTTTCCGATAATAATTTAAACGTCTGTATTTAAGTTTGAAAAAACAAAAAAGTACATAGACGAGCGACAACGTGTCGCCAAAAGTATAAAATTGGTTTAAAAAATGCAAATTTTCGAGGAAAAATTCTGTTATTTCGTTGCTCATCTTTCATACATTTCAAGCTGCATTGCTTGGCAAGATATGTTTTCTCTTTACTATTTTCGGTTATATAAAAACTGGAGCAAAGCTATTAGAGAAGAAATCTGTGCATTCCATGCTCCTTTACAGTTCGATTCATTTCTTTATGATTTTTTCATGACCGAATTTCTTTTATGATAAAAGTCATGTATTCCTCATATTCCTTCTGGGTAGCTCACATAAATATGTACATAAACATTCACTCTAAAAAGAAGAGAACCTGCATTCCAAAATAATGAAAAGTGCTTCCGGATGCACCATGTCATCATAAAGCTCTCTTGGAATGCAACTATGCAAGCAAATGCAAAATTTTCGGGCAAAAAATAACGAACAAATATAATGAAATGCTATGAACGATCAACTGATAGAGGGACGAAAAGGGCTATTTGTCACACAGCAGCGAAGCCGAGAGATCTCTAAAATTGCTTAAAAATTAGGAAATAATTAGGTTAGAAATGGTGGCTAACTAGAGTCTATGAGAACTTTACGCTGTCTAATCTAATGCAAAGCGTTCTTCAACTCGAAATTTTTCTCAAAATTACTTCTGGTCTATAAAATGATGAACCACTTGAAATTTTCATTTACACTATTATTCTGAATATGTTTGGACACGGTGAAGCCAACATACCTTGGGGGGCACAATATTGTTAACAAAGCACTCGTCGATAAAAACCAAATTATTCTTTCGTCCCTCCACATCATGTTTGGTCTTATGAAGAATTTCGTTAGAGCGTTAAAAAATAATGCTAGCCCAATGAAATCATTACAAAGAGGGTTTTCGAAATTGTCATTACAAAAAATCGTTCAACCTCAAATCCGCAAATTGTTCGACGATGCTGGATTTACTGAATGTTTGAGTGAGTCAAAACGAGAAGCATGGGAAGCATTTGCGAATGTTGTACAAATATTTTTTGAGAAATTAAAAGTGACAATCATGCCCAACTCATCGACGTAATGTTGGAAAAGTACAATGACATTGGTAAGTTTGATTTACGGTGAATTGAAATTTGATTCCTTATTGAATTATTCAATTATAAATAAATTTAAATTCCGAGAATTCAGGTGCGAATATGCCTTCCAGGATGCAATTTTTATTCAGCCATTTCGACTTCTTTCCATCAAATCCGAGTGCAGAAAGTGACGAGCGGGGCGAACGGTTCCACCAAGATATGGCTGAAATCGAAAGACGAAATCAAAGTTTCAGGGATGAGGGCATGATGGCAGAATACTGCTGGTTCTTGATCAGGGAAGACCCGATAGCGAAAATTCCAAAAATTCAAGTGGTGGCTCATCATTTTCTACAGCACGATGAATTTTCGAGAATATTTTATTTTTACTCAATCCTTGATTACTTTGTCATTTTTAATCCGATTGCTATCGTTTTATGCTTAAAATTTTTGCAATGTCTATCGATTAAAAAAATAAAACTTTCGATTTTGTGATTACTTTTTGTAAGACCAAGTTGGTCCACGACTTGTGTGAAAATTTCTCAAAAATCACACGAATATTGAACTTTCAACATCTATATCTCAGTCATTTATAATCCGGTCTTAACAAACTTATCAGCATTTATCGCATAATTTCATGATATTAGCCTGTAAGTGAAACTGTAACCTGAAAAACCATACCTCGAAAACTTACCCAAAGAAAAAAATATGATTTTCGTCTTCAGCGTCCTCGATTTAGTTTAGAAAACATATTTTGGTTCATGTTATATTTTTAAAGTGAAGTTTTGTATTCCAGTGTATTTTAAGAAATAAAAATTTTGGGAGCTTCGCAGCTCTGGCAAATCAAATATTCTGTTTTAATACCAGAATATTGCTAGCGCTATCCTCTTAGGACATGAACGCATTCAAGCGCTTGTTTAGTGTTATTGTATCACTTGAACTTACCGCAGGTATAACGAAAGTTTTGCTTTGGTGTGGAATTTGTGTAACAACAAAACTTTAATGAAAGGACATAGCTGGGTTTCCATGTTAAAAATACCCCCAAACCGAATCAAGTTTCGCATAGATTCTTTTGAAGCACTTGATTTAAGGGGGCCTTCTGGTCTAGCGCCCTTGAATTTGACGAGTTTTTAGGATTTGTTTTAAGTGAAATAAAGAGCAATAGTATTTAAACTTTGTAGATATATTTTATTACTTTAACAATAAAACACGGTTCACGCCAAATTGACACGCTTTGTTATGGTCACCACGTCGCCCCTAGTCATAAGAACAACAAATTTTTTACTGAGATTTGTTTACAATACCGTTACCGTTAGTTGATCAATTTTTCATATTAATTGATCGCAAGTTGGTAATTGTGTGCACAATGAAAGCTGAAAATGAAAATTGAAAAGATTGCGAAAGTGTTAAATATGGTATGTAGAGTTATAAAACGATATAAAGAAACTCTTAGTGTTGAAAGAGCTAAAAAAGTTGTGAACAAAACGGGAACCACCAACCTAAAATTAAAGGCAAAGATCTTGAGGGTCAATCAAAACCAATCCCGGACTATCAAATAGCGATCGTGCCAAAAAATGTAATACCAGCAAAAGTACTGACGCATAAAAGCTGGGCTAAAGTGCTATCGTGCTATAAAATATCCAAATAGAACAGACAAACAGAATTTTGCTGGCCAAAGAACGTGCTCGTCTTCTTTATAATAATGTTTTGACCAAATTCAATGGATGCATTATTGTGGATGACGAATCATACGTAAAATTTTATCTTAAACAGCTTCCAGGTCAAAAATTGTATATGGCAACGAATCGTGGTAATGTACCCTCAAAATTCAAGTACATAAAAATGGAAAAATTTGCAAAGAAAGCAATGGTGTGGCAGGCTATTTGCAGCTGTGGATCCAGGGCATCTGTGACATCCTCTTCTATGACGTCTGATATTTACATCAAAGAGTGCCTTTCGAAACGAATATTGCCATTTGTTCGTCACCACCATTCGCCAGTGAAGTTTTGGCCTGATTTAGCCAGTTGCCACTACTCTAAGAAAACCATGGATTGGTATCAGACAAATAAAGTAGATGTAGTGCCCAAATATATGAATCCACTCAATTGCCCCCAGCTTGGACCGATCGAAAAGTACTGGGTTTTTACAAAATATAAGTTGAAGAAAAATGTAGGTATTATCAAAAATGTGAATTCAATGTTACTAAAATGGAACCAAATAGCCCCAAAAGTATCCAGAGCGGATGTTCAAAGATTGATGGGGTCCCGGAACTTTTTGCACAACAAAGAAATTTAAATCTTTTAATATTATAATATTAAAACACAATATTAAACTTATCATTTAATGCATTATTTGTTATTCTGAGTGTTCTGGTTAAAAAGATACAGCAACTTTCCTGCGTGCCAATTTTGCGTGAAAATTATAATTTCGCGCTTTATACAAAAATAATAAAAAATAAACAAATTATAATTTTAAGTAAACTAAAATTGGTGTTATAGTTGCCCTCTTCAAAAAAAAAAAAACGGGTCTGGTCTTACTGGTGGGACATGTTTTGGATTTTCCACTGATCTAAAACAAAAAAAAGAAGTTAAATGAAAAAAAAAAATTGACAAAATGGCGCGTTGTTAAAATTTACTTTACGAAAACAGACCGTTTTTTCATTACTTTTTGTATATAAAAAGTAAGGAGTATTCAACGTAGAAAGATTTTTGTAGTTCCTGCGATAAGAACTAGTTTACTGAATAATATAGTTAAATTTGAGACGAATCGATCGAGTAGTTTTTGTTTTTTGTCTCCTACCGTGCAAATAATATAGTTTCGAGATAAATGAGTTTTAACTTCAGTCGGCTCTTTTACCTGCTTCTGCGCTCACCTGCTAAATAGACTGTAGAAGTCGAAAAACAGGATACTTTTAAAAGCCTATACTTTTGAAATATAAAAAAAAAAATTAATTTTTTGTAAAATCTAGACCAGAAGATGGCCTTAAGCATGATTTGGCTAAATTTTCAGATCGTTATCTGCAATTTTTAATAAGTAATGCCGGATTTTGAAAATTGCGTTTTTCACGTTTTTTTGCCCAATAGGTTTACTACTCTGATTTTTCGTATGTAAATAAGTCACTTCGGAATACTCATACTTAAATTTTTGCAGATTATGGCAAGGTGTGGACGGGGGAAAAAAAAATTACAAACCGAAATTGGCATTTCATATGAAACGTATTTACTTGTAACACCATAAGGCCCATGAAAAAAACTAATTACAGCAATTAACTATCAAATATCTGCTATTTTCGCAGAATTTTTTTTACAAAAAATGTTTTTTCTGAAAATAGAAAAAAAAATTTTCATTACCCAAGTTATGGTATACCACATTCATTATAATTTTCAGTTCAAAAGACGCTAGTACGAACCTAAAATAATTTAAAATAGTTTACATCTGTACAGAGAACGTTATATTGATTTTACATGTTGAGACATAGGTCATTTTATTCCTTTATATGTCACTGAAATTTCCCTCGCTATTATGGAAATGAAAAAAATGTGTTTTTCTGGAACAAGGATTTGTTGTTGACTTTTTCGAGTTATAAAGAGTAAAATTACAATAGGTATCATATGTTACAACTGGGAAACTGTACAATAATTCCACTTATATCTCCCTTGTTTAATAATCTCATTTTTAGAATTATTTTTTGCGAAATTTGTTTCAGCAAAGTGTCGATAATATTATTGAAATCATTTCTTAAATTGTTTGCAATTTGGTACTCAATAGAGAAAATATTCAAATAACTCAAGCGTTCTTGAGTCACACTATTGCGCAAATAATTTTTTATTATTTGGTACAATCAGAAACAAAATTAAAACTGTGCAAACTTCTGGAAAGCGGGCAGATAAAGCAGCGTTCTCGATTATTAAAAAAATCGCCTCGTTTACATACTAATTAACTCAGTGATACAATATAAACATTGATCATTCGCCCAAAAAGCCCCAAACCGGCTATTGTTACGCCACTGGAATTATAGTTTAATAAAAAGGTTTCGAACAAATGTGCTTTAATGCTTTTCTAAAACTCATACTCTCAAACACGGAAAAAATTGTTTTTATTGGGAAAGCACATTGATTACTCTCTTAACTAGCAAATTGTATTTTTATGTGGGTTTTTTGAGTATTTAAATAGTAGTATAGACGTAATTTAACCCGAATCAACTAATGATTGCCATATGGCAATACACGATAGTCATATGATCATAACATGCAGACGAAAATATCTTTATATACTATAAAAAAGAGCTGTTCGTTTGAGAGCGATAAACTCAAAAACTAACCAACCGATTGAGCTGAAACTTACACAATGTATTTGGCCTGACAAAATCCAAAATCCTCGTTATGAATAATCCAAAATTCTCGTTATGAATATTTACGTGCTTTTCAGGCCTTATCACAAATACATTCAGCTCAATCGGATTATTAGTTTATCGCTGTCAAACGAACAGCTCCGTTTTATAGATTAAACATAGCTGCTTTTTATTCATCACTTGGTTCGAGTTATGTGTAACTAGCAGCGATATTTGTGTGGGAAAACAACAACAAAGCCGCAGAGATAACACGTATAATTATAGCTGTTATGTATACTTAACCCATTAAGGCGTGAGCATATAACCGCTGGTGCAAAATCGACGAAACTTCACATGGAGTTTACATTTCACCTAGCTAAAAAAAAAATCTTATCCCTAACCCTGGGTCCTATAAGGTACGTTGCGAAAGCGCAACGCCTATGTGCTACACAAAACAAGTACCTTTAATAATCATTTTAAATAAGAAAAAAATGTTTTTGGAAATATTTTTATTATTTAAAACTTATTTTCATATATTGTTTATAGAAATCTATTGCGTTATTGTCTTGCCTTCCAAAAGTGGTGGAAAAGTACTTACGAGTGGTCAACGTATGACCATAGATATTGTGATTAGTACATGGACGGACAGGAGTGGAGAGTAATTTTGAGCTTTTAATTTATTTGTTAATGGTTATTAAAGCCATTAAACATTCGCATTTCGTTGGTATTCGAGGAAGACGATGAATCACTGCAATCAATTTGTGCGTACAAATTGGTGCTTTGTACCATGAGATCAATCCCCTCCTTCATCAACCAACTGCTCACACATTTCATAGGGGTTCAGTGATCAAATTGGTTAACTTTGGATCGAAATATATATAATAAAATAAAGAAATGGAATCAAATCAAACATAGCATAATCTAACGACATCCAATATGAATAAATATCAACTGCATCAAGATCAGATTTTTAATTATTTCCTCAGGAAAAATTACCAACCGTTACCGTTTTCGCAACGCCCAGGCCTTAATGAGTTAACAAGTAGTTTAACCACATCAAATTTTATTGTGAACTGCCATAAATGAAAGAAGAAGCATGACAATTTGGCAAAAAACAAAAAAAGGAAAAGATTCGAAATGTCTGCCGGTGAAAATAAGTTAAAATCATAGTTAAATATTCTTATGAAGAGTTAAGACTAAAAACAATACCAACGAATAACCGCAATGACTGGGATCCATTAAAATGTTTCAGTTCTAGCCGCTGAGCAGTTTCATTATGAATAACAATATAACGAAGAAGAGACTTAACAACTTGGTAGTTTTATTCGCACATGTTAAATTAGCTAAAAGTAATATTAGCTGCGTTATATTCGCCACCTGCGAATTTTCTCTGATACATCTTGCAGGTTCTGCAGTGAAGAGGACGAGATCGCACAACATATGATAGGAACTTACTTCGCCCTGATGCACAAGAGAAGGAAACGCCTTGGTGAATTCATCATACCCGAGGACGAACTAAGGCTCTGTGAAGTAGGACCAATACAACAATTCATCGAGGGAACTGGGTTGAGAGATGCACTATAGGTCCGCGAAAATAACACAATAGATCTTATAGATCGCAATGCAACATCCTCCAACGAATAATAATAATAATATATTCGCCACTTGCTTCTAGTTATGAATAACTAGCAGCGATAATTGGATGGAAAAACAACAACAAAGAGGCAGAGATAACACGTATAACTATAGCTGTTATGTATACTTAACAAGTAGTTGATTCTATTCTGAACTGATAATAGTTAAAGAAGAAGCATTTTGCAAAAAAAAAAAAAAAAAAGCAAAGTGATGCGCCCTTTAAGTGAATAAAAGTGAGGAAAAGGAGAATAAATCCCTTTTTCCTCACGGCAAGTTTTCTTTTCGGCAAGTCGAGTTTGTAGGCAAGTGAGGAAAACGAGAGGAGTGGAGTACAGACTTGCTCGTAACGGCAAGTTTTTTTTTTGCTGTTGGTTCTTGGATATTTCTCTTTATTCTTATTTGTCATTTTAAGTTGAATGCGCATTGATTTTGGTTTCTTATTGGAAAAAATAAACAGTTTTCATTTAAAATTTCACTTTTCTTCTATTAATCTATTTATTTTTATTCAATAAGCTGATTTGGCTTTTCATTTATTATTTATTATTTTTATTGTAAATAAAATGTTTTTCACAACTCAAATGAAAGACAAAGTAAAAGCAAAATTGCCCAAGAAATCTTGCTATGTGGAAAAGCGATGGCAAGTTCAAAAGAGAATTGGAAATTTGCCGACAAGAAAACTTGCTGTGTGGAAAAGGGGATTAATATTTATTTTCAATAGCGAGTTTTTGAAAACTCTGATTCAGGTTCGTGATTTCCTTCCCATATCTTCCATTATGCTCAGTTACTTCCAAAATGTAAGGTAAAATCTTTCATCTTCTTTTTTTCATCTTTACAAACTCTACCTTTATTCTATAAACTTATGTTTTACGATTTTAACCTTTCCAATTGATTCTCAAGCACAAAAAGTGTAATATTACATAAAAATCTTAATATTATCATAAACTTGAATACATTTGTATATCTGAAACTACCTTTATGTATTTTTAATTTACATTAAAGACATTCTATATAATTTCATTTGAATTAAACTTCAAGAAAAAAAAATTAAAAGAAACGGCCGGAACTCGTTCGTTTCACTAGTGCACATACAAACACATATAAATAAAACACAAAATATTTTTGAAAATCATGCACGCAAGTTAGCAATTCCTTTGAACACAACACTAACAAAAGTACAGCAAAGTGGTTTTCCCCTACTGCTACCCATTTACATCCCGAAATAATCATAGCCTTGGCCATACCAGTATGGCCTACCTGGGCCATGAAGTCATCATTATCGTTGAGGGTGAAAGTAAATTTCTACTCCTTAGTTAAATTAATGCAAACTAGTATACTTTTATGTACATACAATAAGTTCAAAAACTTTTCACACCCCAAAGAATTTTTAAGACAAAACGTAATATAAAGTCTAGTTCTTTTTTTTAAGTTTTTAAGCCTGAAAATTTAGTTCTACATTATTTTATGAATTAAACAAGTGCCTACATTTTTTAGTTCCTGAAAAAGCTTGTCTATATTTATTTTTTAAGTTTTCATTTATAGCTCATATATATTCACACCCTGTAAAAATATTGTAATTTTAGAACTGTTAAACTAGCGGTGCTGTTATGATTTGAGGGAAAAAATAAAACACTAATAATTTAATTTGGAAGTAATCAGTTGTGTTGTGCACCGCGCTTTCATCCGCAATGGAGAAGAAAAGGAGTTATCAAACGACTTGAGATAAAATTAATCGTAGTACAGTTGTATCAATAATGAAAAAATTCAAAAAAAAAACCGGAAAAATTCCGAACAAATGTGGCAGAGGTCGCAAAAGGAAAACTAGTGAAAGAGTTGAAAAGGCAATTGTACGAGAAGTGGAGAAAAATCGTCGGATGTCAGCACCCAAAATAGCTGCCGACATTCAAAATCGTTTTAATATAAACGTGTCTCATTCAACTATTCGAAATGTAATTCATTCCGTTGGTTTCAAAGGGAAAAGTGCAATTAAGATGCCATACATATCGAAAAGAAACGAAAAGCGCAGGTTACAATGGGCAAAGGAAAATTTGGTCCGATGAAACGAAAGTGGTGTTTTTGGATCTGACAGGAAAGCGGTTGAAAAAGGAATGCCTACGTCCTGCTGTTAAACATGGAGGAGGTAAAAAACTTAACATTTTAAGCCTGCAATGTTAATTTTTTTTATTTATTGTCAATACTTATAATATTTCAATATCGTCAGGTAAAATCATGATGTGGGGCTTTATGGCATCGAGTGGCATAGGTGCGCTGCATTTTATAAATGGAATCATGAAAAGAAGGACTACATTAAAATTTTACAAACAAATCTGCCAAGTGCTGCGTGTTTAGGAATTCCACACAATTTCCTAGTTCAACAAGATGAAGATCCCAAACATACGGCCTAAATTGTTTCCAAATGGTTTGAAACGAAAAAAATAAATGACATAGACTGGCCCGCACAATCACCGGATCTTAATCCGATAGAGCATATATGGTCTATTTTAAAAAAAAAGATGGCATTGGCAAACCCATCCTGCTAATTTGAAGCAGATAGTGAAAAGCGAATGGGAAAAAATATCCCCAAATGTTACGAAAAAATTGGTTGAATCCATGCCCAGAAGATGCTAGTCAGTCATTAATGTAAAAGGTGGTCGTACGAAATATTAAGTAAGGGGTGTGAACAATTTTTGTTGAAAACAAAAATTGAATAATAAAATATATTTATTTTCCAAAAGCAAATATTTGTATGTTTAATTCATGACATAGTCTAGAAATATATACCCACAGTATTTTCAGATTTTGAGCAAATCATATATTGCTTGTTTTCACGCTTTGTTTTAAAAACGTATTTACGATCTAAAGCTTGAGGCCGAATTGTGTTTTGCTACGAATGGATACATACGATACTACTTTAAATGTTAAAACGTCATAATTAAATGTCATATTTAATTATGACATTTATTCGCTTTATATCGTTTATGTTTTTTTTTCTGCTAAAAAGCTCGATGTTAGTTATTCTCAAAACACAATATTGCGTGCGTTGAGTTATTAAAGAAATTAAATTACAAAATTATGGATTCGAATGATGATGATTTAATTGATTTCAAGCTTTTTGCTCTCATGGCATATGGTGGTTACTCAATCCACAAAGGTCTGCGCAACAAAGACAATGGATCCGAGAACTCATACAAAAAATCGTGCTCACGCACCAAAGAAATTAAATGTCCCTCAAAAGAATTTATTTTATTCATAACAAGTCAATTCAATTTTACATATTTAATCTGTAATTTTTAAGCACAACACCCGCATTTTCTTTTTTCCCGATTCGCACTTTGAAAAAAAAACAATAACATCGAAAAACCACATCAACTGCTAAAAAGCGTTGAAAGTAGAGAGTAGCTCTACTCGCATCGTTTCAGCTTCGTTGATCGTATTTACGATCTAAAGCCTGAGGCCATATTGTGTTTTGCTACGAATGAATGCATACGATTCTACTTTAATCGTCAAAGCAAAGCAGCTGCAAAGCTTAATTGTTTTTTAGGTATAAAGGTCTGAACAATTTTTGGACATACTGTACATATATATGTATATGATGTACATATACTTTCCTAAGTATTTTTGAAATTTTTTCCTTACTTGTACTTTTACTGCGATCACAATTGGCGATAAGTTGACATTACGAGTATATGTCATTTATTTGCGGTGCCAATTTTGGTCGGTCGTCAGTAGTTTGAATTGTACGAGCATTGTAATATAATTGATTGGTGTTTTTCATAAGTAAAATGTATTTTTAGCCAATTAGTTGTCATAATTTTCGACGCCGTTTACTTATTACATTGGCATTCTTTTTAGTCGTTTTGGGTAATAATGTTTATGGCTTGTATTAAATATGAATATTACTTGTTGATGACTGATGAGTAAAGAGCTGGAAACTTTACGAGTTAAAATCAAATGAAAATTTGTTCAAAACTAGTAACTTTTATGTTATTTTTATTCCAAATAACAGAGTTTTTATAGTAAATTTTCACTTCAGGCTTTGCTTTTGTTGTATTTGCCCTTTTCTGCATAGTACTCTAGATCAATATCGTTATTACACTCTACTTTTATATAATAGTTGTAAAGTTGTTTTATTTCGCCATTTTAATTTTAGGCATTTCTTCACTCTCCAGTTGTGGCGATCCCGAACGTTTACCTGAGCTGCCGCCTGGCGACGAAAAACGCCTGCAACGTGCCGCACAACTTTTACAACAAAAACTCATACTACGCGAATGGTTGCGAGATCATCGTTTACAGCAACACTATCAACGCTTACTTTCCGTCGAGGTATCTTCACTTGAGGACGTCTATTGGCTAGAAGACTCACGTGCTAGCAAAATACTTGGTAAAGACTGGCAAATTTGGTCACAGGCACGTCAAAATCTACCAACATCAAAACCACAATTGGATGCGTTAAAAGCTCAACTTTGGTCGACCGTCGTAAAATCAAGTGAACATCAAGACGCCTGGACATGGGGCGGCATGTTGGTGGTATCCGTTTCTGTAGCAGGTCTTGTGACGCTCGCCGCCATGACACAACCATCGTTGGCACCTGAGGCTAGACATTCATTGTTGCAATATGTGACCGGAAAATATTTGCTGCCAGCTAATTGTAAAGTGCAATGGGACTGGAAAGATCCGGCGGTTGTAGGCGGCACCATGTGCTTTGTGGTGCGTTTTTTCCAACGTAATGGACAGCCTTATCCCATCTGTGATACAGATCAATTTTTCGTTGAAGTTACTGAAGGTACACGTAAAGTAAGTGCTACTTAAAATTTTATGATATCAAAAAGGTTGATGATATTTAACTGATGTATTTGCAGGTAGTTACCATCAGCGAACTGGGTTCATCTACGGATCCAAATAATGCTAACATCGCCAAAGTAAAGTTCACCGTACGTACAGCGGGCCAATATAAAATCTCTGTTCTTATCGGTTCCAGTCATATTGCTGGTTCCCCTTTTACGAAAACTTTTATACCGGGACCTATTGATGCGCGTCGTTCGCGGTTTATACGTCCAGCTAGCACCGTTATTTGCTGTGCTGGCGCACCTACTTTATTGCATATTGAACCGAGAGATGAGTTTGGGAATGCATGCCTCTTCGAACAAAGTGAGGATCCAGTGAAGGTGGGTGGGCTGTAACAAAGAAACCAAAAGATTTCGATTCTCAAAATTAAGTTTTCCCATTCTCCCTAGGGTTATCGTGTGGAGATTTTCGATTTGAATGGTCAACCTATTGAGAAACTGCATCATGCAATCACATTTTCTTATGACCGCGTCAACTCACGTGTTTCCGTGACGGCGCTTTTTCCGGAGCCCATATGTCTACGTGCTGTTATAAGTTACCTTGAGCAAAAATTGCCAAATGGCGATTTTGACATAATAGTACTAAGCAGTAAGTCTTAAAAGCAACCAAAAACAGACCCCTACCATCACTACCACCTACTTCCAAACACATGCATACATACACTCTCTCACACTCCCACATACCATCTCACAAAAACACAGACACAATTTTTTTTGTTCTAAATGTCATAAAATCACCTCATGCCATTGCTACCTAATTTCTCATCGTCCTATTCCTCCTACCTCCTCTCAAATACAGGTAGTGACACTACATTGGTGCACAAGAATATCGCATCACGTAAGCACAACATTTGCTACGAAGCCAAATTGCTGAGCATTTATGGTGCCACAAAAACCAAGCCACGCAAGGTGCTCTGCTATGTTGGACCCAAGCAAGTGAGTTAATAAACGTCCATTTCACAACCACATCATGTGCGAGACGGTGGTAAATTTTGCAAAAACAGAATTCATTAATCTTTCAGGTTACCATCAAGGAAATGATATTGAAATTCATACCAAAGCGTATAGCGACATTTCGTTTGTGTCCTTCAACGAAATTTCATTTTTTGCCACATTTGGTTACGCAAGTGCACGGACCGGTGTTCATAATTGATGATGGTGCACAGCCAAAAATTGAACTGGCATCAAGAGATCGAAATATTATTGCGGCAACATTTACACATTTCCTACTCAAAAATATTGGCGGCTCAGAGACATTCAAGGATAAACAGGATTTCTTCTATCATGAAGTTAGGAAATTTCATGCAAATTACTATCATGAAAAATTGTCGGTAAAAGTGGCTCGTGAAAAGATTTTGGAAAGTAGCATGAAGGCTACGAAGGGCTTTTCTGTGTCCGATTGGTGTGGCAATTTTGAAGTAACTTTTCAGGGTGAACAAGGTAAATGTAACAAAATATGCAATTGATACTTTTTTCATAAATAAATTACTACTTGCAGGCATTGATTGGGGGGGCTTGCGTCGTGAATGGTTCGAGTTGATATGTAGCTCTTTATTCGATCCTCGCGGAGGACTCTTCTGTACCTTTCACGATAAACATCAAGCCTTGGTGCATCCAAATCCACATCGTCCTTCGAGTTTGAAACTAAAACATTTTGAATTTGCTGGTAAAATTGTTGGCAAATGTTTGTACGAGAGCGCATTGGGAGGTTCTTATCGTCAGCTTGTTCGTGCTCGATTTACACGATCTTTTCTAGCGCAACTAATTGGACTCAGAGTACATTATAAGGTAATACTATACATAATATTTTTCTTATATTGCATAGTTCAAGTAACAATTATTTCTCTTGAATTTCGTAGTACTTTGAACAAGATGATCCTGATTTATTTCTTTCAAAAATCAAGTATATACTCGATACCGATCTCGATACAACCGATTCATTGGAACTGTATTTTGTAGAGGAAATCTACGATGCCAGTGGGCAGCTAAGTAAGACTGTTGAGCTCATACCAAGTGGCGCCAAAGTGCGTGTTACAAATTCTACAAAAAATCAATATTTGGATGCGCTGGCACAGCAGCGTCTCTGCAATAGTGTTAAAGAGGAGGTGGACAGTTTTTTGAAGGGTTTAAATAGTATTATACCAGATAATCTACTAAGCATATTCGATGAAAATGAGTTAGAGGTGAGTGTTTCTGTGGCGGAGAATATAATGGGAAAAAAAGTTTATACTATAATTCTACTTCTAGATGAATTAATAATACAGTCACACACGCAAACTAAACATTAATTTCTAAATATATATGGTTTTTGTATTTACAGCTACTCATGTGTGGCACAGGAGAGTACTCTATTACAGATTTTAAGGCGCATCACATTGCCAATGGCAACTCGTCGGAGTTTCGTCGTGTATTGGCGTGGTTTTGGGCTGGTGTCAGTAATTTTAGTCAAACTGAAATGGCTCGTTTATTGCAATTTACAACAGGTTGTTCACAATTACCACCAGGTGGCTTTCAGGAATTGAATCCACAATTTCAAATAACAGCAGCGCCAACATTTGGTAACTTACCAACGGCTCATACATGGTAATTTGCACTACACTCGTGTGCTCTTGCATGAAACCTTTTGAAATAATTATTCAATTTCCATTTTAGCTTTAATCAGCTTTGTCTGCCCGACTACGAGAGCTATGAGCAGTTTGAGAAATCTTTGCTTTTGGCAATTAGCGAAGGTAGCGAAGGATTTGGCATGGTCTAAACTGCAATTACGAATTAGTTGTATGTAGCATCATAAGTTATTGTGTTCCTCTTTTATATGTATTATTTATTAAATAGATTAGCAAACAACAACTGCTTAAATTATAAAAAACTAACAAATCATGAAGAGTAAAATTTGGTTGCTGTAAAAATGGCAATAATTAAAAATTAAAGCGCTATACTAACAAATAAACTGCAATAAAAACAAAAGCAATAAAAATCTTTTAAATTGATAAAATCCATAAAGAATATCATCAAATATTGTGATAATTGCAATTGAAAAATTCACATTTCAAAGAAAAAACAAGAGTTTTTTATAGAAAAAAAAACTAAATAAATTAAAAAATATTCTTTATTTATATGCCAAATGAAAAATTTAAGCAATAGTTGAGATGTTTGGCAATTTTAATTGAAATTTAATTGAGAAAATCTGAGAAACGCATTCTAAAATCCGAACTAAGTAGCTGATGTAGAAAACTCCTATGATTGATTGGTTGATTGTATTGTAGTTTCGAGTCTATTGTTGCATTCAAACGATTTGAAATTAATAATAAGATTAATGAAATGTTGAAAACTAATAAAATTGTAAGTAGTTGAAAATAATATTATGAAAATTGAATGTAGTTGTTGAAATGTAAAATAAAAAAATAAAGAATATCAATGAAAATTTATTTGTTTTTCTTTTATATCTAATGCTTTCAATCATTTTCAGCAATGTGTTGTATTTTAACATTAATCTCTTTTTTTTTATTAATCGCTTTACATAAAGTTATTGGTACCTAAAGGTTGATGCAACATTAATTTTGCATTTGACGAAATGTTAAACATTCTGTAAAAGAACACAAAAAAACTCATCTTCCCTACAATCAGGTGCATACACAGAGGCGGAGGTTTTTGGGGGTTCAAAAAAAGTATAAAATACATACACAGTATGCCCAAAATTTGTCACACCCCAACGAATTTTTAAATCAAAGCGTATAAACAAGCCTTAAACGATATTCTAAAAATCTGTATATAATTTGTCGCTATGTATATGTGTAACATTTTCATTTTTTTTTTTAATTTATTAAACTAGCGATTTAAGGGGTTATATGCATTTGTGTTGGCCAAAAAAAATCGAACATTTTTTTATTACATTTTCTCAAAGTTAGTCTTCTTGAAAAAATATTTTCCAAGTTTCAGAGAGATCTGAGCAATAGAGTCAAAGATACAGCAGTCAACAGCACGCTACCTCCGACTACCTGAAGATAGTGCCGAAAGCGATGATTTCGAAATTTTTTTTTTTCAAAAAGTCCCGTTGCGGTTAGAAAGGTTACTCAAGAAACAATTTCACCAATCGATCTGAATTTTTCCTGGCTAGTTTATAACTGTAATAGCCTCTTAATGAACTAAGGAATTTTTATTTGGAACAAAACTTTTTTTTTCTGATTACCAAAACCAAATTTCCAGATTATCGAAAATCAAAAATTTTAAAAATATAATCACCATTTTTGTAAAAATGTAAATTTCACAAAATTCTTCTTTCACGAAGACCATGAAGATGTGTAACTAGAACATGTTCTGGTTTCTTTCATTTCAGATAAACCGTTTTTAATAATTTTTTTGTTTCTAATTAGCTGTTGTTTTATTTCCTTTTGTTTCAATCTCATTGCACTTAATTTGATTTATATTTTATGCATACTGCATTTTACATTACTTTTTTCAGTACTTATTTAGTGTATTTGAAATGCAGCTATGAAACCTTTAATTTGGGAATGACAACAAAATTAGAATATTTTGACCAATTTTTCAAAATTGCCATATTTCAAACGAGGAGAACGTTCTGATTAGTCTACTGTGTATTATTATACTATCCCAGAAGGAAAATGGAATGTATAGGAATGTACTTTGAAGTGCATAGCTCCTATAGGCTATAACTTTCAGAATACATGATTTTCATGGCGATGTCCTACGAAAAGTAATGCTTCCTACTTTGCATTACCTGGGAATGCAAAAAATAGTTTTTATTACAATTTTATGCAATAACTATCGTAAATGAATGAGTTGAAGTCGAAATCATACATTATTTTTTCGCTGCAAATATCATGTATCAAATCTTGGATTCCAATGGAGGAATAGTAGAAAATTTTATAGGAAATTTGTAGGTACTGTTTTATCTTTTGGGAAAGAATTTTTTCCACCAATATATTGCTTTTAGCCTGGGACCTTTAAGGACCTTTTTTAAAAGAGTTTTGCATTCATCCACATTCCCTGTAAACAAAAGTATCCCTAAGTATTTAAGAAGAATAAATTTCATATAACATTAATTATTTACTATTCAGTGAATTTAAACCATTTTTCAAAACCTCAATTCACCTTTTTTTTTAATTTTCCGATAATAACACAGTGGAACAGTTTTTTTGCACCAGAGCAACTCCCAAAAAAAATGAAAGAAGACGTTCCCCTGAGCATAGGTTGGTGTTTGGTTTGGCCGTAAGTGGTCATAATTTTGAGCTATGACCTTTAGAATATGGTAGTTTTAACATATGCAGATATTTTTTATTAAGTACAGGAAATTGATTTTTGATATTTATTATTTTCTACGACTGCCGCTAGAGGTCGCGACTGAACATATTTTTTTGTTCAACTTATATAAGGGACAGGAAATGAGGTAAAAAGTGGTTATCCGGGGGTTTTCGGAGTCGAGAAATCCATTTTCGATATTTATTTTTTTCTGCGATTGCCGCTAGAAATCACCACTAAACATATTTTTCTTCATGTTTTTGCATACATTTTTGATTTAAAGTTAGATTAGGTTAGGTTAGGTATCAGGGGGTTTTGGGGCCATGAAATGCATTTTTGATATTTATATTTTGCTACGACTACCGCTAGGCCGCGCCACAGAATTAATATATTTTTTTTAAATTTAAAGAAAATGGTTTAAGGCAATTCCAGTTGAAGTTTTTACATAAATATTGAAGCAGTACTTAAAATGCTGAAAGCTCCTTTTCACGATTGCTGAAAAGTTATTCGCTCGTGAAAAAAGTTCCGTTTACAAAATACTGTAAAACCAATCAAACATAATGAGAAAATCATCTACTGTTCTATGAACTAAAAAACACTTAATTACTTAAAAAACACTGGTATACTTGTTGTACTAGTGAACCACATTTTTTATGTAAAAGGAGGGTAAATAATATCAGCGGATTCCCTAGTTACTTATGAAAGATTTTTCCTAAATAGGTTTCATACTAACATATATCTTTGATCTCAAAACATAAATAAAGCATTTATACAGTTGTGTCACGCACTGTATAAAGCGCGGTTCACGCAAAATTGGCACGCAGGAAAGTTGCTGTATCTTTTTAACCAGAACACTCAGAATAATAAATAATGCATTAAATGATAAGTTTATTGTGTTTTAAAACTATAATATTAAAAGCTTTAAATTTCTTTGTTGTGCAAAAAGTTCCGGGTATTCCTTTTAATGGACCCCATCAACCTTCCGCTCTGGGTACTTTTGCAGCTATTTGGTTCCGTTTTAGTAACATTGAATTCACATTTTTGACAATACCTGTATTTTTCTTCAACTTATATTTTGTAGACGACCTCGATAGTCTAGTGGGTAGTGCACTAGACTTTCATCTGGGAGGTTCGGGTTCGATTCCCGTCTTCGTCTGGTGGTTAATTTTCATTACTTTCTTATATTCACTATCAATATGAAGTGTATGAGAATTATAAGATAGTCCGGGATTGCTTTTGATGGACCTCAAGATCTTTGCCTTTAATTTTAGGTTGGTGGTTCCCGTTTTGTTCACAACTTTTTTAGCTCTTTCAACACTAAGAGTTTCTTTATATCGTTTTATAACTCTACATACTGTTCTTTTGGAGATATTTAACACTTTCGCAATCTTTGAACCAGACCACGACGGATTTTCAATAAATTAGTTCACAATCAATTTTCTATTTACAGCTTCCATTGTGCACACAATCACCAGCTTGCGATCAATTAATATGAAAAATTTATCAACTAACGGTAACGGTATTGTAAACAAATCCAATTTGTTGTTCTTATGACTAGGGGCGACGTGGTGACCACAACAAAGCGTGCCAATTTGGCGTGAACCGCGCTTTATTTATATGAAAAATTTACTTTAAAAAATAAATGACAATAACAACATATTCTTTGGCTTAAGATTCTTAAAAAATAGAAAACTAAACGTAGTTACACGCAATCGTCAATAGCTATGGTATGTTCGCTGCGCACCACTATTTCAAGCGTTCGGCGCGTTGGTTGCGCCTGGTTCTAAGTCTTGATTTGTTATCACTACTTCACGTGCCCACTACGAATTAGAAAAAATATAAATTCTGTGGCGCCGCTTAGCGGTAGTCGTAGCAAAATGTAAATATCAAAAATGCATTTCATGGCCCCAAAACCTCCTGATACCTAACCTAACCTAATCTAATCTAACTTTAAACCAAAAATATATGCAAAAACTTACAAAAAAATATGTTCAGTGGCGACCTCTAGCGGCAATCGCAGAAAAAAATAAATATCAAAAATGGATTTCTCGACCCCAAAAACCCCCGGATACCTACTTTTTATCTCATTTCCTGTACTTAATAAAAAATATCTGCATATGTTAAGTCACCATATTCTCAAGGTCATATATCAAAATTACGACCACTTGCAGCCAAACCAAAAACCAATCTGTGCTCAGGGGAACGTCTTCTTTCAGTTTTTTTGGGAGTTGCTCTGGTGCAAGATCGGATCCCTCAAAATGTTCCACAGTGTAATTTAACGTTGAAGACGTTTTGATTGTTCAACTTTCACAAAACGACTAAGTTACTGTACTTAAGATTGAAAAAGCAAAAAAGTACACAGACGCTCGACAACGTGTTGCCAAAAGTAAAAAATTGGTCTAAAAAAAACAGATCTTCGAGAAAAAATTCTGTTATTTCGTTGCTCATCGCTGCTGACTTTCATACATTCTGCGTATGAATTAAAGTACATATGGATGTATCGCTCTAAGCGTGGTAGCTATATACTTTAATTCATCCATCTCCTAAGCTAATGTAGATCCCATTTTGAAATTGAAACTAAATTTTGAAAAATAAATTTTTTTGTTTAAATGGTCGAATTTATTAAAATTCTTATTTTAAACTTTTACTTCCGGTTTAGTGCCTAAAAAAAAATTTAATTTCCGGTCTGATTCCATAATTGAAAAGAACAGTAAATTTCCTATTTATATTACCCTGTTCAATATTTTACTGTAAATTTGCTTAATTCTAAAAATTACTTTTGAAAAAACCTATAACTTAGCAAATAAACTTCCGCTTCACATGAAATGCCTCATATTTAACCAGAGTATAAAAAGCAGTTAGAAGTCTTTTATCACTAATTGTCTGTTCTCTTTTGGAATCAGGGACTCCCTCCGAATACTTTTTTAGGGGTTCTACAATGTAAATAAGTGGGCTTCGAAATTATTCTGATACACAAGTTTCTAAAATTAAATTAAATAAATATGATCGAACATCCATACAGATGTAGAGCGATTGAAAAAACCTGTTGGTGTCGTGCCAAAGGCTTGCTTCAGCTTTTCCCTCTCGTTTTCGAAGCGTGCGCAATGAAATACTACATACCTCGGGTTTTCATTTTCATTCGGACATGTTGGACAGTATGGGTCATCGTTATGTCCGAATATATGCAGGTACTCCTTAAAGCACACATGGCCGCTTAACAGCTGCGTGATGTAAAAATCTACATCCCCGTGCCTCCGTTGACATCACTTCGCAATGTCAGGAATCAGCGTAAACGTCCACCGACCTTTTGTGGAGCACTCCCAGCGCTGCTGCCATTCCGATATAGATCGTCGACGTTCCTCCATTTTTATAGCTCCCGTAGGTCTTTCTCCTGCTTTATTATACAGCCTCTTGAGCTCTGTCGCATGTATGTCTATGGGCAGCTTTCCCGTGATGACACATATCGCGTCCTGCGATACAGTTCGGAAAGCACTAGACACTCTCAATGCGCTTAGCCTTTGGACGGCTAGCACCTCCTTGATGTGTGACTTCTTTGCACCTGCCCAAATGGGTGCTGCATGTAACACTACAGAGTCCATCACAGTGGACAAAACCTGCCTTCTGCTCACGCGTGGCCCTCCAACGTTTGGCATTATGCGCGTTAGTGCGCCGTTTATTTTCGCCGTTTTGCTGTTGACCGCTGCAAGATGGTCCTTAAAAGACATCCTAGTATCTATGAGCACTCCTAGATATCGGATGTGAGGTTGAGATATTATGGTGTGCTCACCCACAATCACCTTCAGCTGCTCAAAAGCACGGCTTCCGTTTTTTGGGCTGCTAACTCCAATTCCGCCTCGTTTAACCATCGTCGCACTCTGGAAATTGCATCATTGCAGACTAACTGCAAATATTCCGGTCTCTTCGATACTGCCACCAACGCAATATCATCTACGTATTCCACTAGCGTTGTGACTGCAGGGAGGTCCAGCTTGAGAACACCGTCGTACATCGCGTTCCATAGTGTTGGCCCCAGTACAGAGCCTTGTGGTACGCCGCCTGTAACCTTATACTCCTTGACTCCGTCATCCGTGTCATATAGGAGTCGCCTGTTGCTGAAGTAGCACCAAAACTAGAGAATTTTACCACACAGATGTGCGAATCGGTGGAAAAATGGAAGAAGACATGCACAGTGGTCGCGCGGATTATGATCAAGCTACGCACCACTGAAAGAGAGAAGAGGAGAACAGAACAGCAGGAACAGATCGAGAACTGAACTGCTAGATCCACCCCCCGCGAAGTAATACCTACGGGTAGTCCCGCGGGGAGAGTGGGAGGAGACCAAGCAGGTGGTTTTAGTCGGTAGGAATCCGACATAACCGTAGAGCAGGAGTTCTGCGATATATATGAAGATTTCCACCTTCCAACGAACGAAAAAAAAAATCTGTTGTTTCAAGATTATTGCAAATATATTTTATTTGGATTCAAATATTATATCATTTAAGAATAAATCCTTGTATTTTTAGATTAACTTTCTTCTATATATTATATTTATTCTACATATTAATGAAATAATTTATAACATGAACGGGAAATTCACTAAAAATGCGTTTTCTAGAAGGGAGGATCACCTCGGATTTCCAAAAATATTGGAAAATGACCACGGAGCCATTGAGGACAGCCCCCATTCGCAGATTTTGCCGGTATTTTTTCTCATAATAATTTGTTTCAAGCTCAGTGTGGCTAACTTTATACAGTTTGGAGCTATGTATGTTTTAAAAATTCATTTTTGAAAATTAAATGCTTTAAACAAGTTGTTTTTACTTCTTTTAGCTTTCTTCATTATAACTTTTAAAAGAGTTCAGTTCTTTCTCGAGCTGCATAACAGCATTCGTATTCTAATGAAATCAACTAATTGAACAATCACAATTTAATCGTTATATCGTTTATATTTATAAGCAATTTAGTTAGGATATGCCCATTCACAGAAGTTCCCTAAATTAGCTCATATTTACCATGATAAAAACTTTTACTTAAGGTTACCAACCGTGCGCTATTGAAGAGAACTTGTTTTTTTCTATCCCCTTTGCGCTCTCTATTTTTGATTTTAATATTTAAAATTTTATTAAAAATTTTATTAACTTATTTCACAAAGTGCTGATAGTAGAAACCAAATGTTACTGTTTTAATAACTATGAATTCCTAATCAAATAGTACCAAAAAAGTACTTTTCGAAATTCGAGTTGAGTGTGTGGTTCTTATTGAATTTTTATGCTCACTGCTATTATTAATATCTTTATTACTTGTAATTCTTTATATCTATTTTATCTACAAGTGTACCAACATTTTTAAGTGTATTCCCATTTTAAGTACAAAGTCGAGTTGGTTAGTTTACTGTGATTTTACACAATATAACACCTCAACGATATCAGAAAGTATTCAAGCGAAATGTTAGCATATAAATTAAGTTATTGCTTCACAAGTTGTTGCTTCTTCGTTATAAACCAACTGAAACCAGCTGTCATCTAAATATGATCAACTTTAGCAAACGTGACCAAACATTTAGCTGCGAAAGTATTGCACCAACAAGTGACACACGACCAGAAGCAAACAAACAAAAGTTCCAATTTAAAATTAGACAAAGTCATACCAAAATTTATTTATATGCATACATGTACATGCACACATATTTAGATATGTATATGAGGAGAAATTTTGGCGTTTACGGTGTTAATAACTGCCTATAGTAATAACAAGATACATACATATGTGCATAGTAGAAACACTAAATAAATTAACTACTTTTGTTTAGAAACGTTCACAATGTTGTTGTAAACATTTCGGAGCATTTCTGCAAAAGGTAAGTTAGTTTAATGGGTATTTAGAGTAATTACTCGTGTGTATATAATATGTACATGCATATGTATGTACTTATGTGGTTAATAATATAATTGTTTGTCATACAGTAACCTGCGCATATATATAACAATCTCACAAAACTAATTAAACATTAAGAATTCATCTGTCATATGTTTTATGATGTTTTTACTTTCAGACGTTAATGTTTTTATATTAAGAATTTTATTTTTGTTTTTATAAAGATTTCTATTTTTAAAAGCAAATGTTAAAAGTTCATTCGAAAGGGTTGCTTTTCTTTTGACATTTTTGGCCATGATAAAAGTGATAGTTTCTTTTTCAGCATATGACAGATAATATAATGTGCAACATCGTTTACTTTCTCTTTCATTTCCAGATAATAGCAACAATAATATGTATTGATATATTAATTATAAGCAAGTATTAATCACACGATTTTGCCATGCACAAGCAATAAATTTTCTTTACCATATTTGCCAACCTTCCCGACACTGATGAGCAAAGCAAGCAAAAAAAAAAAAAAAAAAAGAGCTATAACTGATTTACTTTTAATTTGTTCCAGTTCCTTTCTATTATAATTTGTAACTCACGCGTAAAACTCTCACTGCGCATTGCGCACTCAAAATGATGGTGAAAAATAATGATCTAGATTGATCAAGCAGCGAAGTTTTAATGTATGCACTGCCGCCGACATCAAATCAGGTGAAGTAAGAAATTAGACTAAATTTGCATTTCAATGGCTTAGTCAAATACTTGTAGAAATACAGTAAATCTCAGCATCGATCACACTTTTCTACTAACTTATTAAATGAGCAAAATAAATCAAATGTTATTCCTTCTTTGAAAATTACAAATATCGTATATCAGCGTGATCAATTGAGCGAATATCATTGTACATTACGGTGGTCCTTATATTTCAACTTTCTAAAACTTTAGCTCCCAGTCCCCTATCTTGTTTTAATAATCTGTGCAAAATTTGAGCTCAATCGGACAACTGCGAGGCGGCCCTCATCGACCATGAAGTTGTATATTGTCGACCGGGAAGTCATTTTTTTCAGATAAATCAATTTTTTGTTCTTGGATTTCTTGAACAACACCTTTCCATGAAGAAACAACACCGAGATGATTAGCCAGAATTGTTAGAGTTAACAATGATTTATGCCAGTTTCAGTTATCTTATAAGGAGAAGAATTCTTAAAATTCACCAGATGGAATTAAAGCACCTTATCATGACTTTTTGTTCATTAGTCAATTGATGAATTATCAGGATATTGATCGAGAAATCAGAAAGGAGCTGCAGACAGATTCTGTAGTCAAAAACAATAAACGCTTAAGTTGACTTAAGACAGAATTGAGTTATAAATGCTATCGTGTTCTTCTTATTCCAATGCACATGTACGTGAAATCTCCGAAATTTTATGTTTTTTTAAACAAAAGTTATAAAAAAAGAAAGGTATTTGCTTACATAGAGTGGCAACAAATCACATTAACTTCAAACCGTGTTTACTCGAAATGAGATATTCAGACTTAAGCGGTTACTGCTTTTGACCACAGAATTTGTCACCCACCTCGAGTACTTAGCTTCCCAAACAGTGGCTCTATAATTACACTAGTTTACAAATAATTTTTTTTTTCTGAGCAATGAACACCACTATCCAATTCCTATGTAAAATTGTAAATTCTATGGTGTGGTTTTGGAGATATCGCCAGTTGAGTTTTTTCTATCGGAACAAAAAAGGTTTGTCCTCATGATTACAAATATCTTAGAAACTAAGAACTCGATTTAAACAAGCAGTATACGAAATTAAAGATACTAAAATTTCTTACGTTTATACATTTTGATCTAATTGGATATATAGTTTTGGCACAATTAAGAACATTTTCAAGAAATTTTGAGTTTTTTTTCAAAAAATATTTAAAAAAATAATTTTAGATTACAAATAACATTAGGAAAACGCAATAATCTCCTCTGTTTAAAATTTTTGACATAAATTCTATACTTTTACAAAAAAATAAGATATAAAAGATAAAAATCTATGGTTAAATGTAAAAGTTAAATGCAATTGAGTAAAACAGAGCAAATACTTACGTTTTTCACATTTCATTTGTAATCCAAAATTTTGTTTAAAAATATTTAAAAAGAAAAACTTAAAATTTCTTGGCAATTTACTTAATTGTGCCAAAACTGTTAATCAAATCGAATGAGAAATTTTAATATCTTTAATTTTGTATACTGTTTGTTCAAATCAAGTTCCTAGTTTCCAAGATATTTGTAATTATGTGAACCAACCTTTTTTGCTCCGATAAAAAAATTCAACCAGCAATGTCTACAAAACCACACCATAGAATAAAAATAGCGTTGATTTTCACGCTCAGCGACCAATTTTACATAAGAATTGGATAGTGGTGTTCTTTGGTAATTTTGGCTGTAAAATAGTGTTATTTGATAAAAAGTTTCAACAGCGGGTAAGACAAATAAAGCTTAAATTATATTGGAAGCAGGCTACAAAAAAATCATTTTTCTTTGTTTTTAAACATCGAGTTTTTTACGTCTTTTTCAACTCCTGGTACCAAAATTTTCTTTGAGAAATTTTTTATCAGCTCCGATTTCTTCAACAAAGAACTTTCAACATGGAAAGATTATCTAGGTATCAGAATAGGAATTGAAAAACTGTGAAGCTTATTCAGGAATACAATAACATTTTCACAAAAAATTAAGCTGAGAAACAATTTGTTACACAAATCATTGCCGAAGACCGAAAAAAATACCCAACTGCTTCTCTCTTATAGTGCGGATACTCGAGAGTGAATTTCGTTAAAATTTGAACTTTCAAATTGAGGTGGACACAACACAGAAAAGAAGAATTTTTGTAAGCTATATTTATACGTGTTATCTCTGCGGCTTTGTTGTTGTTTTCATATGCAATTATCGCTGCTAGTTATACATAACTAGAGCCAAGTTGAGAATAAAACGCAGCTATTGTTTCAAATGACTTCAAGTTAAAGATCATTCTTAAAACGATATATAATTCTAAAAATTATTTAAAAATTTGCATCAGTTTATTATTTATAGTCAAAAATATCTTAACTCTAGGTCTGCTGTTTTTAATTTTTACCACAGAAATATTGCAGCTGTTATGAAGACAAAATGCAAAATGTCAAAAAAATATATCATATTTTCCCTGTTTCTCACAACCATTTGTTTAAGGGTTGCTGAGTTACTTTCGGCATTTCAAGTGAATTTCGTTGAAATTCTTGTGAAATTCACAATTGATTCTATAGATATTATTCTTGTAAATAAAAATACGTTTCTCCGATAGAAGTTGTGGGCGATTATATTTTTCATGTTTTTTCAGGAATTGTGTGAATTTATTTTCAAAAAATTTAATTCAGACGGTTTTTACACAATTTCCTGGATGTTGCCAAATAAATTTCTCTAAAAAGAAAAAAAGAAAATGGTTAAGATAGGGAAGACTATACCGCTTTTGAACGGAGTTAATAGTTTCGTATACTATGTTTCAACTTCAAGGCGTTTGAGGTTCGCCTTGAAGTTGTCCGATGGAGCTGAAGTTTTGCACAGCCCATTTTTTTCTTGATTGGAACCAGATTAGTGCAAGGGAGTAGCAACATTTTTACTTTTGAAAATTACCTATAGCTAAGGGCCACCCCTTTCCAATTTTCAATAATTGAATGTTTTTCAAAATTGCTTTCATGTTCGTTGTATTTCAATACTGAAAAAAACCGACCAATTTTATTCACAAAAAAATATACATTTTGAAAAAAAAATAAAACTTTTCAAAATTTGCCATTACTTCTAGAAAGTTACATGGAATGTTATTAAAATGAAGAGACAAAAATAGCTTCAAACAAAGTGACGTTAAAAATTTTAGTGGCTTGGCCTTCAATAGTGGAAACAAAATTTCTACATCGATCTGGAATTTTTCTAAAATATTCCTCACATGATTGCTCGATACTTTCAGAAGTGTCCTCTAAAACAAATATTTTCTATTTGCCTTTCATTGCCATTTTATGCCGTGGCATCATTATAAAATATTTGTTTCAACCTTATAAACACATTCGATCTTTTTAGATTTTTTGATGGAAGCAATTAAAAACAATTTTAATTCTATAGTTTTCAGAGCAAATATCGTGAAACTTTTTTCACCTTTCAGATGTAATAAAAATCAGAAATGGTTTGATACCACCAAAGAAGAAACTCTACAAAAAATGCTCGAGTTGACATTTCGTCCCCGATTTCCAGTAAATAATATAAGTTAATACTTAGGTCACAGTTTGGTGGTATATGTATAAGAGCAGATTAATTCTAAGTGATTTTAATCAGATAGGAAAATTGGTTCAGAAAACCGAAGATCTTTAACATGTAGTTAGTAAGCAAATGAAAAATATTGGAGATATTATTGCAGGTGGAACAATTTAGTCACCTTTTCTATTTCATTTTTTGTCTCCACACCAATGTTGTATCTCTTCACTAGAATTGGAAATAAATTACACGGTGCGACAGAAAAAATTCCTGGGAAGTGATACTATTTTTCTTGTAAGTCTTGTCGAGTAAAACAAGAATCTGTGAATGAAATTTTCCAAACACCCTCAAAATCTTGATTTACCGTTAAAAAACTGGGTTTGCGTACCTTTGCGAACTTATAAGCCTGTAGCTTAGTTGATTATCAACAGATTTTCTGTTTCTTAATGGTTTTAGAAAGAAAAAACTTAAACTTTTAAATGTTATAAATGTTTTTTAAGAAAACTCGAGAGATTTGTGTGTATTTGTCCAGCAAACACAATTTTTTTCACTGTTTTTGCCTTTTTCAAATTTTGCAATGTTTGTACACACTATTTTATAAAGGAGCCATACTACTTATGGATGTTTTCTAAAAACACGTTTATTAACAAGTAAAACGCAAGTTTGTTTTTAAAAATTGGTAAGTAATTCAACTCAAAAATGTGTGATTATCCGTTATTTTTTTTTAAATTCAGCACTATCAGTTTCTCGTTGAGTGACGAACAATATTCTGAAATCATTTTTATTTTATTTTTTCTTTCGAAGCGCTTTTCAATTGTAGCCATTTCTTGGTGAAAATGTTCGGCTCGTTCATCGCTGAACTGGCCCAGCATACGCTTAAAAAATCATTAACAAAAGTGAAATAGTCATCGCTTCTGTGATTACCATGGAAATTATCGCATGGCGCACCTTTGTGAATGGGATAGTCGTGCACCGAATCGCTATGATCGCAAAGTACGGGCATCTCGTGAGTCGCATTAAATAGGCCGGGAAAAACGTTTTAAACCTCCTATTAGTTAAATCTGAAGATGTTATTCTGCCACCATTGCATCTAAAGTTAGGATATATGAAACAATTTGTGGAAAAATTGGATGTAAACGGCAACGCATTCTGTCATCTTAAAGCGGTGTTCCCAAAGTTAACTGAAGCCAAAGTGATAGGAGATATTAATTTATTTGTTTCCATATCTAGAACTTTTTTTTTACATTTATTTGAGAAAAATATACATAATAGTTACTACTAATAAACAAATAGCTTAATTTAACATTATTATACACAGTCCCTTAATCGGGCTCTCAAGCATATTAAATATTTATATTTGATTTTTATTTTTTAAATTATTTATAATATTATGCAGATAACATATATATGGTTTTTGTAATGGAAACTGAACACAAAAAAATCATTACTTTTCCATATACAAAAATAAAAGCAAGTCAGAGATTGTAAAAAGAAGGGCAATTTTCAGGTGAGCCACCAAAATTTTTTAGTATTTGATTTATAAATTTCATCAGAATCTTTTTCAGATACGCTAGTATCAAATCTGATATTATTATCAACAATTAGGCTGTTATGTACAGCTTTATTATTGGCACTTCTATAGAGATTATAGAAGATCGGAATGCCATTTTCATTTTGTATAAATTTCTTTATATCGGGGTATAAGAAGGCCTCAGGTGGTACATACCCTTATTGTAAGGTATAAGATATATATTGATTGTTAACATAATATGGAGCCATGATTAAGTTATTTTCTGTGTTTTGCATGCATTGTTAAATAACAATATAATTTCTATTTAGCTTAATTATAAAATTGTCTATTCTATTTATATTGGCATAATCATATAATTTTTTTATTTGAAATGCATTTAATGTAATTATTACTTGTAGATCTATATATATCTAGTACTTTCTCATCGTGTTTATCTCTTTTGATGAATTCTTAGGTATTTTCATTGGATCTCAAATTCGTAAAATTATGAGCGATGTGAACTTTATGAACAATTTTTCAATAGAACTGAAATACGTGCATGGAACAGTTTTGTTGCGCTAGACGATAATTTTCTTTTTAATCCCAGAAGTGACGACTATGTCACGGTTGTTAATGGATTTTTAAGTGCGTCTGGTAAAATGGGCTGGAACATGTCGTTAAAAATTAATTTCTTGCATTCGAATTTGGACTTCTTCTCAGAAAATGAAAAAATAAAATAAAAATGATTTCAGAATATTGTTGGTCACTTCAACGAGAAACAGATGATGCCGAATTTAAAAAAATCGGTCAAGCAAACATTTTTGAGTTGATTTTTTGCATTTTTTCAAAATATTTGTTTTCATAAAAATTTGAATAACTCAGTCAATTACTTACCGATTTTTAAAAACAAACTTGCTTTTTAGAATTAATCTATAAGTAGTATGGCTCCTTTATAAAATAGTGTGTACAAGCATCGCAAAAGTTGAAAAAAGGCAAAAAAAGGGGAAAAAAATTGTGCTGGACAAATACACACAGATTTCTAGAATTTTCTTAAAAAACATATATAACATTTAAAAGGTCTAAGTTTTTTCTTTCTAAAACCGGTAAGATAATCAACTAAGTTGCAGGCTTATAAGTGCACAAAGGTACACAAAACCGGTTTTTTAACGGTAAATCAAGATTTTGGGGGTGTTTGGAAAATTTCACACACAGATTCTTGTTTTACTGGATAAGACCTACAAGAAAAATAGTATCACTTCCCAGGTATTTCTACTTCACTAAATTTTCTAACACTGTGTTTTTTACTTTGAAGGGGAATGCAATTAACCGAGTAATTTGTGAAGATTTTAGGCTAAAAAGTAAAATTGTTGGCGCAATTAATCAGGGATTACTGTATATGTATGTGCAATAAATTAATGAATTTGCTATGCATCTATTTTTATTTGCTTTTAGCTGTACTATCTGTTCTTTTGAATTTTCAAGATAAGAGCTACTTCTGAACTTTTACAACTACTTGCGCAAGATCCCATAGAGGTGGAACACTATTTTTAAGGTCTACAAATCTGGTGCTGTTTTAGATCAGAAAACTAACTTCGGATTCGTAGTTTTGTGGCTTACATTTAACTTAAAACTGCATTTTATTTAAAAATAAATATTGCCTATGCACTAGAGGGTTAAGGCATGCATGGGGGTCGCTGTCTGGTGCCTCCCTCTCTATCTAAGGATGCAAAATACTGCATATATGCAAAAACTTAGCTGTAAATATCCTAATTTAACCCTTTGGAGGGCGCCCTCTGAAAGCTTATACGAGGGGGTGCGCCGCGTCAATTTAGTCGTAAGGTAAATTTCATAATATCGACTGCAATTTTTCTTATAGCAAAAAATCATTAAAGTAAGACAAGTAAAGAGCAAAGGTCATGCTAGCCAGCACTTAGTCCCTTACTTTAGTTATAATATTTTATATTGTATCTAAATTTAATAAATAAAAAGAAATCGTTCAGATGAATACAGGGTAATCACAACAATTATGATCCCTCCACCAATTTTAGAAACGCGATATTTCCACCCAAAAATTTAAATAGATATCATTTAGCTTCGAGTTAAGATCGCGAACATTTTGGTATAGAATCATGAGTTCTGTTGTCAGTTTTTTAAAACAGAAGCACGAGTGGTGCGTACCACCTTTTAAGAATTTGGTTTCAGTTTTTGTATAAACTCTCGGACAACTACACCTTTGACAATTTGTTCAAAATATACATCCGGCACATTAACTTTAAAAGAGGATATATTTCGCTCGTAAGACAAATTAAATTTAATTACAGAAAAGTTAGGTAACACAATTTTCGAATTTACTTAATATTTAATGTCATGATTTTTTGGGATGAGCTACTGTAAGTTTCCTAGGAGCAGGCTTAAACTGGGTGTTATTTAACAAGCTAATAGCAGGTAGAACATCAGAAATTACCTGGGATCGACTCAACCACCAAAAGGTCAGGGTTGCCTTCAATCAAAATAGTTGAAGTAGATGATTGATCTCTATTTACTTTGTTGCCGCACAAACCATATCAAAACTTTTTTTCTTAGGTGATAAGGACTTCTGAAGAGTAGCAAGGCTATTGAAAAGGGTCTCGTAATGCTTGAATTTATCAACCAATACAGAAAGATCCCAGTACACTTGAAAACTTAAAAAGATTTACTTCGTTGATCTGAATTTCAAATAAGACCAACGCAGCCCCTTTTATGTAGTCAAGTATCCTAACCGACAAGCCTGCACATTTAATATGGGGCAGATCGTCACACAGTCATCACGAAACAAAACGCTCAGATTAAACCTTCAAAATTCAAAAAATGGTACTATCATTATAGAAAGCACTATAATTAATAACAGAAAGAACTATGTTCGCACACAACAGAAATCATAAATTGTATATGTATGCATCAAACAATAAAAATGCACAAAAAATAAAAAAATACAATTAAATTTAAACTTATGTTTTGATAAATGATATAAATTAAGTCCTTTTAAGCAGTTAAATGATACAGTAGTAAACAATTTTTAAAAAATATCACGGCCTTTTCGATGACACATCCTTAAAGAAATGTTTTATCCAGTTAAAAAAAAAAAATTTTAATTAAAAGCACTTAAACAAAAAAATTGTGCATAGCGTTCAACGCACAATAAATTAAGTTAAATAAACCAAGACAATTACGGCCTGAATTTCTTGTAGTTTACGAGATATCCTGATCAAAAATCGGAAAATGTTTACTTTTTAGACGCTATTTCTAAAACATATCAAATATATAAGAAAAAAAATTATTCTAGTTACCTGAAGTATAGCGCTTTTTTTACAAAAAACTGAGTACCTCATCGTAACTAATTAGAGTCTACTAATTATATACTAATGATGAATGAGGCACCCGCTGCAAAAGCAAAAAATTCAATTTTTTGAGTAGTTTAATTATGCCTTAATTTTGTAAGCCACCAAAAAATTATAAGAAATATTTTTATTTTCATTTACATACAGTCTTAATGAACATTATTGCTAAAAGGAAATATACTTTCCAATCGTCTCGTTTTGAAATGAATCGTAATAATAATTTCAAAATAAATATCTACATACCTATGTAATAAAATAAATTTTTAAATTACTAAAAAGCTACATGGACAACAACAATATATAGTATTTGGCCCTGATTTTTTAAAGACCATACCTGCAACTTTGCTTCCACTGATACAATTTTGATTATGGTGTCCTTTCGCAAATATTTGATACTCAGCATTTATGTATATCGAAGTTTTTTTGTATGAATCCTTTCAAATAACTGCTCCAAATCCCAAATCTAATGATCCCTGTTATGCAGTGAATAGCGAAATCGAGTTAAAAGATACAAGAAACCAGTGTAAAAAGAGGGGAGGGTGCGAGGGGGGTTAGGTTCCAAAATCTTAAAAGAAACCCAAAAATATTTGTTTTTTTTTTATTTTCCGGACATTTTTTAATTGAAATTATAGTTATACATACATAAGAAAATAAATAAACAGTACAGTCTCCAACCCAAAACATATATAACGAAGAAGAGCAAAACCCATTTCTCAGCGTTCCTGGTGCTTCTAGAAGGGATTTTTTTCTGCAACCGCTAAAAATGTATTTTCCGAACCTAGTGACCTTCAAATCTCAATATTTTTTCGGGAAAATTTTAGGATGTGTAAATGAAGTCAAGTGGACACTTTTCCGCAAAGTGCACTCAAAAAAATTGTTATATTGGTTGGCTCTGATGACATGACATGACATTGAGGACAACTACGTATTGAAATAAAGGCAAAATTAGACAAAATCTCTTTATTGTTTTTGTATCTTCATTTTAAGAGAAATTACACAAACATGAAGTCATTTAAAATATGACTACAAAAATACAGACGAGTTTATTAATAATCGAACCCAATTTTTGCATGTTTATTTTATTAGAAGGTCATATTATCGTCAAATACCAACATAGCTGTGGGCTTAACAAAACTATAAACACTACTGGACAACACATTGCTGTGGTTTAAGAACAGGGATATCGAGATAAATAGGAGCAAGACTGTTCAAGTAATTTACACAATTAGGAAACATAGCAATTAACACTTTCATATTAACAATGACCCAATTAAAATAGACACAAAGGCTAAATATCTGGGTATGACTATTGACGCAAAACTACTCTGGAAAGAACGCAAAAGACAAGAAATTAATAATCGATTCAGACAACTTTATTGGCTTTTGAACAGACAATCAAAGCTCTCAGTAACAAATAAACTGATAATATATAAAACATTAATCATGCCTATTTGGAGATATGGTATCGAAATATGGGGCACTGCAGCAAAATCTAACATAAAAATAATTCAACGAATTCAGTAAAAAAATTTTTGCACCATCGTTAATGCCGAGTGGTACATCTCAAACAAAGACATTCATAGAGAATTGAACATCGACTCAGTGGAAGAAGTCATTCAAAAATCCAGCCTCAAACATATGTTCCGCCTGTTAACTCACACAAATCCAGAGTTGAGTGAAATTCCTGACGTTGAAACTTCGCAACCAAGAAGATTGAAGTGCTGCACACCAACGGAGCTAATAAATAGATATTTATAAATGTATAAATTTAGGCTCTTTATTATAACTTATAAAAGGTAAAATATTGCAATTTTAGATATTGGTTTAAAAATACGTATACTTCTGCAAACTATAAAAAAGTTACTTAGTGTCAATAGACAGGTGTAATGTAAATTGGAAATAAAAAAAAATTATTAGAAGCTACACCAATATTACATAACTTTCATAATAAATTGAATTTCATAAGCATCTCGAATAAAATAAACAAACAACATAAATATGTTAGCATCATAATATCTTAGATAATCGTGCCAATTAAATTATTATGAAAAGTTGTAAATATTTATTGCATTTAGGTGTAAAGAAAGTTTAATTTTTAAGTTAATTAAAACAAGTTTTTCTTAATTGGCTAATTGAGAGTGTAAATTTCACTATTTCTAAAAATAAATATTTTATTAACAAGTGCTTAACACTCTAATTAACAAACAAGTTGAAACTAAATTTACTTATAGTCCTGTATAGCATATGTACACAAATTGTTTGGTTGGCCAATTTACTGCAGTTTCAAATTAAAAGCTGAACACAAAAAATATTTTCTTATTACATATATATATTGGAATTGGCTAAACCGATTTTAAATCTGATAATTTTTGGCTAACCTACTCGTCAAGCTCTTTAAATTGATATATTGTTGCACTTCTGGATCTTCTGGAATAAAATGGTAGTTACATTAATAAATGTATAGACTAGTCGGTAAGGCCCCAGTAACTGGGGCTATTTTTTTGTTTAAGAAATCTCTTTATGAAAAAACAAATATCAAAAGAGAACCAAACTACTCGTTGGTGTTTGTTTTGTTATTTGTGTATGCAGCAGCGATGCCAACTTGCGGGGAATTCCCCGATTTGCGAGGAATTTTACTGGGTGCGGGGAATCCGCTGTTTTTTGCGGGGAATTTGAAGTCGTTCAGCATTTAGTCATAAAAGTCTGTAGAATATTGTTTGTCAAATTTTATGTTATGTAAAATGTTTAACTTACGCAATATTTCATATTTTAGGTCTGCCCTGCGATTTATTGGTTAGCAGAAATCGATTTTTAAAAAGCAGTGCTATTTGAAAGTATTATATTTCGAAAGTATTTTGTGAAAATTTCGCAGATATAGCCGATAATAGCGCCGAGTGTCAGTCAGGCGAAAACAGTCAAGTCTTAGTCCAGCACCTCTTGATTAATAACTGTTAATCCTAGCTGACTAATCTGTAAACTTACAAATTACGATCAGCCATCATAAAAAAGATGAAATATACTTTATATGTTGAAAACCGATAGTCAAAACTTTGAACCCATTTTTCTCAAAATAAGGCTTTTGCCATTTTTTATTTGAGTCAAAAAAAAAGACCCCATGACTTCTCCTTTGAGAACTTTAATGTCCAAAAGTGGGCTGAACGTCTAGTAACTCGAAACACCCCACCTCGTTCAAATTTGGTGTGGCAACTACTACCCAATAGGATTAAACTTTGTGCAAGGTTGAGCCGGATCGATTTTGAGAGTGGGTTTCCTTGAAGTGAAAACTCCCATGTGCCAAAAGAATTCCGGAGTCAGAAGGTACATTTCTAATAATCTACCAGTCCCGTAAAAAATGGTTAAGTTTTGGACCGAGAAAGTTCAGGGTCGCCTTAATATAACACTCATTGATGTAAATTTTAAGTAATTTTTCGTTTTTGTAAAATATTTATATGGAAAGTGCATGTCGAGCTGTTATAATATGAAATTATATCGATGCGGGGAATCCGATCGAAAATCGGGGAATTTCTCGAGGGCTATCGGGAAGAAAGAAAAAATGAGTTGGCATCACTGGTATGCAGATAATTCGTTAGATAATTCTGAGAAATGCCGTTACTCATGTCTTCTCTCTTTCTCTTATTTATTATTTACTCCCGCTTAAGCAATGATTTTTTCAACGATGAATGCAATGCTTTGTTCAATGAGCTAATTTTGAAAAACTTCCGACGCTAATATTTTGGAGTTGGCTTAACCGATTTTAAATCTGATAATTTTTGGCTAACTTACTCGTCAAGCTCTTTAAATTGATATATAATGTGAATTGCATATTTATGCGTATTATTTTCGTTCCAAATATTCCACCTTGATCGAAAAGCTCCCGGAATAACCACCGTGTGGAGTTCCCATCGTTCTGATTTGAGTTCTGTTTTTGTTTGTTTTCATGTTAACACGAATATGTTCATTCAGCAAAGAGCTTAAGCAAAAAACACAAAGTAATTAGACAACTTACCATGGACCTACGCTCTATAAAAATTTGACAAATTGTCATAAATAAATTATTTGCCTCAGTACTTAGGTGAATCATACAAATTTTTCTACAATTTGACCAGATCAGTTGAACGAAGTTTTACCTAACTTATTAAAAAACTAGGATGGATAAAATTTGCACAAGTTTCTTTTTGTTTTTTTCAGAAAAGAAAGTTTTAATTTTAAAGTGCATAAAAAGGCTGAAATGATAGTTATAAGTAACCTTTATCCTTGCAATTTTGACCTTCGCAAACGCGAACAGCACCAGCTACTTCTTCAGCCTCAGCTGAATTTTTAATACCACTAGAGCACGACGATGACATATTCCTAAGAATTTTAAATTTATAAATGATATAAGTTTCGAGGAGAGAACGAATTTTTGGTGTGCTTTGTGCAAATAAAAATAAATAAAAATGTTGTCTTTCAATCGGATTTGGAAACCAAGAATTTGACACTTTTTGTATGGCGAAATTCTGCATTTCAGACGCATTTCAACGAAGTGTTAAATTTGCCTGAAATGCACTCTCGTGTGTCTGCACTATAAGGTGGAGTTACATACCACGCGTTAATGCTTTTTGTGCGACAAAAGTGTTTTCCGTGTCCTACAATTTCTGCGCGTATCACGCGTTTAAAAAAAGTTTAAAAAAAAATTAAATATCCTTCGATGATCGGTACACTCTCAATAACAGCTGGTTGAATTTAATAAATTTAGTACACTCAGATGGGTCGGGAGTGTAATTTTGTCTTTTCCTGTAAAACCAAATTCCTTTCCTGCCTTTTTAACTTGTAAATAAATAAATATATTGTACTTATATTAATTTTTTGGTTACAAATCTAGTATTATAAATTGCAAACTCGATGCGCGACCGCCTTCATAAAACAAAAAAACCACAAAATGTGTTAAGTCACGCCTATTTCAGCTTTAAACAAAAAACGGAATAAGTCCAAAACTCGGGCAATAGTCACAGACAGTAAAAGAAATTAACGTTTAAAATTCACAATTTAACAAAAAGTGAAATTTAATAAAAGTTCATAAAGCAATAACCTTTTTATGGCCGGTTTGTTCTACATGCCAATAAACATAATTATGAGAAAATGTAACTAAATGTCAACATTTTTATGCACGTTTCAATGTGTGAGTATTATAGGTACTTGAAACTAGTTTACAAGATCATGATAGGTTAAAATCTCTAAAAAGCGAAAATTTGGAAAAAAACAACCAAAATAAAACAAAAAACATTTAGGTATTTTTCGTTCGAGTACAACAAATTTCGTTATTCTTTTATTATTTTAAATATGTATGTGTGTATGCATGTTCAAGCATTTTCATTATTTCTTGCATGTATATAAAAATAAATAACTTAAAGTTAAAAATAAATTAAATAAATAATTGGCAATATGTATAAATGCATTATCAGAAGCATTCGCATTAAACAATAACGGCAATGTTTCATTTCGTATTGTTCCTTAAATTAGTTTCACTTATTTAGTAAATATGAAATACATATGTAATTACTCGATGTTATAATAAATACTTATGTATTTATGTAAGTATGTGTGTGCGTATATTTGTAGTATCCCAACGGGGAAAAATCACTCCAAAAGGCCTTTCGGAGTGCTGACAAGTCAGCTGTAGGCGCCTCCTCTCCGTATGACACACCATTACGTTTTTATCATTGCATGTCATTGGAAAAAAGCTCTCCGTTTTACGCTCCTTATGGAGTTCTTCGAAAGACCTCTCATGAGATCTTTGCGTCAGCAGTTCGTTCGCTTTTTCCACTGTCCTTCTTCTTCTTCTTTTCGAAATGCTTCAAAAGACCTTTCACGAAATCTTTGCGTCAGCTGTTTTGTTATTTTAAATTACGATGATCTTGTCGTCGTTTGATTCGGAAACGATTGCCTTTCGGCAACAAGTGTTCGTTAACAAAACAAAAACAACAAGTGCTGACCTTATACTCCTCATGCGAGCTGCTGACAATCGGGCCCGTTGGGATGCATAGGAAGAGTGACTGAATGTGAGTTTAAAAACTAGTATTATAAATCCGAAGGTTTCCAAATAAAATTTTTCTATGTACCTAAATACCTTATTTACACTTGAAATTCACTATAGCAAACACACGGATGAATTAACAATAATAGTAACAATAAATAATAAAAATAATAATAACAACAAATCTTAAAGACATATGCATAAAATTTTGACTGCCTGCATCATTTTTGGGGTTTGTGCGCCTAGAAATATGTATGTAAATGGTTTAAAAATTTCAATGTGTTTCATTTCGTAACTACTTAGGTACTTCTAAATGCTCGTTCGTTAAAAAACTATTTCGAGTCTGTCTTCCAATTCTATGCACACTTTGACGGCAATGTGCACATTGATGTCTTTGGACAGAAGAGTAGACCCTTGGAGCAAGTCATCTTGTGCCCTCTCATCATACCCTGTGCATTTTTGTAACAAACAAAATAACTATTTATCGATGTTTGGTCGGCAATCTTGTCACCTTCCTTGCAATAATATTTTCGTTTTTTCGCTGGTGTCGAGCTGGGTTTCACTGTGGTTGCCGCCATAGCAGCCGCTTGTTGCATGTACGACGTGAGCATATCCTTCTCATTACTCTCATTCTGTTCTTCTATGTTTGGCGAGGGGAATTGGCCTCCATATTGTTGCAGTAAATTTGCAATATTTTGAGCTTTCATTGCTTGTTCACGGCGTTTTTTAGCTTCTTGCAATGCTTTTATAGCCTCTAATTGTATACGTTTATTCTCGGAGACAGTGTAACTACTGACAATGGCATCCGGCGTACAAACGGAATACGTGTGTGCATCGCAAATGCGTGTTTGCTTATTGAATGCGGTATATGGTGGACAGGAATAGGAGAGCACCTTGCCATCCTTCTTGCTGCAAACATAATAGCGTGTACAGTCAGTGGTGTTAGGTTGACGTACCCCAGCAGCACATGTTATTACCTCAACATTACCGAGGTCATTGATGGCGGATTGAGAGCTTCCTAGTAGCGGTAGAATTGTATTCTGAAAAACATCAAAACTAATGAAATTACCCCCAACATTAACGAGCTGCGTACCATCGGGATAACCACCAGTGGTATGTGATTGTGTTCCAAAAGTAGGAAATTTCGGCTTGTTTGTGCCTATTGTTAAGCTTCCACCAGAGGACTGTGGTCTAGGCATGTAAGGATTTTTGTGGCTGTTACCCGATGATATACTCAACATCCCATTCGAGTCGATATAATGACTACTTATATCTGGCTTATTTTCATTGCTGTAACTGTAGGCGAGTTGTGGTCGTTCACCATACCCACCACCACCTATGTCATCTGTTTCCATCTCCATGCTCTCGAATTTTTGGGCATTTGGGCGGATTTGAATTTTATTTGGGTCGATTTGCGCGGGAAATAGTGAATTTGGATTATTCTGTGAATAGTATGAGGAGGTTTGCTGTATTGGATTTGGCCGATTGAAATCTATGGGGCGTGGCATGCTATTGAATTGTATTGTAGGATAACGATCAGAAGATTGAAATAAACTATTCGCATTGTTTTCATTCAAATGAGGACTGGGAGTGTAGTATTCAGCAACGGTTGATGGTGTTGGTTGAAATTCGAATGGTCGCGTTGTAGTCACACTTATCTCAGTGGGATATCCAGAGGGATACTGGGCGGCGGCATAGCGCGTAGCTGTTGTAGTAGATAGAACTGGCCGCACAGTAGTGACAGTGGATATGAATTTATTATTCTCAAACCTATGCGAGTGTATATGGTGGTGATTAATAGATTGCGATTGATAACCACCATTGTTGCTATTGCCGTTATCTCCTGCATTTAAAGGTGGATATCCATAACTGTCTACAATTTCTTTTTCGCCCGAATTGCCCGAATTTGTAGATGTTACATGCACAGGTATCACATTATTATGTATGATTGTCGTTCCTGGTTTAGAGTAGACACCACTGTTGGGGTGTTGGGGTCTTTTGTTGCCATAATGTGGCCTACTACTGTACGGAGATGATAACGTACCATATTTTCCATCGTTATCATCGTAATCGGCATTATTAGTATTTTGGTTATTGTTATTGAAATATGCTGAAAATGGGCTGCCATTAGAATGCCCTGGAAATGCTGAAGCGGGCAAATACAGTGGTTGTAGTATGGGCTGTCCATAGTAAGCGGGATTTGGTATAACTTTCGGTACATTTTGTGTTGCAATCATTTGTTTCGACAGTTCCAGCACCGTTTTCAAAGTATCTTCAGATATTTTTGGTGAATTGTGACTATATTCGGAGGGATGCTCTGCAAAATGTGCTTCATTTCCATAAGGTGGTATACTAAAGAGAACAGAACCCTCAGGCCGATTAACAACTATTTGCGAATTTGAATACCCTGACGAAGCATAACGTTTCGGAAATGCGTTTGCTAGTACCACTTTTGTTTCTGGTTTTAATTTATTGGTTAAATGTTCCTGCAACAGCGTTTTATTTTTTGAAGGCATTTGCTGAACTTTATCAATTTTACTAGTTTTATCCGGTATTGTTGACGATATTTGCGTTGATGCGGTGGGATCTAAAGAATTAAATTTATTTTTGATATTAAAATGTGCCAAAAATGCATTCAGTTGATCTGGACGCAGCTCCGTTTCTTCTTGATTTTTATTCTGATATGTTTGTTTTAGACCATCTATCAATTGTGATAATCTTTGCAAATGTTCCGTCAGTTTTGGATCAATATTCGTTGCAGATGACGATGATATTGTTGCTGATGCAGATGATGTCTTCATCGGTTGTATTTCATTCTCTTCGATTTGATGCTCCTCCTTTTCCATTATATGATCTTCGGTTTCTCTATTTTCCGCCTGCAGAAATCCATCCAACTCTACCAATTCACCACCATCTCCACTCGACTCATACTGATTGTCACTGTCGCTTACATCACTATTACTCATACTAGTATCTAATACGAGTTCGGCGTCTGCCTTATCATCAGTCAACAATATATCTTCATCTTCATTATTAACTATGTAGATATCGGCTTCTTTAATTCGTTTTACTTCTTCCTCTTTTTTACTGTCGTTTATAATGTGACTTTCATCGGCTTTGAAGTGTTTCTCTTTACTCGTACTGTTAATAATTGTTTCGTTTTGTGTATCTCCCAGCATGCATTCCCAATCATCTCCTGGTAGGACACACATCTTTAAGTTGGGCTCGTATATTAGCCCCTGCTCACATTTCTCAGGCACCCAAACATGTCTCTTCGTTGGCAATTCCATACATTTGTAATAAGCCTCACAGCGTGTTTTGTGCGGTCGCGTTTTTTCCGGACACGGTTTACCTGCAACAAATTACTATTATTTATTATTATTGTAAAATAGAAGAAGGGAAAAATTATACTATTTAGACTGAAAAATTCTATCCCGTGCTCAAATTTCTACAAACAAGTTCAACATTGCTGCATTTAGGGGGTGGGTTTTGGGGATTCTGACCTTACCCAAAATGTGAAAATTTTCTTCTAATTATTGATATTAATTGCAAAAAAAAATTCCAAATTTTAGTTACACTATGCAACGATGATGATGCTGAGCAATCCTGCATTCACAGTTTTTCTATGTTAGTCAATGCTTTTGATTTGAAGTTTTCGTCCTGAAACTGAGTTTGAAAAACTTAAAAATTAATGAAGAATAGAATGAAATAAAGTGACCGTGTAATAAAACCCTCCTCCAATTCTGGGACCCGCTAGTGATTGTATTTATATTTTGTATTTATGATAATCCCCCCTGAAAAAAAATCCTGGCTACGGCGCTGAAGTTGAGCCACAATTCATATGGCTACATAGAAATTCATGCGTGGGTGTATATTTAGACAGAACTACATATTTAAATAATTGATTAGCATACCATCGTGCTTCTTTATATATTCTTTTTTATTTTGGGTCGCAATTGTATGAAGTGCTCTTTATGCAACTATAGCATAGTCTCAATAGCAGTCTATATCGATTATTCTCAGAACCAGAAACAAATTAAAAAAAATACTTTGAGACATTATGAAAATAGGTCTGAAAATCATTAGCTAATGGTGCAGGTCAATATGTTGAAATATTATTTTCGCAAAATCCACTATATATTCATTTACTAGGAAAAGGTCCGCGCTGGAAAGCAATTTCACTTGCCGGAGAAATTTCACTTACCAAGCTCAACCAATATGCTTATTTAGCTCAGATAAAAAAACACAGATTGAGCCAGTGACAAAAAAACACAAGTCTACTGGGGTGAATGGTACGAAAATCATATTATATGAAATAATAGCGAGAGTAGTTAGAATCAAATACAAACAGTGGAGTGGTAACAAGAACGATGAGATTTTGCCGGCTGCTGCATTGATTGTACTATATTAGAGCTTAGTCTATTGCACTTCGTAGTAAAGAAAGATTTTAGGGCAGCAGAGACCGTATTTGTACCTTTGTTGTAGAGGTTATTGTACTGTGACCTGTAAGATCTATTGTACATATATATATTTTCACAATTGGCCAAAATATTTGACGCCGTCGATATTATCGGTGTGATTTGGCGCGCCGCTCACAACTGGTTATTAATTTCAATTGCGCCGCTGCAGGTTAAAAGCCCATGGACGCACGGCTCTCTACAATTACGATATCCTCTCTAACAATACAGTTCAGTCCAAAGTGGGGGAAAAAAATTAAATAGTAGAAATATATTTTCGATAATCGAAAGTTATTTTTACAATTTCTTTATTTCATATTTTAAGTAGACAAAGTTAAACACGTGTGATCTCAATAATACATCATGATAGTAAAAGTTTATGCGAATATTTGCGTTGATTTTATTAAATGCACTAATTAGAATGTCACGACAAGTTAATTTGGGGCATATTAAAATATGGAACAATAATATAAGTGGTACATTATTGAGGATCGGATACGAGTTTCCTGAATAAAAACAAGTTAATCTATTAAGGTAGTAACATCGTCGTTCGGATCCGTATTAATTAGCTTCCAATAATTTGAATGGCATAATCAATTCGATTTTTTATGATCCAGTTAAAACGAATACTAATGTGTATATAAATTTGACTGCATAAACTAACTTCATCCTAGAAATTAAAAGAGTGGACTTAGTGAACACCGACGATATTATTTTCCTCACAAAATTTATCTTCAATTATATTTAAAAAATAATCATAATGCCTAAAACTTTTTTCTTAATTATTCCCAATTTTTTTTTTTTTACATTGCACTTAAGCGGTATTGCAATATCGCAATTGCACTTTATGAGCTTAAGCGCAGCCATTCGTATTGTGTTTGTTATACTTGTACACGAGTTCAAGCAACCTATATTTTCTTGAATGAGAGTGAAATGATTTTTTTTAATAGCGATTTTTGCCATTACTAGCTATTTCTGTATTTTTATCTCGCCCTCTGGTCTGCCGCACTCAATTCTCTTGGTACTTTGTGTGTCCAATTTTTTATCTTGCGAGATCAAGGACTAATATATGCAATGCATACAGTTATATTCCAGACAGATAATACAACCCCACACTTTTTAAGGAATTTTATTTTAGTCGCATGTTCAAATTAAGTGATTCACATATATATATATATATTTGTAATTATGCACTTCGTTATATTGTCAAAACCTTTTCATATGCGGCAATCCCACTTTCGTTTCTTATTGCAGAAACGAAATTGTTGAATTTTTTCCTGAGAGGAAACTTTTGGCATACATATTTCACAGCACAAATTAAATTTTTTTTAAACTAAAAGGTTTAAGCAAGTTAACTCAATACCATTCAAAGAGGCTTTCTTCTGTGGTATACAATATTATTTTTTGACTTTAAAACCGTTTTCATATTCCACCACGACTTAATACTAAATGTTCAAGTACCGGTCTAAAAAGTTTCCAGCACTGTACCTTCTATCGGGTACGGCAATTGAAGCCTACTTTTTTAATTTTCAACCGATTTGCACCATTCTACTATAAATCCAAAGCTTGCTTTTTGAAGTTTTTCTACCATTAAAGGCATTCGAAATGCTTACAAGATCTAGACGAGATACTCGTATTTTAGCCAAGACAATGTCGCACGGGTGCAAGCGTTCTGTACGATGGTAAAGAGACTTTTTAAAATATCCATCGCTGGGTACCACGCCCATAACTAGTCCGAATGGTGGCTGGAAAGTTTCTTTATCGCGATCGCTTTGTTTGTTTGTGTGTTGGTTAACGCAATAAATTTTCTCATCGACTCGGTATTCTCGTAACGTTCTATAATACCATAAAAAATTTTTTTGGTGAAATTCAAACACGAAAACATTCGACAAATTTGAAAGTTGGGTTTTCCTTCTGAATGCAAATAACTCTCAAGCAAAAGAATAATATTATTATAAAGCAGGGCTTTGTTTAATGTCTAAGGATTCTTAAATGGTGCTATCAAATTGCCGCAGCCGGTATATTCACTGCCTCTTTTAGAAAGTTCCATAAAATCGTAATTGGTTTTACTCAGCCAAAAACATATAATACTTTATTCATTAAACTGTGTAAACTCCAAGTCCGTAATACAATATGTGTATGTAAATTGAATAATGCCGTGTTTCTTTTCAAATATACCAGTTAATAAATTACAAGCACAAGGACGATTTTGTCTTTCGCCATATTTCTATCGGGATATTTTCAAATATTTTCACAACGTTTTCGTACCTTCCGAAAAGTAAAATAATCCAACAATAATTAACGTGTAAATTTCGATGCGCCTCATTTCCGATTTTTACGCTCACGCTAAGCAATAAAACGACAATCAATCAGCGAAATAAATTAAAACGCGTTCGCGAGGCTCCCTCCCGTACAAAGCCAATTACGTAAATTAATTCCAGTAGTAATCCAAAAAATTTCTACAATTTCAGTACCGCTCCGTACGATGTCCAAGACGTGAATGAGATACCATTCAATGTTCGGCATATAATAAAAATTTTCTCAAAACCCTCCATTCAACAACAACAAACACATACATACTAACAAAGTTAAATATTTAAATATGTACGAACCAAAACAGCTAGAAATACAATAACATGTTACCATTTTAAACTGTATGATAGTAGTAAATTGCATACAAACACACACACACGCATATATGCATGTATGCATATGTGTGGATAAATATGGAAGGCAACAAAAAAGAAAAAAAAAATTGTTAAAATAATAATAAAAATCGTGTTTAAAATCGAGCAAAGTGCTAAAATGTTCTTCTGCCGGTTTTTCTCTTCCTCCACCTCTTTGTCCTATCCTGAGTTACTATCTACTAGCTACTACTGCTACTGTTATTTCGATGCGTTGCGTTTCTTCGTAGGTCGGAAAGTATTCAAGCTGAGCTCGTGTCATTTTCTTTTTCTGTTTTCTTAAATAGAAATTTTTTAAACATGCTTATGAATAAATTGCTCTAGTATCGCATTAACTTGCGAAGAACTTACCATAACACTTGCGACAGAGGCCGCTGTCATTTTCATCATCATCGTGGTCATTATCGTCAACGTGAACGACAACGACAACAAAATTTAATATTGTTTAAGTCAACATTTAACTTGTGGTTGTCAGCGTAGTTCGCACATTTTTTTGATATACTCGTATTAATAAGATAAAGGAGTTTCACTTTTTAGACAATTTTTTCAATAAAAATATTTTGAATGTGTGTACATATGTACAATACGTATGTATACATACGCGCGTATAAATTTCTTAAGAAAAAGATAAATCTGAACTTTTGAATTTTCGTAAAGAATTTCACGAATGACGAATGAAAGTTTCATTTCGTTTGAACTCGGAAATTCTACACTGAGATCATTGTGGATTCAATCAATATTTGTATGGAGCTGATTTTGACGTTGGCTTTGTGCCTTTTTTCTAGTTATTAATGACGCTGAAACTAAAATGTTTAATCGTTTTGATGGAGCTGTTAAGCAATTAACATTTTTAATATGTTCGTTAATTAATATGTACTTTCAATTATTTAAACATATTGTATACATACTATTATAACAATCTCCTGTTAAATGCTTCGACGAAAAGGGGAATGTAATTATACAGGGAGTTTTTTGGCATTATGGCAGTTGAACGTGGAAGCAATTAGGCGAAGAACGATTCGTAGGCGTTAAAGAGATGGAGCCAGTTTAAGCAATGCATGGTGGGTTTACTATGAATACTGGCAAAACTCCCAAAGCTCACAGATTGATATACAGTGACTCACAAAATTGATCAAGCAAAACAACTTTTGTGGGGCACATAACCGCCAAAAATTACGTCAAATCAAAAAATAACAGTGTAATTAAGTGTCTATGTACTTATACAGAAGTGCAACCAAATTTTTGAATTCAGATAATATCTTCAGGTTCCAAAAGGGTCTTGAAAGTTCCGAAATTTCGACAATAAATTATAATTTTTAAAGTTTAAAGGCCGCAAATTTTTTCAAATTCCACAGATCTGTTATTACTCCTTACAAATACAAACATAATGCAAAAAAAATTTTAAGATCTTGGCTATTTATCATATCCCAAACAAGTTATTGTTGCGCTTCACACATACCTATTGCGTGATCAATTCTGTGAGTCACTGTATGTATACAGGGTGGTCCGATTTAACCCGAAATTCTGTGGTTGATTCCGAGAAAAAATTGTGGGGAATAAATAGTAAATAGGGAATATTTTTGTCCTCTTGTTAGTTGGTTGGAGTGGCTGCCCAAGAGTATGTGATAAAGCTTATGAACAGCAATTTATTAAAATTTGGTGGTTTAGCCATTGCCTGCCAAGAGGTGGTTTTCTCCTAATTCTCATTCAATTCAACTTAAAAAAGTCCTAGACGGAAATCGAATTCGACTATCAAGGTCGACTTAAGGGGTAAGGCCTAGCTAGAGGCGTCAAAGAATTTAGTACTTTAAATATTTTTTTTTTTACAGTAATTACATTTATTTCCGAAAACTATCAATACAGAATTATTATACAATACTATGTTTTATATTTACTTGACCAAAATTAAAAAAAAAAAAAAATTGAGTGGTGACGAAGTTACCTCGTTTTTCTCGAAACTATGTTTTCAAAGTCGGGGACCACCCTTATTCAAAAACCACTCGACGGATTTGAATGAAATTTATACAGCTTATTGAAAACATAAAAAACTAGTCCTTAACGAGAGGATTTTTTTTTTTACTTTTATTTTTTTTAACAATAAACTAGTTTTTTTGTTGAAAATTCACGAGTAAAATTTCAAAATCCGCCATTTTGTGTATGCAAGTAAATACTCGATATTTTTCATTCGATTCAAGTACTTTTTTTACTCGATGCTATATGATAAGTATTTTACTTGGTATCGGGAAAAAGGGTCAGTATCGGATACTCGATACTTTGGAAAATATTTATTTAAACAACTGAAATATTGCTATACAATATTTAAGATTGAGAATCGTTTTACAATATTTTACAGCAATCAATAATATATTTCCAAATGTTACTCCAGAATTATTCAATATCCATATTGCAATATTCCAATGTATGAAAATATTACAGTACAGTATTGAAGTTCTACAAAATATTGCCGGCCATGCATGTAGAACATAATGTTTTTTGAAACCTTTTCATTAAAATAAAATATTTTTAAAAAGCTTTAATCTGTGGATTAGTTTTCCTTTTATTATAAATTTTCTAGCAGCGTTTCCAGTGGAAATATCTCAAAACCATGATGTATAGGCGAAAAACTCGTGTTGAGTAGTGTAAACTGTAGGCTCAACACAATGGACTGTTCTGGCCTGAATGTTCTCCTCGACAGCCACTTAAAAAAAGTGTAATTTATCTCCTTAAACGAGTATTCGATACAAGTACAAATTCGATACTTTTTTCCGATATTTTCGGTAGCATCGATACTTTTATCGAATCAACACTAGGCACAATTTCAGGAACGGAATCCAAAACGACGATAACTTCGTCAACAATTATTAATTTTTTTTTTAATTTTGGTCAAGTAAAACTATAACATAGTATAATAACTCTGTATTGATAGTTTTCGGAATTAAATGTAATTACTGTAAAAAAAAAAATTATTTAAAATATTCATTTTTTCACGCCTCTAACTCGACCTAACCCCCTAACTTATATTGAAATACAAGGTGCTTAAAAAAATTTCTTATCACCAGATATTGCATATAACTTCCATAATATGCAACGTTTTTATTCTAATGTTTCATTTGTAAGTAGGTAATAACTTTTCTGCGTTGGAAAAGGGACTATACACCTAGAAGCGTGAAAAGGCAGTTTTTGAAAATTCTTTTAAGGAAGCCTATACGAATTGTCGAATTGATTTTTTTTAATGAAAGCACTCACTCATTAAAAAATATTCAATGTTGGCCGAGTATTTGTGTACTCTTTCAAATGTCGCAAAAAATAGGTCCCTCGCAGTTACCACTTTCATTTCATCTGTAATCGACAGAAACAAAAAAAAATCAAAAAGATTATTGAGATTGACACAATAGTCTAGTCTTTGTCGTAGAGAATTTTGAAAATATTTTTATTTGAAAAATGGCGGGCGGTTGAACTTAAAGTAGCGATTTTTAAGCAAAAATTTGTTACTATTTTGCCGATGAAAAGAAAACTAGTCCACTCAAAATTATGTAATTATGTATATAAAAACCACAAAAGACGATTGGTTTAACGGTTGTCGAGATATTTTGGTCACCTGCTTAAAAAACATGGTTTAGAAAAAAACGCGCTTTAAATTTGAGCAATGACTTGTTCTCCCTGTACTGTACAAAATTTTAATTTTTTATTCACATTCAAAAATCTAGATTTTTGGGTGAATTTATGTATTTTGAAAGTGCATTTGATTTGTTTGTTAAAATTAAAAACAAAAAAAAACTGTACAAAATTTGAATTTTTTAGTAAAAATAAAAATGAAAATAAAAACAAAAAAATTATTTTAAAAGACCTATAACTCGGTTATAGTGACCAAATTATTAGTTAACCTTAGTGCTCAACATTTTTAAATGCTACATATTCCAATATTTAAAATTTTTAGGAAACCTTACAATACTTTAAAATTTAATATGATAAAAAAGTATCATGTTTATTTTAATTAAAAAAAGAATGATTTATTTGTCACTGCTTTCAGAACTTTTTTCAGAAGAAACAAAAACATCGATTTATATTGGCTTTGATTTTTTGTTTTTTTATAGTTTTAAGAATACTCTTGTAAAATATTAGTGAAAAATTCGAAGTAAAACGAATGTTATACATATATTTGTGCCTTGGTGTACTAAAAATGAGACCTAATGCCCAACAACAAGTTTTCGAGAAAGAGAACAATTATTTGGCTTCAAAATCGTTACTCAAGGGTTTTCAAATCTTATATACGATTTTTAAAATTCAAAATGGCGAATCCAATGTGGCGAAAGAATTTTCAAAAATTGAGAAAAAAAAGACCCTAAAAAATGGGTAGAGGAAGGATTCACTTTTTTGTGGTTCCACTTATAGAGAAATATCTAGCAAACAAAATCTTGTTCAATTTATGCTTTTGTTTTTATAAGGAAGCGAAGAATCCATCCTACCACCAAAATTAACTTTTTTGGAGATGCCCTCTATCGCCGCCATCTTGGATTAAAAGTGCTCAAAATTTTTTTTTTTTGTTTTTGTTCTGCAATAAGATATTTATAACTTCTCTCTATATAATACAATTACACAAACATTTGAATTTACTATTCAAAGTTTCTCGTTAAACTTAATCTTTAAATTTTTTTTGGAAGGTGCCACGCCCCTTTATCCGATCACTCCTATTTTTGGAGCACATATTGGTGTTCATTGTATAAAAATCTTCCTCAGATTTCATCTTTATACGATATATTGGGATATGCTACGCCCTCAAATTGAAAATTTTTTATCACTAGTATGTTTTTTACGTCCATTCAAATAAGAGCAACACATTTTTTAGTTTCAATTTTCAAATTTTTTAAAGCATTCCTCCGTTCTTTAAAAAATATCAAATCGAAGACTCCGCTCATTAATTGCTGAGCCCACAGCAGATGCTTTTTTCTCTTGATGTTTAGGTTGGCTTTATTACAGAATTAAATTTATTATATTGCTTTATCTGTCTCTTTAACCCTCTCAGGAGAATGTGTACTTCCCGTGGTAGGAAAAAATTAAAATGTTGATTTTGTGTGTGTGCAGCCCCCAAAATAGTAAAAAAAACTATTCACTAATTTTTACCTGTTCAGGTTTAGCCGTACGCGAGGTATACAAATATGTACAAAAAAAACGTTTAGGGAGCTATGAAATACTCCGACTTACACAAAATGTATCTATATCGACAGAGGAAGGTTCTATATATATAAGAAATACTTTTTTACGCATATTTTTATTATTTAGTATTTTTAATAATTTTTTTAAATTGACAAAAATAAAAAGAGCACAAAAAAAAAATAAAAAGAACACACAAAAAAAATAGAAAGAGCACAAAAAAAAAATAAAAAGAGCACAAAAAAAAATAAAACGAGCACAAAAAAAAATAAAAAGAGCGCAAAAAAAAAATAAAAAGAGTAAAAAAAAATAAAAAGAGCACAAAAAAAAAATAAAAAGAGCACAAAAAAAAATAAAAAGAGCACAAAAAAAAATAAAAAGAGCACAAAAAAAAATAAAAAGAGCACAAAAAAAAATAAAAAGAGCACAAAAAAAAATAAAGAGCACAAAAAAAAATAAAAAGAGCACAAAAAAAAAATAAAAAGAGCACAAAAAAAAAAATAAAAGGAGCACAAAAAAAAATAAAAAGAGCACAAAAAAAAATAAAAAGAGCACAAAAAAAAATAAAAAGAGCACAAAAAAAAATAAAAAGAGCACAAAAAAAAAATAAAAGGAGCACAAAAAAAATAAAAAGAGCATAAAAAAAAATAAAAAGAGCACAAAAAAAAAAATAAAAAGAGCACAAAAAAAAAAATAAAAAGAGCACAAAAAAAAAATAAAAAGAGCACAAAAAAAAAATAAAAAGAGCACCAAGAAAAAAATAAAAAGAGCACAAAAAAAAAATAAAAAGAGCACAAAAAAAAATAAAAAGAGCAAAAAAAAAATAAAAAGAGCACAAAAAAAAAATAAAAAGAGCACAAAAAAAAAATAAAAAGAGCACACAAAAAAATAAAAAGAGCACAAAAAAAAATAAAAAAAAATGAGGTTGTACCATAAAAGTCACAATACTTTCGACGGTAATACTTCAATTGTTACAAAAAAAATAAATAAACGATAGAGGAAAAAACAACAAAGACGTCAATACCAAAATGGTTTGGTTGATATTTACATCGAAGTCAGGAAAAATGTTCAAATTCATGAACACATATGTGTACGAACATCCTGAGAGGGTTGAGTATTTTTTTTAAATTTGTTCACGGCTATCGTGGATGACACGTCCCAGATGACATATTTCAAAAATACACCAAACTTTATTATGTGAACAAGATATTTATTGAGATTAAATGTGGTTATACCTCCTCATTAGACATTTAATATAATAATTGAAATTTTTTATAGTTCATTAAACATTTAGTAAGTAGTGTATGGAGTTAATAATATAATTCTAAGTGCAGATGCTAATGCAAAGCGATTATGTTATCGTTATAAGTTAAAATAATGCCATTTTAAGCAGTTGGTGTCGAAGGAAGCGTTGCCAAGAGCTCATCAATAAAGCCATCGGGATTTTCAATCAAGTGTAAGAGTCCTAGAAATTCATGAGAGTTAATCGATTTCAATTGCATGTTTCGAATTGATGTGAAAACTTACCAGCAACATCACAAAATTCACCGAATGAAGTGCACGGCAAGTACTCATCGGTGAACGTTTGCAAAATAGCATCGGTTGATTTAAGCATGGCCTCATCGTTCTTGCGTATGTAATCGAACAACGAAATGGACCAATCTTCTTCCTTAGGTGTGCTCACAGATTTAAAGAGCGTATTGTAAAGCAAATCGACCAAAGCCCAGAGCATCAAAAACGGACGATACACATTGTAATCTTTACCCTGGCGGTCATTTTGCGACAGCAATGCCTTGCATTGCACTGACGGTGATACCTGACGAGCTTGAGCCACAGCAATGAGTCGTTTCAAATGCGCCAACTTGTGTTTGTTCCATGTCTCGTGGCTGTGCAAAGCCAAAGAAATTGTCAACATGTAGAGAGGACCTTCCACATCATAGCCGCATTCGAGCCATTTCTCCGAAGGTGCAGCGGTTAAATACGATATTAGATTCTTGCTATCACGAGCAGCTGAACGCGAGGAGAGCAATAAATAAACAGCATAAAAAAGAAGATAAGGAACGAAATGCATATTCGACTGTGGACCACCACCGCCGGCATCATCGTGAAAACTACGCTCCCAAGCGAAGCGCATAAGCAACATTTTCAGATCGTGAATACTGCTGGGGAAAGAGATATCACAACGCTGAGTGCTCTCTTGCATGTAGCTGCTGTGGCGAGTCATGCAGGCAGAGAACGCTGCCTCCGATACTTCTGGCCCCCAAAGTGGCAAGAGGCCATTGCACCGAGTGTTGGCATTCTGCAAGCTGGCGCGTTCCCATTCATCACGGCCACGCGCCAGTCGAATGGCCGAAGTGTGACAATCGACGTGCACGACATTGAAATGAGTAACCGTGGTGTATCCAATAGTTTTGCGCGACTTAAGCTCGAATTCCTCGACATTGCAACGTTTGGTGAATGTATAAATGCCGAGCACTTTAGCGGGTTGACAGGCGTAGCCTTCACGGCAAATGAAACAAGTGAGGCCCGTCTCATCGCGCAACTTTTCGATTTTCTGCAAAATCGACCCTTTAGCTGTGACTTGGCCTTTCTCATTTGTGCGCATTCCTAGGGCATCCAATTGCTTCTCACGCGTAGCCATTGCCAAACGTTTTTTCTCAGCACGAGTAAAGTCACGCACTTCCTGCACGCGAGCCGCTGTGGATTCATCGGTGCAAAGAGCCTCGAGTAAGTTTTCAGCCAAGCTGCCTACATGTTCATCACTTGATACCTGTTCCAAACGGTGTATGATGGGAATAATGTCCTTGCTGATGGCAACCTGAGTAGCCTCATGTTTGGTTGCCAGCCCGGTAAGGAAGCGTAGTATGTACTTTAAACTGGGACGGGAAATAAACTCTTTCAACTCGTCCGAATCGGTACGAAGCAATGTTGGCTTAACGCAGGGTGCATGTTTCGTAATGTAAGCAATTGCGCGCTCCACGATGCCTAAACTAACAATATAATCTTTGAGAGTTCCGCCAATGCAGTTGTGTTCGATTTGATTAGTTAGCACGCAGAAAAGCTCCATTTTGAATTCCTCTTCTGGCAAGCGCTCAGTATCAAAGTGGTTAAAGTCCAAAATTTGCTAAAGATTAGAAGAGAAAAGTTAAAAACAGCTCGAATTTGCAATTATATCTTAACTTACCTTAAAGTGTTCACACAAAAGTGCCATTTTCACTTCATTGCCATAAACGAGCGCCGCCAACACACGTATCAAATGCCGCAAAACTGATGGATTATTGCGAACATTCGCGCAATCGGTGCACGATATTAGTGCTGACACATACTCGGGACCACCAAAAGTTAACGAGAATTGCAGGAACGAGTCCAAGGTGTCGCTTGCAGCCTTCGATAGTATTGTTTCCATAATCTCTAGTAGCTGTTCGGTCACCGATGACTGGATTGAATCGTTTTCCGATTGCAAACACATTTGCAACACCTTCAACAGCGTATTTATTGCACCTAACTCCGGTTGACAGAGCACCTCCTGACAGCGTCGCACCTTCACGCATATGAGGAACAGCTTAAGCAACACTTGTATTAGTTCACGTGTGCGCGATATATTTTGCAGACTGCCAATGCGGTCCAGCATCACCTTGAGACCATTACAATCAGCCAGCACATTGGCCATGCGATACAACTGCTCCGTGTCGACTTCCTCTTGACTCTTGTTATTAAGCGTTTCTACGAATTCTTCGGTGGCATCGCCAAGCAGGCCACGCATTCTATAAACTATACGCATAGCGTCGCGCTCGCCTCCCTCCGCGAGCCAAACTTTCTTGTACACTTCTTTGACGGGCAAATCCAAACTGATAATTTTATTGTTGACCAGTAGCTCCATGCCGTTATCATCCTCCAGCAAAGCTATCAATTCACAGTCGGTACAGATTTTATTTTTAACATCACGCATCAATGGGCCCAAACCCACTTCTGTGGATGGATACGGATTGCCCAGCATACGTCCCTGCAGAAAGTCCTCTTGCTGTGGATCTTTCTCGAGTGTCATAAAGAATTCACTTTCGTCGTTTTCTTCAGGATGTATAATGGAGTAGAGTCGTTCGAAGATGAATACAGGCGTCTTTATATCATTCATGCGCGTCTTCTCAACAGTGTCAATGAGAATTTCCATGAATGCGCGCGTTTCCTCCTCGGTCCCGCTAGTCATTTCCTCTAGCATCTCTAGCAGTTTCTCTTGTGCATCATCAATGAGCCGCGTACGTTGTACGACCAACTTTCGCAACGACAAATAACCCTCCAGTACAGGTCCAAGCAGTGGTGTCTTGTACGCCTGACGAATGGTTGAGCTTTCCAAAAACAACGAAAGCAATTCGACAAACTGACGTAAAGCATAGCCTTGTGATAAGTCCGAAGATAGTGTTGTCTCCTCTAGACGATGTATTTTAACGATTTCTGCTGCTAGCAGTTGAGATATTTCGGTCAATACACCCTTCAGAGCCAAATACTGGCACCAAGGAGTATCTGAGGCGAGTGCACGGTATAAAGCTAAGAACTCGGCACTCGCTTCTCCAGCTTCACCAACATATTTCAGAAAACCGGTTAGTAAATTTAGAATTTCACGTTTACGCTCATGGGTGCGACTTAACGAAGTGATGAGCGAGCAGGCCAACTGGCGTCCAAAACGAGAATTTGTGTTGAAAAGTATCGGTTGCAACCAATTTGCACTCAGCACTAATGGCTTATTGAGGCGCCCTTTGTTTAAAGTACGAATACGCCAACGACGTCCATATTTTTCCGTTAAGTAATCCTCACGCGTATGTTGACGCTTTTGTTTCGTAGCATCCGCTTCACTGGGACCAACACCACTGCCAACACCACCGCTACCGCTGCCAGTAGTTGAACCATTTTGATCAACCACTGATTGAAGAACAGCGGCTAATAAAGGATCGTCATGTGCGCCAGAAAATACTTTGCGCCCCTTGGAGCCGGCTGTATTGGCAGGCATTCGAGTCTTCCAAACATCGTACGCATGCTGTGGATCACCACCCAACCATTTACTGAAGTCCACCGTTAAGCCATCGATGCTTTTAATTGTAGGGAGCTCGGAAGGGCTGAGATCACGATTTAATTTACTAGTTGGTATAGTGGGGCAAATGATCGCTTGCATAATTCGTAGACACGGCTGAATGACAGATATGGCTGGGCCACGAGGTGCACTGAAAATTACAGAGAAACACAGTTAAAAATAAAGTTTTTTAAACTTCCTATCATCTCACATGTATACAAACTTACCGGCAAGTTATCAAAAACAGTTCAAATACAACTTTCAATTTATTTTCCCAGCAGAAATCATCTTGAGCTATCAGCACCTCAAGCAGCACCATTTCATGATGTATGGCTGCATCTAAATTGGCCAGCGGTATCGCCCCCAACAAAGCGGTTCTTACACGTTCGGTTATCAGCTCCAGCAAATTCATGCAAGCATCTTTATTACTCTTGGTGAGTAGCACAAGTAAATTTCGCACTTCGTCTTGAATTTGTGGTGTACCACGACGCAAATTATGTTGAGCCAATTCCTCGACCAATCCCTGTGAGTATAAGCCAATGCGACATTCATAATTGGATGCCATTGCACGAAGCAACGTCAAGCATTGCTCAGTCGACGCTAGCGCACAGCCATAGCAACGATTTATGGCATAATTCTCGCGTGTATCTTGCATTTGGGCATTGTGTGCTTGATCCTGTTGGCTGCGATCATAGGCGACAAGTTCACTGCGGCAAGCTTTCACCTTCTGCACAATTTTACTAAGCTCTTCGAAGGATGTGCGCGATTCGACGCAATACTTTTGCGCTAACAATTGTATGATCTTATTCACTTGCGAAGTGCTGTGCACCGTTCCCAGATTGTCATCTACCAAACGATCTGAACAACGATGCTCAGCCACCTTCTGTATGAGCAACTCTAACATTTGCTTATTCGTTTGCAATTGACGATATATGCGATCGGCGCGTTCCAATGATGAATGTATAATTTGCACTGTCTTGGCGCGATCCTCCGCAGATTCAATGGGGTCGACTGCACAGCAAACACGTCCATATATGCTGAAATCAAATTTGGCATATTTACAAAAACCACACGAATGGCACAGGAAGGGATCTTTCTCATCATAATTGATGGCGCGGCATTTGTGGCATTGAAAAACATTTTCACCACAATTAGCGCATACACCAGGGTAGGCTGGCACAGCAGCGCTGCAACGTGGACATTGTAGATTCTCGCTGGAACCAGTGACGGTCTCATAAAAGTCGGCATATTCAATCATTAAATTGCATGCTGTAATGGGGAGAGGAAAATCTATTTTCACTTCCGTTTGACCCGACTGCAGAGTTACCGAACGTGCCTTATGCCACATGGCCGGACGATTCTTTAATTCGACCACCGCTTGCACCGTACGATTATTGTAGAATATGTTAATGGTGCGCACCATTTTGGTGCGTTTCAAATCTGCGATACGTACAATCATTTTCGAAATCGTATGACTCTGGACCAACTTTACAATCATGGTGGTTGTAGTGAATTTCGAATCGGACTTTATTGACGGCAGCTTGATGTTGGCCATTGGTACCTCAGGGTTATTGCATACAAGACATGGTTCCGATTCCAGATAATAGCCATTGACTTGTAATATCTGTTCGAGTGTGGTATAGATTGGAGCATTCGGATGCTTCGAAAGCAAATCATTTTGCTGACGCAAAACTTCAACTGCTTTCTCCGTGTATTCGGGCAACTTGTCCACAATGCTTTTAGTGCTCAATGTTAGATAACCTAAAATATCAACAAACTGTGCAGTGCGCCGCCCGAACGCTGGCACTAATGGCCACATATTCCACAAAATGCTTATGAGCTTCTCCTTTTGACGATCATTAGAATTCTCATAGATGGCAAATACAAGCGAATGAGCTTGCCAGCGTATGGATGTTATGTTTGTCTCTAGTAGGAATATACGAACGAATTTATTTAGCAGTGAATCCGAAACAAAACGAAAGATTTGATGTACAAAAGTGCTGCAATGTGCAGGGTCAAATTTCGAATCAAACGATATTTCAATTTCTTCGGATTTATCACGGTCCGAGCGCAATTTAGATGATGACGTGTTGGGTTGCTGTTGTTGCTTTACAGCTTGCACGTTATTGCAGAGTGCCGCTTGTAGCAATTGCAAAATAATTGGAGAAACACCATCATCGAGTTGATAACATGAAATTTCAATCAACACTGGGATCACATCCTCATGTATAATGCAAAACTTTTGCCAATTTCCTGTACGTATTTGGCTGATCTCTTGACAAGTGCGTAAATGCTCCGTGAGCTCCACAAGCGAATCGTATGTGAGAATCGGAATCGACTGATTCGACAGTACCAAATTCTGCAAAAAAAAAAAATTATAAGCATTTTCTTAAATTTTATTTTAAAAATTTTAAAACTTTAGCTAAAGAAACAATCATGAAAATAAAAATCCAAGTTATTTTAACATTCGCGCTGATGCACTTATTTCTGATGAATAACTTACTTTTGTATTATATAAACTGCAAATATCTTTGACAAAGTTGAAATGTACATCCAAAGAATGTCCATCGCGGAACATTCGGAATTTCTCCTTGTTGCCACAAATGTACATGAGCAGTTTACGCACTTGTCGACGCAGTAGAGCGTTCAAATTCAGCATCATATACTCGCACAGTGTGTACGTCATATTCTCACAGTAACTGTGATACCAATCGTAAGTGCCCGGATGGGTCGATGATAGTCTCAATATTTGATATGGCAAGCGTACAGATATTTCAGTTAGTAAAGCATCGTACGATTCAAAAATATCCGGATAATTCTTTAGATAATTGTGCGGTATAAGTGTTGATATATCTGGTTTGGGCCCATAGCGAATAGGTTTTAAAAGATTATTCTGTGTTGGTGTAACTGCATTGCCACCAGCATTAGGTGCACCACCAGGAACCGTTGGGTTGAGGCCAGTTAAATTTTGCTCGCTTGAAACGCGTTTCCAATGTTGTAAAAGGGATTCCATTACCACCAGAGAGAATGTGAATGCACCGTTGTTGCTGAGAATACTTGCCGTTGTGCTGGCTACAAATGAAGCGTTATCCTTGAATTGATGTGGTGGCGAGGTGGTGCCTACTTGCTTGGATTTAGTCTTGCCCATAAGCACGCCAAATAGGCACAGTAAAACTAGACGCACTTCAGTTTTGGCGTTTCTGGTTTTCATCTAGAGAAAAAAGAAAAAACAAATTATAAAATGTCGAAGGAAATATTCATAATCTCGGGTAGTACATTTGAAGCTTTCGAAATCGAATCCATTCGCACATATTCCACCAAAGCTGTTAGGAGATCATTCAATACTTTCTGGTCTCTCTCACTGTTGCCATTCAAATCGGTCGTTAGCATAAGTATAACTTGAATTAATGGAATCGCTTGGACGCCATTACAATCATCGAAGGTGGAAATATTGACTATAATATTCTCAAGTATTGCAATTCTGCAAGAGATAATTTATTAGTATAATTATTAAATCTAATTGAAATTGAATTAAATGTCTTTATTTAATTTTACCTTAAATCATGCAATTTGGCCAAATTTTCATCCTCAGTAGGGTTGTCTTCATTGCTGACAATATTTGTAGCAGTCAATGCTGCACTGCTTGTGCTAGCAACTGGCTCTTCATTACTACCTCCCACAGCACCAGCACCTACCCCTACGTCAGCATTTGACTTACTCGGCATATGCATGTCGCTGGCTACATTCGCTGAACGTGGTGGCGAAGGATTCGCTTGATCCCCATAAGTGCTACTACGGCCAGATGTGCCACCAATACTTTCAACTCCACTCCCACCGCTTTCGGAACCTCCACTACCCACTGGTTCGGCGGGTGATGTACGCAAGGTAGAGCCATCTGTTGCAACATTAGAACCTTCATCGTCCGATCCACCCGCAGAAACACTAGCAGCGTTTGCAGCCATGCCCATGTTGTTGGCTTCCAATAAATTTGCAGCATTCCGTATGCCCTGTAAATTGGCCAAACCTTGTTGCAGCGACTGCAAACCATCGCCATCGTGCTGTTGTAAGCTCAGAGCTATTGCTATATCCATTATAGCCTCATCATCTGCATCTTGCTGTAGGCCCAACAATTGTGGAAAGCCACCACCCATAAAAGCTTCTAAATTGAGTAATTGGTGTCCTGCTTCATGTGCCATTGGATCCAAAGCGTTTGCATCAACGAATTCGGCGCTGTTGCTGCGTCCTACAGCGGCTGCTGACCCACCAACTGCTGCAGCAGCTGCAGCGGCCTCAAGCACCTCATCAGCAGTAGCTTCTGCTGCACCAGCAACCGCCAATGCATTCAGATTGGTTGAAGTTATAATGTTGGCCGGGTTTGAAGGCGTCGGCGTAGAACAGGCAGGAGGCGTAACAATTGCGACCTTACGACGTTTAACACGTGGACTCAACAGCAGTATAATTGCGTCCTTGGCGCTGTGACTAATGACGCTCGATTCATTCTTTAACAAATCTATGAAGTACTTTGTTACACGTTCCACCTGCTCGGAATCGGAAAGCGCAAACGCATGCATTATCTCAACCAAGCAATGCACAATGGTTTCGGTGTGGCACAAGCCCCGCCTAACTATTGAAGTGGGCTCGTCGATTTGCGGAGTAATCTGATACATTTTTTCTACGAATTGCAGTATGTCCTGTATGATTTCAAACTTATTGTCCAAACAGGTTTTCGTCAGCGACTGCGGACGCGCAGTGGCGGTACCACGAACGAGTAGCACCAAACGGTAAAATGCTTCCGGGTCTATGTCCCGCAATGTTTCTGAGTCAGTTAATTTCGATTTCAACGTTTGAAGTTCACTATTCACGTAAACTATTACTTCATTATCCTTGTAGGCATGATATGATGCACGATTTCCAAATAATGTTGCCAACACATAACGTGATTGAACTTGCACTTGATTCGGCGTGGGCATTAATAGCAGCGACGTAGCTGTCTTCGTAGCTTTTTGCTTTATAGTTGCAGCTACATTGTTACCTCCGAGTAAGTTGACCGAATAGTCGAGTACTTCCAATAAATTTGTTACCATTCTATCCAGATTGGTAATGGAATTGAAACCCTCACCAAAGTTAGCAGCTCCCGCCGCCTGACCATTGACAGCTACAGTTGAAGCTCCTGCTCCCGCAGTGGAAATATTTGCAGCAGTATCATCGCTGTCATCGGGCCAACCAACGAGATCTTTCGATTTTCCATATACCTCAATGCTATCCAGCATGCCAACATTTTCGGGATCTTGTGATTTCCCGAAAATTACCTTCAAACACTTATCCGACTGCAGTATTTCTTCACGAGTCAAAGGTATATCAAACCAACGTGCACGCCTCACCATTGTTGGCACAGTGCGTCCCAGCACTGTGACACTTTGCGGTGCCCGCATTGGATCTTGTGTGCCCAAGAGTACACGTATGCCAACGATAACGGTGTTTGGATCGTTATTGTATACTTCAAGAGTAAATCCAGTAGGTTTGGTCGATGCAACAAACATGCCAGAGGAGAAGAGACGAGTTTTCAATTTCTGCTTATTGTAGATTTGCAGCAAATCATTTCCGCCGAATTCCACATCAGACAGCATGGTGCAATGTTCAAAAAAGTCAATAGGGAATATGGGCGCGCCATTGGGACCGATCGTTTTCTGTTGTGTCGTCGTTTTGCGTTTGGATTTTTTATTGGTGGAACATTTAGCAAACAATGTCGACGAGAATAATTGATTCCCAAATGGTTGCACCTGCGGCGATAGCCAAAAACTGGTATTTTCTGGTTGTGCCGTGAATATGCGCAGGCTCCCATCTTCGCAGAGCAGTATCAAAGTAGTCTTCTCAACGCCTGAGACAGTGTGGCGTATGGCAACCATATCCATAATCCTTGACTTGGATGATTGCGCTTTTATCTCCTGCATTATTATGCGTTCTGGTGTGAACATAAAAATAACCGGATTATTTGAGGTATGCATCATTGCGCAAATGAGCCCAGGATGCCCAGCAATTTCCGTCCATTGGCACAATGGTTGCAACGGTCCTTTCGATGAGTTCTTTGAAGCAGGACCTGTTTGCAAATGTGTAATACATTTTAAGCCTTTGTTGACATCAGTGAGTGGTGCCATAAAACTGCGTCCTACTGAGTAGCTGAAGAATAGCAACTGCAATGTATGTGAATAGTAAATGGAGACACCTCCACCACCAACTTGTCCATTGACATCTTTTATGTGAGCATGATTTAGCTCCAATGTGTTTGTAACATAGAAATCGCCATGTTTCGCTAAACTTTGATCGTCTAACTTCTGATAGTAAATATAACCAGATGAGGCTATAATCAGCATGTAGTAAACGCCGTCTTGATATACAAAAGTGCAATCGCGGATTTTACCAACGGCTACAAGGAAATAGTACTTGGGACTGTACGCATCCTCAGCCAACTCGTAAATCTTCACATAGTCAGCGGTAACCAGAGCCAGCATAGTTTGTGAGCCGGGCAACCAAATGGCTTTTTTAATAAAGTTACCGTTCTCTAATTGTGGTGTGAGTACAATGTGTTCATTTGTTGTGCCGCTGTTCGAGAAGGTCAATATGTGGCACTCCTTTAGGCCGCAAACAGCTAAGCAATCTTCATTCGCTGGATTTGCTGTAAGTGAGAGTACTGTGCATGGTATCGGCGCCGAAGAAAGTTGTGTGAGCGTTAGTTTACGCTTTGCGGCATCAGCTTGCTTAAGCAAGGCAGAGAGTTGTAATATCGTAACTTTTCCTTTCTCATGCGAGACAGCGAGATGTTGCCTTTTGCCATGAGGCGACGATAGACAGCACAGTGCTACGCGACGTACTAAACCCGATGAAAGTAGCTGTTTAATAGTTTGCCCTTGATCTCCTGAATAACTCATGCGCACATTCTCGAATGCACCTTCTTGTGAGCCCAAAGTAGGCACCATTAACTGATCAGTTATTTGGAAAGTCTGCTCGGGCATATGAAGACGATCGAGAGCAGTCTTAGCGCGCTTATGGCATCCCACGATCGAGTATAGTGCGCAGTTCTCTCGAATTGATGGCATTAAAACATCAAAGAAATCCAAAATGCAACGCACAATCACACTCCATTGTTCGGTATTTTGTAGAGCTTCACGACTTGACTCAAGCAATTTTGTCAGAAAAGTTATCCGTTCATTTGGCAAGTCCGTACGATTGGGCGACTGGTGAGTAGCAATTTGGGAAGGCGGTGTCTGTGCACGTTTCTTGCTGGTTAATACGTTCATACTTGCAGATGCAAATGCTTGACCATAGTCACTTTGACTGGTTCGGTTGTCGGCACCACCAGCACCAGAAACTCGTCGACTCAATGCTTGGCATGAACCATCCTCTTTGGCGCCACAATCGCAAAAGAAGTTACCATATTTTGCATAACTGACATCATGGCCTTTGTGGCAAACGCGTGCACACACCGAACACACACCGACTGTGTTGACCATGTTGCATGTGTGGCAATGATACCAATGTTGATTCATGAACTCTTTTTGAGTTTGCGAAAAGGTGCACAGCTTATTGTTTAGACTATCCTCGTCAGAGTCTTCGACAAAGGAATCATCTTCATCTATGGCTATTTCGTCAATAAGTTCTTCAAGATCGGTTTGCATTTCATCATCCCAGGGCGGAGTAAGATTCTTACTACCCTTGTAGCCAAGACTTTGCAGAAGTTCACTGAGATATTTCAGCAAAGCAGTGATATTCTCCAAAGTTATTGGTGGCAGTAACGTTGATATATTCTTTGCATTTAGTGCACGATCCAAAATCTGAAATTTCGTTATTTCCAACCACATAATCGCTGCATTGAAAAGAGTTGAATGGCCGCGTCCCTGTGTTGTGTCTGCCAGAGTTATCATGATCTGCAAAATATCTGCAAAGTCGAAAGTTTCCTGTGGTGGAGCAATCAATGATTGTCCCAATTGTAGCAGTGATTGGAAGAGTATAGTAGCGACACCACTTGCTGATTTGCTATCGTGCACAATATATTTAACTACGCTGAGTAGAAGTGCGCCGTTCCTTTCATTTTGCGGCTCGTCTTGTGATTGTGATTCTTCAGAATGATTTGTAACATAACTGTTTCCAGCATTTTGCCAAAGGCTCAACGACTGCACTTGAACACTTGTGGGCACACAAGCCACAGCTCCGTCATCATCGATCTCCATTGCCTCGGCATCTAAAGCGGACGATTGAGCCAGTTGATCTGAAATGCTGGGCATAGCTGATACTGTTGCCATATTGGTTGGTGTCTGCGCATTGCTGGATGGTGTGCTAGAGGGTTGCATGCTGGCCAGCACTTTATCAACTGTATCGGAACTTGTTTGTGCGCCATTTGGCCCATATATTACATGACTTAACCAGGCTTTTAAACGCGCACCATCAACGTTGGCCAGCTCCCCGAAGCATTGCGTCAAATCTTTCATGGGAAAACAGCAATCTGGCTTCTCAGCAAGTTGAAACAGTTTCTCAACGAATTGCAAAAGCTTCTTGGCATACGAGAGCGACATTGTAGTACCAGTAAACGATAGCAGCAACTCTACCATGCTGCCTTCTTTGTTAACTTTGAAAAAGTTAAGCATCGCCTTCAACCCTATGGGCTTCTCTAGCATTTGTGTCATAGCTTTAAGAACAGCAAATAGCATAGATTCGCTGAAAATAATCCGATGTGTATGTGATTGCGGATGACGCAACTCTTCGGCAAACTCCAGCAGTAATTTATAACAATACTTCAATGAGTACTCGTAAGTCAACAACTGTTGAGCATCTGAGGTGCTATCAGCACCATCCATCAGTGTCTGCATGCATTTCTCACTTATGTCAAAGACAAATTCCATGCGGATATCTAACATTGTAGAAACCAACATACGTTTCAGCTCTTTTTCGATATCAACAATCTCGATTCCCAGTTCATTGGTGTTGCAATGCGGCAGTAGCAAATTGATTAAATTGATAAGCGATTTCATGCAATGCTTCAGAGAATTTAAAAGCGAGTAGTTGCTATACCGCGTCAACTCTACAATGTGTGCCTCGACAACTGTGAGTGTATACTCCTCTACCGGGTAATTCTGGGCACTGAATACTGACTCGGAAACTTGCAAGCACTTTGGCCAATCCACAGTTATTATCTCTTTGTCTTGATTAGGCAACAATTTCAAGAATGTTGCATTCAATTCTGATGTGATGGGGTTCTTTGAACTCACAATTGGTATAATTAAATTTAGGATATTTACGGGCGTTGCATCGGTTAATTGCTGTGTCATTTTAGTGCAAACAGTCTCTGACAGAATTTTGAATGTCTCAGTGAGTAGCAGCAGTAAATCTTTGCTGATGTGCGACCTTTCTTGTAGTTGTGCCGAAGGTGAAGAATCAGTTTTGTTCTTTTGATCAATGGATTCTGACGAAGAATATAGATCTTGCTCTGCGGTAGTTATTGGCGAACTTGAACTGGGCAAACTTGGGCTAGCACTGCCGCTATTACTACTACATGCTCCGGTTCTTTGAGGTTTTATGCCTTCTCTTTCGGCCCAAGCCACAGCTTGCATATGAGAAATAATAGAGTCCAGTAAAATTATATGGGATAAGCGTGGATTACCTAGTGATTAAAAAATACATAAAAATTAATAAATAGTCAAACCGAATCCTAGCGTTCTTGGATTCAAGCAAAAGTTAAAACGATTTCCTTTCTACTCAATTAATAAAAAGTAATGCACACATGTACTCACCCTGGTCGATAATTTTATTAAAAGTTTCCACGCCAAGTAAAGTTTGTTTCAAACTAAAGCGCATATCACTAACACGATCACTTACATTACTCCATAAAGTTTCAGCGAATTGTGTATACATGCCCTGTTTAATCAAGCTGTTCACTATAAGATAATGTGCAGTGGACATGGGACAACGAATCGACCACAAAAGTGAATGCAAATTGGGCACCTTATCCTCCATAAGCGATTCAACATGTAATGTCGAAGGTGGTAAGCCCAAAAGTAATTTCCAGCAAATGCTGAAGCAATACTGCATTGAGCAGAGTGTGTGTGTGGTGACTTTAGATAGAGACATATCCGTCACAGATAGTATATCAATGAGGGCATCAACTAGTAAAGGATATTTTAGTTTATCCGGTGTGCAGAGTATGAAATTCCATGCAAGACCATCTAATTTAAATTCTTGTTGAAGTTGTGTAGATGTGGAAGAATCGACAACAGTCAGTGAGTAAAATGTAGGGCGTATATCTAAAACAAAATGTTATACAATTATCAGTGATTTGTTATAGTTATATTAATGGGAGTTATCGCCTTACTTGAAGAATAGTCTGATGTAGTTTTGCGGAATTTCTCTTCAATATCCTTGCGACAGAATGATGTCAATTTAGTTTTACTATTGAGCAAATCTGATATTTTCTGATTTTCATGCATTGTGCTAATGCTGAAAAGATTCCAACGAACTTGATCCAGCAACTCCGGTGGTGCATTATATAAATGCTTCATGAGATATTCCAGAAAGAGTAGTAGACGTGACAGTAGCATTATTTGACTGTTACGAACGGGGCGTTCGGTAGAAATGCCACGGCAAACTTCAGCACAGCGTATAACACCGCCAGCTGTTAGCAACAAAATTGATTTCTTCTGCATAAGGTTCAAAGAATGAAATAGAAATAGCAAAAGCTGAGCATGTTCCATATTCAAATCTTCATAATCAACATCGGAGGCTGTGCTTGCAACTGAAGTAACACAAACACACTCCACTAAAGTGTTGATTAGACGATGCCAAACAGAAAGACAAGCAGCCTCTTTCTCCTGCGTAGGCTTTAGCAACAGTATCTGCACCAATACGGACAGTGTGCTCGAATATACTTGCAGTGGCCAAGCGTTTGTATCAGTTGACCATGGCGATACAGATAAATGTTGAAGAAGATTCGATTGTAATGATTCACTAAGCAATGAAGCAGATATCAAATTGTGGAGATAACGGCCAACAGCGCCCGAGAAACGAATCATTGCTGCTTGCCATTTGGGGCATGTAGCTGTTTCGGTTTCACCGCGAGCAGCATCACGATCCAAATCCTTTAAAATGTTTGCCAACAGAAGCATTTGCTGATCGCTCAATCCCGCTTTCACATAGCGATGTAAATATGCGTGTTTATTGGCAAAAAATTGTTCCATGAAACAGAAGATTTGCGCTGCCAAATCTAAATACTCGTGCGGTTCATCAATAGCAGGCACCAAATTTGATTTTTGTGCATCATTATTCCGTTCTTGCGCCTGTGCATTGGCGGCATCATCATTGGCCTCGGGCGACAGTGTTTCTTTGAACCAATGACCCAAATAACTTTCGCTATCGTCCTCCTCTGAGTTATCTGAGCATGATAGTGTGTCATTGAAATAAGTAGTCGAATCAGAATAACTGATGGGTTCGCATTCTGTGCGATCTTTAGCATTGGCGCGCTTCAAAGCACACGCCTTGCGGTACGACACAGTGGCCAGGAAGGTTAATAGCTGATGCAACGTAGCTGTATTCAAAACACGTATAACACGCTGCAGGGACGTGTAGTTTTCAAGAATATCGAAATTTGCTGGTTCTGGCAAATTCTGATTGGCATTGACACCAATGTCATTGCAAGTAGATTCAATTTTAAGATCATCGATTAGTTCTGTCAGCAACTTAATGCAATGGTTAGCAATAGCGGCATTGAGAACACCAAAACCTTGTTGTACTTTGAAGAGGTTTACACGCGCTGTTGGTGTTGAGGGAGTGTCTGGGGCACGTGGCCCAATCGCTTTAGCTCCCTTTGCCACATCTTCTGCGGATTGCGCCGCTTGTTTACTGCTACTGCTGCTGCTACTAGCGCTACTGCCAGAAGCGCCCAATGCACCCTGTATGCCACTGACTAAGAGCCAAGATCCAAAACAAAGATGATTTTGGTAAATGTGAGACCTTGCCGATGTTTTGAACATATTTCCAATCATTGTGTATATTTCCAAAGCTTTGTCGACAATGAAACGTGCATGTTCCTCAGCCTCATCAGCATCCTTAGAGCTTTGGGTCCCACTTGTGGCACCTGAAGATTGCTGACTCTTCTGAGAGGAAGCCGAACTCGACATGGTGAGGACGCTACTCGCAATGGAGGTCAGCACTGCGCAATAAAGGGCTGAAATCGCGCATTTCGAAAGTTTGGTGATACGTTCAGGTGAAAGTGGCTGCATTATTGGCAAAGATAGCGCTTGCCATAGTATCGAAATATCGGTGACCATGTGCGCTAAAGTATTTTTAATCTGTGTTGCTTCAACTTGTGTCAGTGGTAAGTAAAGAGGTTTCGAACTCAGTGCAGCAATTGTCTCCTGGTATTTGAGACGGTAACGCGTCAAAATGGGAAGTGATGTGCATACATCAAGAATGACATCAGCTCCGTTAAGAGACTGCAGATAAGCACTGTTAGCTGAAGAAAATAATTCCTACATTGGAAAATACGAAAAATATTAAATTGTAACACGCAAAATTCTAACACAAACTACTCACGGTACAATCAGCTAGCTCCTCGCTCAATGGCGCCCAAGTAATTTTGCCCGCTTCTAGTGGCGTTGTTAATTGTTGTAAAATCACAGAAGATAAGTCTGAGCGAGAGCGTTTAATTTCCGATTTCGGAGACTCCTTATCGCTGCCGGTTACAATACTTTTGCTGGTCTCTGGATATTTTGCGCTCTTTAACACTGCAGCCACCACATTGTAATCGAACTGCAGCAGCGAAGTGCTTGAGCCGGACGAAGTGGATGCTGTAGTTGCTGAAGTACCAAATGATGTTTTTGCTGGGGCTGCCGTTTTGCCTTCGCAAAGACTCTTTAGTGCAGGCAGTAGCCATTTTATTTCATAAACGCTCACTTTAGTCAATCTACTGAGAATGAATCGTATCAATACGGAGCACGCTTCATAAATTTGCGGCACCTGTGTTTGGCCCACTGCAAAAATAGCACAAGAGGGAGGTAGAGAGAAAACGAAATGTTAAAACGTAATTGAAATTGCAATTTTTGCGCATCCCCTACACCTACTTTCGAGGACTCATACACATACACCATTTTATTTTCTGTTGGAAAAATCGTTAAGTGCGCAGCGTAAGGGCAACTTTGTACTTACCCAATTTGCATTGACTTAATTTGTCAGCAGCTAATGCTGCAAAAGCTGTGTAGAATTGTGCATAATTACTTTCTTCATCGAAAAATTCGTTTTCACTGCGTAAAAGATACAAAATATTTTTATAAATTAATTCTGCAATTTCACAATTGAAAATTTTCTTTTGTTCGGCAGCCGTCGCCATCTTCGATTTTATGCAAAAACTTTCAAATATACTACGACACTTTTACCATATTGAAGTATTAATTTTGAGTAGAATTTCATATTGCTTACCATCTTGTAATAGCTTTGATTATATTAACAACTTCAGTTTTATTTAGAACTCCATAACGATTGGATAAAAGTGGTTTAATAAAACTCCAATCCATCATTCCGTAAACTTTTCACTGAATGACATTTAATTTTCTTTTATGGTTTTGACAGATCTTTTGGAACACCTGAGACCAGAGTTGCCGTGGTAACGTTGACAATTGGCACCATGGCAGAATTATAAGAGGTGGTGATAGAATTAAAATAAGTACAAAATTAAAAAACACACTGTAAAGTTGGTGCAATGGATGGGTGCGTTTCACAGACGTAAAATCAGAAAACCTGTTTTCAAAGTGATTAATCAAATATCTGTAATCAGTGTTTGCGTCTTCGAAATGGCATAATGGACGATTTCGAGTTTGTGTCGTATCAAAGTTTTCAGAAATGCTGACCTGAAAAAACAAAGACTAATATAATTACAAAAATGTCGTACAAATGGAAGCAGCTTTGCTAATCAGAAACACTAAGCGACGGGCTTCTAATACACTCTAAAATCAGCTATTTACAAAAATCACATTTTACACGAATTTCTCGCATAACCATTGAACATTGGTTGACAATGCTGTGCTACAAGGAAAATATGGGCGAGTTGGAACTTTCAATATGGAATACCTCAGGCACCATTTGTGGTATGGTGGAAAAATTTTGGTATAAAAGTATGATTTGTCAATGGCAGTTGATGAGAAAAATATGTTGGGATGATGAGTGAGATATCTACAAACCACAGTGCTTAATATAGTAGCTCTGTTCACGTACTTTTCCATCAAAAACTTTCAGGGAGAGAGTAAAAGAAAGATTGAGAAAAAATTGTCACAAAGAGGAACTATCAGAAAAAGTACGTGAACAGAAAACTATTAAAAACTTTAAACTAAACAACTGATCCGTTGTTTTGACAGTTAATTTTTAGCGCGAAAAAATATTGTGAAGTTTATAATTTAATTAATTTAAAAAGTAATTTGTTGAATTCATTTCGTGTGGCACACTCGCATTCACAAATATTTACATTTTCAAAATCACAAATTCACTTTAACAAATTTAACACAACCAAAATTATTGTTGACATTTTCATATTGACAGTTGTTTTTTATCGGCAGCTAAAAATTTGTGAAAGTAAAAATTTTACTTTTAGAAACAAGTTGAATTTATACCAGGGATAAGGGATCGGCTGGTTACACTAAGGTCATATAAACTTACTTTACTTTAAACTACTTATTTTATATTACATTCAATAAAAATAATAGGTTGAACATGTGTTCTATAAAGCTGATCGTAAACCTGGAAAATAAATTTTACAAGAACCTTATTTTGCACAGCACTTCTACAAAACCAATGTATTTCTAAAAATCTGATTTTGACTCGCACGCAACGGCTCATATATTGTAAATAAATACACATAAATAAATAATTCATAACAAAATTCTCTTGTTCCGTTTTTTTATTCCATACAGCAAAAATTCGAAAAAATTCGATCAATCGATTTTCATGAACTTAAAAAGTCTATTAATCGACTTTGAATTTCTGATCAATCCAAAAGTCGAAAATCGATTTTTCTTTCCAATTGCGCATCCCTAATCATAGGCTGTCAAAATCATTGTTTACTTTTGATTGTTTGTTTACGTTGCTCTCCATTTTTAAATTCTCTTCCCGCAGCCATTATCGCCCCAACAACAAAGATGTGTTTGTTATTATTTTCTTGTGCAACTGATTTTGACATTTCAGATATCTGACACAACAACAAAGATATTTGGTTTTTGCCAAGTTGAAATTGTTGTAATCTTGCTATCAATTTATACATGATTTCACTATTTTCAGATACTTTCAACTACTTTTTTCTCTCTCACATTCCTTTGCTTTCGTTTTTTTCTCTCGTTGAAAGTTTTTCGAGTACGTGAACACTTTTCCAGTGAAAACTATTAACAATTGTTAACAATTTTTGATAATTTTTTTTCATTTCATACTGTCGCAGGTCAAAAATAGAAATAGATTGTAGTCGATGACTGCGGCAATGGTCGTTGCCTAAGTGTTGACAATTGTCACAATGTTTCTGTCGCACCCATTGTGTTCAGAGTATGGCGGAATTATAATAGGTGATAGCAACATTACAACAAGTACAAAAAAACAAAAGCAACACACTACTTTGTTGTTGCAAAGAGTCGGAAATGTCAAAATCAGTTGATGTAAACATAAAAACAAATGTCTTTCACAAAATTGTAAATAAACGAAAAATCTTGGTTTTTTAAGAAATATTTTTATATTTCAATAACATATAAGCACAGAAATAGTAAGTTTGTGCTGATGTACATTTTGCATATATATAATTTGTTTCAAATTGAAAAGATATACAGCGAAGTGTTCTGTAGAAGTGAATAATCTTAAACGGAAACCGAACCAAACCAAATCAGTATGGCAAATCTTCCACTGATTTTGAGTTTGGCTGATGATTTGAACCGTTTTACTCCATTCTATGACCCATCCAGGTACCAACCCCACAACCTAAGCTGCAGAAGCATAAAAATGTTATGCCTACATAAGAATTTGTATCCATTTGACACATTGTGGACCATTGAAGCCGCATGCATTCTTCATTCGGAATTATAAAATATGATCCAGGACCATTTTTTTTGCACAAATCACAAACATTTTCATTTTAATTTTTTTATTTTATATTTAAATTTTCGTCAATTAATTTATTTTTCACTACACAAAACAAAACGTAAACAAAGATTTGACAGTTCTGAGTCCCTTCAAAAAAAAAAATTAAGAAGAGGAAGAGACAGTTGACGTTGCTACCACCTATTATAATTCCGACATGGTTCAGAGCATAACTTCACCTTGTATAAATTCACCTTGATTGCAACCAGTGTTGCCAATTTAGGGAAATCCCCAAGTTATAGGGTACTTTAAAGTTGGGGAATTTCGAGTCAATATGAAAAACACTTAAAAACCCAAATAATCCCTTGGAAAATTTCGATTTATATTTTGGCAGTAAAGTAGAATATACACCATTAAACGCCTCTATCGGAAAAGAAAACAATGATTTATTTAAAAGGAATGGTTTGTACTTTTATATTTAAACCATTGAACAAATTAAACTAAAGATCCCCGAAAGAATTCATAAAAAAGTTAAATAAGTGTAAGTTAATGAATCCAGAAGAAATATCTTCAAAAAATCCATTATTCCATTTGTACAGTTTTTTTGCAGTTTAAAATTTTTTGAAAAAAATATGTTCAATGAAAAAACAAAAGCCGTCCACATACTTTACTATACCACATTTGACAACATATGTTGAGAAAATATTTTCCGATATAAATAATAATAAAACAAATAAGAGGAACACATTATTTACAGATTCATCAAAGAGACTAATTTGAAAAAAATTTACTTTCAAATCGATATGTTAGAAATTTTCAACTTTTATTAAACTAAAGAATAATATCGATTTTAAAACTTAAACAAAAAAACTCGGAAAACATATGAACCTATGTATGTGATTGCACGGAATTGTTTGTTTTTTCTTACGTTTCAAATAAATATGTTTTGTAAAACATATTTGAAAATTGTTTTCGTTCTTTAAAAATGTGTGAAGAATCGTTCCGGAAATTGAGAAATTTTTCGACGTATTTTGGGGAAGTAGCTCAACATTATCTGGCAACACTGATTGCAACCAATTTATATTTGTTTTGTTCACCACTCAGCTTTTTCAATCTTACCACAGCAGATAATTAAATCTGAACAGCTGAAGAGGTATGAGATATAAACAATTAGAAAAATTACTTACTTTGAGTGTTTCTAATAAAAAAAAATAAATATGGAACAATCGTCCCTGGACTCACCTTTAAAAACTTTATTGCAATCCAGCGTAGCACAAAGAGTACACAATACCACCAGTAGCGTTTGTCCAACGCCCAACAAAGTACATATATTAAATACACGTGTGCTGTAAATTTACACAAAAAGTAACGAATATTGTTAATTATTGACAGGTAAATCCACATAGTAGTCTACTGCCGCAACAACCAGCAGCAGCACCTGTTGAACCGAAAGATGCGCAACATGAAGTGAAACTACAGTAAGTTGAACAAGCCACGATCAGATATATTAAAATAATTTGCCACTCCGATTATTTCATTTGTATAGAAACGTCGTTGCGACTGTCTCGGTGGCATGTGAATTAAATTTACAAGATATTAATTTTCGTACGCGCAACTCCGAATACACACCTTCTCGGTTTCATGGAGTCGTGATGCGTATGCGAGATCCTCGCTGTACGGCACTCATCTTTCGCACGGGGAAAATTATCTGCACTGGCGCACGGAATGAAGCCGAGGCCAGTTTGGGTACACGCAAATTTGCCCGTATTCTACAAAAACTGGGATATAATGTAAAATTTACCGATTACAAGTTACAAAATATTGTCGCTACGGTCGACTTACGATTCCCGATTCGTCTTGAAAATCTAAATCAAGTTCATGGCCAGTTTAGCTCGTATGAACCAGAATTATTTCCAGGCTTAATATATCGCATGGTTAAGCCACGAATGGTATTATTGATTTTCGTTAATGGTAAAATTGTATTTACGGGTGCAAAGGCACGGAAAGATATACTAGAATGTCTGGATGCCATATATCCAATATTATTAAGTTTCAGAAAAAATTAAAATCCGAACTATTTAGGAACTTTATTTGTTTTTTGTGTTTTTTTACTTTTAATAGGATAGAAGAATATTGCATATGTAATTTATATTTTCAAATAATATTCTTTCTGAAATTATCATTTGTTCAGCATTTTATGCATTATGGCTTGTGGCAAAACAACGTATGTGCCGTTTTCTCCAATTTGAGTAATAATTAACTAACCAACAATCTTTATAAATCGGCAAATATACAACCCACTAAAAACTTTCAGAAAAAATGTTGGGCATTTGTTGGTCTAACATCGCCCAAAAGAGTATAGATTACAAAGAAATCGCAATTCGCTCTTAAGCTTTTTGAAACGTAAAAAGCTAGAAACCACTTATGAGGTGCAATACCGATGACTCGAACGCAAGGGTTTGCAACCTATTCACCGGACAAAATGTATGAATGGATAGGTTGGGGGTGTTTAATAAAGCTAATATTTTACATTCCTTTTGGCTTTTATGCACTTTGATTGATTTCTTTTTTATTATGCATATGCATGTAGATACTTTTGAATATATTTTCCTGATTTGATTTTATGAAATTCAATAAATTCATAAACAATGAATAAATAAAAACTTAAAACAAATTATTATCCTCTTTGCGTATTATTACATGGAAAAAAAAGAAAAGGTAAACCAAAAACGCGTATATACATAGATTTTAATATGGGGTGCAATGTCACATTTTTTGTTTGTAAATTTTAAATTTCATATTTTTTTACTTTCGTTTTCTTTGTTTACAATAACAATTTCTTTGTTTACATTATTTTTTAAACACAAAATAACTACATATGTAGTTTATATTCTCAAATTAAACATTTAAAATTCTTATTCTTTAATTTTTTGCTTTCGCGTACTCATACGTTTTCACTGCAATACCTCATATTTTTAACTGAGGTGGGTGCAGTGTTAATTCTTATCAAAAATGTTAAATTTGATATTCCTGCAAAATTTCTACTTCTTCATCTAAACTTCTCTGCTTTGGCGCATACGATTCCGAAGTGCACCTCAAGAATGATAGAATACAAGATTGCGCACTAGTCTGCTCAAAAGTGAAATCTTCTGCGCATGTACACCAGACCCCTTGCTGTGCTCTGATTGGCTACAGTGTGTTGACAGATATTTGTTGACGTTTCTACCTGACGTTTTCATATAAATTCTTTGTTTTTTCTTCGACAAATGTAATAAATTAAGAAATTTGTTTTTTCTTCTAATAAATTAGTAATAAATAATAATAAATAAATGCAAAAAATTGTGAAATAAAATTGTTTTTTTTTCTTCCGGTGCACTTTAACATGCAATATTATCGGCGTAGCTATTTGATTCCACCACAAAAATTTATGGTGGTACACTTCTACCGAGCTTCTATCCGTAAAGCTTTCGAGTCAAAATTATAAAAATTATCCCGGAATTTTTTCTCAACAAAAGAAAAATGTAAACAAAGGTCTGGTATATTCTATCACTCTTGTGTGTTCGCCGAGCAAAATCTGAACATAACCACAGCCTTAGATTGGATTAAAATTAAATATTTTTAAAACATAAAAACAATACAAAATTAAATGTAATAAAGATAATAAAGGTAATAATAAAGAATAAATGTGTAAACAAAATGTTGTGATAATACTAGCAAACCACTGCATTATAAGAATTTTGCTTTGTACATTAACTCTTTCATACTCAATTTTGCGTATATGCAACATTTACTTTTATGTGGCATAAATAAAATTTTTAACAGATATTACTATTAACGTTATTTGTATTAGATTTTGTCAGGTATTCTTCAAGTTTGCTGATTGCCGAATATTTGAAATCTTTTGCTTAAATAATTTTTTTTTAATGTTTTGTCTTTGAAGTCCCGCAAAAAACTTAAGTGCAAAATTTTGTAGTAAAATCCTTTGCACTATTTTTTGAAAAATAATTAAATTATTACTAACCGGACATTTTTTTTATCAGATATGTTTATAAAAGATAAGAGAATATGGAAATCAAAAAATTGGAGAAAAGGAGTTATCCAGTGGTTGTCTACAGCTTCATAGCTATGTTTTTAAACTTTTAATAAAGGACAAACAAATCAATGTAGAAGCAAGAAATTTGGTGTCATGATTGTGGAAGACCTAAGTAACCATAATTTCACAACAAAAGGTTTCTCTCAAGGCCCATTATAATTCAAGCGTCAAAGGGTCAACCTCAAATCAAAAATAAAAAAGGTTATAAAATCACTTATTTACTTATAAAAAACTTAAAAAACATTTATTTTATTCATTTCTATAATTTTAATACATTAGCCCTATGCAAATTTTGGTTGCATATCGCATATATTTGTTGCTGTGATGGCAGAAATATTTAGCATTTGCAATGATGCAAGACCATTTGCACCAAATTGTGAATAGGGCAATTGTTTTTTTTTTTTTTTATTAAATGCACTTAAGGCCAATTTCTTTGCGGTGCCTTTCAAAAGTAGTGGGGTGACTGGTCACCCCTGTTGCCTTTCTTCATTAAATGGCGAATCCACTTATGTAAAATTTTTCACATCTAATAAAATTTCAAATAGGCAGGAAGTACAGCTGCGTATATACGAGCATGTCATGCCCAATGCATTGAGTAAAAGAAAAATAATACAACGTATCATGTATAAAATATAATGATATCTAATAAATGTTTAAGTTTATAAAAGAATTGCTTTATTTTGAATTATTGCACCTAATCTTATGAATTATACATCAAATTCCTACATATGCCTATAAATTTGTGAGCTTGTGTATATGGCATTCAGTTGGCTTGACTATTTACACATCAAATCTCTTGAGTACTCATCCATCGCACGCATCCATTTTTTCCCCTATATAATAATACGCAAAGAGGATAATAATTTGGTTTAAGTTTTTATTTATTCATTATTTATGAATTTATTGAATTTCATAAAATCAAATCAGAAAAATTCAAAAGTACCTACATGCATATGCATAATAAAAAATAAATTAATCAAAATGCATAAAAGCAAAACAAAACGTTTACATATTTGTATATAAAGAATATATAAAATACTGCAAATGTGGAATGTTATTTGCCAAAAGAAATGTAAAATATTTGCTTTATCTAACACCCCCCACGCATCTATTCATACATTTTGTCCGGTGGATTGGTTGCCAACCGTTGCGTTCGAGCCATCGGTACTGCACCTCATAAGTGGTTTCTAGGTTTTTACGTTCCAAAAAGCTCAAGAGCGAATTGCGACCTCTTTGTAATCTATACTCTTTGGTCGAAGTAACTCTCTTCCTGCCCTGCCCTCGTCAACATTTCAGAATTGTTCGTATCGCTTTATTCAAAACGTAACGAATGAAACTCTAGATTTTTTATATTTTGCTGCAGGTTTAACACTTTTAGATATTTACCCAAAAATACAACTTCAAATTTCTTCTTAAATTTGACACTCATTACAAATTGATGATATTAAATCAAAAACTCATACTTGATTAAAAATAATAATTAACCATTACCTGCATGTGTGCCTGGTACACTGAAAAAAATATTTGAGTCTAGTGTCTTTCTCACACAATGTATTATAGTAATTTTGTCTGCTCTTGGACGTTGAGACTAATCTCATATAATTATTTGGAATTCCTTTTTGAAGTTTCATATTGCATGAAACTTTCGCCATTCTTGTTCTTGTCGCTATGGAAAAATATTAAAACACAAAGGAACGTCAAAATGCTGGCCGAGAGGTTTTGTATATCCCTCCGTCGTTTCTCCCCTCTTTCCTACATTTTGCTTTAAGTAAAAAATTTAAAACAGCAGATTGCATTTTCCTAATTTTAATTGAAATTCAAAATTTTTGTTTAAATATTTAAAAAACTGCAAATTTTTTAATTGTGTCAAAACTATTTATCCAATTGAATCAAAATAAATATACTGTTGTTCAAATCGAGTTACTAGTTTGCTACATATTTCTAATTAAGTAGACACTTTAAAAAAATTCACCTGCCGATATCTCGAAAACCACACCATAGAAATTAAAATAGTGAGAATTTTCGAACTCAACATTATTTTTTTTTTCAAAGGGTTCATTTTTCGTACTCATTTTCTATCTGCAAAATATGGTTAGCCTAGTTACGCCATCATCCAAATATTCTCTATAAAATGGTACTTCCTTTCGCCCGGAACACGGAAACAAACCAATATGCTTAGCAATCGAGTACTACAAATTCAAACCAAAAAATCAAATATTTTTTTTAAATTTATTTGTTACAATAAAAAATGTATTTTCAAAAAGAGGACGGATTACAATTTCGTAAGAATAAATTTCCTTACACACGAGCGTTTAACTGTTAAAATTAGTTCGTTTTGTTTGTCGTTTTTTCATCTATTTTAGTTTTACAATATAAAAGTGTATAAAATATGTGTAATTACTTATACGCTAAGCACACTATAAGGAGGGAATTTTTAATAATAGACGAATTCTATTTAATATTAATAAAAAGAAGTAGTAATGTTTATATGTAAATGCTAATCAAATTGATATGAAGAGACAAATTTGTATATTAGACTAAGTGTCGGTTTATATTTTGATTTCTAAAATCTAAGGCAATTTAAAATTGAAAGACACTTTCGAACTTTTTGCATGCAATGAATAAAAACTGGCATTTTTTAAATTTAAGGCCACCACACACTTTGTGTGCATCTTTAAAAAATAGAATTTACTTGCACTTTAACTTTAAAGCTTATTTCAATAGTCATAATAATAATGTAGGTATGTATATTTTTAGCCAAACTTTATTGCTTTTGCCAATAAAATATTGGATGGGGAAAGTTTCAAATTTGGAAAAAGCACATGTGCAAATGTGCATGTTTCTTTGTTGAGCTTTGTACATTTGAGATTTTTATAAGTTTGCTTTGCTTTGCTTATTGATCGTATGTATGTGTATTTGTAATTATAAAATATTTAGTATATTAAACTAAAAAAGGACTAATACAAAGTAAATTTCAAGAAAAAAAATATTCATTGACCAGAATAATGGACGGAATTGAAATTGAATTTGAATTAACTTCAAATACAAGAGTACGATTACGCGAAAAATAATTTATAATTTCAAAAGATGAAAATATTCGAGAGTATGATATAAAAATGCATACTTCTTTCAAAATGCATACACTCTGTTTAAAATTGAGAAAAAATAAATACCTTTTTGGACTCTTTTTTTTTTAAAGCAAATAACGAAAAATAAGAATTGAAGGTATGTCAGTTTAGGTAAGCCATTGCATAAAATTCAATACAATATGCATACGACTTCTCATTAAGTAAATGAAAATACTAAAGAACACTAATGAGACGGACATAGACGCACGCCATCCCAAATTGTAAACTGAACAATATGGACATTGTGAACTACCGCATACTTCGCAAATATTGAGGAGATATGTGGGTAGCGCATCGAATATGGACTCATTAAAACGTTCTGAAATGATGAAAGGAATAGAAATTCATTAAATTCTGACAACAGAATTAGGGTAACTCAATTATTTTACCTGGTGCGTAGTAATCATAAACGCGTATAGGTAAGTAACGTGACATATTCGCAACCGGATACCAACGTTCAATTGTGAAATTCACACAAACATCTTCTTGGTCGAGCTGTAAAAAATAAAATGATAAATTAAGAGTTTACTTTTAACATGAATTGTTTAATGTTCGAAAGATTTCAGTGTTTCTCATCGACTATTTTCTTAGTATAGCTACAAGGACAAGTTAATTATTATTACAAATTGAGTCTACATACAGGCAGTAGAGTCAGAGACTTTAGTAGAAAGTAAATTTGGAAAACTCTGCGCAACATTGATTGTACAAAGGATGACGTCCATATGTAGATACAATCACAATAGCAATTTTGTATATCATAGATCATCATTCGATTTTTTAATCAACGCTATTTGGTTTTGGAATTCCCTTCAAAAATTGTATCATTGATGCTAGGGATATCGATCCCGAGATTAAGGGCATGTATGCTTGAGGTAATCTCTGGAAATAAATTAAATTCTTTCATATTCCCTTAATGTTTATACTGAACTTAAACGACCTTGTTGATTTATTGATGATTGATAAATTTAGCAATGAGACAGATTTTCATTTTTACTGATGATGTGAATTTGCTATTTTACGCCCCGACAGGAGAGGCTATCCGTTTTTGTTCTTTCAAGAAATTCCAAATTGATTAAATTTGATTCAGCCCTATTGTGTATTCGGAATGCCACTGCTTTTTTTTACTTCTAAATGGATTTATGAATTCATAAAACAAAAATAAGAAAAAAAATTAAGTATTTGCAAGCACTCACAGTAGAAGCGAAACTATATTGTTCATTAGAAAAATGTTGGAAAACATTTATAAAACATTCTGTTGAAGTTTTCGCAGTCCTCTTATCTCTATTTCGTTGTTGCTTTTCCTCTGTTGATACTTTCTACACTTATCGGGACAAAGACGATTTAGTACACGTATATAACATATGAAAAGAAAATTCAGTTGTATGCAATCAAGGCGAGACTTCTAAAACACATGCGATAAAACAGCGAGAAGTCGTCTCTCTGCTTAATTTTTTGTAGCTGAATAATAACTGCATAACTTCGTTTCTTACTGGTTTTGTTAGAGTGCAATAAAAACGTGATTTTTCACGTGACCATTGTTTTTTTGCACTCTTTCTATTTTCTAAAGCTTTTTTTCTGTTGATACTCTCTACATTTATCGGCACAATAATGATAACCCATGAAAGGAAAATTCAGCAATATGGAATCAAGCTCTCTCACTAAAGCAAATGAGATAAAACTGCAAGAAGTTGACTCTCTGCATGATTGTATGCAGCCGATCCCCATTTGACTTCGTTCACTTAACACTACCAACAGCATTACTTCGTTTCTTATTAATTTCGTATGAATGCAACAACAACGCAACTTCCGTTGCAAAATTTTCTATTTACCCTCGTTAAAGAAGTTTCACTTAAAAAAAAATAGATAAGTTTTCTGTGTGACAAGAAAAAAATTTGTAAAAAAATCAGAGTTTAAAGAAGAAGAATCAGAAGGTCACAAGGCCTGAAAACCAAGTGTCCTAAAATAAAATAATTTATCTTCTTAGATTTGATCCCAATGTCTTTCAGAAATTTCAAGAAGTTTTAACTAAAGGTATGTGTACAAATTAATAAGTCCCCATATTCAATTTATTTTTTCAATGGAGCTTACATAAGCCACATCAACATCCTGACTACGAAACTATTACGATTTGTATTTCGAATGCTTCATACTTACATAATCAAAATAGAATATAATCTTGTGATCCAAATATTTAGCCCTTCTCAAATTCCTCACACGGTTGCTTAGGACATACGCATCTAAACGTTGTTGTTGTATCCAATAACCTGTTGGTATAGCCACATCCAAGATAGCCATACCGGAGCGCTCAGACTCCTGAGTGTTAATCCAGCTGAAATACGAAAGGAATATGAAGTTTTAACTACAAAGTATACCACAAATGCAGAAGAAACAAACTTACTTTTGACAAGCAACATATGAGATATGCGACTGATTTCTTCCATGGAAGATGGCCTTGGTGTGTAAGCCAAAAGCAGGCACAGGTGGTTTCGTTTGGAACTTTTGTATGTCGACATTGTATTGAACATGCATTTGCAAAATAGCGTAACCAGCACCTTTAGCTTGCACCTTAATAGTACCCCAGGCATCGGGAATCTACAAGATTTGAAATAAATATGCTTAATACTATTTAAAATAAAGTGAAATTAAATTTTGCTATACATACCTCAATACTTTGCAGCTGCGCCAAATTAGTGTCATCGATGTGTAGTGTTTGTGTTTTTCCACCCTGTGAGGAAGCTTCTACTTCAACTGTCAGCGAAGAAACTTCACGTATACGGGAATGTACTGTATATTCGACTAAGGCGCGCAATGCGGCACTAGTATCCTGAAAAAAGACAAAGTACACATTTGAAAACAGATACACCCTCAAACACAAGCCCCAATTACCTGCGTTGAAGCCCAACCACCATCATTGAGACGCTGTGCATTCAGCCAACGAACAATCGGATCTACTATGAATTCACGCCGCGATACATAAACCAACAAAGCATAAGCTGTCGTCTCAATATTCACCGAATCAAATTCGTAAGGCAAACGCGGCAATGAGAACCATTTCTGATTCTCCAGCTTTTTGGGAGGTGCCGGTATCTCTTTATTGCCCCAGTACATGAAATCACCAATAATACGTGCATGCTGTCGTAAAATTCCAAAGACATGTTCGGCCAAAGGTGATTTGCAGAGCAGCAAGGCATAAGCAGTGATGGCGACGTCATAAGGTTCTTCAGTGTCTTGCAGGAATTGCATGTTTCGTTCAATCCAAGTAATGGCACGTTGCTGCGCTAACGCTACACGTGCCCCCAGTGAACCAGAGAGATCTTTGACAGTTGCCAGCGATATGAGTACATGCGAAGTTAGCGTAATATTGCGATTTTGTAGTGAAGTGTGATTGGCGAAATTAGTACGATTCATTTTTCGATCAGGTAGCCATGTTACTTCGTAAAAGGCACCTTCAGGCGTTTGATGTTGCAAAAGCCAACGCATATTTTTCTCGATGATTGCTGAGTCGATCCAAATAAAATTTTCCCATTCATAGAAAGATGCTTCCTGTTAAAATAGAAATCATATCTATATAATTTGATAGATTAAAATTTAAATTGATTACCTGAAAGATTCGCACGCAATATGCTGTAAGCCATACCGAGGACGCAGAATTATTCCAATCGGAACGGAAAAGCGAAAATGAGCCATCTTGGCGCATGAAGCTCAATTGCCGCTGATATCCTATATTCATGTGATAGAAAGCATTTTTTTCAAGCGTCTTATTGCGCTGATTGATTAAACGCATATACATAATGGTGTACAGATTGGCGGCAAAAGAAAAAGCATTCTGTTCAGCCGATTCCATGGGCATATACAACAATGAGGAGGCGTTTACTGGCATTGTAGGGAATATTGGACCGACAACATCACCCACAACTGAAATACGTGCACGATTCGAACCATAGACAAAGTAACGATCCACCTGATATGGAATTTCAGGTGTCTGTGTAATATTGACATGCATATACTCAAGGACGTATGCGCGATTCGAGAGATCCAGTAGAATCGATTGATGACGATATTGAGGTAGACCATCGGATTCAACATGCAGACGACGTGTTATTTGATCTGTGCCCAAAAGTGTGGCAACATGTAGTGTAACATCCACATCGCCCAAGCGTTGTGGTACCACAGGTACATAAACCACAGTTGTGCCTTGTGCTTCCAAATAAATAAAGAATTGATGTTCGCCAAAGGAAGTACGTGGATTGTACGAACGCACAATGCCATCTTCTTCGACATGCACGAACTTGTAATCATTGCTATCATGTAGCACCACCGTAGCCTCAATGGGTGTGGTCATATAATTGAACACCGTCACACGTATGCCCACCTGTTCACCCTGGCGACAGTTAGTTGGCATTTCAACGTTGATGAAGAACGGTTGCACTCCCACATATTCAAGAGCTTTATTCAACATGCCAAAACCTTTTGAGGGACTCACACTAAAAGCGCTCACCATCCAATAAGCGGGGCGATCGGGCACTTCAATATTGAATATGTAACGACCGTGCGGTCCAATGTTCACATCCTTCCACAACCAAACGTTTTCGTAATGACGCAATATGCGATTAAATCGATATTTGCGATAGTTCATCAGTTCAGTATCGTTGCGGATATGGCAGCCGATTTCATCGGTACCATCATCACAATCGAAGAGACCATCGCATTTCTTATCCAAACGATAGCAACGTCCGGACAAACATTCGCCGTACCCTAAGGTACGATTGCAGTTGTCATAACGTCGCGGTACATAACCATCAGTGAAAACTATCAAGCCGCTGTACTCAAATGTGCGATTGGCATCAATGCCGAACGAGGAGGCTGGGAAATAGACGAGCTCATCGGGATTACCAGAGTGCGAGTGCCAAATATGTTTGTAAGTGCCGTTTGTTTGCTCATCGAATGTTGACATTTTCGTTATAATCTTGGCGTATGTCAGTTCGTTGCCTGCCTGCATTGTATAAAAGGCACTATCAATGCCCGACAAACCAACGTATGACCCTGGTTCACCGAAAATGGCCACTTCTACCTTCTCGCCTGTACGCGCTTTACGATTATTAATGTAAACTGTGAAATTGTTGCGCGATATACCATTCACCGGGAATGTCAAAGAGTCAGCAACAATTTGGCCCTGCTGAGTGATTTTCCAAACTACGATGGTGGCCACTGGTGCCATTTCAGCACTCAACACAACTGCAATGGTGCGTATACCTTCAGTGATGGTCTCGCGATCATTGACTAGTATCACACCTTTCGACATGATCAAATAGTTAAATTCTTCCAAAAAGAAGTTTGTTCGTATATGGAAAATAATGTATTCCCCTACAGTGGGCGCCTCTGTGCTTGTTGTCACCTTAATGTGTTGATTGCGCGGTGAATAATGACCAACCAACAGCAGTTCCGTTTGCGCACGCTCCCCACGCGGATCAATAAAATTCGCCTGCAGTCGCATCTGTGTGATTCCATTCAAGAAGTCACGTGATTGTGGACGCTCATCTAACTGCAAGTCATTGCGTAAATCAATTTTAACTTCCCATATTCCCGGACTTGCTGCTGACATTTGCAAACGTTGTGCAGGCCAATCGCGACGTCCACCATTCGAACTCTCAACGAAACCGTTAACATCCATTACACCCTGACGCAACAAATTTATATCGATTGGTGAACCATCATGGTATTCTACGACCAAATAAGCGGTGAAGGGCATAGCGGGTTTGAAAACTTGCGGCGTTTCACCGAGGAAAGCAACGCGAATGCTGGAATTGTAAACGCGTGCGATTGCGTACCCTGAGAGTACTTCATCGTAGAATTTTTCGCCAACTGTAGCTGTTATGAGAACTTCCATGCCTACAAATAAACAGGGAAACAGTATCTCAAGTAAATATAGTTTAGTTCAATACAAATGATAATAAAACTAACCTGCTAAATTAGGCACTAAAACCTCCAGCTCACGCATCGGCCATTTAAAATCAAAGGTGCCATTGAAATATCTCAAAAATGGCAAAGTTTTTCTATAGCTGCCTGTCCACGCATCATAAGTGTCTTGGACTTGCGGTTTTTCAACCCAAAATGGCCAGTGTTCCTCGAATTGATACTGAAGCTCAACCGCATACTGATTACGATAAAGTAAGTCTTGTGCAAGGTCACGTTCTTCTGGCAATTGTGCCACCGGATTATACTGATTGTAACGCATTTGATTTTGATTTCGGAGCCACAGAGCAGCTTGCTCAGATGGTGATCGCCCCAAACGGAACTTCTCATTTAATGCTTGATTACTAAAGTATCCAATCGGACGTAAAGTAGCCTTTAATGTTAAATTGCCACGAACTGGATGGCCACTGGTGAAATTAGCCATTATGCGTCCAGAAATGAAGGGGTCAGTTGTAAAGAAATACGCCGGCATAGTGACATTTACTTCGAACCGTGTCTGATAGTATTCTTCAACAGAGAAATGACTCTCTTCCTGTTGTCCCTGCGCTATAACGCGGATGGTCCACTCACCGAAAGTTGGTTGATCGGAAAGTTTGTATTCCAGCGAAACGGAACCCAAATTGGATTGTCTGAATAGAACAAAGATTTGGTATTAAGGTTTCTTTTAGTTACTATTACATATAAAAATAAAATTTAATAATTATACCTAGATATCCAACGTCTTAAAATGTGCATATTTGGATCCAACATATAAACATCGACGGCATTGTCAAAGCCTTTCAATTCTGTTGTAATAGGAACAGTGCGGAAACGCACAGTTTCACCTTGCATGTACAACGGTTTATCGGTTTGAATGAATATGCTCATTGAGCGCTGTGAGAAATCCATACGTGTCTCATTCAAAAAGGCCAAGCCACCGAAAACATTTTGGTAGAAACCTTCAACGCGCAATTTGTATTGACCGGTGACACTTGTGGGTGGTATACGCATAAGCAATGTTTCGGGCACGCCTTCCTTAACATCTTTATGGTCACCGCTAATTTGAACGCCATCACAAGAAATACTCGCATGCACGGTAATTGGGTATTGCGCTTGCAATATCGAAACGGCCACCTGATAAATCAGACCGGGTCGTACCATTCGAGATGCTACAATGAAATAAGTGGGCTCTTTCGAATGGAATGACTCGAAGAACGTTGACTTTACATTGTAGGAAGTTTTGCCGCGATTGAAGCTCGGCTCATTATCAGCATATGAGGTAGCTGGACGTTTCGAAAAATCATTTGGATCTTGCGGTAAATCATTAAAATTATCCGTACGATATCGCGTTCGATCACGATCGTTATTGACATTGAGATTTGGATTTAGATTCGAGTTTGGATTCGTATTGAAAGGATCATTGTTGCTGTAAGGATCATTATTGTAGCGTTGATTATTAAAGTCATCATAGTTTTGCGCTGCTGAAAACTGGTTTTGATTTTGATTTAGATTCGGCTGCTGTTGCTGGTTTGGTTGTTGTGGCGCATTATAAAAATTGTCTTGCTGACCACTAACCAAACGAATAGTGTCCTGCAATCCACATATCCCGACAAGGAGCCAGAAAAGAAGAGGCAGCGGACAATGCAGTTCCGTGAAATGCATTTTATTATGTAATCTGAGGAATTAAAAAGAAAAACTATTTAGAAGTTTAAAAGAAATATATGCAAATATGTACAGCACAGCACCCCCACCACAATACACATTCACTTGCGTAAATGTATTAAACAAAAATTGATTTAAAATCTTGAAAAGTGCGTATAAGAACGAATAGTGGAACTTGCCGACAACTAAGACGCGTCGTTGATGAGATACAGCAGCGGCATCTTCACACATTAATTATAATTACTACTACTACACAATGTACTAAAATTAGTGCGTGTGCGGCAAATACCGTGCACACTGGCATGAGCCATGCAGAAGGGCAACAGAGGGATGCGGTGATAACAGTGTTAAGTTCCCATAATCCCAACAAATGAGTTGAAAATTCAGGGCAGGTGATATTTTTAGATTTTGTTTTGAAGTGATTTTCGATTTCATTAAGTACCACATCAGGCAGATTTTTGTACTCTTGCTGCTAAGTAGTTTATGTAATGTTTGCTGCAATTTCAAATGTAATCGCTCCAATTTGTTTATGTACCTAGTTTTTAAGTTTTCTGTTCTGCTCTAATTAAAGTTCATACGTATTTTTTACTTCGTAGGAAATCTTACTGGCATAAACTTTAATCAACCAATTCATCCAACGAAAAAAATATTTTCTATAAAACAACTACATATTACAAACTTTGTGTTCTCTTTACAGGTAACATAACATCAATTTTCTGCTGCCACTTAAAAATTCTAAGTACAGCTTAGCAGATTGGCCAAAAAATGGGTGGTTGAATCGATTCTTATATTTTTTTTACTATTCAGCAAACAAGATATTCTTCTAGTTTCAAGAAAAACTAGAAATAATTTTCAGCCGAGTTTGATAGCTTCGAACAGAAATATTATAGAAACTGTAGCACTGCTTGAAATAGTATATGATTCTAAACATTATTTAAAAATTCCCAACAGTTTAATATTTATAACTCTGTGCAACAATTTTAGGGGCATGGAACCTAAGAGAGAAGCGACCAACACAGGTAGATAGAACTGGTCCAGAGTAACAAAACTCTAAGAGGGTTTTAAAAAGTTAGCTCGCTTTAAATGTTATAGCCTTTCTAAATTGAGCTGTTTTAGTGTATTTTTCAATTCAATAATAAAAACAAAAATTTTAGAACACAATAATTAATAGTATTATTGCTTATTTTTTGCAAAAGTCATGTAATCAATAGTTTAAACTTCTTAATATGGAAAATTCTATAATGTTAAAATTGTTTTTGATCTTATTTTGCTGAAGTAGTAAAAAATGAGAACTTCATTTTTAAAAAATTAGCTGGCAGTTAGAGGCAAACTTTGAATGCCTATATCTTTTAAAAGCGAGCTTTGCAAAACCCTTTTAGGGCTTTGTCACTCTAGACCAGTACTATCGACCTGGCTGACAGTGTAATCTAACATATATGCTAAAATATTTCCCATCTTAAGTCGAGTTATGATGTTTTTCCTTTTCACCACAAATACCATATATTTCAAAAAAATTAATTTCTTTCCACACATTTGATTGTTAAACAAATAAACGTCTAAAATAAAAGAATGGTAGATTTTGCACATTAGATAAAAAAAAATAAAAAAGAGGCCGTACTGCACTAGACTACTTAAAAAAATTTACTTTTCGAATTAAAAATATATACATCCTATCTAATACTATATATGCATTAAATCGGCTCTTAAGAAGGTATATATGTGTTTCATTTTATTTTCAAGTTCTATCTTTAACAATTAATTTTTAAAAATGATACGGAAAATGGGCTCATTCTTCTGCTTGACCTCGACTAAAACGCCTCTACCATAACGTCCAAGGCAAGCAGTGTGCACGATTTATGCGGTCCAGATAAAAAAATATCTAGATCTCACAAAAACGGACTTTTAAATGAAAAAAAAAAAAATTCCCTACCTAATTTTTGATTCTAATAATGTAAAAAATAAACAACTAAACAAACTCTGACAAAAAGCTTGTGAGTAGTTTTTTCAAAATCGTACGCAGCAGTCTGAAAAATATTACTTTCGGGACATTTATAACGTAATAAAATGTTGATGAAACGATCGCGTTTTTAGCTGACCTCCGAACTAGGACGAATTCGAATAAATTCTTTAGACAGTGTATTCCTAACCTCTTTTAGATTACAAATGTGCAAAAAAAAAAAAAGATAAGATTTTTCAAAACAAAATCCAAATTATGGTATTTTTATAGTTTGTGGGAAATTTGTGGAAGTTTTCAAGAAACATGTAATTATTTAAGCATGTGATTTAGTGAGACTTTGAAATTATGGTGTTTGCTAATTTTTCGATATTCAAATAATAGATGATGGTTATGAGTAAATTTTTTAAGTAAATTTACTAATGGGAACTATTACTACTATTATGGCACAACGGCCCATGGAAGCTCTAGGACGATATTTATACAGAATGAGAAGGACCTAAAGTTGTATGCCGAATCCGAACGGCGAAGTGAAAAGCTTTTCATAGCCAATTTTTATTCTTGTTGGTTTGCCATTGCCAGCCAAGGGGTGGTCCCCTTTAAGGCACAATTTATGAATTTATCGACGATTTAGCATCATTTTTCGCAAATTCTCAGAAATTTGTTTGATTTTGTTGAGAATTACAAGAAAATATGTTAGCCTCGATTTCTTTATTGGATGCTGAAGTCCAATTTATTTCAAAGAAAATAAGCGTCTATCTATCAAAATCGGTTGGTTATAAAATTTGAGTAAAAATACATAATGCATACATAACGCTCATATCTATACAGTTTTTCGCGGTAGTATACCGTTTTTTCAACTCAAAAACCGCATACCGCGTTTATACTAAGAAAAAAATATACAATTTTTGAGCGCTAGGAAATTCAAATTTATCAATCGCAATGCAAAACGTCTGAGAGAACAATTGCAACTCGTTGCGAGTATACTTTTGAAAGAGGTGGAAACATTGAAGGCGATTCTTATCGTCAAATGTAACTTGAAATATCCATGCGTTGATTTCTATAAATACCTCATAGCAAAGCCGGTTCCAAGCACAAATTCAATACAACTACAGAAGGAGATATGAAAATGGAGAATGAAGAGAATATAGATGATGGATAAATTGCTTTCCTTGTATTCATTGAAAAAAATTCATACCGCGAATATAGTTTTTTTCAAATCGATTTTCAGTTTTTTAAAAGTTTTTGGTAGAAATATACAGTTTTTGGTCCGAAAAAAGATACGAGCGTTATGCATACATAATAATTCTCAGTAATGTCCAATACATTTTATTTATGTATTTTTTTTTTTTTAGAATAACTTTTCTTCTATAACACTATGCAACAATTTTAGGGTCATGGAATTTAACGGAGAAGCGACTAACACAGGTCAATAGTACTGGTCTAGAGTAACAAAACCCTAAGAGGGTTTTAAAAAGTTAGCTTGCTTTTAAATGTTATAGCCTTTCAAAGTTGTACTGTTTTCATGTATTTTTCAATTCTATTTTCTGTTTAAAATAAAAAAAAACAATTTGAAAATCATGTAATGGATAGTTTAAACTTCTCAATATGGACAACTAATACTATGTTAAAATTGTTGATGACATTATTTATTATTTCGCTGAAGAAAGTAGTAAAAAATATCAAATACCATTCGAGTAATGATTTTAAAAAAATAAGCTGCAAGAGGCAACTTTGAATGCCTATATCTTTCGAAAGCGAGCTAACCTTGCAAAATCCTTTTAGGATTTTGTTACTCTAGACTAGTACTATCGATCTTTGTTGGCCGATTCTCCGTTAGAAAAATGTGTTGCACAGTGTAATTTTCTTAATCATTTCTTGTTTAGACTTTGAGAAAAAGAAAATCCTTTTGACCAGGTAAAATAAAGCAGCCCGACATTTGGTAATTACACAGCAAATACATGTAAAGGTGTGTATAATATACCTATATTATAAATGTTTGCTGCACTTGACTGATACAATCGCCATAAATACAATAGCAATAGGCCACCATATTATACTGGTTGTGTGGTGGAGGTGATGCATTATGGTGTGGTGTGCACTGAAGCAAGCGTAAATGCTGTTACTATTGCTGTCGTTGTTGTTGTAGGGAAGCAACAACAGTTGCAGCAGAAGAATATGTACATGTTCCGATCAAGTGACCAATGTAAAAACAGAATTGAAATAATAAGGGGATAATATGAAAACTAAACGTAAAAACCGACCAAATGCTGGGCTTTATAATCCACCCTTGCCACTTGTTTTTTATATTAATGTATGTGTGTATAATGGCGAAAGAACGGGTGTCATACGCAAGCACAAGCCACTGTGAATCATAAGTGAATTAATTAATGAAAGAAATTAAGCGGGGCATAGTGTAATTGTAATGACGAGTTGAACTGAAAAAGCGTAGATGATTTGCAGTTTGAATTACAAGGTACAAGTGCTGAAATCGGAAAATATTATTTGCAATGAAAGAGGCTGGCAGGTGGCAGAAAATTCTTAAATACTTCTACCTCCAAAAATCACCAGTATAGAAATTCGAGTTGAATTAATTTTATTATTAAAATTTATTAGCAATTTTCATTTTTCTTTAAATAAATCTAATTCAATTTTTAAACCAATTTACGTATTTTGAAACAAATTTGAAATTTTCCGTTTTTGGTCAACGCCCATGCTGCTGCCAACAACAACAAAACAACACACAAGCATTAGCAAAGGTATTCCTCCTATACGTTGTTGGTGCTAAATCCAAACATTCGTTTCATTAGAATGTACGATACTCTCACCCTATGCAAACACTTTGTTTTCATGTTTTTCCCATCACTGCACTCACCTTGTTATTCACTTTTTTATTTTCAATTGAATTTCACTTTGCGTACATTATTTTATTAACAAAATCAACAATGAAACGAAACTAAAATTAATAAAAAAGTTAAATTAAAATTATGGAAAATAACAGAATGCACAACGATGATGACAAACGACGGCACAAAATGAGATTGCCATACCAAGCCCAAAACGAGAGAGAATTTGACGCAGAGTTGCACGGACTAGGACTGAAAGTATTATTTGCTAACGAATATATTTAGTATCGGCAGTGTGTCAAACTCAACACTTTTCCCGCTAAATTTAGTGCTTTTTGAAAATTAAAACGCGGAAAAAAGTGATTTAGCGGTTAGCGGTTTTTTTAGCGCATTTTTGTCAATTTAAAAGACACTAAATGCTCTGCTAAATAATTCATTTCCTGAATAATCCTAACAACATTTTTTATCGAAACAATGAGCAATGAACTTATTTCAAACCAAAGTTCGTAATCGTAAGTCACTCAATTCAAAAAATCGTTTACTTCTTATTATTTCTCCTAGCCCCATAAAAGCGTGGGACGCTTATGGATAGAGGTAAAATAGGTAGCGACTTAAGTTGACTATTTATCTATCTATCAATTTCATATTGCATGCGACCCACGTTTTTTGTTTTAAATTATGCAAATATTTTCAGACATACTAAAATTCACAATTACATATTTTCAAGACAATCTGTATGGGATTATGAATAAATATGTATGGGACAAGGAGAATTTATTACCACTTTTATATCAACTCGCTTTCAATGGTGTCTGTCTGTCTGTCAGTCTGTTCGGTACAAATTTTGCAATCGATTTTAAACTAACTTCCCGATGAGCTAGAGACCTGAAACTTTAAATATAGTTCAGAACTGGAAGACAATATAAAGTATCTAAAATATATATAAATATAATAATATTTAAAATATTAGTATCGGAAGTTTTTCCATTATTTTCATAGATCAAAGCATTGAATTCATCGTTGTTAAAATCATTGCTTTAGCGCAAAGAGTATAGATTGCACAGAGGTCGCAATTCGCTCTTTTCCAATCTGGAAAGTAAAAAGCTAGAAACCATTTATGAGGTGCCATACCAATGAAGCGAACGCAACGGTTGGCAACCGGTCCACCGGACAAAAAGATATGAATGGATGGGTTGGAGCAAAGAGTATAGATTGTAAAGAGATCGCAATTTGCTCTTGCTGGAATCGAAACAAAAAATCGTAGAAACAGCAGCGAGGTGCAATACCGATGGTGTGACAGCGACGGTTGTCAACACATCCAGCAGACAAAAATGTATGAATGGATGAGTTTGACGTGTTTGATGAAATAAATATTTAACATTTCTTTTAGCAAATAACTATTCAACATATACAGTATTTATATATTCTTTATATACAAATATGTAAACGTTTTATTTTGATTTTATGAATTTTATATAAGTACTTTTAAATCTTTTTCTACTGATTTCATAAAATCAAAATGCGAAGAAATATTATCACTATTTTCAACATTGTACTTAAATATATGTATGTAAATAAGTATATTTAGCTAAAATGTTAGAACTTTTCATATTTTATATTTTAATATATAAATAAATTATTCTTCTTGTACATTTTTACATCCATAACCATAAATCTTCTTCTTACTATGTATTTGGCAAATGCCTTTATTTCATTTCTGTTAGACAATTGGTTTTGATTCAATGTGTCAACAATTTTAAATTCCAATTGAGTTCAAGTGACTTCAAAACCTCAATTGACTTCAAGTCACTCCAATTTAATGCAAATTGTCGGTTATTAACCATGACTTCAAGGTATTGCAATTAAATTGAATGCATTCTTTTACAGCTCTGGTCTTTACTTAAAATCGATTGCAAAATTTCACACACACAAGACTAAAAAGTAAAAAATAATAATTTAAATAAAAAATATTTTTAATATACCACGTTTTTAAAATGGACTAAAAAGTATAAAATAATTTCTCCTAACCCCATACAGATTCACAACCACATATAGATTCCTTATCCCATACAGATTGTCTTTAAAATTAGTAACTGTGAATTTTACTAGGACGAAAATACTTGTATGATTTAAAACGAAAAACGTGGGACGCATATGGATAGAGATAAAATTGCTAGCCATTTCGGTGAACTATTCATCCATCAATTTCCCATTGCATGCGAACCACGTTTGTTGTTTTAAATCATACAAGTATTTTCGCCCTACTGAAATTCACAGTTACAAATTTTCAAGACAATCTGTATGGGATAAGGAATCTATTTGTGGTTGTGAATCTGTATGGGGTTAGGAGAAATTATTTTATACTTTTTAGTCCATTTTAAAAACGTGGTATATTAAAAATATTTTTTATTTAAATTATTTTTTATACTTTTTAGTTCGTTTTAAAAACGTGGTATATTAAAAAAAAATTTTATTTAAATTATTATTTTCTGCTTTTTAGTCTTGTGTGTGTGAAATTTGTTACTGCCAATCCAACAACTATGTAGGCTTAAGCCCTTGTAAATTTTCCGTCTTGCACTGTGTAATCGATAACAACATAAGAAAAGAAGCACAGTTCTATTTTTCTTTGAAATAATAGGTCCGTTGCCGTACTTTATGGGTAAAGTCTGGTAAACTGAGAGTAAACGAAAAATGCTCTCTCTGATACACAAAAATTCACAAAAGTACGGGAACGCACAATACCACTTTTCTTGCACGAAACACAACGTCAAATTTTAACGACAGTTAAATTCAAAAAACAAAGTTTCTATGATATTTAATAAAATAAAAATTGTTAAATCTTACAAGAAAATAAATAAATAATGAAAAAATTAAACATAAATTATTCGCCTGTCTACTTTTGTAGAATCTTCGAGTTCACAATCACCATTAGCATTATTCAGAAATGGCAGAAGCTTCTACAGCCTCAGAAGTTGAACAGACAATTACTTTTGGAGAATGTAGTTAAAAATTAACTAATATACTATTAATTAATTTTCAAATGTCTTTTAAACATTTTCCATTTTAAATATCACTTATTTTTCTAAAAATTCTTTATTTATTTACTAATTTTAAATTTTCAATATATTTTCACAAAAGCAAAACAGCTGATAAATACAAAACAGCTGATTGTTTGACACTTTTAACAAACATTTTTACCCGAAGACAATTACTCTCTCATCTCTGCTCTCATTTTCAAGTTTTTTGAGTACGGGAACGCTTTCTGGGCTGTTTTGGGCGAGCGCGTTCACCCGCGTTGTAGTATGGGAACGGAGCTATTATTGTTTTAGTTACATTGTCCAGTCGTGTACAGGAAAAAAATGATTCCAAGTTGTGCCAAGTTTATGCGCCAACAATTGCAAAAAAAATAAATTGCGCAAAGTTGCGTCATTTTGCTTTTTTATGGCTTTAAGTTCAATATGATGTTTTGCACTCACGAGTTAAATAAAAGTCAATCTGGTAGACGGCCTAAGCCAAACCAATAGACTTAAGGTATTAATAATAATATAATGTATTGAACTTCTTTTATGAATAAATTAGTCACCTAAACTAACCAAAACTAACACTCACGAGTTTCACGAGTTTGACATTGAAGCAACTGAAGAAAATATTCGGAAGATAGCTAGAAGAGAACTCTACAGCTTTATTAAACAGTGTCCGGAACGTGCAATGGGCAAAAAGTTAAGTTATGAGGAGAATCACACAAACTTTTCCAATTTAAGTTTTTATGAGCAAAACTATGAAAATCTCAACGACTGTAATAGTTTGTCTACTATAAAAACTATAAAATTGCATCGAATAAACATGATAATTATCGAAAAATAATTTTGGCCAACTTGTCCCCTATGTAGGACGGTCTAAATGCAGAGTGAGATTTCCTTTTATTTCTGGTGTTTCAAATTATATATAAACAATTAATTTAGCTTTTGTTGTTAAATTTCGAAGCAACTTGGAGAAGGCTGTCACCGGTTTTATTTTTGTGCAAACTATTTGTTTCCGATTAGTGTTTTCAGAATCGCGATGTGTGCAAAAATGGAATCCAGCGTGTATGAACCTAAAATAAAACATCTTCGGACAAATTATGAATAAAATCTAACACTGAAAAATAAATCTTTCTCTTGTCAAAAACTATGTTCATAGGTAATTACGTTTTTTATTTTATATTATATATTTATCTACAATGTGTTCAAAAATGAATACGTGAACGTGTCAAAAAGGAATATGAGTTTATTTGTAGCTATACACAAAGAAATTTTTAGGATTTAATTGTTCAAGAACACAAAGTAGATAGATCAAGAAAGTAAGTTGAGAAAAAAATTGTTTTTAAACCTGGCTCAGGAACGAAAATTGGAAATAAAGGCAGAAAAAGGCACTAAAAAACAACAAAAAATGCATCATTAAGCAAAAAAAAAAAGGCACAAAAAAGTTAGAATTCAGACACAATTTCAAAAAATTCATTCAAATTATTTTGAAAACGAAGTTTTACGTCTATCGATATGTAGAAATTTATATTTTACGTACTTAGCACTTATTTAAAGGAAATCTTAGTTCGTATAGTTAAAGGCATTATAGAGCTTACTTACATAAAAAAAATTGATTTTTTAAACCAAAAAAATGGAGTTAAAAGAATCAAGGTTAACAAAGTCGCACATTTTCACATGGCACGGCTTAAGTTACAAAAGCAAAAAAAAGGCGAAGAAAAGACGTCAAATAAAGATGAACATGCGTTTACTTTTTTCAATCTTCAATTTAGGACTGGATGTTTAAAGGTTTCCATCGGTTTATATCCTGCACATATTTTTGTTCGTAACAACAAATTTTTTTTTTCCATTTGTGCTAAAAATTTTAATGGCAAAATATTGGCCAATAAAAATAAAGCATTTATTACTTAGAAGACAGGCACTAAAAGCACCCAAAAGGCACTAAACAATAAAAAAGGCAAAATTTTTGAAAAATAGCAAAAAAAGGCAAAATAAAATTTAGATATTTGGAATAAGGGGCGAAACGCGTATATATTTTATCTGCCATCATGTAGGATTTCCCAGACAAAAAGAAGAATTCGTCATAATCCGTTCCCTGATTATTACTATGCAAAAAAACTAAAATGAGTTCTTTCTGCACTCGCCACATGATTTGATAACATAGTTTATGCATTGTTTACTTCAGTATAAAAGTTTTTGTTTTTATGTTCCAAAAAGCGCAACCGTGGGCTTTCAAATTTTTCATTTTCTCTTTTCAATGCGCTTCGCTTTTTGCACGCCACACCGCCCAATGTTGATATTATTTTACAATTTCAATTAGGAATGAATAAATTGTAAATTAAAATAATAAATAAAAACAATTTTTGATATGTTCGATTATTCCATTGTAATGCAAGTATATTTATTTATTTATTTAATAACTTGAATACAAAATTCTTACAGACTAAAATTCTGAAAAACTAAAATTCTTACAGACTAAAAAACAGAATTAGATATTAAAGGGCTAGTTATACATATGGTAAGTCAACAACATACTAATTACAAGGAGCTAGAGTTAAGAATAGCTTTAAAAGAAGATTTAGAACTAGCAAAATCAATATCAGACGAATGTGCGATAAAGTTGAGCTGGATTAAAGCTCTCACGACAGGAGAATTTAAAGCATAGTTAGTTCTATTGTGGCCAATATAAAAAATGTCAAAATGTCGAAGACTTCCAGCCGGGACATTAAAAGTAACTCGCTCGAGAAGGGAGGGACAGCTAACGGCACCATTTATGACGCCATGAATGAATGACAGACAGGGCTGACCTTCTACTCTGCAGCGGTTTTAAATCTAGAAGCAAGCAACGAGAGGTAAATGAAGGAATTGGTTCAGAGAAATTGAAAGAACGAAGAGCAGAAAGCATAAAAACCTTTTGAATGCGTTCAAGACGAAAACGAGAACTAATATCATTAATGAAAAGAATGAACAACAATGGACCTAAAATGCTGCCTACAACTGGCGGTTATTCAGGTAAGATTTAATCCACTCTAAAAAGATAGAGTGGCATCCAAAGCTCGACAGTTTAGAAATAAGGATTTATGGCTAACCTTGTCGAAAACTTTGGAGAAGTCAGTATAGACAACATCGACTTGGAATCCACTAAGAAGTGCTGCAATAAAATCATCAGTAAAGATTGCTAAATTGGAAATAGTGGATCGACCCGGAACGAAACCATGCTGATGAGGACAGATCAAGCTGTTAAAGGCAAAATAAAGTTTCTCTTTAACAATGGACTCAAGCAACTTAGAAACCATTTTTTTATTACCACTCTTAAAAATGGGAGTAATCGAAGCAGCTTTCCATGCGTCAATGAAAACTCCAGAAGAAAGCGATTTATTAAAAGTAAACAGCAACGGTTGAATTAGTGATGTGCAATTTTTTAATAAAGCAGGAGCAAGACCATTAGGATACCTTTATAGACGTCATCCAAGGAGAGAGTGAGTGAACCAAAATTAACAGATGATCCCGAGTTTTGAGGGAAATCACTCACAACAGTCAAATCAGAGCCAGAAACAAAATTTGAACAAAAGAAGTCAGCAAAAAGATTAGCAATTTCCACTCGTGAGTTTGCACACCTATCATTTAAAAACACTGACGAAGGAAAATCTGAAGAAGATTTTTTTGAATTAATAAAACGCCAGAAAACTTTAAGATTGGATTTTAAGTTAGCTTCATAATTACGGATATAATTCCTATATAGAAATTTGTCGAAACAATTTAATTCCTTCATATTTTGACTTGAAAATCGGGCTATTAGTAGACCTGAATTTATTGTAATACTTATTACTTAGATTTTTGAGCTTCTTTTGGTAGTTTGTAAACTTTTTTCTTTCGAGAGAGGCGGAATATTATTTGCACAGCAAACTTGAATCTGATTAATAAAACTTTCAAAACATTTAAAGGCATCAGCACCCAAAAACATGTCCCAATCAAGATTAAGAAGAAAATGATCCAGCTTGCGAAAGTCACAGACTTTGAAATTAACATCAGTATACTGATTAACAGAAGCAACAGTAGGAAAATCATAAAATTCAAATTGTAGGATTAAACAAACATGGTGCATATCAGTAGAAGAAAATGGAAAGAGGAATTCAGATAAATTAAAATTAATATTAGTGCTAATAAAATCTAAACCTAGAATTTTATTAAGCTTATGAACAAAACCATGGTTTGACGTAAATCAAGGCTAGATAAGGAATCAATCAAATAAATTTCAGAAAGGCTATTAACATTATTACCAATAAGGTAAACAGTTTCATCCAAATGAGACCAAGAAATATTACAGAGGTTAAAGTCACCTAAGATACAGAGATGATTATTGCTCGTAGAAGGTACATCTAAAACTAGAGACGAGATGTTGTCAACATGGGCTTTATAAAATGAATCAGAGCTATTTGGAGGAATGTAAGAAGCGCAAATAACAAGCGCACCAGAGCACCCATCCACTGAGACACAAATCTGATCTAAGAGGGAGTCCTCCTTATGTAGTATATATCGAGAAGAACACAATTTACGTTGGACAGCAATCAGAACACCACCTCCTCTGGACAGTCCAGTTTAAGCAGCATCTCTATCCTTGCGAAAAATATTGTAAAAAACGATGATATCAAAGTTAAGATGTGAGCGTTTCGAAAGGAACAAATGAGATTTCGTTCTGAGGCCAGATACATTTGAAAAGTAGATTTTAAGATTATCATTATTGGCGCATATATCTGAAAAAGTAGTAATTATGTGATTATGAGTGATGAGATCATATGAAGAAGCTGTTAGATGATTATTGTTGGATCTACCAATATTAAGAACAGTGGCCATAATCGTAGAAGACAATGGATCAAATGCATCATAATGAGTTACATTGAGGAGGTATGATCTTGAAAGAGCGATTTGACGTTCAGATTGAGCAGCAAGCTTGAAACAATTCATTTCATAAGAAGATGTACCAACTTTAAAGTTTATATACGCTGATACATCCGATTCAGATGTAGACCTCGCTAGCCTTGAAATAAAGATGGACTTGCGTACCGGAACAACTGATAGGCATACTGACGGTGGTGTAACCTCCAGAGGTGACGAAATCGGTGAGGAGAAGTCTCCAGACCATTGATCAGGAACAATTAGTTGTAGGTTATCAATCAAAGATTGTCGTGAAGCAGCAGCATAAGAAGTCGTGGTAGTAGTAGGAAATGGAGATACAGCTGGCAAAGCAGCAGCTGCACCAGGTGTAGCAGCATCAGCAATTGGCATGGCAGTAGCAGGCATAACGGCGGCAGGAGGCATAGCAGCAGGCATAGCAACCGCATGACTATCAACACGCATAAAATAAGTATTAGGCGGAGCAGAAGCAGTAGGCATATCGGCAGCAGTCGGTGGAGCAGCAGCAGCAGGTAAAGCAACAACATCGGCAGGCAGAGCAGCGACAGCGGCAGGCTGAGCAGCTGCAGCAGCAGTGGGCAGATCAGGAGCAATAACAGACAAAGCAGCACCAGCAGTAGACCAATCAGCAGCTGCAGTAGGCAGAGCAGCAGCAGCGGTAGCAGTTACAAATGATGAACAGCTGGTATCAGCCATAGTACCATTATTGCTAATTGATGAAATAGAATTACAAAGGGCACGCATTTCAGCCGAAAGACTTGCAAAATTACATGCATGCTCACAACAATTACAACACATGCTGAGAGATTAGGCAATTGATTCTCCAGCTTTGAGGAAAGCAGCGAGGGAGAAAACAATGTAGTAGGAGTGGGAGAAGCAACATGAGTGTAATCAGGTTCAGAATTATAGTTACTATTAGAACCCACGGACCACTTTCTTAGTGTCTGTCCCACTTTCTGCTAGATCAGATTAAGCATATTTGGTACTGGAGTGTTGGGAGACGAAAACCTGAGCTCTCTAACACCGCAGGATCTGCTAAGATTTATTAATAAATCTGGTAGATTTTAAGAATAGCAAAAGGGAACACAGGATATAGTACAAAGGACGTAAAACTTGTCTGAGTGCTGTATTCTTAAATACTTCTTTTGTCTGTTCCAAAAAAAATAAAAAAAATAGCACCCACAAACTCCTTGATAGCAGGTAAATGTCTATTTAATTCAGCCCCATAAATAATTTAAGCTCCGCAATTTGGTCGTTAATAGACGTACATTTTGATTAAAAGATGTTAAGCATACTATTAACACCTGCTTTATGCGATTCTAGGACTGAATCATATGCTTTAGACAGTTTTGCACATACACCAACGAAGTCTTCACAGAAATATCCAAGATTACGATTACCTTTAAGTCAAAGGGCCAGCAGAGCACGCACGATGAAAAAATTTCTTGCACAAACCACTGCATGGCACGATGTCATTATCCTTAGTTCTTGAAAATCTCAAGTTGCACTTGCCACAGAAATCTTCCATTGCGAAAAGATTTCTGACAAGAATAAGCAGCAAAAGAACAAAATTACAGCAAGCGAGACAGGCAGCAGCAGCAGCAACAGCAAATACAATGATAATAGTTTTGAGGTTAGAATAGTAGTGCAGGGAACACTAGCAGCAGATACAATTATATAAAGATGCAGCAACAGTAGCAGCAAAATTTAGAAGTAATTCGCATATATTTATAATTGCAGAATATTTAAGTTTATAAATTGTAATATTAAACGTTAAAAAATCACTTTTAGGAATAATTAAAAACTAAAAGCCAAGCTCAGCCGTTTATGATATAGAAATTATGTATTGCATACTTTTGGTAATATACCCAGTTGTACAAATAGTGAGTACTCCTCAAATGATTAATGATTTCATTACTCCAAAAGGAGGAATAAACGAGCAACTCCAATGCAGTAACAAAATTATAGAATTTTACTAACACAATTTCATAATTTTATATGGTCTATTTTTAGAAATAATGATAAACAAAGACAGCTTGATTGAGTAGTTCAAATTTGTATATCTTACTCTCTCTTGCCTAGTTAACTCTTTAGTGCCTGGTTATATTGCTACTCGGTGTTCGGCGAACACAAAAATTTTCTCCCGTGCTCGGTCAAAGTGGTTACATTCAGCTCGTTGCAGAGTTACTTTTTGTCAAAATATACTCCTTTGTTTAATACTATTTTATATGTAATGATACTATTTGGTAAAATAACTCATTGCTACCCTGAATACTCGGCGTGCTCGGTGTGAAATACACCGAGCATATCGTGTTCGGTGTAAGAGTGAGTAAAGATTCTCTCTTTGTGTTCGGTGCAACAACAATTTCATGGTGTTCGCCGAGTATACTCGCAATATAACCACAGCCTTAGGGTTAGGTAGGGTAAGAACTGTCCCAACTTTTCCATATTTTTTATACATGGTTCGATATATTTTAACCTACCTCGAAAAGTTGAAATTGCTTATAATCATACAGTTTGATATTTTATTTACAGTTTCTCATTCGGCTGGCAATGATATAAACCAAAAAAATTTTGTGTAACTGGTGTTTTTATTTTATTTAAAACCGTGTGCATCAAAGAGTTAAAAAACAGTAACTAGTACTGGAAACTAGGGATGTGCAACTGGAAAGAAAAATCTATTTTCGACTTTTGGATTGATCAGAAATTCAAAGTCGATTAATCGACTTTTTAAATTTATGAAAATCGAAAAAACGAAACGTAAGAATTTTGATATGAGTTACTTACTTTTATGTGTATTTATTTATAATATATATACAATTTTTTTTTAATTTTTATTGAATGGAATATAAAATAAGTAATTTAAAGTAAATGGATTGTTTTAAATGCCATACAGTTTATATGACCTTAGTACAATCAGCCACTTGTTTGTATATTTATACATACCACTATGGTCCTAAAAATACAAAAATGGGTAAAATCGGATAAGTTCCACGCCACTTCCCATATAATTTAATTTCGAAATGCATATATCTTGTAAAGTATCATATATAGAAAGCTAAAATTAGGCGAGTAGGTATATTTACTCGATAATTTTAAATATAGGGAAAACAGAGAAAATCGGTCAACTTTCACGCCTACTCTTAATATGTAGTTAATTTGGATATATATATACGATATGATATTGTGACCTTATAAATCTCACAGGAGATCTAGGGGCTAGATTTTAGGAGTCACGGCCCCCCGACCCTTCCTCCCCTTCCACTGTTACGTTCATCGTCATTTTACTTATTCCGGCGGTATTATTTGATATTATTCGTCTTCATATGGGAATTTTGTGCGAGTAAATGGAATAGCCTATGGATATGTGAAGTATAATAATACACACTAGACTAAACAGGAAGAGAACTATTTTAGAACTATTCATTTTGAAATAAAATGTCAAAAATTACTAATACCTAAAGCTGCACATGCATGTACTACAAATCCATAGTTGGAAAAATTTTGTAAAATTAAAAATAAATGTGAGAACTGATTTGGCAGTTATAAAAAAATTTTGCATTAAAAGTCGAAAGTAAAAGTCGACTATCGATCAAGTTTGTCAATTTAAAGTCGATCATAAAAATTTTGAGCTAAAAGTCGATTAAAGTCGAAATCGTTTTGCACATCCCTACTGGAAACATTGCAAGAGTAAAAGAAACAAAATTCAACGAAAATAACTTGCTTGTGTGGCTCAGTTGATAAGCGCGTCGTTTACTATTTGCGATCGAATTTTTCGGCCACAGGTTCGAGCCTGGGAAAAAAGCAACTCAAGAAAATAATAAAATTATAAAACGATAATAGTAAATAAATAAAAAATGAATGAACAAAAATGAATATAACATAATAAAGTAATTTAAAAAAAATTTGGGGATTTAAATCTTAGGCACACAAGTGCTTACTGGCGTTTTAAACTAGTAGTCTACTACTACTACTACTACTAGTCTCTATGGCGTCATGAATTTTGTGGGAAACAATTTCGGAGTTTTGTTTTCCTATGAGATGCAAGTGAGCTCATGCTCGTAATTGTGTTCTCCTTTAGTACTCCTTTTGGAGGCTAAAACGAGTATTCCATGCCCTAAGACATGCAATGTTAAAAACGAGTACAAAATGCAAGAGCTCTGGAGCAATAGAGAATAATCGATTGCTCGTTTTGGAGCGCTCACTTCACTATAAATTTCCCTTCAACCCTGAGTAAAGCTGTCATCACAACAAATAACTTTTTATTAAGAATGTTTTGGTACTCCAATGGAGGTGCTGTCGAGAATTAACGTTGGAGATTTGGGAAAGGTATTTGATATCAATTTGATCTCAAGTCGATCTCAAACAAAAATGTTTGTTGGGTGCTGGTCAGATGCATATTTGGAGTACTTATTACTTATGTTTGCAAATAGATAGAAACAATTTATTTTCAGATGTTTATTTTTTTATATTTTCGGCTTCGGACGAAGGTTTCCATTTTATTATTAACAGCTAACAATCAGCTGACAGGAATGCCATGTCATAATCAAATATGATGGGATTATCACTCATGTCATACTTTTCTTCAAATAAGTTTTATGATTATAATTATATAGAGGGAGGTATAACCTACTTTGATTCTTCCTTTATGGCTGTCCACACTTGCGCAAGCATCAACACCTTTCTGAAAGAAAGAGGCAGACAAAAGAAGGTAGTAAGAAAGAGATAGAAATTCGCCTGTCCTTTTCTACTTCCTTTTTTTTCTACCTTTCTCTTTCAGACAGGCGTTCATTCTTTCGCCCGTGAGAACAGTACTTTGGATATTATAAAACAATGTTGGATACCATAAAATGTTACCAAATAAAATCTCCGATACTCAGTGTGGCCATCTTTTGTTTTTCAAAATCCGCTAAAATGAAGAATAAAACGCGTATTTTCTTTTAAAAAAAGCGCTAAATTTTTCGGTTATAAAAGTGTTAAGCACAAATTTTTTTAAATACCTATTAAAAAGAAAATTAATTAAATATATGTTTATTTACGTCATCAGGTATTTTGCAGTTTTCACAAAAAGAATTTTCATGTTTAATTTGTAATCTAATTTGTCTAATGTTTAACAAATCTTTATCTGCTGGATTTTTTATTGATAAATGGAAAATTGTTTTTGTAACACCTGTTGTTAAAAGTGAGAATAAATGTGATGTTTCAAACTATAGGCCAATCTGTAAGCTTTCAAATATATCCAAGCTGTTTGAGTCTATTGTTAAAGATAAATTGTATTTCGCGGTAAAAAAAAACATAATTTCGATAAATCAACATGGTTTTGTCTCGGGTCGTTCAACAGTTACTATCTTGGGTGTTTTCAAATTACTGCATATCATCGTTTGAAAATAATCATCAAGTAGATACAATCTACACTGATTTTTCTAAAGCCTTTGACAAAGTCTCTCATGCTATTTTAATATCCAAGCTGAAGCAGCTGGGCTTTCATTCGTCTTTAATTTGTTGGTTGGAATCGTATTTGAAAAATCGTCAATGCTCTGTGGTAGTTGAAAATATTTGTTTTTATTATTACACAGCCACTTCTGGTGTTCCGCAAGGAAGTATTTTAGATCCTTTGTTATTTATTTTATTTATTAATGACATTTCGTCGTGTTTTTTACGTTCGGAATCACTCCTGTATGCTGATGATTTGAAAATCTTTCTTAGCATTACTGACTTAAATGATGTCAACACATTACAGTCTGAATAATAATGTGCCTGCCTGGTGCAATAAAAATAAACTTGCATTATATGTTCTGAAGTGCTTCCATGTAACCTACGCTAAAACTAATAATACAGTTTCTTCATCTTATCAATTGGTAAATAGTACACTAAATTTAGTTAATGAAATTGTTGACCTAGGTGTTTTCTTCAATAGTAAGTTTTCTTTTGTTAATCATGTTAATTATATTCTAACTAAAGCCTATTCAATGTTAGCTTTCATTCGCCGTAATTGTAATGACTTTAGTGATCCATATACGTACAAGCTTTTATTTACTTCGTTTGTTAGATCTAAGTTGGAATATGCTGCCTTTATTTGGAGTCCCTATTACTCTATTCATTTTAATCGAATTGAACGTGTTCAAAAAAAGTTTCTCAAATTTATTTTGAAAAGCCTGAATTTCTCTGATTCAGTACCATCTTACAGTGCTCGTTGCTTATTGATTAATCTTCAACTATTATATAATAGAAGATTGACTCAGTCCGCTATGTTTATTTATGATGTTATATGTGGTAATGTGGATTGCCCAGCGTTATTAGAGCTCATCACTTTTAATGCCCCAGCTAAAAATCTTCGATACAAAAATTTGTTTGCATTAAAATTGCATAAGTCCAATTTTGCCTTAAATGAGCCCATTTGCAGAGCTTTGAGTGTATTAAATAAGATAAATGAAACCTATACTGGAAATTTTTCTAGTGATAAGAATTATTTTAAATGAAATATGTTGTTATTATTCTTAGTTCTAAGATATTTTTAAGTTGAATTGTTACTTAGTCTGTAAGGAACTTGAATTCCATAGACAATAAACTAAACTTAACTTAAACTTAATCCATTCTACCACTGTCTGTCTGTCTGTTCGGTAGGAATTTTGCAATCGCTTTTAAAGTAACTTCCCAATGAACTAGAGACTTGAAATTTTAAATATAGTTCAGAACTGGATGACAATGCAATATGAAATATTTAAAATATATATATGTCGAAGGATGGTTATGAGAAGGCAAAGGATGGCTATGCGCCATTCCTTCAATATAAATTTTAATAATTTGCTTCAATTAGCGATCCCGCAACCGATGTCTTTGAGTGTTTCTTCTAGAATGAATTCAATTTTCATTTCGTTCTTTCATGTTTTTTTTTCATTCCACACATTTTCCCCACCGCCATCTATGTGTCTTATTACATTCTTCAAACTTCACTAGCGCCATCTATGTATCACATCACATCGGCTGCGATTCCGCTCAAGTGTTGCCACACTTAACATTAACTATCAAATTCATATTTCAATATTTTACTCGTCGACGACACGGACATTCTGACAAATCACACGTCCTCGTGTGACACATTTTTGTAAAAGCAGTCTCGGCCATTCCTGACCTGCCAATCATATTCACTTCATTTTCTTAGCACTTTGTCAATACCTCCTTGACCACATTGCCGTTCATCACCTGCCGTGATGCTTGACACTCAACACATAACAGTACAATTCACCACCTCTCATGGTACTAAACACTCAATACAATAGTGCAATTCACCACCTGCCGTGGTACTAGACACTCAACACATAAGCAGTGGCGTACCCCGTACTCACGGTCTACATCAAAGAGATTCCGATTTCTACTGAGCTAGAGCTACCACTGACTTATGCCACCAACTCAAGAACTCATATTACTTAAGTTCACCATTGTTGAAATAATAAATTTTACATTTTATTTACATTCGTTCTGCATTATTACATTCATTGCAAATACATTATTCATTTATCTCTGTCACATTAACATCATTATCAATATTGTCAGGCATTTTCCTCAAACGATCATGAGCATATTTATAAGTTCTTTTAGAATCCAGAGCAGCAAGGGTGTATCTGTCTCCATCTAATATTTCAACGACTTTAAATGGGCCTTTGTATTTAGGGTCAAGCTTAGTTTGGTTACGTTCTTCGTTCTGCAACAACACAAAATCTCCCACAACAAATTTTTTTGGTTTAGTCTTTGTACGGTCAAACCTAATTTTGTCATAACTTGCACCGCTTTGTATGTTACTTATAGCCTCCTCCCGTATTTCATGAAGATCAACCTCAGGTTCAACATCGTCTGCCATCATCAAACCAAGAGGTCTCGCAACTCTACCAATCATCAACTCAAGGGGGCTACTCTTTGTAACTCGATTAATAGTGCAATTCATGGCTAACTGAACATTAGACAAAGCATCCTGCCATGAACTGTCCTTACTAATCTCTACAGCTGTCAGCATGTTTTTTAATGTGCAAAATTTGTGTCAGAACTTGCAAAACAACGCCCTTGATCTGCAATTATACGTACAGGTGCACCAAACAAAGAAATACAAAATGATAAAGCCTCAATACTACTCACAGTGTTAATATTTAACGTATGACGTAAAATAACAAATTTAGTAAATGCATCTATAAAGACAAAAACATATTCTTTTTTATCATTCTTGCCACTGAGTTTTCCAGTTGCATCCAAATGCAAAGTATGCCAAGGAATTGGAACTTTTGGTATCGAATGCAACTCAGCTTGAATTTTACCATGATGAGATTTTCCAATTTTGCAAGTGACACAACTGTCTATATATTTTCTGACATATTTTGACATATGCTCGAACCAGTAAAAATCGTAAAGTTTTTCCAGAGTTTTTTTCCAGCCTAAATGAATTAAAGATTCATGAACTGTGTTAATAACAGACCACCGAAGTGCCTTTGGAATAATGGGCAAACATCGCGTTCTACTAGTACGCTGTATCTTCCTGTACAATACACCCGACCTGATCTCATAAGTCTTAGAAACATCTTCTCTCAGTCTCTGCTCATTTAGGTCAACAATCAACTTAACAATTTCAGGGTCACGTTTTTGTTCAGCAAGAAGCCAATTTGTCGATAATTCTGCAACATTAATCACTTTTTGCTGAACCTCATTAAAAGGAGTCTCAGGTATAACAGGCAAAGGATTTCTCGAAAAGAAGTCTGCATGAGACATGCATTTTCCATTTCTATAAATGACATCAAAATCAAAATCCTGCAGAAAGGACCACCATCTGTGGACCCGAGGAGTTAGATCCTGCTTTTTCCGTGATGCCTGTAATGAATTGCAATCAGTTATTATTGCCCATGTAAATAGTGTCGGAAATGCTTGACTGCATTCACTACTGCCAGCGTTTCTAATTCAAAATAATGGTACTTTGACTCCACAGCCGTTGTACGTTTGCTAAAGTAAGCAATTACATGAAGTTTATTATTTTTGTTTTGCATAAGAATAGCACCATATCCAATTGAGCTGGCGTCCGTGTGCAGTTCTGTGGAGCATTCCGGGACAAATATGGTCAAAACAGGTTCACTAGTTAAAGCAGAAACTATTTTCTCCCTTAAAACTTCATGCGAAGATTGCCAAACAAAATTGTTTTTATTAGAACTGGTCAACGCATATAATGGTGCCATAACTTGAGAGAATTTGGGTACGAATTTCCTAAAATATGATGCTAAACCTATAAATTGACGCAACTGAGTCACTGTTTGAGGAGGAGGTAAAGCTACTAATGCCTCAATTTTTCTGGGATTCGGTCTAATTTCACCTCGACACACCTTAAACCCACTTTTTCTTTCATAAATTTACACTTCTTCACATTAAAAGAGAACCCTGCCAGTGTTAGTGTTTGCAAAACAATACGGATTCTATCTAAAGTATTCATAACATCCTATGTTCCAACTACTAAAATGTCATCCATGTAAACCACTACATAAGTTCTAATCAAATTCCCTAAAGCTTGAAGAACTGCACGCTGAAACACCGAAGGAGCATTCCGAAGACCAAATGGCATGGTAAGATACTCATAATGTCCATCTGGTGTCACAAACGCAGTCTTTTCAATTGCATCGGAATGAATTGGAACCTGATGATATCCACTAGCCATATCTAGGGTAGTAAAGTAATAACAGCCATGAAGTCTGACAATCTGGTCTGATATCAATGGTAGAGGAAATCTGTCAGGTATTGTATTATCATTCAACTGACGGTAATCAACACACATTCTGTCTGTTCCGTCTTTCTTTTTGACAAGTAATATAGGACTAGCAAACGGAGAAAAGCTTGGACGAATGACACCAGCTTCAAGAAGCTCATCAATTTTCTCGCGAACTACACTTCGTTCATTCTCACTTAACCTGTATGGTCGTCGACAAACAGTCTTGTTAGCATCTTTGAGGCGAATTTGCATTGGTTCTATCGCTGCATGATTTTTCGGTACACCACAAACAAAATTATGTTTAAATTCACCCAAAATTGCCAACAGTTGAGGTTTAAATTGATCAGAAATATCAGTGTCTATGTTTTTCAAATCAAAATAATTACTTTCAATATTGCATACATTCACAATATTCAATTTTTAAAATTTTAATTTATCAGATGTGATATGAACAGATATACCCTGGCTCAAGATTTCATAACGTAAGCAATAATTAGGCAAAACATGAAAAAGTATCTCTACCACAATTCCATCAACCTCCACTGTTGTTAAAATCTGTAATATACTATTAACACTAGACTGACCGATACCAGTCATTTTAACAACATTGCTAGTTCTTTTACCTCTAAGTTTACATGAAACTCATTCTTTTACAAGAGAGCACTCTGCTCCTGAATCAAAACAAAATTGAAATTTCTCACCGAATTGCTGCATAGTGCCTACTGGATTACTGATTATGCACATGTCCACACGCCTCTCCACAGGTTTACTGTAGCCACCACTGACCCCGCTGTATTTGTACAATTTGATGCAAAATGGCCAAATTTGCGGCACTTGAAACATGTTACTGCTGACTGTCCTGGAACATTTTTCTTCGATAATTCTCCTTCTGTTATTTTATTTTCACCTTTTCTGCACACTGCTGCCTTATGGCCTATTTTACCACATCTATAACACCTTACAGCTACAGATTGTGATGAAAATTTGTGTCGTTTAGGATCAGGGCCACCATCATCATGATATGTTGAAACTTTCATCTTGGAAGAAGTCATTGCTTTTAACTCATTTTGTAATTGAGTTCGAGTAGTGATGTCAGCAGTGTAAGCAAGCCGCTGCACACAGGGTTCAAATTGTGCAATGTGTGCCAACACAATTGAAATAGCCATGTGCTCTCTCGGCAAATTATTGAACCGAGATATTATTGACGTCATCAATGTAACAGCGTATGACGCCAAACATTTCCCATTTTTCGGTTTTCTATTGGATAATTTAATAAGAAAAGCGGCAACAGACTCAGTGCAGTCATATCTCGCAACAAAAATATCCTTAAAACTACCCCATGTCATCCCCGGATAGGATACTTGGGACAACCATGCCGAAGCAGATCCTTTCAACGCGCCACTAAGTGCAATTAATAATGCAGCACCCTGTAAGGGTTGATCTGCCATACATATATCAAGATTTTCAGTACACTATCGTACAATTAATTCTTTTTATGTGATATTAGCTCCGTTCCCGTACTACAACGCGGGTGAACGCGTTCGCCCAAAACAGCCCAGAAAGTGTTCCCGTACTTAAAAAACTTGCAAATGAGAGCAGAGATGAGAGAGTAATTGTCTTCTTCTTTTTGCACGAAATAGCCCGCACTTTTTCTTCGGGTAAAAATGTTAAAAATGTCAAACAATTAGCTGTTTTGCTTTGTGAAAATATATTGAAAATTTAAAATTAATAAATAAATAAAGAATTTTTAGAAAAATAAGTGATATTCAAAATGGAAAAATTTAAAAGACATTTGAAAATTAATTAATAGTATATTAGTTAATTTTTAACTACATTCTCCACAAGTTAATGACGCAATTGTCTGTTCAACTTCTGACGCTGTAGAAGCTTCTGCCATTTCTGAATAATACAAATTGTGATTAAGAACCCGACGATTCTACAAAAGTGGACAGGCGAATAATTTATCTTTAATTTTTTCATTATTTATGTATTTTCTTGTAAGATTTAACAATTTTTATTTTATTAAATATCACAGAAACTTTGTTTTTGAATTTAACTGTCGTTAAAATTTGACGTTTTGTTTCGTGCAAGAAAAGTGGTTTTGTGCGTTCCCGTACTTTTGTGCATTTTTGTGTATCAGAGAGAGCATTTTTCGTTTACTCTCAGTTTTCCAGACTTTACTCAAAAAGTACGGGAACGGACGTAATGTTTCGGAGAAACACTTCGAAATATACATCAAACGTGGTGTTAATATAATCTTTAAAGACCGTATTTCCAAACCTACCTTTCCAGCACCCTTTTCCGCACGCAACGCCATATTGGTGCGCTTCCACTGAACAGACTTTCATATTGTTTAAATTTATTATTCAAATGTGACAAATCTTTATCTAATTCCGAAAAAGCAGTTTACGTTTAAAGCAGTTGTAAAAATCTTGAAAAGATCAACATCAGTTGATCGGCATTTTGCACAAAGCCGGACCGGACACAATCAACATGACAGATAAAATATGGTATTAAAATGTAAAATAAGTAAAAACAGTTTGAAAAATATTTAAAAAGCACTGGAAATAATGAAAAACCATAATTATGGTATTTTTGCCATATTTTTTGCCTCTTTACCACATGTCATAATTTTTCATTATGTTGCTCTGGAAACCCTTTTGACCTTTTGATCCCTCCAAATCAAACTGTCTCTGGTTTCAGAGGATTCTAGTACTGTACGTCTCCCAAAGAAAAGTGCTTCCAAAGTTTTGTGTCTGCGTGCTGCTAGCACAATGCAGTTACATGCAAGGTGTTGAATTGTTTGTTTTCCTTTTCGCTCCTACAGCTTCTGCAGAAGTCATTGTAGGGAAGGTCGGAATGAAAACTATCCTATTTATATTGATTCGATCCAGGTTTAAGAGTGCTTTATTGCGTTTTTGATTAGACACGGGCCAGAGATATAGAGTAATTATTATTATTGGGGTAGCGCACTGCGACCTTTAAGATCTATTGTGCCCCTTCATGGACTCATAGAATTTCTATAAGTCCTGCCTCCAATAGGAATTTTGGTATGGATCCTACTTCTATGGAGTTGAGATTATCATCTGGTATTTGGTGGTCACCCAGATTTCTTTTATGAATATGCATAAGTGCGGGGCACTGTCCTAAGATGTGCTTCACAGATTCCCTATCTTCTCTGCAAAACCTACATGGTTCATTAGCTGTAATACACAGTTTTGTTAGGTGATAGTTCAACCTACAATGACCTGTTAGAATTCCTGTAATGATTGTATAGGAATAGCGCAAGTTAGTTTCATTGTCCATCTACTTTCCGCAAAATTGATGTTTTTTAATTAAGAGTTTACACACGGCAAGTTGTATACCTACGTTGCCAGTGATGAGGGAATTGCTGAGGGACGTGCCAAGTCTGGCGAGATCATCAGCTTTACGTTTCCCCTCAATATCGCTATGCCCAGACACCCATATGAGGTGTAGATTATATGGCATGGCTGTCTCGTCAAGAGACCATTTGCATTGTACGGCAACTATAGTTATTAGCTGGGAATTGGAGGTACTTTATAGCCGCTTGACAATCAGTGAAAATGTAAATATCGCTATAGAGTACCCTATAACATCTTTCCAGATTTGCGGTTTCACTGATCGCAAGCAGCTCTTACCACGACCATAATTTATGAAGGTCCACTTGCAGATAACATTGAGTCTCACAACCAAGATTGACTCTGAGTAGATCTAAGATAGTGTGCAGCGCCTTTGAAGATGTTGTTTTCAGGGCTCCAGTAATTAACATTGAAGCTAGCCGCTATCCTTTGTCTAATTCTTTGTAGTTTGTGCTCTTTTCTGATTGCCGTTTGTGTTTATATTGATCAATTTTGTTGAAATCAAGAGGGTGCAAATTACACACAATACAAATAAACAAGAGATATGACAAAAGCATAAAAGGAATATGAAAAAGTTGACGGTACAACACACTCTGTACTCTCCCTCTTTCTTCTTAATTCCTTCCTCAACAAACACAAAACATTAATTTCAAGACTTAAATAATGTAAAAGGCCAATTGCAATATTTTTTCTATACATCTGACAAACATTTTAGGCATATTCTTAAATTTGACAGTTCGAGAAGAAATATTGATACTATTAAGCAGTGTGGCCAACTTTTGTTTTTCAAAATCCGCTAAAATAAAGAATAAAACGCGTATTTTCTCTAAAAAAAAACGCTAAATTTGTTTCTTATAAAACTGCGAGAAAACTCAATACATTTAAACTTTTTCATTAATACACGCACACATCTGCTACTTTTAGCCAATGGAAATTTCTTCGATTTTTAGGAGATAATTCATGCGGACAAGAGTGCATCTCAGCCAAATTTAACATTTCGTTGAAATGCGTCTGAAATACAGAATTTCGCCATACAAAAAATGTCAAATTCTGCATTTCAGACTCATTTCGTTGAAATGCAACTGAATTTGAAATTGAAAAAAGTGACTAGCAACCCTCAAACACAAGGTCGTAAAAAACAGGAAAAATTTAAGATCTATTACATTTTTTTAGATATTTTGGATTTTGTTTTCATAACAGCTACTCTTGTAATATTTATTAAATGAAAAAATAAAATAATGGAGTCGGAGAGTTACTCATTGCGATTTCTCCAATTATTCATAATTGTTATATAAATTCTTGCTGTCCAAATCCAATTAAAATGCAACATTTTTATTTATTTTTGTTTGCACAAAACACACACAAAAATTCTTCTTCTTCTCCAAGCTTATAATCTGTCAAAAAACGAATTTGAAATTACTTTTTTGTCGTGTGTTCACCTAAATTTGAAATGCAGAATTTCAGCGAAAAGCACTCTCGTGTGCCCGTACTATTACAGCAGTTTACTTGCACGTACGTGTAAACTCGAGGTAATTACAAAGCAGATGATTTTCAACATTGTTTCATAAGGTAGTATTTTGTTGCTGTCCATTGTTGAATTTTAATGTTGTAAAATGAAGTACAAAAATTACAATGTTTTAATACAAAATTTTGTTAGAATTATTCAGAGAATGGATTATTTAGCAGAGCATTTAGTGTCTTTCAAATTGAAAAAACGCGTTGAGCGCTAAATCCCTTTTTTCGCGTTTTAATTTTCAAGAAGCACTAAATTTAGCAGGAAAAATGCTGAGTAGGCCACACTGCTATTAAACAATAACTTTTTACTCGATGAAAATATTCGCTATGGTGAGAAAAATTTGTAATTTTGCTGGAGATAAAACTTTCGGTTGAGATTGTAAACAAATAAACTGTATGGATTTTGAGAATAAAAATGTTTAATTTTTGTATATTTTCATGTTATTATTATTGCAATGAGAATTTTGGGTTTGTATTATATTTAGTTTAGAAATTTTAATAAAATATAACTGTGTATGTTAACATACAAGATGCTTATTCTTATGTTTTAAACATTTCATTTTGAATTGCCAAAATTTACAGTAGCCTTTGAACTAATGACACACGAGAGTGAATTTCAGGCAAATTTAGCATTTCTTTGAAATGTGGAATTTCGCCATACAAAAAATTTGAAATGAAATTCTGCATTTCAGACGCATTTCAGCAAAATGTAGAAAATAACTAGCCTCAAATAAAAAGTTGTAAAAACAGAAAAAATGTGAGATCTATTACATTTTTTAGACATTACGGATTTCGTTTTCATAACAGCTAAATACACGGCACCACCCTCTGGGCTGGCAATGGCAAACCTCCAAGAATAAAAAAATGCATATGAAACTTCGCCGATCGGATTCGGCATAAAACTGTAGGTCCCTTTCATTCGTGTATAAATATAACTCACACAACATGAATGGATGCGAAAAGCTCGGCCTTGACCCTCCAGAGGCTGTCGTGTCATAATAGTAGTAGTAGTTTTGTTATTCTTTGCTTTTTTAGTTGGTTTTTACATTATATACATTTTTGAAAATCTGTAGTAAAATGCAACTGTGCATATTAACATACAAAATGATTTTGTTGCTATAAACATTTCTTCTTGAATTGTCAAAATTTAAAGTAGTCCTGGAGCTGGTGAAAATTTTGACAATTCATATTCACCTCAATGGTGTCAATATTTTCTCCCTAACTAAATTCTCTTTTCACACAAACTCAAAGTTGTATTGTGTTTCGTCTTTTTGTTGAAACCAAAGTGATTTTATATATAATACAAGGTGATAGTAGGAGTACAACAGTAATTCAACACGGTAACATGGTGCACGGTAACAACATCAGAGCTTTGTTGTCGCATTAGAATGTAATAGTCAGCAACAACAGCATGATTTTGATAATTTATTTATTTATCCAGTGTATGAATTACAATTCTTAGTGGTTGTTCACACGGACGCAAGCATGAACCTATTTTGTCGACCTCTCTCTTTCAGACAGGCGTTCATTCTTGCGCCCGTGTGAGCAGCCACTTACAGACTATGACAACATTTGCAACTTAATTAACTTAACACTTCAAACCTGTCTCCGCCTTGGGAGGCGTAGACAGGTTTATTTCAACAAACAAATATTTGCATACTCCGTATTGTATTGTAATCATAATATTTAGTATTCAATAAAATAATTTGTCTTTTCTTTCATATTTAGGCAATTCACAAGCTGCCTTATTTGGTGTCGTATCCTCTCATTTGTATACAAAATAGTACAACAGTATATGAGAGTATGTGAATCGGCCAATTATGTGTAAAATATGGACTTTTTGTTTCACATTTTCCATAAAAACTATTTGTTGGAAAAATAAAATCGGATGTGAAATACAATTTTTTGTGTTAAAATAAACTTATCTTCTTATCACCTCGCTTCTCCACCTGTTATGCTTCTACTAATTATTATGTTTTGGAGTTATGTTGGTTTGTTTTTGAAGCTGCTTGCCATTCTTTTTATGCATAGGATTTGTTCTGGCATGTCTGGTGGTGTTAGTGAAAATACTAGAATTCTGGTGCACATACTCTGCAAGCAACGTAATTGTTTGAATGTCGTTCACTTTAATGCGCGAAGTTTAAATGGTCCTAAGTTGGACAATGTAAAGTATGTCCTTGAAAACTCTCTTGTAGACGTTATATGTGTATCTGAAACTTGGTTCAGAAGTGATCTTGCAGACCAGCAATGGATACCAGCTTTTCAGAAATGATAGTAATTCTAAGAGAGGCGGTGGAGTGGCAGTTTATTATAAAAGTGACCTTGATGTCAAAGTTATAAGCCAGAGTAATGATTCGGTGATTAAATTTATTAATCTTGAAATTTTTGACAATAGTACCAAGCTTCTAATATCTTGTGTTTATAACCCTAATCGCAGTAATAGCCTTGAACCATTTTTTCTTGACATTAATCACAGAGTGATTGACTATGACAACCATGTCATTTGTGGTGACTTTAATATTAATTTATTGCAGAATGATAATTTTACTCGTAACTTTTTAGATTATACCTCTACTATTGCCCTTACTGTCGTCAATACTCTCTCTCCCACCCGTTACTCTAATACAGCTGAGCCTAGTTTACTTGACCTGTTTTTAATTTCTGATCCTTCTATTTCCTTATTTTATGACCAATTATCATTTGTGTCTGACCACGACTTAATTTTTTGCTGTGTTGATGTCTGTTTTAATCGTGTCACACATACTGAACATGTTTCCTATCGTGACTATAACTCAATTGACTATTCTACTTTATTTAATGAACTTGCTAAAGCTGACTGGAATAGCTGTTGGCTCCTTCACACTGTAGACGAGAAGCTTAGTTTATTCTCGTACCTTGTTTCCAGTTTCTATGACCGCTTTGTTCCTATTAAAACTTTTAAAATTGTTAACAAATCATGTCCTTGGTTTAATAATCGTGTACTAACTTGTATCAGAGAAAAAAATAAGCTTTATTCCAAGTGGAAACGAAACCGTACGGATTTCAATTGGGTTGCTTTCAAAATAGCTCGAAACAAAGCTAACTTGGTAATTAGACAAGTTAAAATACGTTTTTTTAGCTCCAAACTTCATACTAATCTTTCGTCAAAACAGCTGTGGCGTAATATTCGCCAACTTAAGATATGCAACAAAAATAACACTCCTTGTACTCTTAACTCTGACGTGCTTAACAATGTCTTCATCTCTTCTAGTAGCTCTTACCACCATAATAGTATTTTGTCAAATGAAGCTCTCACTATTCCCCAGCTCATGGAAAATTGCTACCATTATCCCTATTGCTAAAAACACTGCCGCTCGTGAACCCAAGGACTTCAGACCAATTAGCATACTACCTGCCTTGGGTAAAGTTTGTGAACACTTGATCGCTGATCAAATTACTGCCTATGTACATAGCAATCAGCTTCTCTCGTGCCTGCAATCTGGGTTCCGTGCTGGCCATAGCTGCACTACTGCTATTTTAAAAGTTATTGACGATATACGTATTCCGCTTGACCAATATAAGTTAACTCTTCTTTGCCTCCTTGACTTTTCCAAAGCTTTTGACTCTGTATGTCACAGCATTCTCAGTCACAAGTTGAAGCATTATTTTAATTTCAGCAAAGGTGCTATTAGCCTAATTGCTAGCTATCTTAATAACCGGTTACAGCAAGTAAGAGTTGGAGATGACATTTCATCACTATCTGTGATCCTTGCTGGTGTACCACAGGGGGCTATTTTAGGACATTTACTATTTTCAATATTTACTACGATTCATGCCTATGCTGACGATATTCAAGTATATATCTCCTGCGACCCTGCACACATTGACGATATGATCAGTAAGCTTAATTCTGACCTCCATGTATTAAAGACCTGGGCTGACAATAACAATTTGCGTTTTAACCCTTTGAAATCCAAAATCTTGCCTATCTCGAGGAAGACTACAGGCTCTCTGGTTATTCCACCTATTTCTATTGGGGATTTACAACTTGAAATTGTTGATAGGGTCATGAGCTTGGGTTTCATCCTTAACTCTAAGCTAACATGCTGTGACCACATAAATGGCGTTGTATCTAAAATCTATTATGCTCTACGCTCACTGTATATACTCCTCCTGCAGTTAGAGTTAACCTTGTAAAACAGTTAATTGTCCCCCATATTACTTATTTTAATGTTGTTTTTAGTAAACTAGACTCCGCTTCACAACGTAAACTTGCACTAGCGTTTAACAATGCGATTCGATATGCCTATGGGCTACAACGTTTTGACCATATATCTTATAGAGCTACTTGCATTCTTGGAGTTGAATTAACTGACTATTTCGACATTCGTAATTTAATTTTTCTGCACCGGATCATTCACTCCAAAACTCCAACATATTTGTATAATAAATTACAATTCTTCCACTCCACTAGGTCGCCTCAACTGGTTATTCCTAGGTTTAACCATCTTAATTCTGGCCGATTCTTTTTCATTACCGCCATTGGACTATGGAACTCACTTCCAACCCACCTTCAACGAATGGCTAATACAAGTAGCTTCAAGAATGCAGTCTTCCAACATTACTCCAAAACATTTTAACTCTTTAAATTTACATTTCTCACCTATACTTTTCTCTCTCTCACTCACTCCTTTTTATTTCTAACTATCTTTCTGTCTTCTATCCTAATTTTCAATAATTAATTTATAAGTATTATGTATAGCATATAAGTTTGACTGTACTGTTTCCTTTTTTTATATTTTTTAATCCTTGATGTACTCTAAAAGAACTAATTCTTATTGTACTACCGATTATAAATAAATAAATAATAATAATAAAAAAAAATATAGATTATTTGTATATTTTTGTGATAAAATATTAATACGAGTCATAGTAAAATAAAGAACTAGGCTAAATAGGGAGAGTAGTATATATAAAGTAAATATTTAGGAACATAATGAACAGAAATGTTATCAATGTATGAACATTATAAAACTTTTTTTGCTAAGTTTTTTTATATCATTGTTTTACAAGTTTTTGTTTGTAACCAATTTCCTTTTAAGTTGTTGCTCTTTTAGTGGCTGTTCACACGTGCGCAAACATGAAAGCTTGTCTGAAAGAGAGAGGTAGAGAAAATAGGTAGTGAGAAAAAGGTAGAAACTCGCCTGTCTTTTTCTAACTACCTATAAAGTTCATAAAAAAATTATCCCATGTTATCGAACTTTTTTCTTCTATATTTTCATATTCAGAAACAGGGAACTGGTCGATGTCATTAGAAGTAAATTCTTCAATAGAAATAAAATTTTCTTCCATATTATTATTAAAAAAAAATTTCAACCATCTCACACGCACCATTCAACTTCTGCCATTCTACATTACCTTTCTCACAAATTTGTGGCGGTCGACTGATTAAAATGATAAAGCCTGAAAAAAAAAAATATTTTAATAACATTTATTAATCAAAATAGAACTAAAATATTTCAGAATTGATACTTCGCCCGTCCTTGTTTTTCTCTGCTATGTCCTCGTATTCGTTGTCAGGGTTGCCGTTTTGCTTATTTGTAAGCAATTTGCTTACTTTTTTACGGTTGTGCACACGTGCACTTTTTTCTCATTTTGTTTATTTTTAATTTAATTTAAACTAAAATTTGCAAGTAAATTTTGATTTATTGGCATAATTTGTTTATTACTCCCTTTATTTCGTTTTTTTTCATTCGATTAAAATGGTGATGTCATCCCTGCAAGTTATAGAATGAAAAATGTAAGTAGTACCAAAATTACATAGGGCCACAAATTTTCAACCCAATTTTTGAGAGATTTTCCAACGGTTTTATAATAATTTGGCGTCGCTGATCAGGACTGCGTACAGAGTTTTTCTCCATCATAGTTCTCCAAACATGACTTGAAGTCGGAAAAACGGGATCTTCAGGGGCTATTAAGAAATTTGTTTATTTCAGCAGATACGAATTTTATGTCTGATGCAAAGTTGTTAATCACAAAGAGATAAACAATATACACTTATCCTCCAACTCTTACCCTTCCTCTTGAAAATGGGATTTTAAAAACCCTTTTTCCATAAATGGCAGATAAAAAAACGCCGTTGAGAAAACTATTATACTGTTTTTGGAGAAAATTATGAAGGGTCCTAGAACATTGGAATGACCTACTAGGTACATGCAAATACAGAATTTTTGCTTTAGAACCAAATCATTAACACTACATAAGTAAATAATGGAGTCGTTTGTTCTTGTAATTACATCAGGCTTCCATGTGGAGCCAAGAAAGTTTAAAAAAAAATATTTCACTGTAAAATTTTTTTTTGTTGGCTCCGCATGGGATTGAACCACGGGTCAAATTTTTTTTCTTTAAATCACCCTTATTCCTTGTCTTATTACTACTATATATGTTTGTTTACTTTTTTTTTAAATTGTTAACATTTTTAGAAGAATTTGATTACAAAATTGTTTAGGCCGTGGCAACTCTGTTCGTTGTATCATTTCAGTAATGCCTGTTTTTTCAATTTTTTATGGTGTGGTGAATTTGCCACTTATCAGCTGAATATCAAAATATTGCGTGGTTGATCGAAGAAGGGATCAATATATTGCGTAGTTAGTGTTGATTCGATACCCACATAGTATCGATACTTTTACTTATTACTTGTATCGAAAAAAAGTATCGATGCTACCAAAAATATCGGAAAAAAGTATCGAATATGTACTTGTATCGAATATTCGTTTAAAAAGACAAATTATACTTTTTTAAGTGGCTGTCGAGGAACACACTCAGGCCAGAACGGCCCATTGTGATACCACATGGTTGAACCTACAGTTTACACTACTCATCACGAGCTTTTTGCCTATAAATCATGGTTTTGAGATATTCTTGAAACACGTTAATCATATAAAAATTACGTTAACTTCAGTATATGATATTTATTATGTTTAGATGGAAATCGCCAGAAAATTAATGAAAAGGTTTCAATAAACATTATGTTGTACATGTATGGCCAGCAATATTTTCTAGAACTTTAATACTGTACTGCAATTTTTTCATACATTGGAATATTGTAATATGGACTGAAATATTTTGAATATTCATATTGAATAATTCTGCAGTTGCATTTTGAAACGTATAATTGAGTGCTGTAAAATATTGTAAAACGATCCACAATTTTCAGTTTTTTAAATAAATATTTTATAATAAAGTATCAAGTATCCGATACTGGCCCTTTTTTCCAATACCAAGATACCAAGTAAAATACTTATGGTATAGCACCAAGTAAAAAAACTACTTGAATCAAATGAAAAGTATCGAGTATTTACTTGTATCGAATCATCACTATGTGTATTTAGTAAATTTTCATTCATACATAAACATGGATATAGTACTTATTTTCAGACTTGTATAAAGGAAGGAAATGAGAGATGACCTAGGTCATGTCGCAATTTGATTTATGTAGGTATGAATTTTTAAATTATGATGATGAATGTATTTACAACCAGTGATTACTGTATTGTACAGTAATTTTAACCCTTGTACAGTACGACAGTAATTAGTGAAAAAATACAGTAATTTGGAAATATTAAGTTTCACTATGCTCAGAACTTTTTCGGTGAGAATATTTTAAATTCTACTACTTTCATAAAATAACATCTCTAAACAAAAGAATAATTTTTATCAACAAAATGCAGATAAGTTTAAAATACATAAGAAAAATATTCCAAAAACATTGTTTTTCTCATTTATAATATTTTATATACATTTATTGTGTTTTAGTCGTCTATTCCAAAAATGGTGAAAATGTATTTACGAGGCGTCAATATATGATCATCGACCAAGAGAGCCGTCAGATAAAGTTGCAGATGCTTTTACCTTTTCTAAAATGTCTACAGCAAAATCTACCAACTTCTATTTTTAACCAATGGGTCAACATTAACCTTAGTTACATGTCGTCCAGCTTAGGTTTTCCACTAATTTGGGACCGGATTTTTAAAAGAACTTTATAGCAGTCTTGAACATATTTTTGTAGCTATTTATGTATTTCTCAAAACAGCTTCCAAATTTTGGACTATAGAGCTTTTCAAAAGTATGTCCAACGTCAGCATCATTTTGGCAGGGTCGCCGTAAAATTCATTTGTTTTACCCCCAACATGAGAAGTTATCTTAAGTAATGTATAACATGCGTAAAGAACGTATATATGTAGTCATCACAACAACAGTGTGTATAGAGACAGGCAAATCAGACAGCCGTTTCGGAATCCGCCACGATTCCTCATCAGTGATCTTAGTGATAGTTCTAAATCTTTCAATATCCTATATAAGAGACTAATATTTGAAATAGTAACCCAGAATTACAGATTTGATTCCAAATATCTACACTGAATAGAGATATTGAAAGAAAACTACCACTACCATTCTATAGGTATATTTATTTGTTGTTGTGTTTTTCTTATTACTACTAGCCTGAATAACAGTGAAGATATTGGGAATCAAATCTGTAATTTTGGATTTGAAAATTAACAACTAGATTTAATTTTTATAGTCTACTAAAAACATAATAAAATGAGAAGTTATCATTTGCTCCTTCTTTTTTTAAATTCAGCGTCTTAATATGTTTCTATCGGTTTACGTCCATTTTTTTACGTGACAAGCGGAACAAAAAAAGTTTCCATTTGCGGTAAAAATTTCATTCACAAAATATCGGTCATTGAAAATAGTAAAAGATTAAAAAGGAATAATAGGTAGAAAACTCGAAAAAAGCATTTATTACTTAGAAGCACAAAAATTTCGAAATAGGCACTAAAACAATGAAAAAGGTAAAAGCTTTGAAAAATAGAAAGACAAAAAAGGGAAAATAAAATTTATATATTTAGAATCAGGGGGGCTTGAAACGCGAATATATTTCATCAGCCTTCATGTAGGATTTTGCAGATAAAAAAGGAGAATTCCTCATAACCTGCTCCCTAAAAATTGTAATTTTATTTCATTTTTCTAACGTACTCTAATTTAACCAAAAAACAGTAATTTATTTTTTTTTATACAGTAATTTGAAATTATAAATGTAACAACACTGTTTACAACTGCGGAGCTACAAATAACACAAAAACCCCATTTAATCTAAAGCACATATACATGTATAGTGAATGTTTTGGAGTGAATGCTGATACCTAGGATAGAAATAGGAGTAAGCGAGCAGTAAAAGTAAGCCGGAAGTTACAAGATTTGCAGATAACTCCAATCAAGTAATGAAGTGATGGTAAGGTCCAAATGAAACATGAAAAGTATGCACGAGATAATAGCCAACTGCAGATAAATTTTAATAAAAGATTTGGAAGGAATACTCTGAGGATATCACAAAGCCGCAGGGTATTCCTTTACCCATTTATCTTTTTATCCATATAAGTACAGAAGCGAATGTGTATTGTGACTTTATATAATTATGTTGGGTCGATATCCAATGCAGTTTTTGTAAGAAGTGGAAATTTATGTCGTCTTGCCTCAGACGTGAAGGATGTTGTCAAGTCAATTGGATTAGGTTAACCTATCTTAACCGTAAGATTAAGGAAAGAAAGAAAAGGAGGTGAATTATTGTAGTAGTATTTATAGACAAGTTATATTTTGTTATCATAGTTGTAAAGCGGAAGCGAATGCCAGAGAACGAGAGGCTTATGTTTTATCGACGGTGGTCTAAATAAAGAGCTCTTTAGGTTGGCTAGCTAGTTTGTTATTCGATAAAGTTTAGGTTTCTAGAGGTTTGCTGAATCTTTTTTTTGAAAACACGTTTTTATTGACTTGTTTTTATTTATATCTTGATGAGTATGATTTTATTTTTTTTTTATCTATAAATTTTGATTATATTTACTAATTTATTTCTAATATTAAGAATAAGTTTTTAATTACTTTATGTTTGTTTTTTTTATTTAATTTTTAATTTTACACCCCTTTTCCTTTTAATTTTTTTTTTTAAAGAAAGTCAAAGTTATTTTATAGTTTTTTTTTTTTAATAAAAACCTTTTATGATAGTTTTTTAGGAGACTATGAAAATTAAATCTAGAGGTTAATTTTCAAAGTCATGACTTAAGTTCATGTAAATTTCGTTATTTGAAGTTATATATAAACAGGTTAATGAACAAATGTGGTCATCACAACAACAATGTATAAAGAGACGGGCAAATCAGACGGCCGTTTCGGAATCCGCCACAATTCCTCATCAGTGATCTTAGTGGTAGTTCTTAATCTTTCAATATCCTATATAAGCTACTAATATTTGAAATCATAACCCAGAATTATGGATTTGATTCCAAATATCTTCACTGAATAGAGATATTGAAAGAAACTACCACTACCGTTCTATACACTTATGTTGTTGTTTTTTTTCCCATTGTAGCTAGTCTGCATAACAGTTCGTTATTTGAGACCTTTTATGTTATTATGAAACTGTTATTCGAAATCATTGAATACATAGAATTATGAAATCTTCGATGGACTGGTGAATCCACGCTTGAGATGGGTTGAGGATGGTGGCGTGAGTGAAGTGAATCCGACTGTATAGTAACATGGCTAGAAGGATATTCACGCCGGCACTTGAGGTAATGGTGAAAGAGGAAATGGCATGGTAGAGGTTATGGTGGGTTTTAGTAAGTAGATTTTTTTTTTGTTAGCCCCTCGATCTGTGCGACGGGTTGAGAACCTATACCCGTATATGTCCGTGGAGCTAGCTGAGGCAACTCGAACAGATACTTTAGCTGAAGGAGGCTGTAACAAATTTTCAAATTGTACTAAACTTGCAAATTACAATGAAAGGGAATCTGATTTTTCAATTTGTAACGTAACTTTAATTCTTTTGGATATAAAATGAAATGCAACCACGCGCTATAAATTTTCTGACAATCATTTTTCGACAACCATTTGTCATTAAGATTAAATAAATTTTAAAAATTTCGTTCATTTAAAGAGAGGAGAATACGGCTTAGGCTTAGCATACTTCTTTATTTTACTATGAATACGTGTATGTATTTAACTGTATAAAATTAATATGTTGAATTTCATAACGTTAACTAAATAAATCTTATAAACGCATTTATACCCGACTGGAAGATAATACAACAAATTTATTTAAAAACAACTTTATTTACTGAAAATAATTTTATATTGAAAAATATCTGCATTTAAAAGTATTTTTATTCCAACTAACCGTCATTCTTGTCTCCTTCTTTTCCTACAGTCTTTTTAGCTTTTGGTGGGTTTCTTGACTGCCTTTTACATAAACTTTGACATTGGTTGCGTTCAGTAGACACAACTGTTGGCCAACAGAGGAGAGCGCGTCTTCAGAAGGCGTAGTTGTGTGTTTTTGATCAGCACAACTGTTGGCATTTGGACGCCATTTTTTCCGCTCTTTCAAGCCAACATGTTGTTTCCCAAAAATTGGGCAGATGATGCAGCATGCCGATCAGGAGACACAGTTTAAAAACCACTTTTGGCAATTTACAAGCAACAGTTTAAGATTTTGTGTATCTTCTGAACGCGACCATTAAGAATTACTTTAGCTCGATAAAACCTCACTTAAACTTCACCATCCTAGTTATCCCTTAGCGTATCAAAATTAAACGTTTTTCAACTATGTATCAATTTTGTTTTAAAATCAACATAGTCCGTTTCATAGCAATTTCCCAAATTAAAAACCTATATTTCGAGAAATAACACAGTTTAAAAACCATGTAGGTACCCGGTGACCTTATCAGCCCGTTGAGGGTTAAAAGAATCGAAAAAGAAGTAGTACTGCCATATCAAACTTTTAATAAACTATATCAAGTTTATTATACAAACAATCCTAGCAAAATATAAAGTGGCAACTCTAAAGAAGTATTTAGTTTAATTTAAGAAATTCACATGAAATATGCGTAATAAACACCACCAAATCATATCATCGAGGCTTTAAAATATATAATTCCTTGTCTAATTTAATTAAGAATCAGGAATTTTTGTTAAAGTTTCAAAATTTGTTAAAAAATTATATAATAGAAAAATTTTAATGCTGTAATTATGGAAAATTTTTTAATAAATATTATTTTTATTATCTCTGAGAAGTAACTCCACAAAACGAGATTGTATTCCATATTGAGCAATCCCACTCCAAGAAGCCATTATCCATTTAAAGTTTAGCCTCTGTGTATAACTGGGCTAGTCTTAGCGTAGAAATCCGGAAGAAGCGATTTCCAACGATGTGCAATTGCCGCAGTAAAATACGTTCGAGTAAACATCATTGCGAAGGAGATTTGAAAATTCTAATGGAATTAAAAATTTTTAGTTTATTTGTATGTGCGTAAATTTCTTTTTAATAAAAATGGGCACAAATATCTGCAGAGCGGCAAAAATATCAGAAGTTTATCAAAATAATTCCATTTCTTTTTGGCAGAGTCACTGGCAAGCATATTTCGATGCCAATGATTTGACGTAAGCGGACAATATTTGACGTTTCTGCAAATTTGTGAAAGAAAACAAAAACAATGTAGAGCAGAGCGAGCAAATTGTTAGAAATGAAGTGCCTGCCATTTTGTTGGGAACGCCGACGTCACAAAGACAATTTTTCTGTTTTTTGACAGATACTACGTATTCTCAATTGGCATGCCAGCACTGGCAGGTGTGGAAGCAGTGTAAGACCCCTGTTTCACGCTGCAATACTTGTGTTACAGCTATTCGCAATTCTCTTTTGGAGTTGTTACGTATTTGCATGTGCAAACCACGTAGCAATACATCAGAATTTGACATTTAATTTCTGCATTTGCCTTATACTGTTTTTTTTTTGAGCAACATATTTTGTATATAATATTTTGTATTTAATACTTTTTACATTATTTTCAAACAATTGTTAATTAATTTTCACTCTCACAAGTCTTAAATTGCTAAAATCCGCACAAAATAACCGAGGTTTGTACAATTTTGTCTACTCCGATGACTTTTCACCTCCTCCACCTACAATCTCGACTTGAATGCAATTGATTGCACTAAGATTTATAGCGTGGAGCAAGGGTCTAACTAATCCAAAAAGCATCAGCGGTAGAAACGCCGCAACCGCAATTCTATGCCATTTTATACGATTGTGAGTTTTAATGTTTACAGTGATTAATCGTTGACCGCTCTACAGTCATGCGCTGCAATTGTGAGTAGACCATAAGGGTTAAGATCAGTCACAATTCTCTGCATATCTTAATATTTGACAATTTCATATTGTCAAGTATAACTAGAGGTGAATTTCATTTGATGGGCATGAAATGAGTTTAACTTTTGACATTTATAGTATTTCTCTTCGAGTTTCCAGCCTTTTTAGTATCGTTGGTGAAAAATTTACATCAATGGAAGAATAGAAGAAAAGGAAATTGTGTATTCTGTGCTTAGGTAAATTTAGAAATTAATTTTATAATATAAAACGATTTATTACAAATGACATAATAATGCAATAGTTATGAACTTGAATAAAAAAGTGCAAGTGCAGTGATGAACAAAAGCGAGAAAATTGTGAACGTCGACGAGAAAAAAATATTCTGCTCGAACGAAGAATGAAAAATCGAAAAAGTGTGTGCAAAAAGAACTAAGAAGCAAGCGAAGAAAACGAACGAACGAGTGAAAAATCCAATTGGATAAGAAAGAATCCACTACACACCGAGGGATACACCACACAAAGAAGAAAAGGCACTAAAAAACGCGAACAAAAGAGAACGGCAGAGAATTTCGTCATTGCCGTGGCCATCGGAGGAATTTTTTTTCGCTGTTCTCGTGTCGTTTCGTTTTTATTGTGGGTCGTTTTAGTGTGTGCCATTTCAATACAATTTTTCAATTGAGTTTTTTTTGTTGCATAAAAGAATAAATATCCCGAAAATGGTAAAATATAATTTAATGGATATTCCTGCATGATTGTGAGTGCGTTTGTATGTGAGAATGATTATCGTGTCGCGTTTTGCACTGCTAGTGTTGTCCTGAGTGGTGGCGGGACATCACCTGGGTGCTCCTCCATTGAACGTCGTCCGTTGTATCATTACCGTTATCGCTACTGTTACTCGCCTTGCCCGGAGCACCTCAATTCTATTTTTATTTATTTTTTAATTCGCGTAAATTGTGATTTGATCTCCAAAAAAAAAAAAAACATTTACTTCATTTTTTAGTGCAAAAAAAAATATATATATATAAATTCCTTATTCCACTTTCGCAGTCATCGGTTTGGTGTGATCTTGCCAGTTTTTCTTTTTCCGCGTACTTGCGTACTTATTTACACCTGTGCTCGTCACACAATCGCCTTTTACCCTTCCTTTTCAACACCTGATAATCTGACTCCCCATTGTAAAATTGTACTTAAAAATGCATTTATTTTTAATTTCTATAAGTTGAGTTGGTAATGTTTCTCCTTAAATATAAACTTGAACATTGTTAATTGTTAATTTAATTCTTGTCTTGGCTTTTTCGCCGTTTGCTTTAATCTCCACTTTCGTCACTCTACTCATGTCCATTAGCAGAGAATAACGTCATCGTCATCCAGTTAAAACGGCTAGAGTCGTCGTCGCTGCCGCAATTGTCGTTCGCAGGTTTTTTTTGTTTTCTATTGCCATTTATGAAAGATTCAGTTTATGTTTCGAAAATGTAATGTATATTTTTAGGGTTATAAAATGAAATTGCAGTATTGCATACAAAGCCGGACTGGTGAGTTGGTGTTGCACTAATTGTTTAAAATCGATTTTGCCTTAATATGTGATGATTTCATCTGCATTACTCCCCATCGATCGTTTGTAATGGAATCCGTGAAAAGAACTCTTGTTGACTATGGTATAAAGAGAAGGGAAGAGATTCTTCTGATTATGCGATAAAGTACAACTTTTTATTTTTCTCTTCAGAGCTTTTCTAATCTATTATGCTCAGTGCCAACTGTGACTATCACAGAAGTTATTACAGCCGAATAAAGTGAAAAATCTTCATAAAATATTACATTTATGTATTTTACAATATATAGATGTTCACTTCGTATTATTTTTGAGAAATAACATTGTTACAGAGGTTATGATAAATGGCTCTTCAAATTGTTTTTTTTTGTGTTTTCCCTAAAATTTATAATACATTTATAATTTTGTGACCATCTAGTAGGAGAATTGAGGTATTCTAATCCAGGATTGAGAGTTTTCCACAAAAACTAGTTCTTTCGACATATGATTTGCAATCCCCAGACCAAGTATGCGTTCTTTTACATAAATCTCTCTTCCTACTTCCATTTTTAGGAATTTTTTTTAAACAAATTTCCATACAGAACAAAGTGTGGGGAACTTAATGATTGCCATTCTTTCACAATATAGGCATCCTTTTACAAATGTAAGTCGTGGTGTAACATTTCAAGTCATTACATAGGTTCCGTTTGTGAAAATAAGTGCTTAGTTGGTTGGGCAGGTGAAGTCTTTTATTATCTAAATCTATACTGAGAGCAAGGACTTCTTCGTCACCATTTTCGTTATAACTGTGAGAATATGATATCTCCAGGGAAACCTCACTATTCCATCCAACTTTTTAAAAGATTTATTTCCTAAGAAATTCTAAATCGCGTAAAATCAAAAGTGGATACCAATAATTCAAGTAGATTTAGATGATATCATATGGTTATAATGCCACAAAACGGAATCTCAAACGTCACCTATATTACGCGGATGATTATGATAATAATTGTGATAATAATTATTTCTGTTAAGAAATTTTAAACAACATCAACTCATAACAGAGAAAAACTCCTAAGATTATAGTATGAATGCTTGTACATGTATGAGTAACTATGCCTCAGTACACGTTTTTCTGCGATGACGACGGTAGCAATAACGGCAACGACGACGATGACGGCTACAATGCGCACAGGCATACAGATGTAGTGACAAACTAACAAATAGCCGGACGAACGGCCAGAAAAGCATAGTGAGAGGCATACGCGTGAACATATATTTATGCATATATTTTTTTGCGAAAATTGTTCGCGCTGCTATTCGTTGCTTAGTGAACGCTATCACCGCCACTGTCACCGTCATCCATCGTTCACTTGTTCATCTCTCAACCTTTTTTTTTGCGTTATTGTTTTTAGTTACTCATGATTAGTCGCTAATTTGTGTTCGTTGGTGAATGTTGTACGTTGTTCACTAGTTTTTTTTTTATTCTTCAAACATTATTGCTGCTGTTGCTGCTGCTGTCATTTCGGTACGCGTTTCTATCCATTTTGAAGAAATTTTAGTGTTATTCTCCCTCGGTTGTAATTCCGTTATTACGGTTCGCAAAAGAGAAATTTTCTTTGTTTCATTTGTCAGTTTCGACTGGTGAGTGTTTTGTGCCCGCGTGTTGTTGTTAATCACGCGCACTGCGTGCTGGCTCTTTGTGTGCTCCGGGATCGTGGTTGTCTCTCGTTTTATCCGTTGTACCGTTCTTTTTCCGTGCCAACTTTTTTTTTTTTTTTTTTGCTATTTCGCTGCCCTCTTTGGTTAATTATTTCCTAATCGTGGAATTTTATGTTTATTTTTATACTTTAAATTTAGTTTAATTTAAATGTAATTGCTTGTGATTAAATAAATAATACTTTTGCAAAACTAAAAAAAAAATTTATGTATCAGTTAAAAAAAAATTTAAAAACAAATGTTTTTTTTTTACTTTTTATTTATTATCCTTAGCTCGTTTAACTACGAACACGACGAAGACGACGACCAACTTTGGAATTTTTAAACATAAAGCAAATTTAATGCAATAATTTGTTATAATTTTTATTACATTTTAAATAAAAATTAAAGTAAAAAAAATAAAAATAAAACAAGTATCCAAAAAATCATCAACCATAATAACTACGGCAACAACATCAACCATCAGAAGAAAATAAAATTAACCACCACCACAAATTATTAAAACACATTTTTCTAAAACAAGAAACATAAAATAATTGTGAGAATAATAATAAATATAATTATAATAATAATAATAAGCATAAAAGTACAAACCACGGATCAATACCAAAGATGGAGGCAAAATTCTTGGCAAGCGTTTTTTCATTCCTCTCGATATTTTTAGCGATGTATGCTCAAGCTGGTGAGTACTAATATGTTTTGCAAATTATATTTTATTATTATTTCGTACCTACTATTTTATGCTCTGTTTTTCGTTTTGATTTCATTTATTTTACTTTTCCCTACTTATTTATGTATTTACGTTTATTATGTTATTGTTAGTTTTATTTTGTGTATTTAATTTGTTTTACTTTTAGTAAGATTTTACTTTCAGTTTTAATATCACTTTCTTGAACAATTCAAAATATAAATACACACTAGGTACCTACCTACCTATCTACCTTTGATATATGAATTTATTATTTTTTCGTCGATATTATTTTTGTTTTTTGTTTTTTTTTTATGTACCATCTCTTGGTGTTTCCTTGATACTGTCTTTATATAATTTGAAAATGATTTCTAAATATAAGTACCTCTTCATGTTATAAATTTAATTGTGCCGGTGATTTTGAAAATGGAGATCAAGTTTATCATTTTGAAAAAATTTAAAAATATTTAACTCTCGTTACGGTAGCTTTGTAAATTGGGATAAAGTTTAACGGTTTAATTTAGATATGTCGTGTTCCCAAATTGCTAATTAAAGAACCGTAACAAATGTACATTTTCAAAATTATGAAAATTGATTACCTTTTTTATGAACTGTTTTATTTCGTTTTATAACTATCAAAAGAAAAGAACATTAAAATATTTAAGTTATTTTCGAAACAAAAAACGGAACAAAAAATCTGCAAAAAAATGTTTTTTGTTTTGTTTTTGATTTATATGAACTCATTGTTATTTTAGTTAATTTTAGTTTAAGTTTCTAATTTTTTTTTACTTTTCTTCTCCGTACAATCTACTCGATTATATTTATTTTTCTCACAATTTTGTTTTAAATTTCTTTGCAAATAATTTCAATGTTTACATTCGATTTTTGTATTTTTTTATTTTTATTTTTGTATTCTATTTTATTTATCATTCGTATCATAGGTATACCACCGATTTCATTTGAAGGTGTGTAATTTTATTTTATATTCTTTGGTATTTTTTGAGTTTAGTTTTATTTTTCAATGTGTTCTCCTCATATTCGACGAATATATAGGGGAATGTCGTCTAGGTTTGAACACTGTCTACGTTGAAACACCGAATTTTTCCGTTTTTTGACACTAGCGCCACCTACTTGTGTATGCAAAATTGTTTGTCGCGATGACAGCAAACTTTTCATATCACTTGGAGTTCAGAGCGAACAGTATACACGTGTCACAAAATCGGGTGTTCAAATATCGAAAAAAAACTAATTCACAGTGCCAAAGTGCATAAAATCAAATGAAAACATATAAACAACAAAGTAATTTTAATATGTGAAGAGTTATTTGGTGTTTGCATCACGGGGTTGTGATCTGCCACATGACGCATGTAGTCAAGGTCGGAGCACCGTTTTTATGCATCGAATGCGACAGAGGTGCATTTCAAATGTGCGATTATGACGACAAACTTTGTTATCTGCATTAATTTCAATTCGTTATAATTTTTTTTTTTTATTTGATAAAATAAAACATCAAATTTCGTTTAAAAATTCACACAGAGGGCTTTTTATTTCATTTGTTTTCCCCATTTTCAAGTGTATTTCCACCTTTTTCTTTAATTTTTCCTCTATATATCATTGATTTTCTACGGTATTCTGTCCGAGACTACAACTTTTTTTTTTCAAATGCCCTTAGCTCCTAAATTACTTATCCAAACGCTTTCTAATGTTCAAAAAATCATATCGGCCTAGAATGGATGTTATGGGCAAAATTCAAAAGATGTTCCAACCTAGAAGACATTCTCCTACATAAATATGGTTAGCACACATATGCATATTTATGTTTCTATTCAAGAATTAATGTTGCATTCTCTATACTTACTCGTGTCTTGTCATTTTAATATAACATAAAACGTTTTAGCGTTTTAAATTGAAAGACAAAAAAAAATCAATATTAGTAGATGTTACAAATAGTATTCAATGGATCAATTTCGATTCACATAGGGTCAGTATTGTAGCAGTACAGTGAGTCTAAATATTGAACTTTGCCTTTAAAGGCTAGTTAAGTAATCAGGTTCGTGAATTAACTTGACAAAATAACATCTTGCATTTGCCCTTTTTTTTTTTTTTTTTTTTTTTTTTTGTTTTTTTGTTTTTTTAAGTTTTAACGTTACTCCATTGGCTTTCCCAGGGGAAGTTTGCCCATTTCTGTTTCACACATTTGATATGCCACTATCAACTATTTTAGTTTATAAACTGAGGAAATTTTCTGTGGAAGTTCTAAAATATTTAGATTAAGATCTCGAAAAGCTTTAAACAAAAGTTGATCAAAATGTGTTGCTGTATTGCGAGGTAAACTGCCAAATTTCAAATGAGATAGTTTCAATATAAATAACACTATACAACACTGTTTTTTACCCATCTCCAAAACTGAGGGCTGAAATAACCAGTTCAAACTGATTTTCCCATTTTTTCAGCGTTTATGAAAGAACCGTAATTTCAACATTCTATACATTGAAATATGCAACATACATCTGTGACAGACACATTTCTTGAAATGAAAATAAGTTTATTTATACTCACCGAAAAGTAAAGGATACTGTAAATCTTGGTTTCAACACTATGTATATAATCACAAACATGCTCCTTTTAAATAAAAAAAAAAAAATCGCGTACCAGTTTTAACTGAGTCAATTGTGATTTTTTCTTGTTTTTTGGTTTAAATGCGAATAAAATTTAAAGTAGTAAAATTATAAATCTTATCTCTAATGCTTTAAAGTGCTTTAAAAATAAATAATTGTGAAATGAAAATTTATCTATTTAGTTAGTTGTAACAATTTTTAATTTTTTTATTCTCTACATAAGTTAGTGCTTTAAATCATGTTCGATCAACAATCTCGACGTAGTGTTACGTAACAATGATTGCTTTATAAAACTTTCTAAAGTGTTGTATTCAATCAGTAAGTGCTATAACAAAATCCAGCAATGATTCATAATTTCTGAGAATTTCGAAACAAGTAATCAAATTATTAAATATCTGGCTTACTTCATTATTTCTGTGGTGGAAAAGAATAGCAGTTTAAGTAGGCTTTAGGAAAACTGAAGTTTATTGCATATGTTTGATTATTGCATATATTGATTTAGTTAATTCCAAAGATTCCTTAAGAACTATTTTTAATGATTTATATTAGATAAATTAAGTTATTAATAATTACCTTTGTGAATAGTCTGCAAGAACTTTGCTTTATTGACTAAATAAATAAATGAAATGCAAAAATTATTCAAGAACTCTCAACATTTTGGTAGTTATTAGTGCTCTCGATACCCGTTTACCCGGGTTGTACCCGGGTATCCGAGGGTTTCGGGTATTACCCGGGTATCGTTATGCTCCAGGTCCCCGTGAAATTCCGGGTACCCGCATATTTCTGGGTACCCTTAAATTTTCGGGAACCCGCTCATTTTCGGGTAGCCGTTGCTAGTAGATTGATTGAAAAAATAATAAAATTAGGAAACTAAAAAATCTACCATATATAAATATATTTGTTGTACGGAGTAAAAACCTGAACGGAATCGAACAAAAGTAGTAAATAGTTGTAGACAAAGTATTAGTAGTAGTTGCACGAAAATAATCTGAAAATATGGGAGTCATATTTTATTTAGCAAGCATATTTAGAAAAGAATTGTATGTAGAAGCCAAGCAATTTTCGGGTACCCGATTTCAAGTATTACCCGTATTCGGGTACCCGAATTCAGGTATTACCCGCAAATTTTCGGGTACCCGTTGACCGAAGTGACCGGGTACCTGTGAGATCGGGTAATACCCGGATTTTCGGGTACCCGGGCATTTGTGTGTGCGGGTATTACCCGACGGGTATCAATAGCACTAGTAGTTATAGTTAAAAATATGCAATACGTTTTAATTTTTCTTTATGCGACGTAAGCTGTTCTTCCTTTTCGCCACAGATTTTAAGATACGTGTGTTCGTGTTACCTGCCTTAGTTAAATGAAACTCAATATAAGGTTAATGAGCAGTTAATAAAAATTAATAAAATGAAATGAGAAAGTTTTAAATAAAATAAAATTCAAAGTTCATTTGGTGAATTACACTTCAACGGTGTCAATGTTTAAATGTTTCTAATGATCTCCACAGCTCTTACCGCTCGTGTGCGTGTGCAATTTGTAGGGTATAAAATGAAAAACCTTAAAAACTTGGAGCGTTCGGCGTTGCCCGTGGATTTTCGGCAAGAACGACATTGTGTGTTTCATTTGCATTCAAATTTCAATTTTGGGAAATGGGTGCAAAAATTTAGATATAGAACGGTAAAGTAAGAATTCATATATTTTGAATTAAAATAAAACTGTAGTTGCAAGAATCGGTAGAGTAGAATTTGCACCGACTTTAGTTTTTTGTCTATTTTTAATTGTTGAAGCTCTTACGATTTCTGTCCCATTTCATATATTTTTGGAGATATCTACGAATGTGCTTCCCAAATTTTATGTTTCTAAATCCAGTGGTTAGGGCTTTGCCCCTGATGTGCAAATGAATCATTTATAATGTTTTGGCATAACTTTAAAAGAAATCTATCAAAAATGTGGTACAAACATATGCACTACTAAAAATCTAATAATATTAAAGCAGTTTCCTTGTTCTGGTACACAAATGAAAGTATGTGTGTGTATGTTTGTAAATCCACTACAACTTTTCATCAAGATCGCAAGAAATGATCAATTGCCGCAGACGCACAGACGCCCACACACAAACAAACAACAGATTAACAGACATATGGACAAAGAGACGGACATTGTCTAGTCGATTAAGAATTAAGAAAAAATCAAAAAACAAATTGGTTATATTAGATCTTAATATACAATACGTATATTGATGTACATAAATATAAATATGTTGTATACTTTTCTCTGTTTTTCTTTCAGACTATACTTATTTAACATATACCATGTTAACGAAATTATTTTTATAAAAAATTTCTTAACTATCAAAGATACTAACTGTTAAACAATAATACAAAGTCATCACTATCAAAGTATTGATGTTTTATTTTTAGTTGAAAACAGTTCGATAAACCCATATCCGAGAGCTTAAAGCTAACAAATTATTTCCTCAAAAATAATTCCAATTTTTGTATGTATGAGGTCGTTTTTAACCCTCGCGCACGACCTTAACCACATTTTTATTCTAAAGACTACAATATGTCAGCTGACTCAAAATTTGGGAAAATATAAAGCAACTAGATTTAAATAAAAATAATTTTTCCTATAATTAAAGATTGGGTCGTTGGTGGGATTTACGTACATAAAATTTGTTAATGTGGTAATCGGCTTTTTTACAAATTGCTACTATTCAAAAAAAGCGAAAACCGGTTTCTGAAAAGAGTCGAATAACCCTTTAACTTGAAGTACCAAATGTTGGGAATGATTTTGCCTTTGACAGAAATAGACTCTATCCACAACATAAATGATTGCTATTGAAATTTTCCATCTATTCCATTTTTTCCTCCATTCCATTTTTATCTTATCTTTGGGGCGCTTAACTTTTGTAAATTTATTTTCGTGACCTTCCTTTAGCATGTTCTCAAGGCTGTATACTTCATAGATTCCTGTGGAATGCATTATTTGTTGTGATTTCTGCATGTGTGTTGTTATTTGCAATTCTCTGACATTTGGCAATGAATATAAATACTTCGTTTACGATATTAATAATATTACCACAAACAATGCGTTTCTTGGCATTTTTGTAAAACAGTTTCCCTTTCGTTGTCATACTTTTCTAATTATGTATTTAGAATACCTCACCAGCGTGATTGTTCCCCTTTTTCTTTCGAGTGGCAGCTTCCTTCCCGCCACAGAGTGTAAATTCTTTTTTTCCCTCTCTGTATGATTAAGAATGTTTGTCGTTTATGAACTTTCATTATCATCGTACTCATCTAAATATAAAGTCGCCGACAAAAAAAACCTTGCATTTAAAATTATTTAAAAAATATTTTCTTTAGAAGTTTAGTAGTTTGAAAAAAAATTGTGAAAGAACTATAGTCCAAAGGCGGCTTGATGGGGGTAGAAGAAAGACGATCAGCTGAAAAAAAAACAACCTTTGATCCCAAGAAAAAAGAACCAAAACTATTTCCAAATTTAACTTGATTGAACCTGATGAAAACTCATCACTCACACTCAAATTCTCCTTATCAGTGTCAAAGCGTATAAATGACGTCACTAGGAAAAATGAGGGATATAATAAATGTGAACAATTTTATCGAGTTACAGGATCCAGACGACCTCGATAGTCTAGTGGGTAGCACACTAGATTTTCACCCGGGAGGTTGCGAGTTCTGAACCAACGTTAAACTGTAGGTCTAACCATCAACCGTTCTGGCCTAAGTGTGTCCCTGGATAGCCACTTAATCTAAACTAACCATAGAATCCAAATTTGCAATACTACTTTAAACTTATAGTAAAAATGCAGGAAAAAATGATTGCATTTGAATTAATGACTAACACAAACATTTCCATGGATATTATTACAGAATCAGAAGTTTTCGACTTTTAAAGAAAGAATTCTTAAAAAGTGTTTGAATGTGATTCTTTTTGACCACGACTATATGTTTAAATAGTAGTAAATGTTTTAAAATATTTGCAAAAAAATAAATATGTAAGTTTAGTCACAAACACAGTTGCCGTGCCAATGACGACGATGAATTTTTTTAGTATAAACATAAAATACTTTTAGAATATATCTAGTATGTGTATGTATGCCCGTCGTCGGTTTGTTGTTGTTGTCTGCTTTATTCACGGCTCTCATTATAAATACCTATATAGAATCTCAATACTTAGTATTTGCATACACTATGGTGCATAACTATAGTCGCACCTCAATTTCAAAACATTCACTGATTCTAAGAGGCTGCAGAATACATTCAATAAATTTGTATGAGAGAGCACTAGAAATAAGTCAATTCAAAATCAAAATTATTTTTGAGATATTTGCGGAAATTTTACTAAAATTCAATCTTTGTTTTTCTACTGATGCATAACTATAGCCTCATATCAATAATGTTATGAGCCTCCATAATTTTTACTTTTTAGCGCAAAAATCTGTATCAAGGTTCATCGAAAAGTTATCCAATAAACTGTGCATGACTTTTAGTTTTTGCCATACGATGTGCCGTCTATCGAGAAATATTCAAGCCACATTTTTTAGAAAGCTCTCAAATACTGAGACCAACCTCTTTAAACGCAGTCATTTTGAACTATTTGTTACCAAAACTTATAGTTAACATAGTTTTTTACTTCTCACTTTTGTGAGTGTGTGAAGTGTCCGTTAAAAAAATAGCATATCATCGTCTTCGGTTTTAATAACAGATGAATCCAAAGTTAATTATTTTCAGTTCCTCAAAAGTATTTGCTAAAAATGGAAACTCAAGCTGGAATTCGAAAAATCATTGGCCTGTTAGCCAAGTTTTGAAAAACTTTAATGACAATATAAACATTGATCGAAAGGTGGAATCTGGCAGACAATGTTGATCAGGAGACCTACATAGAGGTAAATGGGTTAATGCAGTTACTCTGAATCATTTGTCTGCAAAGTGAAAAAAAGTTCAGAAATTCTCAGATCGGAATGCTACGAAAAAATTTATGAAAGAAGTAGACCAAAAAAATTACAGGCAAACTTTGTAACAAAACTTCAATGTTGCGTTTGTGGATGTTGGATGATGAAACATATGTATTGGCGGACTTTTCACAGCTTCCATGCAACGACTTTTAAGTAGCAGATCAGCGGAGAAATGTGCCACAAAAGTACAGAACCCATTACTGATCAGCAATAATATCAATATTATGCCTATAGAGGCTAAACCGCCAAACTGCCCAGAGCTGAGGCCAATGGAACGTTATTGGGCTGTAATTAAGTAGAAACTGAAGGAGAAAAAAGTGTATCGAAGGACTTAAGGGAATTTAAGATTAAGTGGACTGCAGCTTCCAAAAATATTAATAAAAAACACCATAAAGGCCTTGATGGATTGAAATACTGAAAAAGTTCTAAAAACAATGAATTGCTTATTTTTTTTTGTAAAGATTTTAGATAAAGTGAAGTATAAAAAAATATTTGATTTTCATATGTTACAATTTTTTCGTGCGCACTCCTAAAAAAACGAATATTTTAATTTTAATGGTACATTCGCAAATATTTCTAAAATAATTCTATTTTTTAGTTCTTTTTCATAAAAATTTATTGAATTTATTCTACAATCTCTTAGAACCAGTAAGTATTTGGAAACATACATAGGTGCGGCTATAGTTATGCACTTAGTATATATAAATATACCCATATATGTTATCTATACTGCATACGTGTATATAGTAGAAATACAATATATTCGATGATATTGTGGTTAGCTTATAGAATCTTTGTTATTATTTTTGAAATTTTATTTCAATTCGCTCATTTTCGATGCCTTTCTTTGGTTGCGTTATTATTGTTGCAGGGGTTGCTGTTGTTGTTGCTGCTGCTGCCGCTTGTTGTATACTTGCATTTTACTCATTTATTATTTTTTGTATTTACAATGTACGTTCTATAATAAACTTTCTTTATTTCATTGATAAGTCATTGAATTTTTGTATTTCACACATTGTCTCTCTCTATCCTCATTTCTTTGTCATTTTTTTTCGTCTTTGTCTTACCAAGTTCATTTTTTTGCGTTTTCATTTGATTTCTGTGCCGAACACAAAGTTCACGAGTTATAAACAAATAAAAATAACTTTTGCTGTTGCCATTTTTCTTTCGCTTTTTGTTTTAATTGTAGTTGTTTTTATTAGTACATAGTATATTGCTTTATCAACTGGTTTGATAATTCTGCGTTGAACATTATACTCTGAAATATGTACATGAGCACAATATGTACAAAAATATTTATTTTTTTATTGTTATTGAATTGTATTTAAATATTCAATTTGAATCCAATTGAAAAATGTGCTTCAAAAATTAAACGGAGCAGCGCAATTTAAATAATATTCTTCCCTTATACATGCTCGTACTTACACTATAACAAGAAAGTCTGTACATAGTCTAGAATAAAGTATTAAATTAAGTAACATTTCGTGTTATTATTTTTTGGACGTCGAATCCAAACCTATTAAGACTAAAATGGAATATTTTTTGGCCAGCTCAATCTGAAGTTTAAAGCTAGTGCTTTCATAGCAATGCTGCAATTGTCTTGATTTGTTGCCGGCTTACCTTAAATTTTATTTATTCTCTTTTATTTTTAAGTATCAAAAATGTACAAATCTTATTTTAGTTAAAAACTACTAAAGTACAATATTGTTTCTAGGCTTCACAAGTATTAAAATTAAAAAAAAAAAAAGAAACACAAAATCAAAGCAAAAAAACGAACTCTCTAATAAGCATAGAAAACCTGCTTGCTTTTCAAACACCACTCATGTATTTTATTGAGTCTCAACCTTTGTCAGTGCAAAGCTTTAAAATTCCAAAAAAATTGGAAATAGATGTCACTAAGCAAATGCTTATGATTTTCCTATCTTATGATAACTGTAAAGAACATGAACTTCAAAATATTTAGTACTTTTTCACAGTTGATAGAGTTTGGGAGGTTTGGAGTTAATGCAAATAGTTTTTTTTTCATTACACATGATTTTATTTTGTATATAGACTTTTGTGCTGTAGTGTATGCATATTTTTTATATTATTGTTTTGATTACAAAACATGTGATTGCTTGTGTGTGTATGTGTAAATGTTTATTTAAATTTATTTTTACACATTAAATTGAAATTCTAATACGAAATTCGCTTATTCAATTTTATTTAAAACAGTATAAATTCGGATGTGAATTAAAAATTTGATTTTTCATTTAAGTTGTATCTTTTTTGGCTTTGCCCTGTTTGAAACTGTATAGAGTTTTCTAATTATAAAAAAAATATTAATTAATATTTCCCAAAAGCATGTTGACCATTGCTCTGAGTAGAGTGGATTTGTTTTAACTGGTAAATTAGTAGCAGATCACGAACGATCGTTATGGTTCCTCATCAGTGATCTTTGTGATAGTTCCCTCATTTTAATAATTTATTTAACTAAAAATATTGTAAAGTAAACGAGAATTACAAGACCACTACTGTTCTATATACTTTTTACCATTATTCTTTGATACTTTTATTTCAAATTGATCAGATTTTTTGACATCTAATATGAACATTTTGGTTTTTCGTAGAAGCAGGGGTTCTTCTTTTTTAATATTTTTAATTTGGAAATTTTTTTTTACATATTTCTTCCAATTTTTACAAGTTTCTTCAAAATTTGGCAGTTCACATTTCTGATTAATTATTTAAAATTAATAGGCTTTGAATGAACAATGATAGATTCTTTCTCCTTTGAATATTTACAGCAACGACAATAGGTGTTTTACGGGAACACCATATTGGCGGCTTGCCCACCTATTGTAATAGCTTGTTTTAAGAGTTAGACTCGACCGTTCTTGGAACGTAAATAAAAATTGCTAATATTTATTTCTAATAATAAATGGAACCGAGCTGGTTAACTTTAAGTATAATCGATAATTTTTATCATTGAATTTTTAACGTTCTTTTATAGTCAATATTACCTATAGTTAATAATATTCATTCAAGACATTCCCATCATAAATATCAAAATCGAATATTTTGCAATAAATAAATATAAACAAGAATTACCTAACTTTAAATGTTGAATGTCTAAAAAAGGTAATAATTTCTCGTAAACAACATCAACTTTTCTTAAAAAATTTTATAAGCAAACATGTAAAAACAAACATTTCTGCTATATATACATACATAGCTTACACTGTGCGACAAATTTCAACGTCATTTCTTGGGCATGAAGTTTTTGAAGTTTCATACACAATATTTTTCTGGGTTAATGAAATTAAGTTCATTTTTGTTATGCTGAGTTTTCAGTACTTCATAAGAAAGTATTTTATTTGTTAAGCTGAAATTGAAGAGTCGACGAAGGGAAGTGCCAAAAAACTCCGAAAATCAAACCTCAACGGAATTGAATCTTTTTTTTGCATGTTTTAAGTAAATACTAATGTTTTTTAATAAAATCTTGAAATTATTGTAAATCGTGTACTATATATTTTTAAACCCATTTTGTGTTTGTCTCGATTTCATTTCCCAAACGTTATATGACAAAAAAAATTATAACTAATTAAAACATATTAAAATAAATACATAAGATTTGTAAAAACATATGTCGATGATCGTACGTTGGCCCTCGTAAGTAGTTTTTCACAACTTTTGGAAGAGACGGCAAACATGTTTTTGGAATTAGTTTTCAGTTGATTTTTAATTTGTTAATTTTAATATTAATTGGTTTGGAACCTTCCTTTTTAAGTTAGAAAAAAATTTCAATTGGAGTAAATTCTGGGGCATTTAACGGGTTTAGTTCTTCGGCACATATTTATTTCCACAGCGTTGGGTTTTATGTTGGCGTAATGTGAAGCGCCATGTTTGAGCAAAAAATTAGTTTGTCCTATTGGTGATGCTTATCTCCCGTTGACATACATAAATTTTTTTAAACCCCATTTCATTAAAATGGTGGAAAACTTTGCCGTTGGAAACTAATTATTTTTAGACAAACTTAAAAGTATTTTGTAAATAATTAATAAATACGACCGATACTTTGACAATTCAAAGTTTTTGAAAACAGTTGCACCTTGTTTTGCACTGCATATTCGGTAATTAATGATTTTTTGAGTACTGCGGCATTGCAGCATTAACGAACTGACCCGATATTTAATATCTAGTTGTACAAGTCAATCAAATCATATAATAAAATGAAATACATAAACATTTGAGTTAATGTACAGCACAGCTGATGTGGCATTTGTTATACTCGTAGACTGGAATTTTACTTGACGTGATCACTATTGGAACGTGTATGAAAAGCATGCGTAAAAATGTATATGTACATCGTAACCTAAACCCATTAACTATCAACGTTACTAATAAGTAACGGCGAATAATTCTATTTTATTCTGCAGAAATGTTTTAGGATAAATTTAGCGATCGTTTTATAACATATTGGGTTTTAAAGCCGTCCTTGTTTTTCTTGTTCTAGAAGAATCAAATTGGATATTGGTCAAAATAATTTTCTAGTTATATACAATAAAAGTTGGGCCAATTGAAGGTTTCATCGCATGGATCGATAAACTACAAAAACTTTTCTGTCTCTCCATTTAATTTTAGGAACTATGCAGATTTTTCCAAGTCCATTCATTGAAGCGATGTCCACAGGGATATTGTACTCGATTTTAACCCAAATCGATTTAAGGTGCCTATGGCACCTTGTCGCTGTGCCGTTCCTGCGCTAGGTTGAAAACAAATTTTATTCTCAATTGGTTAATGTACATAGAACTTTTGGGTATCGAATGAAAGAGAATAAAATTCTGCATCACTAGCAAAAATCATTATCCTAGCTGCCTTAGTATCTTTGTTATGACCTGTCAAAGTCACGGTATTTTTTTTTTTGTTGGTTGCATGCAATCGCAAAACGAAATTTTTCAGTGCCTTGAAGTGCAATTTTGAAAAAATAATTTTTCGATGATGGAGCCTTCAACTTCAGGTATTTCAAGTAATAATGGTATACGTTTTTTTTTTTTTTTTTTATTAAATTCTTTGAATTATTTTAATAATTTATTTCAAATTATGTCTAAAAATTGAGGATTTTCTTCCATATATGTGGTGTTAAAGTTGTTTCTTTCGTGAATCCTCGTTATGTTTTTATTATCTACCTTTGAAGCAGACTATCATCAATTGGTGTGCAAAATTTTGAAGTGCCTTTTTTACCCCTGAGGAAAATAAACAAGTTTTTCTAAGTGAATTCCAGTTTTGATTTCCAAATTTGGCCATTTTATGTTGTTATTGCTAATGTTAAGAATTTCACGTTCTGCTTCGTTTTTTATCTTTTGCTTTCAACTTTATTGTTATGTATTTAAAACTGTAATTTTTTCTCTAAAATAGGTGTTCTCATATCTATTACACAAGAAGTGCTTCTATATCTTTCCAAATAACTTACATATTCACTTATGTGGCAAGTGGGCGTGGTTACCGTTTTATATGCTAATACAAAGAAGTGTGTCGAATTGTATTCAATTTAGTTCAGTATTTTGCCTGATATCACGCTTTGAAAATTTCACTTGTATGTTGAATGGGCGTGGTTTTCACCCATTTTACACAGGAAACATCTCGGGACGCTAAGAATTCGATTTTGTATAAAAAATAATTTTGGCCAGCTTTTGCTGTCAAATACTCCATAGTGCGTTGATTGGACTAATACTCTTGCATATCTTCATATGGAGGACTCAATTAGTGGTTTGTGATTTAGCTTCCAATATTATTGTCCGAGTGGAATGGCCTTGTCTTTAATTTTGATTCTTTCTTCCTGCGTTTTTGGGTTCAATATTAGAATCGAGATTTAAAACATAAAAAAGCATGTCTATATCATCAGTAATTCTAATAGCCAAATCATTTTTTTTTTCGCAGAGTGTTTTGATAGTCTCCAGCGCTTTACTACTCAAAGGTAACCTGGTACATTGGTTCCTACTCCTTCTATGAACTCGGTTTAACCTCTTTCAAATCAATAATTGGATATGATTATGTTCTAGGGTTCATTAGGATAGCAAAACGTTTTTTATCACATTTCAGGGTACACAGAAGAAGAGCACAGCACTATTAAATAATAACAATAAAGTTGGTCGGTAATGAATTAATTTTGAAACTTCAAAACTGTGTGTTTTCATTATGTCGAGGTGTCAATATAAACCCATAAATTGTAGCGCCTTTATTAATAGAGGCAACGATATTTATCCATTGATTCCTGCAAATGTTGCAATTTATTACTCTATAATCGCGTGCTACCTCATCTCAATTGTTGGAAATTATCATATTTAGTTCGCATCTTTTTAAATACATTTATTTTAAAAGAAGTTAATATAAATAATAGGTATGTACTATATATATTTAATAAAATCACAACTCACGCAAGTGTTAATTACTTTTTTGTTGTTAAATAGTTTATCTATGAGCACTAGCGAATCCTAAGGGGGTGGGAGGGTGAATAAGCCCTGCCCCCTTATGGATGAAAATCTCATACATTGTGATCGTTGATCGTGAATTAAAAAAAACTTTAAAAGAGGCGAAAAAATTAAAAGCCCTCTTAGGAAAAGTCTGGATCCGCTAGTGACCGTGAGTATCTATAAAATTGTATTAATGCATTGTATCTTATATGTGTGTCTGAGTTTTATAAAATGCGCCTGCTGCTGCTGTTGATGTTTGTTGATTTTTGATGAGGTTGTGTTGCTAATAATAATGTAAACAAATAATTTTTACTGCAGCATTAACAAATAGTGTTGTTGTTATTACTGACAAATGCTGCTGCTACTCTATTTTATTATTTTCAGTTTATTTTTTGTTGTTTTTTGTTTTAGTTTCTTACTAAAATGTTTGCTTGCTTATACAAATATTTATTTGCTACTGATTCGTTCACAATTTAGTTTTTTTTTTGATAGTTTTGTTAGTTTTCTTTATCGGGCAGAATAATAAGCTGTCCACATGTTTTTATGAAATAAATACTAGTGAAAAGTATAAATGCAAATTATTAAAACATTTATAAAAATATTATAGTAGGGATCAATCTTACGCTAGCACTGAATGATATCAATACTGACTTGACTGGCACATCTTAAGAGTTGTATGCCATGCGTCCTTATTGTCTCTAAGGGCTGAATTCACTACTGATATTTACTATATATATATAAAAGTATCTTATACCATGAGTGTGTATATACAAAAGTTATTAGATAAACTCTTGTTAACTAAAGACTTGTTGGTACAATATTAGTTACAGATTTGCAAAACAAATTTCAGGTCAAGTTCTTGTATTTTTTTTTCTAGATAGGCTCCATCCAGTGGAGCATAGCATCTAAGGTAATGCTTAAGTGTTCGGTTTTGGTTCGGTAGGGTTGGTGCAGGGTATTTTGACGACGTCCATATTTAACGTTTTGTAAAAAATCTTCGGAGTAAAATCAACATTCATCGGCCTACTGTTCTTTAGCCTGTTCCGCAATTTGCGTGCCCAACCGGATCAACAATAATATGTAAATGATGTATGGCCACTTCCACCATATCTGCTATCACTAGCTGTGCAAATATCACAGTTATGCGGTTGTTAGGTTGGATTGGTTCTGAGAAAGGTGCGTACTCATGTTCGGAAAAATCTGTCTACGAGATAGGCGGCAATGATTCCACAACACTAGCCTTTGTTTTTTGCTTCGGAAACCCATTTTATAAAATGTTTTTATGAAAATTAATCTAATGTACAATACGCTTAGATCGCGAGATATCTAACCCTCCGAAGAAATATAACCAATATAAATAAAGTGTATTCGAGTCACGCTTTTCCACGCAGTAAGATTTCTCGATCAATTTTACTTTGTCTGGCAATCGCGTCGCGAAAAACTTTTTGTAAACAGTTTATTGAATAAAGACAACTTTATTGACAAATAAGAAAAAAGGAAATGTCAATGATGGAACCACTTGCCGTTTCGTTATCTGTTCTCTCTCGCCTATAAGAAAACTTGCCGTGTTGCCATGTGGAAAAGGGAACTAAGAAGAAAAATTACAGTAGCAAAGGCAAAAACAATGGAATTTGTATAAACAACAGGGATGCAGGTTTCTTTTGTTCGTCTACGATAATTATCGTATATGCGTGACAAAAGAAATAAAGCTACTGTTTCGGCATTGCAGTGATTGCATTCAAGATACATCCACTTTCCAGTATACAGAAGCTTGTTTTACTCTAAAGGCTAAATTAATTAGATGTACTAATGTAACTATATTATTTCTTAATAAATGCCCTATGACCCCTTCTGTGATAAACTTAAAGTCTAGTGAGTTTTTTCGATTGAGGGTTTTCTTAAGATGCTTAGTAAACAGCTTCGTTTTTTGCAAATTGTAGCCCAAGCTCATATAGAGTCACTAGATTTAATTGGAGCATTGTATTTTGTTAGTCAGTTCATGATTTTTCTGCCGCTTTGCACAGCGATAAGCCAGACCGTTTGTCAGCTGTTAGTCTAATCAAGAAGCAATTAAAAGAATCGTTTTTTAACTATTTCATTGCAATCTTTAACTGATAGTTAAATTTATAGAGCTACCAGTTTGCTGTATCAAGAGTGAGAATGAGTGGAGTCAGATCAGGTCTGTTGGGTGTTGTGTACAGCGAAAGAGTCTTGTTAGCGATTCTTCATTCTGCATTCATTAAATACATTGAATAAATTTTAGTCCTACGCCATCTAGCTGTGAATACACTAAACCTGAAATACATTGTTCATAAAATAAATTCAATTAGATAACGTTAATCTTCAATTCAAACTTAGCAATGTGTTAAGAAAGAAACCTTATCAGGGTTTCCTGCTTGTCAAAAACAATTAACGCGCTTGAATGGAACACAAAATTACTGCATTGCGCTTAAACTCTGTCTACTTCATTTTGTTTGCCAGTTGCTTTAATGTGAAATCACCTTGTAATGATTGTGATACGAATACATATGAATATTTGTACGTATGTATGTATGTGTGTAAGTGAGTGAGTTCTTTTGCATGAGTCTAAGTAAGAGACCATAGATATCAGCAGCAATTAACTCCACATTTACACAGTACGATACGATGGTGGGGTGGTATGGGTATATCGAAATAATCTTATCTGTGATCACTGATGATGGTTGCCTCACAGTACTCTTCATATTCCGTGCACTCTACGCCACTCCTCTCAACAGTTCTTATCGCTTTTTATTTTTTAAGTGTTTTTCAAACTAAAATATCTTATTGCTGCGTTGCTGATAACATTTATTTATTATGATATACATATGGATGTACATAGGCACTTAAATGAATGTGGTCCGTAGAGGAGGAGGCCAAGAAAGACAAATTTCTGAGTATTCTGTGTATTCAGTCGACAGGCTCATTAAAATTACATATTTACAAATTTCAATTTTGTCTGTCTGTCCGCATATTTTGCAGGCTAAAATACACTTATCGTCATCCGTCTTCTGCCTCTTTTGGATGCATGTCCATCGGCGTCATAATCAGCAATAGCTACAACAATAAAAACAACAAGATCTGTACATTTTATCCATAAACAAACACTAAAAATTTATATTTAAACATATTTTTATTGGTTTTGTTGTTTTCGTTTGGCTCCAATTTTTTTCTTTCTACTTTAAGTTTATTACTGATTGCTTGCTTAAATAGTTTTTGTCGCATTCTAGTACTGATAATTTAATAAAATTTATGACACTATTATAATTTAGAACCCGCACACAACTCACGATTATTTGTGAAAAATAGCAATAACAAGTGCAAATACTGCCACAACAACAAAACCAACAAAATATGTAATTATATTTTGTAGTCATGTGGATCATGTGCAACCGAATAAACAGTTGAGTTTTTTTTTAATTAAATATATATTTGATGTGAAAAAATTATATAAATATTTAGAAGACTGTAGTTTATTTTTGAAGTAATTTTTCCTTAATTTGGCCTTAAAAACTACTGAATTCCTATGAATTACGGAGTGAGACTTCATGAGATGAATAAGCAAACGTGACTCAATTTTTGAAGTGAATACTTATTCGGCTCGGGTTGAATTAAGGGGGTCGTCTTATGTGACAGCTGTTGTTTAATGCTTTTTTGAGAATTTTTCGTGACGAACAATGAAAATATACTAGTTCTTTATTTTTATCATATATTTATTAAAATTTGAAGAATCATTTAAAATTTGTATCCCGCTAAAATATACAGTTAAATCAACTATACTTCTCTAATGCTTATCTACTTATGTGAAATCAAAAATTGAAATAGCATTTTGTGGCTAGCCGGAATCAGAATTAAGCCAAAGTATTGAAAATTCATTTTTTGCCAGAGTTTTGAACAATTTCAACTTCAGAAATGAAAAATATGACAGATATGGTTTGGGCCATTGTGAAATTAATAAAGTGAAATGAATAGAAGTGACGCCCTCTTTTTTGTTCACTGGCGTCTGCCAAATTTGAAAATTATTCTCTTACTTCTTCCAAAACATTTGAATTTCAGAAGTAAATATAAAAAAGTATTAACCCATTGGTACTAGCACAATATATAAATAAAATAGATAAATTTGAAAAGCCAGACAAATATTTAGACATTGATAAACTAGATCTTCGAAGGCGTTTGTAACAACCATGTGCATAATGTGCACCAATGATTTAACTCAAAACTTAAAGTTTTTTTTTGTTATGTATGCCATTCAAGTAAGAAATCTGCCTCTCCGAAATTTAAATAAAATTCTTTTGAAATCGGTAAAACTATTTAGAATATAAAGAAGACATTTTTGAAGAAGATCATTTTAAAAGTATTGTATTTTGTTTAATTAAATACTTTATAGAACCACACTCTACAAAAATGTATTCACTTTTGTCGTGTATGACACAGCCAGTATTTTTATTCAATAATTTCAATCAGAAATCGATTGTTAACCCTTGGGAATAACTTCATCACATCTAAATGAAGGAATATAAGCTAAACTTGACTTTTGAGCTGTTCGGCTTGAACCCTTTTTTAAATTCTTAATAGAAATAATAAAAGAGAAAGGAATGTTTAGTAAAACCCTAATTTTTTTAAAGAAATAGGTAACTGCGCTTTAAATATCGTTTTTTTTTTTTTTTGTTATTATAGAAGAAATTCTTTGCTTCTTTTTTTCCATAATTTTTTTTTTCCAATTTTCAAATCCTTTTTTTACGTTTTCTTGCTATTTACAGCTGATTTTCAAAGCGCTTCGAAAATGTACGTTCGTTTATGCACATTTTGAAACCAACTTGAAATTTAATGCCGATCTAAAAAGAGTCGTTTGAGGTAGTGTGACATAAATTAGTAATTGTCTTATGGGAATTCCCAAATCTGGTCATACCGAGAACAAATATTGATTACAAGGAGTGAGATCGAAAAAATCTTAACATAAATAAAATTCAATAATTTTTAAACGGTTGATCGTAGAGTTGGTTTTGATTTTTTTTTTTATTTAATTGATAATATTTTATAGTTCTAATCACTATTTATGAACTCGTGCCCTTTTTGTAAGCCTTCCATTAGAGTTTTGATAGTTGTTTCAGACACCTTTTTGGAACAGTTTGCCCATCTCCTTTTAAAATCTTCGATATTTTGGAACACCTTTTTTGTGCTCTTTAAGTTTCTTTTCAAAAGAGCCCAATGTCTCTCCATTGGTCTTAGCTCCGGACAATTTGGAGGATTGGCCTCTCTTGGTACAAAAACTATGTTATTACTTTGGTACCACTCCAGAGCTTTCTTGCGGTAGTGACATGATGCCAAATCGGGCCAAAAATATGTGGACACATTGTGCTCTCTTATGAAAGGAAGAAGTCTTTTTTTCAAACATTCTTTGATGTATATTTCGGTATTTATAGAGACTACTGTAACAAATGACTTGCTTCTTTTGCCGCAACTGCATATAGCTTGCCATACCAGGAATTTTTTAGGAAATTTTGTCTGCTTTTGGATTCTGAATTGTTCTTCGACATTTCCTCGAGCATTAGCAACATAAAAATTTTGACCCGGAAGCTGCGTAAAATCTGCCAGTACATACATTTCGTCGTCCATTATACAACATGAATATTTTTGTATGAAATTCGATTTTAATTTCCGAGCCCTACTTTTGGTGTCTAAATTTTTTGCAGCATTCCTGTCTGGAACTTTTTGGACTTTGTATGTTTTCAAACCTGCATTGGCTTTAACTTTTCGACCGAATAGTCAGAGCACTGGGCTAACCGGGCAGCTTTTCTACCAGATGTGTTTGGAGATCTTTTCAATATGCTTTCCATTTTCTTGGCTTTCCCAATATCATGTGGTCCTTGTTTTCGTCCCGAACCAGGTTTCCTATCGATGGTCAAATTCTCCTGAAACTGTTTGACGGCAGACCTTCAATTCTTTGGCCAATTATCTGTGGGACCAATTTGGATTTTTTTGGAAATTTTTAATAATTTTAAGACGTACTTCTTTTTCTTCACTCATTTTGATCAAACTCACAATAAATCAAAATTTTTTCAAAGATAACTAGATCCAAGAAAATTTTACACCCAAAAAAAAATATTAGGTAAAACGTGTGTTAAGATTTTTTCAATCTCACTTCCTTCCTTATCTTCTTTATCGGCATCTCCAAAAAGAAAAGAAGAGAATATTTGAGATTATTGATATTTTGTTTATAGTTTTTATTGTTACAGATGATTGTGCTAGTAATTTTCCTCAGCTGGATTTTCTGTTTCTTCTTGAAAACTAGAGTTTCGTTATAAAACTTTCAACTTTTCAACTTCTTTTCTATTTCGTTTATTGCTGAATAATTGTTTGAGAAAATGCAATCGTGGCCAGATCGCAATATACGCTGAAGCATTGATTTATTTCGAAAGCAATTCAACAGCAATTGACTGAGTGAATAAATTCCATTTCAATCAAAATGGCATGGAAATTTATTGCTTTCGTAAATATGTTTATGGAATAACCCGATAATCATAAAATTTTCGATCATAACTCAGTCAAATCAATATTTCATTCGATACTTATAATAGAAATTTTAGTTTTTGTTCCTTCTGACAACTCAATGATTTAATTAAGCATCTTATAATTAAGAATTTTATAAGAATATACTTTTTCTTCATTCTTATTTTGTTTATAATACATTATCATTATGATCATATCGCATTATTTCTATTATCAATTTATTTTTATTATAACATTTTCAATATTCTTAATAATGCACACGTTCACGTTTATTTATTTTTCTTATGGAAATTATTTTAATCTAAATAATATGTAAAGAAATTTTTGTTTGTTTATCACATTCTCAATGGGCAAAGCATTATTGATACATTCAACTTGGAGCTGAAATCAAATAAATAAGAATAATATAAATTAACTACTATATAATTTTATTTATTAAATTACAATCTAAAAGGGAAACACAATTAAATTTTAATGATTACAAAACAAACATACATAATTTTATTTATTTTCTTATGTGTTTTTTTTTCACATTTTTCCATTTATTTAATTGTTTAATTTTTTAGTTAAAACTTTGATTTTTTTGTCGCTTTTTCTTTCCTGAAATTGAAATATTTGCAAAGTTACTAGCCTAAAACAAACTAAACCAGCCTAAATATCTCAATTAAAATGTTTAATTCAATGCAAACAAAATGGTGTGGATTCGAAAACAATAAATAATAATAAATAAACAAAAATTATCGTCAAACTCCACATTACTGCAAACTTTCCTCGTTCAAAAACAACCAATGACAACTAACGACATCATCATCATCATCAACAACAACATAAACATATTACTAATAATAAAAACAACAACAACATATAAAAAAATTCAATGATGACATTGAAGATGATTTAAGAGATTTTGTTTTTGAGACAACAATTTACTATGGCGACTCAAACGTCAATATTGGTGAGCCATTTTCGATAACATGCATTATACCATTAGGCGATGCCATACATTGGCTCAAAGATGGTGAACCCATCACACGTCATAATTTACGTCATGGACGCGATGAGCATTCGTATACATTATCGGAGAGCGCTATTGAGGGTGAGTATATTCAGACGAAAAGTAGTAGCGGATGGATATCTAGGCTAGGAAGGATATCTAGATAAATAAAAAGAGTCCTGCAGTACTTCGGAGAAAATAATACTAATAATATAAAGTTTTTTGCTTATCTTCAAATCAATTTGTGTAACTCTCGTTTGAAAAATATTAACGTCAAGTTTCTCATAACTGTTGAGCGATTAAGGGACTCTTGTTTTTTTTTACTATATCTTCATGAATTTCAAAGTTAAAGTTAGTTAATAGTAACGTAGATGATAGCCTTTCCCATTCGGATCTTCCATCTCCTCCTCACTTGTCTTCCTTCCATCCCGTTCCATTCCATCCGATTCCACTTTTGCAACGTTTTCACTTAAACTGTAATTTCTTATCAAGGTGAGAAACATAAAATTGAAGCGCATATATCTGTGCGGCACGCTCTTAAAGTACATGAAGGAAAATATCAATGTAATACTAGGCACACCAATTATTACATGTTGCACGTTCGTAGTCCCATTGAAGTATCTAAGCCGCAGACTAAGTCACCTTTTATAATCACTTCGAATGATAATCATTTGTCGACTGAATCTATGTACGAAACAATACATGATCTGACGCCCAGCTCAGCTGATGATATCTTTACCCGGATATGGGAGCCCGAAAAAGTGTCACAATCCTCACTGCCAACACAATCTGCTACAACAACAACTCATCGGCGACAACATCATCACCATCATCAATTACAGCAGCAGCAGCAGCAACAACAAAAAGAAAACGAAGCAAGAAATTACGAGCAGCACAAGTTCATCTATATAAATTCTACAAACTTGGATGGAAATCCAATACGTTCACCATCTTCATCGTCATCGTCGTCGACCGGTGATAGTAGCAATGAAAATGTTGAATTGATTAATCTTGAATATATGCCACCGACACCGATGCCCGGAAGATCTACAACAAAACAATATCCACCAATGCCAGATTTTCCACCACCTCGCACTAGTACACTATCAACAACAGCTATTCCACCTCCTCCACCACCACCACAATATTATACACCTGCACATCATGGAGATCAGCAGCATCATTATCATGGATTTACTGCCAATACAGCTGCAACTGCACATGAACCACGCTATCCGCCTCTTCAAACAATGCAAACTACATACCAGACTGTAATGTATCCAACTCAAACATCACTTACACCTTTTCAGCAGCAATTTAATCAAATACAAACGTATCCACCACATCAACAACAGCCACAGCAGCATGTCACAGTTACATCAGCAGCTTCTCCGTTTTCGCCAACAACAACTTTCTCTGCGACATCGCATTCCGCTAAGACGAATATGCCAATTAGAAAGGGTGAGCCTTAAGTTTTTTTTTAGCTTATATCGCTAAAAAATAAAAGAAAAAGAAAAGCAAACTTAAATACCCCAACGCATCAACGCATCAATTTCAGCCTTCACTCACCACAACTACCACCAAAACCACCAATCAGCCATACTCTCAGAGTCCATGGATTTAAATTTGAAGTTATTTTCTTCTTCTTCATTTTTGTACATTTCTGTTATTTAAATCTAAAGTTTTTTTACAATTCTTATGAGTGCCTACAGTTTTTTCCTCTACTTTTGTATAATTTTATTAACAACCTTACAAACTATGCTTGTGCCTTTTTATTACATTTTTTTTTATACAACTCTAGTATTTTTTTTTAACTTTAATACTGTATTATTATTACTATTCTTATTCTTATACATGCAACTGCATTATACCTAACACTATTTTCTTTCGATATCATTTTTTTTTTTAGTAATAATCTTTTAGGTGTAGAATGGGCTTCATAGAAAGAATAAATAAATTTTTTTTTTGTTTATTGTTTTATGATTCAATTGATGAAACTAGCCAACACGAAATTTGTTTCAAGAGCCTTCAATATAATTTTGATATAATATTAGGGTGCAGATTACGATGGTTCTCAGTTTTTCGGTATTCCGAATGGTTTTTGAGATATCTGCATAAAAATTTTTTGGAAATAAAATACCATTTTTTTTTAAATTAAAATCTAAGCAAAATTTACGTCGTTTAACTCATTATAAACCAGGTCAATTAATTCGAAAAAAGTGATAAAGTTTAAAAAAAGTGAATATTTTAGATTGTTTTTCTAAAATTAAGAAAACAAATTACATAAAAAAATTTCTGGGGTAATATTAAATGGGCATGTAATAACTTATCCCATATCTCATTTACTCGTCGTTTCCATCTGTACATTTATTAGTGTAACTACAATTTTATTCCAGAAGATCCAGAAGTGGTACCATATCATATTATGTATCAATTTAAAGAGCTTGACGAGTAGGTTAGGCAAAAATTATCAGATATAAAATCGGTTAAGCCAACTCCAAAATAAAGCATTGCATTCATCGTTGAAAAATCATTGCTTAAGCGGGAGTAAATAATAAATAAGAGAAAGAGAGAAGACATGAGTAACGGCATCTCTCAGAATTATCTAACGAATTATCTGCATACACAAATAACAAAACAAACACCAACGAGTAGTTTGGTTCTCTTTTGATATTTGTTTTTCATAAAGAAATTTCTTCCGCAAAAAACTAGACCCAGTTACTGGGGCTTTACCGACTAGATAATTTTAATACGTATACAAAAACACTCACAATATTTATACAAAAGGAACTTGTTTCTTTTCAATTAAAATAATTTATTATGAGCCAAACTGCGTAATTTTGTTTTTGTAAAAAAGTTTAAAATTCTACCAAAACTCCTTTGCGGCTGGCTGTTTTAAAAATACTTCGTGAAAGTAGCATTAAGAACAGCCTTCGCTAGTTGTATATGTGCCTTATGCAAGATAAGTTTCAATTTGCTGAGTGATGTATGCAACCATAAAGCAAATAAAGTGGTTAGAATAGACTTTAGACATTGAGGTCCCAAATGATACTATCGATCAGAGATGTTTTTTATTGATGATACAAAAACCTTGCATCTTCGGACGTGAAAAATGAAAAAAAAAAAATGCGGCGCCTCCAGATATTGCATAGACCAATATAACTGAAAATTGGCAAAAGCGACACTTGACGATACGTTGATGCTCTTTTCTCAAATATATTCGGGGCTTTGTCACGTACTAAGTATTGTATTTTCCTAATTTGAAAGAGCTAGGAATCTGATGTATTCGTAAATCATCACGTGAATGGGATTATTCTTAATTTGCCGGAATAAAAATCAACTACAAGAAAAACAAAATTTCAAAACTCTAAAACTAAATTCAATCTAAAATATGTAGATCAGATGTTCTTTTCATACCATTAGAGACAATTTTTTAAAAATCAATAGATACATTGAAAAAAAAAAAACTTGAACTTCTCCTCTCATAATATAATATAACCTAAGTTTAGCTAAATAATTTCCTTTACTTTTACCCAGAAATATAATGCAATAACAACAATTACACTGTAGTATTGTGTATAAAACTATATAAATTCTTCTGAAATACATTTAAACACAACTGAAATCTTGCGACAATTTTTTTCATATTATATCATATGAAATTGTAAAAATTCTCATGGGTGTATGTACATATATTAAGTTTGAAACATCGTCAGCCAAGTTTAAAGGCCCCTATTTTTTCAACATGTATGTACAAAAATAGTTTAAAGTTCAAAATTTACCATGAAACCATTAAATTAGTTAGTTTAAGTATGAGTCAGATGACATCATGCTCCTCATATCTCATATAATTTCGAGTTGACTAATGTACATTAAGGTGCCTCACGGTACCCCTCTAAAAATGAACTTAGATTTATTTTATAGTGATTTCGAATCTTGCAATTACCGTTTATGAGCTGGATTGTTTTGAAGAAAATGCCTAAAAATTTATTTTTTTGTAATCGACTTTTGGTTAAATAAAAGTTCACAAATGGAAGATACTCAAAAATGATTAGGTTATGCATCAAAATATTTATAAAATCTCCTAACAAATTTAACAAAATATTACGGATTTATTTTAATTTTCATAGAGATCATATGAAAAATATCACTAAAATAACAACAAAAGTAGATTTTTTGATATTTTCCCCAATCGATCAAGCTCACGAATAATAACCATTTAAGCCTGTTTTGGGAATCGAAATAAACAAAAACTTTTTCTTTTTTTTGTATAGACCATGATGCAGATTAATGTACATATGTAATACTTTTGAATTTTAATTCTATTCACCGTCCAATTCTACTATATAATTGAAAAAAGTTCATTTAATATAACAAAAAATATAAAAACGTGTAAACTGGTTAAGTATGTTACAAAAATTTTAAAGAAATTAAAAATACAAAAATTTTATATGATTTCAGTCCAAGTACTTTTTTTTTTACACTCAACTAATATGGAAATTTTAATATTTTTTTTACCCATTTTTTCATTTACTCATTCGTACTCACACTGAATATGAAATTGATATCGTCATCGTAATCATAATTATCACATACATCATCATCATCATCGACGACTTCATCAACACGAAGTAATACTAAAAATATACACGCCGCTCGACATTCTTCATAATTTTATAGCTAGCAAGTTGAGTTGTATCAATGATGAATATTATTATAACTGTTATTATTATTACTAGTTATTATTTCAGTCATTTTAACTATATTTCTATATAATTGTATTGTAAATATTTTAGTATTATACAAAATTGTTTACTTTACATATTGTAGTAACTTTAAGTTTAAGTTTATTTATGCTGGCACAGTAATTTTATTTATAAAGTAATTTTTTTGTTATTTTTATTCTGATTTATTAGTTACATTCGAATTTTATTTTTACTATTTTCTTTTGAAATTTAAGCATTACATTGAAATCATATTTCATTATGAATTATTATTATTGTTATACTCGCATATTGCGAATATAATTAAGTGATGCTCTTTTTATAATATAATATACTAAAATTAACATGCATTTTGTTTTACAGGTGCTGAGTTATTGCAGCCAAATTATGATTATGCAGAAAAAGAATTAAAATTTTTTGAAATCAGATCACCATTAGTACTTAGCTGTAATGTAACCGAAGGCAATTACGAACTCACATGGTAAGATTCACTCATATTCATATACATACTTACAACTGATATACACTGCCCATTAAAAGTATAAGTATTCAGGCACCCATGCCAAAATTTTCTGAAGATCCTTATCTTTGAAAATAATCGGTTTTCCTGCACTTGTGTTTGCTCTAAATATGACCTGCATAATACAGTTGTATTTTGCATTATTATATTCTTGAAAAAGAAATCATTTATTTGCAGAAGGTGCTGTTTGTTGCTCCAGTATGTTTTTAGTGGTCATCTTTCCTAAGAATTCTTTCGATTTTCGGCATATAGTAGTCTCAAAGCATAACTGAGGGCATTACGCACTGACCGGAAACTTTCCAGTTAAACACATATAAAACGCAAATGGCTTTGAATCAAATGCTTTAAATTTCGACTCATCGGGCTAGAGGGCCTTGTTGGAATCGTTTGTGATCTTTTTTTTTGTATTATTTCGCCCACTGTAGCCGTTTAGTTTTATTTACTGCCCGAAGCAAAAGTTTCTTTGCACTTACATTTTCGTACTGGCCTGTTTCATAAAGTTGCCTTGTGGTTGTTGTAACGTTTACTGGATTAACCCAGTTCCGGTTTATGTGAGCGGTTCTTTCAGGTGCTATAAGACGGTTATTTCGTTTGCTATCATCAGTATTGTTCACAGAATGTAATTTAGCTTTACCTAAGCATTTCACCAAAGACTTTAGAACATAATCATTGTTAGGAATGCCATATAAAATCGAAAAGCTTAATATACAAAATTTAAGAGGTGCCTGAACACTTATACAGGGTAGTGTAGGTCCAGAGTCTCAATTTTGTTTAATTCGTTTAAAAGCGTTGTACTATTTCAATGCGGTTTTTCGCATGGATTACGAATCTAAATATTGCAAAAACCTATTTCCATCTTTTGCGACCATAATAAAATTTGCCAGAATCGCATGTTTTTAGGTAATGAATGGCCCAAGCTTTAATTTAAGCTGTACAAATCTCTAGCACACTAGTTTTGTTCGTATTACTACGAAGAAAACTGAAAAATTTTAGCACTTTTTCTGAATTGAATTTTTACTTTCAGGCAATAATTTTAACCTCATTCAGTTTTCAGCGAAAGTGGTGTAAGTCTAAGTTGAAACTGTGTCTTATAAAGCTGGTTGTACAGTGGGAAATTAAATTTATTTTAAGTGCCTACCATATTTTGTACCGCACTTTTACAAAACCAATGCATTACTCAAAATCTGATTTTGACTTACACCACTTTCGAACTCAATTGGCCATTCGATCTCTTGGAAGGTTAGAGTATGCCTGCCACGTCTACAATCTATACGCAAAGTATTAAAAATTTATCAAAAGAAGTAGCTATGTAGTGTAAAACAACACATTTATAAAATTAATAGTAGAATTTATCTAAACCCAATAAATGCCTCGTAATCCTTCTTAACTTATAAACTCAAAACAAAAGTTTTGAAAAGGCCAAAACTAAAAAAAAAAATTTTAAAAAATGCGCTTAAATTTTTTGACCTTAAACTCGAGATTGAAGGCTCAACATTTTTTTGATAGTTGAAAATGGGCAAACCCATTTAAACCTACTCTACACAAATTTCCACTTAGAAAAAGCGAACTCTCAATTCTACGTGCAAACTGTTTCTAGTCCTCTTAACTGTAAATTACTTTATAAAAAAATAAAGTACAGAGTCAATAGATTTGGAGAGTATACCTCCTTTATGAATTTGAGAAAGAAATTTGATTTTGAACAACTCAAAAATTTAATTTTGGGTCAGAAAAAATTGTCAAATTTCCTATAGTGTATTATTGATAAATTGCGGTATTCACGATTAAGAGCCAAGTGGTCTGGTGAAAGAGCAACAACTAAATACAAAAAAGCCAAAAATATTTTTTCTTTCGTTTCTGACAATTTAGCTTGATCGAAAATTAAGAGCGAAAAAGGACTATCGTAGTAAGAAACAAAAGATTAAATGCATGATGAAAATGAGACTCAACCACACTTCTAATGATAGAATGAGTACTTTCAAATCCTATAAAAATCCAACTATAAATTTATGGACGATATGTGGAATTTGATAATTATTGAAACCGGCAATCGGAACTGTAATGTGCAGAGATAAAATATATAACTGAAACAGGCATATTTTGAAAATTCAAATTCATTTAAAATTTATTTAACATTCTCCTCCATTCAGTTAAAATTCCACAAAGAAAAAATGAAATATAATTTAGAACATGGCCATGCATGACCTGATGACCATTCTCTTTGATTGGAGCACTACCATTTACCGGCGGCTACGTCTACGTCGTCGAGAACCCTTGCGGCTACGGCTTCGGCTGCGTCCGCCACGACGACGTCCACGTCGACGCCCCCCACGATCCTCTAGCTCGCCGCCATCTTCTTTGGATTCGTCTTTGTTGCCGTCACCTTCTATTTCACTGCCTTCTTCATTGGCAATGCCTTCCAGATCAACAGGAGCGGCAAAATATTTGCGATTAGTGCGTTGTATATAACCATAGCGCACGCCGCCATTCAAAGTCTCTTGTACCGATTCCTTTACATCATTGGGATGTACCTGGAGAGGGAAAGAGGGAACGCAAATGTAACGGCGACAAAATTTCATTTGGCAATATTCTTCATTTCCAACTTACTCCTGCTGTATCGGCGATATGCGTCACAATTTTTGTAACCGTTGCCGGTTCATCAAGATTTTGCAATGCTTGTAAAATTAACTGCCCATTCTGGTTAGCCATATTCCTCATTTAATTTGATCTTCTTATATAATTCTTATATTTTTTTATCCGAATGCCTTCAATTTTGCGCTAATTTGTTGTTATTGTAGTTGGTGTAGTGTTTGGAAAAAAGAACGTAAAATTTTATGCGAAGAGAAAATTTGCAATTAATATCGTTTTGAACACGAAAAAATTTGTTTGTAAAATAAAAAATTTCCAACCAAATTGAAGAAAATTGAAAAACAATTGTGATCAATTTTAAATCATGCCAAGTAAAAGTGAAAACGTAGGAAAGTGATTGGCTCAAAGCATAATTATAAGAGGTGATGGTAGCAATATAACAAATACAACATTACAAAAACACACTGCGTTATTTGTGTAGGAACGTTGAACGTCAAAACAGATGACGTAAACACAGGCGTTTGGCAGCCAACGTTCTCTAGAAGAATGGAAGATGAAAACAGTTTTGGGTTGGTTTTACTTATGAATTTATTGCTGCATTCAGTAACGAATTCTGCCAAATTTGCCTTGGAATTATAATTGATCCTTGAATGGAACCTTGAACATTTTAGATCATTCAAAAAGCAATGTATTAGAGTTGTTCGGTTTCTTTGAATTTAAAAATATAAATATTATCCAAACTTTAGACAATCTCTAAAATTGGCGTTCGGAACCAGCGTTAAACTGTAGGCCCAACCATGTGGTATTACATTGGGCCGTTCTGGCCTAAGTACGCCACTAGACATCCACTTTACCCTATACCTAACCTCTACGATCTATACATTTCTGAAAAGTTTTCCAGTTACCCAGAAATTATTTGAAATGTGAATTTTTTTGCACAGATTCATTTTAACTAAAGTAAATTGGAAAACTTGTAAACAACTTTAATATCAAAACTATTTTTTTTTTTTAGGGAAAAGAATGGTACAAATGTCGCAAAAATCAAAGAACTCGAAGGACGTTACAAAATTATTAAACAGGAAAGAAAGTTTGTAATTGAGAGAACGGATATACATGACGATGGTACCTACCATTGTGTAGCCAATAATCAGAAAAGAACTTTTAATGTAATTGGTAAGTGCGCGCCATTTATTCATACCTTCAGATACGTAGACTCATTTTGAAATAAAATTTTCACTTTAGCTCGCGTTATTGTACGAGTGCCTTCAAATATAAATGTTGTTGAGGGTGAAAAATTGTCAATTCCTTGCACTGTAGCCGGTACGAATCCACAATTGTCATGGAGTATTGGTAAGTAGTAGATAGTTCGGAAGTTCGGAAGTTCGATAGTGTCAAATAATAAAATTAAATTGACAACATGATTTCATAATTTTCCATTTTCCATTTTCAGGTAATTTAACCATTTCAAACACTACAGATCGTTATGTTCTGAAACCCGATGATAATAATATTAAGAATGCAATTTTGAGTGTTGAAAACATTAGCTTGGAGGATAGAGGCGAATTCAAGTGCATTGGACACAATGAAGCCAATGAATTTGGTCATTATGCTGATGCTAGTGATGTCTCATATATTCGTGTTAAAGGTGAGTAGTGCAATATTTGTGTATTCGAGACAATTTAAATTTCCTTTCTGTTACGCAGGCAAATTTGCCGCTTTGTGGCCTTTCTTGGGTATCTGCGCTGAAGTATTGATTCTTTGTGTAATCATCCTCGTCTACGAGAGGAAACGCAACAAGACCGAATTGGAAGAGAGCGACACAGATCAACAAGAACAGTAAGTTAATGACTTTGAAAATACAGATACAAACACAACAATAGCAACAACAACGCAAGCCCCACAACTGTTACTATCACTACCACCTCTACAACTACAATTGAACTACTACTACAACGACTATAATACTTACGGGCGAACACAGTTACATACCTATAATCTGATAGACAGACATACAGTAATTTTGACAGACTTTTACTCATATGCATCGATGCGTCGACAAAAACACGGACGCATACACATACAGAAATAATAATTTAAAAATTAGAAAATTTTGTAGTTAACAATTATGAAGATTATTATACATATGTATATACATATATATGAGAAAAATATATATATTTTTAAATTACTTATTTCTGCAGACCACCTGCCTCAAAAAAGAAATAAAAGCAAAAACAAAAACAAGAAACACTTAAATTGATTTACAACAAAAAGAAAAGTCATAATTACAGCAGTCACATACAGTTTTATTATTCATACTATTATTATAACTACAATTCCTTCTAAATATCATTTCTGCCTAATTTGTGTAAAGTAATAAAAAAACTGAAACAAGAAACACATTAAATTAATTATATTTCAAATATTTTTTTTTTTTGTGTGTGCTCTTAATTTTGTAATTTTTCATCTTTGTCAATCAACACAAAATATTGTTTTTCCTATTGGTTTCCATCCCCTTTAAAGAAATAGTGATTTTTAAAATTATTCTTGTATAAAATTGAAGAAAAAAGGGAAATAATAGTTTTGTTTTAAGTACTTATTGCTTAATTTTAATTAAACTTATTTTTTTCAAAGTATCATTAAACATTAATATTTAAAGAAAGGATAACAATTTATTTGTAATATTACGCAACAACTTAAATAATATTTATTAATTTCCGTCTCTGTTTAAATTTAATTTAGTCTTTCTTTAATGCCATAAAATATTGTATTTCTTTTTTTGTTTTTGAAAAAAAAATTATGTAAGATTCAATTGTTTTATGCTTATCTATTATGATTACTATTATTATTTTTTTTTTTTTCAATAGAACAAATTTATGTTTAAATGAAATTGTCAAGTAAAACATGCAAAAACATTTACAAAAAAGTGAAATACAAACAAAAATAAAAAATTCTTATTACAATTGTTAGTTTCTTTACTTTTCGTTTCTTTTTATTTATTTATTTTATTTAATTTGTAGCGCAGCAGCAGCAAAATTTTATTTTTGGCTTAATTCTTTGATTTGCTTGGGTTTTTTCTGTGGCATTGCTAATATCTGGTTTATTTACGAGTAAACGTTTCTTCCTTAATTAGTTGTAAAGATGAAAAAGCATGAACATCATTTTTATAATTTCAATTTAAAATATAAATTTCAATAGATATTCTAATTTTGTTTTGATTATTTTTTAATTCTCTATCGGTTTTGTTATTTGTATCACGAGATTTATTTTATAAAGAATATTTGTCATTCTATTTGAAATTAATATGGAAGGTTAATAAGAATTTTAAAAGTGTTTGGCCACTTTGAGACTTTTAAGAATGTTTTATTCGGTTACCGAAATAAAACCCAGGAAATAATTAGCGCAAGAACAAAATAAAACTGCAAAAATAGCAATTAAATTCTGATTTTCATTATGAGTTTGGTTTCAGTCCACAAAAGCCCATTCCCAGATCTCATGAAAAAACTGTACTTAAAATTTTTTGTTATATCGATATTTAAACCTAAAACACTTGGCTTAAGATCAACTTTGACCAGGATGAAAACTAGCATGGGGTGCTTTGGTGTTAACTTTATTGTTTATTTAAAAAAATATCTTACATATTCTTTTAATTCTAAAACTTTTAACCACAAAATCGATTTATTTGAAAGATTGCCCAACAGTGCCTACTATGGTGGCAGGTTGTCGCCACAATAACCTAATCTACTTACAAGACAAAGTAAATAAAAGTCATCAATTTAAAAAAGTGATTTTATTTTATGTACTTTGAAGTCGTTTAATATATTTTATAATGGAATTCTACGTGTGAATTCCAGATATTGATATCAAATGTAAGATTTGTTCTGCAGAATAAGAAAAATTTAGAGGAGCACATTGATGAAGCAAGGTCAGTAAAGTAAGAGGACGAGTAACTTTAGTTTTGTAATATTTGTACAGGTTTGGATGTGTGTTTTTCCTCGAATCGCAAATATTTAGGGTGGCTGATTCGGTTAGGTTGATGGGAAGTTTAACATGAACAGGTTTCATCAGAAACTTCTTAGAATACTATACCATATATACAATTTTGAAGGTAAGTAGAATATTCTTAATAGCTTCGATTCCAACAATTTAATAAAGTCCGTTTTATATTTTTAAATAACTCTGTTAATATAAGCAATATTAAACACGAGAATCATGTAAAGGAGTTTACCTCATGGTTTATTTTGAACGAATATGCTTTTGTACCAATGGGCCATTTATTCCAAGCCTCTTGCGACAGCCTCACTATCTCATATCAATTAGACCTTATTATGGGCATAAGCTTTAATAAAAACACAGTGCCGAAGTTTTTATAAGTGTAGGAGTTATGCAGTACAAGTTGTAAAGAGCTTTATTTTACAGTTTCTGACTTCAATTGTTCTATTTCAAGAATAAAACTCAAGTTTTAATATGAATAACCATCTTTGGCCTTAAGGATGATGGTAGTTGGCTGATGAGCAAATAAAACTGCTGCAATGAGATGATCTTGTTTGAAGTTTCTATTACTACGTACTATTGTTGGACAACAGCCCTTTACGCGTGTTATATTCGTACACTAATGGGAGCATAATAATTTTATGCTGAATCCGAACGGCGAAATGAAAATCTTTTCTTGTTATTTTTACAGGCGTATCACTTAATTCTAAATCGTAAATAAATGTTCAAAGTAATTAAAAAACTACTGAGATAACAATTATGAAATGCAAATGTCTTCTTTCGGTGACAGATATAGAAAATTTTAAATTTAAACTACAAACATTGTAATTATGTAATGTCGAATATTTTGTACCTGGAATGTAAAATTAACATAAAAACGCGTTTACAAGAAAGTTGAAATTTTACCAAAAATAGTTCGTGGATTATAATTCTGTGGTAAAAAAGGAAAACAGCCTAATGGAAAATATTTTATCATATATTTTAGATTATAAATATTATTTTTAAACAATTTTTAGAATCATATATTAGCTGCGTTTTATTTGCCACTTGCTTCTAGTTATGTATAACTAGCAGCGATAATTGTATGGAAAAACAACAACAAAGCCGCAGAGATAACACGTATAATTATAGCTGTTATGTACACTTAATAAATAGTTTAGTTACATCAAATTCTATTGTAAACTGCCAATAGTGAAAGAAGAAGCAGGACAGTTTGCAAAAAAAAAAAAAACAGAACAGGAAAAGATTCGAAATGGCTGCGCGGTGAAAATATCGCGGAGCTACATATTGCGTAGCTTCAGTGCTCTATTTGTTGTTTCGTTTTGACTATATCGCCAGTTGAAAGTCAGATTTCTAGTAATTAACGAATAAAAATTATTTAGGGTTATGGTATGTTAAAATTATTAGTTTTGTTGGAGTTGAAAAAGTGTTAGGAAGTAGGGAATGCATAATAATTTTTTACTTTTTCATTTATCGGGACTACAAGTTTTTTAATGCACCACCTATTTTCTCATCTCGAACAAAAATAATGACTCCAATTCTTTATTTCCTAGTTTTATACATTAAAATCAACCAATCCTCATATTTTTAATTACTGAAAATCGGCCTACTAGAGGGTCAACCACTTGGTCGTTTATTCGCACATGTTAAACTAGCTGGCGAATAAAACACAGCTATTATTTCAAACAACCTCTTTAGTTTGAACGTAAAGTCTTTTGAAACAGTGCTATAGTTTTTATAATAGTTTCGTTTTATTCGCCACTTGCTTGCTAATTATGTATAACTAGCATAACTGTATAGGAAAACAACAACAAAGCTGAGGAGATAACATATATAATTATAGCTGTATACTTAACGAATTGTTTAATTACATCGAATACTATTGTGAACTGCCATTAGTGAAAGAAGAAGCATGACAGCTTGGCAAAAAAAAAAAACAAAACAGACTCGAAATGTCTGCCGGCGAAAAGAAGTTAGAAACAGAAACTGCCATTAGAGGTAGTGTTGATTCGATACCCACATAGTATCGATACTTTTGCTCATTACTTGTATCGTATAAAAGTATCGATGTTACCGAAAATATCGGAAAAAAGTATAGAATATGTACTTGTATCGAATACTCGTTTAAAGAGACAAATTACACTTTTTTGAAGTGGGTGTCGGAGAGAACACTCAGACCAGAACTGCCCATTGTGTTGCCACATGGTTGAGCCTACAGTTTACACTGCTCAACACGAGTTTTTCGCCTATACATCATCGTTTTGAGATATTCTTGAAACACGATAATCATATAAAAATGACGTTAACTTCAGTATATGATATTTATTATGTTTAGATGCAAATCGCTAGAAAATTAATGAAAAGGTTTCAATAAACATTATGTTGTACATGTATGGCCAGCAATATTTTCTAGAACTTCAATACTGTACTGCAATATGGACTGAAATATTTTGAATATGGATATTGAATAATTCTGGAGTAGCATTTTGAAATATATTATTGATTGCTGTAAAATATTGTAAAACGATCTTCAATCTTAAATATTGTATAGCAATATTTTAGTTGTTTAAATAAATATTTTCCGAAGTATCGAGTATCCGATACTGGAAAAAGGTTCCCGATACCAATGGTATAGCATCGAGTAAAAAAAGTACTTGAATCGAATAAAAAATATCGAGTATTTACTTGTATCGAATCATCACTAATTGTAAGCTGCTTTCGACGTTCGATCTTCGCTAGTTATCGAATGTAAAATTCGTATTATGAGCGGTGCAACCCTGTTGAAATTTTCGTTGCGCATCGAATTTTCTGTCGAACGCAATTTTTCTTTCGATACGGTGCATACTGAGTAATAATTGTTAAAAATTTAAGTATTTTGTAATTTCTTTTTGCTTTTTGAAGACTAAAAACTAATTTTAAACAGTTTTTGCAAATTTTTTTGCAAGTTTAAAGTGGTGAGCAACACATTGCAGTTATAGAAACTTGTATCATTGTTGGAAAGCAAATCCTCTGATTGCAAAGGGTATTTCCTTAAAAGTTCTGTGCGACGAAGAAAGAACTAAATGGTTTAGGACCAACCAATAAGTCCCGGCAGTCCCCTTTTATTAGTAAAATATACTTTTGCTTGTATAATTGAATTTTATTCATCTTTGGCAAATACAATTTTCCAGGACATCTAAAGCCTCTGACAACACCACAGATACCGTGGACTGAGCAAGTATTCTCATTCCCAATGCTTAGTTGGAGTGATCTCTGAGCACAAAATCGCAAAACTGTTACCAATTTTAATATATTTGGAGTTGATCTTGCTCATGTGCATTGCTTGAGCAGTTCATCTATAGTAGTCATCAAGTCCACAAATGCCTCCTTGGTCAATCATAAGTTCTGTAGAAATCTGAACACGAATTTCGTAAATGCCAAAGCTTTTACGAAAGGCTGCACTTAATCGCTTTCTACTTCTGGCCAGCTCCATTAAGCTCTCATCCTCTTCCGTTATTTCTATTTTGTCCTTATTTTTTCTACTTAATTTTTAAACAAATCGTATTTATTTTTCAAAATGACGATCAGCTGATAGAAATATATTATCGTGAACAAGCCAAAATGAGCGAAATTCACAATAACGAAAGCACGTCATAATACCAAACTTAAATTCGTTCGATAAGGGCATTCGACTACAGTCAAAGATCGAACGCAGTTCGTAATAAAGCCCTATACCACAATTGGAAGAGACAAAATTCTTGAAAAGTATTAAACAACGATGACTTAAAAATGTTCCAAACAAACGAGGTTTGAGGAAAAGTAGTAATTTTTTCAACTGGCACAATAAAACCGATGTTTACTTAAACAGACATCTGGAAACAAAGCATTAACCATACTCAGGAACTTCTCAGTCTACAAAATTTTGGTCAGTTTGAGTAAACTTCCTCTAGTCATCAGGGGTCGAGGCGTCTGATCCGTGAAAGTACTACTAGTCGCGTAAATAATTATATTTGGTTTTATGATATCCGTGAAAAAGGAATACGTATCGTAATTTGAACTATCATATGTTCAGCTTACATTAATCGTAAGCGCGCAAAATTCGAAATAAATAAATAAATCCAGTTTAAAGTTAAATTACTATTCCAGGACAAATAAAAGCAGTTTGAACCATGTTCAAAAAGATTTTAATTTAATGCCAAGAAACATTGTTAATTGTAAATTTAATAAATCCTGAATTATATGGTTTACTTTGATGAAGTTTATATATCTCAAAGAAGAGGTATTTCAAGTAATCAATACGAATTACTTAATTTATTCTAGCTATATTTAACTCGTTCCCTGTCACTCCTTGAAGTGTTTACGTTATGAAGGATACTGATAATATATAGATATTTCCTTGAAAACACTGGCAGTTATTTTTGCAACATTTCTCAATTGCATAAAAAATAAAAAAATGTTATGACAGCGCTCTCTAGCGTAGGTCCTATTTAAAGAAAAACTTTAAAAATTTTTCCTCGACCCAAAAAAAATGAATAAGTAAAAGAATAAACTTTATTTTATAAAATTTTTATGAATTTTTTCTCATCAGATAGCGCTCCAAATTCATCAACTTTAACTATGAATAAAAAAAATTAAGCACTAAACAAGAAAAATCCCTTGGAGGTTAGGGAAGACATTAACTTTCGTTTGTTTTTAGCAAACTTCAATTTTGTTGCACAGTGTTATTATAATTTGTTGAAATCATTCTTACACTCATTTTTATTAACAAAATACGCTTCTTGTTGACGTTTTGACAGTTCTGTTTTTATTCCAAGTAAAAATTTTACTAATAAAAACTTGCAGCTCCTTTTTTCTCCCACTTTTTTACGCTTTCGTTCCAAGTTTTTCTAGTATGTGAAAACTTCAGAACTAGAAACTTGTAACAATTTGTAACAATTTTTTATACGTAAACAGACCTATTTTTTACTGAAAATTTTAATTTGACATTTGCATTGCTACTGTGACCTAAAAAAGTAATTACACTCTGTAATTTTTGGTGTGCGATAATGCCATTCTGGCTGTCTGTATGACGTTTTAGGTAGTTGTGTTTCGTACAAAATTACAAAAATAACAATTTCATTTAAAAGAATGTTAATACTTCAAATTGACTGGAATTAAGGTCCTTAGAAATATATTGAACTATTATTTACACCAATTAAAAATTAAATTTTTACCAAACTCGACTGTGTGAGCTCTGATGAGACCTCTAAAATTAAATTGAGATTATTCCAACGGCAGGTTGTGTAAATTTTAAGTAATCTGCAATATGTTAATTTGAATTACACGTTTTTTTTATGGAAATAGCTTAAAATAAAAAATGATTTTGTGTTTTCCACTTTTTTAAGTATGGTACGTAGATTACTAATAGAAGAAGTTAAAAAAAAACAGAAAGTTCACGAAATCTGGCGATAGTAGATTATTTTATTATCGGGTTAGGCTCGCCGAGTTAGAGACTTTGTATAGAAAAATTCTAAATTTGGAATTTATTCACTTAATATTTATTTTATAATTTTTATTTGATGTTGTAATATATGGTATTTTACAGGGACATATAACCAATATTGGAAAAAATCACTAAATAATTATTAAATAATAATTTTTTTAAATTTTTTGCGAATAATTCTTTTAAATGACCAATACTTTTTTAGTCTTTTATAACCATTATAAATAAGAAAAAAATTTTTTGGTTATTCATAACCAATATTCATAAGAATTTTTTTTTTTTTGGTTATTCATAGTCAGTGGAATTGCAAAACAAGTTTCTAAGTGCTTATGTACAAATCATTAATAGATAAACATTCAATATGTGAAATGCAAGCAAAACTAAAATTGTATTTATATGCACAACCAAAAAACAAACAAAAAAAATATTTATAATGGTTATGAAAGACCAAAAACAATATTGGGATTTTTTTAATTGGTTATGGATAACCAAAACAAAATTTTCTTATTTTAATTGGTTATGAATAACTAAAATAAAAAATTCTTATTTATAATGGTTATGGAAGACCAAAAAATAAATTGGTGGCATTATAATGATATAGAAGTAATTTTTTTAAAAGTGAATATATTCTTAAACAAAAAATAACAATTATTTTGGGTTCCTGGTATTTTATCGTCTGAAGATTTCGCTATTGATTTCTAGAGGCCGAAGTAGTACCTATATTTATTTAAATCAATTATGTGTTTTGTTAAATGCACGTAATAATATCCACCATTTATTATTTATGCACCATTTATTATTTCCTACACAGCATGCATTTTTTATTTTGGTAAGCAATAAAACTGAATTTATTTAAATTTGAATCTCACTGAAAATTACTTACAAAAAATCCATAATAAATTTTGTTTCTTTTTCTTTTCACAATACTTCTTATAATTAAATGAAATAATTTGCAAATAATAAATTATAAAAACATATTTATATTTAAATTAATTACATAACTAAAAATTATTATTAATTCCTGAATGTAGTTGATAATCGTGATGCAAGTGCAAAGTAAAGTAATTGGTTGAATCATTAATTGATTGAATGAATTGAATATCCTACCACCATTACCATCACCACCACCATCATCACCACCAACATCCACCAAAACTACCAAAACCAAACCAAAAATAATCATTATTACCATCATTTTTACCACCTCAACCTTAACCAACTATGCCCGTAGTTAAAACAAGTAATGATTTTTTAGTTTTAGAATTTAAAATATTTACCTAGTAATAAACGAGTATGAAAATAAAATTACAAAAGCATTGACTAAAACTTACTACAATTGTATTTGTAATTGTACAATAATTATGCTAATGCAAAAATTTTTTGTTTTCAATTACAATTGAATTGATGAATGCATTTTTAAATTTCATGTTTCTTTTTGTACCCCCGCCTCAATCGCAAGTTGAAAAAAAAAAAAAAATAAAACAAAAGTATAAGCTAAAATATTTTCTAATTATAACATTTTCATAACTAAATCAAAATATATTTCCGTGCAAGCTACAAGTAATTGAGTTTAACTAAAAGAATACTTTGTAACTTATTTCAATTGCAGGAAAAAGAAGAGGAGAAATTATGATTAAATTTCCTAGAAAAACTAATTACATAATTAAATGAACACTCATACATACACACACTCACACATACTGTTGAAATTGTGAAGCTTAAGTTGAAAACATGAGAAAAGAGATAAACTTTATTTCAAAGTGATAAAAACCCCCAAGAAAAAAAACAGAAAAAACCGAAAAATAGACGACATTAGCGTAGAAAGCTTTGCGCCTAAAAAGAGTGCAGAGTGGCGAAAAAGTTTTTCATAAATTATGGAAAAAATAAGAAAACAAATTTTGTAATGCTAAAAAGAAAAAAAAATATATATTAAAAACTAATTCAAATTTTTCTAATTTTATGGTGCAAACTGTTGAATTAATTGTATAATTTTAATAGTAAAAAAAGGATATAATTAAATTAACTGAAATGGAATGAAAAGTTTTAATTTGTTCCCAATCGTATAAGTTTAAAAAACTGCCAAACTTTTGAAGTTCCGGACAGTTTTGTCGTTTAACAAAAGAAAAGTAAAAAATAAAAATAGAATAAAGTTAAAAACTGATTTTTATTTAAAGGTGAGCTCATGTGTATAATTAAATTTAACTAAATTTCTGTTGTATGTAAAAATAAAAATAAAAATCCTAGTTTGTTTTGGGAACCCCATTATGTTTTACTTTTTTCCAGTTGATGGGCTTTTGTTTATAAATTATAAAAATATATAGAAATACTTGATTATTTGTAAAATGATTTCAAATATCTTTAGAAATTTTTAAACTTCGGTTATTTCATGCGCTTTTTTTGTTCATGTTTTTTTTTTTTTTTGTATTTACTTGTATTTACTTCGTAATGCAATTAGTGCCAATGCTGAAATATTTAAATATATATAATGTGATCTAAAAATTACTATGTACAGTTTTATGTTATTCCCTTAGACTCTGAATATGTGTGTATATTTATGTATTGTTATTGACAAAAATTAAATGGTCTGGATCTCAGCTCAAAAACTTAAAATGTTGATTTATAAACTATTATATCATCTAATATAATTTAACGTAATAACATAACAATAATCAAAAACCTTCTAGTGTAATGAATTTCAAGATTTTGCAGTTCCAAATTCTGGTGAAACTATAAACCTCTCAATTTCGTATTCTTGATAGTATAGGAAGAAAGGTGCACCCTTAAGGAAAGTCGAATTAATTTTAGCGATTTTGTTTCGAATCTAAAACATGTGATGAGTGTAATATTTTTACCAGTTTGATGTTCCTAGTATTCTTATGGCCTTTTACATGGCATATGTATCTACCTCCATTTTCCTATGCACTTTAAGTGTGGACTAAAGTTGGATATATATTGCTTTTAAATTTTTAAGTAAATTTTACAAAAACTTATAGAATATATGGGTTAATTCGTTCCTTATGTGAAAATAAAATTTCTCAATGCTAAGTACAATCAGGTCCCTGTGGCGCTAATCCTTCTAACGGAGATATTGTATGTAAATTCTTTCCTGAATGTTTTTCCACAGTATACAAAGTAGAACTCCTTGCTAGTCAGAAGTTTGTTTTCCGTTCGCTCAACGTTGACTTAGCCAGTGAGGCCACTGAATGTGTGTTCCGGTAGTTCCATAATAATTTTCAATTATAGGACATACGGATATTTTTGTTTAAGGTGATGATGATGTTTTCCCCTGTTCATGACATGCACAAGTTTGTGACGATTTGGTTTATCCCGTCCGTTGATATTTTTATCATGTCTTGATAGAAAAGTTTATAATTAAACCCTTTTGGGCGAAAATGTGAAGGACTAGTACATACTACGAATATGGAATCTATGATGAATCAATCACACCAATTTTGGATAATGCAAAGCTTTTACGTCTATAGGTTTCCTACATTTTTATATTCAGGTTCTTTGAGTTGAGATCTAACTCTAAGCAAACGTATTAAATTTGAATGGATTAGAAAATTTTGATTCATTTCATTTTCCTTTGGTTCTTTTGTGTGACAATTTTAAATGCGTATTAATGCTTATCTACTAGAAAATATTCTAAATTAAATTTAAAAAATGTTTTAAATATTTCAGCATAGAAGAAGAAACAATCATTTTATCTTTAAATTTCGATTTTTATCGTTTTTGTCTTCAAATTTTTAATTGCCTTCAAATTATTTAAAAAAATTATTATTGTTTATTTCTGTATAGAAGAAACTAAAAACAAAATTTATAATAAATTCCCAAACTACCTACTTGAAAAGTAAAAAAAACGACAAAATTATAATGAAAAAAATTATATTTTAAATTAGGTTTAAGTAACTAAGTATTGATTCTCGAAAAATACTAAAAAATAACAACCAAAAATTTAAAAATATAAAAATTATTGTATCTACATGGCGTAGAGGCGCGTTTCATATTTGTTTTATATTTATTAATATTATTATTACGCGAATTATTATTATTATTATAATTAGCTAAAAACAATTCAAACCATTAAAAAACGAAAATGAAATAAAATTTTATAAAAAAACATACATTTAAAAAATGTTAATGCGTACTTACTACGGGTAAATTCAACAACAAAAACAACATAGTAATCACCAAACTATTTCAATAAAATGGAAAGAAAAAACAAACGAAAAAGATTTACAATTAGTATTAAAAAAATCAAACTATAAAATCTAAAACTACATTTTAAAGTATAAATAAAAAAGAAATAAATAAATAACTAAATAAAATCACTAAATATGAGCAAAATTCCAAGAGTCTTCAAAATGAAAATGAAAAAAAAAAAAATAAATAAATAAATAAATGAATAAATGAATAATGATACATATAAAGAAAAACCTAACTATTCTAGATTGTGTTATTTTAAAGTTGAACAAAAACCAAAATACCAAATGCTAAAAACACAAAAGTCAACAGGGCACATTCGCTTCGTTTTCTTTTCAAACAAGAACAAGAATCAAGAACAACAACAACAAAAACATTACTAAAAGAAAAACACTAAAAATCTTGAACCAAAAAGTGTTCATTAAATTAAAACTAAAACTTTTCATTAAACTTGACTAAGAATGAAATTATTTTGTTTTGAATTGCCGCAATTGGTAATGAATAAAGAAACATATATAATTACATATATACATGAATATATGTTCATATGTATGTATATTTTGTTCTTAGCACTAATTCTTATGATTTTTGTCTCTTTCTTTCTATTTCTCATTTTATCTTTTATTTTACTTTATTTTTATGATTGTTTTTAATGATGTTAAATAATAATTAATATTTATTATACATAGTATAAACTCACGCAGACACTCATGCTACTTTAGAAACTATTGTTAAATTATTAATTAAAAATGAAGAGAAAAACAAAAATCAATATTATAAAGCATAATTATAAAATAATAAGGAGAAGTAAAAATAAAAATTAAACATATTTACACTCTTTAAGAAATCAAATTTAAAAATGCAATACAAATAACATGAAATTGTATTATATTTAAGAAATCCCATTTAAAAAATAAAATAAAAACATAATGTCGTAACAATATAAACTAAAAAATATTCCCCCATCCTCCTCACTTGAAAAACAAATTAAAACCCAAAACAAAAACAAAAATAACAGCAATGTATTATTTAAGTGAATAATTAAATTTATAACTAAAAAATAAACAAATTTTACAATTGCTATTGTACATTTTGACAAAAATAAAAAATCAACAACAAAAACAAGTTGCCCTTAAATGGTGGTTAGTTAAATTTAAAATTAACAAATGCGTAAAATATAATATATATAAATAAAGCATAATACAATTGAAAATAACAACAACAACAACAAGAACAACAAAATTGAAAACATTAAATATAAATAAAAACTCGTTGCATTAATTCGAAGGTAGTATTTAATTAAATTACTGAAAACTTGATTGCCTAATTCTAATATACATACATAATATTAAATAAACAAAATAAACAAAAAAAAAAAAAAAAACCAAAAAAACAAAAACAACATATATATAAAATAAAATTAAAAAATAAACAAAACAAAAAATGTTATTATACTTATTATTAAAGATAAAAAAAAAATAATAAATAAAAAAAATTTTATTTAGATTACTAAAAATATTTAGTCGTTTCATTTAGTTAAAAATATGTTTGGTAATACGAAAATTACAACAACAGCAAAAAATAAATGCAACAGAAATTACCATATGAGCGTGGCAGCCTCCCATATCAATTTAATTGGTATTTCTAATCCATTTGCCAAATAGTGTCCACATTCTTCGTAATATACAAACCTTTTAATTTTTTCGATTGCATAATACACACTTCTTTTAAACATTCGTATTGGAATGAAAGTTTTATAATTTATAAATTTGTATATCAAGAAAATGCACAAATAATAGCAAAACTAAACAACACTGCAAAAAAAAAAAAAATACATATAAGGGTTTTTTCGATTTTATAAATAGCGGAAAATAACGTCATCTTTATGTCAAATTTCGCATTGGACATACAGATGGCACACTCTTCCATATACAGTATATCCTTCTTTCTGCTTTTATTTCTCATTCGATGTTTTCGATATTCGATATTAGATATTATTTATAATTTTATTGGAACAGAAAGCCCTGTGCATATAATACTAACTTACTTACTTAGTTGGCTCTACTACCGATGATCGGTCTTGGCTGCCTCTATAAAACCTCGGCAGTCGCTTCTATAATGCGTGCGCCAGCGCCTGTTAGTAAGGCTAAGTGCAGTCAGGTTCCCTTGTACCTGGTCTTTCCAACGGAGATTAGGTCTTCCTCTTCTGCGCGTTCCACCTCCGTGGCTCGAATAAAACAGCATTGTAGCCGTAGCACTTTCATCTATTCGCTCAACATGACCCAGCTAGCGAAGCCGCTGGATTTTTATGCGCTTGACTACGTCAATGTCAGCCAACAGTCAATGTCAATGTCATTGTTGGTGGTCAATATCCATGCATGTCTCAGCGCCATACATTAGGACGGGAAGGATGAGGGACTTGAAGAGCGTTATTTTCGTACGTCGAGAGAGAGCTCTGCTTCTCAATTGCCTACTGGGCCCGTAGAAACACCTGTTGGCAAGAGTTATTCTTCTCTTGATCTCAATGCTGACATTATTGTTGGTGTTGATGCTGGATCCAAGATAAACGAAATCCTTGACGACTTCGAATTTGTAATTGTCAACAGTGACATTTTGTCCAAGACGCCGTGACTCCTTGTTTGTTGACACAAGGCATTTCGTTTTGTCCTCGTTCACCACTAGACCCACTCGACGAGACTCCCTCTCTAAGTTGGAGAATGCTGCACTGACTGCTCGCGCGTTGATGCCACTGATGTCAATATCATCAGCGTTTGCTAGCAGCATGACACTCTTGTAAAAGATACTGCCAGAGATGTCGATGTTCGCAGTTCGAATTATTTTTTCCAGCATTAGATCACTGCGCTGGTGGTGTCTGTCAGTGTCATTTTGCAAAGACGAATGAGCTTTGCAGAGATACCAAAACCAGACATTGCGGTTAGGTGCGTGTAGGTGATCTCTAATTGTGCTGTCGAAGGCGGCTTTATAATCGACTTGATGGTGTGTGTCGATTTGTTTTTCTCGGGTCTTTTCTAGGATTCGGCGCAGTGTGAATATCTGGTCGATTGTGGATTTACCAAGTCTGAAGCCACACTGTTAAGGTTTAATCAGTTTGCTTCAGTCTTTCATACAGTACGCTCGATAGAACCTTATGTGCGATGTTAAGAAGGCTTATCCCACGGTAGTTGGTGCGGATCGTGGAATTACCTTTCTTGTGGATTAGGCAGAGTTCGCTGAGGTTCCAATCATTGGGCATGCTTTCATCCGACCATATTCTGCATAAAAGCGCAAGTATGCGTTTTGTGAGCTCTTCGCCTGCAATCTTAAACAACTCAGCAGGCAGGCCATCTGCACCCGCATCCTTATTGTTTTTCAGCCGAGTGATGGCTGTTAAGACCTCGTCATAGTCGGGCGGCGGTACTTCAACGACGTCAGTGATTGGGGTTTGCGGAACAGCTTCCCGAATGGCGGGATTGTTGTCGTCACCATTGAGCAGCTGCGAGAAGTTCTTCCTCCATAACCTCATAATACCCTGGACATCTGTCACCAGATTTCCGTCTTCGTCCCTGCAGGAAGAGGCATATAATACTTCCATACTAAATTTTAGTACAGTAGTTCAAATTGATCCTGGGATATTCCATAATGAATATTCAGATAATATAGGAGGCGCCACAACCCCTTTTCCAATCCTACCCACATTTTTCATGTTGTATGACATTGTCAATTGAATTTCCAGATATATACTCAAAAAAGCATATAGTTTGTAGGGGAGGTGCCACACCCACTTGTAATTTTTAACTCAAACTAAACCTATCTTATGACCAGAGACATGCTGTGGTTTCTGTGTTATTTCGAATCCGTGGTCTACTATTTTTTTACGAAGCACACTACCTTGAAATAATCGAACAAATAAAGAAGTAAAACTTAAGTTCTTTTTTTTAACAAAAGAAAATTAAATTTTTAAAACATTTTTTCTTTTTTTTCATTGGTTTTTTTTTAATTTTCCTGGCGTATCACATTGTAATACGCAACGGGCTCGAATTCAGCGACCTCCTTTTTACCAATCACACTTAGCTTTCCCTACTAATTTTGGGGATTAATAATGAGGTTGGGGCTTGCTAGACTATCATCTCAGGGGTCCCGGGTTCGATTCCCGGCAGGGACATGGTCAATCGCTTGTCTTAAAAAATCATTTTTTATATTATTTAAAAATTTTTAAACATAACCAATAGCTCAAATAGCCGAAAAAGCTATCTCATATAAAAATAATCCCTTCTGCGTATATGCAGTCGACCAGGGCTGTCGTTTTGAAATATTTTTGTGAAGTAAAATTTTTAAAAAAATTGAAGTGTTTCGAATTGACTCTCAAAAAAAGTGAAGTGTTTTTTGAAGTGTAATAAGAAAACAAAATATCAAATTTTATCTGTTTTTATGTGCTTAGTTTGCGAAAAAAAAACCCTTTCGGTGGTAGCGCTGCTGTGTGGCACACAAAATAAGGCTCCTGCAAAATTTTTTAAATGAGGGTACATAATTTGTCCCAAGGAGTTTTTCATGCCAAAAACAAAATGCCAGAACTCTTCGATACTGCCGTCTTTTTGCATAAAATAATTTAGAAATAAAAACCTCCACTCGCTTTCTAAATCTTCTACCTCTTCGTTTTCCACCAAATTCTAATAAATTAAATGGTTAAATGACAGTTCATCATCAATGTTGCCACATGGGGGTTTGAAAATGGCATCTTTCTACCTTTTTAGAGAATCAAACACACCGATCTAGCTGCAGTCAATGATGCCTTTTCAAATTAAAGAGAAATGAAAAAAATTAATTTAACGAATTAGTTCATCGAGATGAACATATTTAGATTTTTTCTATCGATCTTAGTTTTTCATTTAAAGTGGAAAACCGAAGTGTCGGTCTTGAAAGTGAAATGAAAAACTTCATTTGAAGTGACAGCGACAGCACTGCAGTCGACTGTATTGAAAGAATACAAACGCAGTGGCGACGTACATTATGGCGAATTCCTACACAAAAAGTGCCATCTTGAGGGTAATGGCATGAAATAGTGAAATCCCCTAAGTTCACCTCACAACTGTAAACCCATCCAAATATCAGCCTTGACACAAAACTGGATGTCCAACAGTTTGGTGAAAACGCTGATTCTGAGCAACGTCAAAAGATGGCAGCCCCATCAAATCATCTGTTCAGATGATAACAAAATTATTAACGAAACTATTACTAGGCCCAATACTTCGTAGAAGTCTAACCTCCCAAGAGGAGTAGAAGGAAAAAATATCATTTGAAAGATATAGTGAGGCAATAAATGCAATGTGGTATGAATATAACTATTAAATTCAAGCCTTTAAACTAATAATGTTAAAAAATAAAATAGGAATTCATTCTTGAGCAAAGTAGAAATTATAGTTTTTTGAGAGAATTTAGATTAATGAAGACTATTTTACAGAGACCGAAAATAAGGATTATTTTCCAAAATGTAATGGAATAAATTAATGTCGGAGGGCATAATTGAGTACACCAAAATGCTACTGGTAGCCGCAATTAGTGCCATAGCGCCGTTTTGAAACCACTTCCTCACCGAACTAGAATTGATGCTGCGCTCTTACTAAACCCACCCCGTGGAGTTAAGGTTGCTGTTAGCCTAGCAGAGTCGGTACGATCCCTGGTTAAAAACTCACGAGACCTACCCTCATTATATGAGAGCCATGTTGTACGCGAGGTAATGCAGGGTATTAGTGACTTCCCCCTCCGATTAGCCAGTTGAAGATAGTGCAGGTACAGGCCTCTCTTGATGACTCTCAAGGAGATTAGAACCGGCTTAGGTATAAAAATTATTTTTTGAGTTATTTTCTGTTCTGGAATAAAAATGAATGTTTGAGTTTTATTATTTTTTTCCATTTGAGCATGATGTCAATTACAGAGATAAGAGACTTCAGTTAAAGGTTTTTTTATTTACTAATTACTTATATACAAAATCGATATATAAATAAAATATTGGATGTTGTAATTCAAATAATTTTCTTTTTCTTTCAAATAACACAAAAATAAAAGTAGTAAAAAAGAGTTCATGATTAATTATATTCAGATTCCTTTATAATTTTTACTACATATATTGATTTACGGGTTTTCAGTTCGGTTCATTCATAATGAATAATCTTTTCTTTTTTTTAAATAAAAATGTTATGATAAATATACATGATTGGTTGCGTTCAGAAGACGACCTCTCCTTATCACCATGTTGAGCTGAAGTATCAGAAAAATAATAAAAATTATTTTTAATGTTTTTTGTAGACTATGGAAAATTAAATCTAGTTGTTAATTTTCAAAGTCTTGACTACTGTTCCATGTATGTGCTTCATTAAATAATGTGTTGCAGGCTATCTCTATTCAGTGAAGATATTTGGAATCAAATCTGGAACTCTTGGTTATGATTTCAAATATTATTAGCTTATATAGGATATTGAAAGATTAAGAACTATCACTAAGATCACTGATGAGGAATCGTGGCGGATTCCGAAACGGCCGTCTGATTTGCCCGTCCCTGTATACACTGTTGTTATGATGACTACACATATAGTTCCTTTAGCCTGCAACACATTATTTAATGAAAAATTATACATAAGTCACTCAGGTAGCAGTAACGGAAGTTCTGAACCATTCTGTTTTATTTGGAATTTGTCGCCCTTGGGAAATAAACAAACTCCCTTGGCCGTAAGGTCTTTCTGTCCAGTGGGGAAAATCGGACTTTGCGCACTTATGCGGAGAAAATTGAGGAATTAGTTTTTTATTTGTAACATCTACTTTTGAATAAAGAGGTTTCATCCAATATCTAGAAGTTAAACAGAAAAAAACCAAATAATTTTTTTTTTTTGCCTACCATAAAACCAGGACGCTATTGCAAAAATCATTTGCCGCTCTAACTGATAAATGATTAGTGCAATGTAGCCCAGATATTTTTTCTTCATCAGGTACAAGTGATGATTGAGAAAATTTTGATTTTTACATTAGAATTCTAATGTAATTAGGTTCGAAATCAACTATTGCGACAGTGTTATCGATTTTAATTAAAAGAGAAAGTGAGCAAATTGTTAACATGCTATTCGAATTGCGTAACGTCGAAGAACAAACCTGTTTTGCAGTGGCTCCAGGCGTACCTGAGGCAGACGCGCAGCCAGCTTCTGACGAATTGACAAGCGGCAAAGATGATTATGAATTCAGTGGTAGAAATGTGATATGGACATGAATCCTGTGAATTAATTTTATATGATTTTAGTGTTGAATATACCAAATATATGTGAAATAATAAATACAATACATTGTTTTTAATTAATTTAAATCCACTTTAGAAACTCATTAGAATTCAACGTAATGCCTGGTTTTCACTATGTTAAATTCAATCAAATTTGCCAACATGTCGGCAAATTTTATATAGAAAATTCTCTCTTTTCTCTCTTTTTGACAGGGAATATGATATAGTATATACCAAGCATAAAAATTAGACTAGAAAATGAGCCTCTTTTTCTCGATATCGAGAACTAAGTCGCTCTTTTTGTGGAGAATGCTATCATTCTCGACAGTTTTTCTAATTGTCTTCTAACACTCTACCTAAGAGAAAGGTATCACAATTCAACTCGTTTTCTAATCATTCTCTAACCTAAATGTTTGTTAGGACTCCGTCGAAAACACTACATCAAGAAAGAGAGCATCGAAGTGAAATCGAAAATGTTGCTGAATATACTTTTAAGCCAGAGCGAACTAACTGAATCTGTAGAAATAAAAATAATATAATAATAATAAAAATAAAGAAGGCCTAGAGCCAGCTGAGGGGGACAAGTAAAATTGAGTTTAAAATCATTTTAAATAAGAAAAAAATATTTTTGGAATAATTTTTTTTTTTATTATATACTTATTTTTATATATTGTTCATAGAAATCTATTGCGTTATTGTCTTGTCTTCCAAAAGTGAAGAAAAAGTACTTACGAGGGGTCAACGTATGACCATCGATATATCGTTTCAAGAATGGTCTTTGATTTGAGCATAGAGTCTTTTGAAACAGTGATATAGTTTCTTTAATATTTCTATTGAAAGCTACTAAACTAGCTATCACAGATAAAAAAAACTAGGCCAAATACGCAGTAGGATTTAGATTCTAGTGTTAGGTTCAGTGCCGGCACCAGAACCGCAATTCGAAGTTAGGCCTTCCTACCGAAGCATAGTTCCCTAATTATATAATCCACCACAGATCAGATTAGAGTGTTAGGAATCTCGGTAAGAATGCCGCAAGAATACTCATGTGACCAGTATTACCTTTTAGCAAGCTTGAAGGAACTTGTATCCTTAGGACAGTGATTGCGGTTGTTTTCTTAATGAAGAAAATGTGTAACGGCACAAGACAAATCAATGCTTCAATGACAGGAGTTGGGCAGGTACGCATTGCTCCAGTAATGGAGAGACAGGCAATCCTTTTTAGCTTGCCAAATTTGGTTATAGTCGAGCCGTGCATGTCTTTAGTCTTCCACAATAAAGCCGCATAGGCTATAACAGCTTCAACTACCACAAAGTTAAGCCAGAAGATCATCTTGGGAGTCAGACCCACGTCTTACCAAAGAGTTTAACTGCATTAAAGTAGATACTCATTAACCGTGTTTTGAATAGAAAAGAGAATGGGATCCAAATTGTATCTAGTGAAGAGAACTATGGCAGTTTTTTAGGGCTAATCGATAGGCCAATCGCTGCAGAGAAGAGCTGATTTCGCAGGGACAATGATCGCTATATCATCCTCATAATCAACGGCTTTATATCCAACACCGCTTTGCGGACAGGCTTTGCCAAGTGTGGATGTGATTTCACGCTCCTTTAGTATATGGGTGAGTGTCAATTAAAAATTCCATAATTTTAACATATTAAATAGAAAACATTTTTATTGGTAGGTACATATTTGTTGGTGAAATGTTTTCAATAAGAAAATCTAAATTTTGTTTAAACTTAAAACATGTTTGTTTGCTTTCTAAGCACGTTAACAAATATTTGTAATTGCAATCAGTATACTTATAACGGAGAAAGATAACAATGTTGGCTAGCAAATTATAATTTTCAAAATGCTACAACTGATTTCAACCATGTACGAGTACAACATCAACGTCAATGCGAAAGCAAGTCAGCAACACATGTGTGTACATACGCAGATGTGATGAAAATGATTGGTGTGTTTAATAAACGCAACGTAGCAAACAATCCAAATATGTTGCCATCTAATGACGTCATATGCAGATACATACATACACGAAGCATATTGATGCATCAGGCGTATACGTAATGAGCGACCTTAAAAATTTACATACGATATATACGATTATCATGATAATAAATTAATATGCGAAAACTGTGTACTTTAATACTTTATTTGTCAAAGAATTAAACATAGGTATGTATTATAGGAAATAGTTTAAATATGTATGTATTTTTTTTTATTAATATTAAAAACATTCGCTACAAAGATCTAAAATACAATATTTTTTTTTTTTTTTTGCTTTTTCTTATTTATTTTGGTTTTAAATGTAATTCTTTTGTATGTAGGTATGTATTGTGAATAAAAAATGCAAAAATCTTTTTTCTTTTTTCTTTTGCTGCTGTATAAACTTGAATATTATTGTTTAGTTAAGATTATTAACTTTTATGTAGTTAGTGTTGTCTGTTTTCTTTTGTTTTATTAAAGGTACTATAAGAATTTTGTATTATGCGCTACAATTACAATTACAAATAAAAATATATTTTATATATTATGTGTATGCATATAGTAGTATAGTACAGAATATTTGTAATATTACTAATTATTTTCAAAATAAATATCGCTTAAAACTTTTCCTTCACTTCATTTGCTTTCCTTGCTCTTGCTATTGTAAATATTTCTTCGGCAAAATAATTTTCATTCCTGTCCATTCGACTGGAGCGATGTTGCTGCTGTTGGCACTGCTGTATCTGTTGTTAAATATTTTGGAGGCTGCAACAAATCCGTATACTGCAAAAGCGCTTCTCGCAGTGAACGCGATACTTCGGGAGATGTTGTGGTAGTACAATCTACCAAATAAGGATATAATCCAATAAGTTGATCCCATGCTGGTTTATTCACTGAAAATATAAAACAATTCACTAAAGTTTTCGAACATTGCATATATGTATTTGTGAAATGTACCTTTAGAAGGTGGGGCTTTTTTCATCGAAACAACTAGTGTTGCTATGGCCTTCAATACGAATGAAATTTCCGAAAGCCTAAATCTATGAGAGCGAGTGTGAGTATTAATATTGAATTAATAAAATAGCTGATGTATGTCTGTATATACGCACCTTGGCAATGGGCACTTTCCGCTTTGTCGTTCATCATCGTTGAAACGCTTAAGAACTTCTTGAAAACGATGCAGTAACGCCGTTACAGCCAAGCGTCCAGCAAAGTCCTTACCGCCAGCACCACCACTGCCTACTCCACCCATTGCTCCTCCTAGCACATTTGCATTCAATGACATCGTCGCTGAAGCATTTGCAGCAGCAACCGCTGCTGTTGCTAAGCTACTATTACGATTATTATTGCACGTATCATCCAACAATGAGAATTGTAATAATGTTTCGAAACAGGTTTTTGCAAATATTTCACGCAACTTCCAATCAGATTCATAACATATATTTGAGTCAGAGGCGGAATGAATGGAGCCCTTATTAAGTAAAACAACGATTTGCATTATGAATTGATGTGGCATCTCATGGGCAAATGGTAAGACTTCATCGCGCAGCAATTCAATAACTTGGCAATCGATTGTTTCATCTAGGACAATCTCTTCGAGTCCACGATCCTCAATGGTGCAAACACTGCGCATATGAATAAATATTCAAAATGAAGCAAATACCATCAGAATTAGTTAAATTAGGAAATGTCCACAAACCTAGCTGGAAAGAGGAATTTGTCGAATGTATCAGCCAAATCATCCCACATGACAGTAAAATAATTCGATTTTGCACGTGCCACTTTTAGCCCTGTATGCAAAATTGTTATTAAACTGGAGATAGCTAACTTCCAAGTGCTGGACGAAAGACATTTGTATTTCATTGAAAGCGGAATACGAAGGGCCTATTCAGAATATGGAGAAAATGTATAACGAACTACTGGCACCTATATTAAACTTCACGTTTACCTTGATTATTTCATGCAAAATATGCTCCTGCATCACAGACTCCTCCGTCGCAGTAGATTGATACAGTTTAACACATATACTTATAGACTTTTCACCGAAGGGTATATAATTCATGCTAACCACTTCGACTGAAGCATTATTAGTGTAATGGTTTGCCGTTTTTTGATATTTATGCTCAATACCTTGAAAGGCTGGAGGAGAACTAGCAAATTTACTAAAAACCAGCAATTGACGAAATATAGCAGGAATCATATGCCTCAAATTTGAATCATCTTTAGTAGCTTCCTAGAAGTAGAAAAAAAGCATTTATAATTAATAATTTATTATTGATGTATTGCTTTAGATATTGAGGCCGCAAAGCGAAAAGCATTTAGAACCACTCTATTGCATATTTACTTAGCCTAGATCAGTCGAGGCTTCTAGGATCAGAATATAATTGGCTGTAACGCAGATTGTCACGAGCCCTACCATGGATCTCAAACCACACCTCGAAGACTTAACAGAGAGTTAGATTTGCAACTTATGGAATGTTATGAGCCAGTAAAAATCATTGCTGACCTTTTTCTGGCTAACATGTCCGCCATTTTGATGCCTATGATTCCTGCATGGCCAAACACCAATTGCCTCGTCGCGCACGATTTTTGAAGCTGAAAAACGTTATCCCACTATTTCCTATTTAGCGGCAGTTGTACAGTGACCGGAATCGCGTACATTTCAGCTTGAGACACCGTTATTTTCAAAATAGATATCAGCTGCAACGTGTCTGTATTGATATTGCACCATGGATGAAAGCAAGTCCATCCTTCACAATTCCAATTATCCTGACCAAGTTGTATGAATCGGAAACCGGAGTATACTTGTAATTTGCTGTTCGTTGCACCATCGTCGATTAAGAGGAAATAGTTTAGTAAGTGCTATATTTTATCAGCTCTGCATTTTTCACCAGAGCTTTTTTCCTACCAAGCAATGTTACGATACGGCTGAAAAATGTTCGGGTTTATTTTCGATGCATAAATGCAGTGGTGGTAGATACAGTAGAGCTCCAGCGTTCCTTTCACTGCCGCTATAGTGCCAGCAAAAACATGATGGTGTTAGCTACCCAGCCAACATTTCGAGGAACTCGCTACATGAATGAATACGAAAAACTCGGTCTAGGCCCTCCATGATCTGATATGGTACTCAACACAACAGACGAAGAACATTAGACTATAATTTGTTTTTCGAATCGTTTTTTGTTGTTGTTCCGTTCATCTGAACTCTGGATCTTGAGTCTGGCCTTGTGCAATTAAGTCTTAAGTCTATTTTCTACGACTACTTATTTAAACGAAAATAATACAAAACAATACTTTACCTTTTGTATCAATTCCATACATTCGAGAATGCCATCATGTAATGGTGTTAATAATGAATCCGATACTGTTGACATTATATAAGGAACTGCATCTGTTTGCACGGGTATACAAACTGCATTTGTTAAAACACCGCAAAATTTCTCAAAATCTTGAGGCGTAAATCTGCAAAAGAAACAAACTGAGCGTTGATCTTTAAGTATCGAAATGTGTGTGTGTTAACCTTGTTTGTATATGCTGGAAAATAGCGGGAAATATTTGCATTAGCGCTGTTAAGAAAGCTTGGCTTGGAATGTAGAATTCTTCTTGTGTTTCATTATTCTTTGCTGTCATTTTTGTGCTTTCCATGCCGATATTTAACCAAATATTCCAAGCAATCTGGAAAACAAAATCAAGTATTTAGTATTTTTAAATATTATATTTTTGTTACTTCAAACTTACAGTCCAAATTTCCTGATCTTTGCTTTGTGTGGTGTCTTCATCATTCATACTTGCTGCTGGTTTCTCTGAATTATGATACATGATTTCTTGTAATGATTTTAAAGCAGCTAAAGAGACTTCGCCATTTTTGCTCAATGCAGCATTTTGTATAAACTCTAGAATTAAAGACCAAGCACGATCGAAATCTCCTAGCATTTGCAGCAGTTCGCGTTTTGTATTAAACACCTGCAAAGGAAATATATATATGAAACAGACAATAATATTTTACAAAACTAAATTTGCATTACGTACTCTGCAAACGCCAGAGAGTGTTGACACTTGAGTTTCAGCCCACTGCTTTTGCGCTGTATTACGTGAATGATGTATGAGAATATTGCCGCTGGCGTCAACTTTTTCATTGCTCGCCGAACTGGAGAGAGCACGCACGTTATCAAGTAGCGGGAACAGCACTTGCCACACAAGCACTTGCCAAGTGGGTGGATTGAGAAGGCTACCATGCGCCGAAATTGTATGGAATAGTGTTTGACCAGCTGATTTTCGTACAGCAGGACGTAAGTCAACGCAAAGTTCGCCTGTATTGTGCGGAGAGAAGAATCAAATAAGAGATGATTTTAAACTTTTTATCACAATGAGAATCAAACTTGCCTAATTTGGCATATAAACACATCCACAGCTTATCAAATTGCGGCATTTTGACAGTGCCGGGGAAATCCGGTAATATTGCCGCACTATCATCGACTTGTGCCGTCATCAATTTAGTTTGGTTTTGATTAAAGAAATCCGAAATATTCCACTATAACAGATTAAAAACAATTAAGAAAATATAAATCAACGAATTCCCATAAGGATTACCATTAAACCAATTGCTGTCAGTGAAATGTTCAACTCTTGAGTCTGAGAGCCAAATTTAGCAGCAGTATTAATGCAGAGCGGTAGACAACGCCATGGCATAACGGTGAGAAAATCGGTTATGACTAGTTGAAGGCATTGAAATGCAGTACGAATTAAAGGCTCACTATGCGATGGAAACAGATTTTTAAACAAAAAAATAAACCAGAAAACATAACTTAATGCTATATAAAATTTACCCATGATGCTCATTTACAGCGCCAATTATTTCGATGATAGCTGGCCAACCGAATGAAAGTATCTCACCAGCGCCGTTTAGAATTTGCAAAACACAATCTAATTGCCGTTGACGCACATCTGCATGCATGACTGTAGAGAGTTCGGATAGTGGGCTTAAGAGCATCGTTTGTAGTACCTTTTAATTGAAAATGAAATCGTTAGTATCCAATTAACAATATGTAACTTGAACGGCTCATTTATGAGACAACTAAGTACCATGTTCTCCTTCAAGGGCACGCTATGCTTAAATTGCAATGCCGATTTCACCAAATACGTTATTGCCTCAACGCCCCACTCGCGCATGCGTATGTGACGATGCTGACAAACTTCGAGCAAATGATTAGTCAGAGGACGCCACAGAACTTCGATGCGCGACATATTTACAAGTCCAGTTTCCAACAGTTTGGCCACAGCAAACAGAGATGGTTCCCTATTGGCATATGCAAGCTCCATGGCCTCGTGCGATAATTTACATAGAGCATCAATTAGATGATGCAACGAAACGTCATCTAAATACTGGCTAGATTCAAAAAGTTGACTCAACATTTGTGACAGCACAGGCAAATCAGCCATTACAGCTGTTTGTATGCCGACATTAGCTTCAACTGCGGGTTTTGGAAAAGCCTAAACGAAAAGATTGGCAATAAATTGCTATCATGCCATCATTTCCATCAATCACACATACCTGCAAACTACCACCTGTGGAAGGTTTCAAACCTAAAATCCACACCAAGTGCTGTAGAGTCTGTAGCACAATATGCCAGGAGGTGCCCAAGATGCTACCGTTGCTATGTGCCAAAAATAGAATAGCGCGCATGCACTGCAAATTTTTAGTGGTCAACATAACAGGCGCTTGCATAACGCTATGCGGCAGCGATGCGCTCGGTAACGGAGTACCCACCGCAACAATCTGTTGGCGAAAATCACCTTCATTGCATGTGCTCATAAATTGATTATTCAAATCCTGACTATTGCTGCGTGTGTGACCTTAACAATGAGAAAAGCAAACAAGCAATTAATAATTGTTAAATATAAATTATGAATACAAGCAAACAAACATTTTAAATCGGCATCCATGTGTGCGCTATTCGCAAATATTGCCATCGCATAGTGTGTTGGAAACGACGCACGACAAATGGCCATTATGAAAGCATCACGTGGAGCGAGCAGGTCCAGCATTCCACTAAGCGCAGCATAATTCTGCATGGCTTTAAGTATATTATCTGTGGTAGCCTCATCGATCGAGGCATCAACCAGAGGCACAAATGCGAAGAGCAAACCAGACCAGCTGGAATTTATAAGCTGCAAGCATAATGGTTTATACTCCTCCTCCGTAATAATAGCGGAATTGTGTGTAGGATGCTGCACATTGCAAAGAAAATTACTATATTATGTTGATAACTTAAATGTGCGACTCAAATTTACAATTCTTACCATATCAGGAGTTCGTTGTATAACGCCACCAATAGAGCGTGTTATGTCCAACAGTATAGCGTATGCAACCGAGATACCGTAACTGTCAGGAATATTCGGTGCTTCCAATTTATCCAACATTTCCAAACTATGAATTAAACAGATAGAAAATGTTAAAGTCATTTTTACTTAGGTAATGTTAACGCTTCAAAGGAACGGGCGAAAAATTAAAAGTGGACGATGCTATACTGGAGTTCAGCTGGCACAGGTTCGATTCCCAGATGGATTTGAGTTCTTAAAAAATGACCAAATGGATTGTTGGGTGACTTAGGTCTTAAATGCTTTACTGGAGTACTAGTCCAATGCTTTCGTTTAGAACGTATGTAATTTAGTATTGGTCGTGCTGTTTGTAGGTAGGTAAAATGGCTGTTTGCAATTCTAGTAATGAAAAACACAAAAAGGAAAAGTAGAATGTAAAAACCGATACCTTTCTCTAGTTAGACCTATATAGACGTATGCCCACTAGCAAGTGGAGCGTATGTACTCTTAAGGTAAGATTTCCGGATTGGAAAGAAAACCAGAGTACAACATCCTCATTTTTACAGATGTATCCGAAATGGCCTGTAGGGTAGGTGCAGGGTTGCACTCACCGCAGGTGGAAATATATCACTCTAAACGTCTATGCCTCGGTCTTTCAGGCTGGAGTTCTCGAAGGTTAGCCAGGATTTCTCCTGGATCGGTCCCGGGCCGTAGAGCCGATTGTCCTAAGGACCGTAGAGGCTTGTCGACTAATAGAACGTCATATCACAGATAGATGTAAGGTCGCTTATTTTTTTTAGCGACAGCCATGCAGCAATAAAATCGGAAGTCACTAGCATCTTGTATCACCTCCCGTACGACATGGCCTTAATAATATATAATGGAGGTAGGTCTCACGAGTTTCTAAACAGAGATCGTACCGACAACGCATGATCGGCAGTGTCCAGTGTATGACTGAGAATCATTTAAGAGTAATGTCCAGCCGGAAACTTAGAGTCTTCTTAGGTCTAGGGCATTGGTGGGAGCATTGCTTTTTGTAAATATAGTTATCTTCGTCTTACTTTGGCATAGGCCTGACCGCATAGACCGCAATTAGTTAAGCGTAGTGATATAAAGAGTTTTAAGTAGAAACCTGTATCGACTCCTCTATATACCACCACCAAGCAGCTGTGACTCAGGGCTTTTATAATCAATCTCAGTCCTCCTTAGGGGCGAACATCGCATAATACTTGTCGACTTTAATGCCCACCTCGAGGCCTGGTGCTCCAATCTAGACAACGACCAAGGCGACAACTCCTTGGCAGAGTAGATCGATGACTCTAACTTCGGTATCGTCAATGAAGACCACCCACCAGAGTAGCGGACGATTGCTAGAGCTTCCTTGACATAAAAATAGTCAGTGCACCACTACTAACTGATGCTACTTGAAGCACAGGGATAGACTTAACATCAGACCACCTTCTCATCACCATCACCGTAGAAAGAGATTGCGACTTCATCGAAGTAGATAAAAAAAACGTTCATCAACTACAACAAAGCTGATTGCACTGGTTTTAACGCATTCACACAACAACAATTTATCGCACAAGTATCCCCAACCGTTGCACACAAAGGCGAAAAATTTTTCCGAGGAATTATCACCAAGGCAGCGGCGCACTTTATCTCTAAAGGGAAGGTCCAGAACATGCGGCCAAACTTTCCACCCGAAGCTGCAAAACTGGCGGATGAACGTGACAATATACGTGCAACTAACCCGCCGAAAAAGAAGAGGAACAAAACACCAGATCATCCTACTGGGAACTCTTCCCTAAGCCAAGGCAGTCAAAGCTATATAAAAGTCAACTGAGGCTAATAATGGCCTCCCTTTCAGGGCACTGCAAACTGGGGGAGCATATGAAAAACACAGGTTTAAGTCAGGACAGCACTTGTAGATTCAGTAAAGGTGACAAGGAAACATCCAAACACATCATAATGCGCTACGAGGCACTCACTCGCAGGAGGTAGAGATACTTGGGACACTAACCTTAAAGCCACATCAGTTGCTGAGATTCCTCAGTAAGATTGTCTTGTCTACTACTACTATTATGGCACAACAGCCATAATAGTAGTAGTAGCATATGAAAAACACAGGTTTAAGTCAGGACAGCACTTGTAGATTCAGTAAAGGTGACAAGGAAACATCCAAACACATCATAATGCGCTACGAGGCACTCACTCGCAGGAGGTAGAGATACTTGGGACACTAACCTTAAAGCCACATCAGTTGCTGAGATTCCTCAGTAAGATTGTCTTGTCTACTACTACTATTATGGCACAACAGCCGCTGGAGGGCCAAGACCTAGCTTTTCGCATCCATTCATGTTGTGTGAGTTATATTTATACACTAATGGAAAGGACCTACAGTTTTATGCCCAATCCGAACGGCGAAGTGAAAAGTTTTTCAATGGCATTTTTTTTTACTCTTGGAAGTTTGCCATTGCCAGCCAAGAGGTGGTGCCGTGTAGAAAAATTCTTATTTTCTATTTTTTGAGCGTGCCGAGATATGAACCTGGGCGCCTCTGCGTAGCAGTCCAACACATTAACCACTAGGCTACGGCGACCACCGGCTGGCTTGTTACAACCTCTAAACAGGTTACTATCGGGGGTGCAATAGATCTCTCAAGGTCAATGTACGTTACATCCTTTCTGAATCCATCAATCAATCAGCCCCGTCGATCCAAAATATTTTGGGAACCAAGCAATGTGTTAAAAAAATAAAACACACAAACAATAATCCCCGATCTGATCGGGCGATGCGAATTAAAATCATCAACAACCATTTTTGTGTTGGTTGTAAAGAGCCAATTGAGCTACTGGCACAAGACACCAACAACACAACCAAATGTGACAAGAATATTTGTTTTTGCATGTTGTAAGCAAAAGCTATGGAAAAACAAAAACAAATATTCTTAGCGCGCGATCGCAACAACAAACATTCATAGAAATGAAATGATTTCGGCAACGAGGCTCAAAAAATATTCTTAGTGCGCAACCGAAACAACAAATATTCATAGCAATGAAATGATTTCTCTAACGAGGCAACAACAACAAATGTGATCGAGGAAAAAAAACATAAACAAAAATTCATGTGTGTTCGAAATACAACAATTTTTGTGTTTGTTGTAAAATAATAAAATACAACAAACACATGTATTTTAAAGGAGCCAAAAGAGCCAATACAACAAACACAATTTGAAAATGAGCCAAAGGAGCCAATTGAGCTTCTGGATGTTCACTCCTGATCTAGACAACTGCGAGTCAGATATCCGAAAACTGTGGTCCACTATTAAGCCCCTTTCTAACACAACAAACGAAAGATGCCAGAACCAATTCAGTCGCCAATTCAGCTAGAAGTACGTGGGGAAAGGATAAGAAGACACTACTAACCACTTACGAGGCAATTGGGTGCTTTATCTTATGGTCAACATCCATCAGTGATACACAATGGAGGAGACTTCAAGCTGGTCAAAACGCCTTGTGCACAATCACGGGCTGTCATCTAATGTCGCATGAGGACCACTTACAGGATGAAGTAAAAATGATCAAGGTAGAGGAACACAACACCCTTCTCGCCAAGCAATATCTTATCAAGTGCCACCTAGAAAACCGCCCGCAAGAACCATAACGATCTATCTGCAACCAAGAAACACTGACTTTGAAGAAAATACTGTGTATTAGGATACTCTCATTTAGTTAGAATAAAGATGTGAGGTTGAAGACTCTGAAGTCCTTCGTATTATTTGAAATTTAGTAATATATTTAAAGCATAGTTTCTTGAAATGGGCAATATCGTACCTCCGTAGACGATATATTTCTGTATCATTTTCAAGGGGAAAAGAATTATTATTGAAAAAGAGGCGATAGACCAAAAAAGTTAGAGAAATCACGATTTAGAGGAATTTTAGTTTCAAGCTTTTTCTTTACTTAACAAATCCCAATCTTTATAAGCATTCTTGGCTTAAGCTAATAGCTTGATAGCTATATATTCCAATAAATAAACTCATTAAATTCATTTCTTATTGCACTTACTAAACTGCTTTGGATATGCCTGGTGCAAATGTTGCCACTAAAGGCAAGTAAGCGCCTCTAAACATAAATCCACATTGATTGCCGGTATTGTGTGCTATTGTCGTAGCATTCTGGGCTCCAGTGACATTTTGCTGTCCATTTTGAACTAAAATAAAAAAGCAAAGAAAAGGAAAACAATATGAGTTATATCTTTAAAATACTGAGACACAATTAAACAAAAACCAACCAGTTGATGCATTTATGAGCGAATATCGCACATATGTTCCCAATGCGGAGATCATATCTTGAACAATGTTAGTGGCGTGATTTTTCAAATCATACGATTTGCAAAAAAAGGCAATTAAATTTGGTTTGGTTGCCAATTTATGTATGACTTCAAGAGCAAGAGCGCGTTGCCAGTGCGGCTTATCAGGATCTAGAAATTTTATAATTAGCGAAAGAAATATTTCACATTCGGTAACCTATGAACAGAGCATAAAATTAGATTGTATTTGTCTAAAAGAAGAAAATTATATTGAAGCATACCAAAATTGTGTGATACTTTTGTATGAGAATTGCAACTAGACGTAATAGACGCATGCTAATTGGGAAATATGGTTTATCATTGGGCACTGCCGGATTGCCATTGCTTGGTGTTGGCCGATGTTTCACATTCGGTGAGAAGAGTTTAATAACCAAGGCGCAAACGCGTTCCTTCAGCAACAGACGGAAATCATTATTCTGTGGGAAGAATAATAAAGGATAATATTTAGTAAAATCTGTATACGATTAGAGGATTTAAATACTGTTTGACTTGGTTTGGGTATTTGAAATTATATGAATTTAATTTTTTGCTTTGAAAGTTTGTTATAGTTGTAATTGGACATTGTATGTAGTACATACCTCATGGAATACTGCACTGAAATTTGTTAATACTGCTTCCAGTAATTCCAAACCAAAACTACGTGTCATTTCAGTCATACCCAAAAGCCAATAAGGCTGATCGGCATTTACGAGTTGAACAAGATCCTAAAAAATTAAAATCAAATTGAATTTTGTTTTGCAAATGTTGAGCGCATCCTATTTAATAGTCAATTCACCTGAAATAGAAAGAATGCGTCCGATGCGAATGTTTGCATTTCAGTTGTATTCCCACCTTCAGAATCCAACGAGTTAGGAGCAGACGATTCCTTATTTTGTTGCCCTTGTTGAATACTTGCCATCGAATCTTTTTCTAAGTAGACACGCTCAAAAACCAGCGATACCAACTGACGTATCGTTGCGCCCGCAGTGTTTACAATTGTAGAATTTTTGGTATAATGTAGGCGAAAGCATAACACTAAAGATTTAGCCAGCGTTTCACCGTGAACAATAGTATTTGTGGTCAGCAGCAACGTCACTGTTTGCAGCACTTTTACTTCCTCGATATTATTCTCCATTAGCATCCATAAGGCATCCGTTATATAGCGGGCTCCTTTCTGGTCAACAACCTGCTGCGTAATAAGGCGTTGCATCATGCCCAAACAGAACTAAAGGCAACATCGAAAAAAAAACAAAAGAAAGTGTTTAGTGGATTTCCTACATTGCGATAAGATATTGATTGACACAGTTTTAAAGGTGAGCAATTATAGTGTGGTGTGTTAACTACAAACAAATATTAAATGCATGACTCACTTTGATAATTTTGAGATCCTTCGTCTCGCATCCTTGGACTAAAGGATACAGTATCTGATTGACGGTATAGTAGACGGACGTCTGTTGGCTGCTGCCAGCTGTGCTTAATTTAGAAATAGCCTCTTCACATGACTTTGTTTGTAGTATATCCAATAAGTCGGGGGCAAGGAAGAAGAAATAAAAATAAATTCATTAGAGAGTTAGTTGAGACCAAAAAATCAATTTTGTTTTTTTCTTTTGTGTTATTTTCTAATTTCATAATTAACAGCGACAATGAAACAATTCACTTGAATGCCATGTCATTTTGTATGTGGTTTATGTGTTATCACCCCCACCCTTACTACCACTCCCTACAACCCACACAAACGCAATCACAGCCACCCCACTACTACTACTATTGCCAGTAAGGAAATCATTTGGATGTTGAAATTGAATTCCGCTTTTAATAAACATACCTCCTTAATTTGTGGATACTTTTTCTTCGTTTCAAGAGACAATGTTTTGAAATCCGACTGCAGAGCCTGGACGAATTTCTGCACTGTTTCACTTCCATTTCCTCCTGCTACCCCACCAGCAACTGTCGAGCGAACAAATGACATTTCTCCTTCCGTTTCGAATTATTGAACAATTCACGACCACAATATATTATCGTGCATTTACTGCATTACAATTTAAATACTTTTGTTTTATAAAAATTGCAACAATAATTTTTCCAATTGTTTTGGCGTAGCAGCAAAAATTCCTGTAACAATTTGTCAAATATTTACCAAAGTTGACAGCTGAGCTGACGTACACCAAAAAGAACGTCCTTAGTTTGAAAGCAACTGTTAAATGTTTGTAATAGAATGAGAAACCTTGTGCCACCCATATACAGTAATCGCTCGGTTTCCGTCGGTTCTATTCAAATCACAAAAACATATTCAATTCTTTTATATCTTTCACTTTCGAACTCTTAGGTTTTGGTATTTCGATTTACTTCGGCCCGATTTGTTTCGCCAAATTTTGAAACAATTCGCGACGTAAGTCTACTATATTCACAATAGTTTTGAATTACATTACCGGGATAAGAATATACATAACGGCTGTATCTCTTTATTCTGTCCGTAACTGAAATTAAATAGAGATCGACAAAATTCTGAAATAAAATAAAACAAAAAAAACACTTGGTATGCGTGGAATGAATAAGTTGTGGGACGCCCTCCCGTTATCACCAAATTCGCAGCAAATGAAATATTTTAATACTTACATATCGCCTCAATCCAATATTTACTTATCGCCTCCACTCTGTTATTAATTGCTTATAAGTGTTTCCATTAAATTTTCGGAAAGTTGCACGTGGGTAGTTTCTTGATACGGATGAATTTTTTTTTTCACAAACCTCGTATGGAAAAAAGGTGTCTCTCCAAGTTTGAGCCCATTTAAAAAAAAAAACATCCTATTTGTATATCCTATTACTTAAAATCCTGACGTAAGAAAGTGGTCCGCCGTCTCTTCACATTCTTCCTCCAAACCACAGGAAGCACAGAAGGCACTAGCTCTTAGGCCAATCATATGCAAATGTTTGGCCCAAGAGAAATGACTTGTTTATAATCCCACCAGCTGCCTGCAGCTCTTTCTGTTAAGAGATAACAGAAAGTCAGTTAGACGCTTCAAGATAACAGGGAACATGGTCTTTGTCTGCTTAAAGCTCCTCAGGTCCTCCCATTTACGATTGAGAGCTAAATCGACCCACTCATTAATGGTGGTCTTGATGGCTGTACACGACAAAAAGAGTACAGGTTCTGGGCCCAGGAAACCAGTTTCCAAACCATTTCCTGAAATTTCTGAGTGTCCCATATCAACAGCAGACTATTGTGTTTTCCAACATAATCAAGCCTGGATTTATAATGCATAACCAGCTTAGACGTGGTTATAGGATTAAGCAAGCATTTAAGCGCAGCCTGACTGTCACTAAATACCCAGATACTCCTTTCTCCCCAACCATTATCAATAACATGGTCCATTGCCTTGATGATTGAAAAAATTTCTGCTTGAAAAACAGAAGCATACAACCCAAGAGAGAAGTGAAGGTGCACTCCATCGTTTTCAATGAAGATTCCAGAACCCGAACCGAATTCTGTTCTGGAACCGTCAGTGAAAATACGCTTACAATCAACTCCCGGCCCAGGTCCCGGCAAAAACCAAGTTTGGGACTCTGGAATTTGTATTGTATAGCGCTGTTTTAAAACTGGAATTGTTGGCATTGTATCGGATGGCATTGATAGAACTGTTAGGTCCATATCAGTACCTTTAACAATGTCACCAATATCCCAACAAGTGTCATACCAATACCCATTGCGTTTAAGCCTACAGATGACTTTGCCAGCTTCTCCTATAGCAAAAATATCAATGAGTGGTAAGTTGAGCAATGCATGCAAGGGTGGGCCAGGTGTTGTAGGAAAAGTTCCCGTACAACAAATGGCCACAGTCCTTTGAAGTCTGGCAAGAGCTTTCCTAACGCTGTCAACATAAAATCTGCTCCTCCAGACTATGGATGAATAGGTGTTGATGGGTCGAATCATAGCCTTATAAAGCCATAAGACTTTATAATGTGATGATTTGCCAAAAATAGCCTAACATTGACAAAAAGTTGCCAATGCCTTGGTTAGCCTTAGCTCAACATGAAAACGCCAAAGAAGTTTGGTATCTACAATGACTCCTAGATATTTCACTTCTTGGGATAGCTGAATAGAACCTACTACTAGAAACTACAGAAATTTTTAAAGGAAGCCCTTTTCGTTCGCATACTCTTCAATATGGTTAATGCAAAATATTCATGGATAGGATTTTCTACTACTTTATTTATATATAAAGGGCGGGTGCCAAAGTACTATGGTAGACTGTTGTGTACAATTTTTGCCGTCTGGTGAGAAAAATCTCGATTTTTGCTGTGCCAAACGGTATCAAAGGTGTGTGTGAAACGGTAACTTTTTACTCGATGAAAATTTCCTATGGTGAGAAAAATTTGTAATTTTGCTGTGCGAAATGAAGATAAAATTTTTACAGAAAATTTTGACATTTCCGGTTGAGGTTGTAAACAAATAAACTGTGTGGAATAAAAATATTAAAGTTTTGTGTATTTTCATGTTATTATTATTGCAATGAGAAATAGGTATACCTACATATATATTTTTTCTTTATTAATTGCTATAAATTAAGAAAACTAAATATAAGAAAAAGTTGATTAATTCATTTACTTCCAGGTTTTGTCGGTATTCACATTTTTTTTGTTCATATCGTCCATAGCTCGTCTTTTTTCTATAAGATATTTTCTTTCCCTATTAATTATTAAAACTTGCATTTTTCTTATTTGAATTTGCATTAATTTAGTTTTGCATTTTTTTTAGTAAAATGCAACTGTGTATGTTAACATACATAATACTTATTTTGCTGTTCTAAGCATTTCATCCTGAATAGTCAAAATTTACAGTAGCTCTCAAGCTAGTGAAAATTTTGGCAGTTCATATCCGTTTCACACACACCCAAAGTACACGAGTAAATTTTTTACATCAATGGCTAGCCCAACAACGGGAAAATTGCAATAAAATTAACTAGGAGCCTGTGCCAAATGGTATCAAAGTACACGAGTGAGTAAATTTTTGACAGTTGTGAGGTGAATATGATTGTCAAAAATTTATGTAGCCCAAGTATAATTTACATAAATTATTACGTTTTCTACAAAATTTATTGATTTTAATTTCGCGCCAAAAATATTTTAATAAATCGACGATTAGCTTATCAGATACGCAACCTGTCTTGCCATCGCCGATAGGTAAAATATAAATCTCAATTGATGTGAAACCTGTCGGCGAGAAACCTTTCCTGCCTCAACTCTATGCCTCTTGGTACGATTGAGTGCATTTTAATTTTAACAGCGGATACTGCTTTTGGAGTTATTTTTTAATCATAAAAAAAAAATATTTTTATACAATAAAACAAAAAGGAGCAAATTTAAACATGTAGGGTTAATGTAGGTAAATGTAAACACGACTCATAATTAACACAAATAATGACCACGACAACTGAAATCAATGTACAGACGAAAGTGTTAAATGTAATTTAAAAAAAAAATGCATGACCAAGCCTTTGTAAAAAAACATATGGAGAAATAGGCAATATTCAGCATAAATGCATGTTTTCCAAATTTTACTATCTTTAACTTATAATAACTTCTAAAATACTATGTTAATTACATTTAATCCCAAAGAATACACGTAGCAATATTTTTACTTTCAACGCTTTTTGAGTGCTTTTAAAGTGCGAATTGGGAGGAGAGGGGGGGCGGGGGGGCGGGAGATGGCGAAGAATACGGGTGTGGTGCTTAAAAATTATAGAATCCATAATTTTGTTATTTTATTTCTTTAATAACACAGTAGGGAAGTGAAAATAACAGAGAGTAGTGACTACCACCATCGGTTAGGTATTATTGAGTAGAGTTTGTATGCACAGCCTTTTGAGTAAGTTGGCGCTTGTTCTCCAGATATTTTCTGGCCTGATTGCCAAAAAAATGTAAACAGAGTATCGGACCTGCGCAAGTCGTAATCTTTATTTCTATCATACTTGGATTTAAGTCGAAGGAAATCTGCGATCGACCGTAAGCGAACAGCTATAGGGTCCGCCAGTGAATACAATGACGTATTAGACAGCAGAAGATTATGGCTCTTATTATTAGCGCCTGGTTATGTTGGTGCTCGGTGTTCGACGAACACAAAATATTTTTCCCGTGCTCGATCGAGATGGTTATTTTCATTTCGTTGCAGAGTTGCTTTTTGTCAAAATATACTCGTTTGTTTAATACTATTTTGTATGTAATGATACTGTTTTGTAAAATAGCTCATTGCCACCCTGAATACTCGGCGTGCTCGGTATACAATACACCGAGCATATTGTGTTCGATGTGAGAGTGAGTAATGACACTCTCTTTGTGTTCGGTGCAACAACAATTCCATGATGTTCGCCGAGCATACTCGCAATATAACCACAGCCTAACAAATTTTTAGCGATAATTGTCGCAAAGTTTGACATTTCGTTTACGACAATTGTCGTTAACTTTGCGATTAAAAATTTCGTGTCGTTAAGCTTTGCGACAATAATCGAAACACTTCTGTATTGCAATTTAGAAGCGATATAGAAGGTAAATTGCTTCATCAATAAAGAAACAAACAAATTTCATTAAAAATTTTTATTTTTCTACTCCAGAAGATGGCATTTAATTATTGACGTATTCTATTGGCGTATGATATAATCATAAGAGAAAATGGTAACGTTGTAGTAGATCGGTCAAATTTACGTCTTGTTGATGACTCTTTCCCTTTGGATGATGAGGAGTTTAAAAATTTGTACCGCATTACTCTCGACCTTGTACAAACTGTTACTAGCGAAATCAGGGAGGAACTAAAAGGGCAGCTAATTATTGCATAATTTGTGGAAAAGCAAGCAAAAATGTGTAGAAAACTAGTTGTGCCCAATTTATGTAATTTGGTTTTAATCCAAATTATCCCAGAATAAAAAGTATTAAAAAGTATGAAATAACGTAAATTCAACTTTTGGTTGTGATCTATAAATTGGTTTCTTAGATAGGGCATTTGTCCATATAGACACTTTAGGAGAATTCGGGTTAATGAAAAAAACGATTTTTTTCTATCTAGCTAACATATATTCTAAATATGAGCTGAATCGGAGCATAAATACAATTTATCGAATTATATCGACGTCAGCACCACCTAGTGAGTCTAACAAAGAGATAAAGCAACCTTAACAATAAATAAATATATAATGTGAATATGGTTTTGCAGTGTGGCCAACTTTTATTTTTCAAAATCCGCTAAAATGACGAAAAAACGCGTATTTTCTTTAAAAAAAGTTAAATGTTTTCCCTTATAAAAGTGCGAGAAAACTCGATACATTTAAACTTTTTCACTAACACAAGCACACATCTGATACTTCTAGTCATTGAAAATTTCTTCGATTTTTCGAAGATATTTTAAATTGAAAAAACAGGCTGAGCGCTAAATCACTTTTTTTCTGCGTTTTAATTTTCAAAAAGCACTAAAATCAGCGGGAAAAGCGCTGAGTTGGCCACACTGTGGTTTTGATACTTTCAATTGTTTAGGCGTGATGCTATTACATACATTACACATACGATTTTATACAATAAGATGTTGTATGGAGATCGAACCAATAAAAAATCGATAGGTGTTTGCTGCTCTACGCTTCTACTGCATGCTACAAGCGGTCAGTGGGTAAGCAGTGGGGCATTTCGATAAGTCAGCCGTTGATATGTCGAAGCATCCATGTGGTAACAGACGCAATCAACAAAAAAATGTTGGCATCCCCATGACTCCAGTAGAGCGACATGCTGCCAAACCTAAATGTATACCAACGCGCAGTCCTTTCGAATATGCCATTTGTTCAATTGACTGTAGCTTTGTTGCTATTCGAGATCATACGAAGAAGCATATCGATGGTCATACGTTGACCCCTCGTAAGCAGCGTGGCCGTTGATAAATTTCAAAAAGTTGCAAAAAAAAAGTGTCACCGAGAGTAAAAAAGTCTCATTTTTTATAAAAGGAACTTTTGTTTCAATTTACAGCAGTTTGCATATACAAAAAACTATTAATGTATTGAAAGTAAAAAGGAATTAGTTATCGCAAGTACATTAATACATTAACTCATTACGTCCTAATGATACGTATACGCACAAGAAAGGAGTATATTTTAATACAGATAAAAAAAAATACCGGAACACGTAATCGATATCACAGTTATTCTAACGCGAAGAGAGAAATTTTGAGGGTCAATTCAAAATTCTGAGTATGCAGTTTTTATCTACTTGACTATATCTACAATTTGAGGTTACCGTCCATTTTGAAAAAAAAGATCTAAAAAATCGTAGACTCGAGAAAGTCTGCTAGCAGATTTAAAAAAAATTGTACGCATTTTTCAGTATCTATCATTTGTGAACTTTTAATTGACTAAACAATTTTCCTTAAGTCAGTGTGGCAAATTTGAAAATAGAAACAAGTTTGTAAAAAATCTCGTAAAAGGACAGTGTTGCGACCAAAAAGTATGTATGTAATTAGTGTTGCAAACTTTCAATTTCATTTTTCATATAATTTCATGTGAATATCATAATTTTCGCAAAAAAGCGTCAAAGTTTGTAATGATTCTTAAAAAAGTCTCAAATTTCGGGTATTTTCGAAAAGTCGTGTCAAAGTCTCCAAACAGTCAAAAAGGTTGCAAATTGCAACTTTAGTCTCATAACGGCCACGCTGCTCGTAAATACTTTTTCACCACTTTTGGAAGACAAGACAATAACGCAATAAACTTTTTTTAAATATAAAAATAAAATCAAAATAAAAAAAACAATTTTTTAGGAGACTATGAAAATTAAATCTAGAGGTTAATTTTCAAAGTCATAACTTAAGTTCATGTCAATTTCGTTATTTGAAGTTATTTTTAAAATAACTTCGGGGTCGCTGATCACAAGTGCGTACATAGTTTTTCTCCATCACATCTAGTTCTCCCACAATATAGACCTGAAAATGACGCGCCATAGAAGTAGAGAAAAAAATTCCAGTAATTGAAAATGAGTTAATTCTTAAAACTCATTGTTTTTGTAAGTTTTCTTCTATAAAATTTTGCAAAATTGTTATTTAAATTCGGGGGACTCAAGTTGATTTTTTTGTCATATTCCCTTCGGCTAAGTTGATCAGCATCAAATATACCATCTTTCTAGGGAGTAGTCGATGCCTCAAAAAAAATTCGATCACAACTTATATACATATAGAAGCATTCCTTGCCTTATTACCACTATGTATATTTGTTTACTTTTTTTTTCAAATTGTTGACTTTTTTAGAAGATTTTGATTACAACATTTTTTAAGCCGTGGCAACTCTGGACAGAGCACGATTAAAAAAAATATTTTGACAGTGTTGCAGTCATGGTGAAATCATGTAGAAGGTGATAGCAAGATTACAACAATTTCACCATGGTAAAAAAGCACATCTTTGTTGTTGCGTCACATATCATGAAATGTCAAAATCAACCGAATAACAAAATAATAACACATTTTTGTTGTTGCGGCTATAATGGCGGCGTAACGAGAATGTAAAAATGGAGAACAAACGTAAACAAACAATCAAAATTAAACAATAACTTTGACAACCTATGATATTGACCACGAATAAAGGAGAAGAATGGGTTGCTGGTAACTTCACCTGGTATAAATTCACCTTGGTTGCAGCTATTTGAAATGGCGAACAAGGGCTCGGAATAATAAATTTATCCATTTTGCACAAAAAAAAATCAAAACGATTGAAAAAAACTTAATTATAAATAGATGTACTCTGACAGTTCGTGCTCTATGCATTTTAAAATTAAATCAGAGTTGTCAGACGTGCTCGGTGTGCTCATGCTCTACTATACTCTGTGTTCTGAGTTAAAAAAGAAAAAATTAAAACTTATAATCAACTATATATACAGAAGTGTGAGAGAGTCTGCAATTTGGGGAAATAGGTGTTCTGATCGAGCATTTTTCTAATCTATACTGCAAAATGTTCAACAAGGCATCAAAAACTTCTTGGTTTCTTCAAGCCTTGTACCAATAAATATAATTTGAGCAACCACGATGCTATGAATGCCATTTCTTCCATTTCATCTGATTCGGTATCCATTTCAGTTAATATAAGAACATTTATTGAAAACAAGCGCGTGCCATAATGCTCTCTACGACAAACATGCATTGTCATTGCCATCTTGTACTGCTGCTTTCGGCAGCTGATTTTGTCATTCAGAGTGTTCCGCTATTATGGTCGCAACAACAAAGCCCTGTTGTCGTTGTAAATCTGTCGTACGCTGTTATCACCTCTAACATAAATTCACCTTGATTTTGGCATTCTAATGGACCGACACAACAACAAAGCTCTGTTGTTGCCGTGATGACGTTTTGTTTTGTTTCTGCCATGGTGAAATTATGTATAAGGTGATGGAAAAAACAACACATCTCTGTTGTTGCGTCGGATACCAATAAATGTAAAAATCAGCCATACCATGGCAGAAGAATTAAGAAGGTAGATGCATTTTGGCAAGTAAGAGGAACTTTGACAATTGGGAAAACATTTGTTTTGATACTATTCTTCTTTTTGCAACAGAGTTGTATTTTCATAGTGAAATTTTTAAGTGAGAATTTATAAGAAAATAATTTGCATAGTATTGTATGTACATAGAGAGAATTAGTTGCTGCTTTTTATAATTTTTTTGGCACTTAACATGTTCAAGGTATTTGCTAATAAAGAAAACAAATTCAAATAATATTATTTATACTTTTTTTTATTTTAAATAAAATTTATAATTTAGCACAAAGTTATAAAAGTAGTATTAATAATCTACTACTACTAACTCACTTTTTTGTTCCCATTTCAAAAAATGCATCGCTAAAATGTTCCTCTTACTTAAAAATTCAAAATGGCTATTTTTTGAAAAAATGCATCTACCTCTAAATACTTCTACCTTGAGCCGTACAACAAGACAATAACAACACACCTGTTGTAGCGGCCATATTTGAGGCATGCAGTGAATGTCAAAATGGAGAAAAAAAAAGTAAGCAATGAAAAGTAAACAATGATTTTGAAAGCCTATGGTTTTTACCGCAAAGAAAGAAGAAAAATGAGAAGAAGCCTTGTATCTCCTTGTATATAAATTCACGTTGGGCAGACCATAAGGCAAAATTCTCAAAGGCAAAAAATATCTGTAAAAATACGTGAACGGGAATTTATGAAAAATATACAAGTTAGCCGAAACGTCAAAAAACTATAACTGTTTTTCTCATCTAGAAGTGAAAAACACATGGAAAATCAAATTCAACTTCTTGTTTTTATCGCAGAAGGTCGCTTACACAAAAGCATATTCTCTTTTTTATCAATGTTATGTTTAGGGTGGGTGCCAAATGGTAGAAAAGTACTATAGTAGAATGTGGTGCAAAATTGTTTCCATCTGGCATTGCTGTGCCAAACGGTATCAAAATGGCTGTCCAGACAGGATTAAGCATGAAAAGCCTGGGCAGGCGTGTAGTGTTCACATGAGTGCAACCATGGCGCATTGTTTGTTGCGTTCATGTTGCCTATTCAACTTCTAAAAAATTATGAGGGAAAGTGGCAAAATCGGAGCATTCATTAATGTGCCGATTTTTATTTTATGTTTGGATTTTCTGCGAAACTTTACTATCTCTTTCTCTCTACTTATTTTTCTACCTCTCTTTCAGACAGGCTTCGTGCTTGCTCCCGTCTGAACACCCACAAAGTACTCGAGTAAATTTTGACAGCAATGACTGCCAAACCACGACGGAAAATTACATATCAAATTAGCTTCAAAAACATAATTGGTAGAGGCAATATTCCGTTTTTGTGTTTCGAAAATTTATGGCTATATTGATTGTTATTGTATAATTCGAATAGATCGTCTCTTGCTGCCATTTTGCAGAAATCAATATCGAACAAAATGTGCTTTTGTGCACGACACGACATAAATTTTTGACAATTATATCCGCCTCACAAGTGTCAAAAATTTACTCACTCGAGTGCTTTGATATCATTTGGAACAGTGTCTTAATCTAAAATAAACGAATTTGCTTTGACAGCTGATTTGACTAAATCCAAATTTATATAGGCAGAAATTTTTCAGGCAAAAACTTGTTCGCTCTATCAGAGAAAGACAAACATTTTATTCCTCAATTTCTCTTTTGCAAATGTTTTGTATAAGCGAACGACTTGTAGTAGAAAAATATGAAACAATAAAAAATTTATAAATATTTATTGTTCGCGAACAGAAATTGTCTAATCTAAAAGAGGACAAATTTATAGAGATGGCTACACTCCTATTTCAGTACGAATTTATAAATACTTTTTCATTGCGAGTGCTGAAAGGTAATGCCAGTTTAGCAACACTCTTTGTTCAAGATTAATATATACCATTTTTCGTGGTGCGATTGTTGAGATTATTTTATAATGAAAAATTAACGAAAATCGAGATTAATTAGTTTAATATAATTATAAAATCGTTTGTGTTGATCGACTAGAAATTAGACATAGTATTAATTAAACATAAAACAACATAAAGTACTCGAAAAAATGATTTCTCAATTCCGGTCTCCTCAATTGCAAACAACATAAGATTTTTCTCCTTCATTGAAAAGTTTGAAGTGGTGAAACGGTGTCCGTCTTCTCCCGAGTGTACTTTGATGAGAAAAATTAAAATATTTTGTAAAACTAAAATTAAACGGTGTCGCTGCGCTGCTGGTTATTGTGGCTTTTCTTGAAAGAGTTTCGTCATTATCGTTTTCGTAAATTTAAAAACATTCATAACAAATGAGCTAATGAAAAAATGAGCGTGGAATTAGCATCAATTTTGCTGATTTGAGACAATTTGCTATTGGCTATGTTCAAGCAATAGCAGCAACACCTGTCCTAGAAGTTACAGGCAACGACGACGACACGACTAAACTTTATCCCTCCCCCATTGCGCTGCCCTGAATACGTCCTCTGCTGGGATAATTTATTTTTTATGTGTAATATATTTCAATTGCCTGTCCGCGATTCATTCAAAAATACGCTCAAAAAGAAGAAAGCAGAGTGATTATGTTGTTCCATCCTCGCCTCAGTTGTCCAAAGCAGCATCGCCAAATTTTGGTAAAGATATATTCAGCACCAAGAACAAAAATTTCACAAACAAAAAGAAAAAACGACATCAGTGGATTATACGGCCATAAAACGAACCGACAGGTGAGCCCAAGTACAAAAATAAAAAACAGAAATGTAAAACTAAAACTGCAATTAATTGTCTTTGTAAAATTTCCATTTAAACGTATTTCATAATTTCCCATATTTTTTTTTTCGTTTTCTTACATCATGTTGAAATTTATTGAAATTCATTAGTTATGGTGGTTCTTTTGTTGTACCTACATAGTAAGAAACTATTTTGAAAAGTCATTATTACTTAAAGCACCCTACAATCTGCCAAAACAGGTTCTCAAACGATTTTGTAATTATATATTAGGAATTATTAACTAATTTTAATAACTTATCTTGTTAGGTTTCCTTAAAAGTGCTGGCGAATGCCTCACATAGACCGACAAGATCTATGTGATAGTATAAAGAACGCTATTTTCAAATTTGGAGCCATCACTATACATATAAAGTACTGGTCAAAGCTGAATAACTTCAGCATGAATCCAGAGAAATCCATAGGGTCTTTATTGTAAAACTCTATTTTATTCTATATTAGTTTAATATATATAATATCTATAAGAAGAGTTTCGGATCAACTAATTAATTAGTAATATATTAAGAGTATTAAATTTAGTTTTTAGTATGAAGTTTTAGTTTTTAGTAATAGTTTTTATTTGTACATACATAAATTTCCGAAATGTGTTGTAAATATTTTAAAAAATATCTCATTTTGGGGGTCCCTAATAATATTCATTCTAATTGAAGGATATCTCTCTCCAGGAAGTTTTAATTCCAACTTCAAGACCATTGTTATAATTGTACTGTTTTCTATAGGAAATCTTTGAAATCAGATATTATCTTCAGGTTCTAAAGTGTTCTTGAAAGTCTCGAAATTTTTAAATAAATTATAATTTTTTCAAATTCCACAGCTCTGTTATTGCTTCTTACAAATACAAACGTAATGGCCGCGTTTCGCGGACGAAAAAAGCGAAAAGCTGCTTTGCGTCTTGGAATGGCATGATGCATTACTTGTAAAATTTTTGAAAACCATTAAATTCTAGTTAGTGAAATGTTCTAATTTCCTTCTAAAAATAAAACTATGGAGGACGATTTCGAACTTGTGTCGAGTTTGTCAACTTTTAAAGTTTTGAGAAATCATGACTTGAAAAATCAGAAAAATAATATGATTAAAAAATGGCAGCAGCTTTGCCAATCAGAACCTCTCAGTGATGCGTTTCAAACACATTTTGGCAGCAGCTTTTTGCGACCGCGAAATGCACCCAATGCAAAAAGAATTTTTGAAATCGGATAATGTTTATGGTGCCGCAAGAAGTTTAAAGCTTGTAAGTTTTTAGAAATTCAGCATAAATTGTATGAAAAATTTAAATTGTGGTCGAAACTTCTAAATCTCACAAAAGCGATCGAATGAGGCAGTGGTCTTCATTTTTTTTTTTGTCCGCGGAGCTTTTTTTTTTTTTTTTTGGCTGTCATTCGATTTAGCTGTCATTATCTTGATTTTATCTATACTTCTCAACATTACCACAACACTAGTAAAATTTATAATGTTGTTATGTATGAAAACTAATTTTTCGGCTTTTTGAATATTTCAATTTTAATATTTTTTGAGTTGTCTGAATAGGTACATAATAATAATTATTTTTTCTGTACTAACCAGGAATTTTCTACTATCAAATGTTCATAAAACTTGCAAAACTTAGATATTTCGTTAATAAATAAAATAAATAAACTGACTGAGATATTTCTTAAATTCTTAAATAATAACATAAAGTATCATAAAGTATAAATACACTTAAAGTCTATAAAAAGGTCTAAAAAAATTTGTCCTCCATTTCACATATCTACCTAGTTCTACTTCAAACTGATTTGAATTGGAAAAAACTCACTCTTTAAAAAATTGAACATAGCCCTTTTAAATTTTCGTGGAGCCCTGGGGCTCCATGGAGCATAGTTTGAAGACCAATGGAATAAAAGAACACCATTATTCAATTAGAAAATTATTTTTGCATTATGCTTGTATATGTAAGGAGCAGTAACGGAACCATGGATTTTAGAAAAACTGTTGGTTGAAAAATTAAAAAAAAGTTTATTGTCGAAATTTTGGAACTTTCAGGCCATTTCGGAACCTTGTGATTGTTTATATAAGTAGAAGGTTTTCTGGGCTGGTCCTTTTTAATTTGACACTATCGTGACCCAAAAATCTTCCCTTATTAGTCTCACTTTTGTATGTCACTGTATGTGTTTCATGGAAAATTGAATACAACACCAGACAATCAGAAACAGCTCCCACAAATAACACTGTGTGACAGTGAAAATATACTTTCCTCGCGACAAAGCTCAAATTTAATTTTTTTATATTTTTTCATTTGGAATGGCGTTTTAAACGACTATTTTGTTTATCAGTGTATATATAAAGTTATAAATAAATAAACTGCATTTAATTATGTTTCCAACGATTTAAAAATTTTCAAAATCCATTGAGGTTTGATTGAGATATTCGACTTTTTAAGCTGCTGTATTGTATACTTAAATAGTTGGAGTAATACTCGTATACAAATACTTACATTCTACGCATTGAAATTTATTGGGTAGTCAAATAAAAGAGTTAAAGAAGTTTGCCACATCTCAATGGATTTTATATGAATGAATTTATAGCTCGTTGGAAACAGAATTGAATACAGTTTATTTTCATATACTCTAATATATACACTGGTAAACAAATTAGTCATTGAAAACGCCATTCAAAATTAAAAAAAGTAAAATTTCCATAAGATTTATCAATAATTGCTAAATCGTTGTAAGCAGCTAAATATCTTCTTTTCAATAGAATATAAAAACTTACTCCTGGGATAAATAAAAATAAAGTTACGGGCAAGTATATGCTTTCACCTATCAAAAATGGGTTTTTTGGCCCTAAGTTAAAATTTTAGTACTGTAATGATGAAAGGAAGGGTTTGTTCTTCATATGATTCTTACCCTATTTGAATTCTGCATACTTTCGACCAAAGCGATGCCATATTCTAAATAAAATGTGATATCGGGATTCGTTTTTCATAAGCATACTTAATATTTATATATGATTCCAAAGTCTCAAATCCAAATACCATTTCAACGTCTTAAAAGTAAAGCTCGCAAAATCTCATTAATTGAAATTTAAATGAATATTTTACTAAAGATATAGATACTACTTAAAAATCGCATAAACTGTAAATATTTATGTAAGGGAGTGTGTCGAATCGGACACGGTGTTTAATGCGACACACTCGATTTCTTTTATTGCTAGTGTATTTGTAGATGAAATCTAACAACTGTCATAAGCTATTTAGTTGGTAAACAGGCTTTTTGGGTAGAAAACACGCATTTGTGAGTGGTCTAAATGAATGTTATTTTTCATAATTTTTTTTAAATCGGCTGCAAAAGTAATTATATACAAATTATACAAAATTTTGTAACCTTTGGTGATGTAAAATCTCCTTCGAAAAAGAAAAAAGAACTTTTGTTATTTTTAGTGATACATCCTTTTTATGTTAAAGCGGATGAAAAGCAAGATGCCAATTTTTGCATGCTAATTTTGCTTAAAAGCGTTGCCTACAAGTTTAACACGTAATAATTCTGCCAAATACAACAAATACAATAGTGCATTTGAAATTTGTCAATATGAAGTATGAACAGATTCTATACGTTCATCAAAACTATCCAAAAATTTTTGCTTGTTTTCAAATGCCAACGAAAACTCTAATTATTGAACCAGGTAGTTTTTTGGAGCTAAGACAATACCATTAATAGTTTTATTTGATGCGAAATACTTATATGGCTCTTTAATGAGTCCAACATTAGCAATCACGCACATCTAATTTCGACATCTGGCGTAAGAACTAATTGGATGTACAAATGTACATTTCCATATGTAGTTCGCCACAACCGAAAACTATGCATTTTGAACGATGAAATGATTCATTATAAACGAAAGCTCAAATAAATAAATAAATATAGTATACCTATCTGTGGTCACAAAGACCACAGTGAAAGTTCTTAAATAATTATTGGATTTTAATTAATAAATACTTTTTTTTCAAGAACTTTCAACATTTTGGGATTTATAATGAAAATTATGCAATAAGTTTTCATTCGACTTAAGCTGTTATTCCTTGTGTCCACAGATATAAGGACTAGATTGTACGATTGTGCGAAAAGTATTATATTCGAACACTAAATTTCGTTGGTTGCTAACTTACCTCATGGTAAATAATTGTCATGCTTCTTTAAGAATATGAATGAGTGCGTATAGAATAGGAACGACAACTTTCCATATTTATGTATATTTATAGAGTAATTTTAAATACTAGTTTCTAACGTGAATCTTCCGAAATTTATGTGAGAAGAATGATCGCAGTAAATATAGGTTGATATGTTTAAATCATAATGACTAATCAATGACTTTCTTGATCACAATGGTTTCAGGCTACATAAGACATTGCTAAAACCCAAATATCAAATTTTTCAAAATCGAATTTTTCATGGATTATACGTGCCTCCTTCCATCTGTACCGAACATTTTTGAGACAAAAACTTACTGTCTGTTCTTTAAATTTAAATTAAAAATTCTAGAAACAGTACTCTAAATATCAAAATGTTTTTTGCTTCTCCTGTAAAATTTGAAAAATGCGTGTTAGGCGTTTAGCAAATTAAGGTAGCGATATATATATATATATATATATTTTATTTATTTGTTTGGCGATAAAATTTAGTCATACTGTAGATTTCTTTTGAAAAATAAACAAAAAATATTTATAAAATCCAAAATTTTCCATAAATTATCATTTTTGCATTCCTACCTACCATTCCTATCTGTTGTTTTAGTTCTTTTTGGCTGCTTATTTTTTTGTTTCACTGTCGTCATGATGCTGCGGCAAACAACCGATCATATTTTCTTTTCATGTATGTACATAGTTTGTTGTTGAAATTTTCATTATATTTTTTGGACTTTAATTGTGCGAGCAAAAAGAAAAAAAAATTGCGATAAACATGATAGCAACAACAACGAAAGATGCGCGCACTTCGCCTCCAAGCAATAACTTTACGTATAGCGCTACTTACACACGAGGCCACTTCCGTTTTGCCTTTGATGTCGTCGTATTAGTCGAAACTCGTTGTATTTTGTTGTGTAATTTTGCCATATTGTTTACATTTCTACCACGTTGACATCGCATTATTCGACTTGCTAAACAGTGGAACAAAGTTAATACGAATTTCTAGCGTCAATATCAATCTACCATTTGCTACCCAGACTTGAATGATTCTGATAATGCCATTCATGCTTTCAATAATTATAAATGCCATCAAACATTTCAATCATTATATTTCTTTTGGACACTTTTATAAGTACTCCATTGACATCCATGCTGACATAGTCAAGTGGATCTGTTTTGAGGGCGATCAATTCCTTTATTAGACATTAATGACACATACATTTAGTGATTTATTTAATTGTGTCACGATTAATACCTATAGTGTATTATTATCATATATTTTTTGTTATTACATATTTACTTTTCTATCGAGGATAAGTACATATAAATATATACCTACATATTTCATTTGAAAAGATAAGCAGGAAATTCTTAAGTATATTCAAAACTTTCTTGTTTTATAGGAATTTATAAGTGCAAACTTCCTATCAGACATTTATTTCACTTACCTCATACTGATGAGTGTCATTGTGCAACTTTTTGCATTATAAATTTTCGATTGAAATTTCAACTTCCGCCTTAAAAATTTAGGAGAAGGAAATAGTTTTAGTAACATAAAATATTTGTTGATTTAAGGTGTTAAAGAAGAATATGCACGGGGCTTAATGAATATTACGTGCTGATCGTGCTCTCTTTAGTTTTACATGCTAAAATTGTCGAAAAATTATTTAAGTTTAATAATTACATAAGTTCGAAGTTATAAATAGATCCCACAAATTAAATTAATACAAGTGTCAAAGAAAAATGGCAAAAAGTATGTAGAACGGTAGTGGTAGTTCCTTTCAATAATACTATTCAGTGAAAATAACTGTCTTTGTAATTCTCATTTACTTTACAGTATTTTCACTTATATAGATTGTTGAAATGAGGAAACTATCACAAAGATCACTGATGAGGAACCGTAGCGGGTTCCGAAACGATCGTCTGATCTGCTAGTTCTGTGAACAAAGCTTATAAATTTTAATAATTAAATAGAAATAATAACTGCAAAAATTTTTTCCACATCAAAAATATTAAATCGGGAATATTTTTTATATGAGTGGATAGTTTTAAAAGTGTATTCAAATAACAGAGGAAAATCACTTTCCAAATGCAACGCGACCTTCTTCAAGAAGAATCTGTAAAGCTTTTCTACATCTTCAAAATGCAAGTATCCCAAAACTTGTGCTGTGTAGCACATTATGGATCTTGCAGTGGCTAGAAACAACTTGTACTTAATGCTTGGCGGCACATTCTGTGTTCCAAGAAACTGCTTCCAAGTGCTATTTATTGCAATTATGGAGTCGGTTAATTATTGCCTTACGTGCATGTAGAAATTCATATTTGGCGTTAACGTAACTCCAAGGTACTTCATCCCTGGCAAAGCAGCCTCTCTCGTGCCTGATGACCATTACTTTCGTCTTATCTCAGTTGATCACAAGAACCCACAACTTGCAGTATTCATGGAGACTATCTAGCATCTGTTGCAGTTCTATGGGCGTTTTTGCTAGGAGAACCATGTCATCCGCATACATCAGCACCTTAATTGTTGTACAATGGCAAATCACACTTCCAGGAAAATAAGTTGACACATCGTCAATGAACAGCGCGAAAAGTAGTGGGCTAAGGAAACAGCCTTGCCTCCTTAGCTCCCGTGTTATTTTCGAAGCGAGCCAATAAAGATTTCCCATGCCAGACTACAGCGACGCTACAATTATACATTTCAGCGATGGTATTTATAATTTTAGTAGAGATACCAAGGTTGCTCAGTTTGTAGAACATGCTGTTCCTATTTATTGTATTTATGTTGTATCAAAAGCCGCTTTGAAATCTATAAAGCATATGTAGGGGAGTGTACCCGGGTATGAGGTAGCACCAGTTATGATATAGTCGATTGTTTTGCCGACCTGACTGCTGTCAAACTTTTCTTTTGACATGAGCCAGTTTTTGTGGTAACATCGGAGTGAAAAGACTTATTGCTTGTATCAGTTGCAAACATCGTGTGTGAAAATCGATAACGAAAACTTTTTTGATTTTTCAAAGTGATATATTTTCGAGTGAATGAATTGAAAAAGGTGATTGTAATTCATCAGCATATAGTGCTTTACGTATATTTTGAGATTAAATGTTGGATTATTCCAATATATGGTTGGAAACAATTTTTTTTGTGATTCTCAAAATGGCATTATTATCCGGGTATGAGACACAGCATATCACCGAGTATGAGACGCCACTTAACCAGATAAAAATTGAGTATTTTCATTACCTTTCCCACAGTATATAAAATACCAGATTTGGTTTAACCAGTGAAAATTTATGGCTCAAAAACAAAACCCGTCTCATACCCGTGAACACTCCCTTACATTTTTTCTTTCCTCCAAAAGTATTACATATGCTGATAAAATATGAGAAAGGAAAGTGAAGTATGGTTTATTACAAATCGGAAAGAACTACATGTATCTGTGAACATGACCCCCAAAGTGGGCAAGGTTTAATGTGTTTCATTCCTTTAACATTTATTTTTATTTTATTTTTTTATTTATAACCAACGAAGAAAATGTATGTGATTTTTATCCCACTAGGATCCGCGAGTATTTAATTAATAATTTCTATAGGTACAATATAAAAGTTAAGTGGTTTAGCAAACAAGCTGACGCCTACTATGTAATAAATGTATATGACTGCAGTAATTTTATTATTGCCAAAAGTAAATACAATGTATCTTATCAGTGATTATAAATAATTAAGTTTCAAAGGTATAAAAAATGTGATTTGAAATGCCTCGTGGATTCAAATGTAAACACATTTTAAAAACGTGCTTCAGTATTATCAGTTAATTTTCTTTTTATCATTTTTTAATTAACGCATATTGATTTTCTTTTTCAATATTTTGTTTAAATGTTATAAATCATTAAACGGATGTAGTCGATGGAAACAAAATTTATGTACTCTATTCTTGTTTATCATTCGTGTAGAAAAAAATAATAGGCCGAAGAGATATTCTTCTCTTCTCTCTAGGATATTCTTTTTTAAAATATTAAACCTTCAGCGGTACAGATGAAATTAAAAAAGACAGAGGAACCAGAAAACGAAACGAAAATAAAATACTTTCTCCTTTTAAGGTTTCCCTATTTTTAGAGTACCATGCTTAAAACAACAAACAAAAAATTGTTAATTTCATGTTTATTAATTTACAATTGAGACTAAAGCCGACTAAATATCAAGCAAATCCACTTCGTCTCCATTCCTATAAGTTGAGTGAGAGAGAAGGCGGATAGGTAAGAAATTACTGGTTTTATTAAGAAAAAAATCTACATTATAAATGCACGAAATATTTGAGATTACTAATAGTCTTTAACCCTCTCAGGAGAATGTGTACTTCCCGTGGTAGGAAAAAATCGAGATGTTGATTTTCGTGTTTAGGAGCCCTCAAATAGTAAAAAGAAAAACTATTCACAAATTTTTACATGTCCAGGTTTAGCCGTACGCGAGGTATACAAATGCGTACGAAAAAACGTTCAGGGAGCTTTAAAATACTCCGACTTACACAAAATGTGTTTCTATCGACAGAGGAAGGTTTTATCTACAGGAGAAATTTGTTTTTTACACATCTTTTTATTATTTTTAATAATTTTTTGAAAATGACGACACAAAAAAAAGGGAGCACATAAAAAAGTAAGGTACCATAAAAGTCACAATAGTTTCGACGGTAATGATTCAATTGTAACAAAATTTGAAACGATAGAGGAAAAAACGGCAAAGACGTTAATACCAAAATGGTTTAGTTGGCATTTAAATCGAAGTCAGGAAAAATGTACAAATTCATGTACACATATGTGTAAGAAAATCCTGAGAGGATTAATGAATATATGACACAGTAATTTATAGTGGATCGCGAAGTCGCTTACTGTACGTGTAATTGGCTGGCACTACAGTTGACAATTTAAAAACCTAAACAATTTAAAAACCGCTCCGGAAGTTAGGTTGCTTTGAAGGTCATTCTTCCAAAAATTGCCTTTTTTGTGAATGCCTATCTAAATTAACATAACGATAAACTTGTGTAGGGTACACGTACATCTATCGTATTTAGAATAAAATTTTTACAATCGAACTTGTTTCCAAGTATTTTGCTTACTTAAAGCAATATATTGCTTTACAAAAAATCAATAGTCTGCTGAACGAGAGAGAGTTTAGTTCATTTAAGTACCTGAAGCAGTCAACTATACAATGAGGAATAAAGAATAATGTCAAAAGTCTTCAAGACAATATATAAAATGTGTGAATGATAATATTTGGGGTGAGTGCCGCAAGTAGAGCCAATATGTTTCCAAGATGGTTAATTTGGATTCTAATGAAATCTAAAAAATTATTGTGTGATTTCATAGCTGTGCACACATTTTCATTTATTAGTGTTGATATTTTTTGTTTTTTTAATTTTATTTAATTTAAAAGCAAAGGTAAATATTAGCCAAGCTCATTCAAATAACTTGTTTTTTTTCTTTTTTTGTTTAAGTTATTATTTCACTAAAGCTATCATTGTAACATTATCATTGTATAGTAGAAAACATATTTTCAAACAATTAATCGGTCGTATCTTTTGTTTTTCTAGATATTCGTTTTGTCGTCATCTCTAAATATTTGAACAAAGTTGACAAAAAGGAAACAGCAAATAAAAATAAAATAAAATAAAATAAAAGACCAAAACGTTTAATAAACAGAAGAAATACTTAATTCAATTGGCATATTTTTGGTATTGAAATTCAAAAGACAACAACATTCCGGTTTTTTTTTACAATTTTATTTTAGCTTGTGACGAAGAGTTAAATAAAAGGAAAAATTAGCAAAACAACAACAACTACAATCAAAACAGTCATCTCCACCTCAGGTTGAGAAATCTCTTTATAAAACTACACATAAAAGATAAATTCAAAAGTTAACAACATAACATAATATCTACAAAAAAATAAAAAAATGGGAAGCTTGCACAATTTGCGTTTTTTACGATTTCTTATTGTGCTGAGCGCCGTTGTTCTGACGATTTTTATTTATGCTTCATACTCGTCAAGTACATCATTAACTCCGCCACATATGCGTGCTGGAACGCCAACAGCATCAGCACTTAGCGGCCAAGATCATCATCATCATCCGCAGCACGTACAATTGCTAGTGGAGCCAGCAGCAGCCGCAGCAGCAGCATCAAATAATAAAACATTTATTGGAGCAGATGCTTTTGTGGGCGCCGCAGCAGAAAGTGCATCAAATAGAATGAATGGAAGTCTCAGTGCGGCGGTGAATGCCAACGCACACAATATACACACATCACATAATTCACCCAAAGTGAATAAAAAGGCAGCAACAGCATCAGCTGGTACCTTAAACGGTGTAATGCTAGCAAAAAAATCATATCATCGTGAGCCTACAATAGATGCAGATGCCGTTGCGGGAGGGGCTGGCAACGCACTAGATGATGTGCCCGATGAATCAGCCTTGGAACGTTTTGTGAATAATGATTTGCTTGAAGAGCAATATGGTCAAAATGTTGATAATATGCTGGGTAAGGGCATTTCGAATTTTTTAATCTATTGCTGTTAGTTTCTGTTTAAAAATGTTTGTCTCTTTCGTTTTTGTATTCGTCGTTTAGCCAATATCAACAATTCTAACGTTACTGGTGTTGTTCAATCACAGCAGCAGCAGCAACAACAACCATCCGACGAACAGCTACAACCGAAACAGCAACAAAATCAATTAGAAGATAATAATAATAATTTGAATAAAATACTCGATTCCGATGTTTTGATACCAACATCGAATTTACAAAAATTCATTGAAAATGCTGATAAGATATTAAAGAATATTACCGTAAATTCATCACCAGCAATAAAAAATATAAAATGTGAGTACCTTTGTTATTGTATAATTGATAAAAGAAAATAATTTTAATAATGAATATGAATTTGGTTTGACGTGTTAGTTATTGAAAAAGATGTTGTGCATGCACACAGTCTGTGAAAAAATTATAAGGGCACGATAAATTTTTGCGCTTTTCAGAATGTTTGCGAATATTTTCAAATTTAATCATATTATTTCATCCAAACAGAATGCATAGTAAATTGAAACATTTATAATATTTTTTTTTTTCATTTTTACAAGAGAAAAATTAAAAAAAAAAAAAAAAATATTTTGATCGATGTTTTGAGATATTGCCGGTTTTGTGTAAAATAATTTTTTTTCGTTTTAATGCAATGTTTATAATCTCAGTGGCAGTTAAAATATTGTTTAAAGTAAAGCAAGGGAATTTTTAAAAATATGTCATTAGGTAGCCTGTATTTTAATTGTTTGCATTTAAGATTTTCTCTTCAAAAATTACTTTTGAGTATAACAGCATATTAAACGCTGTTGATGCGAAAGCTTAGTTTTTGATATTTTTTAGTATATATAAATTTTTGCTAAAATTGAAATATTAAATTTATTGAGGTATGTTTAACTTAAGTCAGTTTAAGCTTTTCAGTTAAAAGATTTATGCAACAATGAAACATATAACCAAAAAATTTATTCACTTAAGATGCTTTGACAAATTCATTACTATTTGAAAAAACTTAAGTTATAAAAAAAGTTACAAAACTTTGCTTAAACAACTTCCACATTTACGGCAACTCCCACATTCTCGTCAACTTCCACCACTTCAGTGGCATACAAAACAGAGTCAACAAATTGAAATCGCTCCAAATTCACGCAAAATTATATTTTTAAGAGAAATGCGAAAACAATACCAAACAATTTCACTGCATGCTAGTAAATAGAAATGTTCCGAAATTTCTATTGAATAACAATGCAGAACTTTTAAAATTATATTGATCGATCTTAAATTAAAATCATTACAATCTTGAATTAAAATTGTTACAACTTTAAATTAAAAATGCATTCTTATTTCAAAATTGTCATTTTTATTTCAATATATTTAAATTTTATTTCAAGATTGTTCGATGTTAAGATAAGAACGTTTCTTCTTAAGTTGAAAATTTTAAAATCAACTACGATCGTGCTTAATTTTAAAATGCCACTTTTCTCTAAATGCAGCTACCTAAATTCTCAAAATTGCACGCAAAAAAAATAAAAACCAAGACCAACACATACAATAGTATCTACGGTGCTGCTACTCCAATTTCCTACTACTGAGACTGAGTTAATACATACACATGATCAGCGTGGCCGTTGATAAACTTCAAAAAGTTGCAAAAAAAAGTGTCAATGAGAGTAAAAAAGTCTCATCCCATTTTTTTTAATAAAAGGAACATTTATTTCATTTTGCAGCAGTTTGCATATGAATAAAAAGTATTAATGTTTTGAAAGTAAAAAAAAAAATCAATTATCACAAGTAATTACACCATTAAAAAATAACATCGGTTTATTTTATGATGATTCCCAAAATATTCAGCTCTACCGATTACCGTTCCATTTAAAAAAAAAACCTCTAAAAATCGCATTTTCTCGAGTCTGCTAGCAGATTTAAAAAAAATTTTTGTATGCAGAGCCCTAGCGTTTTTTAGTATCTATCATTTGTGAACTTTTAATTGGCCAAACAATTTTCCGTAAGTCAGTGTGGCAAATTTGAAAATAAATAAATAAAAAAATAAATAATTTAAGTTTTTAAAAAATCTTATAAAACGACAGTGTTGCAAAAAAGTATGCGTTAGTGTTAGTGTATGTAATTAGTGTTGCGAACTTTCAAGTTAAAGGCAACAGATTTTTCGTATAATTTCATGTAAATATCACATTTTTTGCAAAAAAGTCTCAAAAGTTTCAAGGATTTGAAGAAAAGTCTCAAATTTTGGGTATTTTCGAAAATTCGTGTCAAAGTCTCCAAGCAGTCAAAAAGGTTGCAAATTGCAACTTTAGTCTCATAACGGCCACGCTGCACATGATACATAACATCAACATTTCCTCGAGCATCAGCAACATAAAAATTTTGACCCGGAAGCTGCGTAAAATCTGCCAGTACATACGTTTCGTCGTCCATTATACAACATGAATATTTTTGTATGAAATTCGATTTTAATTTCCGAGCCTACTTTGGCGTCTAAATTTTTTGCAGCATTCCTGTCTGGAACTTTTTGGACCTTCAATTCTTTGGCAATTTTTTTTAGGACCAATTTGGATTTTTTTAAAAATTTTTAATAATTTTAAGACGTACTTCTTTTTCTTCACTCATTTTGATCAAACTCACAATAAATCAACATGTTTGTCATTACCAATAACAACTGACATATTTTTCAAAGATAACTAGATCAAAGAAATTTTTGAATTTTACACCCAAAAAAATTATTAGGTAAAAGATTTTTTCAATCTCACTCCTTACTACAAAGATTTTTAGAATTAGAATTCGTCACAACACCAATGTTGAGTGGATTATCTGCCCCATCCGACATTTTTTAAATTCTTCTACCTATAAAAACATCAATGCGCGTATCGGTGTTTTTAATTATTGTACTTACGATCCCGAATTGCTGGAAAACGCAGTATAAAAAAACTGAAATTTTTTGACAATTAGCTTCTACTCTAGTATTCATTATTTCAGTTGCTTCAGTGTTGCCAGCTAAAACTCATAATCTACTTAGCGCAAGGTAATATTGGTGCTCGGTGTTCGACGAACACAAAACATTTTCTCTCGTGCTCGGTCGAGGTGGCTACATTCAGCTCGTTGCACAGTTGGTTTTTGTCAAAATATACTCGTTTGTTTAACACTATTTTATATGTAACGATACTGTTTTGTAAAATAACTCATTGCCACCCCAAATACTCGGCGTGCTCGGTGCACAATACACGTGTTCGGTGTGAGAGTGAGTACAGACTCTCTCTTTGTGTTCGGTGCAACAACAATTTCATGGTGTTCGCCGAGTATACTCGCAATATAACAACAGCCTTAGTAATTTCGTTTTTTCGTTGTCTGACACTGAAAAATGCTTAAGTTTTTCGATATATCAGAGGGAAAAATCGAAATAAAAAAATTGGCTGAAGATAGAACTTTTTTGTATGAGCTAGTTAATTGTAATGAACAATAACATTAAAGTTTTTTTTATTATTTTGTTATAATCGATGCATAACCGTCGAAACTATTGTGATTTTTATGGTACATCCTCACGTTTTTTTTTGTGCTTTCTAATTCGTCGATTCCAAAAAAAAATACTTATCTAATAATAAAAAGGTAAAAAAATTCTTATGTAAATAGAACCTTCCTCTATCGAAACACATTTTGTGTAAGTCTGAGTATTTTTTTGTTGCGGTTGTGTATTTGACTTTGTGCACATGTGTACGATCTGAGAAATGAAAGTTTTTCGAGCGTACACATATGTGTTCATCGTTATTTTCGGAAGAACCATTTTAACGCTTCTCCTTACTATTTTCTTCCTATTTTCTCTTCATAATAATCCATACGCAACCTTTCCTAATAACAAATTTCTCAAATAATTTCGATATGTTCTCAACAGAGATGTGAGAGGGGTCGAGCAATCTGGGGAAAATGCCTGGAATCGGGCGATAAAGATGAGCTTCATTTGGGCTCCGCCAATCGCCTGGACACAGCTTCCGTCCTTCGAGGTATTGAGGGCCTGGGTGGATTTACCAAGGATCAAATTGTAACGGGCGCAGATTATTGGCATAAACAAATGCAGAAATGTTGCTAGGTCTTGGGGAAATTCCATAAAATCTATAATTGCATTTTGTTTACCAGTTTGCCTCTAAACTAGTATTTGAGAGAAAACGACACCTTTTCCGTGGGAACTTCGCATCTCATGGGTAACCAGAAAAAGTAGGCCGCTGTGGCAGCTACAAAAAAACTTTATTGACTTTGACCGGCTGGAAATCGTACGATGGGTGGCGTAAATCTCATGTGCTCGATGGTCGAAATAAATCTGAAGAGCTCGCTGGTGACTCTCTATCGAAATTATCCAACGTACCACAGATGGTACATGCGTATCTTCTATAACATATTGGCCGTTTGTACTGTAAACGCCTGGATTATATGAAAAGTGAAGCATTCTGAGGACGAAAAATAACTGCGATTTTGCCATCGCTTTAATTTACATCGGAGCTGATATAAAAAAAAGTAACAAACGAACGGCCGAGCGAAATAGACTACGAAGAGCTGAAAAATTGTAGATAACTCCGTTCAGGACTCAGCAGCGATCACTGGCCAAACCAAGGTAACAAAAAGTTTGCAAGCAGATTCCGCCGCACAGTCTCCGGCCATAGGACGCATTTCGATTGTAGAGGTTGCAATATGCCGCTTTGTGTTTCCAGCGGTTGTATACAATTGAATAAAGGTGTTCCTATTAATTCCATATTTTCATATAATTCGTATAATTGGTTTTTAATTGAATTCAATAATAAAAGACCCAAAACAGAACGAAAAAAGCCATAAAGGCGGAGAATGCTGCCTATCACCTAGCCAAGGGAACCCACTTGTAAAATCGATCGGGCCCACACTTGCAGTTTAATACTATTTTTTCTTCAATTTCAAAAATTCCAAAAAAAAAAAAATGGATACGTGCACTTTCCATACCAGCTCCATGCCCGAAATCTGCTGTCGCACTGTGTAATGTTTAATATTGATAATAACACTGTGTAACAAATGCAAAGTCATGGAATCCGGACCGAGATCCGTTTACATAGGTTTAAAGTATGCACAAACAGTAACAAAATTCCTAGAGGGTTTTGTAAAGTTAGCTCGAGTTTTGGTTTTATGCGGGCCTAAAGTTATCCCATTTCTAACATATTAACTGTAATAAACCATAACAGAATTTGTTAGGTTTGCATCTGAGAGTGTTTGTGTGTTCAGCAAATTATAGTAAAATTTTTTGTAGAACATTTTTTTTAGAATGTATTAACCCATTATCTCCTTTCCTTATGGGTCTTTTCTGCTCTTTTTGAAAAAAGTCACTTTTTTGAAGTGAAACTTCTTTTCTCTTGTCCTAGAGTAAAACCAACCGGATGTGAAGTCGCGCGTAAGTTTGCAATGCGACATAGTTTTGTCGAGCAATGTGCATGAGGGGCTAAATATCAATATTCCGTAACTGAATTCACGAGCAAACTATATAATAAACGATTCATATATAGTTTTAATTCAATATAACATATTAATTACACACACACACACACGCCTATGGCAGAAAGAACAATGTGTAGCGTCGCCATTTTAAAGTTTATGACAGTTATACATTTCACATACAGATGGCGCAAATGTCCAAGGAATTACATGAAGATGTCGCACACAAAAAGAGTTCGCTAAAATTGTCATCGACATTACCGGTACAGAGTTGCAATTTTTGTTCTAGCATTAATCCCCAAAAAAAAATTTGGTTATGTATTAACGAACACAAGGCAGAAGTGAACGAAACACAAGCAAATGAAATTAAAAAACACAAGACAATGAAGTAAAAAATTTAGCGATTGAAAAATTTCATTTGCTTGTGTTTCGTTTAGTTCATAGTGAAATAAATAAAGTGAAATAAATAGAAGTGACGCCCTCTTTTCTGTTCACTGACGTCTGCCAAATTTGAAAATTGTTCTCTGACTTCTCCCAAAACATTTGATATTTCAGAAGTAAATATAAAAAAATATTAACCCACCAATGGGTTAATATATTAATAACAATATATAAATAAAATAGAAAAATTTGAAAAGCCAGACAAATTTTTGGAGATTGATAAACGAGATCTTCGAAGGCGTTTGTAACAACCATGTGCATAATATGAACCAAGGATTTAACCCAAAACTTAAAGTTTTTTTGTTATGTATGCCATTCAAGTAAGAAATCTACCTCTCCGAAATTTAAATAAAATTCTTTTGAAATCGGTAAAACTATTTAGATTATAAAGAGGACATTTTCGAAGAAGATAATTGTGAAAGTGTTGTATATTGCTTATTTAAATATTTTATAGAACCACACTCTACAAAATATTTTGAGAGTTTTTATTTCAGAAAAAAAAACAACAAACCAAAAGTTTATTGTTTTGTGTACAGCTGACGAAAATGGGTTAAGAGAGTTTTCTCTCATAAGCAAAATAATTTGTCAAAATTTATTGAGCGAATACTGTCGTAATTGTCAAATCTCAGATGACCTGAGAATATTTCAGATTACTTTCTGCTATCTTGCATACTGTATACTGTGGTTTGGTTCACAAGAAGTTTCACTTCTGCCTTGTGTTCGTTAATACACAATTTAGTTTTGACCCATTAAAAGGATTGATAGAGGGTTAATATGTTCCAGAAATATGTTACCCATAAAATTTTACTATAGGTCACTAAACAACAAAAATCTGTAAACTTGGTTACAGAAAAAATAATCAACTCAAATATGTTTCAAGTCACTTATATGTATATTTTATGTAGGGTGGTAGTGATTGCACAAGTGGATACACTACAACAAATGCAGTTAAAAAGTCATTTTTGGAGTATCCAATTGGTTATTTTGCACTAGCAATATTTTGTGCGAACACAGTTTGTTATGAAGGCCATTAGTTTTACAGTATTTGGAAATTTCCAATGGAGCTGTAAATATCAAACACACCTTATGATAGGGTGAACTTATATTTTACGACGAAGAGTACATCCGCTGCCTCAAGGCCCATGCAAAAAAGCTGTTGCTATCCTTCTTAAAAATAAACCTTGGTTTATTTAATGATGATGCCCAAAATGTTTTGGGTCTAGCGCTAAGCTGTCGTCAACTGGATTGTTTTAAAAAAGTCTTTAAAAACCGTATTTTGTATGGGAACATTTTTCGTTAGGCCAACTTACATATGATGAAAGGCTACAAAAGACTGATCGGCCTGATCTGAGATTGATTTTTGAGTTTGTGCATATGAATTTGTTTTTACAATCAATAAAAAAAATTAAATAAAGCAATTCATTGATTTTTGTAAGATTTTCCGTTTAAGATTATCCACTCTAATTCACGATGAACGCAATAGTAATAGTAGTCTGAGCTTCTCTCATTACAAGTAATAACATTGCAATTGGCCTTATATGCTTCATATTAAAACTTGTCGCAAAGTAATTATTTTAACAAGAAATTTTGTTTTGTTTTAGCTTCTGATAAAGATGAACCAATTGTTCCGAAATCGGAGGAGAAGCAAGATCAACAACAATCAGCAAGTCCTAACAGCAACATCAATGACGATATTAACAACGATAACGATGTTGCGCTACCACCTTCTGTAGTGATGACCATCAAACATGGATCAGATTCAGCACCAAAAATTCCGGCACTACAGCCTGCAGTTGAAGCAAAAAAGAATAATCCCAAAGTTACGCCAAAGGGCAATACAACTGTCCATGCCAATGTTGATCCTATAAATGGCATACCAACACAACAAATCTATGAGAGTGGACATATGAATGAAGAGCTGAACATTCCACATTTATGCCCGAACAAAGGTGCAGATCTCAAATTACTAATATTGATAACGTCGGCGCAAGCACATGCCGATGCAAGACTGGCCATTCGTCAAACATGGGCTCATTACGGCATACGTCGAGACGTATCGACAGCGTTCATATTGGGTCGCTCCACAAATGAAACTTTAAATACTGCACTAACGCAAGAGAATTTCATTTATGGTGATCTGATACGTGGCAACTTTATTGATTCGTACAACAATCTGACGCTTAAGACGGTTTCCGCGTTGGAATGGGTTGATTTGCATTGCTCGAGCGCCAAGTTTATACTCAAAACGGACGATGATATGTTCATAAATGTACCAAAACTGCTGACATTTTTGGACAAACATTCGAAAGAAAAACGTGTCATCTATGGGCGCTTAGCTAAAAAATGGAAACCTATACGCAATAAGAAGTCGAAGTACTATGTGTCGACTGGGCAATTTGGTGCACCAGTGTTTCCACCCTTTACTACAGGCCCAGCATATGTAATCTCCAGCGATATCATACACGAACTATATGTGCGGTCGCTCCATCAAGTGTATTTAAAGCTAGAGGATGTGTTCACGACAGGTATCGTGGCGCAACAATTGAACATTAAACGCGTTCACGTCAATGAATTTCTCAATCGTCGTATCGCATTCAATCCTTGCAACATACGCAAAACCATAAGCGTGCACATGATCAAATCCAATGAACAATTCGATTTGTGGAAAAAATTACTCGATCAGACCACTAAGTGTAAATAGTATTTTAGATTTATGCATTAAAGTAAAGAAAACAATTGAAATTAGTATAAGTATTAGAGTCTTATTAATATTACTATGTATTACTATAAATAATTACACTCTATGTACGAAATCTGGTCCCAAAAATAAAACTAAGTATCCATTTTGGCATCTAGTGATTCTTATGTTTCTATTTTCAAAGATACCCATTAAGAAGCAATATATCAATAAAAATCGAAATTTCAAGACTACGCTTTACAGCTTTCAGGAGGACTTCTTTGCAACCCTTTTCTGAATTCAAAATTTTATAGTTTTAGTCTATACCTCAGGAACCAATAGAACTTGAGGACGGAAAATTTAAAACCCTGTTCTGGAAAGCACATATCGATGATTACACAGTCCAAACACAACAGAGGCGAAAAATAACTTTTTTCTGCGGCTATCAGTAGAGTGTTTCATAGTCAATTTGAGAATGCTGAATTGAAATCTGATCTATAAAAGTATCAAAAATACCGTTTTTGGCCGTATTCAGTGAAATTATAAAGGAATATTATAATTCATTTCATGAATTGCGATATAGCCAATGAATGCCTTCAGTGGTAGGGGTTCTCAGCAGTTGTTGCTGCTGCAGTTTCCTTTTTTTTTACAATCGAATCACTAATATAAAAAAATTATTTATTTTCTGTACTGTGATATTTTCTGAAACGATCCATGTACTGAATTCATGCTGTCTGTTAAATGATTCGAGATTAATTATATCTTATTTGTTTCAGGATAATTTGAAATTGAACTGATAAGTACACTGCCGTACTTAGCATAGGCTACTCATCTGGCTTTTTTAAAAATTTTGAGTTAAGGACATATTTAACTACTTTTTGTAGGCGTAGTTTTTGTCCTTAACAATTAAAAATCGTAATTTAAAATCGCTATCTGAAAAATTAATCAAGTTTACTTAAAATGAAAAATATTGAAAATATATATTTCAAATGATTTGTTGTTTATGGAAACTTTCGGTTGTATTCATGCTCTGGAATGTTTTTCGTTGGTTTTGTTTCTCCAGAAGTCCACAGAGCCGTGTTTCTACTCAATAGTTCAGTTCAAGAACTGTAGCTTAAACTTAAAATACTAAAAATTTGGAGAAATGTTCAGAAAAAGCGCGTCAAATTTAAAATAAAAGATGAAATCTCCTATGCAGGAAGAGGTTGTTTGTCAAAAGGCCACACATATGTGGGACCAATCCCTTTATTATATGCGTACACACAGTGTTATTATTATTATATCTTTCATTTAAAGAAATACTTAATTTTTAAATATGTACCATTGTGTTTTGTAGACTATTTGCATTATAAATGCCATTATTATATTTAAAACTATGTACTGTGGTTATCTTTAAATTTTAGAAAAATAAATGAAAAACTAAAAACAATAAAATTAATATGAAGAACTCATTTGTTATTATTATTATATTTAGGTGCCCGGACAAAACGCCCACGGCCATAACGCCCAAAAAAAATTTTGGGTGTTATGACTGCCCTAGGAATGGCCATAACGCCCAAAATCATTTTAGGCGCTATGACCGCCCCGAAAACGGTCATAACGCCCAATGTAGAAGCGGTCGCAACGCCTAATTTTTTTAGGTTTTATGACCGCCTTAGAAGCGGCCATAAGGCCCAACAATTATTTCCTGTTATATTTGGTTTTTAATAATGAAAATCGTGTTTTGATTAAAAATCAGTTACTTTTAGAAATCAGAATTACTTTTAGAATGTGTCGCTAAAATTTTGCTTAGCATCGTGTCAGTCGTATATACGCTTTTGTTTTCAGTGACAATTGCGGATATGAAAAAGAACTATATTGAAGCTGATAATCGTCATTATTTAATAGACGCTACATTCTCGGTCGTACCATTTTGTGGGTATAAGCAATCGCGCGATTTTTTCAGTCTTACATTTCAATTAAACATAATCAATATCTTGGTTTATTTTTGTAAAAATATTACAGATGAAGCGTTCATTTCCATGCCATTCCCATTTACTATATGAGCATATTTTTCCCCTTTGCTTTTTTATAGGTTTACCCATTCGCTTTCATACTAATGTTAAAAAAAACGGAAGAGTTTTTCATTTAAGAAAGTCAATTTGTGAAAAAGCCTGAAATAAAGCTGCATTTTCTTATACATGAAAATTTGGTTTCGTTTTACTTTTGAAATTTTAATGAAAGAAAGAATCACATAAACGGTCATAACGGCCATTGAGTGTTATGACCTTTTTCGGGGCGGTCATAGCGCCTAAAATGACTTTGGGCGTTATGCCCATTCCTAGAACGGTCATAACACCTTATTTGTCCGGACACCTTATTTTTAAGAGTATACTCGTGAGTTTGGGAAATTTGTTTTCTGCTCCTCTTGGGAACTTAGGTCTTCTACCTAGCAAAGGGTATATATTATAAAGAGGTCGCAATTCGCTCTTAGTGTTGCTGCAACATTTATTTTGACATGCCAGCTTCTAGCTAGCGACCCGTTACATCGAACTAGAACCCAACAACCCATCCAGTGAGCAAAATGTATAATTGGATGAGTTCGGCGTATATTTGACATTTTATTTCCTTCTTGTATCGGTAATTGAAGTTGATCTTACTTATATTTTTCTTTTGATATTTTCTATTGGTAAAAAAAACTTTTTTCGCTCTTAATGATTAAAATATATTACTATAATTTCAATTTCAATCGAAAGTGAAATTTAGAACGTGGCGGATATTTTCATAATTAAATTCATAAAATTAAGCGCTAATTAAACATTTCAAATTCTGATTAAATTGTGTGTGCGAAATAATAAGGACAACATATAAACTTCAGTGGAATATAAACTGAAAATGATTAATATAAAAAAAAAAGTTAAAAATATTTAAAGATATGATACGCTATTGTATTATTTCTTAATATTTTGTTGAATATCCTTTATTGTTGATTACAGCCAAACAACTCCGCGGCATAGAATCAACTAGTTTCTGGCAAACGCTAACCGGAGGTTATTCTGGTCATCCTTTACAAATAACCAAAGCTCATTGCTGTTTGACCTCTTAAGGCTAACGTGATGCTTCCCTTTGGCGAGAAAAATGTTGTTGGGGCCTGAGTCTCAGATTTAAAATTTATGTTAATTGTGTTTATTAAATATATTAAAACACATATAAATTAGTAGTATAGGAAGACCTCGCTTAACACGGGGGTTGCGTTCCTGGACAACGCCGTGTTAAGGGAAATACAAGGAACCAGTGCAAAAAATGGGGTTACGTTTCAAGATTTAAAAAAACACCCAAAAATATTTTTTTTTTTCAGACATTTTTTATTTGAAATTATAGTTATACATACATAGGAGAATAAAAAACGCATCGATCGAGCTCCTAAACTTGGGGATTTTTTCTTTTTTCTCTGGTTTTTGTGTCAAAAACCAGCAACGCGTTTAGTTCGTTCTTTTACGTACGCCAGTACATTCTCTAATCCATATCATATACACGGAGCTCTATCTGTATAAATATAAATTAGTAGTATATGTTTTACTAATATGGTATTTTCCCAATAATAGTACTGGATGTCTGTTGGCGATTGGAAAGAAAGTGTATTAAAAGATAACTTGTCTCATAAATTCATTCAAAAGAAGTACATCGTATGCGGGAAAAATTATTAATTGTGGAACGACGCTATTTTTCAAATTATAACCGCACTTTAAGAAATCAATTAAGTCTCCGAGTGGAAGTGCGGATATATATATATATATATATTAGGATGGGCCTAAGCTATAGGTAATTTTTCAAAAGTAAAATTGTTGCTATTCCCTTGAACTAATCTGGTTCCAATCAAGAAAAAACCGGGCTGTTCAAAACTTCAGCTCCATCGGACAATTTCTAGGCGACCCTCAAATGCCTTAAAGTTGAAACACAGTATACGAAACTATTAACATTTTTTCAAAAGCGGTATAGTCTTCCCTATCTTAAACATTTTCTTGTTTCTTCTTAGAGAAATTTATTTGGACACATCCAGGAAATTGTGTGAAAACCTTCAACAACATTCAAACAACATGAAAAACATAATCGCCCAAAACTTCTATAGGAGAAACGTATTTTTATTTACAAGAATAATATCTACTAGTCGGTATGGCCCCAGTAACTGGGTCTAGTTTTTTGCGGAAGAAAACTCTTTATGAAAAACAAATATCAAAAGAGAACCAAACTACTCGTTGGTGTTTGTTTTGTTATTTGTGTATGCAGATAATTCGTTAGATAATTCTGAGAGATGCCGTTACACATGTCTTCTCTCTTTCTCTTATTTATTGTTTACTCCCGCTTAAGCAATGATTTTTTCAACGATGAATGCAATGCTTTGTTCAATGAGAGAATTTTGAAAAACTTCCGACGCTAATATTTTGGAATTGGCTTAACCGATTTTAAATCTGATAATTTTTGGCTAACATACTCGTCAAGCTCTTTAAATTGCTATATAAAATTGTAAGCGCCAATAGGTTAATATATTAGTACGTTATTTATTATGTTACAGTCCATAAGCCATCGGTGTATGAAATTTCTTTGTAATTAGCAGATAGAAAGTAACGCAAACAGTCATTGTAAGATTTTAATCGAAAATTCATAAGAATTGAAGTTAAATTAAAATTTGGGCGCCAATGGGTCAATATATCAATATGTTGTTATATTTCAGTAAATGTGTTATCAGTGTGCGAAATTTTGTGGTAATTGACTAACAGTTAGTATTTTAAAAATTGGTTTAAAAATTTAACCTTAAATTTGCATGTGGTCGCGATATTGATCCGCCATTTTGAATTGTCCAATTCTAGTTAAAGATTCTTAAACTGCTTTATTTTGCAAATAAGTGTGCAAAATTTCAAGATGATTAAAGAGTATTAAGTGACTTTAAGGTCAGATGTCCGATTGAGCTCAATTTTTGTACAGATTGTTTCCTTATTGATTAAAACAAGATAGAGGTCTGGGAGCTAAACTTTTAGAAAGTTGAAATATAAGGGCCACCCTACATATGCATATGCCTACACACAACATAATGAAATATACAGTTTCTGTTAACACTCTGCTGTGAAACAGCGAACTAGATACAAAAAGATTTAGTTCTGCGGTCAGAACAAATTCACTAGTTCGGTAGTTAGTTTCTAATTGAATGAAGTTCATAGATGAAAACAGTCAACCTATCGTAAAGTACAGCATATGAACGTAATTTCATTTATTTATTTATTATTCTTTTTCAGAAATGACTTATGCATAAACAAAACATAAATGGAAACACTCGCTGAGCAAAAAGTATTGGTCTCTAAACTAACTCGTCAGAACAAACCTGAAGTTTATAAAATATATGTGCAGAAAATCAAATTTTATACATGTATTTTAATAATTAATGTAATTTAATAATTCATCATTTTATAAATGGATTTATTGTATTCTTGTATTCTAGTTATTCAAGAACTAGCGAAAAAACTAGATATTAACGAACTAGTGTAAGAACTAGTTATTGAAGGTAATGCATAAAGTAACCAATCGACAACCCCTTTGACAACGCCATGTTAAATTCGCTAGTTGTAGCAAACCAAAGTAGATAGATGTGGAACCAGTCACTGTCCCTTAAGAACTATTGAAGAAAGCCGATTTACACGATGATTTACACTTTCATTATATGGTGTCTTCTTTAAAATGCTTCAGAGTTTACACATTTAAGAGTTTTACACGTTTGAAGACCCTTAATATAAAAATTTATAGTCTGACTTGAAAAAAAAGTTACTTTCAGACTCTTTTTTTTAATCAGATCTTTTTTCGAACAAACGAATTTTAATGAAAATCGGAGAGAATTGAAAGATTTACTCAGTTTGGTAGAATTCTACCAAAATGTGAACACCGCTGATAACACAAATAGGTCTTAACAAATTACAGTTTGGCAAACGACTTAGTTTAATACATTGAATGCACCCCATTTATTTGTTTTTCGAAAAGTTTACCCTTCATGATTTTAAAAAATACGCCACAGACAATATAAGGGTATGTGCTTAACAATCCTCCATTGATAGGTCTATAATGGTATAAACACAACCAAAGCAGCCGGCGTCAGCTTCAACAACAAACACACAGAATTTTATGAATTTGTATGGGAACAAATTTCTGATAGCAGCTGCCGCCTCAACGACGCTACACTAGATTCTATTCAAATTTTCTCAACTTCACAATGTTTTCTCTCTTGTGAGAGGGGAAACATTACCATATTTTTTAAAAAGTTTTAGTACGAAAATATATGTATTTTTTTCGAGTTTCCTTTTAGTTTCTTCATTCTTTTGATGATTTTTAGACAAATAAACGATGTAAATAATTTTAATTTATACAACAATTTTTTAAAATTACAGAATATTGAAGTTTTCCTTTTATTTTTTGATAATTGATATCGTAAATAAAAAAAAAAAACTGAGCTGTTAAAACAATAATCAAATCCACCTGCTTTTGTTTTGTTTTTCTTTTACATATTCTTGACGCTAGAGGTTGACGCTCTTATTGTGTTTATTCTCTCATAAGAAGTAAGCGGTTAGAGGCCGGCTGCTTTGGTTGTGTTTATAGCATTACACTGTTCAACAGCTGAAAATGAGCAGACACGGGACAGGTGCACTTAGGGCGATGTTATGCAGACGGTCAAATGATCGACGGTCACGTCACTTTTTACGCTCTCTCTTTGATTTTTCAACTCTGTGCCCAAAGTACAGTGTGGCCAACTTTTATTTTCAAAATCCGCTAAAATGAAGATTAAAACGAGTATTTTCTTTAAAAAAGCGTTAAATTTTTTTCCTTTTAAAAGTGCGAGAAAACTCAATACATTTAAACTTTTTCACTAGTACAGGCACACACCTGATACTTCTAGTCAATGAAAATTTCTTCGATTTTTAGAAGATATTTTAAATTGAAAAATTTACTGAGCGCTAAATCACTTTTCCGCGTTTTAATTTTCAAAAATCACTAAAATCAGCGGGAAAAGTTGAGTTGGCCACACTGTCAAAGTATGTTATGCAGTGTTGCCAGAATTTTTTTGGAAAACGTCCAAAACAACTTTGAAAAGCGTCATTTGACTGTTCAAATCGTCATTTTAAGTACCAAAACAAGAACATGATTTAAAGGTATTTTTATTAATTTCAAAATATAATTATTTATTTAATTTTTTGCTGCTATTACCACTTTTAAATTTATGTATCTTTTACAATTGAAAAAGAATGGAACGCGCACTGTGTATATGCTTCTCGAATTGCTATGTCGGACTAGATCCGCTTTACCTTAAAAGTAAATTGCATATTTTGCAAAAACCTGCATCCTTTCCATTAGGGATGTGCAAACCGATTTCGACTTTAACCGAAATAGATTTTTAATCGACTTTTAGATCAAAATTTCATTTTTATGATCGACTTCAAATTGCCGAACTTGATCGAAACTCGACTTTTACTTTCGACTTTTAGTGGAAAATTTTTTTAAAACTACCAATTCTGTTCTCATATTTACTTTAAATTTTACAAAATTTTTCCAACTGTGGATTTGTAGTACATACATGTGCAGCTTTATGTACTAGTAATTTTTGACAATTTATTTTAAAATAGTTCTAAAATGTGTATTATTGTACTTCACACATCCATAGGCTATCTAATGGCAGCAGAATTAAGATGGATGTTGAATTTTAACAATTGGGAAATAATTTGTTTTGATACTATTCTTCTTTTTACAACAGCGTTATATTTTCATGGTTCAATTTTTTAGTGAGAATTTATACAAAAAATAATTTGCATAGTATTGCATGTACATAGGGAGAATTAGCTTCTGCTTGTTATATTATTTATTAACTCTTAACATGTTCATGGTATTTGCTAATAAGGAAAATGAATTAAATATCATTATTTATATTTTTATTGCAAGAAGTATTAATAATCTACTACTAACTCTATATTTTCTACCCATTTCAAAAAAGGGCATCTCTAAAATGTTTCTCTTACTTGTCAAAAATTTAAAATGGCTACTGTTTGAAAAAATGCATCTACATACCTCTAAATACTTCTACCATGGGCTATCCCATTCACTCACATAAAATTTACATACGAAGACGAATAATAAATGTCAAATAATACCGCCGCACAGTGGTTTGACTCCATACAAAGTGCGGAAAAAATATAAGGAATCATCTCAGCATAACAATTTTTGACTTGAGTTCCTCTTAGGTCGTGGAAAAGAAAAATTATGAAAATGGGCGTGATCGGTCAACTGCCACGCCCACTTCCCATACAACAGTAATACTAAAATAGCTCTAAAATCCGTTACAGTCAAGATACTGAGATAAATATCATAAAAAAGTGGTTTTAACTGTTTCAACGTTTCATTTTATTTCATTTTTTTTTGTTTTTAACAAAAAAATTTCTATCTCTTAAAAGTACACTGATACCACAAATAATCACATCTCAAAAAAACTTTTTTTTGATTCGCCCAACGGTCTGCAAGAATACGATTGGGATGAAATTTTAATATGTTTAACTATACGCCAATGGCTCTCGCAGGTAGTAGAATTATTTATTTTTAATCATCTGCTATTTTTTACCCCATTTTTCAACAAAAAACAAAGGGATTTTTTAAATTTTTTAGAAGTCCGCCATATTTTTGAATAAAAATGTTTAAATCTACTACCTGCCAGAATGACAAGCCCACAGAAAAGTAATTTATTTAAATTTTTTGTTTCTGATGACTTCAAGTACCGTAATCACCCGAGTCCCACACCTTTTTTTTAGGTGTCCACTTTCGACTTAAAAAATTCTAAAAAAAAATATCGTAAAATAAACTCCAAATTTTTTTTTTTGTACAATGAAAGAAGCCAGTAATAACATAAAAAAAATCTAAATGATTGTATTTTATTTTGTTATAATAAAAAATTCCCGAAATATCCTTGAAAATTAGGCCGGAACACCAGACTACACTAATATATTTCTTACCTGAAATAACCCATAAGAAAGTTAAAACAAAACACGGCCAGTATTAAAACTTACTCAATTTTATTAAAAATTTACCTATTTTTTAGTTTTAGCACTTTTGACTGGTTTTCTCTTTTCTTTTTTGTTATTATAAAAAATCAAAAATTAAATTAACTCAGTTGTAATTTTTAGTATAGTGTTTTATTCCTTGTCACATATTTGTAGGTATTTTTTCAAGTTTCCTTTTTTCAAACTTTTCGTAAAACGTCATTTCGTGCTACTAAATCGTCCATTCGTCATTTGGCTCTGAAATCGTCCAAATGACGTAGCGGTCGTCCATGAATAAGCAGGCATAACTGAAATGACACAACCAGTGTTGCATCGAGTGAAAATAAGAATGTACGAGAAAAAAAAAGAAAAGTACTTTAAAAATAAAAACGTACTGTTTTAAAAATTTATATAAAAAATATTAATTTTAAATTTTTATTTTAAGAAAAAAAAAAAATAAAGGTCACCACTTTTTAATTTTTACATTTGTTATATTATACCCTACCCCACATAACATATTGCCATACGTGCATATAAAATAAATATAATTCGTATATCTTCTACAAAATTACAGCAAAAAAAAAAGAAGAAGAATGTTGTTTGTAGTACTTTGAACCAGTTTAATTGAAGGTACCTAAAAGGAGGCACCATTTTTTTTGTAGCTTTTCTTACCAACCATTACTGCATTAACAGTTGCAGTCGGCAAGCAATTTCGTTTTTTGTCTTTAATTAGATTCAATTAAGAAAAAAATCTATTTGCCGCTGTACTTCTATGTGGAAAACTTAAAATTGCGCCAAGAATTTTTTCCAGTTTTGAAAGCATTTTTTCTTTTAAAGCATTCTTTAAATGAAAAATTTCACACCAAAATTCTTCCAGTTTCAAATCTAATATATATAAATTTATTACTAATTTATTGATATTTATTAAATATGCAAACTTACTTTTACGCGGTTTTTCTACTATTGATTTCAACAATCAAAAATTACAAGCATTAACACAAAGGCAAGCAAAAACTTCTGGAAATGGAACACGAACTTTTGAATTTTGACTGAATTTGAATCCAGCGATAATAACCCAACAGAACATAATTAGTTTGATTTACATTTACAACCAAAAATTCAAGAATATGAAATAGGAGGATTTTTTCCGATTGGGGAGCAGCATTCCCAGATGGACGACCGCTACGTGATTTGGACGATTTCAGAGCCAAATGACGGTTGGACGATTTAGTAGCACGAAATAACGTTTTACGAAAAGTTTGAAAAAAGGAAACTTGTAAAAAATACTTACAAATATGTGCCAAGGAATAAAACATTATACTAAAAATTACAACTGAGTTAATTTAATTTTTGATTTTTTATAACAAAAAAGAAAAGAGAAAACCAGTCAAAAGTGCTAAAACTACTGGCCGTGTTTTGTTTTAACTTTCTTATGGGCTATTTCAGGTAAGAAATATATTAGTGTAGTCTGGTGTTCCGGCCTAATTTTCAAGGATATTTCGGGAATTTTTTATTGTAACAAAATAAAATGCAATCATTTAGATTTTTTATGTTATTACTGGCTTCTTTCATTGTACAAAAAAAAATTTTTGGAGTTTATTTTACGATATTTTTTAGAGTTTCTTACGTCGAAAGTGGACACCTAAAAAAAAGGTGTGGGACTCGAGTGATTACGATAGTTGAAGTCATCAGAAACAGAAAATTTTAAATAAATTACTGTTCTGTGGGCATGTCATCCTGGCAGGTAATAGATTTAAACATTTTTATTCATTTATTTTAACAAAATGGCGGAATTCTAAAAAAAGTTTCAAAAATCACTTTGTTTTTTGTTGAAAAATGGGGTAAAAAATAGGAAATGATTAAAAATAATTAATTCTGTTACCTGCGAGAGCCATTGGCGTATAGTTTAACACATTAAAATTTCAAGCCAATCGTATTCTTTTAGACCCTTGGACGAATCAAAAATAATTTGTTTTGAGAAAAACGCTCGACTATGTGCCATAACTTCGATATTATTTTGAATTTTGGTCTGAAACAGTACGCTCTCGAAATATTGTACTTTTGAAATATATTATAAAAAATAATAGATTTTTTGAAACTCGAACAGCAGACTACATCCTTCTTTAAAAAAAGAAAAAGGCGCAGAATGGACGAATAAAATAGAATGTGCAGATGAAGTAGACTTGGTAGAAGATACGGAATTAGTAGTTGAGAAAGAAATACTAGGTAATTTAAAATATTGCATCTTTACATTTGTAGGTGCCTAAAAAACGTGTTCACAGCTTTTGTGATTCCTGGCTAAAGGATCGAAAGTTGAAAACATGGCTGCAAAAAATAAAATAATCGGATGGAAAGCATGCAGGTTTTTGCAAAATATGCAACTTACTTTTAAGGTAAAGCGGGTCTAGTCCGACATAGCAAATTCGAGAGGCATATACACAGTACGCATCCCATTTTTTTTTTTCAATTATAAAAGATACATAAATTGAAAACTTGTAATAGCAGCAAAAAATTAAATAAATAATTATATTTTGAAATTAATAAAAATACCTTTAAATCATGTTTTTGTTTTGTTACTTAAAATGACGATTTGAACAGTCAAATGACGCTTTTCAAAGTTGTTTTGGACGTTTTCCAAAAAAAAAATCTGGCAACACTGGTTGTGGTGAGTTTGCCATTTATTAGCTGAATATCAATATATTGCGTGGTTGATCGAAGAAGTAGCTTGCCTAGTAGCAAATTTGCATTCATACATTAACATGGATAGTACCAGGGTTGCCGTTTTGCTTATTTTAAACCAAATTTGCATACTTTACGGTTGTGCACACGTGTACTTTTTTCTTATTTTGTTTATTTTTGGCATGATATATTGGCATAATTTTTTTTTACTTACTTTATTTCGTTTGTTTTTTCATTCGATAAGAATGGGTAACACTAATTATGTTCATGCATACTGGTGTCACCCTGCAAGTATCTAGCTTTAAGTCTGGAACAGAATGTGAAGCTTGAAGTACGCAGCTAAAACACAAAATGTAGTGTAGAAAACAATGAAGCGCGACAAAAAAAGATGTGAAATAGAATGTGCAGCTCTGAAGCTCATGTTTATTGTAACTGGAATCACACACAATCATATTTTTATCCATATTTTTGCAATCAAAGTGGTTTAAATTGTAAACCAATTAAATTCTTTTACAAGTTCAATAAATAATTCACTGCATTCTTCAACTTTTTTATTTTGACAATCAGTTGTTATGCTTGAAGCGCGACAAAGTTGAAAAGTTCTCATTTTGCGCTTAAGCTTCAGCGGCAGCGACAACTTCACATTGTGTTTGATTAAAATGAAAAGTTATAAATTTGACATTTAGTTTTTTTAAAAAAAGTTTTTGGTTGGGCAGCTACAAATTGTGGAATTCTTGAGTTCTCCTGATTTTTTATTGAAGTTTTGAAATCATAGTGTAGTTACTTTATGTGTTTTTTATATCGAAAAATATATTTTTTTTAATTCACTGAAATTAATATAACGGGGTTTCGGGTCGAAAAATCCGAATATGGCATTAGTTTGCTATTATAGTTGATTCTAAAGGGCGCCACCATACAAAATTTTCTTAATATTTAAAATTGATATTGAAAAATCGGGGGACTCAAGTGGTTTTTTTTTCGTACACTCTTCGGCTAAGTTTATCAGCATCAAATATACTCACCCCTATTGCAGATAACGATAAAAATTGAATCTCTATTTCTATTGCCGTCTCTATTCCTATAATAAATGGTATTGCTAGTTGTGATAGAGATGATCCAGGACAAAAACCATTTCCAACAAATTTTGAACTTAATACATAACAGCTGATGCCAGTAAATGACAACCAAAATATTTGCAAACAGAAATAAATGAAATAAAATAAAAGAGTTAAATTCAAAATATGTATAAAAATTAAATAAAATGGTTGGTGCGGCAATTTTAGCAATTGAAGAGGAGCATCTGAAGTGCTGAAGTGCTTTCACTTAAAGTGGAACGAAAATTTTTGAGGGACTTCAGTAATCTTATGGAAATTGGTGATAGTGAAATTTCATTAATATTTAAATTAGTGTTATAAAAAAATTTAAAGCTGAGTAGGCCCGATTTCAATGGACAATTATCCTAATGTTAGCCAATTATAAATAATTTATTTCTAAAATGCAATATTTTTTATTTAAATAAATGTAATACTCACATTTTTTAATCTTTTAACCATTAAAACCCATTGACGGAAAGAGTTAATTTCTTTAATTCTGACAAGCAAAACACTATAGAAAAATTTCTCTACACCCAGAAAAATACCCATCTCTAAAACAAAGAAAAAGTTTCCTCAGTTTGAATCCACGAAAATTTCTCTCGTTTAAGTAAATTTTCCTCAAAATGAAGAAAAATGTGCTCCTTTCATACAACTATGGTGTTCAATTTGAAGTAAGTTATGTGTTCATTTTTACAAATTTAGTTGTATAGAAAATGTAAGAAAGAGACGAATATAGCAAAAATGTTCTCCATACAAAATTTTAGTATACACAAAAACTAGCTCTACTCTTTTGGCCTTAGCAGACAATCGCGTACGCTTTGTTTTTCTTTTGAAATTTTTAGTTGGCGTCTCTATTTCAAACGAAGCGGTTGTGTTTGTGGCTGTTGATATATTTTGTGAAAAAAAAAAAATATATTGAAAAGATATAAATTTCAATAAACTTCAATTTATAATTTTTTGATGGCTATAAGAAACTTTTGATCATTTCAAGGCGACTACGCCTGTAGTGTATGTAAAAATACGTATGAATGTAAACCTTAATACTTATTAAAAATAAAATAATAAATGAATACAAGTAAAAAAAATTATTTCTATGCCTTTTAGTTAAAACAAAATTGTAGAAAATATTCCTTAAATTGAGGATTTTACGAAAAATTATTCCTCAAACTGAGGAAAATTGTACCTAAATTATATACAATTTCTCATAATGAAATAAAATATTATTCATTTGAAAAACACAATTTCTACAAATTGAAGACATATTTCTTTAATTTAAAGAAAACTTCCTTCTTTCAAAGAAAATTTTCTCTAAAATAAAAAAAAAATATTTCTTGTATTTTGTATATCTAAATGAGGAAACCGTTTCTATGGCGCCAAATCATTCCCATTTTTCTTCAATTTTATAGCCGTTTTTCTTCGAACCAAGTAAGTATTTCTCTGGGGTATAGTCTTCTCTCAAATCTCATCTCGATTGGGAATTGAGATGCCAAATTTTCTATTTTCGAACATAAAAAAATCACGTAAGGAACCTGCAATGGCAACTATGGAGATTTCTCTGTAGTTACTATCTCTATCGTGATCTGCAATCTTTCTTTCTAGAGGGTAGCCGATGTCTCGAAGAAGATATAAATTTTATACATTTGCTTACTTTTTTTTTAAATTGTTGACTTTTTTAGATGAATTTGATTACAACATTTTTTTTGGCCGTGGCAACTCTGGTTAGTACTTATTATCATACCTGTAGAAAGGAAGGAAATGAGAGATGACCTTGGTCATATCGTAATTTGATTTATATAGGTATGAATTTTTAAATTATGATAATGAAAGTCGGTACAACTTCGGAACTACAAATAAGACAAAAAACCCATTTACTCTAAAGCACATCGATATAATGAAAATACAGTTGAGAAGGAAAAGCGGTTTATGAAAAGTAAATAAAAAAAACAATTAGATATTTTCCTGCCCAATTAAACGGATTGAAGAAAAAGTATATTGGAATGTTAGATTTAAAAAAAGATAAAAGAAAGTGTAGGAGATGCGATTAGAGGATTCTAAAATAAAATGTGTAACCGTTTGTAATTCAAAGTGGCGTGAGAAAAGTATATGTGCGAAAAAGGTTTGTGTAGTTAATGTTTTGGAGTGAATGCTGATACCTAGGATGGAAATAGGAGTAAGAGAGCAATGAAAGTAATCCGGAAGTTACAAAATTTGCAGGTATGCAAGCAAAATTTTAATAGTGGAGAGGGTATTTATTGTAGATTCCAAAGATAGATAACTCCAATAAAGTAATGAATTTTTTATGGTAACGTCCAAATTAAACCATGACGAGTATGCACGAGATGAAAGCCAACAGCGGAAACATTTTAATAAAAGGTTTGAAAGGAATACTCGTGAGATATAGCGTTTTTTCTTATTGTTGTTACAAATTGTAAAAGATCTTCGTTTTTTGTAGTGAGGATATCACAAAGCCGCAGGGTATTCCTTTACCCATTTTTATCCATACAAGTACATAAGCGAATGTGTGTTGTGATTTTATATAGTCTTGTCTGGTCAATACCCCGCACTATTGTTCGTTAGCAGTTGAAAGTAATGTATTCATGTTTGAGACGTGAAGATTGTTTTCGAGTTGTCTGGATTAGGTTAAGATAGGTTAAGTAAGATTAAGTAACGAAAGAAAGAAAAGGAGGTGAATTATTGTAGTAGGGTTTATATGTTTTTGTATCATAGTTGTAAAGCGGAAGTGAATGCCTGAGAACGAGAGGCTTATGTTTTATCGACGGTGGTCTAAATAAAGAGCTCCTTAGGTAGGCTAGCTAGTTTGTTATTCGATAAAGTTATAGGTTTCTAGAGGCTTGCTGAAGCTAGTGTTACGTTAGTTTTTTTTGTTGAAAACACATTTTTATTGTCTTGGTTTATGTTTTTATTTATATCTCGATGAGTATAATTTTAATTTTTTTTATATATAAATTTTGATTATTTTTATTAATTTATTTCTAATATTAAAAATAATTTTTTTTATTACTTTATGCGTCTTTTTTTTTACCGGCCACATTTAATTTTTATTTTACACCCCTTTTCCTTTTAAATTTTTTTTTAAAGAAATCCAACGGTTAGTTTATATTTTTTTTTTGAATAAAAACCTTTTATGTTATTATGAAACTATTGTTCGAAATCATTGAATACATAGAGTGTAGGAAATCTTCGATGCACTGGTGAATCCACGCTTGAGGTGGGTTGAGGATGGTGGTGTGAGTGATGTGAATCCGACGGTGTAGTAACATCGTTGGAAGGATATTCACGCCGGCCCTTGAGATAATGGTTTGAAGGTTTGTGAAAGAGGAAAGTGGATGTTAGAGGTTATGGTGAGTTTTAGTAAGTAGATTTCTTTTATTCGCTATCGCTATACCTCGATTTGTGCGACGTATGTGTATAGCTGAGGCATGTCGCACAGATACTATAGCTGAAGGAGGATGTAACAAAGTTTGTAACCGTTATGCGTAAGCACACATTTAAAGCTAGTAGTTGATGAATCTGTTAATGCTTCGACGTCGTTGCAGTAACTTATTTGAGTTTGATCGCATTGTGAGAAAAATTTCGTAAAGATTTCTTAACGGTTTCGTAAATATAACTTCACTTTTGGTGCTAGCAAATTCCATTGCTTGAGGCATTTCTGCAATTTACTTTGGCAATCAAATTTACCTTGTGTTATTAGTTGGGGCTGATTTTCAAACTGCGGCTTGTAATCTGTGTCGTCATAATCTTCATTTATCATATCTGCAGTTGTAATGATATCTGGTCTATTTGGGTATTGTTTTCCAGTAATATTCAAGTGTGGCACAATTGCTCCAGGCATCAAATTAATCAGTGCTGTATCACACTTATTACAGCATTTGTATGGTGCCCGCAAAACGTTCTCAATAACTTCCATTTGAAAAATAGTTTTGTATGCACTTTTCATTCCAACTGTCAAATTACGTAGCTGCTTCTTAATACTTAAAAAAACACGCTGGATTTCATTTTGCACACATCAAGTTTGTAAAAAAAATAAAACCAGTGACAGCCTACTCGAAGCTTGCTTCGAAATTTAACAACAAAATATAAATTTATTTGTGGGTATACACAAAGAAATTTTTAGGATCTAATTAATCAAGAACGCATTAAATTAAAGTTAAGCTTTTATGCTGTTCTGCCTTTGAACGTTGCAACGTCATTTTGAAGCGAACGCGAGGACATGGTTGTGGAGACGTAGTTTTGCAAACGCAGTGGCTTTTAAACATTCTAAAAAAGGGGAAAACTTATGCTTTTGCTGTTGCTTTCTTGCTCTAACTACGTACTGAATATCTTTTTCAAGTACGCCAATCGAATCTGTACATATGTACATACGTATAAAGAGTTTGAAGCTCATTTTGCACTTAAGTCTGCATTTGGATAATGAAAACGAAAAAAAAAATAATCAAAATTCTTAAAAAATTTAAGAAGTTAAAAAATAAAAAAAACCAAATTTTTTTTTTAAAAATGGATGTTTTGATGAAAAAAAAATATGAACTGTATTTTCAATTTATTTTTTTTTCAATTTTAAATATTCGTAGCAGAGCAAAACAGACCACGGACTTGGACTCAGTGACCCACATCACCCTAAGTGCACTTGTCCGGTCCAAGGCGTATTTAACAGGATGAAGTCATCTCTGAGAGCTCTCTCATAAATAAACAAGAGTGTAGCCTCAAAATTCAAATTTTAAATATTCATAACTGAAACTATTATTGACACTATAACTTTTACCCTCTAAGATGACTTCACCCTGTTAAATACGCCTTGGTCCCTCTCTGCTCGTTTTTAAAAGTTTGCATTTGTTGAACAGTGTAATCAAACGGATAGTCAAATGATACCTACCATCTTCGTAAGTTTTGCGTCAACCCTGTTTTTTAATGCATTTCATACACTGGTGTTTGCTGCGAATTTCTTTTCATTTCCTTTTCACTTAGTTTTTCTTGATTTTCCAACAACGGAACAAAGTATTTTGAGCAGTATAGATCAAAGAAAAAAATTTTTGAAAGCAGAAATATATATTGAAAATGTTACAATAAGAGTAAAAAAAAATCAATTTTAATTAGCCAAAAAGACGCACCTGCATAGATTGCTTAAAAAATATAATTTTTCTTGTGGGTTTCTATGTAGCAGAGTGGAATACATAAAAATAATGGCGAATAATTTGGTGAGTGTATTGCATTGTGGATGAATGGATGTACAGAAGAGAAAAAAATAGTTATGTGGCAAATGGAGCGCAGCACTCATTACAGACAATCGGAGAACATAGATGAAAGAAGTGAAGAAATAGTGGAATGTGCTTGCGGTGGTTGAGTTTTACGTGTTTATGAAGAAAAGTTGCAGCAGTGGCAGCATCTTCTTTGCCACAACTCCTCTATATTTCTGTATCTATTGTCGTATTATCTAGCCTTTAGGAAATAATTCTAAAATGTTCTATGAACATTTTGGTTTCCTTTTAGTAATGAATAACTAACATTAAAAATTTTATTTGCTCAATATTACAAAATATGCCTCGCTTGATCGACTTAGGAGTACAGGAAAACAATTTTCTATAGTAAAGTTTTCCACAATCAGTTCTAATCAGTTTTATTGATTCCTATTTTTGTTTATTGAATCTCAACAAACTTTTTGTCCTATTTTTGTTTACTGAATCTCAACAAACTTTTTGTCATTGCGATACAAACATTTAATTATCATAATATGGTTTTTTTCTTGCATAAAAACAAAAATTCATATTTTGCTGCGGAATTTGGTTACGCAATTGAAAAATTCGCTTTCAAGCTATACTCTGCATTTGTAGTAAAATATTAGAATAGATTTTTATATAACAATCTGAAAAAGCATAATAATTTTTACTCAGCCTTCCATATACAAAGGTTTGTATTCATTTGTATCTGTTTCCAAAGAGATTTTACTTTAACACATTTTTAAAGAAAGCTGGTTTTTATCCACAATTTTATTTTATTTTTTTCGTTTTACGGCAGCTTCCAAACTAAAAAATGTATTAATTTCATTGGTGACATGCCAATAATACACGTGGTATTTATAATAGACATGCAAAGTATTTCTAAATGCAGGCAAATTCGAAATGTTTCTGCGTATGAAATTTTACAATAGGGAGAAATTTTGTATGCATAATTAAATGTTTGAGATAATTTTTAACCTGTTAAGTACCTACGGAGTAACTTAGGTACAATGTCTTTTTCTATTTTAATTGTGCAATAAAGTTAACAAGTTTTTTTCGTCGCTTTTTCACAGAACGGAATGTATAAAAGAATGAAATCAGTTGCAGTTGTTTAATAACATATTTGACTCAAGTACAAGTGCCATTTAATTAAATATGCTGTTAGACGAGGAAACTAGTTGTTTGCGACTGTCAAATGTAATGGAATCGCTTTCGTCTTATCCCCTCTTTCCAGCACGATTTGTCAAGCAACTAGTTTCCTCGTCTAAAAGCAGACTGCTTTGAATTCACTTATCCCCTCTTTCCAGCACGATTTGTCAAGCAACTAGTTTCCTCGTCTAAAAGCAGACTGCTTTGAATTCACTTAGAGTCACTTGGAGTTCATTAGACTTTGAAGTCAGTTGTGATTAACCTAATACATTTAAGCGCTCTATGATGGCATTTCCAATTGCATACGCCACTGCCTGTATTGCGTTTCAAACGGTAAAACTTTCTAGGCCTTACGCTTTTATAATAGATTATTACCCCACTTTTTCGAAAATAATTTTTGAAAACATAATGAATAGTTTGCGACTTTAAGCGGCTTCAAACCAGTCATGATTTAGAAGTCAAAGCGTTGCATTCCCCTGCATTCAAATATATTATTCAATAACAATAGCAATTACGAATTATTATTCATTTTATATTTGGATATATTTGCAAATGATCAGGAATTGACGAGCTTGTGAGTAAACTGACTGGCACTGCGGGCTCAGAGAACACTTGCAAAATAGGGTTTAAGGAAAGCTCTATATGTAGGTTTTGTAATGTAGGAAGACGAATCATCAGAACATAATTTAGCTCAGTGTAGAGCACTGATCCACATAAGAGTGAAATGTCTGGGTATGTACGAAGTGCTTAGCACAGAGTAAGCTTCCATAAATCCGGGCGCAATACTCAAATTCTTGAGGGAGACGACTGGATGAGGAACTCTAGGCAGATTGGACTAGATAGAGAGAGGGGAGTACAATAGATCTTACAGGTCGCGGTACAACGTCATAAACTTCTCTAATACAATACTTTGGGACGAGTTAATTTCAAGCTTGGAACTGCGGAATCTGCTCATAATAAAATCCTTAATCCTGATATTTTGCTAGAGGATGTACAAATTCTTCAGTTCCGTTTTTCTCCGAAAACGACAGAACCACTAACAATCCCATAACATATACGATTGAATCGGGAAATGCCTCAAACTCCAGAATAAGAAGTACTGCCAAATATAATAATGAACTTAGCTATACTACCAGAATGTATCTGGTTTGTGTACGAAGTGAAGGGCTTTTTGAGCACCTATTGGTAGAACCTTGCTCATTTAGAATAACGTTTTGCCAGATAAGTGTGCGAATTTATTAACTACATAAATTAGCATATAACTACATTTTAGTCACTTTTTGCACACTGTCTTAGGGTCTGTTGAGGTACAAAAATTCGCTCAAATCAAAAAATGTCAGATTTTGCATAGTATTACGATATTTCATTTGAAGTTTCAATGCAAACAGTCAACATGGAGACAAGAAAATGCAAAGCTACTGAGAAAGGGTCGGTAGAAATTCCACCGCCATCACACCGAGGGATTCGGAACTGTTGCTGTGCTTGAATGCCATGGTTGTATCGAGAATATTGGTTGCACGATAGGCTCCTCGTATTTTAACTGATGATCAAAAAGAGGCGCGTGTGCGTTTTGCCCAATATTTTCTTCAAATATTTAAAAATAGAGAGTCCAGCACCTTCAATAAAGTTGTAACAAGTGATGAAGCGTGGTTCTTCCAGTACGGCCCAGAAACCAAGCAACGGTCGATGGTATAGAGCCCAGAAAGTGGTAATCCGCCCATTGAAGCCAAGCAGCAGAAGTCAGCGGCAAAAAATTGTAGCTGCTATTCCTTTGTAAACTGAATTGACGGTAACTGTAAATGGTATATTGAAATATACTTACAAGTTTTCGAAACTTGTTGGGAAAGCAGAAAAAGATGATTTTTGCATCACGATAACGCCGTGTGATTTCTGGTTGTTTTCAAAAATAAAAAAAAATTGGGAGGAGATGTCTTGGGCAATAATAAAAGCATCTACTGAATTCTAAGAAAGTGGCAACAATACATGTTTATTATTTGAGGTAGTGCTGAAAAATTTAGGTAAAACTTTAGGGCATTGTCTAAAATTAAGCTATACTCACAAACAGACAAGCGTTGTGATTAATTGCAAATTTTAAGCGGCTAAAAATATCGCTCCTTCGGTGCAAGACCGTCATAACTTAAAACTACATCATTCCGAGAAAATTCAATTTTAAACTTTATCATTACTGCCATTTCAGCATAATAAACATTTTTGATTCTGTATTCACACATTTTAATAAACACTTTATAAGGTTTAGTTTTGTAAAGAAATTAAGTATTTCGAAATGAACATGTAAGATTTTTCAATCAAATAAAAATTTTCATTCGACATACGACATTCTTACAACAAAAAAAAATATTCGAGTGTGTCATAACACAAAATATGTATTTCTTAATGCGTAAAAAACACACTATTTCCGTAGTTATGACCATTGATGACCACCAAAAATAATTAAAGAGCCAAGCAATAACAACAATTACAACCACATGACCTAAGATTTTATATAATTGGGTACGAAATATTTTTTTAAAATTAACTTTTATAGTGTCAATGTGCTCCTTAATACCAGTTTGTATTGCCGGATCTAGTTTCTTACGGTATTTGTGCTTACCTCTTTAATCACTTTCGAGATCAGTGTTGCGATTGAGGGTACAATTTCAATGACACGAAAGTACCCCTTTTTTTGAGGTACGTTTTATCCCAACGCCACACATATGAAAGTATATCGCTATCTTAATTTAAGGCTCTAACAAACATTTTTAAAATTTTGTAGGAGCAAAAAACATTTCCAAACATTAATATACTGAGTACTTTTTCTTTTCAAAATTTCTTATACTAACTAAAAGAACAGAACAGGTTGAATGCTTTAAAAACTACATGACTGCAAAAAGGTTAATTAAGCCTGTTACATATTACTTAAATAAAAAACCAAGACATGAAGTAAAGTCATGACTTTGAAAAATTAACACTTCATATAATTTTCTTCTAAAAAACCCTAAAAAATTTTTGCTCGAAAGGCAGGTGGAAACGTTTAATCCAATGCATCAGAACCTCGATTTTGAAAAAGAGCTTTTAGGTCTTTAGCAAAAAAGGATAGTGATATATAGTAATACATATGATAACAAAATTTTTGTGAGGTACATTTTGGTATTGAAAAGCACGTTTTGTCCCAAATTTGGCACTTTTATAAATTTGTTAATCGCAACACAGTTCGAGATTGTCATTGCCATATTTTTGCAATACAGTTCTTATAATACGATTATTGATGTCTAAGATATTTCCGAAGAACTTTTCAAACATTTCTTGAGGGCTCGGTAGAAAGGAAGCAAGTCGTGACGATTTTTGTGCCTCATTAGCTTCATCTTCAGTGCACCTAATTTCATTGCTACTCGGATACTGAAGAACCTTCTACCGAAAACGTTTCCTTGGGGAATGACATGACTATTTGTGAATCTAATCAGGAAGTAAGTGGCTTAATCCTAACGAACGTAAATTTTTTTTGTATAAATAAAGTCCTAACCCAAAATAATTCATTTTAGTTATCCAGTATTAATTGCACATTTGCAGCAATAAAAAGTTACGAATTGAAAACAAATTTTTTTCGAAAGACAATAACGGTATATCACAATATAAGACAATGTAACAGCAATTTTTTTGCGAGAATAAGGGCATATTTATTTTTAATACAAATAAACTCTTCGTTTTTATACAATACGTTACCTGTTATAACACAAAATAATACACTATTGACTCACAAAACCACCAATGCACTTCACTTACTTGTCATTACAAAAGAGTCACAAAACAAATTAATACTCTATTGCACCGCTAAGTGACAATTTGTTTTCAGAACTGCACCGACGTAACTAAGATAATACTCTTTTGCGTTATAAGAAATTTCGAGAACGAAAATGGTAAGGGAGATACTTAAGCTTGTATCCAGTAATTTGTCAATTTTTTTTTCCACAACCTTTGGACAGATCATGGAACATATTGAGATATACCCAGGGTTAGCAAAAACTCGAAATTTTTTTTTGTGTTATTTTTTTGAGCGATATTATTATTGGGACTGTTGTAATTGTGTGATTGTAAAAATTGCATTCAAGATTTCAATTTCAGAATTAGTTACGATTTTAAGATAAGACTAATAGATATTTATCTATAAAAATAAAAAATAATAGTTTTATATTATTATCGAATCGAATATATCTTATCACGGATATTCATGATATACATACATAGATATTATCCAGCGTACTATTAAAAGTTTGTTTAGTTGGTTCAAAAATACTAAATAAAAACTTGAACTGTGTTTTATTCGCCAATTAGTTTAACATGTGCGAATAAAACGATCAAGTTAATTCTAAATATTTGATTGCATAAAATAGTGTTTTGGTTGTCGTCGTAGTCTATTTGTTAGTGCGCTGGACTTCTACGCGGGTGCCCGTGTCAAAAAATCAAAAATAGAAAATAAAATTTTGTTACATGGTCTTTTGGCTGACTTAAGAAAAGCTTTTCGGATTCGGCATAAAACTGCATTCCCTTCCATTCGTGTACAAAAATAACTCTTACAATATGTATGGATGCTCGATGTAGACCCTACATGGGCTGTTGTGTCATAATATAAGCATTAGTAAAATTGTTGGGAATAGTGTTAGCTTATCCCTATCGGCACGCTTATCTTTTAGTTAGTAGCTGCTCACACGGACGCAAGCATGAACGCTTGTATGAAAGAGAGAGGTGGATAAAGTAGGTAGATAGCAAAAGACAGGGAAGTTTCTATCTCTTTCTGTGAATAGCCACTTGGTTTATTAACCCTCTAGTTCCCAAATTTTTTATTGATTCGGATTGAATCGGAATTAATTAATATTGGCGTAAAAATCATAAACTGATTTAAAAACCCAAAAAAAAACTAATGGGCGTGGTTTTATGAAATGGGAAAGGTTAACTGCCTAAAATTATTTGTTGTTGAATGAGCATTTTATCAATTTGTTTTAAGTAATTAAATATTTAATATAAAAAAATTCTAATTCCCAGCTATCCACAGCTAGTTTTTTTTTATCTAGATAGTATGACGGGAAGTATTTTATTTATTCTTTTTTATTTTGTTTCACTTTCATCTCAAATACAATCAAAATAAATAATTTTCTTATTTTTCACAAATTTTTGACTTTGACTGTAATTATGTTCTGTAATACGCATCATAATTCAGAACTGATGCAATTTTTTAAAAGCTTGGGAAATTCTCTAAACGATATGGTAAAATGTAGCAACAGAAAACTGTTATGGTGGCAATTCCATCTCTTTTGATGAAACCTAGAGGCGGTCTTGGGAACTTGAGGGTTAAAAAGCAAATCGAACGATTTATGATTTGACTTCGTGTTTATGTTTTTGTTTTTAATTTAATTTTTAACTCATTTCTTTTGCTGGTATAGGTTAGGTTAAGTGCTTGATTTTTGTTTTCAGTTTTAAGTACGTTTATAAGCGATCGTCGTATCGCAAGTAGTATGCATATATGTTGTTGTATATCTCCAAAATATTCTTCTTGCTAAGCTTATCACTGAGACTAACTACAGAGGTTTAAATTTATGTTCACTATTATTAAATTACGCCATTGCCACGCCCACCTTTCATATGATAATCGGTAATATTACAGTAGGATAACCATAAATTCTTACTATATTTTTGTAAATAGTCTGAGCTACAAATAACTGTTAGCCCCTCCGTATCTAAATGAAACTTTGATTGATATTGCTTATCTATTGTTAGATATGCGAATTTCCGTTGAATATGAAAGTATTCGATGTCTGTGGGGGAAAAAAGAACAATACATTGCATATATCGTCGTCGTTCAAGCAGAAATCACTAAGTCCAAATTAATTTTTTTAATTGGATCCGTTTTAACTAACTTGTATAATTCGAATCAGGGTAGCCGTTTTGCTTATTTATAAGAAAATTTGCTTACTTTTTTTACGGTTGTGCACACGTGTACTTTTTTCTCATTTTGTTTATTTTTAAAAATTTAATTTAAACAAAAATTTGCAAGAAATTTTTGATATATTGGCATAAATTTTTTATTGCTCCCTTTACTTCGTTTTTTTCATTCGATAAGAATGGGTACCACTAATTATGTTCATGCATACTTGGTGTCATCCCTGCAAGATATCGAATGAAAAATGTAAGTAGTACCAAAATTACATAGGGCCAAAAATTTTCAACCAAATTTTCGAGAGATTTTCTAATGGTTATAAAGTGATTTGGGGTCGCTGATCACGACTGTGTACACAGTTTTTCTCCATCACATCTAGTTCTCCCACAATGATTTTAAACCCCCTTTTTCCATAAATGGCAGATAAAAAAAACACTGTTGAGAAAACTATTATACTGTTTTTGGAGAAAATGTGTCTTGTAAAAAATTATGAAGGGCCCTAGAACATTAGAATGACCTAGGTACATATTTCCCAGAATAATGCAAATACAGAATTTTTGCATTAGAACCAAGCCATTAACACTACACAAGTAAATAATAGAATCCTTTGTTGTTGTAATTATATTAGGTTTCCATGTGAAGCCAAGAAAGTTTAAAGAAAAATATTTAACTAATTAAAACAAAAAAAATTTTTTGTTGGCTCCGCATGGGATTAAACCACCGGTCAATTTTTTTTTTAAACCACCTGTATATACTGTATATAAGCATTCCTTGTTTTATTGCTATTATATATGTTTGATTACTTTTTTTTCAAATTGTTACCCTGAAACGAATGACATAATAAATTCGGTTTTTATAACTTCGATAACTTCATCTCACAAATTAAAAAAATGGACTTAGTGAATTCTGCTAGAACGACGACGGTATAGAAAAGATTCTATCACCATTTTCACTTAATTTAATTATTGACTTATTTTATTTCGTTGTTGTTATTGTTGTCGCTTTCTTTTGTAAGCAAAATGTATGCAGTAGCAGCTCAGGTGATTCTAGTTGCTTTGTTTGCTTTCGCGTAGTTGAATGTCTGAAATGTGAAAAACGCGAGCTGTTTTTGAAGTTTTGATTAATTACGGTGTTTTTGCTTAAAGCTTATTTTAATTCTTTGTTTTAAAGTAAAGAAATAAACGGAATATTACAAAAATATAAACATAAAAAATGTGTGCATTAGCAACTTACTCTGGCATTTGTTCGAATAAGCTTCGTTAATTTTCAAAGTAAATACAATAATATTTTAATTTTTTTAAGAGGTAACCACTTGAAAATTGCTTTGCGCTTTAGCAAAAGTTGTGGAGTGATATTGTAAATAATATTTATCGTTGAACACTTCTCTCAGAAAGAAAACTAGCTCCTATTAGCACTGTGCGTGAAATTGCCACTTGTAGCTAAGCAAAAATAAATAAATCGAACTATTTTAGTTTTACTTTACACTAGATAATTGTGCTAGAATGCGGGAATCTAAATCCAGTTTTGTTTGAACCTGAACCAAAATCCGCACCATGTTTGTTGACGGGTTCGTGTTCAATTCTTTTCCAAGAGAATTTTAAATGAAACACTCCAGAGCACAAATGCAAAATCATCAAAACAAAATGGAATAATGATTATTATTTATCTGATACAGTTCCGAAAGTTGACTTAATTTTATTGCCTCAAGCTTCACAAGTTATCTTAGCTGGAAAGCTGCCTTCTCTGGATATACATTAATATTACCCCACAAAGATATGATTTAAAAGACATTTCCTCAAAAGATTTATTATTTGTTTGATAATATATTCGTATTAGACGGAAATATTCGACATAGACCGGTGTGCTTACTTCAACCTCAAGCGGAACTATCAGAATATTTCGAGTCTGACAACCAAGCGGCTATCAAGGCACTCGAATCCTATCAGGTAAACTCTAAACTGGTTAGGGACTGCCTTAAGAAACCTAATACGCTTGGTTTGCAAGGTCTGGATACTTTGGGTTCCATAAAAAAATATTTGTTCATAAAACAGTAATTGCCGACTATGATAATCTTTGTATTAATTGCCTTTGCCTTCAACTGACTTCTAAACCATTATCTTCTGACAATAGCCAAATAATCTAGAATTTAAAATTAAACAAATGTCATTAATCGACGCATCTCTCTTATACATAAATGCATATTGAACTTCCCAACACAACATAGTTTTTTGCAATCAATGGAATACTACATGATTTTTTTTTTCATTCAAAAATTACAAATATTTTTATTTCACTGTTCGCTTTACTCGCAAATACTGCAATAAGTATTATTGCTATATTTGAGCATAAAGCGATTATTAAGCGGTTGAGGCGACTCGAAAGTCAGGCACTGCGACTTAAAAGATCTTTTGTGCCAAAACATAAAGTGATAAAAATACCAATTATTTATTATTTTGATTCAGCACCCAATGATAAGAAAATAAAGCGTAATCTAAGAAAATAAACGTTTTTGTGTGGACTTTATAATGTGTTTAATATGTATCAAATCGAAAGTCTATAATTTTTGTTGTTAATATTGTGAGGGAGCACATTTCTTTGACGTAGTAATTTACATATTGGTTTACAGGTGCATATTTAATTGAAAACAGCTCAACAGTCAAACTTAATTATGGACAAATGTTTCCTACGTTTCAATTTCTGTCACAACTTTAAAGAACTACTAGTCCGCAAGGCCCCAGTAGCTGGGGTTATTTTTTGCGGAAGAAATCTCTTTATGAAAAAACAAATATTAAAAGAGAACTAAACAACTCGTGCGAATATGGAATACACATTTTGTATTATTAAGGTTTTTACATTTAATCACACATGCACATACATACATACATATTTATAAATGTGAAGATTAAATATTAACTACCTAGTAGGAGACATTTTAGTATTCCGTTATAAGTATGATTTTTTTCCATCAAAATTGGAGTGCGACGCAATGATTGCGTGGTTCTGTTTATTAATTTTGACATTTTGACTTTTCGAAAATTAAAAAGTTAAAAATGCACAGATAACCACATTGAAGATGGGACAATACAAATAAATTCTGTATTAATTTTCAAAGTTTCAAAAATAAAAGTCTTCATTGCAGTTGTGTTGAATGTCCAAAAAAGAAAATAGAAACAATTTAGCATATTTTTGTAGTCACATCATCAATTAAATAAATTGGCAAAGTTTGGATAAATTTTTGAGGTAATCTCTTGAGGTACTAGTACTTATAATGCTGGCATTCCCCATTCAAAAGAAATACTTGAAGTGAGTTAATAATGGAAAACTAATACAATGTTAAAATTGTTAATGACATTATTTATTATTCCGCAGAAGAAAGTAGTAAAAAATATTAAATATCATTCGAGTAATGATTTTTTAAAAATCCGTTAGAAAAATGTGTTGCACAGTTGAGCATTTCACATCAAATTTTGTCTTCTTTTCCATATCAAGTGGTTTTAGTTTTTCCAACATTTGATGTTCATTAGGAATTGCTATAACTTGTAAATTGTTGTAAATTTCCGTTCACGTACTTTTTGTCATACATACAAACGAAATGCTTTAAACGGCATATGAAGGAAATCATAGCAAGGAAAGCAATGGAAATTGTGAAGGCGGTATTGGTAGCTGCTATTGGAGAGCTATAGCAAAAAGGATGAGGAAGGTTTGAAGGGTAGAAATACTCATGCGAAGGATATGGATAATAAATACCATAATTAATTTTAGATTGTTTTTTATTTGTTTTTTACCCGGTCTAGTCTTCGCCCAATAAGTAAATGTATATAATATATGTTGTGATTGATTACTGGACTTATGAATGTCTTATAAAGTTGTCTACTATTTAATAAACGATTATTCGATATTCATTCATCCATGAGATTAGATTTAAATTTTAACAAACAAATGGGAAAATGTATATGGAAACTTTGTAAAGTTATAATTTTTCCACTCGCATATCGTATATATGTATGTATGTATATTTGTTATTTATCGAGTGATTGATTTTAGTATTCATTTGAGACCACCACATTGATTTATAGAAATAGCCGAAGAAATTTAGGGCTTCCCAGCTACAACGTCAAAGTCAAGGCTATCTGGGCAATATTTGTGGTTTTATTTGTAAGTATTTACTTGAAGTAAGCTTCTCTTGACTTGCCATTATTTACGTTATTTTTAGGTTTTTTAGTAGTTTGTCATAATTTACAAATTGCTGACTTTACTACGCACTATAGCTAACGACAAATATTTTCCCAATTTTGTCTCATTCCTAAAATGACGCGCTATTTTCGTAAGCATTTTATTGATTTTATTTTAGAAATGATTCGCTTGCTCGGTTTTTTATCTAGTATTTTTCACCATTTCTTCTTTCTTATTTATTAAGTTTGTTTACATTTGTGACTTTTGTCTGTGATGATTTTTGTTGTGTTGACTTCTGTTTTTTAATGCGCTCTGGCACCCATCCTCACCACCCACGTTCACGCCTTACTACATTAGCAACACACAATAATATTCTCAATGAAGAGTGGTTTGGCGTTAAATTTTTTATGCTTATATAATTTTTGTTTTTCGATTCATTTCAGATATAATATGCCTGTGAGGGTTAATAACATAATGCCATATACATTTTTGAAATTGTATTCTGAAAAATGGAAACAATATCCAAGATCTCCCTGATATTGGTTCTATTCCTAACTGTTGAAAATATATTTGATGTGCGTGCAGTTTCAGCGACAGTAACGATCGCAACACAAGAGGCAGCAGTAGGAACAACAACTGAAATTGAAACTGTACACAATGCAAACACACAGCAGCTTAATTATAAAAATAAACAAAATATAAACACTAACAATAACACAGCCACACAAAACAGCAGCTCTAACTTTAGCTTCAATTCAAATCCTTCGGCGTCGTTGTTGTCATCGTCATCTTCATGTATTTCTACTTTTAGTACTGAGGAGCCACATATTCATACAGAAAGGAAAAAAGATTATGAAATTAATGTTTTGGGTTATAAATTTCAAATACCATCATTTGTCACCGATTTGACAGCAAAAACAAAATCCGATCAGAGCATATCATCAGTAACGTCGCCAGTTGATGGTGATGTACTCATCACAGCCAGCAGTGGAGGTGGATTAGTAGGCACTGGCAGTACCGGTGACAATACTGTGAACATATTTAAATTGTTTTGCGAAAATACAACAATTTCGAATATTAATGATGAACTGCAAGCAAAGAAATATATAAATTATGCACATATTATTTTGCAGCATTGCTATGGGACTTCAACACATTCTGCCAGCCCCAGCCCAAACCCCATCCATTTGCAGCTGCAGCAGTACGAAAGTGTACGCCATTTTAAATGGTTACATAGCGCTGTGCGTGACTTGCAGTTGGAGCAGCTTTTCTCCAATTATGAGCAAAATTTCGAATATTTGGAGTCTCTCGATTTGACAGGAAACCAAATCGAGTGCACACGCTGGGCAAAGTCGCAAGTGGTTCGACGTCTTAAAGTGCTCAAGTTGGCGCAAAATGCAGTGGATTCGCAGCAGTGTGCTCTATCCGAATTCCATCATATGAATCATTTGATTGAGTTGCGTTTAGATGGTAACCGCATAGATACACTAAACTCGCAGTTGTTGCGTCATCTCAGCGAATTGAAAAGTTTGAATTTGACGCAAAACTTACTGAGCGACTTGCCGCGCAACATATTCGATGGAGCACTGAAACTGCAACGTCTTTACATAGCGCAAAATCGCCTTACCATATTACCTTTTCGGCTGTTCCAGAGCATGCACGACTTGCAGACACTCGACTTGTCTCGCAATCAATTGCTCTCGTTCCCCGATAACTTCTTCGCACTCAACGGTGACTTGCGTGAAATTTATTTGCAGAATAATTCTATACAAATTATCGGCAAGAATACCTTTTACAATCTGCATAAATTGCGCTATTTAGATTTATCGCAAAACGAAATCATCACTATCGATCGCAAAGCCTTTGATTCACTTGCCAACCTCTTTATGCTGAACCTGTCTGCAAATAACATTAGCACGATATCATCGATACTCTTCCATCCATTGCATAACTTACAACATTTGGATTTAAGTAATAATCGATTTATCAAACTGCCGAGCAGCGTCTTTATGACGCAACGTGCGCTCATAGTGCTACGCATTGACAACACGTCCATTGAGAAATTTGGCAATTTGATTTCACGCAACGATGATTTCGTTGATCCGAAAATATTGCAAAACTTGCGCTTTCTTTCGATACAAAAAAATAGCAAGCTTCAATATCTAACGAAGACACTCTTCCTGAATACACCCAATTTGCATGAACTCCATTTGGCGGGCAATGCATTGCTGCAGCTACCAAAGGAAATCGCTGCACTCTCGCAATTGCAGCGTTTGAATGTAAAGAATAATAAGTTGGAATTCATTCCGGAGGGTGTAAAAAACTTACCCAATTTGCGTTACATAAACATTTTGAATAACGATTACATATGTGATTGCAAAATGTTTTGGCTAGCTTCATGGCTTACCAATTCTAGTTCCTCGCTGCGTCATTTGCGTGCTGATTCTTCTGTTACTTCAGCTGAGGCGGCGCTATACTCTTCGGAAACGTCAGAGATGGATGTTGGTGAAGAAATTGATGAGGTGATAGAGTCATTGAGGTGCCATCATGGTTATCCCGGTGATATGTTGAATATTTTGAAGAATCTCCATTGCCTTCAACCGGTCATATTGGAATCTTCCGAATCGAAAATGCACAAATTGCACTCGACCGCTAAGTTGGAGTGCTCATTTTCAGGTAGTCCAGCACCTGATGTCATTTGGGTCACGCCATCAAATAAAATACTGCGCCATCATGCCGACCCGGATAAACGTCCCATTATAATAAATCATAACAACAAAGATTTCGGCAAATTCCAGTTGAATTCGCTCATCGATGAAAATTTGTTGAATGTGAGTCTGCAACGCAGCGACGTGATCAACCGGGTCGTGCTCATTGAAAATGGTTCGCTATTGGTGCACAATATCTCTCGCAGTGACAGCGGCCTATACACTTGCTATGCATATAATATTATGGGAAACGCATCTGCTTTCATAAGGTATGCTATTTAACATTAACTTTGGATGTAAATTTAATTTTGTTTCTTTTAATTTTACAGAATTTACATTGATCCCATTGTATTCTATCGCATTAAAATTGAAAGTTTACTGTCTGGTATAGCTGCAGCAACAGCTTTTCTCTTGTTAACCTTAATTGTGCAAGGTTTTCGTTCACTTTTCGCAAGGTAATTCGATCACACATACTTTAGTTTTTAATTATGTTGTAATTATGCACCTGTTGGTTGTATATTTTAGATTCGGCATTTTCGATAGATTCTATTGCTGTGTTCGCAGCAAAAAATCACCACGCACACGTCAAATTTATGCCATGCTAGACAGCATCGAGAATTACAAGACTCAACAATTGGAACGTTTGCGTGAGAACTATGCACAGCAGGTAATGTATTCATTCGTTCTATCTATTTGGATTGCGATGACTGTACTCTGGGGAACAGTAACTCAAAAAAAGATAATTGCCCACAAGTAATTTTTGTCTATGAATAGAATCTGTAATCGTGGGATTTAAGTTCGATGAATAATCATAATCTGATCATTTTTTCATACGTAATCATAGCCAAAATTGATTTGCACTTTAACTAAATTACACTTTCATGCCACTTATTTATTTATTTAGTAAGTATAGTTCAGTTAAAGTACAGTCGATATAGATTGACAAAAATTAGCGAAGAGTGAAATTTGAAAGTGATTGAAAATATAATTTTTTTACTGTATGGAAACAAAAAAGACGAGAACTGCAACTAGTTTCATCGTGTGTGTAGGAGCCGACTGAAGGCTGGCCAACATATCAACGTAACCGTTACAACAAAATATTTAAACCTTAATTGCACAGCATATCAAATGAAATAATTAATTTTATTTTAGATTATGTTTAGTTAAAAAAAAAAAATTAAACTTTTACTTCATTTTTTATGTTATTATAATGCGGCATTAATTTTTATCGTTTGATCCAGTAATTATTTCGAGAAGGAATTTGCAATCAAAACTGCACTAATAAAACGATAAAAATAGACAAAAATATTAAGCACAAAACGAAAATGAATATACAGATTACATTCACAGGTTTGCAGAATTGTTAAGGGTTTCAGAAGATAGCTTACCTGATGAGAGTAATATTTTTGAATATAATACACTTCTATGGCTTATGAATACATTTAAATATAAAGTTTTAACTTCAAATTGTATCGAAGTAAGTTAGCGTCAATTTTGTGGTAAAAAGCAGTAACATCTTAAGTGTATTTCCTGGTTGGGCTTTGAGTGAAAATATTATAGAAACTGTACCAGTTTTTCAGAAGACTCTATATTTAGGTCAAAGGCAGTTCTTGAAATTATATATAATTTCAAAAATTATTTAACAATTCGCACCAATTTGCCAATTAAAGTCAACAATATATTAACAAATATTTTCATTCTTAACTCGACTTAAGATGTTACGGTTACTGCCACAGAATTATGGTTTAAACACAACCGAAAATCTGCTGACAGGTAGACGCTGTCAAAATTAAAACGCAATACATACTTAACCCTATAGTACGCCCATTTTTCAGCATTAAAAAGTATTGAGGATTGGTTGATTTTAATGTACAAAATTCGGAAATGATGTCGAAAATCAAAAAGGAGTCATTATTTGTGCTCGAGGTGAGAAATTAGGTGGTCCATTGAAAAGCTTATAGTCCCGATAAATGGAAAAGTAAAAAATTATTTGCATAAATGTAATATATAATCAATTCCCAACTTCCTAGTACTTTTTCAACTCCTACAAATAACTTTAAATATTTTTTATTAATAATTAAAATTATCGTCAATAATTTTAATATCACCCAAAATAATTTTTTTTTCGTAAATTACTCGAAATCTGACCTTCAACTGGCGACAAAATCAAAATGAAACAACGCACAGAGTATATTAATAAATAACAAATTTGTAAACGGCTTTTAAATTGTATCAAGCTGTTGCCCGTCTGGAGGCGGTCCTGCCTGCTAAAGGGTTAAATAGGAGTATATATGTAGATATATCGATATGATATTAATCAAGTCGAGATCTTTTGATATGAAAAATTCCCAAGTTAATGCTGTGTTCGTAGCAGCGACAACTTAATAATGAAGCAGTCGTTGGAGTTTGTTATTTGTATATGCAGATAATTCATTAGATAATGCTGAGAGATACCGTTACTCATATCTTCTATCTGTCTCTCTCTCTTTCCGTCTCTCTCTCATTTATTATTTACTCTCGCTTAAGCAATGATTTTTATAACGATAATGCAAAGTGAATTTTAAAAAAACTTCCGGCGCTAATATTTTAGAACTTAATAACCTACTCGTCGAACTGTTTAAATTGATATATAATATGATAGTGTAGCACTTCCGATCTTCTGGAATAAGAATGTCGTAACACTAATAAATGTATAGATACCAGAACTGCAAAATTAACTTGCTGAAAAAAACAAAGTTTATAATATTTAAATATCTTTAGTCTTGAATTAACTTTTGATTACTTTGTAATTACTTAGAGATAATGAGGATTTGAGAATTGTTCATTACTTTATATTATTTGTTGGTCATTTCTTGATTACTTTGTATTTGTTATTGAAGTAATCTGGAAATGACCACTTGCAATAATATAGAAAGATAAGAGTTCGACTTGGTTTGTAAATCCACTCGCAATTGAAGTAACCACTTAACTATTGCAGTGACCAATCACCAATATGCGCGCTAAATTTATGTATCAGCTTTTAATTATGCAATCATTCGTTTAGGTTCATCGTATACGCGAAAATTGCGTTCAGCAAGTAGAATGGATACAAAGTAGTTACACAACTCAGGCTAAATATTTAAAGGATTTCCGTGATATGGGTTCAAACCATTTAACATCGCTGAAGGATCAATATTACGATCAGGTTGTATTTTACGCATTCACATTTTCAATTGTTTGCAATTTTAATAATTTCGATTGTTTGTCACTTTTTTAAAGGTGAAAAAGGTTCGTGATTATTCAACTGGGCAATTGAATTGGGTGCGTGAGAATTACGTCTTCCAGCGAAATAAAATTCGTAAATTCAGCGCGCATCAGGTTTTGCGTTTACGTGAGGGTTACAAATATCAGCAACAGACATTGAATAAAGTATTGGAAAATCTTCCAAGTTTTTATTTTGAAAATTGTCGTGGTCGCTGCGAGGAAGACATAGCAGAAGGTGAGCTTTCGTGCTTGGGTGGCTGTGCAAATTTCTATGTATTTTGTTTTTATTTTATTTAATGTATAACTTTGCGTGCATTATTTTTTACAGATATTGATATCTACTTCAAAACACAATTGGGCGAGCATTTCAATCCAAAAGATATTAATATACAAAAACTGAAGGGTAAACTTATGGCCAATAATTCGGCAAGCAAGGCTTCCATATATTATACACCACCGGAAGACGAGCTACGTCGCTCCCATTTAAATTTACAACTCTCACCCATACATATAAATTATATCAATGAGAATTTAGATCACAAGAAATTTGAAATAAGCGATTTTAAAATAAATACAGAACTGCTGTTAAATTCACCACATCGTAATGATTTCTGTGGTGACGTTGTCGGCGGTAGAATGTTATCCAAGGCTGACATCACTTTAAGTCAATTGCAAATATCCGATGAGCATCCGGCGGGCGCTGGTAGCATTGAGGACAACTATTATGCCGCCACATTGGCGGACAAATTGGCAGCAGAGAAACATCGTAACAGACGCAGTTTCGGTTACAGAGAATGTGCTGATAATGTTGATGATATGAGAGGGGCTGCAGCAATGCATTGTGATGTGGACGATAATTTTGATGGTGGTGCAGTTGGTGATAGTAACATTGAGTTGCATGATTATAAGGATACGAATGATGTAAAAAATTCGAAATCGTGTCCGGCTATTTATAAAATATCAAAGCAGCTGGATGGGTCTACGTTGCATGAATTGCTTACAGACAATTTGAAAAATGGCAATGCCAACAGTACCCGGTTGAACCCAGTTAACGAGCCACCACGTCTATTGGAAACAGATTTATTTAATCACGTACCAGTGGGTAAAAATAAGAAAGCCTGTAAGGAAAAGCTTAACATCATCCTTGATGAAAGTGGCAAATCGATGTTATACAACATAGCAGGGACAGGGACGGGGTTTGAGGCGACGTCGACAGCACCTTCACATTGTACAGGAGCTAGGAAAAAAGACAAAACGTATGCATCATCCTCACCATCACCTTCAACGGTAGCCACCTCATTGGCTTCGTCACAAAGTAGAATTAGTTTGCCAGAAATGGCGTTAAATTGTATCTGTAACAGTAACAGCACTAGCAGCGATACTAAAGTAAAAAACAGCGCGCCAAATTCAGCAGTTCCCCAAATAGAATCATCAATTGCCGATTCCAACAAAAGTGGCTCCACTACAAAGGAATCTAGGAGTGTAGATGTAGTAAATCTGTCTTAGAGATTTTTATTATTTTTAAAATTGTAATACATATTTAAATAATTATTATTGTAAAAAAGGTAAGGTAAAGTGAAAAAAATTAAACAAACCACTTGAATTATTGATTAAAATTATTTAATTAAAGGCTTAAAAACAGAAAACAAATGCTGCTAATTTTCAAATTAAAATGTAAAATTGAAAATAAAAAAAAAATTAATTAAACTACGTATGATAGTATTGATGAAATTTTTGCATTAAAAAATAATTTTGAAATGCAAAATTAATTAAAACATTCATATATTACCTACTTACAAAAGTTAAAACAAAAACTAGTTGTGATTTCTTTCTTATTATCGAGACATGCATACATATATATTCATGATTTTTAAAACAAAAACTTATGAATAATGTATTCGTGTGAAATTCATGTAAACTTTTTAAACATATTGTAAGCATATTAGAGAAAAATGAATAATAAACGTAATCATTTTAAAAGTAAATCGTTTCTTAAAATCGTCTTTTATTATCTACTTATTCTTCTAAATTTGATTAAATTTGCTCTAAAATTAGGCTAATGAATCTCGGGTTTGAAGAGGAAAAACCCCGGGATTTTCGGGATTATAATAACTAGTCTAAATTACACAAACTTTTTTTTGTTTATTTTATATAATACAAAAGTTGTTCATCATAGAACGACAACTAACATTTCTTAAGTAAATGTGGAAACTCGCATACTGCCAAAGAATGAAGGAAAGAGGTGTATCCACATTTCCACACCTAAAAATTTTATTTCTTGTTGGATCGATCCCAAAAAACAATTCTTATCTGAGATTTTTCTTCAGTAATTGTTAGAGGTGGTATGATAAATAGGGGTTGTTTTTTGCTAAAATTTAGCTATTTTAAATATGCTGATAAAGTTGCAAAATATGAATGTTTTTATTTCTAACTTTTCAGCATTTTCAGAAGTAGTTTCTTGAATTAAAAGATAATACATTTTTATAACATGTAGAGTAGAAGGGGGTAATGTCGTGCACTCTACTTTGACGTGCTCGTAAAGCCGTACATGACAAGCGAATACGACGAGTGAGCATCCGATCGAAAGATAATTTCGTTGGTTACAATCATCTGTAGCAACATTTGTGTAGCATGAAATCGTGTTAGTAGAAGTATAAAAAAAAATGTGCACGACATTACCCCCCTCAAAATTTGGGGGGTAATGTAGTGCATTGTATTCCGAGTATCGTAAAGCTATCAAAATGTGTGACAAAATGATAGGTAGAGGTTCGATTCAAGGAGATATTGCATTATTATGTATTTATTTATTATTATGCAATAATTGTGTGTTTTATTTTGTTTGATCAAATTTCTTTAATTTGTTATTGTCTCACCACCAAAATAATTTAATTTCTTTCATATCGCATCGAGCACTTGATAAATTTTTGTTGTCGCACTACTGAAATAATAGAAGTGTGCGCATAGAAGAATATTGTTGTTTTTGTGTGTGTGCTCTGTTTTGTTTTTGCTTCCATTCTCATTGTGTCACAGGTGGTGATGTTGTGATCGTTGTTTTTGTTGTTGCTTGGCTCCAAAAATATTTTTGGTGGTCACCCCTGTTCTACATAATATGATGACAATTAAAAGAAATAAGCAATAAATAATCGAAGGATTCTGTTTTTATCCAAGATCTTAGAAAAATCGATGAATTTATTTTACAATTTATATTTTTAAACAATTGTTTAATTGAAAAACAAAACGTTTAATCGAAAAAAATTACCATAAGAGCTCTTGCATTTGAAAAAACTTCAATATCTGTACTACATTTAAATTACTCTTTTCTGTATAGTGCACGACATTGCCCCACATCAAATGCACGACATTGCCCCAATGGTCGTTTTCAAGGTTAACTTCGACAACTCGGTAGAGAACAAAACATCTTTTCTTTTGGCAGGAAATTTGCTTTAAGAAAACACTTCTTGGTATATTTTCCTGCGAGGAAAATTATTTTTCTGATCCGATGAAAAAACACTTTCGTCGTCCCGAAAACGTGCGTTTTACAAAAAACGTCGCACATATAGTCCAAACACATGAATATTGCTAGTATTGTATGCATGAGCTCCGTAGGTCAGTAGGCTCGCTCTGCAACCCGAGAACTGATTTTTGTGATTTTCCATCTATCATATCCCAACTAACAATTACTGAAGAAAAATCTCAGTTAAGAATTATGAACTTTTGGTAGATTTTTTACTCTACCGACTGGATTATAATAAATAATCCCGAAAATCCCAAATCGACAACCAAATATGGAAATATGTATTTCGAAAGTACAATATATTGAGAATATACAGTAAAAATTCCAAAGACCAAAACTCAAAATATTAAGGAAGTTAATAGCACATAGTCAATAGCGCATCATAATTGCGCGCTGCATGTTGTTAAAACTTTAAAAGCGTTTTTCTCGAAACAAGGTTTTTTGGTCGGGCCTGACAAAATTCCAACAAGCTGATTGGGCTGAAATTTTACCTGCTCTAGCAGATAGTAGAATTATTTGTTTTTAATCATTATTTCCTATTTTTATCCCGATTTTCAAAAAAAAATCCGATTTTTGAAAATTTTAGGATTTAGAAGTCTGCCACTTTAGGCAATGGCAAAACCACCATTGGCACACCGCCGTTGGGAACCGGTGTTAAACACTCCAACCATGTGGTATCACAATATGCCCTTCAGGCCTCTGTGTGTCTCTAGACAGCCACTTCAATCTAGCCTACGAAGAGGGCAACGAGATTTGTATCTGTATAGGACACGATCAGCAAAAAAGCCACTATTGACGAAATGGATGGAAACAAATTGCCTGGAACGGACTAAAAACTACAGTAATTGGACTCTGTAAATCAAACACAATTTCCTATGCACAGATAATCTTCGGTACGGTTCAGTCTCCACAAAGTCAGGTGAAGGGCGTGCCTAAAATGTCACAAGGCCTATATACGGAAATAATAAAAAGTGTGAGGTGTCAAAGTCGCGTTATCAAAGCCGTTATCTCCCTCTCATAAAAACATAAAAACTTTCTCTCGCGCTTGTTCCAGCCGCCTCTTCACCCCGCTGCCAGACTTACTTATACTTACCTCGTTTGAAGAAAAACGGCTATCGAATTGAGGAAAAATGGGAATGATTTGGCGCCATAGAAACGGTTTCCTCATTTAGATATACAAAATTTCTTTGAATTAAGGAAATATTTTTTCTTTATTTTAGAGAAAATTTTCTTTGAAAGAAGGAAGTTTTCTATAAACTAAAGAAAGATGTCTTCAATTTGCAGAAATTGCGTTTTTCAAATGAATAATATTTTATTTCAATATGAGAAATTGTATATAATTTATGTAAAATTTTCCTCAGATTGAGGAATAATTTTCCGTAAATTGAAGTCAATTTACTACCTTTTTAGAAAAAAAAATCCTCAATTTATGGAATATTTTCTACAATGTTGTTTTAATTAAAAGGCATAGAAATCATATTTTTTTTACTTGTATTCATTTATTTTATTTTTAATAAGTATTAAGGTTTACATTCATACGTATTTTAACATACACTACAGGCGTCGTCGCCTTGAAATGATCAAAAGATCCTTATAGCCATCAAAAAATTATAAATTGAAGTTTATTGAAATTTATATCTTTTCAATATATATATATTTTTTTTCACAATATATATATATTTTTTTTCACAAATTATATCAACAGCCACAAACACAACCGCTTCGTTTGAAATAGAGACGCCGAATAAAAAAATTCAAAAGAAATACAAAGCGAACGCGATTGTCTGCTAAGGCCAAAAGAGTAAAGCTAGTTTTTAGTGTATACCAAAATTTTGTATGGAGAACATTTTTGCTATATTCGTCTCTTTCTTACATTTTATATGCAACTAAATTTGTAACAATGAAGAAATAACTTACTTTAAATTGAACACCATGGTTCCATGAAAGGGGCACATTTTTCTTAATTTTGGGGAAAATTTTCGTGGATTCAAATTGAGGAAACTTTTTCTTTGTTTTAGAGATGGGTATTTTTCTGGGTGTAAGGACTAAGTTTTAGAAAAAAATTATATATGTAGATGCCCATTTACCACACCCATATTTTCTTGTATTTTACTTACTTTTTTATCTTACTTTCCTTTAATTTTAGTTTCAACAATTTCATTAAATTTGGGATTTTATTGCAATTGGTGGGCAGCGCCGCTACTAAATTTCCAAAAATGAAGAAATAACTTGAAATTGAACACCATTGCTGCATGAAAGGAACACAGTTTTCTTCATTTTGAGGAAATTTACATAAACGAGAGAAATTTTCGTGGATTCAAATTGAGGAAACTTTTTCTTTGTTTTAGAGATGGGTATTTATTTTTCTGGGTGTAGTGAAGAACAAGTTTTTTCCCAAATTAATATAAGCAAACCTTTTTTTTTGAGAAATAGGTAGACTGTCAACTACTATTATGGTGTAAACTTTATTTGTTAAACAATTATTTAAAGAAAAAAACTTATTCCAAAAAAACAAAATTGGGGGGATTTGACATGAAATGGGGGAGAAAAAACTGGAAAATGGGGGAATGTGGAAAAAAGAGTTGGCAGCCTTGCAATCTATACTCTTTGTTCTAGGGAACGAAATACAATTGCGTCGTATGACGGTATACATTAGTAATGGGGTTTTCGGTACGATCGTAAATTTTTCAGTACACTTTGCGGCTCGGAAATACGTCAATACATAAACAAGATTTTCAGTACACTTTCGTACAATAAATTCTTCTTATATTGTTATCGATTACACAGTGCAACACGGAAAATTTACAAGGGCTTAGACCTATATAGTTGTTGGATTGGCAGTAACAAATTTTACACACTAGAAAGCAGAAAATAATAATTTAAATACAAAAAAAAAAAAAATATGTGGTACCACGTTTTTAAAACGGACTAAAAAGGATAAAATAATTTCTCCTAGCCCCATACAGATTCATAACCCCATACAGATTGTCCTGTTATTGCGAATTTTAGGTCTGTAAATATTTGCATGATTTAAAACCAGAAACAAAAAATTGGTCCTGAGCTGTGTATGTATATTTTTAAACATTCGTTTTTATTACATTTAGAGAATATAAAAAAAATGGATGTGTGCAAGGCACGCAAGATATTTGATGTGTAAACAGTTAAGCCAACTGAATTCCATATACATAAGCTCACATACATATGTATAGCCATATATAGGGATTTGATGTATAATCTATATGCTAGGTAATTAATTCAAACTAAAACAATTCTTTTATAAACTTAAAAATTTATTGGATATCATTACCTTTTATATATAATAGCCCAATTCACTATAAATTGCAAATGGTCTTGCATCATTGCAAATGCAAATTTTTATTCCATATGGCAAAAATAGTTTGCAATTGCACCAAATCGTAGTTGCATTATTTTTCTTTTACTCAATGCATCGGGCACGATATGTTCATATATACGCAACTGTAATTGCATTTTTTTTCCTCGCTTTAAGTTTTTCTTCCTGTCGATTTGAAATTTTATACACATACGCCAAATCAATTCTTAGGCGACGATAAGTGTTTCCCACATTTAACTTTAGGAAGGCAACAGGGGTGACTAGTCTTTTTAAAAGCACCGCAAAGAGATTTGCCTTAAATGCATTTAATAAAAATTAGAGACAATGTATTTTTTTTAAGTAAATGATTTTATAATAAATAAGTTTGATTTTTTCGGTTTAATATATTTGTTATTTACATAGATGAACAAGTGTTGCCTTTCTAAGGTTAATTTTTATAATGCCGTAGTTTGCTATCATTATCACTACATTTTGTTTATACATTTATTGAAACCTAGATTCCTTAATACTTATCATTTTGTATTGTTTTTATATTTTAAAAAATATTTAATTTTAATCCAATATAACTAACCAAATGCAAAACCTATCAAACGCCTGTGTTTGCTACGGCGATTTCTCTGCTTTATGGTATAGTCATACGTTTAACACCAACAAATAATTCTGCCACGAATAAATGTACACACACATTTTGTTTTCGTATGTACATATATGTGTGAGTAAATTGATCGAAACATAAACAAACAAGCTCCGCTCGTATTTTATTTTCTCCCTCTCTTCTCTTTGTTATTTAGAGTAGCACAGTCATGCCGCGCAGTAGTGTGAGCGAGAGGGGAACTGGACGTTACAGTTATCTTACATCTTACGTTACAGTTATTCTTAAATTTTACACATTTGAAATTTTGCCCATACCGTGAGCTAAAATGTTTACACATCAAAATGTTGGAAAATTGTTATGTCTGTGTTTTGTTTTATGCAAAATTCTTACATAGATTTAAGAGGCCATGGCATGTCCTTTTAATTAGTCAAAAATAACTTAATAAAAAATTTACTGTACAAAGGAGGCATATTTTTGCCTGAAACTTTCACAGTTTACATTTTTCACACAAAGGAACAAAATTAGAGGGCGTAGAGTAAAAACGAAAGAGAAAAAATTTTCCCCATATGCCTAAGAACCACTCCAATGTAAATGGGGTCATTTCTCTTTTTCTGCGTTATCGTGAAAAAAAAAAAAATATTTTCACATTTGCGATTCTTGTTTTGCTTTAAAGCACCCTGTACTGAAAATTTGTTGTTCCGAACTAGCGAATTCAATAGTTCTTAAGGGACAGTGACTGGTTCCACATCTATCTACTTTGCTTTGCTACAATTGGCGAATTTAACATGGCGTTGTCATAGGAGGTTTCGATTGGTTACCTTATGCATTACCTGAGGACTAGTGATTTCGCTAGTCCTTCAATAACTTTTTCTTACACTAGTTAATATCTAGTTTTTTCACTAGTTCTTAAATAACTAGTTTCAGCACTAGTTCTTAAATACCTTAACGCCTACATTTTACACATATAGATAATAAATAAAGTGCGAATTTATTATATGGCTATTTTTTAAATAAAATATTAACAACTCAGAAAAAGAATACAATAGATTATAAAATTTATAATTTATAAAAAGATGAATTATTAAATTACATTATTGATTCATAATAATAATATTATTACTTGAATTTGAATAAGTTACGAATACATGTATAAAATTTGTTTTATGCATAAGTCAATTCTGAAAAATAATAATAAATAAATGAATAAATTTATAAATAAAAAAATAAGTAGATTAATAAATAAATTATTTAATAAATGACAAATAAATAAATAAATACTTATATTGAGACTGCAAATTTGCGCCATGTTTTACGTTCATACGCTGTACTTTACGAAAGGTTGGTTGTTTTCATCTACGAATTTTTTTTCAACATTTTATAATAATTACACCTTCAGCAAGTTACAAGCAAGCAAGTTTTTCACAAATTGACTTAACCTCTTGCGTCCGACTTGCTCAAAAATTACACAATAACAAGAAAAATTAGTTGAAGACAAATTCAATAGCTGTTAAAATAGCAGTAAATGACGAAGAACAATTACGAAGCAAAGTTTTTTTTGTTTTTGTAAAAGGACACAGCACAAGACTCGAACAGGCGAATCTATAGATGAACTTGTCACCATAATATGCAGTAGTTCAAGAAAAAAAAAATCGTTTTGTTTCAACTGGTGAATCTTTGCATTCAATTAGGAACTAACTACTGAACTAGTGAATTTATTCCAACCACAGAACTAGGGGATTGCTGCTGCCAGTAATTTTCGAACTTTTCGAACATAATACGTATTGTCTACTTGCAGCAGTTTACTTGCACGCGGTAGGGGCAAAAGTTCTTACAGACTCATTAAAAGAGATATAAAGGCAAAACATTGAAATTATTAGAAGTAATTTAGGATAATTCAGAAATAATTGTTCATTTTATTCAGAATCCGTAAACCATTTGCTGTCGTCTTATGTTTGCATCCAACATACGTGTTTGTTTGTCATTATGTCCTTGCTTTCGTTTCCTTAATGAAATATTCTTACATCAGATTAATTAAGAGTCCTCATTTAAACTGGAAAAACTCGAAAACTTTCGAATTCTCGTGCTAGTTTACATGAAGGCACCATTCGACCAACACGAAAACTAGAGTGCCATTGCAGTATTTTGCGAACAGGGTTGTCATTTAAAGGCAAACAAAAACGACAATGGAAAAAATTGAGAATTGTATTTATTGAAAATATATATTTATATCATATATTTAATAGTTTGATCTGAAATTAAAAGGAGAAAGTCTTGAGCAAGTTTGTAATGTTTGGAAATTCATTGTATTTCCAATATAAAAACATTACATATAAGAGTTGTTTATTTAAATATTTTTTAAGAATTCATGTAATTAATATAACAAATTAAAAAAATATAAACTTCCATAACAGTTCAACAACATTAGTAATATTACGAAATAAACGAACATTTGTTCACACTTCCAAATATATTCTTGATATCGATAATTAGCCGCTGAATGATAATACGATGCTGAAAAAAATGCCAAGCGATACGCCCTTCGAATTTTATTGGTTCCTACACTAGCTAACGTTCATTGGTCTATGATCCAAAATGAACAATAGTAACATTACGAAATTCCCAAACGCATTCTTGATATATATTTATGATTATAATTAGTCCAAGATAAACGATTTATAAAATAAATACGAAATATGAATAAAAGAGAAAATACAAACAGAAATAAAGTTCAAATTGTATATATGGCAACACTGAAACATTCATGTGAACCAGAGAACTTTCGAGGCAAAATTTTTTAAAGCAGGTTTTTAAATATTTATTTTCAGGTTCAAATTGGTTTCTTTTTTCGCGGTTGTTAATCTAAACTTTTAACGTAAACCGATGTAGGGAATTTAATAGATGTTTTATTGCATAAAAATAACCCTAAAAGTATGCAGTGTTTTTTTATTTTGATATTTTGTAATAGGCGTATATATATAAGGAGCCAAGTCTGGTGAATACTGCGGGCGGGGTAAAACGTCCCATTTAGGGAAATGGTATCGATACTTTGTGTACTCGATTCTTTTACCCCGTATCCCGATCTTTTTTTACTCGATACTTTTATTATGAGTACTTGTACTCATAGAGTACATTGATACTGGTATCGAAATTCGATACTTTTCAAAATTTCAAGTGCAAAAATGCAATTTAATCAAAATTAGACAGTACAACTTGAACGCAAAAAAAATTTCAAATGCCTCTTGAAAATTTTACATTTTAAATAACAGCTATTTTTCTAAAAATCCTTTATTTATTTATTAATTTCAAATTTTCAATATATTTTCACAAAATCAAAACAAATGATAAACACAAACATATGATTGTTTGACACTTTTACCATTTTTACCCGAAGAAAAAGTGCGGGCTGTGCCCTCAAATATCTTAACCAATTTTGGTCCCATATGTAAATTTTGTTTACTTTAGAACCTCCTCAAATATAAGCGCATATACATATTCTTGTTTGCTTTTTTTAATTTTGTTTCGCGGCTTTTGTAGCAGAGAGAACATTTTACACTGGTATGGTGTTATTTCCATTTCGTCGGCTAAAAATTATGGCAGTATTACACTTTTGATTTGGAAATAAAGCCATATCGCAAATATGGCGTTAATTCCCAAACAAAAATGCAATAAAGGCATTTAGGTGTTTTTTCATAAATTCGCACACGGCCAAAATATATTTGATGAAATTAATTTAGACCGCGAACGAAAAAAGAAATTAGGCCGAGCAAGAACAAGTCATATGATCGAATGACTTAAGAAAAAATACAGTGTTAAACGCCGGATGGAAAATGAGGGAGGAAACGCAACGACTTGCAAAAAAAGAAAGCGAGGTCTAGAAGGAACATGTCATAAATTATTCGTAATTTATTCAGTTTTAACGTTTTGTATACTTTTTATGAATTGTTTTTTTTCTAACTACCTATCTTTTCTGACAGGCGTTCTTGCTTGCGCCCGTGTGAACAGTCACTTAGAATAGTCACAGAAAATCTAATTCCTAAAGTTTAATAAATTTTAACTTTTTATTTGCTTTGGCATTTTTTAAATAAGTTTTTTTTTTTTTAATTTCTTATAAGTTATCTAATCGAAAAACAACGTAACTAATATGGTATCTCGTAATAAATTTCGTAATAATATAAAATTTTTATCGAAATTGAAAATGTACTATAAGTTTTTTTTGTGTGACTACTATAACTTTTCCCTCATAATAATATAATTTCATTCAGTTGAACTGGTAGCCATGGGAAATGTAAAGATTCCGTATCAGTCCGACAGCCTTTGTTGCTAGTAAGGATGTGCAACCGGAAAAAAAAATCGATTTTCTACTTTTGGATTGATCAGAAATTCAAAGTCGATTAATCGATTTTTTAAGTTCATGAAAATCGATTAATCGACTTTTTTCGAATTTTCGTTGCATGGAATAAAAAACAACGAAACAAGAGAATTTTGTTATGAATTATTTATGTATCTGTATTTATTTACAATGTATGAGCCGTTGCGTGCGAGTCAAAATCAGATCAGACAGGCAGCTTTATAGAACACCTAAATAATAAAAAAAATTGACTTACACCATATATTTATATAAATATCTTTTTTTAATTTTTAGTGAATGGAATATAAAATAAGTAATTTAAGGTAAATGGTTTGTTTTAAATGGCATACAGTTTATATCACGTTGTGACGAGCAAAAATTTGGACCACAAATTTTAGCCGCACAATAACACCGTCCTCCAAACACCGCATGCCGCATAAAGAATTAAAAACACAATAGCCTGCCCCAGCATAGGCTGGGAGAAGATCACCGCAAAGGCGAAATGGACAATAAAGCGCGCAACAACAACAAAGACGCACACAGTTAGCACAAAGAAAAGGAAAAGCACAAATGCGCTACACTAAGTGTGCTACAACATCAAAAGATGTATACTAACATCTACGTGTGGGTGTATACTACAAAAAACTACAATTGGGAGAGCAACAAAACAACAACACAATGCGTTCCAGTGGCGACAGTCTGCACAATGGAATAACTGTATGGCTTGCTGTGGGCTATAAAAGGGCGAACAGAACAGAGATCTTTCTTTTTGGCTGGCAGCTGGCATCGGAGCAACACGTACCCTGGTAAGTACAAGTAGTGGGTTAGTGAGGAAAATTTTAATTCGACCAGACGGACAAAATTTGGGAGGACAGAGTAAAACTCCAAGTCTTGTAACCTGCGAAGACGTGTGCGGCTTGCCGTTGATCGTCGGAGGAACAACAAGCCGACTTGGTCATTAGTCAGGTAAAACTCCAGGTCTTGTAACCTGCGAAGACGTGTGCGGCTTGCCGTTGATCGTCGGAGGAACAACAAGCCGACCTGGTCTAAGAGGCAAGATATCACGACCGACGCAAGACGCCGCATGGTACGTCCGTTGTACACCAGTCTAGCCATAGCCGCGCTACATCAGCACGATCCATTGCATTCGTCAGTTATACTCCAGCCTACGCTCAGCAGCACTACGCCAGCGCAATCATTCGCATTCGTCAGTTATACGCTAGTCTACGCACAGCAGCGCTACGCCAGCGCGATCCATTGCATTCGTCAGTCACACGCCAGTCTACGCACAGCAGCGCTACGCCAGCGCGATCCATTGCATTCGCCCGTTATACACCAGTCTACGCACAGCAGCGCTACGCCAGCGCGATCCATTGCATTCGCCCGTTATACACCAGTCTACGCACAGCAGCGCTACGTCAGTGCGATCCATTGCATTCGTCAGTCACACGCCAGTCTACGCACAGCAGCGCTACGCCAGCGCGATCCATTGCATTCGCCCGTTATACACCAGTCTACGCACAGCAGCGCTACGTCAGTGCGATCCATTGCATTCGTCAGTCACACGCCAGTCTACGCACAGCAGCGCTACGTCAACGCGACCCATCAAATTCACCCGTTATACGCTAGTCTACTCACAGCAGCGCTACGTCAGCACCATTCCATTGCATTCGTCAGTTATACACCAGTCTACGCACAGCAGCGCTATGCCATCGCAATCCATTGCATTCGTCAGTTATACACCAGTCTACGCACAGCAGCGCTACGCCAACGCGACCCATCGGATTCACTCGTTATACGCTAGTCTATTTGCAGCAGCGCTACGTCAGCGCCATTCCATTGCATTCGTCAGTTATACACCAGTCTACGCACAGCAGCGCTACGCCAGCGCAATCATTCGCATTCGTCAGTTATACGCTAGTCTACGCACAGCAGCGCTACACCAGCGCGATCCATTGCATTCGTCCGTTGTACACCAGTCTAGCCATAGCCGCGCTACATCAGCACGATCCATTGCATTCGTCAGTTATACTCCAGCCTACGCACAGCAGCGCTACGCCAGCGCGATCCATTGCATTCGCCCGTTGTACACCAGTCTACGCACAGTAGCGCTACGCCAACGCGACCCATCGGATTTGCCCGTTATACGCTAGTCTATTTACAGCAGCGCTACGTCAGCGCCATTCCATTGCATTCGTCAGTTATACTCCAGCCTACGCACAGCAGCGCTACGCCAGCGCGATCCATTGTATTCGTCAGTTATACACCAGTCTACGCACAGCAGCGCTACGCCAACGCGACCCATCGGATTCGCCCGTTATACGCTAGTCTATTTACAGCAGCGCCACGTCAGCGCCATACCATTGCATTCGTCAGTTATACACCAGTCTACGCACAGCAGCGCTACGCCAGCGCAATCATTCGCATTCGTCAGTTATACGCTAGTCTACTCACAGCAGCGCTACGCCAGCGCGATCCATTGCATTCGCCCGTTGTACACCAGTCTACGCACAGCAGCGCTACGTCGGTGCGACCCATTACATTCGTCAGTCACACGCCAGCCCATTAAATATTAATGGGCTATGCAATGAGGAAAGAGGAGCTAACAACTTGTGCCCTCGAATTCGGTCTTGACGACAGCGGTACCGTGGAGGAATTGCGCAAGCGGTTGAATTATTCGAAGTAACATTGATAAGTGTAATTAATATTAAGTGAAATTAAACTTGAATTATTGTTATAATAAAAAAAAACCTGTGTGTCTAAATAAAGTGAGGGTCCCCTGCAAAATACAAATTTTGTAACGCAAAGAACCTCTGGAGCCCGCTGAGACTACCCCAGCCTAAGACCGGGGAAACGGTTCGTTACATGGCGCCCGAGCAGGGACCCTGAAGTGAAAAAAAAAACAAACATTATTACTCACAAAGAATTAAATTACACACAGTGACAATAAAATCAATTAAACACAGTGAATAAACTCAGTAGAGAAAAAAAAAAAAAGGGTTAAAGAAAAAAAAACAAACAACCCAAGACAATGGTGAAGCTAACGTGGGTCTATGCAATGAGGAAAGAGGAGCTAACAACTTGTGCCCTCGAATTCGGTCTTGACGACAGCGGTATCGTGGAGGAATTGCGCAAGCGGTTGGTAGCTTTTATACTCGGGGATAACTTCGCCGAAGGCATCCAGGAACGCTTGGAGGAGTTGGAAGAACAACACACCAAAATGCAGTCACCGCGTCCGTCACCGACACCAGCAAACGACCCGGTGCCAGATGACCTAGGTGCCCTACAGCAATTCACATTGCATATACCAGCAAGACACACGCAGACAGCCGCGCAACCCCACACATTCAATCCTCCAATACCATATCCCCAAGCACCAGCAACGCAGGCTCGTACAACCCAAGAGGCAGCATGCAGCGCCACACCGGTAACACATGCTCTGGCTATGGACCGCATCCGGAAGTGGGGCATAAAATTCACCGGTGGGAGAGACCCGCTGGAGTTTATCGAAAGGGTGGAGGAGCTGATGGAAGTGGATGGGGTAGACCGAGACTGGGTGCCGCGCGCCATGCCCCAATTATTGGTGGAAAGAGCGCTCACCTGGTTCCGCAACAACAATGTTCAAGAACAGCGGTGGGATACTTTTAAAAAATTATTTCTTACTTTTTTCCTTCCACCACGGTATTTAGAAGACTTGGATGACGAGATACGGCGCAGGATACAACGACCACGGGAGACGTTTAAGGACTACGTGCTCACTATGCAAAATATGATGCGGCACGCACATTACAATGAGTCCCAAAAACTAGAGCGTATTTTTAGAAATTGCAGACAAGAATACCAGCTCTACATCAAGCGGCGCGACTTCACAAACCTAGGGGAGCTGGTCAAGCTGGCTGACGACCTAGATGTGATCCACGTGGTCGAAGATGCGCGAAGACACCCTGAGCAACGTCCCCGAGAGGAGCATCACCGCACCGTAAAAGACGAGACACAGACACCAATCGACCCAAGAACCGCTTGTCACAGGTGCGGACGCAACGGGCACATAAGGCGGGCATGTCAGAGTCCACAACTCCTATTTTGTTGGGATTGTGGCAAGAAAGGAATGCGTACCATCGAGTGCTGCCGACGACATCCGGGAAAACGGCGGAGGGGCCCACCAGTAACGAGGCATGGTGGCCGCCCCCGTATTTCGATCCCAAACCTCACAACAACACTCCAACATGATGACACTCGAATCCTCGCCGTCGTCGCCTTGGGCCGGAATCAAACCAGTGCAATCATAGACACGGGGGCCACACGCAGCTTCATTAGCCAACACCTGGCCAACACGTATCACAAACACGGGGAGATTCAAAGAACAAGCACAACAGTGCGTATGGCAGACGGTAGTGTCCGCTACATCGAGAAGGAATTGAAAATAGATGTCGGACTAGGAAACAGCGGATGCACTCTGGCATTGCTCATCTTGCCAACAATGGTAGATCATTTAATCCTCGGGATGGACTTTCTCTGCAAAACGCATGCAACGCTAAGCTGCGGAGGCCAGTCCATCACACTGCGAGTGCCATATCCACAAGAACACGGAAAAAACGTGCCCATATGCACGGTGGTACGCGACACCGCGCAGAGCGAGACCGATACCATTAGATTGTTTCTGCAGGAGGAATTGGCAAAATTTGAGGCACTGGAGGGCACTTCCAACATAACCTCACACAAAATTGTGATGAGGGACGAACGTCCAATTAAACAGCGCTACCACCCTAAGAACCCTGCTATGCAACAAATCATCAACCAAGAAGTCGACGAGCTTATTACGAAGGGGTGCATCGAACCCTCGCATAGCCCCCACAGTGCACCAATTGTGTTGGTCAAGAAGAAGACAGGGCAATGGAGACTCTGCATAGATTACAGGCAACTCAACGCGCACTCGGTACCCGATGCTTACCCGCTGCCGCGCATACACCACATCCTTGACCGGCTCCGCGATGCCAAATATATTAGCAGTCTGGACCTCAAAAATGGTTACTGGCAGATCCCAATGGATAGAGACAGTAAGCAGTACACTGCCTTTACCGTACCAGGTCGTGGTCTCTACCAGTGGTGCGTCATGCCCTTTGGGCTGCATTCTGCTCCGGCCACATTTCAACGGGCCCTAGACAGTGTCATCGGCCCAGAAATGGAACCATACGCGTTTGCCTATCTGGATGACATCATAGTAACCGGATCAACGCTGCAGGAACATATGCGCAACCTACGCGAGGTCTTCAGACGGTTTAGGGAAGCCAAACTCAGGCTGAACCAAGACAAATGTGAGTTTTTCAAGAAGGAGATAAAGTATCTGGGTCACGTCGTGAGTGATAAGGGTATCCACACCGACCCAGACAAGATTGCTGCCATCCAAGAACTACGTCAATGCCTGGGTATAGCTTCATGGTACCGCCGGTTCGTGCCCGAGTTCTCCGACATAGTACACCCCTTGACAAAACTACTAAAAAAGGGAAAGCACTTCAACTGGAGCGGAGAGCAACAAGCAGCTTTCGAGGACCTGAAAAGGAAATTGACAGAGGCCCCCATACTAGTCTGTCCCGACTTTTCAAAGAAATTTACCTTACAGACCGATGCCAGCAACTATGGGCTCGGCGCGGTGCTAACGCAAGAGATTGACAACCAGGAACGAGTAATAGCTTATGCAAGTAGGCGACTTAACAAAGCAGAAGAGAATTACTCCCCGACCGAAAAGGAGTGCCTGGCTATTGTCTGGGGAGTAAGGAAGATGCGGCCGTACTTAGAGGGATACAAGTTTACGGTGGTCACCGATCACCTCTCTCTCAAGTGGCTGAACTCAATCGAAAGTCCTTCAGGACGCGTGGCGCGGTGGGCATTGGAGCTACAACAACATACTTTTGACATCCAGTACCGAAGAGGGAAGCTGAATGTTGTAGCCGATGCGCTGTCCCGTCAACCACTAGAAGACTTGAGGACCACTGGAGCCGAGATAACACCAGGAGAACGCTGTACCTGGATCACAAAGAAGATAACGGAAGTGCGCGACCACCCCGAAAGCTACCCTGACTACACAGTACAAGAGGGAAATCTGTACCGGCATATACCACAAACGACCGAGGAGGAGAACGACAGCGCCTGGAAACTTTGCGTACCGACTTCATTGCGCGCTAGAGTAATGCAAGAGAACCACAGTGACGCGACGGCAGGGCACATGGGCATTAGAAAAACCATCGTCAGAATATGCCGCCGATACTACTGGCCAGGTATGACAAAGGAAGTAAGCCGGTATGTACGGAGTTGTGAGTCTTGCCAGAAATTCAAGGCGATACAACAGAAACCTGCGGGGAAGATGTTCACGAAAATTGCAGAGGAGCCATGGGCATGGCTGTGCGCTGACTTCGTGGGACCACTCCCACGCTCAAAACATGGGAACACTATGCTCCTAGTCTTCTTCGATAAATTTTCCAAATGGACGGAACTGGTACCACTTCGCAAAGCAACCAGCGACGGGCTACAAAAAGCATTTCGAGAGCGCATTCTAGCACGATACGGGGTCCCCAGGGTGCTGGTCACAGATAATGGCACTCAGTTCACCAGTAGAGCCTTTCGACGATTCTTGCAAGCAATGGGCGTAAGACAGCAATTCACGGCACCCTACACACCGCAAGAGAACCCTACCGAGAGAGCTAATAGAACGATCAAGACCATTATCGCCCAACTGGCTGGTCAACAACAACGCCTGTGGGACGAACAGCTGCCCGAGATCTCCCTGGCAATCAACTCTAGCACATCAGAAACCACCGGGTATAGCCCGGCCTTTCTTACGCAAGGACGGGAACCCCGTCTCCCAAAGGCCTTATATGATGAGACAACATTGGGCTCAGGAGCACCTACACCAACTGGTGATGAGCGAGCCGCCAGACTACACGATACTTTCAAAATCGTTAGACGCAACTTAGCACGCGCAGCACAGGATCAAGCACGTCATTATAACCTACGTAGACGGGCCTGGAAACCAGAAATTGGGGACCTGGTGCTGGTGAAACAACACCACCTATCTCGAGCGGTGGATAATTTCGCGGCAAAGCTGGCACCCAAGTTCGATGGCCCTTTCCGGGTGGCATCGTTCGAGTCCCCAGTCATCGTCAAGTTACAGCGGATGGGACAGCGGCAGGAAAGGACCGCGCACGTCAGCGAACTTAAACAATTCCACCAGGACCACACATCGATACCTCAACCGTCGGCGACATCGCCAGGAAGGCAAGCCACGGTAACCACGCCCATAAAAAATTTAGTATAATGAAGACCATCGAAGGACAGCGGTACCGAATCCGGGTGTCACGCAATAGTGACGTCACACTCTTTAAAATCAAGGAGGCCCCGTCTCTTTCGGCGAAGTAAGGGGGGGGTGTGACGAGCAAAAATTTGGACCACAAATTTTAGCCGCACAATAACACCGTCCTCCAAACACCGCATGCCGCATAAAGAATTAAAAACACAATAGCCTGCCCCAGCATAGGCTGGGAGAAGATCACCGCAAAGGCGAAATGGACAATAAAGCGCGCAACAACAACAAAGACGCACACAGTTAGCACAAAGAAAAGGAAAAGCACAAATGCGCTACACTAAGTGTGCTACAACATCAAAAGATGTATACTAACATCTACGTGTGGGTGTATACTACAAAAAACTACAATTGGGAGAGCAACAAAACAACAACACAATGCGTTCCAGTGGCGACAGTCTGCACAATGGAATAACTGTATGGCTTGCTGTGGGCTATAAAAGGGCGAACAGAACAGAGATCTTTCTTTTTGGCTGGCAGCTGGCATCGGAGCAACACGTACCCTGGTAAGTACAAGTAGTGGGTTAGTGAGGAAAATTTTAATTCGACCAGACGGACAAAATTTGGGAGGACAGAGTAAAACTCCAAGTCTTGTAACCTGCGAAGACGTGTGCGGCTTGCCGTTGATCGTCGGAGGAACAACAAGCCGACTTGGTCATTAGTCAGGTAAAACTCCAGGTCTTGTAACCTGCGAAGACGTGTGCGGCTTGCCGTTGATCGTCGGAGGAACAACAAGCCGACCTGGTCTAAGAGGCAAGATATCACGACCGACGCAAGACGCCGCATGGTACGTCCGTTGTACACCAGTCTAGCCATAGCCGCGCTACATCAGCACGATCCATTGCATTCGTCAGTTATACTCCAGCCTACGCTCAGCAGCACTACGCCAGCGCAATCATTCGCATTCGTCAGTTATACGCTAGTCTACGCACAGCAGCGCTACGCCAGCGCGATCCATTGCATTCGTCAGTCACACGCCAGTCTACGCACAGCAGCGCTACGCCAGCGCGATCCATTGCATTCGCCCGTTATACACCAGTCTACGCACAGCAGCGCTACGCCAGCGCGATCCATTGCATTCGCCCGTTATACACCAGTCTACGCACAGCAGCGCTACGTCAGTGCGATCCATTGCATTCGTCAGTCACACGCCAGTCTACGCACAGCAGCGCTACGCCAGCGCGATCCATTGCATTCGCCCGTTATACACCAGTCTACGCACAGCAGCGCTACGTCAGTGCGATCCATTGCATTCGTCAGTCACACGCCAGTCTACGCACAGCAGCGCTACGTCAACGCGACCCATCAAATTCACCCGTTATACGCTAGTCTACTCACAGCAGCGCTACGTCAGCACCATTCCATTGCATTCGTCAGTTATACACCAGTCTACGCACAGCAGCGCTACGCCATCGCAATCCATTGCATTCGTCAGTTATACACCAGTCTACGCACAGCAGCGCTACGCCAACGCGACCCATCGGATTCACTCGTTATACGCTAGTCTATTTGCAGCAGCGCTACGTCAGCGCCATTCCATTGCATTCGTCAGTTATACACCAGTCTACGCACAGCAGCGCTACGCCAGCGCAATCATTCGCATTCGTCAGTTATACGCTAGTCTACGCACAGCAGCGCTACACCAGCGCGATCCATTGCATTCGTCCGTTGTACACCAGTCTAGCCATAGCCGCGCTACATCAGCACGATCCATTGCATTCGTCAGTTATACTCCAGCCTACGCACAGCAGCGCTACGCCAGCGCGATCCATTGCATTCGCCCGTTGTACACCAGTCTACGCACAGTAGCGCTACGCCAACGCGACCCATCGGATTTGCCCGTTATACGCTAGTCTATTTACAGCAGCGCTACGTCAGCGCCATTCCATTGCATTCGTCAGTTATACTCCAGCCTACGCACAGCAGCGCTACGCCAGCGCGATCCATTGTATTCGTCAGTTATACACCAGTCTACGCACAGCAGCGCTACGCCAACGCGACCCATCGGATTCGCCCGTTATACGCTAGTCTATTTACAGCAGCGCTACGTCAGCGCCATACCATTGCATTCGTCAGTTATACACCAGTCTACGCACAGCAGCGCTACGCCAGCGCAATCATTCGCATTCGTCAGTTATACGCTAGTCTACTCACAGCAGCGCTACGCCAGCGCGATCCATTGCATTCGCCCGTTGTACACCAGTCTACGCACAGCAGCGCTACGTCGGTGCGACCCATTACATTCGTCAGTCACACGCCAGCCCATTAAATATTAAATTGAATTATTCGAAGTAACATTGATAAGTGTAATTAATATTAAGTGAAATTAAACTTGAATTATTGTTATAATAAAAAAAAACCTGTGTGTCTAAATAAAGTGAGGGTCCCCTGCAAAATACAAATTTTGTAACGCAAAGAACCTCTGGAGCCCGCTGAGACTACCCCAGCCTAAGACCGGGGAAACGGTTCGTTACAACGTTAGTGCAACAAGCTGATCCCTCCCCCAACCCCTTTCATTGTTCCGTTCATCGTCTTTTTATATATTCCGGCGGTATTATTCGTCTTCGTATGTGAAGTAAAAGTATTTAGAGGTATATGCATTTTTTCAAAAAGTAGTATTTTTGAATTTTTGACAAGTAAGAGGATCATTTTAGAGATGTATTTTTTGAAATGGGTACAGAAGAAAGTTAATAGTAGATTATTACTACTAATTTTATTACTTAGTACTAAATTATAAATTTACAATAAAAAATATAAATAATGTTGTTTAATTTGTTTTCTCTATAAGCAAATACCTTGAACATGTTAAAAGTTAATAAATAATGTAAAAAGCAGAAACTAATTCTCCCTATGGACATGCAATACTATGTCCCAATTTAGATTTGGCAATAAAAATTGCGCAATTCATGTCTTTGTGCGGAAGAGAGAAGAAACGAAAGGGGAAGAGTACAAACTTACTCGTACTGGCAATTCTCCAGCAATTCGTTTTGGTGACATTCGCTTTTTTGTCTGCCATTTTATTTTTGATTTTTATTAACCATTGATTTCTTTAAATGGGTGTTGAAAATACATGTATCTTAATAAAAAATAAATTAAAACGAAACTTATTATAAATATAATTATTTTTTATATGAATTCCTCCTTTATTATAAATTTATTTAATTTTCAAAATTACAGAAAAAGCAAAAAACAGTCAAGAATTGCTCTGAAGAATCGCCAATGTGAATGTTAATGGCAAGTTTAAAAGAGAATCAATAAGAATTCCGCAATTTTTATTGTCGAGTCTAAATTGGATCTATGTAAATTACTTTCTTATAAATTCTCACTTAAAATTTTAACCATGAAAACACAGCGCAGTTGTAAAAAGAAGAATGTATCAAAACAAATATTTTCCTAATTTTCAAAGTTTCTCTTACTTGTCAAAATGCAAAATGTCAAAAATTACTGGTACATAAAGCTGTACATGCATGTTTTTGTTTTTTGTTGGAACAGACAAAAGAAATATTCAAGAATACAACACTCAGACAAGTTTTACGTCCATTGTACTATATCCTGTGTTCCCTTTTGCTATTCTTTAAATCTACCAGATTTATTAATAAATCTTAGTAGATATTGCGGTGTTAGAGAGCTCAGGTGTTCGTCTCCCAACACTCTAGTACCAAATATGCCTACTCTGATCTGGCAGAAAGCGGGGTAGACACTAAGAAAGTGATTCGCCGTCTCTTCACATTCTTCCTCCAAACCACAGGAAGCACAGAAGGCACTAGCTCCCAGGCCAATCATATGCATATGTTTGGCCCAAGAGAAATGACCTGTATATAATCCCACCAGCTGCCTACTACTGTTTCTGTTAAGTGATAACAGAAAGTCTGTTAGACGCTTCGAGATAACAGGTAACATGGTCTTTGTCTGTCGAAAGCCCCTCAGGTCCTCCCATTTACGATTGTGGGTCAGGTCGACCCACTCATTAATGGTGGTCTTGATGGCTGTAGACGACAAAGAGAGTACAGGTTCTGGGCCCAGGAAACCAGTTTCCAAACCTTTTCTGGCCAGAAGGTCAGCAGATTCTGTTCTGGAGCCATCAGTGAAAATATGCTTACAATCAACTCCCGGCCCAGGTCCCGGCAAAAACCAAGTTTGGGCCTCTGGCATTTGTATTGTATAGCGATGTTTTAAAACTGGAATTGTTGGCATTGTATCAGATAGCTATTAAACTCGGCTGACAAGAAAATAAACTAAAGCTGCAAATAAAGGTTAAAATTTAATAATAATTCAATATTTTTCTTGTTGAATGGTAACCCTGCTCTAACAGCTGATTTTGACAATACTGATGTGTTTTTTATCAGTTTTTCCCTTGTGGTACGGCTGAATTTTCCACGTAGGACAGACAATTAATTCAATTAGTTGCAATAGATTCATACCTCAAATGAATGTCCTGGAGGAGGGGAATTTTGGTTTAATTTTGAAATCAACGAGCAAAGAAGTGCAGCAATAATGAGTGGAGTGACGCTGGCAGTGAGTGCGATAATATCGCTTTGTTCGTACCTGATGGCGGTACGAATGATTCCAAATTTTCGAGAAATGTTTATCAAGGCAAATTTATTTGGGAAAGATATGTGTAAGAAAGATCCAAAGAAAGTGTAAGCTCCTTAAAACATATTTCTTTTATGCAAATATTTTTGTTTTTTAAATTTTTTTTCATTTATTAATAAATAGGCCAGAATCTTTTGGTGTACTCATTGGATGTGTTTTTCTGGTCGCAATGTTTTTATTCATTCCATTTCCATTCACATTAGAAGAAGCAGCTGCAACGGATGCAGTGACCGGAGAGAAACCATCGACGTTTCCACACGAAGAGGTAAATTTTCATATTTTGCTATTTATGTATGGTTAAATTTTAAGCCAATAGATGAATCATTTTATCTTTCCGCTTTCTTATACTACATGCATATTTGTATAGGAGCCGTTAATTTTTTAAAGTGACTAACTCCATAAAATAAAAATAGGTTTCATTCAGCAGACTTCGTTGAGTGAGGGTTTGTTTTATTTGTTTTTATTTTGTGAGTTGGAAGTGTCGAATGGTTTTTAATTTAAATAGTGATTTGTATCCTTTGCTTATTGCGAAAAAAGGATATAGAGTGGGTCAAAAGAAATTCCAAGCTTTAAAAGGTCACAAAAGAATAATGGAGTTATGAGTTTGTGTGTATGTCAGTAAGTGTTTTACATTCATTCGGTTGAGTAAGAGATATTGTCTTAGTCTATAGTCACGGAACTCTATAAAACATTTTAAAAATTTATGTTTTGCTTACCTTTTTACAGTTTGCCGAATTAATAGTGGCACTACTTTCAATATGTTGCATGATATTACTAGGTTTTGCCGATGATGTGCTCGATTTACGTTGGCGCCACAAGTTACTGTTACCCACAATGGCTACTCTACCACTGCTCATGGTTTATTATGTTAATTACAATACTACTACAGTGATAATGCCAAAATTTGCTAGATCATTTTTCGGTTATTCTTTGGACATAGGTAAGATGGGTATTTAATATTTATGAATAATATTTAATAATAAAGCTTTAATATGGTTTTGCAGGTATTTTTTATTACATATATATGGGCATGCTAGCTGTATTTTGCACAAATGCGATTAATATTCTTGCCGGCATTAATGGATTGGAAGTCGGGCAATCATTGATTATAGCAGCTTCCATTTTAGTTTATAACTTAATTGAATTTGCACTAGGACATCAAATTGACTGTCATAAATTTTCAATTTATTTAATGCTGCCCTTTTTGGCAGTTACCTTAGCATTATGGAAGTTCAATAAGTGAGTATTTGCTTATTTTTTAGTGAGTATTTGTTAATTTTATTTAAATACTTGGTAATTATAATTGTAAACTTTAAAACGGGTTCATTTCGATAGTTCATCGATAGTTAAAAATGTTAAATTATGAGTTATGACAGTGTAGCAACAAATGAGCGCTGCTCAGTTAATAAGTGTAAATCTTAACGTCCTCCTTGATGTGTACATTTTTCGACAAAAATATCCTCCCATTATAGATTAGTCAAGAATTGTTTTTCTTTTTACAACTACTAAACAATAGAAATTAAATACTGTTCAGATATGCTGAGAAAATATGTAGGGTTGGTTTTCGGGTAGAAGTATGGAGTAAAATTTGAGGCAGAACTGTGCGAAGGCGCTTTATATTGCTTGGTTCCACTGTATAAAAGCGGAACTTACGAAAATTGGGCACAAGCCGATTGGGAAGATGTTGAATTTTCAAACGAGCCCAAATGTAACTTGTTTGGCTATTTCAGGATATTCTACAATGATAACGATCTTCAAAGTAGATGTAAATTAGCAAAAACTTGTTCACTCTGAACAAAATTTGAGTTTGAATCCATAGACCTGGGATGGCATAGAAAAAGAGGTTCATATAAACAATTTTGAAATATGTGAGATAATGATGACACAATGGTCTACGACTCCAGTAGTGAACTCTGCTGCTCCCACCTTGCCACCATTGCTCAGCAAGACACAATGAAAATGTCTACAGACGACACAAAATGCAATCATCACATCCATAACTAACTGGCATCTAATGTCCAATGAAAATCATCTCCATGATGAAGTTAGCATGTTGAAAGTAAAAGAGCATAACATATTTTTGTCAGCCTGGAGTAAAATGCCATACAGCTAGGTGCATGCCGCAATTAGATGACAACATTACCGACTGCTGTCCCCAGTGCAACTAAACACCACACTACACACGGATTTCTTCGAATGCTTAACTAAACCGACAGATATGACCCCAATATTACTATGGACTAGGCTCTATGCCGACTTAAGAAGCCTCCCAATTCCTGGGATTGAAACTGACGGACACACACAATGTAATGGACTGAATATATATTTGAATGTTGCCACAACAACTACTCCTGTAGTGAGATGCAAAGTCTTAGTTGACTATATGCCAATGAAAATTGTCGCTGTTATAGCCAAAAAAAAAAACATTTTAATAAATTTTAAGATTACTTAGAAAAAATGAATGTTTCCCAAAATAATGCTCCTATCCCTATTGTCATACAAAGCATTACTTTTTTTTAACCGTCCAGGACGTGGTTGGGGGAGTCCTTATTTTTTTGCATTTTTTTTCAGATAACTATTTATGACACTCAAGACTCCAACATTATATAATACTAGTCGGCAAGGTCCCGTAAAGCGGAGCTATTTTATTTTTACGGAATTTTATAAAGAATAACAAGCTTGAATAACATTCTCTTTATGAAAAAACCTAAAGTTTAAAGAGAACCAAACTACTCGTTGGTGTTGGTGTACGCAGATAACACGGTGCGGCAGTAAAAATATCTGGGAAGTGATACTATTTTGCTTTTGGTCTTGTCGAGTAAAACAAGAGTCTGTATGTAACCTTTGTCACTTATAAGCCTGTAACTTAGTGGATTATCAATATATTTTATTTGAGAAATTTGTGTGTATTTGCCCAGTAAACTCAATTTTTCCACTTTTTTCGCCCTTTCTCAAGTTTGGCGATGTTTCTACACACTATTTTATCAAAAAAACATACTACTTGTGAATTTATTAAAAAATATGTATAATAACGAATACTACGCATCTTTGTTTTTAAAAATCGGTAAGTAATTCACTGAGTCATTAAACTTTTTATGAAAACAAAATTTTTACAAAAATAAAATTTTTGGCCATTCAACTCAAAAATGTTTGCTTGACTGTGATTTTTTTCTAATTCAGCATCATCAGTTTCTCGTTGAAGTGACCAAAAATATTCTGAAGTCATTTTTGTTTTATTTTTTGCTTCGAAGAGCTTTTCAATTGTAGCCATTTCTTGGTGTAAATATTCGTCTTGTTCATCGTTGAAGTCGCCCAGGTTGTATAGAAGCTATTATGGCCATGTTGCATCCCATTTTACCATAAGCAGTTAAAAATTCATTAATGTCGTCGTAGTCGTCGTTTCTGTGATTACCAAGGAAATTATCGCATAGCGCATCCGAATGGGATAGTCGTTCACTGAATCGCTATGATCGCAAAGTACGGCCACCTCGTGAGTCGCCTCAAATAGACTGGAAAAACGTTTTAAACGTCCAATTATTTAAAGCTGAGTATGTTATTCTACCACCACTGCATCTAAAGTTAGGCTACATAAAACAATTTCTTAAAAAATTAGACGACCCATTTTGCCATCTTAAAGCTAATTTAAGCCAAAATAAAAGAAGGTATTAATTTATTTGTTTCCATGTCTAGTACTTTTTTGATGAATTTTTAGATATTTTCATTGGACCTCAAAAAAGTGAAAAAAATTGTGTTTGATGGACACACAAAGTTTTCTTAAATAAAATATATATCATTCGAAAGGTCTAAGTTTCTTTCTTCAAAAACCGGTAAGAAAATCTGTTGATAATCCACTAAGTTACAAGCTTATAAGTGCGCAAGGTACGCAAAATCGGTTTTTTAATGGTAAATCAAAATTTTAGGGGTGTTTGGAAAATTTCACACACAGATTCTTGTTTTACTTGACAAGACTTACACGAAAAATAGTATCAATTCCCAGGTATTTCTCCTTCAGGTATTTCAAATTTTGTAACAATGTGTAATTCATTAGACAACGATGAGAGATGCCGTTACTCATGTCTTCTCTCGCTCTTATTTATTATTTACTCCCGCTTAAGCAATGATTTTACCAACAATGAATGCAATGCTTTGTTCAATTATCAAATTTTAAAAAACTTCCGACGCTAATATTTTAGAATTGGCTTAGACGATATGAAACTTTTCCTACATGCTGCTTCTATTAAGTATTTCAGCCGTAACTGTATATATGCACACTGTATTTGATATTTGTAAGTGAAAATTTTAAGAAAATTCTTAAAAATGTTGGCATGAGAGATTGATTGCCCCATCAGGTCTATGATCCCAAGCATTTCGCTGGAATTATAAACAAATCGTCGCCTGAGAATTCTTCGCATGTGTGCGTATTTGTATACTTATACACCAAATCAATTCTCAGACGAAAAAATGGGAGCTGTTTAATTGTCTATGAATTACCTTTAGAACTGCAAAATTTTAACACATTTTCGGAGTATGATAAATTTCAAACAAATATTCAGTGAGGTAAAATTAGCTTCGAATGTATAAAATTCTTTCTAAGCCGATTCCAAATTACATAAAATCAATAATAATAAAGCGTTTAAGCATTTTTAAGGCGGTGTGATTTCTTATTGATGTTGTTATGGAAATTTTTTATTTATTTATTTTAAAACGTAAATACAATATGCTCAAAATATAAATTTGTTTCATACATCGGAAGTCTTTTCAAGATATTGTATGGAAACGAAATTAACCCAGGGAGTGCAATTTTTACTGGTCTCACTTTATATACGAGTCAGTCCTTCCTTGTAATTAATTCATGATCTACTGAAATTACTTTTAACTGAATACCTTTATTTGCTTGATCATTAGTAATTACAGCTCTTCTCGGTTGTTAAAAACGTGGTATTGGATCCGAAAAAAACATCTCAAAAATTTGACACTGAACAAGGTTGAAATCTTTCAATATGGGAATAAAAAAAATTAGATATTGCTTTACATTTTAACTGCCTGAGTGGCAGTTTAAAGCTTAATATTTAAAATATTTGTCGATATAGGAGCTAATTTATGTCATTTTTAGTGTATTCACGATATGTCAATATGAGATTTGGCACCCTTATGGGTAGGTGTAGACAGTAAATTTATAAAAGTACAGAACACATTTTAATATCAAGGAAAAACGTCCAGTCGACCACGTTTCAATTGTTCCGAAGATGCTAAATGCCATTTTGTTATCTGAATATGCATTTTGAGAGCTATCAAGTTTTAAAATTTTATCTTTAACAACTTCGAAAATATAAAACAAACTTATTGTTGACAGTGGTTTTCACAATTGCCAAATGTGCTTTATGGACATCATTTACTGAATCATGTATAGAGGCCTCAAAAATATGAGCTTTGATAGAATAGAAACATCTAGCAGCATTTGCATGCGTAGCGAAATTACTAGGGTAGAGGCATCTAGCTTCATTTGCATGCGTAATGTAAAATAACGATCAAATATTCAGTGTGGCCAAAACAACATCATGAGTAAATGTATAACACCTGTGTGGAACATGTGTCGGAACTGCTAGAATTTTCGAGTTTATCATCGAACATCGATTATAAGAGTAACCACTAATTTTGGTGGTGGTGAATTATTCAGAATATTGGTTTATTCAGTGAGTTTGTAAATTGAGATGACCTCGATAGTCCAGTGGGTTGTGCTCTAAAGTTTTCTCCAGGAGGTCCGGATAAAAGTCTTCCTATATTCACTGTCGATATGAAGTGAATGGGAATTATAAGAAAGTTTATAGGTTTTATACACCTTTGTAGGCAATGGCAAAATTATAAAGTGATAACAAATTGCCACACCGCCGTTCGGAAGCGGCGTTAAACTGTAGCTCCAACCATGTATCACAATAGGCTGTCCATGCCTAAGTGTGTTTCTAGACAGTCACTCTAACCTAACTTAACCTTGTAAACTGTAAAAAAGCTAAAAAGGTTTATTGTAATTGTTTCATTTCTGCATTTGGGAAAAAGCTCGCTTCTAAAAGAAACCCTAAACGTTTGAGAAACGTTTACGTTTGGGAACGTTCCACAAATGTCTACATTCTCATGCATTTAAAAAATACTATATTTGCCAACGTTAATTCAATGTTCTTAGTTCTTTTGCATATACAAATATACATATATCACTAAATAAAAAAATCTCATTCTATGTTTTTATACTTTCAAAATATTTGTAATTTCATTAAAAAGCTTGTAAATAATTTGGAAATAAATGAGCAACTATGTTGAGAAACATTCGAATTTTTATATAAAAAACGTTTACTTTTAACATTGAATATAAATGTTTACAAACATGTATCCAAAACTTACGTTCGACGTTCCTTTTCGCTTATCTGATTACTTAAAGATTGGTATTAATAACACTACAACGACCAAAAAAAAAAAAAAAAAAAAACTCAAGAGTTTTAAAAGTAAGTCTTATATAATTTGAGTACGGTGAACATGATGGCGTTTTTAGTTTTTCTTTATAAAAAAAATCATATATGCATAAAAACACTGCACAATGGAATTGACCAAAAAGAAAAGCTCAAGAGTTTTGAAAGTGGATCTTATACTAGTATATTTCGAGTATGCTGAACATGATGTCGTTTTCAATTTTTCTCAATATTATCTAATTTTTATAAAATGGGTTAAAAATAAAACGTACATAAAAAAATTGTTTGTGGATTTTTAAACAAAATTATATTTTCAAAGTTTTAAACTTTCAGATTCGGTTTTTTGTTAAGCGTTGAATTGCAATTAAAGAAAACAGCAGTATGTAGATTTCTTTTCGAAGTTTTTGTAACAAAAACCAAAAGTAAAAAAAAAATCCATACAGGAAACGATTAAAAACTAATCAAATTATTAGTAGCTATAAAAATAGGTAAATAAATCATTAAATTATGCAATGCATTTAAATATTATCCCCAAAACTACAGCGGACTTTTTGACAAACACTTAAAAATAGCAACGGTCGAAGAGAGAAGAGAGAAAAATGACTCAAGTATGCTGTTAGAATCCATCCATTTACCACTTCATCATGCCGTTTTTAAAGCTCTTTTCATCTTACATACCTGACAATGCTTAAATATGGTATAATAGTGTAGCACAATCTGAGGACTTTACCGTATGAAAACATGCTTCTGATGAGCACAAGAATGATAAGGAATAATAATGAATAATGAACAAATTTGTATATCGGATAATGTTAACTAAGAAGAAGCTTCCTAAATAAGTTTACTACCATTACTTTTATCACAGCCTAAAACGTTTTTTGGCCAATTTTTTCAATTTATAATTTGATGCACTTGAAAGCGTTAAGTCTACTTACGATAGTATTGGATGTAACATTCCCTCCTATTTATAATTAAAATTTCTCAATAGTATGTTGTTTCAAATGATTAATTTTAATTGATAGATTTTAAATTGAAATAATACAATCTTAAATGCTAATACCTAAAACAATGAGTGTTTTGAAATTAACAAATGCATTTTTGAATTAACTTTACCGACATTAAATTATAAAAAAATTCTTAAATTTAAATGAATTTTGCTAATGTTACACTCTAAAAATATGTCAAAATAGAGTTCAACAATCGGATTAAAGGAAAATTATAACAAGAATTCAATAAAAATTTTATCACAGCATTTGTCATTGAATTAAACGAGTTCTCGGGCTTACATTAGAAAAATTACATGCTTTCTCTAGTGAAAACATACTGTCGGCTATTTAATCGAAAAAATATTGGTTTTAATAATTTTAAATACTTAGACTTCATGTAAAGAATGTATAAATAATTTGTTTGTTATATTATTGATATGTTTCGGCTGTAAGCGAATTTATAAAATTTTATTTAGTAAAAGTTAATTTAAATTCAATTAGAAGCAGGCACAATCAATAAATTAGTTCGTGTTTACATTTACTAATTAAATTCATATATTGTAACATAATTGGGGATACCAGACACTGACTAAGGTGGTCGATTGTGTACAAAAAGTTTTATTATAATTTACAATCCAAAATAGGATTACGAAAAAATTTGTAAACTGAAACTAAATATATGGTATATGTATTCGGCTTTTTATCCACATTATCTAATACACTCCATCGTCGTCATCAATATCCTCATCGAAGGATTCAAATAAATTTACCAAAAGATTACCAAATTTCCAACTATTCTGTTCCGCATATACGGGCGCATAATATTTATCGGTGTAGTGACGCAGTTTTAGCAATTGCGTTTTACCATCAATGTAAATACCATTTGCAATAAGTTTCTGTAAATAGGGTGCATCAATGTGGCGACTTCTGGTATCGTTGGGAAATTGTACATGACGCAAGGAACTCAATTCTGCATGTAATTCAGCGATAATGTCATCTGGTTGCTGACAGTATTTACAGAACCATCCACCAAAGTGATTTAAATCACCAATCACAAGTGCACTGCTGCCTCTAGCATCCGCAGAAGGCGTGTCGATGCTGCGCAGCAATTGTACGGGATCAGCATTTCCCAATTGCGGATTGTCCAAATGAACAAAGGAACTAATGAGACCACTTAGGTGGGTTCGTTCTGGATGCTGCCAGTAAAAACCGTATACTGTGTATTTTAAGCGAAAGCGTAGTGTCTGAAGGTCAGCTGCATAGTACTTAAGAAATTTCAAGGCATGACGCGAGAGTACCTCATGATCATGTGTGTAGACAAACAAGTCAGTGGGTTTCAATTTCAATTGCGGTGATGATAGCATTGTTTTTGATTGTTTTAAATGAGTTCTAAAATATTTATATGCATGTGCTGAAGTACAATTTTCTTTTACGTTAGTAGCTTGTAAATTGTTACAGTGAAATATTAAGTAATTACCACGATTTAGGAGCTCTTTTAATTTTCGTTCTAGCGCTTTGATTTCTTTTAATTTTGCCTTGGTGTTTTGAAGGAAAATAATAAAATAGTCGACAGCTTCATCAATTGTTTTTACTTGTAATTCTAATAAATCCATATTGAAGAAATTCCCTTCCAGCATCAACACTAATTTATGCGTTCCATCTTTACATGGATCCATTAACTTAAAAGGTTTCTTGGCAGTCATTAATGCGCGCCAAATTACTTCTGGCTGCCCACAGTCTCTACCATGCCAATCTGGCTGACAATTACATTGCTCATCCAATGGCAGTAAATCATCATCTTCCGTTTCTCGTTCATGTTTATCACTGTCATTTAAAGTTCCTTCGCGGAAGCACCACAATTGTATATCTGTTTGTTGAAGCTCCTTTAATATATCTAATTCGGCTTCGTATTCTATTTCCCTTCGTCCTCCTCCTGTATTGTTCAGTCTATTTGGTTTAAGATAAAAGTCTTTTTGAAAATTGTTCACAGTTTTCTTAATATTTGAATGGCTTTTCAGTTTAAATGACTTCTCCTTCGATTGATGCATACCTGATACTACTGCTTTCTTTATAAAATTTACTCTTTCACCTGCATAAACTATATTGATTTTATAATCAGTCGAAAGTCCTCCTCCACTTACAGCTCCTGTGGAATCAATCATATTTCCATTTAGTCCTCCACCTAATTGCAAAAGCCACAAACATCCAATGAAGCAAATTTGTAATAATAATACCAGCCACAGTATCAACTTTTTCGTCAGTGTACCACCTCTACCCCCCGCATTGCTGCAACCTACATTCAATTGCATTGCTCCCACTCCATCTTCGGTCGTTGTCACCATTTCCAGCTGTGCTCCATGTTTTATGCGTGCTGTATGTTGTGTTCCTCCACTGCGTTGATACATTTGTCATTTGTATAGTTTACGTTAGCTTTATAGCATTTCTTGTTTTTTTTTTTCAATTCAATTGCATTCCTGCAATATTTATTTAAATGTTTTTATTCTTATGTTTTTTATGAATCCAAATTAATTTTTCACTTATTCATGAAAAACACACCCAAATAAAGTTTGCGTTTTATTCACTTCGTCGTTGTAGTTGTAGTCATCGTCGTCTGCGGTGATGAATTCCACAAACAGCTGCTTTTGCTTCCCTTAAATTTTTTGTTTTTCTGTTCTCTTTTCATTTCTATTCATTAAGATTAAATCGTTTCTTCTGTTTTCATTGCTTCTTCCATTCTGTATCACAACAAAAAACATCATCTGCGCAACGATATACATACATGAATATTAGGGTAGATCGAAATGGAAAGTTTTTGATTTTTGAGCTCCCATTTGCATTTTTCATAATTTTGAGTTAGATTCATAGGACTGGCCAAATTCTGAAATGTGGCTCATTTCCACAAGGGCAATCACTACATGAAAAATCATTACGATCGAACTATTACCATGCCTACCTTCTATACAAACGAAGCCACAAAAAAGTATAACCTGGTATATATCATAGATATGACCAAAAATAGGATTGACCGGACTATTATTTTATAATACTGTAATCATGTCATTACATATTATATATATAAAAATTATCACGTTTAGAATATTGTCGCGCGTACCTCGCACACTTGTGAAATTTCCTGAGTCCGTCGGAAATGTAACTGCTTTTAAAGTTCCATCGATGCATTCCAATTAAAAACATTTACTTACATTTAAATGCGTCAGCAAACTCTTTGTTGAGCCTCCGCATGTTTTTAATATTTTATAGCAGTTTTAACATTTAGCTATAGGCCCGCCATCAGCAGAAATAAGAAAATGAAACCAAACACAATTTTTGTCAGTCGATTTATTTTTATGAGGAATATAAGCTGCAATTGAGGCACAAAAACTTAAAAAAAATTTAAAAAAGTAAATCCCGGGATTTCGGGAGGCTAAGCATTATCATTAACCCTTTCCTTCGCAATTATGAAGGAGCCATAGGGAAAGTTGTAATTGGGTCATTTTAAATGAGGAAAGTATTCAAAGTGATAATACATTAAAATGAGAGTGATTTCAATATTCCAGTGGGCGGTAGGAGGTGAAATCCATATGAGTACATTGAGATGTTATGTCTTTATAACTATTCGAATTGAGAATAAAGTTTTTTAAACATTTAGGTGAACGGATACATTTTTGGTTTCGAACAAATTTTGAAACTTTACAGAATAAGTAAGAGTCACCAAAAAAACGTGAAAAGATTTCAATGTTGTCATTAAGAAAACTGTACGATTTAGATGCAAAACTTTCGAGAAATATTAGCTTTTGACTGAAATAATTTTTAAATGAAAATAATTTGATGAATACAAGTTAAAATATTAAAATGTAAGTGTGGTAGCCATATGGCTACAATGGGAAGGAAAGGGTTAAAGTAGTCATTGTGAACCTTTAATGGAAAAGCTTTACAAATCGCAAAAAAAAATAAAAAATAAGTAAATAAGCTCCTCGGATTGTGCTTTAAAGTAACCAAAAGGAGCTAAAATGCAAAAAAAAGCTAGCACAAAGCATATATTTAGGATTTTCCTTTCTTCTTGTGATAGTCTTGCAACAAACAAGAATTGCTAATTAAGTTGCGTTTGATAAGAACAAGATAAGAACCTACATAATATTTAAAACTGTAATAACTTATGCAAAAATTCTACATAGTATATCGAGAATTTTTATTATATATTCTACCCCCCTCCTCCCCAAATGCTTATTGAATTCGCCATTTATATACGGGTCGTTCCACGTCAGATTTACAACAGAAATTTTAATTTTAACCAAAAATATCATTAAATGATTTTCTGCTGCCAAAGGTTTCTACGTTCCATACTTACAGGATATATTACAAGGATATTACTAATCATACTTAATATCGCACGTTGCAATATGGTATATGTTTACAAATAAGTTTCTTAACACTTAATTTCGTGTTTTATGTGTTACTTTTAACTTCTAGAGACTACTTGTCTTGGATGGCACTTAGTGAAATTTTGTGGAATGATTTAACCCTTCACCTCCCCTTAAACCTGGCTTTTGTCCTGTCCATTTTTGTGAGAGTTAGAGGGTTAAAATGTTCTAAGGAGTTAGAGGGTTAAAATGTTCTAAGGAAATTCCTTGAAAAATTTAAATATAGGTCGCCGAAGACAAGAACCACCTTAAATAAAATTTTTTATATGATTTTTCTCATTGGTTGTTTCGGTTTTGGACCAAAAAATAAAAATTTCAAACCACTGTAAAAAAAAAATGTGACGTAGTGGAGCAAAAAGGGATTGGGGCTTTTGTTACTGAGTTTGGTTTTTTTCCGAAAATATGTGTTGCACTGTGTTATTTATTAATGCTTATGGTATATGTACTGGTTTACAACATCTTACCAAGCTTTGCGCTATAAAAAACGTATATTTTGTAAAAATTCCACACATTTTTAAATCAATGTGATTTTAGTTTAAGCGCGCGTTTCGGCTCTGATTTCGGACACAAAGAATAAGTTTTCACTTTCAGTTTACAATTCTCTTCCGGCACAACGTAATGTAATTTCTGAGTTCCCGATATAGTTTTGCAGTTCTCAAAACGGTCATTCAAAAACTTCACTGTTGTTTCATAATCTTTCTCGCTTTTGTAAATTACATAAATTTTAGTCAAAGAAGATTCACGCTTAGCCCAGTCATACAATTCCAGTGTAGTTGTTATTTGATCACTTGAAGTCATTTGAAGACTGGTTTTGCGTATCATTCTTTTCAAATCTCCACCCGCTCCGTCACAAGGACATTTACCATGAGCTGTAGTTTGAAAATTCCAAATAGAAATCTTCTTTGTGATAATAAATTGTTGAAAAATGCTTAACATTTTTGAGTTGTTGGGGCGCTCCATTAGAAAAATAAATACACTGGCAGATCCTTGAATAATGGCTAGAAATGTATTAGTTGAACGTTTGTAGAAATAAGTACACAGCTAATGCATCGTTTTTTTCAGACAGAAATGATGACCAAAGTTTTATGTTTGATAGACTTATTATCTTTGTAATGAGAAACAATCGGAAAAAGTGTCGCTTGGTTATTATTCCAGTGGAAATCTGTCACAGCATTTTGGATAATAAACGCGTAATTTTCAGCGAAATCACAAACAACCAGACATTGATCGATCTCGAAATTTTTTTTATAGATTTATAAATAATTGCTTGCTGATTTGCGATAAATGCGAAACGAGAAATGTCTTACTAAATTTACAAAAATTATTAAAGAATTCATCTACTCTACTGCAACTGACTTGGTTTCCAAAATTGTCTTGGGTTGTGTGGTCCATTGTTTGTATGTAACAGTATGAATATCGAGTTTTCGAAAAACTGTTTTAATTTTCAATTCCAGCATTTCAATTTCCGGGCAATCTTGACATGCTCCAAAGTAACATTTTTCTATTGGATTTGAGCACATGAAAAGTAATAAAAGATCTTGATAATGCATAATGGGATATTCTTCTTTTCCCATTAACTTGATTATGTGGCTGCCTGCATTTAACATTTTTATCATTACCTGACGTCATCAAATTCATATTTGCATACAAAGGACGAACACAAACTGTGTGCGTCCCACCTAGGGTAGCCAGATTTTTGAACCGCGAAATCAGTACATTAGACGTTGGAAAGCAGTGAAAATCAGTACATATCAGTACAGTTTTTAATACTTTTATTATCTAGTAATTTAATTGTAATATAGTGGTATAAACACCCTGAAAAATTCTTAAGATATTAGTTTGAAAAAATCGTACTGGTTTTGAGATTTAAAAAAATCAGTATTTAAAAAAAATCAGGACATGTACTGATCAAATCAGTACGTCTGGCTACACAAGTTCCACCTGAACCAGCAAACACACAATGAGAAGGTCTCAAAGCGTCTGAATTTTGTATATATTCATTTAAAACTTCCCAATATCAATCGTTTTTGGAAAATTATAGATTTTCCGTCAGTTTTGACTGATTTTGTAGTTTTCTCTCCGGGCATTAAAGCACTGATGTAATCATGCTCATAAAATTCTTTTACCTTGTGTTCAGTTCCTATGGAGATAAGTTTGCCTATAATAATGCATGTCAATATTACCATCCCATTTTATGAGATTATTATTGTAAAAAAACATGAAACGAGTGTTCCTACCGATTTTTTTTTGTTGGCACAGATAAAATATCATAATTTTTTCTCAATTCTCGGGCTTTTTGAATGAAGTAACGAGAGGTACTCATCATTTTAGCTACATTATTCACACTCAAATTAAGTGGTTTTCAACTCAGCATATTCACAACTGAAGTCGTCCTGAAAATTCTTTAAGTTTTGTGAATATCTATTTTAATTCAGATACAAATTGCAAAAAACATTACTCTCATCATCTGAGAATTCATTATCATCGCTCTCTGAATTGTCATGACCTCCATTATCTGAGTTATCAACAGTGTTCGTCAAAACACCTAGACGCGATAAAATTATGTATAAATAAGCAGGGAATTCTGAAAATATGTACTCACAGATATCACTGGCACTAATTTTTGCTATTTTTTACCACGTTTATATCAACTCGCTTTCAATGGTGTCTGTCTGTCTGTCTGCCAGTCTGTTCGGTACAAATTTTGCAATCGATTTTAAACTAACTTCCCGATGAGCTGGAGACTTGAAATTTTTAATATAGTTCAGAACTGGAAGACAATGCAATATGAAGTATCTAAAATATATATAAATATAATAATATTTAAAATATTAGCATCGGAAGTTTTTCCATTTTTTTCATAGATCAAAGCATTGAATTCATCGTTGTTAAAATCATTGCTTTAGCGGGAGTAGAATATATGTATGAAAAACGTGGGACGCATATGGATAGAGATAAAATTGCTAGCCATTTAGGTGAACTATTCATCCATCAATTTCCTATTGCATGCGACCCACGTTTGTTGTTTTAAACAATTAAAAAAAATGTCAAAATTTGGAAAAACTCAATTTGTTTATAAAATTTCCAGAATTCCTATGTTAAATAGCAAAAACAATTTTATGTTCATATTTTTTCGATGAGTTTATCCGATATACGAACTTTTATTGTTCGGAAATTTTTTCCTATATCGATTACTTTTTGAGTAATCAGGGATTGAAAAATGTTCTTTTTTTACAACTCCAAGACTTTAAAAAATCGTAACTTGAGAAGAATAAAAAAGATCACATTGAAATAAAAAAATACGTATCGATTATTGGTTGAAATTAAAATTTCGGTTGTAAATCTGACGTGGAACGACCCATATATAACTTTGCAGTTTTCTGCATCGTTAATAAGTAGCTTTTTTTAGTGTACATAATTAATTAACTTCCTTTTTATTTTTACAGATATCCTTCGCAAGTTTTCGTCGGTGATACATTTTGCTATTTCGCAGGTATGACATTTGCTGTAGTTGGAATTTTGGGGCACTTTAGTAAAACGTTGATACTTTTCTTCTTGCCTCAAATTTTGAATTTCCTATACTCTGTACCACAATTATTTCATTTTGTGCCATGCCCAAGACATCGCCTACCAAAATATGATGCAAAAACTGATTTACTAAACATCAGCACAACTGAATTTCGTGAAGATGAATTGAATACTTTGGGCAGGATCATGGTTAAAGTGTTGAGAACACTAAAATTGATCACGTGGCAGGAACAGGCCGATGGTACAGTTGTAACCAATAATTTTACGCTTATCAACTTTGTTTTGGTAGTTTTTGGACCTGTACATGAAAAGGTTGTCACGCAAATGCTGATGGGATTGCAGGTGGTGTGTACTTTGGTCGCATTTACTATACGATATCCACTGGCTAGTTTATTCTATGATACTTAGCAGTTCAGACGAAGTTGAATATTTACTACGTTAATTTTAAGATAATTTGCAATTGTATGTATTTCGAGACCAAAAATGTTTTGCTTTTAGTTTTGTTTTTGAATTTAAGCATAATAAATAACTATTACTTTGTAATTAAATGAAATTTAAAGATTTATCTAAAAGAGTAGATCGTGTGTAAATATTTAACATTAAAATTCTAATAGTCGCACAGTGCTCCGTCTCCATATAAATGATGGGCAAAAATAGGGTTTTGGTCAGAAATGAACGAAATTTGGTTTCTTGATGGACAATGGTACCCTAATTTCCAAAATTTAATCGGCATTTTCGGAAACCCTACAGTTTTTTTTAAAAATCGAGATTTTGGATGAATTTATGTAGTTTTAAGGCGCATTTGATTTGTTTGTTGAAATTAAAAAAAAAAAACTGTAAAAAATTTGTTTTTTTAGTAAATCTCTTTGCTAAAAATAAAAACAAAAAAATAGAAAAAAAATATTTAAAAAAAACACCGAGTTATAGTGATTAAATTAGTCAACCTTAGCGTCCAACCTTTTTAAATGCTACATATTCCAAAATGGTACGGTACCTATTTAAAATTTTTAGGAAACCTTACAATACTTTAACAATTAATATAATAAAAAAATATGATTATTTTATTTAAAAATGAATTTTTTATTCATCACTGCTTCAGAGTTTTCTTCAGAAGAACTTAAACATATACTTAGTGATTCATTAAGGGGACATTCCAGTTTAAAATTTGAAAGACATCGATTTATATTCTTAAGTTTCAAGAATACTTTTCTAAAATGTTAGTGAAAATTTCGAAGTAAAACGAATGCTATACATATAATTCTGTGGCAACAAGGAATAACAGCTAAACTTAAAAATCGAATAAAAACTTGCTGAGTATTTTTCATTATAAATCCCCAAATGTTGAAAGTTTTTGAAATTTTTTTGTAATTAAGCAGTCTCCATAGTTTTTTAATAATTAAACTCCAATAATTATTTAAGAACTTTCAAAATTGTGGGTTTTATAATGAAAAATACGCAACAGGTTTTTATTCGACCTTTGAGTTTAGCTGTTATTCCTTGTTGCCACAGAATTATGCATTGGTGTACTAAAAATGAGACCTAATGTTCAACAAAAAGTTTTCGATAAAGAGAACAATTATTTGGCTTCAAAATCGTTACTCAGGGATTTTCAAGGTCGCTGTTTACTGCTCTGATATATGATTTTTAAAATTCAAAATGGCGGATCCAATATGGCGTAAGAATTTTAAAAATTGAGAAAAAGTCCTTAAAAAACTTTTTTGTGGTTCCACTTATAGAGAAATGTCTAGCAAACAAAATCCTGTTTAGTTTATGCTTTTGTCTGTATTAGAAAGAACAGAATTCATTCTATCACCAAAAAATAACTTTTTTGGAGATGCCCTCTACCGCCGCCATCTTGGATTAAAAGTGGTTAAATTTTTTTTCTCCAATAACATATTTATAACACATCTAAGCAATTTTGTAATTATATTTCACAGTTTCTTAAAAAAAATTCGCAAAAAGTCAACGTCAACAAAGGTAGATGCCGCATAAGATCTAAAATAGTATTTTCTCGTCCAGTTTTTCTAGTATGTGCCAACCGATTTCAAATAGCAATAATAACATGAATACTTGAACATACATGAACCGTTCTCTGGATGACGAGGTACCCTGGTACCTTTTTCGTTTTTAAACCAAATTTTTTATTGTTTATAAGCAAGCTAGAAAGCTGAAACTGAGAACTCATAACTTTTTATTAAATTCATATTGTTAAAATTTGTATTCCATTTGATTTCTTCTAGTGGATGTGAGGGAGAGCACAGAACGATTAAATAAATAAGAAAATTAAAAATTTTGCGAAAGAAAGAAACGAAATGCCAACCGACGTGTGTTAGTAATAAATCATGAAAAATTACGTTTAAGACGATTTTTTAAAATGGATTTTTTCCAAGAATCGGAAGAAATCGGAAAAGTTATTATTATTTCCAAATAACATAAGGTTCATTTTAACAAATTCTGAAAAAAAATTTTAGGAACTTTCAGGAAGTAATTTTTCCGGGTCTATAGAAAATGGCGAATTTAAGAATTTTTTCATATAAAAATATTTTGTCATGAAAAAATATTTTGTTCAAAATGTTATGTTCTAAAATTTAGGGAAAATTACTAATACAATTAGTTTATCTAACCATTTTAAAATGAGAATAAAATTACCTTACTTATTTTTAGTCAAAAATGTATTTTTGACAAATTTTCTTTTGAAGCACTAAAAAAAATTAATACCAGATTTGAATATTGCAGTATAAAAGCCAGCCACTTTGAGATGCTACGTCGAGAGAAAAAACTACTTTTAAGCAGCAATTGTTCTGGTTTCTTCTTAGTTAGACTTTTAACTTTAAAATGGTACCAATATTGCTAACTTTGGCGATACTCATTTTTACTATTTTTGTCAACCGACGGAGCACTTAGTCGGTAAGACCGCGGTAACCGGGGTTATTTTTTTGCGCAAGAAACCTCTATGAAAAAAACAAATATCAAAAGAGAACCAAACTACTCGTTGGTGTTTGTTTTGTTTAGGAGTGAGATTGAAAAAATCTTAACACACGTTTTACCTAATAATTTTTTTTGGGTGTAAAATTTAAAAATTTCTTTAATCTAGTTATCTTTGACAAATATGTCAGTTGTTATTTTTAATGACAAACATATTGATTTATTGTGAGTTTGATCGAAATGAGTGAAGAAAAAGAATTAAGTCTTAAAATTATTAAAAATTTTCAAAAAAATCCAAATTGGTCCTAAAATAATTTGCCAAAGAATTGAAGGTCTGCCGTCAAACTGTTTCTAATGTTATTAAACAGTTTTAGTAGAACTTCGGGAAGAAAACAAGGACCACATAATATTGGGAAACCCAAGAAAATAGAAATCATATTGAAAAGATCTCTAAACACATCTGGTAGAAAAGCTGCCCGGTTAGCCCAGTGCTCTGACATTTGGTGCGAAAAGTTAAAGCCAATGCAGGTTTGAAAACATATATAGTCCAAAAAGTTCCAGAGAAGAATGCTGCAAAAAATTTAGACGTAAAAGGAGACCTCGAAAATTAAAATCGAATTTCATATAAAAATATTTATGTTGTATAATGGACGACGAAATGTATGTACTGGCAGATTTTACGCAGCTTCCGGGTCAAAATTTTTATGTTGCTGATGCTCGAGGAAATGTCGAAAAACAATTCAGAATCCAAAAGCAGACAAAATTTCCTAAAAAATTCCTGGTATGGCAAGCTATATGCAGTTGCGGCAAAAAAGCAAGTCATTTGTTACAGTGGGCTTTATAAATACCGAAATATACATCAAATAATGTTTGAAAAAAAAGACTTCTTCCTTTCATAAGAGAGCACAATGTGTCCACATATTTTTGGCCCGATTTGGCATCATGTCACTATGGCAAGAAAGCTCTGGAGTGGTAATAACAAAAACACAAATATTTTTTGTTTTTAGTTTGGATTACCCAAATTAACGAACACAAGGCAGAAGTGAAACTTCTTGTGAACTAAACGAAACACAAGCAAATTAAATTTTTCAATTGCTAAATTTTTTACTTCATTGGCTTGTGTTTTTTAACTTCATTTGCTTGTGTTTCGTTTAGTTCACAAGAAGTTTCACTTCTGCCTTGTGTTCGTTAATACACAACCAATTTTTTTTTTTGGATTAATGCTAGAACAAAAATTGCAACTCTGTACCGGTAACTTCTATGACAATTGTCTACGAACTCTTTTTGTGTGCGACATCTTCATGTAATTCCTTGGACATTTGCGCCATCTGTATGTAAAATGTATAACTGTCATAAACTTTAAGAGGCGACGCTACACAATACGCTTTCTGCCATAGGCGTGTGTGTGTGTAATTAAAATGTTATATTGAATTAAAACAATTTATGAATCGTTTATTATATAGTTTGCTCGTGAATTCAGTTACGGAATATTGATATTTATATTTAAATTATGTCGCATTGCAAACGCGCGGACGTCACATCCGGTTGGTTTTACTCTAGGACAAGAGAAAAGAAGTTTCACTTCAATAGTGGAGCACCTCTGGATCTTCTGGAATAAGGATGTGTTCCACTAATAAATGTATAGATGCAGCAAGGCGTTTTATGTAATTGGTGACTTCTTTATTCTTAAAATTATCCGCCGAGACATCTTTTTAAACGTACATCGAGTAGTTTTCCTTCATATTTTCTTAACATTCAACTCGTTCTTGTTGTGATATTTCATTATTTATTCACCCTAACCATATCCTCACATCAGAATTACAATTGTTAATAATCAAGTTTGGAACAAAACCCAAGTACCTTCCATCGAAAATTACTCAATGAACTTTTTTTATTAATTTCAGTTTTATATTTTATAAAATTGTCAATAAACTCTAGAGCAAACTGCATTCTACTTACAATCTAATAAAATAAGATCTAGGACAAAAAAATATGAGCGTATCCGCCGAATCAGAAGAAGAGGAACTGAGTATCCCGGAGGAGGAGGAAGAGCGCATTAATATTGGCGTAAGTTTGTTATAAAGAACATTAGCACTTTGGAAATCATACTGCACCTTCTCGATGTTAGTTATATATTGGCGAACGAAATATGGCCGGTGAGCGACATGGGCGCGGTTGGGCTATTTTACCAAACGGCGATCAATATGATGGGCAGTATCGTCAAGGCAGACGACATGGTATCGGCTTATATGTTTTCAAGGCAGGTCCACGTTATTATGGCAAATATCGTTGTGGTACATGTTCTGCTTTTGACCTAGAATGATAGCATGCATAATATTTCCATTTTATTTTCAAGGGAATCGTTCCGGCCGTGGGATCTTCATCTACCCCGATGGTAGTATGTATGAAGGTAATTGGCGCAAAGGGGTTAGGCACGGCAAAGGGCGCTACAGTTATGGCAACGGCGACTCTTACAACGGTGACTGGTATCGAGGAATTAGACATGGTGTCGGCATTTATACAATGAATTCCGATGAATGTTCCGTCCCGATACGTTTTAAGGGCACTTGGCGTCATGGTATACGAGTTGGACCTTTTGAGGTTTATTTAGGCACCGAAGAAAAATGCGTAGTTATACATGGCTCTTGGGATAATGAGTATCCGCAAGGTCCTGCTGTGTTTAATTTTAATCAACGTTATATGCTGATGGGATTCTTTCAAACACCACGCAGCGATGAGGAATTGCTTGCCGCCAAAAAGAAACTTACCGAAGAAACAGAGTTTGGTGATGAAGATGCTGACCAAGAGGGCGAAGGTGTTGTTGATGTTCTGCCATCTGTGTGGTATGCTCAGGATGTATGCATTTATGATTATTCGCAACTGCCACAGGAGCCTGTCCCCTTACCATTATCTGATTCCGATGTATCGGTGTGCTCGCTGTCCACTGTGCCCACGGAGCTTACCATTGAGAAAAGCGTCCTGTATGTGGGAGAAGCCGAGGAAGAAGGAGAAGGTGAGTGTGTGCCATGCGAATGCGAGTGCAGCATGAGCGAAATCGAAACAGAGAGCGAAGCTCCATGCCAGCCCAATGCCGATCCATGTGCAATCGAGATAACAAAACAACCAAAATGCTGAAAATTCGGAGGATGCCAACTGGTTGTGGGTACAGCTTTTGGACTTTAGACCATTTCGAATTATGTTCAAACTGTAATGATTGAAATATCTTATTAGTTATAAATGTTTGGCTGAATAACTACTCTATGAAATAAATTAATTATTGTAATTATTGGGAAAAATAGTCTTGAAAATCGGATATGAAATGCATTATAGCATAAATAAAAAGTTGTTAGTAGGTCGGATGCCACGGGAAGCTGCATCATTATATTTCAATTTCATCTTTTTCTTTTCGAATCAAAATTTAAATCACATTTCATAATTGAAACTTTCTTTTACAATCTACCCATCAATTCTGTCGCAAATTTCGATTTTGAGCTGTCTGAACACTTTTTTTTCTGACTTTTCAACAATTGCACCATCCTTTTTGAAGTGGGTCCTAATGCAGAAAAAATGATTAGAGAAGGGGAGCGAGACCAAATATGCATGCATGGGGCATTATTGTTGAACTGTCCCAAATTTGTTCTTTATATCTTTGAATCGCTTTCATATATTCTGAACTTATAGTAAATTTTTAACCACACCTTTTTTCTAATTGTAAAGTGTTAAATTTTCAACCCTGACGCATGTATTACTAGATTCAAAATCTCATAACTTTTTTTACTATTTACCCAAATCAAACGTTCAAACTTGATTTCGAAAGGGTTTTTCATACCCTTTCATAATATTTTTAATTTATTTAGAGAAATTGTGAAATCAAACTTTATTTAACTTTTTAAGGTCTTCCAGCACTTTTTATTTTATTTTTTTTTTTTATTAAAAAAAAAGCTTGTGTTTTTGCTACAAAAACCCAAAGCGGCAATACAAGACTTTATTGGACTTAAGACACACGACTCGCGTCGCAACAACTTTGTTTTTACGAGTTTGGTCAAGACCTTGGAGTACAAATTGCCTCAGAGGGAAAAATCCAAGCGGATTGGGTCTGGTGAATTCGAGAGCCATTGTTGTGCCAAAGAAAGTTCCAAACGTTGTTTTTAACCAATCTTGGTTCACGCGAGCTTTGTGCGACAGTGCCGAGTACTGTTGAAACGTGTACGGTATCTTGCCAAAATGCTTGCGTGCCCACGACTTTAATGCATCATCTAAAACCGATTCGCGGTACACAGTCGCATTCACTTTGATACCAGGCTCCAAAAACACGAGCGGGGACGTGGGCCGGTGCTTATGCTATGGTGACCATTCTTAGTTCGAAATTTTCCAACGCTCTCTCTTGTAACCAGACTCGCTCATTTTGCTTATTTACGTACTACTCCATTCTCATCTGAGAAGATGATATTTTGACAACTCGCCACTCGCATACAAGCGCTTCAACTCCTTTGCTTTTTTGTAGCCGTTGTTGTTACTGCTCCGCTGCTCCGATTCCTAATTTCTGTAATAGAAGTAATTGTGTTAGTTAATATCATGCTTGAAAACTTGTAGAAGATGAGATGAACTTGACACTGAAGAACCCGACCTCTCAGTCATGGCCGTATTTAGAGGAGAGTTTGGGAGTTTTGACCTCCGAGATGTTTGAGTTTCATTACCTACGAAATTTTTTCTGCAAAACTTAGACGCAAATACTTTTGCAAACTTGTAAACAATGAAATGAGTTGCCAACGGTTGCACTGAGAGCTCGACTGCTGAGGCAAATTGAATTTGGTATATTACATTTTTTTTAATTCGATTGAGCTCAAATTTCGCAAAGCTAATTTTTTTATATAATGGAACTAAACTGAGAGGTAGCATAAAAAATATCGAACTTAAAAAATAAGAGCCACCCTACAGTACATACATAAAACTATGGAATTTTTAAATAAAAAATAATATAATCGAAATAAGGACTTCAAACCTAAGCAATGAACAATAGAACAAACTGTTCTACAACAACCCATCACTAGTACACTCCGCGCTACATAAAAACTTTACAAAAACTCATTGATTTAATTTGAAATAAGTTTTTATTTATTAAGTTTGGTTTATTACAAACTTAAAAAATATTTTTTTCGTTTAAATTGTGTACAAAAAATAAAGTTATATATCAAAAATCGGAAAACCCTAAATTAAATATTTTTTCACAATAGAAATCTTTCCAATAATAGCTCCGTTCCCGTACTACAACGCGGGTGAACGCGTTCGCCCAAAACAGCCCAGAAAGCGTTCCCATACTCAAAAAACTTGCAAATGAGAGCAGAGATGAGAGAGTAATTGTCTTCTTCTTTTTGGACGAAATAGCCCGCACTTTTTCTTCGGGTAAAAATGTTAAAAGTGTCAAACAATCAGCTGTTTTGCTTTTGTGAAAATATATTGAAAATTTAAAATTAATAAATAAATAAAGAATTTTTGGAAAAATAAGTGATATTTAAAATGGAAAATGTTTAAAAGACATTTGAAAATTAATTAATAGTATATTAGATAATTTTTAACTGCATTCTCCACAAGTTAATAACGCAATTGTCTGTTCAACTTCAGACGCTGTAGAAGCTTCTGCCATTTCTGAATAATGCAAATTGTGATTGTGAACCCGAAGATTCTACAAAAGTAGATAGGAGAAAAATTTATGTTTAATTTTTTCAATATTTATTTATTTTCTTGTAAGATTTAACAATTTTTATTTTATTAAATATCACAGAAACTTTGTTTTTTTTTTTAATTTAACTGTCGTTAAAATTTGACATTTTGTTTCGTACAAGAAAAGTGGTTTTGTGCGTTCCCGTACTTTTGTGCATTTTTGTGTATCAGAGAGAGCATTTTTCGTTTACTCTCAGTTTACCAGACTTTACCCAAAAAGTACGGGAACGAAACTAATATGTATTAAAAAACACAATAATCCAAAAAAATTTAATTTTCTTTTTAAGTCATAGTGTTGATTAAATATCCGTATAGTTTAAAAATTTCGGAAAAAAAATGTTATCAATATTTAGTCGATCCACCTTTCGCCTTTATGACGTCATTCATCTTATTTGGCATGGAAACATAAAGATTTTTCAGATATTCATTTGTTATCTGGTCGAACCAAACTTCTTCAACAATGCTTTTGAGTCCTTGCACCGTTTTTGGTCTTTTTTCCGAGATCTTTCTTCCCATTATAGCCCAAACTTTTTCGATTGGATTCCGATTAGGGCTATTTCCTGGCCAATTTAGGGATTCCACGCCATTCATCCTTGAAAGTTGTAATCTAAAAAGCCAATTTTAAAGATAATGCAATAAACAATATGGGATTGAGGAAAAAAGTCGAATTTACTTACAGATTTTGCTCTATGGCAGGAAGCCGAATCATCTTAAAAAACTGGATTGGCTATTTTGTCAGTTTATTGTTCTAATGTTGGTACAACACCTTCCAGTATAATATTTTTGTATTTTACTGCGTTTTCAGTTCCCTCCAGAATAATTGAAGAGCCAACTCCATACCACACTAAAATGTAAGGGGAATGTTTCACAGTGTGAGCAATGCATTCTGCGTTAAATCGTTCACCTTTTCTACGGCGCACTGTAGCATGCCCATCTGGTCCAAAGAGATTGAATTCGGATTCATCTGAAAATACAACTCTTGACCAATCCTCAACGGTCCAGTTTCGTCTCACACAAGCCCACTTAAAACGTGTTTGCTTCATTTTTTGGGTAAGAAGCGGTTTCTTAGCAGGTGTTCTTGCCATCAAACCCATTTCGTCAAGAAGCGGTTTTGGATGGTTCTTACGCTTACATTCCCACACATATCTTTTTTGAGGTCACATCTAAGCTCTGCTGCTGTTTTGAAGCGATCTCTCAAGCTTAATCTCATTAATCTCCGATCATCCCGAGAAGTCGTACACCTTCTCAGTCCTGTTCCAGTTTTCCTCTCCAAACTGTTGTACAGGCGATATTTTGCCAAAAATTTTCATACTGAACTTTCGTTAAACCTAATTTGTCGAGCTATTTCACGAACGGACACATTCCGTTCAGATAATGCGATAATAGTTGCTTTATTTTTGAGACATTTTGTCAAGAAAACGCACTTTGTGGAAAAAATAACTAGTTCACTCACCGATATTTTATGTAAAACTGAACTTAAATGCCCTCTCACATGAAAAACAAAAAAAAACTGCTAATAAAATGCAAATTGGGGAACCCCCGTACAAGAAAATGTAACAATTTTCGAAAATATGAACAGCTTGAAATCATTAACTTTAATTTCCATTTACTGTTTTCGACTGTTCCAACTTCCAAATTTAAAGTGTATGCCCGTAGAGATAACTGGATAAAGTCAAGGGAAATAACTTATTCTAAATCTTTACGTGATCTAGCTTTTAAAGCATATCTAAAACAACGCAATACATACAATTGGAAGGTCTTCTGCAAGCTACGCAATAGTACTAAAACTTTGATACGAAAAACCAAAAGACGTGCTCATAGTCAACTTTTTGATGGTCTTACCAGCAGACAAATGTGGAATACTCTGCGTAGCAATGGTTGTGCAAATACGAACATTCCTGTTGAAAACGTAAACGTTAACGAGTTAAATAGTAGTTTTATTTTAAATCAAAATAGCGCGATTTTGGATACGGTAGACTTTGCGTCAATGTTTCATACTGATGACAATAACTTTAGTTTCCGTAATGCTTCAATAGATGAATTAGGTTCAGCTATAATGAAAATCAAATCAAATGCTATTGGGTATGATAATATTCCGCTCAAATTTTTAAAAATAATTTTGCCGTATGTACACAATCATCTTTTGCATTTTGTTAATTGTATATTAACAACGTCTATATTTCCTTCTAAATGGAAAATTGCGCGTGTTGTGCCTATACGAAAATCAGGCAGTTCGAATGCTGCTGGAAACTTACGGCCTATCAGTGTACTTCCAGTTCTATCAAAGGTTGTAGAGAACCTGATAAAAGATCAAATTACATCTCACACCAACCAACAATGTTTGCTACATTCCGCTCAATCTGGTTTTCGCATAGGATACAGTACAACCTCGCTTTTGTTAGGACTTACAGATTGTATAAGAAGGACCCTAAGTCATGATAAATTATGTTTACTTTTGTCTCTAGACTTATCGAAAGCTTTTGACTCTATTAATCATATTTGCCTAATTAACAAATTGCATAACAAATTTCATTTTTCCTCTACAGCCTGTAAACTAATTTATTCTTACTTGAATGATCGAAAGCAGTTTGTTTCTTGTAGCAACTACACTTCTGATTTGCTAAGAGTTCCTAACGGTGTACCGCAAGGTTCAGTTCTTGGTCCTATCTTATTTATGTTATACTTGAATGATTTCACTGAATGTTTAGATGCCAATGCATGTTCCCCTTTCATATATGCAGACGATATACAACTTTTATTTACTGGAGATACTCAATTTTTAGACGTCTTTGAAGCTGTAATTAACTTCAATTTGTCTAATGTATCAGCTTGGATGTCCTCAAACTATCTAACTATAAATTCTAATAAAACTCAAATGTCGCTCCATTGTCTCTTGAAATAGAAGGCTCTCGAATTAGTTTTGTTGAAGAGATCAAATGCTTAGGTATTGAATTAGATTGCCATCTATCATTCGATTCCCATATTAATTGCTTAAGCTCTAAAATAAACTACACTTTGAGAAGACTATACAGTCAAAATCTGTATTTACCACATCATGTTAAGCATCAAGTAGTGCATGCTCTGTTTATGTCTAATTTGATGTACTGCTTCGAATTATATACAGGTTCTACTGGGTATAATATTAAAAAAGTACAACTTTTATTAAATCGAATAGTTCGATTTTTATATAATGTCCATGTACGTGAACATATTTCACAATATGTAATTAGATTCCTTAATTGCTCATTTCATTCTTTCATTAAATATAGATTGCTTTTATATTTTTATAAAATTATTAAAAATCAAGTTCCTGAATATTTAGTAACAAATTTCATATTCTCGCGATCTACTAGAAATGTCCAAATTATATTCCCAAGAATCTCCACCTCTTCATTTGAACGATCGTTTCTGGTAAGAACAGCTAGGACCTGGAATCAATTACCAAGGGAATTGCGTTCTTTTTCGGATTCCTATATGGTCTTCAAGCGTAAGCTCAATGAACATTTTAATGGCATCTCTTGATCAACATTTTTTGTATTTACATATGTTCATATTTGCTGTCGTTATAGGCCTCATTTTACTTTTCTTAATCATTTGACATAGATTATCTGCTTTAAATATTTTTGATGATGGGCAATATTGAATAGTTTTGGAATGGGTTTTTAACTAATTAAAGTAACTCAGTTAATTTCGTTTAATTTAAATTTTCATATTTTAATTTAAGTTTCGCACATACTTGCTATGTAATATATTTTTTGGCCTATTGGGCTTTTGTATTACAAATGAATGAATAAATAAATAAATAAATACCCCGTGCGGCTTTTTATGTTGCGCGGAGTGTATATAGTCCTTCCTCCGATCCACACAAACTGTTCTATAACAACCCATCACTAGTATATAGTCCTTCCTCCGAGTTACACATCATATGTAACAAAAAGGTTCCAAACGAAATTAAAACACACTTGATTTAAATTAAATTATATTCGTATGTATTTTAAAGAGTGTTTCATTATTAACATAATACATGACTTATTCTTAGCAAATTGTTTTTTATATTTCTTTAATTAATATAAAGTACTTTCATTGATGTGTAACATTTTTGTTTTGCATTTGCACTATTTACAAATTAACTGTCTTAAATTACTAACTTACAAATTTCCATTAGTGGTGGAAACTTTTTAATGATTTCAAATTTATAGTTATATTTATTCCAATAATTGTATAAGTTATATATATATATATATTTATATATATGTATGTCGGTGTATATGTATGTATGCATTGTGATATTAATATAGTATATATATGTATGTATGTTAGGTATTTGTTATTTTAGGCTAGTTTGGTGGCTTTATTCATTTGTCATCTGTTGAAGAGAAAGTAAATAAACGCTATTTAACAATAAAGCAGCAGCAAGCCTACCTAATTTTATGATTTTTTTCTTTCTTTTCCTTTTTGCAGCTAAACGTTAATATTAATTGTAAAATTTCTGTATTTTTAGTTATATTAAACAGAAATTATTCCCTGATCTTACTATTTTTCTGTTCATATAAGGTATTAGTTTAATTGAAGAGTTTTGATTAATTTCTTTTTAATTACACATGTCAAGAATTCAAAGGAAGCAGTAAGCGACTAAAACTGTGATAGCATAATAATAAAGATAAGTTTTCATATGAATGTATAAATTCACATATAAAAAAAAAGAAATTATTTTATTGAAACAAGTTTGCATTGCAAATTATATCAATGGTATGTACGGAAGGGTATAAATCATTAGACTCAATAACAATAGTATTCACTAAATTCTTCCTATAATAACCTATGATTTTTAATATTATTGTAATACAATGCTTCAGTTTTAAAATATGACAACTTTTCTATTTATTATTCCATGGTGGCAATTAATATTGCACATCGAAAGGTGAAAAATGTGATTCGCGTAACGACGTCACACTTTGATTTCTTGATAACAAACTTTATATTTATGTGTAGAGCTTATTCATTACCACCACTGCGAATAGTGGTTCTATAATGAGTCAATAATAACTGTTTCTTTTGTTACGAGTATCCGCTTAAAAAAATGTTTGTATACGAAAATAATTCTATATATGCGTAGATCGCTATCCTTGTGAAGAAATTAAACCGGGATACAAAAAAATGCAGCCGTGTCATAGGCCCATAGTCATAGTCGGAAATAAAGTGCACTTTAACTAAACTACACTTTAACGCCACTCATTTCTTACGGTAATAAAGTATAGTTTAGTTAAAGTGCACTTTATTTTTGACTATGACTATACGCCATAGTTTTTAATTTTAAGAATCACTAGTGTATTTTCTTGTACTAAATGATACTTTTTAACTTATTATGGATGTGGAGATAGGAAAATAAGAAAGAAAAATTACAGTAGCAAAGACAAACAAATGAATTTGTATAGCCATCAGAGATGCTCGTTTCTTTTGTCACTGCTATAATTATGCTACATGCGCAGCAAAAGAAACACAGTTAATATTAGGTTTCATTTCAACCGTTTCGAGTTGTAGAGGATTGAAACTCTTTTACAATTGAGTGCTCAAACCAACGTCTAATTTGCATTTATTCTTCAAAAATTTGACCGCGTTATTTAAGCATTTTTGAACCAGAATTTACTTTTTTATTTGGTGTATGCAAAACTCCTTATATGCTGACTTCTACCAAGCCTACAACCAGGAAAGATTTCCAATTTTGTAACACTATGCCATTTTATGAGCAGAGAAAATTCAATTGATTTGAATTAAAAATTTTTTCTATTTCAGTTGTAACCGATTTTGTGTGCCCTTGCATCTATATAATCCTGAACTGAAGGTCGCTGTCAGGAGAAAAGTAGAGCATAGCTAAATTTCTTTATTTCTAAGTACAGAGATATAGAGAAAAAAGCTTAAGTTTTCACGGTAGGTTTTCGAGAAAATTGGAGACAAATACAAAACTGCAGCCAGTTTTTTGTTGTGGCACATAAGATTCGAGATAAGCAAACCAATCTTGAATTGAGTTGAATTTTTATTACACTAGTTTTTTTTTTTACCAGACAGCTTCTGCGGTAAGCAAGTATGTTTTGAAACCATGACATGTGTAATTGTTATTTCTACACTTATAAACTAATCGTGAAAAAGGCTACTAGTCTTGAAGGGGAATATATTTATGTTTATTCGTGTAAGTATGTATGTATGCCTTATAAAAAGAGTATAACTTCTTAGTGCTTAAATTAGTTAAAACTAAAATAGTTGTAATAAGAATGAAATTAAGTTTCATTCCTTGTAATATTTCTAACTATTTTCTGTTTACATAACTAATTATGATTACAAAAAAAGTTGTTGACAGGAAAGGGGAAATTAATTAAGTAAAATATGAAAGTGTTTTTTTGTTTTTTTTTTTGTTTTGTGTGTAGTAATTTAAAATATAAAACGAGAAAATATTTAATACGCTAAAAATATGCATGTATGTAATTTAAAAGATGTTTCTAAGTTATATAAAAAATAAAAAAAGAGAAATACACTTAATTCATAAACTAATCATACGTTAAATTATATGAATTTCAATGCATTTTCATAATCAAGTAAATATTTCATGATCATGTTCAAAACGAATAATAGACGAGTTGCTTTCGAAATTCTGCTTAAAAAGCTCTATGCAGAATGACTGTGTACTGTAGTAACTATGGGCTATTATAGTAATATACTGAGAGTCAGTAGAAATGAACTAAACAAGATTGGTGGTCACACTTGAAGTGAAGCTGCGGTTCGCTGTGACTACCACACTCATAGCCGCATTTTAAAATATTATATATTGATGATGATATGACCAAGGAGATGACGATGCTGAAATTTATGTTGTTGTTTCTGTTTCCAAAGACACTATAAGAACGTTTTATTGGTCTTGTGCAGTCTTGATTTACCGGGATTAACTTTACATTTAAGTTGTTGTATTAAATCGTAAATTTTCAATGCAGGCCCAACTTTCATCCCTAGCAACGTAATGATTTCATCCTTTGATAATAACATTAATCTTTTACCATCGATCTTGTTACGTGAGAATGTATCACAATGTGCAGTACAATCGTTGACACGCAAAAATTGTGATACATCGTATACATTCCATGTTTCAGGCATGAGATCAGCTTGTACTTCATTGCTATTGTGAGTTGTATGGGCGTTGGAGTCGTTCGCCGATTCGTTTAGCCGAGGAATGTATTTACTATTACTGACCGAAGAATTCTGTAAAAAAGAAATACAAAAATATAATAATAAAATTTTAATTGCATAAGAAAATTGCCAAAGAATAAATTAAACAAAAAAAAAAAATCATTTAAAAGACAAACGTTTGATACAGGAAATATTGGGGCCGAATCGTTTGATCCTTGAACTTACTACTCGTTCGTCACACAATCCAAACAAAAGTACATACAAAATACCTGGACGAGAAGGAACATTTTTAAGGAGTGAGATTGAAAAAATCTTAACACACGTTTTACCTAATAATTTTTTTTGGGTGTAAAATTTAAAAATCTTTATCTTTGAAAAATATGTCAGTTGTTATTTTTAATGACAAACATGTTGATTTATTGCGAGTTTGATTGAAATGAGTGAAGAAAAAGAAATACGTTGGTCCAAATTGGTTCTATAAAAAATTGGCCAAAGAATTGAAAGCCTGCCGTCAAACTGTTTCCAATGTTATTAAACAGTTTCAGGAGAATTTGATCATCGATTTGAAACCTGGTTCGGGAAGAAAATAAGGACCACATGATATTGGGAAACCCAAGAAAATAGAAAGCATATTGAAAAGATCTCTAAACACATCTGGTAGAAAAGCTGCCCGGTTAGCCCAGTGCTCTATTTGGTCGAAAAGTTAAAGCCAAAAGTGAAAGTCCAAAAAGTTTCAGACAGGAATGCTGCAAAAAATTTAGACGCCAAAAGTAGGGCTCGGAAATTAAAATCGAATTTCATACAAAAATATTCATGTTGTATAATGGACGACGAAACGTATGTACTGGCAGATTTACGCAGCTTCCGGGTCAAAATTTTTATGTTGCTGATGCTCGAGGAAACGTCGAAGAACTATTTAGAATCCAAAAGCAGACAAAATTTCCTAAAAAATTCCTGGTATAGCAAGCTATATGCAGTTGCGGCAAAAGAAGCAAGTTATTTGTTACAGTGGGCTCTATAAATACCGAAATATACATCAAAAAATGTTTGAAAACAAGACTTTTTCCTTTCATAAGAGAGCACAATGTGTCCACATATTTTTGGCCCGATTTGGCATCATGTCACTACCGCAAGAAAGCTCTGGAGTGGTACCAAAGTAATAACATAGTTTTTGTACCAAGAGAGGCCAATCCTCCAAATTGTCCGGAGCTAAGACCAGTGGAAAGATATTGGGCTCTTGTGAAAAGAAACTTAAAGAACACAAAAAAGGTGTTCCAAAATATCGAAGATTTTAAAAGGAGATGGGCAAACTGTTCCAAAAAGGTGTCTGAAACAACTATCAAATCTCTAATGGAAGGCTTACCAAAAAAGGTGCACGAGTTCATAAATAGTGGTTAGAACTATAAAAGTTATATTTTTCTGTAATTTGTAAAATATTATCAATTAAATAAAAAAAAAATTAAAACTGAAAGATCAACCGTTTAAAAATTATTGAATATATATTTATATATGTTAAGATTTTAACGATCTCACTCCTTAGTAATATACGTTGTAACGTTGGAAATAACTCTGCCTTAAGTTGAAATCGAACCCACGTATAGGCTAAAGACTAAAGACCTATCAGCTTAGCATGCATTATCCTCAAAACAATGGAGCGTCTCGTATTTGAGAAATCCCTTAAATCTCAATTACCTGGCACAATTATAACAGGTTATAAAAGCATGACAACAAGCAATTGTTGTTATAAAGACCTAGAAATGCAAAAAATACAAAAACAAATGCATGGGAAGGGGAACATGAGTCTCTTCACAGAAAAAAATAATTTTAATAACTGTTGTCTACAATCCCTGGTTCAGAGACACAAATACTACATAATAATACTTAACTCAGTATTTTTAAACAAGCTAAATAATTTAAAAATTATTACATATGGGTCGTTCCATGTCAGATTTACAACTAAATTAATCGACACGTATTTTTTTATTTCAATGTGATGTTTTTTATTTTCAAGTTATGATATTTTAAAGTCTTGGAGTTGTAAAAATGGAACGTTTTTCAATCCCTAATTACTCAAAAACTAACCGTTGTAGGAAAAAATTTCCAACTAAGAAAAGTTCGTATATCGCACAAACTTATCGAAAAAATATGAACATAAAATTGTTTTTGTTATTCAACATATGAATTCTGGAAATTTTATAAACAAATTGAATTTTTCCAAATTTGGACATTCGGACGTATTGCGCATTTAAGGGTTGAAAGATTTCCCTCACTAAAGCAATTATTTTTGAAGAAAATGATCTTTGCCACACTTACCCCAATATAACTAGTCGCTTTACGTCCTACAGTAGGTGGTGCTGGTGAAATAGATTTCTTTACCGTAGCGTTATTTGTGCGTGCTTGTTGTTGCACACTGATGACATTCGTCGTGGCAGTTGTAGCTGCCTGTTGCATTTGGATAGATTTTTCAACTACGATACTACTACTATGTGTTCCATCAGTGGTGACAGACAAAGGCGTTGATTGGCTTGAACGATGACTATTACTATCCTCTTCATATTCAATATCTTCGCCTTCATCGTTATCATTATTATCTTCATAAAATGCGGCGTTATGGTGTTCCGGCTTCAATTCTAGTTTTATGCTTAATTTGGGAAGATGTGGATTGGTTTTTAATGCGATCGTGCGTGGTTTGGCTGAAATAATTGTAATAATTAGTAAACGAAAATTGATCAGGTATAAAATATACATATAATTCAATTATTTACCTGAGCTTGCATTTTCATTTGCTTTTACTGCTGCCATATTTGTAACTTTCTTTTTACGTTTCTTTGGACTTCTCGTTTTTGTTATTGCTTTTGCGGCTGGATGAATTTGTGCTGGTGCTGGTGGCCCTTCAAGTTTATGATTAACAAGTAAGCACCATCCAACGGGATAGACGTCAGGTGATTCACAATCGAGCCATTGGTCGTATTCATCGGTCCAACCATCAAAATGAATTTTCAATAAGCGCCCAACAACTCGCGCAACAGTTGCTACACAAACCAAACGGGGATCCATGAGATCAGCACATTCGAGACTCATTCCAACCTATGTAGTTGAACCTAAGTATTTATTGCATTTATATTTGTGTATCTTTCGCTCACCTTAAACCCGTGATTAGGCACCACGCGATGGAATAAATGCTGATTAGCAGCAATGCTACCAGTCTCCTGTATATATGTCTCCCAACTGAACGTGTTCATGTCATATCCATTTGGAGGTGTTAGTGTTATACTATTTGAGTCGCAAAATCCTACTGGGAATATGCTAGGTGATTTTTCATGATAGCAAAACCTAAAATGAAAAGTAAAATATTTCATGAGCAATATTAAAACATTGCACTTCGATTGCCTCTAAAGCTTACCAATCTGACCCTGTAGCATCCGGTTGATATGAATCAATCCGTATCATAATGTAACCAAATTTCAAAACCGCCATAACAGTGGCAGCACAAATTGAAGAAAGATTTAGTGGATCAACTGCTTCCAGTTTCATGCCTTCAGCAAAACCATTGCTTTTGCCATCAATGTAGTATTCTTCGAAGGTGAAATTCATTTTGAAAAGCTCAATAGTTGCATCATCCTCGTGTACTTCAATCATAGCTTCACGTCCAGCTAAAATCGAACAATAAAATTAGTTGGGTCAGAGTTTATTTGTTGTAGTAAAGTAAAAATAAATATTTAATATTTATATTCAAGCATACCCAACATCCGCTCCAAATAGTCCTGCGGTGCCGCTAGGTTATGGCCCACTGTAGTTGCCCAACCGACTGGATGTATAATTGGCGAATCTTCATGGCACCAGAAACCATCATCAGAATCGAAATAGCGCAAGAACAGACGTTTCCCAACAATTTTGGTTACCGTCGCTAAGCGCACTTGCGATATGCGATCCTTATCGACACATTCGAGATTTAGACCAAGACGAAAACGAGATTGCATACTATCGTTTATTTTATTATAGAAACTCGACGGCAATGTGCGAGCACCAGATAAACGTTCCACGAGAAAATCTTTCCAATCCTTGTATTTATTCTCGATGGTACGTGGGGGTATTAGCGGTTTGCCGCGAGTGGCACACCATCCGACTGAATGTACTTCAGCATTGCAGAGATTCACCCAGAAATCATGGGTTGTTTCATCGAAACCTGTGGAAATAGAAACAAAACTAATTTAGTCTCGATCGTGCAAAAACAAAATGCAATGAAACTATTTATAAGTTATCTGCATACCTTCATAGCGCATGAGTGCTTTATAGCCACTTATATTTAAAATCGTTGCCACCCAAAAAGAATGCGGTGTCTGTCCCGGTTGTATAACTTCCAAGTTATCGCAATCGGTATTCTCCACTTCCACTTTCATATCAATGCCAATGTTATCCCACACTTCGTAGCCCGGTGCATGGGGGAAGCAAGTAACGGGAGCTGCATAAAAATCCGGTTTGGATAAACGAGACGTCCAATCGTACGAATGCATTGGATCGTATAAACGACGTCGTATACTGATGATTTTCTCCATTTGTGGACAAGACGCTGGAAGACGTTCAAATTTAGGTATTTGCGGTAGTTCATCCTGAGGCAAAACATCACGGTACATTCTTAAGGCCTTCGGTGTTTGTAACTGTGACGTGGGAGTGGTGATCGTCGTATGGTCATTAATATCAATGCCACCACTGCCACCACCAATGCTGCTACCACCAAAAGTGGCTGCAGCACTTGTACCGGAAGCATCGTCATTATTTATTAGTGCTGCTGTCTCACTGTCTGTCAAAGTCATTTCAGAATTTTCATTTTGCTGAGTCATCATGGGCTCACCAAAACCATTGATTTGTGTAATTTTTGATTGATCCGTAATACGAAATCGATAATTCGTATTTTTTATATGTGCAACACGCAGTGCAAGTTCAATATCAGATTGCCGTGTCTGCGAATCGTTCGCAACCATTCCGTCAATTTGATCAGAAGACTGTTGTTGCTGTTGTTGAGTTTGTAATTGTTGTTGCTGCTGCTGCTGCTGTTGTTGATTTCCACCAGTCATTTTATTATTAAGGACTAAAGAGTAAAGTTCACCACGAGCACATGACATACTGCAAAATCGACGGGTTTTGGTATAAAAGGTGTGCTTTACGCCAATAGCTCCACAGCGCTCACAAACAGCTAAGATAGCAAAAGTGGGAGAAAAAACCATGCAAGGGAAAGAAAAACATTTAAAATTTGCAAGGAACTAATTCCATAAATCGAAGAAAGGAGAATTCATTAGGAAATTCTAAAATATATAAATTAATTTTCATGTTAAACATTACGTGGCAAAATGCTTAGTAACTTTGCTAACTCTAGACATCATTTTATCTAATATTAACAAAAAGTACTCGGAGGCATTAATGGAAATCTAAAAAATCTGTATATATGTTAAATTCAATATGTCTACCATTTCTTTCAATTTTTGCAAATAAAAAAAACATAAATAAAAATAAATATTAAAACTATCGAAAAGAAGTAAACAGAAATTAACAAAACCAAAACATACCCATTCCATCTTTTTGTATCGGTATAACTGATGGATCAATATTCCCCTTATACGCTATTGGTGTTTTCAACACAAGACCTGGCCTATTGACTGGTTCAATTTTGCGCGTTTTTCGTTGGGAACGATGTCCACCGGTGGTGGAGGTTGATGCTGCGGCGTGCGTTGTTCTGACAATTTCAACATCGCTACCGCCACTTCCAAGAAGTTTGTGAGTAATATCACCACCTCCAATACCAATGCCACCACTGATAGGCACTAGTATACCATTTTTGTCCATACCCTCTGTCATATTGATATCTTTGTCAGATGTCATAAAATCAGTGCCGTCATACGAATTTGAATCGGTCATCATGACAAAATCATCTATATTTATAATTTCCTGCTTGGGGGTAAGGTCATCATCATAACCATTGTCCATGTGATCGTACATATTTTGTGGATCATCGTTAGTTATGAATTGCGTGGTTGCTGATGCTGCCGCCATCGGTTTATCATCATCACAACCTGTAGCACCAGCGCCCGTGATTAACACACCAGGCCCACAAACACTACTACCGCCACCACCACCACCACCATCATCATCGTCAATTATTTCTGTATAATTTTGAAAAACTGCAGCGGCAGACTGTTGCAACAGTTGTTGGTGTAATCCACCCATTTGAGCCAGTCCATAGATATCATTTGAATTGGTTGCTATCAAAGCTGTTGGCTGTATACCTAAAGCAGCGGCTGCTGCTGCTGCCGCCTGACCACTAAAATCCCCCCCAACAATGCTCATCATTGGATTTAAATCCTTTTGAGATCATTTCGCAAATAAAAGCGCGTTTCGCATTATCATATTATAATTTTTAAGCATTTTAAGAAAATATAAAGAAAAATAGTAGGCGCGAGTATTTTTTTGTTTTGTTTTTTTTTTGCAATTAAATTGTTTTTGTTTGTTTATTTTTTGGGGAGGAGTAAATGATCAACACAGCAAGGAGAAAAAACCATATGAAAAGAAAAAAAAGAAAGAATATTTTTAGAAATAAATGAGTGAAATTATAGCAAATAAGAAAAACTGAATTCAATTTCATAATTTCGGTTACAAAATGAAAAGCATTTGTGTGTATGTTGCTAATGAATGCATCTTTTTAGCGCATCGGCCCATCACTTTAATGTACAAAGACTTGAATTCACACTTGAATTCATTTTTTAAACTTACCATTGTTGATTGATGTGTTGACATATCGTCCATAACTGATAATCCCACCGGATGTCCAAAATATGAGCCAGCAGCATCCTCTAGAGAAATACGTTCCGGATTGTAGTGGCTCATCCACATCATTCTCAAGGATTCTGAGGGATTCATTTTATAACTGGATTTGTATTTTACTTCTCATTTATTGTACTGCTGTTGTAGTTTTATTCAAACGGCAGAACTTAATTGATATAAGCTAAAAGCAAAAGTATATTAAGTTTTTAGAATGTCAATTCAAAGGAGAGAACCATAAGCCGTACTTCGATAAAGTGTGGAATTCTAAAGGAGAGCTAAGCGTCTACTTTACTAACTTTAGATATAATGGCGCATAATTATAGTCAAAAATAAAGTGAAGTTTAGTTAAAGTTGGGGAATGAAATCGAGACAAACACAAAATGGACTTAAAAAATATATACCACACGATATTATTCTAACATGTTTTTAAAAAATATTAATATTTACTTAAAATATGCAAAAAGATTTAATTCCATTGAGGTTAATTTTTCTGACTTTTTGGCACTTCCTTCGTCGACTTTTGCATTTCAGTTGTATCTATGGTTTTTAGTTTCTTTTTAATTTTTTAATTAAACAATATAAATTTTTTGGTAAATATTCATTGGTTTAGACCAGCGATGGCCACACGAATGTCACTACAATATTTGTATGTAGTAGTGCTTTCACTTAGAGAAATATTTGGGGCGTAATACAAATTTAATTTTGTGAGTATGCAATTGAAACATGTTCGCTTGAAATGGTTAAAAATGATACAAAAATAAAAATAATAGAGAAAAAAACACTGCAAAAGATGAGTTTTCATTTTCAACTGAAAATTTTTTTAAATTGTAGCATTAAATTTTATCTCACCTCATTCCTAATAAATTCATACTCAATTTGGTTTGCCTACAATGCCTTTCTAGACAAGACGGACTATTGCCCAATTGATGATGTTTTTGAATAAACTCTCCAATCACCGGTTGGCTTCAATGGCAAAGTATGACTCGCCAGCGAAGAATTGGATGTGAAGAAAAATTTGGACAGGTTACCTAGTCTGGATTTTATTTATTTTTCTGTAGTTTTTGGAACAGTTTTCATACTTTTCATTTGTATTTGCGGAAGCTTCGTACTTTTTTCTAAACTGTCGACCCGCTGTTTCTGCTTTCAGAAGATCGCAAACTTTGCGTTTATTAAACATGCATTTTTTTCCAGAACCATTTTTACTTTTTATCATTTTTATATTCTCTGGCACTTTAATTGTACTATATATAAAAATATTTTTAAAACACATTTCATGAAAATGGCAAAAAACTTAATTTTTCTTCTTGTTTGGATTTTCGGTGTAATATTTACAAAGCATATTCCGACTTGTGACTTGTTTAGAGGCATTTTCGAAACTATTTATTTCAAGACAAACTTACAAGTATTTTGTAAATAACGATAAATTTGTCAATTCAAAGTTTTTGAAAACAGTTGCACGTTGTTTTGCACCGCTTATTATTAATTTGTCTCGATTTCATTCCCCAAACGTTATAGTTTAGTAGTATAGTTTATTTTTGACTGTGATTATGCGCCAATAACTTAAGGTTTTTTTTTAAAGAGATTAAAGCAAAAATATTTTCACTTTGCCGTTCGGATTCGGCCTAAAACTGTGTGCAAATATAACTCACACAACATGAATGGTTGCAAAAAGCTCGTTGTAGGCCCTCTACGGACATATAAATATGTTATGATAAAAATTCTGTTTCAGAGGTTTTTTTTGCCCTGAAACTCCCTCGGGGTGAACTTTCAAAATAGGCGGTGAGACACTCAACTTTTTCTTCTTACATAGGGGGCGAACCGGTCTAATGTACATAGTATAATGCAAATAGTTCCTTACTTATAATTAACAAGGATTCCATTTCGTATAGATATAATTACTATTTGCGGATATTAACTAAACAGCCGATCTACATTACTATTAACAAGATCTTCAGGCTTTGTATGTTTTAATCTTCGTACTGGACTGGCTATGTGAATGAGTTTTTGTGCCTGCTCGTTAACATGACTTTATAGATAATAAATTTGACTGGCCGTACATTTAAATCTAATTTATATGTCAGCATTACGGACGTGCCTGGGCGCGTGTCTGAGTATCTTACTTTGGTATCGTTGTATTTTTTGGATTTCGTTTTTACTGGCACAACCCCAAAATGGATGCCATAAATCCAGATAGGTCTTAGGACTTGTTTGTAAATCATTATGTCGACAATATAGAGTGTTCCCCAATAAGCTAGTTTAATTGATTTAGTTTAAGGTCAAGCTCATTTCTTTCATTTCAATGGTGATTACAATTCGGTGAACCTGCTCTATCGTTGAGTGTTGGCTTCTAAAGCCGAATTGCTGAAATGGAATTATATTTTTTTTGTTCGAATCTTGACTTAAATAATGTTTCAAGTACTTTTGATAATATTTGTAAAAATGAAATGAAATTTGTGGATTTTCCAGCTTTAAGTATCATTTTTACTTCCGTTACTTTCCAGAAACTTGGAACATACTTTAAAGTAAAGCAAGCTATTATTATATGCTGTAGCATCTTCAATATTTAAAAAAAGAGTTGCCTTTAAACTTTTACTGTAATTAAATAGGTGTTCTTGAGATGAACTGCAAAAATTTTAGCTTTTTATGCCTGGCAGGGCAGCCTTCAGGATCAGACTTTTTAAAATCGATTGTTAAGTATTTTGTTTGATATCTTTTTGTTTCCATCAGCTTTGTAACACAGTGTGACAAAAAACAAAAATTTGAATATGCTTTTTTCGAGGTTTGCATGTGTCGTAGGTTTAGTCAAGTAGAAAAAAACTGCATACTCAGAATTTTGAATTTTGCTAGGTTAAAGCATATACTAGTGCTAGTGCCCGTAACTTTATTTTTAATTATCCAATGAGTAAGTTTTTATATGTTATTCAAAAAAGGTCAGCTGATTACAACAATATATAAATTGGTAATATATCCTAAGAAATACTGGAGTTAGAGGGCAAAATATTAGGAAAATCGGAAAATTTTTTACATTTTTTCACTTTGGATGGCGTTTTAAACGACTATTTTATCTATCTATCAAAAAATTTCAGTACGTAGATATGTGAAAATTTGTATAGAGTATTACTCCAACTATTTCAGCATAAAATACAGCAGCTTCCAAATGTATGCATTTTTTTCAGTATATGGTGCTTAAAGTCGAATATCTCAGTCAAACCTTAATGGATTTTGAAAATTTACAACTCGTTGGAAACAGAATTAAATGTAGTTTATTTATTTATACCTTTATATATACACTGGTAAACAAAATAGTTCTTTAAAACGTCATTCAAAATGAAAAAATATAAAAAAAATTTCAATTTTCGTTATATTTTGCCCTCTAACTCTGATATTTCTTAAGATATATTATCAGTTTATATATCGTTGTAAGCATTACTCACCGGATGAAGTAAAATAAAGTTAGGGCAAGTATATGATTTTTAAATCGGTTTTTCGGCCCTAAGTCCAGATTTTGAGGGACAATTCAAAATTCTGAGTATACAGTTTTTTTCTACTTGACTATACCTAAAATTTGAGCTATGTCTCAAGGAAAGTATAATTTCACTGTCACAGTGTTACTTGTTAAAAACGGCACTTGTGTTTTTAACTATAGCCTGACTAAGAGTGAGATAGCGCGAATGATCAGAGCACATGTCGAAGACCTCTTGAATCATAATGAAGTTTGTGGAAACTTTTCGTAAGATGAATAAATCGATTAAATCTGGCAGTTTATCCGTAGGACAAAAGGTAAATTTTCTAGTCTATAGTATATCACACCCTCTCTTTGTTACAGCTTTGCATATCGCTTTGCCTTTTGTCACCGACAAGAATATAAAAAAATTTATACCTTCATTATGTTTAATGCTTTTTCGAATAAGAACGGCACTTCCGCCTCTTGCGCAATTGCTTGAATGGGTTTGGTTAGATGGGTTTCCGCAATGAATCCTATTGAAACAATAATTATGAACAAAATTACCCAATTGAAGCAGGGCTTTAGAGCGAAGTTGGAGCGAGGAGCTGTGGAGCACACGGTTTTGCAGGTTTTACATTACCATTTCCATTACTGCAATGCAAATCCATTGCAATGAATTAGTAATGAAATAAATTCTTTGCATTTATTCATTGATTACAAATTCATTCCAAGGGATTTGAGCTTAAGCTGCTTCTTTCTAGACAAGACAACATTGTCTTAAGACATATAAAAAAAAAGTCAGGACAAATTGCATGTCGTATCGTGTGGAAGCTCTAAAACAGTGTCACAATACATTGTGTACTGTAGAAGCAAATATGACATTGTAATAATGAAAATGGTAATATATATATTACATTGACAGTAATGGCTATGGTAGGAGTATCACAATGTTTTTTGCTTCTCCTGTAAAATTTTAAATATGCGTGTTAGGGCTTTTGCAAATGAAGGTAGCGAGATACATACATAGAAACTAAAAAAAAAAAATGTTTTTATCAGGAAAAGTATATATAGTTGAGCTCAAACGGGGCGGATTCGGAGGTCAAAAGCCCTACATAAAAACCAAATGGCACATAAAGTTATCACCTACAACTTCTGCCTTTAAATCGCTCTCAGAAAAAAAATCTAGACTAAAATTTCATAAAAACTATAGTTTTAAAACAAAAACAAAATTATTTTATTGTAACAGCAAATGGTAATGTAAGTGCCCAATGGCAACTCAGTTACCTCCCAAAACCACACACTTCCAGCATTTTTTTTTTCGAAAGTTTTTGAACAGAGGTTATTCACAATGGGTGTAAGATTAAGGGCCGGTTTCAGGTTAGAATTTTTCAAAGAAATTTTTTGATGTTTGTTGTTCGCGCAAGATATATGAGGAAATTACAAAAAAAAAAATAATTTTATTCTTCCATTTTCAAAAATTAATATTAGCCAAAACGTCTAGTTCATAACTAATTAATTGATGGACTGCTGTTTTATTACTGATTTTAGATAGTTTTTATCGAGCTATGGCGTTTACCGCAAACGCCCCAATCTCAGACGACCTCATTCCGACAGCCATCAATTTGCTTCAACAATTCTCTTTATACAGTGGCCCATTATGACAAATGATGTCTTTCCCCATGAATAATTATAAAAAGAATAGTATATAAAAATCAAAGCATGCGAAAACAAAAAATGCAATGACACAGGGTGAGTTCGTACCGATGGTCAACACGAAATAGGGTGATATTGGAGATTCGAGATGAGGGAAACCCAACAGTATTACAACCTTTTTTCAACAGAATCTGCCTCACATTCACTGTCGACAATACAAATTTGGGTATTTGAAAACAAGCAAGCAACTGCAAATTTATTGGAGCAAGATCGGACATACCAAGTGCAATACTAGGTACGTATGAACAATAAGAAAGCATTTGTTAAAGTGGCATTCGTTATACTAGATTACCGCTATGTATAAATATTACCCAGTTTTTTTAATATACGCACACACACAGTTTCCGGAAAAATGTTTAAATGCCCCCATGGTGGACGTCTCCCATAAATATATCATAGACTGTATATTAAAATGAGAGCAAATCGGCTTTTCTTGTATGAAATTAGCTCAAAACTAGTTTGAACTGCCTTAAGCTTCTAAGGAATCTAGCATCTCTAAACTTAAGGTGCATCTTATTTCAATGATGAGACATATTCTGCCGTACTTCTACTTATCTGAAATTTTGAAATATTTAAAATTTCTGCTATTTAAAACCGCACATACATTGTACATTTATCAAACTTTCTTGGAGGATAAATTTTCTCAGTATACATATGTATATCTGGATAAGCACATAATTCAAAATTAAAAAAATGCAGATGGCTAATTTATACTAAGTACGGTACAATTGGTCACTTAGGTAACCAAATGATAGATGAACTAGCTAGAAAAGATTAGCAGGTATTTTTGTAGACCACTGCCTTTCTGCAGCTTACTATGGAATGCAATATAATATAAACAAACAGAGAAACAAATTTATTCGTTCCAAAGGTCTACAAAAAATGGGTCGTGATTGAGTTGGAAATCATTTCGCAAGTAATTTTTTGCGTAGAACTCGAATCGGTAAGAATTAGCCAGCAGGATTTTGAGATATTTGAGGCAAAGGACAGGAGGTACAGCAGTTCAAATTATTATTATAACCAGGGATATAAGATAAGATATTTGATAAGCACCAGCATGGGTTTTTTCCTTGCAGATATACAAGTACAAATTTGATGATGATTACTAACCGAATTATTAGTGCTCTGGAATAACGACAATAACTAGATGTAATATACACAGATTTTTCCAAAGCTTTTGATAAAGTTGATTAGTCTTACACAAACTGAAATTGTAAGGCATGAATAATGATGCGCTTCTAAACTTTTTCAAAAGTTTTTTAAATGGCAGGAAACTTTTAGTAAAATTGGTACCACTAAATCGACTTTATCTCTTATATTTAAATATAAACAAATGCTGTGTCATTTCGTATTCGAAAAACCTAAGCAATTGCTCTATAATTATCAAATAAACGGTATTACTATAGCTCGTAAGACTGATACGAAAGATTTAGGTGTCATATTTGACTCTGAAATTTTCCTCTCATATCGATTTAATTGTTTCAAACCCATTTTCTATAATTGCCTTCATCAAAAGACATACTACTGACTTTACAGATCCTACAACAATATATATCTCCCTCGTGAGAAGTTACTTAGACTACTCCTCAATGATTTGGGGTCCGTATTACAATATTCATATCAACAAAAATGAAAAAGTTCAAAAAGTATCTTCCAAGTACGCTTTATACAAGATGCATTGGCCTGATGGTATTTCTTAATATCTTCGTAGACGCAAACTTTTCGGGTTGAAGTCTTTAAAAGACAGAAGGACTAATTTTTCTATACTGTTCGCATTCAAACTAGTCAATGGCAAGATCAATTCCGAGGAATTGAGTAATTTATTAAATTTCATATTTCACTTTACGATTTACGTCAAAATCGTTTGTTTGCCGATTCTTCACACTGTACTAATTATACATTCTACGAATGAGTGATGCATTAGATCATGTAACAATCCCAATTTAATTTGGCCTTTTTCTTAGTTTTTAGGTCCACAAGAAAATAGTTTTCGGCGTAGGTTTCTAAAATTTTCGGTGCAGTTGAAAGTGGAAACGCTTTATCATAATCCATCAAAAACTCGATATTGAAAAATTTGATGTTAGGGCCTTAGCAGAGCTTGGCGGTTTAGATTACTTTTGTAATCTATTACACATGAAGTACCATTACTTGTTATCGTACTCAAAAATTTTTGAGTACAATTACTGTAATCGTACTTAATTTTTTTTTGAATACCATTACAGTAATCGTACTCAAAATTTATTGAGTACGATTACTTTTTCGTATTTTGAGTACAATTACTCATATGCATGTTATACATATTTAAACATAAATAAATTTTTAAGTTGTTTTTGAGACAAATGTAACTGGGCTGAAGTGCCAATAATAACTCAAAACTAAAAGCAATTGAACTATTCATAAAAAAATCATCGATTTTTCGAAGTTATAAATTAATTCTCGCTCATTCATTTGTTGCTGGCGCTAATCCTCACACAGTTAATAGCATTAAAAATATTAACTGCAACGTGGTCAGTATAAACAGACGTTTTTTAATAGTTAATTTTGTGAACTTTAGAACATTGGTATTCTGAATTTTCAATTTCATTAAGAAAAAAATTGTCTATGAATGATGTCGTCAACTTATGAGCTGGACTGGTCTTCAGATGACCCCAAAGGACCAATTTATGTATTTTTATGGGGTTACGAGAACTCACTCGTCTATGCCGATAAATCAGTGCCAATTGCAACCTTGAAAACTAACATTGCACGTGTTTTTAGCGAGATACCAGTTGCTATGCTCGAAAAAGTGGTTCAAAAATAGACTTCTATCATGGATCATTTGAGTCATTGTGTGCAAAAGTGGTGTAAATCAATAATTGTTAGTTTGAATGGCTGTCAAGAGATACACTTAGGCCTGAAAGGCCTATTGTGATACCACATAATTGGGCCTACAGTTTAACGCCGATTCCGAACAGCGGTGTATTAATTTTTTATCGGTTTGGTGGTTTTGCCATTACCAACCAAGGTGTGTATTTGTACACTATCTTATAATTCTCTTATACTTCATATTGATAGTGAATATAAGAAATTTATTAAAATTAACCACCAGACGAAGAAATTTATTTGCCCACTGCACAATCAGCTTTATAAAACACGGTTGGGATAGACTTGCACCACTTTTTGCAGGAAACTGAATGAGGTTAAAGTTATTCTGGTAATTATGGCGAAAATCCAAATAATAGATGATTTAATCGTTTTTGCACTCAACGGCTCATGTACAAAGTAGTCGTGGTCAACATTTACATGAAATAATCTTTAAAGTTTTTTTTTTTTTAATTTAAAACCAAATGCTTAAAATATAACCTTTTGGCAGAAAAGAGCAAAACAATTTTGTGTATCCTGTACATAAACTCAAACTATTTTTGGAGTATACAACCTTAAATATCTCAAAATTTCGATTTCGGATTCGGATTTTACACAAAAAATTACAAACTTGTTGGCCTGTGTTATTCAACGTAGAACAACTGTTAATCCTAAACAGAAACCAGAAATTTCAATCGAGTTTCTCACAGACAATGGTAGTCAACAGACTCTACACCAGTACAAGACGAAGAGACAGCAGCATATACATATAAGATCATTGAGATTGTTTGACTTAGCTACTTAGGGTATACTTTCCTAACTTCGCACAATATAATGGGTTGCTCCCCTAAAAGTATAAACACGGTAGACGCTTAGAAATAAAAATCTTTCTGAAATTAGAAACTTAAAACATTAAAAATCATGTTCTACTTGGAACCAGGGACACCACAATAAACTCTGGCAGGCAGCAGTGAATAGGGAACTTGACGGTTTCCTTCTACAAAATCTTATCTACCTTCTCTAACCATACACTCAGCTATTTTTACTGCTGTGTAGAACAGTCAATTTAAAAATAATTTTTATTGGCTCGGAAGACAATATCGTTTGCAGTCTTTTCAGCTACATCCTTCAAGCAACCAGTCAATTTTGGATTTTATTTATAAACAAAAATAATTGTTTATCATTTTGACATTTTACATAGTCCAAAATATATTTTACTTTTTCACTTTGACAAAAACTAAATGCATATTTTTTTATTAATTTGACTGTGCGTTACGAATATTAATAACTTTCCCTAATGCAAAGTGTAAAGACATATTTCGTTTTATGATTAAAGTATAGTTTTTTTTGTATTTAATATAATACACGCATAAGCTAAATGAAAGGAAATAAAGTTCTACTTCAGCAATCAAATGCATATCAAACATCCTCTAATACCTGCCGTCTCCCGCGCAACATATTGCCAAAAATCATCAGCAACACATTTTAGCACTCTACAGATCATTTAAAATCTCAAAATTAAATATTGTTAAATATATAAATAATTATTGAACCTAGCAATAATATAACAAAACCAAAAACTTCGAAACTTCTAAATTAGAAATGAGAAATAGGCGCCGCAGAACCACAACATACGAAACAGAAAAATGCAAAGGAGAAACCAACGAAACAATTTTCCAAAACGGCTATCAACGCTTTACTCACCGTATTTACATTTAATTTTTATTGTAAAATTTTCTTTACCGCAGTCATAACTTTTCACAACAACTTGGCTTTAAAAATTTGTTATTTTACACGCGTGTAATATCATTTAAAGTATAATTGCTTAATTGAATGCGAGTGCAACGACAAAACTTGATGGAAATAGAAAAAATTTATGTTGTATTTGCTTGCATAGTTGCATAAAAAGGTAACTTAATTTTAAGCAACAAAGATTACATCTAAGAATTGTGAGCTACATTTCCTTTAACGAAATGTTTGTTTGAAAGAAAAATAAACTATTTATTTATTTTTATATTAAAAGAGATTAACTTCTTAAGAAAATTTATGAATTAGTTTCGAATAAATCTAGAAATAAAAATGTAAAACGAAGTTACAACGCTGTATGTTGTTTGGAATTCTTCTATATTTATCTCTTTTTAGACTTCGTCGCATTTCGCTGTGGCGGTAAAAAGAATTGCAAAATGTTCGGAAAGGATATTCACTTTTTACTACAGCATTGTATTAAAAAGTATCTACGAAAGTGATAATTTTCTGTACTGAAAACACGAACGACTTTACATTCCCCTGATGTATGGGGTCTTTCCGATGCGATGTATCAACACGCATCTCACATTCATATAGGTATCCATCACTTTGAAAAAAAAAAATTCGAAACGTAAATTAAAGAATGTCGGTGTGTTCATACGCAAAAGTATGCGTGCCACCATTGCATTGACGCAGATATGAACGCCTGTCTGTCCAAATTTTTGTGTGCGTAAATTATGAGAAGCCTACATACGACTCAAGTACATTGTGCAAGCTTCATTCTTGAGGTGATTCAAACAGAAAAGTTGTGAGCGAACTCCGAACAATGTTTACTTCAAATTGTCAAATTGGGGCAAACTTAGCTGCACACGACAAAAAAAAAGAAGAAAAACTGTGTGTGAGCAGGCACTCACGGTAGAAGTGAAACTTTGCTGTTTATTTGAAAGTTATTAGAAAACATTTATTGAAAGTAATCTCTTATTCTGTGTTTTCAGTTTCTATAAACGACACGAGTAGCTAATTTACTCTAGTTGAAGCATTATTTTCCATATTTATCGAATTATTTCCCATATCACTTTTTCAATACATTTTACCGCACACGAAATGACGTAATACACGTATATAACACAGGAAGGGAAAGTTTAGTTATATGCAAAAAAGCAGAGACGTCGGCTCTCTCACTGAAACACATGAGATAAAACTGTGAGAAATCGACTCTCTGCTTGATTGTATGTAGCCGATCCCCATATCACATCTTTCGCTAAACACTAACAACAGCATAACGTCGTTTCTTATTAGTTTCGTATGAGTGCAACAACAATGCGATTTTCGCTGCAAAATTTTCGATCGCCTCGCTAAAGAAGTTTCACTTCAAAAATGTCTGCAAAAATATAACAATATCAAGCTTAATTTGATTTTGTACAACGGATTGCACAAACACTCAATAAACGCCACACACAACACAAAATACTTGTACAAACTAGCTAGCTACATGTTGTCCTTATACATAGAGTGTATTTCTTATTTATAGCCTTAACCATAATGTGCATATGCCTACTTAACTTTATGTATAAAGGAATACGAAAAGATATTACACTCTTTGTCACAGGTTTGGTCTATTAAAGTAGTTTTAAATAAAAATAGGTATGCAAATAGTGTGAATAAACGTTGTATGTATATACATACATGCATAAGTTGTATTTGTGTGTCTATATAATAGAATATGTAATAGGGAGGAAACATGATGCAGGTAGAATTTTTTTATGAACGAAGTTAAAATCATAGATATTATTGAAAGGAGACGTATATAGATTCTCCTGCTATTTACATGTTCCATGTGTACGTTTTAGTTTCCATACCGTGTGTCAAGCACATTGCACCATTGCATCATCCGATTAATACCCAGTATGTTATGAAACATGAGCAATGCCCAACGGCTCGTTGATCTTTCGCAACGGCATCCAGATACCATTTGGTCCATCGTGTCCACTTCTACTTTATTGTCGTTGTAGTCCAAGATAGCATCCGACTTACATTTATCAGGGGTCTCAGTGGCTCGCGTATAGTGTTGACTTTACAACAGAATATATTTGTTCATCTTGGAAACGTACGGCAACATTGTCACATTTTCGTTGAGAAAAGCAAACAAAGTTTTGTACAAAAATCAATAACAACTACAGATAAGAGAGACTTTTTGTGCATATTTGTGTTCTCTGTGCTAATCATTATAGTAACAAAGTTGTTTGGTGTCTATACAAAGAACATTCCAGACAAAGAAATACCATATATAAAATGCGATGTGGCCTGTCTAGGCCGATTTTTTTTTTTTTTGTTCTGCCAACTAAACGCAAACTCATGGGAAATAGCACCATTAGATAGACGCAGGTTGCCGAGATGTATAGTATATTTAAACCGCTTGCAGAAAAGTCAAGCGGGGAAGAAAATATTCACTTTTGAAAATCGAATATGATAAAATTAATAAAAAATTTTAATTTTATCAGATATTTTTTCATTATTTTGAAAACTGCCAAAAATGACTCTAATGACCGTTTTTTACCTAAAAGACTGAAAACTTCGGTCAGTCATTTTCGGTCACATTTGTCATTTTCATCTCTAGTCACAACCAATGCAGCAACACTTTAGTTAAGGTTTGTTTTTCATTAATCGTTAACGTTTGGTTAATTTTTACATGGTTAAGCATGCAATGGTTAAGTCTTATATCTAGAGTTTCCAAGCCTGAAACTCTCAAATATCGACTGTCTGAAAAAATTAAAAAAAAAGGTTCTCAGGTTCAGGAAACTTTATTATTGGCAGTCAGTGTTTTCTCTTATACGCAAGTTCATATGAAATAGTTGGATTCAAATTTCATTCAAAAAAACGTTTGCTAAATTTTAGTTTTTTCTTATTTTTCTGGTGCGTGCCTATAAAACAACTGATAAAAATCCTCAAATTAGAAAAACTCTTGTTCGGCAGTGCAAATTTTCACAAAAATGTCAAATTACTGTCACTCGGAAATACAAATTCTTCATTAGAAAAATTTCATAACATGGTTTGCAATTGAATTTTCTTAAAAAAAACGGGTTTTGACCGGCTTTTCGTATTTTTATCGGCTCTTCAGCTAATTTACCAGCCAGGGGGTCAACTCTCGTTCTGCGTTATCACCGAGCACAAAAATGCGATTTTTATTCGTGATGGAAAACTGCTAGCTGAATAACACCCTGGGGGTCAATTCTCGTTCTACGTTATAGTGAAGTGAAAAATATTTTCGCCAATTCACCACATTTGCGATTCTTGTTTTGCTTTAAATGACAACAGCTGATCGAATTAAAGTGAAGTGAAATGAAGTTTTAAGCATCATTTCAAACAAATCGGATGGAAAATGGAAATGGAAATGCAACGACGTGCAAAAGACCAAGCGAGGTCCAACAGGAACACTTCATAATTTATTTGGTGGAGAATCCGGCCTTGACCAACGATAAGTAATCTATTCAGTTTTTCGCCAATTCACCACATTTGCGATTCTTGTTTTGCTTTAAAGTGACAACAGCTGATCGAATTAAAGTGAAGTGAAATGAAGTTTTAAGCACCATTTCAAACAAATCGGATGGAAATGGAAATGCAACGACGTGCAAAAGACCAAGCGAGGTCCAAAAGGAACACCTCATAATTTATTTGGTGGAGAATCCGGCCTTGACCAACGATAAGTAATCTATTCAGTTTTAACATTTTATACATTTCTTATGAATTGCGTTTTTCTTTATAGAGTTGTAAGCGTTGATGGAACAAAAAACCAAAACAAAAAGTGGGAGAACTTAGCGTTGGCTTTCAACTGATTAGGGGCAGCCCAAAAAATTGGCTCAAAATGTAGAAAATATTGGACCAATTTGACGTATTTCTCCCAAAAATTCTTGGATGCTCTCTACAAAAATTAAAAAAAATAATATAAATAAACTTGAAACACGAAATTATCACTTTTGTCATTTTTACCTGAGCCATCTGCATGATCTTCTCAATAAATTTAGTACCTACAACAATTCTAGGTTAATAGATTTTATTCTATACAAAATCTGTCAACATATCTCTCAGCGCCATTCAACACATTTCATATGTAATTCAGCGAGCAGTTTTCACATCATGAATAAAAATCGGGTTTTCGGGCTCGGTGAAGTAAAAAAATTAAAACGAGTGAAAACAGAACTGAAAATTTGTTTTTCACTTCACGACAACGCAGAACGAGAATCAACCCCTGGACTGGTCTATTTCCGGTTGAATTGTTTATACAAATAAGTAAATTTTTAAATCTGTGCTCTATTTTCTCTGTTTGCTTGTTATATTTTTACGTTTACAAGCTCACAAACTGAAATCAGTGATTTGACGATTTTTAGAGACTAGTACTCCTTTTATTTTTTGTTTTTAAAGTAAATTGCAGAAAATATTTGTTATGACACATATTCCTCCTACTAGTGTAGCGAGTGAACAGCTATACAATGTTGCTGGTCAGTTTTAGATTTGGAGTAACTATTATTTATGTTTTTCTGTTTATATTTGTTATACGTTTTTAAAAATTCACTTTCAGATTTTGTATTTTTTATATTTTAAAATCCTTTGGTTTGGCCGAAAGTTCGAGGAATGGCTAAAGTTCGACTTCGGCTAAAAAATCACCTTCAGTTGGACACTAATACGTACCAAAGTTGTGCAAATATAGATTTCTTTGTAAAAAATTACAAAAAAATATGACTACATTCAATCATAATCGATATCAAAAGTGTCCAACTTTTATACGTATCAACTAAATAAGTGAAAAGTTAAACTTTACTAAACGTTTTTAACGACCCGGTATCTGAAAATTTCAGACTTGGGAACCTTACTTATTTGCTGATCCAGCACAAACACCACATCGCAACACCGCATTGGTCCAAATGTTGTCTTTTTGGAACGTTTCATAATGCATATAAATTTGTGCATCATGCATGAAAATATTGAAAATTTTGCACAAACGTAACGCTAATGCCTATGCATAGAAATACATCCTCTTGAGAAAAGTTTGTGAAGGGTTAATATTCTATTGTGAGCAGTAAGAAATAAGAAGAAGACTGTTTTCCATGAACTAGAGTGTCGTCCGAGTATTTTGCATGAATTGTATTTAGTATTTGCCAAAAGTATAATGCCCACGATAATTGCATTGGATGGTATACAATTTTGTTAAATAATTTTTTTTTTTTTTTTAATAATAACAAAATTCATATACTTTTAGTGTCATTGTCGATGCAAAGACAAATACCTGGCCGGAGCGATGAAAAAAATACACTGACATATCATCAACTTGCATTAAAAGGTATTTCTCAGTTGTTGGAACACTTGGCCACCAACTCAAAACTTGAGTATGTTGCACTGCTTACCTATTCCACTGTGTCCGAGATAAAATATGATTTTACTCGGGATTATGATGCGATACGGCAGGCAATGAAAAAGGTGGAGGCTGGAGACAAATTGTGTGTAATTAGCATGTTGAAAAGTGTTACCAGCATTTTATCAACCAATTGGGGTACACAAAACAACTGCCAGGTTGTAGTGTTTACGGATTGTGGCCTAGGGTATGTTTGTTGAATACTTGATTGAATTATTTATGTATTTTTTTAATAGTTGATTTTTGAGCAGTTTCGGGAGCACAGCACTCAAAGGATTTCTTCAAAGTTATGTGGGAAAAGAAAATGATCCGGAATACACTTGGATTTCTTCCCTGAAATCAGTTAGATTGAATTTCATTTGTTTGGGAATGCACAGTGATTACTACTTTACACGTGCTATTCCATTGTATCAGCAATTGCTGGACTTCACTGGCCTGATTGGTCAGCTATATATGACAAAACCACCAAAAGATTTAAATGAAAATAGAGATAATATGAACGATTCTACAAAAGCTGTTGGCAATAACATCAATTCCATTTCTTCTTCCTCGTCCTCTTCTCATTCAAGCCATAAAAGTGAACTTGGACGCACTGCAATGTTCGAGCTGATTGAACGTCTATGTGATGCAAATTTTAAACCATATGAAGCTACACTCAAGTGTGGTGGATATTTTCGCCTCGAATGCCCCATTTTAATTTGGCCACCACCAGTACCATATCAAAGCGAAGTCGGTAACATCAAAGTGCAGCACAAGATCTCACAAAAAATCGAGGTTTGCGGTTATTTGGCCCTGTCAGAAATCGGTTCACCAGCATCGATAAGTCGTCATTTGATTGTACCAAAAGTGGAACGAGAGAAGCCGAGTCGCCGCTCGTCAGATAAATCTGGAAACAGCTCCAAGTCAAATTCGAGCGGTGTTGGCACGAATGTAAAATCCTCTTTGGATGTGAACCAACCCAATTATGAGTATGAAAAGCTCGAACAGGATATACGCGATTTTTATACGAAGGAATTAAAAGAGACTGATGAAAGTGGGGATGACACCGAAGCTGCTACCACCAATACGAGCAAATCGAATGCTAACGCAAACACACCAGCTGAAAAAGAATCAATGTGCGTTCTATTGCATGGCGCATTGAAAGTGGAGAATTTGGCTGCTCTTGTTTTGCTTAATGACAACTGGTACGGTTTTATGTTTTCACATGCCGATAGCAAGAAGAAATCCTGTTTAATGCTCAGCATTTTGCCACCCGGAAGCAATGTAGTTCCATGGTTAGGAGATTTACAATTGCTAGGTTTCGCTGAGGATTTAATGCCGGGGGAAAGCTGTTCATTCCCGGTGAAATCAGAAAAACGCTCATATTCGCAAAATTGTATTGTGTGGATTAAAGAGCCAAGTTTACAATCAGACATACAAAAAGTGTTACGGCATGCCAGAAAAATTCCCGAAAAAACTCAACATTTCTACAAAGAACTCAATAGATTGAGACGTGCGGCAATTTCGATTGGATTTGTTGAGTTACTGGAATCGATTGCAGAGCTCTTCGAATTTGAACTCACAAAATTTGCCCCAGGCGTAAAAGCAGAAATATGTATGCAGCTTGGGCACTGTGCAAATGAGTTACGTAAACCATCGAATCGTGATCTTAAAATTTCTATTGTTCCAGCGCAGACTGCCACATCAGCTGCAACAGTGCCGCCGCCTGGCTTTGGATATTAAAACGTTATATTATTCGCATAAGCTTTTCTGTGTTTCAAATATGAAAGTAATTAAATATAGATCGTATTTGCATGCAATTTTATAAAAAATACATCCTTTGATTTCGGTTTTTTCTGGAAATAGAGTTTCATTATAAACCAAAGATATCAAGTCTCAGCTTAAGAAACAAAAACTGATTTCTTAACGAAGTAGCCTTGGTTGTCAGTGGACATGGGTTTTCAACTGAACCATTGCTTCGAAAAATCAGAACCACAAACATAAAGCAACCGTCACCGCTTTACCGTCGTTCGACACAATTATATTTAGAGCTTAATTTTTTTGATTTGCGGTCTTGCTGATTGCAATGTTTAGTCTTTCCAAGACGATTGCGGGAATTTTCAAAGAAATACATTTGAAAATATTTTCAAGATAATGATATCCGACTGAAATGTATATTTGTTGATGACAAGAAGGCAATTTTAATATAATGTATCAATTTAAGTACTTTTTTATAAAATATTTATGTATTATAATACATCCATTCCTCGATTTACAAGGTAGATACGTTAAACGACTTGCCGTGTAAATCAAAACTGTAAAACCAGAGCCAGTATGCATAAACAAATGAGGATAGGTTCAACTAAAAGCCTTAGTCCATAATATCATAAGTTTTTTTTTAGAATTTAAGAACGGTGTAAATAATTTACAGTGTATCGATGGATGAGTGTAGTTACATTAAATTTTCTATATACACTCTATATTAATTGGTGCATCCACATAGAGTTGTAAATCGTTGTGATTAATTTTCTGTAATTCTTCAAGAACCTCTTCCCCGATGACATTATCTGGATTCTGAATAAATATAAATGAGAAATATATGTATTTTGGAATTATAATATTTATGTTGAGGAGGAATTACATCTAGTTCGAGTTCAAGTCATAAACTCAAATTTTGATTATATCTAAATTCAAGAGCACGATTAGTTTAAATATTTTGTTCACATTTTTAGACCTAATGAACATGAAGACTGGTAAATGTGCAGTTTGTTTCGTAGCTCAGTTTGCTAAAGTCAATTTTCTAAAAAATCATTAAAGATATATAAAATCATTGAAGGATACGGTTATACGTATACATATTATTTCTTTCTTTTTTTAATGTATGCCGCCTTAGTGACTTAGTGGCAGCGTTTTAAACTATCATCTTAGGGGCCCGAGGTCGATTCCTGTCTGTCTGATCGAGTGGAATTTTGTAATCGATTTTAAACTACACTCACATAAGTATATGTACGATTTTCTTTAAATTCGATTTTCTAACGTAATAATACAAATTAAAATTTTTTTTGATGCAGTTATATCATTGTAAACTTAGAAAACCCAAAAATCGAGCAATATCTAAATGAGTAAAACTGTAAATAAAAAAAAGTGTTTACAAAATTATTTAAAAATGTTGGAAATTAAAAATTCAAAAATTTGAACCCCCATTGGCTTTAGCGGCCTCCGATAGATGAGACAGCATAGACAAGTATAGGTTTTTTGTAATTTTGTGAGATTTCACTATATAGGGGTACCGTTTTTCCTTCTTTTTACATGCTACACTAATAGGAACTGTTTTGTTTGTTGTTGTTATCAGTGTAAAAAAAGCAAAATAACAAAGCTACATTCAAGAAATTTTCATCTTTTAATTATTACGTAAAAAAAATCTAAAAATTGTATCGTATGTACATATACTTATGTGACTGTGTGTAACTTCCGGATGAGCTAGAGACTTAAAACTTTAAACATAGCTTAGGACTGGATGACAATGCAATAGAGGCTGTTTAGACGAGCGCAAAGATTATCGTCATCCCCATGATTGTCTTGTGTACACTTGCGCTGATGCTTAATTTGCATTTCACATTCTGTTTTTATATTGTGCATCCTTGAAGTCGTACAAATTCGTATACTCTTCGTGCATCTTTATTTTTTAAATTAATTTATTTTTTCGTATTTTTTTCATCCTCGTTATCATCGTTCACTTTTATCTCGTTGTTAGCTTAATCCAGTAATAACCCACACACACGAGACTAAAAAGCAGAAAATTATAATTAACATAAAAATTTTTTTTTAATACCCACGTTTTTAAAACGGACTAAAAAGTATATAATAATTCCTCCTAGCTTCATAGAGATTTATAACCTTTTACAGATTCCTAAACCCATACAGATTGTCCTGAAAATTTGTAAATGTGAATTTTAGAAGTTACTTGCATGATTTGAAAGAAAAAATGTGGGACGCATATGGGTAGAGATAAAATTGCTAGCGACTTAGGTGAAATATTCATCCATCAAATTCCTATTGCATGCGATCCACGTTTGTGGTTTTAAATCATGCCAGTATTTTCATAGTTACTAAAATTCACAACTACAAATTTTGAGGGCAATCTGTATGGGGTTAAAAATCTGTATCAGGATATAAATCTCTATGGGCCTAGCAGAAACTATTTTATAATTTTTAGTCCGTTTTAAAAAATTTGTTTATTTAAATTATTTTTCAACTGTCCTCAATAACCACAATATAGTCCAAAAACATGTCCTTTCACCGGCTAAAAAGAGCCAATGCCACAGCTAATACACCCTACCTTCTTCATGACCTGCAATTCAAATGGTATCCTTGGCATATTTTTACAGTACAAAAATTTTGATTAAATTCATTAACAAATGTAAGGGGAACGTATTTTTAATATAAAAATGATACAGCTAAACTATTAACTTTAGATGTATGCCACCACTGACTTTATTTTAGCAAACGATAAGATCAATCTTTCAATACATAATTTTTATATACCTCTTATAGTTTAAGCAGCATTTTTCATTAAGTAGCTAAATTTTTTGAAAAAATTGACTTTGGTTCAAATATCGATCTATATTAAAGAAACTATTTGAAATTAACTTAAAATAAATATCAACTTAACTCGACAAATGTCCAAAGCAATTACATACGAAATTTCATGAGAATCCGTTGCAAAATATAGAAACCTATTAGGACTAAACATTTAACAGCCTCTATTTTATATATGTATATAGAAGATAGATACTGCATTCAATAATTTAATTAATTAGTGTTTGTTTTGCAATATAAAATATATTTTTAGCTTAAAAAATACTTTTAAAGACACACCAGTTTACTGCGTGTAAAAGGTGAAAATTGTAAACTTTTTTAACCTTTGGGCAAAATGTAATTTTTGTTTAAAAGGGCAAAAAAGACCCACAACGGTGGGCACTAAAGGGTTAATATGTCGAAAGAAAATATTCTACGGAAAATGCTATTATAAGTTGCTGAACATACATACAAGCTTTGATGCAAAACCAGTCCCATGCTTCGTAGAGGGGTTAAAAGAACAAAAAATGCATAATTGCGTGTATTACGTGAAGGGCATACGATAATTTCTACTACAAAAAAATTTCCAAAGCCAATAATTTTCAACGTATTCAAATTATGTGGAAGCACTTTTTACAAATTTATCTGCCAGTATATCCTTGCACATAATTTACGCTTCATACATATTTTTTAGAAAAACATCTATGGAATTTCCTTAAAGATATTCAGAACATTTCCTTCAATGATTTATACATTTTTAATGATTTTTAGAAAATTTAGCTTTTCCAAACTCTGCAATTTGAGCCTAAAATAAACGATTGGTTTTCGCTGAAGCCTGTATCACAATCAGGCATGTTCCAGAATTCACTTTCGAGTGAAAGTGAATTGAAATCACATCAATTTCACTGTTTGGTGTTCTAGAATTCACTTTCACTTTTTTTTTCTTACTCGTTGTTAAAAGTGAATTTCGAACGAATTCGCATGTTCTAGAAACCGAATTCACCAAAAAAAAAAGTGATTTGAATTCACTTCAGCAGCAACAAGTGAAATAAAGCAATTGGCCCAAAACTGTTAGTAAATTTAATAAAAAATTAATCAAGTATAAAAAATTTGAATGAAAATAAAAATTTCATGGCGAAAGCATAAGAACTCCATCTAGGGTACCAAGTTTATGAAGAAGCATCAAGACAACTTTTTGAGAAAGTATTCCCTCGACAACCTGTCCGATTGCTCAGCAGTCACTTGAAAGAAATTGCAAGATTACCTAAACTCCACGAGGTGGGTAGCTGCCCAGCCCAGCTGGGGTAGTACGAGTCCAACTTTAATTCTAGTTCGGTGAGAAAGTGGTTCCAACACGACGCTATAGCGCTCTTTCTGATTCACAGTGGGTCTGCTGTGGGTTAGCCTCTTTAACCAACCAACCACCCAACCAAAAGTAGAAACACTGGCGACAATTAAAAACGGAAATGTATCTGAATGGAAAAAGGTAATTTTATACATATATATTTTTGTATGCATTTTTCTAATTAAACACATCAATAGGCACTACACAATTTGGTCCCCCTTTCACTTTTGAAAATGTAGACAGCACAAGCTCCGATGAGAAAATGCCGTCCAGCTCGATAGCTGCTGTGGTCGCTGCTACTTCTTTTGCTGCCCCTAGCACCGCCGCCTCTTACACTGCCGGCACTTCCACGGCCGCCAACGCTGCCGCTGTTAATGCTCGCCTTTTAATTTTTACGCTAGCATATTAGTTTTTGGCTTCAATATTTAACGCATATACAATTAAAGCATTAATATTTTTAAATTTTCAAAACATGTTTTGTTTTTTTCCTTGCGCCAACAATCAGCTGATTGAAAATTACGAGTTGCAAACATTACAACGAGTTAAAAAAAATAGTGAATATGAATTCACTCGGTTTCTAGAACACCAAAACCAATTTCACTCGATTTCAAATTCACTTTCACTCGGATTCTGGAACATGCCTGAATGCCATTATGCATGTGACTAGTGATGATTCGATATAAGTAAAAACTCGATACTTTTCATTCGATTCAAGCACTTTTTTTCTCGATGTTTACCATAAATATTTTACTTGGTATCGGGAAAAAGGATCAGTATCGGGTACCCGATACTTTTGGAAAATATTTATTTAAAAAACTGAAATATTGCTATACGATATTTAAAATTGAGGATCGTTTTACAATATTTTACAGCAATCAAAAATATATTTCAAATTGTTACTCCAGAATTATTCAGTATCCATATTCAAAATACTTCAGTCCATATTACAATATTCCAATGTATAAAAATATTGCAGTACAGTAGTGAAGTTCTAGAAAATATTGCCGGCCATGCATGTAGAACATAATGTTTATTGGTACCTTTTTATTAAAATTAAATACTTTTAACAAGCTTTAAGGCCATTTTCTCAAAGTCCGGTTACGCACTAATCCGAACTTTAACCAACGGTTAGTAGTAGTAGTTAGTTCTGATTTAATGTTCAGCAAAAACATTGCAATTTGTGAAATCTTTTCAACGATATGCAACATTAAAAAAAATTCGGCATTCAACTGAAGTTTTGAGCAAAAGCTAAAATATGCTACAACCCTGACGACACTCCCCTACATATGTGAGAATTGAACTTAACACAGGTAAATATTGGCAAAAGATATAACGGAATAAATAACCAGTGAGTAAAGTACGTTATCACATTATACTGCGAGCGGAGGCACTCATATAAACGTAAAAATTTTTAAGACTTGACTCGAGCTAAGTTGTTATTTCTTCTCATCACAGATATTAAAATATTTCTTAAACCTTACTATTTTGGCATATTTCCATGATTCCAAAGCTTTAAAATTGTTTCCCATTTTTAGGTTGACCAAAGCAAGAAAACCCCATATATTTGGTATATGAGTTTTATATTTTGTGCTTTCGGATAAATACAATTCCGCTTCTTTTAGACGACCCATCTACATAAACCAAACAAAATCACATACATTTATTATATAATTGATTATATTAGCATTATATTTATTTTCTTGTGCGTTCTTGTAAATACATTAAAAGTCGACTTTCTTATTGGCTCAATAGTAACACTGATAAATTAATAATAATAAAAGAAATTAATCTTTCATTTTGTTCTTAATTTCTCAAAATTTCATCAATCATTCACCGCCAAGTTTTAAGTGAACAAATATGTTTCAAAATTAGTTTCCCTCCAAAGAAGGATGAATTTCTTTTTTATTATCTGTAGTTTCTAAGATACAGTTGAACTTGAACAAAGGGGTCGGCAGAGTATGTTTTACTGAAGCAGGTTATCCACTTATCAATGTTTTCACTTTTGCGGGTTTAAATAAATTTTTCTCACTTAGAGGTTTTTTGAAAACAAAAACAAAAAAAAATGTACATTGGATATAGTTTTATTTTTTTAAAAATATTTTACTGAGTTTTTTAATAAATTTAATAAAAAACTTAAGTGCATTAAGCTGTGCTCGAAACTAATCTAATCTCTCAAATGAATGAATGAATGAATGCATAAAGTAAAGAAAAAAATAAAACAACTATTCTTTAGCTGTAATTTTTTTTTAACTAGGCGACCTTCGTTCTATTTATTCAAGTTTGACTGTATTTGGAAAATTGTTGTAAATTTTGGAGAAAAAATGGGCCTCAAAAGAAACTATAAGAACACCATTTAAGTATTTAAGAAACTTTTAAATTATTTTTCAAAAGGTTGTGGAACCAAATTTGTGGACGAAAGTTATATAAAATATTTTTTAAAAATTCCTTTGTTGACAACAAGGTTGTAAAAAAATAAAAATTTAAACATTAATTTTTATATTAGTAACTTTACTCAAAGTAACGTGTGATCGCTGATGATGAACAGTAGGACTGTTCAGAATGTATAAGATATTAAAAATAAAATTAAATGTTGACTATCAAACTTACTAATATATAACTTAATGTTTAAATTTTTTTATTTTTAACAAATTTTGTAGTTAATAAAGATATTTAAAAAACTTATAAAAAACTTGTCAGGACTTGATATCTCAAAATCTGATTTTGTTGAATATGTTTTGAATCGGGCGAAAACTTAGAAAAAACTAAGAGTGTAACATGCACAGAGCGGCAAAATACATAAATATAAGGGTAAAATCGATAGACACAGTGTAATTCAAAATGAATTTTGCCATTGTATTCTAATAGGAATTAAAAAATTTATATACTGTTTTAAAGAAAGCGGATGCTTTCTATGTTTTACATAGAGAAACTTATTAAATAATAAATATTATTACCCGATACATTGCTTTGCCCATGCCAAAACTAGCTGCTAAGCAATTTCCATCCAATGAGCAACATTTCTCAAATGCTGGAGCTGCTTTCAAGTAATTTTGTTCATTCATCATGTGATATGCATAACGAAGAAGACCAAGTTGAAAGTTTTCATAATCCTGTAAACCTTTAACGTCTAAGATACGTTCGTAGTTTTTCATAGCTGCAGCAGTATCATCACGGAAAAATTCCAAATTGCCGTTAATAAGAGCTTGGAATGCTTTCTGAAAATATACATGGGAATATGAAAAAAGTGCAATTCAAATCCATATGTATTTCAGTTCTCTTACAATTTGATTTGCATTGATCAGTTTATCTGCTGGAAAGTTTTTGATTGCAAACTTCTTAGGCACTTCCTTAAGAAATATTTTTAAAGTAGTCGATATAAAATATCTTTCGACTTCTGTAAATTCTTTTTGAATTTCTTCAAACACAATCTCGGCGAATTTATATAATCCCAGATTTAAAAAAAGCTTTACAGCTTTAAGAAATTTTTTTCCTCTCTCTGTTTTTACATTTAGTTCATAATTGTTGTATATTTGCCAACGGCTTTGGGGTATCTTAGGTATTTGAGTTTCAACAAGGATATCCTCATATTTCCAACGTGTAAAACTTATTCCTGGCAAATAGTTGCATAATTTGTATAAACAATGTAATAGAATCCAAGTAGACATATCTCGTGGTTTTTTTTCGTTTAAATTTTTGAGAGCTTCTAATAAATATTCCAGAGCTTGGTTAAATGTTGTTTCGTCATTCTTTATATTCATATAACTTATATAAATTTCTATTATTTCGCTAAAATTTTAGTAAAGCAAATGGAAAATTATATCCCTATTTATAATAGAAAATTAAATTTAAAATTCAACTTCAAAAGATACTTATTTATATTAATCTCAAAATCTAATAACGTTTTTAATCTCTTGCGTTTTGCTTGTATTTATAAATGTTTCAGTGGAATTGCAAATTCTGGTAAAAACTTTGACTAGTAGAGTCCACAATGTTAATATATACCCAGTGCCAATAAAACGCATCAACTTATCACTATTAGTAAATCCTAAAAAAAAACCAACTTTGTATTTTTTATTGAATATGTTAAGGGCCGTTTAGACGGGCGCGCATGTCCGAAGACGGCGCTCGAAAACATGATGAAAATATTAACTATTTGTTCACACGGTAGAGTTTGTCGTGATACCGTTTTAATTCGTTAGCCGTCCATGAAGCAACACACAATGGCGCAGGCATCCTCTGCAGCTGTTGCAATAAACGAAATTCCCTATTATATTTCTTTTTGTTTTTGTAATATGCTTTGTTGTTGAAACATCTTGTTTCTATAAATTTCGCTATTAATTTCAATAAATTAATGTCATATTTACACTACACTCTTATCCAACTTATTTTGTAAGAAAACCTATCTGTATAATCATAAATACGAATGTAAAACACATAATATTATTTATAAGTTTTCATTAATTTTTAAATATCCTAGATAAATGCCCAATATTGTAAGAAATATTGCAAAATCTTTGTATAAATATAATTTTAGGTAATTACAGCAAAAATGGTTATTAATGTTTCATACCGCGCGATGTTCACTCAACAACGTTTTCTTCGAAATATAGAAATGGTTGCGTACAGAAGACACACAAAATTTTAATTTGTAAATTGCCATCAGTTGTTTTTGAACTATTGTGTCTTCTGAACGGCATGATGCATCGTCTGCCCAATTTTTGGGAAACAACATGTCGGCATGAAAGAGCTGAAAAATAATATGATCGCAAATGGCGTCCAAATGCCAACAGTTGTGCTGAACAAAAACACACAACTTAGCGTTCAGAAGACACGCTCTCCTCTGTTGGGCAACAGTTGCGTCTTCTGAACGTAACCAATGCATGAAGTCGGGCCGACTTGCGTTCACACGGTCGAACATGTCTTCGAGCCGTTAGCAAAAATCAAAATATTTTGTTTATCTTCGAGCATGCTCGAAGACCGCCGTTTTTTGCGTTCACATGATGAGATTTGTCGTGACATGACCAGCGGTGTTCGAGCATATACGACCGTCTGAAGGGCTCTTTAGACATTCTTACAGTCCGCAAATAAAAGATAGTACTTTTTGTTTTTTTTTTTTTTTTAAATATTTATTAAAAGCAATGTTAAAAGTTAAAAATATAAATGGATTAAGAAATTAAATAAAAAATAACGATTTCAATTAGTCACGGTACGCCTGAACTGGATTTAATTCAAAGGTTCATGAACTCGAAAATTTCTTCCTGATCATAAAAATCTAAAAATTAAAAAAAATTCGCGGAGGGCTTTTTGAGAAAAGTTATTTTTAATATTTCTGTGTAGAAATGTGTAGAGATTTTCAAGAAGACGATATTGAGGTCAAATTTCGTCATTTTCACTGCGTAAAAATTTCAGCGGGCGACAACACTACTTATACCCCATTTTACAATCCGTAAGAACATACCATAACTTAAATTAAGATGATATCAAAACGTAAGGAAATAATTATATTTATTTTAGATCAATATATACATATGTCGAAGGATGGTTATGAGACGACAAAGGATGTCTATGAGCCATTCCTTTAACATAAATTTTAATATTTTGTTCAAATTAGCAATCCCGCAGCCGATGTATTCGAATGTCTATTTTAGAATGAATTCAATTTTCATTTCGTTCTTTCATAGTTTTTCATTCCACACATTTTCCCCAGCGCTATCTATATATCTTATTACATTCCACAAACTTCACCAGCGCCATCTATGTATCACATCACATCGGCTGCGATTCCGCTCAAGTGTTGCCACACTTAACATTAACTATCAAATTCCTATTTGAATATTTTACTCGTCTACTACACAAATATAATATGTTCAAACATGTAGGCTGTTATAACTACATATAGCACGCAAAAGCTTTTTGGGATAATCAGCATGATTTGTTGCAAATTTGTTTATTTCCCGGCTAGTCTTGAAATCGAAATGTACGGACTCCATTGCCTGTTCGCTGAAAAATCCTAATCCTACAACTTTTATTTTACAAAATTGTTCGACGTGAAAAATAACGACATGAACTGCATGGGTTATATTAACACCTAAGTCCATGCATGTCTTTTTGAAAGCTCCTATAGCCGTTCCATAATCTTTTTCAATATGATTTCCGAAACATGCAGATACATAGATAGATACGAAGAATGTCCATATGTGTTTTGTAGCAGTTTTTTACATAAATTTCCCTTGAAGGCGGTGTGTGATTTCACGTCTAGAGTAAAAAGCTTCTGCCCAGGCCTGCTCTTTTGAAGCTCCTGCAGCACGCTAATTTTCAAAGTTCGCTAATACTTTCTTAGTGGATTTTAGTTGGCCACAGATGTGAACCCCATCTATCTTTGCATAAAACCAAGAGCATGGATACGCCCTACTGTGCGATATAATTGTAACCAAAATATTTGGTCTCTTCTGTTAGTTGGTAGCGTTTTACTGTGAATCAATGGAGTAATTTCTATAGAAATGAATTTTGGCAAATTTTTTGTCAATATTGCTCTTTCAACTAGTTAATTGATGGGAAAATAACATATATATCAGTGTTATATAAGTCATTTATTCCATATTTTGACATTTCAATATCGTCTTCTAGAGAATCTCTATACATTTCGAATACAGAAATATTCAAAATAACGTTTCTCAAAAAGCCCTTCGCGGATTTTTTTAGTTTTTAGATTTTTATGGTCAGGGAACACTATTGATTCAAAATTTTGTGTGCAAGAACCTTCGAATTAAATCAGTTCAGACGCACCGTGTAGCATTTTAGAAATGTAATGTTAAAGGTTATTAAAAAATCTGTATCTAAACATTTATTAGTGTAACTACAATTTTATTCCAGAAGATCCAGAAGTGCTACAATATCATATTATATATCAATTTAAATAGCTTGACGAATAGGTTAGCCAAAAATTATCAAATTTAAATTCGATAAAGCCAATCCCAAAATATTAGCGTCGGAAGTTTTTTAAAATTTGCTCATTGAACAAAGCATTGCATTCATGAGTAAGACATGAGTAACGGCATCTCTCAGAATTATCTAACGAGTTATCTGCATACAAAAATAATTAAACAAACACCAACGAGTAATTTGGTTTTCTTTTGTTATTTGTTTTTCAGTTACTGGGGCCTTACCGACTAGTTTAATTAATTTTCAGTGAAAAATAGCACTTTTTACGCATCTCTGTAAGAAATAGAAATGGACACTCAGAAAAGAACATTGTTGGAACAAGAATTTTACATTGTTGGAAAATCGTTAATATGTAATTCTTGTTTCAATAAGAAATTTTTGCCATAACATTTTTTCTTAAATCAACTACATGGGACAGTTAATCCAAATGATTTCTTTCTTAACCCAATTATGTTTGAGTTTTTAGTTCACGTCAAAAATGAAAATAGTGGTTTCAAGAATTAAATTGTTGTTTTAAATACCATATGTTTATTTTAGAAAATTAACATTGGAGAACGATATTGTTAATATTACACTTAGTTCTTCAGTCAATAATATAAAAATGTTAACTTTTTAAGAATGGTACTGTTAATTTAAGGGGTTATACGCAGTTCGAATTTTTAAAAACTTTATTTATTTTTATTCGATTTTTGTAATGCACATATCATGCAAATTTAAAAACGCGTTTTTCTCAAAACTGTGTTTTTAAAGTCGGTGAGCAAGATTTCTCTAAAACGCCTCAACCGAGTAGTCTCAAAGTTTTACACAAGCTTCATAAATATATTTTATAGTAATTGATCGAAGGATTTATTTTTCCGATAAATATTTATAATTTTTTAAACAATTGAAGGCAGAAATTTTAATAAAAAATTAACATTTTTTTTTTTTTGAAAAGCCGCCATTTTGTTAAAAATGGATAAACCTTTTTTGTTTTTTTATTTTAGATGATCCGATCCAGAGATATCGTGCTAACCGCAAAATGTCTTTTGTAAAGGAGCTTTAATAATACTTAATCTATTTGTGGGATTATCGATGGAAGGAATAAAAGCGTTCGAAGAATGCGGAATGGGGACCTCTGATCTTTTGAAAATGATCACCTTGCACGACTTCGATAGCATTTTCAGTACAAGGGCAGACAAAGTAATGTTTAGATATAATGGCGTCAGGAGAACAACGTGAGTATGAAAAATGTGAAAAGTATTCGAATTTTTTTTTTTATCTATGATTGTGTTTAAAGTGTGAATTACTGTTGCGTTGCGCAGGAATAGAACTTTAACTATGTCACCCCGTAAAAAACGGTGGAAGTGGCGAGGCTGAGGAAACTGCTATCAAAGCACCCAACCATGCCCAACCTTGTTGGTGAATGGACGAATACTTGTAACCAGTCGCTTGAAGATCTAACTAATGTGCACTTCCCGGGGTTCAGAGTCGCGATTGGAGACGAACCAGCCAGGAATGGCGTAGGATCTGTACCGGCAAACATAATCACTAAAAACAGGTTAGAATGGGCAATAAGCTCTTTTGAACCATTTAAATCACCTGGACTCGATGGAATATTTTCAGCCATGTTACAGAAGGCTCTGAACCTTGTAAATCCATGGCTAAGACATATCTATAAACGTTGTTTAAGATTTAATTACGTTCCTGTAGCCTGGAGAGTAGCGAGAGTTGTTTTTATACCCAAGGCAGGTAAAAGCAGCCATCCCTATTCGAAGGACTATAGACCGATTAGTCTCACTTCCTTTCTTCTTAAAACTTTCGAGAAAATATTGACAGCTTATGTATGGGACAAAATTAATCCCGATTATCTGTCAAAAGCACAACACGCATATACGAAAGGCAAGTTTACCGAAACTGCATTCCATACATATTGAACATAGAGAAAGTACTAGAATATAAATAATATGCCATAGGAACTGCATTCCATACATATTGAACATAGAGAAAGTACTAGAATATAAATAATATGCCATAGGGGTATTTCTAGATATTGCTGGTGCCTTTGATAATGTGTCGACGGAAGCTATATTAGATAGTTTCATTGCTCTAGAAATTAATATCGCCATATATCTGTGGATAAAAAGTCTTCTAAGCTGTAGGCAGATAAGAGCGGAATGGAATAAGGCTACAGTAACCAAGGTAGCGTGTAGAGGAACCCCTCAGAGAGGTGTCTTATCGCCGCTTCTTTGGTTGCTAGTTGTCAACAAAATTCTAACTCACTTCGATTGCAAAGCTCTAAAATTAGTAGCATATGCGGACGACATTGCTGTAATAATAACGGGAAGATGCCTGAATACTCTCAGCTCACTTATGAGCGAAACTCTCAAGACCATTCACAACTGGTCGACCAGTGCCGGGTTAGGTGTAAATGCGGATAAAACAGACTTAGTACTTTTTACAAGAAAGTACAAGATCCCCGCATGGACGCCACCAAGTTTAAACAACACCAAACTGACTCTAAAAACCCATACCAAATATCAAGGGGTAGTTGTGGACAGTAAATTGCTGTGGAAGCTTAATGTTAAAGAGAGAGCGAAGAAGCCAACCAATGCTCTGTACGTATGCAAAAAGATGCTTGGAAGCACATGGGGTCTGTCACCCGCTCTTATGCGACTGTCCGCGCTATGTATCACAGGAGCCATGAGAACAACTCCAACGGCAGCTCCTGAAGCTATTCTCAACCTGCCTCAAATTGATCTTTTCGCGGAAAATCGGGCAGAAAAATCGGCAAAAAGACTACGTGTTACTGGACAACTATGCTATAGATCCTTCGGACATAGCTCAATTAGTCGGAACACATCTGATTCAGATTATGTGATCCCGAAACTGAGCTCTGGAAAGAAGACAAAAGCTGTTATTGAAGAGGAAGGCTGGCGTAAGGGTATGGAACTAGAACGCAAATCCTTCAATATCTTCACGGATGGCTCAAAAATGGTTGAGGGGATAGGCGCTGGTGTTTGCTGTGGTGAACTAAACATCAGAAAGCCCTTCAGGCTTCCTGATTACTGCAGCATATTCCAGGAAGAAATAATTACCATTAAGAAGGCTGCGCAGCTTGCAAACAGTGTTGCCACGATCAACTCAACAATAAACATATATATATAGCTATAAAAGCGTTGACATCACACTGCACATCATCCAAAAGAGTTCTTCAGTGCAGGGCAGCAATGGAGAAACTGATTACTAAGCGTAGGCTGTGTATCTATCGGGTACCTAGTCACAAAGACATAGATGGTAGATTGTCGACAAAATCTCGAAAAAAGGAATTAAGCTGCTGGAGGAACAAATCAGTACTCAAGTACTGATTTCTCTTCAGGTAGCTAATTGTAACCTAGAAGCACGCATGTGGAAGAAAGCGATAGCTAGGTGGAAAAATATACCCACATCCCCACAAAATCGCTAAAGTCATGTGTGACCCTTGCAGCGAGAGGTACGCAAAATTTGTTATATCGTTCAATCGTAAGGACTGCAGAACAGTAATTGGCGTACTAACTGGCCATTGTTTGGTGGCAACGCACGCGTTTAAACTAAAACTAACCGATAACGATAGGTGCACGAAATGTATGGAGCAAGATGCGAGAGAAACTCTAGAGCACTTTCTTTCTTCCTGTCCCGCGCTCGCTAGAACTCGATTAACGTAATTAGGAGCTCAGTTTGAGCGTCTGTACGAGGTCGCTAAACTGGGAGTGATCTGTTTTTTAAAGTTTACTAACCACACTCGCATCTTAAATGACAATTTACAAAAATGTACAATTTATACTGTACAAGCATATGACGTGCTCAGGCCCGCCGAGTGGGATTCCCACCGGGCCCGGAGTTTTTGAGGGGGCCCTGATTTCGATCCAAATTCTAAAATCCAGAAAAACTTTAACAAGCGTCTATGTGTCTGAAAATTTAATTACAAACCATGAAAATTATTTATCAGGTTAATCATCTATCAATCGTGAAGACATTTTGCAGACGGGCCAGGGCCCTATATTAAAAAAGAATAAAAAACTTCCATCGATCCTGCTCAACTCAAACTAGAGTGTCAAGTTTAGAGTCTATGCCTGGAAGCGAAACTAGCAAGAAAATTAATTTTGAAGAGATCATCAATTAAGAAAGGCGTACTTATGAATTATGCGCATAATGAGAGTTGATAAGAAAAACTTTCAATGTAATTAAAGTAAAATGGAAACTTATTATACAGATATTCATACTTAAAGTACAGAATAAATTTTATTTTTTGATATTTGTCTCTGTATTTTTATATATTCTGAAACACATACCTTAGTGAGCAGTACCTTAGGGGCAGAGGTAATCACCACCGGGCCCGAATTTTCTCTCGATGGCCCTGGACGTGCTATTCGTTTTTAATTTATTCTTTATTATTTTAAAAAGTGATTTGCTTAAAAATAGTTTATTGAATATTTCATATATATATTTATGTATAGTATATAAATGTATACCTATATTATATCATTCTAAAAATTTCCTTTATTTATGTAGTAATTTATTCTGTACATATGAAAATAAACTAAAAATTTAAAATAAACTTAATGTTTTTTTTAGCAATGTTCGGAGGATATTTACAACATTTTTTGACAGGGTTATCAAGAACTAAGATTCTTGGATTATAAATTAAATTCTCAAATATCAACAACAATATATTCTTGCTTTAACAGTTCTGGTTTTTGGGCCAACATTTTAATTCTTAATGGCTTAACAATCAATTCTTAAACCAGATACAATAGTGTAATTTTAAACGATTTTTACAGTTAATGATCTTGTTTAAAGAATGCATAGTTGTTGGGAAGGTTTAACCTACGAAAATACTGGAATCAAAGTCAATCAATCTGTAGGCATTACAACTTTTTTTTCTGTGTAGACTTTAAAAGTTAATATTTTTTGGAATGATAAAAAATTGGTTGGTCCATTATGTTTTACGACATCCATGGTCTAGATAGTTGGCATTTTTACTATCATAACCTTTGCAAAGATGAAAAAGTTCTTCGTCGTCGACAATACGGTGAAGGAAGCATCAAAGCGTCATAATTTGGACTGGAATTTAGTACCATGAAAATAAAATTTATGCCGATAAAACGAGACGCCTCAATTAACTCCCTGTGATTGGCAATGAAAAAGCTTAATGTGCGCACAATATTGTGGAGCAATCGATAATTTTTCAACAAAACAACGCGGCTGCGCACATTGCAAAAGTTGCTAAAGATTTCTTTAGGGAGCATAAAGTAAATTGTTTGCAATGGCAAGCGCCGTCACCAGATCTAAATATTATTGATAATTGTTGGAATCACTTAGCTCGAGCAGTTTATAGAAGAATGGGAGCATTTTTATCCCCTTCTAAAGCGAATAATGAATATCGTAAAACATAATGGAGGTTGGAACTCCTTTATGTTAATCATTACAAAAATATTAACTTTCAAAGTCCATTTTTATTTTTTATAGAGATACGTAAAAAGTGCTTTCTTTTTTTCGCATTAAAAATTAATGAAATACTAATTTTTTAAATATCCTTTAACATTATACAATATTAATTTAAATTGTTGACCTGTTTGAAAACTTTCCCTAATTTCGCCGCCACTGATCCCACTACATCCTATATTACAGCAAATTGTTTTCAAAATACTTTGAACGGCGAAATTACGGTCGAATACCATATATCTTATGAACTAAGGCGTATTGTCTCGGATATGAACTATTGATTTAACCATTGCACCTAGATATGAAAAAAAAAATAGTATAAAGTTTTCTACACTCTTTAAATACTTTTATACACAATATACCAACATGCACTTATTAGCAATTATCAAGCACCACTAGCGGATCCTGATAGGTAGGGGGTAATACAATTGAAACTCTCCCCAGAAATGACTTGAGAGGCGACATATCGGTAGCTCCGCACAGTGCTCCGTCTCCATATAAATGATAGGCAAAAATAGTAAAATAAAATTTTGATCAGAAGTGAATGAAATTTGGTTTCTTTAATCTTGGATAATTGCACGCTGATTCCAAAAATTTCACTGTTCTTCTTCAGAAGAACTTAAAAATATCATAAGCGATTCATTAACTTTTACTTCTGCATTATCTGACTGGCTAAGGTAATAACTAACATGTTTGTCTATCAAATCTTTTTTCTTATCCACATTTTATCTTTTAGATAAAACCATAGGATCCAACGACAACAGTAGATGCCACATAAGATCTATATATATTAGTATCTTCTCGTTCAGTTATTCTAGTATGTGCGAATTCTTATATTTTTATGGGTTGCTTTTAGCGCTTCCTCAGATAAGGGGCCGTTCACATATTACGTAACGCAATTTTGGACCAATTTTGACCCCTCGCCCCCCTGTTCGTAAGCAATCGTAACAAAACTTATAAACTAGTGTAATTTTGAAGTCATTTGTTTTCGATAGTATACATTCGACGTTACGTAACGCAGTTGATGATGAATTCGTAACAAATCGTCGGACCCCACCCCCTCCTCCCCCCGCGCGTTATTAAAATACAAACAGACATGCACTTTTAATTTATTACCCTATAGGCATATCGAAATATTTGATACCATCGTCCGTGAGTGAGTACTTTATGTACAGAGCTGGGCATATAGTACCAATCGTAGAACTGTAAATACAAAACTCTGGTCGTTTCCAAAAACTCACCGAATTTTTTGTAATTTTTCCGGGTCTATAGAAAATGGCGAATTTAAGAATTTTTTCATATAAAAATATTTTAACTTTGTCTATTCCCAAAAGGTTATGTTCTAAAATTTAGAAAAATTACTAATACAACTAGATTATCTAACCATTTTAAAATGAGAATAAATTTATCTTACTTATTTTTAGTCAAAAATGTATTTTTGACAAATTTTCTTTTGAAGCACTAACAAAAATTAATACCAGATTTGAATATTGCAGTGTGGTCGCCGTAGCCTAGAGGTTAGTATGTTGGACTGCTACGCAGAGGTACCCGGGCTCATATCTCGGCACGCTCAAAAAATCAAAAATAGAAAATACAAATTTTTCTACACGGCACCATCTCTTGGGAGGCAATGGCAAGCCTCCAAGAGTAAAAAAATCCCTATGAAAAGCTTTTTACTTCGCCGTTCGGATTTGACATAAAACTGTAGGTCCCTTCCATTTAGGGTAGCCAGATTTTTCAACCGCAAAATCAGTACATTAGACGTTGGAAAGCAGTGAAAATCAGTACAGATCAGTACAGTTTTTATGCCTAGTAATTTAATTGTAATATATTGATATAAACGTCCTGTAACTTTTTCTCCGATTTTATGTGTTCATTTTACATTTTTTTTCTTGTCAGTAGACAATGTGGATTACGTATCAGTTTCCATATTTAGAGGACTGTGAGAGTTGAGGACAGAAATCAAATTCAATTAATAACAAATTCCTTTCACTCATTTAAAAACTTACGTTAACCGACTTTTCTTCAAGAAAATATTGCTTTTCTCCTCTCGATAGCATCAACGCGTATATATTTTATTTTGTGAACAATCAGAATAAGAAACAAACAGGATGAGACTGTCTGCAAAAACGATTTTAAGACCATTAAAGTTAAGCTCAAAAATTCTCAACATATTAATTTGAAAAAATCTGTACAAAATTAATACAAAATACAAAAATCAGTACATTTTCGAACTGTTTTCGATATTTCAAAAAATTAGTATTTAAAAGAAAAATCAGAACATGTCCTGATCAAATTAGTACATCTGGCTACCCTACTTCCATTCGTGTATAAATATAACTCACGTTGTGTGCGACATCGGTAGAAAAAACTACCTTTGAGCAATAACACTGGAATACAGTGAAAATATAACATGAACCAAAGTATGTTTTCTAAACTAATTCGAGGTCACTGAACACGAAAATCATATTCATTTTTTTTTCTATGGGTAAGTTTTCGAGATATGACAAAATAACGGTTATTCAGGTTACAGTTTCACTTACCTGTTATTTTGATATATCTCGAAAAATTACCCATATATATACAAATTAAAAACAAAGCCTGCAGTTTTGCCTTCTGCACTTACAAAAGATATTTTGTTTACCGTAATGACACTATTATGACACTATATTAATACTAGTTCTTATTTTCATATTTCCACATTCACATTAAAAATAAAAATAAATACACCCCTGTTTAAAACTAAAAACTATAACTTAGCTACACTTTCTTATTCCGGTTTCATTTCTTCGCGGGAACAGACATCTGAGGGAATTAAGCTTATATAGGATTAATTTTCGGCAAAAGTAATAGCTACTTCTTGCAATAGTCTGTGATTTAACTTGCAAAACCTCTGTGACCTTGAACTAAAATTTTCAACGGTAGGCAAGAAACAAATCGCAGATAAGTGATCATACGTACATAAAATATTCTCCAGGTAAATATTTTTCTCTCAATGGTCTTGCCATATATTCTCTGGCTGTATCAAAATTCTGCCTTTCCATATTATTTAAGAATATAAAGAAATTGACACAATTGTCATTTTCATTTAATTTTTTTATCTAAAAAAGACAACACAATACAGTCTTCAGTTTATATTTATAAACTAGAAAACTTACCTTTTGTAACAGGAATCCACTTAACTCTACATCACCAACTTCATCTAAATATTTCATCATGCTCATTAACTTTATAATTTCATCTTGAATCTTTGCTCTGGTTACGTAACAGACTCTTAAATTGTTATTGCTGCAATTTTGTAAGATATTATAAATACGTTGTACCAGCTCCTTGTAAACGGTAGTCATAAGACGCTGCAAAACAAAATGTACGAATGAACAGATTTAAGATTAAAGTTTGTTATTAGTAGAAAGGAAAATCCTAAGCATTTGTTTGTGCCATTTTAAAACGCTCACGATGAGTGTATCACCGGTGATCATAAGCCACAACTACTGCCAGAGACAACGATTAGTTCGAGTACTATTATCAGTAAGCAGTTATGCGGATTTTACGAGGTGTTCATTTGTGATACATTACGTTTTTAAACTTATCTCTACTTTTTCCTTGGTAGTATAACTACACTTAACATTCTATTGTTTCTTTTTTTTTTGCAAGGCGCTTTCAAATGAAACTCGGTGTTCAATTCACGAAAAGAGATACAGCAAATGCTCTCCGAAACCTTTTTTTTTGCTTGAAGTATTTAAAAAAATTCACTAAGTACTATTAATCAACTTTATAACTTTGTGCATAATATTTGTTTGAAAGCAATTCTTTAATTTCTACTGAAAAGTTTTTAACTGTGTGCTTAATTTTTTGGTAATGCCTGGTTTTCAATATGTCAAATTCAATTGGCAATTTTACTTAGGAAACTTTCCCCTCTCTCTCTCTTTGACATGTAATATGATATAGTGAAAACCAGACATACGACTCTGGATTCGGACTTTACTACGATCGTTGTAAATTTACAACGTTTTTCGCAAAATTTTAAAATCTACTCCGTCGGTCCGCTTGAGTTAAAATTTACTACGATTTTTTCGTTGTATACTACTTGCGCAAAAAATCTGATACACTGTTATTCAAAAATCCACGCATGTCAAAGTCATGAAAATGGTAATTCTTTTACTTGGGCTTACGAAAGAAAAGACAAAACAGATATGTCGATGGCATTCATTAACCCTTTCGCTATTTTGATGCCATCATTCACTTTAAGCCTGGAATAGAATGTGAGGCGTGAAGTACGCAGCTGAAGCACAGACTGTAGCGTAGCAAACAATGAAGCGCGACAAAGGAAAATTGGAACAGAGTGTGCACCTCTGAAGCTCATGTTTATTATAATTGGAAACACATACAATCATATTTTTCTCCACATTTTTGCAATCAAAGTGCTTTACATTGTAAACCAATTATTTTTTTTACAAGTTCTATAAATAATTCAGTGCGTTCTTACACTTTTTTATTTTAACAATCAGTTGTTATGCTTGAAGCGCGACAAAGTTCGAAAATACTAATTTTACTATTAATATTATATGTATTCGATTCTTTTAAGTATTTTTCATGGCAAAAATAGATATGCAAAAATTGATTATTAAAATTGGTTGCATTATTTTGGTAAAAAAGTTAATAATTTATTGCTAAGTGGAAATATTACTTTCCAAGTGTTCAAGTTCCAAAAATTCAAGAAAAATAGTTAGCCTCTTTCTATCTATAGCTTTAGAAGTATAATTTTAAAAACTTAAATTAAGGACAAACAACTATTTTATGTCTGTTGTATAAGTCCTAAGTAGTCATGAATTTCATGCAAAAGTTATCTATCGATCTATCAGATGTACTGAAAGGGTTAAGTCCATGTTTTTCATTTCTGAGATGAGGTTAGTTTATACAGTGCATGGTGCAAAACAAAAAAAGACAAGCTTTCTTTTAAAAATAATAAATACGAAAGTCTCAAAAAGTTAAGTAAAGTTTTAAAGAATCTAGTTGGCGAGGTTCAAGAATAATGCCCCATAAGCAAATTCTGTGGAAAGCAATCAGCATTTTACAGATCAGTATTTCACAGCAAAACATTTTTGTAATAATGGCCTGCAAAGTACATATTTGAAATTGTTTTAGCAATTTAAACTCTGGTAAAGAGTTCTTTAAAGTTTCGGGTTTTCATGTAATTAATTTAGGGAAGAAGATGAGGTGAATCCGACACCCCCATTATCCCGAGAACGGAAAGACTCACCGTGGTGCCGTATAAACGTCACTAACAATGTGGAAGAAGTTAAGCATTTTTTCATTTATTTTTGTGCCTGTTACAAGGCATTAAATGTTTCGTCAAATATAAAATTTTTGGTGCTTCAGTCTTTAAGAACCAATAACTTTGTGTGAAAATATTTAATGCCAAAAAGTGTTACGCAGTTTTTGATTAATGATTAGTTAAATTAAAAAAAAAAAAAAATATAAAAAAAAGTGTTTGAAAAATTATTAAGTTTTTTTTTTTTTAAATGCAATGATTTGAAATAAGTGAAAATGGGGCAACCCCAACCTATGTTAAATTAAATTACATAAATTCTGGTTTTCCTATATTTTTTCATAATTAATAAGCGAACTCATATAAACTCGTAAATGCCTCGTTTTCTCGTTTAATGTGAGATTTGTCAATTATATATAAAATTTGTCAGTAAGTTTACGTGTTTATACAGTTTACAAGGTTTACGAAGCATTTACGAGTTAACATAAATCCGTAACGTGCTCCAACGAGGGCATACAGTAAAATAGATGCCAATAGGCTACAAAATCCCACGAGAGCTAACAAAGAACTTTAACAAACGAAGTAAAACCAGCAATAGCAAATGGTGTAAAACGGTGAGTAATACAAATAAACTTTGCACATTACATTTTAAAATCTAACTATCGTGAGTGTTATTAGTTACGCACCCTGGTTGCACACTGAGTATACCCTAACTAAAGAAAAGGAGAAAGGAAGGTCAGTTACAAATGTATGTATTACCGTCATCTTTTTTTTTGCTTTATCGAAGAATGCTCTACGCTGCATATAAATTCCGTTCATGACCTTAGAATTCGAAATCTGAAAAGTTTTTAAGTCATTTTTTGGTGTTTTTATTTTTAGGCCATTTTTTCTATTTTTGGGTCATTTAATGGGAAATTTTATCCAATTATATTAAAATTTAATTTTTTTTTTGCATTTTAAAAGTAGATGTCTATTGTGAAAATGTAACTATTGCATTTGGGGTGCACTTTTTATGAAATCATCGCCGAACAAAGAGTTAAACACAACCAAAGCAGTCGACTTACGACCGCCGACTTTTTCTGAGAGAATAAATACAATAAAAACGTCAACATTTAACGTCAAGAATATGCAGTTGGATTTCTCATGTTGCCAATTGTCAAAAAAAAAAAAAAAAAAAAATTTAAGATTCTGCAATTTGATACAAATGTTGCATAAACAAAATGTTGGCTTTAAAAAAAAATATAAAGTTCTTTCTGGTGAAAATGTTCAACATAGAGCCTTTTACACCTACCAAATCTTTTACAGCTTCCTTTGTTCGGCGGTGTAATTGCAACGTTTCAGCTAGAATTTCTGATTTTATATTAGCCCTATTCACGATTTGGTGCAAATGGTCTTGCATCATTGTAAATGCAAAAAATTTCTGCTGTTACAACAACAGAAATATATGCGATATACAATAAAAATTTGCATTTGCAATGATGCAAGACCATTTGCACCAAATCGTGAATAGGGCTATTGTTTTTTTTTTTTTTAATTTTAAAAGTTTCAATTCGGATTTTTTTTTCGTGCTTGAAATTTTCCTCTCTGGTTATTAGTCATAAATATGGCAGAAACTTACACTAAATTCAATATTTGTTTTTGTAGGAAATCGAATGTTAAAGTCGCATGCAATCATTTTTATAATTTTATTTGATAAATTTTCCAATTGGCAGCATAAAACTCTTTTAGCATCGTCTAAAGACCGAACTTCTTTTCTCACAATATAATCGATCAGAATACCAATCTGCTCATCGAAACTCTTGTATGTTTCTTCACACACTTCGCCCGAAGTTTTCATTAGTTTTTCATTTGTTTCCGCTGGTAAGCAAGTGAATATGTTCTTATTAATTTGTTCGCCAGTGAAAAGAGACAATTGCTTGCAAGGATCACTTATGGGCGACTTCAGGCAAATGTTTAAAATGGCAAATACTGGGTTTTGTTTGAGTTGTGCTTTTGAGGATGATCTGTGCGAGTTCCCTTTCTTCCCTTTGAGTGATTCACTTTTTTCGGGGGTTAGTCGCTGATTTGTCGGATATAAATGAACTGCAAATCTGCACGCATTAACTGAAAATAAAAAGCAGCAACTTCATTAGAATTTAATTTTTTGTTTGAAAACGATAATTATTTTCCGAAACCAGTCGGGTTCGTACCCATTAAAGGAAACCAAGAAGGACCCTTAATATACTTAAGATGAGGATCAGCTGATTGATGAATTCCGAATTTAAACACTTTGCTAAGAAACAATTAATAACTTTGTGCGGTAAAATTCGAATTGTCATTGACACGGGTTTTGACTTTAAATTAGGAAAGAAGAAATGCTCCTAGGCAATCTTTCATTTATAGTTTTTCTAGATCAGTAAAGTTAAGAATTTTTTTCGTTTGAAATTTTCGCTCAGGTACTGAGTTTAAAAATTAATAAAAAATATAAACCATTTTGGATCTTTGAAAATTTGGACTCGTTTGAAAATTAAATAAACTGGAAATCCCATATTTCCTGTGACAGTACTGATCTTCACCAAAATACCCCGACGAATTCTTTCTTAAATACGGGATATGGAAAAGTTCCGTATTGACTTTTATCTTTTGCCCGGACAAATCTCGTAATTTTGTTTTTTAAGAATTTTTATTAAGTTCATATTTATATTATTCCAGTTTTAAGTTTTTATTGAAGTTTTCCTTTCAGGAGTTCCTCATCAAAGGTTGTTCGTCTATGTAGTAACATAATCCGAATGCAGCTCAATAATACACACTGGGCCGAAAATCCAAAAAGCTTCTAGTTAGAAAATGAACGTTTGCGGTGTCAGTTTTATGTTAAATGTTATAAAGTGACCAAAAACAAGTAAATTAGTATTTAGTACGACCTTCTCGGGATCTTATAACGGCTAATATTCTGTCAGGCATGGAGTTTATTAACTTTTAGCAGTAGCCAAGTAGGCAGTAGTGGTTTCATTTATATATTCCAAGCTTCGGTTATTTGCCGACTTCAACTCCATTTTATTTTTTGGGTCCTTTTTGACCATATGCCTTTCCAGGGCTGCATTACTGTTTCATGTCATGATAACGTTTTTATTATTTTATCTGGCATAAAAAAAAAATTTTAGTTGGTATAAATTTAATTAGTCGGTAGGGCCCCGGTAACCAGGACTATTTTTTGCGGAAGAAATCTCTTTATAAAAAAACAAGTATCAAAAGAAAACCAAACAACTCGTTGTTGTTTTTTTTTATACAAAGATGAATGCAATGATTTGTTCAAGGAGTGAATTTTAAAAAACTTCCTACTCTAATATTTCAGAATTGGCTTAACGGATTTCAAATTTGAAAATTGGTTAACCTACTCGTCAAGTTCTTTAAATTGCTATATAACATGATAGTGTAGCACTTCTGGATCTTCTGGAATAAGGATGTAGTTACACTAATAAATGTATAGATTAAAAAATTATCACACTTACAATTTTCGCTCTATGACACGGTGCAGAATCGTCTTGGAATATCGGACTGATAATTACTGGAAACAAAGCGTCAAGTGTTGACTCTAAAAATTCTTTTATTATATCTATGTACCTTCGAGCATTTAGGGTACCGTCAAAATATGCAAGGTAGCTACATCCATAATAAGAAATTCAACCCCAGACCATAAAATCGGTGGAAATAATTTGCGCCGAGGTATTATGGTTTTGGAGTCCAAATCTTCTTGCATTCTCCTGAGAAAGTACATGCCGCTATCAGGCTGTCAGGCACTCAAGGGGACCAACATGTATTTCGATACGTGCCGTAATTGAGTGATATGATGGAAGTGTGGTCTATCACCTCCATGTGGTGACGGCCGGAAAAAGCTGCATATCTGATTGCTGATATGTGACTGGCTAAGATAGTCCAGACAGAGGGAACATACCCTCTTATACAAAGCCTTCCCTAATCCAAGGTGTTATGCGACCCGTGTCTGTTGGATATTTTGGCAGCCAGGGGAATAATCCTGGAAGGCCATCGGTGGTGGGTCAGCTATCTGAATGCTTCGCCCTGGTTAAACAGGAGGAGCAGAAGATGAACGAAACCGAAAAAGAAAAAACCACAAACAAAGTCTCTCGAGTCTGCGATAGAGAGCGTATCCCGGGGGAGAGTGGGGTTGTAATCTGTACAACCAACTCTTCTTAGGTGTCAGGGGCTGTGAACCCTCCGGCTGAAGTAGGTATGAGTCTAGACGTCACAACTGCGACTGATATACCTCCTACAGAAACCGGCGTACTGGGGCCACAACCTTCTCGTAGTATGAGACGCACATGGAGGAAGATTAAGTCGATAAACAGACGTAAGGAGGCCTCGGCCACTACTCTGGTTGAAGGCCCAATTATGGCCAAGAGGGTACGCTCTGCTGAGATTACAACAACCGATGCAGAGGTTCCTCAGAGAAACCAAGCCGCTTCCTTCAGGCGAGCTCAGGTAAAGAGGACGAAGACCGATGCTGCCAGCGCTGCCATCTCTTGCAGTGTGCGTGCACAGATGGGAGGCTTTAATACTTTCCAAAGTATTAACACCACCTTTGTGATGCCTACTGACCGGCAATGATAACGCGAGGCTGCCCCGGAACCTATCGGTGGACTTACAGTAACCCAGATAAATTTGCAACATTCCAAGGCTGCTACTGCACTCCTATGTAAACGCCTTTTTATGTTGCATACATTCCCTCACATAACAACAATCCAAGAACCTTGGGTCTATAAAGGACGCATCTGTGGACTTGGTGAGTTAAGGAGGCGCACGATTCTATGTGATGAGAGTTCTAATAGACCTAGAACCTGTTTTACAGCATCTCCTCTTCTTACAATCACCAAACTTGGACAGTTTTGTGGCCAAGGTATGGTGGCTGCTAAAGTGAGTTTTCAGGACAATCGAGAATGCGAACATTTTGCGATTGCTTCTGCCTACTTTCCATATGATGCATTTTTACTACCACCGCCAGCGAAGGTTGTTGAATTTGTGGAGTACTGAAAGGATGAATTTGGGACTCATATTATGTTGTGACGCTAATGCACAGAATGTTATCTGGGGCAGCAGCAAGTGCAACGTAAGAGGGACTCATCTTCTCAACTACATCCTGTCTTCTGGGTTGAACATACTAAACGTTGGGAATCAACCCACTTTTGTGACACATACTAGACAGGAGGTTATTGACCTAACTCTTTCTGATGAAAGGTTAGTGCAGTCAATTGCAAACTATCAGACCTTAGATATATCGAGTTTCAGTATGGTGTTGAAGTTAATCCTTTAACGCTTATAAGAAATCCGAAAAAGGCGGATGGGGCAAAGTTTAGAGTAGAACTGGCTTCATTAAGCTTGCTCTACCTCCTAAACTATGCAACGAGCTAGGTCTGGAAGCAGCGGTGGAAAATCTCACCTCTGCTCTTCAGAAAAGCTTTGAGCGTGCCTTTCCCCCTCGCCAGCCTCTTACTAAGATCCCTGTTCCTTGGTGGAGCAAGGAACTGCAAGCCCTGCGGGTTGAATCGAGAAAACTTATCAATAGGGCTCTCTAGACAATTCTTGATGAGCACAAAAGCAGAAGGAGTATAAAAAGCTAATTCGAGATTCGAAAAGGACTTGCTTTAGAAGTTTCTGCAGCGGTATTGAAACTATGTCTAAAACAGCTAGATTGGCGAAAATCCTCAAAAAGGGTCAAGCCAATCGACTGTGTTCACTCAAAAAATCTGATGGCACTTTCACGGAATCAAAAAGTGAGATGTTCAGCTTAATGCTGGAATCTCACTTTCCGGACAATCAGGTCTCTGTTGTTCAACATCCCAATTTTCCGGAAGCGGGGAGGGTTAATTCTACAGTTACACAGCGTAACTGGTTTGTTGCCAGGACAGTGGCGAATGAAGATGCGATTAGGATTGCTATTGCTTCCTTTGACAGCTTCAAATCGGCACGTCCGGATGGTATACTACCAGTTGTTCTGAGAAAGGGTATGGTGCAATTGCTACCGGTTTTGAAGATCTTCATCTCCAGTTTGGTTCTCGCTCACATACCTCAACAATGGAGGTTGGTAAAAGTTGTATTCATTCCAAAAATTGGAAAGGATAACTATACCAATCCCAAAAGCTTTAGACCAATTAGTATGATGTCTTTCTTACTAAAATGTCTTGAGCACTGTGTCGAACACCACATCCGTAGTGAGCCGTTATTGTTACATCCTCTCTCTTCATTTCACCATGCTTACCAATGTGGAAAATTGTGTGAGACGGCCCTGCAAAATCTGGTAGGGAGCTTTTGACAACGCGACTTTTGACGGTATGTGCAATGCCGCAGGTCAGCATGGAGTGGATCCGGTTCTTGTTAACTGGATACGCTCAATGCTGTCACATAGACTTATGATGATTCAAGTCGCTTGTTGGTGTCAATCCGTGACTTGTGGCGTGAATAGACGATGTTCCCAAGTGGGCGTACTTTCTCCAATGCTGTGCTGTCTGCTGGTTGACTCTCTGCTTGTTTCCATAAATGAGTCGGGTATCTGCACACAGGCCTATGCCGATGACGTTGCCTGCTTAATCACGTGCCAATCGGTGGGGTATGTTTGTAGGAAGGCCCAAACTGCTCTGATTATGATTGACTCTTGGTGTTGCTCAAACTATCGGTTAACGCTCTTAAAACTGGTGTTATTCTTTTCACCAGGAGAAGGAAAATTTATGGTCTCGTTTTACCAGGACTCAGAGGAATCACTATTCAGCTATCCCAAGAAGTGAAATATCTAGGAGTCATTCTAGATATCAAACTTCTATGGCGTTCTCATGTTCAGCTAAAGGTATCCAAGGCGCTGGCAGCTTTTTGTCAATGCAGGGCTATTTTTGGCAAAATATGGGGTCTATCACCTTATAAAGTCTTATGGCTTTATAAGGCTATGATCAGACCCATCATCACCTATGCATTCATAGTCTGGTGGAGTAGACTTAATGTTGACAGCGTTAGGAAAGCTCTTGCCAGACTTCAAAGGACTGTGGCCATTTGTTGTACGGGAGCTTTTCCTACCTGTCTCATCCTTGGATGCATTGCTCAACTACCTCCGCTTGTTATTTTTGCTAAAGGAGAGGCTGTCAAAACCATCTGTAGGCTTAAACGCAGTGGGTATTGGTATGACACTTGCTGGGATATTGGTGACATTGTTGAAGATACTGATATGGACCTAACAGTTCTATCAATGCCATCTGATACAATACCAACAATTCCAGTTTTAAAACAGCGCTATACAATGCAAATTCCAGAGATCCAAACTTGGTTTTTGCCGGGACCTAGGCCGGTAGTTGATTGTAAGCATATTTTCACTGATGGCTCCAGAACAGAATTCGGTTCGGGTTCTGAGGTCTTCATTGAAAATGATGGAGTGCACCTTCACTTTTCCCTTGGGTTGTATGCTTCTGTTTTTCAAGCAGAAATTTTTGCAATCATCAAGGCAATGGACCATGTTATTGATAATGGTTGGAGAGAAAGGAGTATCTGTGTATTTAGTGACAGTCAGGCTGCGCTTAAATCCTTGCTTAATCCTCTAACCACGTCTAAACTGGTTATGCATTGGAAATCCAGGCTTGATTGTGCTGGAAAACACAATAGCCTGCTGTTGATATGGGTTCCTGGACACTCAGAAATTTCAGGAAATGAGTCTGCTGACCTTCTGGCTAGAAAAGGTTTTGAAACTGGTTTCCTGGGCCCAGAACCTGTACTCTCTTTGTCATCAAGACCACCATTAATGAGTGAGTCGATTTGACTCTCAACCGTAAATGGGAGGAACTTAGGGGCTTTAGACAGACAAAGACCATGTTATCTGTTATCTCGAAGCGTCTAGCAGCCTTTCTGTTAAAACTATAGGTGGGACTACACACAGGTCACTTCTCTTGAGCCAAACATTTGAGTATGATTGGCCTGGGAGCTAGTGCCTTCTGTACAGGAAGCACAGGTTTGGAGGGAGAATGTGAAGAGACAGCAGACCACTTTCTTAGTGTCTACCCCGCTTTCTGCCAGATCAGAGTAAGCATATTTGGCCCTGGAGTGTTGGGAGACGAACACCTGAGCTCTTTAACACCGCAGGATCTGCTAAGATTTATTAATAAATCTGGTAGACTTAAAGAATAACAAAAAAGAACACAGGATATAGTACAATGGACGTAAAACTTGCCTGAGTGCTGTATTCTTGAATATTTCTTTTGCTGTTAGACTCATCCGTAAAAATTGCCCTTCTAAAATCATTTTGAGACTGATTTTCATGTTTTTTTCAGCCGAGCCACATGAATTTTTGTGCTTCAAATTGATTTTTTCCTTGCTCGTAAGCTTGGATCCATAAATCTTCTACGCACTGTACAACTACTAATGTTGACATCAAATTTTCCCTTCATCTCGGAGCTCAACCTTACTGAAGACGAAAATCGGGATTTAAGGATAAAATTTTGTTAACGTTATCTCAAAAGGGGCTTTTCTAAAAAAAAAGAACTGTTTTTCTCTGTGTGGCTCACTGGTAAAAGCCTTGGGGCGAAGTTACACGATCAATGTTTTGCTTTGAAAAATGAACACTGAGCAAAAGAGAGGATGAACACATTTCACTTCAAATTTTTTTGCTGACGGAAGAAACCTACATCACTTCAAATAAAATGGGGTTGTCGAAGATACACTGTTGTATTTTACTGGAAAATACCAATATTTTATGGAAAATAGTACACTTTTTACTAATTTATAAATAAATGTTTTTCCTTTGCCACCCTTTGCGCTGGCAAAGGCTTTTGGCTTTTATTTGGTTGTGAGACTGCTGTTTAAAAAATTACTTAATAATTTTTATAAAAACATGGTAATTCAATGGCCAAGTAACAAAGTGGCGGAGCTTATTTTAATGGTTCGCAAATTTTAATGATTATTTTTCTGCATTTTCCATATATAAATACAATATTTTTTGTATAATTTGTTGCTATTTCCAACAAAATTACTTCATATTGCCTTTATAATTATTTTCCATCTTATTCCATTCCAGTTGTTTAATTTTCATTCACTCCAAAATAGAATTTTTTATATAAATTATTAAGTAATTTTTTAAACAGCAATTATTTTCACAAACAAACAAAAACCAAACAACGCAAAGGGTGGCAAAGAAAAAAAATTGTATTTATGAGTTAGTAAAAAGTCATAAAATATGTATTAGTATCTATCTATACTCTATCTATTCGTCACTAAAAAAGTTTGAAGTGAAATGTGTTCATTCTCTCTTTTGTTCAGTGTTCATTTTTCAAAACAACAACAATTCCATTGTTTGACAGCAAAACATTGATCGTGTAACATCGCCCTTTGCTTACATCTTGATTAATGTGGAAAAACTAAAATATTAAAAAAGTAATTTGTGTAGTGCGCGGGAAAATGAACTCATAGCCCAAGTATAGGCAGAAAAGGTGGAGGAGTTGCGTAGGGCCAAAAAAAACGGCCCTACGCAGTGAAATAATAAAATAAATAACAATTGACGCTTTCGCCTAGTCACTTTTGTTTCGTTGTTAAATATTTCGTTTATCATTTTGATTCTCTTCGTATTCAAATTTATTCAATATTAGGAATAATTATGTTAGTCGCCGGCATTTTAATACAAGAAATAAGCAATGAACTGCCAAACAAAACCATAATCGAAACCAGCTGAACCAATGTGAACGATTGCAGTTTCGTTCGAAACCATTTTGCCGAAACTACGCAATTTCGGCTCAATGGGAACATGGTATAACTGAACTTTCCTTTCATGTGTACTAAGTCGTGTTTGTGCCGATAAGTATAGAAAGTATCAACAGAGGAAAAGCAACAACAAAATAGACTGCGAAAACTTCAACAGAATGTTTTATAAATGTTTTCAAACAATTTTCTAATAAACAACAGTTTCACGTCTACTGTGAGTGCTTGCAGACACATAATTCTATCAGAATCGCGAAAACAGAAAATCGACAGAACACGCAAAGCTCATGCCAACAGAAGGACTGGAGAACATTCTTAAGCACGTACAGCGAGAAAAAGGCCCAATCAGAGCATTAAAAGAACTTGACAGAACTTGAACGATTTTGTTCGAACTGGTAGGACTGATATCTCGGAATCCATCCTACCCCAAAAATGGACTTTTTGGAGATGCCCTCTACTGCCACCATCTTGGATTTTTTTTTGTTCTTCAATAAGATACTTTTAACATCTCTAAGCAATTTTGTTATAAAATATCATTGTTTTTCAAAAAAAACTCCCCTAAAAGCTTATTTTTTTCTAATTTTAAAAACCCCTGAGTTATTTTATTTTTGGTTCAAGATCTTTTGGGGTTTTCTTATCTTTCTGTAAGATTATATCATCCTAATTTTCAAAGTTTCGGTTTTTTAATTTACCTGCCTTTACTTATAGAATGAATAACGGTGCTCAAAATGACAAGATTTCAAAAGTACAACTTGCCATGTAAAAATTTTGACTACGCCCTTCGAATTCAACATAAAATTATGGTCAGTTTTACTCTTGTATAAAAATAATGCGAACAACACGAATGAATGTGAATGTCTGGCCTATGCCCTAGGGCAGTCATACCATAACTAATTATAATTTGTACAACCTAATCACTATAACGGTTTTATAAAAATTGTTTAAGAAAATGGTTGAAATTACTTTCGTATGTTCAGGTATTACACGAACACACAAGAAAATTTTAAATCTTTATATTTGCATAGAATTTACCTTTTGGATAAAGGAAAACTGGCAGCTCTAAAATACCCTGTAACATAACTAATTCCGGTACATCGTTGTTATATATTTCCACCAAAATATGCTGTTCATTAAACGCAACCACTTCTTGTAAAATTTGGCAAAGCTCCTCGGTAAGAACAAAACGATGCATTTTATTGCATACTAAAGCCACATCTTCTTCTGTATCAATATCCATAAAATTGAACTCTACACCTTCGGTGCATAACATATCCCTGAATAATTTATGAACGTTGACTGTGCAGCCTGAATGCGCAGATAAAGAGCTCATATTATTGGTCGAATCCGCAATATTCTCCCATTGTTGATTTAGATCCTGATCAGCAATTATTTCTTCTTCAAAGGAGTTGAAACTGCATATTTTAATTTTATCGAATTCATTCTTCTCATTGAGAATTTTCGATTGAAATGATAGATCAGCACCTATTTCACCAGAAAAAGATAGCATATCGGGTTGCAGGTTATAAATTGACTCAAAAGTAATGAAGGCAATGTTGCAGAACTCGACAGACTTCATCAGCGGAAGCAACGAATAGATTTCCCATGATGATTTGATGGCACCCGTCGTTTCAGACTTGTTTAGTGTTACAGTAGGATAGAGGAATGCATTGACATTCGTAATGGATCGTTTTTTAGTAAAAAATTCTAACAGATCGATATGACCTTGTGCAATTACTTCCAAATTCTCATTGTCTGCACCATCTCCATCATCATCAATCTGATTAGGTGGTTTTGGAGAAGCTCGATATAGTGTCAGTTGGAGTGGATTATCACTGAATGTGTTTATGTCTTCAATGCTATCCTGGTCGATGGTAATACTGAAAGATGGCCTATTTTTACTTGAAAGGTCAATATCTGTGGTGTTGGTAAAGTGGTCTTCCAATTTTGTGATTGTATTTTTTACATGACTCAGTTCTATTTTGAGTTTGTCACCTTCCGGAATATTAGAAATTTCTTGAAGTTGTATATAGAGATAGACATGCGTTGCAGGTTTCTTTTTAGGCTGTTCGTGATCTGACTCTAATTCGCTTTCGGACTCCTGTAGTTCCTGTATGTGTAGTCTTACCCTTCTTTTAGATTCTTGAATAATTTGGCGTTTTTGTCTTTCTTTCCTTATGTTTTGTAATTCCCATGTTAGGTCAACAAGTGATTCTTCCTTCTTAATTTCAAGTTTAGCTCCTTTCCTTGACATTTTTAATGCGATCCCCCTTTTTCTAATTTATTTATATTATTGATTTCTGGTTTGATGACAAATCCGTTTCAATGAATTTTAATATTTTGGTCTCTGTGTAAAGTATAAATAAGTTTTTGGCTTACATTCATTGTTTTATAGCTAACTATTTGCTGTCCGGCCCTGACAAAGTTAGGGTAATACGAAAATAACAACAACAAAATATTTGTTCAAAGAAATACCGTTGAACGAATGTATTGAAATTTTCAGCAGTTGTTAGTATTAGACTTAAATAGAAAACTACAAATTTCAGAAAAATATGTTAAGGTTTGTGGGCGTGGTAACTGTTTACGTATGATATAGCATATTTTACAGTTATTCTATATATTTATTTTGCAGCTAAAAAAATGTAAATTTTTGATGAATTACTAAAAAATATAGGTACCTATATATAAAGCTGATAGATGAAACTGATTGGTAAAGCCATTTTTGAGAAATCTTGCTCATTAACTTTGAAAACACAGTTTTAAGAAAAACGCGTTCAAAGTTTTAAAAGTTCTTTACACATAGTGAATTTTTTCTTTATAAATATGATTGTAACTTCGAGAATACAGTGTCGGACAAAACTAAAGCACGGATTCTTCCTTGTTTGCATTTTGTTCAGTAATATTTTAAAACATGCTTGGATTGAATTTTTTATGAATTTAGTAAGATTATACAGTCGTTGTAATAAAATACAAGAAATATAATATTATTTTTCAAATAAAATAAAAATATTAATTCAAAAGTAACAAAATGCATAAAAGTGGCGTGACAAAACCAAAGCACATATGGAATTATTAATGGAAAAATTCGACTTCTCCACTATTTTGTAGCGTATCCATTATTTTTCAGAGCTGTTGCACATTTTCGTGGCATGGAATCAATGAAATTGCTCAAAATGCCTGCAGAAATGTTCTTCCATGCAATCACCAATTGGTAGAAAATGGGATCCTTGTTTTTATCCTTTATGCGCTGAATTTTGCGATCTACAATTTCCTATATATTTTTTGAGATTGAGATTGGGTGAATGGGTTGTCCTCTATCAAATCAAGAACTTATTTGCAACAAACCACTCTTTTACACACCGTGCTGGGATCGTCATCGTGCTGTGAGACATGCTTTAATAGCAGATCTTCCTCCGTATAAGGTAACATAACATTCTGGGGAATATCTTTGCATTGGACCGATTCCGTGGCCGAAACAAAAAACACCAGACCATTACGTTGACTCCCTCGTATCATACCGTGATTTTCAAATAACGCGGATTTCATCGTTGCCCTTTTGGTCGGCACACTAGCTTCAATCCGTCCCAACCTTTCATCTTAAATATAGATTGATCAGCAAAAAGCACAGTCTTTCATTTGGCAGTAGATATTTCCGAAAAGTTAAGCTTTGTGCAGCTGGATTGGATTACATAATGAAGTTAACATATTCTATCAACTTTTGCATTCAGAATGAAAGGGGAAAACAAGGGATAACGTGGACATTTTTCCCAATTTTGATATAGGTTAGGTTAGGTTAGGTTGGAGTGGCAGCCTTCTGCTTGAAAGCACATTTAGGCTCATTGTGATACCACAGTACGCGGCGCGACTCCCCCATTTACGGATTGGAGAACCATGAGGATTCCATAATGAATCTGGCTATGTCCTTAATATTTATGGATAATAGCTCGGACAGACTAGTGAAGAAAGGTGAGCCCAGGAGTTTTAGTCTCCTCCTGGCCAGGGATGGGCATTCGGACATGAAATGGAGGACTGTTTCTTCCTCCTCCTCAGAGCCGCAGCCCCGACAGAAGTCATTGAATGGCAGTCCTAGTCGTGCAGCATGTCTCCCCATTATGCAGTGTCCCGTGAGCACCGAAGTCGTAATGCTGATGGAGTTTCTGCTAAGGTTGAGTAGCTGTCTAGTTCGTCTATTGTCCATAGTGGTCCATGTTAGCCTGGTAATACCACAGGTATGCTCTGCTAACCAGGGTCTTTTTGCTTTCTCAAGGTAGTTTTGCTTAATGGCTAATTTAATAAACGTAAGAGGGACACCAATTGTGCAGGAAGGTGATATATCTGTAAGCTGCGAGCACTTTTTTGCTAACTTGTCGGCATTGCAGTTACCTGAAATATCCATATGTCCAGGCACCCAATATAGGTGGACCTGAGAGTGACTCGACAAAATGTTGAGTGAAGATCGGCAGTCGAGAAAAAGCTTTGATGTAGTGAAAACACCGGCAAGGGACTTGATTGCTGCTTGGCTGTCCATGTAGATGCAGATATTCTTATCGAATGAATCGTTGCGAATAAGCCACTTGGACGCTTGATAGATAGCCATTACTTCCGCCTGAAAGACGCTGCAATGGTCAGGAAGTCGGAAAGAGAGTCTTACTAGAGAAGATGCCACAGCCGACTCTTTCTTCCGATTTGGATCCATCTGTATAAATGTCAATTGAATTGTCAGTGACCACCTCGTCATTAACCCATTCCTCTCTACTGGGGATATGGGTGAAGAACGTGTGGTTTAAATTAGGGGTAGTCTACGTTAGTTGGTACAGACATATCGTGGATTAAAATCTTGGCATGGCCCAGGTTTGACCTGGTCCAGCGAGTTAGGGCACTGAGTCTGGCAGCAGAGCACTTAGCTTGTTGCTTAACCAGATGTGAAGTTGGCAACCAATGAAGGATTGCGAAGAGAGCTTTTGTGGAGGTAGTACGGAGAGCCCCAGTAATCAATATGGCTGCCGTTCTTCTAACCTTATCCACTGGTTTAAGGTTGACCGCCTTTGCAGTAGCTGGCCACCAGATGACGGATCCATAAAGAAGATTAGGCTCGACCACTGCTGAATAAAACCAGGAAGTGACTCGAGGTTGAAGACCCCATCTTGTTCCTAATGACCTCTTACAGCAGTAGAGAGCGCAAGAGGCTTTCCGTACTCTCTCTGCTATATTAGCTTTCCATTGAAGTTTAGGATCAAGAACAAGTCCTAAATATTTGACGCGCTTGCTACGGCAAAGCGAGGTACCATTAATTTTGGGTAGGGCAAAAGTTGGTATTTTATATTTTATGTTTTGGCAGGATTAACATTAAGACCGAATTCACGGCACCAGTGAGACAGAATGCTATGTGAGTGATTTAGCCGTTCTGAAAGAGTAGCAACGTATTTGCCGGATACTGCGATAGCAATGTCATCTGCATAAGCTATTATTTTGCAGCCGGCTTGGTCTAATCTGTTTAACAGTGTGTTCACCGCCAGATTCCAAATAAGAGGCGATAATACACCTCCTTGTGGTGTGCCCCTATTGACAACCTTTTTGACTTTAGCATTTCCGATAAAGGAGCTGATGATACGTGTTTTAAGTAGTTGTCCTATAAATCTAACCAGATTAACATCAAGATTAAGATTTATTAAGGCATTAACGACAGCGTCGGGGCAGACATTGTTGAAAGCCCCCTCGATATCGAGAAACACTGTAAGCGTGTATTCTTTGTTGGAAAGTGATTTCTCAACTTCCTCAATGAGTACATGTAGCGCTGTTTCCACAGACTTCCCTTTAGTATAGGCATGCTGTGATTTGGATAAAAGAGTGGGATTGATAGAGTTCCTGATATGAAAATCAAGAACCCTTTCTAATGTTTTAAGAGAAAGGAGGACAGACTGATCGGTCTGAAGTCCTTTGGGTTGGTATGGGACGCCTTCCCTGCTTTGGGTATGAAGACTACACGAGCCTCTTTCCAGCTTTTGGGAATGTACGAGAATTTTAGGCAAGCATTATAAATTTGCAATAGCCATGATGTTACGTGTTCAGCCCCTTGTTGAATATCCGCGGGAATGATACCATCTGGCCCTAGAGATTTATAGGGACTGAAGGATTTGATGGCCCTCTTTAAAAGAGTGTCGGTCAATTGGAAAGGGAAGGGGTTACTTAAAGGATGATCGGTCACAGGAGGACTATGATCAACGAAGGTTTCACTCCCCGGAAAATGAGTATATAAATCTATGTTTTGTTTACTTTTAGTTAAATACTACTCATATATTAAGTACAATACGTGTATTTAATTAAAAAAATTTCAAAATAATTTTATTTTTTAAGTGTTTTTGATTATCGTAATGACCATGAATTAAATGAATAAATATCATTTATTTCTACATTTCATACAAATGTTTAAATTGTTCACGTGTAAAATGTATGTAGTTTCCACCGCTCTCTCTTTAAAAAATTTGACTTGTGACGACATGCGCAGAGAGAGGCAACTTTGATCAACTTATTGGCGTAATCTTGTATTCTATCATTCTTGCGTTGAAGTAACGCAAGAAGCTGGGCAACTCTCAACTTTGCCGTACGTTGAGAGAGAGTTGAGAGTGTTGCAGTCAGTGATGTTACACTCAAATACAAATTTCGGCATTCAATTTTATATAGCATCCACATAATCCACAACTGAACTGATCTATGTATCGAAGTGAATGCTTTAGTATTCAGTGTATATAACTAGTAAATTATAATATTGTTAGAACTTGGAAAAAACGTGTATACACTCAAAAAAAAGTGCAATGATATTTTTGTAATGTTATTTTCAATGTAAAAACTATGATATTGATAATAATCTGTTTTACATTGACATATCAAATTATGTTAAAATTACATTCAAAATGTTCTCATTACTTAATACGTTTTTCATGTAAAATTGATATTATTCTGTGTAAATTTAACATGCAAAATGTAAACAGGCTAGTTTGACATTGAAAATTAAGACTGGTAATACTTTTTGAATAAGTATAACATAAAAATTTAAACTGACAACACTTTCCAATTATGAAATAGTTTTACGTTTCGTCGGGTGAGAGTGAACGTATCTATTTATTTGCAGTCACAATAATAGTTTAAATAAAAACAGTGTGAAAAAAAATTTGTGAAAAAGTGTTCAAATAATAATAAAAGAGAATAAAATATACTAAAACGTGTTTTAAAAATTTTACTTTTTCGGAATTATTTACATTTATATATTATTATTAATAACTATTATTACAGAAATAAAATTATGTAAAATACAAAAAACTTCTTTATTGTGTTTTATTTAACATTTTAAGTTTTCAATTCTACGTTAAATTTATATCAAATTTATATTTTGCAATCTCAATTATACATTGTTGTCATGTTAATTCAACATTATTGTCATATCAATATTACATTAAAATACTGTATTTCTTTCACATTTTTAATGTTAAAATTGTATTGTCATTTATACATTTTTCAGTAATGTTATAATTACATTTTGTAATGTCAATTTTGATATTTTTTAAAGTTGGCTGAATATTGTAAACAAAAAATGTTATTTTTACAGCTGTTTCATATACTTTTTTTTGAGTGTAATCAAAATTTAAATATTACAATTACTTCAAGTGAGCCGCCATGTGTCTCTTTTTGCACCTCGATACAATTTTAAGTGTCCGCGAACGTATTAAGAAGTTATTATTTGCTCCTTCTTTTTTTTAATTCACCGTCTTAATATCTTTTTATCGGTTTACGCTAGGGTAGCCAGACGTACTAATTTGATCAGTACATGTCCTGATATTTTTTTAAATACTGATTTTTTGAAATCTCGAAATCATTTTTGTATTTTGTACTGATTTTTTCAAATTAATATCTTGAGAATTTTTATGTTTAACCTTGTTGGTCTAAAAATTGTTTTTGCAGACAGTCTCACCCTGATTATTGTCCTCAGCTCTCACAATTCTCTTAATATGGAAACTGATACGTAATCAAAATTTTCTACTGACAAAGAAAAAACTGTAAAAGGAACACACAAAATCGGAGAAAAAGTTTCAGGACATTTATATCACTATATTACACTGAAATTACTAAGTAGTAAAGGAATTTAAAACTGTACTGATTTGTACTGATTTTCAATGTCTAAGTACTGATTTCGCGGTACAAAAATCTGGCTAGCCTAGTTGATACTCTCTACACTTATTGGCACAAACACGACTTATTACACATATATAACACAAGAAAGGAAAGTTCAGTTATATGCAATCAAGACTTCTCTATCGACTCTCTCACTAAAGCACATGCGATAAAATTGCAAGAAGTCGACTTTCTGCAGCCGATCCCTATATGGCTTCGTTCGCAAACACTTACAACAGCATAACTTCGTTTTTTATTAGTTTCGTATGAGTGCAGCAACAACGCAACTTCCGTTGCAAAATTTTCGATTTACCCTCGCTAAAGAAGTTTCACTTTAAAATAAATAAATAAAATGAATAAAGAATATTATGTTTCATTTCGTATACCTGTTTAATTTAATTTCCTCACTATTAAGACTCGATTTCGTTATTTACTATCAAAATGTGTGTAAGTTACAGCTGATTTTATCTGTTAACATCAGGTAATAATTGGTAGTTAACTAGTAATTAATAGTTTTAAAGGCAATTTTCAATAGAAGCTAAAAAGCTTCAAATAGCAGTAAAATATTTAGTTAATAGCCGTTAGCAGCGCATACAGCCATTAAGAGATTGAATTACTCAGCAGTGTTAGCTGTTATAACTTGCTAGCGCCTTTACAATACTCTGCTCATAGTCGCCTATGGTCGATGCGGAAGACACCGAAAACAATTTTTCCTAAGTCCGGACACTCTGTTGCCTAAGTCCGGACACGATGGTTTTTGACAGAAAATTACACTTTTTATTTTACAAAATATTATTATTTGGGTAGTGAGAAATTCCAGTTTAGGATGAAAATACTTGACTAGTAGAGTAAAATCTACAAAGGGTTTGACGTTTCAGGATCGCTGGTTTTTTTTTTTCAGTAGATTTTGATGACTTTGAATTATTGGTAAACTAATGAAAATTTGTTGTTTTATTCTAAAATTGTAGCCAAGGCATAGATGAACAACTTTTGTCAAGACATCAACCCGAAAAAATCATGTTTGAGATCTCTTATAGAATCTAATGCTAAAAAAATGCAATTTTTTCACATTGTTCAAAATTGCTGTCTACAAACTTGTAATTAACTGAAAATTTCTGGCCATAAATAACTAAAAAATAAATTCTATGAAAATTAAGACAATTTTAGAGCACTTAAACATGATTCGGGTTTCGCACTATTCTGGGAAATGTGTAAATCTTTCCAATGTTCTAGGACCACTCATAATTTTTAACAAGAAACATTTTCAAATAACGAAATTAACATGAACTTAAGTCATGACTTTGAAAATTAACCTCTAGCTTTAATTTTCATAGTCTCCTAAAAACTATCAAGAAACATTTTCTCCAAAGACAGTATAATAGTTTTCTCAACGGTTTACTTTTATCGGCCATTTACCGAAAAAGGGGGTTTAAACGCCATTTTTAAGAGGAAGGGTAGAAGATGGGGGAAAATTGGATACATAATCTCTTTATGCTTAACAACTTTGCTTCAGACATCAAATTCGTATCTGTTGAAATAAAGAAATTTCTTAATAGCCCCTAAAGACACCATTTTCCGACTTCATGTAAATATTATTGGAGAACTAGATGTAATGGAAAAAAACTGAGTATGCAGTCATGATCAGCGACCAAATTATTATAAAGCCTTTGGAATCTTTATAATAATTTTTAATCTTGCTTATAAAATTTTTGTTGCACTGTGTTATCAGTGCAAGCCGTAATATTTTGGTACATAGATTTTTCGGAAAAGTGGAAAAAAGTACCGTGCAAATTCGTGCGAAGCCAAACCTCTTCGGATTATGAAAGTAGATATTACACCTATTTGAAAAATATTAATTTCATGACGTTACAAAAATATACTCATATTTACATTTTCTAAAATATTTACAGTACATTAATTTTTTAAGTAATAAAAAACTTTAAATCTTCAAAATTTATTACAACAAAATTATAAAAGATATTTTTTTTTTTTTATTTTAAAGTACATAGCTGGACTAATTTTTGACATTTTTTTCAGGCCTCTAAGTAACTCAGAACTAAAAAATTTCCGTTTTTTCAAATTGCATGCATTTAAAGTGCATATTGGTTTCAATATGAATAATCACATACACACACTTTGACTTGTAACTAGATAATGTAAATAGCGATTAAGTCACTAGAAATAACTTTTTTAAGGTCAATGGGGATCTGTTAATGCCTAACCATTGAAAATAAAACTTAAATTAGATTTTGACTTTATCACGTCTAAATCCATCAAACGCACCACTGTGCGTCGTTGCATTTTCGCAACATCAATTTTCAAAAGCACACCTGGAATATTTCAAACGGGAAAATCAACCAGATAGTCTTTAGTATTGCATTTTGGTATTTTAGTAACGCGAATATGATTGTTAAATGTATAAAAAAATATTTTAATAGCTATACGAGCCATTTTAAAAAATGAATTTTATAGACTATTTTTAAACATACAAATATTAAGGTAAAAGTGCAGGTGTAAAATTTGCTACAAGAAAAATTGTGAAGCTACTAACTACTTAAATGGAATACGCATAGTTTTATCTATTTTACAAATGCTTGAAGTTGGTGTTGCGAAAACGCAACGACAGTCGAAAATGGGTTAGGTCAAATTTTAAAAAAGTTTATGTAATGTAGGTGATATAAAAAAAAATTAAAAATAAAAAGTTTAATATATAACAAAATTTTCTGTATTTATACCAAAGTGTAAGGAAAAAGTAAATAGCTTTCCCTAGGACGAGCCAGAGTTAATTCTGCTAACATATATTTAAATAAATACACATTTAGTAAAATCTCTTTTTATTAAACTAATTTGTTTGCAACTTAAAAATTAAGGCAATACTTGCAGCTTCCCTAATTCCGGACACCATAATTTCTTATTTCAAATAAAAACAAAACATAAATTTCGAATAGCTTTTACATTTTGTTATGGCTAATAAATAAATACTCTGGCAAAAAGTAAGATATTATCCATAAAAATTCCTGTTTCGTTTTTAAAACTAAAAGACTAAAAACACAAATTTAAGGATTTTACCTTAAAAAATCGTCAAATATGCCTTTGTGCCACAAATTGTTTTCAGAAACTAAGCACATAAATGCAGCCTTTTTGGGTTAATGGCGATTTAAACACAAGAAATGCAGCTACACACTGGAAAAAGTCGCATGATTCTTATGTACGTTTTCGAAAAGATATTCGCTAAAATTTAAATCGTCTGGACTTAGGAAGTGTCCGAAGATAGGGCACTTTATGTTAGTGTTATGTTAGTTATGCTTCTGAATTCAGACTAAAGAGTGTGATAGTAATGAAGAGAATATAGACTTCGACATCGATTTGTGATAGTTATAAATTATTACTCTGGATATTTTTTTCTGATCAAAGTGTATAAAATACTTTTTTCCATTATCTCGTTTTAGTTTTTCTTGTGATTGTATAATTTAGAAATGCTGTGACTTAAAAACTTTAAAATACATGTATTTAATTAATTTTCTTTTTAATACAGCAGAATCCTGATAATTCGAAATCGCAAGGGTCCAGCAATTCTTTACGAATTGCAGAGGTTGTCGCTTTAACGAGATTTCGATTTAACCCTTCCACCCCGGAGTTTTTCCTCAAAATCTGGTTGAGTTTCTGTGCGAACAATAAAAAAGACCGATTGTGTTTTTTTGTTTTACAGCTTTAATCCAACTGAACTAAATTACAATAAATGAATAGCGTACAATACTAACTGAAAAATACATGAGAGAGTATATATTTATGTATAAGAGAGAAATTCGGAATCAATGAGTTCAAAGATTTTTTGATTAGTGATGTAATGATTAGTGATTAGGAAGAATTCATATTTTAATTGTAGGTATTTAAATTAATTTATAGAAAGTAAGTATAGACAATAATTTAAAGTTTAATGACTAAAACCATTTGATAATTACGCGATCTTACCCAACAGTTTCTTCAATATTTTATGCAAATATTAAAATAAATTCTAAAAAATAATATGTTCAGGACTTACAGTTATCCTTAAGTTTCCCAATGGGGCATAATGTTTGCTATAACCTTTGTAACCAGGAATTATAGCAAAGCCAATTTACGGCGATGACACTGCATGTATACAATCCACTCATTGACTGCCAGCATTCGTATTTTAGAGGAAACTCAAATAAAGTGGAAACCGTATCTCTCATTTTACTTAAGTTTTCGAAAATTATTGGGATATACAATCCCAGGGTTAACGAGATTAAATTAAGAAAAACACGAATTAACGGTTTTGTAGTTTAAGGCTCTTCTCGTGTATCTTGTCAACCACGAAAAACACAAAAAATTCCATAAAAAAAGAGTCTAATCTACAATGATTGATTTTTTTCGAATCATAGTTCCATAGAATTTTGCTTTGCATTACGAATTATAAGAGATTGTCAACAACCAATTTCGTATTTTAAGAGTTTAAACAGATCTTGTATTAAAAAAAAAATATGAATATGACCAAAGACCAAAATGTGTAGAATTTTTGCGAATTAAAGCGATTTGTTCAAGGGACCAGCAGTTTGTTTCGCATTATTGAGATTTTCGGATTAACGAGGTACGAATTATTGCGATTCTACTGTATATAAAAAAATTGTGTTTAACCTTTTTATAAAGAAAAAATTTAGCGCTTTTTTACAGAAAATACGCGTTGTTTCTTCATTTTAGCGGCTTTGAAAAACAAAAGTTGGCCACACGTGGTGTAAGTAGCAGATTTTCTGTACAAAACGACTATTACCAATATTTAACAGCTCGGAGTTGAACAACTGTTAACTGTGTCTAATGAACATATAAATCAAATGCAAATACACTTTTTTACGGAAACTTTGAGTCATAATTGCCGTGTAATAAATTAACAAAACCCAATTAAACCTAAAACATAAATGCGTTATCGAAATATTTGGTGGTTCTATATTTCAAGTGTATGTCAGACTCGGGTTAAAATTAGAATTAAGTAATCCGCAGCTACAGATATTTTTCTACATTTTTTGTTTGTATTAGTGCTATTCCTTTTAATGCAGTATGGTACGAGCGCATATAAATGTATTTAAGATATATGATTATAATGGCCTATCAACATATAAAAGCACATCATCGTAATTGACTTCCCGCAATTCTTGAAGAATCTCTTCGCTGATTACATTATCTGGATTCTATACATGTTTAAAAAAGATAGAAATGCATTAATACAAATTTTCATTCATAGTATCTAAACCTACTAATTTTGCATATTTCCAAAATTCCAGAGCCTTAAAAAGATTACCCATTTTCAGGTTTACTAAAGCCAGAAACCCCCAGACATCCGGTATATGTATTTTATCATTTGTGCACTTGGATAAATATCTATCGGCTTCTTTGAAGCGATTTAGCTAAGATTTTAATAAAAGTTAAGTTACTTGTTCCAGTTTAAATAATCGTATGTAGTATTTGATTTACCCGGTACATCGATTTGCCCAGTTCGAAATTGCCTTTCAAACATTCTTTATCGATAGAAGAACATTTTTTAAATGCATTAGCCGCTTTTTCGAATTTTCCCTCTTCCATCATTTTCAATCCAAGATGCAATAGGCCCAACTGAAAATTTTCATAGTCTTCTAAACCTTTAATATCTAATAAAAGTTCATGGGCCTTCAAAGCACTAACAGTAGCACCACGAGAATATTCTAAATTTCCATTAATGTGTGCCTGAAATGCTTTCTGAAAATACCAATATTTAGTTAGATACACATTCAATGAAAAATGTTCTTTTCTTACAATTTCATTTGCATTTATCATTTTCTCAGCTGGAAAGTTTTTCGCTGCATACTTTTGAGGTACTTCATTAAGTAGGATTTTAAAAGTAGTGACCATAAAGTATCTCTCTGTTTCGGTGCATTCATTTGCAATATTTAGAAACACAATTTCTGCAAACTTGTATAGGCCCAGGTTTGAAAATATCTTTACTACTTCATAAAACATCTTGCTCTTTTCTGTTTTAAAATTAAGCTCATAATTATTGTATATTGCCCAAAGACTTTTTGGTAATTTAGGAAAAGGTCTGGACAATTTATTACACAGTCCTTCGTAACTCAGACGGGTAAAATTCATGCCAGGTAAATAGCCACAAGAACTGTACAAGCAATGTAAAAATATCCATGCGTCTAAATTATCCTTTGGATAATATTGTATGAACATGATGACTGCATTTATTAGATATTCCAAAGACTGAGTAAAGGGCACCTCACATTTTACCATATCATTATATTCCATGTAAATGATTGCGAAATCTCTAGAAAAAAAATTTAAAAATAATTATTGATTTTAGACTTATTATTATTTGCAGTACCAGAATTGGTTTAACAACATCATTATTGAAGTCGAGATTTTGTGAATTCAATAATGATGTACAGGGTATATTGGTTTGAAGGAGCAACAGTTCATTGCAACGCCCGTCATAAGAAGTCCAATATTTTCAATGGCCTTCAGCTGGGAGAAGTCAAATAACTTTGGGAAGTAACGTAAGAGTAGGTAATTCGGATCGGTTTTAGCAAGGGGAACTTTGAGCGCTAAAAATAAGGATCAAAGATTTATGAAAAAAAAAATGTTTTAATACAAAATTAAAGCATATTTCTTCCTCTTTTAAAGTTGTTAACTGTCAAAAAAAAAAAAAAATCTTAACTTTTTTTTTAATAGTTACTAAAGTAACATCACCTCGAAAAAAATGAATTGTATTTAATTCGGGTCGAAAAATTTAGTGGCATGTAATTCGGATCGATGATAAGTCGGATCAGCAAAATTTATAGCAGATTATCTTTAATTTGAGGTTTATTTATGTTGCGCTTTATAGCCGTAACTTAATCTTTATTAACAATATAAAAATAACAAGTGAAATTAATGAATACAAGTATATATATATATGAATATGTAACATTACCGCGTATCCCCTTGAACGTTTACAATGCTAATGAAGCTCGAATATGGATAAAAGTTATAACATTACATTTTCTTACAATCTTGGCTCAGGGTTGCCAACATCTTTTTTTCTTTTAGGCAGATGATAATCTGGAGTCCACACTGGAGAGCGTCTACGTCTCTTAAATCGTCTCACTTCTGGTAGATCTTCGTTTCCCACATTTGGTGTTGAAATTACTTTTGGTGTCCGTGACCCATTCTCGTTTTGTTCACTTGTAGAGGTTCCAGGTTGTTGCGGTTGGTTAACTAACTCTGTATTGATAATATCTGTTTGCTGTTGTTCTGCTACAAGAGGAACTGAAATATTGGCGTCAGGATTAGGTTCAGTCTCTGGTGGTGATGACATTTTTTTGTGTGGTAAGTTGAAACAATCGAATAGTATACCCAATGGTTCACGAGTAGGTGAAGAATTTTCAAATCTAGGACGTAATTGGTTTGCATGCGATTTGACTGCCTTAAAAATCATTGAGTTCTCAACTTCCACTTCGTAATTTACATTTCCAAGTACTTTCCTTATTATTCCAGGTACCCAATAGGATTGATTAAGCTTGTACAATTTTGCATAAACATGATCACCAATTTTGTATACGCGTTTTTTAGCTCCATGTTGTTTCTTAAATTGTCGTTCCATTGCTTCGTTCCGTTGAACTATAAAATCGTCTGTTTTCTTCAGAAGATCAAGCTCTATTCTGAGTCTTCTTCCTATGAATAATTTGGCTGGTGTTTTACCTTGCGGTGCACTACGATTGGAGTAGTTCTATACGTTTTTAAAAAGTTTGCAAATTCTGCTTTGATGTTCCACAACCCTGCAGTTTCTTTAATGACCGTTTTAGTGTATCCACAAATCTTTCCGCTTGTCCATTTGACTGTGGATGGTACGGTGCTGTTAATTTGTGAATTATACCTTTGTTTCTGCAGAAATCTGAGAAACTTCTGCTCACAAATTGAGTACCATTATCACTCACCAATAATTCTGGATCTCCGAATTGTGACGTAAAATCCGTAAGACAATCCAGAATTACTGCTGATGTATTCGATTTGATTTGATATATTTGTGGCCATTTGGAATATGAATCCACGATGACAAAATAGTAAACATCTTCCACCGGTCCAGCAATATCGATGTGTATTCGCTGCATCGGGTGATTTGCTTGTGGCCATGAAGATAATGTTGTTTTTAGCAACGTTTTTGCAACTGCCGCGCAATTCGTACACGCTCGAACATATTGCATGATATCTTCATCAATTCGAGGCCAATAAACATAGCTTCGTGCTAACGCTTTCGTTCGCTCCACTCCTTGATGTCCCTTATGTAATGCCTTCAGAATGCGTTTGCGAAAACATACAGGTATTACTAAACGATCACCGAACAATATACAGCTGTCTACTATACTTAAATTATCTTTACGTGAAAACAATTTTTGTATGTTTTCATTGGTTACATTTGGCCATTTCCCATCTTTAAGGTATTTAATAACTTCCTGTAGCATTAAATCTTTTTCCGTAGCTGATTGAATCATTTTGAATGTGACAGGTAAATTAATTAATTGTTCACAATTTGTTTTATTTCAGCTTCAAGTTGTACGCATACGATTACAGTGTCCTCATTCGGCTTTGATGTGTTGCTAATAAGACGTGACAGTATATCGGCAGCGCCAAATTCTTTTGTTGGTATATATTCTAGTTCAAAATCATATGAAATTAATGTTAAAGCCCATCGTTGAAGGCGGTTTGCAGAATGTTTAGGAATGTCCTTTTTATTTCCAAATGTCGCCAACAATAGCTTGTGGTCGGTTTGTAATTTGAACCTTCTTCCATAAAGAAATTTGTGAAATTTAACTACAGCGAAAACCAAAGCTAAGCCTTCTTTTTCAATCTGCGAGTAGTTCTTCTCTGCGGGTGTGAGAGCTCTTGAAGTGTGGTAAATTGCCTTTTCTGTTCCATCAGGATATACGTGACAGACTTTTATTGCCAGTCTTGGATCATAATGTGTCAATAGCAAATCTGATGAAAGCAGTTTCTTATATTTATTAAAATGATTTTGACATTGTGTAGACCAGTTCCATTTATCTTTTTTTTTAAGTAGAGCATCTAGTGGACTTCGTAGATTACGCATTTCCAGAATGAATTTTCCGTAGTAGTTTATAGCATCTAAAAATGTTCTAAGCTCGCTCAAGTCTCTTGGAGGTGGCATATCCAGAATTTTAGAAATTTTGTTGTTATCTAGTCTAATACCACGCTTATCTATGCGATGCCCCAAGTAGATACAAGATGTTTGAAAAAATTTGCATTTATCGAAATTGACAGTGATGTTATACAAATCGAAACGTTCAAATACCTGTAGGACAGCTTGAATATTTTGCTCTTTTGTAGGTGTCGCAATAATTACGTCATCTAAATAGGGAGAAACACCTTTAATACCTGAGAGCAAGGATTCCATAACTTGCTGGAAAGCTCCGGGTGCAGATTTAACTCCTGGTGCTAAACGGTTAAATGTGTACAGTCCACGATGAGTATTGATAACTAATAGTTTTTTCGTTTCTTCATCAACTTCGATTTGCATATATGCGTTGTTTAAATCGACAATTGTGAAGTATGAGCATCCGTTGAAATGTACGAAAATGTCGTCTGGTAGTGGAAGTGGGAACGTATGCGGTTCTAGCTGATCATTGAGACCCGTAGAGTAGTCACCACATATACGAAGATTTCCTGATATTTTCTTAACGACTACGATCGGTGCAGACCATTGAGAAAAATTAATAGGTGTAATGATGCCTTCATCTTCTAATCGTTTCAATTCGTCATCCACTTGATTCCTTGCTACATAAGAGACTGGTCTTTTCGGTCGAAAAACGAGGACTGCTTGTGGATTAAGCTGTAAGTGAACTTTAGACGCTGTGCAGTGTCCTATTTCGTTCCGAAATACCCTTGGAAACATGCATTGAATATCAGCATGTGTGATCTTGCCAATATTGTGACGTGTAGTGTAGGCAGCGATTGGTGTGTTCCATAGTTCAAACAGGGTTATTAAATCTGCGCCTAGCAAGTTTAAATTTGATGAAACCGAAATTACTGCCTGCATCTGCCTTCCTTTTATTTCTACATTTGCATCGAATTCGCCCATGATGTGAATTTTATTCGCGGAAGCATCTCGCGGTGTGTGATGTGGTATCCGTAACGATGGCTTACCGATGTTACTCCAGTTGTGTTCCGAAATAATGGTAATGTCTGAGCCGGTATCGTGTTGCATCTTCAATGTTGTATTATTGATACGCACTGACACGAAACGTCGGTTTTTATGAACATTGTTGCACATAGTATATACGCTTTTAATCATAGATCGCGCTTTCCTTACTTTCTTTTTTTTATTGGATGATATGGAGGATGCTGGCTGTTTGCGCTCCAAAAACATACGCAATATCCTTCTTTGTGACCCATTCTGCCACACTGCGTACACTTATGACTCGTAAAGTTGCAGTCACGTACGAAGTGCATACATCCACATTGCCAGCAAGGTCTGAAAATCTTGGTAGACCTGACGGCTTTGTGTTGGCTCCCGATGACATGTTTTTTATATTAATAGCTTGAACTTTTGTTTGGTTTTGTTCTAATACAGTCGCATCCTGTTTAAGGTTTCGAATCCGTTGTATTTCAGCTACTAAATTATCGATGGTCAAGGTCTATCTTCAGTTTCCATGCCGAGCATACTTAAAAGTCTGGCAAGAATGTCTTCATCCCGTGGAGCTTGCATTCCATGGACGAACATTAAACATTTAAAATTATCTACGGTGCATTTGTCTATCATAAAACTTTCACAGTTACGATTAACGTTTGTGCATAACCTACAATGACTTCATTTTCTCTGCGCACATTTTGCATGCATTTGCCTCGAACACTGAATTGAGATTCCTTTTTTCCAAATAATTTATTAAAGGTTGCTATGGTATTTGCGAACGTGACGTCCCTTGGTTGCGATGGTAAGATGTAGTCCCTGTACCTGTCGAACACGCTAGTGCTTACTTTACGTAAAAGCAGACGCACTTTTGATGCATCGTCAAGCTGTACCGCTTTACTTTGGAATACATCTGCATAACGTGCAAACCATCTCGCTAAAGTTTGGTTATCCTCAGGGTCGTACACGAATTCTCGTACACCTTTTGCTAACACATCCAACAAAGCTTCTGTGCCACCTACTGTACTTGGTGCTGGCGAAGTATTAGTAACGGCATTCGATAAAGTTGCGTTAATTAACCTTTCTAGCAATTGTTTTTGCTGTTCTGCTGCCTCCTGTTGTCTCGCAAGGAAAGTTCCAACCACTTGTTCCAGAGAAGTCATCCGAAATTATAAAAAGAAATTGTTTGCCTCGTCGCCACTGTTGTGCTTTATAGCCGTAACTTAATCTTTATCAACAATATAAATATAAAATAACAATATTATAAAAAGTGAAAGAAATGAATACAAGTATATATATATATGAATATGTAACATTACCGCGTATCCCCTTGAACGTTTACAATGCTAATGAAGCTCGAATATGGATAAAAGTTATAACATTACATTTTCTTACAATCTTGGCTTAGGGTTGCCAACAATTTAGATGCAAAAGGTAAATTTGGTGTTTAAGGAAATACATACACACACATACATGAAATTAGTGTCCAAATCAATGTAAATATTTTTCTTATGTAATCATATACCGTTTGTCTGACCTTAGTCAAATTAGGTGTAGTGATGATTTTGTATATACATATGTCTAGTTGTAGGCCAAATCTCAAAGTGGGCGTGGCATTTTCACAAAAATCCAATATCTTCGAATATCATATCGAGTTAAAGTAATAAAATTTCATATGGGTGACTCACTTGTTCCGAACCGGTTCTCAAATTTGAGCTTGATCATGGGCGTATCAAAATTAGAGGAAGAGGGTGTAGGTTTTATTTTTAAGCAACCAACACTCTGGGGGTACCCCTATAAATGCAAAGCATCAAAGCGTTGATTGAGAAAGGAAGATAGATTAGTGGTAGGGGGAAAGAAGAAGAAAAAGTTGTGAATGTTTGTTTTAAATTTGGGAAGGTCGTAAAAGTCAGGAAAAACTGTTGCAGGGAGCTTATTCCATATACGCTCGGTACGGTAGAGAAAAGAACTGTCTCTGTAATGCGTGGTGCGTTGGGCTACCATATCCACGTGGAATGCGTGACTGCCGCTTGCAGTTCGTGTAGTTCTGGTGAACACATGAACTGGTGGAATCAAATTCCGTATCTTAGCGGAACATCTGCCTTGAAAATACCGGTAGAACAGAGCCACGTTTCTACGGTGCTCCAAGGAGTCAATAGAGCTGGAAACTCTACTGTTTCCTATTAGATTTATCGCCCGATGTTGAATACGGCCCAGGAGCTCTAATTGCGTTCGTGATGCTCCTGCCCAAAAGTGCGAATTATATTCCATTTTGGGGCGGATATAGGTGGTGTAGATCATGCGGAGATCAGTCGGAGTGAAGTATTTTTTACACCGCTTTAGAAAGCTGAGACACTTGGCTGCTTCTTTCGACACGTCAAAAATATGATTATTCCAACGAACGTTACATGGGATGGGCATGTCCAGAACATCAAGAGTTTCTGACTCCGCAGTAATCACCCCACCCATAACCAGGGGGTTAACAGAGGGTTGGGGTACTCTTTTGTGAGATAACAAGCAACATTGGGTCTTACGCGCGTTGAATTCAACTCTGTTCGTGAGACCCCACTCAGAGATTGATTGGAGATCATTATTGAGTGAGCCATTCATAGCATGCCGTTTACTCTCAATCTCCAAAGAGTTAGGGCGTTTTGAGTAGGTGTGAGATGAATGACAAATGGTGCTGTCATCTGCAAAGGAGTGAATGGGATTCCTAGTCAATGGCAGAAGGTCATTGATAAAGTTAAGGAAAAGGGGTGGGGAGAGGACCGAGTCCTGCGGCACTCCAGTATTGATGGCACGAGCCTCCGAAGTAACACCATCTACACCACAACACGGATAGAGCGGTCACTTAGAAAACTCGTGATTCATCGGGTGAAGTTATTGCCGACCCATACGCAATCAGTTTTGACACCAGTGCTTTGTGCCACACTCTGTCAACCGCCTTGGAAATATCCATAGCAACCGCTTTGCTCTCACCTAAGTCATGGACACTATGGTTCCAGTTCTCGGTGGGAACCGCCACGAGATCGTTGAGCGATTACGGCGGAAACTATATTGGCGGCCATTAAGCAACTCATTTCGCTCAAAATATTTGACCAGGTGAAAGTTAACTACACTTTCCATGACCTTGGCCAGTGTAGAACAAATTGTGATGGGGCGGTAAAACGCCCTGCAGGAAACGCACCTGCAGTGTATGAAATGTTAAAAAGATTGCGTAACGGTCGCGCCAGTATTGACGAACATGTATATATTAAAAACAAAAGTAGGGGACTGTGTAATTTTACGTGGGAGCAATAGCGGATCTAAGGGTCGTAGGGAAAGGGAGAGGATTTGCGGTGGCATACCCCATAACTATCCACCTACCTTCCTCCCTTAGGTTAGGTTGGAGTGGCTTTCGAGAGACACACTTAAGCCTGAACGGCCCATTATGATACCCCATAGTTGAACCTACAGTTTAACGCCGATTCCGAACGGCGGTGTGGCAATTTTTTATCGGCTTGGTGGTTTTGCCATTACTTGTACACTATCTTATAATTCTCATACACTTCATATTGATAGTGAATATAAGAGAGTAATAAAAATTAACCACCAGACGAAGACGGGAATCGAACCCGAACCTCCCAGATGAAAGTCTAGTGCACTATCCACTAGGCTATCGAGGTCGTCATACCTTCCTCCCTTTCTTACTGATAAGAATTTCATACATTTGATCGTTGGCTAAATTAAAAAAAATTTAAAAGATGTGTAAAAATGTTAACCCCCTCTACCCAGATAAGCCCGTATGCCTTTCAGAAGGTTTTTTCACATCGTTCGTTCTATATATTTTTAAACTTATTCTTAAGAAAGCAATCTAAAACTAATAACTTTAAAAAATAACAAAAAAGTAATTCAAAAGTATTTGACTTAAGGAAATTTCTGGATCGTTCTTCGAATAATTCTAAGCAATTTCTGAACTAAATTTTAAAAGTACATATATTGACAGAATCAAAAATTAAAGTGTAGTCGAGAATGAAATAAATAGGGGTGAAGACATGCAGGTTGAGACAGTCCAATATTTTTGTTTTTTTCCACTAACGGTACGAATGTTTCTGCTGTCACGTGTATACATATAACATCAGTAGTAAGTTTTTCATTACAGAAAGACCTACTTGTTGCCATTCCGTATGTTTCAAACAGAATGTCCCAAAAATTTTTGTGAAAAAAGTGAATTTGAGAATTTTCTAAACGTAAAAAAAGTGTAGTTATTGAAGCCGTATAAAAAGGTTCATTTAACATTCGTACCACAGGAATTTTGAACATATCTTGAATGGTGAAAAAAATATTACATAATTTCAAAATATCGGCGATGCTTGCAAGTTAAGACACTATGTGCCTCATTTTAATGCTTGTTCGGAATTGCTATTAAACTTTTATAATAAGCAGTCGAAAAAAAGAAAATGTCTTCAGATGAAGATGTTGATTTCTGATTATGTATGAAGAATTTACCAGCCAAACTAACTAGCACAAATTCCGTGAAATGGAACAAGTGTCAACAACAATTTCATTTAAGGTGTGCCAACATAACGCGAAGTTATTTCACATGCCGAAATTGCGACTCTGATGCCGATCTTTCTGACGAAAATTAATAAAATTTCTTATCTTTTTTGCTCTTCTTCATGGCTGAGACTTTAACGATAAATAAATTAACAATAATACTTTGAAATTCATATTCATAATTTTTTTTGTTCCAACATTTTCCCAATTTCTATGACTGTCTTAACCTGCATGCCAATAAATTTTTTTTTGCCAAAAAACAAATGTTTGGCCATAACTTTTTAATTTTTCAAGCAATGCAACTATTCCCTGTAACAAAGATGTAGCCCAAGACGTTTCGTTTGCAACGGTATATAGCTTTCTGTGATATTTTTTTTAGTAAAAAATTTTGGACATAAAAACAAAACCCGCCTCAACATGCAAGCATTTCCCCTACTAATCATTTAACACAAACTAGTTTTGAAAAATATTTTTCTTATTGAATTTAACTAAAAATTACTTATTAGTTTCAAAACTGGTATAACTCTAAGAAACGCTATTAATTTCGATTAATATTGCAATAGAAAAATTTATTTTTTGATTTTAAAATGCAAAATGTTCAACTAAAATTCAAAGTATTTTTCTAGTTTATCTAAACATTGAACTCTAATTTCATTAAAACTCTCTAAACAAAAGATCGATCCAAATTACCTCCAAACATAATATTTACTGAATAAAACCCTATACAAATTATATAAATATACTTACCATCACAAAAGTTATATTTGTTATAAAATGTAAATAAAATAAGAAATATTTTGTTTCTTCGCTCACAACTGATAAATTTGAAATAATTGAAATGAGGGAAAATAATTCTCGTTCGTTTCAAAAAGAGGGAGTAATTTAAAAAATTGCAAAGAAAAGTTATTAGCAAAACAAAATCGATCCAACTTACATATATACATCGATCCGAATTACCATCACTTACGTTATTAACAGCCAAAAAAAAAGCTATAAAAAAACCTTTTGCTGCCTTAATTTGCTAAAGCCCTAATACGCATTTTTAAAATTTTACAGGAGAAGCAAAAAACATTTTGGAATTTGGAGTACTGTTTCGAGAATTTGTAAAGGAAATAGCGTAAGTCTCTAAAATTTTTGGAACAGATGAAAGTGGACACTATATACATACACTATATACATTGTTGTTGTGATGACTACATTTGTTCATTAACCTGTTGATATATAACTTCAAATAACGAAATTGACATGAACTTAAGTCATGACTTTGAAAATTAACATCTAGATTTAATTTTCATATTCTCCTAAAAACTATCATGAAAGTGGACACGCTTTATCATAATCTATCAAAAACTCGATTTTGAAAAATTTGATGTTGGGCCTTAGCAAATTAAGGCAGCGATTTGAAATGTGTCGTTCATTATAATAGTGGTGTAAGTCCATTTATTTGTTTTTTGTAGTATCAAGTGTAGTAAAAGTGTTTTGTGAAATGATCTGTAGAAAAAAGAGCAAACATTATCTTAATTGATGGGAATATCAATAGTATCGATAGTCCATGTCCAAGTAGAAAAGTGAAATTTATTTTCTTAACATCAACTGACAAAGCGTTTTTTTTTTAAATTTCGCTAATTTAAGCAAATCGATTTTTATTAGTAGATATTTGCAGTTAAAGGATAGAATGGAAAATTTTTTAATAGGAAATAAAAGAAAAGGTTAGTTTTTATTTGCGTAAATATTAGTATTCACAAATTGCATGCAAACCCACTTCTAGTTTGGAAGATATTATGGCTTTTGTATCTATTATGAATTTCGATTGTGAAAACAATTGTATTATCTTTTTATTTGCACAGATTACAGGAGAAGGTCTAAAACCTATTATGAAATGCATGACGAAAAACTTTTGTTTACCAGCAACTTCCCTAGATCTTAATTTTAGTAAAGCTGGTCTTGTGGTAAACGAAAAGCGAACTCGTCTTATAAATGGCAAAACACATTAATAGTAAACTGCTATGCATATATGTATATAGTTTATGTACTTTCAATTTTCTTGCACCCAGTCTCAAGGACAGTATAAGAGAGTAGAGAGACAGGAAAGAAGTGTAAGGGGGGTATAAGAAGAAGGAAAGACTAAGGTCTCTCAACCTCGAACTTCTTAGCTTAGAATCTCTGGAAGAGTATGGATATTACTCATACTCAAGACATCACTACCCAACAACCTTAATCTGATTCTCGCGAATGCCGGACAGCTACAAAAATAATGTGCCGTAGTATCATCTCCCTCAAGACATGATTGGCTGGTTGGATCGGTGATGACACCCACCAGTAATATCAGGTCCTTTCTTCTCAGTTTCAGAAGAAATTCCTATGATTTCCTGTTAGGTTTTGTCACGAAGCACTTTGCTGTTCTTGACTCCTTCAGACCACCTTTTTTATGGACAGAACCCACGAAGTCATTGATCCATCGCATGATCTCCCCATGGTGCAATTTTAGAACTTTAATTAGCTAGTTTATCAGCTAGTTCATTCCCTGAAATACCACGGTGTCCTGGAACCCATATAAGACATAACTCATAACTTGGTATGTTTTGGGACTCTATTTAGTTTTGCCTTACAATCGCTGACCAATTTTGAAGAGCTGACAGCGTTAGCAAGAGCCTTATTGTACTAGTTACTGTAATAATTACCAATAAAAATTCTTCATAGTTGGAAAACCGCTGAGGTTATTTATATAAAAATGCCACACAATTATGCAATTTATTTTCAAAATTATAATTTTTATGAAAGTTCGATACTATCGATAGTACCCCTTGATAATATCGCAAAATATCGATAGTCGAATCTATCGATAGTTTCCCTCCTCTATCGCTTGAGTGATTGTGTTGAAGCAAAAGAGAAAATAAGAGTGTACAATTTTACCTTCATAACAAAAAAAATATTCTATTGCAACCCAATGGGCCCGATCGCCAGCAGCTCGCCTGAAGAGTATACGGTCAGCACTTGTTGTTATTGTTTTGTTAACGACCACTTGCTACCGAAAAGCAATCGTTTCCGAATCAAACGACGACAAGATCATAGTAATTTAAAATAATAAAACAAATTGTTCAACCCTTATTTTATAAAGCAGAGTGGAGGTTAATACAAATAAACTGCTGACGCAAAGATTTCGAAAAGAAGAAGAATAATATTGTAGAGCAGAGCAGTGGAAAAAAGCGGGCGAACTGCTTATGCAAAGATCTCGTGAGAGGTCTTTCGAAACTCTCCAATAGGACCATAAAACGGAGTGCTTTTTTCCAATGACGTGCAATGTTAAAAACGTAATGGTGTGTCATACGGTGAGGACTTGTTAACACCCCGAAAGGCCTTTTTAAGTGTTTTTTCCCCCGTTGGGAAGTGTTGTGCTGAAATCATTGAGCATATATTCAAAAAGCCAAAAAAGTTGTGTCACTAAAAAGTTGCTTTCTAAAGCTAAGGTCCCACTATTGTCGCAAATGCCCCGATCATAGGACAATCTGTTCATGCACAAAACTCAATTGTGGCAAATTTGATCGCCTCAGCCTCGCACCAAACAAACAAGGGCCGAACTTATCGAAACTAGGTCACACGATCGCCTTATTTGATGAGCTATCTACTAAAAATTCGGTCTCAAACTGAAGAAAAAAACAAAAATGGTCAGCTGTGATGTGAAAAATTACGACAAGGAATGCATAAGCGCATTATTTGACTTTTTAAATTATTTGTTAAAAAAATGAAAGAAAACAGTTATTAGTTGCTTAACAAATGAAAAGTTGTAGTTTCTTTGTGCGTTTTGCTTCTTGCGTGATAGTAAACGATTTTGGGTTCGCAAATGGCTCCAAAAGTGGCCAACGCGTGGTGCGAACCAAAAAATACGGCGCTAATTTCGTGAAATTGATGGTAAAAGATTTCTTTACAACAATTTTTTGCGGATGGATGAAGAAAATTTTGAGAAGCTTCTAAAAATAATATCATTTCGCATTTAAAAATAAAACACATATATGCGCAAAGCTATTCCACCGTGTGAACTCTCATCTTATCTAATCGTACTTTGTATTCACTTGGTAGCATACCATCGTGTTTGTTTCATTTCAATTCTTAAATTTATTCCTTATCCCCCTTTTCCACACGGCAAGTTTTATTGTCGGCAGAGTTTGTAGGCAAGAGAGGAAAGACGAGAGGAGACGAGTACCAGCAAGTTTCCTTTTGTGCTATTCATTGCGTTCTTTGATATTTCTTTTTATTCTTATTTCTCATTTTAAGTTGGATGCGCATAGATTATGACTTCTTATTGGAAAAAAGGAACATTTTTCATTTGAAATTTCACTTTTCTTCTATTATTCTATTTATTTTACCACGTTTATATCAACTCGCTTTCAATAGTGTCTGTCTGTCAGTCTGTTCGGTAGGAGTTTTGCAATCGATTTTAAACTAACTTCCCGATGAGCTATAGACTTGAAATTTTAAATATAGTACAGAACTGGATGACAATGCAGTATGAAATATTTAAAATATAAATAAATATAATATAAAATATCAGCGTCGGAAATTTTTCAATTTTATTCATAGATTACTTTAGCGGGAGTAGAATATATATATATGTGTATATGCAAAGAGTATAGATCAGTGATAGCCACACAAATACCACTGCAATATCTGTATGTAGTAGTCGCACATAAAAAATATTGTTTGTAGATTTTTATTTTGTTTAAAAATTTACAAACTTTTTTTTATGGACGTTTTTTTTTAGCCCATTATAAAAAAATTGGACGATATAGAGAAAAACTGAAAACGCCATCATGTTCAGCACACTTTCAAAACTCTTGAGCTTTTCTTCTTGGTCAATTCCATTGTGCAATAATATTATACATAAAAATTTTGTTTAAACCGTTATAAAAAAGAAAATAGACGTTATAGAGTAAAACTAAAAACATCATCATGTTCAGCGTACTCGAATTATATAAGATCCACTTTCAAAACTCTTAAGCTTTTTTGGCCGTTGTACAGTGTAATTAAATGCTTTTTTTTAAAAAAATAGTGCAAAAGATTTTACTACAAATTTTTGTACTTAGGTTTTTTTGCTGGTCTGTTAAGACAAAACATTAAAAAAAATTTATTAAGAAGGAAATTCCAAATTTTTGGCAATAAGTAAACGTGAAGAATACCTAACATAACCGAATGCATATAGCGTTGATAGTAAAATTTGTTAAAGACTTTATTTATGCCACAAAAAAGTGAATGTTGCATATACGCAACATTGGGGGTGAAAGAGTTAAACAAATGTTAAGCGTATTAAAATTAACTAAAATGTAACTGAAAGTAATAATTACTAATAAACCAAATCAATCAAATGTTATCATTCCCAATGATTCTCTTTTAAAATAATTGTGTATGTTAAGAAATTAATTATTTTCTCACGTAAAATATTGTCCAGCTTTAAATTGTTGTCCCAGTGGCCGATTTGTGTACTCTTTGGCAGCATCAAACCTTAACTTCTCTAAATTGTATATGAATGTAAAATAATGCAGGATGGTGTCATTATGACTTAGTTTTCTTATCTACAAAACAAAACATATTTTCAATAACTTAAGGCTCTAGCACAGAGAATCCGTTGTGTACGTGAGAGCGAAGTATACAACTGACACGAAGTAAGCGAAGGAGAGAGGTGCCACAAGGCATACTTTGTCAACGGATACACAATCATACACAAAAGTAATCAGCTGATGGCAGCAACACCCTCAACTCTCTCTCAACGTATGTCAAAGTTGAGAGTTGCCCAACTTCTTGCGTTACTTAAACGCATACGTTGTGTATGGGCCACACCACATACGATTTCATATATTTTATAGTAGTTGTCAGTTGTATACTTCGCTCTCACGTACACAACGGACTCTATGTGCCAGAGCCTTTAAAAATTTCTGTCAATCTAATCATCACCTTCTCAAAGTAAATGTCACCTAGATGTTTATCACCCACTTCGTAAATGCATTTCATGGCGCTCATTAATTTTATTATATCTTCAAAAGTTTTGCGGTCTATATTGTAAGAGCGTGGCAAATTGCAATCATTATCGACATTCTGGACATTCTGCAAAATAGTATAGACACGTCCGACCAATTCCTTATATACTGTGGTCATGAGGTTCTGTAATGTAAAAATTAAAGGCATGATATTTAATTCCATCATCTAGTTGTACTAATTACAAAACTTACGTTGAATTCAATGGAATTCTTTGTTGGGAATCTAACATTAAAATCGCATGCAATTATTTTCAATATTCTATTTGACATATTTCTCAATTGGCAACAGAAAACGGGCTTGGCGTCATCTATGGTTTTAATTTCTTTCTCCATGATATAATCTATTAACGTACCGACCAGATCATCAAAACTTTTATAGTTATCTGTGTTCATGGCCGTACCAGATGTGTTCCTCCGTATTGGCCTACAATTGGTTAAGTGTTTGCTCGTTATGCCGACCGTGTTAAAAATTGATTTTATCACGGGACTATACGTTATGGGCGATAGTAGACAAATGTTTATAATGGCGAAAGTTGTCTTGTCCTTAGAAAACGTTTTCGATAATTTTTTATTTTTACCCTTTCCTTGATTTACCGGAAAAACAAAAGTAGGTGAAGAAACTACTGGATACAATGCAACTGCAAATCTGCATACATTAACTAAAAATATTTAGTTGAACGCAATAACTAAGATAGTATTAAATATAGTTTACTGGAAGTACCTTTTGGATAGAGAAATATCGATGGGTCCAAGCATCCCTGCATCAAGATATTATCCGGATCATCGCGTTTATACAACTCTATTAGAAGTTGTTGTTCAGTGAATGCTATCAAATCTTCCAATATTTTCATCAACTCCTCGTTTAATGCATATCGGTGAAGAGAATTGCATGTTAAAGAAACATCTACATTTTTATCGATGTCTTCAAAACAAATATCAGCACCTTCAGTTTTTAATACATTTATGAAAATCCTTTCAGGCTTCATTTTACAGCCTGTACGTTTACTTATTCCACCATAGCACTGAAATTCAGCGTTGTTCAAACTAGCCCAAGTCTCATAAATTGTTTGATTAGCAATGACTTGTTTGCGAAATGCGGTATAGCTGCAAAGTTTTATCTTGTCAAATGCGTTGTGTACATTGCGCTTTGTCGATTGAAATGATAAATCAGCCACTAACTCATCACAATTGCCTATAAGGTCAGCATTGGCATTGTAAATCGACTCGAATGATAAGAACACCATGTTGCAAATATTAAGTTCTTTAAGTAATGGATTCAAAGTATAAATCTGCCATTCGGTCTTGAAGGTTCCAACACTTTTATCAATAAAGTCAGTGGAAACTGGATAGAGGAAGATGGTCACCGTAAAAATTGCACGTTTTGTAGTAAAAAACTGCAACAAATCTACACACCCTTGAGCAAGTGGTATCCATCGTTCCTCCTCCACATAATAATACTCTTCCTCTTCTTTTGTTTCTCCTCCAACCACATTGGTATCTGGCTGGGGTTTCTCTTTATCAGGCTTAACTGGTTGAACGGGTTGAATAGTCGGATTCTCTTCTTCATTTCCTTCCTCTTCTTCAATTGGTATTGGTATGATGTGTTCATATAGTGTAATAACTAGCGGATTGTCACTGAATATATTTACGTCTTCAATTGAGTCTCTTATGATCGTGATGGAAAAAGTCGGTTTGATTTCGTCCAATTCGGATAGATCAAAATCAGTTCTTGTGGTGTAGTGATCCTGTAGCTTAGTGATTGCATTACTTGCATGATTTAATTCTATTTCGAGTCTGTGTTCCACATTCGATTGCTGTTCTATATTCGGTAGATTATAGATATTTTGTAATTGTACATAAAGAAATATTGGTGTTGCATATTCTTTCTCTTCCTCATTTTCTCCTGGTTTTGTTGATTGGTGATCTTTAACTTTCTCACGTGGTTCTGGTTTAACTGGTTTCATATTGGATATTGGTTTCATTTTTAATTGATTCTTTTATTATTTTCTGCAACTTATATTTTCACAAAAATAAATAATTGATATGCTTGATTTAAAAATCGTTTATTTTCAAATTGAAAATGAAAATGCAAAGTTTAATTGCAACATATTTTACATTCTCTATCACAAAAAATGTTCAGTAGTACAGTAGAGCATGGATAAGTGGAATTTTAAAGGATCGCCCATTTCTCTTTCACTGAAGCAGTTTTTCCACTCATCAATGTTTTCACCTACGTTAAGTGCATTAATTTGCGATAACCTAGTCATAAGTGTGTTAACAGTGTGCATCACTGAATTGTCAAACAATTTGTAATTTTGTCGTGGTTGGTGTGTATATAAAAAAATCGATGAAAAATTAAAACTTTCAAAGAACCTGAAAGTATTATTGCGTTTCATTGCCCTACCTGGTACCGCAAACAACCGATTATATCATTGCAAAACTTTGTTTTCATAACTCAAACTTGAAGATTTTAATTCCTACAAGACATGATTGGGCTGATCGGCCACTAGCAAGCGATTATGATTATACTTTTTACACGGACGGGTCAAAAATGGACTGTGGAGTAGGCACTAATGTCTTCTCGCATGCTCTAGACCAATCTAGTTTTTTCGTTTGCCAGATTCTTCTAGCGTGATCCAGGCGGTAGTATTCGCTATTTTACAATTATGTACCGAAAGGGAAAAATTAAGCAATTGGTTATGATAGCCAATTCGTGATCAAAGCCATGATCTCAATAATTTCGAAATCAAAACTAGTTGATGAGTGCTAAAGGGAACATATCAGACTTCGACAACACATTAATTTAACTCTTAATTGGGTACCATAGGAACATTAGCGGAAAGCGAATGCCGATGCTCTGACTAGACATGGTTCTTCGTTGAACATCTATCAATCGGAACAGGTTCTACGTCCCTTAAATTTCATTTGGCTTAACAACTTGCGCCACATCAATAACGATGTGGCCTCAACATAAGTTCTCCGAATAACAGCACTTTATACGTGACACTGGGTGATTTCTACCGCAGTTGTCATAACATAAAAGCTGGCTTTAGCAAGATATGGACTCAAAATCTTTGGCAAACATTTCCTATGAAGCATAGAAGAGACTGCTAATGTCAACCTCAGCATTCTGTTGAAGTTTTGTGATTTGAATAAAAGGTTTGTGGAGGCCTAACACACTGGAATAGCTGGAAAGCTTTTCTTAGACTTAACCATCGAGATAGTGGTATAAAAAAGGCTTTTGCACGAATTCGGGGGCGATTCAATGCGACGAACACTGGAGTTGTTAAACAAAACAATCATAATAAAAAAACCAAAAAACAATAATAAAGAAAAAAAAAACGCGCGATTTTTATTAAATATTGTCATTTTTTCTTTATTTTTGTAAACATTTTTCGCCTGCGGCGCCTCTTTCAATGTTACAAATAAATTCAACTGAATCAATATCTTTCTTTATTTTTGTAAAAATATTTCGATTGAGGCGCTTATTACCATACCATTCCCATTTACTATATGAGCATATTTTTCCCTTCTGTTTTTATAGGTTTACCCTCGCTTTCGCTTTCATCCAAAACGGAACAGTTTTTTATTTTAGAAAGCCAATTTTTAAAAAAGTTCGAAATAAAACTGCATTTTCTTATACATGTAAATTTGGTTTACTTTTAAAATTTTAATGAAAGAATCACAACGGTCATAACGCTCACTGGGTGTTATAATCTTTTTCGGGACAGCCACAGCGCCTAAAATGATTTTGGGCATAATGGCCATTCCCAGAGCGGTCTTTTTTAAAATTATTTTTTATCAATTTTTGCAGCAGAGAGAACATTTTCCACCGGTATGGCGTTATTTGCACTTGGTCTGCTAAAATTTATGGCATTATTACCTTTTTAATTTGGAAATAACGCCATATCGCAAATATGGCGTTATTTCCCAATCAAAAGTGCAATAAAGCCATTATGGCGTTAATGCATATGGCCTTATAACATCCCTCCTATATTTGCCCGTAACTTTATTTTTATTTATCCCAGGACTAAGTTTTTATATGTCATTTAAAATAAGACATTTAGTTGCTTAGAACGGTATATAAATTGGTAATATATCTTAAGGGATATCGAAATTAGAGGGCAAAATATACTAAATAAAGTATATGAGAATAAAAGTTCTATTTTGTTTCCAACGAGCTATAAATTTGTGACCGATTTCAATTAAAAACAACGAACAACGTTTGCTCTACGAGTTTTTAAATAAATTAGTTTAAGGCCCTCTCGTGGACTGTCACCTTATCGTGGTGAGAGGGTTCAGTAAGAGCGAAGAATCCAATTCTTCATTCTTCATACATAATAAAAAATCAACATCTTCATCTGAAGACGTCATTTTCTTCGCGGTAATAACTAAAACGTGACTAGCAAATATAACTGCTTTAATTTTTGATAATCGCACAAAATTATTAGAAATTCATTTAAAACTTAGTTCTATTACAACTTAATTTTTGAAATTCCGTTGCTTAGTTGGTCATTCTGCTATGGATATTACTAAGAACGAGCGCATTAGTACTCGCGCGTCATCAGAAAAATAAGCATAACTTCTTTCATATAAGAGGTTACTAACCTTTTTGAAGTGAAACTGCTTTAGCGAGGGTAAATCGAAAATTTTGCAATGGGAAGTCGGAAGTTGCACTCATATAAAACTAATAAGAAATTAAGTTATGCTGTTGTTAGTGTTTAGCGAACGAAGTCATATGGGGATCGGCTGCATACAATCATGCAGAGAGTCGACTTCTTGGAGTTTTACCTCATTTACTGTAGTGAGAGAGCTTGATTCAATATCGCTGAATTTTCCTTTCATGTGTTATACACGTGTGCTACGTCATGTTAGTGTCGATCAGCGACGACAACTTACGTGGAATTCCCCGATTTGTGGAGAATTTCACTTAGTACGTGGGATCGGGGAATGAGCTGCTTTTTGTGGGGAATTTGAAACCGTTCAGTTTTTAGTTAATAAAGTCTGTAGAATATTTTTTGTCAAATTTTATTTAATGTAAATCGTTTAACTTTTGCAATACTTCATACTTTAGGTCTTATAACCTTCATCTCTTCTTAAGAAGGCCCTGCACTTTCTTGGTTTGGAGAAATCGATTTTTAAAAAAGTGTATAATTTGAAAGTATTGTATTTCAAAAGTATTTTGTAAAAATTTCAGATAGAAACTCGAAGTGATTTCGTAGATATAGACCATTATAGTGGCGAGTGTCAGTCAGGCCAAAACAGTCGTGCGGCGCTTCGGCTTCCCTTTCGGCCGTTCAGAAAGGCTTAGCTATGCCTCCGTCCAGCACCTCGTGATTAATAACTCCGGACTGCTATTGCATCGGTCGCCGATCTGTGCGTTATGCAGATGCGCCTCTCGGTCGTACTTGAGATTCGTCGATATATTTAAAAACCGATAGCCAAAACTTTTAACCCGTTCTTCCCAAAACAAGGTATTTGCCATTGGCACGTATGGTCTAAAATTAAAATATATTCTTCTATACAACAATGGCCCCAGGACATAATAGAAAAAAAGTTTGGTTAATTTTTTGTTCAATTTGCAAAGTTGTACTTTCGAAAAAAGTCCAATTTTTGAGAAATCTAATTTTGGCTGTCCGTCATTTCGTGAATTATCGGTCAAACAAAATAATAGTAGTATGTCCTAAAACCATAGTCATAATTTTTCTAAGGGTTTTTTTAGGCGTTCCAGTGTGCCCCATGTGTCGCATTCGTGCGATGATGATTTCAAAACGTCCTCCAAGCTACAAAAAAAATCTTGTATAAAATTTTTTGTTTAATTATTACACAATTTTTTCTTATATTTGAAGTTCCGATCGGGCTCAAACTTACACAAAGTTTAGCCTTATTGGGTAGTAGTTATCACACTAAATTTGAACGCGATCAGTCAAAAATTCGCCGAGTTGGAGGGCGATAGAATTTATACATTTTGGTCAAACAGCCCCTGTTTTGGATCCATGTAACTAATCACCTACTGCATTTAGAAATTTTTATCGAACACTTTTTTTATTTAATCCTTCGAAAAATTAAAAAAAAAATCTTAAAAATTCAAAATGGGACAATTTTTTTACCTCTGTACACCGGATTCATTTGAGCTCAATCGATTTTAAGACCTATATTTACCTACCAGTTCTGGACCGTATTAAAATAACATTAACCTTGATCAATTTTAAACGTGTCTCGCTCCGATGCGGGGAATTTGATTGAAAATCGGGGAATTTCTCGAGGGCTATCGGGGAGACAGAAAAAATAAGCTGGCATCCCTGGTGCCGATAGAAAATAGAAAGAGGAAGACTGCAAAAGCCTCAACAACGACAGTTTTTTCGGTTGCTCTCTAACAACACCAGTAAAAAACGAAGTTATGCAGTTGTTAATCGAAAAACATCGTTGTCCTAGAAATCCGAGAAACATTTTTTTTTTTGGCTGACCGTTTCACTTTTTTCGACCCAATAACATTATATATATTCGATTCTGTTAGGTGTACTTCATGATTTTTGATTGCCAGATATTTGAAATTTAGTGTTTATGCTTTTTTTTGTTAAAAAAGTTTTGTCTTGAAGTCAAATCAAAAATCTGAGTGCAAAAATTGATTATCAAATCTGTTTGCTAAGGTTGTAAAAGATAGGAGAATATAAAAATCTAAAAATTGGGAAAAAAGTCTTGACCCATTTTTATTTTTGTCTATAGCTTCAGAAGTTTAATATTTCAACCTTCAATAACGAACAAACAAGAATATGTAGAGGTGTGAAACATTTTTTAATTTATTGTAGAAGTTGTAGGTAATCATAAATTTAACACAAAAGTTTTCTTTCAAGCTCTATTAAAAATATTTGGCATGGATCAAATATAACATGGATCCAAGTATGTTTTCTAAACTAATTCGAGGACGCTGAACACGAAAATTAATTTCATTTTTTTTCTGTGGGTAAGTTTTCGAGATATGACAAACTAACGGGTTTTCAGGTTACAGTTTCACTTACAGGCTAATATCTCAATACCAATAGTTTTAATGCTGCCAAGTTTGCTAAAATCGGATTATAAATTACAGAGATATAGATGCTGAAATTTCAATTTTGGTGTGATTTTTGAGAAATTTTCACACAAGTCGTGGGCTAAGTTTTCTTTCTCACAAAAAGTAATCACAAAATCTGAAGTTTTATTTTTTAAGTCGATAGATCATTTCATTACAAAAATTTTAAGCATAAAACTATAGCAATCGGATCAAAAATGACAAAGTAATCAATGATTGAGTAAAAATAAAATATTCTCGAAAACTCGAAACTTTTTTCAAAATTCGTTCTGTGCCCTATTTCACCAAATACACTTTACATTTACAAATTTGTGCTTGTGAATTACAATTGCAAATGTGTAAAACCATTTTTCGTTTCATAAATTATAACTCACAGATTCACAAATTTGTAATAAGAGGCAACAAAAAGTGTAAGAGAGCACTTGTAGATTACAAGTGTTAAAAAATGACGTTTCACGAAATTTTTGTATGACTTGTAAATAACGAAATTTTTTTACAAATTTGTAACACTGATGTAGGATAATAATTACCGATGAGCGAACAAAATAAAATTTTCGCGGATGCTTTGATTAAGGGATATTTCTACCTAAAAAGTTTTAAAATTAATTTTTTTTGAAACATAATTTTTAAATTTGGTAGACATGTGTATTAATATAAAATTTTTTTTACTACACGCTTTAGATGCTGATTAAAAACTGTAAATATAAAAACAGTTTGCTAAAAGTATGACGAAATGCGAAATAGACAATTGTAGCAATTTTACAGGCAATTTGTTTTTTGTAAGAAATTCTTACAAATGTTACAAATTTGTGATTATTCGTCTATTTGGTGAAACAAAAAACTACAAAATAATAACATTTGTACAAATTTGTTACTTCTAAACTACAACTACAAATCCTGTTTGGTGAAACAAATATTGACAAATTTGTCATTGCAAGCACTTGTGATTTACAAGTCCGAATTCACAATTGTATGAACTTGATGAAACCACATTTAACGATTTTCTTACAATTTAGTGAGAATTTCCTTACAATCCACATATTTATAAGTTGGTGAAATAGGGCACTGGTCTAGAAAATGATGAAGCACTTGAAATTTTCATGCACACTATTATTCTGAATATGTTTGGCCGTAGAGAAACCAACATACATCGGGGGGCACAATTTTATTAACGATGCACTCGTCGATTAAAATCAAATAATTCTTTCGCCCCTCCACATCATGTTTGGTCTCATGAAGAATTTCGTTAGTCAAAACGAGAAGCATGAGAAGCATTTGCGATTGCTGTTAAAAATTTTTTGAGAAATTGTAAAAGTGGCAATCATTCCCAAACCATCAACGTAATGTTGGAAAAATACAATGACATTGGTAAGTTTGACTTACGGTGAATTGAAAGTTGATTCCTTATTGATTTATTTAATGATAAGTAAATGTAATTCCAAAAATTCAGGTGCGAATATGTCTTCCAAGATGCATTTTTTATTCAGCCATTTCGACTTCTTTCCATCAAATCTGGGTGCAGAAAGTGACGAGCAGGGCGAACGGTTCCACCAAGATATGGATGAAATTGAAAGACGATATAAAGTTATCAGGGATGAGGGCACGATGGCAGACTACTGCTGGTTCTTGATCACGGAAGACCCGACAGCGAAAAATTGCAAAAGTTCAAGTGGTGGCTTATCATTTTCTACAGCAGAATGAATTTTGACAAAAATCTCGAATTTTCGAGAATATTTTATTTTTACTCAATCATTGATTACTTTGTCATTTTTTTTATGCTTAAAACTTTTATAATGAAATGGTTTATCGATTAAAAAATAAAACTACAGATTTTGTGAGAAAGAAAACTTAGCCCACGACTTGTCTGAAAATTTCTCAAATATCACACCAAAATTGAAATTTTGCATCTCTGTAATTTATAATCCGATTTTAGCAAACTTGGCAGCATAAGACACGTAATACAATTATTATTCCTATATATATATATATATATATATGGATTGGTCGAAACTATAGGTAATGAGATATTAGTCTGTAAATGAAACTGTAACCTGAAAAACCGTTGTTTTGTAATAAACATAATTTGGTAATGTTATATTTTAAAAGTTAAATTTTGTATTCCAGTGTTATCATACCATGAAATTTATTAATAACATTCAGCTGGTATATTTGCCCAAATTTCTAAGAACGAATTTAAAATTTAACAGAGATATTCACAAGATAGACACAAGAAATAAGAATGATTTTAATTTGCCTTTATTTAAAACTAAGTCACACAAAAACAGCCTTTTTTATAAAGGATTAAAATGTTTTAATGAGATGCCTAAAGATGTAACAAAAGTTGATGTAAAGTTGTTTAAGCAAAAATTGTATAATTATTGTAAAACTCTAAAAATAAGGTAATTATAAATTCTTAATTTTGTGATGGTTATTTTTCTCTTTTAATAATTAAATATGTAAAACTGTATTTGAATTAGGCTATAAGAGCTGTAATAAATAAATAAATACTTCAAGAAGATGCTTTTAGCGCATCGCTAACACCGTACAAAAACATGAACATGAAAACATGAATTTATTGAGAAATTAGACATGCACAGTAGTCAAGACTTTGAAAATTAACCCATTTTCATAGTCTCCTTGTTGTTTTACTGAATTTAAGAAAGAAAGTTTGCCAATAAAGTAAAGGAAAACGGAAGCAAGGGCCTGTATGCATAAAAAATAGTGGAAACTACATTTGAGTGTTTAGTATCAAGTAGTGAACGGTCGATAGTGAACACTTATTTTCGTATGCAAAAAAAGGAAAAACCCAACACTATTTTCGAATTTCGATTTAAGTGTTTACTTCGTCGAACACTTCGTTTAATGCTAAACGAAAGATGCCTTGCAGTAATAATAACTGCAGGAAAATATTTTAAAGTTTTATGCTTCCGTTCTATTCTCCGCACAAATGAGAGCAAAATTAAGTGAATCCAAGTCAAAATCTAAAAAATTCTGTAATCTATGAGTGCAGAATTTTTTTTTTCGAGAAAAGAAAACGGTATAACCGATTTGTATTTATAGATTTTCAGCTTAAAGACAAATGAAACAATTGGTTTGCCCCTCCAAAATCTTTTAACTCAATTGAAGGTTTTTGAAACACAACAAATAGTTCGCGATTTCATTTGTTTGCGTTCGAGTTTTTTATTGTAAAATAGGAAATCGTCTCTTGACTTGGGGAAATACAAGTTCCTTGGAATCAGGACTTCTGAAAAAACGCAATTTTCTGGCAAAAAATATGGTGATATCCATTATACATTTTCCAGAGAAAAGAGGTATAAAGATCCATAATTATCATCCGAACCGATGACTTTCTTTTTTGGTTTTTATTCATAAACATTGCCGTTGTTAATTTTTAGCAAAAAAAAGTGTGCTATGTATAACACTAGAAAATCAAATCTTTTTTTTTGTAGTGATTACTACTTTTATACACATCATTTTTGCTCATGTAGTGTTTCGAAATTCAAGTGGTGAAGTGAAGTGAAGAAAACTATATAGTGTTTTCTTTTTATGCATACCTACCTAAACAAAAAATAGTGATCACTGTTAAAAGCAGTGTGGCCAACTCAACGCTTTTCCCGCTTAATTTAGTGCTTTTTGAAAATTAAAATGCGGAAAAAAGTGATATAGCGGTCAGCGGGGTTTTTAGCGCATTTTTTTCAATTTAAAAGACACTAAATGTTCCACTAAATAATCCATTTCCTGAATAATCCTAACAAAATTTTAATCGAAACATTGAAATTTTTTACTTTATTTCACAACATGAACATTCAAGTAAACTGCTGTAAGTTGAGAATATGTATTATCTTCGAAAAATCAAAGAAATTTTCATTTTCATTTAATCATAAAAGTAGCAAATGTGTGCGTGTATTAGTGAAAAATGTTAAATGTATTGAGAAAAATTTTTAGCGGTTTTTTGCGCTTTATTCTTCATTTTAGCGGATTTTTAGAAATAAAATTTGGCCACACTGGTTGAAAGTAGTGTTTACTTGTTTTATGCATATGGGCCAAGAAGTTTTCTCATTATTTTTAGCAGATATAGGGTAAAGTGGGGTACATTTGACTCCGGGGCACATTTGACTGTGCAATTTTCAGTGTGACCAGTGCCAAAAAGTTGAAATGGAGAAAAAAGCTTAATTTGATTTAAAGAAACGTTAGGAACTTTGGCAGTTCTACTTTAACTCTTCTTGGATTAAAACGTGTTTTTGTAAATTTAATAACACTGATGTAATTTTCGATAACCAGTATGTAAGCGTTTTGTGAATTAATTGCAACTGTTTTTTAAAAAAGAGGAACAAAATTTGTTAGCCCTGCTCTTTAATGTTAACAAAATAAAAGTGCGTTTTGTGAAAATACAACAAGATAAATTGAAAAAGAAGAAAAAAAATCAATAGCTTTTGGGGCACCTTTGACTTTTACCAAAGGGACACATTTAACAAATTTCAAATGTTCCCCAAATTACAGATTTACGTTTTTACAATACAATTTTTACATTTTCTGTTCATATATTTTTAAAGATAGGACAAAATTAAAGGTCCTTCATACTAAATCTTGGAATCTAACTCTTGAATGAATCTTGAAATATTCCATAATAAAATCTCAGGTTATATGAGAGGTGACACACCCCCTTTTCCAAATCCTGACACGTTTTTCTTGTTTGAACTCAGTCAGACTATGCCTATCTTATGACCATAGGGAATTTGTGTCAATCTGTGCCGAGGTTTCGGTGTTATTTCGAGACATACACACATATTTTTATTTATATACAGAAAAAATATATACGTATGTATATTAGACTGGACCTTTTTGCGCAACGCGAGAGGGGGAGGGGGTCCGACGATTTGTTACGAAGTGTTACATGGGGGAGGAGTTTATAGATAAAATAAATTTTCTCCCGCTGAATTCGAAAATCATAGCTAAAATTTTTTTAATGGAGCAACAGTTTGGAGTCCTCAATATAATTGCTATAAAGACAGACTTGAGTCAGTTCAAAAACAGTTTCTCTTGTTTGCGTTAAGAAATTTACGTTGGAACCCATTACATAATTTACCTTCTTACATACATCGTCTCAAACTTATTGACCTACCGACATTAGACAGCAGAAGAACTATGCTGAATGTTATGTTTATGACTAAATTACTGAACGGTGACATTCATTCTGAATTTCTACTAAATAAAATTGACTTAAATATCCCAAATCGTTGTTCAAGGTATCCTATCTTGATTAAATTGAGTACTTGCCGATCTAACTATGCCCAAAATGATCCATTACGTTGCATGTGCAATGATTTCAACAACCAACATGGCTTATTTGATATAACTGATTCCTTATTTTCTATAAAACAAGCAATTTTAAATTCCTTAAATGATTAAACAGCTGATGATCCTAATCTGTAGCTGTTTGAAAACCATTGGGATATATTACTTCACCCATTCACGAGTTGCGTTACACAGGCAGTCCGGGCTGTTTCTGTTTCGGTCACCGATCCGTTCGCTTTGCGGATGTGCCCCTCGGTCGGGTGGGCGGGTAAGTGGGTCCGCTGGGATTCGTTCGTATTTTGTGAGGTATTGTAATTTTTTAATTTTTCTAACTTTTTTATAATTTAAAAATTATATCCCGTGCTAAAAATTTTATGGTTGTTCTTAATACCAAATGAAACGTATTGTGATATCAAACATTTATAGTCGGATTTTTAATTGGTTAACAGATTCAAAAGATATCGAAATAAATTGGTCAAATTAAAAAAACTAAATTGTGTATTAACGAACACAAGGCAGAAGTGAAACTTCTTGTGAACTAAACGAAACACAAGCAAATAACAAGCAAATGAAATTTTAGAATCGCTAAATTTTTCACTTCCTTGGCTTGTGTTTTTTAATTTCATTTGCTTGTGTTTCGTTTAGTTCACAAGAACTTTCACTTCTGCCTTGTGTTCGTTAACACACAACCAATTTTTTTTTTGGGATTATGCTAGAACAAAAATTGCAACTCTGTACCGGTAATGTCGATGACAATTGTAGCGAACTCTTTTTGTGTGCGACATCTTTATGTAATTCCTTGGACATTTGCGCCATCTATATGTGAAATGTATAACTGTCATAAACTTTAAAATGGCGACGCTACACATTGTGCTTTCTGCCATAGACGTGTGTGTGTGTAATTAATATGTTATATTGAATTAAAACTATTTACGAATCGTTTATTATATAGTTTACTCGTGAATTCAGTTACGGAATAGTGATATTTAGCCCCTCATATACATTGCTCGACAAAATTATGTCGCATTGCAAACTTACGCGCGACGTCACATCCGGTTGGTTTTACTCTAGGACAAGAGAAAAGAAGTTTCACTTCAAAAACAAACAAATTTCAAATTTATATTTCAATATTCTATAAGCAATATTAAGGATGCACAATGCTTTAAAATGACGAAAAAAATTTGTTACTTTACTAGGGAAGGGGAGGGTGTTTTATTACGATGTGCTACGACCAGGTGGGAGGGGTCTGGTCTAAATTGGCCAAAAATTGCGTTACGTAATATGTGAACGGCGTCTTATTTGAAAAGTTGTTCCGAATTCCTCTCTCCGGGGCTTATTTTGTAAGGTTACTAGAAAAGAAGAAATTTCAGCTCAATCGAAGAATTTTTGAGCTATCCCTGGGCCTTCAAAGTTTTGAAATTTTTTTTATTTGCCAAAATTGTCCTTTCTATTTTGACAACATTCGCTCCCTTAGCAAATCAGTAATGCTTCTTTAAAAATATACGTTTTTATTTGCAAGAAAATTTTTAAAAAGTTCTTAAGTATTTTCTTTTATTAACAAAAAAAGTAGCATTGCTGGCCCTTTTTTCATCGTTTGTTGTTTCTCTTTTTCTTAAAAATTTAAATTTATTCGTTGTCAGAAATTTCAGGATTTTGTGTCCGGTCAAGAACAAAAAAGGGTGAAGTTAGCCAGTGATGCCATTCCAAAGGCTATTGAGAGCCTGAGTGCTAGGAATGTACCGGAGGAAATGCCATGTAAATTCGTTGACGCTTCAAGACAGACCGAGTAAATTTACAATGTGATTTTTAAAAGCAACTATTATGGATATAATTGTTGTTTTAGATCAAACACAGATCGCCGCGTAGCAATACTCGAGGAAGAAGTGGCGAAACTAAAAGCGCAAATCGAAGAGCTGCAAAAGCTTCGGGCAAATTTAAGTACGTTTTTAACAGGAAGTAAGATACGGAAAATAGAAAACCCTTCCAAAAACATTCATTGGACGTGGAACGACATGTCGTCGGCTATAGCTTTGCATTCAGCTGGACCGAGAGCGTATAACCACTTGTATAAAAATGGGTTTCCGCTACCTTGCGAGTCCACCGTGTCAAAATGGTTGCAGAAGCTTAAGTTCGACGATGGTGTATTGCACTTTTCTTTAAGTGTAATGCGTAGCATGAACGAGGTGCCTCTTGCAGATAGGCTTTGCATTTTGGCTTTTGATGAGATGAAAGTCGAATCTGCATACGAGTACAACCCTCTATCAGACACTGTCCGAACACCGTGCAATTACGTACAATTGAATATTGCACGGGGGCTTAAGTCTTCATGGAAGCAACCCATATTCTGCGCGTACGATTGCAAAATAACAAAACAGATTTTGGATAATATAATTGTTATGATCCAAGAAGCAGGTTATCCTATTTTGGCAATTGTGTCGGACATGGGTGCAGGGAATAAAGCCCTTTGGAAAGAATTGACTGTGTCAAGCGGTATGTGAATCTTCTTTGATTGTTGCCTTTGTATTATATAATTTTAAACTTTTATTAGAACAAACATGGTTTCCGAATCCAGCAATAGATGGTAAGGTTTTTTGTGTTTGCCGACGCGCCACATCTGCTGAAGCTTTTAAGAAATCACTTCCTTGACACAGGGTTTGTGTTTCAAAATAATTTACTGACAACACGAACCATTGACTTACACATCAGTATCTGATGCTTTCATTGTGCATAAGCTCACTGATGGGCATCTCACAGTGCATCATGCAGGACGGCAAAAGGTGAAGCTGGCTGCGCAACTGTTTTCGCACAGTACTGCAACCGCGATACGACGTTGCAATGAGTTGGGACTGGAAATGTATAACGCATGTGAAACTGCCGAATTCATTGAAATCGCGAATGACTGGTTTGATGTTTTCAACACAAAATTCACAACATTCCAGTCAATTCCGGCAAAGAAGCCTTTTGGAATGGATTTGCAGTATCAATTGCAAATCATTTCTAAAATGGACGACTGCATGCAGCAAACGCGAGCTCATGGAAGGCAGTCTTTGCTACCTTTCCAGAAAGGGATTTTAATGAACAATAATTCAATCAGGGGATTATATCGGTATGTTCAGGACAAGTATTGCCTTCAGTATATCCTTAATATATTCTTAATATATGTTTATATTTTTTAATACTGAAAATGTCGTTTATGCATATTTTATTCGCGCGTAAATTTTGTTGACTTTATTTCGTACGTTTTCACGAAAAGATCTTAATTTATTCCCCAATTTCTGTACTTCCAAAATACAACATTGAGCTAAGGGAGTGTCAAAACTCGCCTGTCACTATTTACAACACCTTTAATAATTCCATCATGACACATGCCACAGTTGAGCAACAGTTATACCATTTGAATGCAACCATTCTTGGCCTGAATCGACTACCAGGGTGATATACATTGCCAGCACTGCCAATATAAAAAATTCTGGATGCTCAGCTGTTTTTAGTTGATTTGTTTATTTGATTGAGTGAAATAGGATAAGCTTCGTAAATTCAAGTTAAATTTAATTATGGGCGCTCCAGAGTTACCAAGTGATCCTGGCGAGGATGACATACATGCAGCACAACACATACAACTCGCTCCTCCAATTATACCGAGCGACGAAGACAGTGACAATGATGGACAAAATGTATACGTTGGCTATCAACCTTTACCGATGGGAGGAGACGAAGCCATGGACACTTTAGACAACAATATAGTTGAGCATCATCAGCAAAGAGAAGAATATGAAGTGGATATAGAACCAGTGTTACCTGAGGTTGGCGGAAACCCAAATCTTCCCCAAGTTGAAAGCGCAGATGTGGAAATTGAGCGGCATGTGTGGAGTGAACCAAGACCCGAAGTATTGCAAATCGAATTAGATAATACTCGAACAGCGCAAGTAAGTTGGCCTATGTTAAAAAAATGTAAATGATTCTACTAATACATTTTGTTGAAGATTTTAAATGCTATGGCAAATTTTACACTACCTGATGCTGTTGTTCCCGAGTGGGCAGCTGGCGTATCGGAGGAACATTGGAAAGAGGAACTGCTTCAACGAATACGCCAACGTAAAGAAATGCAGGCAACGCATAGTGAAGGAACAACAACAAAAAAGTAAACCATTCATGAAAGGTTATTTAAATAGAACATTCGGGTTATAATCGGAAGTGAAGTTGAAAACATTATTACCTTAAGTATGGAAGGTTCTAAGTCGCCTTTTGCAATTGATTTACTTTTGAAACAATGTTCATTGTATAACCACAGCATTGTTTGAGATGTAAAACTTGCTACTAGGTCCTTCCTAAATTAAAGTATATATCTGAAAATATATGTCTATATTTATATTCCATTTAAAGTGAAAAAGTTACATATGTTCATTAATTCGCTGTTGTATTATTTATTTAAAAAGTTTTGCCACGAATACACAAATTATGTTTTAGTAATTATAGATTTGTGTTTTGAAAATTTTTATTATTTATGAAGAAGTGTAAAAAAGTTTATCAACACCACACCGACAAGCAGCACACCCTAGCATTAGCGCCAGCACTTTTTTAAAATGCTGCTAGCAATTCATTTCCTACGGAATTCAATTTACTGAATGCGCCTGCCTGTGGTGTATTTGTCAGATTTCTTATCTTATCCATAACAAAGTCCACTGAAATCACTAGTGCAGCTGTTTCTTGACCAAAAGGAGTTGTTGTTAAATTTCCAATAGCCTGCATAGCACGATAGCAAGCCTCTAAGTCTGCAGCCCATTTCAAAAGTTCAATAAGTCCCTCAGTTACAACGCGGCATCTATCTTCGTTGGCCAAACCAAGCGTCTGAGAGATGGTCACATTCAAAAAGAATGTCGCAATAGCAATTTGCAAATTAGCGCTGCCTCCTTTGATACCATTAATGTGCTCAACCAATGCCGCTAAACGCATTTCGATTTGTTTGCGTCCCGATTCGTGACACATCATATTCGCCAGACAACGCATAATCATTAATTGATTGGGCACAGAGCTACTAAGTTTTGGCACTATTGAATCAAGAAAATTGAGCGAGTGTAGCATTGAGAATATGGATTCGTGGCGCACAGCTAAACGTGTAACATCAAGTACAGGAAACAGAATATCTATCAGGGATCAGAGACAATAAGTATTAAAACCAAAGGACACCCAAAGAGAATTCTCCATGAACATACCACCTGGCCAACGTAAAAGATGTTGCAGTGCTTCAATGGCAGTTTTATCGATTTCCGGCTTGCCTGTTGCCAATACCATGACAGCATTCAGTAATGTCTCTGATACTTTTTCACTATCATCAGTTAACTTTTGGTTAAATTCTCTATTAATTACAAAAAGATTAAGATGCTTGCAAGAAACCTTGAAGTCATTAAAATAACATACTTTAGTTTTTCAAGGATCTTGCTGGGATCACAATTATCGAGGGTTACATAAGCTCTAACTGGAAAGTGCTTGTCATTTCCTGAAACAAAAACATTTAGTATGGAATGCGGTAAAGCAGGTCGAAAATTTAAAACCTTTCGCAAAGTTAACATCAACTTTCGGCTGAGTGGAATAACTCGAACCACCGGTAAATGGATCTACATTGCCAGCTGTGTTAAAGTTATTATTACTGGAACCAGGCACGTAACGCGAACCGCCTGTAAATGGGTCTTGGTAGCCACTAATGAAAAACAAAGTTTACGAAAATTTAGCCTTTCATTTTTCAGTTATGAATAAATGTTATACCTTGAAGTAGATTGCGTTGCTATATTATTGCCACCATCAGAGTTTTTAATAATGAAGTTGGCCACTTGCTCCAAATAAGACTGCGGCAAATTATGACGATGTATTAATGCTTGTGCTACCTGCCAAGGATCTTCTCCACGGTTATAGGGTAATTTTATTGGTGGTTCTGTATCAGAAATATCTACTGAGAACACAAAATCGTATTCCTGTAGAGGCAAATGTAATTTGAAGCATATGCAAAATAAACATTTACAGGACAAACCTTTCCTTCATACAGCGTCTTGCCAGATGATATCTGCGAACCGCCTGAGGCGCCAGTTATATCACCTACCAAATTCCATTTGCCTAGTTCCCAGCTATAGCACTTAACAGAACCATCTGCATGACGTATCATTTTTGTTTGACCGTCTCTAGTGCCATTCGAGAGCAATGCCTCGGGACCCGGAAGACTAAAAAGTTGGTTAGCAAACAAAACACATTTTCTCAAGAAAATTGGAAGATAAGAAAAATATTCTCAGTAACTTACTCTGTTTTTTTAACATCACCCAATTTTTCATTTAATTGCTCTCTTCTGGCAGTGCATGCCAACTCAAAGGCATTCAACGAAGTTTCGTTAGCAAAGCGCGATGAATCCTTGGTAAACACGCGCACAACCCCATCGCTGCATCCTGTAACAATGTCGCTATTGTTTAGACAAGTTACAGTCCATACAGATTCAGCCGGATGAACAATGGGTGCACCTAATTCCTGTCCCGTTGTTAAATTCCACATGCGCAAGGTACTATCTTCGCCGCAAGACACAACCACATCTTCACCCAGAGCGCGGTTCGGAGCTATAGCATAAATATAATTGGTGTGTCCATTCAACTCTTGTACACATTCACCATCATCATTCCAATAACGAATGACTGCATCGTTAGAGCATGAGACCAGCGAGTTGTCTCCGAGTGCTATAATTCCTCGCACACAATCAGTGTGACCTTTGAGCATACGCAGTTTTTCCCCTTTCACATTCCAGTAGTAAATGCATTTATCTGCTGAGCCAGTAATGAACTTCTTTGCTTTTGGCATTGAAGCCACAGCCCACACAGCTGCTTCATGACCTTCCAAGACAACAAAAGTGATGGAGCCCATTTGATCGACTTTCCAAATGCGTGCAGTTTTGTCCCAGCTTCCCGTGATGATACTCTGCGGCTCCACACCCGCTGCTATAGAACACACTGTAGATTCGTGCCCTTTGAGCGTGAGTATTGGCACGTATGCGCCATCCTTATAAATTGCGACAGTAGAATCGTTGCTGCCCGTGCAAATCCATTGCTCTGTTTCCAGATAATAAACGCAAGCTATGAAGTTTTTATGATCCTGAAAGGTCACCGACTCCATATACTCATTGCTACATTTGTAAACACAGAGGAATTTGGCTTGTCATCATATTTTTTTTTGCTTTTCACAATTACTTACTCTATGCATTTCCACAGCTTAACCAACTTATCTCTAGAACCTGAGATTATAACTTGACCTCCTGGCACTTCCTGACCAGCGGACACTGCACGAACATCCATGGAATGCCCTAGCAACTCGCAACTCAACTTGTAATTGTCCAATGTGGCATTCATATTTTTAATATTGTTTTTTTGTTTGCGGGTCACGACCTCCAGTTGCTACTAATATATATTTTCTTTGATTTTACTTATTATTGCAATCGTACTTATGACTTTTCTTTGTTTATTTCGCAAAAAAGTTGCATGAATAAAAATCAATTTTGCTTAATTTTTACTGTAAGGCGTGATGCAGCGGCAAACTGACGCAAACTAAAATGTCATTAAAAGATAGTGATGCATGAGTATAGAGTATTTAGTACTGACTACTCGGTACCAAGTTATGTTAGGCATGGTCAATCGATTGACGTCAAACACCGCCGACATTAAAGCCGGGGGTAAAATTGTTCGGACCTACACTGATTTTATGTTTTTTTATGAATAATTGCACTAGTTATCACTCCACTATCACTATTAATTGACTTTACTATGGAAATACGCGTTTGTTGCCATCGAAAAAACACAGTTTCGATAATAAAAACTGACCAAAAATAGTTAAAATAATACAAGTCTTGAAATGAAAATGCTCGCTTAAGAAAAAAATGCAAAACATTATTTTGTTCTATTTGAAATGAAACACGCGATAACTAAAGTGTTACAGTGTAGCACAATAAAGCGTTTTATTGTATGCCTGCTTTGGGCACTTTTGGCTCAATTAAATATGGCCCTAGGAAAAATAGCCATAAAGCAAAAGTGAAAAATCACCCAAAATGTTCTATTATTCACAACAACACGAAAATTTGGGGCCATAGTTCTAACTGTATTAGAGCCATTTTTTCTTTTTTTTTTGTTTGGGGTGATGTTTTAAACAAGCAACATCAATGAATCAGTGTGTTGAAAAGTGTCGATCAACAAAATAACGTAATAAAATGGATGAATAAATCTAATGATAAGAATAATAATGAACAAAAAAACTTTTTTCACCAAAAAAGGCTTGTAGGAAAGTTTATTTATGAAAAAATCGCGCGATTTTTGCATAAATAAATAAGTTTCTTTGTTCATTATTATTCTTATAAATTTTTTCCCTAAATTAACTATTAGTTAGAAAAAGACCGGCGAGTTTCTATCTCTTTCTTACTACTTATATTTTCGACCTCTCTTTTTCTTCGCGGAAGGTTATTTCAGAGAAATTTCGAGTTCATTGAACTTAGTTGATTGGGATTCTGCCTTAAACAACTCAGATCTGTCATATGACTACGGTATATGTAGTGGCAAACTTAACGTTTAACAATAGAGGTGAATTTTTTGGACATAGTCTGTGACGTGGTGGTAAATTTCACCTTTTGATTTTAGTAAAAAAAAAGTTTTGTTTAACAAGCCACTTCATTTTTAATTAAAATAAATACAAAATTTGAAATTTTTGTTTTTAAGTTCAACAAAGCTGGCACTTTATTTCTTAAACCTTAAACATGTGTAGAGAAGTCAAAATTTATCACCACCTTCACATTTAAAGGTTAATGATACAGTTAATATGCTCGTTTCTGCTACATCGGCAACTTATCAATATTAATAATAATGAAACTAAAGCGTATAAGTTACCTAGAAAATCAGAAGAAAATGTTTCAGAAAGAATTTGATGTTCAGAATACTCGAATAACGAGTACTGAAAGTTGCCTAATTTATGCATCACTATTAAGAAATAGTCAAAATTTTCTAGTTTTACAATTAATGTGGCATTGACAGATTTAAATATTTCCCTGATGTCAGGGGCGCTGCAAGGGCTTATAAATACTAAGGGCTGGTTACATCAATTACACTCTTCATGTTAAAAAACCGGCAATTTTTAAGTATTTTTTTGAAGACATTTTATTACATATTAAAGTCGGGTTTTTTTGTAAGGCTATTTAGGATTTCAATAATACAAAACACAAGTGCGTATAACCCCTTAAAGTACGACTACAATAGCTCATGGGGAAAAACTACAATTCTTAAGATTGTTTTTAAGGTATTTTCTTACATATCAAAGTCGGTTTTTTTTGTAAGGTTATTTAGGGTTTTAAGAATACAAAAATATATAACCCCTTAAGATAGGACTACAATCCCTCATGTGGAAAAACTTCAATTCTTAAATTTTTCTATTCTTGAAAGCCTAAATAGCCTTATGAAAAACCCGACTTTAATATGTAAGAAAATACCTTAAAAAAAAACCTAAAGAATTATAGTTTTCCACTTGAGGAATTGCAGTCCTTCTTTAAGGAGTTATACGTACTTGTGAGGCAGAAAAAAACGATTTTCAAAAGAAAATGAAAAGACATTAAAAAAAAAAAGGCGGTGACCACGATATCTCTGGATCGGATCATCCAAAATGAAAAAAACAAAAATATTTAGTTAATGCAAAGTACTATCTAGTAATAGATTGAAGGAATAATCAAACCATAAATTTTTAACAAAATCGCGGCTTTACAAAGATAAAATTTTGATTTTTAATGAAAATTTTGGCCTTAAACTGTTTATAAAATGATAAGTATTTATTGGAAAATAAAATCCTTCGATCAATTGCTAAAAAGTTTATTTATTTATTTATAAAGCTTGTGTATAAATTCGAGACTGATCGGTTGACCCATTTTTGAGAAATCTTGCTCACCGACTTTGAAAACACAGATTTGAGAAAAACGCGTTCAAAGTTGTAAAAGCTCTTTACACATAGTGAATTTGTCTTTACAAATATGCATGTAATTTCAAGAATGTTCACCGGTTCGGTATGAAATTTTCAGAAAATATACTTAAATATATGTGGGGTATTCTCTGTCAACGAGAGACCATGTAGATGTAACGATATATAGTTAAATTGAATACACATCTCTAGAACGACACCCGTCTCAAAAAAAGTTGAACGATAGATGCCATGATTCCAGCTGTTTCGCTCATCAAAAATCAAAATTGAAACATCGTACCAGAATTAAGTAAAAATATTAAAAATTTAGTTTTTGACAGAGTTTTGAAAAATAAATATTTGATTTTCGGAATTCTTTTTTACAATTTCAAATTTGAAAAAATTTTGGTGCTGGAACTATAAATATGTATACTAAAGACGTCATGAAAATTTGAGCTCAATCGGTTAATTAGTTTTGGAGATATCGTTTTTTCATTTCATTTAGGAAATAAAGTTTTGAGAAAAACGTGTTTGAAAGTCCAAGTATACATGATCACTTTTCTACCTCCTGCAAAGTTCTGTACCTATAATATTCAATTGACTGTGAATTTAAAAAAAATTGCTTACACACATATTCTAGAGGCGTTATATATATAAAAAAACACTTTCGATTTTTTTGACCCATCACCCCAGATGACCCACTTAAAAACGAAAAGAAGTGAAGCGCCAGTAATGGGAAATGTAGCTTTTAAAAATTAGGTTGTAAATCTGTGGACTACTTCAAACGTAAAAATGAAACAAGCAAATGGAAAAAATTTAACACAGAAACTGCAATGTACATACAAGTTTTATATAAACACTTCAAATTTATTTTTTTCTATGCATAAATAATTTGAAATAAGAGGTTTCCATTGCCAATCTGTAGTAAAAAATATCATAAAATTAAGATTATAAAATCTTCGGCTTCGGCAAAATACTTCGGCTCATTGGCCGAAGCCGAAGATGCGATTTTAGGCTGAAGAACCGAAGCCGAATATTCGGTCGGACACTAGTAGAGACCCTGTAGTTATTTAAAGAAAATAAAGAATTAAATGCAAAGCAATGTATGAAAATAAAAAAAAACAATTTTCGAATAGGGCCCGTTCAGAAAAAATGACACCTAGAATCATTTTCTCACAAACGCACACACTCTCTCATGTACTAGACTTTCAAATAACGAACTGTTATGCAGACTAGCTACGATGGAAGAAAACAACAACATACATTCTGTCAAATAAGTACCCGGAAATTCTCGTTTTAAATTTTCCCTCTGAGAATATTTCAAAAAAATTTGTTTCCCAGGTTGGCACAACTGTCAACCACTATTCTGTGAATTTTTATTGCTATGTGTCATTTAGTTTGGTTACGGCGTCATTAAGAACAAGTCAACCTTTTGTGATATTTCAAAAAAATTTGTTTCCCAGGTTGGCACAACTGTCAACCACTATTCTGTGAATTTTTATTGCTATGTGTCATTTAGTTTGGTTACGGCGTCATTAAGAACAAGTCAACCTTTTGTGTGCGTTGCGATTTCGGTTTTGGCTCATTTTTGGCTCGCCATTCCGATGATTGTTGACTTGTTTGCATGTCGTACTCGAAAATTCATGTCTCGTCACCAGTTATGATGCGTTCGATGAACGTTGGATCGGAATTTACGCGTTCAAGCATGTCTTCAGCCACCTTACTGCGATTCACTTTTTGAAGAAAATCCAGATCTTTTGGCACCAATCGCGCTGAGACTTTCCGCATACCCAAAACATGTCGTTTTGGCACAAGAAATTTCGTTTGAAACACAAAATTTCACACAAACTCTTTGTTCGATATTTTTTGATCCATAGTAAAAATCGCAACGCACACAAAAGGTTGACTTGTTCTTAATGATGCCGTAACCAAACTAAATGACACATAGCAATAAAAATTCACAGAATAGTGGTTGACAGTTGTGCGAACCTGGGAAAAATTTTTTTTGAAATATTCTAAGAGGGAAAATTTAAAATGAGAATTTTCGGGTACTTATTTGACAGAATGTAAGTATATAGAACGTTACGGTTTTTTCAATATCTCTATTCAGTGAAGATATTTGGAATCAAATCCGTAATTCTGGGTTATGATTTCAAATATTAGTAGCTTATATAGGATATTGAAGGGTTAAGAACTATCATTAAGATCACTGATGAGGAATTGTGGTGGATTCCGAAACGGCCGTCTGATTTGTCCGTCTCTATATACATTGTTGTTTTGTGATGGACTACTTTTGTTCATTAACCTGTTTGTGTATAACTTCAAATAACGAAATTGACATGAACTTAAGTCATGACTTTGAAAATTAACATCTAGATTTAATTTTCATAGTCTCCTAAAAACTATCATGAAAACAATTTATTTTAAATTTCACTTTAACAAAACAAAAAATTATTGATCCGTAAAAATTTAAATTAAATAACACATTCACAGAAATAAGTATTGAAGTTGAAACATAAATTTAAAATTCAAGTAGAATTTAGTATATGAGGGACTTCGCCTCAAGTGAACCCACTTTTAAAACAGATTGTGCTTAAACTTGCATAAAGTTTAGTCCTATTGCGTAGTAGTAACCACACAAAATTTGAATTGGATTTGAATTTTTACATTTTGTGGTCGACAGCTACTGAAAAATGCTTTTTTTTATGTAAAACAACAATGAAAGTAACAAATGTAAACCAGTTTGAGACATTAGTGGCGCATATGCAGAAAAATGTGCCAATGCTAGGAATTTCAGTAAGGGCTTAGAAAAAGTAGACATAAAGCGAGAGTGGGCTTTTAAGCTAAACAGTTTAATCGCAAAAATGCAGCTTCGCTTCTGCTTTTCGTTACCATAATTTCCCTTTCCGACCAATTTTCCTTTCTAAAATTGCGATGATCTCTTGAAAAATTGAGGAAATGGTGATCTGCGTAAGAAGATTGATTTTATTTATATGCTTCCTTATTCTGTATCTGACAGTGTAAAATAATGGAGCGGCTCCGAATATTGTGGCGCAACCGCGATAAGTTTTCTACTACAACACTTTGCTCCTCGTCAAGAAAAAACATGGCGATACTGCCCATTTGCAGAATATTTCTCAAAATTGGGAAAAATTAAATTAAACTTCAAAAAGTTTTTTCTATCTTTTTTTCCTTCACAGTAGCGTTTTCTGCTCGTTGCAATCTATTACAAATATTGTCGAGTCGATTAGGTTTCACAATTCCGATTTTAAGTCGACTCGACAGTCGAGTAACTCGAAGCTCGACAACTATAATAAGGGTGTATATCTTAAAAACTGATCCATAAAAAAAGTTTAACCTTGATAAAAAAGCCACCTCTGATTAAATGTACATGAAAATAATAAGGGCATTCCCTTCAACGTGTAAATGTCTCGAAAACGTTGTAAGCCTTGTATATTTTCTAACCTCGAAAACGAACTGTCAAATTTGTATGGAAAGTAGTTTACATTCACCTCGTCATATTGCGTGGCAAATTTGATGAGTAAATAGCCTTGAAAAAGTACACGAGTATTTCAGTGTTGCCTGTAGTTAAAATAACTTCATACTAAATAATTTTATTTACATAAAAATATGAGACGACGTATATATGTCGGCTGAATAATAAACCGAATTTTAAAAATAATTAAAAGAAAAGTTTTTATTTATTTTATTTATTTATTACAAGAAAAATAATGGTAAATCATTAAATTACTTAATTTAGAGAAACACTAGCTGCCAGGGCCTTCGGCTCGCTTTACAATATATTAGTTTATAGTTTTAAAATAACTTAATTATACATACTAACACATTATACATACTAACACATTATACATATAAACACGATGTGTGATTTTAACAAGAATTTATTATTTTTAATAATGTTTTCTTTATTAACTATTCTAAGTACATCTGAGGGATTACCGTTTTTAAAAATATTATTTCTTAGTGTGGAGAAGAAAGAACAATTGTCTAAGAGATGGATTACAGACAGCGAGATAGAGTTGCAATACGGACACTGTTGAGGACCAGAACCAGTCAACAGATGACTATGTGTGATGTTTGTGTGGCCGATGCGTAAGCGGATGAATGTTTTTAAGTCGTTGCAATTGATTTCAGCTGAAAGTATTGCTTTTTTACCATCCATATTAAAATTTGAGTAATGATGATGGAAGTCCGACCACTCCCTTTGTTTGGACTTTGCTATATGTGTGTTGATCAATCTTTCATCTTCCTCTTCTCTATTTCATACCCGATTGATGACTTTCAATATTCTGCAATGGAACATCAAAGGTTTCTACAACAACTTTAACGAACTACAACTTATTATAGAAAGAAAAGTTTTTATTTATTCAAATCTTTGTTAAAAAAAAGAGAAATGTAGTCGCCACATTCAGACATTTCTCTACAATCGTAATGTTATCAATAAAATTAGATCGCTTGATTTTAAAAATATAGTTAGACTGTGTTGCTAAAGTACATTTGACCATATGATTTACCGCGAAAATATATATTGGCGGATGACATTAAATCAAGTGAAATCAGGCCACTTTTCATTTGGTATGGCGGTCAAAATTCATTTGGTTAAATGTATTTTGGCTCTCTTCCTGAGCTTCTAAGGTTCATCAGCAGAGTTGCCACCGCCGGAAAAATTTTGTAATCAAATTCTTCTAAACATGTTAACAAAAAGTAAACAAACATATATAGTAGTAATAAGACAAAACCGTGGTTTAATCCCATGCGGAGCCAACAATAATTGTTTTTTTTTTAAACCAGTCAAATATTTTTTTTTAAACTTTCTTGGCTCCACATGGAAGCCTAATGTAATTACAACAATAAACGATTCCATTTTTTACTTATGTAGTGTTAATGGCTTGGTTCTAATGCAAAAATTCTGTATTTGCATTATTCTGGGAAATATGTACCTAGTAGGTCATTAGGACCCGTCATAGTTTTTAACAGGACACATTTTCTTCAAAAACAGTATAATAGTTTACTTAACGGTGTTTTTTATCTGCCTTTTATGGAAAAAGAGGGTTTAAAATCCCATTTTGAAGAGGAAGGTTAAGAGTTGGAGGAAAAGTGTATATTGTTGATCTCTTTGTGATTAATAACTTTGCATCAGATATAAAATTCGTATCTGCTGAAATAAACAAATTTCTTAATAGTCCCTGAAGATCCCATTTTTCCGACTTCAGGTCATTTTGAGAGAACTAGATGTAATAGAGAAAAACTGTGAACGCAGTCGTGATCAGCGATCCCAAATTATTATAAAACTGTTGGAAAATCTCTCGAAAATTTGGTTGAAAGTTTGTGGCCCTATCCAATTTTGGTACTACTTACATTTTTTAAAACCATTGCTACTAATAACCTGCAGATTCTATCTACTGGCCAACCAACCTACTGGCCATCGGATAGAAATAAGAATCCAGATATTATTGATTTTTGCATTACAAAATCTACAAATATACAACATGCTAAAACTGAATCGTCTTTTGAATTGTCATAAGATTATTCACCGATAATTATCACGCTGAATCTGAACTTTGTACCAATATTACAATATCCAGCGCTTCACAATAAAATAACAAATTGGTGCTTATTTAAAAAGGTAATTAATAACCAGTTTTCACTGAGTGTTTTTTTTTAATCATGCACTTCAATCGGCATCTTGGGAATCCACTCCAAAATACAATACACATAGCACAAATGACAAACGTAAATTGAGGAAAACCTGCAAATAACGCGATATCCAAATCGATGAATAGAATCGATTTCCTCATTTAGATGTACAAAATTTCTTTGAATTGAGGAAATATTTTTTCTTTATTTTAGAGAAAAATTTCTTTGAAAGAAGGAAGTTTTCCATAAATTAAAGAAATATGTCTTCAATTTGTACAAATTGCGTTTTTAAAATGAATAATATTTTATTTCAATATGAGAAATTGTATATAATTTGAAGTAAATTGCCTACCTTTTTAGAAAAACAATAAATTTATGGAATATTTTCTGCAATGTTGTTTTAATTAAAAGGCATAGAAATCATGTTTTTTTTTTACTTGTATTCAGACGTCGCCTTAAAATGATCAAAAGATCTTTATAGCATTCAAAAAATTATAAATTGAAGTTCATTGAAATTTGTTTCTTTCGAATATATTTTGTTTTTTTTTTTTTACAAATATATAGTTTTTTTTCACAAATTATATCAACAGCCACAAACAACAGCCGCTTCGCTTGAAATAAAGACACCGACTAAAAAATTCAAAATAAAATCAAAGCGATTGTCTGCTAAGGCCAAAAGAGTAATGCTATAAACACAACCAAAGCAGCCGGCAATAAGAGCGTCAACCTCTAGCGTCAAGATTATGTAAAAGAAAAACAAAACAAAAGCAGTTGTGTTGAAGCCCCCAGTATTTCTTTTCTTAATGCATAACTTTCGTTAAGTTAGCTGTTAACAGCTATGAATAATTCTTTGTAGAATTGTCGCTTTGGAAAGAAGAAGATAGATAAGCAGTTCTAATTTTGATTGGCTTTTCTCTTTTTTTTTCAATTATAACGTAATCAACTGTCTGCCATGCAGCATAACTAAACTTAACAAAATTGTAAAATAAATTTTCTATAACTCTATAAATAATAAAAACTGAATTAAAGTAAACCGAGTGGTTTTAATACTCATATACAAACAAGTTGGATTAGATTATAGCTCAGTTTTTTTTTATTTACGTTATCAATTATCAAAAAATAGAAATTTGTTCCCATACAATTCTTAAAATTCTGTGTGTTTCTTGTTGAAGCTGAGGCCGGCTGCTTTGGTTGTGTTTATACCATAAAGTTTTTTGTGTATACCAAAATTTTGTATGGAGAACATTTTTGGTATATTTGTCTCTTTCTTACATTTTCTATGCACAAAGAATATGTAAGTTTAATGATGACACCTTATTTTATTATAAATAAGGTAATTTGTCCCTTTATGTTATTTTGATACTTTTGCTTCGTAGCCAAATGGTGCTTGAATTTTTATATGCTGATGCGACTAAATTTTGGAAGAATCAGGTTTATGGAAACGTCCATTGTTCCATGCACATTTGTGTTAACAATAGACGTAGTTCTGTTGGGTTATTTTAGTTTTTGTCTGTGAAATAGAGAATAGCAGTATAGAGACAAATATAATTTTTTCTCAATTGAATCTAATTAAAGACAAAAAATGAAATTGCTTGCTGACTGCAACTGTTAATGCAGTAATGGTTGGTAAGAAAAGCTACAAAAAAAGAAAAAAAAATTATGCCTCCTTCTAGGTACCTTCGATTAAGCTGATTCAAAGTACCACAAATACCATTCTACTTTTTTTACCCGGTTTTGAGAAGAAAGAAGACAAGTTGTTGTTGTTTTGTTGTAGTTTTTTAATCATTATTGCTTTTTTAATTATTATTTACTGATACTACCGTTTGTTTCCAAAGAAGGAATATTTGGTTTTTAAGTATATGAGTTTGTTTTATTTTCATAAATTTTTTAGCTTTAAGTATGACCGAAGTTGTAACAGCTGTGAGTAAAAAATGTATTTTTTTCTAATCAAATTTCTATACATTAGTGCAACTGTTTGTAATTATCTAAGACTCTAAATTCTAAGTAATACTTATTTGAAAACATGTAAGACATTTTGAAAAATTCCTGTAAAGCAAAATCCTCCTCTTAAAAGGAAAAATTCCTCCCCTTAAATATTCAAAACGACAGCACTGAATAAGACCAACATTCGAAAGAAAAGAATATTGCACAGCAGCATTTTTGAATATTTCTCAAGCTTTTGACAAGGTTTGGTATCTCGGGTTGTTGTATAAATTAAAAAAATCACTCCCGTATACTTACTATAACATCCTTAAATCGTATCTCGATGATAGACACTTCAGGGTGAAAGTTATTAGCAGCATACAACATTTTTTCAGGTAAAATAGAACCCATCTATATATATGTAACATTTATAAAATTTTCTTGAACTTTATATTCCTTTAGATTTATTTATTGCGAAGTACCACGACAACGATCTATTAAAATTAGGCACAATGAAATTTATAAACAACATTCGGGACAAAAATGATAAGAAATCAAAATTGCGTTTTTTCTTTTCCAAATTGTTCAATTGTATTTTAAACATTTTGTTATTTTATTGTTGATGAAATTGGATTTTCTTTTTTACTATTAAATGTTACATTTAATTTATATTCAATTATATTTTTTGCTTTTTAAGAATTTTTGGTAGTGGTAAATATACCTATAGTTTCCAATGAAAAATGTGAAGGTATATTATTTACGGAAACTCCGTTTTTAAGAAAAAATACAGTCCGGAAACGGGACGTCAAATCGCATTATTAACGGATAAGTCTCCATTTTCAAAAAAAAAAAAAATACTGTCCGGAAACGGTCCGACATATCGTATTATTAACGGGCAAGTCTCCGTTTTTATTTAATAAGAATATACAGTCCGTAAACTGCACGTCTTGTCGTATTTTGAACGGAAAAATCTCCGTTTTGTATGTTCCTTTTTATCCGTTTGCTGTACCGTTTTCGGATCCAGAAACGGATTCATTTCTGGATACAAATCCGGCACTTCTGTATCGTTTCTGGAACGGAAACGGTACGTTTTGTTTGTTGGGAAGTTAAAAAAAAAAATTTCATTCGATAACTTGCAGGGATGACACCAAGTATGCATAAACATAATTAGTGCTACCCATTCTTATCGAATGTAAAAAACGAAATGAAGGGAGTCATAAAAAAATTATTCCAATATATCAAAATTTTCTTGCAAATTTTCGTTCAAAGTAAATTTACAAAAAAAAATAAACAAAATGCGAAAAAGTACACGTGTGGAAAACCGCAAATAAAGTAAGCAAATCTGCTTACAAATAAGCAAAACGGCAACCCTGTTCATCAGCGAAACAAAGAAAATCGAGGTTGAGATACCCTAGACCCTTCTTCTTCCCATTTATCCCCACATATCTTTCCTGTCTCTCTACTCTCTTCTACTGATTCTATCCTTGGGTATAGCACAATGGTCCCCGTTGACTGAGTGCTTTGGTTAAGTCCAGCCCACCCACAACTCTAAACTCCAATGTATTCAAAGTAATGATTCCTTTAGGAATTAAATTTCATCTCCATTCCAATTACAAGGAATTGTAATTGGTACTTTAATGTTTTCAATTCCTTAGTAATGGAATTGATAAAACTTTCAATTCCATTACAAGGAATTGTAATCTGTAATTAAAATTTTTAAATTCCTAGGTAATGGAATTGGAAAAATTTTCGATTCCATTACAGGGAATTGTATTTTGTAATGAAAAATATTTCAATTCCTTAAAGGAATTGAAAATGTAATTGAATGGAAAGGAATTTGATATTTAAGTGTAATCAAATACTTACTTGGAATTGAATTCCAATTTAGTTGGAATGATTCCTAAAAAGTAATTGATTCCCTTTTATTTCAATTCCAAAAAAGCAAAAAAAAAAAATTTTTCGGAAAACTTTGTTAACTACTTGAAAAGAAGTTATTTCTTATATTTACCTAATTAAAAAAATACTTTCGATAGTTTTACGTATCGGTGACTCCAAAAAAGGATTCAAATATGTTGGTCAATAACTACAATCGCAAATAAATTGTTCGCTATTTTTTATTTTGGAAACCCAAAAGGATCAAGCGAAAAAGATAGAGGATGATAGTTTCTAGAATTTTACCAAAATCGATTCAATTTTTTTATGTGCCTTCTTGTAATTTATATATTAGATACCTATTTGAGGGTTTTTTGATACGGGGATCCCGAATCTCATGGCTTATTTTTCTTGAAAAATTGATTATGGAGGATGATGGAAAAACTTAAAAAATGCTCGTTCAAATTTTTAATTTATGATTGGTTTTTCTTTTTCAAATAAACGTTATTTTTTTTTTAATAGATTTATATTATTTTTTAACTTTTTATGAACGAATGGATTTTCTTTTTTAAATAACTATTATTTTTTATATATTATAACTAAATAGTCGAATTCAAAATATAATCAAATAATTCGTTTTATTTGAAAGACAGCAAGCAAATTGGTCAAACTATGTATATAATTGTTCTTTTAATGTATGTCAAAAAATCATTGATTATAGTAAAAGTTTTAAATAAAAAGTGCAATTTTCTGTAAAAAACCATAGTGTCCGGACTTAGGCAACTGAGTGTCCGGACTTAGGGCATTTTCAGCACTTTGCATGAACCACTTTTAAATTATATATTTTAGTTCCATTAGTGTTTTTATTTTGAAATTTTACTTTATCAGTAGCTTAGTTCATTAAAAAAAGATGGTGCTGCCTTAGCTGTCCGAAAATAAGGCACTTTACGTTAATTCAATTTACCCAGCTCTAAATGTATTAAACAAGTCATTACGCATTGTATGTGATAGTAATAAATTATTACTCTGTATATTTTTTTGTGATCAACGTATATAAAATACTCTTCCATTATCTTATTTTAGTTTTTCTTGTGATTGTATAATTTAGAAATACTGTGAATTAAAAACTTTAAAAATACATGTATTTAATTAATTTTCTGTTTAATACAGCAGAATCCCGATAATTCGTAATCGCAAGGGACCAGCAATTTTTTTTACGAATTACAGAGGTTTTCGCTTTAACGAGATTTCGATTTAACCCTTCCACCCCGGAGTTTTTCCTCAAAATCTGGTTGAGTTTCTGTGTTTTTTGTTTTACAGCTTTAATCCAACTGAACTAAATTACAATAAATGAATAGCGTACAATACTAACTGAAAAATACATGAGAGAGTATATATTTATGTATAAGAGAGAAATTCGGAATCAATGAGTTCAAAGATTTTTTGCTTAGTGATGTAATGATTAGTGATTAGGAAGAATTCATATTTTAATTGTAGGTATTTAAATTAATTTATAGAAAGTAAGTATAGACAATAATTTAAAGTTTAATGACTAAAACCATTTGATAATTACGCGATCTTACCCAACAGTTTCTTCAATATTTTATGCAAATATTAAAATAAATTCTAAAAAATAATATGTTTAGGACTTACAGTTATCCTTAAGTTTCCCAATGGGGCATAATGTTTGCTATAACCTTTGTAACCATTAATTATAGCAAAGCCAATTTACGGCGATGACACCGCATGTATACAATCCACTCATTGACTGCCAGCATTCGTATTTTAGAGGAAACTCAAATAAAGTGGAAACCGTATCTTTCATTTTACTTAAGTTTTCAAACATTATTGGAATGTACAAATCCAGGGTTAACGAGGTTAAAATAAGAAAAATACGAATTAACGGTTTGGTAGTTTAAGGCTCTTCTCGTGTATCTTGTCAACCACGAAAAACACAAAAAATTCCATAAAAAAGTTGTCAACAACCAATTTCGATTTATAATTTAAAAAAAAAGAATTAGCGAGAGGACCAAAATGTGTAGAATTTTTGCGAATTAAAGCGATTTGTTCAAAAGAACAGCAGTTTATTACGAATTATTGAGACTGTATATTAAAAAAATTTGTGTTTAACACTTTTGTAAGGAAAAAATTTAGCGCTTTTTTAAAGAAAATATGCGTTGTTTTCTTCATTTTAGCGGATTTTGAAAAACAAAAGTTGGCCAGACTGCTTAAGCCCATTAGTTCACAAGCGTGTCTCTAGGCTTCAAAAAGGGTGTAATTACCACCTTAATAGTTTTTTGTTGCTACATTTTATCATATCGTTAATGGAATTTCCCAAGCTTTAAAAAATGCAACATTTATGAGTTATGATGCGTATTACAGACGCTAGCATCAGTCAAAGTCAAAAATTTGTGAAAAACAGGAAAATTAAATATTTTGATTGAATTTGAGATAAAAATAAAAAAAATAAAAAAATAATTCCCGCCATACTAGCCAGATAAACAAAGTAGCTGTGAGTAGCTAGGAATTTGTATTTTTTATACAAAAAAAAAAAAACAAATTGATATAAAGTTTATTCAACAATAAATACTATTAGGCATTCAACCTTTCCGGCTTCATAAAACTACGCAAATTAAATTTTTGTTTTGAGATCAGATATATGCTTTTACATCAAAATTTATTAATCCCTTTTTTTTTAAATCAATCAGAAATTTTGAAGCTAGAGTGTTGGTTGGTTGGTTAAGGTGGCTGACCTACAGCAGATCCACTGTGAGTCACAACTAGCGCTATAGCGCCGTTTTGAAACCGCTTCCTCACCGAACTGGAATTAATGATGTGCTCTTACTGAGCCCACCCCGTGGGGTTTAGGTATCCTAGCAGATTATTTCGACTGACTGCTGAGCAATCGGGCAAGCTATCGAGGAAATATTTTTGCCAAAGCTGGACATTCACAAAGGAAATAGGAGATTGTTTATTTTTCTTCTAAGTTTCCGCAACTTCTGCAGTGGGTATTTTATTAAAAGGGATCAGCAGTTTTTTTGCGTGGGTACCTATACACCAGTGACCGTTAACCTAGCAGTGTCGGTACGAACCCTGTATAAAAACTAGCGAGACCTATCCTCATTATAATGCAGCATGTTAGTGACTTCCACTTCCGATTAGCCAGTTGAAGACAGTGCATGTACATGCCTCTCTTGATGACTCCCCTAAAGATTCGTCAAGAGAGGCTCCTGAGCGCGCTAATTCATCAGCTTTCTCATTCCCTCATGTTTCTATGGCCGGGAATCCAGATGAGAGTGATGTCAGCATAATGATTTAGGTCGCTCAGTACGTCCCTGTACTCCTTAACTAGCTTTTATTTTATGGTGGTGGATTGGACCGATTTATTGCTGCCGATAAAAAAAGCGACCTCACACCTATCAGTGATATGACGACAAGCCTCCCTAATAGCCAAAACTTCAGCCTGAAAAACAGAGCCATCATTAGGTAAACGTAAAGATTGATTTATTTCCACCTGCGGTGAGTTCACCCAACCCGCAGGCTATTTTAGAACCATCTGTAAAAATGGGAATGTCATATTCTGTTAAAAAGCTTTTTTCTTTCCATTCCGCCCTTGTAGGATGTCTTACCTTAAAATCGCTTTTGAAACACAGTTGTGGTATGATGTAATCTGTTCCTTTGAACACGAAGTTTGGTATAGTACCTACAACTTCTGTCCATAAGAACGTTCGGCCCAATAACCGGTTGTCTTAAGCCTTACCGCGCTAGTGAAGGGAATATTTTTGATGTGAAGGTCAATAGGAAGGAGATGTAGCATTACGCTCAGCGCATCCGTAGGGCAAGTACGTTTGGCTCATGTAGTGCCAACACACGTCGCTCTCTGAACTCTACCGAGGTTTCGAAGAATGTAGCTCTTACCTAGAGCTGGCTACCAAACTATTGCACCGGCCGCACTATTGATGTATACAACCAGTGTGTAATATGAGGACGCAAGCCCCATCTTTTGTCAAACAACCTGTTGCAGGAATAATAGAGAATAAATAGTTTTTGATGGACAACACTTACTAGTATAAACCCTAGGATGGGCACCTCTCTGGGAGTCGGTAACGTAACCTACTTACCACCTAAATTCGTCCTCCATATTCGATCCTCCAATTTGAATTTCTAGAACCTGATTGTTGATTTGTAACCAGCGACCCTTGAAACACTTCTGACCACTGCACTTCTCATTATGTCTGGGCGTGGGTGTAAGTAATAAAAAATCCGTTCTGTGTAAATTTTTTTCCTGCATCCCTAGACATATACACATCCCTACTCTAATAGCGCATGCAAAAGGACATAGTTCGGGCTTTGATTTCCGATATTGGCGAAGTTTGTAGCACGTCAGGGTTCAGCTCCATAATTTTTCAAAAATGTCCAAAAACGCTGTTTTTAGGGGTTTCAACCCTTTTTTTTCTCGAAAACGTGACGTGATGGCGAGTTTTTCAACATAGATTCGTGTTCAACATGAAAAATTCATTCGGAAATACTAGGAATCATCTTATTCGCAAAACCCAGGCAGGGCAGTGTAATTTATCTTTTTGTCGTACTAAATATTTGCGGATTGTCATTCTTTTCATTATACAGTGGACGCTCGGAATTCTTAAGTTCGGAAATCTTAATTGTCCAGAAAACTTAAGCAATTTTTGACATGTATGTAACTTCCTAAAATCTTAAGATTTGACTTAAGTTTTTTGAGTAATAATTATTTAAAACGACTGAAGCTTAGAAAAATAATTAATAAATGCCACGGCTATGCAGCATTGTAATAAAAAGTTACTTTTTTTTAAAAACAAGTTGATTTTAAAAACCGTCCAAGAATCTTAAGAATTCGGAATACGTGAACGTGAGATAAATTGTTCGCTGAACTCATCTCTCAATAGGTCCATTGTTTCACGTGCTGTGCGCCATGCAGCGCTGTTTTGTTGAAACTACATAACCATTTTGGGCAAAAAAAAGTTCGAAATCATCGAACGATAACGGGCGCTATTGACAGTAACGTTGTAGCCGATGATTCCACCGACTAATAAACCGCATCAAACAGCGCATTTTGCTGGATGAATTGGCAGCTTTTGTATTGCCTGTATTACCTTTGGTTGCTCATCAGACCAAATGCGACAATTTTGCTTACTTACATACCCATTCAACCAGAAATGAGCTTTGTCGCTGAACACAGTTTTTTGTTAAAAAACGGATCTTCCTCAAGTTTTCGAGAGGCCCATTTACCATTCGACGCTGTGATGGGTTGCCCGGCTTCAGTTCTTGAGCGAGCTTTTAAACCAAGATCCTTGCGAAAGATCTTCCACGTAGTTGAGAAATCACGGTTTTCATCAACACTGGCGGCTATGGCAGCAATATTTCACATGGGTGCAAGCATGAATGCCTGTCTGAAAGAGAGAGGTAGAAAAAATAGAAAGTAAGAAAGAGATAGAAACTCGCCTTTTTTTTCTAACTCTCTCTTTCCGACAAGCGTTCAGCTTGCGCCAGTGTTAATAGCCACATAGGCAACATCGGGGATGAAAGGCTTAACGCAAAAATTAAATCAATATTATTTAATTTTGGTTCTTAAAAAGTGTTTGACTAAATGTTTTCTTTTTTAATTAATCATTTTTAGCTATTTGTCGCATTTTTCTGTTATAGTTAGAAGTGAAAAATTTAAACTACTTATGATGCGCATATTGTAGTTTTTGATACATAAAGAAAAAATAGATTACTTTGTTATATACTAAAAACTATGATTATGGCACATTATAGAGTATCCAAATATATATTTAATGAAATGTCTCCGTGCCCCCTTCAGATCTGTCTTTGGCAGACTTCACTGTATTCCAATTTACAATTAAGCAATCGAAACAAAGTTTGGTTATAATTAATTTCATTAAAAATAAAACTTTTAGATAATAACTTAATTATATTAAATAATGAGCTATTGGCAATACAAAACGAACTCGCACGCCTATAAAAGACAATTGCATTTGAATATTTAGTGTACATAATAGTAAAAATGAAAACAAAAATTTTCAATATGCTCTATCAGCCGAAATTGAGCAACGGGAAAGTTGTACCACTTACTTGGCCCATCGTTTTGTATCGTTTGTTCAACAACATATTCTGGCCATTGGAGAAAAACGCTTCCACTTTGGCCCGGACTTTCGATTGTTTCTGTTGGGTTTTAGCATTTTTGATCTTTGTGCAACATTGGGAAGCCGAAATTCGCTTCTTAAGAGAAAATATAAATAATATGGATCAAATGTTGACTGGTGTGCCGACCCATATTATATTGATTGAGACATGGCTGCGAGGAATTCCATTGGGGTTGATTCAAGAAAAAAGCAGAATATTTATGGAAAATTTCTATACTAAAATATATATAACCGAGTGAGTAATTAACTTTCTACCTCTGATAAGTATGTCGTTATGGGAATTTCCAATGAAATATTTTTCAAATTCTTAGGTCCTCACAACCACGAATCTTTAAAAAGATTCGGCAAGCGTCACGTCCTGCATTTGTTGTCGCATCTTTGTACCTTTCTACATTGGTATTGCATTTGATTTTGCCGATTGTGTATTTAGTGAATCAACGTAGAGATACTCTTTACAAAATGACCTATCCATTCGATATTACACCTTTTTATATCTACCTACCCATTATTCTCTCAAATGCTTGGGTTGGCTTCATTGTCACTTCGTATATATACGGCGAGAACAATGTCATGTCAGAAATTATATTACATCTAAATGGACGTTTCATATTGCTACAACAGGATTTTAATCAGAGAGTCCGACAGTTCCTAGAACATCATAATGATGACGCTCATATAGCTAAAGAATTTCGTCGTGAAATCATTATAACCATAAAGCAAAATTTGGAATTGAATGAATTTGCAGCAGAAATTCAGAAAGAATTCTCCTTTCGCATATTTGTAATGTTTGCGCTGAGTGCTGTGCTTTTGTGTGCTCTGGGCTTCAAGGTTTATACGGTAAGTGGAATCATGTACAATCCAATAAGTAAATTTTCGAATATGGACTTACATATTTATGCAAATAGTTCTGATTTAAACAAAACATGGTTACTTTCGAATGTTCCCTAGGCCAAAATAAGATTGTTCAGATTTTCGAATAATGAACATTTCCTTTCTCACTTCTAATCCTTTGAATATATTCTAGAATCCAGTTGACAGTATTGCTTACATTTTTTGGATGTGCGGAAAAATATTGGAAATGTTGGTAATTGGCCAATTAGGTTCGATTATAATTGATACAGTAAGTTGTCTTAGCTCATATATATAGATTTTCAAAATTAGTACCTAGTTCGATTCGTATTAAGAAATAAACAAACACGTATTTTTTTGTTTTTGCTAATTTCTTCATACTACTTTTGTTGTTGTTTATGCATATTTATCACTATTTATCAATAAACATCGATTATTTGAAAATTTAGCTATCATATTTTTAGAAAAAACCGCAGTAAATATATAAATATATGATTAAACTATGCTTTTTTACAGTTATTACTTTTTCATTTGTAACCGAAAATGTCAAGTGAGTCTATTTTTTTTGTTTGGTTGCAAAATATATTACGTTAGCAGTTATAAACACCTTTCAAATAGCATAAAATAGTTGCACCAGTTTCTACTTAATCAGTTATGATACACAACAAAATAAAATAACATCCCAGTTGAAATTTGTAAGAAAAAATTTGATATGTTGCAGATCTGTAACACGGCGTGATAAAGGGATAAGCATGTTTATAATGGCTGCATTCACGACACTCATCAATTCCTAAACAGTTGTAAAATTCTATTGTAAATGGCATCATTTTTTGTAAGCAAGCGCCATTTTTGGTAGCGAAAAATTTGTGTGATACTTTTCATCGGTTGATTTTTGTACAGCGGCTTATGTTTATCTATTTTTTCTATATATATTCATTTGTTTATTATGGCTGTCATATTTGACAAAACATATTCTTATTAACGCCTTCGTCAAAGATCCTTTGCCTTTGGTTTTGTTACAGAGGAAAAATAGCAAAAAACTGTTCACAATAGAATAGTTAACGCTAAAAGTAGCAGCATGTTCACGACACAAAAATTGATGAGCTGCAACTGAGCTGCAATTGATGAGTGTCGTGAATGCAGCCAATGTTTATCTGTCAAAATAAAGCGGTTGGAATTTGGTATCTTAGTTGGGATTGCTTTGTTCGGTAATAATATTTGTGTTCTAACTGAGATCGAACTGATTCTAAGTTGGTTTACCTGATTCTAAGGCCTTCACCTGACGCTATAATTTTTAGTATTAATGTTTTTTCTATAGCAATGTCTTTCTTCTTTGCATTTTTTAGACTGATAAAATGAGTTCCATGTATTATAACTCGCACTGGGAGGACGTAATATTGCGTTCCTCAGATAAACCGGAAAACGTCAAGCTAATGAAACTGATTACGTTGGCCATCGAATTGAATATGAAACCATTTTGCTTAACTGGACTAGATTTTTTTAGCGTTTCCTTAACATCAGTGTTAAAGGTGAAAACTGTACAATTTTCTTTAAAAATCTCATCAACTTTTTTTCTTTTCATTTCTAGATACTACAGGGTGCTGGATCTTATTTCACTTGTTTGATATCTTTACGTTAAACTTTTTTCTGATGAATTTAATTTTTAAGCACTCTTACAAATATATTCCACATGTGCTTTAGTTTTGTCGCTTCATTTTTAAGCATTTTGTTACTTTTGAGTAAATATTTTTTTTTCATTTGAAAAATAATATTACATTTTTTTTGTATTTTATTACGAGTGTTTATTTTTACTATATCCATAAAAAAAATTCAGTCCAAGCATGTTTTACAATATTACTGAACACTGAGCAAAATGCAAACAAGGAAGGCTTCGTGCTTTATCATAAAAACATTTCTGTTCAAACAATTAATTAAACAAAATACAAAATAAAATAAAAATGGTTCGAATTTTTACTGATGCAAAAACGGAATTTCCTTAATATTTGAAAAAAATTTTGAGAATACTGAATACTTTTCATGTCTTTATATGTTTATCAACTAATATGCATTCAGAAATATTTATACAAAAAGTTTCATTATTTTTGTTATGGGGATGTCCGAACGAACTTTGACAAGAGTTAACGCGGAAGCGGTTCCACTCAGGTAGCACATGCATAGCATGTGAAGTGAAAACTTATTATTTTACTAATTCAAATAATATTAATATATTTAAAATTAAGTGTGCTGTGTTTAATTGTGATTGGCATTACAATTAGCCAATAAGGCATCCAATATTAGTTTTTAACAATTTCCGTTGGATGTAAAAGTGCTAGAGAAGTGGATTAGTTTTTACAGTCGCGGCAACAACTTCAATACAAAAACTGCCCACATTTGCATGGAACATTTCAGCGCTGCAACAGTTTGAAGTATAAAATAAGCCAATACCTTGAAAATATTTATTCGTTTTAATTGTCTCTTTTTCTAAATGAACAAAATCTATAGGATTTACTAAGAAAAGAGCTCTTCATATTGTCTTCTTTATGTACCTATATGTGTATATATGTACATGTTTTTTTCTATAATTGACGCATTTAATTAATTTAAATAAATTAAATATGTAAATGCACAGAAATCAATACCAACATGTATTATAAATGCTTTCACATAATATCTAAAACTATAAAAAAGTAATTGTTATTAATTTCATCATTTTACACAATTATTTTAATTTTCACATAAACATTTTACAGTTGGCTTGTAGAAAAAATCTGGTGTGACGTACACGCGCAGAACGAAACAAAATTTGCGCAGCTGGGGGCGTAATCTTTATTTCTATCATTCTTGTGTTATACCCTACCACACCGATTCCGGTTTAAATTGGCAATGCAATGGCGCAGGAAAAAGCACCTTCTATATAATCTGAGTTTTAATTACGGAGTATCTCAGTATTCATTTGTGGCACGCCTCTAAAAATTAATATTTGTCAAGGAAAAAATATTTTCTGTGAAAAAATATGTGTGGGCATGGAGTAGTAGGGGTGACCCTTTCCATACATCTCTAATTCTTTTATATATATCTCGAGAACCATTTGCAGCACAGCATTGAATTGCTACAAGGATGTTGCTTGACAAAATCACGCCATACAAAAAAATGTGGGTGGGATTGAAGAAGAAGGCGAGGAAGTTTCCATACAACCTGAATTTTTATTGCTGTATATCTCTGGAACTATTTGTGGGGCTGTACTAAGGGGCCTTTCACATATTACGTAACGCAATTTTTGACCAATTTTAATCCCCCCCTGGTCGTAACGCATCGTAACAAAACTTTTAAGAGTCAGAGTAGTCAGTAGCATACTCTAAAATCGATAATTTTCTGGTATTTCTAACTATGTCGCTTATGGTGAAATAAAAAAATATTTGAAAAGTTGTTGAATACTATAGTTTAGTTTAGTTTATTTGATAACCATTGCACAATTAAGACTTTTGTCTTTTATAGTGCTTAACAAAGAGTAACAATTCATTATAATACTAATATTAAGATCTTAAAACTAAGTACATTATATTTTACTTAAAAATTAAGACAGGAAGAAAAATGATTAAGTAGAAAGGATAAAAAAGAAAATTGGATTAGAAAACTTGTTTATGTAGTGTAAATATTTTGAACTGCCAACTTGAAGCGCCGTAAATTTGGTTCCGACTTTAATTCATTCGGTAAAGAGTTCCATAATTTAACAGATCTAACGAAAAACATTTTTGATGAAGTAACAAAGTTTGCAAGTGGAACTATGAGGTTGCAAGTACGACTTGATTGTGCAAAGACCAGTTTTGAGAAAAGATAGTTTGGACAATGAGTATTAAGTAATTTGTACAGAAATAGCACGGAACGGCCATCAAAATATTTAGATATACTGCAATCAAGTATTTTTATGGATAGTTCAGAGATGTGGTCAAACTTTCTTTTCAAGTGTAAATTTTTAGCTTCAGTGTTGAGTTCAACTTAAATCCAAGACTAGTAACAACCTTCTCATATTTAATAATAGTCCCATTTAATGTGATGGGTGAGAAATTTTCCAAATCAAACGGGTAATGCCATATAGCAATTGCTTTAGTCTTGTGTGCATTCAAATTAAGATTGTTATATTTCGACCATGAAAAAATTGAGTTCAAATCTTAATTAGGGTTAGGTTTGGAAGGCGTGTGCGAATATATATATATATGGAACATTCTCTGTCAATAGGAGACCCCCACTCTGTTCAAAATTGGTTAAAGTATTTTAGGGCATGTTTGGGCTCAAATGTCTAGTTTTGAATGTAACTTGGCCTTTTTTGATTTTGCATGATGACGAACCAATATGGCGGCTGCAAGTCTACCACCTCACCTTAAAATAATAGCTTTATCAAGTGTACGTTTACCCAAGTCATCATTAAAAAGCAGATAAAGCCTTTTCTCGAAAATTTGTTTCGCTGAATATGAATCTAATATTCATTTCCATGGGAAATGTTACGTGTTGTCCCTAACCTCAAAAAAGGTTCAATAAGGCTGTTTTTCGGGTCTTACGCTTACCAAAGTCATCATTTCCAAAAAACTTTTTTCGTGTCTCATACTTTTAGCGTTACCCAGAAATAACGACGTGAATAATAGTAGTAGTAAATAGTAGGTCTCAATTTCCTTTGCAGTGCTTCATTAGAGTGAAAACAAAATTAATAATGAAGAATAATTTTTTTGGGAAGTTTTCTGGTGATTTGGGACACGTGAGACACGAAAAAAAGTTTTTTGGGAATTTTCATTTTTTGAATTTTCATTTTTTTCATGACGACATGTAACATTTTCAGTGGAAAATAATATTAGATTCATGTTCATCAGCTGAAACTACACAAAAATAGGATCCTTCCGTCGTTTTATGATGACTTGGGTAGGCGTGAGACCCGAAAAACAGCCTTTTTTGGACATTTTTTGAGGTTAGGGACAACATGCAACATTCCCCCTGAAAAATAATATTGGAATTATATTCAGCGGAAAAAAATATACGAAAAAAAACTTGATCTGTTTTTTTTTATGATGACTTGGGTAAACGTACGCTTGATAAAACTATTGTTTTATGGTGAGGTGGTAGGCTTGTAGCCGTCATATTGGTCCGCCATCATGCAAAATCAAAAAAGGCTTTGTTGCATTTGAAACAAGAGATAATAAGCTTTCATTTGAGCCCTAACATGCTCTAAAATACTTAATTGTCCATTGTGATTGCCCTCATTTAATTGCCCGGAGGAGGCACGTCTCTAACCACGGTTTCCGTCAGCAGTCCAGGTAATGTCTTTATTGAACCATTTGGTTCTCAGGATGAAGGTAAGAAGATCCGATAGTTCTACTTTCGTTATATCTGTTAGACTATTGAAAAAGCGCGATCCCAAACATTAGAGTCTGCTCATCTGCAACATTGGACATTGACATAGAAAGTAAAGAATCGATTCTGTCTCTTCTTCCTCATGACAACTTCTGCACGGACATTTGTCCTCTTCCTATCTAACCTTGGCCACAACGCCCGTGAAACTATACAGTCATCTAGGTTAGTCCAAGCGTCGTTTGACATTGCGATGGTGTTCTCGTCTAATTTTACACATCGGAGATTGTATAGAGGTATCCGCCTCGTTAATGTCCATTTCAGGGCCCCTTCTGGCTATTTCATCTGCTATTGCGTTCACTTCAATATTGCTATGTGCAGGAACCCAACAGAGAGTGACCTTGTGATGCTCAATGGCCATCAGTGAAGCACGAAATTTCTTTACAATCTCTGATTTAACTATTTTGGATTCTATTGCCTTCATTGCAGCCTGACTGTCAGTAAAGATAGTGATATTCGAAATCAAATCTTCATTAACTCTACATACTAAATCTTCCGTGAATCCTATAGGTGCAGAAAGATAAACCAGCACATCGTCCGCATAAAGATGGATTGAAACATTTTGACAACACTGAACCATATCATTTACATGAATACTAAATAAAACTGAGCCAAGGATTGACCCCTGTGGCACACCTGAGGTTACCTTTTTTAACACAGAAAGCTTATCTTTCGAAACAACTCTTTGCCATCGGTTTGTTAGATAGCTCTCAATGAATTTAACTGCTTTACTGCTAAAACCGAAGTATTTATCAAGCTTTTGAAGATGAATATTGTGGCTAACAGAACTGTGAGCTCTCCATTATCAAAGGATGGTCTTATATCCCTCATCATTTTCAGCAAAGCAATTGAACTATGACCCTTACGAAATCCAGATTGATTTTCATTGAGTAAATTATTCTTATTTATATGTTTCATCATTTGGTCTAAGATGAGTTTTTCCAGTACTTTGGATAAGGAGGGCAAAATACTTATAGGTCCAAAGTCTTCAGGTAACTTGGAATTATTCTTCTTTGCAACAGGTGTAATGTTTGCTATTTTCCAAATATCAGGAAACTTTAGCGTTGTCAAGGAAAAATTAATAATGTGTGTAAAAGACGAAATCATATAAGGCAAAATTAATTTTACAAAAAAGCTCAAAAAAAAAAAAAAAAAGAAATGGTGCCTCCTTCTAGGTACCTTCGATTAAGCTGGTTTAAAGTACCACAAATAACATTCTACTTTTTTTATCCGGTTTTGAGAAGAATGAAGACAAGTTTGTTGTAGTTTTTTAATCATTATTGTTTTTTTTTTTATTATTATTTACTGATACTCCCGTTTGTTTCCAAAGAAGGAATATTTGGTTTTTATATGAATTTTTTTTATTTTCATAAGTTTTTTAGCTTTAAGTATGCCTGAAGTAGTAACAGCTGTGAATAAAAAAATGTATTTTTTTCTAATAAAATTTCTATACATTAGTGCAACTGTTTGCAATAATCTAAAACTCTAGATTCTAAGTAATACTTATTTGAAAACTTGTAAGACATTTTGAAAAATTCCTCCCCCGTAAAGCAAAATCCTCCTCTTAAAAGGGAAAATTCCTCCCCTTAAATATTCAAAACGACAGCACTGAATACATAAAGAAAGCACTGAAAAGATAAAGTAAGTCATGGTCACTAATACCTCCAAGAGACAATTGTTCGAAATGGATTAGACTGGAAAGATCAGAGATACACAACAAGTCGAGTAAACTTGGTTTACTGTGTGGGCCGAAACGAGTTGGATAGCTATTTATAGTATTTAACCCAATAGCAGAAATATTATTTAGTAGGTCCCTAGATCGTTCATTGTCAGTGAGCAAGTCAATATTGAAATCACTACATAGCAGCATATGCTCATAGACAGCGCAATATTCCGACATTTTTGAAAACAAATTGGCTACATCAAAAGACTTGCTAGGGTTGTACACGCATACTACTAAACACCTCTGAGAATTATCAAAAAATTCAACAATCAAAAACTTAACCTGGTCATGATGGTCGGACTTGCAAACTACATTATGTTATAAGCAACTTTTATAAAAAAGCGCTATACCACCCCCTCGCTTGTCATTTTTCCTATCATTTCTCACTATGGAATAATTGCACAATGAATAAAATGAATCGTCATTATTAACCTTAAACCATGTCTCAGTTACACACACCACATCAATTTTAACAGAATCAGAAATGTAATTTAAGTAATCTAGTTTAGAGAGATTTAAGCTACGTGCATTTATGTGACATAGTTGAAAACCTGGATGAAAGTCACTTGCCAATTTTAAAGTTGTTCTTAAATTGCTATCGTTAGAGCTATAGATCAACTCATACTCCATTATGAGATAGAGTAACTGGCGATATAAGCTGGCAGTATTTTAATATATAAAGATTTATACAAATATATAGAAATACATTTATATACATTCATATATCCGTATATAAATTTTAAAATATAAGAATAAAAATGTACGAGAAAATTAAAATTAAAAAGTATGGAAAGATGAAGAGAAGAAATTGAAAAACAGAAACAGAAGATATGAGAAGAAAAAAGAGTTTTGAGTACTAAGCCTAAAGCAAACATGTAAATGCATAGAAAATTAAGACGAAAAGAGTAAAAGATTAAAAACATTTTAATAAAGCTTTGTTCATTTCTTAGTGCCAATAAGAGAATCAACGTCTTCTTTACTGCAAACTATTTTGGACTCTTCATTTGGGCTCTGCCGTACAAAAACTTTGCCACGGTTGGAGAATGCAGATGACAGCAACTTTTGTCTCTTTAGCTGCGAAGCATAGAATATCAACTCTCGCATTGTTTTTGTAAGACTCTCATGCAATTTTTCTTGATGAAAGTGTTAAACACAAATTTTTTTATATACAGTGGAATCCCGATAGTTCGTACCCCGTTAATTCGAAAATCTGAATAATTCGTAAAAAAACTGCAGGTCCCTTAAAAGAATCGCTTTAATTCGCAAAAATTTTACACATTTTGGTCTTTGGTCCCCTCGTAAATTTTTTTTTTTTTTAATACAAGATCTGTTTAAACTCTTGTAATTCGTAATGCAAAGCAAAATTCTATGGAACTATGATTCGAAAAAAATCAATCATTGTAGATAGCTACGTTCACTTTGTTTTATGGAATTTTTTGTGTTTTTCGTGGTTGACAAGATATACGAGAAGAGCCTTAAACTACCAAACCGTTAATTCGTATTTTTCTTATTTTAACCTCGTTAACCCTGGGATTGTATATCCCAATAATGTTCGAAACTTAAGTAAAATGGGAAATACCTTTTCTATTTTATTTGAGTTTCCTTTAAAATACGAATGCTGGCAGTCAATGAGTGGATTGTATACATGCGGTGTCATCGCCATAAATTGGCTTTGCTATAATTCCTGGTTACAAAGGTTATAGCAAACATTATGCCCCATTGGGAAACTTAAGGATAACTGTTAGGATTAAGAGTCCTGGACATATTATTTTTTAAAATTTATTTTAATATTTGCATAAAATATTGAAGAAACTCAACCATATTTTGAGAAAACCTCGGGGGTGGAAGGGCTAAATCGAAAACCTCTGTAATTAGTAAAAAATTGCTAGTCCCTTGTGATTACGAATTATCGGGATTCTGCAGTATTAAAAAGAAAATTAATTAAATACATGTATTTTTAAAGTTTTTAATTCACAGCATTTCTAAATTATCCAATCACAAGAAAAACTAAAATTAGATAATGGAAAAGAGTGAGTATTTTATACACTTTGATCACAAAAAAATATACAGAGTAATAATTTATAACTATCACATATCGATGTCGAAGTCTTTATTCCCTTCATTACTATCAGCCTCTTCTGGCCATAACACACTCTTTATTTACGTCATCAGGTATTTTGTAGTTTTCACAAAATGAATTTTCGTGTTTTAATCCATTTTTGATATGAAGTAAAGAATTTTTTGAATTGAGTGACTTACGGTTACGAATTTTGGTTTTAACTAAGTTCATTGCTTATTGTTTCGATAAAAAATGTTGTTAAGATTATTGAGGAAATAGATTATATAGCGGAGCATTTAGTGCCTTTTAAATTGAAAAAAACGCGTTGGAAAACCTGCTGACCGCTAAATCACTTTTTTCCTGCGTTTTAATTTTCAAAAAGCATTAAATTTAGCGAGAAAAGCGCTGAGTTGGCCACACTGCTGTCATGTATATAAATTTGTCCGTCACGAGGTAGGTTAATATCGGAAAGTGTTTGCGATCTTTTTTTGGATTTACAAAGCCTGCGATCGATTTAAGTAGTTGGTTACCATCAAACGCAAAGGCCAACTTTATAACGACGGGGGCATGATTTTTGTTCTTGGCGGAGCGAAGTCGAAAGGCATCACGTATAAATGGAGGCTTGTGACGAGCTGCATTACAGATTTTTTTTTGAAATTATCAGGCAAATTTTCATTATATGTTAGTGGTATGCCGTTAATTAGTAAGTCAGTGGCTACTGCATTGTTTGAAACTTCATCTAACTGACTACGAACTGCAAGAAGCTCTTTACGAAGAGAAAGTACGTCGGCGCATTTGCTCTCAACAACTGTTACTCTCTTATCTACAGCATTTATAGTTGCCTTCAAATTCGAAATCTCTGCACATAGCTCAACCAATTTTTTGCATAACTCTATCCTCAGAGCTCTTCATTATTGTAGTTAGTTCCTCAATTATACTCTCTTTCTGTAGATCCATCTTTTTTTTTCCATATTTTCAAAACTTTTTGCCGATGAGGGTGTTAGAGGTGTCTTCGGGCAAGATGACAGCTAGTCATTTTTGCGCTCTGTTTATTTTAATTATTTCGATTATATTTTTAATTATTTTGCGATGTCAATAGGTAAAATCGCCGCGAAGCTAGAAGCCAGCGCAATGTTGTGCAACTCGAACAGAAAAAAAAACAAAGAAAAACTCGAAACTTTTATAAGTACCGCGAAAGCACGTCTTACTCGTTTGACATTCTATTGTTTAGATTATAAATTTTATTCTTAATTTTTTCGCGAAGCCCACAATGTCTCATTAAGCATGTGATATCGTGGGTTCCAGCAATCATGCATTCATATTAATTTTAATATTGTAAATATATAAATAATATGATGAATTAAATATATACAATGAATTACATACACATGTTAGCATAGAAATTATTTTGCAAATATTATTGGGCTCATTGGAGAACAATAATTAGGTTAAGCTCTCATTGTTATATAATTTGCGTGGTTCAGAAATCAAAAAAGCTGGGCAAAATATGGCACAAAGAAAAAAAAGTATTGACAAAAAAGTCCAACAAATTGAAAATAAAAAGAAATTGTTTGAATATTTTGAACGAATAATTTTATTCCAATTAATCAGAATCATGATTAATCGAATAATTTCAATTTGGATTAATCAAAATCCTGATTAATCGAATAGTTTGCATTTTGATTAATCAAGCATTTTGATTAATCAGGTTTCTTGATTAAACGATTAATCGCATAGCCCTAGTTGATAGCATTAGCTGAGAAGAATATTGACACTATTGAAGTGGGAGTGAAATTACTCATGTGAATGATTAGTGCAATAATTAGATTTTGATCGGAGACTGACACGCTCATATGGCCAAAAAAGTTTTTTGTTGTTGGAATTTTTGTATTACCCCTACTTTGCCAGGTCCGGACAGCGTAGGTGGGTGAAGCCCACCTAGTATCTTATAAAGCTACTTGCATTCTGGGAGTTGCATTAACTGACTATTTGGACATACGTAATTAAATTAAGCATGCCTTAAATATAACCAAAAGTGAACGGGGTTCAGTGGGCTAATTTATAAAGGAAAAGGTGAATGGCTGGTTGGAAGTATTTTTGTAAATTGGACCTAACGGGTGCGTATCTTCAAATAAAAGTTAAGTTTCAGAAAGGTCAAGAGAGTTGTTGACTATAAATACCCACAAAGGTTTATTTCAATTTACGAGATTAGTTTATGGTTTGAAAACCGCTCCGCAATTATTTTCTAAAATAATATATGAAGTTTTGAATGATCTTGAAAAGGTGCAGGTATACTTTGACTATATTTTGGTAGGTGGAAATGATTTAAAGGATTGTAAAAAGAATCTCACTGCAGTATTTGAGAAATTAAAGGAGTGTAATGTAAAAAAAAATTTTGACAAGTGTCAGTTTTTCAAAACTGAAATTCAATACCTCGGATATGAAGTTAATGAAAAAAGTGTCACCCCATCAAGAAAAAAAGTCGAAGCTCTGTTACAAACACCCGCACCAACAAATAAGCAGCAGCTGAAGTCATACTTACGAATGTTAAACTATTATTGTCATTGCATTCGTAACTTGTCGGCTGAGCTATTTTTATTGCACGACTTAACGAAAAATGGGGTAAAGTGGTTCGAAAAACACCAAGAAACCTTCGAGCGGAGCAAGCACTTAGTATTGAGCATTGGAGTTTTGGCTCATTATGATCCGACTAAACTTATAGTTGAAAGCCTTAAAGCCTGCTGAAAGAAACTATTCGCAGTTACACCGCGAAGCTTTAGCTGTAGTTTTTGCGGTACAAAAGTTTCATAAGTACATATACGGCCTACAGTTTACGATCGAGAGTTATCATAAGCCTCTAAAATAAATATTTTCTAATAGAAAGGACCTACCAGTAGTAGCGTTAAATAGGTTACAGAGATGGGCGATATTTTTGTCCATGTACGATTATACAATCAAATACAAAATAGGTACTCAAATGTGCCACGCGGACGCATTGTCCAGACTGCCTTTGCATAATACCACAAATGAAGATATGGACAGCATTAATATTTTTAGTCTAATTCAGGATTTACGCCGATGTGGGCGATGTGCAAAGGTGTCTCAAAGAAGATAGTTTGTTAAAGCAGGCGTACGACTTTGTAATAAACGGGTGGCCAAATATAGTACCACAAAAGTTTGTGAAGTATTATGTAAAAAGGATTGTGCCACAGCAATTGGTGCAAAATGTACTACATTTATTACATAGTGAGCACATGTGAATTGTGGGTATGAAGGCGCTCGCTAGGACATATGTATGGTGGCCAGGCATAGATTATGATATCGAAGCACATGTAAAATGTTGTGAATCATGTGCAAGAACTCAAAATGTTTGGAAACCTATACGTACGTCATGGCCGAGGCCAGCATATCCCTTTGAGCGCATTCATATTGATTTTTGCAAGGTCGATAGGACCACAATATTGGTAATTTTTGATACTTTTACAAAGTGGGTGGATGCAAAAGCTTTAAAATCAACAAATTCAGACACTGTTATCGAAGTTTTACGTTAATTTTTCGCAAATTTTGGCTTGCCGAAGCAACTCGTAAGCGACAATGGACCACCTTTTAGTTCAAAAATATTCATTGATTTTTGTAATAGTAATGGTGTAGAGTGCCTTAACTCACCGCCTTACCATCCGCAATCAAATGGTAGCGCAAAAACCCGGTCTTGGAATTGCAAGATAAACCAATTTTTATTAAAATATCGGACTATATTAACTACAACAACAAATTTGACTCTTGCTGAATTAGTTTTTAAATACAAGCCGAAAACATTTTTTAATTTAGTGAATCCTAAATTTACAAAAAAACTATGAAATGGGAGAGAGAAAATCATATAAAGTTTGATCGGAAAGAAAATAATAATATATTGAAATCTAATGAAAATGAAAACATTAACAAAAAGAGTATTTTGCAGATAGCCGAATTTAAACAAAATGAAATTATACTGTATAGAAATATTTTGAATAATTATTGTAAATGGGATAAAGGCAAAATTGTTAAGAAGTTAAGCAACATAAGGTATTTGATAAATTTAAATGGGAAGCAGAGAGTAGCTCACATTAGTCAATTAAATAAATTTGAAGGCAAAGTTGTTACATTTAATCGAAAGGTCGAAACGTTTGTAAGATCTCCAGAAAGAAAAAGACGTAGAAGTGACGAGGTAACTGAAGTCGAAGTAAGTCGTTCAGAACGAATAAAAAGAATGAAGGAATCTATTAATTATAATTAAATTTAAATATTACTATTTTTGAAATCCTAGCTTGTAAGACAATTTCTTAATTATTTTGTTTAAGTTGGTGAGGAATTTATATGTTTATATATTAAGTATTACTAAGATTAACTTTATAGTGTAAGTAACATACATATTATAAACTAGTGTAATTTAGCAATTGAGAGTTACTTTAAATAATTTTTCAATAATAAATTTCTTCTTGCTTCCCCTGAAAAAAAATTCCGAACTGCTACTGAATCCGTACGTCATAATTTAGTGTGAAATAAAAATAATAAAAGGTATGGTACTTACAGAAAGTATGGCACTACATGTGTGCTACATATGGTATGTAAATATTTTTAATTTTTCGATTGAAATACGTAAATAAAGTTTAACTCTAATTGATTCCAGTGAAAATAAAAGTTTCAGATAATAGCATAATTATGTGATATTATGTAATTAATTAATTATCGGCTAAAGAAAAAGGAAATGTGTTTATGTATAAATAAAAGGCGGTGCGTAGCTTAAACAGTAAATATTGTGTAAACAAATATTAAATATGCTCTACCAGCCGAAACTAAGTAACGGACAAGTTGTACCACTTTCTTGGCCCATCGCATTGTATCGTGTGTGCAATACCGTATGTTGGCCGTTGGAGGAAAATGCTTCCACTTTGGTTCGAGTTTTCAGTGGTTTCTGCTGGATTTTAGGATTTTTTGTAGTTGTGCAACATTGGGAAGCTGAATTTCATTTCTTAAGAGAAAATTTCTCCAATATTGATCAATTTTTGATTGGTGTGCCAACCATTACTGTCTTGATAGAGACATGGCTGCGTGGTTTTCCTTTGGGTCTGGCTCAGGCAAGATATAGAGGATTTATGAATAAATTCTATACTGAAATTTACATAACCGAGTAAGTAACAAATATTCATTTATTTATGTATACTACATACATAAGTACATTCAATACTAAGCGCAATTTCTTTTACTTGTAAAGGTCTTCACAACCGCAACTCTTTAAGGAGATACGGCGAGCATTTCGTCCAGCAGTTACTGTTGCGTTTTTGTACATTATTACGTGGAGCTCGTATTTAGTTGTGCTGGTTACGTTTTTAGTGAATCAAAGTAGAGAAGCTCTTTATAAAATGATATATCCATTCGATATCACACCCATTTATATATACTTGCCAATTATTTTCTCGAATCTATGGATCGGCCTGTTTGTTGCTTCATTCCAATTGGGCGAGGATAACATTATATCCGAAGTTATACTTCATTTAAATGGACGCTTTTTATTGCTACAAGAAGAAATGGAATTGAGACTTAAGCGGGTGTTAGAATGCAACGATAATACGCAAGTAGCTAAAGAGTTTCGTTTGGAACTCGTTGAGATCATAAAACAAAATGCAAAATTGAATAGATTTGCCGCAGGATTTCAAAAGGAATTTTCATACCGCATATTTGTGATGTTTTCCTTTAGCGCTGTTCTTCTATGTGGCCTTGGCTTTAAAGTCTATACGGTGAGTGGAAACAAATGTGCGATTGTCTAATAATGCTGCAATACATACACATGTAACTCATTCTTTAAATTATTTTAGAATCCAGTTGATAGTATTGCCTATATTTTCTGGATGTTCGCTAAAATAACAGAAATGTTAGTTATTGGTCAGGTTGGCTCGACTATAATTGCCACAGTAAGTTGCCTTTGCCCTGGAAATAATCGATTTCAAATGTTGATTTTCTGTGTATCAAACGGAGCTTTGATTCTTCGATACTTAAATTTTTTTGTGTATAAAGTACATAAGCTATCGATATCTTCGAACGATATAAAGAAAGTGGTCTAATGTTAAGATTCATATTTTTTTAATAATTCTTAATTTTACTATTGCAGACTGACAAAGTTAGTTCTATGTATTACGAATCAAATTGGGAGCTCGCAATATTCCGTTCTACCAATAAATGTGAAAATGTGAAATTAATGAAACTGATTACACTGGCTATAGAACTAAATATGCAGCCATTCTATTTAACAGGGCTTAATTTCTTTAGCGTCTCTTTGGCGGCTGTTTTAAAGGTTAAATTTTACGAAATTTTTCGAAAAAATTGTTACAAAATACATTTATATTTTTCTCCCTGTTAGATTCTACAAGGAGCTGGATCGTATTTTACTTGTTTGATCTCTATACGTTAAAAGATTTTGGAACAATTGTACTTCCGTACTGTGCTGTTTAAACCGCACAAACCTTTTAATGTGTTTTTGAAAGTATAATTTGTTAAATATATCCTCGGTTAAGAGATAAAACTCTCTAAATACACCAAGCTTCATAATTTAGGATAAACTTTATTTCGATAAACTAGTTTTTAGCATAAGATTCTTCAAATTCTAACACAGAACACATTAAAGTAAGCAACCAAGCAGTTTAAATATATTTTTCAATTATTTTACTTAGAGAGTTTTACCTCTGAACCGATGATATATCTTATTTCTGTATAGGTAAAAATGGTCTATAAAATTCAAGGTCAATTAATTGTTAGAGAGTAACAGTTAATATTTATTGAAAAATTATAATTATTAACACTGTTCGGACAAGTGCACTTAGAGTAATGGGGGGTCGCTGAGTCCGAATCCGCGACTCCCCATTACCTTAAGTGAACTTGTCTCTGCTCGTTTTCAAAAGGTTGCATTTGTTGAACAGTGTTGTAGATTAAGGAAGATTAAGTAAGAAATTGATTTTAAGGGAATCGTAGTCTCTTAAGAAAAGGAATAGAAATTCATTATGAATATATTATAGAATATGTTATTTAATAAACAAAAAACCAGTGTAATTTTAACAAAGAACGACGTGCAGAAGTTGTGAGAGCACATCAGTTAAGAAACACATTTTCCCAAAATATGGAATTGTTCCCTTTTCAAACTACATACATGAGAAACGATTAGCTTGAACAAGTTTTCTTTCGGATTTCTAAGATAGGAAGTCCGCTGTGAAAATATCACATTGCTGCTTGAAGCAGCACTTTTGGATCTTTTACTGCCAATCACCACGGCACCCTGGAATATTCACTTAAGGTTAATTTTCCAATTTCTGTTGTTAAGAGCTTATAACTCGCAGGGGCGGCAGCTCCAAGAAAATCGGGGGTGGATGGATCTTACTGGCTATTATATTATATACCTCGTTCCTAGAGGAAAATGATTGCCGTCTTTATCCCTATACAAAGAAAAATAGGCCTCTGGAATTACCTAAATCTCATAGACCAATCAGTCATACATCTCTCCTAACTAATACTAAGGAAAGGTGGTTGAGTTAAGCTTGCGAATTCCATATAACTCCATTGTTTACAATTGGCGTACATTAAAGGTAAATCTTAGACTTAAGTTGCATTACAGTGCCTTGTCAGTAAGATGAATTAAGCTTTCCAATCAAAGGGATTGCTCTGTGTGGCTTCCTTTATATTGAGGGTGATAATACTGAACTCGGTTCAATTTCTACAGCTTTTCAACGTAAAGGTCTCAACTCTCAAATTAATTCGCATATCCATTCACAACAAGGTCTTTGAATACTCCGAAGAAGTCATATACTTGGCTATCACACTCGTCAAAAGACTTGACTTAGTTGGAGTACTCACCTGCCAAAGGTCCCCAGAAAAGCCACTAGGGCTTTCTGGGCCTATATGAAACTATTATTTATTTATTTAACACTCATCCGTCGTTCATTTTGCCAATCAAATCCGTCGTTGAAGTATAAATTTGATACAAAGTAATGCCACAATTAAAATAGAACGGAAACTTGTTTAAATATTAAATTTTCTTAATATTTCCATATAATTATAAAATTTTCTACCATTTAATTCAATAAAAAAAATTATTACATTTTTTATTATTTGCTCAGACATATGCATTTCACATATTTTTTGGACAACGAAGACAAAATACTAATGGGTCTATAATCACTGGGTTAAGGCATTTCATGTGAAGCGGACAACGTAAAAAATGTCAAGTTCTGAAATTCGGCCTAATTGAACTTCTTGAAAATATGAATGTGGACACACAATTTTACAATAAAATATTGAACACGGTAATTTAAATAGGAAATTTACTGTTCTTTTCAATTATGGAATTAGACCGAAATTTAAAAATTTTTTTATACACCAAACCAGAAGTAAAAGTTTAAAAACAGAATTTAAATAACTTCGACCATTTAAAAAAAAATTACTTTTCAAAATTTAGCTTAAAGTATTTAAATAATGTCCTTAAAATTTCAAAATGGGACTACATTAGTTTAGGAGATCAGATGTCGCACTGAACGTGGTAGCTATGTACTTTAATACATGTATCTCCAAATAGAAGAACAGTAAATTACTTAGTTAAATTACCATGTTCAATATTTTATTGTAAATTTGCTTAATTCTAAAATTTTTTTTAAAAATCCATATTTCAATTACGTCAATTCTTTAAAAACCCATAACTTGGCAAATAAGCTTCATACAAAAAAAATTGTGTGTCTACATTTATATTTTTTACAGGTTTAATTAGGCCGAATTTCAACAAATTTCAGAACCTTACTATTTTTTTTCGTTGCGCGCTTCACATGAAATGCCTCTATTGGTAAAATCGTTGCTAATTTCCATGTAGATGGAAATGTGGAACTGGTGAAGCAGTGATTTATTACATGTGTCAATGAACTTAGCATATATGGCTGGACCATCTTTATAAATTTAATCGGTACTCCGTCATCACCTACCGCATTGGATTTGATTTTTATCACACATCTAAGCACATCATTTTCATCTACGGTGGAGAACTGAAAGGGATTAGGCAAGGGCGCATTAGCATGAATGTTTCTTGCATTTAGACGAACAAGACCAGGCTTACAAGCAGAAACAAAAAAATCACTTAGAACATCAGGGAAAACTTGACACATGATATCACATTGTCGGTGCACTAGGTGTGCTAAAAATGACGCCAAAGCTCGTTAGAAGGAGGTGAAGTGTTTAATTTAGAGGCATAATATTTTTATTCTGCTTGTCTTACTTTCAAAGTAGGTTCATTTCGAGCAGCCTTATACGAATCACAGTTTTCTTTCGTTGGTTTCTTCTTCCAACTTAAGTGCTGTTTATTTCGTTTTTTAATAGCTTTTTCAACATAATTATCATACCAAGGGCACGATTTGTTTTTTATGTTTACGTTACGTAAGAGTACATGAGTATCAAGGACAGCATTTAAATTTTTAACAAGGAAGTTAAGTTTTTCATCAACAGAATTTATAAACCAACAATCACTTCACTGAATACATGCAAGATTAAAGAACATGGCATTAAGATTAACAGAAGAAGGCACATTTTTGCGGTTAAGTTGGATATTTAACGTGTAGATAAGGTCATGGTCACACACAAAAAATAGTAGATCAAATTTCAAGACTTGTGCAGCGTCTGAAATAATGAATAGGTCTTACAGATTTGGTCTGGCGTCATTAGCCAATCTTGTAGGAAGTTCTGAATTTACTATAGAGAGACCGGCCGACGCAACAAGATCAAACAACCGCGCAGTATAATGATCATCACATAGCAAGTTCACGTTGAGATCTCCACAGGTCAAATAATTATTGTAGTCAATAAGATAAGAAGACAGTTTCACAAAGAGGGGTTCTAAACTAAAACATTTGTTCGGATTGTAAACACATGATAACAACACTTTTGTGCTGTTATCAGAGATTTCAGCCACAATAAATTCAATATCGGTTTCTTCTGATTGAATAATTAGCTTCATATTAAGGGAGTATCTACAGTATATTGCCACTCCGCCACCCTTCTTATTGATACGATCATTTCTAACCAGTTTATAATTGTTTAGATTGACATGCGAATTAAACAAATCAGACTTGAACAAAGTTTCCGTAACACATATAATATCAACATTGGAGTTTTCAAAGACATATTTTATATAATCAAACTTTTGCACATTTAGACTACGGGCATTGAAGTGAACTATGTACAATTTAAATCTACAGTTAGTTTGCATAGTGTCTTCTGAACGCGTAGTTGTGTGTTCTTGCTCAGCACAACTGTTGCCATTTGCGATCATATTATTTTTCCGTTCTTTCAAGCCAACATATTGCCTGTGTTACCTGAGCTGTTTATTTTTTTAACGGCGGCTTTGTGAAATTCAACAGCTGCTGGTAGCCGATATACTCTTTTGTTTCGGCGGCTGTTATAAAAATTCTCAAATATTATACTTTAAACAATCCTATTATAATAAAATTTATGTTTCTAATAATATTCACTTCATATTATATACTGTGTGTTTCATTTGTACTGCGGGTATGGCTTAGCCGATAAATTATGGCCGGCAGAAAGTAAAAAAAGGCCGCGGCGCGAATTTGACTGCGAACCGCACAGCTCAGGTCTCTTGCTTATAGTTATATAATTTTTTATTAAAAAAAGTAAGATGTCAGCTGCAAAACAAGTTTCAATTGAATACACCATTGAAGATTGTGTGTATCTTATAACAGACACAGCGGAAGTGCACTCAAGGCTGCAGAATGGTAAATTTTTGATTCTGTTGTTGATAGTGGTATGTTGTAATTTCATGAAGTTATGGAAGAAATCAGCATTTATTTAAATTGCAGTTCATCAAGGTCCATCAAAATTTAAGTGGAACGCAAGAGCAACAAAATATTTATTGGAAGGATGTTTGCCACCACAACTTTAACATCATCCACCAGAAATTCAGCAAAGCTGTATATATATATTAGCTTTAATTTTAAATTTAAGTTAATTTTTTAATAATAATAATAATAATACTTCTAAAAAATTTTACAGATAATTGATCATGCCGTTCAGAAGACACAACATGTTTAAAAACAACATTTGGCAATTTACCAGCAACAGTTTAAAATTTTCTGTATCTTCTGAACGTAGCCAATGTAACCCCTTAAAATTATAAATGCATTACATAACTGAGGATGCCTCAGTGGCCATATCAAAAATAAACTCTTTGTCAATATAGAAACCTATTAAAACTAAACGCTTAACAACGCTCTATTAAATATATTAACAAATATATAAAATAACACATAATATATTAACAAATAATAAAAATATTAACAAATATCCATTTCCAAACAAAAATTATTTAAAATAACAGGTTTAATTCAGTTCAGTTTAATTTATATATTTCCAGGAGAAATTGCTTTCTCTTTCTACAGTTGCTTCAGAACTTCGCTTCGCTTGCATGGTTTGGTTTACTTCATATCAGGATTCGTCATAAGATTTAAATTTTGAGTGAATTAATATTTTTTAAAAGTCTGATCAAATTGATCATTGTTCAGCGGTTGCAATTTCTTGGCCTAAAAATATTCCACGATATACTTGACGTTGGGTGTCTACTGTTTTGAATCTCCTTTGGTTCCAAATTTCTTATAGTGCATAAGTATTGAATTTGATTGCAATGTCGACTTTTACTTTCGACTTTTAGGGAAAATTTATATATATATACATTGTTGAAATTAGGGAACTATCACAGAGATCACTGATGAGGAACCGTAGATGGTTCCGAAACGATCGTCTGATCTGCTAGTTCTATGAACTTTTTAATATTCTTCTGGCATCATTGTTCATTCAAAGCCTAATAATTTTAATAATTATCTGTTTAATGTTATTCAATTCATATTATGTAGTTTGTCGTTCATTTGTACAGTGAGTACGGCTAAGCCGATAAATTACAGCCGGTAGCAAGTAAAAACAAAGCGGCGGCGCGAAGTTGACTGTAAGCCGCACGGCGCAGGTTTCTGGCTTACAGTTAAAAGAAATATGTAGGAAAATATACATGATGTCTGCCGAAAATACATTTTTAATTCAATATACAATTGGAGTGTATTTAATAATAGATATCTTTCGTTATTTTTGTCTTTGATAAAATTAAAATTTTTTCACTTTTTTTCTCAAAAAATTTAGCAAATGATGCATCATGCCATTCAGAAGACAGAGTAGCAGCAGCGAATTTACTCTCAACATGTTGAGCCTCCGGTGTGTCTTCTGGATGCAACCAATGTACATTGATGCTGATAAGAAATTTTTATATGTTTATGTACTTGTAAATCTATAGGATGATTCATATGAAATTTTGTGCATTTCACATTGAGATCATAGAAAATACATCGGCTGAGTTCCGTCTAATAAAAATGCTGATGAAATTTTCAAGCTGCTTGAGATGTCACCGCAACAGAATGATATGCGTAATTAATTTGTTTTTTCTTTGGTTTTAACAACGTGACTGATGCGAAAGACAAATGCAAAAAAAAAAAAATAGCACAAGGTTGTTTTAATAAATCGCAATGTTTTTATTTAAAATTAACATTTTGATTTCACTCTCTGTGCATGATTTGGCGCCAAATATTTCAATGTTCTATACGTAATAAATAGATTACTAAGAATTTGTTCCAAGTGTCATGTGGGTAGAAGTGATAGAAAATTAACTTTTTAGGACTACACTCATTTAACTTAATTTTAAATAAAGTTAGACCACGATAGTCCAGTGCCGCATTAAGTAGTGGTTCTTTCCCATTTGGAGCCAACAAACAAAACTTTTTTTTAAATCAATTAATTAGTTTTTTTTTTTTAATTCTGTTGGCTCCACATGGAAGCCTAATGTAATTACAACAACAAACGACTCTATTATTTACTTACGTAGTGTTAGTAGCTTGGTTCTAATGCTAAAAATCCGGAGGTGTCGGGTTCACCTCATCTTCCTCTATCTATTTATAAAAGTTTAAAAATAATGGGTATCTGCAACTTTTTTAAATATTTCTTACTACATATTTCTTTTAAATCGTTTTTCCACAAAATATTCAAAAGTCAAAAATTATAACGTTTTGTAACTGTAGCTGTAACTGCAACTTAAGCGTTTCGATCCTGAAAACTGAGGAAAATTTACCGAAACATTTTCTGCCTTCAGAATAAAGAAATCAGTAAATAAAACTTATACCTATACATACTGATTTTTCTAAAGTAGCTTTCTCTTCCAAGACAACGAAAAATGTGGCAAAAGGAAATATTAACACTCACTTAGCGTTCATGCATAACTATGAGTCATATGTAAGTATATGTGCACATACATACCTACGAGCGATAAGAGAGCAAATGCAATCTTAATGATATTAGATTGATTTCTACGGGCAATTTGTAGTTATTGCTGTCATTTTCAGTTCAATCACTAGTTTTTGTTCATTCGATATTTTGGCATTGTTGTGGTAGTTGTCGTGACTGGCAGATAAATGACGATACATTTTGATTGATGTATGCATGCACTTAGACACATTTTCATTTGATGATTGTACAATATTTAGTTGTTGTTTTTCGGGAAATGCTACTCAGATTTACTTATTAGGTTGTCGAAAATACAGAACAATGACTGTTAGGGATTTACTTAATTTCAACTGTGCACATCTTCACATTTTGCAACAATTTACTACAAGTGTAATGACAACAATAGAGTTGTGCTGATGATTGATACAATCACATCACACAACAAACATAAGTGACAATTGAGCTCACAAATTTACATATGTATACATATATACATACGAGTATCTACATATATGACAAACAAGAGACAAGAACTGCAAAAAAACCCCATGAGATTTTGATGAAAACACTGAATGAGTGACACGATGTCAAGGAAAATGCAGACATGACCTGAAACTATGTTAAACTTACGGAAATAAATGGAAATACATACGAATGACAAGCCCGTATGCATTAAATGTGTAAGTGTGCATACCCAACGTAAAAAATTTGTGGGTTTCCACTTTGCTGCGCACCATTTCTAAGCACTCTGTAAGCACATCGATCGAACAAAATTAAATTAACTTTATTTAGATACACGAAAGCGGCACAAAAAAGAAACAAAAAACAAGTTCATTAATTTGAATCATTATTTTTTGACCTGAAAAATTGTTTTTTTAGTACGGCCTCACTCTAACACGTTTCACTTTTCGCGACATATTTTCATTTAATACGGTAAAACCTCGTTTAACATGGTTTCGAATAAAATTTCCACGAAAAAATATTGAAATTTAAAAAATCAATTTTTAAGCGGTTGCAGAAAAAATCTCTTTAAAACCACCAGGAACGCTGGAAGAATGTACTTGCGTACGTAAAAGAACGCTGAATTAGACGCGTTGTCAGTTTTTGGCGCAAAAAACAAGAGAAAAAGAGAAAAATCCCCAAGTTTAGGAGATCGATCTATGTTTTTTTTTATTTTCTTGAGAATAAATCAGCAATAGTATCGGCAGACTGCTCTTTTTCTCAGTTTTTTTTTTTGCCATTCAAGTTACAAAATACTCTTTTAACCGCGGAGTTTTAAAATTCGACATAGAATCGCAATCTATCCATCTGGTTTTAAATTTATATTCGGGTCTGCCCCCTCTAGACCTCAATAGTTCAATTTTATTTCACTGACTTCTTTGGCAATTTTGACAAGATAATGCCTTACAGCTGATTAAATATTACAGCTGTCATCCTGCTTTCTATTACGGAAGTATAATCATGCGAAGTGAGCGGCTCTCGGTACACACCTCTGATTTTTACATTCAGCGTTTTTTTGTTTAAGGGGGAAAATAGGGTTAGGACAGCGTTTTCTCAATGATTTTCATAATTTTTTTATAGTATAAAAGATGAATATAATTTATTGAAACTTTGAGAATATTTTATACATATATTTGAGTATATACTATAAAATTTAAGAATTTCTTGAAAAACACCGTAGATATTACAGGTCACAATCAGACTCAACAATTTGCGTACATTCTGGAAGCCACAATTTTCATTTGAAATCAAACGAGGGGGGAATTTACTTTTATTACAGGTATGTCTATCTTCTATATGAACCTAAATGCTTTCAAAAAAATAGAAAATTGAATTTTATACGGGGGTCAAAACAAAAATAAATATTTTATATTAATAATATTTCGATTTTAGGTTCATATAGAGCGCAATACTATGAAGAAAGTAACTGCCAATTTTCAAAACGATTGGTTGAAAACTTTTCAAACTAGCGTGTACGCAAGTTCAAAAAAATCGTTTTGAGAAAAACGCGTTTGGAAAACATGGCGCGCTAGGGACGTGAAGGTGAGCTACTCTCTTTAATAGCTTATAACAATAGAAAGAGTCGGAATTTTCATTTAAAATTTTGGGAACATATTTTTCAATAGATTTATTAACAACACAGGGGTTCTGACCCATACAGTTGGGTTGGCCATAAAAATAATGACTTTCTGCTTTTACCAAATTTTTCCATCACTTAGATTTTTTTTTAGGCCTACTTGAAGTTTTTTATACTTTGTGCTACTCTAGTGAATGTAACGTAACGTCTAGGAGCCCGATTTTCAAAATCTTTCTTTTAATAGATCCACAAGACCTTCTGCTTTACAAAAATTTTGAGTTTATGGATTGAGAAAGTCATAGGCAATGATATGAAAAAAAGGTTTTTTTTTTTCAAATTTACCATCTTTAAGTGCCTTAAAATCATATGTATTCAACGTATCAATTTGATTTCCATAAATTTTTAATAAATCACGTATTTTAATTCATTTGCAAAAAATTTCATCAAATTTGGATCAGTATGTATTCGGCTAAAAATCAACTAAATTGAAAGTAGAACTCTATAAATATCAAAACCCCCTTGTATAATTTTATTCACAGTGTGGTAAAAAAAATAAATTGAATATGCTTCTTTCCAGGTTTGCACGTGTCATAGGTCTAGTCAAGCAGAAAAAAACTGCATACTCAGAATTTTGAATTGACCCTCAAAATCTGGACTTATGGCTCTGATTTTCGAAAAAAAGCTCGAAGTGATGGAAAAATGTGGTTAACGCAGAAAGTCATTATATTTTATGACCAACCCAACTGTATAGGTCAGAACCCCTGCATATAATTTTTTTTTTATTTGTCGCATTGTGTAATTTATGAAATAAAATCAAGTAAAAAAAATAAAATAAAAAAATAAAATAAATTTTGCGCGAAGTCTATAGGAAAAATTGAATTACTCGAAATCCAAACAAGCTAGGAAGAAAAATCAAATTAGGGAATGTAAAGTGCAACATTCTCTGTTATTTTCATTGATTACGGATAATTTTTAGTATATGAACATAGCAATATAGTATAGTTGCCTGATGGTTTTTGCTACTTTAACTATTTGTAGCCCTAATAAAAATAACTAGTTTCACTATATGTTATAAATTTATTATCTTTTAATTCAAGACATTACTTCTGAAAATGCTGAAAAGTTAAAAATAAAAACATTCACATTTAGCAATTTTAGCAACCCCAGATTTGATTTTTGTAGCTTTTCCATCTATCATACCCCCACTAACAAATACGGAAGAAAAATCTGAGATAAAAGTTATTATGAACTTTTGGTGGATTTTTTACTCTACCTTACTCTTAATGTACCTCGGTACAAAACTTGATAAAGATGGATCATATCATTAGCGGATCCAAGAGGAGGCTGTTTTATTTTTAAAAGCCTCTCCTTAGGTAGCAAATGACTGCATATCTTGGAACCTGATTATATTGGAGGCATTAAAACTATTTATTTTCTATAGAATACTTGCTAGTTCTGGGAATAGCGATTCATATTTTGAAAAACACCGATTTTTGAGTTAAAACCCTCACTCTGAATCCGCCAGTCGGTCAAATTATGTACGATTGCAAAAAAAAAAACATACATACATGCTTATATACACGGAAAAAAAAGATTTGTGAAAAATAACGTGTGATATTCAGAAAAAGCAGAATAATCAGGAGAAATTGCCATTTCGCCCTGTAATTTAGAAATTTCATGAGATACTCAATATAAATTTATGGGTAAAATGCAAACATTACAGCCCAAAACTTAATTATTACAGTTTCAGAAAGGAAAATATTCAAATTGGCATGAAAAAAATTGAGTTGATAAAAATATTTTTGTTTCATTGCTTTCATTTTTAAATCACACATTTACTTTGTTTTATTTATCAAATATTTTTCTATATATAATCATTCAATAAAATAACTTTCAAACTGATTGGTTGGCACCTGGATTTGCTTCTTTATGTAATGAGACATTTTGGAATATTTATCCGTGATCTTTTACCAGAAGCTAGTAAGATTTGGGATGTTTACACATGTTTATATTAAAAATTAAACTCAAGGGAATTATTGTTTGATCGTAATCAATTATTACAGTTTTTCGTTTACTATCCCGGCAAGACAGGGAAAACTGTAATTATTATCAGAAATCCAATGAATTATTACAGAATATTTTTTTCCGTGTAAGTATATTAATCTTGGCCCCAATCACAAACCAAATGAAAAACTTAGCCATGAATGTCGTTAGCTTCACTTTTAGAAAAATCTCTAGTTACAAAATCGCACTTCGGACAGTGCGGTGCTTTGCCAAAATGGACGCCAGGTGCAGCTTCTACACTGGCGGAATTGCCGCCGCTCTTTCAAATATGAAAATTTAAATTTTGAGGTTAGCCGCACTCTTCTTCTTTGATAAATACTTTAGAAGCATTTAAAAGGCGCATCTGGATAAAAGAAAGACAAAATTTTCCTTCATTTTACAAAATTATGAGTTTCAACGCTCCTAAAAAAATGTATCATAATTACTTCTGATGTGTATCTATCGGTCGCTGTGAATAAGTGTACCCAGCTAACATTAAGAAGATTATTAGATGATCACGATGAATGCGAGATCAACCCGAGATTCTTCCATCTGATTGTTAGGAGAGTTCAAATCTCACTGCCGAAGATCTCTTCGTAAAAGTTTTTCGTAGCACACTTTTGGGCATACATAGGGTTTAATAAAGCAGTGAAAAATATTCCTTTTATGATACACTTTTAACTTTTCTAAGCTACTATTTTGTACTACCCATAATGGCGATTTATTCAAAACTTTTCTTCTCGCGTGGTCGGAAACTCTTTCACCCAAATCGCCAAGATCGCATAGTTTCTCCAGAAGGTTGGGAGTTCCGCGATCTGTAAGCGACATTGCCTGCGTTTAAACGGAGTTTCTCGCTATCGAAAATGCTAGCTGGGTCTAAATACGTATGTATTTATTTGATGTACAGATGTGTGTGCCATATGACCATTTTTATTTGAATTGCAGCAAAGCTCTTAAATGCTGAAAAGCAGCTCATCTACTCTGACAAATCAAATGTCATAGACAATTTTAATTAAGTGGACGTTTTGTGTAAATTTACATAGTGCACTGTTGTTGGTTTAAAATTTAATGTTTTCAGACGGATGCAGTTATAATATCTACATATGTATAAACATACAATATTTTCATCAGAGTATTGTGATATCTTACAATCACGTTCACTGTTATCAAATTAGAAGTGCTCCAACTAGCTGTCAACAGCAAATATGTTTTCGATATGAATAGTTAGCAAATGTGTACGAGTCGTGGAATAGATAAAATAATTCCATTATTACACTGGACAACATAATTTCCATCGAAAAATATTTCATAGAATTTTTGTAGCAATATGCCGGTGATTAAAGTCACTGTGATTAAGAAATCACTGATCACTACTGTGATGGATAAGTTCCACAACCGGCTCGCAGTGATGGGCTGTCTTTACATTATACTTTATTCATGCAATGGTAATAGGGGATTTTATTTTGGTATGGCGACTCAAGTTTACTTGAAATCAAGTTATTTTGACAACATTTATTTGACGATATACGAAAAGAAAAAATGAAGAGAATGAATGCCAGAAGTAAAGACAATTGAGTGAAATCGCAGAACGCGTGTTATGGGTTTGGGTTTATGGTATAAACACAACCAAAGTATACGTTCTTTACCCCGTGTCTCGACTGGCAATCATTTATGACAAAATTGTCATAAAAAAATCGTGTGGAGACACCTTATGACTTAACTTTTCTATGACATGTCATGTATTACCAGTGGCGTGTCTAGCATTTAGTGATGAGGTAAGCCCAGTGAATTTTTTTACCAAACCAAAAAGGCTAAAATTGTAGAAGGAAAATAGGAGCTCTGTTTGGACTTTACCAATGTTTTAATACGCGCTAAAATATTAACATTAAAAATACAGAATGAGCATATAAATTCAAGAGGTGAACGTAGAAAGGGCATTTTTGGACTAAAATTGATATATATCGTTGAGAGATATACTATTTTTAAACTAAACGATAATTTCTCTTGATATAAACATTATTAATAAATATGCAAATTATCAAATATAAGAAAAATGATGTCAAAGGAGTGAAAAAATGCAAATTGCAAAGTAACTAAATATATTGATGTATGTAAATAAGTAAAACTATTATTTGAAAAACCTTGTTTTTTTTCATTTTTATTTGAAGCTGAATCGGAACACACTGTTATTTTTTTCTTGAACCTAAACACGAACCCAAATTTAACCGGTTATTTAACCGAAACTCTGCTAAAATCTAATGGCGTAAAAATATAGGAGTTAAAGAAAGTGAAGCAAATACTTTCCAAATGGCAAACAAAAACTGAAAGCCAGCTTTTAAGGTAAGTGCAGCTAGTTCCGTGCTTGTGGGTAATTCCGTGTTTCCTACCGGCAAGTTTTCTTGTCGCCAAGTTTTCAATTCTCTTTCGGACTTGACATCTTCTTTCCACACAGCAAGATTTCTTGGGCTACTTTGTTGTAAAAAACTTTGTATTAAAATTTTATTGATTAAAAATAAATAAAGTAAATTTATTGAGTAAAAATAAATAGATAAATAGAAGAAAATTGAAATTTCAATTGGGAAATATTTCTTTTCTCTGATAAGAAGCCAAAATCAATGCGCCAGCTTAAATAGACAAATAAGAATTAAAAAAACATGAAAGAACACTTGCCGTCTGCACCCATTCTCTTGTCTTCCTTTCTTGACTTTAAACCAGACTTGGCGACTAGAAAACTTGCCATGTGGATGGGTTGAACTCACGAAAGACGGAACACATTCATGTTTGTCTCCCCTCGCCGCTCATCTCGCCTGCCTGCCTTCAAAAAAAGTCACCCTGCATGAAAACAGTCAACATGTAAAAGAACTCATTGCAATTTGTATCAAGTTAATGAATATTTTCATTTCGTTCCTTTTAATTTTTGTTCTACCGTGACTTTACTTTCTGGTTCACTGTAGTAGTGTAAGAGCGGTATCACACTGGCAACAGTTGTCGCCGTGGAGACAAAATTGCTGTTGTTTCCTATGTAAAATGGAATTTTTTTTTTAATTTTAGTCACTAATGTCAACTTTGCCCTCGTCCAAGAGAAAGGGAATAATGAAAAACATCAATGTTACGTGTAGTATTTTATTAAAAAATGGCGAATATGGCAAGTTTTTGCTACTATTTTTTTTTTTTTTTTCATTCTGCAGTCACTAACCATACTGTTATTTATTTTCTTTTAAATCAGTTTGATTAATGGTAGAAGTATTTTAAAGGTAGATGCATTTTTTCAAATACTTATTAGCCATTTGGAATTTCTGACAAGCAAGATTAACATTTTAGAGAAGTATTTTATGAAAAGGGTACAAAAGTTGAAGTTAGTAGTAGATACACTTTTATTAATTCCTACTAAATTATGAATTTTATTTGTAATAAACAAAGTATAAAAAATGGTAATATATATAAATTTGTTTTCTTTATTAGCAAATATTATTAAGTAACATGAATATGAAGAGTTAATAAATAATATAAAAAGCAGCAAGTAATTCTCACTATGTATGCACATTCAACATTTTGTAAATCATTTTCTTATGAAATATCACTTAATGACGAAAAGAAAAATAGTATCCAAAAAACTACCTGAATTGGATCACTGAGCGTAGCGTAAGCCAGTGCTCCATGGCCTTTAAAGAAAACGAACAATAGCTGCTAGTGCTATTTTGAGAATCATCATAAAACAAACCCATGTTAATTTTTAGAGGAGTATAGGAATTTTTTTTCCGTGAGGCCTTAATGTACATATATATATGCAATAGTATAAATAAGTAGGTAATTATTCTTTAAATTTTGGTAATGCAGAATATTCGTGTTGTTATACTAAAAATTATTTTGCTATTGCAATTAATGATATGATTGATTGTAAGCAATACTGGTAGCATTTGTAAATAGATTGGCAACCCTTAAAATATGTAGTTGAGAAATGTACATACACCACTCTTGCCTTTGAGCGTATTACCACCTACTACCACAAGCTCATAGTTTACGTTAGCAAAAGGTAATTATTAGGTGCACTGCTGGTTATTGCGCGACCGACTTTAAGATTGCCATACAAATTCGATTAGTATAATCGATGACTATTGCATAATAATGTACACATTCTAATACTATTTAATAAAAAATTAGATAGCATGAAAGTTTATTCTGCATATTTAGGGTTATTGATTTAAAAAGGCGTAATTTCAATATTTCGACGTGCGTCTAGCTATAGCTAACCAAGAACGCAGCATATATTCAAACTAGTTGGTAAGGCCCAAGTAACTGAGGCTAGTTTTTTGCGGAAGAAATCTCTTTATGAAAAAAACAAATATCAAAAGAGAACCAAACTACTCCTTGGTGTTTGTTTTGTTATTTATGTATGCAGATAATTCGTTAGATAATTCTGAGAAATGCCGTTACTCATGTCTTCTCTCTCTCTCTCACTAGTTATTTACTCTCGCTTAAGCAATGATTTTTTCAACGATGAATGAAATGCTTTGTTCAATGAGCGAATTTTAAAAAACTTCTGAAGCTTATATTTTGGAATTGGCTTAACCGATTTTAAATCTGATAATTTTTAGCTAGCCTACTTCTAATATGAAACGATTCTCTGATCTGCTAGTTTTATGACTTTTTGGTATTTTTCTGGCATTATTGTCCATTTAAAGCCTACTAATTTTAAATAAGAATACCAATATAATATAATTTTTAGATTAGATTGAGAGGTGGGCAGGAAGCTACCATAGCGCTCAGTCTTTTGGGTTATTGTGCTTTGCCCAGATAGTGGAAAAGGGGAAGAGAAAATAGAAAAGGAAAAGGAAAGAAGATTTTTTTACACCCCACCAAATTTCTTGGTCTCTTTAAGAAACCTGAGAAGTTCAGGTAGGGGAATCGAGTGAGCAGAACTCATATCCAGCAGGCGTCTCCTTCTTCTTGAGAAGGTGAGACAATAACAGTGAAAATGCTCAGTAGTGTTGCTTTCTTCCTCTAGCCGGGATACACATGCCGTATAGGTAATGACACCCATGTTGGTCATATGCTGACCGCATGTATTGTGCTCCGTGATCAAACCCACCAGGATACGCAGATACTGTCTCCCCAGATGAAGAAGAAAGTCAGCTGTTCTCCTGTTAGGTTCTTCTACAAAGAACTTTGTTGTTTTGCAGGAATTGCCACTGGACCATCTTTCTCTGTGCGCATTACTCATGAATTCGTGTTCCATTGCATAGTTCCTGCCAAACTGACACCGATGATTGGTTCCGGGATCATTGGATTTGCCGCAGAGCCGCGGTTGTCCAGTTCATCAGTAATTTCGTTACTAGGCATAAATTATTTAGCTTCGCGACATTATTAAGTTTTGACTTACACTCGTCAAAGATCATTGAAAAATTGGTGGAGTTTTTCAGGGCTTTTAGAGCAGTCTGACTGTTACTGCAGACTCCTATTCATCGAAAACTGTTTGCGAGAAACAGTTTTCGATTAACCAGCAAGCTACATTCAAAATAGCAATAATCTCTGTTTAGAGGACCGTTGCCATTTCTCTTATAGCGAGAAAGTACCTATTCTCTTCGTCCAGGTACCAACCAAAACCGGTGCATCTTCAATATCTAACACCCAAGAAGGATTGTATAAATGCGACCTGTTCCAATTCTTAAAAAAAAATTATGTGTCTGCAAGCACTCACAGTAGAAGTGAAACTATGTTAGTTGCGTTTTATTCGCCACTTGCTTCTAGTTATGTATAACTAGCAGCGATAATTGTATGGGAAAGCAACAACAAAGAGGCAGAGATAACACGTATAATTATAGCTGTTATGTATACTTAACAAGTAGTTTAGCTACATAAAATTCTATTGTGAACTTCCAATAATGAAAGAAGAAGCGTGACAGTTTGCAAAAAAATTAAAAAATGAAAAGACTCGAAATGGCTGCCGGTGAAAATAAGATAAAATCATCGTTAAATATTCTTATAAAAGTTAAAAACTAAAAACAATGCCCACGATTAACCGCAATGACTGGGATCCATTAAAATGTTTCACCTCTAGCTGCTTAGCAGTTTCACTGTGAATAACAATATAACGAAGAATAGACTTAACAACTTGGTCGTTTTATTCGCACATGTTAAACTAGCTGGCGAATAAAACACAGCTGTTGTTTATTAGAAAATTTTTAGAAAACATTTATAAAACAGTCGGTTGAAGTTTTTGCAGTCTTCTTCTCTCTATTTTTTTGTTTTTCCTCTGTTAATACTCTCTACACTTATCTACATAAACATGACTTAGTACCAGCGGTGCCATATTTACAGATTTATCTGTAAATTACGGTGGGCATGCAATCTTACAGATTTCCCTCAAATATTACAGTTTGTTTCCCAATTTTTAAGTTTTTTCAGTTTTTCCAATAATATACATAATAGACTTAAATATATTTTGGTTATCATAAAAATGTAATTAGGGTGATTCTCTAAGTCTAGTATATGCCCTTGCACGGTAGCACGATAGCACAAATTGTAAAACTTTCCAATCCGTACAACGAAACAAAAACAAAATACAAATAATTGTTATTATTCAATGGAACAAAGTTTGGTATTATCCTGATATAAACCAAAAGCTAAGTTATTTCACCTCTTTTATAAATTATCTCTAGAAATCATGCTAATCTTATAATAAGAAATTCAAAAAGACTGTTTTTTCATAAAAAGCTAGATACTAAGTTGCCAACTAAAACACTGTGGAAAAATTTGAAGTCTGTGGGCATTGGGAATAAAAATAATTTAGATGTCAATATTATAAATAACCACTTCTTACACTCGAATATTGTGCAACAAAATACCAATTTTGAGATAAAACAATGCTTACTTTTCCAACCTGATGATAAATTTTATTTTCAAACTGTGTCTGAATATTATATTATAATAAGCCTGTTGTCCATCAAAACAAACGCTGTTGGAGTTGATGGCATAAGCTTACGATTTTTAAAAATAATTCTTCCACATATTCTTCGGACACTGACTCATATCTTGAATTTCTCTATTACTTCATCTACATTTCCTGATGACTGGAAGATAGCTATCGTTATCCCGATTGCTAAAAAACTTGCAGCCGCTTCACCTTCGGACTTTCGTCCAATTAGTATTTTACCTGCACTATCTAAAATTTTTGAGAAATTATTGTCGAGACAAATTGTTGAACATCTTGACAAAAATAATCTGCGAACCGCAATGCTTAAAGTTGTAGAAGACTTACGATCAGCTTTTGACAGAGGTGAACTGACTATCTTGACTCTTTTGGATTTCTCGAAAGCCTTTGACACAGTTGACCATAATTTACTTTTGCAGAAATTAACCAATTACTTTGGAGTCGCTGATAGTGCAAAAATATTACTTGAAAGCTACTCAAGCAATCGCTGGCAAAGGGTTGTAGTGAACGATAAAATTTCAGAGACAAGGAGACTTTATTCTGGCGTTCCTCAAGGGTCTATACTTGGTCCCATTTTATTTAGCATTTTTATCCATGATATTACACATTGCTGTAATAATGTATCCATACACCTGTATGCTGACGATGCTCAAATTTACTTATCCCGCCCAATTGGCCTTTTTGAGGACTTATTTGTTAGAGTTAGTGAGGATCTTGCTTCAATTTCTTTGTGGGCAAGTCAGAACAACCTAAACTTGAATGCATCGAAGACTAAAGCACATTGCTTTCCAACTAAAAATAATCTTCCATCGTTGATTTTCGAAAACACTGTAGTGAAATTTGAGCAGACAATCACTAGCCTTGGTTTTAAATTGAACTCAAGTTTAGGGTGTTCTGATCATATTAACTATACTACTGGTAAAATTTATAATGCTCTCAGAAAGTTATGGTATACGTCTGATTTTATTCCTCAAGATATGAAATTAAATTTAGTACGTATATTTGTTGTGCCACTCATCTCATATGGTGAACTTTTATATGGTAACCTGGACAATGCTTCACAACAAAAGTTGCAACTAGCTTTAAACAGCTGTGCCAGATATATATTTTCTAAACGTAAATTTGATCATATGTCCCAGTTTTCTGATATGATACTCAACTGTAGCCTTCGAGAATTTTTACAATACCGTAACTTAATCTTCTTACATAAATTAATATATACAAATCAACCACAATATCTGTTTGAAAAATTATACTTTGCACAATCGGTTAGAACATACAATTTAATTTCACCTCAACATAAATATCCCACGTCCTCTAGAATGTTTTTTGTCAGTGTTGTCAAACTATGGAATTCTATTCCAATCACAATTAAATCCGAATGCAATAGAAGTGTTTTAAACTGGCTGTATTTAAATTTTTTAACTAATTTTAGTAAATAGTTTCTGTTTTCTTTTCTTTGTTTCTATTATTTTTGATGCTTTGTTATTTGTTAGTTTAAGTTATTTTATATTAATTTTCTTATATTGTTTCTATATCTTTGATAAGACTATAAGTCTCACATGTACAGCCAATATTTCTTAAATAAATAAATTGTATAAGGTTACCCAGAAGCTATAGGATTTAAAATTTCTGCCACGTTCTCCCAAACATGCGGAAACTATTATATTAGCGGACCTATTAAATTTTGAATGTATGGTGGAATGATGGGCAAGTGACTGAGAAACTTTTAAAATTAAAAATTTTAGTTTTGCTTTTATCGTTTTTAGAGGCAAACAGTTTTTGATTTTACTTTTTATAGTTATTGCCCAAAAAATATGGCAACACCGCTTAGTACACGTATATAACACATGAAAGGAAAGTTCAGTTATATGGAATTAAGCTCTCTCACTAAAGCACGTGATATTAAAATGCAAGAAATCGACACTGCATGATTGTATGCAGCCGATCCCGATACGAAACTAATAAGAAAGAAAGAAACGAAGTTTGTTATTAGTTTCGTATGAGTGCAACAACAAAGCGACTTCGGTTGAAAAATTTTCGATTTACCCTCGCTAAAGAAGTTTCACTTCAAAAAGAATGAAATTCTAGGTTTGCCAATTTGGAAATTAAAATAATAAAAAAATCATGAAAAAGCAGATACCCTCAGACAAACAGAAAATTGATTGAAACAACTTTCAAAACACCGACGAGTTTTTCAAAAGGGCCCAAGATGCCTGGAACGAAATAACACAAATTATAATAAATCATTTAGTTAAGTCCATACCGAAAAGATACGGAGGATGCAGTTATAGGAAATAAGGGTTTTGCTACAAAACCAAAAAAAAAGTTGCTTCAGACATAGTACATTTTTAAGTTACAATTGTTTTGTCTCATTGGAGTACTGACACCGTTTAGATGAAATTACATATAAATTTAAATACTGAAGAAATTATTTTGATTTTTTTGCTAAATTTTTCACCTCTCTGGAAGGCGGTAACATAAACTACTGGGCCTAAATAGACCCACGTGAATAAAACGGTAGTTATGGCCTAGCATGTTATTGCACTGGCAAGTGTGCTCCTGGTATCGTACATGGTCTCCTACATTTGGTATGTGTTTCTAGCATGTAGATGTGTTCAGTTAAGGCTTTGAAAAAGACTTATATAAGGTAAGTAAGTATTTTTATATAATTTATATAAGGGTTTGTTCACTAAATATGAGAGTTTATGTGGAATTGAGTTCAAAGTTTATATGAACTTGAGAAATACTTTGAATTTTAGTTGAACATTTTGCATTTTAAAATCAAAAAATATATTTTTTTATTGAAATATCAATTGAAATTAATAGCGTTTCGTAGAGTTATACCAATTTTGAAACTAATAAATAATTTTTATTTAAATTCAATATGAAATATATTTTTAAAAACCAGTTTTTTTTTATGTGATTAGTATTTATTTCATTTCAGACTACATTTTAATTTTTATTATGTTAATATACTTATAAATTTTAATTTAGAAATTGCTTAGAATGATTCTAAGAAATGATTTTCTATGTATTAGGGGGGCCAAAGTTGATACGCCCATTATCAAATCCATATTTGAGAATTGATTTGATGTGGAACAAGTAAGTCTCCATATTAAATTTTATTACTTTAGCGTGATATGATATTCGAAGATATTGGAATTTGCAAAAATGCCACGCCTTCTTTGAGATACGGTCACATTTTATAGCCCACACCTTAACATACATACAAATGCATCTCTACACAAAATTTGACTAAGATCAGACAAACGGTATTGTATAATTCGGGAATGAATTATATTTTTTGAACTATAAATTTTTTAAATAAGAACACGGTAGAGAGAATTCGGTTATAACTTTATAAAGTTTATTATCATAGAATTTTGAAAAATGGAAATTATACAATGTGGAAAGAGCGACCGAACGGTTGGAAAATATTCACAAGGATAAGAATAAGGATAAAGAAAAGAACAGAATAGAGCGGTGAAAATAGAGTAAGGAGAGAAAAAGGAAGAAATAGAAAGAGAAAAAAGGAGTATTGGGAAAGGGTCCAAACATAGAAAGAAATAGAATAGAAAATAGTAGATGGCTTAGACAGGTATATGATTACATAAGGAAAACACGTACATTTGGCAATAATTTGCATGTATGTGTGTGCATGTGTCTACGCATACATACATACATTTTTGGTTTTATATATATTTTTCTTAAGCCCAAAAATTGCCTTTTGCGTCTAAATAAACCTCAAATTCAAAATAATTTGCTATACATTTTACTAATTCGTACCAACACACAAAACTAAGCACATGGGCCTACTTAGGCCCAGAGGGTAACTTTCGATGTTGAGACAATAGAAAAAAATGGGGTTCTACCAACTTATTTCGATCGAAACAGATTTTGATTCTTTATGCTCAGAAAATAATTTTGGATCTTCGTCAGTTTTGGATTTCGGTGGAACCACACCTACGTCATCAGATTTTGGACGATCTTCACGACATTCGTCCTCCATAGAAAAATGTCCGGTCTGGTCTCGCAAGCGATGGTGCATTCTCTCCATATGCTATTTGACACTGATTAAATATTTCCACAGCCTTGAGGTTACGCCGAAATCCGTAAAGAATGGCAAACCGAATCTCTTGCTGTCATTGAGGTGAAATTTCTGCCGACTCTTTCTTAGTAGCTTTGCGTTTTCTTGTCTTCTTTTCTGACATTTTTGGGTTTGTCAAAAATTTATTCAGTGTTGCCAACTAAGCAAAGATTTTGAGCTCTCTCGTATCTACGACTTTTGTTTGAGTAGAACCTGAGTTTCGTTTTACACGTTTCATATTTACAGGGTTTTGTTGTTGAATGAATTTACCGTGCAAATCGAGGGATGGGTGTGCAAAGCTCATACATACATTTAAATTTTAATTGTCAAGCGTAGACAGTAGAGCAGGTCTGCAAAATGCCATTACCTTTATTAAAGATTCGATTATCTACGTACAGAAAGACTTGTTATTTATGCATCCTTCTTTTCTGCAATGTAAATGTTATACATACATACATGTGCTATCTATTAAATAAAATGTACTGTTAAATAACTGCAAATAACATTTACTATCCCCATCATCTGTTAAGGGATGAAATTGCTCAAAGCTCAAAACAAAATGCAAAATTTCACTCAATTTTCAATCTTTTAGAGGACGAGAGAACGAGCGAGAGAAAATCACCCGAATGCATTTGCAAATCCACATGCCGCTGCTGCTCAATCGAATTATCGCGTGGGCCACGGAACGGATGGCTGGCTGGCAGTTCAATCCCTCGCTCACTCATATTGAAAATTCATATTGCTCTATATTTTCAATTGCTGGCATAGTCGTTGTTGTTGTTGCTGTTGCTATATGTATATAAAAGTATGTATTCGCAGTTTTTTGTTATGACGATTGCAAATGCGAATGCGGCAAGTGGGTGGAATGTAGAAATCGGAAGGGCGGGGATAAGAAAGGGGGGCTTAACAAAAAGTAAACAAAGCAAGAAAAAAAACATGCTTGCTTCTGTGTGTGTGTGCCTATCTTTTTGCTACTTGAGTTCATTTCACTTTTGTTACAATTTTGAGTTTGTTTTCGATTTTCAAAGCGCTCAGACGTTCGTTCGCACGCTCGCTCGCTCACTCGCCCGCTCGTTAATTCGGTCGGTCAATGCCGCCGTCGTTGCTACCGCATTTCTTCGTTCTTGCATGTTGTTTGTTATTTGCTTTGTGGTGTGCTGTTGTATCTTCGAGATAGATTTCATGCGGATGAGACAAATTTCAAATTTGTTTTGAATTTAGTACAATTTCGCATTTCATCGTCGTTTGCCGTCTCGTCTGCTGCGCTATGCTAAATTAATGTTGTTCTAGCGTTTCGTCGTTCTTGAATAGCAATTTACTTCTTGGCATTTCTATCGTTGGAGCTCGTAATAAAATACAAAACAACACATTTTAAAATTCTCATCTTTGAAATCGCAAGAAAGAAAGAAGGAATAAATTTAGTTTTGCATGTAATTTAAATATTTTCTTGCTGAAAATTTTTATACCGCGTGAGAAAAGCAACAAACAAAGTTTCTCCCCAACTCTTTTGTGCTCAAAAGAAACGATTTTTTGTGAACATTTCCGGTGTATGTGAATTTTTTTTAAATTACCTCTACTCTTGTTTTTATTGTTTTCGCGGTCATTTAAAACGAATCAAGTCGAGTCTCAAAAAAGTATGAAGTTGTGTGTCAAGCAGTAGATATCTTAGAGCAAATAACAATCGCCACTGGTGCCGCTGTCACTGCTTTGTTTTGCGTGGCTGAACGTTACTGTGTCCATTGTTTTGTGAAATATCTAATAAAAGTCATAATCAGCAACAACATCGTGCCAACAACATAATCAGCAACAACATCCATCGTCGTCAGCTTCAATTATTTTTGCTGCTACACATTTTTCGACATTCTCTTAGTTAAGTGCGCTAATAAATTTCAATTGAACGATTTGCTTCTTGTCTAAGCTTTCAAAAAAGTATCTCATAGATTTAAAACGTTCATTGATATTGAAATTATAATCCCGTGACAATAGTTTGCAATGTTTGTGTTCAGTTTTGTAAAGCAAACAATAAATAACAACAAAGGCAATAAAAATAATTAAATTGAATTAAGAAAACAAACAATTAAACAAATAAATAAAGCATTTTCTGTGTATTGAAATTCTCGTATTTATTTTTACTTGTCGCCACCATCACTGACTGCACACATACATACATACATGCATACCGTCGCAACTGTCGTCGTCTTTTCTAACTATTTGTATACGCGTATTTTCTGAATTGCAAATATTTGTCACAAGTTCACATATAAAATTTTTTAATTTCTGCATAATCGTGTATAAATTTACCAATATTTACTCAACACATTTTGCAACGAAATAACAACATCAGCAACAACAACAATAACAATATCCCCAAAAGCAAGTCGCAAACAGTAATAAAAGGAAGTGCGGATATGATCCAAATACTTGGCGAACATTGATGTAAGTAGAAAATGTATTTATTTTAGTATTTTTTGTCTTGGTTTTGCACAATTGTATAAATCAACTAAGTTTTTCTATTGATTTAGGAAACAGTTTATTTATATAATTTATTTACTTATATTTTTCACTTTCATATTTTTCATGTTAATTTTAGTTAAACTACTAAATGTAAAAACGCCACAAGTTTTTTGGTCCTTTGGATCCTAACATATAAGTATGCTTAGCATGAAATACGTTATATGATATATTAACGCTTGTACCAGCAACTTGCTATCCGGGTATGTTTCCCAGGGTAGAGCAGGTTATTTTCCATGATCATTACCTTATATTCCTCTACACAGCATAGTACTCTACACAGTACATGGTGTGAAAAAACTTCAACATATTACGTACAAATGTTGCAAATGACTTATAAATAATTGAGGATCTAGGCGCATGATCGGCGTAATGTAATTATAAATTGAAATTCGTAACAGATTTGTGTTTCTGTAAATTTCCATATTTGGCAATAACAAAATATTGAACCTGTTTGATTTTTTCTCAAGGCGGATCCTTCCGCTTTCGTTGTTGTACATTGCTTCAATGTTGTGCAAAACATTGTCCCAATTCCAACTTAAGAAGTTCCGCGTTATATGAATATTTGTGATCATAAAAGATTCCATTTAACATCAAAGCACTATTAATATGGCGCAACGGTCCACGAACGGGAGCGACCATCAGTAGTCTTACGTCCGAACAGCGAGGTGAACATCTTTTCTTGGATAATTTTAACTCATGGCGGGTAGCCACTGTCACACTATTTTTGAATACTTTACTGAAATTCTGCGTAGCAGTTCCTGCATTCATTATTCATTAATTTATAAGTAATAGTATTGTACGAAAAGATTTTCATTTTATTTGTATTTATTTAGATGTGATATTAGTTCTATAAGAAAGTATTTCTTTTGAAGTACAACAATCAAATAAGGAAAAATTTCAGAGGTAAGTAAAAGGTAAGAATCAAAAGAAAAACAACAAAAACAATAGCAACTAAAAAAATAAAAATGTGTGATTTAAAGTTAAAAATTTAAGTACGTAATTGGTAACTAATGACTAAAGTGTTCAAAAATTAAATGTTTAAACCTGGATCTGTTGCCAGAACATTTTTCCCTTGTTCATTTATGCAGTACTGCCGTAGGGATTTATTACCAATGATAATGAGTTCCAGATGCGAATTGTGTTAACGAAAAATAACCTGCTGAAATTAGGGACTTAAATTTGGGTGCAACTAGATTTTGAGTTCTGCTTAATTGACAGAATTGCAAATTTCCAAATTTTTCAAACTTTTGTCCTTTGTATTTTATAAATAGATAATAAGGGGTCTTTGGGTGCAGTAACTTTTTTCTATATCAGTTTTATATATTTTATATTTATAATTGAATCAGTGTTGGTATTTTAGGTGTAATCGAACCTTTTTCCGCCCTTTTTCATCTTCAAGGTACTTTCGGACCTACCGAAGCATTTTAGGTACAATTTGTAATTTTTATACTTGTGAAAAAAAATCGGACTGTATGTGTTCTTACTGCGGTGCTTCTTACAGCCATACCTAAATTGGAGCGTCAGCGTTTTTGTCTGCCAAAATTTTCTGCGGTAGAAAACTTCGAGTGCAAGAGCTTCTGATTTAGTTTTACAGATAGATGTACTTCAGGCACACCGTGCGTTATTTTCGTAATATATACTTATGTTCTTTTATAAAATAGGCAATGTGAAGTGCCTAATTTATTTTGTGAAGCTTGTATATTTTCTATGCACATTTTGTATAATTTTATATGGACTGCGCCGAATAAAATTGTCTGGTATTTTTTTGTCCATACTGTGCTATTAAAAGATTCAAATTCAAATTAAGTATAAGTTCTGAATTATATTCAATAAAATTTTATTTAACGCAAAAATGGCAAGCGAACTGGAAGTGCGAGAAAATATTATTAAATTTTACAAAATCAGTTGTCTTTTAAAAAAATTGTCAAAGAGGAGAGGCTAACCCTAAAACTATTTCTCGCGTTATTAAACTCTTTAAGAAAGAGCTGTGTATTGCTCGGAAGAAAGGTTCTGGTAAAAAGAAAGGGGCACATGATCGCGAGAAAGCGAAAAAAGTTGTGATCATTCAGAAGAAAAATTCAAACATATCGGAAAGGTAATTGGTGAGGAAGGCAGATTGCTCAGGAACTTTCGTGTGCAGGACTAAGAAGGAAGCTTGGCTGAAGGCGTACAAGGTTCAAAAATTCCGGAAAGAAACGCTGTCGAGAATGAAACCGCAAAACAACGAGCGAAAAATCTGAAACAAAATTTTGTTAAGAAATTAGAATGCTGCGTAATGGACGACGAGACTTACGTTGTAGTTGACTTTTCCCAGATTCCTGGGCAGGAATTTCATACAGCCGATTCTTGAGGAAATATCGCGAACAAAAATTCAAAGCCAAAAAGAGGACATAATTCTCAAAGAAATTCCTTGTTTGGCATTGGCTGCAATCAACGGCGAAATAAATGTGAAGGAATGCTGGCAAAAGCGGTTGCTTCCATTTTTACGCCAACATGAAGTATCCACTATTTTTTGGCTTGACCTCGCTTCATGCCACTACGGCAAAGCGGCTGGAGTGGTTCCAACGGAATTAAGTGATTTTAGTGCCTAGAAAAGTCAGAACTAAGGCCGATTGAGAGATACTGAGCTTTAGTAAAAAGGTACATGAAGTTAACAAAAAAAGTGGCTAAAGACCTTCAAGACTTTAAAAGAAAGTGGTCTTCAGCAGCTGTGAGGATGTCGGACACTATCATAAAAACATTAATGGACGGGGTTCCTGAAAAATTAAAACTTTTTTAATAATAGTTCTTGGTTTCTTAACTTAACTAAACAAAATTGAGAATTCATAATTTTTGATACAATTGTCGCGTTTTTAGCTATGGTGCAGTTTTGTTTCATGCATATGAAGATATGTTACGTCAATACCCAGAAAATATATGGAAATGCCAATGAGCTCAACGTATTTGAATTATGCAGAAAATTATATACAAGAGATATAGGTATTAGGTACAATCGGACTCAAAAAGAAAATTTTTTCATATTTTTGGCCTTTTCAAAAATATTGGAATACCAACACCAATTAAGCATGTATTGCTACAGTACAAACAGTAAAAACGCCATTACTAAATATGGAAAGCAGCAACGGGTTTAGAATAGAACCCTGTGGGGCTATATTGAAATCAGATATTTTTATTAATAGCAAAAGCCAACAGACAACTACATATACTATATTGCTATGTTTATATACAAAAAATTATCCATTGTCAATGAAAATAGCAGACAAATTTTAGATTTTTAAACTTTTTTGTTTTTGTCGAAAACATGTTGGTCAAAATTTTCTAAATGCGAGTTTGCGGAAGTTAGAGCCCGAGCGGTTTTAAAAGTGGTTGCCCCTGAGATGAAATCCGCCATTTACAGCGAAGGACAAAAGTCTGCATACACGATCGGATTTTTAGTTTCTCTAAACCTAAGAATCTAAAGGAAAAATTATGTTCTCAGTTTTATAAAGGATGGTAAAAAATCGCAGATTTCATTTTTAACTGTTGAAAATTTCGAAAGAGTTAAGGATGTCTTGCAAAATTTGTAGTTTCTAGCATAAACTCAATAAGCTACTTATATTGTTTCCATTATGCTCGGAGGAAGAATGTGAAGAGACGGCAGACCACTTTCTTAGTATCTGCCCCGCTTTCTGCCGGATCAAAGTTAGCATATTTGGCACTGAAGTGTTGAGAGACGACACCTGAGCTCTTTCACTGCGCAAGATCGGCTCAAATTTTTTAGTAAATCTAGTAGATTTAAAGAATAGCCAAAGGGAACACGGGATATAGTACAGCAATCGTAAGACTTGTCTGAGTGCTGTATTCTTGAATACTTCTTTTGCAGTTCCAACAAAACATAGAAAAGTTTCGTGCCAGAAACATATAGTTTTATCGAATTCCATCAAATTCGAATCAAATTTGAAACAACTTTTTTTATGCTTTTAGTGGCTGTCCAGGGACACATATAGGCCAGAATGACCCATTGCTATACCACATTGTTGGACCTACAGCTTACCGTCCGTTTGTTACACATTCACACAGTATGTGGGATGTCGTCTCATCGCCGTTCATACAAAGACGACCAAAGGTTCTTGGCTTGTAATTTCTCCTTCCTTATTCTTGACATACTGTCCCAACCCATACCTTTTTGATTGATTTGAAGGTAGTCCAGTCGATTCCACAAACTTCAATGTTTTGCTGCGGACTGTCAAAATACACCATTACCAACTTCGAAGAGGAGCTCCATGATGAAAGTGCTTTGTGAGCCGCTTGGCTGTCAGAATAGATTACAATCTTAGTATCCTTCAGCTCTTTATTAAGGTTAATTCTGCGCATGTTTCAATTGCTTATATTCGCTTTTGAAAGACACTAGGCTAAGTGCCCAGAGGAATTAGGAATTAGATTAGGGTGTAAGGTCCAACTATACCAGCACCAGACTAGAGATGTACAAACTGGAAAGAAAAATCGAGTTTCGACTTTTGGATTGATCAGAAATTCAAAGTCGATTAATCGACTTTTTAAGTTCATGAAAATCGATTGATCGAATTTTGGTTGCATGGAATAAAAAAAACGAAACAAGAGAATTTTGATATGAATTATTTATGTATGTGTATTTATTTACAATATATGAACCGTTGCGTGCAAGTCAAAATCAGATTTTTAGAAATACATTGGTTTTGTAGAAGTGCTGTGCAAAATAGGGTTTTTGTAAAGTTTATTTTCCAGATTTAAAGGCAGCTTTATAGAGCACATGTTCAACCTATTATTTTTATTGAATGGAATATAAATAAGTAATTTAAAGTAAAGTAAATTTATATGACCGTAGTGCAACCAGCCGATCCCCTCAAAAGAAGAATAGGTTTAGTGGCTGTACATCAGGACACACTTAGGCCTAATACGGCCTGTTGTGTCAATTGCCAAAGTTCCTCTTGTCAAAATGCATCTACCATCTTAATTCCTTTGACATGGGATAGCCTCTGGATGTATGAAGTATAATAATGCACAGTAGGCTAAAGAGGGAGAAAACTTTTTTTAGAACTATTTTAAAATAAAATGACAAAAATTACTAGTACATAAAGCTGCACATGCATGTACTACAAACCCACAGTTGGAAAAATTTTGTAAAGTTTAAAATAAATGTGAGAACTGAAATGGTAGTTTTATACGAAAAGTCGAAAGTAAAAGTCGACTTTAGATCAAGTTTGGTAATTTAAAGTTTATCATAAAAAGTTGAAATTTTGAGCTAAAAGTCGATTAAAAATCGATTTCAATTAAAGTCGAAATCGGTTTGCACATCCCTACACCAGACTCTACCATTATGATCCATATAATTTTTTACAAAAACATATTCTTATAAACTAATCAAATCAGAACGGAAGGATCTCCTTTAATAATTTAAACTATAGAAGATTTATCGAGAATAGTGCACATATAATATTTTTGGAACAAAGACTCAAAGTGAGAATTGAATAAAAATGGAGCTGGATTAAATTCTGTACTTGAATTAAATAACAAAATAAAAAAAAACCGCCATATATAATAAGATTTATTTAAGATTTATTAATTTCTTTTTAAAAATAATTTTAATATTAAAAAAATTCAAAGGAGAAGTTATTAAGATACCAACGCCAATAAATTAGAATACGATTCGTAATGGGTTAAGTCTTCAAAATTGTCCACTGGCAAACTATGTTTTAGATTTATTAAAGTAAATACAAGGGAAAATAGCATCCAAATCAAAATACATTTTAATAACTACATAAGTATAATGCTTTTGTGCGTGTGTTTATTTCCATTTACTAGACTGTAAAAAGGAAAAATATTTACATTTAAGTATTCTAACCCTAACTCAGCTCTAAAATAAATATTCTTGACATAGGAAATCTTATGAAATTTTTTGAATGTGAATAAAAAAGTATGCAACAACGCAAACAAACAAAGATGACCAAGTCTCTGGTGGGAAGCACTAAGTGGTTGCTGACCTATCTCTGTTTGAGATTTTAAGTATATTGTAAAAAAGGCACGTACGTCATAAGAGCATTTTAGGGGAGAGATTACTACGGCAGTAAGGTCAATGACCATTCTGCGTTGTGATGAGCAAATACGCTCTGCTCGAATATACACACCAATGGTTGGAAGTGGTTGCGTTCAGAAGACACAACTGTTGGTCAACAGAGGAGAGCGTGTCTTCTGAACGCGTAGTTGTGTGTTTTTGATCAGCACAACTGTTGGCATTATAGGCAATTTACAAATAACAGTTTAAAATTTTGTGTATCTTCTGAACGCAACCAGTATGTACTTATATCACGTTAATCCCCGCGCTTTTGCATAAAATTACTCATTGCAGTTTTCACGGAAACGAATAGATATGGTATTTATATTTTATAGAATTTATTTATTCACATTTATTACATAATTTTTTTTTTTTACTTGACCAACTCTATTGTGGGATCTTAAATTCTCTCGATGTTTTAAACCAAAATATGATTTATATTTTTTTCTAATTTGGCTTCAGTTTTAAGTTTTCCCTTAAGAACTTTGAGTTCGAATTCGACCTCGGCCAAAAAATTAAGTTATGTTTAATGCGGACTGGCTAACACAACATAAATGCAATACAGGTTTCTCAGTTTACAAAGGTTTTTATAATAATAATAATTTTATAATATAATTTCGTATTCACCACTGAACACTGCGATGCGTCCTCCTTTTTTAAAGCTTTCAAATTGCGATAGGATTTCAAGCAGTATTTTCTTGTTGCATTGTCGAAGCATTAATCAATAATATTCAATCTGCTAAATTTTCAATAATTATGATGGATGGCAAAAATCAAGTTTTCCTTTTACGCATATTAAAATCGAAATGTTCGTGAATTTTTATTTTTTTTTTGAGAATTGAAACCGGAAAATAAATGGAACGACCCGAAAGTCAGGCACGGCGACCTATAAGATCTGTTGCACCAAAGCCCCAAATTATGAAGAAAGAATGGAATAAAAATTGATAACAAATACTCTAGCCGGAAAATGAAACCGGGACCCCGGAGAGAAGAGTCTATCTAGGCCTAGTTTGATCTACAGTTTAACGCTGCTTTAGAATGTGGGTGTGGCAATTTGTTATCCCTTGGTGGTTTTGCCATTACCAACTAAGATATGTTTTACAGTTTCTTAAAATTCTCATTAACTTCATATCGATAGTGAACATAAGACCGTTAAGGAGTATTAACCACCAGACCAATACGAGAATTAGACTATAGAGGTCTTCTTGAAATTAGATTTAGCTACAATTGTTTTCATAAGAATCCAAGCAATAAATTAATAATTTTAACTCAACTACATATTTATATGGAAGGCAATCGTATTTATAATCCGATTTAAATAAATTTTACCTACATATTCAAAAATACTTGGTTAAGTTTTTCTTAAAATATTTATTAAAATCGTATAGTTGAGTTTAAATTTCGAACACGGTTTAAATAAGTTTTAAACATGATACGAAAAAAAATGAAATAACCTCTCCCAAGATGCATTAACTTAAACAACATTGCCTAAACAATCCTTCGATTGATAGCTCTACTGTGCTACTATGGCAATTGAGAAACAAACACTTTTCGCAATTTTTTTTTTATATGTAAGGGCAGTCCGATAAGTTCTTTCAAATCAATAGGAAAAAATCAGTGCATTTTAATTTTTCAACATTAATACATTTCATCCAACATTTCTTTAATTTTTTATCTCTTCGAAATAAAACGATTTCGCAATCCCTTCAAAGTAGGCGTTTGTTTCAGTTATGACTTCATCGCTTGAGCCAAATTTCATTTTTTCCAGTTTGGAAGTAGGAAATAGTCACCAATAACGTTCCACTGGCCTCAGCTCTGGGCAATTAGCCTCTCTTGGTATAATGTTGATATTATTGCTGGTGTACAACTCTATCGCTTTTTTCATAATAGTAGGATGCCCAATCAGGCTAAAAAAAGCTGGATACTTTATGCAGCATTACAAATAATTTTAACTGATCTCCGCATGATCTACGTTTCCTATATCCGTCCCAAAATGGAGTATAATTCGCACTTATGGGCAGGTGCTTCACGAGCCCAACTGGAGCTCCTGGACCGTATTCAAGGTCGAGCGATAAAGCTAATAGGAGACAGTAAGGGTTCCAGCTCTATTCAATCCTTGGAACATCGTAGAAACGTGGCCTGCGTGAGTCTATTCTACCGCTATTTTCATGGTCGATGTTCTGCGGAAATGCGCGATTCGATGCCACCAGTTCGAGTGTTCTCTAGAGCTACACCAACCGCAAGTGAAAGTCACGCATTCCACGTACACACAGTATTCCAACGCACCACGCATTACAGAGATAGTTCTTTCCTCTATCGTACCGCGCGATTATGGAACAGGCTCCTTGCAAATATTTTTCCTGACTGTTATGACCTTTCCAAATGTTAAACAAACGTTCGCAGACACTTCTCCCTCTTTCCTCTTCCCATTAAACTATCTTCCTTTCCAAATCAACACAATGCTCTGCATTTATAGGGGCAATATCCCTGTGTGTTGACTAATCATGAAAAAAAGCTTCTTTTCTAAGCACTCATCAATACAAATATCTGTGTTGATTGACGCAGAACTTACGTACGGCTGGCTTGTTTTCATTTCCTGGAAGTTGCGAAAGCTCCGCCAATAAATATGATTCGTCATCAATGATGCAGCGCTGAATTTTGGTAAAAAGTTTGCCTGCAATTTTTTTGGTCTATTTCTTGCATCAATGTTTTTCGTAGTATTCCGATTTGGGACTTCTCTTCCCTTTTTACTTTGCGGACAAATGAATCAGAGCAATTGAATTTTTGAGCTACTATTCTACCCGAATCATTTGGATTTTTATGAAAAATGTCCTTGACACGTTTATCTCTGTGTAGGTCTTCCAATCCACATTTTCTGCAAGATCCTACCTTTCGAACAATGTTTAGATGATCATTAAAGATTTTTAAAATCCGGCTAACAATTTGACGGGACCCTTTAAAAATATTGATTGTGTTGAAAAACTTTAACAATGATTTATCTTTAGTATCTATTTTTAGCAAACACTTTTGTGGAATTGAAAACAACTTATTTTGGCTTCATCTTTCGTTAACACCAAAGACGATGATACGCAATTTTTTTTAATGTACATTAATTTCGTACGCACTCCTTATGTCACGTGCATCCCAAAAAAACTGACGCTATGAGCTTGTTGGCCGCCAGACCTATCTTGGCCTTCTTTGGCGCCGATACGCCCGAAGGAACCCACTATTTCGACTGTTTCTTGGTCTCGGTGCAAAACCTCAACCGGATTATGGCTGAACTTCTCTAAACACTCCTTCGAAGTTATCAAATGATTACATTTGTAGTCAATTGTTAGCAAGTGGGGCAAGTCATCTTGCGGATAGCTATTCCATGTCCAAATCATCCAACAGGATATTCCAAACACGATTTTTTGAGATGTGTACCATCAGTCTATTGACAGATGGCACTTTATACAAATAAAATTGTTAAAAAATTCGAGCGCCATCTCTCAGATTTTGAAAGGACTTATTGGACTGCCAGTAGTATGGCCAGACATGAACGATGATGACTAATGATGAGACGCTGATGGAAGCATGTGAGAGGAACGTTTTTTGTTAGGTTGGATCGAAGAAGATGAAAACGAAACCATGAGCTATGTATATGAGCTGACACTAACATAATTACGAGCCGAAGAAGGCGAAGCTGGCGAGGCTTTATTGAGGTGGCCAGGACCCATCATCGGCTATAGTGCCAACTAAGGAAGTTGTCGTTGATTTCGAAAAAGATTTTTTTCTCAAATTAAGTATGCTGTAAATCAAAGGTTCACTGTATATTTTTATGGATAAACTTAACTTTATATTCCGCTATTCCGCATATCAAAATCAATTCAAACAATATTAGATGCAATGGTCATTTGAGAGACACGTGGCAAAACTTCAGAAAATGTTAATAATATAACAAGGTACAGGAAACAGGAAAACTGAGTATGTATGTTGGTTTTATCATTCTCATTGCCTACTTTTACGAACATCTTTCATACAATTATTTAAATCATTAGATTTAAAACTTCATTAAAATTTAAAAAGCTTTCATTAAAAATGTTGTAGTTGCAATAAAAATGTTCAGCCTAAATAAAAACTTTAATTAATGAAACAACAATTACGATAATGTTCGAAAAATGTTTGAAAATTTATACTCAAGAACTTGCATTCAACATTGAAGCACTTTTTCTGAAAAAAAATGTTACGTATACGTCGTGTATTACACATTAACACATAAAAAATAAGGAAAACTATACGAGTTTGTATTTATGTAAGTATGTATTTCCAGAAAATTAGGAAAACAGGTCAATAGGAAACTTAACTGAACTGAGTTGAACGGCAAACGGGAACAGAGTAAAAATTGAAATGAAATGTGAGCATTAGCGCGGAAATGAAAATCATTTTGATATTTTGTTTTTCCTTACTTTGTGATACTATTTGGATGTATAACTATGAGTTCATACATGCAGATATATATCTGTACGAATGGGCGGCAATGTCCAGTTACAGTAATACCAGTAACAGCAGCAGCAATAGCAGCCGAAGGAGAAGGAAATATTGATGAGTTCTTCTGTACAGAAAAACATTTTCAGTTTTTAAATTGTGTGTGTAAGTGTGTGTATGTGAAAGAGCAAAAACATATAGTTAGTAAATGTTTCAGGCATTCCAGTGTGCTGCGAGTACAAGAAAATCTCTTTCAATATGAATACGAATATCCCCACAGGGATCACAATTGCAAGGAAATATAAAATAAATTAAAGGACAATGAACATTTTTTGTTTTGTTCTTGGCTTTGTGTCGTTCTCTTGTCTTTTTACTGTTAAAATGACAATGATGAGTATTAAATAGCTTGTTTTTTACTCTGTTATTATAGTGACGTTTTTTTTTCTATTTATTCTCATTACAATTATCATCATCAGTATCATCATTATTATTATCATTATCACTTTTTGTACGCATTGTCACATAATTTGTGACATTATTTCAGAGAAAATAGAAAAACAAGTTAAGCAACTGAAATGTTCTTAGGCGACTTATTTATATACTACGTCAATAAATACGGTTCACTTTGTGAGATAACGTACTTTGATTTTAGAAAGTTGTTTTTTAAGTTAGACATGATTTAAAATATGTGTGCCTGCTGAAAGTTTGCTGCCTTCATTTATTTTTTTAGCGTTTGGATTGACGTTAAAGCTCAATTTGTGTTTTGCATCTTAAAAACAGTTTCCCTTATCTTTCAATATAATAAGTTTTTTTGTGGAAAGCTGTTCCCGAATCTCCTCCTAAAAAATTAAATTAATAATTTTAATATTTTGGCACATCACCCAGATAGGGGAGCTAGTAACAAGCAATTTTTTTCCATGAATTAGTCATTAGTTATTCAATCGTTAGTTTTAGTCATATTGATAGTGTTATGAATAATTTTAAGCTGAAACTTATTAAGTATCAGGTATATGCCAAAACCACGATTGTGCATGAAAACAATTTAAATCTTAATAACAATTTTTACCATGACAATTAAAACTAAAATTTTTAGTTATTAGTTAACAAGATATGACTAAATGAATTAATAAAAACTGGTCATTAGTTTGTGATTTATGATTGATTTTTTTTGTCATTACTTTTCAGATTGAATTTTGGCTAAGACTGAAAACAACCAGTTGCGGGTATAGGTTAAGCTTTTAATACAATATTACAAATGGAAGGCCCTATTGATGGTTTGTTATTTCTACCCAAAATTGGAAAAATTGTAACATTAGTTCTTGGATCACTATTGTGTTAAATAGTAGTCGTGCGCGGGGAGAGATTCAAACAATTTGTTTCATCACCGAGGTGGCTTAGTGATTGAGTGCTAGACTTGAGCCTCAGCTGCTTTAGGTTTGATTCCTAGACGGGGACCATTTTCTTTAAGAAATGTCCAAATGGATTGTTCTCATAAATGAAATCACTATATCAGGCAGAGAACTGTTACCAAAAAAAATACAAATCAAAAATTTGGTCACCATAACTACTATAAATATGCACAGAAGAATTATCCATTAATATTATATAATCGGCATTATGAAAAATCGGAAATTGTAAAAATCACAATTAATTGCTTAGAAAGTATTCTTCAGAATATCAAGAGTTTTTACTACACCTAAGTAGTCTTAAACTTTAGTTAGGGCCTACAGTTAGCTCTGGTTCCTCATTAGTCGGATTTCTGCAGCTGCAGAGGGGCTCCAACTGAGATGATTTGCGAATAGAATCGTAGTTTGATTAGAGAAGCTAGATTGAACATATTTTTTTTTATTGAACAAAACAAATGTTATGGCAAACCGTTTCAAGGTAAATATGTCAAAGCATTTTATACAATGTTATTATTAATTGATCATCAGTAAAACATTTCGAAAGTAGTTTTTAAAGTGGAAAGTTAAATAAAATTATGGAAGTTTCAAAGGAGCAGTTACGGCATGTTTGGGAGTTTCGCCAAGTTTGGGAGAATTGTAACGGAATCAATAAGAAAGATATTCACAGTTTATGGTGAAAATATAATGAGTGCGAGCCAGGGTCAAAGGACGGTTCCAGCGTTTTCGTTCCGGGAATTGCAGGCTCGAAGATGAACTAAGATCTGGATGCCATCAAGAGTTCAATGAAGACGAGCTGCGTGCGCTAGTGGAGCACACCCCAACTATGACGATTGAGGAGCTAAGTGAGAAATTCAACTCCAGTCATTCCACTGTTCACCGTCAATTAAAAGCTATTGGGAAAGTGCCGAAACTGGGTCGGTGGGTTCTACATGAATTTTCGGAAACGAATTTGGAACAAGGAATTGAAATTTGTTCTTTCCATTTGTTCAAATTCGTTTTTTGAAGTTATATATAAACAGGCTTAATGAACAAATGTAGTCATCACAACAGCAACGTATATAGAGATGGGCAAATCAGACGGCCGTTTCGAAATCCGCCACAATTCCTCATCATTGTTTTTGGTGAGATATGGAAGGAATTACCCACCAGCTCTTTCTGAAAATCAAACAATCAACAAGGAAGTGTATTCTGTACAATTGACGCGGCTAAAGCAAGCTATTGAGAAAAAAGGCCAGCATTAGCCAATAAAAGAGGTGTTTTCTTCCATATACATGATGTCTGTATAGAGCTTAATTGGGTTTTCAGTCAGATACCTAAAAAATTCTATCGCGATGGAATTGAAAATTTAAAATTAAGATGGGAACAAACTGTCAATAACTATGGAAAATATATTTTGGATTAAAGTCAAATACGTTTTTTTTTCATTGTCGTTAATCTGAGTTATATAAAAACGCATTACTTATGGGATGGCCCAAAATACCTATGTACTTGACAGTTGAATAAGATAGATATGCCCTTATTTTTCAGTTATAGGGTATCAAAAACAATAAAAGGAGCCTTGTGATTTGTAAGTAGGTTACATTGACAATAAAATGTACATAACTAGGTAAGGGTCTACTTCTCATACATATGAAGTACACATAATTTCATTCTTTCTGTGTTGTTGCTTTGTTCTCAATTAAAGTCACTTACATTTTTTCAAAAGAAGAACTATCTGCATAATAATATGTATTCACGTGATTTTCGTTCATGCTCTTAAACATTTTCATTAATTGTTGCAATTACAATATGTGCTTTCGCAGCTTCTATTTGTTTTGTTGTTACCTACTTTGGTTGATGCTGATGCTGGTACTGGCGCTGGTGTTGTTGCTACTACTGCTGTTGTTTTTGTTGTATAAGCGCGCCTGAAAAAATCCCTTGTTACTCACGCTATTATCATTGTTTTTTATGATGCCGTTGAGCCTAGCTGCAGGGGAGCATCTAAATCATATATTGTAGGAAAACATACTCAAACACACACTTGTTCAAACATAGATACACTACACTTGAAAGTAATACACGCACAGACACACTCGCATGTATACATATGTATGCATGAATGTGTATGGTAAATATGTGTGACAGATAGATATATGTTTCAAATGTGTCATAAGCGTTTTCCGCATGAGCACGCTCTGTTATATTGCACATATACTAATACACATGAATTCATATGTATATACATGTGAGAGGGAGGGGGGAGAGCAAGTCGAGTATTTGAAATAAGGCAGTAGTGTGAAGCACCGATGCAGAAGTGTAAACAAAAATAAAGTGCTGTCATAGATTAATGGTGTTTTGAGAGAGGGTTTTTGTGGTATTAGCGAATTTGAAAAAAGTTGCCTATTCACACATTCGTTCAGGTGCGTATCTGGGTGCCTGCAACAGTAGGCTGTTGAGTGTGTGTGTATGTGTGAATACATAAAAATTATACTTCTGTTAAATGTTGTAAGAGATGAATTTTTACATCAAGCAAACATAAAAAATAAATTTGATAAAAACATGTTGCATTTGATACCTAATAATAAATTTATATTGTGCAAATACTGGCACTTAAATTCATTCATTCCACACATATGTACACACTTATATTAGATTGGATTTCAGAGTAAATATTTGTAATTTTATTGCATTTTCTACGAACGCTTTGAGGAGCTTGTCTGGTCTAGATTTTCAAAAATTTTTTTTTTTTATATTTCAAAAGTATAGACTTTTAAAAGTATACTGTAGTATTAATATTTCCAGTATTTCGACTTCTACAGCCTATTTAGCAGGTGAGCGCAGAAGCAGGTAAAAGGGCCGACTGAAGTTTAAACTCATTTATCTCGAAACTATATTTTTCTGCACGGTGGGACACAAAAAACAAAAACTACTCGACCGATTCGTCTCAAATTTTATTATTCAGAAAACCAGCGTTTATCGCAGGAACTAAATACTTCTTACTTTTTACATACAATTAGTAGTGAAAAAACGGTCTGTTTTCGTAAAGTAAATTTCAACAACGTACCATTTTGTCAATTTTTTTTTTCATTTTAGTTCCTGCGATAACTACATTCATACCAATTGTAACCTCTTTTTTTTTGTTTTTGATCAGTGGAAAATCCAAAACCTGTCCCACCAGCAAGATCCGTTTTTTTGAAGAGGGCACCTGTAACACCAATTTTAGTTTACTTAAAATTATAGTTTTTTTTATTATTATTTTTGTATATTGTTAAAGTAATAAAATATATCTACAAAGTTTAAATACTATTGCTCATTATTTCATTTATCAAAAAAATCCTAAAAACTCATCAAATTCATGGGCGCTAGACCAAAGGTCCCCTTAATGGGGCACCTCCAGTTGTGACGCGAAAAATAGGCCTTTTTCAAGAATGTTTTCTTAGTAAACCACTAAAGGTTTTTATAAAAAATTCGTATTATCTAAAAGTGCCATTATTGAATCAATTTCTTTTATAAACAAATATTTCAAACTTTATAACTGTTAAAGTTAACAGTTCAATTTTCACTAAACACGATGGTTTTTCACCTGTATAAAAAATAGTTTTGCGTAAAAAAAAATATCCTTTGGTTAAATTGTTATGTATTGAAAAATCATATTAAATTTGAAGATAATCGGTTCAGTAATTGTTGAGTACTCGTGTTCACCTACTTCAAAAATGTAATTTTGAGAAGTTTAATGTCAAGTTTAATGTGAAAGTTACAATTCGAGGTGCCCCCTAATAAAAAGCGAATGAATTTTAAGCATTTTTATTAATTTTTTTAGGAGACTATGAAAATTAAATCTAGAGGTTAATTTTCAAAGTCATGACTTAAGTTCATGCCAATTTCGTTATTTGAAGTTGAATAAGAACTATCACTAAGATCACTGATGAGGAATTGTGGCGGATTCCATCTCTATATACATTGTGGTTGTGATGACTACATTTGTTCATTAACCTGTTTATATATTTTTATTAATGCCAACAAAAAGAAATTAATAATAAAACACATATGTTTTTTCAATTAAGTAAAGCAAAATTAATGGAATTTATGCTTTTTTAATTTATGTTTTCTCATTATCCTTACACACACTTTCGAATTACGAATATATGAGTAATTGCAGTTAATTCAAGTATTTCATATGTTTTTATTATAAAACATTTATGGAATTTTGCGTGGGTAATACAGGGAGATTTGTTTATCATGATGCAAAACAAAAATTCCATATTTTACTTGAACAGAGGAAATAATATGAAGTCAAATTTATAAATAATCTGTATTATTATTTTATGAAAAATGTTAACATCCAGTCAATAAATATTTTAATTTGATTTTAGCTTTCAACGAAACTGCAGTCAGAATAATCACCCTTAATAACGCTGACCGACAAAAGAGCCACTTTTCAACCACTTTCCCATTATTAGCTAATACTATAGAGTAAAATATTATTATCATTATTATTATTATATATCGTTCTCTTGCAGAGCAATATTGCGGGTAATTCCAGCAAAAATCATCAAAAGGGCGCATTTTTGATTGAAATTTTTTTTTTGCCGAAAGAAAAATTTTTATATTTTCTATTCTTTGTGAACATAATATAAATTATAAAATATTTCTAGTATATAAATATTTATACATCAATTTTAAATGACTTTTTGTTCGAAAAAAAAATGAGGTTTGCTAATTCAATGGCGAACGCTATTTTCAAAACTTTATCTCGCAAAAAAAGAAAAAACTAGGAGAAAAGTTCAAAAAGAAAATATGTATACGATAATTTGTCAAAAATTGCGATGTTTTCCCCCATCCAGGGCAATCGGCAGAAGTTTACCATGGGAGGGATGTAAGTTTTAATATTTCAATTTATGAGGAGATTTGTTGATGTATGAAGAACAAAAATAAATTTATGAACTGCCATAATCCACTATGGCATGGTTAACAACACTGGTTGGAAGATGTGGGCTTGAGAGTTTAGTTTTAGATAGCCTGGAATTTTTGACAAAGTAGAAAAAACTGTAAGGTCATAAAAACATAAAACGTTTCAATTTTCTTTTTTTTTTTAGTTCAAAATTTTTAAAATATTTTATGTAACCTATTAATAAATTTTTTTTTTTCATTTTGAATAAATTACTATGATATTTACACTTTAAATTGCGTTTAAATAATTCATTCAATTTTCTATACAAATTTTGGGCAGCAAAACGTGATTAGTTCACTAACGTGCGTATCAAAAAGTGATAATTCGAATTATTCTCAACAAAACAAGACTATTCCAAATTTTAAATGTTTCTACCTTTTATATCCCTAAACATTAATTCCAGTTACATAACTATTTAAAAATTGCATACTGTCACGAAACTAAAGCTTCTCATTAATATGGTGTTTAAAAACTTTCTCGATTTGCCTCGTTTTGTAAAGTTATTCCTTAAATATACATATGTGAAAAATCACTGCTTCTTTTCAATTTAAAAATCTCCTAAAACCTTACAGCCTAGGAACAATTGCAAAAAATTGATTTTTTTTTGCGGCAGAGACTGAAAGAGAATGTTATACTCCACATTTTTTCTGAAGGAAGTTATATTTCAGCATGTCATAGTTTTGTCAAGGTTGGAAATGCCATGTCACTGTAATCAATAAGAAAATTTAAAAATCTTTCAGAGCTGGAGGTTTATTGTTCGAGACAAAAATATTCCTTTGGTTTGTCTAATCATCTATACATTTATTAGTGTAACTACAATTTTATTCCAGAAGATCCAGAAGTGCTACAAATAATAAAACAAACACCAACGAGTAGTTTGGTTCTCTTTTTATATTTGTTTTTCATAAAGAGATTCTTCCGTAAAAAACTAGCTCCAGTTACTGGGGCCTTACCGACTAGTTGTTTTTATTTTTATATAAAAATCCATCTCCTTTTCTTACTCACATTTTTGGGAATTTTTATTAAGTTTTTTGAAACAACTTTTTGAAATTCCCATACTGAATAAAGTATTGTGATTTTATTTTATATTAAATTTACTACACATCTCTAGGAATGAGGGTAAGGAGAGGAGGCGAGGAGTTAATGTGAAAACAAAGAAGGTTTAGCTTTGTATCCAGAAAATTGTTTTTCTTAGCCATGAAACCTTTAGCTCTTGAAATGTATATTTTTATCCATTGCTTCTTTTCTCATCTTTAAATGTAGGTAGGGAAAAAACCATGCTGGACTATAACTTTCTTCAACCAAAATGGATTTATTACAATATCCTCTTTCAGTATTATGCGACGGTTACTTTGTCTACAGGCAGTCACAGTAGAAGTGAAACTTTGTTGTTTCTTTGAAAATTATTAGAAAACATTTATAACAAATTCTGTTGAAGATTTTCACAGTCTTCTTCTCCCAATTTTGTTGTTATTTTTTTCTGTTGGTACAAACACGACGTACTACACGTATATAACACATGAAATAATCAGTTGTATGCAATCAGCCGAGTCTTCTATTGAATAAAGCTATCTCACTAAAGCACATGAGATAAAATTGCAAGAAGTCGTCTTTTTGAATGATTGTATGTGGCCGATCCTCATATCACATCTTTCGCTAAACACTAACAACAGCATAACTTCGAATCTTATTAGTTTCGTATGAGCGCAACAACAAACGCGATTTCCGTTGCAAAATTGTCGATTTACTTTCGCTAGGTTAGGTTAGGTTGGAGTGGCAGCCTTCTGCTTGAAAGCACACTTAAGCACATTTAGGCTCATTGTGATACCACAGTACGGCGCGACTCCCCCATTTACGGATTGGAGAACCATGAGGATTCCATAATGAATCTGGCTATGTCCTTAAAGAAAGGTGAGCCCAGGAGTTTTAGTCTCCTCCTGGCCAGGGATGGGCATTCGCACATGAAATGGAGGGTTGTTTCTTCCTCCTCCTCAGAGCCGCAGCCCCGACAGAAGTCATTGAATGGCAGTCCTAGTCGTGCAGCATGTCTCCCCATTATGCAGTGCCCCGTGAGCACCGAAGTTCTCGCTAAAGAAGCTTTAATTCAAAAATAAATATAAAAATAAAAAATAAATGAGAAATATAAATGAGGAAGGAACTTATTCTTGTATCTTATAAATGGACATTAAAATGGGCAGAAAATCATGTTCATGTTTTTGCCCTTGCGATTGATACATTGAGTCATTGTGAGTCTAGCGCCATAAACCATTTTTCGACTGCGAACACTCCTCGTGAGCTGTCAATTTTACAAAAACGGGTTTTCATAGAATAGCAGAAAATTAAATATGTGATTAACGGGGGTGTCCTTTATTTCAAGAGTTGAACATTTTATTATTACTATTATATTATAACCCCGTAAATGAACTGGGTATGTGAAACCCGAGTTACAATAAATCCTTAAAATAAAACTAGATTATTTTTAATGTTTTCTTTTTTAATTTCATAAAACATATTGGAAGTGAAAAAAATATTCTCTTCTTCTTAAATATATTTTTTTGAAACCAAAATATAACATCAACAAAATAAACGTAAGATCGCTGAGCAGCTCGGGTGTAATGCACCCATGTTCACTGACGCCGGGTTAAATACTTCATTTTTTGATCCAACAAGAGGAAGAGACCCAATTCTTTTTCAATAATTATTCTAATTATTTGATCATCCAGAAGTTTATTTATACACCAAAGTTTCAATATTGTAACTTATATTTGCCCGACTTTTTCCGTTTAAAAACAACCCAATATTTCTCGAAAGATTCCTATGCAAACCGTAAAGTTTTTTACTGGCAACACTAAAAACTTTTCATATTTCTTGTTTCGTGATTTATGGTATTTTTACCAATAAAATAAAGCGCAAATATTTTCGAGCAAAAAAATGTAATCGTGCAACTAAATTTGAAAAAAAAAACATTGTTTTCAATTTGAAAAGTTATAAAGCTTTCGTTTGGCTTCATGACTTCCCAATGTACTCATATGTACTTACATATGTACTTCCACTGCCCACTGGAGCCTTGGAAACACTTTCATTCCGCGTTCTTTCTATGGCTTCTTCACAATTCAGGAAGAAAGGGTTGAAGGAGTTATAAAAAACGTTAAATTAGTATGTTTGTGTTTAGATATTGACCAACTGGTAGACAGTTTTAATAAATTTTAAAGTGGAGCGAAAACTATATACAAAAACTTATAAAGCATTACCTGACCCGGCAAACGTTGTTCTGCCTTTTCTGCGAAAAAGCGCGAGAATTAAAAAAGAATGAAGTACTTGATATTTAAAATTCAACATTTGTAATGACAATTCAGGCTTAAATTGAATTTGGAAAAAAAAAGTATTTAACTTGCAGAACTGTACATTAAAAACAGAGAATCATTATAAATGAAAATCTCAAATCAATATTTTGTTAATTAAATTTTAGAAATGAAATTACATTGCATATGGACGACCAAAAAACGAAAATTTTTGTTGTATTATCACCGATGTGAACGAAACGATGTATATGAAAACCACTGAAGTCTAATATCAAAGAACATAGTGGATATTTACAAAAAGAAAAGACAGTTAGGCGCATCAGTAAGTGGCCTTCGACAAAAACAACACAAAATCAGCTGATGATACCGTTTGAGTAAAATTATTAACCCAGTTTATGGTACAGGGGTTATTCAGCAGTTAGATAGAAATTCCAGCATATCTGTAGTAAAAAGGAATAACTTTTAAGTGTTTTTTTTTTGTTGAACAATTTTATTAGATTTCAGTTGAATTATTGAAACAATACTTCAGGAGGCTCTATATTCATATTAAAGACCATTCTTAAAATTATGTATATCTAACACAAAAATTTGAACCAATTTGGTATTTATTATAAATATAGCATTTGTCACAGCGCCACCAATTGGATTTTAAGATAGCAAAGCAGGGTCTTAACATATTTCATAAAGTAGTAGAAATAATAGTAGAATAAGGAATGGAAAAAGTAGTAGAAAATAATAGTAAAAAAGTAGAAGAAAATAGTAGTAGAAAAGGTGGTAGGAAAAATAATAGAAAATAATATTAAAAATTGTTGTAAAAAATTTGAAAAAAGGTAGCAGAAAAAGTAATAGAAATAGGTAGTTAAACATAGTAGTACAAAAATAGTAAAAATGGAAAGAGTGGTAGAAATAATAATAAAAAGTTGTAGTAGAAAAAGTTGTAAAAAGTAGTAAGAAATAGTAGTAAAAAAATAGTAGAAAGTAGTGGTACAAAATAAAGAGAAATTATAGAAAATATGTATTAAAAAGGTAGTAGAAAAAAAGTAGAAAATATTAGTTGAAAAAGTAGTAAAAAATAGTAGTAGAAAATAAAAGTGAAGCATGGTGCCACACCCACTAATCCAACAAACCGAAAGAATTTAAATTTTAGTACCGTACCATTAATGCCTCCTAAGATATCTCATAATGAAAATTCAGGTTATATGGAAGGTGCCACACCCCCTTTGTCAATCCCACCTATATTTTTGTTGTAGCATGGCATTGTCAACTCTCGTTATTGTTCCAAATTCATATAATAGATATACCCAAAAAACTATTAGGATTGTATGGGAGGTGCCACGCCCACTTACCTAAAAGCCATTATGAATAGCTATGTTTCATCCTTCCGCCCAAGGAAATATATTTTGGAAATATGATTTCAATCGGCCAAGTCGTTTAGAAGTTACACGCTTGCATACACACAAAACTCTACGATTTTATATATAAAGATTTTTATATACTTTTACATTTCTTTAAGAACTGATTTTGGGAAACTTGTGATTAGATTTGAGTTTATTTGAACCGATGAAAAATAAACCGGTTTGGTTTAAAGGTTGATTCGGTTCAATTTAAGTGCCAAATGCTTCAAAATCGATCAGCTGCCTGGCTTAAAATACTATGAACTTATTCGTTCAGGCTTAAGTAAATATTAATTTCAAATATTGTTTATGTACATACAATAGTTACACCACTGTAAACATAAATCCTAATCTTTGGAAAATAATTAATCATTCGGTTCGCCACGCCCAATTCTTGATAATAAACATCTGCAGGATACTCAAGTTTACGTGTCTTTAAAAAGCAGCCAAACAACCTCACGTGCCAAAGTCACTTCAAACATCTTATCTTTACTCATACATAAGCAAATAATATACACATACATATGAACATACAAAGATATGCACCAGTTTCCACTTACATACTATATATATGGATGTGTGAGCATCTAAATGGATAGCTTTTCAAAAACACATATGTACATACATAGGTACAGATATAACTGCCAAGATATCAGATATTTTCACATATTTCTTACTGATTATTTCACTAGATTCTTGTAATAATGCCATAAAGATGCTCAATAAATATACGTATGTATGTATGTATGTATGTATATATGTATATGTGCACGTACATGTACAAGTATAGATAGCATAAACTTTGCACAAAATAAATATAAACTCAAATAGATGTAAGCTGGTGCGTAAAGCAACTCACTAAGTATGTAATATTGTGTTTTTGGGGCCCAGTGTTAAATCTAATCTAATAACAATTTCATAGGTTATCTCGTGGAACAAGAAACGGGTTTCATGGGATTCAAGTACAAGTATAGTATAGTCAAACCCCTAGATGGGATTAAAATTATGGACAAAAGTATAATGCGTTGTTTTATATGTTTTAAATTTTGGTTACATGGGATTTTCACATTGTTGATCACGAATCTGCCATTAACAATTTCAAAAACAAAATTGTGTTTGAATTGTCGAAAAAGTTACCAATTATCAAAAACTAATTTGATCAGAATATTATTTTGTTGGGCCCATAAGGAAGAACGTCCATTTAGAACTTTTGAAAAAATCTTTTTTTTCCTATATTCTTCTGAAATTTTGGAGTTGATCCGATAAGACTTGATTGAGTTACACCGCCTCAAATATATAAATACATGATTGCTGAATTTATTGCACTTGACCGTTTAAATGGGTTTTTCCAAAACGATGCTTTCAAAGTCCTGAGACATAGTCGGGAACTGCTTAATTAACCAAGCTGAAGTTTGGCAAACTTCTTTTAAATTAAATAAAGTAGCGGAACCAAGTATTTTTCTCAATGATTATATCTATGTAATCCCAAACGGTGTATAATTGCTATAATAAATATTGAGATGAAAATAAAAATTAAGCCACTTCGGTGGGTAAGTGTAACAGGGCTCTCACGGGTTCGGTTCTCTGGTAGAGAAAACGATCTTACCATTAATTAAAAAAATATCTATGGAAAAAAACTGTTACAAACGCAAGTTTCACTACAAAAAATTGTTTTTTGAAGCAGACGTAAATTTGTTAAAAATTCATTTTTTTTTCTCAAATTTGTTCTGTTTATCCGCCAGATCATTCAATTACATAGAAAAATGATTCTGTGTTTTTGACTTCATATAAATTGTTTTCAAGGTATTGTGGGCCCTGCAAAACGCTTTAAGAAACGTCATTCCGCTGAAATGTCTATGCTCCAAAAGAAATCAATTTTTTAAAACTTTTTTTCAATATTTTTTAAATGTTAAATTTTCCAATTTATGAATATAAGATTTTTATAATTCATGTACACAAATCTTTAGGACAAATTGAAACATTTTTTTTATGTGAACGCTCCACTTAAATCAAGATAAGCATGACAAGCATATACATGTATATACAAATGTTTGTACAAATATTAGCGGATCCGGGGGTGGGGTTGAGTAGCTATTAAGGGACACAAGTAAGCCAGAACGGTCGATTGTGGTACCACATAGTGGTTACTCCTCTCTCCCACATATTTTGTCGAAGAAGATTTTAAATCATTAACCGGAGTAAATAACTTTCCGATAATTCGACTACTATGCCGAGCCAAAGTTAGACGTAAATCATGAATTTAAAAAAATAAAAATTAAAAAGCAAAGTTGGTTAGAATACAACAACGAATTTTTCTGTCTTTGTTGGTTGCCAATAAAAAAATCGGTACGCCCTAGTGTACATATATGAATGCGGAATAGCACCTGTTTCGTGAAGTTGTGAATTTATTTATGTGTGTGTGCGTTCATTTCTTTTTTTTTACAAGAATCCGTTTTCTGAAGGATAACAAGTAAAAAAAATCTTGTTTCACACAATTTGTGAATGTTGAGATTGTGCGTAAGAATCGAGTAATTGCCAGAATCATGAATGTGCATATTTATCAGTTTTGAGTTAAATATGCTTCGCAATCTAAAATTCACTAGTTCACGGTTTGTCAGAACCCCAACGACTGCTATTCTTTTTTTTGGCTTAGCATTATCTTAAAAAAAATCAATTTATATACAATTTTAAAAACATTAAACATGCTTTCTAAAAACAAGAATTTTCCACATTCGTGGATCTGGTACACACTCGACAGCATGTCCTTACATACATACATGTAGTAGCGGATTCAGACATTTCCTAAGGGGGGAGAGAATTTTAATTTTTAGTTTCTTTATAATTTTTGTTTGATTCACCAAACAAAATGTAGAGATTTTCATCGACAAAGAGGGGGAGGGCGGAGGGGGGGGAAGGTGGTTTATCTCTAATAACTCCCTTTAGGATCTGCTAGTGCATGTATATTTGGATGTACATATGTATGCAACTACAGATTTATTATATTTATAAGATTTGGTATCAAAATTCCTCTTTGTGGAAAAACATTCTTTTAATATTAAATATTCAGTATCTAAATTTAGTAATTCTTTTATTTAATTTTAGTTAAATTCATGCAGTTAACTGTCGTATATACCAGCATATTCAGCATGAAATATTATTTTGTTTTGATTTATTCTCTTTTATATTACAATAAATCTAATAACTACAAAACTAAAACAAGCCAAAGTTCAATTTGCAAACTATATTATTTCAACAGAAGTATTGAAATTGCCATTTAACTTAATAAACTTAACACGAAATTCATTCAATGCAGAGATAAGTAAAATATTTAATTTCCAAATTGGATCGTAATTGAATTTAATAAGTTGTACAATTCAAACTTCCACGCAAAGTATTTCCTTTGTAACTTAAACATTTTAATTTTTACTTGCAACTGGAGCTAAATAGATAATAACACAGTGCAACAAATTTTCAACTTGTGTCTTATGCACAAGATTTTCTAACGGTGTCATAGTAATTTTTGGTCGCTGATTATGACTGCGTACTCAGTCACTAACGCTACGTAAGTTAATAATGGAATCGTTTGTTGTTGTAATCACATTAGGGTTCCATGTGAAGCCAACAAAAATTAAAATTAAAAATTACATAGTGGGAGTGGATCGATTCTAATGCAAAAAATTCGGTTTTGCATTATTCTGGAAAAAATGTACCTCGTAGATTATTCTGATGTTCTAAAACCCCTATAATTTTTAATAAGGAACATTTTTCCCAACAGTATAATAATTTTCTCAGCGATTGATGATGGAGGAAAAGCGAGTACTCAAAAATTGATTATCTCTTTATGCTTAACCACTTTGCTTCAGACATCAAATTTGTATCTGTTGAAGTAAAGAAATTTCTTAATCGCCCCTGAAGACCCCATTTTTCCGACTTCAGATCCATATTGTGGGAGAACTACATGTGATGGAGAAAAACTAAGTACGCAGTCGTGATCAGCGACCCTAAATCACCTATAAAACCATTCAAAATTCTCGCGCAAAAAATTTTTGTTGCACTGTGTAATTGAAGTAAAGGAAACCCTGCAGTACTGGCAGTGGGGGCAAAAGTTAAACTCAGAACCGAAGCTAATGTTAGAATCGAAGTATTCCACCTTATAGATTATATAATTGTTGTTAGTAATTTTTTCTAAATCCAATTTATTTATTTCAGTAACATCTCAAAGCTTCAAGATTAAATCTTATCACTAAGACTGTAAATACAACATTTGAAATTAGTCAAATTATAAACAGACTTAAAAACCTAAAGGGTATTTTGTATACTGGTTTTCCTAACCATAGTACTTGAACGAAAACTAAACGGAAACTACCCTAAATATTTACACACACTTTTCTCAAACACTTTTCAATTTATTAATTTTAAAGGAATTTTTTATCGGTGTAAATATTTTGCAACAAAAAAAAAAAAAAAATTAATGTTGTTAACTGATTTTACTATAGTTAGTTGACGTTACAACTTTACCAAAGCTTCACAAGTACAGTCTGGCGACTCAAAGCAAAAAAAACGTTAGTTAAATGTATTCCAACTATTCGACGTTCTCAACTAACTGGTTATTGAATAAAGCCATTATTCTGGCAACGTGCCAGACTCGTGCTTCTGGGCAACTCTTGTTCGGTTCTCGGCTAGGGTATGGTTTCTTATCTATCTTCTTTTCTAAAATAAAATTTAGATTTTAATTATTCGAATATCTCGAATAACCGTACTAAAATAACCAGGCTCAGAATAGTAACGATTTTTAAGAAACCGGCTCGGTTATATTTCAGCTCTATGCAGTTACCTGGAGCGGCTTTAGTACTCCACTTCATATGATTACATTCAAATATCTTAAATAAAATCCCCCATTTTTGCTCTCCCCCCGTCGAACAAGCAAAACACAACCAGAAAAACGAAACTTTATCCTTGCACTTTTTTCCATATGATTTTTTCTTTATTTTGCTATTTGCTGAAACATGCAAATGCTTTCCACTATTTTCTGAACATTTTTTGTAACTTTTTTTTTTTGGAATTGTACGTTCGTATACTAAAAACGCGACTCTTGATATACTTGATGTTGGTGCTGGCTGCAATTACTTACTTTACCTTTGTAAATTTTATTATTTAACAGCAGCTGCGATGGTGAACGAAATAAAAAACATACAATAAAAATTATATTAATACTTAAAAATGTTGTAAAAGGAAATGAAACACTGTGGCAAGTTTCCATTTACGCATTTTTTTGTAACTTATTATGCTTGGCTTGTTGTTGTTGTTACAAATGTGACAAAGTTGATACTATGCGGAAAATGGGAATCATTTAAGTTTTATGAGTGCGTGCGCGTGTCACATTTATTTATTATTATTATTTCTGCTCAATATTTGCAGCTTGTCACCTTCGAGAATTGGCACTCAAGTGCTTTGAAGAGGTTTTTATTATATCTAAAATGAATGAAATAATTTTTTTTCAATTTTCAAGTGTTTTTTTCCCCCCATAATACTTCAGTGTTTAAATTCGAATTTGTTTGCAAATAATTGAAAAGAGTCCTTATGTGAATCGAGTACAGAGTTAAGTATTCCCCTTCGTTTTAAGTGTCATACTTATAATTAAAATTAATTAAACCAGCATTTAAAAAAAACTGTCATATTCGCCATTGAATGGCTAGTCTTTAAAGTGGAATTTTTTTACGCGAGTTTGGTGGCATGAAAGCAATTAATCGCTGTAATATACAAAAATAAATCTGTTCAACAGCCAAATATGAGCAGAGACGGAATAAGTGTACTTAGGGTAATGGGGGATAGCTGAGTCCGAATCCGGGGTCCGTTTTGCTCTACTACGTCACAATTTTTTGTTATTGACATCAAACTTTATAAAATTAAAAAAAAAAAATAATAAATGCAGTTCATATTTTTTTCATCAAAACATTCATTTTAACAAAAAATATTTTCGATTTTTTTTTTTTTAACTTATAAAATTAATTTTTATGCTTTAATTGTTCAAGAACACATTAAATTAAGTCAAACTTTTATACTGCTCTGCCTTTGAACGTTGCAACGGCATTTTTCATCGAAGACGAAGGCATGGTTGTGGAGACGTAGTTTTGCAAACGAAGTGGCTTTTAAACATTCTAAAAACGGTACAACTTATGCTGTGGTTGTTGCTTTCTTTCTTTAAATACGTACTGAACATCTTATTAAAGTACGCCAATCGCATTCTTACATACATATCGTAGCCTAAGAATTGATTTGGCGTATGTGTAGACGTATTCGTGTACGATATGTATAAAGAGTTTAAAGCTCATTTAGCTCTTAAATATACGTTTGGCCAAAGTAGATAGACCAAGATACTAACTTGAGAACATTTTTAAAATTAAAAAATAAAAAAAAACAGAATTTTTTTTTTTTGTAAAAATGGATTTTTTTGATGAAAAAATATGAACTGCATTTTTCATTTTTTTGTTTTTTTTTTCAATTTTAAAAAGTTTGACGTCAATAACAAAAAATTGTGACGTAGCAGAGGAAAACGGACCACGGATTCGGACTCAGCGGACTCCCATTACCCTAAGTGCATTTGTCTCGTCTCTGCTCGTTTTCAAAAGTTTCCATTTGTAGAACAGTGTAATAGTGGGATTCATGATGTCAAGCAAAAGCTTCGTAAACAGCGTAAACTGTGCATATTTAAAAGCTCGCAAATTATTTATACAAACTGCATAAGTTTACGCAACTCGCAAACAACTGCGTAAGCTTATGCTCATGTAATAAAACCCTGCACAGCTCTCAGCTGTTATAATTTATAATAGTTTTAATTTAATTTGCAAATACTTTAAGGGGTTGCTCACAATACGCGCCAAGCAAATATATGCAAATGGTAAATGTCTTTCATATCATGAATTTCGCTAATGAAACCCGTAGACGGAAATGACTAAACATGCGCATTAGGCCGGGGCGATTTGTATTAAATAAAATTTTTCGATACCACGCCGTCGAAATTATTATTCCTCTTGTCACTATGAACGAAAATTCTTGTACGACATTGGTCTGAAATGAATTTTGGGGCTCCGGAATTTGATTTTTATAAAAAATGTTCGGTTTATATAGAATTTTCAAGGCACTTGGAATTTTTGTAATTAATTTTTCTGTTAAAATTGATACTCGTGGGTTTTCCCGTACGAGGAAATAATTTTTGATATTTATTACTAACTCAGGTGCTTTCAGTGCTACTTTTATTCAAAAACATAAATTTTTCTTTATTTTCTTATTTCATTCATTCATTTATTTATTTATTTAAATTCTTTTTGACAATGACAATCATTTTTTGCCGATACTAATGAAAATAACGATATTTAAATATACGCTAATTTGTTTTAAATTCAAAGATTTCCCTGAAAATCTTTTTTGATCTCCATCCAATTCAATTTCCTTCGGCTTTCTAACGCAACCGCCATGATCCCTTCGCGGTTTTTGTGAATTGAACGTTTAGCTACGCCAGTTAGTAACTGAACATGTCGTTCGTTCCTTTAAATCAATCATATGAACATAGTCAGAACAATCAAAATTATTTTTCGGTTTTACGTATTTCCACAGCTCGGTTGAATCGTGTATATTGTCACGAAAATATAAAAATTTTCTCGGTGCTAAATTGCGAACCTAATATTAATAATTCTTTTAAGAAAAAATTGAAATTTCTAATATTTTTTTATAATGAAGGATGTATGCAATTTTTTTATATTAAAACAATTTTTCCTCATTTATTTAAAACATTTAAAAGTTTGATTTATTCCTATAAATTGGCAAAAGCAAAAAATTAGTTATTAATAATACATAAATTACTAATATTTGAAATAGTGAAAAGCATTCACGTCAATACGAGTATTGCAAATTTTTTTTCAAACATATTTAAAGTTTTAATTATTCACAATATTTTAATTTATTTTGACATGCGTTTTAATTACAGCTCATAACTATTCATAAATTAATTGAACCAACAGAAACTAAAACACAAAAGCAAAAATAAAAGCAAAACGATTTAGCATAAATGCTTGTGAGTAATGCAAACGTTTTTCATTAATTCAGGCCAATTAAAATATTATAGTTCACCTTCGAAAAAAAAGTACAGCAAAACGCTTAGAACGGCAAATATGTAATACTTAAATTAAAATTACAATATTCAAAAGAAAAATAATTAAAAAAAAAAAACAGTAATGTAAAAATATAAAGAGACACAGCTCAAAGCTTACTAAAAATTCTTATCAGTTTTCAATATTGTAAAATTTTACTGCCTGATTTTCTAAACAAAAAATTTTATATAAATATTTATTTTATTTTCACTGTGAATAAATCATATAAGTTGTATTAAATTTAGTTTAGAAGAAATTGAGATCAAAAGTTGTGGTTGTTTCTTCTTAATTAGTTACATAACTCTAATGTTCAAGGATTGGTTTAGAATCTAAACTTTAGATTGATTTTCTCTCAGAGATTCAATTAGTTCATTATTTGAATCACAATTTCTTTTAATAAACTTAAATAATTAAAATCTGGTTTGAATTGTCAGCGCTAGTGACCGTTGTTTATTTATTCAGTAAACAATAATAAAAAATATATAAAACTAAAACTAGAAATAATTGATAATTATAATTTAAAAATATGGTTATCATTTTTAGACTAAACTGAGATTAATTTTGTTAGTATTATTTTATTATTATGTATTAATATAAATTTATTCAATATTCCGCATTTCACTACATGACAAACTCTTGAACTCCAAATAATAAAAAATAACGTATAATGAGGTGTGAGTGTACTAATTTTGATTTCTTATAACCAAGGGAAGGTTGCCGTCGAGAGGCATGAAAAATGCATAGACTTCGGGATTTTTTTTAAATATGAAATAAATACTTTTGAAAATGAGTTTTAACGTATTTTCTTCATCTATCAATAGAGAGTAAATGCCACTTGTATTTATAAAAAAATTCAAAATGACAGCTCCAAAATGTTTTGGTTTGCGCTGGGCGCTTCACAGTCTCGCCAGTTCATCTAAAAAAAAACGTGTTAAAAATTACTATATTTCAATTTATTTATTTATTCAGTAAGAAAATATAGTAGTATACTAAGATCTGAAATCTTTTCCAGTACTTAAAAATAAGATATAAATATAAAAATAAATAGGAAGCCTAAGAAGAAGAATTACAGTAAAGAAAGAAATTAAAATAAGGAGTTAAACTAGCTAAGACACGATAATAGATAGTTAAAGTAAAGATTGAAACAATGCAATGCAGAGCACATTCAACAGACTGCTACATAATAACAAGCGTGATTTTATAATCTTATGAAGGGATAGTAATTATAAATTAAAAATTTTTGGCAGAAAAATGTTTAAACAGTAAAAACTTAACATTATGCACATTTAGATTTCGTTTAATATGTAAAGGGATAGTGTTCCATAGCCTAATGGTGTTAATGAAAAACATTCTGGAAGAATTTGGAACATTCAAATTCTGGGATCTTGCAGATTGAGGGAAAATTAATTTATCGTGTAAAGAGGGGGTCTTACGAATAATTAGCCTGAATAAAAATACACAGTATTCAGAAAGACTGCAACCAAGAATGCTATTTCTCCATGAAGTTATGTGATCCAACTTACGTAGGCCGTAAACGTAGCGAGTAACATTATTGAACACTACTTCAAGCTTGTGCAGCGAATGAGAGTCTAGTTTGCTGTAGACAAGTTCAGAAAACGATATTTAGCTGCGTTTTATTCGCCACTTGCTTCTAGTTATGTATAACTAGCAGCAAAAATTGTATGGGAAAACAACAACAAAGCGGCAGAGATAACGTGTATAATTATAGCTGTTATGCATATTTAACAAGTTGTTTAACTATATCAAATTCTATTGTGAACTGCTAATAGCGAAACAAGAAGCGTGACAGTTTGGCAAAAAGCAGAAAAGGAAAATATTTGAAATATCTGGCGGTGAAAATAAGTTAAAATCATGGTTAAATATTCTTATAAAGAGTAAAAACTAAAAACAATGCCCGCGATTGACCGCAATGACTGGGATCTATTAACATGTTTCAGCTCTAGCTGCTAAGCAGTTTCATTGTTATGTATAACATTATAACGAAGAAGAGACTTACCAACTTGGTCGTTTTATTCGCACATGTTAAACTGACTGGCGAATAAAACACAGCCATTATTGGTAATATTAACTGGATTGCCAGACTCCATTTTGTTTCTACAGGAGTAAAAGCAGCAGGCCAGAATATTATTATTATAAAGCGCTTCCCGAAAACTGAATTTTCTTTCAATTGCAGAAATTCAGGTGAATTGGCTCTGCACTGATTTTTTTTTTTTTGAAGTGCATTAATATAATTTTGTAGAGAAGCGACTTTGTTATTATTGTCAATGGTAGGATTTACAGTGGTCCAGGTCAGTCAGCTTAAGCGACTAGACCTGTCCTCACAACTTTTATATAATAATTTCCAAAAAAAAATCTAGCAAATAGCCTGAAGAGCCAAAAATGTCTTCTTCAGTCTTAATTGCCGACTGTAATTTGAAGAGGGCGGAAAAAAAAAATAGCGAGTGCAAGATTTAATGACCTTTATTTCTTGACGTCTCGATTGGAATGAATCTTAGCACAATCGAGCATGATATTATATATGATTAAAAATTGAAGTTACACTTTGAGTATATATGTACATTACATTAGGTAAAATTGAGAGAACCAAAATAAATAAATAATTCCAAATATGTATTTAACTGTTCTTAGTACATTTCTTATGAGATTAATAAATTGAGAGTTTACACTGATGGCGAATAAAATAATACAATGCGTGAGTAAATGAATAAAAAAAATATAATATTTAATAGGGCTCGCTACAATTTGGGTTTTTTCTTATCGCAGATTTGTATATATGTATTTCCCATTTTTAATTTTAGTTTTCTGTTTCCAATAAAATGTATTTCTATTATTAAAAAGTATCTTAGGGCACTAATGCCAGAAAAGTAAAAGCAGAATTGTTCAATAAATCTGCTGAATAGCGAATGTCAATACTAAAAGAGAACCGATTATAATCGAGCCAGCAAACTTGCTTAGTAGAAAAGGGAATGGGTGCGTTTACCTGCTGCAAAATCAGAAAAGCTGCTTTCAAAGTGTGTTAGAAACGCGCCGCTGAGTGGACGCCATTTTTGTAATCATATTATTTTTCTTATTTTTCAGATCAGCATGATTTCTCAAAACTTTGATAGTTAACAAACTCAACATAAGTTCGAAATCATCCAAAAATTATATAAATATATTTTTAGAAGGAAATTAAAACATTTCACAAACTAGAATTTAATGATTTTCAAAAGATTTACAATGAATGCCTCATGCCTAACGCTCGTATCTATACAGTTTTTCGCGGTAGTATACTGGCTCCAAAACCGCGTACCGCTTTTTCACCAAAAGACCGCGTTTATACTAAAAAAAATATATAAAATCTAATTTTTTAACTTTTCGAAATTCAAATTTATCAATCGCAATGCAAAACGTCAGAGAGAACAATGGAAACACGTAGCGAATATAAGCAAATGCAAACGGCAGATACCACTAGATTAGAAGTGGAAACATTGATTGCGATTCTGATCACCAAATGTGACTTGAAATATCCATGCGTAGATTTCGCTATATACCTCATAACAAAGCCGGAATCGTTTCATAAAATTTCTGCAAAGGATAAATACAATACAATTACGGAAGGAGATATTGAAATGGAGAACTAAGACGATTCAGATGAGGGATAATTTGCTTTCCTGGTTAATTTTCATTGAATAAAATTGATTCCGCGAAATATACAGTTTTTTCAAATCGATTTACTGTTAAAAAATGTTGGTAGAAATATACAGTTTTTGGTCCGGAAAAAGATACGAGCGTTACTCATGCTATTTCTAAGACGCAAACACTGATTTTTGATTAATCACTTCGAAATCAGCTTTTCTGATTTGCACCCGGAAAACGCACCCAATGCATTAAACTAGGAAATTTGCATCTGGTACTAAAAAGTACTGTCTGGCAACAGTTCACATCTTGCTCTTCACCAGCGACAGTACAGTAAACGTTCATAAAAGAATTAATAAAGGGTGCTTTTTTTTAGACAGATAGAACTTTTGATAGGGATAACTGACATTTGACAGTTGGTAGATGGCATTTCTGTTCAATAAGCATTGACAAATGATAATAAAGCATGACGCGGCAACAACGTTTACAAATTGTTGAAATCTATTTTCAAAATCAGTGTTCTATTCGCCAAACTTATAGAGCACTTCGTGAAATTTATGGTTTACATAATCGTCCATCATAGCAGTCGAACTATCGATTGATTTCGGATAAAATTTTATCCATTCGATGCAATAATAACAAGACAAAGAATTGTACGTGCAGAAGAAAATATTGGTGCTGTAAGTGCTAGTGTTTATTCGTCGACATTCACAAGTTGGACCCTGTGCGTCCACCACATAGAAAATTTTGGGCAAAGGTCTTGGTCTACACCCATACAAGATCCAACTGGTTTAAGAACTGAAGTCACTTGACCATAATAAGCGTCGTTTGTTTGCTGATTGGGCCCCAGAATATTACTTCGAAAAATGTTCCAATAAATTTACCTCCAAGATCATGCCTCACAACGATAAACCAAAAACTTTAGACGCTTTAGAAGCCAACATAACTCGTTTTATTGATGAAATAAAGCCTGAATTACTCGAAAAAATGGTCTAAAATTGGTCTAATCGGATGCGGTTCCTCAGAGAGTGTTTTACTTAAAATCAAAATTCTATTACTCTTAAAAAAAGAATTAAAATCTTGCAACCTTGTAGGTATATGCAAAAGCCGCCAGGAAAGTAAAACAAATCGAATTGTTGAGTATTTTGATGCCACTCTAAAATAAACTAGAAATAAACCTAAAGAATTTAATTATTATTAAAATGTAAACCTTGCAAGCTTGCACTGCATATATCACCTATTCTCATTTTTTATTTTCCATACAAAATGTCAAATAATCAACTTCGTTTTGTTTCTTTTTTTGACATTTAATTTTCAACAGTTTTGTGCAACAGCTGATTTACCCTGCGGCGACACACCTGCCAGTGGTGGCATGCCAATTGAGAATATGTATGAGTATTAACTGTTCGAACACTGTGAAATTGTCTATTTGACGTAGGCGTCTTGCCAATTATCATGCCAATTCAATTCTAACATTTTGCTGGCTCCGTTCTACTTTAATTTTGTTTTCCCTTTTGGGTTACATACTCAAAACTTACAGATTAGGGGGATTCACTATGTCTAGCATATACTCTAGCATGGAGCAGGACTTGCAAAAAAAAAAATTATTAATGCCTAAGTTTTACAATTCTACTATTTTTGGACCGTGGTAGGGCATATGCCAGGCATAGAGAGGAGAACCCCCAGTGTGTGTGAATGAAACTGTGTAGTTATAGAAATTTGAGCAAATACTAATATGCAATATTGCAAGTTTTCATGAGGACTACCAATATACAATAACAAAATTTTGGATTTTGTAAGAAGAAATTGGGTATGTTAGAGATCTGCAACACGGCGTGATAAAGGGTTAAAAATGCATGCGTCTGAATAAACTGGGAGCATGCTGAAATGGATGGGTATGTAGCTCTTCTTTTATTCTAAGCTATTTTACTAAAAAAAGAAGCGAAAAAGTGAATAAAAATAAAAACTCAGCTGTTCAGCGAAAAACGCATTTATTTAGCTGATAAAAAAATTGACCCAATTTGTTATTATTATTTTTTAAACACATATGCACATATTTCCTTATCAATAAAATATTTCATTGATACATTGATTAAACAGTTTTGCTTACGCTAAACATTGTATGACATATCTATTTTAATTTTTTGCAGTTTTTTGTTTATTTGCTTTATTTGTTTTCATTTAGTTTTATTTATTTTTATTTTTTTGCAGCCCAAGTGGCATTTGCATGATAAGTTAAGCGCTCAACTGAAGCAATTTCATTCATTCAAAATCCATTTCGTTTTTTAGAATTTATTTTCGATTTAATTTTTTGTTGCGATGAAGGCATTTCTCAAAAGTAAATAAAAAAAAAAATAAATATTTATGATAAATACTCGTTGTATATTATTTGCCCACTGTCACTAATTAGCATTTGTCATTTACGTGCGACATCAGCAATTTTTTTTTTTGCATTGTGAAGAATGTGTAAATGACTTTGTGTTCTTTGTCACATGCATGGCGAAATATGAGTCAATTTAAGTCTATCTATTACTTATTACTAAGTTCATTAAACAGCTGCCATTAGCGTGCAGAGGGCAAACAAATATATCATATGAAACTTTGTTTAGTGATATACAATAGCTTTCAAATAATTATTTTTATCGAAATGCCCGACTTTGGCCCCTTGTAAATTGTTACATTACTCTAGATGGCCATAACAGTTTTGAACCAGAGACTAGTTAGAAGTGGTACCCTCTCTAGAAATATCCTGCGATCATTCACCGACAATAATCTCAAGTGCCCTTGAAAAATGGCTTTGATATTGATCATGCGGTAGCAAGCTTCTTAACATGGATCATAACAGCAGTAAAACACTTGACGATGCCAAGTAGAAGTCCACATAATCTAACAGTAAGTCCTCCAAGTGATTTCACTACGTTTTTATTAAAAAAAAACGGCTATGGCAACAACAAAGATCTCCATATTAAAAAAAAAAAAGCGGACATCATGTAAAATAGAAACCTCTTATACATCTAGGTGATGGCAGCCGGGCAAGAAGTGATAGTGAAAAAGGAATAGAATTTGGTATAAATCTGAAGTCTTCGTTTATTCCCAATAATCCCAATAATCCCAGACGCAAAATCTGTAATCTCAAATTAAATATACCCCAAAAAAGCTCCAGGTACTGATCCTGTAACAAGATAGAATAAGAAACGTGTCTCTTACTAATATTCAATGCCATACTTCATACTGGTTAATATCTCTGAGCCTGAAATTTGTCTCAGATTACAATGATCTAAGCTAAGCCAAGAAAAGATCCGACAACAGCAAACTCTTACATACTAATAAGACTCTTGCCCGTTCTCTCCAAGCTATTTAAAAAACTTCTTATCAAGTTAGTCTTTCCAGCTCTCAAGATTAAAAAAATTATTCCACAACACCAGTTCAGCTTTAGAGAGAAACATAGTACTATAGAACAAATGCATCGTATTTTCAGTGAAATAAGATTTGCTTTTGCAGAGAAACGGTTCTGCGCAGCAGCTTTCTTAGACATAACCCGAGCTTTTAATAAAGTATAGCATGATTGCATTATATTTAAAGTCAAAAATGCTCTGCTGACCAATTTTTAACTACTATTTAAAAACTATTTAACCAATAAGGGATTTATTCTTAAATACAAATACTTTACATCCAGATCACTCGAAATCTTGGCTGGAGTTCCTCAAGGCAGTGTTTTAAGACCTTTACTCTACCTTTTCTTCAAATCCGATATGCCGACCAGTAGTCACACTATTGTATCAACTTTCGTAGAAGACATTGCAACCCACTCTAATCACATACCCAAATGCCCCCAAAATATCTCCAGGATCATCTTAACTTCTTGGAGAAATTACTGGCTCAGTGGCGAATTGAATTAAACGAATCCAAATGCGAACATAACACATTTACTCGAAGAAAAATCACATGCCTTCTACCACTGATCAATGGAAAAATAATTCTTCAGTTTTCTGACAGTCGTTCACCGCAAGGCTCACGTGAACAATACACATTGAAACTAGAAAGGCCGAAATTAATATTGCTCTCCGCAATACATACTGGGCTATAAATATGACATCGAAACTTAGGCTCGGGTATAAAGTTCTGTTATGCAAGGCGATTACAAAGCCAATTCGGACGTATGGACACTGTGTCCCCCTCTAACATTGAAAAACTTCATAGAACTCAATCGAAAATTCTTTGAATAATCCTAGGAGCGCCCTGATAATAATAAATAAATAAATCAAAAATGGCGCCTCTAATAAAAGAACAATCTCTTTCTTCAGTAAAAAATACATCGATAAATTTCAAAAGTGAGTTTCGTTGAATGAACGAAATCTCCAATTCTTAACTCTTTCGGTACCATGGTGACACCGGTGTCACAAGATTAATTTTTGGGATTTTTTGAAAACCATCCAATCAGTTTTTAAAAATTTTGGGTTTCTGAAAGATAATTGATTATGCTTTAATTTTGATTAAAAAAATTTAGAAAAATTTTTTTGAATAACGGTACTGTAGCGGATCATAGTGAAAAATTTGTGTTTTTTTTAAACAAATTTTCACATACACCAAATTTTTAATATGTTGTGGAAAAGACTGTGTTGCGGTCAAGAAAGGGTTAAGTGAAAAATTGAAACTAAGTTAAAGTAACTTTCTATCTTTAAAAAATATCTGATAAAAAAATCCCATTGAGGTCCACAGAGCCACCGGTGACCCATGAAAGTTCAGGCCTTCAGAGGCGCAAAATATCTGTTTTGATCAAAAATTGTAACAAGAACTTGGTGTCAGCCAATACAAATCTGGATTCGGTTATACGCTATTTGGTTCCCTTTCGGCCCCGAAAGTGTTAATTGCTTACTGAAGTACCTGCTAGCGAAATATAGTTTCCGTTTCATCTCCAGACTAGCGTTTCTGCGAAAATTTCTTAACCTTAGCTTTCGAAGTGGGTTGCAGGCTATAACGTTGGGACCAAGGCGCAAGAAATCTAGTATCGAAACTTAAATACTTTAATGAAAGTTCCTTATTTCAAAGTTATCTTACTTGCGGGTTATTAAAATTTAACAATATAAACCTACACTCACCTCAAAAAAAAAAAAAAAGAACAAAACTCTTGTTAAAAATTCCCTTTATCGTCAACACTCTTAAATTTACGATTTTTCTTTACTTCAATGCATTTCCAATTTCCCCAACATTGTTGCCGCTTATCGGTAAAATAAAATCATAGGTACGCAACATTCTGTTTTTCAGAATTTTGTTTGTAACGATATATGTATGTATGTGTGTTGGAGTGTGTGCCTGTTGTCGCCAACGACTGTGCTGCCACTTGCTAGCTGCTGTCGATGTTGATAGTTGATGAGTGTTGTTGCGAGTGTTGTTATCTTAATTGAAATGTATTCACTTGTGTATTTGATACTTACGAAAAATCTAAGCAAAAGGCAACTGCAAAAAAAAAAAAATCGTACACAATAAGAAGAAAAATATCTAAAAGTATTTTGAATCACGGTGTAGCAAATCATACGAAAAATACTTACACAACAACAATAAATAATAAAAAAACAGAAGAAATTAAAAATGTTCGCTGTTTCCCTTCTACCAAAAAAAAATTACAATTTGACAATTTATGAAGTGATATTGTGACAAATTAATTACAATTTTGACTTAAGAATGAGTAGGTATGAAGCATTCGTGTTTCATGTGTTGTAACATGGTTGAGGGTGGGTAATTGTTTTACAAAGAAAAATTAGTTTTATGCATTCGCATTTTGTATATTTTTAATATCTTAATATATACTGCACTGCACATAATTTGCAGTCAATATGCATCATCATTATATAGTCTACCTTGATAAGAAAAAAAATGATTATACCAAGTTCTTATTTAATTCCGAAATGAAACACACTTACCTATTCTCAAAGGGGTTTCTAATTGTCCAGTAAGAATAGAAATTATGCTTAAAATTTCTTTCCTTAATATGAATGGTTATTTTAACTAAGTGCCCATAATGGAATCTCAAAATTTGCCCGACTTTCAAATTTATTTAAATAAATGGTAAAAATTTAACTAAAATCTTAAACTTGAAAATTTATGAAAACAGAATATTTTTGATTGGTCATGTATTGCACTTTCGCTCAATATTTTTTAAAACTGACCTATTTTTAGGGTTTTATTTTGAACTAATTATAGTTTATTTTTATCAGATAGAATAAACACATAATCTACAACATTTGGTCATATAGTATCTAGCGTGTGTATTAATACAAAAAGAAACGAAAATTGGTCACGCTAATTACAAATAGAAGAAATTGAATTTCTTTAACAAAGAAACCTATAATAAACTCATATAAATTTTGTAAAAGTAATAATTTTTAAATTAAGTTTGCGACATAATTTACCAAAAAAGAAAACCCAAAATAAAAAATCAATGACCTTTCATTGCTCGGTTTTTAGCAAAATATCACAAAATATCAATTACGCACGCAATCCATTGGTAGCAAGCGGCTGTCTGTGCTTTTTTTTATTCGTTCCATATACTCGTTATTATAAATAACAAGTAACTACATACCTACCAAACATCAAACAATAATAGCATTAAGAATATTGGCTATAATTGTAGCGAAACGGTTTCAATTAAAGCGCAATGAGAGATTAAGATAGACGAGACGTAAAAAATAAAATACTTAGGCATGCTCAACTCTAACGAACAAACAAATAGCACCAATATTATTTGCCAATATACAAAAAATTACTATAAAATAAAAAATCAAAACAATTTTTGCTGAGAGAGAGAGAGAATTTGTAATAAAAATTTTCTACACAAAAGTACGTAATCTTTATTTAGCTCACATACACATATAAATGTTTTAGTTCTTATTTTCAATTACCAATACTTCATAGAGGTCAAAGAGAGAGCGGATTAAAAGAATAATCTTCTCTTCGTAAATTTTATATAATTTTAATTTTGAGAAAACGTTAAAGTTAATAAAACAAACACTTTTGTGTCATATAAAAAACTTGCTATTTCTTATTCGTCATATACATAGTCCTCCAAGTACGAGTTTTATATTTTTTGATTTTATATAAAACTGCAATTGTTGGAAATTCAGAAATTAATAGCCCGAAAGAATTGCTTCTGATCTTGATAATAACAGGGAAAAGTTTTTTTTTTTGTGGGGAAATTTTTAACTTCACTGCACTGGAATAAAAATGAAAGATTTATTTTTACGAAATTTTATGTAATGAGTTCCTATGATTCAATGCAATTTTACAAAATGGAACATTTTAGGATTAGTTACGTAAATTATTTTTCATTTGTTTGATATTTTATATGGGATTTTCTATGGGGTGTATCAAAGGAGATCGACGACCTCGATAGTCTAGTGGGTAGTGCACTAGACTTTCATCCGGGAGGTTCGGGTCCGATTCTCATAGCCTTCTTATATTCGCTATCAATATGAAGTTTATGAGAATTATAAGAAAGTGTACAAGTACACACATTGGTTGCTAATGGCAAATGATAAAAAATTGCCACACCGCCGTGCGGAATCGACGTTAAACTGTAGGTCCAACTATTTGGTATCACAATGGGCGGTTCAGACCTAAGCGTGTCTCTTGACAGCCACTGCAACCTAAACTAACCTATCAAAGAGATCCGAATTGTAATATCCCCGCTACCATAGCGTGTTTCTAGGTTGCTGTTGTTACCCACTAAAACATTCAAATATATATGTTTATTATTAGATTTTTTCTACTTTTACTGTCAGCGTCTCATATCACATATCAATCTAATTTATACACGTGCGGCTCGAAACTTCCTTCCTGTTTTTCTTTTTTTTCATCTGTCCTATCTGTTTCTCTACCTTTATGTTTGTTTATTTTGTTCGTATTCCAAATTGTATTACTTAGTAATATACAGGGTGAGGCAGATGAATTGCAGATGAATTCAAGATGCTAACTATTAAAACATTGATGGTAAAAGCTTCTTTTTTTTGGGGAAAAGTAACTATGAATTTAAATTTATTGATAGGGTCGTAGTTGACTTTAAAAATAAACACAGAAAAGCGAGAATTCCTTGAAAAACATATTAGAAAATAGTCAAGCAAAAAAAATTTCAACAATGTTTAAATAAGTAAATAAAGCTGAACGAGCAAATAACTGTGTCGTATGAGGATAAAGTGATGATAAAGCTAACGGCAAAATCTTAACATTGGAAAATGTTCACCATTTAAAAATTCAGTTACACTTCTGACATAAAATTTTGGTATCAATCTGAAAAGCGCCACCGCTAATAGCAAGAAATAGTGAAAATATTTTATCGCAGATGGTGTCAAAATAATTATATTTATAATAAGGCTTGATGTTAAAAAATCGTCTGCAACTAAGTAAGCTCGTAAGGAAATCCCAGGCCGAGCGCACAAAGCTTTTTCAATCAGAAATAACTTGAAGGGAACGTGCCAGCGTTCACTCTAAAATCACTCTGAATTTGCCGACCTGTTGTATGACACATTTGTTGTTGTTACCTTTGCACGTTTTGAAATATCCACTTTTCAAAATAAAAGTAAATATATGTATAAAATCGTATAGGCCTGTACTATAACTTCTTCCTATCTTCACTTGAAAGACTTCTTGATTTAGAACCTGTGACGGATGTTAAGGACGTGCAGGCAAAACGTGGAATTTACTTCGAAAATTATTATAAATCAGCAAAACTAAAGTTATTGAATATGTTTTATGTGACTTTTCTTTAAGATTACAATATGTTGGTAAGCACACGTGATGTGACGGATGTCAGTTTAGGAGATAGGGATGCGTATTCGAATGTCAAAAGCTGATATTCGCGAATGCGGATGTGATTGCGAATGTAAAAATTATAAGAATGTTTCGCATGAAGCGAATGTAAATGTAAACATTGTTACTGGGCTACAGAATTTGTGACGGGTGTTACGAGAGCATCCAAAGGAAAATGTCTCATAACTTCAGAAAGGAGATTCCTTTGTTTATGTTTTAAGAATGTAGATGAAGAAATTTGATGCTTACATTCGACTGCTGTTAGACTGATCCAGAAAAGTTATATGATCGGGCAAATTAAACACAATTTTTTATGCGCATTTAATCTTCGGTACGTGCGTCGCTCAGATATAGAGTAATAGAAGGATAACTGTGTAGCGAAAATAGTCAATTTTCCACAAAGTCCTGGGTCCCTTATACTATATTGAAGGGACTGTGAACGCCCAAAAATATGGGTAAAATTTTATCCAGCAATTGCTGTAAGCCAATTGTGGTGCGCTTTCGCTCATTAATGACGATATATTTCCGGACAAGATTAAGTTAGTGATTAATGATTAATGTAATAGTTTGTAATTAGTGCCTAATGTTTGATAACTTTAGAAATAGTAAAAAAGTTAGATTATTGATTCTTATCTGTTTGCAGATTCAAAATGTTTTCGATGATGTTAGAATTTACTGGCGGGAATGATCAGGTAGCTCACGCGGTTTAAGTCCAATAGAGCACCTCTGTCATATAATGAAACAGAAAGTTGCTCAAAACATGCCAAAGAATAAAAAAAACCCCTTTTTGGAGTTCTGAAAAAAGTTTGGTATTAAAAAACTAACGAATGATATCTTTAAAGTTTTTGTTGTTTAGTAAACTAATGGAAATAAAAACATTGTTTTAAATTCGAATTTAATCTGTTTTTTTTCGATTTTGTTACTTAACGAATTTTACCTCTGAGCTGACTATAAGTCATGCCTAAAATTGAATAGACTTAATCGTTCGTGTGGTGAAAAAAAGATGTACACGCATGTTGAGAATTTAGATTTTTAAAAGTTAAATTTCACCCATAAGATTCTTTATTTGTATTGACCTCTCCTTACACCTCCTTTCTTGTCTATCAGGACTTAATCACTCTGTATATGTACAGCGAAAAATAATACCTTTTAGTACATTTTGGTTTGCATACCGGGTCAGGCGATTGAATTGATTGAGTAATTCATTTTTGTTCATTCCTTATCAACTTTCGATATTATAGCAAAAAGATACAAAAGCTTCCCTTCCCCTCATCCATACGGACCATCGAGACGGAATCACCCTGTACACATAGCAATATGAATGGAAAGAATTTACTATACTAATCAAGCACAAAACATTTACAACTAAAAATAGCAGAAACATTTATCTTTTTAATCAAAATACGACAGCAACAACACAATGGCAACAATGTGTATAAAATGACAGTAACAGCAACAACAATAAAGAAAAAACACTACAACAACATAAACGTCTGCTAAATTGTCATATGACCAAATAAAATGCAAAACAGAAAATGAAACTGAAACCGAGAAATGAAGAGCGAAGAGAATATAATAATAATGAAATCCGAAGCGTAAAATAACAAAAAATACGCAAAATTACTGCCTCCTCAGTATCGGACCCAGTCTCAGTTTGCAGTATCCGACTCACAATCAGTCTCAGAAATGAAAAATGACGAAGAAAACTAAATTGAATTTATTGCGAAAATGTTCTTTTTTATTTTTTTTATTATCATTATTTTTATTATTGTGCACTTTGTCGCTACAAGTTTTTTAAACATACATATATGTATATACAAAAGTATCTACTTATATGTGTATGTATGTATGTGTTTGATACACATGTTGTATCTACTTTTGTTATTTAACAGTTACTTTGTGTGCAACTACAAATGTAATTTGTATCTATTAGCATAGCAATACAGTCATATTCACAGGCGCATACACACATACATAAGCATATTTGTATGTATGTATGAGCTTATTTCATTAACATTTTAATAAATGACATGTAGAAACCTACGAAATTTAGCGTACCTACATTTTGGTATAATTTTATGTTTAAATCCATTTATTTAATGAAAATTATAATTTTCTACTCGAATTCATTTAGAAGAATTACCAAAACTTTGCCAAATTTAGATACTTTGCTCACTAAGTTTTATACAATTCTTTGGAATGTGTGAAATAAGAGAGAAGCCATAAAATCTTTTCAAAAACTATGTGCAGAGTAGTTTCTGGGAGTTATTAGAAAAACATTGTGGCACTGCCAGTTTTCTATTAGTTTAAGTGCGCCGTTTTGTAATACCCTGTGAAGTTAAATAGTGATGTCAAGATTCAACAAATTTTATGTTAAAAATCTGAGTGGATTTATTTACACATCGAATTAAAATATCTGTACTTGTGAAGGAATAAAAATAATTGTCTAATTTTATTTGTATGCTCAATCTTTAGTTTCATAAGACATAGTTTTTTAATGAAAAAGCGAAAAATGTATAGTCAATCATACTAGAAAAACCTTCTACAAAAGCTTCAAGTAGAGACTTGGTGAAAAGAAAAACTAGACCATTATCAAGCTTTCTAAAAGTAAGACATTTATAAGCTGGCGTTGAAATTGTAGATTTAGTGTAGTCTGAATGTATTTAATAACCAGTTGCACTGTAACGTGCTTCTTATTGGCACGCTCAGCATGGCGGCTAATCAGAATTGATTCAAATATCCGACCCTATTTTAATATTTTTATTAAATTATTTTTATTAAATTATTCTTATTAAAATAAAATATAATATAAAATAATATTTTAAATCCTTAAGTTTTTAGTTTGTATATATATGCTTTTCACTGCTGATTGCTTTTTTTTGGAAAAATCTAAATATTTTGGATTTCTTAAAAATGACTGTTTACTATAAGTTTGTCGGGTTCTGAGGAGAGAGGACTTCAGCCCCGCAGAATGGTTGTGGTCCAATGAATTCACTGGATGAGCCTTTTCTGACAAGTTCATCTGCCATTTCATTGCCAACATGTATGCAGAGAGTGCAGGAAGAGCAGCTCTGCTGTCAGAGTGTATGTAAATGCTCTTGTTAACCACAGATCTATTTTCATACTCCCTTAGGCAAAGCTCAATGGCATGTACTTCGGCTTGGAAATCAGAGTTACCTGTGCTCATACCTAAATAAATAGATTTTTTTGTTCTAACCCCATACACTCCTGCCCAAACTCCATCGTTTGTCTTGGAATCATCTGTATACCATATATGTTAGTTCCCTGAAAACTTTGGTCTCGTCTGTTCCCAGTTATTTCTATCAGGGATGTGACCTTGAAGTTGTAACGCCAAAGACATTTGTCGGTAGTAAATAAACTAAAATTTACAATCTTGGATTCTTGGATTAACTCCGGATGAAGGGTTTTACACCCACCCATACTTGAGAAGGCTCTTTGGTACCTTTTTAAGTTGTTTCATGTAATCCAATTCATTCTGAGATTGACAACGGTTTCAATACGATCATATAAATATAGGCGCAGGGTTGACAAAGCCCATGGGACCTTGTACTGAAATTGTGTTTAGCTTTGGTTACTTGGATTTATTGTTTCATTTGTATGCATATTGAGGTACAGTGGAATCCCAATTATCAGGATCAATTATAACCAGGGATATTTCGGATAATCGATTTCATAGTCAAATCAAGGAAGAACACGTCATTTGGACAATATGATACTTTATAAAAAAATACGAGCAACAAAGATGTATGCTAGGAAGCACAATACAACGTATATATTTGGTTGGAAATAACTTGTTATTGACCTTTAACGTAATGAATCATATCTTTTCATTGCAGCCAATAATAGGCTACTTTACCCTTTTTCAAAATTTTGTGAATTGAGAAAATGTGTTTAAAGGGATTGTTGCGCAGTAGAGGATTATGAGTCCCGATAATCGGATGTTCGGATAATTGATATTCTACTGTAGTAGGTAGAAGTTCTTAGGGTGAGTTTTTTAAGCGAGTTCTTGGGGCGATTTGTTTGAGCAGGTATGCGAATGGAAACAAGCCAGAAAAGTATTGCAGATGGCCGTTCAAATCGGCCATCATACCATTAGGCCGTGAGCAGTACGGACACCATTGCGAAACTAGCTCGTACTTCTATACCTGAAACAAAGCGGTATGTGCTAGTCTGCGTTACGCTATCGTTGCAATACCTGCACCGTTCCTATATTAAATTTTTTATTAATTATAAAATTGTATTATTGAAAAATTATGTGTCTGCAGGCATTTACAGCAGATGTAAAACTTTGTTGTTGATTTGAAAATTATTAGAAAACATTTATAGCAAATTCTGTTGAAGTATTTGCTTTTTGTTGCTTTTCTTCTGTTGATACTCTCTACATTTATCGGCACAAACACTACGTAGTATACGTATATACGTAGTAACGTATATAAGAGAGGAAAGTTCCGCTATATGCAATCAAGCAGAGGTAACTTGGTCGGCTCTCTCTCAATAAAGCACATGAGATAAAACTGGTAGAAGTAGACTCTCTGGTTGATTGTATGTAACCGAATAACAACTACATAACTTCGTTTTTACTGGTTTACGCGATTTTTTACCTGACCGTTGTTGTTGAAGTTTTTGTTCTCTTCCTCTTTCTATTTTCTGAAGCTTTTTGTCTGTTGAAACTCTCTACACTTATCGACACAAACACGACGTAGTAAACGTATATAACACATGAGAGGAAAGCAGATATATGGAGTCAAGCACTCTCATTAAAGCACATGAGATAAAACAGCGTGAATTCGACTCTCTGCATGATTGTATGTAGCCGATCCTCATATGACCTCGTTTGCTAAACACTAACAACTGCATAGCTTCTTTTCTTATTAGTTTTGAATGAGTGCAACAACAACGCAATTTCCGTTGCACAATTTTCGATTTACCCTCGTTAAATAAGTTTCACTTCCAACAATTTTTCTTTCTTTACATTTTGTACAAGAAATGTCAAGCATCGCTGGGTTATGTTTATTTTATTAATGAATTTATTATTTAATTTAACCCTTCCCTGCCCAACAACGCAAATTTTATTTTAAAAAATATTAAATCTTCTTTCTGAACATCTTTTGTTCTATGACTTTTTCAATATCTTAATTACAAGTGTTAAAATCTGAAATTACCTTGCGGATATATGGTTTATTGGGCCGTATCAAGTAAAATAGAAATGTTTAACTTAAAAAAAAAAAACATTTTATAGAGAAAAATAACCAAAAATGAAAATTTATACCAATTATTCTGTGTGAAATTTGTAGAAACAATTTCGTCTCTTAGAGGCTGGCTTAATTTTAGGAAGATGTCCTGTGTTATCCAGTTTAATGTTTGCTGGTGGAATATGGTATGTATTTGGCCTGGATTGTTTTGCTTGTAATGCTCTTTCCAAAGGACGACCTCGTGCTGTAAAAATCATCTTCCGAAAAACCTTCATTATCTTCACCTTCACAGCAGGCATAATCATTGATATGTTTAAAAACTGGAAAATGCACCAAGGTTCACCAAATACTAAACACTGCCCATAGAACCATATATAGTCCCAACTGTTGGAAACAAAAATTTTATAATATTTTTTTAAAATATTATTTCGAAGTAAACACATACCAATCAGCATACCTTCAATATTTTTTTTTATGTTGAAATTTGAAGAAAATATTCATAAATAATTTTTATCAAACTGATTTTTAAATACAATAAATTAAATCAATGATATTTGATTGGCCCTATAAAATTAAAATTTTACGAAAAATTTTCCGATTTTTTTTTAATCTTAACCTCAAAAAAAATGACCAAAAGTGACAAAAAATTCCCAGAATAATCAAATAATTTTTTTCAAATAAATATTTTTCAATGTGCATTCTAGTGCATTTTTTTATCGTGAGGGACATATATTTATTAACTCATTGACTTCCCACTACTGATGATGTACCCAACCTCAAAAAAATTACCAAAAATTGTAGAGGCTAATTTTTTTCAAATGATCATCATTGGGAATTTGAGCCATTATCAATGATAAGGAACCCGGATGAGGTTGGCTTATATTTCCTAAATTCGTCTAGTCGTGGTGCTCTGAGCAATAATGCGTTAAAAAAAATGAATTTTAAGATGGGTTTTGCTAATAAGATGGAGTTTTTGCGAAAGAATTTTTCACGTTGAACACGAATCTGAGGTCAAAAACTACCCATCACGTAACGTTTTAGGAAAAAAATGGGGTTCAAGCAAGTCTTATTTTACAAGGATCCAAAAATTTTTTCTATTTTCATTAATTTTTAAACTTTTCAAACTGATTCAGGACGAAACCTTAAATAAAAAACAGTTACTGACCCAGAAAAACTATGAATGCAGGAATGCTCAGTATCACCTTCTCTTTTTGAATCCGTAGTCAAACCTCATGTCGAAGAAAACAAATCGGATTTGATCGCATAGTGTAACTAAGATTTCAAATTTATTTTTTATATTTGACTTTTTAGAAAAAAAAAAACCGATGGAAGTAAAAAATATCGTTAAATAGATTTTATTTTGAATTTTTTTCCATCCATTGGCAATTAATCTCAAAAATTAGAATAAAGTTTCCACATTTTATTTTTTTCTATTTTATATAAAAGAAAACTTATTGCTTTTTGGCTTACGACTATTTTGAGACCATGTTATTTAATTGTTCCAAAAATTCTATGTGCAAAATTTGTTTGCTTTACGAAATTTTTATTTTTAATTTTTTAAAAGTGTGGTTCAGATTTCATTTTAACGTTTGCTAGGAAAGGCTGTTGACTGCTGGCTGAACTCTACATATATGAGCCAGCCTCATCTTGCTAAATCTTTGAAAGTTGTTGGCTTACTGCCGATTTTCTTTTGTAGTTTATGTCCATTAATTTTCAGTCCTATCCATCTCAAGCCTTTGTAGTTCATCATTCATGAAAAAGTAATAGGTCAATAATATTTTAAATCATTCCTAAAGTTTTAGGTACCTTTAACTCCATCATTATAAAGTATTTATATTTAATTATCTTATCTTATTTTTTTATTTTTTTGGTCTATACTTATGAGATTTTTCTCGTAATTTAAATAATAAAATTTAGTTATCTCTTTATTTTTGTAAACAATTTTAAGTGACTTTGTAAATTGTGGAAAATTAGAGATAATTTAGATTTTTCTATCTTTACATCTACTTGTTGAATTGCACATCTCAAATTCATAACATGAGTTTTAATTTTTTTATGACGAAAGTCTTTTATTTTTAGTATGGGCAGGAATTAAAAACAATGAAAAACTCGTTGAAGTTATGTTAATGCTAAGAAACTAAGCGTTACAAATAGTTAAAAAAACAAAATACTGCTTTCAGTAATAAATAAGTACGGCCCCAGTAACCGGGGCTATTTTTTGCGGAATAAATTTCTTTATGAAAGAAACAAATGAGAGGCTGAGAGGAAAAGTGGTTTAACTTCTACTTTCAGAAAAAAGTGGAATAATTTTACTTAAGAGCAAAAGCAAAACGAAATATGTTCAGAGCAAAAGTGAAACGAAATATGTTCAGAGCGAAAACGGAATAAAAAACTATGCTGTTCTTGCTCTGAGAGAATTGTTATACCATTTTTGTTCTTACTTTTATGGCGTTTCATTTTCACTCTAAACCGTATTACTTATGCCATTCTTGCACTGACACTCTAAATTATTTCACTTTTGCTCGTATATAAATTTTAGCCCGCTTTTCCTCTCAACCTGTCAAATATAAAAAGAGAATAAAACTACTCGTTGGTGTTTGTTTTGTTATTTGTGTATACAGATAATTCATTAGATAATTCTGGGAGATGCCGTTACTCATGTCTTCTCTCTCTCATTTATTATTTACTCCCACTTAAGCAATGATTTTTAAAACGATGAATGCTTAACCGATTTTAAATTTGATATTTTTTGGCTAACCTACTCGTCAAGCTCCTTAAATTGATGTTGGTATAGTATGATAGTGTAACACTTCTGGATCTTCTGGAATAAGGATGCAGTTACACTAATAAATGTATAGATATGAAAATCTGGAGGTTTAGGATTTAAAGACCCACTAATTTCATATGTGCATAAAAACGGAATCCACGCCAATAAAAATATAAAACGAGAAAACTATTATTTTTCATAATTAAATAGTAATAAAAGAAATGTACTCATATTTCTCAATTTCAAAGGAAACAAAATTAACCAAAACGGAAGTAGTCGTTATAATTACCAAAAAATAAAAAAAAATATATTTGAACATGAAATCTAGCAGTTGTGGCAACGGTGATGGAGGTTTCGCTCGCCAGCTGTGCATGCTAACGATACATTCAATTGCCTCCATGATTTACTGATAACAAAAATTACGCTGCTGGAAAAAGTGAAAATAAAGAAAAAGTAGTATGAACGAAAGTATTAAATAAAAACTAATGAATTTACCACCTACCGTTCCGGATATGGTAAGAAAAATATGTATATAAGTTACCGGCTAATTAAGTATTTTACAAGTGCTAGTTGGTGGGAGTGGTGGCACCGTCACCTAAAGATGCTCAATTAGTAGTAAATGCTAAAAACTTAGCATTAAGCGATAAATTCATGTTGAATACCTATTACAAAACTTATTTCATTAGTGGTTAGGCAATAAAAACTCTGGCAAATATATTCCAGAAGGTCATTCAAATTATTCAAGCAGTAGTGCACAATGTCAACAGTATCGTGACATTCATCATCAACGCAGGGACTAAACAAGGATGGCCATTTTCACCTCTTCTTTTCGCAATTGTCCTGGATGAATTTATGGGAAGCATATGCTCCGAATGGAGAGACACACCCGTCAACTTGAAGACTTGAATTTCAGAGATGATGCATATATGTATGTTCTCGTCCAACCTCAGAGACATGCAAGTGAAAACTAATCGTCTGATTAGAGCAGCGAGCCACTTTGGTTTCGAGATCAATATCAAGAAGACCAAATCCGTTACCAACGTTAGTATTGGCCACATCAACATTTGGCGAATTCTGCCACCTAGGCATCATGATGGTAACAGACTGAGAAACAGATGATGTCAACAAAAGACTCAACCGAGCCAGAGTTGCGTTGGGACGTTTAAAGGCAATATGGAGAAGTTCGAAAGTTTTCAGAAGAAAACTAATGCCGATATTCAACACATGTATAAAGTTAATCAACTCTCACATATGGAAGTGAAACTTGCTTAATTTCATAAAACTTGTCTCTGCGGCTCATATGCAGAATATTCTAGCCAAATTTCATTAAAAAATTATATCCGCTGGAGCCTTGTTAGCAAAGAATCAATAAAAATACAGATAAAGAGACAAAAATTAAGGTGAATAAGGCTACGAGAGGCCCCTACCCGCCATATCGATGAAAGTCTCACACATTTTGATTGCTGATTATGATTCACAATAAATTTTAAAGAAAAGAAAACATTTAAGCCCCCGGTAATCTCTGGATCCGCTAGTGGATATGACATACTCCAAGAAAATCAGTCAACTGCATCATGAAAATACCGCTTGATAGGAAACCACAAGGAAGCAGATGCCATAGGCGACCACAGAATACATGGAGGCGTTCCATTCATTAAGAACTAACTATCAGCTAAACATGCAACTTGGCGAAACGCAATAACCACTGCTCTAAATAAAGTCAGATAAAAATGCCTTGGAGAAACCTTAATCTCCAAAAAGGAGTAGAAGGCGAGGAAAATAAAATAAACTATCACAGGTTGCCGTGATGTGAGTCTATTCCTCTTTCTCTTGACAATTGTGGAAGACAGGCAATCTTATTTTTCAAATGTCCAAAAATATTGGAAAAAGCGCTATAAATGGCGCAGACAAGTGAGGTTTAAGATGATTAAGTAGAAGAAATAATTTTGTGCTTTGATTACGAATCTGTTAGCATTTTATAAATGGTAATACATTTCCAAATTAGCCTGCTTCTATAAGAAATTAATTAATCATCTCAACCGTCATTTAAAAGCCTCAAGTTATTCGAAGCAAAACTGGCTTTTAGCGATGGAATTTGGAACTAATAAAATGAACACATTTTTCAATTAAACTTTCTAAAACCTTAAAATTCCTAACAAGTTTTTCTTAAAAAAAGTTGCATGCGGCCCTCACTGGGGCTCTTTCTTTCACTTGAGGAGTATCGGGATAAACAGACAAAAAGAGCCTGTTAAAGTTTTAGAAATATCTGATTAATTCCTTCCTTCATTTTCTAGGGCCACATAACCCCACGCCTAACTTTACAACTCCTTCGCCGCGTTTTTATTACCAAATACTTTTTCCAAACTAAACGAGAATTTTAAATGCAAATACTAAAACCACTCAACAAAAGCAATAATAACAATAAACATTAAATAGCAACAACAACAAAAGCAAACCCAACAACCCAATAACCCAAACAGTTGAATGCTGATTTCAGGAAGGAAAAATAATGTAAAGTATGTGACTACGGGTACTTATTTTTAATACTATTTACACATACAAATTTACAAAATACTCAAGTACTTTTTTAACCAAATTCTTTGGTTATTTTCGCATGCCAAAAATGAAAATTTAGTACATTTTTATGTGTGCTAGAATACATTTAGTAGTATGTACCTACTATATAGGAAAGTATGTATGAATGTATGTATGTAGGTATAGAATGTACGTAGTTATAATTAAAGCATATTTGCATTTTGTAAACAAAACGTTGAGAATTGCGACAGCAGGACATCGACGTCATCATATTTTGGTTTGGTTTGGTTTGGACTTGGAATTGGATTGAGTCTACTATTGCTATTGTTCCTTTAAATGTTTATTCTTGACTTAGCAATATTGCGAATTTTGCTGGCGTCGTCATTATTTTAGTGTTTACGATTGTATAGTGCAAACACAAATGTACGAGTATGTGCATTTGTTTGTGTTGTGTAGTGTGAATGTCTATTGTTTCAATTGAATTAAATTTATGTAATCAGAAAATGTTTTCAATTTTTAAACATTTTTCGAGTGAAGAATTTGCATAGCAAACAAACACAAACTTGCACCAACACATTCACAAATCAGTGGAAACACTTGAGAGTTGAATTTGTGGTGAATGTGTTTTTTGTGTTAATTCAATTTGTCAATTTTGGCGTGGCAATATGAAAGAGAAGGAGCAAAATAATTTTATAGTAGGTACTATTAAATCTGTAATTTAAAAATTGCAAAAACTTAGAAATATCTATTTGTGTTTTCCCTTTCATAAAAAAAAACAAAAAGGTGAAAAACTTTTGAAAGTTTCCAATTTCCGCATTTGAATAATAAAAATAAGTAAAACAAAAAATTCCTCCCCTTTTTCCAAACAAGTGCAATGCAAACTTTAGTATACATTTTTGAAAGAGAAATAAAGCAAGAATAAAATGAAAAGAAAATTAAATAGGAAGCAGAGTAAACAAATTCACTTTGAAAAGCACATTCAAACACACACACATGTCCTCAAAGATACTGCATGCCCAGTAGGAAATCGGAAGACCGAACACTTTTTAAAATATAAAAAAAATAAAAATCTGAAACTCAGTTTTTTATATAAAAAATACTATTTGCACAAAGATAAACAGAAAAATATAAATAATAGGTACTTACTCTAAGTAAAGTAAGATAAACATATCCCCGACCTTAGCCAAAACTTAGTCCGAATAGTCAAAGAACTGAAGCTGAATATTTGGTCAGAAACTACCGGTCGGAAACTCAAAATCTCAATTACTAGAAATAAGAAAACTTTTTTAAATGTTTTTTATCTTATCTTAAAAGCATAGGTTTAAACTAAGCATATTAATTAATTTCAGTTTAATTAACCCTTAAATACCTTAAAAACCCACTGGTCACTGCAGTGACCAACTACTTTAGCGATAGCCTGTGCCACCACTTTACGTTCGCCATTTAAAGTAAACATCTAATTTTACTGACAAAAGTTTTATTTCTTAATACGTACAAAACTAATGGAAAAACTATAATTCTGTGGTCACAAGGCATAACAGCATAAGTCAGTTTTTGAATTTTACAGGAGAGCACTTCAAAGATTCAAATGCTAATAGAAATCAATTTGAGTTGTGCTATTCCTCTTTTAATACCTCGTAAACCACTGAAACGACATTCATAAAATTTTGACACAATATGAAATCGGATATGAAGATTTCAGTTATAATAATAACTCGAATTCGACAAAACTCGAGTTGTGTTGTTATGCCTTGTGACCACAGAATTGTCGTATAGTTATTTTTAATTCGAAAAGAACGTTTTCCAAAAACTTTTAACAACAAACTGAAAATAAGGTTTTTTCATTTTCTAATTTTTATATAACAGATACATTGCCGTGTTAAAAAGTTTGTGCCAAACGGTATGCGATAACACCACATAATTGTTTCTAAAAATTAAAACTCGTAGAACGAACTTTGCACGAAGACACAATTAATACCATTCAGTATGATTTTGATTGAAATCGAATGTACTGGCCATTTAAGGGTTAAGACTTCCACAATCATGACATCAAATTTCATACTTCTGCATATGATTGTCTGTTCTTTATGAAAGGTTAAAAAAAACAAAGCTATGGAGCTGTAGACAACCTTTTTCCTAAAATTTTAATTTTTATATTCTTTTGTTTTTTATAAGCATGTTTTGTAAAAAAAATTAATAATAGAATAGAAAATTTTTTTTGAAAAAATTGGTGGAAAAGATTTTAAGAAAAACTGTTGCACTTAGGTTGTTGACTTGACTTCAAAGACAAAAAATTAAAATCGAAAAAATGGCATAAGCTCGAAATTTCGAATGTTCGCCAACCTATTTTATTCCACATCAAAGTGAATGTTGCTTATAGGCAACATCGGGCATGAAAGTGTTATGTAACTCATATAGAATATTGAAATAGTAATAAAGAACCTAAATGTTTTTGTAGAAAAATTCATAATACAGAAATTAAATTTTATGTAAATATGTTGGTTTTCAATGCCATGCAACAGGATGGGATTAAAAAGGAGGGCCTACCTTCCATTTACATAATTTAAATATTAATTTAGATTTGTTTGATTAGATGGACTTTGTAGCCCATTTTTTTGCCATATTTTGTTTGGCAAAGTTGATCAGAATCCGACAACTATTTTTGTTTCTGCCAAAAAAAAATTAGTTAATACAAATCGGTGCAATAATAATACAATAGATACAATTGGCACACACATTTGAGGTACAATTTGTGAACGGGTAAAAAAATTTTTTTTTTCAAACTAAGTAAATTACAAAAAATCGAAAAAATTACTTAAATTTAACTTGCCAAAGTACTGTTTATAAAGGGAAATAAAATACAAATATAATTAACCAAATCGAATGTTTATTGGTGTCGAAAGAGGATCAAAGCCATAAGAAGTTTTTAGAAATTAGGAAAAATCTTATGAAATGTATAAATTTTGCTTAAAACTTTTTATGTCTTTGATCCTAATAACTAATGAACATTATCCAATTTAGAAAAGCAATTGCTTATTTTCATATTAATAACAATTTTAAGCAATTGCTTTGCTGTTTCGCAAAAGGTAGTTTTTACTATAAATATATGTATGTATGTACGTGTACGTACTTTATAACGAGTGCGGAAAAGAGCATGATACACCACGTTGCCTGATTCTTTATACCCGTAAATCCTTTTATGTTAACACACTCGTCACCAAATCCATTTGATTTCAGAATCCGATAGAATCTGGAAAAGTGTAAGTTTCCATCTACCCGTTTTTAGCTTCAATCATATCATAGCAGTTTTTGGGAATCTCAATCATGGTTCATGACGAAGTTGATAGCTTTGAACATTGTAGTCTGATGAACACTAAGCTCTAGTAGTAATAGTAGCAGCTACTTCATTTTGAAAGCCCGAGTCATACACTACACGATGAAACACTCCCATTATTTTAAACGCTGTTAACGCACCTCCTTGTTTTTCGCCAGTATCCTCTAAAAACTGGTAGCCAACCATTCAACGTTCTTGCGATTAAACCGATAAAGTTTTGAAAAATTTGTATCCCCTTTCCTTTCGAATAATGAAAAACTGCATCATTTACATGTGGGAATGCAACGAATGTGAAATAAAGACAATTTTCAACAAAATCTAGAATGAGGTTCATCAACCTTAACAATTTTAAGCAATTGCTTATCTAGTAAAAGCAACTGCTTCCGTTACTTATTCGCTTTTATGCAATTGCTTAAAAAAAATCAGCAAAGGCTTATCCAAACAGCAATTAAGTACTAGGGGGAAAAACAATTAAATAAAAAACAATTAGCGAGTTTTTATTCATATAAACTCAAGCAATTGCTTAGAGATTAAAAATTGCTTATTTTTGATTCTTCGGGCTAATTATATATTTGCAACTTAAAGGCTAATTAGATATAATGAATTATATACTTAGGTACATATTTATTTTTAGTTCGAAAATGATTGACTTACTTAAATAATGTGTAACAGGCTTAAAGAACGTGTATGTGTAGTCATCACATGATGATGACTACACATGATGATGACTACACATACACGTTCTTTAAGCCATGTTACACATTATTTAATGAAGCACATACATGGCAAAGTAGTCAAGACTTTGAAAAAATTAACAACTAGATTTAATTTTCCATAGTCTACAAAAATATAACAAATTATTGACTTACTCCTCATTCAAACTTGTATATGAAAGAGAAGAATATTCAGATTTTCTTACTGGGTAAAAATTATAATATTCCATGTAAGAACATGCAGAAGAAGTTGTTGCATGGTGGCGTTGTAACAACATCAGAAATGTTGCAAGCTTTCAAATAAACATAAATGCAATTTGTCTCTTTTGAATGTGGCAGGATGTGGTATATGGAGCGCATGGAGAAAATACGGAAAGAAGAGGAACAAAAGGAGCAAAGAAATCTTTTATCCAAGTAAAATATATAAACCCACCTACGTACACACACGCACACAGCCATACATACATATAAAAATTGGATAGAATTGAAAAAATATTGTCAATTCACCACACTAACCACAGACAGACATCAACAAGAAGTAAAAATGTTCTTCAAATACTTTATTGCTTTATTGTAAATATAACTTTTTATGTTTTCACTGCAAGTGTTGCCAACTAAATTGATAGATATCAAGATAGTCAACTTGAAGTCAAAAACTGAAGAAGATTTTTGCATATTCATGTTTTTGTTTATCAACAAAAAATATTGAATCTTAATTCATTCATGCAAAAGTATTGGAAAATTGAAATATGAATTATTAAATTCTTAATTGAAATACTTTTCCATTATATTTACCTTGTGCTGGCTGGCATTCTCTTGAATTTCAAATTTTTTCTGTATCCCTCAGGGTGCAGGCATAAATAAATCCAGTTTCTAATGTGAGGGGGATGGGCTTGTTTTGTTTCTCAGGAGTGGACAAAATCTCACTTGACTACGAACATGAATGAAAATGTTAATTTTTAAAAATAAATCATGAATTTCCAATTTTTAAAATAATTTTTGCATTTCTTTATAGCATGTTAAAATTACTTATTTGATGTGTTATGAACATTAGAATGGAAAGATTTTGTATCCGCCATCCAGAGCTGTAAAAGAATACATTTGAATTAATTGCAATATCTTGAAGTCACAGTTAATGACCGACAATTCATGATTGCAGTTATTGAATAACATATTCGACTCTAGAATAAAAAATGCAGTTAGAAGTCTTTTTTGGAGTCGTCGATTGGTTATTCATTTAGGAAAGTATTTTTTAGAGTCAAGGGAATGCAATATTTTTTTGAAATCATGGGAATGCAAATCTTATGACTCCAAAATCATGATTGCCTTGTAGTCACTTGGAGTCACTTGAAGTCACTTGGAGTCAATTGGAATTTGAAGTCAATTGGAGTTACTTGACAACGTTTTTTTAGAAGAGGGGATAAATACCAGATTGTTGATGTTAGGTTAGGTTAGGTTGGAGTGGCAGCCTTCTACTTGAAAGCACACTTAAGCACATAATTATGCTCATTGTGATACCACAGTGCGGCGCGACTCCCCCATTTACGGAGTGGAGAACCATGAGGATTCCATAATGAATCTGGCTATGTCCTTAATATTTATGGATGATTGTTGATGTTACTTTTTTTAACTCTTCACCCGCATGCTCCAGAGCCGCCTTCGGAGTATTTTTTAGATGCATTTGCAACCTGGGGTTTCTTGTAATATATTACAGTGTGAAAATTTAATTTTATCATACAATAACAAAGCTGTTAAAGTATTTTGTATAAACCAGAGATGTGAACCAAAAAGTTTTGCAGTTCGGTTTAGCGGTTCATGGCCTCTCTAAATCATTAGTTTGGTCCGAAAACCGGTTATTCTGCATCTAGGTTCAAAAATGATCTGGTTCAAAAATCTTTGCAGCGTAAAATTATAGTATAAAGCAGTGAATAATAACAATTAAAAGTTTTATAAAAGTAAAGTAATATTTACCATCATTAGAGAAATGTAGAAAACTAAGTTCAGACGCGGCCGAACTACACATCATCAAATAAATGGTTAACCAAAAAAATTTGATTGCGATATTGGTTATGGGTAACCAAAGTAAAATTTTGGTTGCAGTAATTGTTATGGGCAACAAAAAAAAAAAAAAAATAAAGGCTCTCAACAGATTTTTTTTTTAAATTATAATTTTTTAAAAGACTTTTTTGACTTAAAAAAAATTGTTATTATGAGTCCCTGCTTAAAAACGATTGCATTCATCTGACTCTAAAAGGCGCTTTACTGAATGAATAACTAATCGGTTACTCAAAAAAGGCTTGTAACTGCATTTTGTATTATGGACTTAAATATGTTATTCAATAACATATTGCAATCATTAATAGTGACTTCAATTCAAATTTAATGCTTTCTTTTATAGCTCTGTTATCTACGTCACAAACATCTGTTTGTTTAATCAAAACCAATATACCATATTCACAAAGCGTATAGGGTATAAAAATTAGTGCTGCGAAGTGGAATTACTGAAACAAATTTTTGGCTTGAATCAAAACATTTTTTCAATTGGAATAAAAATAGTTTGGTTTATATTTCGGTCCAAGTCAGACAAATTGCTGATGGTTCGGTTCAAAATTGATTTGGTTCAAAACAGGTTCCAATGCAGAGAGTACCTAATGTGTCGTTTAGTCTATTTATCTTCAACACAATAAATCCCAAACTCACATTTTATTGAGTGAGCGAATGTGTATTTAATTGCCATAAAAAATTATAACAATTCTTGCATTCATAAATTAATTATTATATCAATGGTTTAGCTCACAGTTATGGAAATTTATAGGAAAACAAATTCTTTGTTACGAATTTAAATTCTTTAGCTCGGAAAATGCAGTTAGCACATACATTTTCACTCAAAAGTGCACTTAACACCTCTGTGATCTTAACCATCGATAGTAAAGTTTCGGTACCGTTTTGGGGCGTATATTAGAAAAATAGTCCAAGTTCGGTTTTAGTATCGGTCGAAAAAGTTAATTTCGAAGTAATTTCTTAGACACCTACTGTCCCTTTTCATATCTGGCAACTCTACTGTGAACCAAAAAGAACCAGAGTTAGCCGCGGGATCGCAATTAAACACCTTGTAACTAAATTAAATGACTTGCCCAAGGTGATGTGACACAATAATTAAATCATTGTGGTATCGCAATGGGCCAATCTGGCCTAAGTGTGTCCCTGGACATCCACTCAACCTAACCTAACCAAATTAAAATAATAATATTTTCAATTAAATTTTTATTTGTGTTGAAAGCAATGAGTACAATAAACTCATAAGAATTCAATGTAGCAACAATGAATTTGCAATAACAAAACAATTTAATAGAAATAAAAATTTATGGGATCTATCTACGTTTGAGTACACACACAAAACATTTCTTAAATACCATTATCATATGAATGAGTATGTATTCTTTCTAGTCATTCATTTGTATTGAATTTTCTAATAAAAATAAATCACAAAAAATGCATTTAAATTAAAAATATAATAGATATGTAGTTCTATTATTAAAATTCTCACAATTACTAAGCAAATTGTTTATAAATAAATTTGCACTTGAGCACTTTTTTCATTTTCGGTTTAAAAAAATATAAATTAGTTTAAAAAAGTGACAAAGTTCGCCCACACTTAACGTATTTATTAAAATACATTCATTTTTTTTATTTAAAGATAAAAATTAGTCCAATGCAAATTCGTATGTACACAATTTTTCGATTTTCTAATTGAAATGTGAAAATTTTTTTAATGCAGTTTTGTTTTTTTTTTTGTATACTAACAATGACAACATATTAAACAGTTCGTATTAGTAAAGCATGAAAAAAGAAGGAAAATTCTTGAAATCTCACAAAACTACAAGAAACCTTAACTTGTCTATGCCGTTTCGGCAATCTAAAGTTATGACTAGTACTATAACATAAGACGCTGTTCTTGTTGTACTGGGAATTCTTAAAAAATAAATAAATAAATAAAAATAAAGTCGTCAAGGCCAAAGGAAGGCATAGCAAATGTTAAACTTTAGTTTTTAATATTTTTTCATTAAAATTTTCAAACACTTTTGTGAATACTTTTCCTTTATTTACCATTTTACTCGTTTAGATATGATTGAAGATTAAATTTATTCTAAATATGTAATTAATTAAGTAATGTGAACATTTTTTAGTTGATCTTGCCCAAGATTAAGAAGAATATTTCTGAAGCAAAAGTTGTTGACATTGAATTCTGATATTCCAACCGATTTTCATAGACCATTGTTCCAAAATTTTAAATTTTACCATTAAATCTTTTTTCGATCCCACTTACGACCATTTCGAGTTCGATCTTTTTACTCTTAAAATTAAAATATGAAATCTTGTTTTTCTTTACCATGCGCAAGCTACATATATCGTCGCCTGAGAATTGATTTGGCGTATGTTTTTAAACATAGATTTAGCGTGTGAATGCAAAAACGGCTCAAATCTGGATTCTGATTGATCAATAAAAAAATTGTACTCGATTTTTTATTTATTTCGAAATTTACCCATCTTGAAAAATTCAAATTTCAATTCTAAAAAAAAACCTAATAAAATGGGCCTAATATGAAAATGTTTTTTTATAAGTATATGTATATTCTTCAATGGATTGAAACGTTGTCTTAGATTAACAAAGTTGGGTTTTTTAGGATTTACTAATGGTTATAAGGTAATGCGTTTTTATTGGCACAGGGTGTATGTGTACACAACTGTACAGATACCATATAATTCTTTGTTAAACCATTAGAATGTTTCAATCAAAAATAGCAAAAAAATTAATTGAAGTTAAAAATATAATTACATACATAAATACAATTATAAAGTAAATAGTTTATAAATAGTGTAAAATATTATCTGATACTTTTTGCATTTGTGGTGTACATTTAAAAAGTGATTAAATTCGTCCATATTCAACATTTTTGTTTACATTCCGTTTGTATTTAATGATAAAAATTATTTAGGTACATAAATGCAAATGTGTGTGTATACACAAATTGATTGATTCATCAGCTTCATATTATTTGTATGTGTTTTGCTATTTATGAATCAATAAATCAATTAATTTCAAGTTTTTTTTTAATTTTTCGTTAGAAGCTGCTTTTAATAAAAACGAATATTTGAATTAGGGGTTCTTAAGCGTTTTTTTTAGCGTACCATCAATGTACAATGTGGATCAAACGCGTTCCACAGAATAAACTGTGCTTTGTGTACTTTATGTCCCCCAAAACTGTAGCGTAATGATAAATACCGATAAACATGCAACAGATTGCAAAATATAAAAAATGCGCGAAAATATAGATTTTTAATAAAATTCAGCCGCCATAGTTTATTTCGTTTGCCTTCTATTATCTGCTAGAACTGTTAAAAACTTAGCAGAAAATAAATGATACCGAGGACCGATTCTACCATATAGGGGAACTAGACAGCGTCGATTTAGAGGGCGATATTTTGGGAAGCTGCTATATTTTTATGCCTGAATGGCATTTCCAATTATGTTGCGACTTAGTCACTTCGGCAAAAGGGATTTTTCATTTAACTATCATAACAGTAGGTTGCAGGACACTCCCCAAAAATACTGAAGAAGAAAAGTTTTCGAAGGAAATATTTTCCAAAATATTATATAAACACAATTATCTAAACTTAAGTATTTAAATAAAAATTAAAACAACGCCACTTGCAACGGATTGCACTTGCAGCAAAATGAATAAATATTGCACACAAAAACACAAAAATTACTTCAACTGTTCATCAATGATTTTTATCGTTCGTTTCAGTTGCAATTTCAATTAAAAATCAAATTCAGGAAATTCCAAAAAACAAAACACAAAATAAAATAATCTAAATAAAACAAAAAAGAAACCAACAACTTTTGATTGGGTAAAATGCTTTTGGCATATTGTGGAATTCAATGAATTTTTTGTTAGTTATTTTTATAAAGCTAAACGATTCTATTTCAATGAACACGAGGGAGATTGAGCTGAACTGCTGAAGGCAGTGAGGTGAGGTGAGATAAAGCGTTGTTGATTGTTGTTGCCATCGTTTTCATATTTATCAAATACAACAACAACCAAAAACAAAAAAAAAAAACAAAAATCATACATGCATATAAATAATGAAATTTGTTTTATTTGCTTAAAATATTTAGAATAACACAATGCAACCAAATATTTATCTTCAGGTGGGAATTGTAATATTTCAATTTCAATCAGTAGTGGCTCAAGAAGATTGTATGCCGAGGTAACAACGTTTTCGATATCGAAACCTTAGCTACATAAATCTCTACATTTTTATTATGGGAGTCTCAAGTCTCAAGAGTTTTGTATAGCTCTTGAGGAAGTGGATAACTATCTTCTGTACCTTCTAAGTGTTGGGGTTTGTCATCACTTACTCCCTAGAATTAATAACACTGTGCTACAAATGAAAAGAAAAATTAATGCAGAATTCTAACAAATATGGTTGGTTTAGCCACAAAAAGTCATTTAAAATTTTGAACAAAACTTAAAACAAAAACTCGAAATGATGGAAAGGTTTCCATGTGAAGCATGACTGTATTGTTTCTTGTCATTCAAATTATATATTTTAAGATGAAATCATTAAAAAATAAGGACAACTTCATAACGGGAAAAAATCTGTTACCAAAACGTTGAAACGTGTTAATTGCAAAGGTTTATTCTAAGTACATTTTTGAAAAAATTTACTATATTTAATATAGGGTACCGGTTATCCATATTAAACATGGTATTTAAGAAGTAAACAATAGAATTTTGCTACTATAAATGTAGCAAGTTTACTGCTATTAATTTAGAAAATTTATTTTTATAAATATAAGCAATTTTCTACTAAATATAAATGTAGTAAATTTACTACTATAAATATAGGAAATTTTCTATTATGAGTAAAGGGAATTCAAGAATATAGTCTGGTGTTCTGTTCGAGTTTCAAAAAATCGATTTTTTTAATTGTGTATCTTAAAAGTACAATATTGTAATAGTATTATGTTAGCAGGATTGATACTTTGCCTTTCTGGCAGCCTTGTACTAAAACTAAATGTCAAATTTTTTGTAAGATTCATATTTTGCCCATCTGGCAAACCAATACTTAAACTAATGCCAAAATTGAATGTTCTTGTTGTCTCGCTCTGACGCATGTTGTTTATGGAGATCGATAGGAGAAAATCATTGAGGAAAAGAAGACGAAAGCGAGTAGTCGAACCGCGGAAAATTTAATTGTCGATAAGTAAAAATTGCTAAAAACTATTAAATTGTTAAAAGCATCTATTAAATTGCATTAAATAAAAATAATTAAAAATATAGTTTTACAATATATTGATAATATAATGTAAAACTTTGAGGTCAAAATATTACGAAGTTATAGCACATAGTAGAGAGCAACTCATAATTGCGCGCTGTAAGCTGTTCAAACTTTAAAAGCGTTTTTCTCAAAACAACGTATTTATGATCGACCCAGGGGCCTAAAAAAATTCTATTGATCCGATTGGGCTGAAATTTTAATGAGTTATTTTACATGCCACTGGCTCTTGCTGGTAGTAGAATTGTTTATTTTTAATCATTATTTCCTATTTTTCATCTCGATTTTCAAAAAAAAGCGCGATTTTTCAAAATTTTTTTCTTAAAAGTCTGCTATTTTGTTATTTTCTAATAAAAATTTTTATAATAAAAAATTGAAATGATTCTATTTCATTTTGTTAAAATAGAATCAATCGAAAAGTCGAAAGATCTTGCTGAAAAGCTCAACTCAGAATTTCACACTTTTTTTACACATCGTCTAATTCATTTTCTGAGTGTAATAAATGTATTTTTGTTTTTAAATTGGTTAGAAAATAGCGAAGCTATGGCTAATAATACATAAGAATTATGCTACTAACGATACATTCGAATATCTGTGAACCTAGAATCAATTCATATTCCTAATTAACGGTCCCTATTTCACCAAGATCGGCTCCTTAATCCTCTGCCGGAGAAACACTGTTGCCTTGTATTGACTATAAACTTTTAAATTGGCGATATACGATTCAAATTATCTAAGAATTCTGTTTGAAATTTCAAGTGAAGTAAATAAAATAGTTTCATAAATAACTAAATTTCTATTGAAAATTTATAATAATTGAAAAATATTTGCTTTTGTTCTCTTTACAGTTAATTTGTGGTTAACTATTTAAATCAAGGTAAGATATATTTAATAACTTTTCAAATACTGAAATGTTGTTTTATTTAAAATTTTTTCAATTTAGAAACAATAAATTAATGCAAAATTCTTTTATTGCCATGAACGTGTTGTCTTTTTTAATCTTTAATAAAAAAAAAACCAAACAAATTGCAACAATAAAAATAGATTTTCTCTATCGCCAATTTCAAACGAAGCAATTGCTGCTGTTTGAGTTAATTTGGACGGACTTGTAAATACCCTACACTATCCAAATTTGCACTGTTCCAAAGTTTATATTTGCTTTGAAATAACTATTTGAACTATATATCTCACAATACATTTGCATAGCAGCTTATAAGTTGCTTTTGAATCGGGAGTGGAGCCGCACTAAATTTTCAAACCGTTATTAATTTTTAATATTTTATCGAGTTTTGAAGTAATCGAACTATTTCTTCAAATAGACTGGCTGACTGACTTCGTTTTAAAATAATTTAGGAAGGGCGTTGATTATTTTCTTTTTTTAATGATAGTTTTTTTTGGGTGCTACATTTTTCGACTAAATTAAATGCACCCCATGGCGTAGAGTATAAAAAAAATAAAATAACTGAAAAAAAAGAAATAAAAACAAATAAAAAAGTAAAGGTATCAAACCTTGTAGAATTTGTTTACTTTTATTTATTTATTTATTTTTTTTGGCAATGTGCGCTTTCGATGACGTGAAAAAAGTGCATAAACTAATTTAGAAAGGAAGGCAAGAAGGGGCAGGTGATGGAAAAGGAAATGATGAAGTTGAGTGAGGTGCACTAAACACAAGAACGCAAACATATACAGGATGATTTCGTAACAATTGCCAACATTGTCGCGGCAACTATATTATTACACAAATAGGAGGTACCATATTTTCTACCCCTTATGATCTATGGGGGGTTAAAGTTTTTTTGCATTCTATTTCAATTTACTCTAAAATAGGCATAAATTGAAGAAAAAAAAATATTTTCTTGGAAGCTAAATTGTCTTTGCTCTATTTTGTCGATGGCTATTAATATTTTCTTGATCTCCTATAGACCCACAGGCCCACAAACTGCAAAGTATGTATTGAAAAAGAGCGTGAAAACATTATTTGATTAAAATCTGTTATAAGATTCAAAAGTAATTGCGTTACTTATATTTGAATTATATGACAGGCTGAAAGCAAATACGATGTAAAAAATTGTAGATAGCAAAAATGCATTAAAAGTGTTTGAATGCAAAAACGAAACAAAAATTTGCGCTCAGTCGGCGTTGTTCTTCTTCGCCATCTCTTATTTTTTTCGTTTTTGCTCTGAAAAATTTTTAAGGCATTTTCGCTTGTTGCAATATTTACTTCGTATTTGATTTCATTCTGTCATATGAGAGGTAGGGGGAAGTGTTGATTTACTCATTACTTGTATCGAATAAAAGTATCGATGCTACCGAAAATATCGGAAAAAAGTATCGAATACTTAAGTGGTTGTCAAGGAAAACATTAAGGCCAGAACGGCCCATTTTCATACAACATGGTTGAGCCTACAGTTTACACTAGTCAGCACGAGTTTTTCGCCTATAAATCATGGTTTTGAGATATTTTCACTGGAAACACGTGAATCATATGGAAATTACGTTAATTTAATTTAGCAAATCGCTAGAAAACTTATAATAGAAGGAAAACTATTCAACAGATTAAAGCTTGTTAAAAATATTTTATTTTAATGAAAAGGTTTCAATAAACATTATGTTCTACATGCATGGCCGGCAATTTTTTCTAGAACTTCAATACTGTACTGCAATATTGTCATACATTGAAATATTGCAATATGGACTGAAATATTTTGAATAATTCTGCAGTAGCATTTTGAAATATATTATTGATTGTTGTAAAATATTGTAAAATGATCCAAAATTTTAAATATTGTATAGCAATATTTCAGTTTCCAAAAGTATCGAGTATCCGATACTGACCCTTTTTTCCGATACCAAGTAAAATACTTATGTTATAGCGTCGAGTAAAAAAAGTACTCGAACCGAATGAAAAGTATCGAGTTTTTACTTGTATTTACTTGTATCGAATCATCACTAGGTAGAGGGGGTAGAATTTCGAGCTCGTACAATTTTTTATCGAACCATTTCAATAATACTCAAAAAAAGCGAGAGAGAGCTCTCTCTACTTTATACAAATTTATGCCAAAAAATCTACTCTCGGACGAGATGATGGGCTGAAAATATACTCTCCCAAAAAACTATTTATGATATCCATCCAGACGGAATTACCCTGTATAATTGTGTTTCATCGTGATGAACGCTGCCAAATTTCGTAATTTCTAATATGTAAAAAGTATTAGTCAATATATTCTCAAGAAAAATATTTGTAACTGATGAAAAACAAAAATTCAAAGAATTTTGTTCTATCTAGCGCCAATGCAAACTGAATATGCTAATAGGTATATTTGTTTCGTAGTCACACACAATGACGAACTCACATGCAACAAATAGGAATGTAGCGAATATTTTCGAGCATACTTAGGGTGCTCACAGTTTCATCATATCTATTACTAGTTAACATTGCCTTCTCTTAACTTTGGAGAATTTTACAATATCGTATCTCTCTTTGTTGTTGTGTTATATAAAAACACATAGTTACTAAAGCTAATCTACTTTAAAGAATGTTTTTCAGTTGCAATTAACTGGTATCTCAGACCAGCTGATTTTGTGAAAGTGAAAAAGTAAGTTAAATTTGAGAAATAATTCCGTAAAAGCATTTAATAATTTTTCTTTCCTGCTCAGGTGAGGCATATGTTAGTTAAAATCAAACAATAAAACTAAATATTTTTTTTTTTGTAAAGTTACCAGATCTCAATTTTAAAAGAAACTGTGAATAACCTAATTATTTTTGTGTGCAATGTATTTTTTAGTGACAATTTATTTGCTGGTTATAATTTACTCGCTACTTATTCGGTTTAAGCTTCGGTAGTCTAGTGGCAGCATGCTAGACTATAATCTCAGGGGCCCCGGGTTCGATTCCCAGCGAGGGCATGGTCGTACGCTTTTCTTACAAAAAACATAATAATTTTTCATGTTATTTCAAATTTTTCAAGTACAACCAGTAGCCAAAATAGCCCAAAAAGCATACAAAAATAATTCCTTCTGATATCGCCAGCCGACTGTGTAAAAGAACACAAATACAGTAGCGACGTCCATTATGGCGAATTCAGTCACAAAGGGTAGTGGCATGAAACAGTTAAATCCCCCACGTTCACAGCACAATTGTACATCCATCCAAATGTCAGCATTGACACAAACCGGATGCAATATGGTGAAAAACGTTTTTCATGGGGAACGTCAAAATGGCAGCCCCATCAACTTAGGATCATCTGCGGTAGGCCAACACCTGCCCAGGCCATAGAAAAATGATAAATGAAACTAATACTAGGCACGATGCTTAGAAGAAGCCCCAAGGTCCCAAGAGACCCTATTATTGCATATTTCACAAATTTTATTGATGGATAGAAATCTAAACATAATAACTTAAAAACATTTTCCATAAAAAGTTTTATTTTTAACTTGACTAACATTTAAATTTGCCAAAATATTGGCAATTTCATCATAAGAAATTCACTCTTTCTTTCTCTCTGCCATTCAATATAACATAGCATATATAGAATAATATATTCGTTACTTTCCTTAAAAATCACGTACAAACATACATGTATGCAGAGAACAGGTATATACGGATATATTAGAGTGGTCTTTAGGCATGTGGGAAAAAATTCGGTTTCTTCCTTTTTTTCCGACGACCTCTAACTTTGTTTCTTTATGTTAAAAAGCTAAACTGTAAGAGTTTCAGGCAAAAATTATCATATTTAATCGTGCCTCTTCGGACTCGAAGCTTATATCCGAATAAAATATTTTCCATATTCTTGAATTTCTGTGCTATTATAGTGTAGCAATATAAATTTTAATTTGAGCAAATTTAAAATCTACGAGGTACTGTTACCATGGTACAAATTAGCTATATTACATTCACGTTATGTAGATCCTTCGAAAAAATGAGCAGCAGCTAAATTTTTGACTCCCTGACTAGTACAAGGTCATTACGAAATTATTGGTCGTGACGCTGTTCATTTACCATATGAAGGGAAAAATATAAATGAGAGAATTTAACGGGTGTAAAAACTACAAAATCATTAATTCCTTAAAACAACTTATTTGCGGTTTTGCACAACGAACTGCGCTGAGCTTTGCAATTGTCGAATTAAATTTATTTAAGAAATTCTCCAAATCGGTTGAGCCTAAGTACGATTTGAGTCGACGAAGAACAGAAAAACTTCATTCATTCGAATAGGATGACCTTGGAATCGTGATAAGCAGCAGAACAAAGCGTAGGTACTAGTATGTCTTTTCATCCATTCGAATTTTTTAAAAAAATCTGCAATTTCCCTCAAGTTTCTCACCTGCTAATTTTGTCTTTTCAAAAGTTGCAAACACATATCTACACCGCTAAGAAACCTTTCTTTGTTGAATTAAGAAGGAATAGTTTCTACAATTTGATAAATTACGCGGAGTCATTGCTCAAAAATTTCAATCAACGATTTCCTGAAAAAATCTTGGGGTCTGTTGAATTTCAGGTTTTTGCTTATACTTTATACCTAACAAGGAGTTTGAGGTTCGTCGAGTTCAAAGTTTGAAACGCTTTTTCGGCAAATAGCTTCAACGCTTTTTCGGCAAATTTATAAAATTTAGAGTTACGAGAAGCGTTCGTAATATTAGTAACTGCTTCTATCTTTTCATACAATTCGATAAGATACAGATTCGACTTCTACAATTCCTTGCTCAATCCACCCCGAATATCTCGAAAAATATTATCTGTTGGTAACAAACATTAAACACATTTGGTTGATTTACTTAAATCTGTATCTTTGTATCTGTATATGAATAATTTTTGAAAAACTATAACTTGCTGTAAACAAAAAACAATTGAAGCCAAGGATGCAAGTTTAAATATAAATATTTTTGGCTGAAATTTTTACAGCTTGCGTTTTTAACAGAAAGGAACAAAATTAGGAGGCATAGGAAAATAGATTCCTAACTTAACAATTAAGGACCACTCTAATGTACATATGTAAGTGTGCAGATATGTTTATCACACTTCTACGAGTACATTTAAATGACAGTGAGTGATACGAGTGTTTGCTAATTAGATATAGTCACACGTCGGCAGGTGCCATTCAATAGTAGAAAACATTTTACCGCGATTGAAATTTTCTTGTATCATCGTTATGTTAACGTAAATCACAGCAGCCTTTTAGGCGTAAAATCAATTATTTGTTTGTTTTTTTTTTGCAATATTCAGTGACTTATTTCCGATTATCTATAATGTGCTTACACGCACATGTGCATTAGTGAAATGAGGCAAGAATTCAATTACTTTTGAATTATCTATGTTCATGCGAATAGGTTTACACAAATGTAGGGGCATATGCTTGTTTGTATGTACATATGCAGATAAAGACTTTAGTATACATTAGACAAGTATACACTTAATTCTACATAAATCATATTAATGAATATATTTGATTATATGTAAGTGTATTGTGGTATATTATATTATACATGCACTTAAGAGACCTTCCTTGTCAAGAGTTTTCAATAAAGGGACTTAGCTTGCGTCCCAATCAAAGCAATAGTGAAGTTGTATAATCATCAACAGCAAAAATTTAAGGAAAATTCCCTGAAATACTTAACAATATGACCAAATTTTATACCACTAGAGCCTTTGCTTACCGAAGTCACATCCAATTCAGTAGTGGGTGATGTAAAAAATACTTAATGCACATAAAGAACTATATCTCAGTGAAATGTATAAAATTTCTCAATTTAAATACAAATATTGAGAAACAAAGCCTGGTAAAGAAAATCATAATTTTTGGTATACATATTTATGTATGTATGCTTACCAAATTTCGAACCAATTGATATTTGAAATGAAATGATATGCTTGTCGTTATAACGTTTTGCTGGTAAATTTTCTTTCTGTATCAACTATAGATATAGATTTGTATACATTTGTTTGAAGTATAAGAACGTTAGTATCAAATTTAACACGTGTTCGTGCTTGCTACTTGATATGATGAATGAAAATAACTTAAATGCTGCACATAGAATTATTTGGAGACAATCAAATAAGGCATAATCATCACATAGCGTCCTTAACCAAATACTTCAATGCGTTTCTTATTTAACATAAGGCGCTAAAACAAAAAATAAAGCATAAATATATTTGTCACTTTATGTGCAAACATCTACAACTTCGAGACTATAAAAATGAGTTCATTTTCTTATTTTTGTATTAGTGATTTTTAATAGCTTAATAAACGATCTTATTTTTTGTACAGTGACTCACAAAATTGATCATGGTAGACAACTTTTTTGGAATACGACAAATAGCCAAGAATGGCGCCAAATCAAAAAGTAATAGCGTATTTAAGTGTCTACTTATCTCGATGTACGAAAGTGGAAACAAATTTTTGAAATCAGGTGATATCTTTAGGCTCTAAAAACTTTTAAAATTTTTCAGCCGAAAATTTTTTCAAATTCCACAGCTCTGTTATTGTTCTTTACAAATACAACCATAATGCAAAACGTATCCAAGACCACCTCAAAAGATGTCCCTAAATTCCAATTACCATCGAAATACCAATTGCCACTCTATAAAAACTCGAAGATGCGGTACCTTGTCGTCAAGCCTTGGAATGGAACCTCCAAGGCAGTAGGAAGGGTAGGGAACATGTAAAATAACTTGAAAGTGCACTATCGATAAAGATATTAGATATGTGGGAATGACATAGAAGTTATTAGCAAGAATTTGCATTTTTTGGTTTTTTCTTTTTTCTCTTTACTATTTATACCCTGTTGTGAGTTATGGTACATACCAAGATGGATTTTGATTTTGATTTTTGACCGTATCGAGCATTGAAATCGCGGACCCTGCGCAATAGTCTGGCACACTAATACCTACGCCACGACAAGTGATTGCAAGTACACAATAATTGAAAATATAACGCAATAGCTTAAAGTCTTAAATAGCTTAGACTCAATCATAAAATTTTTGACACTCATACAAATGCAATTTAACACGGATTATTAATCACAAATTATTACACACGGATTGTCACATTTCTGCAAATTAATTTCACTAGCCAGTAAAGATGTTATCGCAACATAAGTTTTTATGGGGCCATAATTTGCGATTGTGCTCTATAATTTGTGGAAATTCGATTTTGTGACGGCAATGACAATGACAATAATGTCAAAACTGCGACAATTTTGCCAATAGGTAAATTAATATCTATGACTACAACAACAACAGGAACAAAACCAAAGACAGAAATCATTGTGCGTCACGCTTGTTCGCCACAAAACGATGTGAAAATTATTCAGCAAATTTCGTTAATGTTATCGAGGAAGAAGAAACTAAAGATGAGGATGTATGTATGTATGTGTGAATCATATGAAATGCTTTTGATTGTTGTTGCTGAGACGCATATTTAGAAATTATTTGCACCTAGAAACGAAAATAAAATGACTGTATTCTGATTGGAGGTTGCAAGTGAGTGAGAGACGACGGAGGCTTAGTGTCTGAAATTATAATGTAAGCAGCTGAAAGATGCAACAAAAAATGATATGCACAATTAATTTGTTCTTCTTCGTCGCATTGTGGCAAGTGATAAATGTTAATGTGTGTGTGTGTGTAAGTGTACAGTTTAACGTTGCATGTTTATGTAGTGAGTGTAAGTGACAAATGCAGCACAATGTGGCACAAGGTCGTTTCAATAATTTGCAGCATTTTAATTGCATACTTTGCATTTGGAATGCGTTGGTGGTAAAAAAACAACAAATATTGTATTTGGAAAGTCACAAAAATAAAAAATAAAAATTATCAAATGCAATTGAAGTGATGTGTAATATTCTTTTAAATATAAATCATTTTGCATTGAATTTTATTCAGTTATGTTTTTGCTTTGTTCACCAGAAATTTCGACTGCATACGAAAGAAATGCTGGTATGCATGAATACCTCGTACAATAATAGAGAAACACATGTTGCTGCTGATTCAAAATTCTTCATACATACATACACACATATATAGCATTTGTGTGTATATATATGTGCATCTGTAAGGGCGAGTGGGTGCTTATGTGGATGTCCATTCCATTCTTGTTGTCAGACCATATTCATTGTTTATGATCAGTTATGTGCATTTTATGACAAAAATTACCAAGTGCACTTAAGTTAGCAGGGCGCTACTCAAATATATGTAAATAAATTCGTATGCCTTAGGGATATCAATCTCGGGATACCGAGATTCGCTTTAAAGTTAGGCAAAAAAATCTCAGTATTTTCGGGATTCATATGCAACTACGCAAACAACCTGGAATTAAAACTTTTTTTATTTTTGTCTTTATAATGATTCCCAATTCTTTCATGATAGTAATTATTTTCTTTGTTTTATGAAATTCATATTCATATTCAATTTAGAATGGACGAATTTCACGCGCTCTCTATACAAATTGTTTTTTTTCTTCATTATTTTAGAGTGCTTTCAACCATTTAATTGCCAACAATACCCGATTTGACGGCAATTTTATTTCTTTTTTCTTACTTGAAATTTGTAATAAATTTTGAAAAATTTAGAAAATTAACAAAAGGCTTTTTCCTCCTTACCTCCTACCCTTTAACTCCCATAGCTTCATTATAAAAAATTTTATTAGCTCTTTTAGAAAATAGTACACTAAGCTTAGCGTTCAACAAAAAAAAAAAATTTGTAGCTCTACCCTAGTTTTATTTGAAATGGGGTGCAATTTTGATCCTTGTCGAAATCATACCTTGTGCTATTTTTACAATAAAATACGATTATATAATAGCTTAGAGATTCATTTATCGTATGCAATAAGACATGCGCATAATTATTCAAATATCTATTATTAGCAAACACACCTATGCAGGAGCATTTCACTAACGCGCAAAAAATCTCAGTGAATATGACCGATTTCGCATATTTAGTGTTGCCAGACTAAAATATTATATAACTAACTTATCAGCTTTATAGTAGTAAGTAATGGTAAAATGCAAAGTAATAATTAGCTTTACCGTTGGAAAAAAATCAGAACGTCTGTCTTATATAGGTGACACTGGGAATTAATGAGTTAAGGAAGCCTATACGGATCGTCGAATTGTTTTTTTTTTAATGAAAGCACTAACTTTTGAGAATATGTTGAATTTTTTTTTATTACAAAATCTTCCATATTGGCCGAGTATTCGTGTCCTCTTTCAACTGCCGCAAAAAACATATCTTTCGCGGTGACCACTCTCATTTCACCTGTAACCTAGATGTGCACTTTGCAGTACCAGTAAAATTGCAGTAAAAATAAATTTTTACTGATATTGCAATTTAAAATGCATTACTAGTAAATTTTTATTGATTACTAAAAAAAATTTACTGATTACTGAAAATTCAATGCAGTCTCACCAGAGGAAATAAATCGTTTAAGTACACAATAAATATTTTTAGTTCGAAGTTTTGATATAGCTTATCTTCTGTTTCTCTGTTAAAAAGAAAAAGAACATATTACAAAATCATCACCTCATAACTGGAAATCATCACCTCATTATATGAAGAAGCAGAGAGAAATCATAAGATGCACTAAAAAAACAGTGAAATAGTTATTATACCCTGCACATTTGTGTCGTTGTTTGTAACACCTAGAAGGAGTCCAGATACATCATACGTTATTTTTACATAAATGTTCAGCTACTTTAGGTGAATCGATTTGCCCATGTCCCTCCGCCTGCCGAATGTAATAAGTGTACTTTAAATTAGGAAGAATGAATAATTCGCCAACTCGATTATAGCTCTTTTTTTTGATACAGTAGGCACTCGGTATTCTTAAGTTCAGAAATCTTAATTGTCCAGAACTTGAATGTAAAATCTTAAGATTAGATTTCAATTTTCTGGAATTAATTTTTTTTGTATGCAAAATTTGATTAAGTTTTCTGAGTAGGTTTGGAATTAATTTTTATACGACTATTTTTCTTGCTTTTAGTGCTTTTACCTAATAAAATGCTACTGTGTACAATATATGTATTTCTAAAATGTTTTACGCCTATAATTTTTTAAAACGACTATGAAGCGTAGAAAAATAATTAACAAATTCTTGAAAAAAATTAATTCTAAAAACCGTCCAGAAATCTTAAGAATTCGGAATTCCGAGCTTCCGTTAATCAAAGTTTTTACACTTAAAAAGGCATGTCTATTGCTCGGAAAATTATCTCCAGGAATCAATTTTATACCTGGTCGAACGAGACACAACGACAAATTGCCTAAAAAATCATCCGGCAATTAAAAACGTTTTTTTTAATACAATACCCCATTACCCTCGTCTGCACCTGTAGAACGGTTGTTTTCATTCGCTGGGACTGTGAATCGTTCCAGAAGGCAAAAACTCAAAGATGCAAATTTCGAAATGCTTGTGTTGAGAAAAGCAATAGCGTATAACAAATATACAATAAATGTTTGAAAGAAGTGAAATTAAACGTTTTTTTTTAAATGCACTAAATTTTTGATTACAAGTAAGTATTTTCAGTAATCAGTAAAAATTTACAGATTACTGCAATTTTTTTCAGTAATCAGAAAAAATTTATTGCTAATGCATTTTAAATTTCATTATCAGTAAAAATTTTCTGATTACTGCTATTATTAATGCACTTAATATTTACTGCGCCCATGTATGACCTGTAATCATCAGAAACAAAAAGACCAAAAAGATTATTGAAATTGACACTATAATGCAGTCTTTGTCGTAGGTGATTTTAAAAATTTCTTTATTTGACAAAATGACTGGCTTTTGAAATTAACTCAGTGATTTTTAAGCAAAAATTCATTATTATTTTGTAGGTAAAACAAAATCTAAATCACTAAAAAGATCCTACGACAAAGACTATATAATTATGTATATAATAACAACAAAAAATTTTAAGTCAATCGGTTCAGTGGTTGTAGAGATATTTTTCTTACCGATTTGAAGCCCATGGTTTCCAGAAAAACGCGTTCTAAAATTGAGCAATGACTTGTTATACTTGTCTGATCTGGCTGCTCAGTGGCGGCAAACAGCCGTTATTTCTTCGATTTTTTTCTTTTCACCGAGTTTCAAGAAAATACAAAAATTGAAAAATCATTTTATTTTTGGCCATTCTAGGTTTACATTCTCCAAAATCAACCAAATGCTTCTTAGTAGAATCTCTTACTGAATCTAAAATTTTTTTTTATATCATATTGCCATTTTACATCAATCCGGAAGCTTCTGTGTGTTTTCAAGAAAAAAATTTATGTTACATTTAGAACTTCTTTTTAAGTTTTCATTTTTCATTTGATAAAAGCTTGGGAGCGACATCCCTAGTATGCATGTATTAGAGATGTAACGGATGTCAGAATAGTGGCTGCGAATGCGGTTACGAATGTAGAAGAAATATTAAAAACAAATTTGAAACAATTTAACAACTTCAATATAGCATTGTTATTATTGGTACAGTTGGGACGACCCGTCAGGTACTGCGATTTAGAAGCTATTTTGTAGCAAATACCCAAATTAGGATAACAGATGATCTGCTATCCAGATGAAGGCTAGAATATCTTTTGTGGAAGAGATTTTAATTTCGATAATCGTTAAAAACAGTTTGCTAAGGATACCCCATCTTTACCAAGCCAAGGCGCACAGAATTTGGGATGTTGTCTCGTCTCGTTTAACAGACCTAATTTACTTAGGTGATAACTGACTACATAGTGGCCGTGTAGAAAGCCCACCAGCAATCTGAAATCTGCTTAATTTAAGATCAGGGATTGGGTGAGAGTAGTTACTTTACTCAGAAAAAATACAAGATAAAATTTAATTTTTCAGATTTTGCATTAAAAATGTTATATACATATTTAAGTCAGAAAAAGAAAAAAATATCCTATCGTTTTTTTTAAATACCTCCTTTTAATTCTTAACCATTTCTTTTGTACTTTTATTGCAGATTTTTCCATTTGACCGAAGAAACAAAAACAATTGCTCACATTTTGATTATGTTTTTTACATCCTCTATACTATATCCTGTTTTCTCTTTTGCTATTCGGTGTAAAAGAGCTCAAGTATTCATCTCTCAACATTCCTGTGCCAAATATGCAAAAAGCGATGCAGACACTAAGAAAGAGTTCAGCCATCTCTTCATTTCCTCCCATTTACGATTGTGGGTAAAATCGACCCACTTATTAATGTTGGGCTTGATGGCTGTAGACGACAATGAGAGTACTGGTTCTAGGCCGAAGAAGCCAGTTTTCGAACCCTTTCTGGCCAGAAAGTCAGCAGACTTTTTTCTAAGATCCTTAGAAAAATTCCTGGTAGTGATAAAAATTTCATACATCTAGGAAAAAAAATTCATGTTTGTATTGGATTTGTACTATCACAAGCGACATGTTAACAAACAATATTTTTTTTTGTTTGGGTGCGACCTAGAGGTTAAAAATAATAGATACCAGTAGTCCGTACTATTGGCATGCACGATTCGCTAACTGAGTGGATCTGCTCAGTAGTGCATGTACTAAACCTCACCCACGTGCTCGTCAACCACTATTCCCGCGGTACTGCCTTTAGGTATTACTTCGCGGGGCTGGTTAGCCTTTAGGCTGTGTTCGTCAAGTCTTCTCTCCTGAGATGTTCCATTCTTCTTATGTCCTTTTGTATATTCGTAATAAACACACTAATTTCTGCCCAGTATTCCTCCGTCTGGATCATATGTTCGATGGACTTGGCAACGTTATATTTGTTGGGCTGAAACGGAAACAGACAGTTAAAAAGTGCGTGTTCAACGTCTTCTTAAATGTATATAGAATCTTTCTGTAACCTCCGTGACCCGTTAAAAACTGGGTCATACGGTAATTTGCCTCTCCATGTTTTTTATTTATCCATGTATCAGTCTTTGGTATAAGTGTATACGCCCACCTGTCTTTCGTCGAGTTCTCCCATCTTTTCTGCCAAATGGCTAATGAAGCTTGCCTAACAATATATTCACAAATATAATTGAGAAAGTTTGCGAGCGTGCAGTTTACTCAATTCATGCATTCTCAAAAAAAAGTGTGAATCCTGATGCGTATGTCGCATGTAGCGAATGCGAATGTGAATGCAGACATCCGATACCTCATTAGTATGTATGTTTATCTCTCTATGCAAATATGTACTACTATATGTTTGTACAACTTGTGTGTGTTTGTGTGTGACCTCATATGTCTCGGCATGTTGATTTAGTCTGACGACCTTAGAAAGTGCTCACTTAACAGGCAATTGTGGCAAGTGCACAAATACACACATAAATATACACACGCAAATTTAATACACACCAACAAGCTCAAGCGTACAGGTGTTCAAGTGTTTCATGTTGTTTGTTCATTCGTTCGTTTGCGAAGTTTAGTCGGCCGGTCGGTCGGTCAGATGGACGGTCTGCCGCTCGGTCGGTTGAAAGCTGAATGTGTTTTTTGTTAGTTTTACCTTGATTTTGTGAGCTATAAAGCATCCTTGAGGTTTATGTAAGTTAAGTGTATGAGGCAATATTTGAAATAGTTGCTATAAAGTAAAGCGAAACGAAATGAAGGGAAAGGGAAGCGCCATTTTCAAGCCTTTCTAGATTTAAATTTTATTGCCGCCATTCAACAATTTTTCCTCTTTTTGCTTTCGTTGCACATTTTGCTGTATGTTTGTGTGTGTGCATGACTTCAGTCTCAAGTTTAGTAAAGTATGAAAAAAAAACTCAGTATGTCTGCTTTTCTAGTTGCTCTGGCTGTTGTTGTTTTTGCATTAAAATATAAGCTCAGCTGTGTGCTGCTATAGCGCGCATTTTAATAACACATTCCAGCATGTTTTCACACAAATTCCACATTTGTCTTATGTGCCTGGCAAATGGCTGTGCAATTCTGTTCAGCTGTTTCTGAAACTACTTAAGTGTGCGTGTCTGTGTTTGTGTGTGAGTGTGTGTGTGTTCGTCGTGGTGTTGTGCATTACTCGAGCTGTCATTTGACACGCCAACATCAACATTTACATATTTGCATTCTCATAAGTCATAGTGTCAATGTGATTGTTTCTGCTTTCGTATACCATAGTAAATGCACTGAAATTTGTTGTCAGATTGGGTGTATATTTTCCACTTAAATTTACTAGTTATTAAAAAGCTTGAATCTTTTCGTCAGGAGTGCTGGTTTAAAAAACATATTTATTGGAACTCAGACTTCTAGTGGTCTGAACATAATGTGGTCAGATATCACATAAATAAATGAGGTCGGTCCATAAAACGAATGCTTATTGTGTAATTGAGAAAAGTAAAAGTAAGCAAAAGAGAAAAGTTTAAAAGAAAATTGCCTTTCCGTTTCGTATAGTGACCTCTAATGAATAATTGGTTTAACTTAATTTACTGCTGCCTGGAGCCAATTAAAAATATTGGAGAGTGATTTCAAGTGTGAAAACAATACACTACAGGGAACTCACTTGCAAAATCGATCGGGCTCAAACTTGCACAAACTTTAGTCCTATTGGGAAGTTACCACACCATGAACAAGATTGGTCAAAACCTCGCCGAGTTGGAGGGTGTAGAATTTTGTCATTTTGGTCAAACAGTCCCTGTCTCGAATCCATGTAACTAATCACCTTATCGCGATTTAGAATTTCTTGTCCCATACGTTTTCGACAGATCTTTGTTTTTATGTTTTGAGAAAGAACAAATAAAATTGACAAAATCCAAAACTTGACCTTTTTTTAAATCATGAATGAGAGCAACCCTAAGTATTTGCTCTAATAAACTTGTAGCATTGCATGTACAAACGTTTATTGGTGTTTTTTTTTTTTTTCTAATAAGAAAAATTCCAGATGATCGATACCTAAGGAGGTGATAGGGGATCCTCTCGTCTTCAATCATATCGTAAGTTGTCCTATTACAAACTGCATTTTTTTTTTTTTTTGTTTTTATTCAACACTAGTTTTGATTTGATTTTTTTAAATAAATTAATTGATTTACAACAAAATGAATTAAATTTTCTTTACGAAGAATTTCTCAGAAAAATCCAAGAAAAAAGTTATTCGATATGACGTATGACCCTTAACATTTATCATTCGTTAAGCTGGACCACCTCTAAATTAATATAGATTTTAATATATACATGATATGGACTTATGAGCATGGCGAATGACCGCTCCAGTGGTTTAGTGGCAGCGTGCTAGACATATATTTCCCAGGTCTGGGTTCGGTTTCCGGAAAGAGCATGCATTCTTATTTACACTTTTCCTACTGCTCTATTTGTTTGATTTTAAAAGAAGGCTTATTCTTCAACGTCGTGAAGCGATTTCGACACAAAATTGCTATTTTCTTAATGCAACAATTTTAGACATATTCTTTGAAAAAAATAATGAATAAGTAAATTAATGATAAAAATGTCAGATGATCATTTAATTCACCTCTCCTATACGATTAACTAACCTTTTGATCAAAATTTGTGCAAAAACCTTAAAAATATTACATGCAAAGTTCGAGAAAGCTTTCAAGGTGTAGTAAAAACATTAAAATGTTTATAAAATATGGTTACTTAGACACTTGGATCTTTCTAATGGAAATATGGAATGACCCAAAATTTTAGACCTGTAGCACGCGCTTCTTATAAGCGGCCCCAATGTGTTCCAGTATGAAATCCTCACCACACAGTCACTCTTTGTGGATGTAATGGAGTCTCTTGAAGCACATGTAGATTTTTTTGGTCCAATAACGCATATTTTGCTTATGGACAAATTCATTAAGCCAAAAATTAACTTGAATCTTGTAAGGGTGTAGGCCAAGATCTTTACGCAAAATTCACCACAATGTAGACTGAGAGTGAGAGATTTCCAATTCGTGTGGAATCGACTGATTTAGCTCATTTTGAACTGAAGTACTTACGGCTGCGATATTTTCGGTACTTCGACCAGTCTTGCTGGCGCAAGAACATTCAATACTCGAATTTATCTACTATAGCACGCATAGCCTCTCTGGTGGGACGATTATCACGACCGAAAATTGGAGTAAACGCTCTCAAAGTAGCGACCACCGACTCAGAATTTTAGTTGTCATTTATAATAATTTTCAAACGTTTTTGTGAACTTTACCATGATACCGTTTAGACATTGCTAGAGTAGAAAAAAAATATGGGCGCGTTTGTATTTTTTTATAAAAATATGTAAGCATATAAATAAAAATACGAGTCTTTTGACTTGGAAGAAGATGACTTTCATTAGTAGCATAAGTTAGACAGCTACACAGCTCAGTTTTTAATTGAAGCTTTAAACTTTGAAAACATAGACAAAATCTCTTTGGCAAATATGTTTCTCTTTTACATTTTCTGTTAGGCCAATCAATGTAGTGAAAGGGTTAAACTACTTTGGAGCTCGACAAAATGGGTAAAAAAGATATCTTGTCCACTAGTTTGAAAAAAAGTAAATGAAAAAAAAAAATTCGCGTCAACGAACTCTACTGCCTTGGCTTGGATCATCTTGCTCCATACGTTATTGATCGAGTCTCAGGATCTGCCGTATATGAGTATGAGTTCCTACAAATTGTAGTCTGAAAAATTATCAGGACTCGAGAAAGATGCTAGGATTTTGGAAGTTTTAGATAATTTGTAACGAAGCTTCCTGGTTCCTTTTCATTAAGTCAGGGTATATTCAGTGAGTAACCAGGGTGCGTAAATAATAATTCACGATAATTCGTTTCGATTTTCTTTGTTCACTTGTTTATTTATTTTCTTCACGGTTGGTTTTAAATACACTTGATTACAGTCTTTGTTTGTTCCTTGTAGCCCCTCAATCGTCCTTCTCGGACGTTCGTTTGCCTTCGTTGGCGCTCGTTTGCCTTCCTTGGCGCTCGGTTTGCGTTCGTATGTTTCCTTTGTGTGTGTTCGTGATACGATGGTTAGGTCATTGTCGTTTGTTGTATGGTCTGTGGCAACTACGTGTGTTCACTACACCAGGTTACGTGGATACGACCCCCTGATGCCAATTAATACCTCAGTGGAAATTTAATCTTGACGTAAGGACTTACGCCAAGATCCAATTAATACCTCACGAATGAATAATGTCTTACGAAGAACCTAGCATGCGGACGCTCTGCTGATATAAACTAACGCCTCTTTTGTACTAGCTTACCGTGCGGACGCATCGGTTGATTTATTACATATAATCTAGCGAATAGAGGACAATAGAACCACCAAGCTACTACCTTAGACCACGATTTAATTATTTTTTAACAGTTTTGGCAGTCTTCCGGTCACAACAAGTGTGGAGAGATAGTAATAATACGAAAATTATATAATAGTGAGTTGTATGAAAAAAGTACACTACCACAGAAACGTCGAGACACGTTTATCATCTTTTTTAATCTATTTTCCGAATTCGTTGTCTAAACCTAGGGATTATCAAATTTTTCTGATTTTGTTGCACAGTGTTGTTGCTGCATAAAAGATAAAATGAAATGCACCAGTAAGCTTAAGGGTTAACTTTACCCCTGAGAGCCGAAAATTAGGGAAATTTTTTATTGAAAAATAAGGCAACCGTGGGTAAATTTCCATGCATAATATCACTCCTCTTGTCTTGTGTTTCATGTTATTCTTCTATGCCGAATAGGAACGGTGTACATTGTAGCTGCAGCAAAATTGACGTTGCGGTTTTTCAAAATTTTTTATTTGCTGCTGAATGGCATTTTCTTTTGAAAAAATAAATATATTAAAACAATCGGATAAAAAATGTAAGAATTTGAAAAACGTTTTATGACGCATATTTTCTATGTGTAAGCACTCACTTCAAAAGTCGGAAATAGTGTTTTAAACTATTGAGGCTACATTAAATCATTTTTTCATACTTTTGGATCTATTAGAAAGCATCAAACTAAAAAAAAAAAAATTTTTCGAGTTTTCGGAAATTTAAGGGCAATCCCTTAAAGTGAGTAAAAGGCAATGAAATATATTTTTATAACCGCATTCATTAAATATGAATAAAACTTTAAAAACAGATATGCGTACATAAAAAAGCATTTTATTTATAGCCAAGAATACCGAAAAAAACGCATGCATACTTGTGCATATAATGAATTCAACATACTCGTATTATATGCATTTATAAATGCATCTGTAACATTCATACATACTTACCTACATACATATGCATGTATATATTTCGTTTATTTTCAATAATTTTGCAATCCATTTACGAATCTCTCCACTGACATTGTCAAGCAAGTGGAAAAAATGCGAAAAATATAAAATGCTCATTGTATTTTTCTGAGTAGCAGTATTGGTTGTTGCTGTTGTTTTTCAATTCTTGAATCCTCCCCTGGAGCGTAAAAATAAACACTTTCGTTGCAAACAAAAGTGTCAACTATGTGAATAAATAAAAAAGTTGGAGAATAGTATATGAATGCGAAAATGTCATAGTGCGAAAAAAGAACGAGCACTTCATGGATTGCATTTAACCCCATCCATACCCCCATCTCCGGCAATTTGAAAGGCAAGGAAAGCACATACAAAAACAAAAAGTTAAATCGTCTGAAGTGATTAAAAAGGTTGCTTAAATTAATTGTGATGTTTATATTGAAAAACAAGTGAAAGCTTTGAAAATCGATTTGAAAATTTTATTACTGTTACTTAACTGCTGGAAACTGCATAAAATATTATTATAAATTTAGATACATTAAATTAAATACAAGTTGCAAATATTTTCAACTATAGTTGTAAATTTAAGACAGTGAGAAAAATTTAAAAAATCACGAAAAATTTCATTCTCCGTTTCGATTTCATTGGAATAACTCCGATTTTTAGGGGCAAGTTCCGATTTCCCAATTTTAATTTCATTTGCACTATATTCGAAACCGAAGCTCCCTGGTGAAAGTCTAATGAACTACCCACTAGACTATCGAGGTTGTCATTGATAACATTTATAAAAAATATACAATTTATTAGAATGCAAAATTTATTTTTTAGGACTTTGAGAGAATATTTAATTTTCATTCATTCAAAAAAAAAATTATTATAATGTCTGGACTGAACTTAGGGTGCCAGTATGGGATAAAATGAAAAAGGGCAATCTTTCCACTTGAAAATAATTTAGCCCTTTTAATTAATTTAAATGTTTTTTAAAATACTTGACGTATGAGTAACATGAGCCCCACATGTCGTATGCGTAATATTCTTTCTGGCAATAATGCGATTTTAAGCTTCAACAATCGCCATTTAATCAAAAATTGATTTTTTCAAATATTCATTATTCAAATTTACAAAAATTTGTTTTATTATTTAATTATTTTAAAAACTTTTTATTTCCCGAACGAAAATTTCAAACCAAATACAGTTAGGAACTACTTAAGCTAGAAAAACCGTTAACGCAGAATTACTCAGTAAAACTTCCTCTTTTAGAATTTCAAACTAAACATTATGCCAAAGAAAACAAGATGAATTTCGTCGCATTGTCGAAAAAAGCATAATAAAATTTCTTCTCTACAATTCATAACATAATGAAAAATACAAATTTATTAAATAAATTTTTTAATTTTTTGTGATGAAGTTGTGGTGCGCTATGAGCACTGGCAGAATTTATAAAGTTCACAGAAATCTTTCTGCTGACCTGAAATCTTGTAATCCAAATTAAAAAGCTGGCCCTTTTCAAATAATAAAAAAAATTCAAATACCAGGTTTTTTATTTTGTCGTGAGTTGGCAGTTAGAAATCTTGCATAGATACAGTGGAACTTGGATTCCTGTCGATTAACACCACCTACTTTTCTTCCACTCTCCCTGCGGGACCTTCTCTAAGTATTACTTCGCCGAACTGAATAAGCGTTAAGCTGTAACTTCAGTTACAGTTGGGTTCTACTGTCGTTTTCCTTCCTACCTTATTTGTGTTCGATGGTTTTTCACCCGTAGGTTTATAAAGAGACTTTATTTCGCTTGCCAGTAAGTCAATTGGGCCTTGCTCGCCGTACGGTATGCGCTAGCAACTTCTTGAGCGAATATATTAGGTGTGTCTTTTTTTGTGTCCATTCATATATTCAGATATTCCGTAAAATGTGTGTTAATGTCCCATTTACTCTACCTGTTTGATTACTGACGGCTGGCAGGTGCTTCTTAAAGGTCATCCTGGAGTCGACAAGTACACCTAGGTTCTTAATTCGAGGTGATTTAGTGATTTTTACAAAAATGTTGGATCGTTCGATTTTAGTTTTTTAGTCCGTTGAGTAAAAACTATCTGAGAAATAAGTTTTTAATGATATACAATTTGTGCCGGAAGATTTTGGTTTTATTTTTTAATCAAGATTTTAAAAGCTAAAAATTCTTCATTGTTTTTTTGACGCAATTTTGGGTAGAAAACCTAGAAAATATTTGAAAATATGTTCCTGATTTTTTTTTTTCAATTTTAGAAGGCATATGAAAAAACTTGCTCTGTTGTCTTCCGCTCTCAGAAAATAATTCAATTTGAAAATAGTTCTCAACAAGATTTTTTCGGAAAAAAATTCAAAAAAATTAATAACAGCTTAAAAACTCAAAAGTTGTATTCATTAATATCACTTTGATGCCAACATTAAAAGATTCCAATAAAAATTGTTCAACTTTCTGAAAAGTTCAATATCAACATAACTAAATAAACTTCTTGAAAATCAAACCGCCCAATCTCGCATTATAGGTTAGTAAAACTGATTTCTGATTTGAGTTCATCGATCCGAAATCAGAGAGCTCCTTCTAATTTTGTTCCGTTGTTGTATGAGTGATCAAATCACTGTGTATCGTCTGAATTATATATGTATGAACAATCTGTTTCTGAAATGGACTACAATTATTTTCAATAGATACTCTGCGGCACCTTGAACCGCTGTATTGCACTCATTATCTGAAGTTAGCTCGCAAAATTGAATACATTTTTTACATCTGCGCAGTACTCCTTTTTTCCATTTTACCACCGTTGGGACTAGTAGCTTTTACTGTTGACCGCGGTCTTCTGAAACCGAATTTGCGCACTGAATGTCCTCCTGTAGCATATGCACAAGGGGTGGTATGATGATGGTTGGTCGAGCAGCTTTCCTTATTTTAGCAAGTCCTTGTCGCTTCCAACAGTCTGGGAATAAGTGCTACGTTGGGAATACCGTTTAATCCTGGCGCCTTGTTAGCTGCAATCCTTCGCAGTATGACAATCACTTCACTTCTAGTTAAATCTAGAGCGTGTACACTTGTACCCCGGTTTTGATCTTCAACAAGTTCCTCCTGAGGGAGGAATAGAGTGAACTGAAAAAGAGGCTGCCATTGCTACCCATACAACTTGGTTATTAAATATGGTGCCCCTCATGTCTCGTTATTCTACCCAAACCTTTTCTAGATAGATAATTTTTCGTTTTTGAGATTAGAGGTGGATGCAAATAGAATGCTTACGTAAACTTTTTAGACAGCAAAGTATGCGCGTTTTGATTTGAGCAACTTTATAATTATTTCAGTACATTTTCGATCTAGAATTTTTTATCAAATCCACTCTTTTACAATAAATTTTTGTTCCATAAAAAATGTGCTGTCATATCTTTTTACAATAGATTAAAAAGATCATTGTTTAATAAAACAACAGCCTCCCCTCCGATCTGACTCTATCTGGCTCTGTAATTTATTCGCGTTAACTATTTTCAGTGTTTGCATTCTCTCATTGCATGCCACTGCAATTTTGTTTTTGTTGTTGTACCGACACTTGCATACAATATATGCAATACGATATTTTTTTGGTGACTTAAAAAGTGTTAGAAACATGAAAGTTTTTTGACTGCCATTTTGCTGTAAATAGTCATTTACATAAATATGGACATTGAAGTCAACAAATATTTAGACTCCTTAAAAACTGTAATAGGACTCCTATTTAGGATGGTTAAGAGTCCTAAAGAGCCTTCTAAAGTATCCTAAAAGCAACATTTTTTTTTTGCTGAGCCTAAACATCGTTATGGCGATCCTATCTCTGAAGTATGTTTGAATCCGAGATGATTTCCAGATAATCTTTCTATTGGGCTCTTCAATATTTATACTTTCTAACAGAATTTAAGATCAAAACGAGATGGGTTATGAAACTTTTATAATTAACATAAATATGTTTAAGAAGTTTAAGACTCTCATATGAATTTCTAGATGACATAACACTCCATTCCACTTAAAAGTTTTCTCTTTAAATAATAATATATACATTGTTGTTGTGATGGCTACATTTGTTCATTAACCTGTTTATATATAACTTCAAATAACGAAATTGACATGAATTTAAGTCATGACATTGAAAATTAATCTTTCTCTATCGGCTTCTATATCCGATTTCAGAAAGCTTCTAAAAATGTTTAGTGGAACAGCGAGATTTACTTACGTAAAAGAATGTCGAGGCTCAATGTATTCGTAGTCCTTTAATGTTATTTTTTTTAAATGCAAACTATTTTATTAGCATTTTACGAAGTAGATGACGTGCCACTGGCATTATTGGTGCAAAAGCAATGCAAATTTTTTGTTATGCTGCTTTACTCTTCCCACTCATTCTCTCTCACTCTCTCTAACAGTTCTTTCATTATCTTCATTGTGATGATAACTTAATTTATTTTTTGTCGTTGCTTTTTAGGGTTAAGATATACATACATATGTATGTGATTAAGTTTTGTACTTTTTCTTCAAAGTTTTTCACTAGATGTCATCAAAAAGTTATAAGTTTTTCTGCGAAAATTTATTTAAATAAAATATTAATGATAAAATAAACTACTAAAAATTTTTATTTTTCCAAATTTATGCAAATCAATAAAAGTTTTATAAGACACACATTTCGTAAGTTTGTGGCAAGGGATGGAGATAGCAAAAAGCTTTCAGTTAAAACCCAAGAGTATGAAAAAAGTGTCAAGAAGTTTGTTGCCTTTTTTATTTTTATTTTTTCGGCGTATTTTATGTTGAGAATAGATTGTTTACTTACGAGTATTTCAATAAATAATTCGCAATTCGAAAGTAGCAAAGTATAAGTTCCTGCCAATGAACTTTCTACCATTTCCACATACATAAACACACATAAACACAAAAACAAAGAAATGAAAAATTATTTTGGGAAATAGTCGTAATTTAATCTACAAACAGAATTGAAGTACATATAAAATCTATGCCCCAAGCAGAACATTCAGACATTTTCTAAGGGGGGCTGTTAATTTTTTTGTAGCTTTAAAATTGTTTTTTGATTCATGACCAAGTGGGTGTATGTATACCCGGAACCCCCCTAAGATCCGCTCGTGAGCTCTGTTATTCCATAATAACAAGTAATATGAGATGCCCTACATTCGGGGAAAAAGTTTATTATAACAAGAAATGTGAATGAAATAAAGAACCTACAGACTTGACAGTAAGGAAAAATGCTTTCGGTTTCCATTGACCTAATGGTTAATGCATTGAAATTCTATGGTTTGGAGGACCCCTAAATCAAGAATGGAACAAAAAATCAATACTTTACACAATTAGGATTGTTTTGATGTTTTGATGAGCAAAGAGCAGTTTTTTGATTTGATACATAGAAATGATGTGAGCTTAGATCGAAATAGGGAGAAACAAATAGTGCAAATACCTGTTTAGTGATTTTGTTATTTGGTGCATAGAAATTTCCGTATACAATTCAAGTAACGACATTTGGCACTTACCCCGTGCCAATAAGAACGGATCACCCTATAACTATTAAAAAATCCTAAAACACCCAACTTTGAATTTTTTATTGTATATGCTAGACCAGGGCCGTAGCCAGGACTTTTTTTCAGGTGGGAGGGGGGTTTCATTCGACGAAAATATTCATATAAAATTTTTATGAAACTGATGTTTAAATACAATAAATTAAATAAGATCATGCATTTGATGGACCCTAGCAGACTAGGGAGAAAACTGGATAAATGTCTTAAAGCTTTAGGAAAAATGTTTGTTTCTGAATTTTCTTAATCTTAACCTAAAAAAAATGGCCGAATATGACAAAAAAATTCACAGAATAATCAATTTAAATGTTTTCAAATAAATATTATTCAATGTTGATTCCAATACATTTTTTATCGTGAAAGACATAATTTCGATAACTCATTGACTTGCCATTACTGATAATGAACCCAACCTCAAAAAATGATCAAAAAATGTCAAAAATAGTCAGAGACTAATTTTTTTCAAATGATTATCAGTGGGAATTTGGGCCATTATCAATGATGAGGAGCCCGGATGAGGTTGGCATATATTCCCTAAATTCGTGCAGTCACAGCATTGAAATCTTCCGAGTCGGGTGCTCTGAGCAATAATGAGTTAAAGGATTAATTATATTTTAAGATTATGAACTTTGAAGCTTATTCAATAACACTGTCCTGCATGATGGGTTTGGTGAATTGTTCCTTGTGTTTGCGAATGAATTTTTCATGCTGAACACGAATCTGAGGTCAAAAACTTCCCATTACGTCACGTTTTAGAAAAATGGGGTTGAAACCCCTGAAAATACCGTTTATGACTACGTAGCACAACTTCGTACGATTTCAATTCAAATTTATTTTTAAAACTATTTCTTATATTTGACTTTTTAGAAAGAAACCGATTAAAAAATATAAAATAAAATCGTTCAATAGATTTTATTTTGACTTTTTTTCCATCCATTGGCAATCAATATCAAAAATTAGGAAAAAGTTTTCACATTTCGAGGGGTCAGAACCCCCAAAACCTCGCCCCTAAATACGGCTTCGTGCTAAACATTCCTATATGTTTTCAGTTAATCTAAGACAAAGTTTCAATCCGAAGATTGATTGTATTATTTATAAAAAAAATTTAAATTAGGTCTGTGTTATTAGGTTTTATTGAGAAAAACTAAAAAGGTCATTTTTAAATACTAAAATAGCAAAAAGGAATAACAATTTTTTTTCAAATCAAATTAATTGTTAATAAAAGGAGGGTAAAAACTACAAATGCGTCAACATCATTTCATACACTTTGTTAATTCAATCCAGCCTAGCGATTTACTGATACCGTGAGGTGTAGGTTTTAATGCATCAAAAATATTTTTGTAAAAGGCTTTTAGAGCTTCAACCATAAAATGGTGAATATTCATGGATGTAAAAAGCCTATCACTAAAAATATGCAAAATTTTATGATATGAATTAATTTACTTCAAAAGAGTTTTGTTTCTTTCCACACCCTAAATTCAGTTTGCAAAACTATTGATTGGCGAAAAGTTTCGTACCGCTTTCAGTAAGTTATATATATACTAGCTGACCCGGCAGACGTTCAATTCAAGTTTTTGGTAATGACAATTGAATTTGGTAAAAATTCTAGATTTAAAAATGAGGCATCAAAATTGTCATTTTTAAAATTATTTAATTCGCAGTAGAATATCAAAGACCGTTCTAGAAGTTATATCTAATTCCGAAAACTATTTAAAAATATGGATCCATGTGCTATTTATTATAAAAATAAAATTTATTATAGAATTTATTACAGCGCCACCTATTGGATTTTGACATAGCTAGACAGGTTCTTGAGATATTTCATAAATTAGTAGAAATAATAGTAAAAAATAATAATAATAAAAAAATAGAAGTAGAAAAAACAGTGAAAAAGTAATAGAAAATAACAATCAATAGTTGAACAAAATGTAGTAAAAAAGTGGTAAAAAGTATAAAAAGATAAAGTAGTAAAAAAGTAGTCGAATATAAAAAGAAAATGTTGGAAAAAATAAATTAAAATGGTAGTAGAAAATAGAAGTAGAGCATGGTCCAACACCCACTAATATAACAAACTGAGAGAATTTTTTAAATCCGGTATTGACAAATAATACTTCCATACTAAGATATCTCGTAACGAAAATTCAGGGTATATGGAAGGTGTCACACCCCCTTTGTCAACCCACCCATAGTTAATTCACGTTCTTGTACCAAATTTATGTACATTAAATGATTCTTGAGATATACCCAAACAAAATATTAGGATTAATTTTATTATGGCTCAGTTGAACTACAGAAACCAAATTTCAGGACGCTCTATATTCATATCAAAGACCATTCTTGAAATTATTTAAAAATTTGAACCAATTTCATATCTATTATAAATATAGGATTTGTTACAGCGCCACCTATGGGATTTTAATATAGCTAGGCAGGGTCTTAAGATATTTTATAAAGTAATAGAAACAATAGCAGAAAAAGGAATGGAAAAAGTAGTAGAAAATAGCAACAAAAAACTAGAAGAAAATAGTAGTAGAAATAGTAGTAGAAAAGGTAGTAGGAAAAAGTATAGAAAATTGTATCACAAATTGTTGTAAAGAAGTAGTAAAAATGTAGCAGAAAAAGTAGTAGAAAAATAGTTAAACATAGCATGTAGTACAAAAACAGTAAAAATGGAGTAGAAAGTGTGGTAGAAATAATATTAAGTAGAAAAAACTGTAAAAAAGTAGTAAAAAATAGGAGAAAGTAGTAGTAGTAGTAGAAAATAAAAGTGAAGCATGTCGCCACACCCATTAATCCAACAAACTGAAAGAATTAAAATTTTAGTGCCATGCCATAAATGACTCCTAAGATATTTCATAATGGAAATTCAGGTTATGGAAGGTGCCACGCCTCCTTTGTCAATCCCACTCATATTTTTGTTGTAGCATGGCCTTGTCAGTTCTCGCTATTGTATCAAATTTCTGTACTGTTCCAAATGGTTCTTGAGATATACCCAAAAAACTGTTAGGATTGTATGGGAAGTGCCACGCCCAGTTTCCTAAAAGCCATTATGAATAGCTATGTTTCATACTCCCGCCCAAGAAAATATATTCTGGATATATGACTTCAATCGGTCTCTACGATTATATATATATTGTTGGTTGGCTGTTGTTAGTTCTCGCATCATTGATTAGCGCCATGTATTTTTCGGGCTACCATAGGGAATCCAGTCTAATGACTTTCTGGAAAGCTAGCGGGAGGTTTTCTCAGCGTATGCTCTATCCATTCCTTTTGGCTATTTAATAATGATTTTTAAATCTTCTGTAGATGATCTCCGGGAAGTCCTCTAAAAGAAGCATCTTGCGGTGAGCACGATATCTCTGGATTGGATCATACAAAATGAAAAAAGACAAAAAGATTATGAATATTATTGATAGAATATTTGTCGGATCGAAGTCGATGAAGTTTTCAGAAATTATACATAAATATATGCACATTACTAATATCGTTCAATCATTCCAGGCGATTCACATTGTAACTGTAGCGCATCCATAAATAAAAAGCGCACTTAAGTTAACATCGATTAAGTGTAAAATATCGCAGAAGCACGTGTGGGAATCGCTTTCTTGCGCTTTCTCTTTCGTGTGACTTAATGTGGCATAAAAAAGGGTCAAAATTGTAAATACCTTAAAGAAAAAAAAATAAATGTTGACCCTTTTTTGTTACTGTTTGTTGCTGTTGTAAAAGTGAAAAAGTCGTGCCAAGCAACAAAATTTTCGCATTTTCGGCATGTGACGGTAACAAATTAAATATTTTCAAAAACCGCACACATATTTCCCTTACATACAATGAGTAATTGAGCACTAAAGATATTTCGATCGTAATTTTTTACGTGACTTGACCTAAAGTAAACATTTTTGAAATTTCTACATGAGTACAAAAGGGAGCAAAAATTTTTATTTATGTATGTGTGCATATGTTGAGGATTTTCTGGAATTTATGTGTTCAAAGTGATAATATTGTTGCCAAATTAAATGTGTGTGTCTATGTGAATTGAAGTTTCACAAAGAATTTTTTGATACAGTTGACTTCAGCCGAATGTCGAATTTGAATTGACACTGAATACGAAATTATTGCTTTATTAACAGCGTGTATAAAGTTTCTAAACAAGTGGTGATAAAATCATTGAGTTTCGATTTAGTACTAGATTTGAAAAGTGAAATTAATATTTAAGATGTTAACAATTCATTGTATTCAGGCTCATATATTATGAAATTTTCTAACTTTTTCCACATAATTAAACATGTACGAACGAACATCAGAAATCAAAATCATTTTCAAATTGTGTAGAGTTTTGGCTTCGTATTTTGACTCTTGAATGGAAACTGTTGGCAGAACGGCAGTCTCTGATTTTTATCGATTAACTACTTTACATACATACATACATAATTGATCTAAATTGTTTCTTGTATAATAACTTCTAGCTTTACTAATACTTTTACATTTTCATCAACTTCGAACTACGCCTTCATGGGCAAAGTTAAAGTGTCTGAAAAGTTTAAAAGTTAAAGTTTTATGTTGGCTTTTCTTCAACTTACCATTGACTTTTTGGCAATAAAATTTAATTAACTTTACTAACTACGAATAATAGTACTATGTACTACTCGTATATCAAATACATACTATATATACATTAAAGTGTATTGAACCAAATACAAAAATAAGAAAGTTTCAGAGAGGTACAATAACAACTTTTTATCGTGATGCACTTTAATATATGTACACTACCGGTCAAAAGTTTGTGTTAATCTTATAACTTTCATAATATGCAAAAAAAAAAAAAAAAAAAATTTCTTTTTTTCAAATCATTATTATTTATTCGTATTGTTTACAATTTTCCACAAAATATGATGACTTTTACAAAAACCTTGAGGTATTTTCTTTAAACTTTCGATTTTCTAACAGCAGCACATACTCCCTGCATTCTTGCGAACACAAATAATGTTCTTCTTACTTTTTTATACAGCGAAAAACACAAAAATAATGGAAAATGTAAAAGCTTGAGAGAATTATTGCAGCACAAAAATGTAGCACGCGGTATTTAATATTGTCATGATGAGAAATAAACAGTTTCTGTTTACAGTTAGTTAGTGAAGTGGGTTTGTTTACAAACAAAGGGTCGCAATGAATGCTTAAAATTAATAATACACTAATTTCGATTGGAGCAAAACCTAAATTTCTGAGAAAATTGTATTGAATTCAACAATAAAGCAAATGAACCCAAACTTTTGACCGGTACTGTATAAATATCTTGTAAGTATGCATGTACTGCTATGTGCTACTACCAACAAAATTACCACTACACACACACATACTCATACATTTCATTTTCACTCATGCATTTTGTGGTTTACATTTTAATGATGGATTACGCGCTTAAGACGCTTAAATAACGGAACACAATGTAAAGCTCCTCAATGTATGCAGCAGTTTGTTTCTGTTTTCATTGTAATTGATTAAGTAGAATTTCATTTTAATTTTTGTTACATTTTCTTTACTTTTTCTTTGTTTCTTCTGTTCTTGTTTTGTGTTTTCATTCTCATATTCATTTTCATGAAATTTGAGTGCAAGTTCAAGATAAACAAAATGAAATGTGTTAGTTTTTGTAATTTATAGTAGTGGATATGTAGAAGAAGAAGGAAGACGAGCGGAAGGGTGACTAAACAGAAAGAAGCACAGAAAAACACGAGTTCAACGTAAATGTTTAACGCTATTACATTTACATTTTAACCACATGTGCTCTTGTTTTTGAATTTTTGCATTTATCATGGTCAGAAACAGGGTTGAAACACTTGTTCATATGTGCACTTGCACATACATATTTATATGAATATGCATGCGCTTGTGTGCTTCGGCGATGGTGAGTGTGTATGTGTGAGCAGATGTTGAAAAGTCATACACAAATGTGTGCAGTAGTTAATCTTATCGTTTGAGTTTGTTTTAATTAAAGTGCATGCATTTTAGAATTTTTTAAATCGCATAATGTTTTAAAGTGTTAGTTGGTTTGGTTTAGTTGATTTGAGTGGCAGTTCCTACTCTGCTCTGAAGCCAAGTTCAAATTAACGAAATTACATGCATCGTTAAACCCATGACCTCAAATATTTCTCTTTGGTTTAATTTAAACTTGTTTTCAGCTGCACCCTGGAGTGATTTTTTTCTAAAGTTCCGAGCATACAACATATTTATATGTAAAACTCTGTAATAATATGCAATATAATTTTATTATATTATTTTATTCACCGAAAATATAAAACTTGACATATCTTTTTCACCGGACTTGTTATAACAGTGTAAATTAATTATTACACAGTGAAATAGTAAATTTTAAATGTCGAATAAAAAACTAGGGGTTATACCTGATTCCGAAACTGTACTCAGATTTGCTATATGTGATTCCCGCTATAGAAGCTCAAACCCATAGTTTTGGTATATGCGGGACCTATATCTATTACATCCTCCATTTTGAGTGCCTGAGAGAAAGTTGCCATCATTCATATGCCAAAGAAAAGTTGCTTAAACAGCAACACCACATAGCATTTCCAATTTAGGGTGTTAGATGAAGTCATTACCATGGCTTCACTGTGTTCATTCTGTGTTATTTCCATATATTTTTATCAAATCAGCGGATTGGACAAACTGATTGCTTCTTCTACGTCATTCATAAAAGAATGAGAAACTTTTTTTCAATCAAACTCATGGAAATTGAATGTAAAGTATTCAGTGAATCAATTTGAGTCAGTGTAAGCCAAATTCTTAGGATGGATTTAAATTTCGAGAGCTTCAAAATTATTCTCATTTTTTGATTTCACCCTTTAACCTCAACTGTACCAGAGAGACTTTCCCTTTTCCCAAACAAAAATGAGAGAACAGCTGACCTAAGTAACCTTATGCATTTAAAATTATAGAATCTCTTATTTATTTATTTCAGTTCTGCTAACCGAGTCTAGAAAATAAATCGTCTTTCAAAAACTTATTGATTGGTGTTCTTTAAACAATCTTAATTTAAACAAATGTGTTGGAAGATGGGGAAATTCCCTCCCCCCAAAAGATTTTCAAACACTTAAAGATTTAATAACTTAAACAAGCAAAAAGGTGAACATAATTAGTTATTATTGTTTCTGGTTGTTACGATTTACTCTCAATTATAAGAATAAGGAATAATCTTGCTCATTAAACCACTTTCCTTCTCAATGGAAATGTGCGGAAATAATAATGAAAATAAGAATATATGGTAGTTCCGGATCACCAATCGTCATAAGCACGGTACTCCTAAGCAATATCATCGCATAGTGAATATTGTCACAGACTTTCTGGAACGGAAAAAATATTGCTCTGCTACATTTTTGGACATTTAACAAGCGTCCGACAAATTAAAAAATTTACCCCATTTTATTTAGTCTTAAAGTCCTATCTACATGAAACCTCATTCTATGTCAAAGTAAATGATGAAACATCAGCCATTTGTCAAAAGCCGGAATACCACAGGGCAATTTTCTGGGTCCTTACTTGCGACTTGAACGTTAAAACTCCTGAAACTGATGTTGTTACTATTGGTACTTATCCAGACAATTCTGCCATTTTAGTTCAGAAACAGCTCGACGGAATTCAACAATGGTTACTTCGTTGGAAAATAAAGGTGAATACAGACAAGTCAGCAAATATCACGTTTTCATTAAGAAGAGGGGACTGTCCTCCGTTAAATCTGAATGGAATTACTATCCCCAAATGTAACAGTGTTAAATATTTAGGACTACATCTTGATAAACAATTAAATTGGAAAAAGCATATAAAAGCGAAGAGGCTACACTTTAACATAAAAATAAAAAGCTTGTAGAGTCTTGAGAAAAAACTACTACTTTATAAAACGACATTGAAACCAGTTTGGACATATGGAGTTAAACTGTGGCGTACCACTTGTAGTTAATTCAAACTTAGAAATACTACAGCTCTATCAATCCAAAACGCTGAGATTCTTAGCAAAACCACCCTGGTTTGTACAATAACTAACAATGCATTGCACAAATATTCTAAAGGTAAAAGCTTTTGTATTCACTGGCTTTGTTTTTTGTTATCACGTTTGCTAGTACATTAAGAGTAATGCAGCTGAATATCGCTTTGGGAGGATATTTTTTTATATTTTCCCCCGCTTCTACTTGCATATCTTTTAAAGTTTTGATAGTATTATCATATTTGATTTTTCTTTATTTTATGAATAGATATATTAGCTTTATTAGATCGAACCATCATAGCTCTTCTATTTTTGGTGCTAATGTAATATGAAGTTTTTAAAATGCTATTTTTACTTAATTATTAATTTTGGAAATGAATAGCTTTTGTAAGGTAGCCTCAGCCAAGGATAACTCATTTTCGAGTCATAGCTGACAGCATTTTATTTGTCTCTTCACCATAGTTTTTAAAATTTGTTTACAAATTTCGTATTCCATGTTATAATAATAAAAAATTTTGTGTGATAGAACTTAAATTGTATTTGTTTTCCGTGATAAGCACATTCTCCTCTGGCATGAAACGTGTAAGAATTAAAACAATACAAATTTTAAATGGGTCCAGACCACCTCGGTGGCCTGATGGATGAGTGCTTGACTGGAGTTCCAGCTGCCTCAAGTTCCATTCCCAGATCGAGTTAAATTCTTAAAAAATGTCCAAATGGATCACTCGGTGATTTAATTCTTAAATGCTTGACTCGAGTACCAGTTCAACGGTTTCGATTTGCAGGTAGAGAATTGAATCTAGCAAAAAAAAAAAAATTATAGATTTCGGGTCGATATAAAGAGAATCCCAGATGGGAAAGAGAAAACCAGAATACAGGGTGGGAATCAGCGACCTTGAATTATTCTTCAATTTCTATTAATTCTCGACCCATTATAAACCAATCTAAAACTGAATAAATGTTTCCTATTGTTAATATTCTCCACGATTTTTTATCTTGGAAATAGATCATAGAATTTGTGAAATGATTTGTTACAAGAACAGGTTTTCCCCTAAAATGCGTAGGTTAGGTTAGGTTGGAGTGGCTGTCGAGAGACACACTTAGGCCTGAACGACCCATTGTGATACCACATAGTTGGACCTACAGTTTAACGCCGATTCCGAACGGCGGTGTGGCAATTTTTTATCGGCTTGGTGGTTTTGCCATTACCAACCAATGTGTGTACTTGTACACTATCTTATAATTCTCATACACTTCATATTGATAGTGAATATAAGAAAGTAATGAAAATTAACCACCAGACGAAGACGGGAATCGAACCCGAACCTCCCAGATGAAAGTCTAGTGCACTACCCACTAGACTATCGAGGTCGTAAAATGCGTAACGTTCAGTAAGTTTCACACGGCCATACCTTCGAAATTATTAGACATCGAAATAAAGTTTATGAATAAGCAAAAAAAAAAAAAAAATACTTACGTACGTAACGCTCCAGCCCGCGATTTGGCTCATATGGAGAATTTTTATTTCCCCCCCGCCCCAAAAATGTTTCCTGTATCCGCCACAATTATACCCTTAATAATAATAATCAAACCGCAAGGAAATGAGGAAAGATTTAGGTGTTATTTTCAGTTCTAATTTTATTTTCAATTTTCATTTTGACTGCATTATTTCAAAATCTTATGCCATAATTGGATTCATAAAGGGAAACACACAGAACTTTGAAGATCTAATGACAATAAAATCACTTTAGGTGTCGCTTGAGAACTGTTCGATCATCTGGGACCCTTTTTACGTTGAACATTAAAATCGTATTAAAAAGGTTCAAAGGAGCAGAACAAGATATGCGCTCAAAAAGATGCATTAGCACGATGACCTTCCATTATTTGATGCTCGACGTAAACTTCTTGGCTTGCAATCCTTAAAAGATAGAAGATCCCCTGATTCACTTTCGTTCGTTTACCTCATTTTATCTGATAAACTTAAATGTCAGCAAAACAATCGTAGCCTTTTGTTTCCAGAAACATTGGAAAACAGCGAAAAAACAAAACAATGTACGTTTTACTTCTTTCATGTATAGCAACTAAACGTTTTCGTTAATTCTAAATTTAGTTTATTTCTTCAATTGTTTTTTCTTATAGATATTTTCCCCTTCAAGTTAAGGGTCTCCGATTGTTTTGCGGTTCAATAACTCCACCTAATTTTTTTTTGAAAAAGCGGTGATTTTTTGAAGTTTTTCCACCGTAGTGTAATCAAGTAAGCTTTTCTCACAGGATATACAAATATATTCAAGTTTCAGCCAAATCAGAAATGAAAATGCTGATTATAGGATGCGGATTAGGGTGGCCCTTATATTTCAACTTTCTAAAAGTTTAGCTCCCAGAACCCTATCTTGTTTCATTCAATAAAGAAATAATCTGCGCAAAATTTGAGTTCAATCGGACAACTGCTAGGCGGTCCTCATCGACCATGAAGTTGTACATTGTCGCCCGGAAAATTATATTTTCAGATAAATCAATTTTTTGTTTTTGGATTTCTTGAACAACACCTTTCCATGAACAAACAACACCGATGTGATTAGCCAGAATTGTTGGAGTTAACAATGATTTGTGCGTTCAAGATATACCTTGCTCAAGACCAGTATCAGTTATCTCAAATGGGAAAAACTCTTAAAAAGAATTTGTATTTTTCTTGATCGGGTGTATTAGATTATTAAAGCACCTTATCATTACTTTTTGTTCATGCGTCAATTAATAAAATATTAGGATATGGACCGGGAAATCAGAAAGGTGCTGTGGACAAATTTGTTACCCACCTCGAGCACTTAGCTCCCCAAACTGTGGCTCCATCATTATTTGATGAAAATGAATGTTCCAACAGCGGTTAAGATAAATAAAGCATAAGTTATATTGGAAGCAGGCTACAAAAAAATCATTTTTCGTCGTTTATAAAGATCGAGTTTACGTCTTTTCTTCGCGAAATTTTCTATCAGCACCGATTTCTTCAACAAAGAACTTTCAACATGGAAAGATGTTCCAGGTTACAAAAATGGAATTGAAAAACTTGAGAAGAAAGTTGTTGTTGATGACGTTGCAGAAAAAAATGTGAAACTCATTAAAACATCATGAAACTGAGAAACAATTTATTTCACAAATCGTTGCCGAAGACCGAAAAAGATACATAACTAACTACTACAAAATCCTTTCTTATTGTGCGGATTAGTGTCCGACCGATGGTTATTTTTTGACCAAAGCCGAAGCTGAACTTCGGCCAACCATCTAACCTTCGGCCGAAGCCGAAGACCAAAGGATTTTTAAAATATAAAAAATAAAAATCTGAAAGTAAATTTTTTCTACCTATGTATTTGCAAACATATACAGAAAAATATAAATAGTAGATACTCCAAATAAAAAGCTGACCAGTAGAACTAAATAACTGTTCACTGTCGAAGGAGCTGACAAAAACTATTTGAAGTTATATATAAACAGGCTTAATGAACAAATGTAGTCATCACAACAACAATGTATATAGAGACGGGCAAATCTCTCCCATGTACTAGACTTTCAAATAACGAACTGTTATGCAGACTAGCTACAATGGGAAAAAAAACAACAACATAAGTGTATAGAACGGTAGTGGTAGTTTCTTTCAATATCTCTATTCAGTGAAGATATTTGGAATCAAATCCGTAATTCTGGGTTATGATTTCAAATATTAGTAGCTTATATAGGATATTGAAAGATTAAGAACTTATCACTAAGATCACTGATGAGGAATTGTGGCGGATTCCGAAACGGCCGTCTGATTTGCCCGTCTCTATATACATTGTTGTTGTGATGACTACATTTGTTCATTAAGCCTGTTTATATATAACTTCAAATAACGAAATTGACATGAACTTAAGTCATGACTTTGAAAATTAACCTCTAGATTTAATTTTCATAGTCTCCTAAAAAACTATCATGAACTGATCGAATGGGGACCGTTCAGAAAAAATGACACCTAGAATCATTTTCTCACAAACACACACACTCTCCCATGTACTAGACTTTCAAATAACGAACTGTTATGCAGACTAGCTACAATGGGAAAAAAAACAACAACATAAGTGTATAGAACGGTAGTGGTAGTTTCTTTCAATATCTCTATTCAGTGAAGATATTTGGAATCAAATCCGTAATTCTGGGTTATGATTTCAAATATTAGTAGCTTATATAGGATATTGAAAGATTAAGAACTTATCACTAAGATCACTGATGAGGAATTGTGGCGGATTCCGAAACGGCCGTCTGATTTGCCCGTCTCTATATACATTGTTGTTGTGATGACTACATTTGTTCATTAAGCCTGTTTATATATAACTTCAAATAACGAAATTGACATGAACTTAAGTCATGACTTTGAAAATTAACCTCTAGATTTAATTTTCATAGTCTCCTAAAAAACTATCAAAAACTATTTATTTCAAGAATCATTTAAAAACTAGTTACATCGACTATATATCTGTAGAACGACTGTCGTTCAATGACTCCTGTGTCAAAAAAAAAGTTGGACATGCCATGATTCTGCTTATCTAAAATCAAATATTGAATCAGCGTATCAATCATTAGACCTGTAGCCGGAACCAGAATTAACCCTCTAGTTCCCAAATTTTTGATTGATTTAAAAAAAATTGGGATTGATAAATTTTAATGTAAAAAGCATAAATCTGATCTCAAAACCCTAAAAAATTTAATGGTCGTGGTTTTATGAAGCCGAAAAAGTTGAATGCCTAAAAGTATTTGTTGTTGAATAAACTTTTTATCAATTTTTTTTAAATAACTAAATATTTTGTATAAAAAATTTATATTCCTAGGTACTCACAGCTAGTTTTTTTATCTGGCTACTAGCCGGGAAGTATTTTATTTATTTTTTTTTTATTTTTTTCTCAAATTCAAACTAAATAATTAATTTTACTGTTTTTGATAAATTTTGACTTTGACTGTCGGTAACATCATAATAACACATAACTAATGCATTTCTTTTAAAGTTTGGGAAATTCCATAAACGATGTGATAAAATGAAGCAACAGAAAACTTTTAAGGTGGTAATTAAACCCGTTTTGATGAAGGCTGTCTAGAGACACGCTTGGGAACTAGAGGGTTAAGTAAAAATATTGAAAATTCAATTTTTGGGATAGTTTTATTTTACTTATGTTCTTTAAGTTAAGTCATTAAAAGTTTGTATTTATATCTATCTAGTTTTGAAAATAATTATTTGATTTTTGTCATTTTTTCTAACTATTTCAATTTACATAAAAAACATTGAGAGATATCACAATGATCCTGGTTCGGACGAAGTAAAACTACAGATGCATTGAAGATACGATGAAAATTTATGCGCAATCAGTTCATTAGTTTTGGAAATATCGTGGCAGCCATTTCGAAAAATGCTGTTTTGATAAAAACTAGTTTCAAAGTTTAAACAAATAAACATCTGTAACTTTCAATTGACTGTAAATTTCCAAGAATCCCTTTACACATATATTCTAGAGCGGTTTTAGCCAAAACAATTTTCAATTTTTTTGACCTTAAAAGCAAAAAAAAGTGAAGTGCCAGTAATGGAAAATGTCGGCTTCTCTAACAATTCACGCTTCTTTTCAATACGCTTAAGTCTTCCTTAAAAAGTAAGAAAGTTTGGCTTGCTTCTGCTGCCTCTAATTGTATTAGCTCAAGCAGGTTGTTCATTAAAAAAAATCACTGATAACTGTTTGTACGGTTGTAAATCTGTGGGTTACTTCAAAAGTAAAAATGGTACAATCAAACGGAGTAAATATAACACAGAAATTGCAATGTAAATACTTTATATAACCACTTCACATTTATTTATTTGTATAAATTTTTACTGCCAAGCTATATTAAAAATTATTATAAAATAAAATGCTTATAATCTTCGGCTTAGGCAAATACTTCGGCCAAAACTTCGGTCACATTTTGCAGAAGCCGAAGGTGCAATTTTAGGCCGAATATCCGAAAAACCGAAGCCGAATAATCGGTCGGACACTAGTGCGGATACACGAGAGTGAATTTTGTTGAACTTTTGAATTTCAAATTTAGGTGCACACACGACAAAAAAGGATTTTTATTGAGAATGAATTAAAAATAAATAGAAATGTTGCCTTTCAATTGAATATGGATTGCAAGAATTTATATACCAATTATGATTAATTAGAAGAATAACAATTAGTTGCTCTCCGGCTACATTATTTTATTTTTCACTCTTACTTTTGCTAATAAATCTGTGGTAAAAAGGAAAAGCTTAAGTTTATTTTAATGTCAGTTGAGTTTAATAGCTTTGAATAAAAATATTAGAGAAACTACAGCATTGTTTCAAACGACTTTATATTAAAATTAATGATCTTTCTGAAAACGATATATAATTCTAAACATTATTTGAAAATTCGCATCAGCTTATTGTTTATAGACAAAAATTTGTGATAAAATATTTTCCATCTTAAGTCGAGTTATGCTGTTTTTCATTTTTAAAACAGAAATATTGCTATGAAAACAAAATGCAAAATGTCTAAAAACTATGTTTTATATTTACCCTGCTTTTTTAAAACCATGTGTTTGAGGGTTGCTGAGTTACTTTCGGCATTCCAAGTGAATTTAGTTGAAATTCTTGTGAAATTCAGAATTGATTCTATAGATATTATTTCTGTAAATAAAAATAAGTTTCTTCTATAGAAGTTGTGTGCGATATTAAATAAAAACGTAATATTTCTTATGTTTTTCATATTGTTTCAGGAATTGTGCGAATACTTTTAAAATATTTTGTTAAGAATGTTGTCACACAATTTCCTGGACAAATAAATTTCTCTAAGAAGAAAAAAGAAAATGGTTGAGATATTGAAGCGGTATGCTTTTGAGCGGAGTTAATAGTTGCGTATACTATGATTCAACTTCAAGGCGTTTGAGGGTCACCTAGAAGTTGGCCGATGGAGCAGAAGTTTTGCACCGACCGGTTTTTTCTTGATTGGAACCAGATTAGTGCAAGGGAGCAGCAACATTTTAACTTTTGAAAAATGACCTATAGCTAAGGGCCACTCTAATGTGCATGGATTATCCCATATATAATATAGAAAATATCGGAAATTAGCTGCCTCGGTGGTCTAATGCAAGCATGTTAAGTAGTTTATCATTTCCGCAGTGCGTGTCGACTGCCAAACAATACAAAGCTTATACAGTGATGTAGGAATTATGTCATGAAAGAACAACAATGGTAGTCAAAAAAAAAATGTTGACATTTTTTAAATAAGTATATAAGTGTAAAAAATATACGAAATATTAATTTTTATAATTTAAAATTTGGCTTTATTGACCATCTTGCTCCCAGATACAAATACTGAGTTGCTCAATTTGTTGACTCAATAAACTCTAAACTTTTAATAAACTCTAATTTACTTCCAGCTACACAATTTCAGCTAGCAATAAGAGCAGCAACAACAACCCAAAACGCAAGGAATGATAATCTATTTTTGTAATTACTTAAGAAAAAAGCCTTTCGGCAAATATAAACAAGCATAAAATTGCTTTAGCACAGCCACAATGGCAACAAATACAGCAACTCACATAAAATAAACAACCTTTGCGACAAAAAACACGTTTTGCTCTTAAAATTTATATTTATCGCTTTCAGCGAGCGAACTTCTCGAAAAACTTTCAATCAATCTCCTTCGCTTGGTAACAATTTAAGTTTATGTAGGAACTTTTTGTATTTTTGTTGCTGCACTTTTTTTTTGCGATTTTTTGTTGTTGTTTCGTCCTCTTTTTCAATCCTTTATTAAGTTGTCAACTCGAAGGCTACTAAAATACTACGGATTTTTCTTCTCTTTTTTGTATCTATGTGGATGTGGCAAATTGAATGTGCCTGTCTTGCTGGATTTTCAACGTGAAGTAAATGATTTCTCAGTTTTCTATTCTTATTTTTTTTTATGTTGCAAGTAGGAAGTTAATTCTGTTTTTTCTATATATGTTTTTTTATTACAACTATAAATTAGTTACATTAGGAGGCTTTTGCAACGCTTTATATTAACTTTACAATATTTATTATATCAAATAGAGGCTAAAAATAGGTTTCTTGGCGAAAAGAACTCTGATGCACAAAATTTAAAAAAATTGGCCGGTCCATAGATAGCGCTCCAGTTATTCTTGATTTTTGCAGTGGAACCCCCTTTTGAGTATATTTTAGAAGCAGCTTAAATCAGGGAAAAGTGAAATGTTTCCTAGTACTGGAACGCCATCAATAGGCATCACAATTTTGTTGAAATTTCGTGAGTACGAGTATTTTTTGGTGAAGGAACTGTAAAGTAAGTAAACATTTTATAAAACTTTGTAAGGGATAAGTTAAAAAAAAATGATGTCAAGCATCTTGTATTTACCCCTTTTCTCAAAAATCGATCCACTCTAATTTACATATATACAATTTGTATACAATAATAATAAATACTAAAATGTAAAAAAAACATAAACTCAAGTCTGTCATTCTTATCTCCATTCATTTCTATCTGCTGAATGGGCAATATCTTCAAGGGGAATTAATACTTTTTTTTAGTACAATTGTATAATGGTAACCCTTTTCTGCATCTGAGTTTAGGAAAATGTTCTTTAGTTACTTTGGGTTGTGCTTTTTTTAATATGAAATGATGATGGATGAAGTGGGCGAAAATGGTAGTTAAGATTTTATAGATATAAAATTAGATTTTTTGAGAAGAGCTTAACAGTGCTCAAGTCTAATGAGTTGTAGGAAAGTCCAAGGTAGTGCATTAAGGATTATATTTTAATATAACATAAAAAGTTAAAAATATACAATAAGGGATTTCAATTTTTTTTTAAATTGAATTTAGCTGACTAAATGCTCATTCAACATCTGCACAAGAACATGCCAACGGCAATAGTTCCAGCGCAAACTTCGCTATACCTGTTGACTGCTGCGTCTTTATGTGCATGTACTTCTGTTCAAAATAATAAGGTACTCGATGTGTTGTTGATTGATTATTTTCCAATAATATCACTATCGTTTACCAAAACAAATAGAATATTAGTAATGTCCTCTTTGATTGCTAAAATTAGCTAAATTAAAAAGGAAAATTCCAAAAATTCTGGCTAATAGTATTTTCCAGCATTTCGAAAATTGGCTAAATCTAGCTGGAAAATGGCTAAATTGGCGGCACTGGTCGCGACCATAAGCACAACTGCAACGGAAAATGTAAGCATTGACGCCATAATTGTTTTGGTAGTACCAAACTTTTTTCACACTTGTGTCAAATTGTGGTATTAGACTGAAAAATCTGCTCATATTAATATAATGTAGGAATTAAAAAAAAAAAAAAATGGATGTGTGCAAGGCACGCAAGATATTTGATGTGTAAACAGTTAAGCCAACTGAATGCCATATACATAAGTTCACATATGTATATATATGTACATATAGGGATTTTATGTATAATGTAAATGCTAGGTAAATAATTCAAATTAAAACAATTCTTTAAAAATTTATTAGATATCATTATCTTTTATATAATAGCCCAATTCACTATAAATTGCAAATGGTGTTGCATCATTGCAAATGCAAATTTTTATTCCATATCGCATATATTTGTTGTTGTGATAGCAAAAATATTTTGCAATTGCGCCAAATCGTAGTTGCATTATTTTTCTTTTACTCAATACATCGGGCGCGATATGTTCGCATATACGCAGCTGTAATTGCATAAGTTTTTCTCCCTATCGATTTGAAATTTTATTATATGTGAAAATTTTACATAACGTCGCCTGAGAATTGATTTGGCGTATAGGTATATAAATTTGTACACACATAAATCAATTCTCAGGCGACAATAAGTTCTTTCCGCATTTAACCTTAGAAAGGCAACCAAGGGTGACCAGTCACCCCACTTCTTTTTTAAAGCACCGCAAAGAAAGAAACAATGTATTTTAATTGAAGTAAATAAGTGATTTTATAATAAATAAATTTGATTTTTTCTGTTTAAAAATTTTGCTATTTACATAGATAAAAAAAGTGTTGCCTTTCTAAGGTTAATGTATAAAGCAAAATTTTTATAATGCCGTGGTTTGCTATCATTATCACTACATTTTGTTTATACATTTATTGAAACCTAGATTACTTATTACTTATCATTTTGTAGGTATTGTTTTTATATCCCAATATACATTATTGTTTGATATCAACTTGAGGTAGATTTGAGGTCAAATACCTTTCTCAAATCTCCAACGTTAATTCTCAAATGCACCTCAATGGTCCTATTATAGTCTTCTTAACTTAAAAGGCATATTTTTTATATGGTGATTTTCTTAGTTATCAAATTGAAAAATTTATGATTCCCAACTTGATATCAAAGGAATTTCTCCAACCTGTCAAACCTCACTTTTCACTTTTTTGCTCTTACGCATCCCCCAAATAGAATTATAATTATGTACAAAATATACATTATGTAAAGCATATATTTCCCTTTAATTCATTTTCACCTCACTTTTATTTCGAATTTTTTTCACTTTCACTAAGTTTTTTATATTTATTTTTCAAAATTGAATTGAATTTACAGAAAATGTTTTCCACAAACATGCCATACGAGTATACTTATAAAATATTGTAAATAATATCTCAAATTTAACTCAAATCGTATTCAAGTTGATATCAAGCGTTGGAAAAAATGTTTGGTTTCAAGTGGAGAAAAGTGTTTGATATCTAATTGAGAATTATAATATTTCTCAAACATTGAAAAAAATGTTGATTCTCAACTTGATGTCAAGTAGAAAGTCAACAAGGAGCAAAAATGTTTGAAATTAAATTGAGAAATACATTGGAAATCAATTTGAGAACTAAGCTTTTCTCCAACATTGAAGAAATAAATTTTCAATGCATATTGGGATTTAAAAAAATATTTAATTTTAATCCAATCTAACTAACCGAATGCAAAACCTATCAAACGCCTGTGTTTGCTACGGCGACTTCTCTGCTTGTATGGTATGGTCAATCTCCACATGTTTAACTCCAACAAATAATTCTGCCACGAATAAATGTACACACACATTTTGTTTTCGTATGTACATATATGTGTGAGTAAATTGATCGAAACATAAACAAACAAACTCCGCTCGTATTTTAATTTCTCCCTCTCTTCTTCTCTCTTCTCTTTGTTGTTTAGAGTAGCACAGTCATGCCGCGCAGTAGTGCGAGCGAGAAGGGAACTGGACGTTACAGTTATCTTACATCTTACGATACAGTTATTGTTACATTTTACACATTTGAAATTTTGCCCATACCGTGAGCCAAAATGTTTACACATCAAAAAAATTTTTTATTTTCATAAATTTTGTGTTTCGGGAAATGTACAACAATGGGAAACTTGTTTCAAATTGTTTTAGGGAGACTTGATCTCCTAATATTTTTTTGTTCATTGTCTCCTCGTACTGTCTCCAGTTCCGCACAAGTTTTAAGCTCTTTGATAGTATCATGAAAACAATAAGCGTGGGTTGCCTATAAGTCTTAGTACTTGCAATGTTAGCTCAACTTTTAGTCACTCAATTTCTTTTTTGTTTGTTATTTAAAATTTGTTTACATCAAATGAATTCGTCTATAAAGGGCTTTATTTTATTTGTTATACTATTTTTATTATATAGAAAACTTTGACATAATAAAATTGCTAAAAACTAATAATAATCCCTCAATAGAATCAAGTCTTCCTTTGAATCGAGATCAAGTCTCTGAAAACAGCGCTAAGAGTCAAGTTAAAACTTGGCACATCGTGTAGTAGAAGAGCTTTGTGAGCCATATGAACGGCCAATAAGAAATTTAACTTCCGAGAAATACTTTACAAGCTTAGAACTCTCGTAAAGCCTGTTGTTGAAACAATCAACTTGTGCTAGGTTAGATTGGAGTGGCAGTCTTCTACTTGAAAGCACACTTAAGCACAGAATTAGGCTCATTGTGGTACCACAGTATGACGCGACTCCCTCATTTACGGAGTGGAGCACCATGAGGATTCCATAATGTCCTTAATATTTATGGAAGGTAGCTTGGAGTCTTAGTCTCCTCCTGGCCAGGGATGGGTATTCGCACATGAAATGGAGGACTGATTCTTCCTCCTCCTCAGAGTCGCAGCCCCGACAGAAGTCATTGAATGGCAGTCCTTGTCTTGCAGCATGTCCCGCCATTATGAAGTGTCCTGTGAGCACTGTAGTCATAATGCTGATGGAGTTTCCGCTAAGTTTGAGTAGCTGTCTAGTTCGGCTATTGTCCATGTTAGCCTGGTAATACCACAAGTATGCTCCGCTACCCAGGATCTTTTTGCTTCCTCAAGGTAGTTTTACTTAATGGATAATTTAATAGACGTAAGAGGGACACCAATGGTGCAGGAAGGTGATATATTTGTAATCTTCGAGCCCTGTTTTGCTAACTCGTCGGCATTGCAGTTACCTGAAATATCCATATGTCTAGGTACCCAATATAGGTTGACCTGCTAATGATTCGACAAAAAGTTGAGTGAGGATCAGCAGTCAAGAAAAAGCTTTGATGTAGTGAAAACACCGGCAAGGGACTTGATTGCTGCTTGGCTGTCCGTGTAGATGCGGATATTCGTATCAAATGAATCGTTGCGAATAAGCCCCGTGGACGCTTGATAGATAGCCATTACTTCCGCTTGAAAAACGCTGCAATGCTCTGGAAGTCGAAAAGAGAGTCTAAGATCTAGCTTGCTAGAGAAGATGCCACAGCCGACTCTTTCCTCCAATTTGGATCCATCGGTATAGATTTCAATTGAATTGTCAGTGACCACCTCGTCATTAACCCAATCCTCTCTACTAGGTTTATGGGTGAGGAACGTGTGGTTTAAATTAGGGGTAGAGCAAATGTAGTCTACATTAGTTGGCACGGATGTATCGTGGATTAGCATCTTGGCATGGCCTAGGTTCGACTTGTTGTTAACCAGAAGTGAAGTTGGCAACCAATGAAGGATTGCCAAGAGAGCTTTCGTAGAGGTAGTACGGAGAACCCCAGTAATCAATATGGCTGCCGTTCTCCTAACCTTATCCAGTGGTTTAAGGTTGGCCGCCTTTGCAGTAGCTGGCCACCAGAAGACGGATCCATAAAGAAGATTAAGCTCGACCACTGCTGTATGGAGCCAGGAAGTGACTCGAGGTTCAAGACCCCATCTTGTTCCTAATGCCCTCTTACAGCAGTAGAGAGCGCAAGAGGCTTTACGTACTCTCTCTTGCTAAGGCAAAGCGAGGTACCATTAATTTTGGTTGGTATTTTATGATTTCTCTGTTTCGGCAGGAGACAGAATGCTAAGTGAGTGATTTAGCCGTTCTGAAAGAATACAAATGTATTTGCATAAGCTATTTTTTTGCAGCCGGTTTGGTCTAATCGGTTTAGCAGTGTGTTCACCGCCAGATTCCAAATAAGAGGTGATAATACACCTCCTTGTGGTGTGCCCCTATTGGCAACCTTTTTAACTTTATTATTTCCAATGGAGAAGCCGATTATATGTGTTCTAAGTAGTTGTCCTATATATCTAACCAGATTAACATCAAGATTAAGATTTATTAAGGCATTAACGATAGCGTCGGGGCAGACATTGTTGAAAGCCCCTCGATATCGAGAAACACTGCAAGCGTGTATTCTTTGTTGGAAAGTGATTGCTCGACTTCCTCAATGAGTACATGTAGCGCTGTTTCCACAGACTTTCCTTTAGTATAGGAATGCTGTGATTTGGATATAAGAGTAGCATTGATAGAGCTCCTGATATGAAAATCAAGATCCCTTTCTAATGTTTTTAAGAGAAAAGAGGACAGACTAATTGTTCTGAAGTCCTAAGGTTTGGTGTGGAACGCCTTCCCTGCTTTGGGTATGAATACTACACGGGCCTCTCTCCAGCTTTCGGGAATGTACGAAAAATTCAGGCAAGCATATAGGTCAATTGGAAATGGGAGGAGTTACCTAAAGAATGATCGGTCACAGGAGGACTATGATCAACGAAGGTTTCACTCCCTGGAAAATGAGTGTTCAGCAGACCTCTAAGGTCTCGATCCCAGAATCAGTCCAGTGATCATCAGTTTTCTGAGTACAGTCGAGAGCCCTAGGAATAGTATTGAGAAGTTTACGATGGCGACTAGTCTCGGAGGAGCTTTCTATGCTACCATAGAAATCCCTCCAAGACGCCCTTTTTGCTTTTCTTATAGCGTACTTAAGTTCCCTCTATTTTGGCTTAAAGAAAAACCTGTCTTTAAAAGCCTTGGCTCTATTAAAGAGTCTTCTACATTGTTTTCGTAGCTCTGCAATCACCAAGGTCCACCATAAAGGCTTAGTCTCACCTCTGGGTTTGGAGAAGCTGCAAGTTGATTTGGCAGCAGTGTAATGGAATTAACCTCTCGATCAATATCGCAGTGGTTGTTGGTACAGGGTGGAGCCAGCGGTATGCCAGACTCAATAATAGTCCAGTCAGTAATGTAATTTCTAGAACCTTCAGAGTCTGTAGGATCTAGTTTATCAATAGTGAAGTTAATGTAGCTGTGATCAGAAAAGTAGTACTCCTGTGAGACGCTCCAGTCCGTAGGAAGATGTTACAAGTGTTCGCTTACTAGGGATAGATCGAGAACCTCCCTTCTATTTGAAGGTTGGCTCGTTTCCCCTGTTAGCAATAACTTGTCCTAGTACGATGCGAAAAATAAAACGTGCATTTCAATTAATTTTCTTCCTAACAAGAATAGAGAAATAGAGGGCAGCATTTTTGCATTTAGTAATAAGTTATGTACCAATGAAAAATAAAGCTATTATACTTCGGGCAACAATGATGGGGAAACTAAAAGCAAGGCACAGATATGTAAATCAATATGTAACCAAATGCGGCGAGGAAACTTTTTCTGTACAACGAAAGACACACAGATGGCTCATTGCTCATTTTTATAATTTCAAAGATACATGCGGAATAGCAACAAAGTTTATTTAGTTCATCAAACATTTAGTATTTTAGCATTTTTTTTAAGCACTAACTCAACGAAGTGATTCATTTTATTAGAACAATCCTTGCGAATATTTTTTAACTTCCCATCCCAGGCAGCTGGAACTCCAGTCTAGCACTCATTTACCAGACCACCGAGATGGCCTGGTGACAGGAACAAAATGAAAAAGATTACTTTTAAAAGAATTGACAGGACCTGAATAATGCTTAATATTAATCGTAGAAATCTTTTCTCTTCCTAATGAATATAAATGAAGCTGTGGAAACTTCAACAACAGCTACTGCTGAGAATGGCCATCTACCAGCGAAGATGCGTGGTAAAATGCCACCCTTAAGTATGCGAGAAAGGAAGATTCTGCTCCACTACTTGCTTTCAAAATAAATGCAGATAATATATTTGTCCAAAATATATTAATCTTAATCCATCATATTTTGAAAAATTTCAGAAAAAAAGTTAAATGAAATGTGAATAGCTGAGGTAATTCTAAGTGACTCTAAGTCACTACGTGGGATTTTACGTTATAAAATAATGTGGGATGAATAGGGTTAAATCAAAACGAAACAATGCAGAGAGTACTGTATGTAGCTCGGGTATTCATCTATCGATTGAGTGGCAGGAATACACATAAAAAAATTCAACATATTTTAAATTGTATCAAACCGTTGCCCGTCTGGAGACGGTCCTGCCTCCTAGAGGGTTAATGAAGATTTTCTTCATGTTGTTTGGTTGAATTTCAAAAAGTATATTTTTTGGTTCACTTAAATTAATTCTAACATTTCATACTTACTAACAATTTCAGAATCATATCAGTCATATTTCTATGGAAATTTTAACAAATTGGATTTTGCTTCTTATTTCTTGATTATTTTCATAAATATTAATGCAACTTTAAATCTTATTCTTCAATTTCACTTTCAAAAACCAAAATAAAATTATGTCCCTTAAAGTTGAGCCATCAAAAATTACTTCCATGAAAATAAAAATGTGAGTATGAATGGAAAAAATCGTTTTGAAACCTTTTCCTTTGTTTTTTGCTCTGCAAAGAATTTGTTCATGTGGAATATTTAAAGCCTTTAAACGAATTATTATTAACGCAGGCGAGAAAGTTGAAAGTTGAACATTTGCAAGCAAAAGTGGCAAAAGCAGAAAAACAAGCTTGATAATACGTAATACATTGTTAAAACTGTTGAAAGAAGAAAATAAGCTTAAAATAATATCAGTTCATTTATATATAATCCAATTTTTTTTACGTGACTTTGTTGTTTTTACGCTAAAGCAGCGTGCTTATAGCAGCATAAACGATAAAGTAAAAGTTTCCATGGATTTTTCTATAATGTTTTAAATTGTCGTATTTCATGGTTAGCATTTCATGGCAGACCACCTCGGTGGGTAAATTGGTTCGATTCCCAGATGGAAAGTAATTGATGTAAAATATGTCCGCACGAATTGTTCTAATAAAATTACGAAGTTACCAGTGATTTAGTGCTTAATGGTAATGGTATGCAATTGTATGAAGAAATTATCTAATCGGGGGCAAAAACAAGCGGGAACTAAAGTCATGTTATGAGACTCCCCCCGAAAATCGATGACGAATAGTCACCTTACTCTAATGGCATTAAATTTTTATACTATATAGCAAAGTACTCGAATTAATTATATCACTTAATTATGAAATATTGACAATTTGAGTAGAATGTGGAACGAAATTTTAAAGATAAATGTAAGCTTTGTTTCCCACTCTCGCTTATGAGAATTCAGCTGGAGATTGCAATTTCTTTCCATTCATTTTTACATTTCATATGCCTACCATATTTCGAAAGAATACAATGCAAGCACATGTATACATACATACATACCTATCAATATTCAGTCATTATGACTGAATTCAGTCGAAATATCCCGTATTTAAAATAGTAAATGAAAAGACTTTGCTGCATAATTTTAAAAGTATTTTCCCTCTTGTAACTCAAGTAATTTGCTCTTCACATTTCTGTACATCGTAAGAAAAATAAATTGCATACCAATTAATTTTGAACAAAAGGATTTTTCTACTTGTCCAAAAAAGGAATTTTTCAGGTTTTAATTGAAATTCAATTCTACGGAGAAAACACTCACTCACCCCATTTTTATTCAAGCAGATATTTTATCTAATTATATAAAAAAAAAACGGAGGGAAAAGATTTTCATTCAACGCAAACTCTTAATTTGATTAAGGTTTCCGTTTCAAGTAATACGAAATCAAATTTTTTCTTTGCACAAGTTTTTGCTTTTTAAAATATTTTTGTAAATATTTCTTAATAAAGAAAGTCAACCTCTGTCAATGGATTTTTTAACTTTTTCTACACGGAAAATCTCATTAAATACTCCCATCTTCATAGCTTCCAGACAGGATTTTTTCGTTTAGCTATTTTTAGATAAAAATGCATGTATAATTCAATGTGTAGACACACACACACACACACATATTGAAAAAATTATCGTCATGTTTTACAAAATTAGATATAAATAATAAAACAAAATTTATGCTTCTCACATAAATTATACTAACGAGCGCAATTTATAAAAGTAACGGCAGCTGTTTAGATTAAACTTAGACTAAATGCTCAAATGCTGCCCTTTTGTATAAGGGGAGAGCTGTTCATATATTTACTTCCCTTACCAGTATCTCCAAATATTTGCTTACAAATAAAAGAGCATGGTCCTTTACAAAAAAAAAAAAAAAAATGCGGAGAAACTTGTGGAAAAGACTTTCTATGCCTATGTGTGTGTGTAATTGAATGAGTTTTATTTATTGTATGTATATGCAGACTTCCTGTAAATTCACCGCAAAATAAACGTGAGCCAATGTTATTTATTCATAGAGCTTAATTTTATTAACACATATATACACACACACATACGCATGACATTAAACGCACAATATTCATCAACATGAGTATTTAGAAAATTTTATATAAAATCCATTTTATAGATATTAATATTAATAATGACGCAAATAATGGAAATAGAATATTGTAATAGGTTGACAACTTCCATCCTCTTCTGTAATATCTAAGATACAGCTGATTGATGTAAAAATAGCAAAGAGCTTATTCCTGGGCAAGCAAATAATATGTCATGCAAATGTAAAAAATGTGTTTCCTAGAAACTCAAAATTAAAAAAAATACATTTCGTTTGAAGTTTGATTAGTTGTGTTATTAGTTCGCTACAATTGGTTATACGTCACCTACTAATGACAAAATTTGAGTAAATTAATTGCAAAACAAATGTGTTTAGCTGATTGTCCAAAAAGGTAGAGCTGTGAGTCGTTTACTGAATTTTGCCATGTTTTGTATATTTAATTATTTATATTCAATTATGATTAAAAGTTTAAAATAGCCTTAGATCAACTAATTATTTAGTTAAAGGAATCCTAATGACTCAAAATTTAGGAAACTCATCAGAAAATCATCCACCTACGAAATAGATCTTAAAAAGCCTTTACCCATTCTGAAACCACTTAGTATTCTTAATGAACCTTACCAGGTCTGTTGGAGGGATCTCCGCCAGGTTCTTCAATTGTTCAAACAGTCTGTCTCTCAGGAAACGGAGTCGACGGATTTGGAGATTGAGGCATTCACAAAAAAAATTGTGGAAGTCTCGTGTTTTCTTCGACTTCACAGCTTCTAGAGTAGTTTGGCGCTGCGACTTCAATTCTTAAGTCCATTGCGCTAATAGTACAAAAACCAGTTAGAACTCGAGTTTGTTATTAAAAAATTAAAAAAAAATTATTTAAATGATGTAAAAAATTTTTTTTTGGCCCGTAGTTCAATCTCAAGAGGAGCCAACAAAATTTTTTTTTTAAATCAATCAAATTTTTTTTTTTTTTGTTGGATCCACATGGAAGCCTAATATAATTACAACAACAAACTATTCCATTATTTACTTACGTAGTGTGAGTGGGTCGATTGTAATGCAAAAATTCGATTTTTACATTATTCTGGAAAAAGTGTACCTCGTAGATTATTTCGATGTTCTGGGACCACCTATGATGTTTAACAAGAAACATTTCCTCCGGCTATTTATCGAAAAAGGGGATATAAATCCCCATTTTCAAGAGGAAGGATAGAAGATGGAGGAAAAATGCATACTCAAAAATTGTTTATCTCTTTGTACTTAACAATTTTGCTTCAGACATCAAATTCGTATCTGTTGAAATAAAAAAAATTCTTAATAGCCCCTGAAGACCCCATTTTTCAGGTCCATATTGTGGGAGAACTAGATGTGATGGAGAAAAACTGAGGATGCAGTCGTGATTAGCGACCCTAAATTACTATAAAACCGTTGAAAAATCTAGCGCACAAAATTTTTGTTGCACTGGGTTATACGAAAAGAGAAAAAAAATTGAGTTTATTATTGAGTGGGAAAAAGAGAGATTTTCTTAAAAAATTTTCATAATATTATTAAATGCACTGCAAAATAGAGTCTTGACGAAAATGCCGTTTTGATTTGCAATTACATTTTAAAAATAGGAATGAAAAATTCATAACCCCTTGTTGCACCTCAACATCACTGGGGCTGGAAAAATCTCAAATAATATTGCCGAAAAATGTACCACTTTATTTTCTTTTAAATAAGTATAAAATTACAAAAAAATCGACAATTCTTTTTAATTTTTCATTAATTTTTAAACTTTTTAAACTCAGTCCTGGGACAAATATTTCAAATAAAAAGTTCTTAACTTTACAAACATTGAAAAACTGTGAATGCAAGATTGCTCACCGAATTTCGCACAGTTTTATTAAAGAGCGTTTACAATAAAGTGGTTGGAAAAAATCTATTCATAGTTATAAACGTTTTTGTTCATTTTTTAATTTTTGCGGTGAGCAAAACTTGAGATAAAAATCGTCTTAATTTTTTTCCCTTTTACTCCTTTTGGGAGCTTAGGGCTTCTACTAAGCATGGTGCATTAGTTTCATTAATCATTATGTTATCACCTGGGCAGGTGTTGGACCTACCGCAGATGTACCTCAGTTGATGGGGCTGCCATTTTTTTGACGCTGTTCAGGATCAACGTTTTTCACCATACTGCATCCGTATTGTGTCAAGACTGACATTTCGATGAATTTACAGTTGTGTGGGGAACGATTGGACTGTTTCATGCCATTACTCTCAAGATGAAACTTTTTGTGTATGCATTCGCCATAATGAACGTCGCTACTGCATTTGTGTTCTTTTATACAGTGAGAGTGTGTTTTTGAAAAATGATTTTTTAAGAAAAGCATACGGACATGCCCTCGCCGGGAATCAAACACGGGACTTCTGCCCCTAGACTACCGAGGCGAAATTAATCCCATCTGGTAATCGAACCAGAGGCAGCTGGAACTCCAGTCTAGCACTCATTCACCAGGCCACCGAGGTGGTGTCTTAAATTAAAGAAGAAAAAAAGTTTTGTCAGGTAATTAATGAATTTGGCGGGTGAATTATAGGTTTTTGTAAAATTTTGTTTTGACTAAACGCCGGCTCTTGAAACATAAAAAACAATTTTTGCTAGAAAGATTGGAATTGAATTGTGAATTTTTAATTAATTGTCATCGGAAATTTATTTCATTCTTCAGTTTATCTAATATTTGTGCAAATTTCAGCTTGATTGATTGATCGGTTTCTAAGCCGCCATTCTCCATTAAAAATTGAAAATCGGTTAATATTTGATTGAGTTATCGACGCTACCAGTTCGAAAAAAGTCGTTTCGAGAAAAACGCGTTTAAAGTTTTCAGTCCATCTACTTCGGTCGGTCTACTTACTATCACTAAAATGGCTGTAACTCAGGCAATTTTTGGAATTTTGACTTGAAATTTTGTACACAGATTTTTAAATGAATAAACTTTAAGACCCGTTTAGATAAAAATTTTTGACGTGGATATACACGTTATTTTTTGCCAAATCGAGGAGAAGATTGATTTTTTTCACAAAAAGGTTTCGGTCGTGGCATAAAATTATCCATTCAACGTTTTATGTTGCGAGTGGCGAATAAAACCCACTAATATTTAGTCTCATATTTAATTTAAATAAAGATATAATTCAATCATTCATTGTTTGGTAGTACATTAAATATCTCAATCTTTTTCCCTTATCAACCTTTGATTTATGTCATACCGTTTTTTGGCTAAAATCATTTTTCGAAAAGTGAAAATATGAAGCTAACCTGACAACTCCTACATCCATCCCGTTTCCAAAGCTTTCTAAAGGAAAATTCAATTAAACTTACAGTTTTTGAAAGAAAAATAATTTTAATTAATTTTTTTATATTAGTTGAATTCATTTAAACTCGTAAATGCCTCGTAAACACGTAAACTTACTGCCAAATTTATTTTAAATTTATATGAAAGGTTTGCTCCAAAATAACATAAATGATATTTTAAATTATTGCAATTAAAACAAAAAACTTAATCATTTTAAATTTTTTTTTTGTATTTTAACTGATAGACGACCTCGATAGCCTAGTGGATAGTGCACTAGACTTTCATCTGGGAGGTTCGGGTTCGATTCCCGTCTTCGTCTGGTGGTTAATTTTCATTACTTTCTTATATTCACTATCAATATGAAGTGTATGAGAATTATAAGATAGTGTACAAGTACACACATTGGTTGGTAATGGCAAAACCACCAAGCCGATAAAAAATTGCCACACCGCCGTTCGGAATCGGCGTTAAACTGTAGATCCAACTATGTGGTATCACAATGGGCCGTTCAGGCCTAAGTGTGTCTCTCGACAGCCACTCCAACCTACCTACCTATCATTTTAACTGATCATTACCACTTTTTGGTATTGGTACTTAACCCTATAAGCACATTTTTCGTCGAATTGACGATGCATGTTGACGTTTTACAATTTTTCTTTTTAAATAAGTGTTGGTAAACATTTAATTTATGAATAAATGTTAATAAAAAAATCGTCCATTGTTGTTTTTTTATGGTAAATTGACCACTTTGAATAACGCCGTCGTCGTTTCGACGAAGCATAACCTTTACGTATAAATAATATGCAGGTACTTTCAGGGTTAAAGATTAAAGAACTGCAACAGGGACAAAAATAAATTAAAAAATTCCCTACCTTATCGTACCAAATAGTTAGTGACTTATAACCACGTCCAATAATACATACGGCACCTCTGTGAGTCTTTCCGTTCTCGAGATAATAGGATGTGTCGGGCTCACCTCATCTTCCCCTATACACATTGCATTTCACCTTTTGTAAGTAGTGTGCGATATTTATACAAAGTCACAATATTTTTTAAAGAAAAATGTAATATTTGCTCAAAATAATTAATTATACTTAATTAATTGAAGTAGGTAGTAAAATTCAGAATTTTAATGTGTTCTTCATGACAGAAGCAGATGGCCTTTCTCTTTATTCCAGTGACGAAACTCAGAGCTTAAAGGGGCATTTTCTGCCCCTTTTTTCATGATCTTGTAAAAATAAATTAATAATTATAAGTGAATTTGGGGTTAAAATAATATTATTTTATGTAATAATTATTTAGTGTGCCATCGAAAGGTGGATTTGAGGGGCTGGGAAGTTTCAGCTCTATCTTACTCTTTAACAGAAAAAGATTAAGGTGATTTGGCACTCAGACACTATTAATATCTGAAGGTTTTTTCAAGACTGAAAAATAAAAATGAACTTACCCAGGCTATATTTTGTTACTACTTATTTCTGTTTGCGTTTATTGCAATCGCGAAATTGGCGAATCGAAAAGCGTACTTTTTGAGATGTACAGTGGAAAGGAAAAACCACGTAAAAACGTTTTCCACACGTGTGACTAAGGCAGAAGACCATAACATAACATACGCGTTAGCACTCAGTGGTTTCGCCCTACGAAGTATACTTGCTCCTCAATTTTCGCTTTTAAAAGTCGTCTAACTCTCAGAGCTCTTAACTAGGAAATATGTTGTTGAAAATATGTTTCTATTGTGCCAAGTCTGCTTTGTTTGCACAAACAAGGCTCTCGCAACATTTTTCCAAAGTCAGTAATAAATTTGCTACGATTAAAAACGATTTGCTGAATGCGATGCTTTTTTATATAGATGCACAGAGCACATCTGCCACCAGATATTTTGCAATAATAAATTAATTGTAATTAATTATGATTTATGATGTTTGGCAATTTGTATAGTTTAAAATTAAAAGGTAGTCTCCCTTTGCCACCCAAGAGGTGATACGGTACAGATCAATTTTTACTTTATATTTTGGATTTTTGACCGTGCCGGGCATTAAACCCGGAAAGCAACGACACCTCGACGACGTCGTATTTAATATCTTTTCAATTTCAACATTTATATTTTTAACGCATTTTAATTTCCTTATTTCTTTGCAGCCAATCGAAACATCAAAGACAACAAACAAATTTCAACACCTAAATTATTAAGGCCCCCTCCAACCAAAACCACAAGCGAATAGAGAATGAATATTATTTAACTAATGATACTACAAAAACAACAATACAGCACAAGCGAATAGAATAGAAAAGGAAAGTGAAAAGTGGAAGAGGAAAAATAAAAAGAATTTCTAAACAAAAATTCAAATTGAAATTAACTGCTGTCTTCGTCATGCTAAACTGTCAATAAAACGGAACGAAATTGTTCAATAAAAAGCGAAATTTATTCCGCGTCACCGGAAGCGGAAACACAACATAAAAATAGTACGAGAAGCAAGAGAAATAATAACAAGAACCAGGAGGAAGAAACGGAAGCGGGTTTATTTTTCTACTTGATACTCAGTAATAGCAACAAAAACAACAACAGCAAAAGCAAATTTATTTATTTGTTATACGTTACTTTATTCGGTGAAAAAGTGTCATTAACAAAATCAGCAGTCGTGGATACCGCCGGTGATTATCATCAGGAGTCAGTGCTTGCAGTGCCCTCGTGCCCACCCACAACACCGCCATACCAAAGGCTCACAAAAGCGCTGCAATGCGATCCACGATGCGGACACGAGGTACGTATCCAAATAATCTATACAAACCGAAAATAATTGCTTTTTTTGAGGGAGGCATAGCAGGCGTCTAAAGTATTTAGGAATACTGTTCAAGGTCACTCTACTTTGTTCCTCTTGCTACAAATGCAACAGAGAAATTTTACATACATTTAAAGTAGGTAGGTGCCTGCCTGCCTACATCATTTTCTGTTCTTAATAGGAGGTGTGATTTGAAGGTGTTCAAGCGCAAAATTCGAAATTTACACGAATTTGTTACATTTCACGCCAAACATGCAAAGTACGAAGAAATATAACTAAAAAAACTTTCTGGCTGAAATAATTTTACCCACGAGCAAGACTTCAACTTGAAACCTAAACACGCACATTGATTTGGGTCTTAAAAACTAAAGACGTTCTTCACACAAAACAAAAAAAAAAAGAAATACAAAGAAACTACCCTTTTTCGTTTATTCTCTTTCTAAAGCTAACGTAATTTGTGCTAATTACGTTAGTGGCCAGTGGGAGTGAACCTTCCTTTCAACGGTGCTTCAAGAAATCAAAATTTGGCATACATTTGTAAATATGAGAAATTTTCTACCTAATCATGGGTTATGAATTGGTTTTATAAATATTTAAGCATATATTTATTTACACTCACTCATAATTTAAAAGCGAAATTTATTGGTATGTAAAACAGGCCCACCACTTTTATCAAATTACGCCATACCATAATTTATAGTAAGTAGCTTTTTTTTTATTATTATATATGTATTTGCATAAATGCGAGGAGTGTAAATTTTGTATATATTTATTAGCTTTTATGCCAAATGATGGCGATACTAACATGGCACTAGAGAGTAATATTTATCTTTGACACACTGTCAATGCTAAACTGGATTATCTGTTATCACTAAGCCAGTCAGAGTGACATTTTTATGGTGTTGTAAAGATTAGAAATGAGAGAATGATAGAGTGAAATCAAACGTCAGCGCTTACTTTCCGTGGAATAAATAAGGTTAATTAAGACTTTGGCTTACCAGTTAGCATTTTTGCTTAGGATTTTCGATATGATTGATTTTAATTTGTGTTATGTAGCTTCAACTAACAATGATATATTGCAAATGCAGCGGACCAACATCATCGATCCTTTGAATACCATCTCTTGAAATCCATCGCATTGAATAGCGTTTTTGAATAGCGTTTTTAGCTCATCCTAGTCCCAGTAGACGAGATTCACGACGGCCGGAACATCTGTAAACCTTTGATGGCAAAATTTTAATGGGGCCTGACTGAAACCTTTTGTGCTGAAATAATTATACTTATGGCTTTCACAATCATGACACCAAATTTCGTAATTCTATATTTTTTTGTCGTTAATGACATTTTATCAAAAACAAGCTATGGCGCTTTATAAAAATATATTTGTTAAAAAAAATTCCACTTAGTAATCATTTAATGCATTTTTTCAAAAAAATAATGTAATGAAAATTTGTGTACTTGGGTATTTGATTTGACATAAAAAAGACAAAAAATTAAAAAAAAAAAACTGGCATAACTATGAAATTTCAAATGTTCAGCAACCAGCAAACTGAAGAATACATATGCACATATAGTTAGTAAAATTTGTCAAACATTTATTTTATATCAGTTCAAATTCGAAGTGGCTTATACGCAACATAGGGTATGAAAGGGTCTACCAGACGGCCTTTCCAGACCAGCTTTGTAATTTAATTCCAGATGTCAAGAGGATTCATGTTGGTGCTGTTGAGCAACTCATTACATCGCTGGTATACGCTGGTTGTCGGAGAAAAGAATGTTTTCATAATTTTTTTTTTTGCCAACGCGATACAATTTTATCAGAATAAGTCAATTTGTTCAACAAAAAATTTTGACAACTGGGTACGATACGGCCGTTGTGCCAAAACACCTTTTTTCATAACCCCTTGCGGTAAGAACGAAAACTAAAAAACGGTTTATTTGAAATGAAAAACAAAAAAAAAGAACATGTATTATTTTTCAATGTCACGCTCTTAGTGAACGAAGGATTTTGTAAAATTTACATTTTTACAAAATTGGTGATTATTTTTTGAAAGTTCTTGATTTTCGAGGGTCTGGAAATTTAGTGTTGGTAGCCAGAAAAAAAAGTTTTTTTTCCCAAATAAAGATTCTTTCGTTCATTAAGAGGCTATCTGTTACAGTTATAAATCGCGTTTAAATTTTCAGGTAGTCGGAAGTAGCGCGCTGTTGACAGCTGTAGTTTTGGGTCTAGTGCCTCAGATCTCCATGAAACTTGGAAAATATTTTCTCAAGAGGATGTAGCTTGAGAAAATGAAACGAAAAAAATTTTCGGTTTTTTCGGCCAACACAATTGTAAATGTATAACCCCTTAAGGTCGGCTTACCTGGCCCCGGCATTTAAAGCTTTGGCCATTTCTAAGAGTGATCGGTTAGCTGGTACGCTAGGAGGCAAATATCATTCCCGTAGTCAATATGTTGCAGCGTGTTAACCCTTAAACGTCCAGTACGTCCGATTTCAGTCAAAATCATACTTGAAGGTGGTATTTGTGATTTCGAACAACGCTTGCTCTATCAGTTTTCAAATAAATAAGTTTGAGGTGCCGTAATTTCGATTTACATGGTTGACCACTGTAGTAACCTTTGGGGGTTATCTAGAGAATAAATTAATATATATGTATGTACAACAATTTTTAGAAACAATTATTTTTTGTTATTCCATACCGACACAAACTTTTTTAAATGGCAATATATCTATTATATAAAAATTAGAAAATAAAAAACCCTTTATTTCAGTTTGCTGTTCAAAATTTTCGCAAAATATGCTTTTTGAATCAAAAATAACTGTAACTATACGACAGTTGTCATTTTTCCATTATTTGTACGTATTGATATAGAAAGTTTTTGTCAGTAAAATGAGATGTTTATTTCAAATGGCGAACGTAAAATGGCGCCACTGGCAGCCGCTTATGAGGTTGGTCACTGCAGTAACCAGTGGTTATTTAAGGGTTAATCATCGTCCGTCACAGTGTACAGTGGTTCCATTTGTGTGGGAGAGAGCGACAAAAATAGTTAAAATAGAGGTATTAATCTGATATTTTGAGGACAAGTTTTTGGATAGAATAATATGATTTTCTATAAAGATGGGCTTGATAGAACGACTACCACGCCCTCCACAAGACTCACAAAGTAAATTTTAATAGACAGGTATGTATGTGGGCGTGGTGTAGTTTCGTACACCCATAGCAGAACGAGTTGAAAGGCGACAGCGGTGGATTATCAACGTGGACGTGGTGATCGGTCGAGTTACCACCTTGATCAAAAAGTTCCCGGAATTTATTCAGAAAATTAAAAATACAAAACTATTCATCTAAATCTATATTGTCCCCTTCAAAGTAATCCTAATCGACTGCAACACACTTATGCCAGCGCTTGATCCAATCATCGAAACATTTTTTATATTCGGTTTTCGGTATGTCCATCAATGCTTCCTGCGATTTTTCCATTACTTTCTCTCGGCAGCTAAAACGTGTTTCCCGCAATGGTTTTTTAACTCGATTGAACAGAAAAAGGTCACAGGGAACCAAATCAGGTGAATTCGGTGGCTGTTGGATGGTATTTGTCGCATTTTTTGTCAAAAAAATCACGAAAAATTATGGCTCTGTGCGACGGTGCGTTATCATGGTGCAAAATCTACGAGTTTTCTGTCCACAATTCTGGTCTCTTTCGGCGAATTGCTTCACGCAAACGCCTCATAACGCCCAAATAATACTTTCTGATGATTAATTTGCGGTTATTGACCAAAATTTCTTTTACTTTTTCCAAAATTTCTTTTACTTTTTCCAAAATTTCTTTTTCTGCCACTGCGTTCATCATCTTCGATTGGCTCAAGACCACTTTTGAACCGCTCGTGCTACTTGTAAACGACCGTTGTCTTTAGAGAATCGTTGCCGAAACACTTTCCCAACATTTCCAATGTTCGCGCACCATTAAATTCGTTTTTTACGCAAAATTTAATACAATACAATTCAATAAAATTGTAAAAAATCGCCAACACACACAGAGATAGATGAACTCTTGGCTTCGTAACTTTTGCAAATATCAAGCTATGACGCTAAGATTTAGAGGGAATATCAATAACAGAACTCAAATCGGAACGACGAGAACGCCACACGTGGGTAATTCCGGGAACTTTTTGATCAAGGTGGTATATTCAATTTAAAATCTAAACCTCTCTTTCTCAAAATACTTTAATATCTTTTTTCGAACATTAACTTCTAATATTAAATTGTTCTTTACTATTGTTATTAAACAATAATAAATACTTGAATTTAATTTGAATTGTTTCACTAAATAAAAGATCCCACATGTATATTCATTACTTCAGAAATTCAATTACATACAAATAGCAATAAAGGCGCTGAAGTAGAAAACAACTTATTACAAACTTACAAATTAGCATAATAAATTTAAAGCAGATCCCGTAACGAAGGGATCGGAGCTGAAAAAAAATTTATTAAATAGGTCCGTATTTGCTAAAATAGAATAATATATAAACAGTTAAAGTAGAAAAGTATAAAAATCACACTTCTCAAATCCTTTAAGTTTGCTTTTACGGGGTCTTAACTTTAAACGAAACTGTGAATTTACTAATTATATTGTTCTAGCTGATAAGAGCTGTTAACAGCTGGTTTGAAATGTTCATAATAATTCAGTATAAAATTCGTTATTTACGATTACAATAAGGGGATTCTTGTCAGCCATGTTAAACTGGTAATCCGTGCAAATTTCCCTTATTGTGTTAATTGACACGATTTTAGTTTGAAAGCGATTTTAATGTGTAAAGCGTGTAGTCAGCACCACGTATTTGTGCTATTGCAACCATGAGTCAGCATTTTTTTTTTTGATTTTTGATTAATTTTCTTTTTCGATCATTTTCGGAATTTTCAGAATTTGTTCAAGAGTTGTCATCTTTGATTTTTGTTAAAAAAAAGGAATTATTTGTAAATATTTAAATGCCAACTATGATCACACAAAATTTACACCAAGCCATTCATTGCCACGTTCGTGTAGACATAAATCCTCTTAATGTGTGAAGTTACAGCGAATTTCATCTGTTAATAGCTGGTAGAAATTGGTAGTTAAAAAGCTAATTTATAATATTAAAAGCAATTTTCAGCGCATAATTGCTGGATCTAACAGCTTTTTACATCCGTTAGCAGCTTCTCATCAATATTAGATATTACAACCAGCAACTACAAGCCATCAGCGGCTTCGTTGGATATCAACTTGCTAGCATGCTTATAGTATTCAGCGAATTTGAACAGCTGTTAACAGCCAATTTGCTGAAAAACACGACTATTAAAAGTACTTAACAGCTCGGAGCTGTATAACTATTTGCTGAGATGCGTGTTCCCTCCATGTTAGACTACTGTGACGGCGTATGCTTTATGGATCCATTGTGATTACTCCCGGAGCACTTTATCCTTTTAGAAAGTCAAACAGATTTCACAGTTTTGAAATCCTCTAATTATCTGACGAAATTCAATAATTTTTTGTTTCAAAAATGAAGGAAACGCATTATTGCGTCTCAATGAGGGTAGGAAGGCATAACTTACCGAATAAGCTACCCAAAAAAACCTAGAATCATTCTGTGATTTACAATAGAGGGTTGTAGGAATTGGAAGAAATGCTCCGTCATTGTTTTTTGCAAGAACATTAAATTAGAATACTAGTGGGTTTTCGTATGGGAATTTACTGGATTCGCTTGCACATCGTCTTTTTTTTTAATCTTATAATTTTTTTATTAACGTTTCCACATTTGCTTTTTTTTTTTTTTTTTGGTTTTTGGTTGTTATCACGTAAAATCCTACACATTCTACTTGGAGCATTTTGGTGTTGCCATGTGATTTTCTTAAGTACATAGACAGTTAATTAGGCAATTTTTCCTTTACGTAAACTTAGCTTTCAAAGTCTATAAACTGTTTATAAGTGGTAGATTCTTATGCAGGAGGTACCTACTCAACTCAAATGGCACCGCCATACGCAAATCTTCTTAAGGTCTGGAATTATTCTTATTCTTCTTTATTTGTTGCTTTTGCTATTGTAACGATGATGCAGAAAATGTGGAAAATTGTTGGCTTATTGCATTCGACTTATTACACAGCAAAGTAAAAAGAAAGCAACTCGTTAAATGTAGGTACAATATTTCACATACATACATATGGATGTGTGTTTAGTTATGTATATAGGGAAAACAACTAACGTAAGAAATATTGTACGAGTATGTGAGGGGTTTCTCGAAAGCATAATAGCGTTAAATATTGTATATAAAATAAAAAAGTGTAGATACTCGTACTATATACATAATACACACACATATTTATAGCAATGCATGTCGACGAAGCAAAAACTTAACTTATTTGCACCAAAATCAATTTGACTTGGTTTCTATATTGGGGAAGTAGAGGCGTTTGCAGAGGTGAAGCAGGGGTGCTTTGTATGATGGGATTTTCTTGCTGTTTGGCTGTTTACGTTATCTCTTTTTGTGGCGCATTCAATGTCAATGCCAAAGTACTAACACAATAAGCGGGGGGTGCTTAATGGCGTAGTATGTTTTGTTTTTGGCGGCATGGTGAGCTCAAGAAGATATGAACTTTTTGTCATTTCAGTGTGTGAAGTTAATTTATTGCAATGAAATAACAATAGCAAAACAAATTTTTCATTATAATTTGCATGACTTGGTATTATTTGATTTATATATTTGCATACATATGTATGTATATATGAAAGAGTACTTTCAGTATTGGCGTTTTTTTGCTGTTTCGGGAAACAATTCTTAATATCCGCAGCAACAAATATTCAGTATTATAAATTTTGGCCATGTGATATTTGTTGTTACTGTGATATTCATATGCAAAGTTGAAAATCGTTAATATACAAGTATATGTATAAGTATATGTATACATGTTTAACATTGTTATTGTTTATATCATGAAATTATAATTTTCGTTTCCTCAACCTCCCATATACAAGCAGAAACCACTTTGCTTACAATACCTCGCAATCATGCACCTTACACACTTAACCACAACCTATGAAACAGCCAAGCCATTCAAACCATCTAAGCAATAACAACACTGATGCTGTTGCTGTGTTGTTGAGTTATTGTTGGATGTTGGATGAGCAAAAATGTGTAAACCATATTTACGCATCGAAGCGTTCAAATTTAATAACAAGAAGGCATACATTTACATAAATTGAATGTAGTGTGTGTGTTTGGGTGAGGAATTCGTTAGTGCGGGAAACCGGGGCGATCACTTTTTAACAGGAAGGAAAGAACCTAGAAAATTATTCTTGGAACCCAAACCAAATGGATACATTCAAAAGTAAATCATTTGTACAAATTAATTAGTAAATTGATTTTGATTAATAACACTGTGCAATAATTTTATGCTTTACAAAATCAAATGTCTAATGGATAACTTTTTAAGAGTAATTCGGAATCGCTAATTCCGACCCTGTTCTAAGATTTTTTAAGATTTTTTTTTATTTTACCTTGTACGTGTTTCATAGGTAAGGGAAAGTTATTTATCATGGAAGTGAGAAAAAAATATTTATACAGGAACACACCACCAACCCCCCTTACCCACCGTTTTGGGTGTTATATGAAGCCACTACTCGATATATGACTTTACCGGCTAAACGAACGCCAAACCTGTCATTAGGTTTTGGTGAAAAAATATTCCCCAATGAAAAGTAATTAGAGTCAGCGAAGGCCAAAATTAACTAGGTACAACTTTTTTCGAGAAATTAAAGCTTGAAAAAAATTTTTTTTTTAATTTTTGGAAAAAATAATGAACTTCCTTGGGAGAAAATATTTTCCATCAAAAATTTTTCGTGAAGTCAATGAAGGTCAAAACCAATTAGGTCTAACTTTTTTCCAGAAATTAAACAGGAATTTAGTTTAAAATCGCAAAATTTCACCCGAACAGACAGACACCATTAAAAGCGAGGTGATATAAACTTAGTAATAAGGGTTGAATCGGAGGTATCATACCTACTAACTCAGGCCAACCCACATTTAACCCACAAAATTGAATTGATAAATGATAAATCATATTTTCATTCCAAATCTTAGTATCACACCACAAATAGTTACTGAGATATCTAATAAAGAAAATTCAGGTTGTATTGAATGTGTCCCACCTTCTTTTTCAATCCTACCCGTTTTTTTTTTTTTTGTAGCATAGTTTTGTCAACCGACACCCTTTTATTAAATCTCAGTACTCTACTCTAAATGGTAATGGAGATGTACCGTAAAAACGTATTCGAGTAGTATAGGAGATACCACGCTTACTTGTTTAAAAATGACCGAGTTCTTTTACATGCAAGTTTTCATTATTTTACTATGGTTCCCCAGTTACGTCGTTTCCACAATCCGTTTGTATGGTAGGTGCCACGCCTACTACTACTTAACGTCTTACCCCAAATGGTTCCAGAGTTCTGAAATGGAGAAAGTCGGTCAAGTGGGCGTGGTACCTCCAATAACAAACATTAAAGTTAATAGTAAATAAGATTAATATAAATTCGGTAACCACAGTTGAAATAGCCTTTAAAATATCTGTAAAAATTATCAATGACTCGGCCGCTCCCGAAATTTACAATTCCTCGCCGGACAGCGTAACAAATTTATTCAAGCTAAAAAACTGTATAATTGCATCGGAAAAACACACCTTAAAGCACAAAAACATTTACCCAGCCAATCTTAGCTCTGAAACTAATGTATAAAAATCGTTAAAAAAAATGTTGAGAAACAAATTTTTTTTTTTTTTTTAAATATGACGCAATTTGCATTAAATCTCATCGGTCCCCTGTATCCAATATGATACAATTTCAATATATTCAATTAAATATCTTTTATAGTTATTATCCGATTCAAATAAAAAGAGGGCTATATAAAACAAGTAGTTGTAATACATGTGCGATACTGTACAAAATGTTGCGAATCGGTCCCTGTGTATCTAATATGATACATATATGCATATTTATGGAAATCGTGAAGAAAGTAATTTTTCATCAGCATCAGATGATTAAGATTTCGATTTTAATCTAAATACAAGCAGTTTAGAAGAAGAAAGCATCAGGAAGACAAGTGACAAGATATATATAAAAATATGCTTGAAATGGTTTGCTGGAATGTGTCTTATTTACACATTTGTAGGTCCAAGAATGAACGCCTACTCTACATCGACACCTGTGCTTCTTTCTGCGTTCCTATTGTAACGTAGTTATGGGACGATGTCGCTCAAAAAATTCAAATTGATCCGCAATTGCATTCGATTCGATGGTAAAGCCAATAATTGAAAGTTATTTTAAAATGCCTACATCATCGCGCGCTCGAAAAATGTTGAAAATATAAGGCTTGGTTCGAATCTTAAACTACAGCTTTTGGAACCAAGACGAAAAACAGGTCGTTGTTTCATATGTACATGACGACCTAGATAGTGTAATGGTAGAGCACTAGACTTCCATCCGGGAGGTTAGGTTTCGATTCCCGTCTTGGTCTGTTGGTTAATTCTTATAACCTTCTTATATTGTCTATCGATATGAAGTATATGAGAATTATAAGTAAGTGTACAAGTTCATGTCTTGGTAGGAAATGGCAAGGCAAAACCATCAATCTGATAAATCGGGGTTAAACTGTAGGTCCAACTATGTAGTATCACAATCGGCTGCTCAGGCCTAAGCGTGTCTCTAGATAGCCATCCCAACCCACCCATATGTACATATAAAAACTATCAAAACATACACTCAGATCGCGGCATCCACATAATCGAAATAATATGCTAAAACACTTCACTATTAATTTTTCATTATAATTTGTCATTAAAAAAACATTAAAAATGTGAATTGATCTTCAATAATAAACATAATAACTATGAAAATAGTTCTACACACTATAAGTATTGTTGTAAACCATTTTTATTAATTGTATCATATATGGCATACTAGCGACCAATTAAGGTAATTTTTTGAGGGACCGATGAGGGTTAATGAAACGCCAATATACAGTCACAGATTGTTGAGGTCTATTCTTACGACATGTTTACAATATAAAATAGCTGATGGCCGGCATTGCCACGTGGCTGACTTTGCCCCGGTCTCCATTACCCCGGTTTTTATTGGCGGTAAGAGAGGCATTGAGATAATGAAAGCGGACAATGGTGTTGGTAAATGCGTTATTTGTTATTTGATGCTTCATTCACTCAAATATAAACAAAATGGAAATTCCTCATATAACAATAGCCGAATGTTGAAATTCACACTAAAACATTAAGTCAATATTTGTTTTCCATGAAATTGGTAATAAATATACTAAAATATTAGCCAAAATATACAAATGTACAGCATAATTTGATGTACATACTAGTCGCCAAATTGATGTAGGTGACAACAAGTAAATTTTACAGGAGCAGTTTTTTTTCGTTGTCATGCTGTATGTCACCAATAGCAATAGTAAGATAACAATAATCACATCTCCTGTCAAAAGTAAACATTTTCAATTTATAATCGCAAATCGTGAAAATAACTAAGCGAAAATCTAGTAATATATGAAGTCTTCAAATAATTATAAGGACGAAAGCTTGACTCTTGTAAAACTTGTTGGAACCTATTTTTTTAGACTAATTTCGCTTGCTTAGAATGAAAACTAGCTAAGTCCACTTTTTATGAAAAACTAGACTTTGATATAGTAAGTAAGAGAAATTAAAAATGCATAGTTTGCAAAAACAATTATGTACTTATTTCGTTTTTACTTCTTCTTAATAAAAAACGATTCATTTCAGTCGAATTGTGCAATTTCATTGAATGCGACCTCGTATTGCTGTATCGTAAAAACGTTCGAAAGTTTTTTTTCTCTCCTGTAGAATTAAAAAAAGGGCTTAGCACCTTTGCAGTCTTAGCTAACGACATTTGAAAAATAAAGAAAAATAAATGTGAAAATGATTTGTTTTCTAAAATCGAATTTAAACAGCGTACTTGATAACTTTTTACGGTTACTATGCAGAAATTTGATAAACCTGTAGTTAAAACTGCATTTTCCCTGACTGTCATAAACTATGAAGCGAGTTTCACTTTTGAACCAACGATACACATATCGAAAATGCTTTGAATTAAAATAAAAATTGAGATATTTTTTTAGTTTAGTGAGCACATAGTTGAAAAAGAAGTTCAAAAAATGTTTAAAAAATGAGTTTTGCAAAAATTTGATATAAATATTAAGCTATGAGATATGTATTGACTTGTATCTATTAGCAAGAGCTTCACGAACTCCATTATAGCTCGTGAACCGTATTGAACACCGAGCGATAAAGCTCTAATAAATTATGGAGCATCGTCGAAAAGTAGCTTGTTTGACTTAATTCTATTGCTATTTTCCACCACCACCAGTTGCTTTCTCTAGCACGACACAAATCATTAGTAAAGCTACCGATTTTTACGTAAACATAATTTTTCAACGCACTACAGTAATTTGTTCTTTTTGGCAAATATCGGAGAATATTTATCAGTGTGTAGAAGCTTTGTGCTTCGTACGCTATTTGGTCCAATTTATTGAAAATGTGAATAAAAAGGCTTTATTTTATCATTTTGAACGACGATTCGTTGGGTTTTTCCCAACTTCTTCAGGGGCATTTTATCTGTTTTGAATATATTAATATTTTTCTTGATAGTTCTTTTCAAATTCATAGCAAACGTTCACAGACATTTCTCGCTCTTTCCTCCTCCTACTTCTCCACATTTAATTGCATATCTTCCTTCCTCCATCCTTCCTTCACCATAATGCTCTGCATAAATACAGATCACTTTGTATTAGTTTTGGCATAAAAATGGATGAATTCGATGAACCAAATGTGTGAACCAAAAAACCCATACAATAGCAAAAAGATATTGGCTCGAATTAAACAACACAGAAACACACAGTTTGGTTGAAAAATAATTTATTTAATTCAAAAACTTTCCAAATTAGTCAATAGCCACGCCCATCGACTTTTGAACATATGTGTGGAAAGCGAAATGAATCTTTTGCCTGCTTCACCAGTTTATACACATTTTCAGAAATTGAGTTTCTTAAAGAAGTGTTTCCTAAATCGCGGAGATTGTGTAAGTTTTATGAAAACATATAAATAAAAACTATTCGGTAAGGCCCCAGTAACTGGGGCTAGTTTTTTGCGGAAGAAATCTCTTTATGAAAAACAAATATCAAAAGAGAACCAAACTACTCGTTGGTGTTTGTTTTGTTATTTGTGTATGCAGATAATTCGTCAGATAATTCTGAGAAATGCCGTTACTCATGTCTTCTCTTTCTCATTTGTTATTTACTACCGCTTAAGCAATGATTTTTACAACGATGAATGCAATGCTTTGTTGAATGAGCGATTTTTAAAGAACTTTTTGGAATTAGCTTAACTGATTTTAAATCTGATATGATATCGTAGCACTTTTGGATCTTCTGGAATAAAATTGTAGTTACACTAATAAATGTATAGATTATTATAAAATTTAAAAAGTTTACATATAATTAAGTTTGCCTGAAGTTTATATATAAAAGTGTGCACAAACAATTCAAGATATTTGTAAAGGGTGTTTTTTTAAAAGTGTGGTTTTCAATCTGGTAATACTTCTTTCGGAGTTGGTCTTTTTGACAGCTGTCACTTGATTTATGCTCAGTTTGGTTTGCCATTTCATAATGAATAGACTTACTCTTGAACAACGTTCGCAAATCGTGCAAATTTATTACAAAAATAATGCTTCGGTTCGCGCGAAGCATCGTGCGTTTCGTCCAATGTTCGCTCGATATAATCGCCCAGCAGAGTCGGTAATTCGAGCAACCATGGATCGGTTTCGCACCACGTTTACTTTAGTGAACAATGTGCATCCTCAGAGACGCCGTACAGTGCGCACCGAAGATGCTATTGCTGCTGTGGAGCAGAGTATCGAAGAAGACTCGAATGAGTCCATCCACCATAGCGCGCAACAATTGTAGCTGTGCCCATCTACTTTATGGAAGATTTTGCGGAAGGATCTTGATTTGCGGGCTTACAAAATCCAACTCGTGTAAGAATTGAAGCAGAACGACCATCAAGCGCGTCGCACGTTCGGTGAATGGGCCCAAAACGAGATGGCCACCGATCCCGATATTCACAAGAAAATTTTGTTCAGCGATGAAGCTCACTTTTGGTTGAATGGGTACGTTAATAAGCAAAATTGCCGCATTTGGAGTGATGATAATCCACAAGCCATTGTTCAGACGCCGTTACATCCTCAAAAATTATTCACTGTTTGGTATGCTCTATAGGCAGAGGGAATCACTGGTCCATATTTCTTCAAAGGTGAAACCAGCCATAATGTTACAATCAATGGAGCCATGATTAATGACTTTTTCGTGCCTGAATTGGAGAATGTTGATGTGAACGACCTTTGGTTCCAACAAGACGGCACTACATGCCATACAGCCAATGAAACAATCAATTTACTGAAGGAAACTTTTGGTGAACGCATTATCTCGCGTCGTGGGCCTGTAGCGTGGCCTCCAAGATCGTGTGATTTAACACCGCTGGACTATTTTTTGTGGGGTTATGTGAAGTCGCTTGTCTACGCAGATAAGCCCGAGACGATTGGCGCCTTGGAAGAGAATATTCGGCGAGTTATTACTGACATACGGCCCCCATTGCTGCAAAAAGTATAAAATTTCGCCTCTTGGCTGGAATTTATTCGAGCCAGCCGCAATCGTCACTTTTAAAACATAATGGTAAACCCTTATCTTTATAATAAAGCTAAATACTTGGCCATAACATTAAATTATATGCGTTTTATTTCTTCTTGAAAACCACACTTCTATAAAAAACACCCTTTATATGTGATAACCAGGGAGCAGATTATGAAGAATTCTCCTCTTTTCTGCTTAATCCCACATTATGACTGATAAAATATATACGCGTTTCAAGTCCCGGTGATTCCAAATATTTATATAGTTTTTTATAGTATAAATTTGACTTTACTATTTTTCAAAAATTTTGCCCTTGTCACTGGTTAAATGCCTAACTTTAAAATATATGGAAAAATTTTGTTTTTCTCCGTTTTGTACTGTTAATTTTAATGCATAAAGAAGAAAATCTCCAATGATTTCACATTACAAAAGAAATTATAATCAAGACTGCTATGATGAAGTTCTTTTAAAACCCGGTCCCCATTTTAGTTTCAATTGATGAAACCGAAAGAGAAAGTTGGATGTCATGTTGCGAAGGCCATTGGTTGAAAACGAACGTAGGTATATTTTGACAATAGAACTTTAGAATAAGTATAAGCATCTGCAACTTTATTTGACGACTTCCCACGTTTTCCTTGTGCTTTCTGTAACTGACGCCGCGCCATACATGAAAAATGTGCAACTTCGGTAGCCTTGACTTACTCAAACTCCCTTTTCTTTGGTTTAAAAAATAAAATTTTCAAATATAAATTTAATTTGCAACTAACTTCCAATTTTCTTGTTGCTTTTTTCAATTTCATGCTGTCTTTTTTCATGATTTTAGCGCCTTTCCTTGCTTGTTTTCCAATTTTGTTTGTTTTTTTCTTAGTTGTTAGTTGTACACAAAATCCGCTCCCCAAATAATAAATAAGCATTGCATTTTCCAACTTTCATCCATGTGATTTACTTTTTCAATTAATCTTCTCATTTATTTTTCAGGTAACCATAGGTCGACGCATCGGCCTTTACAGATTTTGTGGCGATATAGGACGCGGCAATTTTTCAAAGGTCAAATTAGCCGTACATCAGCTGACAAGAGGTAAGCCCCCCACCTACATACTTCTCCTACTCTTCTTATTTTCCACATAAATATAATCTGACGTTGCTCTAACATTTTCAACCTTTCTCTTTACAATTTCATTTCGCTGTTGCTTGCGTTGCGTTGCGCTTGCCGAAAAATCATCAGACAAAGTGGCAATCAAAGTAGTTGACCGTGGTGGCTTGGATACTAAAGCATTACGTATGCTATCGAGTGAAATTGCTACTCTCGAGTGTGTTCATCATCCCAATATTTTAAGGTAGGTAACTAAAAGCATACAACAAAAACACATGTCAAACATTCACTTAATCACTATTCCAATACAAGCACATATACACGCATACACGCATACATATGTGTATGCATGTATGTATGTACTGAAATGTACGCGCATGGTATGTGACTTTTATTTTGGCAATATATTTTGTAGGCTCTTCGAAGTGGTTGAAACATTAGGACGCGTTTATTTGGTCACAGAATGGATACGAGGTGGTGAATTATACAATCATATTACACAGGGTGGCCCATTGCGTGAGATACATGCAGCTCCATTGTTCAAGCAGCTGCTGTTAGCTGTGAAACATATGGTAAGCACAATTAAGGCACACTCACGCCCTAATCTTTGTAATGGCTGTTGTTTCTATTAACGGTTATATTTTTGTTTTGTTCGCTTTTTTTTGCATACTTGCAGCACAGTTTGGGTTTTGTACATCGCGACATTAAGGCTGAGAATGTTTTGTTATTGTCAGAGGATCGTTTGAAGTTGGCCGATTTCGGTTTTAGCACACAGCTTATCAATGGTAAGCGATATCGAGTTTTCTATTTATTTTGTTTGTTTACTATCATCAACTCAAGTGTCGATAACTATTAACTATACTTACTTATAATTGATACGTTGGCGAGGGTGTGCGAAAAAAAACACACTGGATAAAAGCATGCCAATTCATTTCCATTCAATTCAGTGAATAGTCAAGTTGAAAACTTGTATGTTGCTCACTCAAAACAGTGTACAAACATGCATCCGTATGATAAGCTGCTATTTTTAGCCTATAGCTGAATGAGTGCTCCATTCAATTTAGAACAATATGATTACTTTTTTGCTCTCGTATCAAAAGTTCACTTAATTAAAGTCGTCTTTGCTGGCATTTGCAATGGGAGCGAAAAGCAATTGCTGTACTGTGCACCTTCTGCACAATGACAATAAGAGATTTTGCAATTTCGTATTAGTTCCCCAGTAGAAACTGGTTAAGCCGAGTTAGTTTTGCAATCACTTTAGCTTGTGTACATAAAGAGTGAGAATTCAAATCCAGAAATATTACAAAATTTTCACTGGGCTGCAGTAATGCAAATATTCGCACACATACAATTGTAAATATTTTCATTTACATCACATCTTTGGTACACACTGATTCCATTAATTCACAATTTGGAAATGAGCTCAGTAGTCATTTGTAGATACGAAAATCAGTGTTCCATGATTAAGATTTTAGCAATATAACTAATGCCAAATTAGTTGAGTTCAGCCTATATATGTTGCAATATCTTTAAATACAAATAAAATATTCAGTAGAAAATTACTTTTTTAAAGTAAATAGGCTTTGAATGAACAATGATGCCGGAAGAAATTTCGGGAATAATATCTCTGAACACATCTTGAATTGATTACATTTTGTATTTTTTCTGTAGCTTTTCAATGTATAATAAAAGTTTCGCATGCTCCCTTTTTAGTATTTAGTCTCAGTGTCAAACTGAAAAGCCAACTCCAATTGGGTGTTTATCGCTGGATTCGAATAAGTAGCTTTAATTTTTCTAAAGGGTGATTTTATTGCTTTTTGGTTTTTGGGTGCAGAATTTTTGACAGTTCGCTTGTGATTCATGGCACGCTTACAAATTATTGGATTTTATTACCAAAATTCGTAATCTCTGAGACCATTTCATGGTAGCCATAATAATGCTCAGTAGGAGCAAGCAATTCAAGCTGTAGTAACAAAATTTCGCTATTGGATATCAATCCATCTGCCGGTGTGCGTGGAATATGTAACCGCCAGTGTTGATAAAAATCGTGATTTGTTCATCCGTCGCATTTCGCAGCAAGGCCAATACATCCGGTGGAATCATCGGTCCGTATTTCTTTAAAGGTGATGATGGCCACAACGTTACCGTCAATGACGCTTTTTTACCCAAAATGGACGAGTAAAATCTGGTTGACTTATGGTTTCAACAAGATGGCGTTACATGCCCACAGATTATTTCACAATGGACCTATTGACAGATGAGTTCGGTGAGCAATTTATCTCGCATTTCAGATCAGTGACGCCTCTAGACTATTTTTTTTTTGGGGTTAGCGTCTATACCGATAAATGAGCGTCAATTGTAGCCTTGGAAACCGCTATGCTCGAAAAAATGATCCTAAATTGGACTCCTCGCATGGATCACTTACAACGTAGTCGTGGTCAATGTTTACAAAAAAATCTTTAAAAAGGAAATGGCAAGCATTGATTTATCGACTCTGTGTTTTTTTTTTTAATTAAAAACCAAATGCTTAACAAACGGCCTTTTATAACGCCAGTCTTTTGGAAAGTTGGAATCAAATTATACAGCAAAGTGATTTTACTTGATTTCGTGTGAATAAGCCGGTGATCTGATATAAAGCCCAATGAAGAAGCGGTTGAAATGCCCAGTTTTTTGTGCCATATGACCGCCTTGATCATTTAAATAATATAAAAAAAACTGAAAACGGGCATGGTGCCCATTGGGTGTTATGGCCGTTTTGAGATGGTCGCAACACCCAAAGTTTTTTTGGGTTATAAATCGACGGCACATTGGCGTTATGGCTATGGGTTTTGTGTTCAGTCTCCAGATAATCCCTCTAATTATTCACCTTTGAAGTAACTAAACGATGGGCTCAAAGGTCGTGGGGATCCGCACTCAAGGTTGCAACCAAATAGATTCCACGAAATGATTTCAACTGAAAAACTCGTTTTAATAATCACAATATTTATAATTGGCCAATTCACAAGCTGTCATATAATCATAATGTTGTATAATTTTGTATGAAAAATAAGAGAATTTATTACAAATGAGAGGATACGACACCGAATAAGACAGCTTGTAAATTTGTCAAATAATAAATAATAAAAAATTCAAATGTAGGTTTTAACGTGTAATTACAACAACAAATGATTCCAACATTTACTTACGTATTCGGTTTTTGCATTATTCTGGAAAATACGTATCTCGTAGGTCATCCCAAAGTTCTAAAACCCCTCATAATTTTTAACAAAAAACATTTTCTCCAAAGACAGTACAATAGTTTTCTCAACAGTTTTTTTTAACGACCATTTATCGAAAAAGGAGGCTTAAGACCCAATTTTCAAGACGAAGGGTAGGAGATGGAGAAAAGGTGTGTGCACAAAAATTGTTTATCTCTTTATACTTAACAACTTTGCTTCAGACATCAAATTCGTATCTGTTGAAATAAAGAGTTTTTTTATAACCCCTGAAGACCCTATTTTCCGACTTCAGGTTCATGTTGTGAGAGAACTAGATATGATGGAGAAAAAATGAGTACGTGATCAGCTACCCAAAATTATTATAAAATCGTTGGAAAATCTTGCGCATAAGACAAAAGTTGAAAATTTGTTTTCTTGAGGATTTAGCATGAAATTAGGTCGAACTAATTTTTAATCTACTTGGGTATTTGAGTTAAAAAAGAGTCAGCGATTGGTTTGTTTTGATTAGACTATTCCAATTTGTAGTGAAGTTTTTTTGGGTAGCGATCTATCGTTTATAAATATAACTTAATTTTTTAGAGTCAAGTTATGCTAGATCAGATATAGCCAATACAGTTTTAATTAAGGTATTAATGGGAAAAGGAAAAATGCCTTCCTTCTACTATACATTACAGATAATGTGGAGAACTATATCGTCATTAAATACAATAGCATATTCGAAAAACAGAAAATTTGATTTTAAAATTATTTGTTTTTTAACAATTATTTTGAGAAATCGATGGCTAAAAATTAGTTTAGTAGTAGAAACCTAGTTGATGCTAAATCTGTACTTAGTGAGTTTTACCTCTGAATCAACGATATATTGTTTTGTTCATAAAATTTCGAATTATAATTCTAAATATTTTTAAATACTTCCAGTTTTATACTACTATCTCAATTCTCCTTCCATTGACCTTAACCACTTTTAATATTTTTTCAGGCGCCAACCAAAAGCTCGATACTTTTTGTGGCTCCCCACCGTATGCAGCGCCAGAACTTTTCTCCGATGATCATTACATTGGAGCGCCCGTAGACGTTTGGGCTTTGGGTATTTTACTCTATTTCATGGTCGTTGGCAATATGCCATTTCGTGCACCAACAATACCTGGTTTGAAAGCAGCTATATTAAAGGGTGATTACTTGCTTCCGGGACAATTGAGTCTACCTTGCATAAGACTAATACGTAAGTATCGCAAAACAATCTATTGAAACTTATCAATCAACTAAAAAGCGTATCTTTTCTTTGCATTTAATCCCAAAATATATAGAGCGCATACTTATTCATGTTCCCGCGCGTCGTCCCACCATCGACGATATGCTCAACAGTCAATTTATTACACATCCAAAACTGAGCGCCGAATTAATGCAGTACGAAATTAATTTACGTACCAAACCCGTAAAGCGTTCAGGCTTTTGGGTACGTTCCAAATCGAGGCGTATGCGCAAAACGTATTCGTTGAGAGAACGCTACATGGAGGTGACCAATAAACCACCGATTAATATGAATACTAAGAAAAATGATGGTTTCTTTGTGGATAATTTTCTACATCCAATCGAGATAAGTCGCGATCTGCCCAATGATTTAATCAAGGAGCAGTCCAAGCCCAATACACCGAAACGTTCATTCTTCTGTGGAACACTCAAGAAGAAAGTCAGTCCCATGGAAGTCGAGAAGGAGAAACAACTGGCCTACGGCAATGGCAATGGCTGTGAGAAACGGCAATGGAATGCAGATGCCGCTATCGATTGTCCACTTTTCAAGAACTACGATACCGAGACGGGGGTGTCTGTTATGCTGCCCACAGATACTGACGATTTGAGTCAATTGGGTTCATTGGAGTTCGAGGCACGTCAGTTACTCGAAGAATTGGGGGTGACTGCAGAAATGCTACGTGTGGCAAGACAGAATGGACCGCGGAGCGATATTATTGGAGCGTATCGCATTGTTATAAATCGCTTGCAGAAACATTCGTGGTTAGCACGAAAGCATGTGGAGTTAGCTTTACAAGAGATGCCAAAAGCCGAGAAGAAAATAGAGCGTTCATGTTGCATACTATAAGGCGCAATATGCCGGCTGCTTTTAATATGTATTGTAGTTTATAAGTCATAAGAAGATGGTGCCACAATAATTTATTCACACTTTTAAAGTATTTATAATATACATACATACATACATATAGCGAAGAATGATAGGAAGTAGTTAATTGATCTCCCATCTAAAGGATTCAACTAGAATTTCATACATAACAACATCTAATAAAAAAAACATCAAATAATAACATAGCTGAATTCCATTGTAGTGGTAGAAATTACGTAAATAGAAACATTTATATAGTCAAATTATTGAATTTAATATTAACATTAAATGATACCTACATATACAAATTTTTAAAAATTTAAGTATATGTGCTCTACAAATGACGTACGTATTTCATAATAAGATGAAAACCAAAGCCGTTTTGAAAAAAATATATTAGTTTGAATTAAATATTTATTATTTTTATTTAGTTTAAGTTTAGTTTTTTTATATTATTATATTACGAATTATAAAATCGCTAAGTTTTTCTATTCAGTTCCTCATTTGCGTATTATTTTAGCAGAATTCATGAAATTTTGTTGTTGATCTACATTTTTTATACAGTAAAAACAATTGAAAGCAACAAACAACAAAATTACTAAAAGTACATTTTGCATATTAAATTGTCTCCCATGGAGTCATCTGTATACCTACTTTGTTTTAAGTTATTATATCAGAATGTAAGTCAAAACAATATGAATAAATAAATAAAAGTAATGTTCTATAAACAATTTTTTGAGTATGTCTTTTCATTCTTTACACACATCCCGAAATGCTACGTATTAATCTTGATTACTTAACCAGCCATTTCAATTTACATCAAGATTTGCAAATGAATTTACTCTTTAGGACTTGAAAAATAGTCGCAAACATTCAAAGCAAAAAACCAAGGTTCTACAAGGTTCTGAAAGTGGATTCTGATAGAACTCTTTATGCTATAACTTATACGGGTCTTTCATTAAAAGTTTTAAAAGTTTACTAGTTTTTGTTTTACGCGGGCTTGAAGTTTGCCTATTTCTAACAATTTAAGTATAATAAATCATAAGACAACTTTTTATGTTTGCATCTGAGTTTGTTTGCATGTTTACCAAATTATAGTAAAATTTCCCGTTGAACATTTGTCTCGAAGGTGTTAACCGATTACTTCTCTGATTATTTTATGCCCTTTTCAAAAGAAATCATCTTTTTGACCCATTCCGACAGTTGATAGAGGGCTAAAATTTTCAGAAATATGTTGAACAGGTGAAATATCTGGGACTCATCCTAGATAAGAAATTAAGCTGGAATGCTAATACAACTTTCAGGGTCCAGAAGGCTAGTGTTGCCCTTTTCTCATGTCAAAGAGCAGTAGGCAAAAGATGGGGTATGGAACCTTGAATCGTTCACTGGTTTTATACGGCAGTCATTAGACCAATTCTATTTTATGGTGCAATGGTTGGGTGGACAGCCCTTCAGAAAGTAGTCCACTTAAAGATATTGGACAAGGGTCATAAAACGGCCTAATTGTGGATCACAGGTGCCTTAAGAACAACCTCTTCCTTATCCTTGAACACCATTCCCTACTTAGCCCCTGTTGACCTCTTTGGGAACAGATCACGGCCATCTCGGCTATGAGGCTAAATTTAGTCAGTCCATGGTTGAACCATTTGTAGATTATTCTAAAATTCTTCGCTTTATCTGAGAACATTGGCTGTCTTAAGGAAGCCATGCACCTTTACGACGACGAATCCAAGCTGTATGAACGGGTAGAGGAGGGATATTCCCTAAGCAATTAGGATTAAGCTTATTCTTTCATCTGCCTGGCCATTGCAGCGTCTTCTAAGCTGAGTTCATGACCATAAAGGTAGCGGCAAACTGGCTGAAATGCAATAAAGTATCAAATGATGATAGTTTCATTTTCAGCGACAACCAAGCTGATATCAAATTCCTACCCAGTATATCACTGAGCTCCAAGGAGACTTTTGATAGTCGAAGTTTGCTCAACGAAGTTGCCCATGAACTTAACGTATACCTTGTGTGGGTTCCAGGCCACAGTATTTTACATGGAAATAAAAAATACCGCTTTCACAATTTAAAAAATACTCGGGTGTCCCGCTGGCAACCTGCAGGCTTAGTATTCAAACGGAGTTCTTGAACCAGGCAATGGCAGATATGGCCGTAGTATAACCCCAGACGCTCTAGGAAGCTATTATCTTTCGATAAGCAGTAATAACTGGTCACTGTATTATATGTGTGCATGCCCCTAGATTGGGTGCGCCCTAACGGCTATTGCAGAAGTTGTAAAGATAAAGAAGAGGAAGAATTCATTTCTCACTACTTATGCTTCTGACTTGGCTATTCATAGGAAAAATGCCCTAGGTTAATATTTTTTAGACGACTTGTCCGACTTGTGGTCAGCTGAACTAAGGGATCTTCCTAAGTATATAGGTTAGGTTGGAGAGATTGTCGAGAGACACACTTAGGCCTGAACGGCCTGAACGGTGATACCACATAGTTGGACCTACAGCTTATTGGCGCAGTGATTAATTTATTAAGTGAAAATATGTTGTGTATTCTGTGAGAAAATATTTGAAAGTGAAAGTTTTATTTTCTACACAATTGACAAAGAAAATATTCATGTAGAAAACATTATATTACTAATAACAAAGTAAAAATTCTTCAAGTAGAAATTAAACTCCAACAAATAGAAATTGAACTCCAACACCCCTTCTTAATTTCTTAAACCAAGTAATTCTCGGATTCGTATAATTCTGGAAGCTTGAAGTGGTTTCGTTAAAATATCAGTTTCCATAATTTCGGTTGGACAATATTTAAGTTGCAAAATATCTTTGTCTTTCAGGTCTTTAATAAAATTATATTTTGTTTCTATGTGCTTTGTTTTTCTACTAAATTTATCGGACAGGACCAATTTTATACAGCTTTGATTATCTTCATATAAAGTAGTCGAATCCTTAATTTTTATTTCGAAATCCTCCACCAGATGACGAAGCCAAACAAGTTCTTGTGATGCTTCTGAAAGTGCAATATATTCAGCTTCTGTAGATGAAAGAGATACACAGTCTTGCTTCTTGCAGCTCCAATTAATACACGAACCATTGTATTTAAATACAAAACCGCTGTTAGATTTTCTATCTGCGTGACACTGAGCCCAATCTGCATCTGCATATCCATATAATCCTTTTAAATTACAAGTCTTTAAAATTAATCGTAATGATTTTGTTCCATTTAGATACTTTATCAGCCTCTTCAATTCAGCCCAATCATGGCATGTTGGTTTACTTACTTTCCTACTCAAAATTGAAACAGATGCTGCAATATCAGGTCTGGTATTTATACTCAAATATAATAAGCTACCAATTAAATGATGATATTTAAAATTATCAGGCATAAATTCATTTGAATCCACACAATTTTTAAAATAACCAATATCGAGTGGCATTTTGGAATATTTAGCATCTTGTAAACCAGCATCTTTAACAATTTGTGAAATATATTTTTCTTGACTCATTGTGAAAAAACCATCATTCCCCTTCTCAATTTTTATTCCCAAATAAACATTGACGTCACCAAGACTAGATATTTCAAAATTTTTCCGTAATAATCGTTCGACAAAATTATGATTTTCCTCAACTGTAGCTGCTACCAGTATATCATCTACATATACTAGTACATAAATCCACTCACCATTTCTTTTCATTTTTAGAAAACATTTATCTGCAACTCCTCTCGTAAAACCCTCTGCATTAAAAACCGAAAATAATTTGTCATTCCAGCACCTCGCCGATTGCTTTAACCCATATATACTTTTCTTCAATTTACATACCATTCCATTATCAAATTGAAAACCAGGAGGTTGTTTCATATAAATTACTTCTTTTAAATCACCATATAGAAACGCAGTCTTAATATCAAAATGTTTAACCTGCATCTTTCTTTCACCAGCAACTGTCAATAACATTCGTAGAGTTGCTTGTCGTACAACCGGTGCAAATATCGCATCGTAATCTATTCCAAATTTTTGACTAAAACCTTGAGCTACAAGTCGTGCTTTATATCGTGATATTTCACCATTTGCATTAGTTTTTAATTTAAACACCCATTTACAACCTATGGGTTTACGACCATCAGGCAACTTTACCAATTCCCAAGTATCATTTTTATTCAATGAACTTAATTCGTCATCTATTGCGGTTAACCATAATTGCTTATCTAAACGTTTTAAAACTTCGCAATAGGATTTTGGTTCAGCTGTTTCTGATATCATATTTGCTTGATATCTTTCCGGATGAATTCCCTTGTTAGACCGTTGTGACCTTCTTAGGGGTTGAATTATTACTTCATCTGATTCAACATGTACGTCCATATGCTCGATAGGTTCACACACTGAATCATAAAATTCATCTTTGTCGTCTTCAATATGAACAATTTCATGATTATCTTTATCTTCCTCATTACTCTTTTTTTCGATTACATCGAAATCTTCTTTCGGACCAAACAAATCTATGTAAATCTTATTATTTTTATTTATAAGAATATTTTTAGATACATTATTTCGGTTGTTTAAAAACTTATAATCTCTGCTTATAACAACATTTTTCGTTTTCAAATTTAAAAATCGTAAAGCTTTTGACTCTTCTGAATAGCCAACAAAAATTAAACGTTGTGCTTTTGCATCTAACTTTTTCCTTTTTTGTTTAGGAATATGCACCAAAGCTTCTGTGCCAAATATTTCAAAATCACAAATCTTTGGCTTTACACCATCCCACAATTCTAAAGGAATCTTTCCAGTAGATTTTGGTGGTAAATGGTTTTGAATGAATGCTGCAGTCATAACTGCCTCACCCCAGAAACGCTTTTCCATATCAGCATCAAATAACATACATCGTATCATTTCTACTAGATATCTGTTTCGTCTTTCAGCTACACCGTTTTGCTGTGGTGTATATGTTGTAGTAAATTGCTGTTGAATACCGCGCTCTTTTAAATACTTTATAACATCTTGACTCATATACTCGCTACCCCTATCTGATCTCAAAATTTTTGGGTATTTATCAAATTTTGTATGTACCATTTCTACAAAATCTTTAAGTTTCTCAAAGACATCAGACTTTTTCTTTAACAAATAAACTTTGACGTATTTACTGAAATCATCTATGAATGTCAAAAAATACCGATTTCCAGAGGGTGTAGTAACATCCATAGGACCGCAAATGTCGCTGTGTATTAAATCAAGTCTTTCTTTCGATTGTTGAAATGACATTTTTGGGAAAGATTTTCGAGCCAATTTGCCCTTTACACATACTTCGCATATATTATCACAACTACAACTTTGAATAATACGCTTCTCAATATCATCTTCTTTCACTATCTTTTTGACAACATCTATATCACGATGTCCAAAACGTCTGTGCCAATCATGAACACATCTCATCTGCATGACGATTTTCGCTGCCTCTGTACCATTACAACTTCTCTGTAACTTTAATTTAAACAGATTGTTATGCAATTCAGCAATTGCAACAACTTCATTTTTGTCTACAATTTCGCAATATTTGTTTTTAAACAATACTTTTAGCCCCTTCTCGGTCATTTTCTGCACCGACAACAAATTGCTTTTAATATTAGGAACGTAAAATACATCTTGGACCAAAATTGTCTCGACCTTACCAGAATCATTTATTACTTGCAGTTTTCCGTTACCATTACCCTGCACTTTTAACTCATATCCGTTCGCAACGAATACCGAATCTTGGTAATTTTCATCTAATGAAATGAAAAAATCCTTGTGATTGCATATGTGTCTCGTAGCACCTGAGTCCACATACCAATTATTGCTTTCGTTTAGCATACCTGACCAGAAACATCTTTCTTCATTCTTTTTGACTACCACCATATTCGATTTTTGTTTATTCTTTAGATACAATCTGCAATCCTTTCGAATATGCCCTGGTTTTTGGCAATAAAAACATACCTTTTTCACAGGAACTTGACCTTTTTCCTTTTGCTTGAAATTGTAATTATTGACCTTGAATGCCGACGCTTCTGCATTTGATTCTGCTGCTTTTTTGGATCCGTTTTCTGTGTTCTTCTAGTAATTTAGCCTTTACTACCTTCAACGATGGAACGCCGTCACTTCTTGCTTCCAAAGTAGTTACCAACACATCATAGGACTCCGGCAAACTTCTCAGAATCATTGCGACTTCCCATTTCTCACTCAATTTTTCTCCCATTGACATAAGTTTCTTGAGATTCAACTGCATTTCATTGATATGGGTTTCCATATCACCATCCTCACTCAATTGCATTTTGCAGATTTTTTTCATGATAAAAATGCACTCATTGAACGAATGTTTTTCGAAGTGATCTTGAATGCTGACCCATGCTTGTTTTGCTGTTACCGCTTCTTCAATTATATAAAATAGGTCATCATCAATCATTAGATAAATCGATGCTCTTGCTCCTTCGTCCTTCCGCTTCCACTTTTCGTCTGGCTGAGCTGGTTGTTCGTCACGAATTACACACCATGTATCTTCTTTGATTAAGACGCATTCTGCTTTCTTTTTCCAGATTAAATAATTTTGTCGATTAAGTTTAGCAAAAACAGATTTCATATCATGGTGGTTCATTTCGTACTCTGGGCCCATAACCTATTGGCGCAGTGATTAATTTATTAAGTGAAAATATGTTGTGTATTCTGTGAGAAAATATTTGAAAGTGAAAGTTTTATTTTCTACACAATTGACAAAGAAAATATTCATGTAGAAAACATTATATTACTAATAACAAAGTAAAAATTCTTCAAGTAGAAATTAAACTCCAACAAATAGAAATTGAACTCCAACACAGCTTAACGCCGGCGCTTGGTGGTTTTGCCATTACCAACCAAGGTGTGTACTTGTTTACTTTCTTATAATTCTCATATGCTTTATATTGATAGTGAATATAAGAAAGTTATGAAAATTAACCACCAGACGAAGACGGGAATCGGACCTGAACCTCCCGGATGAAAGTATAGTGCACTACCCACTAGACTATCGAGGTCGTCTCGTAAGTATATAACAAAGTCTAATTAGTTCGAATAATTTAAGTTCGGTTTCAAAGGGAGTTGATAGAACACCCATGTGGTAAAACAATTGGCCATTTAAAATTATTGGTTTCATACATCCAAGAACAATTATTAACACAAAAAAATTATATTATAGTCCACCCAACACTAGAAAACATCCGTCCGTCTTCAAGCGTCTTCAATCAAACACCAACTTAAGTCCGCCATCATTGAATGAACGCTTTTCCCATTGTAAATTTCCAAAGAACCCGAATAGTGAGAAAAATCACCGCTGAAATGGCAAGGGAGGAACTAAATTAAAAATACATCGTTGAAGATATAAATTCTTAATTTAATTAGGCAGTGTAACTCAAAGGCACTAATAGAATATTACTCTGTAGTTATTTAACCAACCCAGTATTTATTTGCCATTAAATTCATGTGACGCGCTCAGAGCAAAAGTGAAGTATAAAATTTACTAGAAGAAAGGAGACTTCGTTTTGGTCATAAGGCCAAAGGTCTCATTCTGCATTACCTATTTTATTTTGTATGAGGGCGTTAGTTACAACTCTTAGCGCGTACTCGGCTATATCGCTGTAGTCGCCAAGTAACAGCAACAACTCTTTCCTCTAGTAAAATTTATGTTCCACTTTTCCTCTGAGCGCGTCTTATATACCGGAGTGTTTATTCACCTATGCCCTTACAGTCGGTTTAATGGTGGTCATTTTTTCCCCAGGCTCATCAGCCTAAATGTAAAATGTTTTACATATTTTTTAATAATTTTTTATTACTGAAATTTATGCAAATATTGATCAAATCTTGACTAAACCAATATGAAGGAACCACTCTGCCTGTGCATTTTATCGATTCTGATGAGAGATTAGGGTGCACTTGCTACAGTATTGCTCTATTACGAATTCCGAAAACCAATAATCGTCTTTATTTTACGATTCAAATTATGACATTACAGAAGCTAATTACTTGTGAGTGGCTAAAGAAGGCAAACATTTTTTCCGTTCCTAAGATAAGAAGAAGAGGCCATGGGTTCGTGAAGGACTTTAGGCCGATTAGTTTATCTTCATTTTAGTATCTCAAAACGTCTACCTTAAATAGTAAAAATCATAAAAACCAAGTAAATATTGTCAACAGAATAAATATAAATAATATAGCACTTTAATTACATTGCCAAAATAACCCTATGTCCTGATGGTTTTTCGTGAATAAACCATTCATAAGAATGTCAAAGCCGATAGTCCCTGCTATCTTCATATTTGTTTTAGAATTTAATTGTAAAATTATGAAATCGTAATATAATAATCATTATGTAAGCTGTTTGATCATCAGTACCGACTAGGGATGTCAATCCCAATATCATCGGATTGGCTCTAAAATTAGATTCAAAAATCGCGGAATTGAAAAGAAAAAGTATCGGAATTTTCGGAACTCGTTTATCTCTACACAAAGTTTTTGGAATTCAAATTTTCATTTTTGTTATAGAAACTTCGGCCTTGAACCAAAGGAATATTCTTTTTATCAAAATTTTTTATTTTTTTCATTTCATTTTCATGGTACGACTCTCAAATGGCGAGCAAGTTTGTGATTATATATTGTGATAAATTTATTTCTTTGTTTTACGAAATGTCCCAAAAATTAAATGGAATGTCAAATGTCCAAAAATTAAATGGACATTATTACAACTTAAAATATTTAATAAATAATTTAGAAGAATTTTACGCGCTTTGCACATACTTTGATTAATAAATTTTAAGGTCTTCTTGGATTTAAACAGTGTAAACTGAACAATATGAAAAAATCAATACCTTTAATGGTTTGAAAATTTTCTTCGATTTTGAAAATATGTGAAGTAGTTAGTTTTTCAGTAGACCATTAGGCATTTCATAAATTTTTTCCATTTGAAAATCAAACAATTACCGATTTGGAAAACATTTTATTTAGACTCAAAGATAACGAAACACAAAGCGCGTTTTGGTTTCCATACCATGGTTGCCAATGTGCGACACTCTAACAGATCTAAAAATTTCCGAAGGAGGGCTTTTAATTTTGTTGTCCCTTCAAACGATCAAAATGCATGAGAATTTTATGAATTAGTTAGAGGCCTTTAAAATAAATGCTGAAAATTTGTCTGGTAACGCCATAAATTTTAAACTCTACTTCCCTCTGTCTGTATGTCCGTAACCTCGATACCTCAAACCAATCTTCAGCTATTATCCAATTTTGGTCAGATATTGGTTGTGTTCTATCTATCATCTACTGGGGGTGGTGCCTGTCATAAAAGTTAAATTTTATTTATATGAAAGCTAGATGTAGAGAATTTTCTCAAACAAATTTTTCACTTAAATTTTCACTAATTTTGCTCACAAAACAAGTTATGTTGCATCTGACAATAAAGATGAAATGACAAATATGACCGAAAATGGTTGGCTTTGATCCTGTTTGTTTTTTTTTTTTTTTGTTTCATGTTCTGCTATAAATTAATATTCTGGCATTTTTCTATAAAATTATTTAATGAAAAAGTGGCATTTTGTCAATTAAATTCAAAATTTATTTCAAGCTCGACGCTATAACGTGTTATTGAGATTTTTAAGGATAATATATTTTTTGATGTCCTGTCAATTTCTTACGTTAACTTTGTTCTTTTATTTTAAATGATAAACCATAATTTGGCAGAAAACAATTATTTCGAAGATAAACTGGGAGTTAACGCAATATCGCTCATCTTCAAGGCACGAGTGGAAATTCTAGGTCTAAACTTTGCACCCCACAGTTGTAACCAAGACGATACAGGGTGCTTTGTTTTAAGAAATCAGTCCTGAAGCAACGCGAGTGCACTGAAATTCTAAATGGAAAAAGCTGGTAATCCGCAGAAAAGTACCTATACGAGACAATGCGGTACAGACGGAAAATTATTTCAGGCGACTTTTAAGTATTCTTAATTCTTATACAACTAATAACTGCACTTTATAGTTAATTAATACATGTATGTAAGTATGGCTGACGGCTTTAAGCCAAGCCATGTCTTTTTGTGATTTGGTTCTGCAAAAGTAATATAAAACTTTTTATTTTTTTGTTTTGTGTTTTTTGTATGGAAATTAAATCTAGTTGCTATTTTTCAAAGTTTTGACAACTGTTCCATGTATGTGCTTCATTAAATAATGTGTAACAGCTCTGCCGGCAACTCAACTAACTTTTGATGCACTTTAATCTAACTATTTCGCAACTAGAGGTGGTTGATACTTGGATTATTTTTAATGGAGCCAACTGACTATTTTAACATTGCGATGTCCTAGGCAATAGTCAATTGTCCGACTCTGCATGACTTTTCAACTAACTTAAAGTTAGTTGCTTAGAGGTTAGCTAAAAGTTATCTAATTTAAAGTTAGCTATACACTTATTGCATGTACACCCAGAAAAATACCCATCTCTAGAACAAAGAAAAACTTTCCTCAATTTAAATCCACGAAAATTTCTCTCGTTTATGTAAATTTTCCTCAAAATGAAGAAAAATGTCCCCCTTAATGCAACCATGGTGTTCAATTTGAAGTAAGTTTTTTCTTCATTTTTGGAAATTTAATTGCGGTACTGCCTACCAATTGAAATCAAATCCCAAGTTTCAATGAAATTGTTAAAACTAAAATTAAAGAAAAGTAAGATAAAAAAGTAAATAAAACACAAGAAAATATGGGTGTGGTAAATGGGCATTTTCAAATATAATTTTTTTCTAAAACTAAATCCTTACAACGCGTGTCTGCATAAAATTTTAACTCAAGAGCTTTTATGTTAACATAAATGCGCATGGAACAATGGACGTTTCCATAAACCTATTTTTTCCAAAATGTTGTCGCACCAGCATATAAAAGTTCAAGCACCATTTGGCTGCAAAACAAAAGTATCAAAATACCATAAAAGAACAAATTACCTTATTTAGAATAAAATAAGGTGGCATCATTAAACTTACATATTCTGTGTGCATAGAAAATGTAAGAAAGAGACGAATATCCCAAAAATGTTCTCCATACAAAATTTTTGTATATACAAAAAACTAGCTTTACTCTTTTGGCCTTAGCAGATAATTGCGTACGCTTTGTTTTTCTTTTGAATTTTGAAGTCGGCGTCTCTATTTCAAGCGAAGTGGTTTGTGGCTATTGATATAGTTTTTGAAAAAAAAAATATCTATATATTGTGAAAAAAATAAAATATATTCAAAAGATATAAATTTGAATAAAGTTCAATTTATAATTTTTTGGTGGCCATAAGGATTTTTTGATCATTTCAAGGCGACGATGCCTGTAATGTTTGCAAAAATATGTATGAATGTAAACCTTAATTCTTATTAAAAATAAAATAATAAATGAATACAAGTAAAAAAAACACGATTTCTATGCCTTTTAATTAAAACAACATTGTAGAAAATATTCCATAAATTGAGGATTTCTTTTCCAAAAAGTAAATTGACTTTAATCTATGGAAAATTATTCCTCAAACTGAAGAACATTTTACCTAAATTATATACAATTTCTCATATTTGAAAAATATTTCCTCAACTCAAAGAAATTTTGTACATCTAAATGAGGAAACCGTTTCTATGGCGGCAAATCATTCCCATTTTTCCTCAATTTAAAAGCCGTTTTTCTTCGAACCAAGTAAGTATTTCTCTGGGTGCAGCTATTAGCTTATAGTACGCTTTATTAATTACAATTTATAATTAATATATAAATAAGTATTAAAATTTTTGAAATTCAATAAAAAACTTTTCGTTATATGAAATTAGTTTATTTGAATATGGATCTTTTTCCTTTCTAAAGGGCTTTCTTAATATTTAACCTTATCTAATTTAGTTGCAATTCTTAACCTCACTTTACTGCACGCACAGATTGAGCAAGGAAAAAATCAAACAACAGTTAAATGCTCTTTAAACAGAATATGAACGGTTTTATTTTGGGGAAGTTCTGCATTACATTGTAGTTAGCTTATAGTTAGGTCATAAAAGTTAACTAGAAGTGTGCTATTTTCGTAGTCGGCTACCGAATTGCTTGGAGGGAGGTTTAAAGAACGTGTATGTGTAGTCATCACAACAATAGTGTATACAGAGACGGGCAAATTAGACGGCCGTTTCGGAATCCGCCACGATTCCTCATCAGTGATCTTAGTGATAGTTCTTAAAATTTCAATATCCTATATAAGCTACTAATATTTGAAATCATAACCAAGAATTACAGATTTGATTCCAAATATATTCACTGAATAGAGATATTGAAAGAAAACTACCACTACCGTTCTGTATACTTATTTGTTGTTGTGTTTTTCTCATTACTACTAGTATGCATAACAGTTCGTCATTTCAAAGTCTAGTACATGAGAGAGAGAGTGTGTGTGTGTGTTGAATAAGGCCATATTCAATTAATTTATCATGCTTTTTTTTGTAGACAATGGAAATTAAATCTAGTTGTTAATTTTCAAAGTCTTTATTTTTATTGTTTTTTGTTAAATAATCCATAATAGAGAACTACTACTACATCATTGCAATATGAATGTTCAAAGATATGAATGTTCTCCGAAAATGTAAACATATGTATATAACACTGGTTTCAAATTTCAAGTCTTGAAAAGTACCAAGAACAAAATATGTTTGGGTGGATAAATTGGGAATAATGGAATAGACTATGCATTCAAAAAAAGAAATGTTCCTGATTTTGACATTTAATTAAAATTAAATTGAATTTAAAATTGAAAATTTGAAAAAATCTTTAAAAAATGGCAAATTTTGAACTTTGAGGAACCATAACTCAGCCATTTGTTATTTGATCAAAACAAGCAGCATATCGATTTGAAGGGCATTTAATTAATTAAATTTTAACGATTTGCAGTTCATCTCGATCGAACCCTTTGTTTGGACTCCACAAGGATTTGAGTGAAAAAAAAATGTTTTTGTGTTCAGGAGGTCCCAATTTATCCACCCAAACATGTTTTGTTCTTGGTACTTTTCGGCTGTAAACTAGTGTAATTATGTAGTTGCATGTGCAAACACAAGAGACAGCCGAAGTTTTCACCACTCGAAAATCACTAATTTTTAGCCCCTCACTTCCAAATGAAACGCTCTTCGACAACACATATTTATATAAGCCTTCTCAATTTTAGAATGACTGATCATGTAGTGATCGATAAAAGACAAGCAAGAATGACTGATCATGTAGTGATAGATAAAAGACAAGCATCCAGTATTTCGGTATAACTCACTCCTGCTTTGCAAAGGACTTTTCAACCCAAGCACCTCTTTAATCCTTTGACGCCCGAATTATAATGGGGCTTGAGAGAAACCTTTTGTTGTGAAATTATGGTTACTTAGGTCTTCCACAATCATGATACCAAATTTCTTGCTTCTACATTGATTTGTTTGTCCTTTATTAAAGGTTGAAAAAAACATAGCTATGAATCTGTAGACAACCACTGGATAAGTCCTTTTCTCCAATTTTTTGATTCTCATATTCTCTTATCTTTTATAAATATATCTGATAAAAAAAATTTCCTGTTAGTAATAATTTAATGCATTATTTTTCAAAAAAAAGTGCAAAAGATTTTACTAAAAATTTTTGCACTTAGGTTTTTGCTGGACTTCAAACACAAAACATTAAAAAAAAATTACTTAAGCAAGAAATTTCAAATATTCGGCAATTAGCAAACGTGAAGAATACCTAACAGAACCGAATACAAATAGCGTTAAAAGTAATATCTTTAAAACATTTTATTTATGCCACATAAAAGTGAATGTTGCATATACGCAACATTGGGTATGAAAGAGTTAATTATACTTCAAGACTTTAAATTAAATTTAATTTTTATTGTCACCGAAATATATTTCGAGCCATTTTCGGTGACACAATTTTTCACCCTTCCGCATAGTTCTTTGCAAATAAAATGTGAGGTTATGGATGAAATAAAGTATTAGTAAATTATAAGTAAAATAGTGTAAAAGCTTAACAAGCTTTGGATAAAGATTATGCAAGTTTATTTTTATAAAATTAATCCCCAGCAAAAATGTAAGTATATTTTCACTTATAAACTTAATATAAAAAATTAGTTTAATAAAAATCATCATTTGATTCAACCAAAATGCAAATTGAAAGAATTTTATATAAAATTATATACAAAAATTAAATATGTACAACCAAAATTTTTCATAAATTCACATTTAGGAAAATCGTTCTGATGCATTCATGTGGGCACATTTACATAGACATTGAGGCGAATATTGTATGTACACAACAACAATAATAGAATGCAATATGTACCACCAATACAAAAGCCAAAACCGGAAAGGAAAAAAGTATGAAAACTACGTGTTCTGAATGCTAACGATACCAAAATATGCCCAAAAGCAATGAGCGCAGTAGTGAATGAACGATAAAGAACAGCATGAGGGGCAAGGGGAGAGTGAGTGAGTGAAGTCAAATGAAATGAGATGAAAACGACAGAACATCTATTGGAAAGTCTGTCTAAACATCATTAAAATTGAATTTGACTTCCCGCATCTACACACACACACATCTATTCATATATACATGTATTTATGTATGTAGCAATGTGTCTCTACATCAGTGTTGCCATATTTTTTTTGCCAAAACTGTAAGAAACTTTTTTTTAGAAAAAAAAACTTTAACCTACAAAACCGAAAAAAAAATAAAATTTGTATGGGAGAAAATTCTCAGTCACTTGCTCATCATTCTACCGCACATACAAAATTTAATAGGCCCAATAATATAATATAATATATTCTACGGATTCTTTGACGAAGCCGAGAATTTAAATCCTATCACTTATGCCAAACTTAACGGAATCATGGTGCAGAATCAGAAAAAACGATTCGTTCAATAAGGCATGATTCGGAATTAAACAAACTGACTCACAAAATTTGTATTATTCATATTAAATAAATAAACCAATTCTTTTAAAATAAAGTTATTTAAATAATTATATAATAATATAAAAAATATATTAAAAAAATACGTGTAATGAGGGACATGAAATCACATTCTTGGTATGACTACTTAAAAAATTATGAATATTCCTGGGACCGATTTTTGAGTTGTCATAGCTCACCAGTAATCAGCACAATAATTTTAAAAGCTCTCAAAATGGTTAAATCATATTTTTATATGATATATTTATCTTGTTGCCTCAAAATTTGTATAATTTTTCTATTTCTTTTTAAGTCTCCACAAAATGATAGGAAAAAATAAGAATATTTTTCAGCAGCATGTATCCACTGTGTATCCTTCACGAAGGAGGACTTTTTCTCAAATGGTATATCTGTTTTGGAGTGGACAGCTTGCAGCCCTGATTTCAATCCGGCGGCGTTTGCTAATTTTTGTTTTGAATTTTAGTTAAATTAATATTAATTTGTGAAAATATTATTTCCGCATTCGCTACATACAAGTTCTACCCTATCTTCAGTTACATATAATTTAAAATTTTTTTTTAAATACAATTACATTTTTATGATAACCAAAACATATTTAAATTTATTCTTGCATATTATTGCAAAAACTGTTAAAACTGCAAAATTTAGGAATAAACTGTAATATTTGAGGGAAATCTGGGAAACTGCATACGGACCGAAAAAATAAATCTGTCAATATGGCACCGCTGCTCTACATTCAAGCATGTATGCGCGAGCTAAAAAAAAAAGTGAATGTTGGTTCATTTTTCCTGTTGCCGCAAACTGCTATTGTCCCAAATAGGAAACTACTACAGCATAGGATAGCAGCAAACAAAAAACTCTCCAAAACAACATTCAAAATCTGTATTCATTACTTTGCCTCTACACCTGGAAGGCATGTTGCTCAATATTTTAGTGTTAACTGGTGGCTGGCAACTAGCGCTGGTCGCTGTTGTTGGCTTATGGCAGTGGCTGGCTGGCACCACTTACCCTAAAGAACTAAGTCAACATTAACATAGTCATCTGATCTGAATGAGAAGGTTTTTGCATACGTATGCGTGTGTACGTCCATGTAGATTGTTTTTATTCTATTTGTTGGGTGTCTATGTATTTTTGGTAAATTTTGAAATTGATGGATAAGTTTGAAAATGAATTAAATTGAAGCTAAATTAGAGAGACGAAGAAGAAGCAGCAGCGGCAGCAATTTGGTAATTTGTGTACATATAAGGAGTGCGCACGAAAAAATTGAAACTTAGTTTTTTACTTCCTACTATTGTTAAAAATGTCTGGTAAAAAAAACCTATCAATGTCTTTGGTTTTAATGACAAGTGAAACCGAAATAAATTAGTTTCATTTCCATTAGTGTTTGTTAAAAATTGATACTCAAGCTGGAATTCGAAAATTCATTGTGAAAGTTTTTCAACAAAATCTGAAATTGGAGTTACTTAAAAAATGCCAAAACTGTTAGTGTATCGCCAAACTGTTAGCTGGGTTTTAAAAAATTTTAGTGATAATTTAATCATTGATCGAAAGGTGGGATCTGGTAGAAAATGTAGATCGAAAGACCAATACAGAGCTATTCGTGTCAAGGACATTTTTCATAACGATCCAAATGCTTCGGGCAGAAAAGTAGCTCAAGAATGCAGTTGCTCTGAATCATTTCTTCGCAAAGTGAAAAGGGATTCTAGCCTTAAATCGTACAAAGTTCGGAAAGTCCCAGATCGAAATGCTAAAAAAAAAACATTGACGCAAGAAAATTTCAGAAATATATGTATTGGCGGACTTTACGCAGCTTCCAGGTATCGGCTTTTACGTAGCGGATCAGCGAGGAGATGTGCCAGCCATATATAACTTCTGGATCAATCAATATGAATATTTATATTGCTGAATGCTTGCAAAAGAGGTTAAACCCATTTCTAATGTAGCATAAAGAATCCAATTTCTTTTGGCCTTATCTGGCGTCAAGCCACTATAAAAAAAAGATGGAATGGTACACCAGCAATAATTTTTATCAATATTGTACCTAGAGAGGCAAATCCGTCAAACTGCCTAGAGCTGAGGCCACACTCAAAAAAGTGCGGAGTAAATACCACAATTTTTGTGGTAATATTAATTCTTTTCGTTAATGGTTTTTAGCCAAACCAGAAAAGAGTAATCCTTACCCCGACGGAGTATATTCCACTCCGAAGAGTGAGTTATACTTTTGAGGAGTCATATTAACTCCGGTAAGGAGTTATATTAAGAATATAAATTATTAAAGTAGCTGATAATAAAAAAGTTATACCAACTCCGTAAAATGTTGATTCAACCCTCAAACGAGTTTAATTAACCATTTTAAATTATTTAACTAAATGTAAAAGGAGCTAGTTGAAATCCGACTAGGAGTTGAATCAATTCCGCAAAATGTTGCCTCAAGCTTCAAAAGAGCACAATAAACCACGTAAAATTATTCAGGCAACATTGAAAAGAGTTGGTCTAACTCAGACTAGAATATTGTCCCAACTCTTAAGAGTTCGGTTAACAGATTAAAATTCTTGAGCCAAAATTGAAAAAAGTTCGGTTTTTATGTCTTTATTATTATAAAATATAATAAATATTTATAGACACATATATTTCAGATGTACATGTATTACATTTAAAAATATTTGGTTATTGTACAGAATATATTCACTTCAGAATTCAATGTAACCACCGTATAGTACACATCGTCCATATTATAAAGTTACAAAAAATTCACAATTATTCACACCAAATTTGACAGGAATTAAAAGTTAATATAAATCACACACGTCTTTCACAATAAACTACAGAATACGCAATGAAAATATTCCCGTTCTTCTCTCCGTGCATTAGGGAAAAAGAGTACAATTGAATACTTTCAGAGTTAATCTTATATTTTGGGAAAGTTGATTTATTTTAAACTTTGTTTCGGAGTACAGTTGACTCCGTTTATAGTTAATAGTAGATTTTTATAGAACCATCGAAAATGAGTTATATTTACTCAGAAAAAAGTTTATTGATTTACCTTTTCCATGGTTATATTAATCATTTTCAGAGTTAATCGAACACATATTCGTTGAAACTGCAGAGTTAATTTGAAACTGCCTTTAGAGTCATTCTGACACTAACAAAAAGTTATTATAACCACAAAAAGAGTTGAATCAACTCAAAAAAACTTCAAACAATTCTTTTCAATGTTGTTTGCGTAAAAGTAGTATTAACTCCGCAAAAGTTATATTAATTCACAGAAAATGTTGTATTAACTCCGCATATTTTTTTCGGCGCAGCGGAACATTATTATACTCTAATTAAGCGGAAACTGAAGAAGGCAAAAGGTGTATGAAATAAGGAATTTTCGGTTAACTGGACTGTAACTTCCAAAAACATTAAAGAAAGCACTATATGGAGGGAATTCTTGAAGAGTTCGAAACTTCCTTAAAAACAAAGAACTGCAATTAATTTTTATTTTTTTGTAAAGAATTTACATAAAGTGAAGCATAATAAAAAAACTTTCGCATAATTTGGAATCATGGCTTACTTGATTTTTTGATTTTTCTATATTAAAATTTTTCGTTGGCACTCCTTAAATGTGTATATATGAGTATTTATGTATGGATGAATGCATGCATGTGTGTGTGTGTGGTTGTATATGTTTCGGTAAGTTTTGTGGTGATTGTGTGCTTCAAATTGAAAATTTGTTTCTGATCTGTCGCTGTTGCTGTCACTGTATTTGCTGTTCCGCTGTTGTTGTTTTTTGTTGTTACTGTTGTGGTTGCTCACCATTAGGAAAATGTATTTTGTATTTCGTTGCTTGAGTTGTATTGCGGATAATCAATCCATCATTTATTGAACTCATTAATCATTCAATATTGAAATTGTTGAAAGTTTTGCTCCCTGTTTTGTTGCCTAGAAAAAAATCAAATAAAGAAAACCGAATTTAGAAAAAAATGTGTATGATTCTATTGCAATTGCTAATATTAATATTAGCAGGGTTGTTAATTATAATTCATGGGCCTAATATTTCTGTATCAATGCGAACACGAACTCGGAAGAACCCACAAAATGTTTGCAAATGTTTAAATATTGTGGCAAAGGTAGGGAAGTTAACCTAGCATTTACTTATCCCCTTTCTATGAACATGTATCGCCAGCCTATAAAACTAGACAACGAAATACATAAAGTTGGGTGCCATTTATCATTTTACCCTTGTCAACTTGAATAATAACACCATATAAAATGAACTATTTTTAGATTATGACACGTTTACTGAACTACAGTGCGCTGTAGCCGCTAGCAGTCACCAGCAGCTACCACTTTCCATACGATTATTGCTGTTCTTTTTATTATTGCAAATATTTCTCTTACGTGATGCTGTTATTTTGCTGCACACAATCTAAATGAGAAAAGGTAAGTCTGTCATCATAAAAATAGCAATCACTGGCATACTTTATATTCCTTTTTGATTCTCTTCTTCAATTCCGCAACGTTTCCTCCCCCTCCAATATCCCATTAAAAGAAAACTCGTAATTGAACTCGAAGCTTTTCCCTTGTAAGCGCATAATTGCAGCAGCAGCACGACTGTCAAGAGCGGCGGCTGACTATGGAAAAGGAAATGCATTGCCCGAGGATAAAAATAGTATATGCATTAATCAAATATTAAATTGAAATTACGTCAGCTTTGCACCAACCGGGAAGTCTTCTTCTCATAAAAAGCACATAAATTGAATTCATATTTTAAATATAATTTAACACTTACATTAAAAGCCCCCACTTTATATACTTATTGTTAACTGCACTGCATCCTTTCGTAATCCTTCCACTACATTAAAACGTACACTGCACATTAGCAATGACGGAGTAGAAGGCGGAACGGGTGGGAGTAAATTCGTTGGATAGACATTAAATAAAAATAGCTTTGAACTTTATGGAAAAGTTCATTGTAGTGCATTTTTGCCTTTCTCGGTTGATGTCCTTTCTGCTGTTATCACAAAGTGATTCCTTTTCTAGTTGTAAAACTTATACTGCATTTTTATCCATGTACGTGAAGTTTTACAACAGTCCAAGTAAAAAGCAACTGCATGAATCATTCAATCAAAGATAGGGGAATGATTAAATTTAAGGTGTAAACAGTTTACCAAATTCACTTTAGGGAATTTATAGGCACTTTGTAAATTCGAATTTCAATTTATAATGATTATTTTTTTGGAGTATTTCTTTCTATACAAAAACGAATACTTGAACATTTATGCTAGAAAATATTAGTTCAACTTCCGAATCTTCGAAGGATTATTACAGTATCATTTGCATGAAGAAGCTGATGTGCCTGGAAGTCCAGAGTGATATTAGGAAAAGAAAAGAAGAGAACCTCAAAATAAAAAAGAAAATTACCAAAAAATCATTTGATTATCAAAAAGCACGTATTTGCTTTGGAGTTTGCCTATCTCAGCTTCTGTGCCCGGATGCAACCATTTTTGGTTTTTTCGGAGCAAAATGTTGGCGCGCAACATGTACAAATGGTGAGCTACACCGTTGTCGTCTGGAAAACAAAAGAATTAAATTTTTCATAAAATATTTTTCTGCAACATCTTAACCTTTGGACACCATTTAAACGTGGACTTTTACGGAATTTCTTAAAAAAGAGTCAAAACTACTCAAGGGTGGAACTGTTCCACAAAATACTTTCACGGGAAATTTCTCTAGGGGTCACAAAAGGTATCAAGCACCTACGGGTTAAAGTCTAGACGTAAAACTTAATTTTGTTCTGTTATGTGGTGAAGCGTTTTATTTTTAACCCGTACATGCTCTTATCTTTAGTGACCCGTAATGAAATTTTTTTGGAAAATCATTTTTGGAATACTTTAAACCCTGAGCACCCTTAAATAAAATGCGTTAAAATATTCTGAGCAAAGATTCCTCGTAAAATTTTAGAATTTAAAAGTCGCCAAGGAAGTGCCGAAAATGTCTGAAAATCAAGCCCCAGCGGAATTGAAACTTGTTTGTAAATTTTTAGTAAATACTAATATTTTCTAATAAAACGTTAAAATAATTGTAAATCGTGTGTTATATATTTTTTAAACTCATTTTGTGTCTCTTTCGTTCCCTGAACGTTAATAGATTTTTGTCTGTACATTCAAACAATCTTTTTTATCTCATTCAAATTCGTAATTATTGTTTTCAAACAGCTGTTTATAAGCTAAATCTGTAGCTGTGTAGCTGCTTTTTACGTTCCCATCCAATTTGCGTTACGCAACGCAAACCGGACTGTTAGTTGTCTCGGTCACCGATCCATACGTAAGCGATACGGATACGCTCTATGGTCTTATTGGGCGGTAGGAGAATCCGCTGCTAGCTAACTACCGAACAGAATCCGAAATACTCTCTCTCAGTTGGTTTCTTAATTTACATCCTTTACCCTGCACTTTTCTGCCCTGCAGTTGTTTGTTTTTTACACAATTTTAATTTTGACCTATGCCGTGAGCTAAGATGTTTACACATAAAAAAATGTTCTACACTCGGCCACCTCTTGACTGACAATGGCAAATCTCTATGAGAAAAAATTCTTCAACAAGAAGTTCTTACTCGCCGTTCGGATTTTCCATAAAACTATAGGTCTATTTTATTCATGTACAAATATATATCAAGCAGCATAAATGGATGCGAAGATCTCGGTTTAGGCCCTTCATGCACTGTGGGGCCATTGAAGAAGAATGCTTAGGTTTTACACGTACGTTTCGGAAATCTCCAAAGAGGTTTTAAGTAATAATAAAAAAACTAACATAGAAACAAGTACAAATTTAACAAATATTTAAAAACCAAACCGAAGTTTTTTCAACTAAACAATATCTTTTATTTAGAAACTTTGGGAATGGAAACGTTCTGCAAGTTACATAAATCTCTGTGGAAAAACACACAATGAAATTCGCAGCACAGCACATCATTCCTAGAATTTTCTCATTAAATCAAATATTTATTTATTCAAAGTCTTCCAGCAGCAACTGAAATTTAGGGAAAAAGACATAAAAATTGTTAAATATTTAATAGAGATTGTTCAGTAGTTAGAATGAGAAATAGGAAAGTAATTATGTAATTACTTTTTTGTTATTTCCACTCTCACTGAATTTCTCGTGTTTATTTACTTTTCTTTGAATAATTTCTTATGCTTAAATCCTTTTACAATGGACGAAATGTAATTAAAAAACAAATCGCAATAATTCCTCAAATGCGAATTGCATGCTTGTAATTTGAATAATTTTTATTTACTTTCATGATTTTTTATTTATTTATTTACTCGTATTTTTTATATTTTGCTCGTTTGTTGTTGCTCATAAAGCAATTATGCAAATTGAAACCAAACGCGCTTTTCTCAAATGATTCTCATTGAATTTTCATTTGAATCTCATTACAATATACAAATGTTTTTAACTTTAATTATATCTTTCATTTAATTGTGTTTTATTCAACTGACCATCCTTGGCAACAGAGGCACTGTAAACGATGTTGACTTTAACTGACTTTGTGCTATTTACGTTCTCAGCTCTTTACGTCTTCAGCAAAATAAGGACTTCTCAGGTTCACCACAGCCTTAGTTTTCTTCTTTAAATGCCAACCAAATACAATCAAAATATAATTGTGTAAATAGTAGTGACGGGAACTAAGTATCAAGAGATTTCAACTATCGATAGTTAGTAACTGAATGATTTTGACTATCGAAAGATTTTTTCATTTATCCATTTATTCGAACTAGTTAGTAGTGATAAAAACTATCGAGTGATTTCAACTAATGAAAGGCTGAATGAATGATTTTAACAATCGAACGATTTTTTTGTTAAGTCGAATTGATTTATTCGCACATTTTGTTTATAGAAAAAAAACGTTGGCATATTTCGCAAATAGCAAAAAAATTTTATTAGAAAAAAATCACTCGAGTGATTTATAAAGCATACTGCAATTCTTATAATATCTTAGTTTAGTATATGTTGTATAAATTTCATCTAAATCCATCTAGTATTTTTTAAAATATCTTGATAACTGTGTCGGTACACATAGTTAAGGGGGTGTCCTGAATCGATAGATGTACTCTTCAAGAATATATTTACAAAGTTACAGAGGCCAATCCTAAATATTTTCAAAAATACGAAGCATTAACAGTTAGTTTTGCTCAGATTCGCGGTGCAATTGAAAACTTTGAAATGCATTTTCTTCAGTTTTTATTCTGACAAGTTTTATAAATTAGCGGGCGTGATAGCTAAAAAACTTAACGACCTATTAAATCGAACCATTGTTTTTTCTTCAATATTAAATTCTCTTCTAAGTGAACTAATAAAGTTGGTCAAAAAGTCTATTTAAATAATTGTTATAATGTTTTTTTTTTAACAATGTTTTCACGATTTATTTTACTTTTTTGCCCCATAAAATGAGAGATATATGTATGCTTCAAAATTGATATATAAGAACTAAATACAGCAAATCAGATTATTTATTTTAACCCTTTGTTGATCGACGGTTCTCAAATGTACCATTACGGCTCATAAAATCGTTAAGGAAAATATTTGTATGATTTTAGACCGTAATTACATTAGAGTATACTGTAATTCTTATAATTTCTTATTTTTCGCGTCTCCCTGATCCAAAGGTGCTTAGGGATACCAGTTGTAACTAATATCCTAATGATCCTTCCAAAATTTTTAACTTCGTATTTTTTATAAAAAGTAAAAACAAGTAAATTTTTCATCACCTTCGAGTCTTGGGCCACAATGGGTTCATTATAACTATTTTTAAAAACAATTAAAGTAATTTTTAAGAACATTGAAAACAATTCTTGTAAGCATTAAGAATAACCGAAAAATAATTTAAAACATTCGGGAACACCTTTCGAAGAGTTTCGGCAGAATTTTATTAACTTTCAATAAAAATTAGAGAAAACTGTCATGAAACCAACTTTTTAAATGATAAAAAATTAAAAAAAAAATTTCAAATTTTAATAAAGAACATCGAAGAAAACAATTAATTTGTAAGACCGCGACTATTACATCTCCCATCGCGCCCCGAAAAAAAGGTTCCATCTCTTCCATTTATAAGGAGAAAACTAAAAATTCAGCAAAAATAAAAAATGCGTTCCCACATGGCCTACAACTTGTGCTTACCTTCCAAAAGATATGCAGGCTTCTAGGTAAGCATTCAAATTTCATCCCAAAGCGATGACAAATAGGTGACAAACTTAGTTTCAGAAAATTTTTAGCTCTCACAGCGCTTACTCGTACGAGCGATCGCGAAAAATTCGATTTTCTAGTTTGCGATTGACAAAAGCACGTTTTAAATTTTGTATCTGTATGAATTAACATTCGCACACCAAGATTCGTATTAGTTGACTAACAGCTCTAAGAGATAGCGCAAAGGTTCCATCTCTCCCGCCGTTCCTTCTCTCTCAGAATTATCCTATGAAGCATTTCGTGTGAAGCATTTCGCAGGTTCGGCCTAATTGAACCTGAAAATATTAATGTAGACACACAATTTTTTTTTGTATGAAGTTCATTGGTCAAGTTATTTGTTTTTAAAGAATTGACGTAATTGAAATATTGATTTTTCGGAAGTAATTATCAGAATTAAACAACTTTATACAATAATAAAATATTGAATATGGTGATTTAAATAGGAAATTTACTGTTCTTTTCAATTAAGGAACCATATCGGAAATTAAAACTTTTTCTGCACCCAACCGGGAGTAAAAGTTTAAAACCAGAATTTCAATAGCTTCGACCATTTAAAAAAAAAACTTTATTTTTTAAAATTTAGCTTAAAGTATTTAAATCATACCCTTAAAGTTTAAAAATGGGATCTGCAATAGTTTAGGAGATACATGAGTTAAATTACATAGCTAACACGCTCAGTGCGACACATATGTATCTATCTCCTAAACTAATGTAGCATCCTTTCAGATTTGGCTTAAATTTTTCCTATGGTTTTATTTTAGACCAAACCCAACAAAAAGGTATACAAAAAAATTCCGGTACGGTTTTCACCGGAGTTGCCAGAGCGAACCAAATCTCTGAAATTGACTGTATCGACTCACAGAATCGTCCATAACTCAGTCATTATACTACCGACATGCATGTATATGGTATCGTTGGAAAGGTAATAAGAGGCTACAAAATATGTTTATATATATATATATGTTTATATAAGTCGGCGTTCTAATAGGAAAACATAAAATATTTTTTATTAATCTATTTTGCAATCTTTGCAGCTTATTCAACCCTCGCTCAGTACATCGATTCCATATTGGATTTAAATAGTTTATTTGTGACAAAAAGAAAGAGTCATACAGTAGCCATAATTGCTTCCTTGGTGTATTATTTCTATTTCTATAAATCGCGAAATTTAGAGGAACTATTTTCATTTTTAAATGTTCATTCCAACTCAACTTACAATCTAACCAGATTCTCCGATATTTTAGTTTGTCAACCCGTGAAATCAAGCCACCCCTATATGGGATGCCTGGCAAGTCAATAATGTCTGAAATACGTTTATAGTTATCAAAAATTATAAATTGAGTTTTGGATAAGTTCACCATGTTCAATATTTCATTGTAAATTTGTTTGATTCTTAAAATTACTTTTGAAAAATCCATATTTCAATTACGTTAATTCTTTAAAAACCCATAACTTGGCAAATAAACTTCATACAATTCACATCCACATTCATATTTTCTAGAAGTTTAATAAAGCCGAATTTCAGAACTTCACATTTTTTACGCTGTCCGCTTCACATGAAATTCACTATGCAAAAATATACCTTGAAGTTTAATGAAATTCACGAACGTACGATTCTTTTTAACCTTCTAATTTAGGACATCCTCGTTAAAGTTGTCTCTGTTCTCTATGAATAGTAAAAGGGCCCTAGAGTTATTGTGGGGTATCTTTACAATAAATTATCGGATCGGTTTGAAATTTTTACGGAATATTGTATTGTATTTTAAGAAAACTTATTTTTTTTTGTATATATTAAGTGCACGTAACCCTTAGTCTTCTTCATGTTTGCTGGTTGCCGAAAGTTTGAAATTTCATGTTTATACAATTTTTTAAAATTTATTGTTTTCGAAATCAAGTCAAAAACTAAAATGCAAATATTAATTTTTCATATATTCAGAGGAGTGCAATTTGATGTCATGATTATAGAAATTTTTAGTCAACACGAATTTTCTTAATTCTGACTTCAAACTTCAAGGTAAAATAAAATTTATACAAAAAACTATTTTTAAATCAAAAAATTTTTTATATCTTTTGTTTGATTACTTGAATCCACCAGCGATGACAGATAAACGTGGTTTTATTATTTAATTTTTTATGATAACTAAACACCATATTTATGTTATTCTTTGGTTCTTCAAGTCCTATTTCATGAATCATAATTTGATTTTTTTATGAATAAATCATTTTGATTTAAAAATCTATTGCTTATATTTTATTCATCACGAAAAGAGGCTTACCTAATAAGAAGCTTGTTTGAAAACTACAACTTTGAAATAAAAATACAAGGATTTATTACTAATACATTACAGGCATAATATGCATTACATGTTTCACTCGGTGCTCCATACTTAGTCTCCAGTTTAGCTTAGAGTCCAGTATTACACTTAGGTATTTACGGCTGGTAGAGAGAGATAAAGTATGCCTATAGAGATGCGAAAGGTTAAATCTGGGTATTTTGGTTCTGTTAGTAAATAGCGTCAATTCTGTTTTACTTGGTTTCAGTCCTAATTCATATCGAGTGGTCCAGGAGTTGAGATCGTCAAGTGCCTTTAGCAAGAAGCCATTGATCATGTTAGGGAACAGTTTTGATGTCATTAAAACCACATCATCCGCATACGCCCCGAATTTAACATTTCCTCTGCTCAGCCTGATCAGTGTACTGTTTATTACACATAGCCACCCCTTCTTTGGTGGAGTTACCCTAATGGCATGTCTGACAATACTGATATTTTAAAGGTTCACACTTATGATCGTTGTCCTTCGCACAGAAGTGATCTAACTAGTAAAGCAATTGACCTTTCTTGAATTTTCTTAGGCTGAAACAGAGCAACAGTTTACATAATATTTCAATATATATAAATATATATATAAGAAAATATCCAGCGTTTTACATATTGTCATAACGTTTTTGCACACAAACTTCCATTTCCTTACTTGATATGGTTCCCCAGACTGGAAGTTTCAAGCATTTCTCTTGTTTTCCATAAGTGTTTTGGACAATCTTTGTGACATGCCCGAGAATTCGATATGCATGTTGATATCAATAGATGTAGCTTTGTGAATTTATATTCGACCCACAAAAATAAATTTTCTCTAGCTTTTTCTCTGGCTTTCTCTTCACCTTAGGCATGGGCATAGATTAAACTCGCTAACACTGATTTTTTTTTAATATAATAAGTAATACTGAATATGCATATCTCAGGCGTCTATTTCAAATCTGAAACTTGTTAGCTTTAGTTTAGGAGTTAAAGGTCGAAATATAAAACTATTTTTCCTGGTCATTTAACAATCATTTCTTAATGGATGAATCAATTATTTATAACAGCATTGCTTTTCTTTATCTTATGTCAATATATATTTAAAAGTTTTATGTGATTTGCACATTTTTTTAAGCGCATTTTATGATTTTTTTTAATTTAAGTATTGAAGTGCGATACTCTAGGTATCGACTATATTCTGTCGATACTTTTGCATACACGTTACTTCCCCCTCGATACCGACATCGCTAATATTGGAAATATACCACTTCCCCTATGTACTTGTTTTTTACATACAGAATTAACATTTTACTAATACAAAATTAAAGTTGAAAGTATTTATTTTCAATAAAAATCCTGTTCATAACTATTCTGCATTATATCAAACGAAATTTGAACTCCAAATCTTAAGATTCACATTTTTTAAACGCGTCATATTTATGCGAAAAAACTAAAGGAGGGGCATGGCAGGGAAACCTCTACAAATTGAGATAAATTCCACTGAAAAGATAATCCTGAGAAAAGTTTCTTCTTCGCATTCAAAATTCGTTACGTTGATTTATTGTCAAACATTTAAGAAATTTTCTAAGAATTTTCTTTTTTGTTGTTCAGCTTTGCACAGCGCTTACTTTTTTGCAGAATAAGCACAAATGAAGAAGGGATAAAAATACAAATATTAAGGATAAGAAAATAGCAACAGTAAAATCTCAACTGTTTTAAAAATAAATCTTTTTTCTCGCATGTCTTACTTTATTTTATATACAATAACAAAAAAAAAATTAAAATACAATAAAATGAAAAAATAAAAAGTTGGGCAAGTCCAAAGTTCATGGCATCATCAATAAACCACAACAGACAGAAAAGTCATTGTCGACATTGTTGTTGGATTTGCCATCCTTGCAAGAACTCTTTCAATTGTGTATGATAATATGTGTTATATATTAAAATATCTATGTATATATGTATGTATGTATCTGCCAAAAGTTCATCTCATAACAAATAAAGTGAATGAAAAAAGAATATATTATATTTGGAAATATTTGTTGGCAACATCTGCTTGCAGCATGCATATGTATTTGTTGCCCCATAGATTCTCAAACACACAAGCATTCACACATATTAGTTATGCCAAAATCTATAGTGAACATATAAATAGAAGGAGAAACACAAAACAATAACACTAAAAACAGACATAGTCCAGTGTTAAACATAAACAAAAACAGCATCAACAACGAGAACAACAACAAGCTCCAGCGGTGGCATACGGCAAATATGCTCATACTTTAACGCGCCTTCTTGTAGTGCAAAAAACAAGCGCTGCACGCTGCTAGTGACTTTCTAACACTCACATGTTGCCAAATACCGCAAATGGCACAGTGCACTGTGTTGTGCTTTAGAAACATATTTTCTCTTTGTTTTGTTCATAGTTTTTGTTATATTATTTGCCGCATCCTGCACTTTTCTCGTGCATTTTCAGTTGAAGCTTTCAAAGTCGATACTTTTTCTGCTGACACACTACTGCTCTACATTTATTCACTTCTTGCTCATGGGACATTGTCATTAATTTTGTTTTCATTTTTATTTGCGGCATTTTGTTGCGCAGAAGCGTTGAGCATCCATTTTTGTGTTAATGTTATTTTGTTGGTTTTTGAGCTGAGCTGAGCACATGTTCTGCAAAAATGTTGCTTTACTTTGAAAGCTGTAAACTGTTTTTTTTACTTGTTTTGATATTACCATTGTAACCCTATCCATAAAAAATGGAAATTTAGAACTAGTGATGTAACGGATGTTAGTTTAGCGGATGCGAATGCAAATGTCAAAAACTGACATTCGCGAATGCGAACGTGGAAGCTAATGCGAAGATAACTTAAATACCAATTTATTTGTTCAATGTATTAACTTTACTCAGAAAAATATATAAAATTCAATAGGTCAACTTAGAAGATAAAGTTTATAGTAATAAATGTTATATATCGTCGGCGTTCTGGCTGAATTCACTAAGTCCATTTTTTTAATTTCTGAGATGGAGTTAGTTTATACAGTGCATCGTGCGCTATAAACACTGACAAAACTAAAAAACTGAGAATCTGAGGTCAAAAACTTCCATGACATCACGTTTTAGGAAAAGAACGGGGTTCAAGCAAGTCTAATTTTACAAGGATCCGATAATTTTTTCTATTTTTTATTAATTTTTAAACTTTTCAAACTGATTCAGGACGGAACTTTAAATCAAAAACAGTTACTGACCTAGAAAAACTATGAATGCAGGAGTGATCAGTATCACCTTCTCTTTTTGAATCCGTAGTCTAACCTCATGTCGAAGAAAACAAATCGGATTTGATCGCATAGTGTAACTAAGATTTCAAATTTATTTTTTATTTTCGACTTTTTAGAAAAAAAAAACCGATGGAAGTAAAAGATATTGTTAAAAAGATTTTATTTTGACTTTTTTCCATCCATTGGCAATTAATCTCAAAAATTAGAATAAAGTTTCCATATTTCGGGGGGGGGGGGGGGGAGGAAGGGGGTCAGAAACCCCAAAACCTCCTCCCAAAATACGGCCTTTCAGTTAACCTTCTATTGTTCTATATCTGAGCAACGCAAGTACCGAAGATTAAATGTGCATAAAAAATTGAGTTTAATTTGCCCGATCATATAACTTTTCTCGAGACTGCCAGAGTTCAATTGCTGTAGTTTTTAGTCCATTCCAGGCGATTTGTTTAGATCCATTTCGTCAACAACGACTTTTTGGCTGATCGTCTCCCATACAGACCGAACTTTTGTTTTTTTCTGCGTAAGTCATTTATATTCACGCTGTAATAGCTCTTTAGCTCAGTTCTTATTGTGACTGCACTTTTAAATCGATATTTGTCTTCCACAGTCTTCTTGATCCTTTTGTCCTTTCAAGCGGGTACAAAATGCCTTTTCTCTTGATCAGTCCAACAGCAGTGGAATGAAGGCATCAGATTTCTTCAGGTATTTAACTTTATGACACTCCTTGATACCTAAGAACAAAAATAAAAAGTGGTAAACTCCGCTTAAAAACATTCTTAAAACATAAACAAGGGAATCTCCTTTATAAAGGAAGGGAAATTTGGGCAAAAGTTAGGAAATATTACCGAAATCGCAGCAGTATTGCAAGTGGTGCGGTTTTGTGACCGCCAGTGTAGTTTCTCGATTCAACTGAAAATTTTTCACAAACCGTCCATGGAAAGTAGATGTTTTCTCAAGTTTGAGCCCATTATATGCAAAGGGAAGAATGTTATGAATTTTTTAAATTGGGAAAAGGCCGAAATTTTCAGGTTTTTGATATCTATTTTTCTTAGCCGTTTCGTAAGGGTAAATTTTTTTTCTAAGTTGAATATCCCTTTTTCCACGTAATTGTTTATATGGAATTTGCGCTAAATAGCTCTACGCTTTACAAATCTACTAAATTTTTGACCAAAATAGTTCCGGTTAGTCTTATTTCCTTCATTTTTGTACTTATTTTCTAGCTAAGTAAAAATTTGAATCAAGCGCAGCTTCATAGTATGACAATACAGAGAAGAAGCCGGTTTTATGAAAATGTACCAATTTCCGAGCTGCAAATTGAATTGTCGCTAAAATTGGGGAAAAATTACTTCCAAACTTCTTGAAGAATTTCTAAAATTTTTGGTCTTGAGTTTTGCTCTGAAATCGGTTGGCAAATTATTGAAAATAGGGTCTTTTATTATTTTTACAGTCGATTTTCCTCTTTGATTTTCGTGCCTCAATTATTTTTGGTTTAACGTAAAGTATTACCACGATAAAAAGTAAAATTTTATATAAATCTTTTAGACAGGCGTTCATGATTGCGCCAGAGCGTTGCGTCAACAACTTTTTGACGGCACACACTGGGGCCGCTCCATATAAGTGAGTGCTCAAAAGTCGATTTTCAAAAAATGGGTTAGGGAAAAAATTCAAACGCCATTGTATTCATAAATAATTGGTGCATTGATAGGGAAGAATTAAACTTTCAACCTTTTATAGTATAGGAGATATGAAGTGTCAAACTTGAAAAATTTTTAAATTTTTTTTAATGTGATCAACCTAATCAATGTTAAATGAACTTTATGTTGCTATTGCAAAGTTTTTGTTAAAGATATCTCAAAAATTCTTCTTGTTTCCGTTCCGTTGTACGAAAAATCTAAGTTTTATTTGCATAAATTCGAACTCGATCTTAAATTTTTTAACATCAATATTTTTTCGAACGGGCAAAGTGATTGGTAATGTATTAATACCAGAATAATATTCAAAAATTCGGTAATTAGAATCTGAAGATAAGAGCCCAATCAATTTGCCCGCTCAAAAATAAAATGGTTTTAAAAAAATTGCCTCCTTTTTTTTAAAAAAAATATTTTTAATTTTGTTTAAGAATAAATTAAAAGTATATAGGTTTTTCCAGTTTTTATAAAAAAGTAAGCTTTTTAAGTTAGCCGTAAAGATTTAGAAGGCATTTTCAATCGTTTTTTTTTCCTCCGACCCTCTAATAAGCTGCATGCGCACCTTGCCGCTTGATCACAATACAAGACTATTTTTTTTAGATATGCTGGAAGTGGAGCTAGACTTAAGCACATCTGATATAGAACCAGAAGCTGATTAGGAGCTGAAATAGTACAATTATTATAATTTTTTTATCTTTTACATCTTATATATTTGAATTTTTCCTGATTTGTTTTTTTAATTATATATCATTTCATATTTAATTTTTAGTTTGTATTAATGCAGTTAGGTAGTTTTACTTAAATTTGATTATATAATATAATTTTGAAAAAAATTACAATGTGGATATACCAAAATAAAACTAAACGAAATTGTAATATTTAATTAAACTTTTTTATTTTGAAATAAAAAATCCTTGACCAATTACTGACCAATGTTACATAATTAGATGTAGCACAAAGGTTTGACCTTGGAAGCTTCCCTTAAATTGTACAGAAAGTTTCAAAATACAAAATTTTTTTAAACTAATGAAACTGATGTTACCTTAGTCACCAATGGGTTAAATAATGGTCGTCAATGGGTTAAATCGTTTAAAATTTACTTTACAAATTATATTTAAATGAGTTTGGTGTAAAATTGTGATAAGTTTATGTTACTTTGGTCATCAATGGGTTAAATCGTGGTCATCAATGGGTTGAATCATCTAAAATTTACTTAAAAAATATAGCTCAAATGAGTTTGGTTGAAAGAAACCAATTTTAGAATTTTGATCACTTACTTATATGGAGCGGCCCCAGTGTGCGGCGGCAACAGCTGGAAAAACAACAAACGTACATATTTACTTTTCTCTCATTATTCCGACTTCAGGTCTGTATTGTGGGAGAACTAGAGGTGATGGAGTAAGCAGTCGTAATCAGCGATCCCAAATTACTATGAAACCATTGGCATCAGACAAAAGTTGAAATTTTGTTTCACTGTGTGTGTAATTTAAAATTAAAAAAAGTGAATTAAAATTTCAAAATGGGTGGATTTTCTTGAAAACAGAGCTGACATACATTCATTTTTGGAAAAACTGTTCGGTTTGCAATCTTTAGTCTCCCGAAATAGCTCCACACGTTCGACCCGCATCGGGTTTTGTTGCGCAGAACTATGCTGGCCTTTGCCCCAAACTCATTCTTCTTGTGCAAAGATTCTTCAAATAAATTTAAGTCCTTTGTGGCTTCAAAGTCTAAGGAAGTACTTTTTTTACGTAAAGAATTATACAAACGAAAAAGCAATGAAAAATCGCCATGGATGGAAATTTAAATAAAACTTTGCTTAAATTAAAATACTTACCCAACACTTCAGATTTAGTTGATTCTACTTTCTCATTAGGAGGTTTTCCAGTTTTTTTTATTGAAAATAAAAAAATTTTGTTGTTGTTTTGACGCCATTAATATTTGTAAAAATATGCATTTATTCATGACGCTTATATTCCGAGCCGATTACCTTTAGCGGCGGCGGCGGCTTGCTGAGCCGATCGGCGCAACGCTCTTGCCCGTGTGAGCAGCCTCTTGGAAAAAAAAATTATTCGTGTTAATAGCGAAATATCACCCGCTATTTGAGGGTGGATCACTTACAACGTAGTCGTGGTCAACGTTTACATGAAATAATCTTAGAAAAGTAAATGGCAAGCATTGATTTATAAACCAAAATAAAAATGTCATACACTTCAGTACTTTTTCTATTTTTTTTTTTGAAAATCAAAATCCAATCGCCTAAAAAACCCTTTGGATCCACGAATTAACCTCCTCAAATTCATCAAAACTTCAAAATGAAAAAGTTCCCTTTACACGTAAGTATCTCCAACATAAAATTTGTCGCCATTCGAGCAAATGAAGCAAATTGAAAATGATTTTTTTTTTTTTTTTTGAACGATATACCAACATCGCTCATAAGCCCAACGAATTACAGTAATCCCTCCATTTACGTCGTTTACGTTAACGTTGTCCCGATTTAAGTCACAAAAAATCCACAATTTCTCTGTTTACGTTGTTGAATTATTAACCGAGAGATCACAGTACTCTGACTTAAGATTTAAACTTTCTTCTTTTTAAATATATTATATAGCACTTCGGATATTTTGAATTTTTGAAAAAATTTTTCAGCGTATTTTGTGGTCAGCGAATAACGTATTCTATTGAAATAAAATTTAGATTTTAATAAGTCGAATGTCTCGAATAACTAAGTAAATAGTAAAGTTTTTTATGAAACCGATTAACCGAAGTCGGTTTTGATCACTCTAGCCAACAACTTAAACACATTTTTAAGTGTTATTAAATTTGCGGTAATATTTTCTTTGCAATTTGTTTTACATTAAATATTTAAAAATTAAAAAAAAGACAGGAACAGGAACAATAATTTCAATAAACGAAAATGATGACTGAAAAAATTGCATATTACTTTATTATTGAAATATTTATAAAAAGAAAACACCACAACAAATTGTTCTGCTTGCATAGTAAAACAATATATTTGTGCATATACTAAGTACCCAGTAGAAAAAGACTGAATTGAGCCTTTGTTCATAAAACTGACCGAGATTTCATATAATTCAGTTTAGAAAAAGAAAATAAAAAAATTATTTTAATGACGTACGACTGCGTCTTCAAAAGTTGCGCTTTGTGGGAAAAACGGCAATTTTTAAGAATTTTTTTAAAGGTATTATATTAAGGGAGACTATTGTATTGTAGACCGCATTTTGGCTAAAAGCTCGCAAAAAATGTAACTTTTTCTGAAAATTTCAAAGCTTAAATTTGTAGTACGAGAAATAACCTCTCTTTTGATCGCAGTAGTTCGGTCAAATTGAATTAAATTATAAAAGTTATATCAGTTGGCGCCAAAATGGTGTTTTTGCTGTTTTGAAAAATTATGGGGAATTATGGACCACTTTGTAAATCGATTAAAAATAGAAAAATGTTGTAGAAAATCTTTATTTTCGATTGACAAAAGATTCATTATTAAAGAGAAACAAACTGAAACTAAGTGAAAAATGACAACGAAAATCGGACCGAAATGCAATGTTCTCAAGTCCAGTAACTTGGAGTCATTCCGGCGCATGCAAAGTGCACAACTATACGCCACACATTGCAATGGATGGTATTTTGGCGGTTCATATTTTTGGCATAATTTTCTTACAAATTATGCAGGAATTGATGTCATTTTCCTCTTCACAATCGATTAAAGAAGGTTGTTTCTTCTGTGGTGTCCCGGATTTATTTGTTTTTTGGAAAATATGGCGTCAAGCTCGAGTGGATTCTTATTGAGAGCGAAGTGAATATGAATAATAAATATGTTCGCTTTTTTGAAAATGTAACCGAAATTCTCTACAGAAGAGAACTTAACCTCTTCTTCAACATTGTATATTTACATTTGAAACATTATTTTCGTACCAAAAAAAACTATTAGAAATTGCAGAAAAACTAATTTTGTGTTGGAATTTTGCATGAAAACCCACTTATACGCATCAAATATACGAAGTTAGCTTGTCAAATGTCAAGAACTGAGTGGTCCTTAACGAACGCTTTTTTTTGGCAGCATTTGATTAGCACAATGCAAACATCATGAAAAATTTCTTGTCTGTGCCGAAGACTTAAGGTTCCGCGAATATTATGAACATATTTACCTCAGTTAGTTCTCGAAAAATTATCGAAGTATCACATTTTTATTTGATATCGAAGCCAGGTGACAGGGCGTATACACAAGTCGAGTACTAAAGGAAAAATGAGCTTAACATAAGGCTTTTCTTCTTTTTTTAATTTTAATTTTACATTTAAAATATAGAGGGCACCAAAGTAGAGTCTCATAGGCTACAGTTAATGTCCGAAACTATTAATCTGAAACAAACAAAAAGTTGCATGTTTTAACCAAAGTTTTCTTCTACAGAAATCAAATTAATTCAATGTTGCCTCAAGGCAGCAGTCCCTATTTTTGTAATTTTTGTCATAATTAATAAAAAAACATTAAAAATACGGGAATTTTATTTTTTTGTTATTATCTCAAATTCAAAAAAAAAAAAAAAAATATATGAGTGACAAAGGGTTAAGACATGATTTTTACATCAACGTGCATTGGGGAATTCTGTGCTGAGTTGCACTATAGAATTCATAGACCCCTGAAGCCTAATCATGAATTTTTCAATATCAATGAATGCAGTCGTTAATTTAGCCGTAATTAGCATTTTTTGATTTCAGGCTTGAATTTGGGATGTCTAGTGGGTTTTTCTACTGGGTAGTAATGCTCATACCTGCATGGATGGTTACAAGTATGTACGTGTATATAATATAATATTTCCTCCCAAAAGCATACTTCACAAAAGGTTCACTCACAACAATAAAGAAACGAGAAGCAGCGAATAAAAAAAAATGTGCATAATTTACAGAAAAGCGGAAAATAAATTTTACGAATGAGTGCATAAAATGCGTGAATTTTTCAAAAGATTTTATTTAAACGAAATGCAGAAAGTAGGAGAAATATAAACAAAGTTTTTAATGTTTAACTACGAATTACGATGAATTAAAAAAAGAAATATGAAAGAAATCATCGTTGCCATTTTAAATTTGCATACGAGTGCAGAAAATTTCAACAACCAAAATAATGAGGGTATTAAAGTTGAGTAGCGAAATATTAAATATTATCAAGTGTCTGCAAAATGTTGCTAAGTATAATTGGCGTGTTCTGACCTAATAACCTAGGAAACAAAAATAAAAAATCAGAAACAGAGTAAAAATCAAAAAAAAAATCATTAAAATGCATAGGTGTTTGTGTTTCCTTTTCCATACAATTGTTGATTGGCTTAGCTTGTAGATCGTACATGTGCAGGATGTTATGGATACGGGCGGGATATATGTGTGCAAAAGCGCGCAGAAAATTGAATAAAAAACGGTGAAATGATTGCCTATATTCGGCATTAAAGAAGTAAATTAATATTTTGGTTAAGTTGGAACGCGAAGCATGAAGCTTAAGCTGTAATAAACCTTGTTCAATTCATTTTAGAACATCACAGCACCTATAATCTATGTAATGAAGAAACTATACTGAGCTTGCTATAATTGCACGCACTGGAGGAGACTTATTGAGTTATCCCAAATTAGAATTTTTGGATTGTTCGCTTAGAGTTTATAGTTGTGGGTGGGCTAGACTTAACCAAAGCACTCAGTCAACGAGGACCATTGTGCAATACCCAAGGATAGAATCATTAGAAGAGAGTAGAGAGACAGAAAAGTTATGTGGGGGTAAATGGGAAGAAGAAAGGTCTAAAGCAGTGGTTCTCAAGTGGTGGGGCGCGCCCCCCTAGGGGAGCGTAGATAGATTTGAAGGGAGGCGCGGAGATATTTCAATAAACAAATATTGGCGTACACAGTAATACATTGTAATCATAATATTTAGTTTTTAATAAAATAATTTTTCTTTTATTCTATATTATATGCTAAAATATGCACTTCTTAGTTTCACATTTTAAATGTCTGACTTCAACCGCGAAAATATTTATTAAAAAAAAATTAAATCGAATGTGAAATACCATTTTTTGTGTTAAAATATTAATTATTTGTATATTTTTGTGATAAAATATTAATACGAGTACCTATTTTTAATTGTAAAAATACATAATATTGAAAAGCGTATTTAAAATAATAAATTTTATAAATTTAATAAATAATAAATACCCTCTTGGAAGATAATACAAATTTATTTAAAAACACCGTTATTCACTCAAAATAATTTTAGATAGAAAAATATCTGCATTTGAAACTATCTAACTTACCGTCATTCTAGTTTACTTCTTTTCCTACAGTTTTTCTTGGTGGGTTTCTGGACTGCATTTTACATAAACTTTGACATAAAGAATCATTTCAGAAAATGCATTAATTGGTTAGTTTTTGCTAGCGATATTCCAGCCTCACTAAAACTTCACCATCCTAGTTTTCCTCACGAGAAACTATTCAACTACTAGATAAGTTTACTAGTTTAGTTTATCCTTAACACAGACTAACCAGAGTCTCCTTTAAAGTAGACAGCAATTAGATATTTTCCCAGGCGGGTTTGAATTAATTTATAAATAGTAAACCAGTAAAAAAAATGTTGTGTGAAAATCAAAGTGGGAGAGGCGCGGGCTTGGCACTAATTCGAAACAGGGCGAAAACCCTTGAGAACCGCTGGTCTAGGGTCTCTCAACCTCGAACTTCTTTGTTTCACTGAAAAACCTTAGAGGCTCAGGAAGAGGGAGAGTATGGACATTATTCATACTCAAGACATCACTACCTAACAGCCTTAATCTGATTTTCGCGAACGCTGGACAGCTACAAAGAAAATGCTCCGTAGTATCGTCGTCCTCAAGACATGATTGGCAAATTGGATCGCTGATGACGCCCATGTTAGTCATATGCTGACCACATGTGTTGTGCCACCAGTAATCTCAGGTCTTTTCTTCTCAGTTTGAGAAGAAATTCCGCTGATTTCCTGTTAGGTTGCCTCACTAAGCACTTTGCGGTTCTGCAGGAATCAAGCTCGGACCATCTTTCTCTATGGAAAACCACGAAATCGTTGATCCATCGCATGATCTCGCCAGAACTTACGCCAAGAAAAGGTTCCGGACCCCATGGTGTAATTGCAAGGCCTTCATTCGCTAGTTTGCCAGCTAGTTCATTCCCGGCAATACCACAGTATCCTGGAACCCATATAAGGCATGACTTGTTGTGTTTTGCAAAACTATTTAGTTTTGCCTTACACTCGCTGGCCAATTTTGAGGAGCTGACAAGGTTAGCAAGAGCCTTCAGTGCAGCTTGGATATCACTGCAGATACCTATACACTTCCCATGCCACCTCTTCTCAATTATCCAGCTCACCACGTCTAGGATAGCGAAAACCTCCGTTAGGAAGACTGACGCCAGAGTACTTTGTCTCATTGTCCAAATACCAACCGGATCCAGTACCGTTTGAGGTTTTGGATTCGTCGGTATAGAAGATATGACGAAGACCCCGGAGTACTACCTCTGGACTTAACCATTGATCACGTTTCGGGAACCTGACTGCATATCTTCTTCCGAAGCGGATGCAAGACACATGATTGTTCACGGGCATGAAGAACAGTGGGCACTGTACTGACAACTGGCGGTATATCATACTGTGCCCTACATCCGCCTCGACATGCCAGACTCCATTTAACCGGAGTCTGTAGGCCGCTCTCATCGCTTCTTTACGGATTTAAAAATCCAGAGGAAGCAAGTCAAGAAAGGCATTGAAGGCATCACCAGATGTAATACACATTGCATCAGTGATACACAGGCACACACTTCTCTGAAGCCTGGTATTTTCGCTTGATCGCACAGAGATTGGATCCCATACAACAACACAACAAAATTAGAAAGAGCGCTCTGACATTTATGAAGTTTCGTATGCTATTAAATTTTGGATAGCTTAACTCAAATCGGAAGTCAGTTTTAATTAGCAAATTTTGGTTTCGCCACAAACTTAAAGTTACAGTTTTTGTCATATTTGGCAAGCCATAATGGGAAAATGGGCCGTTTGATCTTCAAGGGATTTATTTTATTTAGTTATTTTGATATTGAACTTTACTTCTAGTGGAAAAAAAAACTCTTGTCATTATAAAATGACTACATACATTTGAATTAAAACCTATGTACGTACTGAATCTACGTGAATATTAGTTTCGTTGAAATCAATTTCAGTTTCCCCCTGAATTAAAGAAATCAAAGGACACGATACGAAGGGAGGGATTAGGTCTAGATTCCAGATTGTTCCTACAGCTTTTCTATCTGAGCTACTTGTAGCTCTGGCGCAAGTCACATAAAAAAAGGACCATCGCGTTTTCCTCCATTAAGTGCGTCATAGACAAGAATGATTTTGTAAAAAAGTTTGAAGCGGATGGATTGCCACATCCGTAAGTTTCACCTGGATAGGATAAAGTTAAATCATTATTCATAAGTTTAAACTTCAAATCAGACACTTCGAAGTTGCTATTGCCTACCGAAAAATAACGTCTACCTGCAACTTAAATGTTCTTATAGAAGATACTTGCATGTACAGCAACGTTCAGCACCTAGTTGGCCACCAACGCTAAAAACTCTGCAGTTAATGTACATTACAATTGCAAATATCATAGGAGAATAATTTAAAAAAAAGCACACCAAAAAACGTGCGCTTCTACCGCAAATTAAGGTTATTATTATTTTAGAATTTGCTATGAATGTAGCGTAGCAAGAACTATTAAACAGCAACAATAGCAACACAGCATGGCATGGTAATTCAATTGCAATCAACAAAAACCCTTCACACACACAAACACACACACACACACAACCAACCACACAAGTGAAATCAGAAAGCATTTGTGCCACTAGTACCTAGGAATTTTTTTTGGAATTTCCATAATTTAATTTCTTTCCTTCTTATTGTGCGGTATACACACACATACATATCCATCAACATATAGGCTTCTTTATTTAGTTTTGTTTTGTCCATTTCGTATGGCAATTGTGGGCGTGGCATATTTATCACCAAACACTGTGTGCAAATGGGTGTGTGTAATTTTAAAGAAAAGAAATGTTTGGCTTTTGTATTATTTATGAATGTTATATTTCTTTATTTGTTTACATAAGTACATACATATGTACAAATGTACATTGTGTGCATATATGTATGTATGTGTGAATTTGCATCGCAAGTGTATCCTTGAGGTTTGTTATTTTTTCTTGTTTTCGCTCTTTCTTTGTTAACTGCTTTTCTCTTATAGCCGCCGCTCTTTTGCTGTAGTTGTTGTTGTTGTTGTTGTAGTGTTATATTTGACCAAAAGGATAACAATCGCAAATGTCAGCAACAGGAATTGCAAATATGATTTGTGTTTTGCTTCGCTTTACATCGCGCATATTTACTGATGGTAAAGTAATTTATTGATTCACATTCTCTGAATATGTACGAATGTGTGTGTCAATGCACGTTTTGACCACGACGAAAAATAAAGCGCTTTCAATTTGCAGCACAACTGAAGCACTTCTTTTGGAATCGGATTTGAAGCAATTCGAACAAACGAAATTCAATTCAGTTTTCATTATTTATGAACACATGCACAAAAAAAGGATATAAACGTAGTTTTCAATGTGTGATAACATTTAAAGTCATTCTGTTTTGAGTTACTTATACAGTATTTATTAATTTTAATTAAAAATATATTTATGTTAATAATATTCGATAACACAGTGCGATACTATTTTTTGAGCTTAAGCTAAGTTCGCGTTTTTCATTATTTTAAAAATAAAAATAAAGTAAATCCCATCACAATGTTAAAAAAAATCGCTTAACTTTTCTAACCCAGAAAATTTTTAGCTACGCACAGAGGAAAACTTATGTAAAATTGTTGTGGAACCGAACAAAAATTGCTAAAAAATAGACATTTTTTGGAAAGTTACAAAGTAAACTTTACCCTTTGTGACTCAAGAGCATGGATTTTTAAAATTAGTACCTAGTTCGATTCGTATTAAGAAATAAGCAAACACGCATTTTTTTGTTTTTGCAAATTTGTTCATAAAAAGGTTTTATTTACAAAAATTTAGTTATGTCGCTTATTCAAAAAAAAAATACGGCTTTTGTTGTTTGTGCATATTTATCACTATTTATCAATAAATATCGATTATTTAAAAATGTAGCTATCACATTTTTACAAAGAACCGCAGTACAATATATAAATATATGAGTAAACTATGCTTTTTCAAAGTTATTACTTTTTCATTTGCACTTTTTTGTTTGGTTGCAAAACACATTACGTTAGCAGTTGTCAATTCTTTTCAAATAACATAAAACAGTTGCACCAGTTTCTACATAATCAGTTCTGATACACAACAAAATAAAAAAACATGCCTGTGGAATTTTGTAAGAAAAAATTGGGTATGTTATAGATCTGCAACATTGTGATACAAAGGGTTAAGTAAAATTTTCGTTTAATTGAGCTGAGCTAATTGAAGAAAAATTTGTGTACTTGAGCAAGTAATTTATATAAAGCAATTTGTAAATTTTGCAAAGGTCCACAATAAAATTTCCTAAGTACTTCGGTTTTTTGCTTGAGCTCTTTGCTGAATAATCATATTCATATTTTTCATAATATTATAAAGTGCAATGGGTGACATACAAGTCAACACGATAACAAAAAAAACAGAAAACAATTCGTTTTACTTACAAAAATTATCTAAGTTTTTTTGGGCATTTTGCATAAGTTAGGCGTACCTAAGCTTAGACAAATTGTCCATAAACTTAGGTATTTTTACCCAAGTTTTTCAACGTCATATAAAAAAATATACCTAAATCAACTGAGGTAAAAAACTAAACTGTATACTGATTTCTTCTTTTAGAAACCAAAAAGATGTACATAATTTCCCGGACATGACATATAAGAAAAAAGAAAAATGCATTTCGGAAGCGCATCAAATCCCTTCTGATGCGCATTTTTTATCGTTGGGAATATATATCCATTTGTGTGAGCGTGTGTGTGTGTGCTTATGACATAATGAAGTGTCCTTTTTACTTTATTATGTTGTCAACATTTCCTGCATTTTCCTCTTAATTTAATTGACTTTCGAGTATAGTCGATGGAATGCTTTTCAATGGACGTAGCCTTTGATTGCTTCTTAAAGTGAATATTCCTTATACATATACACACAATGCACTAATTTAATTATAAAATCTTTATAAATGATTTTATTTATTATTAGAGTTTTTCTCCTTGATTAAAGAGTCATTATAAATCAATAAATGCAATTTCTCGGAATGCCAATATGACTTAGTATCGCAAAGGTGAAACTGAAACTAAACTGAGACTAAACGAGCTGAGTGAACATTCGTAGAATGTTGTCCTTAGGTTTTTCATTTAGGTTCAGAATACAAAGTTAAAACATTTTTTATTATGATTAAAAATAGTAGAGGTTTGCTATGTAAATATATTTATGCTGAATCCGTAAATGTCGATTTTGGCAATTTTCTACTGTCTATAAAATATAGTAACATTATGGGTATTCACGAGCAATGTCTTTGCTAGATGGCTAAACTGCGAATTGCGAAAGGCACCTTTCTAATAACAAACACATTCCCGAAAATTCGCTCTACTCTGCGACAGATGTGATTGCGAATTGATAAACAGCTGATTGTGGCTTCGGAAAATACAAAAAATGTTAAATCTCCTAGAAGAATCTAATAAGCTGGTATTCTCTTTTGACAGTTAAAATACCATTTTAATTTTCAATGTTTACATTAAACGCTCACGCATCAATGCAAAAAATGGCCCTTACGCCCCTTCATATAAACCCGTGAGTACCTATAATTTACTGCATTCCCCAAAAATTGGTGATATTTCTGTTTCGGCTCAGTTTTTTAATTCATTAGAATTTTGAAAAATTTAGCGAAAAATGGTTGGGATTAACTGAAAAGTATTCGCACTCAGAGTGATAGAATTTTATTATGAATTCAGTGGTAAAGTTCAGAAATTATTCTTTCTAAATCCACGTAAAACGAATATTTTACATTTTAATGTTAGAGTTTTAAAAATTATAATGAATTTCAAGATCGAAACGAAGCAAACAAAAAAAAAATAAAAATTGTTTCTGAACTTTCATAAAAAATGATCAAAATTGACATTTGCACATTTTTAAGTTATAATTTTTCTAAATTCTGATGACCGATCGGATCGAAAACTGACCTAATATTCGTCAAAAGAAAAAGTCTATCATTTCTTAGCGAAACTAGTAAAAAAAAGTTTTTTGCACTTTTGGGCTAAGATTAGGTTAGGTTGGAGTGGCTGTCGAGAGACACACTTAGGCCTGAACGACCCATTGTGATACCACATAGTTGGACCTACAGTTTAACGCCGATTCCGAACGGCGGTGTGGCAATTTTTTATCGGCTTGGTGGTTTTGCCATTACCAACCAATGTGTGTACTTGTACACTATCTTATAATTCTCATACACTTCATATTGATAGTGAATATAAGAAAGTAATGAAAATTAACCACCAGACGAAGACGGGAATCGAACCCGAACCTCCCAGATGAAAGTCTAGTGCACTACCCACTAGACTATCGAGGTCGTCCACTTTTGGGCTAACATTTTTCGAAAAGTTGACTTGATGGGAAAATCCGCATCCCGATTTAAATTCAGAGCTAACCTAAGCATTATGGGAAGTGTGCAGAATATTATGTTTTCCATACTTTCTTTAATCATAACTTTAATTTCCTCTTTGGCTTTTAGTTGGTTTCCTATTACCTTCTCCACAATTATATTTATGTTTTTAAAAACTATTTGCTATGCGGATATTACAAATACGAATATGTGACATACTCATTATAATTTCCTCTTTATGCGGTTTCAATTTATTTGTACATAAAAACAAAAAACAAAAAAAACCAATGTCGCTGCATTTACATCCAACTGGAAGTATGAGCTTTGAACGAATTGGCAACTTACTCTATAACGTTACGTTCGCTCCCCTTTTATATTCACTTGTGAACTCCCTTCGACTATATATGTATAATAAATACACATACATACAGTATCGGACAAAACTAAAGCACGAACACTTCCTTGTTAGCATTAAGTTTAATAAAATTCAAAAACATGGACTTAGGTATAATATTTTTTTTATTGATTTAGTAAGAACTTCACTTGTTGCAATAAAATCACATTCAAAATTGGTTACTTTTAAATGTTTTTCATCCTTTTTTACAAAATTTTCCCAATATACCTAAACAAAACTAAAACACATAATCTTGGTTTCTTACTGTCTCAATTGATTGTTAAAAATTATCAACAGCAACCGTATTTAAACTAGAAACCCATCGTTTGAGAAATATAAAAAGAAGGTTTTGAAAAAAAATTAACGACTGTCACCACTCGCCTTTCGCTCGCCTTTCATAATCTCGCTTACCGAAATGGCTCCAAAATAAGTATTCTGCACAATTTATACATAAACCATAAGTGAAACAAACAAAGATGGTATTTGCCATAGAGTTATATCTCGAGCCGTAAGCGTTTTTCACTCTTATCATTCTTTAAGTACTAAATATAGAAGTTCTAGACCGCGGGGCACAACCAAGCGTAAAAATGGGGCCAACAATCAGATTACAAAAAATATCCTTCTTAACCAACAAAATGTCTCTAAAAATTAATTGCGTATTAACAGATCCACCCAAAGACAATCCGTGGAGGGGCCTTTGGAACATATAGAAGGACTGCTGCCAAATGAAAGACCGCACTCTTTACTGACGAATTCAGATGTAATATGGAAAGTTCCGATGGATTGAAGCTAATGCGCAGACTAAGAGGACAACGTAATGGTCTGGATATAATGGATCATTTCATGTGCTAAATGTAAGGAGGAATGGTATGTTGCTATTAATATCAATGTTTTAAAGCCCAATCACCCAATCTCAATTCCATAACGAATCTATGGAAGATTAAAGATCGAAAAATTGAGCACAAAAACTCTAAAAATAAGGATTCTCTTTTCGCACAAGCGGAAATTGCATGGAAGTACATTTCTGAGAACGTTTTTGAATTATTTAGTTGCGTTCATGCCACGAAGAAGTGCAGCAGTTTTGAAAAATAATGTATACTCCTCAAAATATTATAAAATATAACTTTCTGTCAGTTTAGTATTTTTTTTATTACAACAAGTACATATTTTTACGGTAAGTTAGGTTCGGTTAGGTTAAGTTGGAGTGGCAGCCTTTAAACACACTTAAAAAAAATTTAAGTTAAAACATGTTTGAAAATTTCATTTTACAAAACGCAAAGAAGGAAATATTTGTGCATTAGTTTTGTCGGACACTGTATACACATAAATATGGGGAAATCCATGCTAACATTTGGCTGAAACTTAGATATCATTAATATTCTGTGGATAAAAAGCTTACTTTATTATTTTGAAATTTTTTTGTGAAGCCATTCATGAAATATGAATTTTCGAAAAAATATAAATTTTATTTTCTTTTTTAAATTGTGTGGTTTTAAATATATAACGTAAGTGTGACTAATTTGGATCGATTTTTGGTCAAAGAGCGGTAAAAATAAGGATAACAGATATATTTTTTAAATTTTTAAAGTTAAAAAATAAGAAAATTGAAAAAAAAATTTTTTGTAAAAATGGATGTTTTGATGAAAAAAAATATGAACTGCATTTTTAATTTTTTTGTTTTTTCAATTTTAAAAAGTTTGATGTTAATAACAAAAAATTGTGACGGATGCAAAACAGACCCCGGATTCGGACTCAGCGACCCCCCATTACCCTAAGTACACTTGTCCCGTCTCTGCTCATTTTTGGCTGTTGAACAGTGTAATAGAATATTTAGTAAACAAAACTCTATATAAATTATATAAAAATACTTACCCACACAAAAGTTATGATTGTTATAAAATTTGTGATTTTCTTATTTCATTTACTACACGGGGACATTTTTTATTTTCACTCACTACTGGTTAATTTGAAATACATGAAATAAGTGTTGCATACCATTTGAAAGGGAAAATATTTCTCGCTCGTTTCACAAAAAGGAAGTAATTATAAAAAATACCGAAGAAAAGTTATCAGGAAAACAAAAGTGGTCCAACTTATACATACCGATCCAACGTTATAGGACGTTTTAGATTTCAATGTTGACGGATATCAGAATTTTCAAAAATTCATATCTCATGAACGGCTTCAAAAAAAAAGAAATTTCAAGATAATAAAATAAAAAATATATCCAAGTCTCAACTAAATCAAAAATTAGAATGTTGGTTGTTTGTTTTTTTTTTTTTGGCATGGATTACCCCATATATACATACTTATGTATATTCATACATACCATATATATATATGTACTTCAAACTACACTTTGTTGTTAATCTGATTTTTTACTTGCTTTGTGAATATTCGCATGTATGCATGTGCATATGTTTGTATGTACTCATGTTTGGGAATAGTAACCCTACGGGAAATTTGGTGTAAATTATCTCCAAGTGATATGTCCCGTGACTGGTTCAAAGCAACCGGTCACCGAACTGGTTCAAAAGTGATGCAGAGAGGGACAGTTCGTTTGGACTACTTTTTTCTTTTTTCTCTATAAATTAAAAAAAAAACAAATATCACAGTCGGTTTGTGGGCTCGAACCTGACAACAGCTAGATCTTTGCGAACGAAGTGGATATTTAGCTGAGCTACACAGTGTTTTTATTCGTGAAATTTCGCATAATAACCACTCTACCTAAGCGAAGACAACTTTTTTTGTAATAACAGTGGCTCTTTTTAGATTTGCTCGCTGAGTCACTCTGCTCTTTTTCTTCCATATTGGTTTAAAATTGATTTTAAGAACAATGCTCATATAGCACAGTGGATAAGGGCGTTGCTCGATAATCTGCAGCCACCAGTTCTAGCCCTGAAAAAAAAATTTTCATATTTTATAAAAATAAAACCAAATAATTAAAATACTTAAGTATAAAAAAATATATACAATAAAAAAAAAATTTTGTGGTTTTTCTTTTTGAACCAGTAGCGTAGCCGGTTCCAAGTTATCTATTGGGGGCCAATTCACCCCTTTCAATGACAAGTCCATGTTAAAGTTACCGGTTCATTTCATGCAAAAGAGTACAACATGATAGGTTCCAGAACCGGTTCAATTTCCCGTAGGGAAATGTACCTTCCACACTATGTTATCGTACGTACACATATACATACTTATGTAGTAAAATTCAATATGCCGAGCTTTCTTAGTAATTAAATCTGCTGGGAAATTTTGTTTTTGACGCTGGTGACGCTATAATTGCGTTATAATTAGAAATAACGCACTCCACACCACATACACATACACACACACACACACTATTCCACACCAATAAAAAATATTTTCTACAACAAAACAACAAGAAGAAATTAAAATGTAACCTTGATGGAAATTATGCGGATTTATTACTTTATGATTGGTGGCATAAAGTTGTTGAAAATCAAAGATAAAAAGTTAAGTGAAAATTTCTTCAATTATGAATAGTTACACTTAAAATTATTTATGAATTTAGTAGTGATGTGAATTGTTCTTGTAGATGCAAATACTTTAATCTTCTTATTGGCATACGCTTGGGTGCAGTTAAATCTTTTGTGCGAATTTTTAAATTCAATTTTTATAATTAAAAATATTTTTGAGTACGGTGCACAGTGTGCACTGTAGAAATTTCGAAAATCAAAATGACGGATCCGATATGGCGAATGATTTTTTGCCGAACCAAGAGTCAACGAACGTGAACGCGGCGAATTTATGACTTTTGCGCACACGGCATAGGGCGGAAAATGCACACAAACGTAAAAATTAAAAATTTTAATGTGATTTTTTTTACTAGTAGTTTTTGGGGTCTATACGATATAGCATATAGCATATATAGAAAGATATTATGCATCCTCTGCAGTTTAATTAATGTAATTTTAATTAAAATCAGTCAAATTTTAAATTAAGCCAAAATTTTTATTTGCGTTAACCCGCATATTTTTTATACGGAAAGGTCATGCTTCGTGGAAACGACGACGGTAACATTCAAAGTGGTCATACACTTGATCTATACACTTTTAACTTTGAAAGTTGATTGTTTCCCATTATTTGGTTAATTTATCACATAGAAAAACAACAATAGACATTTTTTTTTAATAACATTTATCCATAAATTTAATGTTTACCAACACTTAGAAAGAAAAATTGTAAAACGAAAACATGCATCGTCAAATTGATGAAGCATGTCCTTCCAGGGTTAATGTAGGGCATGACTCTCTTTCTTAAGGCGACATGCCCATAGCTCGGGTCGAAAAAAAAGAAACTTCGAAATTGTAAAAAAAAATGTTAAATAGCAACTTGAAATTTTTTTTATTTTATAATACATCTTCAAATTTTTTTTTTCTTTTTTCAATTTGGTTCAATAGTTTTCCTGTAGATGGCGCCCAAAAAACGCCTTTTTAGCCGGCGGGCGTTATAAAAGTCCTCCGGGTGCTCCAAAACAAAAAAAAATCAATAAAAATCTAAAAATATATATATAATTATCTGAGCTTTAATTAAAAAGAACTTCGGAAATTGTGTCTTCTAAGGAATATAAAAAACATAGCAACCTACGATCGTAATAATAGTGTATCTTATAAAAAAAACACTTCTGAACCAAATGAACCTGGCTACAACCGCCAATTTGAAAAATATGTTTCGAGAAAAATGCGTTTGAAAAATCGTGTAGCTATTGCACGACTATGAAATTCTTATTATACTTATAATATACGCAAAAACCATATTTTTTTATAAAATTTTAAGTAAGCATTTTAGACAGTATAAGGTACCATTTTATGCAAAATTTTTTGAACCCGAGCAATGGACATGTCCCCTTAAATTTAAAAACATATTTATTAAATTTTTATAGAATTAAAATTTTGTTTTTATTATTCCCATTTAAAATTTATCAAGCAATTGTTTATTTACTCATCATAACATAATTAAAATAATTAATATTTACATCCATTTCCAATTATCTGCTACATGCATGATTGGTTTATTGTAATCAAATTATTTTTAAAAGTAAACAAAATAAAATTAGATACGACATGCAAGTAGAAAATACTTAAAAAAACTATTTTTAAAATTTCATTAACTTTTCACATACAAGCGCACATATACATACCATATGTATACCCAGCTAGCATTAAGAAGATTATTGACCGATTGCGATCAGTAGTTGATCAATGTGAGATTAATCCATCTGATTGTTAGAAATGTTGCACTAACAAATACATCGACTTTGTATGTTACTCCTAAAGATGTTTTGGTGACTATTGTTTGAAAACCGATTTTGTATTTAATTTAATTTAATTTTATGGTTTTGTTTTTCTATAAATCTTCGCTTATCTTCCAATCGTCTGGACGATTAAAAGATGTTTTTCATGTAATTTTTCTGTGTTGTGACACGTAGTGGTGGTGTTTGTTGTATACTAATAATTAAATAGTTAACTACTAATATAAATTAATAAATATAATTTGTTTTCAAAACAACTAAGTAACGAAAGAAAAGCTAAAGAAAGTAGAAAAAAACTATTCGCCTTTCTTCCATATATGTACTTGTGTACCTTAAGGTCAGATTCTTTAGTACAGTGGTTCTCAAGGTTGGGGCGTCCTCCCCTTCCCCCTTAGAACCAAAAACTTCTACAATTTCATAAGTTAATGTACTAAAAACTCCTGTAACTGTAGCTTCTGGAGACAATGATACTAACCTGAATATAAAACATGAATTAATTCATGACCTCAACCCAAACCATGCTTCAGGCAGAGGTGGATACAAGGGGGGAGGGGGGTGGAGGAGAAACAGGGGGAAATTTCACCCCCGCCCCCCCAAAAGATTTTCAAACACTTAAAAATTTAATAACTTAGACAGGCAAAAAGGTGAACATAATTAGTTATTGTTGTTTTTAGTTATTACGATTTACTCTCAATTATAAGAATAAGGAATAATATTGCTCATTAAACCACTTTCCTTCTCTATGGAAATGTGCTGAAATAATAATGATACCTAAATCAAATAAACATGAAAACTTAGTGTCCTCATAGGTCTATAAGTTTGCTGACAATATTCTCGAAAGTATTCGAAAGAATACTCTTGAGTAGATTGCTAATAATCGTCATAAGCACGGAACTCCTGAGCAATATCATCGTATAGTGAATACTGTCACTGACTTTGTGGAACGCAAAAAATATTGCTCTGCCATATTTTTGGACATTCAGCAAAAAAAAATTTACTTCCAGCTCCATTTCATTTGGTTTTAAAGTCCTATCTACATGAAAGATCATTCTATGTTAAAATAAATGATGAAACTTCAGCCAAATGTTAAGTGAAAGCCGGAGTACCACAGGGCAGTGTTTTGTTATTCGATTTTTACCTGCGACTTGCTTAAAACTACTACTACTTATCCAGACGATACTGCCATCTTAGCGTCAAATTAATCTCCTTCAGAAACAGATCGACGACGTTCAACAATGGTTACTTCGTGGATGAGTGCTCGACTGGAGTTCCATCTGCCTCAGGTTCAAGTCCCAGATGAGGTTAAATTCCTAAAAAAAATTTCAAAATGGATTGTTCTAATAAAATGGATCATTTCGGTGATTTAGTTCTTAAATACGTGACTCAATTACCAGTTCAACGGGTTCTATTCTCAGGTAGAGAATTGAGTCCACCAAAAAAGAAAAAAACAAAATTGTAGTTCGGGTCGAAAAAATCTCAGAAGGAAAAGAGAAAATTTCAACACAGGGTAGGAATCAGCGATCTTAAATTATTCTTAAAATTCTATTAATTCTCGACCCATTATAAACCAATCAAAAACCGAAAACTGAATAAATGTATACAAATGTTATATTTTCCACGATCCTTTACCTTTTAAATAGATCATAGATATTGTGAAATGCTTTGCTACAAGAACAGGGTTTCCCATAAATGCGTAACGTACCAGTAAGTTTTTACATGGCCATACCTTTGAAATTGTTAGTCATCGAAATAAAGTTTATGAATAAGCAACAAAAAAAAAAACGTTTTGGCGTTTTGGTTTATATGGAGAATTTTTATTTTCCCCCCCAAAAATGTTTCCTGTATCCACTGCCACTGCTTCAGGAAATTGCAAAATATCAAAGCAAAATGATGGGAGTGCAAAATCAATTGCTTCAAATCATTGCAATTAGAGATGTACCTTTTTTTAATTAAATGCCATGATCAATGTTGCCAGAAACTTCACTTCAAAAATCGTCAAAATCGTAAGAAAAAATCGTAATTTTCACAAAAAAATCATCATGAGAGAAAAACCTAAATTTGTTTACTTTAAATATGTTTGCATTCATTTATATTATAATATCCCTTCAAGATTCTTACTGTTTAAATATTCTTTCAACATTTAAATTTTTAAAATGTAACATTAAACTTTGTAATGAATTGACTTTTTTTGAAATTTGTTTTCCTGGCTAAAGAAAACTTAATTCTTTCAATGCAGCAATATAAAAATCTAATCGTTTTTTCTTCGATTACACAACTCATTATAAAAAGAAGCGCAATTATTTACAAATTCTGAAAACAGACTTTCAGATATTTTGTAACATATTAAGAGTTTTCATTAAAACGTGCAAAAACCTGGTAAATCGCGGAAACACACTGTCAAATTTCATATAAATTTTGACAAGTTTACACATGCTATGCAGTTTATGAGGCTTATGTACAAGGATTTTTAATTTGTCTGTGGCGTTAATGCCAAGGTAAATATCTTTTTTTCTCTATTGTTTTTTCTTTGAAATCAATGTTATTAACACCAAGAGTTAAATACTCTGGTCTTAAAATATTTATGCATGGAAAGCACAATCAAAATTGTATCACTGGAAATCAAGTTCAACACAGATACACCTAGTCTTTATTCCTTTAAGAGGCTTTCCAGTTCCTGAAGAGAAAAGCTGGCAGTAGTAGTATCTTAAGGACAACGATACTGCGGAGCATTATCTTTGTAGTTGTCCGGCGTTCGCGAGAATCAGATAAGGACTGTTGGGTAGTGATGTCTTGAGTATGAATTATGTCCCCACACTCCCTCTTCCTGAGCTTCTAAGAATCATCAGTGAGAGACCCTAGACCTTTCTTCTTCACATTTATCCCCTCACATATCTTTCCTGTCCTTCTACTGGCTCTATCTTGGAGATAGTACAATGGTCTTTGAGACTGAGTGCTTTGGTTTAGTCCAGCCCACCTTCAACTCCAAACTCTAAGCCCTGACTTGTCATTAAATGGTAATGCAAGAGCAGATTAACATTGATTGTTTTAGGGCGTACTTCTCACAGTGTCGTGGATGAAGAAAATTGGTAAAGAATATTTCATTATGATATTGAGTTCAAAAAAATCACAATCACGTTTTCTTCTTCATAATATAGTTGGTATTTCAACTACTTTCTATGTAGTTTTTTAGCAGCGTAGATTTATTATAGAGAAGATTTTTGGGGTTAAAGTGTTTTTTGGTATGTGGAAATTTTTTTTTTGTGATGTATATATTTTATATATATAAAAATAACAGAAGAGATTTGAAAACAAAAACGTTTTTGGAGTTGTTTTTTAATCTAAAAAATCTTAATTTTTCAACAATAATCGTAAAATCGCCATTGGGCCAAAAAATCGTCAAAATGACGATAAAATCGTCGTTCTGGCAACACTGGCCATGATATTGGCAATAGTTTAGCTTTGATCAACATCTTGTGCTAGCTTCAAAAGGCTTGCATGTTGTACACTTCAATGAGCATAGTCTTTATAAGCAAAAGCTTGGTTATATCAAATCTCCATTTGAAAATTCTTGTGCTTATGTTATATGTGTTACCGAAACTTGATTCAAGTGTAACCTGCATGATCCACATCGTCGTCGTTCAAGCAGAAATCACTAAGTCCAAATTAACTTTTTTGATCGAATCTGTATTAATTAGCTTCTATAATTCGAATGACATAATATTGGGTCATATAAAAAGTATTTTCGGTTTTTGTCACAAGATGGTGTTAATGGCCATACATTAAGCAGCACTGATCCGATTCCATGGTTTTGAAAGGCGACATTTCAGGCTAAATTTTTTGCGAAGACAGTTTTGAAGTTCGTGAAATTCGTGTAAAAAGTTATATTGATTTGAAAATGAGTGAAATTTTTTTTAATAAATACGCTATGTGAAGATTTTTACTATAAAAAAGGTAAAAACGCTGCAAAAACATGCCGAAAAATTTGTGCGGTTTACGGTGAGAATCCTTTAATAGAACGTTCCGTCCAACTTTGGTTTGCTCGATTCCGTTCTGGAAATTTCGATGTCAAAGATGCACCTCGCACTTTCCGGTTAGTCACTGAAAAAGACGATGAAATTTTGCAACTGATGGAGCAAGGCCAGCACGCAAGCTGTCAGGAGATAGCGGAGGCACTAAACATCAACCACATGATAGTTTGGTATCATTTAAAAAAGGCTCGCTACTCAAAGAAACTCGATGTTTGGGTGCCACATGAATTATCACAAAGAAAGTTGATTAACTGAGTTACCATTAGTGAGACGCTGCTGAAGCGCAACGAAATCAACCCATTTTTGAAACAAATCATTACGGGCGATGAAAGATGGATTAGATACGAAAATAATAAACGAAAAAATCATGGTCAAAGACCGTTGACCCTCCACAAACGACTTCAAAGCTTGGATTAACGATAAACAAGGTTATGTTGAGTGTTTGGTGGGATTGGAAGGGAATTGTCTATTATGAGCTGCTACAACCTGGCCAAACAGTCAATTCTGATTTCTACTGCTCACAACTCGACAGTTTGAACGAAGCAATCAAGAAAGAGTGACCAGAATTGACCAACAGAAAAGGTGTTGTGTTCCACCATGATAATGCCAGGCCACACACATCTTTGATGACCCGCCAAAAATTGGCTGCGCTTGGTTGGGAAGTTTTGATGCACCCACCGTATAGCCTGGAAAAATAATAATTGCCAATATGTACTTGATTAAAATTTATTTTTAATAAACAAAATGTTTGTTCAAACATTGACAAAAAAAATCAATGATGCTCCATAAATTCGATTTTTGTTGATCCAGTTGAAATGTATACTTAAGAGTATATCAAACTGCTAATCTTTGAATTTTTACCACTGTTCGTATCGCACAATGCACTGCATAAACTAATTTCATCTCAGAAATTAAAAAAATGGACTTAGTGAATTCTGGCAGAACGCCAACGATATGGCATAATGGACTCGAGTTATTAATTCTTTGGTTAGATTTTGCTAGTGGTTTTCCAATTAAATTTTCACCATCCAAGTTTTCTTCACGTTTTACTATTCAACTGCTAGATAAGTTTCCTACTCTAGTTTATCCTCAGCACAGACTAACCAGGACCCCATCCAAACTAGATAAAAATTAGATATTTTCCAGGCGGGAATAATTTAATTTGAAAAATAGTAAACTATCTATGGGCATGAGCTTCAGGAACGCAACTGTAGCTCCTGGACCGTATTCAACATCGAGAGATGAGACAGTAGGGTTTCCAGCCCTATTGAATTCTTGGAATGCGGTGGAGACTATTTTATTGATATTTTCATTGTAGATATTCTGCGGAAATGCGCGATTTGATTTCACCAGTTCGAGTGTTCTCCAAAGTTATGCGAACAACAAGCCGAACTCATGCATTCCACGCAGACACAGTATTCCAACGCAACACGCATCACAGTGACAGTTCTTTCCTCTTTCACGCGTTTATGGAACAGGTTTCTTGCAAATATTTTTCCTGACCCTTTCCATATTTAAACCAAACGCTACCAAATACTTCCCACTCTTTTCTCCTCCTATTAACCAATCTTCGTTTCCAATCAACACAATGCTCTGCATTTATAGGAGCTTTGTGTCCCTGTGTGTTGACTGACATTGAAGAAAAAAGTTATAAAAAATGTGTTAAAATTCAAGTGAGGGCGGGGCGGTTTGCCATGAATTCTAAAAGGGGGTATAAGACGTTGACAGTTGAGAACCACTGCACAGTGATTTGATTCCATACAACGACGGGACAAAATTAGAAGGAGCGCTCTGATTTTGATGAAATTTCGTGTAGTATTAAATTTTGGGTCACTTAATTTTATTCTATTTAGCTACGTTGATATTGGCCTTTTCAGAAAGTTAAACAATTTTTATTGGAATCTTTTAATACTGGAATAAAACTGATATCCATGAATGCAACTTCTGAATTTTTACACTTTTATTCATTTTCTAGCATGATTGCATACTTTTAGGGTTAACAAAGAAATTTGTATTCCAATTTTTGTTGAAAAAATCATGTTCAGACCTATTTTTAAATTGAACTATTTCACGGAATCGGAAGAAAACGGAGGATGTTCCGATAAAGAAAGTGCCATCTAAAATTAAGAAAAAATCCAGGAACATATTTTTACAGATTTTCTCTTCCAAAATTCGTCAATTTTCAGTTTTCGTATTTTCAAAAATTCTTAATTTTTGAAACAATGCTGAATTTTTAGCTTTTCAAATCTTGATTAAAAATTAACACCAAACATTTTCCTAATAAATTAAAAATACAAAACTGGAACTTTCGGCAGAATATCATAAAAAACTTATTTTTCAGATGTATTTGACTCAAGGGACTAAAAAACTAAAATCGAACGATCCCACATTTTTGTGAAAAATTTGTCGATTTTGAGCTGCTCTTGCACCCACATTTTTTGGAGTTTTCTTATTTGGAGTATTATTTTTAAAATGACACAAAATTTGTTTGGTTTTGACATTACGAATTGTTTGAATTTTGTCTATGGGACGAATCACTGTTTTAGTACATACAATTATATTTCAAATAAAAACTATTTTCTGTTCATTATTATATTTTTTGCAGCTGTATCTTTATCTGGAATGGAAATCTGGCTAACGGGACACATAAGATATATTAAATGAAGTTCATAAAAAAAAAATATGAATAAAAATGATGGATCAGCAAAAAAACAAAGAAAAGTTCTGGTTTTTTGTAGCATAGGTTTCAATAAGACCAATAAGACAATAAGGTTTCCTGGCGAGCCTTTCACGACTCTTTTTTAACTCTTTTAAACTAATCTTCTACAACTCTCCTTGACGCTTCTTCTTCGCGCGTATCTTGAAATTCTTCCTCGCGAATCATGAAAAAAGCATAGCTTCCCAGCGACATCACCGTCGATTAAATAGCGATTTTCGGCGAAAAGTGAAATGATCTTCCGGTATTGAAAATGCAAGCTGGGTTAACTTTAAGTAATACATATATCGTACATATGTATATAACATGTGGAAGTATTTGGTTTTTTTGTATATCTACTTGTCAGATTCGGCTGCTTTGAGGAATTAGATTTTAAATTTTTAAACAAACATAGGTAAAAAAAGCAAAAAATACAATCTTGACTTCAAACATAGAGAATATAAATGCAATATTCCCCCCATTGTATGAATAGGTGAATATAGGGCCGATGATATTTTTAGTTTCTCTCATGGTCAAAACTTAATTTAGTTTTTTGCCTTACCTTGTAAATAATTTCACTTTCATTAATAAGCATGAGCAGGATAATGGTCATTGGATTAGGTAAAATATATCAGGAAATAATAGTTGTGACATGAACATGAACATGAACAGTATGCATGTGATTACATGCATGAAGTAATGCAAGCAGAGCAAGCAAGTGGCGTGCAACAGAATTTTTGTTTTCTCATTTTGAAATATATATAATTTCATGTACTTACTTTGAGTGACATGCTAAGGCATTTAAACTAATACATAAATATATTTATGTGTGCCCATTCAGACATTGTTATATAAATAACAGGATTTGCTCCCTTTTGTAAATTGACATTATACATATTTGCACATAGTTATGTACTTAGATATTCAGTAACAATCTTTATGTAAATAAAATAGCTTCAAACACTCGCACATGTTCTTACTCTATTTTTAGTAGGTATGCAAGTGAACCTACTCGTCCATGGTAGTTTTCCATTGTATTAATGCTCCAGATTAATTGTTAATAAATTCTTCAGTGCATTACAAATAACAAAAAAAGAAAATCAGGATCTTTTGAATGTGGGCGTCTTTTTAAGATTTCTAACAAATCTTTCCTTTAATTTATTTTAATTTAAAACACAAATTCTTAGTCTATTTTCAGAATTTTTTTTGGGGAGTAAATGTATATCTGTTCGGGGTCATAGGTCTTTACTGCATAATTTTAGTTCTAAAATTTTGATTTCTAAAAAAAAAAATTAAAATGGCAGAGAGTCGCGGTGAAGCTATCTAAAAGGGAGGCCGAACCTCGTATGATTATCTGAACAAGTCTGGATCAACCTACGATAGTGAAAAATAATAATAACACTATACAACAAAATGAAAAAAATTGCAATACCCATCTCCAAGTTGATGGCACCTTTTGGTAAGCTCAGATTTTCGAGATATAGCCTTGATATCGAAATTCCATTGATTTTAGGTCAATACAAACTTTAAGCATTCGTAAAATAGATAAAACTATCCCATTAATGTATTTATTTAAATGATAATTTGAACTCTTGGCTTCACAATTTTTCGTACACCTGCGCTTTCACCTTAATATTTGTACGTTAAAAAAGGATCTAAAACAATTCATTTTTTAAAATGGCTCATAGAGTTATTAAAATATTTTTTTATTTTTTTTTAACAATCATATTCGTGTTACTTAAATACCAAAATGCAATACTAAAGACTATCTGATTGATTTTGTCGTTTAAAATATACCAGGTGTACTGTTGAAAATTTTCTCAATTGGCTAAAAATGTTCAGTAGGATCTCAATAGTCACCACATAAAAAATCATGAAGTTATCTCAACGATTTCGATGATTCGTCGATAATGGGTTAATAATGGCAAAAAATAGGTAATTCGAAAAAAGCGTTCTTTTGGTCAGAATTTCAAATTCGAATCTCTATAGCTTTTGACAGAAGATAAAGATAAAGATAATTTAATGGACTTTTTGAAACGATATAGATGTTCTACTTTATATTAAAATTTAATCTCATGTACTAGACTTTCAAATAACGAACTGTTATGCAGACTAGCTACAATGGGAAAAAAACAACAACATAAGTGTATAGAACGGTAGTGGTAGTTTCTTTCAATATCTCTATTCAGTGAAGATATTTGAAATCAAATCTGTAATTCTGAGTTATGATTTCAAATATTAGTAGCTTATATAGCATATTGAAAGATTATGAACTATCACTAAGATCACTGATGAGGAATCGTGGCGGATTCCGAAACGGCCGTCTGATTTGCCCGTCTCTGTATACACTGTTGTTGTGATGACTACATTTGTTCATTAACCTGTTTATATATAACTTCAAATAACGAAATTGACATGAATTTCAGTCATGACTTTGAAAATTAACCTCTAGATTTAATTTTCATAGTCTCCTAAAAAACTATCTTAAAAAAATTGTCATTTTGGTAAAAATGGCGACCTATGTCCGAAAAATAAAAAAAATGGCTATATCTCGAAAACCTAAGTTGGTACGTACAAAACAGTGTTGTATAGCGTAATTGGCCCAAAAATCAGATTTTTTCGGATAAAATTCAAACTTTGACCCAGCCAAAAACATGTTTATTTTAATAATTTTTGGTCAGTCGGAGACTTATCCATTAGTATCATAAATTCCAAATATAAACTTGATCGGTAGAACAGTTTTTGAGTAATCGTGTGCACCGATTTTCAACTCATTGAAAAAAAGCTTCGAGATAAACGCATTTAATGCTTCGGAAAGGGAGCGTAGGAAGAAGAGGTAAGTCATTTCACGTCATTTTTAAGAGTTTACCAAAATTATTAACGGCATCGTTTTCTACAGGCTTCAAACTATAAATTTATACTATAGAAAAATGCATTTTTTAACCCCCTACATAAGAATTAGGGGAATCCCGAGATCCCGGGATTGAAAAACACAAAATCCTGGAGTTCGTACGTATATGCTTTAACTTATTTGAATTAAATTTTAATTTTTTTTATAGAAACTTCGTTTTTTCTAATTCGTTCATGGTACGACTCTTAAAAGCCGACCAAGTGTGTGACAGTGTATTTGACCGATTCACAATCTATCATATACTGTCGTATAATCATAATGTCATATAATTTTGTATGAAAATGAGAGAAATTATGACAAATGAGATGAGACAGATTGTGAATTGGACAACTGTTTTATTTGTTCTACGAAATTTTAACTCAAATGTCAATATTGTGATAAATGATTTTCTACATTCTACAAAATTTTGGCAGAAATGTCTAAAAATTTAAATGATTATCGCATTTTTCTTATAATGGATTTTACGCGCTTTGTATGAGAAACCTTTTATTTTAAGTTTTTAGCGTGCTTCCAGATTTATGTAAAGTGAGAAAAAAACAAATTTGAATAATTCTTGGTTGGTTGGTTTAAGGCTTCTGTCAATCATTTAGCCATCCACACAAACATTTTGATTCTTCAAAATTTATTACGAATTTTAAATGGTAAAAAATCTATTATATGTTTAATGGTCTACTGAAGAACTAAATAGTTACTTCACATGTTTTTGGAGTAGAATTTCATGCTGAATGCATGAAATGCTGTTTAAACGCCATCAAAGTTGTTTCTTTTTTTTTTTTTGTTGGTTGAAGAAAATGTAGATATTCAAGTCCAAAAATTTAGGAATCACTTTAAGCTTGAAACGTTTTAATTCGTTTCTATCAACAAATGTAATGTTATATAAAATGTATTATTTTAAAATATATATATTAGATCCGTATTAATTAGCTTCTATAATTCAAATGACATAATAAATTAGATTTTTGATGATTCGGTTGAAATATATACTAATGTGTATATCAATCTCTTGACTTTTTATGTCGTAGCGCACCATGTACTGCATAAACTAACTTCACCTCAGAAATTAAAAAAATGGACTTAGTGATTTCTGCCAGAACGCCGACGAAATATATATTCATGTAACGTAAATGAGGGTAATTCGGATTGATGTATATAATTTGGATCGATTTTGTTTTGCTAATAACTTTTCTTTGGTATTTTTTAAAATTACGTCGAGAATTATTTTCTCTTTCTAATTGTATGCAACACTTATTTTAATTATTTCAAATTAATCAGTTGTAAGCGAAGAAACAAAGAGTGATCGTATTTTCATACAACGTCTTAGCAAATAACATAAGAAACACACAAATTTTATAACAATAATAACTTTTGTTTCGCATTCGATTTTCTAAAATTAAAATCAAACGACCGAACTTGGAATATACACTGGCGGTCACAAAAACCGCACCACCCACCAATTTCAAGAAAATCGTTTAAAATGGAACCTAAACCTGATTTTGTTTTAGTGAATGAAATTTTTATTATTTTCGGGAACAAAATGAACAAAATTGCGAAAAAAAAACATCATACATACACACAAATTTTATTACTTTTTAATTAAAACAAAAATATTTAAGAAATTTCACGTTTTTGAGGGTATTAATTAAGAGTATGTAAAAATAAAAATATATGTTATTTTTTGAAGATGTAAAGTAAAATTAATTTGTTTCGTAATAAAGTCATAAAATTATTTAGTTTGATGATGCCCCTCTCTTACTTAGCTTTTCTTATGGCCGTTATCTTGAATGGCATAGAGTCGGCGAGCACTTTAAGGATATCATTCGTTATTTTTTTGATACTAAACTTTTTTCAGAACTCCAACAAGGGGTTTTTTATTCTTAGGCATGTTTTGAGCAAAGAGGTGCTCTATCGGACTTAAATCCGGCAAGCTACCTGATCATTCCTGCCACTAAATTCTAACATCATCAAAAACATTTTGAATCTGCTAACAATTAAGAATCAATTATCTAACTTTTTTACTATTTCTAAAGTTATCCAACATTAGGCATTAATCACTAACTTAACCTTCGAAATTTGAAGCTATTATATGCCGCAGAAGTCGTCCGGAAAGATGACGTCATTAATGAGCCAAAGCGCACCAAAATTGGCTTACAGCAATTACTCCATAAAATTCTAGCAATATTTTTGGGCTTTCACATCCCCTTTAATATAGCATAAGGGACCCCGGATATAGTAGGAAAAATCCATTCAAGCTATATGACTTTGTGGGAACTTGACTATTTTCGCTACACAGTTATCCTTGTATTTCTCTATATCTGAGTGACGCACGTACCGAAGATTAAATGCGCATAAAAAATTGAGTTTAATTTGCCCGATATATATAATATAACTTTTCTCGAGTCTGCCAGAGTTCAATTGCTATAGTTTTTAGTCCATGCCAGGCGATTTGTTTCCATCCATTTCATCAACAACGACTTTTTGGCTGATCGCCCCCCATACAGACCGAACTTTCGTTTCTTTCTGCGTACGGTTTCGACATTTATATTTACGTTGTAATAGCTCTTTAGCTCAGTTCTTATTGTGACTGCACATTTGAATCGGTAATTTATGGTTCTCTTTCAGGTTATGCCATTTTCTCTCGTATTTGTCTTCCATAGTCTTCTTGATCCTTTTGTCCTTTCAAGCGGGTACAAATTGCCGTTTTTCTGGATCAGTCCAACATCAGTCGAATGATTTCTTCAGGTATTGACACTTCTTGATTCCTAAGAACAAAAATTTCGTCGTTTTGGTGGCGCGACAATTGTTTATACTTTGCAGTTGTTTTTGGCACTTATTCAAAAATTTTTCTTTTCGCCAAACAAGTGCAATAAAAAATGGTACATTCTGCTTAAATACATTTTTAAAACATAAACAAAGGAATCTACTTTACAAAGGAAGGGAAATTTAGGCTAAGTTAGGAAATATAACCGGAATTACAGCAGTATTGCAAGTGGTGCGGTTTTTGTGACCGCCTGTGTAGAAATCAAATAAAACTTTAAAAATTAATAGAAAATTCCGTTGTAGCATTCGTCACGAAAAAATAAAAATAAATTCTGTAAATTTAACTATTGAAATAAAAAAATTGTGAATCTTGAAATTATGAAACTTATTTGATTTTTTGATAAAACTTTTGTTTTGATTCAGCAATATAATGAGTTCGAAATATGCGCCCGTAAAATCCGTCACAGCCTTAGTTTTGTTAAAATAATTTTCACATTATAATCTGAAAGCAATGTCAAATAAAATATATGTATATCTCTTGTATACATAACTCTAGTCTCGCTACAAACAAATTCAAAAGTGAAGATTACGCGAAATTTAACAGAACTGTTGAAACTTTCTTCAAAGCGTAGATAGAAAAACATATGAGCGATAGTGCCGGCCTAAGTGATTTATATTTTGAAAACGGGATATTTATTTTTAAACGTGCAAATGTAACACCCGTCACCGTGGAATGACCCACATCCAAACTAAATTACCATATTTGCATGCAGCAAATTTGAATATGTGATTTTATAAGCTTATTTAAAAGGATTAAATATACAAAAAGAAAACCACACAAACAGAGAAGCTCAAAAATTCCAACAAAATTTATCAGTAGCAAAACAGAAGCACAAATTTTCAACATGGACGTACATACTTGAATGTAAGAGAAAAGATGCAAATACTTTTAGTAGTCGAATTTTTGTTGAAATAGCAAACAATTATTGTTGTTGTTATAAATGTTTGCAACTGATAATAAAGCAACAGTACACATACACACAAGCATATGTACATATACCCAGAACCTTCAACAACAGCAGCCATAGTGAGTAATTACCACAAGTGCTTCATATTAAAAAATACTACATATTTACGTAAATAACTATATTCCAAATGAATAAATTAACAAATAAGTAAATGTATGAAAAAAGATAAAATTGAATTAAAAATAAAATATTTAAATTAAAAGTTTATTGCAGGGTATTTATAATCAAAGGCATTCTCTTCAATTAAATTCATTTAAATTTCAGCTTTAGTGGGAGGTAAAATTTGAATTTAAATTTTAGCTTAAATTATTATTGCCAATTATTATGTTTAAATATTTACATAATCCTGTAGTTGTTCATTTACTGTGTCCTTGGAAGAGAGAGAAAGTAAATTATACTAATCATTTTTAAATTATATTTGCCGCCGTTTGTCTTTCCTTCTTCTTTTCTTTTGTTTGCATGCAACTTATACCATACATTCTACGTGTTTTAATATCAATGTTGTACTCACGCTAGCCATCGATTCCCACATCACACACAAACTTTAGCCATTTAGAGAAAAACTGGTCTAAGTCTTTTTTTTTAATTTGGATTTTCATCTCCAGACCAGTGATGAAATTTCAAAATTTAAAATTGTACCTAATTGACCAAAAAAATTGTACCTAAATGAACATGAATGTACCTAAAATAGTATATTTCATAGGTTCATCGTTTTTGTAAGAAATTTAATTTTCATTTAAAAGTTAACAAAACATGAGAGCGATACTCGTTATATAACTATTGTAATTCATTCTCACTGATTTATCCATATATATAAATAACATTTTAGGGCACGACAAATCGGAAATTAAGAGAGACGAAAAGTTTTTAGTCATCTAGTTGAAATCAAAGGGAACAAGAAGAAAGGCCCGACATTGGTCATGAAAGCTCCGTAATTTTAATTATAGTTTTCACCCAAGATATATTTCAAAGCTTACAGCTCTGTTATTACTGTTTATAAAAGGATAATGTCCATTAGTAGGTTCAGTGTCATATCATAAAATTTTTGCTAAATTTAAAAAATTTCCTTACGACTTTGACCCTTTTTCGACACCAATAAACTTTATTCGATTTGGAATATCATTTTTGCAATATTCTTCCCTTTATAAACAGCAATATCAGAGCTGTGAGCTTTAAAGTTAGGCAATACTAATTACAAAATATTCCTTTTTGAAATTAAGTGTTAATGACAAATTGTTCCTAAAACGTGCCAATTGTACCTAATGTACCTTGTATTTCGAAAAAGTCGGAAAAAGGTACAATTGTACCTAATTTTTCATCACTGCTCCAGAAAATATATATATCCCCATTTAATTTCATTTGAAAGTAGGATAATTCTAAGTTAAGACGGAAAGCCACTGTGACGGCTGGATGAGTGATTTTCGGGAATTTTTTTTTGTCCGTAAAATAAAGGAATATGGGAATCGTTTTACATTCATTTTATTAAGTGCACTTCCAACAATATTTCCATAAATTTTTATTAAAAAATAAATATAGTTTTTAAGATATGGGCATTGCCGTGGAGTTCGAAAGAAAAAAATTTCCCCCTCCATGCGTCGCGTTGATTATTCAAGAACGAATTTTCTGAAAAAAAATTTTCAGTTTTTAATAATCTATATGAGTATAATTCTCGTCGCACAAAATGGCGACCGATTGAAAATTTTTTCATGTTTTCGTCTCTTTTTTTTCAAAAGAGCTTAAAAACTAGTAAAAATCAAGAATTTAAAAGTTGGCTACGCTCAACGAAAATTAATATTAATATTTGATCGAGTTATCGACACGACCAGTTTGAAAAAAGTCGTTTCGAGAAAAACGCTTTTAAAGTTTTCAGTCCATCTACTTCGGTCGGTTTACTTACTGTCACTAAAATGGCTGTAACTCAGGCAATTTTTGCACAAATTTTTTTGAAAGTGGCCTTCACCCTTAAGTAAATGTCTTATAAAGCATAATATGATATAAAATCAATGTATTGCACAAAATCTTACTTTGACTTACAACATTTTTGCACTCACCGGCTCATACACAAAGCTTTACACCAACGCACAATTGCTCAAATAAATAAATAAATACTTGAAAAAACTTTCAATTCACTATTTTTTTATTTTTTTATTTTTTTTATGCCGTTTTTATTATTTCCGGTCATTTGTGTGAAAAATGCATTTGGCTTTTGCTTTTCTTCTTTTTCCCTTTTGCTTCGATATTTTTCTATTGTATTGTGCGATTGAGCTTTCAAATACCACTTAACTATTTTGATCTTGAAAATTCTTGTATATAAATCTTTTTTAAAAGTTTTCATATCTCCGGCAAGACTTGTGTGTAAATTGTGAACTTAAATTGTAAACAAATTGATATAAATTTGTAGTTGGAAATTGTGTTAAGTTTTGTTGAAACTATGTGGTTTTAAATGGAAAAATCTAAGTCTCAAAATCTTCTCATTCGATACATCAAATTTTCATCCCATCTCGTCAAATATGTAGCATCAGTATTTTGCACTTACTAATGGTTTTGAATCAATAATAAATATGCTATACAAAAGTGAGTAAAAATCATGACGCACAGTGTAGCGTTTCTATAAAACGGGCGATTAAAAATAGGAAAAATTATTATAGAACAATGAAATTTGGCGCAAGCATTTATGAGATAAAATTAGCAAGTATTTTAAGTTCCAGCCAAGTCGGACTAAGGACACGCCCTTTTTCCATATAATCGCTTATAGAGATAGTGAGATAGAGCCAGCATAAGGAAGTAGAAAGATAGAATAGAAAAGTGAGGTTATAAATGGGAGAAGAAAAGTCTAAGGTCCTTTTAACTCTTCCACTTTTTTTTTTACTGATGAACCTTACAAGCTCAGGAAGAGAAAGAGTATGAATATTATTCATACTTAAGACATCACTTCCAGTCATACCTAAATTGGTGCATTAGCGTCGTTTATCTGTCAAAACTCTCTTTTCCCAATACCAAAATAGACAATTTCGACAGATAAATGGCGCAACGCTCCAATTAAGGTGTGACTGTTCTCAACTTTCAAAATTCGTCAGAAATGCATTTAAAATCTATCATTGTTTCTATGTACACTGACTTTAAAATTGCATTTTTCCCCCTTCTACCCCTCTTGAGAGCTTGGGGCTTCTACTAAACATTTCCATCTGACTTTGTTTTATGCAGTAATTTTCACGTTTTGCCATGTTGTATTTTTATCTGCTAGTTCTAGATATATGGAACGTCTCCAAGGGCTCTTTGATCACCCACGAAGTCTGCTTCCATTAAAGCACCATTCTTGTGATGCTGTTGGCTGGATTTGTCTTATCCACCTCCACTTTCTTCTCTTTCGTTTGCAACGCTGCTCTCATCAGATGGTCAGTATTCGCTTGCATGTCACTGAACTTGTTCAAGTACTTCTTTTGGGCCACACGTTTGCCCTAACTTTGTCTAGTAATATTGCGAAAAGAAAGGATGAAAGTGGGCCTTCCTTGTGTGCTTCCTGCGTTGGTGGTGAAAGGCTCGATAGTGTTGCCATTATGTAGAACTGCTAGCCTAGAATTCTCGTGCAACGCTTTAATAATTTGAATGAGCTGCAAACCGAATCGCTGCTGTCTTTGTAATGATGTCCATATTGTATGTAGATAATTTAAAAAATTATATTTCACTTAAAGCTCAGGTAAACAGACATACTTTTTTGCAAGGTATTTTGAAAAATCAACAAAAAATATTAAAATTAATTATTTTGCATTGAAATGCGAAATTCACCTAAATAAAATAACAAACTTGACATCATAATAGGCTACAGCTGCCAAACTTTTGTAAAAAACATATGGAGAAATAGGTAAATTCAACAAAAATCCATATTTTCTACATTTCGCTCTCTTTAATCACATTTAATCACATTTAATCCTAGGGAATGCTTATTGTTCATGATTTCAAATTTTGGCAAATTGTTTATTGTTTGTTGTCTTTGACGATTTTTTAATGAGTTATTTTAACTTTTAAATTATTAGGAAATATTGTTATAGGATATGTGAACTGGAAACAAATTTGTTGAGCTATATTTTCATTTCATTTGGGTCTTTTTTTTTTTATAGGAAACAATAAAAAATTGGTTAAAATTTGGTTAACTTTAATATGCTGATAAAATTGCAAAATGTGAATTTTTTTATTTCTCAGCATTTTCAGAAGTAATGTCTTGAACTAAAAGATAATACATTTATAACATATATTGCAATCAGTTATTTTTATAGTTAAAATAGCAAAAACTAATAGACAAACATGCTATACTGTTATGTTTATACACTAGAAATTATCCATAGTCAATGAAAATGGAAGAGAAATGTTGTACATGTAGACCTCGCTAAACACGGGCGTTACGTTCCTAGCATATGGGAAATGGTGTTACACGATACAAGGAAAGAGTACAAAAATAATTTTTTTTTGATTTTTCAAAATTTTTTTTTAATTGTAAATACATACATCGATGGATCCCTTAAACTTGCGGATTTTTATCTTGTTTTTACACCAAAAACTGGCAGCGCAACTAGTTTAGCTTTTTTTTACGTACGCCAGTACACTTTCCAATCCAACGAAGGGTAAAACAAATTTCCCAGCGTTTCTGGTGCTACTAGAAGAAATATTTTTTTCTGCAGCCATTTAAAAATTAAAAAAAAACTAAGCTTAGCGACCTTTAAATTTCAATATTTTTTGGTGAAAATTTTAGGATGTCTAAATGAAGAACTGAAGGACATTTTTTCAAAAAGTGCATTCAAAAATTTCACTGACAATTACTGAAGAAAAATCTAAGATAACATTTTTTACAATGAAAAACTTTATAATGACTGGAGTAATATATGCGATATGCAATAAAAATTTGCATTTGCAATGATACAAGATCATCTGCAACTTATCATAAATAGGGCTGGTGTAAGAGAAGATTTAACTATACTACAAATATAATCATTTTTAATTCAGATAATTAAAAATGTAAAGAAATATATGAATTGTTAGCTTTGGCCCCTCCCACGAACGAACTAAGCATTTTTTGGAAAAAATGTGTATTTTATTCGTTCTTCGTTACACTGTGAGGCGTATAAAAATAAAGAGAACGGTTTTCTTTGGAGCTACCTTCATTGACTTTGTGAAATCAGAAATAATCAGAATTAATGTATAAAGCCTAGCAACAACATCAAAGTATGCATAACAAGCTGTCTCGGAACACGTTATAAATTCCTATCAGTCATTTTCTTATTCTTTGCAGGTAGTTTTGAAGTACATATTTCCACAATCCATCTAAGCTTCTACTATTTACTAAGAATAACACTTCCAAACGTTTTTCCTGCACAACTGCGCTACTATGTTATTCTCATTGTTCTCATAAGTTGGGTGATTAATCATTCTCAAAGAAAAGCCAAAAATCATTAATATTTACAAAAATTGTTAAGCTTTTCATAATTCATATATTTAGGCATTCTTTAAGTTTCAACCATTTTAATAAATTTCCTTTTTGTTTTCAATATTTTTCCACAATATAAAGAAATAAGCTTGAAAAGTTACTGCTAATATATACAATAGATTATGAAATTCTTCATCACTAACAAAAAAAAGTTTGTACTATTTTAATTTTGGTTTTTTTGTGAGGAAATTATTTTTTTGAATTTAAATATGTATTCAACAATTTTAGGTATTTATTGATTTAAAAGATTAAAGTGAGTTATTCTATTTTTAATAGAATTTTACTTTTTAATCCAAAAAATTATTGTTTGTTATGTATAAAGGTAGACATAAAGTTGTTTTCCCTGTTAGCACCAGCAAAGTTCTTTTTGTTTTCTGTTGCTGTGACATTCTCTCCATAATATCCCGAAAAAAAAATTCAGCGACTTTATGCGCCTCCATAAAATTTACCAATTTTTTTGTTTGAAGTCGCTTAAAAAATATCAAGTGTTCTAGCGAGTGTTATAAGTAGAAGCTGTATGCAAACCGGTAAAATTGTTGCTGTTATTATTTTTACTTTGAAGAGATGTTTTGTTCAAATTTTGTTGTTGTATTTTTATCGGTGCTAAATCCAATTTTCAAATTCATTTAAAATCTATACACAATATCCATGTAATTGGGTATTTAGTTGCAATAAGGTTTCGATGTTCAACAAGTATTTTGTTGTTGTAATATCGTGAAATTTTTTCATTTTAATTGTTTCAAAGTCAGGCACAGAAGTGTCCTTTTTCCATAAAACCACTAAAAGGAAGGTAGTTGTTGTGAAAATTTCTTGTTCAGGACTCAAATTTATTATTAAAGAATTTATAGCATTTTTTTTATCAAATGAAACTCACTACAAATGCAAATTTCCCTATCATGACCAATTTAACTAAATCACCGAACTTATATTTGTTATTAACTGAAACCAATTTGAAAATCAAAAACTTCAGTATTGAAACTTAAAAAAAAAATTAAGTGTCTGCAGACACTCACAGTAGAAGTGAAACTATGTTGTTTATTGGAAAATTGTTAGAAAACATTTATAAAACATTCTGTTGAAGTTTTTGCAGTCCTCTTCTCTCTATTTTGTTGTTACTTTTCCTCTGTTGATACTCTCTACTCACTCACTTTTTGGCACAAACACGACTTAGTACACGTATATAACACATGAAAGGAAAGTTCTGTTATATGCAATCAAGCCGAAACTTCTATATCGACTCTCTCACAATTGCATGCGATAAAACTGCGAGAAGTCGTCACTCTGCTTGATTGTATGTAGCCGAATAACAACTGCATAACTTCGTGTCTTACTGGTTTTGTTAGAGTGCAACAAAAATGCGATTTTTTCACGTGAGCGTTGTTTTGTTGAAGCTTTTGTCTCTTTCTATTTTTGAAAGCTCTTTTTCTGTTGATACTCTCTACATTTATCGGCATAAGCATGACGTATCACCATATCACTTCGTTCGCTAAACACTTACAACCAGGGCTTTGGAGCGGAGTGCAGAGCTGGAGCAAGAAGCTGTGGAGCACACTGTTTTGATCAGAGCTAGAGCTGGAGCAATGAAAATTTAACCGCTCCGCTTCTCCGATTAGTAATTTTTCCAACTACCTATTGTTCGTTTACAATTCATTGTTTTTTAACTCTTCATTGTCATTTCCATTGCAGTAATGAAAATGGTAATTGAAATATTCCATTACCAGTAATGGTTATGGCAAGAGAAGTCTTCATCGAAATAGTTCAGTTCTTTACATATTTATGGCAGTTAATAATTCTTAATTTTTTCAAAATGCGCCATTGGAAATAAGAGGTGGTTCACTATCTTAACTTATTGCTATGACAGCAGCCTTTAAAATGTTATAGTTATTGTACGAGTTAGTATCATAAATATTTCGAGTTTTGAGCCAAAATGATTTTGCAGCAACATAACGCCTCGTCCCACTTATCTGTGTCGAAAGAAAGGAGTCATGTACCCAAAACTTACGATTTGTTCCTGAAATTGAAATTTCAGGAAACAGTTCTCTAAATTTGAATATAAAATGGGAGTTAGGGCAAATTAAGCGATACATACATATGAATTTAAAAAAAATATATGTATTTATTAGGAAAACTATATGTACTTGGAGCTAGGAGCGGAGCATGGAGCGGAGCCGGAGCTATACTTAAGAGGGTGGAGCGAAGCTGGAGCGGAGCAACTCCAAAATTTGGCCGCTCCAAAGCATAACTTCGTGTTTTATTAGTTTCGTATGAGTGCAACAACAACACGACTTCCGTTGCAAAATTTTCGATTTATCCTCGCTACAGAAGTTTCACTTCAAAAATCTTTAATAGTCAAGATCACCATCTCTGTTGCTTTAGTCCGATGAAAGTGGACTCTCATATTAATGAGAGTCCACATTTTCATTGAATATATTATTTTCATACCAACTTATTTTAGACGGTTTCAAATACTGCATTAAGTTTTTTATATTTAGATTTTTTTCTAGTTTGTTTTGCGCAGAATTGACTGATTCCAAAATAATATTCAGACATTTTTGTGTGCTTTCCAAAAGTTGATTGGAACTTCGATTTCATTGTAAAGTTTTACAGCTGATAGCATACCAGAAAATTTATAGTTGAGCTGACAACATTCTTAGCTTTTCAATCGCTATGTGGAGCCCGCTTTTTTGATTTACTGCAACGTCAGTGTTGGTCATATCAACATAATATTTGGGTGGGGGGTAGAAAAGAGACTGTAGTATCTTTAGTGATGGTTTACGGAAAAAAGGCACTTCCGCGCAAGTGCACTTATTACACCTAGGTACCCAATTAAGGTGCAGTTTCTTTTGGCCATAAAATTAATTCAGATAAATTTAAAGAATTCGCTCTTTGTACAGGTAGACGTTTTGTTCAATGCTAAATGGTACATGGTATAATATGCCTATAAAATTACATAAATAATTTATTTATCGCTCTGAAATTATTTCACACTATAAGGCAATTATCCGAAGAGGCACTAGAGGAAAAAACAAGAATTTTAAATTGGTGAGAGAGCATTATTCACGTCTAACGTAAGTGCCTGAACACACATATTTATTTTGTTTTTTAATCTATAAAATCAAAAATTAGGAAATAAATCTTAGATTTAGCTACAATTCGCTAAATGGTTGCCATTCAATAATATACAATATTTTAAGTGCACGGTTTTTTACAGAAGAAAGAGATACGTGGGTTTCCTCGTCAGGATATTTTGATCCTGCTGTACCTTTAAGTTCAGATTTTTTGATTATGAAGTAGATTCCAGATCTATATAATTATGCTTAGAATTTTGGATTAAATAGAATCGTTTAATAAACTCGATATTGAATGCTATCGCAGTGCAGACAAGTTTTGGGATTAAATAAAAGAATTGTATTGAAAATGCTGATCGTAGAATGACCGTTCAAGAGTCATAAGAGCGTACTTGTTTCAAACTTTTAAATTTAGTAAAAAGTCTGAAAAAAGAATAGCACGGGGCCAAGAATACTTGGAAATTTTCTACCAGTTAAATATGACTTAAGTATGACAGTAAATTTAAAAAGATTTTTTTTCAGTCAAATTTTATCGAAGATGCTATTTGCATTAAATATTACACCGTACTACCAAATTTCAGCTTTTATCATATCCAGTGGTTTTATAGTAATTTAGGGAAAGTTCTCAGTTTTCGTCCATCTCCTCTCCTCTACTTCACCCACAATATGAACCTGAATTTGGAAAATGGGGTCTTCATGAGCTATTAGGAAATTTTGTTATCTTAACAGATTCGAATTTTATGTCTGAAACAAAGTTGTTAAGCACAAAGAGATATATAATTATTAAATACGTACATATCCTCCATCTTCTCCTCCTTTTCGCTTGAAAATGGATAAATGGCCGATGGATGCGTTTAAAGTACGCAAGGGATTTGATGTGCCAACAGTCAAGCTAACTTATTGCCATATACACAATCTCACACATATCGCTCATTATACAGATAAATCTGAACCATTGCGAAGCCGCACAAGACCTGCTTGCACAAACGGCGAGAGAAAAGAAAGCCGACGTAGTTCTAATCAGCGAACCATACAGACTTGAGAGTAAAAACATCTGTATCAGTGACAAGACTAAAAAAGCAGCAATATGGATATGCGGAAGACGCGCCTTCCAAAATACCAACGAACAGTCGGATGGATTTGTAAGAGCAAAAATAAATGGAATGGTATTTACTTTTATAGTAACACCAGTGGTGATCGCTGGAGACTTTAATGTATGGGCAACAGAATGGGGCAGTAGAGTCACGAATGAGAGAGGACACAGTCTCCTGGAAACCTTTTCGCCGCTAAACATAGTCATCGCAAATTCCGGCAATAAATTTACGTTTCGTAAACGTTTATGTTTGTTTAAAAGCCAGGCGTAAAGTTCAGCGATCTAGGGAAGACATGGATTCTTACAGCTGCTCGAAGCTTATAGAAATGCGCTGAAATCTCTGCAGAAGACGATGAAAAACAGCAAAAGAACTTTTTTTAAAAATATATGTGACGAAGCAGATATAAACCCTTGGGGCACTGCATATTGAACTGTAATGACGAAGTTGAAAGGCCAAAGATCACCACAGACAACTTGCACTGTAATGCTGGATAGCATTATAAGCACGTTATTTCCACAGAGGCAAGTAATTTCCACATATGATTACTGCGAAGCGAATAGTGAAGAAATATCACCAGTTACCGGAGAAGAGGTGCTCGAAGCATGTAAGAAAGTAGCCGACAAAAAAGCACCAGGACCCGACGGTATTCCCAATAAAGCTTTGAAAACGGCAGTCTATAGAAGACCGGAAATCTTCGTCGAAGTAATCCAAAAATGTTTAGAAGAAGGGATGTTTCCAGATCAGTAGAAACTACAGCGGTTAGTTCTGCTGCCGAAAGGAAATATGCCGCCGGGAGATCCATCGTCATATCGGCCAATCTGCCTGCTTGACACAATGGACAAAATACTGGAGCGCGTAATCTACAACAGGTTACTGCCCATCGCTGAAGAGAACGGAGCACTGTCAAATTGCCAATTCGGGTCTTGGAAAGCTCGATCCACCGTATGTGCCACAAAAATGGTGGTAGACATTGCAGCGGAAGCAATAGAAGGCATAAGATGGAAAGGAGGTGCGAAACAATATTGTGCAGTGGTTACACTAGATGTAAAAAACGCATTTAACTCTGCCAACTGGATGCACATAAAAGACTCTCGGGCAAGAATGAATGCGCCGAAATATATACGAAGAATAATCAACAGTTACTTCAAAAACAGAAAGCTGGAGTATGAAGGCGACGAGGGATTAAAATACTACAACATCTCGGTAGATGTTCCACAAGGATCTACTGTGGAATATCATGTATGACGGAATACTGAGGCTATCATTCCCACCAGGAGTAAAAGTAGTGAGATACGCAGACGATATTGCGATAGTTACAGTGTCGAAACATATCCAGGAAATCGAGACGGTTACTAATGAAGCGGTGGCAACAATAAACCAATGGCTAAATTAGCTGCACAAAAAACGGAGGCGGTACTAATTAGTAGTCGAAAGGTTGTCGAACATGCGAATATATAAGTAGGCAACCAAATAATCAAATCGAAGTTGTCAATTAAATATTTGGGAGTAATGATAGACAATAGACAGAACTTCAGAGCTCACTTGGACTATGTTAAAGAAAAGGCGTCTAGTATCCAGGAGTATCCAGGCAGTGCTGTCTAGAATAATGCCAAACATTGGTGGACCAAGATATGGCCGAAGGGTGTTACTGTATAGATTAGTATGCTCAGTCTTGCTTTACGCTGCCCCAATCTGGGCTGGAGCTTTGGCGGCAAAGAAAAAAACTGTCACGTGTATACGACTGAGTGCTCTAAGAACAATAAGTGGTTTTCGGACAATTTCGGAAGATGCGGCATGCGTTGTAGCTGGTATGATACCGATCGATATACTAGCGGACGAAATGAAATGAGTCTATCGCAGAAGGAACAGAAATCAGTTGCAACGAGATATTCCGGGCATCGCGAACGAAGAAAGGCTAGCTTCATTAGCCATTTGGCAGAATAGATGGAAGAACTCATCGAAAGGCAGGTGGACGTATATACTTATCCCAAAGATTGAAACATGGATAAATAAAAAAACATGGAGAGACAAATTATCATATAACCCAGTTTTTAACGGGTCATGGAGGGTACAGAAAGTATCTGTATAGATTTAAGCATGACGACTCCCCACTTTATCCTATCTGTAGGGACCAAGAGGAAGATGTAGATCACGCAATTTTTAACTGTCGGCGTTTCATTCCAACAAATATGACGTTGCCATTTTTTTACACAATATGAAGCGTGATACAATGAATAATTCTGCATCATTAACTCAAAAATCGTGTTTTTTGACTTATGACAGTCTTTTAGTAAATGAGCGATATGTAGACATACATAGGGATTTAAAGATTTGGTAACACTGCTGCGGCGAGTCCTCTGCTTGTATGTCATAGTCGATCTTCACACTTTTAACCACTTTCAACACCAACTAATAATTTTGCAACTAATAAATGCAAATACATATTTTGTTTTCGGTAAGTGCTTTCTCATATACATACAAACTCCGCTTGTACTTTAACTATCCCTCCTCTTCTTCTCCCCTCTCTTCTCTCAGTTGTTTAGAGTAGCACAGTCATGCCGCGCGGTAGTCTGAGTGAGAGGGGTATAAGACATTACAGTTATTTACATTTCACACATTTTTAAAATTTACCCATACCGTCAGCTGCACATCAAAAACCCGTGGATAAAACTATTAACTACCTTTGGAGAAAACGTTCCTTGTTAAAAATTATGCGATGTCTTAGAACATTGAAATGATTTATGAGGTACACATTTCCCAGAATAATGCAAAATACGAGTTTGTTGCATTAGAACCAAGCCACTCACACTACGTAACTAAATAATGGAATAGTTTGTTGTTGTAATTACATAAGAAAATGAAATATTTTTACTACCCATGTGGAGTCAACAAAATTTTTTTTTAAATTAGAAAACGTTTTATCTTCGCCATTCGGATAGAACTAAAACAATTTGTGTACAAGTATAACTCACTCTGCATGAGAAAAGTTTGGTCTAGGCTCCCCATTTCAATGCTATTTTAATCAAAATTGTAAAACAGCGCAAACTATTATAATATACATAGTAATCAATTTCCTAAACTGTTATTTTCTTATATTCATTTAAATTATACCTTATTAAATATCTGCATATGTATGCAAGTAAGCTTTCGTAATATTTCTGAAGTAATTAAAATGTTTTCTGCTACCCAGACAGGCAGACCGCCCACGTAGACACAGTTTTTTTCGATTAATTTGTAATTAATTACAATTTGATTGCGTTAATTTATGATTTAACTGTGCTTCGATTACTTTTAATTAAATGTTGTCACAAATTGTTGTCCTTCAAATTAAACTTTTGCAGGCTTTGGACAATATCTTAATTAATTTTCAGCAATTAATGCGAAAAATAAAAATAATAGTCGGAGCGGGCTGAGAATATGTTGATGCACTTAAGCAGAACATAAAAAGGTTTTACATTTTTTTTTTTGGTTCGTATCAAAAATTCTGATATCGTATTCATAATAATGCAATAATTCATCGCAATGAAGATATATGCATAACTTTTGTCTCGTACACCAGCTGCCAGAAATGCACCTTGTTTCTACCAGCAATAGCTGTAGATAACTGACAAAAACAAAAACCAAAAACATACGGAAAAATACACAAATATTCTCTTGAAAGTAATGCGCAAATGCAAAAGTTCCACTCAGAATTGAGTGCAAATGTTAATTAAGTCATTAAATGTTAACAGTTTAATGTTACTTAAAATAATTGTGCTGTTATATATGATTCGATATAATTGAACCGAAAAGAGTTTGGTGAAAACAAAGTGAATATATCTTCCTATTTTCCTATTTTTAATTTATTTACATACATGAATTCATTGACATATATAAATGTCAAATGTCAAAATGGCAAATCTTAGAAATCTATTAATTAATGTATTATTTAAACAATTTTAGAATTATTTATGTAAAAACTACAACAAATAACGCGCGATGCGCACCCAACAATCTACTGTACACATATTATATGTTACTCATACGCCCCCTGCAATTTTGTGCTATACAAAAATCAGTTTGCAATTGTTTTGTAGCACATTTCCCTCATCAACATCACAAGTCAAAAACCTTACAAAGAGAATATATATACATACATATATATGCAACTGAATGATTTTGTAATAAAAGTAGAAAACTACACGAGCGTGTCAATAAATTAAAGGCAATTATCCGCGTACGTTGCTACAAAGTCAAGAATTGAAGTTAAGAAAAAAATAGAACAAAAAGAAAACGATACGTAAAATGTAAAAAAGTACAAAAAACAACAAATAAACAAACCATTATTTTCGGCAATATTCTCACAAAGAAGTACCCTACACCACAGAGAAATTTACTACACTTAATCAGTAATGAAGCAAAAGCAGAAACAAAAGAAAAATTACAGTAATACAAACTCGGATGAGGAAGTTAAACACGTTGAAAAAGGCATACTCATATAGTTGTATATTATCTCAGCATGCAATTTGCAAAATATTCAGAGCCTTTATGTTTACACATGTATGTACATGTAGGGTACAATAGATTCAAATTAAACTCATATTTTTCTTACAACAATTTCAAGGAAAAGCTTAATGCCAACTTAATTGCTGAGTTCAACTGAAAATTAAAAAAAGAAAGGAAGAGTCCCAGAATCAACAAATTTGTAAGGACAATAGAGAAATATATGCGAAAAATAAGGAAAGAGCAAGAAATTCGCTTCATTTTATTTTTGCAATGATTAAATTTATAAGTTAAAATAATTTCCACCAATTGAGCTGCAGTGGGCAATTAAAACATAGTGAAAGTATTGTACGTAGTTAGTTAACCAATGGCGGTCAACAACAGAGCTCGGTGGTCGAACCCATAATATTAAATTTAATGTAAATTGGCGAGATATTTTTTATGGGATGCATTAAAGTTGCCAATTTTAGCAACCATTACTTACAAATATTTTAAATATTCTAAGAAAGTAATAAAAAGAGATAAACATGGCAATTAACGCTCCTTTTAAAAAGAGTTCTAAAATATACTTCATTAAGTATTGAATTTTAAGCTTTTACAGTAACTTCTTCAAAATCCTACAAAATGTCAAATTAAATTCCTGAAATTTCCTGTTCTTAAAATACTTCCACTTTGAAATGCTTTTACTTAAACTTAAAGGTGAAATAACACACACACAACTAAACTCTTTTATAATACTCAAAGACTTTAATGCAATGAAAGTCGAAGTTATCACAAATTATAATCTCATTTTATTAAATGTTTTCTTAAATTAAGTCTAGCAGAACATCAAGTCGTATGTGCAACATTTAATTCCATTAACAATGAAAAAAGAGTTAAATATGGTCTTTTGTTGAACTATAGTTTTCACATTTTAGTAAATTAAAATTATTATTCAATTTCTAATTTCATTTATTAAATTTTACACAAATAATTTAAGCAGAACAAAATAAAAAAATTAAATCTCCACCACAAATAAGCTTATACCTAAACTTAGTACATATCATTATAAATAGATGTGCACATTCATATAATAGACTTGTATATACATACATACATTTATAAGTATATATAAATGCCACTTAAGTCCACTTAAATGCGACTTATGTTTTACGAGCTATGGATAGCAAAATAAAGAATAAATTTGCACACAATATACTCGTAGTAAAGTTAATATTACAAATGCATAAATCTGAGATTTGTGCCATTGGCAACATGGCATACTTATTTTGCATACGCACACACATACACAGAAACTAGTACTACTAGCGCATACACATTGATACCGTAGTAAGCATGCAAGATGAGTGAGCATGCTTCACTTGGTACCGAGGCACTGGCAAACGATACTGATGTTGTTTGTTGTGCCATCCAGTGATAAGACAATAAGTGAGCGCTACAATTCCAAAGGACATAAAAAAATTTAGAATTATTTTAAATAAATTTTAAACGCAAATCTTGTTATACTGTGAATATTTATCTTTCCTCTCATATCTGCGAAAAAAAAGATTTTCGAATACAAACGCTTTTATGTTTACAATTTGTGTATCAACAAATTTGAAATGGACGGCAATTATTGGAGTTAATGAAGAAGCATTAGCCAAGATGAATAGACGTAACTTCAAAACACATAAATTCTACGATTAGCGAAATATGAATGCGATTGGTTTTTTCTTGCACGAAGATTAAAGTCACATATATACACACATAAATATATTTACGTACTAAAATGCAAAAACCACCCTGTGCACCGGTGACACAAATCTAGTATTTTGGGTTTGCAGATGAAAATATTTTTGTAATTCATTGAAATTTTTGAGTTCATGATTGAAAAATTTCAATCTTTCAATGATGAAAATTTGAATGATCGATTTATTCATAATTCAACACAGTTACTACTTTAAATAAAATTGTAATTTAAATTTAAAACCGTAAATGATACCGTATGTCTCCTTCTTTTGCTTCTTTGGACTAAATTCAATTACAATACCTAATTTTTATATTTTTATACCTATGCATATGAACATACTCATATATACATATACACAAATGTTCATGCAACTTATGTATGTATGAATGTAAAGAAATTTGTAAATGTTTTTTAAAATGCTTTAAAAAACCGGAAAGAAGGAAATTCTTAAGAAAATGTAATAAAGCAACAGAACAGCAGAGGAACCAAGAAGAACAACAGCAGTAACAAAAGCAACAGGAAATACAAATTATTTAAAGTAGAACTCACGCATAAAAACTCACACGCACATATTCGCAAAATTTGTATGTAATACATACACACTCAAACAAATTATAGCTTTATAATTGTACATATATACTATGTTTATGTATTTACGAATGTGTGTTAAATCAGCGCGCCAGCAACAATTGTTGCCAATTTGAAAAACACATATCAATGCGATTTTTTATATGCATGCATTACCTGTTGTTGTTGTTATTGATGATTTTTGTTGTTTGTTTTTCCTTTTTATTGCTGTTTTTCACTATCAAATTGATTGTCAATAAATTAGCAGTGATTTAATGTGAAATTGCATGCAATTTTCTCTTTGAACATTTTCACAGTCGACTCATTCAATGAGTCTGTGCAATGTGTGTGTATATATGTGTATTTATGTATATGTGTATATTAGTATTTTAATTTAAATTACTTAATTTTTTATTAAGATATTTACTTAGAATTTAAATTCAGAGCTAATTCATTTAAGTATACAGCTGTGACAACTGAGGCCTTAATATTAACAAAATATTAAGTCTGGCCGCGTACTTTACTAGTAAAATTTTATTAGTAACAAAATTCAAGAGCGCAAGAAAGAGAATAATCTGAAAAAGTACGCGAACGAAAAACTGGTAAGCTAAAATAAATTTTTCAATTATTTAAATAGTAATGAAAAACTTAGAAATGCTCGAGGTTAATTGTTCGCTGATAACGTTTAATCGAGTGCAAAATGGTAAGCATTAACAATAATTGGATAATTAACAATATGCAAAAAAAAATTCTATTAATTTTACATACAGAAACAATTTATTGCAAATTTCTGAAATTGAATTTGCTCATATTGGAGTTGCATTTGCACCTTATCTTATTTTTCAACAAATTCCCAAAAAATACTGGTGGTCATGAATACTCATTGTACTATTTGCAAACACTGCTGCAATTTCGGATAACTTATTCCCTAACTTTGCAAAAGGAACTCTCAGACTAAGAGAACCCAACGTGTGGAGATCATCAAACTATGGAAACTCTACAATTTTACATAGATTTTTGCTATTGAAAAAGCATCTCGACTTCTACAAGACGCAATAGAAGGCAATAGAATCCAAAATAGTTAAATCAGAGATTGTAAAGAAGAAGACAAATGTCTTCTTACGGCACAACAAATCTGCAGTACCTCTTCTCACAGGAGTCACAACTGCATATTGTGCTATTGCACCAATGCTTCAACGGTGGCGTATTCTGACGAACGGACAGAAATGCAGAAGTTGCCATGATGAAGAAGAAACAGATTCAGTCGGAATAGGTTCTACCTCCCTTAAATTTCATTAAGAGAGTCATTTGGCTTAATAACTTGCGCCACATCAAAAACCATGTGGCCTCAATATAATCTCTCCAAAACTAAAGAACTCACCTTTTCCAAGGTAGAAATCGCATGAATGAATCACATTATACGGGACCCCAGGCATGCAGCAAGAATGGATATCTCTCATAATGATTTTTGTAGTTCCTTGTGTGATTGCTCGGCTTTAGCAAACCGTAGACTCAAAATCTTTGGGATTCTGTTGAAGTTTTGTGATTTAACTAAATGGTTTGTGGAGATCTAACATACTGGAATAGCTAGAAAGTTTTCCTTAGACTTAACCATAGAGATAGTGGTATCAAAAAGGCGTTATTGCGCTAATTGGACTTCTTCGGATAATCGAAGGGGCAACCAATCAACCTAACCTAACTTTACCTAACCTAACCTTTTTTTTTTTTTTTGTATGTTGGCAGGTGGAAATCTTCATAGATATCGCAGAACTCCAGTTCTACGGTTATGTCGGATTCCTGCCGACTAAAACCACCTAATACCTCTCCTACCACTCTCCCCGCGGGACTACCAGTTGGTATTACTTCGCAGGACTGGTTCAGCTTTCTTCTGTTACTCGTTTGTTGATTCTGTTAATTGGATCTATTTGTGTTGTGTCAATAATTGTTTATTGTTCATCACCCATCCTCGTCGTCTTCCGTATTTGCGATATTTCGTTGCGCACGCTCGGCTTTACGTGCAGATTCAGCATTCCTTAATAATGTCACAATGCTCTTCGCCATCTTGCATACTGCATTCCATTTCTCTACCGTTTCGCACATCTGTGCTGTCGAGTTGGCTACCGTAGGGGGTTTCCCAAAAGCTCTCTCTAGTTCCTCCCTGATGCTGTTGAAGCGTGGGCAGTGGAAAATGATGTGTGTTGAGCCCTCGGGTTCGTTCGGGCAGTTCAGGCAGAACGGGTCTCTTCAAGTTTAAATCTGTGCAGGTATTGTTTAAAGCAACCATGCCCGCTGAGCATTTGGGTGACGAAATAATCGACTTCTCCATGTTTGCGCTCCATCCGCGCTGCCATATTAAGGATTAGGTTAAAGGTGCAGCGACCCTTTTTGGACTGCTCCCAGTTTCGCTGCCTCTCTTCTGTTTTCCTGACGTTCGTTGGCCTTTTTCCAGTTATACTATAAAGGCGCTTCATTTCTATTGCTAGTATGTCAATGGGCAATTTTCTTGCTATGACGCAAATGGCGTCGTCCGACACCGTACGATAGGCGCTGGCAATCCTCAGTGCACTGAGCTTATAAATCGAGCGAATGCCCTTCAGATGTGTCTTCTTTGCGTCCGCCCAGATGGGTGCTGCATACAGTATAACGAAGCTGGTCACCATTGAAAGCAGCTGACGCCTGCCCTTCCGTGGACCTCCGATATTCCACGAAGTGCGCGTTAGCGCGCCGTTTGTTCTAGCCGCTTTACCACTGACGGCTGCTAAATGCTCCTTAAATGTCATCCTTGTGTCGATGAGTACCCCTAAGTACTTCAGGTTTGGCTGTGAGGTGATGCAATGATCCCCAACTGTGATTACCAGCTCTTCGCGCTGTTTCCTTGTGTTCAATAGCACTACCTCCGTTTTCTGGGCTGCCAACTCCAGTCTTGAGCTATTTTGCCATCTTCTCACCCTTGCAATTGCATCGTTGCATCTAGCCTGTAGTAAGTCCAGATGTTCGGCGACTACTACCATAGCTATGTCGTCGGCATATCCGACGAGTGATGTCCGGGGTGACTACACAGGTGTATTGGCTTCGGTTTGGGACGAGCTGTTCCTGCGGTGGGAAAAGAGCAGCTACCACTGTTCGCATTAGCGCTGGGCAGGTCGGCTGTGGGGACCTCGGGCCTCTGAGTTTGTTCATTACCGTTTTATATGCCATACCTAACACTCGTATCTATACAGCTTTTCGCGGTAGTATACCGCTTTTTCAACTCCAAAACCGCATACCGCCTTTTTTACCAAAAAAAACGCGTTTATACTAAGAAAAAAATATACAATTTTTGAACACTACGAAACTCAAATTTATCAATCACAATGCAAAACGTGTCAGAGAACTGGAAACATTGAATGCGATTCTTATCGTCAAATGTGACTTGAAATATCCATGCGTTGATTTCTATAAATACCTCATAGCAAAGCCGGAATCGCTTCGTCAAATTTCTTCAAAGCGCAAATTCAATACAACTACAAAAGGAGATATGAAAATGGAGAACGAAGACGATTTAGATGATGGATAAATTGCTTTCGTGGTTAATTTTCATAGAAAAAAATTGATACCGCGAAATATACAGTTTTTTTCAAATCGATTTACAGTTTTTTAAAAATTTCTGGTAGAAATATACAGTTTTTGGTCGGAAAAAAGCTACGAGCGTTAGCCATACCCCAAGGGTCTAAATCCACACTATCGCACAGTGCTTTAAAGCAAGCGTGTTTACTAGCTTTGATGGCAGCTTTTAGCGTAGCCCTTGCTATTTTGTAGTCGGATTGAAGAGCATCCCATGTGGGGAGAGAGCGGGCTCTCTGCGCTTTCCTATTTCAGCGTTCCACCAGTAAACTGGTTTTCTCCTGGACGTCCCAGAACGTCTGGGAATCGTTGCGTCGCATGCATTTTCCATTAGTGCAGTGACATGGTCTGCCATATCGGCAGCTGAACCATCCTGTAAAGTTGCGTCGCGCCGAACCATGTTGAAGATTTCGGCGTCGAAGGATTCCTTCTTCCACCCTTACTTTTGTGCCTTCTGCATACAAGGTGCGTGAGATGGTACATGAGTAGCGATGTCGATAATGAGCATTATGATCACTATGCGTATAAACGGTGCTCACACTCCATTTGGCACGCCGTGCGATCGTGGTGTGGGCAAAAGTGAGATCTATTATAGAGCTCCCTCTAGCAGACTCAAAGGTGTGCTGCCCGTGTTCGTTTAATAGTTCCAACTTCAAGGGTAACCTAACCTAACCTAACCTAACCTAACCTAACCTAACCTAACCTAACCTAACCTAACCTAACCTAACCTAACCGACTCCGCTAATTCTGAAACTACACTAACAGATTCTAGCACAAGTATACGCTCAATTGTACGTGAGGAGCTAGCGATTCTAAAAGAATCACTAGGAACAACAGTCGGCCCTATGGTTCCCAAGATAAGCTATGCGAACGCCGTAAAGATGAAGAGAGTATCACAAGAACTAATTGCTAAACCAAGCATTGTTATCAGCGCAGCAGAAGGCACTAACGCTAAACATGCTGATGTCATAAAAGCTTTTCGCACTGGTGTCTCCTTCAGAGACACAAACTTCGCCCCGGCTAAATTTGTTTCAGTTTCGAATAACAAAGTGCGTATTGAATTCGACAATAACGAACAACGTGATGTCACAATGGAGAAGTTATCCAACGTCTCGACTCTTATAGCTGAAAATGCAAAGAACAGGCGACCAATGGTGATAATCAAGGGCATTCCAAAAGAAATCGATGCCACTGAACTTATAAAAGTGATAAAAATCCAAAACACTAATGTAAACGCAGAAGTTAAAGAAAATGAAGACATCAAACTTCGCTTTGAGCGCAAAAATCGAAGAAATCCAGATCATTCATACAACGCCGTACTGGAAGTTACACCAAATGTGCGTAATGCAATGATGGGTCTTGGACGCCTTAATATTGAATACATGCGAGCAATCGTGTCAGATTTTAGTGCTTTTGTGCAGTGTTTCAAATGCCTTCAATTTGGTCACACCAAAAACAAATGTGATGCATCACTGACTCCGTGCTCTCATTGCGCTAGCAAAGAGCACAATTATGACAGCTGCCCTGATAAGGATAATCGTGCAAAATTGAAATGTTTCAACTGTGCTAACAGAAACACGAAAACACACTCAAAAGTTGATGTGGAGCATGCCGCAACAAGTGCCAAGCACTGCCCACAAATTAAATTAATGCAACAGAGAATAAATGCGCGCACAGATTATGGTTGTTAAACCACTAAGCTTTTTCCAAATTAACGTAAACCGCTGCTATACGGCACACAACGAGCTTCTTCAATATTTTATATCCAATGCAGTGGATATTGCTCTAATATCTGAGCCGTACATTGGCAACGCCAACAAAGTCCGACCTGTCAACGGCATATCAATTTTTCAGTTTGGAGTCGCTGAGCGAAAAATTAAATCATGCATTCTAAAAGAAAACCAGGAGTAGATCAATTTAATACACTTCACGATATCAATATCTTTCTTGCAAAAACATCCTCATCATTGCAGATTATTGGTGGCGATTTTAATGGTTGGCATCCGCAATGGGGTTCAAATATTGAAAATGGACATGGAAGAGTCATAGCTAACATTGTAGCAGCAAACTCCATGGTTGTATGCAACAGAGACAATATTCCTACTTTTAATGCAGTGCGGCATGGGATCGTGGCAAGCTCGATTGTAGACGTCACGCTATCGTCAGAAAGCTTAGTTGATCGCGTCAAAGATTGGCGTGTTAATGTTGATTCTATCCAAAACTCTGACCACAGCGCCATTACTTTTAAAATTAAGAATCCTTCGAACATAACCAATTCAAAACGTGCGTCTACATATTTGTTTAATAATAAAACGGCAAAATGGGACATTTTTAACGAATCTCTTAGGCAACATCTCCAGCAGTCTGGAGTCTTGGGTACAGACTTCACTTCAATTACTCCAGATGCCTTGAATTATACAGTGGAACTCATAACAGATGCCATCACCCACGCTTGCACTTTGTCTATGAAAAAGCGTGGAAGCGCTAAACCGTATAATCCTTGGTGGAACGATGACCTTCAAGCCTTAAAAGATAAATGCATCAAACTTCATCATAAATTAAATAGGCTAAGTAAAGCTAACCAATCCACTGCCGCGGCTGCAGAAGAGCACGCTGTCGCCAAGAATCAATACGCTACTGCACTCAATAACTCATTTTAGGTCTTTTTGTAATAAACAAGGAAAAGAAGATGTGTGGTCTCTCACTAATCGTATCATCAAGGACGCTCCATCACAACGCCCGCCAACTACGCTCCAGAACTCTGGAACTTTTACTGAAACAAGCCTTGGAACTGCTGAAGCTTTACTTCAACATTTTTATCCTGATGACAATGCTGATACCACCGTTCATCCTCGCTTTCTCCGCGAACATATTAAAGGCACCCTTGAAACACCAAACGATGCAGAATTCACTGAAGACGAGGTAATGGAGGCTCTTGCCACAATGAGTCCGAATAGAGCACCTGGAGTTGATCACTTCACATCGGATATATGTTTTGCATTTGCTAAGTTAAACTTAACATTTTTAACAGCTTTATACAATGCGTGCCTCAGAATTGGACATTTTCCTAAGTCATGGAAAGAAGCATACGTTAAGATCCTTCCAAAGCCAAACAAGCAAGAGGCAGACCAGTTGGCATCATACCGACCCATTGGACTCCTTCCTGTATTTGGAAAGCTTCTGGAAAAATTATTCACTAAACGTCTTACGTATCATGCTGAAAAACATCAACTGTGGTCACTGAAGCAATATGGCTTTCGAGAACAGACATCAACAGTCGATGCACTTCGAGACGCCATAACACATATAGAAAATAAAAAACGCCAAAAATATCAAGTTATTTGCGTTTCGCTTGATATTAAAGCCGCTTTCGATAACGCCTGGTGGCCAGTGCTTCTTAATCAACTCGCAAGACATCGAACACCATCTAATATTTATAATCTTATCCGCAGCTACCTAGATGAACGGGTCGTCAGAATTGATTACGCTGACGCCACAGCGATAAAAAATATGACCAAAGGCTGTGTTCAAGGTTCGGTCTGCGGTCCAACTTTCTGGAACATAATCCTAGATGATTTATTGTCCTTGCCTCTACCCAGTGGTTGCGTCACACAAGCTTTTGCTGATGATGTGCTTCTAACTATTAGCGCTAAAACAGCCGAAGAACTCGAGCGAAGCACCAACAACGCACTTCGTCTAATACATAAATGGGGTGTTGATGTAAAGCTAGTGTTTGGTGAAGCCAAAACGCAAACCATGGCATTCCCGCAAAGAGCCAAGCTGGCTAAAATAGAAATGAATGGGATTGCTTTAAAGTTTGTCAACGAAATAAAGCTGCTTGGTGTCGTAATCGACGATCGATTAAAATTCACAAGCCACGCGCGCTACATAATTGCAAAAGTCCAGCGTATTTTCAGCAATCTGTGCAGGTTTGTGCGGCCAACATGGGGCGTACATGCTGAAAATGTCACCATCATATACCGGCAAGTAATCGAGCCAACAATTACTTACGTTGCTGGCATTTGGGGTAGAGCAATAAAATTCTACTACATTCGCCGACTACTACGCTCATTCCAACGATGTTTTGCCATACGCGCAATCAAGGCGTTTCATACAGTTTCGGTCACTTCTGCGTTGGCACTCTCCGGTTTTATACCGTTACACCTCAAAGTAACTGAAGCTATAAAAATAGATGAAGTAAAAGCAACCGGCACTTTTGCAGCGCTCCCTAGAGATATTACTCTTCAACAACGTATACACCCACGTCATCAATTGCACCCAGCTCAACGCCAAACTATTGAGTACGGGACTGTAAATACGCACGAGCAACTAAGTAACACTATCAACCCTAATGCCGACCAGATATACACAGATGGAAGCAAATATGATACAGGCGAGTGCGGAGCGGCGTTTGTTATTCGTCATCATGGTGGCAGCTGGGAGGAACACAAGTATAAGCTTCATAACGCGTGTACAGTATTCCAAGCAGAAACACTTGCCATCGACTCTGCCTTGGCGTGGGCTGAAGAAAACCTGACAACAACAAATCTGCAGATATTCTCTGATAGCCAGTCCTGTCTCGAAGCCATTAAAAATCGAAGTAACAACATGCCTTTAATAGCATCAATCCACGAGCGGCTTTTTCGACTTAATCAAGGAAATTACATAGAGTTCTTTTGGATTAAGGCACACTTAGGGTTTGAGGGCAATGAGCTTGCCGATCAGCATGCAAAAGAAGTAGCAACTCAAGTAACAAACCTGGCTTATGAAAAATTCCCAATCAGTTACGCAAAACGACAAATACGACTAGAAACTGCAGCAGCATGGCAACAGGAGTATCAAGAAGCTACGACAGGTTCAGCAACCAAGGCATTTTTCCAGTCTCCAGATGAGGCGAAAATGTACATTGAAAACTTTGGCGTTTCATTCGAAATGACCCAACTTCTCACCGGACATGGTTTCCATACCTAAAACGCTTCAAAATCATAGATAACGACGTCTGCCCTTGTGATCAGGAAACCTGTCAAACTCTGAGTCATCTTCTACGAGATTGCCCACGCTATGCCATAGATCGACGCATTCACATGCTGCTTTGTGAAGAACATCAAGTTCCAGCTTTTGATGTAAGAGCAATTACCGCACACCAACACCTTACAAAGTCATTCAAAAAATTTATATTCCACATTATAAGTACATTAAAAAATTTTAACGCATAATTATTTTGCAAACTGTATATTCTTACTTTAATAATAATGTATATTATAAATACCGGCCTGTATCAATTCGCAGGCCGTATTATTTTAGCTCCATTATCGTCTATATTTTGTTTTAAATACCTATTAATTTTTTACATATTCAAATGAATTATGAAATCCAATTGTACTTATACATACTTTACGTTAACAAACTTGTAACCAAATTATAATAAAATAATACAATTCTCGAGACGCGGGTAGCGTGGAGAGACCAAAGGAAAAAAACCTAACCTAACCTAACCTACTCGAATTTTAATGTACAGGTGTATAAGTTCTATGCATATATGCATATAGACATATTTCTACAATTTTTATACCAAATTAAATATACCAATTTAATATTGTGATTTTAAGGAGCATGGTTTGCTTTTCTATGATGTTGTAATATGGAGATGGACTGTTGTGCCATAATAGTAGTAGTAGTAAGTTGACAAATGCTGTGCCTACTTTTAAAAAATCACCCAATTTTCTACCCAGTGAATGCAGAAATAATGCTGCCAAATTACCCTATTTTTTATATTACAGGAAAGGAGATATCAGCACAACAATGAAAACACCAATTAAATATCCGAGGAGGGAGGCTGAAGCCCACTCAACCCCTCTCTTGCTCTTGAGCCTTCGTTGAATTTAAATTCAAATCTAAACTTTTTTTAATATACATACTGCATTAAAACCAATTAATTCCTCTCTGTCTTCTACCAAATTCCAGTAATTCATCGACTTCCTAATTCTCTTAATTTTATCCTCTTGGAAATAATAATTTCCACTACAACTAATTCAATCACTTCTTAGAAATCAAATATGATGATAATAAAAATGGAGAATCAAATCAAAATCGTTTTCAAAGTAAACAAAACGTGCAAAAATTACTACCTGCTTACGTTGTCGTTTTCATTGTCGAATGCTGCTCTAGATATTTCTTTTGGAATCAAAATTCCTTGTCTTTCATTTTGTTTTCTTTCTCTTTTTTGTTGGGAAGAAAAATGAGAGAAAGTTTATTTTCATTACGATGCTTTTTATAAAAATAAAATGCGCCTACCTGGATACCCCCGTCCTTTCTATTTACTTCCGTAAATACATATTTGATTCCGGCGTACCTAGACACTTTCAAACATACATAAATACATATGTAGGTACCTTGCTATCTTGGCAAAGATTTAATTAAAGTGTAGAGAACAAAAAGTGAATGAACATAAATATATACAAACTTACATACTTAAATACTAGCTGAGAAAAATATGAGTAGGTACTTTTCTAGTTGGGGAAAATATTGCACGCACCCGCTACCTGGTACTACTTATTTGAGCAAACTATGAACTAAGTTTTAATAAGTGCAAGTATATAGCTCTTCGTTAAGTGTAAATTAAGTATGTTCATTTCAAAGTTTAGACATATTAATTATAGAAAATAAAGTTGTTGCTATATTCAAGTGAGACACAATTTTTATTTGTAAAGATTTAATATGTTATGGAACAATTGGAATTTAGTCACCTTAGTCTGCAAGAAACTTTCTCCATTTTTTACAAAATAACTGAAGATTCTGATTGGTGGTTGGAAGTAAATTTATTATACCTTGTGGCTAGAAAGTAAGATTTAATATTGCAAATGTATTTGCAAATATTAAGTTTTCCTGTAGAAATTGCTCTGAAAAATTTCATTTTTTTTCAGATTGAAGCATTATAATATATTTTGCCGTAATATTCTTACTCAAAGGTGGTCCGATTTGTGTCTCTTGATCTTTCATTCCATTCATTTGCGTCTTAGGTGATACCAATATCTTCAATTTCCAGCCACATTATTTGCATTTTAAATAGACTATAGATCAAAAGTGCAGGAATTCTTTCATCACAGAGTTCAGTGTCTTCATTAAAAGAATATAAGTACCAAAGTAACTAATGGCAACCTCTTTTGAACAGTAAATGGTAAACATATTTTAATTAAAAAATTCTAGACATTAATTTAGAAAACTTCAAGCTTTCAGAAATATTAAGTTCCATAAATAACATTGTACAATAAATTACCTTTTGAATTGAAAATGTATTGCTAAAATTTCAACAAGCACCTACGTTTATATTAGTTAAAATTTAATATTTCTTAAATAAATCAAATGAAATGAGAAAATACAAATAAAACAGTTTGAGTACGCTATTGACATTTTGAAAATGAAATGCCAATAAAGTAAGTGTGAATTGAGCAGTTTCTACATCAACTTTTCCTTCGTCTAGTATTTACTATACTTGCAAAATGCTGCGAAATGGCAAAAACTTGAAAGTTAATTTATTTTATTTTATGCCAAACTACATTCACCATCAACACTAAGAGTAAAGCAGCGGCAACTATAGTTGATCTTAGGGTAGGTATATAGTACATAGGTATTACCTACATAGCAGCAGCAGTAGCTGCAGGTAGTACTTAGAATTAAGGACAGCAGTTACATTGAAACCACAAATGCGCCACGAACGGAAACGGATGTTATCAACGCGATAATCATAAAATGCGCCTCCCAAAGTTGTTGAAGCGTAAAACGAAAACGAAAACATTACTGGCTTAAGATGTGCACGTGTAACAAGAAGTAGCTACGGAAAAATTTAATAATTTTATGAATTAGGCAACATCCTCCACAGTGCAAGTGAATTTAATATTTTGCATATACTACATAAATCTTTAAGAGTTTCGCGTTTTTTGTTTTTTATTCAGCTTTAATTCAATAAGAAGACGCACAGTATTTTACTTCGTGCAAGTAAAACTGTTGAAAAAATGATTATTTTAAAACTTACCTAATTTATTAAGGAAATTTTATTGTGTTGCTAACTAAAGAATTATATAAAATTACCACTGGCAACTGAAATTAGTGTTTAGCATTGAGGGGTGAGGGGTCTATAAATTTGTATTGTTAGATTTGGGAAGGCATATTGAAATCCGTTTTAAAGTGTAACTAGTTGTACATGCATAGAAACGATGTAATACAAAAAATTAATAAACACATGTGTTGGTTTGGACTACGTGAAATTTGGTTCCATTGAAAAGGGGCCCAAACCAAAAATTAAAATAACCCCAAAATTTGTGCATATTTTCATAATGATAAGGCCCCAAATATTGAAATTAAATATAGTTCCAAAATCAAAGAGTGAAACCAAAACCGTAACCGTTATTTTCTCCTGAAAAAGAAAGAAACCGGTTCAAATCGGTTCGGTATCGACATCGGTATCGGCCTAAAATTAATATATTTACGTATATGTACTTGAATTTTAGAGTATTTCTTATTTATATTTTTGTGAATCGTAGATATTTTGTATTTTTTTTTTATTCATATTTTCATATTTACATTAGTTATTTTGTGGTCAGAACCCCAAAGCCTTTCCCTAAATACTGCCTTAGTAGCTATTTGGGGCCACATTTCTCATATGTCATAAAGAAATATGACCCCAAAATTAGAAAAGAAAAAAGACCCAAATAATGAAATATTCCCCCAATTCACATCAACATTTATTTTTGATGCTTTCCATACAAATTTTTTGGAGTCATTTTTCATTTTGTTTGAGTATGAGTTACTACCGAACTTTATAACGCCTTGTTTAAGGATGTAAAGTTTATGAAGCATTATAGGTAGATCAAGATGCTCTGAAACACTCTCGGGTGAACTTTAAAAATAGCTGACTTTCAAATTAGCTGGTGAGACACTCAAATTTTTTTCCTTCATAGGGGGTGACACGGTCTAATGCATGTACATATTACTCCAGCACATCAGCACACCAAAGTTTTAACTCTTTCCACTTTAGTATTCATATTATAAAAATGCTTGTTAAGGGAAAGAAAAGTTTCCTTAAGTGCCAAAATTGTGTTCACTTCTGCTGTAACTTCTTTGCATTATTTTTTTTTTTTTTTGTTTGTTTTACAAATTGATTATGAAAATGTCTGATAAAGTTTTGGACAGTGGATGGTGACGGTAATGCTAGTTACTTTGCTTTGACAGCAGACTCCTGTTGTTGCTTTAGTTTTTTTTTTTTTTTTTGTAATTTTTTTTCAAATAAATTTGCAATCTATCCACAGATATTCAGCAAGCAAAGGGGATGATATTTATTTTGAGTTTAGAGGAATACTGCGAAACTTTTAAAACCTTGTATTGATTGGTATAAAATTGGAAGTAGTAAAGTCTTAAATGACATTTCGACAATCTGAGCTCTCATCACGTATGACAACCGCTCATATCTTTTTCGGACCAAAAAGTTTTAAAAAATAGTAAATCAATTTGAAAATATAGTATATTTCCGGTATTGAATTTATTTAATGAAAATTAACAATGAAAACAAATTATCCATCATCTGAATCATCTTCATTCTCCATTTCAATATTCCCTTCTGTAGTTGTTGTATTGTGTTTGTCTTTCGAAGAAATTTGACGAAGCAATTCCGGCTTTGTTATGAAGTATTTATAAAAATCAACTCATGGATATTTCAAGTTATATTTGACGATCAGAATCGACTTCAATGTTTCCATTTCTATCAAAAGTGTACTCGGAACGTTTTGCATTGTTCTCTCTGACGTTTTGCATTGTGATTGATAAACGCGGTATTTTGGTTAAAAAAAGAAGCAGTATTCGGTTTTCACAACCGATACTCATAATAAAATATGAAAACCCAAATACCTTCCAAACAAGAAATGGTTTTACGTGCAAAATTGTGAATACCAATATTTACGCACAAAGACTGCAGATAAAAACTTACCTTTTCTTTTATTTCTCTTTAAAAATTTTCCATTCTATTCTTTAACTGCAAGAAAATTAAAACTATTTTGCTTAAATTAGCGAAATTAAAAAAAAACGCATTGTCAGTTGGCGTTAAGAAAACAAATTTAACGTTTCTTGTGTGCCAAAAGTGCATAATGTGTTTTACATTTTTCTTTTAAATTCTTAGCAGGAAATTGAAAAGATTGATGATATTCGATAGTTTCGGAAACTATCGATATTCCCATTGATAGTTTTCCATCTCTACTCGCTGCCATGTATTTGACGATTCACACTCAATATAGGATACGTTAGGTTTAGTGGCTGCCATCAGGGCACACTTAGTCCAAATACGGCCCGTTGTGTTACCACGTGGGTGCTAATATCCATCCACCCCTTTAACACTGAAAAACCAGGATTAATCGAACCACTTGGACTTAGTTAAATAATTAAGTTGGTTCCCTAGGTCAGTTGTCCCCAAGTCGGACAGATCGTCTACAAACTATTGACCTAGGGCATTTTTCCTACAGATAGCCAAGGCTGGGAAAAAGCATAAGAAGTGTGAAAGGGATTCCTCCTCCTCTTCATCCCTGCAACTTCTGCAAAAGTCATTCGAGGGTACACCCAATCTAGCTGCGTGTGCACCTATAAGGCAATGGCCAGTTATTACTGCCACAGCTTTGTAAATTTGTTTTCTACTGAAGGATAGTAGATTCTTAGGGCGTTTATGGTTGTACTCTGGCCATACCTGCTTGGTGATTTTGCATGTGTGTCCTGTCTGCCATCTCACCTTCGCCTGGTTCAAGAACTCCGTTTGAACTTTGAGCTTGCAGGTTGCCAGTGGGATACCCGGGTAGTTTTTAAATTGCAATAGCGCTAGTTCATCAGCTTTATTGTTTCCAAGTATGTTACTGTGACCTGGAACCCATACAAGGTGTACGTTCAGTTCATCGGCTACTTCATTGAGTAATCGCCGACTATCAAAAGCCACATTGGAGGTTAGTGATACACTGGCTAGGGATTTGATAGCAGGTTGGCTGTCGCTGAAAATGAATATGTCATGTGCTGATTCTTTATTGCATTTCAGCCAGTTTGCTACTACCTGTATAGTCATTGGATGCCGCATCCTTCTGCTGGCATCTACTCTCAATCATGTCCTCTCTCGAAGGAATGGAAGTGATGAAGTGATTGTCGAAGAAGGGTGTGAGGAGAGTTAAGTCAATGCTCTTAGATAAAATAAAGAATGGTATTCATGGCTAAGGAAGGGGTTGTCCTTAAGGCACCTGTGATTAACAATGATGCAGTTCTTTGAACTATGCCCAAAGCCATAAGCTGGACTTCTTTTTGAAGAACTGTCCAACACATCATAGTACCATAAAAAAGAATTGGTCTAATAACTACCGTATAGAGCCAGTGAACAATCCGAGGTTGAGGGTCAGAGAAGGAGAGTTCTTTTGAGACCATCCAGTCTTTTATGAAGTGAGCCGATCGTTCACTGACAAGAATTAAGTCTAGAACCTCCCGTCTCACTGAAGTTATTAAAGTAGGTTCGTTGCCTACGTTACAAATATCTAGGTTTGTATTAACAATTTAATTGAAAAGTGACTCACCCCTATCATTGATGTTTGAGCTCCCCCATATTTTATGGTGAGCATTGGCGTCCGCTCCGAGAACGATGATGGCTTTGCGCCTAGCAGCCTAGGATACTGCTCTACGTAGTATGTCGTGTGGGGGTGGCCCGAGTTGATTGTGAGTCATATAGCTAGAGGCCAGCCAAATGTTATGTTTCTGCGTCTCTATCGCTACCGTTACTGTATCCTTGTCGCTGTAATTAGACAGAATATAAGCATTGTGAATAATTTGGATTATAATATAGGATCTGGGTTTACTTGCGCCTCTAACATAGAACACCTTATATGTCTACAAGCCCAGTCCACAGATATTATCCCCAACCACTCAGGGTTCTTAGACAAGGAGGTCGTCGTCCCCTTCGATTCCCCATTGACAAAGAAAATCGCCCACCATCTCTGATGTTGACTGTGTGTCGCTATCAGCCGATGGTAGTCTCAGGTGCATCAACTTCCGCCTCCATTATGGTAGCTTTTTCAGCGCTGCTGTATTCGTTCTTCGCCCGGATGTCCTTGCGGAAGATTTTAAGGGTGATCGAGTCGAAACCGTAACTTATCTCACCCTTAGTTGCCTCCAGAGGGGCTATGAACTCCTCGTCGACCACTAAGATAGCCTGCCTTGAGACGCCCACAGCCCACAGCCGTTGGCAGATTTGGATTGCTCATCTTTACAAGTTCAAGGGCATTCTGGGGATCCGCCGAATCGGGATTTTGTCCAGAGTCACGACCTCGAGCCTGCAGCCTGGCCAGACTTCACCCACTAAAGCAATTGCTTGCGTGTAAAGCGACACCGATCTTTCAACGTCACAGGATATCAGTTTTACCTGACCCTGGTACCACCTACACTCAATATAGGTGGAATGGATATAACCTAATAACCTTTAAGTTTCTAATAGGTATGCTGTCAACAATGATGATTGCCCAGAAATTTCAAATTCAAGAATCAGTTTGAGTCTCTTGTAGTAAATAAATATTAGCATTAGTTTGTTGGACAAAACAACGTAGAAGTGTCATACTTTTTGAATGAACAACGAAACAAACATTTAAAGAAACGACCGTCCATTAAAGCATTTCATGAATTAATACAAGAATTTGCTCGACAATACAGAGCAGTTTATTTTTGCTATTTTGACTACTACTATCGCCAGCTTCAGATAAAAGTTCGACCTTTGACTTACCCGATCTCAACGGATTGCCAGTAACCTGGGTGCGGGACCTAAGCTTGTTTGCTGTTTGTTTTAATATTTGATTCAATTGAGATGGATCATTTGCTGGAGTCCGAATATCGTCCAAAGAGCCAGTATTTGATTATTGACGGTATGATGCCTCTGGTGAATTTGATGAATTCTTTGTAACACCTTTGAAAGAAACATAGGCAGCAACACCACTTTAATTTTGTTGTAGTATTCACAATATTTGAGGTCATCAGCAGTATGATCGGTCTGGGCCTGACCAGTGATGAAAAAGTAGGTACAATTGTACCTTCTTCCGACTTCTTCGAACTACAAGGTACATTAGGTACAATTGGCACACTTTTGGTACAATTTGTCATTGGCCAAAATAAATTTAAGACTTAATTACAAAACAAATATTTCGTAATAAATACCTATTTAATTTTAACTTGCCTGTACTGTATTGCTTAACTTCAAAGGTCACAGCTCTATGATTGCTGTTTATAAAGGAAAAAATATTGCAAAAATAATTTTTTAAATCAAATGAAATTTATTGGTGTCAAAAGTGGGTCAAAGTTATAAGAATTTTTTTTTTTAAATTAGATTTAGAGTTTTTTGAAATTTAGCAAAAGTTTTATGAAACGTAAACTTCTTATGCCTTTGACCGTACTAATAAACATTATCCGATTTAGAAAGTTTTTTTTGCATTATGTATGTTTCCCTTTATGAACAGCAATAACAGAGCTTTGAAACAAATTCTGGCTGAATATTTTTTCATGACCATTGCGGGGCCTTTATATATTATCAGACTTAAAAATTTGTTTTCCCCTTGTGTTCATCTAAATGGCTACTTTGACTTTTCTCCACTCTTAGTTTCCGATTTGTAGTTCCCTAAAAAAACTGCAATAATTTAATCTAATTTAACTATTTAGATGTAAAGAAGCCAACCACTGTAATTTCAATATAAGCAATTTTATTTATTTTTTAGAATATACTTGTAAAAGATACCTATATGGATAAATCAAAAAAAAAATTAATTACAAAAGTTGTATAACGCGTTTCGTTTTCATATTTTGTTTACTTTTTATTACAAAAACGATGAAGCAATGAAGAATACTTTTTTACGTACAATTTGAAATTTGGAAATTTCATCACTGGGCCTGACCCGAAGTTTACACAGCCGCCTGGTCCATGGGCATGCAAGCATTGCACTCATCTATACATATGCGTCGACGAGTTATATAGATATGACACATAATGTTATTATCGTAAAAAAAATTATAAATCATTAAAAAGTACTAACATTTTTGAGATTTTTCATAAATTTTCATTGAAGCTATACATATATGTAATACTTCTATGTATATTGGCAGTAACCTACCTTCACAATGAATTTAAATTCCTTAATTAAAGAGAGACAGCCTATATCAAAATTGTTTATTTGTGTTGGTATATGTGTATATTTGTGAACTACACAAACAAAAAATTAGTCGCCTGACAGTTCATGTTTAGATATACGTACACACATACGCCAAATCAATCCTCAGACGACGAATTGTCAAATCGTTCCAGGGCCGAAATGAAAATGGAAAAATATGGTTCGAAACGAATTGAACTATTTTTATATCTGGTTTCTTCTATTTCTTAATAGTCCTCAGAGGTGAAGAGCGCTGAGCAAATAAAAATATTCCTTTACATTTTTTGCGGTTAATTACAAATTGCTGCCCATTTTTGTCACATTTCGACATTTTTTGGCAACCTGTTTAATTATTTTTTATCGCAGTTATGAACATACTTCCACATGCAAAATAAATTTATTAACTTTATTTTTTACGGACCATTTTCTCTTTTAATTTAAAAAATTCAAAACAGTTTTATTGAACAAATACAAATTCACATACAAATTTCACATACACTAAACTCTAAAAAAAGGAAACAATTATTTGGCACCGCTCCTGAGTTTTATATTTTTGAAAAGTCATTTCGGGTACATTCGTTTATTGGTTTTCTCACTCAAATAACAATCTAATACTCTAATGTAGAGGAATGTCCCTTGTGTGCAGGGCTTTGGAGCGAAGCGTGGAGCTGGAGCAAGTAGTTGTGGAGCACACTGTTTTGACCGGAGCTAGAGCTGGAGCTGAAGCAATGAAAATGTAACCGCTCCGCTGCTCCGAATAGTAATTTTTCCAACTACCTATTGTTCGTTTACAATTCATTGTTTTTGAACTCTTCATTGTCATTTCCATTGCAGTAATGAAAATGGTAATTGAAATATTCCATTGCCATTATAGTCCAGTCATTATAAAGATTTACATCATAAATATTCTAAACTGAGATTTTTCTTCAACAATATTTAGTGTGGGTATGATAGATTCAAAAACCACAAAAATCAGTTCTAGGGTTGCAGAGCGACCCCCCAAAAAATCCCCCCTTTGGTGAAAAAAGCCTTTTTTACTAATAACTGGTTAACCGTTGGAGATATCAAAAAATTACTTATTACAAAAAAAAAGCTTGATATGAGATATTCAATATTTAACCCTTAAACGCCCAATACGTCCGATTTCAATTAAAAACATACCCAGAGGTAGTATTTGTGATTCCGAACAACGTTTGTTCTAAGTGTTTCAAATAAATTAGTTTAAAGTGTAGTTATTTTAACTTACATGGTTGACCTCTGTAGTAACCTTTGGCGATTATCTGGAGAATAAATTAAAATACAGTCGCAATAATTTTTAAAAACAGTTATTTGGTGTTATCTCATACCGTCTGACACAAATTTGTCCACACGGCAATATATTTATTACACAAAATTCGAAAATAAAAACACCTTTTTTCAGTTAGATGTTTAAAATTTTTGCAAAAAAATGCTTTTCGAGCTAAAAATAACTGTAACTGTACGACAGTTGTCATTTTTCCATTCTTATTTATACGTATCGATAAAGAAAACTTTAGACAGAAAGATCAGATGTTTATTTTAAATGGCGAACGTAAAATGGCGTCACAGGCAGCCGCGGAAGTGGTTGGTCACTGCAGTGACCAGTGGGTATTTAAGGGTTAAGAAATTGCAAATTTAGTACTTTGGATGTACTGTGAATGCGCGCGCATTTTTGTTTATTTGAATTTTTAATGCGGAGCCTATAGGAAAAATTGAATTACTCGAAAACCAAACAAGCTTAGAAGAAAAATCAAAAATGGTTTTGAAGAGGATATAAACTTCAACATCCTCTGCCATTTTCATTGACAACGGATAATTTTTTGTATACAAAAATAACAATATAGTATAGTTGCCTGTTGGTTTTTACTACTTTTAATATTTGCAGGCCTAATAAAAATAACTGGTTTCACTATATGTTATAAATGTATTATCTTTTAGTTCAAGACATTACTTCTGAAAATCCTGTAAATGTAATAATGATATCTCCAACGGTTAACCAGATATTAGTACAAAAAGGATTTTTTCACCAAAGAGGGGGTTTTTTGGGGGGGTCGCTCTGTAACCCCAGAACTGATTTTTGTGGTTTTTCCATCTATCAATCCCCCTACTAACAATTACTGAAAAAAAATCGCAGTTAATAATTTTTATGAACTTTTGGTGCATTTTTTACTCTACCGACTAGGCTATTAATGGTTATGGCAAGAGAAATCATCATTATAGTAGTTTAGTTCTTTACATATTTACAAAGATGCTTGAAATGTATAATTATCAGGTGTGACGGTAAATAATTATTAATTTTTTTAATAAGTAAATTAAGGTAGGTAAATATTTTTATTAGGAAAAATATGTAGTTGGAGCTCGGAGCGGAGCACCTGCTTGTGTGTACTGCCAACATAAAAGTACAACATATATGATTGAAGCTAAAGGAGAAAAATTTAAAATAAAATATTAACCCATCGCAAATCCAGTCTTGCATTTTCAGTGTTTAACCGATATTCTTAAGCCTACAAAATAATAAGATTTAAAAACAAAAGGTACTTCCAGAGATATTCAAATATCTTTGAAGGATCTTTTGTTCCTGAAAAATTTAGTTCCAAAAATTAATTTTTTTTACTGTTTTTTAAAGTCCTCTTGAAAATGACACTTTGGCGCATGCTCGAAAATTTTTATTGACTACTGCACATAAAGAAAATTGAAATTCTTAAATCCTAAAATTTTCTCTACCGGCTTACAAAAAATCATCGAAATCGAAGCTGGGTCTGAAACAATTTTAGTCGAAACTTGCTTATATTATTATAAAACTCACTTGAATTTCCAAGTTTATTGAAGCAAAAGCCATTTTATTTTGTTTTAATAATATTTTTATTTGTAGAATATTCTCTCCATATCATGTCAAGAGGCAAAATAAAAGAATGCGTTCTAAACATTTTGGAATGAAAGGTTTGTCCGGAATGAATAGAATGAAAAAAGAAACAGAAAAGAACATACAGAACATTCTATACGTTCTGTCGTTGTTTTGAATATTTATTTCATATATTTAAGATGATTGCCGTCAGTCTCATTCTAACCGAAATTGGTAATTTTTTTTAGGATATAACTCATGCCAGCAGGATTATCGGCAGGCACCATATGACCAGCGCGATTAACCCAGAACATGGTGAAATTGCGTGCACTCTTCTCGTAACCTTCCAGAACTCGATCAACACTAATGCCAACACGTGGTGCAGCCAAATATTCTTTTTTGTAGCTCCATTGCATTTTCTCAATCCAATTGACAGTGCCGGCAGTAGCGCAAATGAGATCCAAATGACCGGAGAGCACGCCCACTTTTAAATCTGTTTTATCCAAAAGTTCACTAACTGCAAAAGATACAAATGTTATGAGTTTTTAATATTAAGTTTGAAAAAATTTACCAATATGAACAGCCGGCTTCATGAAATCACCCATAAGGCGTGTAAATGTCGAACCACTTTGTGAACCCCATTTTACGTTAGTCGATATATTCAAGGCTTTACTTACAGGGCCACGCATTAGGTCGTCCAATATTTTATCACGATCTTCATCGATGTCGAATTTTACCAGAGTGCGGAACATAATCTCTGGGAATATAAATTTATTGATACGGGTTAAATTGTAATGAGTAATATTTCTAATGTTAGGTATGTTGTTTTTACCAGCACTATTAGCAGTTCGTTGTAAGAGTTTTGTGTAAGCATCACCACGTGTAGGCTTCTCTATGTTATAGAAATCGACACCTTTCGATTCAAGAAGTAGAACACGTTGTGTATTACCCCATTGGGTGGTGGCCTGGGTCCATTTTTCGGCTTTAATAAGATCTTCGGTTTTATTGGCAGCAACCATGATATTTTCATAGCCATCCTCATCAACGATGCCCTTCAAGTGTGTGAGTATGATCGATTGTAAGAACTATGCGTTTAATTAAATGAAACTGTAATAAAAACGTACCATATTCAACAATAATGGTGCCCACGCCAATACTGAATCAACAGGTGATGTCCATGGATCTCCCAAAATAACCGAAGTTAAATTACTGCGCACCTCGCCACGTTTTACCGCATAATAGAGCTCCAGAGCAAACTCAGGTGACATTTTACCGCCATAGCTCTCACAGAAAATATGCAATGGCACTTTTTCAAACTCTGGATGTGCTTTATAGAAACCCTTCATTAATTCAACCAAATCCAAAGCGATTTCTTTATTTGTGGATGTTAACTGAAGAATATTATCGGTATAACTGAAGCCACTGCCAACAGGATTATCAATGAAGAGGACATTCATGTCTTTAACCCATGTATGATTGCGATAATTTCCATAGAGATCGAGTGGGCCTAATTCTTCGAAGTTTCCATAACCAGTTGATGAAGCGCCGGGTCCACCTTGCAACCAAATCGCTAATGGGCGTTCGGTGTAATTTTTCACATTTGCTGTTGTATAGTAAAGCCAATAGAACATGTGCGCACCTTTACGCACATCCACATATCCCCAGTCTTGTTCGCCAGGACCATATCCTTTCTTGGCTGTGACTATGAGAGAGAAAGAAGTGCATAATTGTAAGCAAGTATGGACACATGCATTTGTATTTGAGATTAGATAAATTGCGATCAGATTAGACGGTATTGAATGGAAATAAAAATACAATTTGTTATTGCTTCATTCAATGCGATTAGTTAACTTTGATTCCGATTTTCAAATCATTTCGACTTAATCTAATCTTATTTAAACAGTTGATAATCTAATTGAAACAATTTCACTATCTGTGAGTATAAATTGTTTCCATTATTTCCTGATTTATTGAACAGGCGTTGCTTTCTCACTTTTCTTCGCATTTAGACAACTTTATTGAATGTAATAAATTAAGTGCATGGGATTTTTTTGGAAATATTTTTCGCAAAAAAATAAATTTTAGCTCATATATATTAAAGTAGAGTGTTTTCGTTTCGATCGTCAACACGAATAAGGCGATAGGGTATGTCGAGATAAGAAAGAGGTCGAATGGTCTGAGTTCAATCTCCACTGGGAGTTGTAATAGATTAACGATTTTCGTGCCATGTTACAATCTTTGTGTAGCTATATCACTTATCTCGACTTCCTTATTCATCTTATTAACCATCGAGATAGGTACACTAAAAATAATATCGAAGGTATAATTTTCGAATGGCCTGGAAACAAACACTTAAATAAGTAACTATAATTTTATTTGTAGCGCTTATAACGCTTATATGTTTTTATGTTAAAGTTCAGTGAACTTATGTTTAAATGTATTGAGTTTATGTGCCCACATAATGGAATTTCAAACAATTATAAAAATGAGAGACAATTAATTAAATGCAAATGTTACTTCAATTAATGAACATTGATAAAGTTAGCAACTTTCTCAAGGTTTCACCATTTGTAAATACAGGCGAAAATTTAGTTAATCAAATAAACGATAACATTTACAAGTTTGTGGAAGTGCCAATTGTTGATAACTCAATTGTATATAGTAGACATTACAGATTTCGATGACAGTTTCTTACATATTCCAAGAAAATTGTTTTAAAATCCATATTATTTTCAATTCATATTTATTACACTAATTAAAGTTTCACTGTTTCGAAATACGACCAAATTGTATAGCATTGTTTTTTTTATCTCTTCAAGTTTATAGGCACTTACCACTTACAGCGACAAAGCAAATAGCCAGCAGAAAAATTGCCGTAGTGATAAAAGCGCGCGACATTTCGAAATGAAAAAGTATTAGAATAACGAAGTAAACTTTTAATAGTAAACTTGTAACCAAAGTGCCGCAATGGAAGAGCACTTCGCACTAGATCGTCTACAAAAGTGTTAACAGCTTTTATAATGATGGTAAGTCAAGCTAAATTTCTAATCGTAATTGTGGCAAATAAGTTTTGTGTTAATGGGAGAGTAAACCATTATTTATGGTGGTATCGATAATAATTTTCGATTACTATTGTCAGGTAAAATATAAAAGCACAGTAAAATAATCCAGAAAGTAGAACAAAATTCATTGCAGATTTACAAGAATATTTAAAGAAAGTTAGAAAAATGATTCTATGAACTTTGACATAAAATAAACTGTGCTCTCTAAGAGGTCTTGCTGGAGTATGAAATGGAATTAAGGGCAAGAGATCGGGTGAATCGATTTTGCCATCAAGTATGTCCTTAATAAATAACACGCTTAATACATTTTGTCTGATGGCAAGCTTTTGTAAATTAAGTTCTTGACATCTGGCTTCGTACGATGGCATAGATTCGTATGCATAGGTTCGTCGAAGCGCAAATTTGGTAAAGTTTTTTTGAACTTTCTCGATCCTATCGATGTCATTTTGATAGATTGGGTGCCATATAATATTAGCATATTCAAGAAATTTCCCCACCTTTTCATTCTTTACGACTTGTTAAAATTTAGGGAAATTTAGGGAAACCGTAGAAATTCAAATTGTAATAACCGTTTATTATAATGCATCCCTGAACAGCGAAAATATTGCCATACTTTATAACTATAAATTTTACAAAGTCAAAATCAGCTGCTGAAATTTCCATACTTATTTCCTCCCACTTTGGAAAACAAGCAAACAAAGAAGTTGCTGAATTCTATTAATATAATTAAAAATTCGCAATTTAATAATTAAATTAACTAAGTAATTAAACCAAGGAGCAAATCAAATGGCAACTGTACGCATTCCAAAGCAAAAAGTGATACTATGCGGAGAATATGGAGTTGGGAAAAGTTCGCTTTTCCGACGCTTTACAAACAACACTTTCGTTACGGAAACTGACCGGAAATCGACTCTAGGACTCGATCACATTGATCGTGAATATGCAGTGGACGAAAAACAAATTAAGGTAATTGCGATATATACTTTAAATTTGGTTAAATTCGCATTTGCTTACGCCATTACAGCTCCAACTATGGGATACTGGTGGCATGGAACGCGTTGCATCGGTTACCTCATCCTACTATAAATTCGCCGAAGGTGCCATCCTTGTATTTGCTCTGGACAATGCTGCATCATTTAATTCCCTATCACAGCATTTGCTGGATATTTGTTGTTATGCTGAGAATGCAAAAATTTTCATTTGTGGCAACAAATCGGATTTGGAGGGACGTGAACCAGAAGTCAGCGATGCAGAAGTTGAAGCTTTCTGTGAACAGTGCCACAGCCTCATTAGTGCCACATATAAAACCTCATGCAAGACTGGTGAGGGGGTTGAGGAAATGTTTCGTGATATTTCGCGAATACTCGTCGAAGCCAATCGTTCGCGAATGGAGCTCCAAGCGCTGGACCAGCATAGCTTCAAAATTGATGCTGCTGACGAAGCTGAGGGCACCGAGGAATCATCGCAGTGTGTTTGCTAGCAAATGGGAAATTTGGAGTTTGGTTAAATGCTCACTAAAATAAAGTGAGAAAAACTCCAAATTGTACGTAATTCAATGAGACAAACGAGAAGAGAGAGAATCTTTGCATAGCTTAGAGATAAGAAAAACTTTAGTCACGTATCGAATTTGCATTTTATTATTTATTACTATTTATTTAACATTTATGCTATTAATTTAATTATAGGTTTATTTTAAGCTTGCGATTAATTTTGCATTTTGTCCGTCCACTTGAAATTTTGCATTATTCACATATGTATTTCACAAATCATTTCACATAACAATGATAATATTTATATAACGAGGCGTTCGAAATTTTCACGAAAACCAATTACTATTATATAAGATTACAGAAAACTTGTACCAAAATAATATATGTAGTTTTTTAAAGACATTAAAACATTTAGCAATAAGTTTGCAGTATATACTTAAGCTTATAATAGAAACAATTCAAGCTTTTCACAAATACATTTTACATTAACTTACAGTTAAGCAGTTCATACCCGTGTATTAATCAAAATAAATATTTAAAAAAATTGAGATTTATCCACCAAAAATCTGTTGTACTCTTTTTTTATTAAATGAGGCTTTTATTTTCCCATTAATTAAATTAAAATGAATGAGACCAAATTTAACACTATACCTTGATTATGTTCTACAAAAAAGACTGAAAACACTTGCCTTCCTCTTATTTTCTATGTCGCTACCTCTATTCTTCAACCACTTATTTTGCTTACATTGTATAAAATCATCTATGAATCCAGATAGAAATAAGTTCTCAGCGAGTTTGAATGACAAAAACAAAATTTTAGAGCCAGTTCTTTAATCTCGTATCTCAACTTGAAAACGAAAGTTGCTCGTCAAACCTTTAGTTTTTCCCGTTTTCGGCATGTAGAAACTTTAAGCAAAAAAAAGATCAGTCTTGTCTGCTCTTAGATAATGAGCAAGTTCTGTACAATTAAGAGACGCTCTGAGTCAGGGCCGTAGCCAGAAATTTTTTTCGGGGGGCTGGGGGTTTTCATTCGAAGAAAATATTCATAAATAATTTTTATCAAACTGATTTTTAAATACAATAAATTAAATCAATGATACATTTGATGGACCCTATAAAATTAAAATTTTAGGAAAAATTTTCCGATTTTTTTTAATCTTAACCTCAAAAAAATGGCCAAAAGTGACAAAAAATTCCCAGAATAATCAAATTAAATTTTCTCAAATAAATATTATTCAATGTGCATTCTAGCGCATTTTTTTTTATCGTGAGGGACATAATTTCATTAACTCATTGACTTCCCACTTCTGATGATGTACTAAATTACCAAAAATAGTAGAGGCTCATTTTTTTCAAATGATCATCATTGGGAATTTTAGACATTATCAATGATAAGGAACCCGGATGAGGTTGGCTTATATTCCCTTAATTCGTGAAGTCACAGCATTGAAAGAGATCTTTCAAGTCGTGGTGCTCTGAGCAATAATGCGTTAAAAAATTAATTTTAAAATGGGTTTTGCTAATAATATGGAGTTTTTGCGAAAGAATTTTTCACGTTGAACACGAATCTGAGATCAAAAACTTCCTATCACGTCACGTTTTAGGAAAAAATGGGGTTCAAGCAAGTCTTATTTTACAAGGATCCGATAATTTTTTCTATTTTTATTAATTTTTAAACTTTTCAAACTGATTCAGGACGAAACCTTAAATCAAAAACAGTTACTGACCCAGAAAAACTATGAATGCAGGAGTGCTCAATATCACCTTCTCTTTTTGAATCCGTAGTTAAACATCATGTCGAAGAAAACAAATCGGATTTGATCGCAGTGTAACTAAGATTTCAAATTTATTTTTTATATTTGAATTTTTAGATAAAAAAACCGATGGAAGTAAAAATATCGTTAAATAAATTTTATTTTGACTTTTTTTCCATCCATTAGCAATTAATCTCAAAAATTAGAATAAAGTTTACACATTTCGGGGGGAAGAGGGGTCAGAACCCCCAAACCCCCCGTCTCCCCCTCCCCCCCTAAATACGGCCTTGCTCTGAGTACTTAAACAATAAGTATTATATTTAATTAAATGAAGCATTTTACATTTGTATTATAAATTTTAATACATCTATATTTGAATAGGATTTTTAACAAAAAAAAAAAAAAAATACACCTAGAATATGGAATGTTAACATAATGATATGAAATATAATTTAAAATACTTGTTAACAAAAACAAAAAAGAATATGCTAAACAAAAATAAAGCAGGACAATATTTTTTTATATCATTTTTGTACATAAAATCTAAACCCCTAAAGTAAATGTTTTGGTAAGCCAAAGAGATAACTTTAAACTGCTGGTGGAGATGTAGAGAATGTCAAGTATAAGCTCACACCGACAGCGATGACAAAGCACACGCCAACCGCATACAGAACCGCTTTCTCGCGCAGAGCACGCAACATCATTGTATTTAGAGTGCGTGAAGCGCGTCCCAATTCTGCATTGGTTTCGCGCAGTCTCGCTCTGGCACCCTGCATGGTTTCACGTTGATGATGTAAATCGTTGAGAACTTGTGCACCTAATGCTTCAGTTTCCACAGCAACACGATAGCCTTCAGTCAAACGATTACCAGTTCGTTCAATACGTTCTGAATTCTCAAGCAAATGCTGACGCTGGTCATTACAAATCGAAACATCATCATCATCGACATTATAGAAACCACCATCACCGCCAGCACCTAAGTCGAGTGTGGTGTAGCCAACTGAAGTTGCCCCAGCGGCACTTATTTCTTTGGCGCTACGATATTCGCTTTGCAATCTTTTCAATTCAACTTGAGCACAATTCACTTTGCTGGTGAAACTCGGGCGCAGCGCTGTATTAAGTTCCCGTACTTCTAAAGACATCTGTTCCAACAGCTCATTGGCTTCGGCTAGATTTGCATCGATTTTCGAGCAAAGTTCACGGCGTTCTTCTGTAAAAAATTGACGGTTGCAATTTTATTTATTCCCGAATTTCAAAATAAGTTTCTTACTTCCATTGAGCAGTTTCAATCGTCCAATATGAGCTGTTGTTTCCGCAATCAACGCAGCATATTGCTGCTCATATTGCTCCAACAGCGACATTTATTTATTTATGTTTTCTCTATTCCTATTGGAATTTAGTCTAATTGCATCTGCTAAATTTTTCCACTATATTTATACTGTTATATCAACAACAGCTGATTGTCACTAGTCAACGTAGCACTGCCTATTCAACATTTGACAGTTCTGACATTTCATTCACAGGCGCAACCAACTTACACTTCTAAACTGCAATACCTACAACTTCCTTTCTAGTTTATTTCTTAAAGGTATGCGTACTTAATTTTTAACTAATGCAATAAAAAATCGCAAAACATCAGTGAAATTCAGTAAAAATGAAACCAGATGATGTGCTTAAATCAAAATTGAATATCTAAAGTGTTCGTTAAATTGAAACTTACAAGAATTTGTTATCTTTTCCTTCTATTTTTCGGAACTTCAAAAATGGATTTCTCTTTGGGGACTATCAATTTGATGGATTCGCAATATTTGTGTACTTGGTGAACATAAAAGCCGACAAAATGGTTCAACGTTTGACTTTGAGAAGACGTCTGTCGTACAACACCAAATCCAACAGGAGGCGCATGTAAGTTCTGTGAAATATTGTAAAAAAAAAGCTAAATTAGTTGTTGCCGTCATTGTTTGATAACGTTGAAAATGTTTAGTATGAGTTGATGATTTGAAAGTGTTGTCGTCTGCATTACTCTTGATGGGCTTTGTCCCAGAATCAAGCAGAATGCTCTCATCAATGACTGCGCCAAATATTTAGCATTTCACAATTTTCAATCAACATTAACTTTTGTTCATCTCTTCCAGTGTGCGCACACCTGGCGGTCGTCTTGTGTACCAGTACGTGAAGAAAAATAAGACCGTCCCAAAGTGCGGTCAATGCAAAGAGAAGTTGAAGGGTATTCGTCCCACACGCCCATGCGAACGTTCACGTCTGTCCAAGCGCCAAAAGACTGTCGCTCGTACATATGGCGGTGTCCTCTGTCACGGTTGCTTGCGTGAACGTATCGTTCGTGCTTTCCTCATTGAAGAACAGAAAATCGTCAAGGCTTTGAAAAGCCAGCGCGACTTGCTCGTCAAACCCGTAAAAGTTGTGGAGAAGAAACCCGCCAAAACTGCTGCACCCACAAAATCTGCTGGTGGCAAATCGGCGACTAAGAAACCTGCACCAAAATCCGCTGCCGGCAAACCAAAAGCCAAAAAGTAAACAAATTGTTTTAAAGCGCGTGGTATGATGAAGTGGTGGTATACATTGTTAAGAGAATGTATAAATTAAAATGAAAATTACAAATAAAAGAAAGAAGTTTCCCTTTTATAATTGTAATGCAATTGAAGTTATTGTCAGTGAAATTGGTGGATTTGTTTGTGATTGAAATGCTTGTGGTAGTTTTTAAAACTTTTTTGTTATTCAGATTATATTCATGAGAACAGTCTTTCAAAGAAAATGATAGGGCCGATAGCAGTTATGTCATATCAAAACTAGATCTAAAAAGTATAAATTGAGTTCTTTGTGGAATCCGGCGTATCAGTTCCCTGTGATAGTTCTTATCTTGGACATCAAGTTTGAGCCTTTGAATGTGAATAAATTTTCGGAAGCTTTTAAATATTTCAAGGAATGCTTTGATTCTAATACAACAATATTTTACACTTCAGCGACAACATTTTGCATAGGCCGAAAATGAACAGTTAAAAGTAATTGACGTAGCTAGGTAGGGCCTGGGGAGGCAAGGCCCTCCCAAAAATTTGGGATTTATCTATTTTTAAAGATTATATAAATACTTGTTTACATTAAAATCAAATTATGAAAATCTATGTGGAAAACAAGAAGTAATTTTCGTGTTTTTGGAAACTTACAAAATAATTTATACAAATTGGTGCAATCAGCTGTAGTTCAGCCGGTGACCTCTGCAGGATGTGAAAGAAGCTTTTCCGCCATACGTCGCATAAACAGGTGGTTAAGAGCAACCATATTATGGGAAAGGTTTTCAAATGTATCAATTACACTGTGCCAGCCAAAAAACGTGACAACCGGTGCATCCAGGTGGTAAGCCTAACTCTGGTATGCTGAATCCAATGGTGCTAGCCATTTTTCTAGGTTAACTCTAGTTTTTAAGATATTTCAGTTTCATACAATTTGGATATGAAAATACATAGAAAAAAAAAGAATATTTCAAATAATTATAATCGATTTGAGCTATTTAAGAGTGATTTTTCATCATGTTATTAACTAGAAACCAACAATTTACCAAAAAATTATGAAGAACCATTTTAACCCTTTTCCTTTTCCAAAATCAATGAAACTTTGTACAGTCACTATAAATGTGACAAGAAATGTCTAATTTTAAGATTTTTACCCCTTCAGGTTTGGCTAGGAGGGGATTATCCATTGTTTAACTACTGTCTGGATACTAGTGCTTTTCGCTCTCATTTGGTTCCAGCAAATTAATCACGGAATGCGTTTTTTTTTTGTGTATTATGATGAAATTCAAAAAATAATTTTTGTTTTGTGAAAATCGCTTTGCGCCCCTGTAGTAAAAAACACAAAACTGGAACTAATCCAAACCAAAAATAATTTAAGTTTACAAAGGTGTAAAATAATATATTTCCTGGGTAGAAAACGGATTTGGAAAAAATATTTATATCAATAAATCACTAAAATTCATCATGATTTGAAAAAAAATGAATTTTTTTGTAAAATAAATCTAACGTTAAATAAACACAATTAACATAAATTTAAAGTTTGAGAGCCAAAAGCCCCCAGAAAATAATCCTAGCTACGTCAATGAAAATAATGTGCATAAAATTACAATTTGAGAATAAAGAATTTAAGAGCTTTTAAAATATTTTCAATGTTTTTAAAACAGATAAATGAAAATGCTTCACTATTATAGTTTTGAACCATTTACATGCTGAGAAACTTTGATAGTAGAAAATGAAATTAAGAAGTCGCCAGTAAGCCGACATCACATTTCTGATATTCCCTTTTTGTGACCGGTGTAGCTTTTTCATGGTGTTTGCCGAGCAAAATGTCAATAACCTACGTGCAAATATATATACTAGGGATGCACCGATTACGATTATCATTAATCGTAACCGCAGATTAATAGCCATTTTGCGATTAATCGTAATCTGCGATTACTCCGGTAACCGTATAAAGCTGTTACTGAAAAAACATTTATTTTATTGAACGCATTCGTTTGTACTACTATAAGGATTTGAACTTACTTTTGAACAAAAAAAAAAAAAAAATTTTTCCTTTTTAAAAAACTATTTTCCATTTTGAACAAATAACGATAAAAATTTGGTTTTTTGATTTTTTTCTCTTTTTTCAAAATATTGAATAAAAATTTGAGATGTAAAGTCCAAAAATTGAAGAAAAAGTTATAATTGCTGATTAATTAACTAATTAGTAAAATATTTTTTAAAACAGTCGTTTTTAATTTTTCAGGCAATACTTTAAAATATGAAGTTGACTCCTATTTGAGAGTTCCGAATTTAAACTATGAGCTTGATCTAATCGATTATTGGAATTAGTGGAATTATTGTAAATAGTGTAATGTTTCTCACTATTTACAATAATTCCACTAATTCCAATAATCGATTAGATCAGATTGAAATCACTAGCTTTCAAACATTTTTCATTAACTCCAGCAACAGTGCCCTCAGAAAGGGTATTTTTTACCACCGCGCTTATATAAACTAGCCTGAGAAATAAGCTAACTTCAAAAACTTTATGGAAGCTATGCTTCTTGCAAAAAAAAATTGCAAGTTGTTTTTTTTTTTTCATTTAAGTTAAACTAGTTTTTCAATAGAGATCAAGTGACCGACATTGTTTTATTTTCTTGTTGGAAAAGATTGCTCATACTTTTTCTTTTCTTATAAGGAACGGGAAGAATGCCGACTATTGGATTCATGGTGTAAACTCGGTCTTATAATTAAACTCATAAAAATTGTAATTTGCCCGTAAAAAGTGATAGGGCATTTTATTTTTCAATATGACAGATAGCTAATAAACTGGAGTAATAAAAAAAGATAATTTTTCCAACTTTCTCCTCCATTATACAAACGTAATCAACAAAATATTTTGGTAAAGAATTTTTTAAAAAAATGTAGCAAATATATTTAGTAAAGACAGCAATCGTAATCGACATAATCGGCGGTTATTAAAAATGATAATCGTAATCGATTATCATAAACCGTAAAGCCATATCGGTACATCACTAATTTATCCATCTAAACCCGCTTTTGAAATATGTTTGCACTTTCGTTACAAAACTTGGATGTTATCGGGAAACTGTCTTGAACCTAGCCAATCAATAGAATTTCAAAATATGCTAAAAAAAATGGCCGCATTTTTAGCTTTCAAGTTCGTGTGAACCTTCGCTTACGAAACAAAATTGTATATTGTACCTGGCAACACTAAGCTTTTGACATTTCACATATTTTTGTCATTTACTTTCAATTCTATTTTGTTTTTCAATTCGTTTCAATTTTAATTAAAAAATGGCCGAAGTGTTTTTGTTTCGCGATCGCGGTATTTCAAGTTTTTTGTGTTTTACCCTATTTTTTGCGCTTATGCTGCAAGCTAAATGTGGTAAGTAGTAAGTTTAATAGTTGCTGTATATTGTGCATTGAAAGTTTTGTGCAAAATTACAAAAGATATGTGCTAAAAATCATTAAAATTCTTATGGCTTCTACGATTTTTCATATATATGCATATATGTATAGAATGTATCAGTGTTTGCTTAAAGCGAGAGCATTTGTTGTTGGGTGCGCTTTGCACTTGCTCTCGTATTTGAACTACTCATTAAATTGCAGAACTGTCAAATGAATAAAGTTTGTTTTTATCATTTGTCTCTTTTTTGTGCACGTGTGGTACATGCAGTGATTTTATAAATATTTGTAGTTTTGTCTCTTTGTTTTCGTATTTGTAGTTTAAAAAATTAAAGTTTTTATTTAATCACTAAACATAAATAAAATTCAAAATAACGTGAATTAATAATTGGATTTGGCGTAATCTGCTGAACTATAAATGATAAATATATCTTAACTTAGTTTTCCATTTTGCCTAAATATATTTTTCTCTTGTGGCTTGTATTGATTTGCAATAGATGTCGCTGAGTATCGTGCAATGCTGCCAGCAGTGTGGCCAACTTTTATTTTTCAAAATCCGCTAAAATGAAGATTAAAACGCATAGTTTCTTTAAAAAAGCGTTAAATTTTTCTCCTTTTAGAAGTGCGAGAAAACTCAATACATTTAAACTTTTTCACTAGTACAGGCACACATCTGATACTTCTAGTCAATGAAAATTTTTTCGAGTTTTCGAAGATATTTTAAATTGAAAAAACGTACTGAGCGCTAAATCACTTTTTTTCGCGTTTTGATTTTCAAAAAACACTAAAATCAGCGGGAAAAGCGCTGAGTTGGCCACACTGGCTGCCAGACTCGAAATATAAATAGACTTGTAAAAGATACCGGAAATGTAAGATAATTCAATAACCCTTAATCCGTTGCAACATTTATATACGTACCTATATTTATTGATTTAAAATATTTGTATTCTCGAATCCAATTTGGCGTTACCTTATTAAAATCAAACCGGTGTGTCTTAATTAGTTGCTTTACTTTCTTGTGCGATTCTATGAAATGATTTTATTCGAATTTGTAAATGTACCTACGCGTTCGTAAGGGCGATATTATGCAGACGGTCACGTGTACGCTCTCTCTTTGATTTTTTCACTCTGTGCCCAAAGTATGTTATGCAGACGGTCATTTGATCGTCGGTCACTAGTACTTTTTTGCCACTATTTTATTAGGAATTCATAGTTATTAAAACAGTAACATTTGGTTTCTACTATCAACACTTTGTGAAATAAGTTAAAAAAATGTTTAATAAAAAATAAATAAAAATGAACAATATTGGCATTGGTTTAAAAGCGCTAAAATTTGCATATGCAAAAAAAGTTATATTTTGGAGGGATAAACACAGACAATTCATAAGAAAGTGCTTAAAAATATATATTTCCGAATTAAATTATAATAATTCATGACAAATATTATAATAATTACTTACATATTCAATTTTATTTGCAAGTATAACTATTAAAAAACGTATATTTTTATATATTTACGTAAATTTTTTTTATTTCGTGAAAAACTAAGCAAATATAAACGTAAACAAATGTAAGTGTTGCTATTAAGGACTTTTTCTTGTTTTTTACATACATTTTTACCAAAGTGTACTATTTTGCTCCTAAAAGTGAATTATTGCTAATAATTTTACAACGTACCCTGTTTTGATCTCATGATTCGGCATCAAAAGCAAAATCATTTGGTCTTGTTTGGTTTTGTCCCACTCTCTCTTTCTCTCTCTCTCAAACTTTCGTTTTACATTGAAGCAACAACTACTCGTGCCCATGACGTGACCGTGACCGTCTGCATAACAGGGCACTAACTGTAACAACATATTTTTGAATAGGGGTGAATAAAACAAGTGAGGTTTATAATAATTAATTTCGTTTTTAATTATAGCATATTTTGCTATCGGGAAGTAATTTATTTTTAGCTATCAGAAACGCTCTGAATTTCACTTTCGAGTGAAATTGAAATCGAAATAGTGTAATTCTTATTACTGCAATTTTAATTTCACTCGAAAATAAAATTTAGAACTTATATATTGTGTATATTGTGGATTATTACACTGCGCAATAATTATAGGGTCATAGATTCTAAGGGAGAAGAGACCAACACTGATCAGTAGTACTAGTCTAAAGTAAAATAACCCCAAGAGGGTTTAAAAAAAATTAAATGTTATATTTTTAAAAAATAAGCTGCAAGAGGTAAACTTTGAATGCTTAGATCTTTTAAAAGTGATCTAGCTTTGCAAACCCCTTTTAATCAATCAATCGATTCGCCAACACCGATTTCCTTCTGCTCTTTCTTACCTGTGTAAATGTCAAATTTGTGTGGGTAACCAGCTTGCGAGTCGCATCGGCACCACTATTTGTATACCCATGAAATCGGTTTATACTTCATATATGTACTTCATCATGTTATGTCCACTGAATTTGACCATATGCACTTCTATGGCAATAAGCACATGTAAGCTCTGCACTGCAGTGCTGTGCTACATGTAGCCATCAAATTAAGACCTGCTGCGCAGCATCATTGCTGGCAGCATGCAAAATCAAATATTCTTACCAAATTTAAATTTTCCTGCCAAACATTTTTAAAAAAATTGGAAAACAGTTTTTTACCGTTAACACTTTTGTTTACTAATTCGGGGAGATGATCACAAATCCGGTGCCAGATTTACGAATTTCCCAGCGGTTTAGGAGCGTTCGTCAAAGGGTTAATATGTTTTTTTTTTTCGTTTTTAATAAAAGAACACATGTATTTTAGTTATAATTGTTTGAATAAAACATTTAAAATAGCTACACTTTAAATTTTTCTATATCAATTTTGACATAATAATCACATTTACACAGCAATACATTACATGCGTACCAAAAAGTGATAGTTTCAATTTTTCTCAACAAAACGAGACAATTCCAAAGTTCAAATTCTTTTATTCTTCACATCCCTAAATATTAAGTTCCGTTATATGAGTCCTTTAATGTAAAATATGAATTCCAATGTTTTAGAAGGATGGAATTGTATCGTTTTGTAAAGTTACTCCTCAACTATAGCCTCATTGTGATCTTTTTCAGTTTGCGGAAAGTTTTGGTCTGCCATGGATTGTTTCTCTAGATTTTAGTATTCATTTATTTTAATCCCACGTGGTGCCTAGTTCAATGACAAGAAATAATGAAAAATTGCTGCTTTTAGGGAGGTCGGTCTCAGTAATTGTGAGCTTACTTAAGAGATTAATAGCAGCCATGCACAGGTTATTGTATAGTACTGCGGCAATTTTTCTCCAATTTGGGAAACGGTCTAAGTAAAAAGTTTGTTATTTTTGCCAAATGTTCTATTGCCATTCTGAACATTTTTTCGAAAATCGAATGGGTATTTATTTTTTGACAAGAAAGTTTTATTTGGGCGGTTCTGATGGGTTTAACTCATATTGAAGACATTCGAAAGTTGTTTTCTACCTCTCTCTTTCAGGCAGGCGTTCATGCTTGCGTCCGTGTGAATAGGCACAAAAGAGCGTCGATATTCTTCCAAAATAAATTTTGGATCAATGAGCATGGATGATTAAGAGCTTTTTGCTGCAATGGAATGCTGGAAATAGCTTTTCCAAATAGTCGAATGAATTTTGAAACAGAGCTTGTAATATTAGATATTTGAGCTAATCAAAAATGAAGGAGGCTCAAAACATTAATGAATTACCTATTTTTTTAATTCATGCCAATTCTGTAACTATTTTATATTTGTTCTTTAGACGCGGGGGCTACAATTATGCACCAATAAAAAAACATAGATTGCATTTTAGTGTACATCCGAAAAATTTCTAAAATAATTTTGATTTTGAATTAACTTAATTTTATTGCTCTTATCCTACGGATTTATTCTGCAACCTCTTAGAGCCAGTGACTATTGAATGCTACTATTGGTGAGGCTATAGTTATGCACCAGAGTATATGTCGTAGAAGCGACAGCAGAAATTATGTTTTCATCTGGGTCAATAGCTTTGCAATTCATATAAAAATGTTCGACAATTCTAAATGTAAGAAATGCAAATGCTATAGGTTCTATATTTAAAATCTATTCTGTTCTCACAACTCAGACGTATGTTTCTACTATTGCATTTGCATTATGAATGATGATGGTGTAACCAATTATTTGAATGTGATATGCTCGATTTGTTGCTGTTGCATTATGTGGCATAAAATGGTCAACATTATTATTAACATGAAAATTGTTTCACATATGAAGTGTGGGTTGCATAGCCACTAAGTAGGCACCATTTTGCTTATTACTACTGCCAGATCATTGATTATTCAGTTCACGAAATTGATCTTTATTATTTATGCTTATCTCAAAGTTGTCCATTAGAAATAATTCCATCAAAATCGTAATTTAATTTGTACCTAAGTAGTTAATAAGGTATCCAATGAAACACAATTTAAATTGAAGGCGAAATAAGAGTAAATATAATTTTTGTTTATCTCTTCATTAGCTACAAATCATCTGTAAAACAATAAAATATAAAAAATATTAAACTCATCCTGATTGATAAAAATGTTCAATATGCATATTCTTGTTGGCAGTATCATTTATAAACTTCTTTTAATCAATTTCAATTTAATATCTTCTTTCGTGCGTAACACTAAACCATTTTCGAAAGTAATATCTTCCAAACGTGTAACTGGCAATAATTCGAAATTTTTTATGATGGCCAGCAGCAGCACTTTCATTTCAAGGATAGCAAATTTTTGACCTGTGTAAAAATGAAATCAAAATTATATAATAGTAAAATATTTTCGAAAAATATACATAAAAACTTCCAAAATATTTTTGTTGTTGCCGTCTATGGCTCGATATCATACATGAATGACTTTACCTATACAATTCCTGGGTCCAGCGCTGAAAGGCACAAATGCAAATGGATGCCTATTGGTTGTATTTTGAGGTAAAAATCTATTTGGATCGAATTTCAAGGGGTCTGGAAAATGTTTTGGATCACGCATAATATCGAAGATATGTACATTAATTTGTGCTGACTCTGGTAAAATCAATCCATTGATTTTAGTATCCACCACGCAAGAGCGTGCTACAAAGGGCACAGATGGATATAGACGTAGAGTTTCCTTGATAACGCATTCCAAATACTCGAGTTTATTAAAATCAAAAACTGTTAATTCTGTTGTATCGCCTAAAATGAGTGCAATCGTTTCGTTGCAGCAGAATCGATATAATTTACATTTTCATCTTACCTAAGTTTTGTATTTCTTCATAGCATTTTGTTTGAATATCCTGTAGGAATGCGAGATTTGTTAATGCAAAAATTAAGCACGTAGATGTGGTATCATATCCTTCGAACATGAAAGTGTTCACCTCATCGCAAATGCCCTGATGATCGATTAATCCTTTCGATTCAGCATCCAGCAACGTATCCAGCATAGCATATCGTTTCTTTTTGCCAAATTCATTTCTGAAATTCAATATTCATAAATATTTTCGAAAATGCTAACGATTTAGTGTTTTATGCTACTCAAGTTCCATTGTTCCAATTTGCTGACGTTTTATATATTCTTTACGTTTCTTTTCGATGATTTTACTGGAAAAATCATGTGCGATTTTCAAGTCTCTCTCATGTTGCTTATAGTCACCCCAAATGTAAAAAATTAAACGGAAATGCATTAAAGGATTACAAGTTCTTTTCACTAAAACTTGCTCAATGCTGTGTATTATATGGCGGTATTCTTCACTACCAGGAATATCATCTAACTTAACACCAAGTGCGGTTTCTGTATAAATACTAAATTTCATTAATGTTTCGAAAACTTTTAATAATTGTTGTTTTAATACATACCACATACATTATTCAAGGTAAATTCCGGTATTACATCTAAAAGTTTAACAATTTGTCCATCTTTCTGGTTTAGTCGTTCAGTAAATTTATGGCTTTCTTCTCTAAATTATTATGAGGTTAATAAACTACAATGTGCAAATCATAATACTTGCTTAAATACTTCGATGAATGTTTGCAAAATGTTGAAATGAAAAGCTGGTGTTAAAGTTTTGCGACGAAAATGCCATTTTTGATCTGTAATTATAAATATAATGAGCTATGAATGTTTATAGTAGGTTGGTTAGGTTGGAGTAGCTGTCGAGCGACACACTTAGACCTGAATGGCCCATTGTGATACCACATAGACCTGCAGTTTAACGTTGATTCTGAACGGCGCACAGTGCGTCGACAGAAGGCAAAAGTCCAAAATTTTGTGAACCAAAATTCCAAGATATTTAGTGCCATTTTAAAGGTAATAATTCACGCAAGTAAGAAACAACATTTTTGGTAAAAACGCATCTTTGGGACCGGTGTAAGACGTCAAAGTGGAGATATTTTACTCAAGAATCAGTACCTAATACAGTTCAGATTTAAAGCATTTTACAAAACAGTATACCACAAAGGAACCATGAGAACTTTTATAACAAAATTTGATGTATTTATTTCTAAATAAATTAGGGGTATATCCCAGCTTTATTTTTATTCCTAAACTTTTTAAGCTATATTTTTAACAGATGCTTGAAGATGAAAATTTTAGTTATGGAAAAACCCAAAAATTCTCCAAATTCATTATTTTTTATTTTGAAAATAGGTCCAAAAGCAACTTTTCGTAATTGAAAAATGCGAAGCTTACATAGAAGTGTGTAAGTCGCAAGCAACAAACTCTCCAGTTTTACATTTTTTAAGCTCTAACAATTTAAAAGCAATTACAAGATACTAAACAGTACTAACCACCTTTGTAGGTCATCGGATGCCACGAGTAGAGCTTGGTATAAAGTTCAGCAGTTTCTTTAGTATATACAGAAAATTTATTGATAATATTTCCAAAATAACTTTTATACGGTATATAAAGCTAATATCAATGCTTGTAATATCGGCTGCCAATTCATGATTCGCAAAGAATAGTCGACTGGTGTTGCCGTCATTAGTATTGCCATAACCATGCCATGAGTCGGAATTCTTTCTGCATCTCTAACTTATTCCGTTCGACTATAGTTTGCCTCATTTGCCATTTCTTGAGCGGTAGTTCGTAAGATGTAAAATAGATTAGATGCAAAATCGAAAGACCAAAATCAAGCGCTTCCGGATTTACTTCTTTCTTCATGTTTAAATTATTGAAGTCCTTGGAAGTCATACCACATATATAGCACCTCATTGTTGAAGATGTGTTGGTGGCAGCATTGCACACTTTACCATCTACCATGGTGAACAGCATATTGTGCTTTACTGAGTAAATTTTGTCTTTCATTACGACTTTAGTTTCTTGTAAAACGTTTGTGGCATTTTTGACCTAAGATATTTTTTCTCTTGTTATGTCTGCAGTTTCTTTAACAAATCTTATTCTTATAGGCCGACAATAACGCGGAGATGAGGGTGTTGGATACTGCCAGACTATTTTATTATTCGTAGTACATATAAGTTGGACGCAAAAGAACTCTGAAATTAGTAAGCGTGCGATTTATTATACTCTGTAGCTTTACTTTGGCACACGTTTCCGTTACGTGGAACGCATTCGCTTCAGGATAGCATTCTTATTTTGATTTCTGCAGAAGACTATGGGTATATGCCCTTATTGCGCTTATTATTATTTCATACTGTTTTCTTGAAAGTCCAGCTTCAATAAAAATCGACAGAATCTTTTTTACAATAATCTTCGGAGTTGATTCAATTTCTTGTTGAACGCGAACTAATGCTTCCATATATTTTGTAGCACTAAAGCATCTCTCTTAACGCTTTCTCCTAACTTTGACTGAGCTGCATAAGTAAGCAATTCAGCCAAGCAGCAATCAAGCAATCAATTCAGCCAAGCAGCAATCAAGTCCCTTGCCGGTGTTTTCACTACATCAAAGCTTATTCTCGACTGCCGATCTTCACTCAACATTTTGTCGAGTCACTCGCAGGTCCACCTATATTGGGTGCCTGGACATATGGATATTTCAGGTAACTGCAATGCCGACGAGTTAGCAAAACAGGGCTCGCAGCTTACAGATATATCACCTTCCTGCACAATTGGTGTCCCTCTTACGTCTATTAAATTAGTCATTAAGGAAAACTACCTTGAGGAAGCAAAAAGATCCTGGGTAGCGGAGCATACCTGTGGTATTACCAGGCTAACATGGACCACTATGGACAATAGACGAACTAGACAGCTACTCTACCTTAGCAGAAACTCCATCAGCATTACGACTTCGGTGCTCACGGGACACTGCATAATGGGGAGACATGCTGCACGACTAGGACTGCCATTCAATGACTTCTGTCGGGGCTGCGGCTCTGAGGAGGAGGAAGAAACAGTCCTCCATTTCATGTGCGAATGCCCATCCCTGGCCAGGAGAGTAAAACTCCTGGGCTCACCTTTCTTCACTAGTCTGTCCGAGCTATCATCCGTAAATATTAAGGACATAGCCAGATTCATTATGGAATCCTCATGGTTCTCCAATCCGTAAATGGGGGAGTCGCGCCGTACTGTGGTGTCACAATGAGCCAAAATGTGCTTAAGTGTGCTTTCAAGCAGAAGGCTGCCACTCCAACCTAACCTAACCTAACACCAAGTTCTATGGGATTTTACAGGTTATTGGGTTATTTGCTTGTGCGGGGAGCGTAATACATATTATTCATACAATATTTGTATTTGTAAAGCACACTATTTTTTCTACCCTGTGTGAAGTTTATATAATCGACTAGATCTTCAAAATACCCCTATGTGCGGCTGTGAGGCAATTTTTTTTTATCAGCTCGGTGCTTTTGCCATTACCAACCAAGGTGTGTACTTGTTCACTTTCTTATAGTTCTCATACACTTGTACAAGCTCATAAAAAAGATTAGGGGCTGATGAAATTCAATTATTTTTTTGGCGGATCTCATAGCTTTGAGTCTTGAGAATGTGAAACTTAAATGAGGTTTACTCGAAACACCTTCTTCCGGACTGGTTTACACGATATCTCTGGTAATTAAGACTTCAAGTCTATGAATCATGCTTTTGTCGTTTTTTTTTTTTTCACTTATCAAACGATATTCATGTTTATCGTAATTAAAGTTTATAACTCCTCGAATAATAAACAATTGCATGTGCTAAATTTCAAAATAATTCATTGAGTATTTTTTATTCAGTAAGTGGTCGTCGGGCGTAGTGGTTAGTGTGCTGAACTCAGATTCAAGTAAAAAACCATAAATAGAAAATAAAAAATGTTCTACACTGCACTACCTCTTGGTTAGCAATTGCAAACCTCCAACAGTAAAAATTGGCGAAGTGAAAAGATTTTCTTAGAAATTTTTACTCTTGCCAGTCAAAAGATGGTGCCGTCATTTAAATTTGTTATGTTATAGAGTCAGTGTTCCAGTAGTCGGCAGTTTAACGTTTCTTGTTCTTTTTAAACTGGTGTCTTTACGTTTGTGGACATGGTATTGGGTTGACAAATAGACAATCTATTTCAATAAAGTTTATTATTTTAGATTTAATTAACTTTTTTCAAAAAATTATTTTCTAAATATCACTAATTTTTTATATATTTTATAAAATGTATCTATTTTATATAATATATAAAAAATTAAAAATTAATGTATATATTTTATAAATGTATACATTTTGTACGAACTTAGCTATTTTGGCCATTGCACTATTTGCATATGAAATCCATTTGAATGCGTTTTATGATAGGTAAATATGAACTGCATTTTTAATTTTTTTTTTTTTCAATTTTAAAAACTTTGATGTCAATAAAATTGTGACGTAGCAGAGCAAAGCGGACGACGGATTCGGACTCAGCGACCCCCCATTACCCTAAGTGCATTTGTCCCGCCTCTGCTCGTTTTCAAACGTTTCCATTTGTAGAACAGTGTAATCAATAGATTTTTCTTACCGTCACTTGATGCCGACTACTGGAAATTGTGAAAAAATGTTGTTCCTTATGTCGGCTACCATTAAAATACGAAAATTAATTTTTTTACTAAATTGACCACATTCAATAAAAAATTTTAATCAATACCTACCCTTAGAAACTTTTATGGTTAAAATAAAAACTAAAATAAAATAAATACTTAGCTTTTTAAATTAATCTTTTCACTAAAAAATCACTAAAAATGAAAAGTTGTCATAGAATGAGGATAAAAAGACGCCAAAATGCTTTTCTCAGTTCAATTAAATCATTACAGAGAGAAAGATGAATATATTTTTAATGCAAAGATGATATTATTTAAATGTTTGACTGTCGTTATCCTTATTTGTTTATGTTTTAATTCAATAAATGCCGACTTCTGGTACATGCCGAACTTAGGCACGGTCACCCTATTTCTATTTTTTTGGTAGTAGGAATTATTTTCTTAACACCGCTAATCTAACGCTTTGCGGCGTATTCGTTTTTAATCAGCTTCATAAATAATAATTTTGTGGAAGGGATAAATTTTTTCATTTCACCAGCTAGCCCCAATCGGTTTGAAATTTAACACGTGAGGATTACGGCAAATCTTATCTTATATTTTTATTGTCTATAATATGCATAATGAACTATTATTATTATTCACACTTTGAAATGCTTTATAATAAATTGTTATCGATTATTTTATGAGACTTATGCCGTCATTAATTCCAATTTGCTATATCTCAAAGAAGATAAGTTGAATTGGAGCAAACAAAAACCGTTTCGAAAGTAACACAGAAGGTTTTGGACCCCAGCAACTGAAATATGTTTTTACGGTAATTTTAGGTTCTGATTACGAATCTGCAGTCTGTTTTCGGCTATTAGGTCAGGTTTTTGAGATATGTGGATTCGAAAATTTTGGAAAGCTCCTATCACTTTTAAGAATTTCTTTTTCAAATCCATTCAAACAATTAGGAATAAAAATATATATACGCTATTTAATTTATCTAAAGTGGTCATCGTAGCCTAGTGGATAGTGTGTTTGACTGCTACGTGGAGGTGCCCGGGTTCAAATCTCGACACGCTCAAAAATTGAAAATCAAAATTTTATACGCGGCACCACCGCTTGGCTCGCAATGGCAAACCTCCAAGAGTAAAAATTGCACATTAAAAGCTTTTCATCCGTTCGGGTTCTGCAAAAACTGTAGGTCTATAATAATAAAAACTCACACAACATGAATGGATGTGAAAAGCCCGGTCTATGCTACCCTGCATGAACTGTTGTGTCATAATAGTAAAAGTAGTAGTATATAATTTACTGGCACTCCAGTAAAACAGTGACTGCCGAAAATAAAGTTTCCTGAATTTGAAAAATAATGTCACTAAAATAATAAGAAATTAATTTAACCCGAATTCTCCCACAATCAAACTTATTAAAAAAATACGAAATCAAGTAAATTCAACTTTTGGGTGTAATCTATGAATTAGTTTCTTAGATGGGGTATGTGCCCATATCGACACGCTAGGAGAATTCGGGTTAAATTGAATATTAAAACGAACAATAGTATAAACATTTTCACTTGAATAATCTACACACGGCCGTAGTAACTTTATTGCAATAAAGTTAAATTTAATTATAAATTTTAATCTTAAATTAGGGTTATGATACATTTTAGCTAACCTGTGCTTATTAGAAGACCATCTCCTAGGAATGGCCGCACCAGATCATATAGAGTACTTTTTGTAGTTAAACCTTGATTCAGAAACACCTCCTCAGCATCCTCTGCATTTACCACGTTGTATACTGAAGCATTCAAAAAGTGTAGCATATAACTTTTCCCGTTCATATATTCACAACATTTACGAGCAAATTTAAATAGAGTTTCTGGTTGAGTTAAAATTAATGAATATATATAAATATTATTTTTCTACTTGAATTCAAAATTCATTCAGCAATAATCCCACCTGGATTCATATTAAATACATCAAAATTATTGCCAAAGATTGTTTTGCCTGGAATTATTCCAATTCTGTCCTCTAATTTCGAGCCGTCATCGGTTTTCACTCTTTTACACAATGCCAAAATATAATAATTTTTATTTAAGTATTTTATTAAAAATAAAAATGATAATATTAAAATTATTATTGATAGCATTGCACAAGAAATAAGCAATATTTTTGGGGTTTAAATTGCTGCAGAACCTTTCGCGATTAATCTTAGAGTCAAACTAAAAAAATGCATATTCTATATGTATAATAAATGCATTCTATAAATGTAAATGTAATAAGCGTATATTTTTTGCACTGCTGATAAGCAATTACGGCTACAATAAAACAAAATCGCATATGGTACGATGCACCGACTTTTCAAAGCATTGCACGGTGGGAAACAACAAGTATAATTTGGGAATAAAAAAGTTTCACTGCTCGAATTTTTAATCGCCTTGAAATTTTACTAAATTTATGAGCGATTTGAAATTGAAAATTAATAAAATGTATTTGATCTGCTTTGTCCAATTTCAATATTTTTTGAAAAATATTGGAATTTAAATTTTCTCTTTCCTGAATAAAAATTTCGATAGTAAATTAAATTTCAACTATAAATAGAATTCCTTAAAAAACTATAATTTTCTTAAGATATTTTTTACTAGACTATGAAAATTAAATCTAGGTGCTAATTTCTCAAAGTCTTGAAAAATGTTTGGTTTGCCCATCTCTATACAGGGTGACAATTGTAAAGTGACGTAAGTTTAATACTCTGCAGCAAGCTTTGCCATTTACCGTTACTTTAATTTAAAAAGCAAATTCATTCATCATTGGCTTTGCTTTTAATTTCATTTGAATTTTTGTTATTACATTTTGAAATTTCCATAAAAATGGACAAGGAAAATATTCGTCGTGAAATTATGAAATTTCATTTGGCAAATTATAGTAGCCGTCAACTTGCAAGGGCTTTAAATTTGTCAAGTCGTACGGTAGACCGAGCTATTATTCGATATAATGAAACTGGGGGTTTTGGAGATAGAGACCGGGGAAAATTTTCAACAGTTCAAGGCGCTCAATGAGAAAAATCGCTTAGGAAGTGGGAGTAAACCGTGAAACAGTGCAAATCATTGCAAAATCAAAGCTTAATCTTAAGCCGTACAAGCTCCGAAAAGCTCAAGATCTGACACAAAAAAAGAAAGATTTGTGACTGCAAAGATGCAAGGCGTTGCTACGCTCCTCCGTGTTAAAAAATGTTGAAAATATCTTGTTTACAGATGAAAAAATTTTCACGGTTGAACAACATTTCAATGCGCAAAATGACCGAATGTGGCTAACATCATCATCGCAACAAAATAGGACTGTTGGCCGAGTTCAAAAGCCAGCTTCCATTATGGTATGGGCTGGAGTTTCCGCTAATGCCAGAACCCCTCTAATATTCGTTGAAGAGGGTGTTAAAATTGACCAGGTTGTTTATCGGAGCATTTTAAATGAACATGTTCTTCCCTGGGTCCAAGATACATTTGGAAATGAAAACTGGACTTTCCAGCAAGATTCTGCACCTTCCCACATGGCAAAATTAACGCAAACATGGATAAAAGACAATTTTTCTGGATTCATAACATCTCAAGAATGGCCGCCATACTCCCCAGACTTGAATCCAATGGACTACTCTATTTGGAGTATTTTAGAGAGTAAGGCTTGTGCATCTCAACACCACAGTCTGGAGTCGCTGACAAATTCATTAGAGAAAGCCTGGACTGAAATTGATCAGGAAGTCCTGCGGCGAACAGTCCTACGATTTCCGGATTGATTGAAGGCATGTGTGCAGGCTAAAGGAGGTTATATTGAATGAGGTGGGGTTCAAATGAATGCTTATATATTCAGCAATGTTAACACTTAATTGTACTTAATGGAAGTACGTCCTTTTGAAAATAACTGCTGAAATGCGTGCGTCACTTTACGATTGCACCCTGTATACACTGTTGTTGTGATGACTAAATACATACGTTCTTTAAGCCTGTTATACATTACTTAAAATATAATTCAATAAAGAATTATTTTTGCTTCTGATTTCAAATGTTTTAATTTCGCAAATTCTTCCAAATTTTCAAAACGATGCAATTTATAAAAGATATTAACACTTTTTTCTTGGAATGAGTGTTTTCAAATTATTCAATTATTTTATAATGACGAACTTTTTATACTCTTGTTTTATTTTTTCTTTGTACGTATTGTACAGAATTTATTGAGATTTGTTTTTTACAAATAGTACCCGGAATTAAAAAACATACAGTTTGTTTTCGATCTCACAAAGCATCCATGCTTGTGAACTTGTGAGCGTTCGTAATTCGGCGTCACTGCGTTATAAATTTATTTTTATTAATAAAATAAAATAAGCATTTTTGTAAAATGTTTCCCACTGTATCATTTATAAACTTCTTTTAACAAATTTCACTTTAATATCTTCTTTCGTGCGCAACACTAAACCATTTTCGAAAGTTACGTCCTTCAAAAGTGTCGCTGGTAATAAATGAAAATTTTTGATGATGGCCACAAGCAGAACTTTAATTTCAAGTATAGCAAATTTTTGACCTGTGTAAAAATAGAAAAAATATACATATTTCAAATGTGCCATAGGAAATGAGAATGACTTGGATAGAAGATAATTCAGATTAAGTACCTATACAATTCCTGGGTCCAGCGCTGAAAGGCACAAATGCAAATGGATGCCTATTGGTTGTATTTTGAGGTAGAAATCTGTCTGGATCGAATTTCAGGGGGTCTGGAAAATGTTTTGGATCACGCATAATATCGAAGATATGTACATTAATTTGTGTTGACTCTGGTAAAATCAATCCATTGATTTTAGTATCCACCACGCAAGAGCGTGCTACAAAGGGCACAGATGGATATAGACGTAGAGTTTCCTTGATAACGCATTCCAAATACTCGAGTTTATTAAAATCAAAAACTGTTAATTCTGTTGTATCGCCTGAAATGAGTGTAATCGTTTCGTTGCAGCAGAATCGATATAATTTACATTTTCATCTTACCTAAGTTTTGTATTTCTTCATAGCATTTTGTTTGAATATCCTGTAGGAATGCGAGATTTGTTAATGCAAAAATTAAGCACGTAGATGTGGTATCATATCCTTCGAACATGAAAGTGTTCACCTCATCGCAAATGCCCTGATGATCGATTAATCCTTTCGATTCAGCATCCAGCAACGTATCCAGCATAGCATATCGTTTCTTTTTGCCAAATTCATTTCTGAAATTCAATATTCATAAATATTTTCGAAAATGCTAACGATTTAGTGTTTTATGCTACTCAAGCTCAATTGCTCCAATTCTCTGGCGTTCTTGAAATTCTTTGCGTTTCTTTTCGATGATTCTACTGGAAAAATCATGTGCGATTTTCAAGTCTCTCTCATGTTGCTTATAGTCACCCCAAATGTAGAAAATCAATTCAAAATACATTAAAGGATTACAAGTTCTTTTCACTACAACATCTTCAATTCTGTGTATGGTATGTCGGTACTCTTCGCTTCCCGGAATATCATCTAACTTAACGCCAAGTGCAGTTTCTTAAAAAATGCTTGTATTAATTTTTAGAAATCTTTTAACCTTTAATTTCTAGAAATACATACCGCATACATTATTCAAGGTAAATTCCGGTATTACATCTAAAAGCTTAATAATCTGCTCATCTTTCTGATCCAGTAGCTCAATAAATTTTTCACTTTCTTCTCTAAATTAGTAAAAATATTTTTAACTGATTCATACATTATTTTGCATAGATTTAATACTCACTTAAATACTTCGATGAATGTTTGCAAAATATTGAAATGAAAAGCTGGTGTCAAAGTTTTGCGCCGAAAATGCCACTTTTGATCTGTAATTATAAATGTAATTATAAAAATGCAATTATGAAAATAAAACATGCCATCCAAATAAATACATATAGTATATTAGGGTGGAGTAAATCAATTTGTTTTTTCTCAGTACCACCATAAAAAAGTTAGCATCTGATGACTTCACTCTAATATCATTTTTAAAACCGCACATGTTACATTTTTATCGGCTATTAAGTACTGACATTTTCATGATTTTCCAAATGCTAAAAAAAGAGCTTATTATATTTGAGCCCATAGAAAAACCACATAGTTTAGCCAACCACTGAGAACATGGAGACTGAGGAGTGAGAAGTGATGAGCTAGTTAAGTTTTTTCTGACGTAGAATACGTTATTCGGGAAGTTAGGTACAGTTGTGTCCATTACGATCAACCGAGAAATATTGGAAATAATTTCTTTTCCCGATATATTGAAATAAAATTTAGTTGGAAATTATACCTTGATACCTTAAGTATTTCACGCATAAAAATTGCAAAAAATAAATATCCCCTTCAACCCAAAAAGTTTGCTGTTCATAAAAATAGCAGCGCTTGAGAAATAGTATGATGCTAAAATTGAATTGGAGCCTTTTCCGGAAAAATTGTTTGTGTTTCTGCTCAATTATGAACAACACTTTTTTTGTATTACAGTGGCACAACGATGGCTTTCTAATGTTAACTAATCCTTTACGACTCTCTACAGGACATTACCACTTTGCTACCTTCACTCCAGTCTGCAAATTCCCTAAAATGTTCAATTTCATTATGAGAATTGGTTTTCTAAGTTCAGCTCAAAAAATTTAAAATCGATTTCAGGTGTAATGATTGTTGAATGTTTCTGTAGAACATCAATTTTAGTACCATGAAACTATTCACCTGAGAGTTTACTTGTATTATGAGGATCCTTGACCAGTTGGAGCGCCTATTTGAGGACCACATTCCACTTAGTGTGAGTCAACGAACAAAAATCTGCAGCTTAAGACACATCTTATTTTACTTTGGTCAAGATAATCTTAATGTTTACAGGCGAAGCTCACTATATTTTTGATTTTTTCCAATAAAACTTATGCGTGATATGTGAGACTAAGGTGAAAATTAATGTTTGAGAGTACGCCAATATAATAATTACGGATAGATAACAAACGGAATTCACTACTCGTATGTGAAATGGAATACGAATTTTTATATATCCTTTTTATAGATTTTAAGTGTGTTTGACACTTTATGCATTTATTTAAGGATTTTAAAGTAATATTCCAGTCAGTTTATTTATTTTATTTTATTTATCAACGAAACCTCTAATTTTTAATTCATTTTATAAACATTTGATCATAAAAAGACAAGTCATAAAATTTATCAGTTTCTACTATAGCTTGTGGTTGTTGTAATAACTCATTGTTATTGCTATTATTAGCTTTTGAAATAACGGAAAACACGAGACTAATTCGTCAAAGCTAACGAATGCAGCCCTGTGGTTGTTGTAACTGTAGATAGAGCACATGAGGCGACTCTGAGAGAGGCTCATACAAATGAGCAGAGGCGATAACGTCGGCTCTCTCATTATCGTTTCATGTACTCTACAGTTGCAATTATTTGCATTTGATAGTTGATTCAGTGATTGTGTTCATTAATTTAAAAAATGTTTGGAAAAATATGTTGTTCAGGACAGAAAAATAACACTGTGTGACAGTGAAAATATACTTTCCTCGAGACATTCACCTGCGGTCACGCACATCTTACCACTTCATTTTTCGCAGTATTTTTTAAATTTTTCAGCGTATGTTTAGACCAAATTCGTAATTTTTTAAACGTGTATTTAATAAACAAATATACGCTATTTAACAAAATTTTATTGATTCAAATGTATATTTTTCTTCTTTTTCATATAAAAAATAAAAAAAAAGGAATAATATTTATTTTTATATATTTTTTTCGTTTTCCAAAATTTTATAAATTTTTAAGCAATTTAAGAAAATTTGTGTTTTGTTTTCTTGAACATTAGATAAAGCAATATTGAAATCTTAAGTCTAATAAGATGTCGACCCTACTTTGGATGCAATAGCAGCTTCGATTCGAACAGGCATTGACTCAGCATGGTTTTGTAAAACACTATTTGAAATTTACCTTTCCCAAACTTTTTCCAAAACTATTTTTAGTTTACTCTACAGTTGATACTGAGTTACTTTACGTTTCATAACGTGCCATAAATGGTCGATTGAACTCAAATCTGGAGAGTTTCTAGGCCAATGCATATGTTGAATACCGAGGTCCTTCAACATTTTCTGCAGTAGCAAAAAAATTAAAGAGATTATTTATTTTTATCCAAAAACATGTGGATATTATGGCAGTTTATTACTGATCAAAACTTGCTGATTTTGCACGGTGGCATGGTGTGGAGTCGACCTGGAAAGTAGCCTCAATAAAGTGTTTGTATTGTTCCTCCACAATAGGCACGAGAGAACCCGTCATGATCTCTCCATATTTTTGTGCGTTTATTATTCCTTTAACAAAAAGGAAAGAATTCCGTACATAATAAGAAAAACATCGCCAATTCATTTAACTATGAGAATGCTTGACTGTTCTTATTACACACTTGTCCTTAAATCTTTCTACTGGAAACGTCGCACGTATGGGAGATTTTCGGTACATTACAAGTTAAACTTGGTCTCATAGAACCTTATTACGTTCCGCTATTGGTTATTTTGATTTTTTTACAGCGCAAAAAATGTTCAAGGACATTCAATATATGGTTTGGCCTGGAAACTCTCCAAATTTGAATCCAATCGACCATTTATAGCACGTTATGAAACGTAAAGTAGTTCAGCATAAACCACAGAGTAAACTGGACCTAAGAATAATTTTGGAAAAAGTTTGGGAAAGGTAAATTTCAAACAGTGTTTTACAAAACTATGTTGAGTCAATGCCTGCTCGAATCGAAGCTGTTATTGCATCCAAAGTAGGGTCGACATCTTATTAGACTTAAGATTTCAATATTGCTTTATCTAATGTTCAAGAAAACACAACACAAATTTTCTTAAATTGCTTAATTAAAATTAATTAATTTAAAAAATACTGCGAATAATGAAGAGATAAGATGTGCGTGGCCGCAGGTGTAGATATGGTCAAGCAGAAATAAACTTTATAGTCAGAAGATGCGTTAAGCATTTTAAATGGGGAACGTGGATGGGAAGTTTTCTAAATAATTGGAATAAGTTAAAAAAAAAAGAAGTTAAATAAATGTCAATCTGGTAGACGGCCTAAGCCAAACCAATAGACTTAAGGTATTAATAATAATATAATGTATTGAACTTCTTTTATGAAATAAATTAGTCACCTGAACTAAACTAGTCAGAATTTTGAATTGACCCTCAAAACCTGGACTCAAAAAACCCATTTTTGAGGGTTAAAACATATACTTGCCCATAACATTATTTTGATTTATCCGATGAGTCAGTTTTTACATGTTATTCAAAAGAGGACTTTGTCGAAAGTTCAAACAAGATGATCTTGACACTCCGACTTGAGACTTTCGGGTATTATGAAATGCAATTTCTCTAGTTGTTTAGTCCTTTTTCTACTTCATTCACTATCGCAATCAAAACTAATACAAATTTTTCAGAAAATTTCCATGTAAATTACTAGAAAATTATTATTTCCTCACACTAACTAATTAATATGTAAAATGGATATGAATATAATTTAAAAAAATGTATTTATGCATTAAATCGACTAAAACAGGAAAATCATATTGCATAAATAGATTTATAATTTGTTGGTTTTTATGAATACGTATTTAATAAAATTTAATAGGACAATTATCTTTAATCAACATTGCTGTAAAATAATGCAATCAATTGAGGTTATGAATCACAAATGAATTACAGTCTATGATTGCATTTGACTCTAGGATACAAAATGCAGTTAGAAAGAAGTTTTTTTTTGGAGTCAAGATCGGGATTGGTTATTCTCTTTTGAAGTCATGAGAATAAATAAATTTGAAGTTTCTGTTAATACACTTAATTAGTAAATGTATGTACTATATCTGTGGACAAAAGCAATAAACGCTTAAGTCGACTTAAGACAGAATTGAGTTATAAATGCTATCATGTTCTTCTTATTCCAATGCATATGCATGTGAAATCCCCGAAATTCGATGTTTTTTAAAACCAAATTTTTCACGTGACCGTTGTTGTTGAAGCTTTTTCACTCTTTTTCTATTTTCTAAAGCTTTTTTTCTGTTGATACTCTCTACATTTATCGTCACAAACCTGAAAGGAAAATTCAGCTATATGGAATCAAGCTCTCTCAATAAAGCGCATGAGATAAAACTTCGAGAAGTCGACTCTCTGCATGATTGTATGTAGCCGATCTCCATATGGCTTCGTTCGCTAAACACTAACAACAGTATAACTTCGTTTCTTATTAGTTTCGTTGCAAAATTTTACCCTCGCTAAAAAAGTTTCACTTCAAAAAATGTTGATAAACTCTGAAAAGGGTAGCGTATGTAGGTTATTCGGATCGATTGCAAGGGGAAATTTGAGCGGTAAAAATAAGGATTACAGATTTATAAAAAAAATGTTTTAATACAAAATTAAAGCACATTTCTTCCTCTTTTAAAGTTGTTAACTACTAAAAAAATCATAACTTTGTTTTAATAGTTACTAAGGTGACATCACTTCGAATAAAAATGAATTGCATGCAATTTGGATCGATTTTAAAAGTTAAGATTTGTCTTAGTATTCTTTCTCAAATTGTGTTTATTTTAACCAAACTATAGCAGAATATGTAGTGAACAAACCAACAAATTGTTATAAAATTTGTGGTTTTCTTATCTCATTTGGCAAGGCTTTGTTTGAAAATACACTCTTTTTTCGGTTTTTCACTCACAACTGATTAATTTGAAATACTTGAAATAAGTGTTGCATTAGAAAGAGAAAATAATTCTCGTTCGTTTCGTAAGCAAGAAAGAAGTAATTCTAAAAAATACCAAAGAAAAGTTATTAGCAAAACAAAATCGATCCGAATTAAATAATTACGTTACGATCTTTTTTTTTTCAAGGAATGATGTCAAAGTTCTTGTAGTTATACTTTCTACAAGCTGCAGTTGTAATTTTTGTCCGCTCTAATTCATATGCGTAAATATTTTTAGTGCTGTTTTTAAATTACGATATTATTTTGAAAAACACTGTGCCACGCTGAGCTTTTTAAGTTTTCAACCAAATCAAGAAATATTGCTCATTATACGAGTAAATACCCATACAAAGAATCCGCATATTGTTTTTCTGTACATTATAAATTACAATTGAAAAAAACTATAGCATAAATAAATTTCAATTCTTTGATTTAGGTTACTGACATCGAAACATATTTGCTTAGTCAGAACTTGAATGCGATTTAAAATTTAAGGAGATTAAAAATAAAACAAAGTTGTAAAATGGGTACTCTGCGTAATATAATCATCTATACATTTATTACTGTAACTACATCTTATTCCAGAAGTATTGCACTATCATCAATTTTAAAAGTTATCAATTTAAAAAACTTGACGGTTAGGTAAGCCAGAATTATCAGATTAAAAATCGGTTAAGTCAAATCCAAAATATTAGCGGCGGAAGTTTTTTAAAATTCGCTCATTGAACAAAGCATTGCAGTCATAGTTGTAAAAATCATTGCTTAAGCGGGAGTAAATAACAAATGAAAGAGAGAAGACATGAGTAACGGCATCTCTCAGAATTATCTAACGAATTATCTGCATACACAAATAACAAAACAAACTCCAACGAGTAGTTTGGTTCTCTTTTGATATTTGTGTTTTCATAAAGTGATTTCTTGAGCAAAAAAAAAAAAAAATAGCTACAGTTACTGGGGCCTTACTGACTGGTATATTTATAAAGGTCCAAGGCCGTATTTAGGGGGGAGGTTTTGGGGGTTCTGACCCCCCCCGAAATGTGAAAACTTTTCCTAATTTTTGATATTGATTGCCAGTGGATGGAAAAAAAGTCAAAATAAAATCTATTGAAGTCAAATAAAAGAAAAAATTATAAAAATAAATTTGAATTGAAATCGTACGAAGTTGTGCTACATGGCCAAAAACGGTATTTTTAGGGGTTTGAACCCCATTTTTCTAAAACGTGACGTAATGGAAAGTTTTTGACCTCGTGTTCAGCATGAAAAATTCATTCGCAAACACTAGGAAAAATATTGTTCACCAAACCCATGCAGTGCAGTGTTATTGAATAAGCTTCAAAGTTCTTAATCTTAAAATATAATTAATCTTTTAACCCATTATTGCTCAGAGCACCCGACTCGGAAGATTTCTTTCAATGCTGTGACTGCACGAATTTAGAGAATATATGCCAACCTCATCCGGGCTTTTCATCATTGGTAATGGCCCGAATTCCCACTGATAATCATTTGAAAAAAATTAATTTTTGCCTTTTTGATCATTTTTTTGAGGTTGGGTTCATTATCAGTAATAGCAAGTCAATAAGTTATCAAAATTATGTCTTTCACGATAAAAAATGTATTGGAATCCACATTGAATAATATTTATTTAAAAAAATTTAATTTGATTATTCTGTGAATTTTTTTGTCATTTTCGGCCATTCTGAAACAAAAATTTTTCCTAAAGCTTTAAGACATTTATCCACTTTTCTCCCTAGTCTGATAGGGTCCATCAAATGCATTATCGTATTTAATTTATTGTATTTAAACATCAGTTTCATAAAAATTTTATATGAATATTTTCGTCGAATGAAACCCCCCCCCCCCCCCCCCCCCGAAAAAAAATCCTGGCTACGGCCCTGTAAAGGTCATTTTTATAGCAGATACGTTTCGACAAACCTGAGCTTATTAGAAGTCCATCACCTAGAAACGGGCGTATCAACTCATATAGAACACTTTTTTGAATTAATCCTTGGCTCTGGAAAATCTCCTCAGCATCCTCTGCATTAACCACGCTGTATATTGGAGCTTTGATAAAGTAAAGCATATAACTTTTACCATTCGCATATTCACAGCATTTGCGACAAAATTTAAATATTGTTTCTGGTAATAATTAGAAAGTAATAAGGTAAAAAGTAGTTGAATATATTATAAATCAAATCGGAATTAGATTAAACAAAATTCTTACCTGGATTATTACTTAATATATCGCAATTATTTCCAAATATAGTTTTTCCGGGGATTTTACAAACTTTTTCTTCTAGCTTCGAGCCATCAACGGTTTTCACTCTTTTACACAATGCCAAAATATAATATGTTTTATTTAAATGTTTTATTAAAACAAAAAGTGAAATTATTAAAATTATTAATAATATCATCATTTTATATACTAGAAAAATTTATTTTTTGTTTTTGTATTAAAACACGCAATGTTTTTTTCAGCATTGATTGAAAGAGAACCTTTCTCGATTAAACTTAAAATAGCACTGAAAATGTATATGTTTTATATAAAAATTACTAATATAATGCTGATAAGCTTTTTTGAATAAAAAATTATATTAACCTGAGAAAAAAACATTGTTGCAAATATAAAACGTAATTATCTGAAGAGAACTTTGAACTTCATATTCCTATTAGCTATTTTTGTTCCTATACTAGCATGAATATGAACTTTTTTTTAAGTGTTCAAAACATTAGACTATTTTAATATTTATGTAATTATATTGATCAACAGCAATTATGAATATTGATTGCTGATGCTTGATTCGTTTAGGTTTTAGCGTGAATACTTAACCAGTCATATTAATAATATTACATACTACAATTAGCATTTTATTACTATAAATTTATCATTTAACCTATTCTAGTTTAAAACTGCTTCTGCAGTTGCTATTGCTGCTGACGTTGTTAATTGATTAATAAAAGGGTGTTTTTAGTACTGCAACCAACACAGTAATTGTACTCCCATTTTTGTTTAACATAACACTGTTCAACACACAAAAAAATGACAAGGTTCTGAAAGTGGATTCTGATAGAACTCGAAAAAAAATATATGTGTTTCGACGTTTTAAAAGTTTACGTCTAATTTTCTTTTTATGCGGGCCTAAAGTTTGCCCATTTCTAACAGATTAAGTATAATAAACCATAGGACAACTTGCTAGTTTTGCATCAAACCTTGTTTATATGTTCAGCAACTTATAGTAGAATTTTCCGTAGAATATTTTCCTGAAACATATTAATCCTTTAGTGCCTACCGTTATGGGTCTTTTTTGCCCTTTTCATAAAAGTTACTATTTCGACCCATTACGAGGGTCGATAAAGGGTTTATATGTTCAAGAAATATGTTGCCCATAAAATTTTACTATAGGTCACTGAAGAATAAAAATTTGTAAACTTGATTTTAGTAAAAATAAACCCAAATTCCAAAAATGTTTCAAATTTTCAACTTTTATACGCAGTCAACAAACATGTCTTTAAAAGTATTTTCTGAACTAAAAATTCATTACACATTGCAAAATAAACTTTAATTAAGTAATTTATTAAATTAATCGCTTATATCTTGAAATGTGTAATAGGTTTTTGTATGCTTTTCAACGATATTTTTTTTTCACAATCTCGGTACTTTGTAAATTTATAAAAATCATTACATCGGTTTAATAGCCCAGTTCAGTTAAGTTTTCTAAATTCTTCTACTATTTTTTATATACCTATGCAATATTTTCTTTGTTTCCATAAAATGCCAAATTGTGCAGAAAAATATGATTGGTTTAGCTACGTATGCGGAAAACACATTCTCTCAGAAAATCGTGTATATTTTTTAATAGTAAAATTTAAGATATTTTTAAGAGTTAGAAATATTTCCTGCTGAATCTTGGACACCGAAACATTGTTGCCATAATTGTTGCAATGGCCAAAGTTGAAATCGTTTTATTATCATGCATTTATGTATCCACTCTTACTATTGTTAGTAAGGTGGCCGAACAATTATGGTTTTCAAAAATCATATTTAGATTTACCTAAATTCTTTGACTACAAAGTATAAAGGAACACATTTTATTACATATCCAAATAAGATGCTGCTTTATAATTTATACCAAGTCAATTTAAGTCATTGGAATAATTAATATCGATATTAATCGCAAAATAATTATACTCATGTTTGCCAAAGTAACAAAAAATATACGAGTATCCAAAATAGTACAATTTATTTATAAATTACTATAAAAGATAATAATTGCTTTTGATTTGGATGTGCTAATACAAATGTTCACAAAGAACATATATGTATACATTCTTATGAGCTGTTTGAATCAACTGAAGTACAAAGCATCAGAATATGTGGAAAGATCGATAATAACTTTTCGGATCGTTTACTACCAAACAAGAGGCGAGCAAATAACATGAGAAACCGCTGCAATTGTTGTCAATGACGTTCGTCAACAACGACCAGCCAGCCAGCAAGCAAACAGGCAGAAGCAGTTGGTGGACAACGTCACAATTGCCACACGAAATACCAAACAGAAAGAAAAAATTGAATTTTTCTGTTTTTCAAATGGAAACAAACTATTTTCCCATAGATGCTTCTTTCTGTAAAAAAAAAAAAATTGTTTTCAAGAAATTTTATACGTTGAGAAATGTATAAAATGACGCATTGATTAAAGATCGAGTCTGAGGTTTGCTAGCCGTTTTTCTCTCCTCACATTTATTTTAAAAATTAATTTATACTTACTGCTGCAGTTGTGATTTTTCCTTATAAAATCACAAAGTTTGTTGTTGTCCATATACGAGTGCGAGCTAAGCACTTGCGGCTTTAAAGTGTTTTGACGGAAGATGTGCAACAAAAATTGTAGGCAATAATAACAAAAAGTGATATAGCCAAGTTTGAAAAGGCAAAGAAAAACTGCATACAATACTTACTTTGATAATAATTGCATTTTCCAGTTAAAATCTTCACATGAACAACATGAGACTCAAAGCCAAACAAAAAACATTATCAGGTTTGAATTGGTGTATGGCTTAAAAAGATGATGATAATGAAGAGAAAAAGTATCATCTCTGCGTACGTGGTTGTTGTTGCTGTTTTCTTTGTACTTTTGTGCGTGCGTATTGCTCGCATTTGAAACGTTATTATAAAGTTTTACATTAAAATGCAAAACACGTTATTGACCGTTTTTAGAATTACTAATTGAATCGACGCGTTCTTGCATTTAAGCCGTTTGTTTTTTCTTTATAGTTCGTTGTTTTATATTATTGCTGTTTTTGTTTGTAACTCCTTGTACTTGTAGTTTTATAACTCAGTTGTCATTTGTTGTTGTTATTGATAATGTGAACTTCATAATATTTGTAAAGTCATTGTCGTTTTCCATCATTATTTGTAGTTATGTATTATTTGTTCTTTATATGCCCATGAATTAGCTTAACATTATTCGTGTGGTCAATACAAAAACTTTTCTTCTGTTGAATGTAGCTGCATTGTTTTTTTTTTTCTGTAAAAGTTCCTCTTGTGTAGTTCTTCTTAGTTGTAGAAAATAATATATAAGTATTTTAATTATCTTAAATGTGTGCAACACCTTTTTGAGTCGTGTTATTCTCAATGCATCCTCTTGAGTTCAGTTCCTTTGCGGGACATTCCTCCTTGAGATTCCCCCGAGTATAAACACTTGGTGATTCCTTGAAATGTTTTTGATTTAAAAAAAAGAAGATTTTCAGCCTAACCAATTACGTAAATATATAATTGCAACTAGTAAGTATGTGTTATTATACCTAACACTCAAGGGTTAATAAAAATTTAAAGGATGATTTTTTGAAAGAGGAAACAACTGATAAATTGCTCCGAAGTCACATATAGACTGCTTCGTCATAATTTTTTATTTACAAGGGATTTAAAGTCAGTGCGAACTGATAAAGCCTTGCAATTGCAAATGGAAAGTTGAATATTTTTTGATATTTATCAACAGTGTATATAGAGACAAACAGATCAGAATCCGCCACGGTTCTTCATCAGTAATCTTAGTGATGTTTCTAATTTGTATTGCAGCTCCAACACGCCAAACCCTCGCTGGAACCATCTTCTTTCTGAGGTTTTTGGTACAAATATTTTAAAAAATTTAAAGTTAGTTGGATCAATAGATAATTTTGTAATTCGGACGCCTCTTTTCTTTTTTCATAAGGAAAATTTTTACCGAAAAAAGTATGTTCCAAAAAATTTACGCTCTGTGAACATTTTAAAGAATTCTTGTTCAAAAACCCCCGAAAAGAAGGGTCCAGAGATGAGGTGGAGGATTAATATAAAAACAAAAAATGTTTAACTTTTCACAACGACCAACTTCGAGCCGTGAAAGTTACAGATATTGCTTTACAATAATTTACTTTCTCACCGATTACAATCAGTTCACCTTAAGTGACCTTAAGCTCCACTAAAACAAAAAAATCTACGTGCAATATTTTTGGAGTAATTGATCAGGACAGCGACCTCTTTTATAAAAATCATTGATTCATCGTCGCGGAAATCAACAAATTCTGATTGACTACGAAAGTACCTGAGATTTATTTTCGAGAAATTTTACAGGGTTTTGAGTTTTCGTATTGAAAGCACTTATTTTATTTTACTCATTCCTAATTCCAAATCGTTCCCTTTGGTTTCCTAGTTCTACACTTTGCCGCTTGTTTATATATAAAAATATATAAAATATATATAAATATATAAAAGAAGTCAAAATTAAAAATTGTATTTCCAACTTCAAATATTTAAAACTTTAGAGTTTTTTTTGTTTGCGAGTAACACTCGTTTTATGCAAGTCACTAATTTTTTAACTACGCAGGATGCTTTTGGACCTATTTTCAAAATAACATTGTTTGGAAAAAGAACAAAAATGCTCTTGATTCTGATAGTCGAATATATATCGTCGGCGTTCTGGCAGAATTCACTAAGTCCATTTTTTTAATTTCTGAGATATGGTGAGTTTATGCAGTGCATGGTGCTCTACGAACACTGGCAAAACTTAAAAATTGCAGGGTTGCAAACCGGTTTTGGACCAAACCAATAGGTGTGAGCATATAATCGATCGAGCTATGGTTGTTTGCCCGTCGGTCTTTGTACGCTTTAACTTGAACAATCTTAACCTATCTTGGTATAGTCATTCTTCCTAACCAAGTATAAGCTCTGAAGCAAATACAAATACAGGAAGTATACTTTAGAATAGCTAGTATGAAAATTGTGAATATCAGAGAATTACCATGTATAGCTTTTCAAAAATTGAAAGAAAATCCTGAAGTAACTAAATTAAACTAAATTTCGTTGAAATAAGGTCTAAAATAACTGTTGTGAATATTTTCAACATCGGGTCACATAAGTTGTAATTTTCAAAGGGCAACATCAAATTTTACACCGCAAGAGCTTTAAACCAAACCAGGAATTCGGAGATGCGGGAAAACTAGTTTTTGAACCGAACCTATGGTTCAAAAAAAGCAAAATTAGCTTGATCCTCATCAGCTTTGCTCAAACTGTAATGTTTAAAATAATTTTATGAATATTTACATGAAAGTATAGAACTATAAGAATGGATGCAAAAAGCTTGGTTTAGGTCCTTCAAGTTCATGAAAGAAGAATGTTTTACATGGCTCTTTTTTATACATACCATACATTATATGCATATGTACATTGCGAAACGTATTTTCAAAAACTAAAGGTTTTTATAGTTGTTTTTTTTTTTTGTGATGAACAACTCCCTGTGCTGCTGACGTTGCTGGAAGACTGTGCTCAGCCTACATGAATAATCAATGCAACATGTTGCTTGCTGCTGATATATTTTGGCGACACAATTGCCACATACTCGTAAACTTGTATAGCTGCATCTTTAAAAAAAAAAAAAACAAAATATTCTGGAGTTTGGCGTGTGTGCATTCTGGGATTTTTAATTAAATGTTAACTAAAAGAGAAAAAAAGCGTTTTTAAAATGTTGTTCTTGTAGTTAGTGATATTTATTTACGTTTACAAACAAACAATAGCAACAACAAAAAGGTGCATACGTCTTGACACAACGTTGACACTTTAGGTGGTACGTTTGTGTGTGTGCGTTTGAGTGCTTGATGTTGTACAAATACTAAAAAAAAATAAACAAAAAATACATAAGTAAATAAATGGAAATTTTTCTTAAAATTAGCCATACAAGACACACAAATAAATACAAATAAAAAAAAATTTAAGTTTAACAGAATTTCAATTTGGGTTGATGATTTCAATTCTTATTTTGTTAGTTTTCCAAAGACGGTAGACGCATTTTTATGGTTACTATTTATATTTTGTTTTATTTTGAAGATATACGAAAAAGAAACCTTTTTCTTCTTTGGTATTTTAGGTAATCAAAATGTAATACGAAGGTGTTTGAAACTCCACCTTGCATTTTAAGACACTATTTAACACCTTCACCTCATCATACGAAATACGTAAGGTACTTGAAACATCGACAAGCAACAACATTGTACGTTCATTTGTTTTTTATTACCTTAAAGGTATGTTGCTTAACTTAAATGAACTTGTAAGCTGAAAAAGGGTACAGCTGAGAAAAACAATGCAATGACGAAGAACAGTACAAAAACAAAAAAGAAATAAAACGAAAAAATTTAATAAAAATTCAACTCAAACACACTGCAACTAAACATCAAACAATAAAAACAAAAAAATTTGAAAAAAAAAAAAAATTATGAAGAATTATTACACTCGAGGCGCCAAAAGTCTGCTGCACAAATCTGTCAAAAGTCCAACGAAGAACAATTTCTTTTTTCTTTTATTTTTCTTTTCAAATTAATGATAAACTTTCTGCATGCAGCAAACGTACGTAAAACAACGGCATAAAATGATAAAAGTTTAAGCAGCCTACCTTTTAGTCTAACTTCCTTTTCCCCTTACTGTGATGCATTCGTTTTATAGGTACAGGGTACCTACATACTCGTTCGTATGTGGAAGGCCTTTAAGGTTAATTTGAAATCAACGTACAGCAGCGGCAACTCATGTAGCAGTAGCAACATCGGGCACAAATGCAGTCACAGTCTCATTTCACTAAAATTAAACAAGGTACAAATTATAATCGGCCATGACGACTTCATATGTGCACTATTTATTTAATATTGATTCCTTCACAGTAAGGAAAAAAGTTGGTAAATTATTGACCAGTATTCATCATTGGGAACCAAAATGCAGTTTGCATTTTTTTTCAACTTTCAATAAAAATTACACGTAAAAACTGAATACAGATTCAAAAGGAGTAGAATCCAAAAATATGTTTCGGATTTCTCAGCATAACATCAGTTTTTACCTTTTTTTTTTGTAATTTTTAGTTTTATTTGACAATTTATTGTAATTTTCAAAAACTGTAAATGTATTTTTTTTGCCATACCTTTAATTAATTTCAATTTTCCTGAAGACTTAAATACATAGTTATTCCAATTACATCTACGAAAAGCGATATTGACAATATCAAAAAATATTTAATTTTTAAAGCTTATGAGTTTAAAACAAAATTTAATAAATATTCTTGTGGTCATGTGGTGCTTTTCAGATAACTACTTTTGGTAATTTTCAAAATAATTTTTTTAAGTATGTACGCACTTAATTCCGAAAATTATTGATAGGTTTTAAAAGATGTTACTGTTTTTAAAACATTGATTTTTCTAGATCAAATCTCCAAAAAAAAACTATATTTTTATAAAAACTGCATTACTATTTTCTTTTTACATTTTTAAAAAACCCATTTTGTCAAAAGTGCCCCAGGCATGGGGTTCAATCAACTTTATAAGGAGCACATTTGACAAAGGTTAATAATTTTTTTCATACGGCTATGAAATGAAAATAACGAAATATCTTCGAAACCACAGTACAAATTGACACAAAAATATAATGATGCAATGTCTCTGGTCATAAAATAGGCATAGCCCAAGTTCAAAATTACAAGTGGGTATAGAATCACCCATACAAATATAAGCTTTTTTGGGTATTTATCTAGAACCATTAACGGTACAGTACTGAAATTTCGCACAAGGACAGGAAAAATGTGTGTGGGTTTAGAAAAAAGGGGCGTGGAAACTCCCATATTATCTGAATATTCATTATAGAATATCTCGGGAAAAATGAAATACGGTACTAAAATTTAGTATGACAGTATTATTTGCCCATGGCTTTTTGCTCTAATAAAATTATAAATAATATTGGGTCTATAACTTAAAAATGCGGGATTTTTTTTTTACAGAAATACAGCTTTATTTCAATAACAAATTAAATGAATAAATTATTCAAAGTAGCCCCCATCAAAAGGTAAGGCATTTTGCCATCTTTCAGGCAATTTATGAATTTCTTGCCAAAAAAACCGTCCATCTTTTGATGCTATGAACAAATCAATCCAATTTTTGATACTCAACTGAAGTAAAGCGTATTCCAGTAAGATCACTCTGCATCGATCGAAATAAATGATAGTCAGACGGGGCAAGGTCTGGTGAATACAGCTGGTTAGGCGAAATTTCTCATCTACTACTTTCGAAATAGTTTTTAACCGGTCTAGCAACATGAGGACCCGTGTTGTCATGTTGAAAAACTACGGTCTCGTGCCTGGTCGCATATTCTGGTTTTTCGGTCACTGCTCTCTTCAGTTGTTTTCGAAACAGCTCTCTCGTAATGGTTTCACCATGTTTTAGCAGCTCGTAATAGATGACACCCTTCTGATCTCACCAAATGCAGAGCATTACTTTGGCGTCCTGAAAATTGTGCTTCAGTGTTGATGTTTCTGGTTGGCCGAGCTTCACATACGACTTCTTGCGTTCGGGTTGTTGCAATAAATTCATTTTTTGTCGCCAGAAATACGCTATAGCAGTAGCTAATACATGAAAGCAGTTACAGTTTTGCCAGATGTGATTCAGTGCAAGTTACGCCATCAATTGTAAATCCTTCATTTTTAAGCTATACACCCAATATCCATCTGCGAATATGAATGAGGAATAACAGCAGAAAGAAAGAAAGATGTACTTTATATGGGAGGGTGCGCCATCTGTATGCCAAATGCGAAATCTGACATACAGATGGCGTTATTTTCCGCTATTTTTTAAATCGAACAAACCTTTATGTGCAATTTTGTTTACATTTTAGTTTAGTTTTGCTAATATTTGTACATTTTCTTGATATAAAAATTTATAAATTGTAAAACTTGTATGCTGCAAAGTATAATAATGGAAATAATTTTTTAGCTTGCATCAAACAATTTTTCCGAACAAAATTGGTTTGGTTTAAGTGAAATAAAACAAAAACGTTCATTCATATTGCGGATGCAGAACGGGCTACAAAAACTAAAAAATTGTGAACATTTTCAGCAGTATTCGTCAATGATACAGTGTATGAGCAAAAAAATAGATTAGTTAGAATTGTTTTTTTTTTAACAATTCAAGTTGCAAAACGGCCGCAGTTTCTTATCTCTAAATTAATATTTCCAAAAATTAGTAAATTTTAGCAAATAGCAAATTTTTGTTTTAAAATTCTTTTTCCATTTCAAGACTTAGGAACGCATTAGGTACTCTCGGTTATTTCCTCTTCATGACCATAACCACAAATTTTTTTTCTGTTTAGTTAAGAACCAGAATCACGCTCTATTTAAGTTCTAGCAGACTTGTAGTCATTACGAATATGATTGTTGGCATAAAGCTAAGTTTTACATATATAATCGAAGTTTATAGCAGCTAGATTTTGAGTTTTTGTCTGAAGCGCAGTAATCACGACCATGTTTTTAATTTTTTCGGATCACATCAAGGAATTGAATTCACACATATTTATGGAAATATCCTTGAATTCAAAATTTTTGATTTACAAATCTAGGTAGTGAAGTCCACATACATGTGAATAAAAATAACAGTAAAATAAATGTAAACTCAATAAACCCTATACTAACGAGTGTAGAGTAATGAATACTTCTTCTAGATGTTGCTGCATGATTCTTTCACTTGATGCATCTTGACGTTCTTGGACAGCAGCATCATAATATTTTTCTTCTTTCTGTTGTTTTGTTTTATTTTACTTCATTTTAACTGATTTATTATTATTGTGTGTTGGCTGTATGTGTCTGCATTGCTGCAATGATGTTGAATGTTGCCAACAGCATATTTCAAGTACAACTTTAAAGCAACTTAATATGATTTTGAAGGTATTTTACACCTTGGAATAGCACAGAGGGTAACTGCTGCATCCTGCATTTGACAGATGACCGCAGGAAATTTTTTGCAGTAAATATATATGCATAATTATATTGTGTGCATATATGAGTGTGTGCTGCTATTACCGAAAGTAATTGTTTATGTTAATTGCTAATGTTTGCTGTTGTTTCAAAATAAATTTCATTACTCAAGTAAAAATGCATGCACAATTATTTGACTATGCAATTTACGTCATATGGCAAATTGTATTTTACAGCATTTTCCCCCCTCATTATTTATTTTACATTTTATTCCGGGCATGTCACTTGTGAATGTGTATCCCATCTACACTTTGAGCTTCGTCATCATTTATTTAATTTAATGCATTATCTCTTATCTTAATATGGGCAAATATTTTTAACTGTCGTAACTCATCTTCATCATTTTGCCTCCTCCACTCTATTCCCGCCATATGCTCACCTTCTTCCTTATCATTACTAGGTTTTTCTTTTCCAGCTCAATACATAATTGCGCGTCTATCATTCTCTTTTTAGCATTTACGCATGTGCACACGTTTTTCTTACATACCTACAATAGTTCAATAGTTGTTAGCTAGTTTTTTCTTTACCTTGTTTGCTTATACTATATGCCTTCTCATAGCATAGCATTCGCGGCAAAAAGGCAAGCAAAAACACAAACAGATACTCTATATATAATATGGTCATAATATCTCAGAACTTACCTTAAATGGCGTGTACTGTTAGATCCATATTTAGATTGAGTTATGTTAGAAGAACGTTTGAAGTTATTTTTTGTTTCAACGATTTTATCTTATTAGAAATTGTTTTTATTTAATTATATAACCACGTAGCCTAGTATATTTGAGTTCATATACAGGGGTAAATTTTCGTTTAAACGCACGTCGATATCGTTATTTAAATTATTGTTTTTGAGAAGATTATGATTTCCTATTTCGTTATCTTAGCAATAATAATGATATAGTCAAATTCGAATTCTTTTAAATGATTTTTTCTGCTTTCTGGCAAATGAGCTATCACTGATGAAAATCGCATAACATTTTCGTTTTTAAATTTGTTTTAAAACAATGGCAAAAAAAGTCGCTTAACCTTCTAGTAGGCAGGACCGCCAAAAGGCGTATTTATAACGCTCAGTCGATAGATGAATACCGGAGCTACAGTACTCTGTGCGTTGCTTCGTTTTGATTCTGTCGTCAGTTGAAGGTCAGATTTCGAGTAATTAACGGAAAAAAGTTATTTTGGGTGATATTAAAATTATTTGCGATAATTTTAATTGTTAAAAAAAAATATTTATAGTTTTTTGTTGGAGTGGAAAAAGTATTAGCAAGAAGGAAATTGATTATATTTTACATTTATGCTATTTGAATACATAATAATTTTTAACTTTTTCATTTATCGGGACTACAAGTTTTTTCATGACCCCCTATTTTTTCACCTCTAGCAAAAATAATGACTCTAATTCGATTTCATTTTCGAGTTTTATACATTAGAATCAACTATTCCTCATATTCTTTATTGCTGAAAAAATTGGCCTGCTAGAGGGTTAAGGGGGGGAATGAGTCCCTTCTGCACTCGTCACATGATGTGATTAGAAAAAACGGTTTGAAGGATTTGTATGTGTATATGTGTGTGTGTTCTTAATGGGGGTTTGCGTAAAACATTAAAAAACATCTTTTTTATAATTTCATAAAATATTTATGAAATTCTTCAAGCCATTGCGGACTATAATGCGCATATGGGTGGCGTTGACTTACACGATAATGCATTACAATGAATTACCGCATTGGAGTGCGACCAATACCACTTTTTATCATCATATAAGTAGTAAAAATATAATTGGAAAATAAATTGTATACTTCATTTCTTATTTTAAATGTATGTTTTTTTTTTAGCAAAATATTTTTATGCTACAATGCACAGTGGTTCCTTTTATATGGGAGAAGCGGCCAAAAATAGTAAAAGTGAAGATATCGACCTGAAATTTCGGGAACAAGCTTCTGCCGATATTAATAGAATTTATTCAAAAAATGGGCGTGGTCACATCTTTTTTACTCCCACATTTACTTAAAAGTAACATATAGTAATCACGCGTCAAATTTTTCGAGTGTGTCGAAGTCTAAAAATTTGCATATCTTTATTTTTTGCTTCAGCTACTTCTTCGGATAGTTCTCCAATTGATAGAAGATTAATATTTTATGGACTGAAGGCGGCAGATTAAGCCAAGGATACTGCTTTACTATAAGATTTGCAGCTTCAAGCGTCTGCAGTTTGAATTTTTCTACATTTATTTTATATCCTGATAAAATTGCTTGCAGTAATGAGCAGCATTTTTAGAATACCAGTGATCTCAGACGATATGTGGATATGTGAGAATGTTTATTTTTTGAATATAAACTTGGTTCTCAGAACATGGCAAAATTAATATTTTGCGTTATGCTTTTTTTAGTAAAATACGTTGAAAATGTTTTTTCCCCGGTTTTCGCTCCTTATCGCAGAAATGGATGGATTTAAGGCTTTGACATGTTCTGAGACCCTAGTTTATATTCAAAAATACACATTTTTTCTCACATATCCACGTCCGATTTCTACTCCAAATGCCAGTTTTTGAATATACTTACAATTTCGGCCAAATAAGATCCATTAGGAGAAGGGTTATGACTTTGCAGTGTTAGGCAAAAACTTTTCTTACATCTTTTCCAATAATAGATTTTCAGACGTAAACATCAAAAAAAGCACGGTTATACAACCTTAATCAAAAAGTTCCCGGAATAACTATTAAATTGTATTGTATTAAATTTTGCGTAAAAACCGGATTTAATGGTGCGCAAACGTTGGAAATATTGGAAAAGTGTTTCGGCAACGATTCTCTAAAGAAAACGGTCGTTTACCAGTGGCACGAGCGGTTCAAAAGTGGTCATGAGTCAATCGAAGATGATGCACGCAGTGGAAGACCATCGACATCGTAAACCGGCGAAAACATTGATAAAGTAAAAGAAATTTTGGTCAATAACCGCAAATTAACCATCAGAAAGTATTATTTGGGCGTTATGAGGCGTTTACGTGAAGCAATTCGCCTAAAGAGACCAGAATTGTGGACAGAAAACCAGTGGATTTTGCACCATCATAACGCACCGTCGCACAGTGCCATCATTATTCGTAATTTTTTGACGAAAAATGCAACAAAAACCATCCAACAGCCACCGAATTCACCTGATTTGGCTCCCTGTGACTTCTTTCTATTCAATCGAGTTAAAAAACCATTACGGGGAGCGCGTTTCAGCAGCCGAGAGGAAGTAAGGGAAAAATCGCAGGAAGCATTGATGGACATACCGAAAACCGAATATAAAAAATGTTTCGAGGATTGGATCAAGCGCTGGCATAAGTGTGTCGCAGTCGATGGGGATTACTTTGAAGAGGACAATACAGATTTAGATGAATAAACTTGTATTTTTAATTTTCTGAATAAAAAGGTGGTATCCTAAAAAGCAAAAAATCGCCAATTCATGAGCACCGACAACCAACCAACTTCAATGAGTTGTACCGAACACCCAACTAAGACTTTTGGCAAAATCCTATATAGGATTTTTGTTTTTAGGTTAAGTACTTTTCAGCTGTCATAGTCGTTACGCTGGATCCGAAATTGTGTTGCACTGTGTTATTAGGAAAAAGCATCGACAAATGAATATTTTAATATGCACCAAACACCCAAAAAATGAGAGGTAGTACAATAATTTTGCTTTCTATAGACAGGGGTGGACGTCGGTGGATATAATTGTTTTAACACTTTAAAGTAGACATTTCAAGCTTTAATTTAAAATAAAATATAGCTCTAACTAACGTTGGCAACACAGTTAAAACTCCATATCAAAATTAGTAATACAACAAAAAATGACTTGAATACACATTTTTCAAATTAACATATATTATTTAAAAACAACAAATTTATAATAAATAATCATTTAAATTTGATCTAAATACCTTCTTTTAATATTTCCATATCAACAATAAAATTATTTTTTATTTTATGTGTTATGTGTTGTGAATATGCTATATGACCAAATACGCTGCTTGCTAATGATGCACTAATAATGATTATAAATACTCTCACTTTCTGTGCTATTATTAAATAATTATTGTTTGATAACAACAACAAAAAAAGTTTACCATTTCAATATTTGAAGAATAAAGATGATATTTGCATCATAATTTTTTTTAAATATGACAACAAAATAATTATTTTTGGGCTAATGGGGGGAACCACTGTGCAATGGGGAAAACTTTTCTGCCAAAACTTTATTTTTTTTCATCAAATCATTATACTGTTGTAAACTTTTTATGATATAACTTTCTCTTATGTTTAGAGTTTTTGTACTGCTCAATCAAAACTTAGAATGATAAATTGCCAACATAAAGTATAAATGTATGAATAGGTTAATAGTTTTTAGCAAACGCTTTGTTGACGTTAAAGCCACAATACTGTAATATGATTGTCATTACAAATGTCGTATCGTTGGCAACAAATGATCGTTCATAATTACTGACACTTTTGCTTGGCATTGCAATGCGATCGTGCAACATTTATGAGTGAACATTTTAAAATAACTTAATGTGTAACATTTTCCTGATCATTCAGCAATGATCATAAATAATAAAAATATAGACAATATTGCCGGCAGCAAATTTATGAGAGAGCTACGTGTAAGGTACCAACAAGAAGAAGACAGGCGGTTTGCGGGCAGGCAGGCAGGTTGGACATGTAATATTTTGCTTATAATCCCAAAGTTTTGCTATTCGTAATTTGTATTATTCTTCAAACAGGAACCACGCCCCCCTCCCCCAGTACTTATACAATTAACTCTTAAGTTTACGATCGTTTGTTGGGACGACAGCGTTACGTTGAGATCGATTGATGAATTTTCGATTATTTTAACGCCTTTCGTTGCGCATGTTGCGCATATTTAATTTCATCGATTATATTATTATTCTTTTGCCTTTGTATTGCAATTACTTTTTAATTATTTTAATAAATTTGCTCCTTGCGCTGTTATGGTAAATATACGAGTACCAGCTCACAAACTAAAGTGTTCACATTTTATGCTTAAGTGCAATAAATTTACATTTTTATCTAATATGATTTATGACTAATTTTATGCGTCCAATAAATGCTGGCGGTTGGCAAATTTCCAGCCAAGATACTAATCTCAGCTTATGAAAAAATGTTGCATGCGAGATATTTCATTTTTATTTTTTTTTTTAGCTTGTTTTTTATATCATAAAACATAAATTTGACATTTGCTTGTCTTTTTAAATTATCTTAGTTTCAGTTCATTTTAGTTGCTTATTTGCGTTTTGGTTGATAGAATTATAACTAGTTAATTTTATTTTATTCTTATTTGTGGCCAATTGTCATGTCATTTGTAATCATAAAATTGTAATAAATTGTTGGTTGTTGTTTTGTGTGTTTAATATTCAATGTAAAACATTTTTAAAAAGTATTTTTTTTTATTACTTATTATTACCTTCCTGTGGTTGAGAACAGCGGCGTTATGTTTATGTTTCGCTTCAAATTAATTTTAAATAAATATTAAAAATATTGAAAAATTTTTAAGTTTTGCCTCTTTATTTATTCATTCTGAAGTGATGACTAATTCTTTTCCGAGCACTTTACATACGAAATTTTTGTGTGCCAATAGGTCTAGAAGATAGGTCTGGAAGCAATAGGTCTAGAAGTGCCGTAGTCAACGTATTCGAAAATTGTTGAGCCTACATAGTTTCATAGGTTGAAATGAAGCTTCTTCAGCGAGTGCGATTTCTTGTGACAGATTTGTTTTTCTTTGTTTTATAATATAAAAATAATAATATTTATTTAGAAATTTTCCATAATTATAGCATTAAAATTTTTCTTCTATATAACTTTATGACAAATTGAAATCTGTTGGTATCTTTCGTGACTCGTTGATTTGTTATGACAGATTTGAAAAAGTGCGCCTCTTGCATTTATAAATAAATAAATTTTCTGGAGAATATTTTTGTGGAATAGTTCAACCCTTTACCTCCCCTAAAACCTAGCTTTTAAGGAGTTTTTAATAAAAGGGCCCAAAATGACCCATACTGGTGGAAGCTAGAGGGTTAAAATGTTCTAAGGAAATATTCCTCGAAAAATTTTAATATAGGTCGTCCAAGACAAGAACCACCTTAAGCAAAATTTTGTATATGATTTTTCTCATTGACCAAAAAATCAAATTTCAAACCACTGTAAAAAAAAATGTGACGTAGTGGAGAAAAAAGGGATCGGGGCTTTTGTTACTGAGGTCAAATACTATCGTTTGAGATTGGTTTGGTTTTGTGCCAAAAATATGTGTTGCACTGTGTTATAATAAGCAAACACACATCTGGCTTGGCTGATTTACAAATCAACTCCCAGCACAAACCACTGGGCCTAGCAAAGTTTGTATTTTAAATCAAGTGATTGGAGAAGCTGTAGTCTTAATTTTTTCGTCCTTTTAGGAATTATGCATAATACAGTGAAAAAATATAACATGAACCAAAGTATGTTTTCTAAACTAATTCAAGGTCATGATAGTTTTTTAGGAGACTATGAAAATTAAATCTAGAGGTTAATTTTCAAAGTCATGACTTAAGTTCATGTCAATTTCGTTATTTGAAGTTATATATAAACAGGCTTAATGAACAAATGTAGTCATCACAACAACAATGTATATAGAGACGGGCAAATCAGACGGCCGTTTCGGAATCCGCCACAATTCCTCATCAGTGATCTTAGTGATAGTTCTTAATCTTTCAATATCCCATATAAGCTACTAATATTTGAAATCATAACCCAGAATTACAGAATCGCTGAACACAAAAACCATATAAATTTTTTTTTTTATGGGTAAGTTTTCGAGATACGACAAAATTGCGATTTTTCAGGTTAAATATAATTTAATTATGCGTCTAATGTTAGCAAGTTTGTCTAAATTGGAGTAGAAATTACTGAGATATGTCTGCTGAAAGTTCAATTTTGGTGTGAGAAATTTTCACACAAGTCGTGTGCTAAGAATTTCTTTCTCACAAAATCTGAAGTTTTATTTTTCTAATCGATTGGCCATTTCATTACAAACCATAAAATTATCGGAATCGGATCAAAAATAACAAAGTTATCAATGATTGAGTAAAAATAAAATATTCTTGAAAATTTGAAATTTTTCAAAATTCGTTCTGGTCTAGAAAATGATGAACCACTTGAAATTTGCATGCACACTATAATTCTGAATATGTTTGGTCTCAGCGAAACCAACATAAATCGGGGGAGCACAAAGTCACTCGTCGATAAAAACAAAATCGTTCTTTCGCCCCTCCCCATCTTGATCTTGGTCTCATGAAGAATTTTGTTAGAGCATTGAAAAATAACGCTAGCGCAATGAAATCTTTACAAAGAGCGTTCCAGCAATCGTTGATACAAAAAATCAACGCGGGCGTATTTATTGGACCTAAAATCAGGAAAAGAAGCATGGGAAGGATTTGCGGATGTTGCTCACAATTTTGTGGGAAATTATACAAGTGACAATCTTGCCCAATTCATCGACGTTAATGTTGGAAAAATACAATGCCATCGATAAGTTGAATTTGCGGTGAATTGAAAAGTAATTCTTTGATATGTTCGATAATAAATAAATTTAATTCCGAAAATTCAGATACAAATATGTCACCCAAGATGCATTTTTTATTCTACCATTTGAACTTCTTTCCATCAAATCTGGTTACCTTTTCTCTTAGGTTCTCATAGTAAACATATCTAGAGGATCCCCGAAATTACTAAAATCATGAAAATTGAATCAGTAAATCAGTGGAAGAAAAAATTTGTTCACGTGGATGTTCACGTTTTCGGAGCAACTATCATAATCTATGAGATATTTATTTTGAAGGGAAATTGGGGTTTACCATAAACTTCCTTTTCCCTTGAATCCGCTCGAGCTTGCAAATCACTCCAGCAAAACATGGGAAGCTGCAAGCTATAAATTTCAACGGGACAGCTTAGGAAGCTATACAAACTAGTCTCACATATGTACGTATGTAAACATGATACTCGTACTTAACATTTTAAAGACACGCCACTGCATTTTATAACTTTACTTTGACTGGGTAGAAGCACACAAAAGCATGAATGCTTTTTAAACAAGTTTGCGGTAACGATGAAAAACTATTAAATGGCTTGGCATCGTATGCTTTTCTTACCAATTAACTACAATGAGTAACAAAAATTGCTAATATTGTGAATCAATTTGATTATTCGCAACATGTTGCTAATAAAATCACACCTATACATAAACATTGGAATGTATATGAACATTTTACTACCACAGTTCGAGTATTAACAAAATGTGAATTGGATGAATCTCAATCCATGGAATATCTCTACTCGTACTATGTTGGGACTACGTGTAAATGCAACTAAATGAAGGTGTTAAATGATCCAGCAATGTTGATGTCGTTGGTGATCATGGTGGTGGCGATTCTTGCTTTTTTTTCTGCATTAAGACATTTTAAACATTTTATTGCAATTTTATGCATAATTTTCCGCACTTAAAAAAATTATGATAGAAAATGCAAATTTTACCAATTATAATTTATTTTCCAATAATTTTTACTATTTAATGCAGCACCACCATCTATTCACAGTGTGGACGAGAAGCATAACAAACTTTCACATCATGTAGAGACACTGACATGAGAGTGAGTGTGTGTGTGTATGTATGCCCACCACCGATCTCCTCTTGGATTAATAACATCGTTATTAACTTGTTTCTAACACAGTGATTTGAGTTTTTTTTTTAGTTATAAGTATGTGGTATGTGAATTGGAGCGAATACGAAGAAAAAAAGATTATTGACATAATAAAGATTAATTGCAGCAATTTTCATTTATGATTGTTGATCATTATTTATTACAATATTATAAACATATGGAAAATTATGCGAGATGAATAAAAATAAAAAAATTACAATTGCATCGGCCGGGAATCGAACCCGGGCCGCCCGCGTGGCAGGCGAGCATTCTACCACTGAACCACCGATGCTATTGGCATTAAGACACTTTCATTTGCATATGAAACTAAGCAATCTATTATCAAATTTTTAACTTTTTCTTCGTTCGTGTTTTACTATATTTTAAAAATAGATTTCAGTTAATTTTGGTTGCGTTGGTTTGTTTATTCACTTGAACTGATAATATAAATTTATTTTTTTTGATATGAATTGATAACAGACCTATTTGTGTTGTTGTTTTATTCTCTTCAAAGTCTTATTCGACAACTTAAATTCATAATTTAGCGATTATACTCATTTCGCATACAAAACCAAATTCATTTCTTTGTTTTTTTTTTTTTTTTTTGACTTTTTGTTAGCTTCAATAAACAATAACGCCTAAAAACCTTTTATAATTTTTTTTTTTTTGCTTGGAATAAAATCGTGAAATTGCAATTTTATGTTAATTTGTATCATTTAAATTGAATTTATAGTTCGCTCTTCTTCCATTATGTAAAGAAATCTATATGGCTTTTATCTTTTTTTAGTATGTTTTCGCTTTTGTATAAAGTTTCCCACACAAACATAAAAAATATATGTATTCGTTGAAATGGCTAACAAATTTCTCCCCCTAATATTTCGTTTCCGTAAAAATTCAATAATATTTTTGTGTTTTATCCAATTCAAATGACTAGTAATAATTTTTCATTACAAAATCTTTTAAATTTTTTTTTATGCACTAACTTAGCTTATGAGCATAATAAAGGTGTTCATAATATTGCTGACGTAAAAAAAGAATTGACGGAATTGACGGAAAAAGAAGACAAAAATTAAGTAAGCCTAACTCAAAGCTACTTAAAGTTATAAACACCAAATTTTATGTCTTTCAAATTTTATTTTGATTTTTTCTTTTTTTTTTCATAAGTTTTTGGTCATATGACATTTCCTCGAATGTATTGAGTGATTTAATCTATGCAATATAAATAAGTTTTTAATCGCATTTTATTAGAAAACTGACGGGATGGGGAGGATTTTTATTTGAATACATCTTTATTTTTTAATAAATAATATTTCATAAATAGCTATAGGTATTTAAATTATCATAAAAAAATGTGTGTAGAAATTTTAAAACTTTATTATTGTACATATTTTAAATATTCATTGATTACTATCGATTACCTTCTATTTTTCCGATTATGAATATTAGTTGCCCTAAATTAAAATTTTACAATGGCATTCAATTCTTATTTTGTGAATCAGGATCGCAAGAGGGAGAAAGCTAACTTTATCTTAAACAAACGTAGAAAGATATTCCTGCATTTTCATCCCAATTTTCGTAATCTGGAATTATGGTTTTTTTAAAACCGAAACAACTTTTCTCTTCATTTGGCGTACTATTTTTTAGCTACTGATAGAAGCCCAGAATATTTAATTTTAAAAAATTGCAAAAGATTTGCACCCTTGTGCAAATTAATTTGGGCAAGACCATTTTTTTCTTTTTTTGAAAATGTGTTTAACTCATACAAAAAAATCAGTGTCAAATCGGAATAATTATTTTTTAGTGTGTTCACTAGGGTGCCATTAAGCTATATGGAGAATTTTTTTTGCGAAAAATCTACTGATGGCACCCCCTCAATCGGTTCGTTTTACTCAAAAAATGATCTGTATAGCCCCAAGAGCTCAAAAATTTGAAAAATCGGTTTTTATACGCAAAATTCATAATTGATTGTTTATATCTCAGACATTTTTCATTTTACACAAAAACTGTCTTTACAAAAATTATAGATCTAGGGAATAATTCACTCATATAAATTTATTCGGTATTCCTAATAACTATTGAATAAAAGAAAAAATAAGTTGAAATTACCCGATTAAATCTAGCAAGTTTTACAAATGCCCCCACAACTGCTTTTTTTTTACTTATTCGCTAAAAAAAATATAGTAACACCAACCAAATAAAAATTAATTAAGATTCGAGATCAGCTCGATTGTTGAAGAAGAGTTGACCTGAAGATGCCAGCCTACGTTTGGCGAGAGCTAGGCAATTACAGAGGAGGTGAAAAGCCGTTTTCTCCTCCTCAGCAAGGCAGCTCCTAAAAAACTCGTTTGTGGGCACTTGACATATTAGCCAAACAGACAATGTCCAGTACGTTGCTAATAGGGTTATGTCAGAAATAGGGAATGTTGTGGCTAGCATTGCCAGCTCATTGGTTTTACAATTGCCTAGAATGTCCTTGTGCCCTGGTACCCAATACCGGTGTACCTTGAGCCGTTCCAATATCTCTTTAAGAGATAGTCGGCAGTTAGCGACCACCTTAGAGGTAGTAAATAAATATCAAGTGATTTTATGGCTGTTTGTTTGACTATCTATTAATTAGTAGTGAAAATGGCTAGCTAAACTGACAAAGTTGGGAAATAGAAAGGTATGTGATTTTCTAAAAAAATTTCCATAATATTATCAATAACACTGCAAAATGTAGTTTTGATAAGCATTTGCTTTCGATTTTAAATTTAATTTTAAAAGTAGGAATGAAAAATTCATGAACCCTGTTTCACCTATCCACCTCTGTTTGCAAATCTAACGCGTCGCATCATCTGGTGCTGGAAAATTCCAAATAGGATTGCCAAAAAATTAGAATTATTTTCTCTAAATTTACAAAGACTCGACTACTCTTTCTATTTCATACTAATTTTTTAACTTTTAAAATCTAGTGGTACTAGGACAAACATTTCAAATTGAGAGCTCTTAACTTTGATGAGCGTTTACAAAAAATTGGTTCGAAAATTTTGGGAATTTTTTGCCAAAAGTCTCTAAGGATAATCATTAGTACCAAAATAGTCAGCTGGAGTTTGGCAGGTCATAAGGCATCGTAAAAATTATTATTACTACAAAAAAGATTTTATCTTACGTGCTTTGTGCTTTTTAAATAAAATAAAATTAAATAAAATAAATTATGGAAGAAGAGATACTTATTTTTGATATCATTTTAAAGGTAGAGGCAACAGAGGTAAGGTAAAGTTTTAGATATCATTTTTATTAAAAACATAATGTGCATCTATCCATACCCTGCAGTGAAATAGCGAACTAGATTCAAAAAGATCTAGTTCTGTGGTTGGAACAAATTCATTAGTTCGGTAGTTAGCTCCTAATTGAATGCAAAGATTCACCAGTTGAAACAAAACGATTTTCTTCTTTTTCTTGAACTAGTGCATATTATGGTGACATCTATAGATTCGCCAGTTCGAAGTTTGAAGTTGAAGGACTAGCGAAATCACTAGTCCTCAGGTAATGCATAAGGTAACCAATCGCCACCTCCTATGACAACGCCATGCTAAATTCGCCAGTTGTAGCAAAGCAAAGTAGATAGATGTGGAACACTGGTTCCCTAAAGAACTATTGAATTCGCTAGTTCCGAACTGCAGGGTACATAAGTACATACATACATACATACATATATGGATACATACATATATGGATACATGCATACACTGGATATACAAAATATTTACTTTATCAAAAAATTTGTACATTACCTTGCCGCTACCTTCAAAATTATGTGAAAATGAAGTCTCTCTTCCTTGATATTTGTGGATTTCCTTAAATTAACTTGGTCAGATGCAGCCAATTGAAAACCATTTGATTCTCCACCAGATCTGCTTCCTGCACATATTTTTAAATTAATTAATTTTTCACATTCAAATTTAGATGATAAATGTACATGGTTAAGTCGAATGAGGCTTATGTCCATGGTGCTCAATCGAATTCGAGGAGGTTCATGTCCTCAACAATATGCTTTTTGCTTACTTTTGTTTTCACCACAGTAAATGGTGAATTGTTTTGAGACTGCTAATTTCAGAATGCCAAATGAAGATACAATCTCAAGCAAAGTCAGAAAGAAACAGTCACTAATTTTTGAGATTAGAAAGAGCACTGACTAATAGGATTCCCATATAAATGTATCATCGTAATCATTTTCACAATTGCAGTCACAACTTAGTAAACTTTGATTTTCCAATTTAGAATTTAAATTTTATAATTTCAGTCCATGTTTGCTATAAGAAACAAAAAGACAAGAAGATCCAAAAAAGTAAACAAAAAAAAAACATTATTAACAAAATTTTTACAAATTACAGTGACTGGGACTGGCATAATTACTGGAACATTCACCTCGTTTGTAACTACATTTTTTTTTCTTTATCAATACAAAGATACCGTTATTTGGAGTGGGAATCATGAGAATAGGGTCACTACAACTTTCGAGAGGTAGCGAGTGTTAGAGTTACTCGACGTTCATTTTGATAGATAAACAATTCTCAGCCCTCTTTTGGTTTCATATTCCAATAAACGACTATGCAAGTGTTACATGTTACGTGAAAACAAAAGCAGTTGTGCGAACAATTACATTTGTAAAACTTGCTAGATTTAATCGGGTAATTTCAGCTTATTTTTTTTTATTCAATAGTTATTAGGAATACCGAAAAAATTTATATCAGTGAATTATTCCTCTTTGATAGATCTATAACTTTTGTGAAGACAGTTTTTATGTAAAATGAAAAATGTCTGAGATATAAACAATCAAATATGAATTTTGTGCACGAAAATCGTTTATTCCAAATTTTGGAGCTCTTGGGGCACCACTTCCCCTTATCCAATTGACCTGAAATTTTACACAGATTATTTTTTGAGTAAAACGAACCGATCGAGGGGGTGCCGCGGAAAATTTTCCGACTTTCGAATATTAATGGCATTCTAGTGTCCACCCTTGGCTTCTAGCATCATCTGAATACGTTTTGGCATAAATTCTACTAACAATTTGCAGGTGTCATAGATTTTCTCATCTCTTTACCATATTTCAATCACTGTTCGATTAGCTTGGTTTTGTTTGTGCATTTCATCTTTCTAAATCTCGCCTCTTCGTGGATTCTTAATCCAATCCAGTATTTGTGGGTCATCTGCCAAGCGAGACTTAGAAAGATGGAATTCAAGTTACTCTAGATAATGATAAAGCTTTTCAATACCTTTAAATTGCTTGTTCATTTCACTCGATGCGATGAACAGAAGTGGAGTTATCGCGATTTGAAAAAGGCTATAATCGGCGAATCACGTAAACTTGACCCCTGTATATTTTCAAAAATATTGACCAAAAAATGACGGACTACCAGTACGCTTATTTTATATAGGAAACGCGTGAAACAAATTTGAAGCAAATCAAAAATGTTGACCAATAAAAGTGTTCGGTTTGTAAAAGAATGCCTCATATACAGTGCGTGGCATAACGGTGTAAATGTTTTATGTATGATATAAAATCAAAGATATATGTTACCGAGAAACCGAATTTTTTATGTTATCTTCATTAATTAAGTAATTATTTAGTAAAAAATAAAATATAATTTCAATTTTGTTTTAGAAAAATTAAATTTTTAATAAAGAGTCACAACTTTCACAATTGTGGAGCGGTATAGCAAAATGCAATTCCGGTAAAGAAAATAGAGTGAATGAATGTTGTTGTTGCCTTTTTTTTTTAGCTTCTACAGCATCTTGTACAATAGAAGGCATGATTTCAAATACTCGTTTTGCGATATGGCGGCCTATATATTCACACAGCAGTCCCAAAGGCCCGCCCTTGTGTTTAATTGAATTTTGGTAACTGTAAATGTAAATTTTGAATATGCGGAATATCTCGTTTTCTTTAAATTGCATGTGTGTTTTGGTGCTATCCTTGTGGTTATTATCCAATTGCGCCACCATTGTATCAACACTCCGAACATATTGTCCAAAATTTTCATGTGTGATGTATTTATTATGACAAGGTTCAGATTTACTTACAAATATCATTCATGTTTGTAAAATTTTCCAACTTTTTTTATACAAAAATAGCAGAAATTTCTTTCTCAGAATTACATGGCTGGGATGAGTTAATCGTCCTTTAGTGTAGAATTTCTCCTTTTTTGCGCGTATCAAAGCCCACTAGTACCAAAAATATTAACCCTTAAATGGTTTTTAATGCATATTTGCGTCGTCTGAAAAAAGTCTCTATAAAAAAAGTTTTACTGTTTTTCAAATTAAAAAGTAGATGATTTTTTTCCGAAAACATCATTTTTTATAAATTCAATTTAAAAAATTGGAAAATGACAACTATCGTATAGTTATAGTTATTTTTAACGCGAAAGCATAATTTGCAACAGTTTTGAGCCAAAAACTGAAAAGAAGGTTTTTTTATTTTCGAAGTTTTATATACCAAAAATATTGTCGTGATAAAAGATTTTTGCCAAACGCTATAGGATAACATCAAATAATTGTTTTTAAAAATTTGTACATGTATATTTTAATTTATTCTCCAGATAATCTGCACCTTAAGCTAATTTATTTGAAAACTCGTATTACAAACGTTGTTCGGAATCACAAACACTACCTCTAAGTATGTTTTTAATTGAAATCGAACGTGTTGCGCATTTAAGGGTTAATTTTAAACTCGTCTATTCTGATGGACTTAAAAATTACTATTCAAAAGTGGCAAAAGTGATATTTCTTATTCAATAAAAATTGAATGAAAACTATTTTTCTGGGGTCGTTTCTTGTACAGATGCCTGAAAAATGGAATAGGAAAATATGCAAAATAGTGTGAACCTTGGTAAAAACTGTGCCTGAAAAAAAAATCGTATAATATCTGAGTTAAGCATCTCGTCCTTACCATATACCCAAAATTATAATTGCAACGATATTTTTGAGGAGGGTAGAAGAGTGCTAAATTTAAAAACTGGTTGTCATATCTGTCCCAAAACGGCAAGTTCCTTGGTCCTAAGAAACTGTCTAACTTTTATGAAATCACTGATAGATTTGAAAGGAAATGTAAGAAATGAAAGGAATGGTAGTCAATCCTTAAAAGCGTTTTCCTCGCGCTATCCTTAATCAAATGTCGGTATGGATTTAAATATGTGACAAATGTTTTATTGATTAGAGTTAAATTTCGGGTGATATTGTTGTTTCTATGTATATGGTCACAAAAGCCACCTCAGTTTGCTGCTGTCAGAATTCGGCACTAAAAACAAATAACTGTTTTTTGCTCGGTCTCGTAGCCTATTGACGAATTGTATTTTAATAGAAAAACTATAAATATCTGCTACTGTAAAAATTAAATGAGTTGACGCAAAAAAAGAAAATCATTTTTGTGGCCAAATAACAAAAGAGTCGGGTGGAAGTGATGGTTTATAAACATCAATGTCTCTAGTTATAGAGTCAAAATTGCTTCTCTGAACGAAATGACCATGTTCCTGTGCAAAATGATAAATTCTAGCTAAATTCATCAATAAACTTTTAATATCAAAACAATTAATTGTAAAAGATTTAGTAGTAAATCTTATACAAATGGTAATTTTTATTGATTTTTAATAAATTCAATATTTCAACAATTAACATGAAAATTGCATTTACTTGTATGCAGGTGTAAACAACAACAAAAATAGCAACAACAAAAAAGTATATACTTAATGCAACATAGAATTATTTATACTTGGGCTTGTTTATAAAATAAACATTGAAGCAACAACACAAATAAAACCACATAAACTTCATGAAAAAATAGCAGCAATATTAACGTAAACCGCACCGATCATCAAAAGAAACCGCCAATGTCTTTGCGTATATGAGAATATGCGAATAAACTGAATCACCTTTATAAAGAGCGCGCCAAATGAGCGAACAACCGATCGTTGTACATGTATGGGTATATTTGTGTATGTATATAGGTGTGTGTGTGTGCATAGACTGCCCTCGCATAAAACAACATCATACGTACATCTACGCGAAAGCACACACTAATTGAGTGTGACACAGAAAAAATTATATTGTATGAGAATGTCTAAAATAAAATCATTGGAGGTGGAAAAGAGGTAGAAGGAGAAGGAGTGGTGTCGGTGCTTGTACCAATTGAAATATTGAACCAATCCTTTTGCATGAGCTTGCTTACATATATACAGACATGCGTTCATATATGGTGTAGTCGTTTTTGTTGTAGTTTTTTGTATGCTGGCTGCTGTCTAAAAATAAAATTTATTTCATTTAAAATCGAAAATGCCCCAAAAGCCCATGAATGCAATACATCACCAGCAGCAGCAAACAGTAGAAACAGCCAGCCTTATAGTCGTCGTCCCTAAGACTTTTACCATTCGTTTCGTTTCGCAAAGTGTTAACAAACAACGGCCAAATTATGTGTGAGTGTGTATATATGCGTGTGTGTGTGTGTGTTTGTGTGTGTGTTGTCGCGAGTACCTTCTTCAATGTATGGGCATAAAGACGATGATAAAGAAGATTCGATGATGAATTGTTTTGTTTTTAACAGAAAGATTTTCTGTGAAAAGGATTTCCGCTGAATTTTACAAATGGAATATTTCTTTCCCTTAGAAATTTGTTTTGCAAATTTGATTGTTTTGATCCAATGAGGTGTGCGAATTCGCACCAATTTTTTGTTCTTTCTATCAGAGTTGACATTTGACAGGTTTATTTAACGTATTATACCTTACCAACAACCAATTCCGATTTAAGTGTAATTCTCTTGGATTGCTAACCCATATTTGTACGATTTTTTATACAGAAACTTTCAAAATTCGTCGAAAATGCATATAAAAACTTATTTCAAAAACAATCCCTGTTTAATATTTCAATAAACATATGAATACTGCATTCTATTTTATATAATAATAAGGTTTTAGCTTCCTCTTTTTTTGATGAATATATAAAAATTAACGAAAAATTACTTTGCATTTAATTGCTAAATCCATCTAGATAAATAAATTAACTTCAAATACAAATTATAATTTAATACATCTTTACAGAAAAAAAAACATTTGAAAAAATAGGAAAGTTATTTCATTGACAGAGAAAGTTTATTGACTATAGTTATGTCTTCGAGTATTCATATTTATTATACTTTGTGGCACAGTTGGTCACCTCATTTTCGCGGGGTGGGGAAAAAACTACTACACCTTTAAAAAATGATTACTTTTTTATAATTTTTTGAGTGCTGAAATGTCTTATTAAAAAATTTTTAAAATCCGATAGCCAAAAAAATTATAGTTATTTTATGACGTGATTAATTCAACACTTTTCTTCACACCTTGTTGGTTTTTTTTTTGCCGATTATTTTTTCACCACGTCCACAACAATATTTGTTTACAATTCTTCAGCTTCAGGAATACCTAAGAGACCGCAAGTATTGATCACCCGCTGTGCTCTGATGTTATTGCAGCGCATCTCCTTAAGCTTTAATTTTCTTCACAACCGCAATTCACCAACTGTGTCTGGCAGTCTTTTAGTTGGACGGTAACTTCTTTTTAAATTGTTTCTTTTAAATTCTTAATTAAATGAGAAATTAAGATAAGCTGTGGTTATCTTTATTTATTTTTTATGAGTATGAACTGAAGTTGTTTCATATTCTATGTGGTTTCCATGAGTAACCAGCAACTTCGTTTTAATTACTTGCTTCTGAAATTACACACGGAATAGATGTTTGCTTGAAATATTTCTAATAATTAGTTTTTTTTTTTTTGTGGAAATTTATTAGTCGAACAGGATCAGTTATAGGTATTATATATCTGTGTAATCTGAACCCTAGATACGAACTTCTAGTGTTTTAAAAGGGCTACTTGGGCGCTTACAATAGCGTATTATTACTCGATTAACAGTGATTAATTACTCAATGAGTAACAGTTACCTTCAGGGTTAAGAATAAAAATTCAAAAGTAGCTTCACGATTTGCCCAAAAAATAAAAAAAAATGCGCTGCATCGGCCGGGAATCGAACCCGGGCCGCCCGCGTGGCAGGCGAGCATTCTACCACTGAACCACCGATGCCTTCGATTCAAATCCATTTTTTCTCGTACTTATCGACTTATCGAAACACCTCTTCATAAATATTTACTATCAAGATAAAGTAAAATCTCATTCATCGATCAACGTCTTGTTTCAGTACACAATTGAAGGCATGTATTTAACATTCCTACTTACTTCATTAATATTACATTATTATTTTCAAATTGATTTCTAAATTACACCATCATTTATTTCATCCACATATAATGACCATGTACTCGTATTAATGTATTTGTGGTTTCATTCACCTATACTTCAACGTCCCCATGAATTTTGCACACCCATACGCACTGAAAAATACATTCATATGTAGTTCCCTTAGTGTTTGACTGACCACACCAAAAAGAAATACCGCCAATGCAAACGACCGACCGATCGACCGACTTTTGTGAAAAATGTGCACATTAAAAATTTTCAAAAATCGAATGAACGTAAATTCCTCCTCTGTGCTGCAACATCGACTATACTTGGTTTGCTAGCTTAGCTGTTGCGTATGCACTCAATGATCACGATCACTGCTAACTGCAAAGCTGCTAAAGTGCATTGTGAGTGAGTGGTAAGTGACGGAGTGAAGGGGCTCAGCAATATTGCCCACCTTAAAATGTTGCACTATTTATTATGTGTATAATTCTTTTTGCCAATTACAATGTCAGAAAAGTAAAAAGCCAGCCATAATGACTGTGAATAGTTTATATATATATATATATATAGGTACATAGTATATGTATTCTCTGAAATAATGTGAAGATTTTCTTTTTAGAGATTATTCACTGTCTCTTATTTACAGTCTGGTCCTTTAAGATTTTTCCAGAAAGGGCATAGCCGGGTTTCCATGTCAGAAATGCACCCAAACCGCATCAAGTTTCGCATGCACCCTTTTGAAGCACTTGATTTTAGAATAATTTGGTTAAATTTTCAGTTCATTATCTGCAATTTTTGATGAGTAATGGCGGATTTTGTAAATTTAGTTTTTCGCGTTTTTCAGCTTAATTAATCATAGGAAAAATTTGAAAATATTCACAGCGATTTTTTGGTTTAGGGGACACATTTGGAATTTTTTCGTGAATTCAATTCAATTTCGGTGCATTCAACAGTTTACATGTTACATTAATAATTTTCTGGCAAATTTTTAATTTGTTTTTATTTATCAAAATATTGCACAATAAGTATTGCGAAGCGTGAATAAATTTATGAAATTTGTAAAAAGAAAACTGGAAATTCTCAAATTTTAATAGACAAAAAATCATAAAAGGAGTGAAATTATGTACTGGTTTTTTCTTCTAATATATATTTATATTTGTAGTATGTACTTTTCTATAAAGATGTATTAAAATATCCTTTTCCAAATTTTTAAAATAAATCATTTTGAAAATTGATCTTAGCTTGATATTTTCGTTATTTGTTGAACAAAATCATTTTGTTTGATCCTAAAAATATGCAAACTATTCGAAAAAAATTAAAACAAAATTTTCTGCAAAACTATTAAGCTTGGAAAAGAAATGACAAACTCTTTTCCTTTGTTTTTAAAGGAGTCCCAGCTCCATTAAACAAACTAAATTTATTTAGAATCTGCAATTTCAAACTTAATTTACGGCGAAACCATAAAGGATTTTATGTTTTAGATCTCCAAGCTCCAACAGTCAAAATTTATCTGCGAACTTCTTCGTCTTTTGTATGCTATCAAATCACTGTGCGCGCTAGATTCAGATCGCCGCTTCCTGTTGAAATTTCGCCACAGTTTAGTGGGTATCAATTTGTTAATTTTTTCTTTCATTACGGTTATCGTCTCTCCGTGACTGTTACTATTTCGCTACGCCGGTTATTGTGATCCAATGAATTAGAATAGGATAGTGGATAATTAAACCCTAGGATGCGTTATACCTAGAATACAAACCGCCAAGATTTTCTTGTACATCTTCCAAACTGTGATGCACACCTCTCTCTACTTTGATTTCAATCTTTTATCTTTGGCTGTAATTTATTTTTCTTGAATTCATATTTCCCCATTTATTTGCTATATATTCAGAAGTTCCTGACAGCTTTTTGAGAGTAGTTGAATCAAATCCAAGAAGCGTTTTTAGGTTTTAATATTTCAAAAAATCTTGAATTCAATACTACTGAGGTCACTAAAACGTGAGACACTAACCGATTTAGCAATTGTGTTCAAATATTTATTTATTTATATATACTTTCGTATATGATGTTTCCTTTGTCGTCATTATTGAAAGACTTAGTTTTTCTACGATGCCATAAAACGTTTCTAAATTACTCTCTTGACACCTTTTGAGATTTCCATCAGCAGTAATTCACAAACCAAATGACAATGTATTTTTTTTTATATATACATATATATATATATTTCCCCCGTTCAAAATTATCATTTAAACTTTATTTTAAGTAGGCACCCTATGGTTTGCAGAACATATCGTTGCGACTTAACCAATTTCTCTTTCAACCGGCTATGGTATTTATAATTTCTTAATATTTATCGTAACTCCCAAGTGTAGCATGCCTGATATTCCAATCGAGATGCCCTTGGGGGTAAAAACACTATTAAAACTGACAATATTTCTCTACAAAATCACTTTATTTTTAAATTTATTTCATTTTAAATTTAAAAATTATTAACAATACACCATGAAGTTCGAAATATTTACGATTACTTCTTTTCGTTTTACCCCGCTCATGATCACACATGCTCCTCACTCACTCATTTACTCACTCGTTCACTATCATTTTAATGTATTGAAGAAGGTACCCACTCTTAGTAATTGTTGTCCATTGATTTTCGTTTAACTTTCATATCATTTATTGAATATCATTTGATATTGAGTTGACATGTTATCGCTAGCTACAACATTTGAGTTGTTGCTGCTGCTGCTGCGGCTGCTGCTTAGGTTGATTATAAACTATATCATATTCATAGTCATTGTTTTTGTTGTAATTCTGATAATCAAATAAATTGAAATCTCGTTTATTTTCATTCATTCTTGATATCTTTTCCATATTTTTTCTGCTCTTCCACTCTTTTTTTTTTTTTTTCTTAATAACTAAGTATTTTTATATGAATCTGGTTTTCAGTTTGATTATATTTTCTGTTTTCGTTCTTGTTGCTGTATTGAAGGCTTTTATCTTGCACGTATGTAATAAAAATGTAATAAAATCGATTTTAATACGTTGATATAATAAAATTCTTAATTTATTGCGTATTTAGTTGAATGTGACTTTGAGTGTTTTTATTATTATACATTCATATATTCATGCACGATGTGAGTTGTTGGAGGATGAAGTTAATAAAGGAAACTTGAGATGCTAAAATGAAAGATGTAAGGAAATAATTCAGTACTGTAAAGATAAGTTTTTGTACTTCTCCTTTCAAATATGTAAAATGTAAAAAGTGAAAAAATCTTAGGTCAAAATTTTGAAAAGCAGGTGCTTTCCTAAATGAAATTTTAGTCAAAGGAACCTTTTGGGTTCTCAAATATGTAAAACATGAATGAATAGTTGAGGGAGTTTTTAAAGCAGCAGTCGTAAGAGCAACAGCGCGCAGATTTATAGGGCTTGGAAACTGAGATAACCCGGCAAAAGACAATTAACTATTGTCTACAAGGCAGAATGATTAAACAGTGTATCTATGTGAAATTATTTGTTACAAGACTGATAGTAAGAATTAATGTGAGGGTCTAGAGTATATCCAAACGATCGATGGGTCGAAAACCGAAGATAGAGCTGAGGCAAGAAAACACGAGCCAAGAACAAACTATTATGAAACGATAGAAAAAGTTCTTGGCATTTATCAAACAGAGATTCATTTGATGAATTGATATGTGTATTTATAAGATTGCCTCTAAATTAGTGTGGAACTGTTTAAGCAAAGATAAATCAACTGGATAAAGACTATAAAGTCACTGGGTTCTAGGAAATGTTCTAATAAAAGGAAAAGAAGAAGTGGACGAACCATCTAAAAAAAATAGAGCGATCCCCTATTGCACAAAAGAAAAATATACAAGAGCATGTATCATGTGCACAGTACTAATCATGACATAATTATAAGAGATGGTGGCACCACTGCACCATAAGTACAACATTACAAACACATACTGCTTTATTTGTGTAAAAAATGTTAAATGACAAAATCAGCTGACTTATATAAAACACAATATTTTGACAGACAAAGTTATCTTAGTAGAAAAGAAAAAGAGTGCCATGGCACTCGTCCAGCATTTGCAGACAGGTTGCAATACTAAAATTCTTATATGTCGCTGTGCTACGGAATAGTGTTGTGTGAAGATCCTTAATAAGAGAATTTGGTTACGCTATACCCCTTCATTTTATGATGTTCGATAAAAAAGTGTGTGAGCCAAAAAATAGGGAAGGTGCGGTGAAGATAGATGGCTTCGTATCGAGGCCAAAGTTCAAAGAAATGCGAGGCGAATCGACTAATTACTGAACTGCTTCTTACCGAACAGTGGAGTAATTTGCATAATTTTCAATATTTTCATTCGCTATTTTTTATTCGAATATTTTTTGTTAGTAATTCTTTTCATGTTTGGAAAAAAAAAATTAATGTTGGCATCACTGAAATTAAGTTGCACAGAAACAGAAAAATATGTTGACGGTTCAATTAATTTTTTCCCCATAACGTGATGTGCCGATACCAAATAGCCATATCAACTACAGCGTTTAATCGAAATTTAATATTATGCGATGGAGATGACTTGGAAAAATTACTAATTTTGAGTACTAAAATCTTTTTTTAATCTAATTTATTTTAAATAAATTTTGATATGTATGTGCTATTTTTTTCTTAAGGGGTTATATACACTTGTTGCAAGGTATTTCATAAATTTTTTCAACAAAAAATTTGAGAAGTAGGGACGATACTGCTGTTGTGCTTAAAACAGTGGCGGTACGTCCATATAAGCCCAAAAGCCGGGCTTGCCTAAGAATTGTTAACTGAAAATTTGTACAATATGTACTTACAAAATTACTACTTTTGTTTTAACTGAAAGAATAATTTTCTTTTAAAAATTTTTATTTGTATTACCCTGTTTTTCAATAGCTCGTATATGTACTAATAGAAAATTAAATGTGGATTATATTCATGCTATCGCAGTTCATCAAGTTGGCTTTTACGAGGCTTTTAAAATTTGAAAATGTATGTTTTCATAACATGCTATCTCGCTTATTCTTATAGGAAGTTCAATAGCTTTTTTATATGTGCGGTTCCATAAAAAGTAGCAGCATACCAATTTTCTACTACTATGTATGATTTTATATAGAACTTAAAAGCTGGCTTTCAGTTTTTGTTTGCCATTTGGAAAGTATTTACTCCACTTTCTTTTACTCCTATTTTTTTGCGCCGTTAGTTTTTAGCAGAGTTTCGAACCGGTTAAATTTGGGTTCGTGTTCAGGTTCAAGCAAAAAATAACAGTGTGTTCCGGTTCAGGTTCAAATAAAAATGAAGCAAAACAAGGTTTTTCAAATAATAGTTTTACTTATTTACATCCATACATTTAGTTACTTTGCAATTTGGATTTTTTCATTCCGTTGACATTTTCTTATATATGATAATTTGCAGTTTTATTCGTTTAGTTTAAAAAATAGTATATCACTCAACGATTTGTTTTTTAAATGATACCTTTGCGGAGCCAATATCAATTTAAGTCAAAAAATGCCCTTTCTACGTTCACCTCCTGAATTTGGTAAAGTCCAAACAGAGCTCCCATATTCCTTTTTCAATGCTTCAATCGGGATCTAGAGCATTCCATCCTTATTGTCAATTTTAGCTTTTTTGGTTTGATAAAAAAAATGCACTGGGCTTGCCTCACCAGTAAATGCTAGGCACGCCACTAGCTTAAAACACCATTTTTTCGACACCCCTCGGGTGAGAACGATAAATAAAGAACGGTTTATCTGAAAACAAAAAAAAAACAGAATATGTTTTAGTTTTCATCGTCACGCTCCAAATTTACATTATTACAAAAATGGTAATGATTTTTTTCGAAGGTCTGAAAATTTGGTTTTGGTAGCCAGAACTTAGAGTTGAGAGTGAGCTGAACTAAACCAAAGCGCTCAGTCTCAAGAATCATTGTACCCGGGATAGAGCCAGTATAAGACAGGAAAGAATTGTAAGGGGGGTAAAAAGGTTTTTCATTGGCAAATCTTAGAAGCTCAGGCAAAGGTAGAGTATGGATATTAGTCATACTCAAGATATCACTACTCAACAGCCTTAATCTGATGATCGCGAATGCCGGACAGCTACAAAGATAATGCCCCGTTGCATCGTCGTCCTTAAGTCACGATTGGCAGGTTGGATCGGTGATGACGTCCATGTTAGTCATATGCTGACCACATGTGGTGTACCCTATGATGACACCCCCCAGTAATCTCAGGTCTGTTCTTCTCAGTTTTAAACTGTCACCATCTGTTCAAGTACCAACCGGATCCAGTACCATTTGAGGTTTTGGATCCGTCGGTATAAAAGGCATGACGGACTACGACCTCTGGACTTAACCACTGATTACGTTTCGGGAACCTGACATCATATCTTCTTCCGAAACGGATACAAGGCATATGATTGTCCACGGGCATCAAGAACAGTGAGCACTTTACTGATAATTGGTGGTATATCTTACTGTGCCCCATATCCGCCTCGACATGATCGACTCCGTTTAACCGGAGTCTGTAGGCCGTTCTCATCGAGACCTTCAGCTCAATGTGCGTCTTGCATAACACTGCAATCTAAGGTTACTCCTATAAATTTAACTTCAGAAGGTAACTGCAGTGTTACTCCCTTCATTATAGGTAGTAACAGGCCATCCTTCTTGCGTTTCCTAGTAAAGAGCACTAAGGTGCTTTTACTAGGATTCATTGAAAGATCCTGCAGATCGCACCAAACCTCGATCTTGTCCAAGACTTCTTACATTTTAATGCACACCGTCTGTAAGGACTGCCCCGAGATTAGTAAGCACATCAAGTCGAGGGTAGCGTTGTCAAAAGCTCCTTCAATATCAACAAATAGTCTAAGTGCGTAGTTCCCTGTTTCCAGCCCTTGTTCAACTGTACTAACACAGCCGTGAAGAGTTGATTCACAGGATTTTCTACTCTGATAAACATGTCGAAAATTGAAAGGGTTTGTACTCAGACTTTAAAGCAAAAAAGATGAGATGCTTATCGGTCGGAAACTTTTCGGTAGAACATAGTTAAACCTATTAAAACAACGTGTTTTTAAGGATTCAACCAACCTACTATCAAATCCCTAACTAGTATGTCAATGAACTGCAAGGTGGCTTTTTGAAGTAGCCAACAAACTCCAATGTTCATCTTGTTTGGGTTCAGGGTCATAGTAATATACCATATGTACGTGGTAACAGACTAATGACTTAGCTAGATTTGGGACAACAATGCCACTTCCACAATTTAAAACTACCCCTGAATGAACCAACATGCATAATTACAACGCTGGTATGGCCAAAGTCAAACCCTAAATGCTCCATAAAGTTAACATATCTTGGCAGAAGCCAAATACATAAAATGGTGGCAGTAATAACTGGTCACTGTCTTGTAAGCATTCATACCAATAGACTGCTCAAAAGGCCCTTAAATGGCGTTTGTAGAAGCTGTTAAGACTTGATGTCAGTTGTAGGTCAACTAAAAACATAACAAATAAATAATCTAATATTTGTGTGTTTAAAGGGGGTATATGAAAAACCTCAGGTCGTTTCTTGGCCTAAGTGTGTCCTGATGGACAACCATTAAACCTTACCTATAACTTTTAAAACTTGTGAAATAAATTACATAAATTGGGCAATTAAAATTACTTCTGTGACATAAAAGAATAAAACTATTTCAAATATTTTTGCCAACTCTCAGGCACAGCAAAATCATATGAAAAAAAAAAAATTCTTAAGAAAATAAACTTTACCTTGGCATGTTGAAAACCGATAGTATTTTAATTAAAAAGCACCACACTTTTAGCATTGACACTGAGTTTTTAATTAAAGTTGCAGCAGCAGCAACAACTCTACCATCATAAGAGTAACACTCCCATGCTAACACATAAATGAAAGAAGGGGTACATACAGATGAACAGACAGACAGACAGGTTGGGCAACCTTTTTAGGTTTCGGCTTAACTACATACATACATACAAATATATACTGGTATATTTTGAACGAATTGGATGGATGCTTTTTACGTGTTGCCGATGAATGCTTGGGACAGGCGTCCAAATGGCGACACACGTTGTCGTCGTATTATTCTGCTTCTTATTCTCTCTCCTCTGCACCAATATTGCAATGCCACAAACTCAATATCGCTTAAGAATGAAAATGTGACCGAGTGTGAATGACAAAGTACGCTGAGAAAAAGTGGCACAGTGCCCAGGATATCTACTTGTAGATCATATGTACTATGAATGTGCTACTGGCTTAAGTTGGTTCTTCATGTGATATTTTTCAAACTTGTTGTTGCTATAATTTTTTCAAATAGTGGCGCTTAGTATTTGCGTAAACAAAAAAACAAACACGTAAAAACTAAAAAAAAAAAACAATTAGGGAATAGAAAAAAAGAAAATTGCTGACATGAGACTGAGTTGTCATGCAACAGCATACAGATACAGGTTAGTTTTAGCCTGGTTCTTATAACATTGGAACCACTTTTTATTGTGAGTGTTCATTAAGGAATTATATAAATGAGTTGTGGAATTCCTTTGCTGTAAAGCTGAGATTAATGTCAAAGTTTTCTAATTTAATTAAATAATTTCTTTAAGATATTTTAAAGAGGAATCACATATTTACGAGATTATTTCTTATGTGGAAATCGATTGTATTTCTTGCTATTTCTTTTGCCATAATTAAAAGTAAATTTTTTCAATTGTCTCTAACTTTATATTTTCTTTTTCTTTTAGGTAAGTTCATCAATTGGTTTGAATTAACAAAATGCTGCTAGGTACAACATTTCCCACATACATGTATTCTTCAAATTAAAAACTGCATGTGATTATTTTGCAAAAAAAAATAACGGAAATACACAAATTTTGGTTATTCATATCTCTGCTGTTTGAGAATTCTGAAGATTGCCCGATAAATTTCAAATAATGCAGTTAATTACTTGCAAATAAACGGAGGTGCATGCACACATAAGTCAACCACCTGCCAAAACCACTGGACCTCGAAACGTGAAATTTTAAGAAAACATTCCTATCTAAAAATCTTAGATTTCGTGAGATTGAAGTTGAAAATTTATACCTCTGATGGCTGGAAAATAAACCAAAATTAGCTGCTTTGGGCAAAAATATGGTTCCTGCCATATATATGTACTATATATATATACTAAGTAGTTGAAACAGTACAGACGAAGGTTAGCAATAGCACTCACAAGTAAAACATGGTACACTAATTACAAATTTGCAGTTTACGAGCTCTCGGGAACTACGTTGTTATTGGATATAATTTTTTAACGATTCAGTTCAATATTATACGCAGTTTCTTTGCTGAAACTTGACCAGATCAACAGTTTCAATTATGTACATCAGCTGCGTGCAACTAATTAAGGACACTATATTGGTACACAAGCTTCAATTCAAGACAATATTTTTGGAAAAAAAAACATTAAAAATTTTGATTGTTTTATAAGTTAATAGTTTGTTGCAAAACCTCAAAAAAAATTAAGTACGATTACAGTATAGTCCAGTCATTATAAGGATTTACATCATAAAAATTCTGAACTGAGATTTTTCTTCAGTAATTGTTAGTGGGGGTAAAAACCACAAATATCAGTCCTACGGTTGCATAGCGACCCCCCCAAAAAACAGGGTGACAATCGTAAAGTGACGCACACATTTCAGCAGTTATTTTCAAAAAGACGTACTTCCATTAAGTACAATTAAGTGTTAACATTGCTGAATATATAAGCATTCATTTGAACCCCACCTCATTCAATATAACCTCCTTTAGCCTGCACACATGCCTTCAATCGATCCGGAAATCGTAGGACTGTTCGCCGCAGGACTTCCTGATCAATTTCAGTCCAGGCTTTCTCTAATGAATTTGTCAGCGACTCCAGACTGTGGTGTTGAGATGCACAAGCCTTACTCTCTAAAATACTCCAAATAGAGTAGTCCATTGGATTCAAGTCTGGGGAGTATGGCGGCCATTCCTGAGATGTTATGAATCCAGAAAAATTGTCTTTTATCCATGTTTGCGTTAATTTTGCCATGTGGGAAGGTGCAGAATCTTGCTGGAAAGTCCAGTTTTCATTTCCAAATGTAGGGAAGAACATGTTCATTTAAAATGCTCCGATAAACAACCTGGTCAATTTTAACACCCTCTTCAACGAATATTAGAGGGGTTCTGGCATTAGCGGAAACTCCAGCCCATACCATAATGGAAGCTGGCTTTTGAACTCGGCCAACAGTCCTATTTTGTTGCGATGATGATGTTAGCTACATTCGGTCATTTTGCGCATTGAAATGTTTTTCAACCGTGAAAATTTTTTCATCTGTAAACAAGATATTTTCAACATTTTTTAACACGGAGGAGCGTAGCAACGCCTTGCATCTTTGCAGTCACAAATCTTTCTTTTTTTGTGTCAGATCTTGAGCTTTTCGGAGCTTGTACGGCTTAAGATTAAGCTTTGATTTTGCAATGATTCGCACTGTTTCACGGTTTACTCCCACTTCCTAAGCGATTTTTCTCATTGAGCGCCTTGAACTGTTGAAAATTTTCCCCGGTCTCTATCTCCAAAACCCCCAGTTTCATTATATCGAATAATAGCTCGGTCTACCGTACGACTTGACAAATTTAAAGCCTTTGCAATTTGACGGCTACTATAATTTGCCAAATGAAATTTCATAATTTCACGACGAATATTTTCCTTGTCCATTTTTATGGAAATTTCAAAATGTAATAACAAAAATTCAAATGAAATTAAAAGCAAAGCCAATGATGAATGAATTTGCTTTTTAAATTAAAGTAACCGTAAATGGCAAAGCTTGCTGCAGAGTATTAAACTTGCGTCACTTTACAATTGTCACCCTGTACTTCTCCCAGGTTGCAAATTTTGCATACCTCATGATTAACGTTAATAAAAGCATTACCACCAACGTTAAGCAAACCACATCTTGCCTTAAAGATAGTACTGATTTGGGCAGTAGAGTATGGGCCGAAGAAATATGGCGTAATGTTGTGGTTTAGGTACGGATAGACGTCATGATACTGTGCATTTCTTGCACATCCTAAAAGGCTATTATGTTCCTTAATCTTTAGTTTTTCTAGAACAAAGTTATGTTGAGTTAGCAATGAGGCATAAGAATAGTCGTAGATGGAGGATATATCAAATTCCATGTACGATTCGCTCATATTGCGGAGGATTGGCCTTTCTTGGTACAAAAACCATGTTATTACTTTGGTACCACTCCAGAGCTTTCTTGCCGTAGTGACATGATGCCAAATCGGGCCAAAAATATGTGAACACATTGTGCTCTCTTATGAAAGGAAGAAGTCTTTTTTTCAAACATTCTTTGATGTATATTTCGGTATTTATAGAGCCCACTGTAACAAATGACTTGCTTCTTTTGCCACAACTGCATATAGCTTGCCATACCAGGAATTTTTTAGGAAATTTTGTCTGCTTTTGGATTCTAAATTGTTCTTCGACATTTCCTCGAGCATCAGCAACATACAAATTTTGACCCGGAAGCTGCGTAAAATCTGCCAGTACATACGTTTCGTCGTCCATTATACAACATGAATATTTTTGTATGAAATTCGATTTTAATTTCCGAGCCCTACTTTTGGAGTCTAAATTTTTTGCAGCATTCCTGTCTGGAACTTTTTGGACTTTGTATGTTTTCAAACCTGCATTGGCTTTAACTTTTCGCACCAAATAGTCAGAGCACTGGGCTAACCGGGCAGCTTTTCTACCAGATGTGTTTGGAGATCTTTTCAAAATGCTTTCTATTTTCTTGGCTTTCCCAATGTCATGTGGTCCTTGTTTTCTTCCCGAACCAGGTTTCCTATCGATGGTGAAATTCTCCTGAAACTGTTTAATAACATTGGAAACAGTTTGACCTCCAATTCTTTGGCCAATTTTTTGTAGGGACAATTTGGATTTTTTTTTTAAATTTTTAATCATTTTAAGACGTACTTCTTTTTCTTCACTCATTTTGATCAAACTCACAATAAATCAATATGTTTGTCATTAAAAATAACAATTGACATATTTTTCAAAGATAACTAGATCAAAGAAATTTTTAAATTTTACACCCAAAAAAAATTATTAGGTAAAACGTGTGTTAAGATTTTTTCATTCTCACTCCTTATACTATATTGTTATTTTTGTATACAAAAAAATATCCGTTGTCAATGAAAATGGCAGAGGATGTTGTACTTTATATCTCTTTCAAATTTTTCTTCCTAGCTTGTTTGGTTTTCGAGTAATTTCCTATAGGCTCCACACGCAAAAATTCAAATAAACAAAGATGCGCCCGCAGTATATCCAAAGTACTAAATTTGCAATTTCTTAAATATTGAATATCTCGGAAACTATGACATATACAAACAAATTACTTTTCTTTTATCTCTTTTTTAGGAAATCACTCAAGCTTTTTTTTTTTTTTGTAGTAAGTAATTTTTTGATATCTCCAACAGTTATTATTAAAAATATTTTTTTTGGGGGGAGGGGGGGCGGGGGGTCGCTCTGCAACCCCAGTACTGATTTTTATGGTTTTGGAATCTATCATACCCCCACTAACAATTACTGAAGAAAAATCTCAGTTCAGAATTTTTATGAACTTTTGGTGCAATTTTTACTCTACCGACTGGGCTAAGTAATCGTACTCAAAAGTTTTTGGGTACAATTACAAATAATGGTGCTTCATGTGTAATAGGTTCAAAAGTAATCGAAACCGCCCATAACCGAAACCGTTTAAAATCTCTCAGCTGCTTTCCGTTACAGCTGACATCGACTGTGTATCCCAGTGGCTCTCAAATAATTTATAACTTAACCCATTAATGCATAGACGAAACTGGAAAAGGCAGAATAACCAAACCTTGTGGAATCTTTTATTTTATATTAACTAAATCCATCTGTTATTAAGACTTTCCTCCGAAATTCCCTTGGAGTAAACAAAAAAAAAAAAACTCATGTTTCACTTTTCCATCAGCCACAGTGATTTGATTTGAAAGTTTGTGCATATTATCTCTACTTCTTAAGAAATTCGAATTTTTTAGTTTATTTCGTTTATACGAAAATGCTCATTTATTACGCTTATTTCCTGTGTTCATTTGCTGCTCATTGATTAATCCCGAGACTATTTATCACGCTGCTGCTTGCCTTTTCTACTTATTTCAAAGAAAACATTTCACAGTAGTATGGAAAAGAAGAAAGAACGTAGTACGTAGTACGTTCACAATATCAGACAGAGCACAATAAAATCCAATCAAGCGATTTGTTGCGCATGCGCGTAAAACTTTTAAAATTTAACCAACCAAATCTGTAATCTTTGAAAAAAAACACAATGTATAGAAAAACAAAATAACAAAACTTGAAAATATTACTCGCTTCTCAAGCGAGTTTTCTTTCTTCCATAAACAATTTACTGCAAAGCAACAACCACTAAGGCAGCAAACAACAAAAGCCCTCAAATCAAATTTGACACGCAATCACGTAGAACCAATCGTTTTGGAATTTACTGATTTTTCTACTTTAAGCTTAAAACTCCAATGTTCGTTCGTTTCTTTTGCGCTACAAAAACACAAAAATCTACTTGAATTTTGAAATGTGAATGTGATTTGCATTTATTTACATACTTACATACAAATATCAAGTTCATATGTGCGAATACATACATAAGTATGTAAGAATGAGTGTGAATCCTGTTTTTTTTTCTGCCCACTGTAAAACTATTCTTCCTGTGCCGATGTTGTGCAGCTTTTGCAACGCCTGCGCATTTATGCGCCCAACAAAGGGGAAAAGTTGCTTTATGATTAATTGTGCAGCGCGTCGTCATCGTAGTCGTTGTTATTGTTTCTTTTCTATGCATCCTATCAATTTACATTTAACTTAAATTCATACGTACTTAAATAAATTCTACGTGCGATTTTTACGATAACAAAACCGTGAATGATGTAGCGCGCGATTCTGTGCGCATGCGCTTCTCTCTGCACATGCGTCGCAAATGTATTTCATGCTTTTCGCAATCTTTGTGCACAAATCTCGCGTTTGGCAACAGCAACAACATTCCCAGCAGCTAGCGGCAGATTCTCTATATATATTTGGTTCCTTAGCATATTCCTAGCGAGTCTATAAGTTCCACCTGTAGTGTTTTAGTCTTAGTCTTGTCTTTTGTTGTTTTCGTCCTCGTTTTTATTCTTACAGGTTTTTTTTTCAAGTAAATACCTTTTTTTATATTTTGCTTTGGTTTATGGCGGCAAATAATTTATTTTATCACACTTTGAAGGTCTTTCTTTTGCGCTTTTTCTCTTAACCATAATTCTTAGGATTTTTCGAGTGGCGACTTATTTAAGATTTATGATTTTAATAGGATAAAAAAGAGAAGAGAAGATTGCGAAAAAAAATTCATAGAAAAAAACTGAGCTTTAAAAGTTGCATTAATAAATTTTGTTGTAAATGATTCATTTATTAAAAAATTGTTAAGTATTAGGCACCTATAAATTTAGCACCTATAGTCGAGAACAAAATTTAGTTATCATCTCTAAACTAAAATATGAAATTATCTTACTTAAGGGGAAACATTGGTTAGAAGAAGCATTTTTTCTTCTTTTGCTGTAATTGCAATTTTATTGAAGATTATTCGCTTACAATTTGAAAGAAAAACGCCGAGTATTTTTAATACTTTATTAAGAATAAAACTACATTTTTAGTTTTAGTTTAAACATTAGAAGCTTTATTTTTCCACCAGCTCACTAGCTTTATTATGAAGCACCAGCTATAATGTGAAAAAACATCGACATCAATAAATTTTTCAGGTTTCGAAACATTCTTTTGTTTTATTAAACATGTAAAAATTTTACTTAAAAATTTCTAAAATATTGGAGTGTAGTTTATTAATATAGACATCTCGTGAAAGTCTTGTGCTTTTTTGCTTTTTAAACTGGGTAGAAATGTTGATTAAAGTATCTTAGGTTACATTTTGCCGAAATCGTCAAAAATGCTAAACTTTAAAAATCGGTGTAAACTTTTAAAACTTCAAAACACGTAAAATTTTGGGTTTTTGAGCTCTATTCAAATATATTTTTAGAGCATTGTTACTTTTTTTGTGTTGGACTGTTATTGTTTCTTTCATTTGTTAATTAGTTATTCCTTGAATATTTAGGTTAAAGTTGGGTCACTAAAATTATTATTCCGGAGGGCTTTGCAGTTGTCCGATTGTGCTTGAAACCATTTCTGAATAATATTAAGTATCCTTTAAATGATTTCCCTACAGTTTGGTTTAGAATAGCACAGCAACCCGCAAAACTTTGTAGGCACATTTTCAAAATAGCCCTTCTATCTTATAAGATTCATAGCCCTATAACTAATTTCGACAGAGCTCCCATCAGAAAATAAATTCCCATCACGAACACGAAAGAAATGGAATTAATGATTCCGACAAATTCAAATATAGCGTTGCCAACTATCATAAAATTCGAATGAAAAAATCAGCTGTTTTGTGTCAACAGTGAAAAGGAGAACTATTAAAAATTTTAGGAAAATATAAAAATTAAACAAAAACAAAAAAATGTTTTTTGTGCAATTAGATTTAAAAAAAATTGATTCCATGACAGTATTTTTTGTTGAGGAAGAGAAGGTTAAAGCTTGCAATCCTTTTATTACACTATGCAACAATTTGAGATTCAATGTGTCGGGACAAAACCAAACCAATCTCAATCGATAGTATTTGACTTCAGTAACAAAATCCTCAATCCCTTTTTGCTCCACTACGTCACAATTTTTTACAGTGGTTTGAAATTTTTATTTATTGGTCAAAAACCGAATCAAACAATGAGAGAAATTATATAAAAAACTTTATTTAAGGTGGTTCTTGTCTTTGGTGACCTAGATTTAAATTTTCCGAAGAATATTTACTTAGAACATTTTAACCCTCTAACTCTCACAAAAATTGGTCATTTTGAGCCCTTTTCTTAAAAACTCCCTAAAAATAGGTTCAAGGGGAGTTAAAGGGTAAAAGGATTTCACAAAAATATTCTCCAAAAAATTTCACTAAGGGCCACCGAAGACAAGTAGGAGTTAAAGGTAACACATAAAAAACGGAATTAAGTGTTAAGAAATTTATCTGTAAACATGTATAATATCCTTGTAATATGTCCTGTAAGTATGGATCGTAGAAATCGTTGGCAACAGAAAATCATTTAATGATATTGTAACCGTGTGGTACAACGACTATTTGCTATAATTATATAATACTGTATAAGTCACATCAAGACGGCATAGCTGAGAACTTAAAAATTTATGGTTTTTGAATAATTTAGCGTAATACTGATGCCTCTTCGAGTAGCTAATTGTAACCTAAAAGCACGCATGTGGAAGTAAGCAAAAGCTAGTTGGAGAAATATACCCGCTTTCAAAATCGCTAAAGTCTCGTGTGACCCCTACAGCGAGAGGCTCGCAAAATCTGTAGTATCTTTCAATCATAAGGACTGCAGAACAGTAATTGGCTGACTAACTGGCCATTGTTTGGTGGCAATGCACGCGGTTAACGTAGTTTGAGGGCCTGAACGAGGTCGCCAAACTGGGGGTGATGAACTGATGAAAGTTTACTAACCACACTCGCATCTTTAAAATACAGTACCTATAACTATGTAAGATAGTTTCTTTTTATACGGAGATTCCGTTATCGAAAAAAATTTTAGATATCTTTGATACCATCCTTTGCTTAGTTTTTTCTAAATGTATAAAAGATTCAGAATTTTAGTTTTTAGTTGTATATCTAACTGAACCATTTTGCATTTGCAATGGTAATCTTATTTTTAATCTGTAGGTACTTATTCTAACTTTGACCTTTAATTCTTTATTGATCTTCTATTCACGTTCTCATTCCGATTTCTTTATGAATTTGTTGCTTGCTTTTTATTTTTTGTTTTTGATTCTACATTCACATTTCACATGATGATCGTGATGGATTTAGCACACTGTTTTTAGTTTGTGTTGCAGCTTTTTTCGCTTTTTCTGTTCTCTTGCTCTGCAATTTGTTGCATTACAGTGTCCGTCACCAGTACAGACACAATCTGCGATCCATCCAGCAGCCCAGCCACCAACAACCAACAGCAGCAGCAGTAAAAGCCTCAGTATTCAGCATCATTTCATGCTTTTTCCTCCTTTGGCCATTATAAAACTGACAACATTGGCGACCAAAAGTCGCGTCGTCGCCGTTGCTGCATATTGCGTTTCCTACGTTCGTTCATTCGTTCGATCGTTCGTTCATTATTTTCGTAAGACTTTTATATTGCACATTCTTTTAGGTTTTAACATCATTGTTGTTTTTGTTTTTTTTTCTCCATTTATTTTCATTCTTTTCTCTGATTCTTTTATGAAAAAGATTTGTAAAGATTTTAAGATTCATTCTGTGATTCCTCACTGTCGTACAATTGCGGCTGTAGAGGTTGAGAACAGAGAAGGAGGAAAGTGCATGCGCTATTTCGTTCTAAGTTTTGGTTTTAGTGCAAAATCGTGTACTTATAACTTTGCATATGTATAAATTTATTTATGTCTTAAATGTAAGGTATGGCATGCATGCAAGATTTCATAAAAATTCCTTCAGACTGACAAGCTGTTCTCGATTTTTGCCCACGGGAGCACCTAAAATATATAATGTAATATATTTGCCGCACTTAGTACCTTTATAATATATAATTGTAATATCATTTAAATTTTTGCTTAACTTCTTCAATGTTTTGGATTTTAGCATTTCGAAGTTTTTTCTCTCTCTCTTTATATCAGCATTGAATACAATTCATAATCAAAATGTCAATAAAATAATATTTGTTATTGTATAAGTTGTTTAAATGGTAAACAAACAATTTCAGTATTATTGCAGTCTTATCGATTTAGAATATCTTTATTGTTTACAAACAAACCGAAACGAAGAAAGGGAGAGAATGAATGCACAAGTATGAAACGAAAATTATTATTTCTAGTGTACAAGATAAGCTTTTTCTTCACAGAAATCACACCTGCAGAAAATTATTGAATAAAATTATGTAAAAATATTTTGCAAACTTATAAAAGAAAATCCAGTGTTCATAATCGATAGAGTTTGTGAATCCGATAATCATACATTGATGAATTGAGAGCCATTATAGATTGAGTCTGGGAGGGAGTAATTATTTTTTGTTGAAGGAGCCACCAGAGGCCAAAACTTGCCTAGTTGGAATGGCCATAAAAAGTACTATATTATGTCTATGTTTGTTAAATTTCTCCATTACTTCGAATAAGTTTTATGGCCACTTGAAAGCACATATTCTAATTTTCGTACTTTGAGTGACCATAACGATAAAAAGTTAGTGTCTAGATGTGGGATTTTTAAAAGCTTTTTGGCATGGTACTTTGCAAAAAATTCTAAATTATGAAAATTGGTAAAAGAAAAAACCAGGATTAGGCAATAATGCCATCAGTAAGCGTGTCTGAATTTTAGAATTGAATAAAAAGAGTTGTGTGTGAAATATGACGGAAACCACCTTTATTGCGTATTAAAGAGCATTCAATACTATTGTGTTTTAAAAATGATTTTATTCAAATAGCCTCCGCGGCTTCATTTACAGGATTTTGTATGACTCTGTTGGATCTCACCAATGGTTTAAATGATATTTTTCTCCACTTGGGCAATTGTTGTTAGAGAGAAAAAAATCTAAGATCATTAAGTCGTACGATCTTGGCGGCCATTCCACATCGCCTCTTCTGAAAATAACGCGTTCTGGTAACTGTTCTTGCAAAAACTCCAGTGTAACACTCGCTGTGTGACGCTGTGTAGAACCACATGTTGTTCAACCACATGTTGAGAAATGTCGCGATACCATTCGTCACTGTCAGTAACCGTTTTTCCATTCTCGTTTCGGAAAATGTATGGCCCAATGACTCTGCCTGAGCAAAATCCACACCAAACAGTAAGTTTTTCCGGATACAATGGAGACTCTTTATACTGCTATGGATTTCTCTATGCCCAAATGCTGCAATTTAGCTTGTTCACCAAAAATGCACTTCATCACTTAAGATGTTTTTTTTTGCCAAGGTTTGGATCTGTTTCCAACTGATCCAGAGTACAATCAGCGAATGTATGACGAGCTTGGTGGTCTGGGGCTTCAGTTCCTGTGACAATTGAATCTTATACGGATGCATGCCCAGGTGTTTTCGCAAAATTCACCAATTTGAGGTCAAAGAAAGGCCGACTTCGGCTTCGACTACGGCAAGGAATCGCGAAAATTCGTTCAATTGGACGATCATTTGCATGATTCATTTCGGCCGTAAATATTTCATAGGTTAGGTTAGGTTGGAGTGGCTGTCGAGAGACACACTTAGGCCTGAACGACCCATTGTGATATCACATAGTTGGACCTACAGTTTAACGCCGATTCCGAATGGCGGTGTGGTAATTTTTTATCGGCTTGGTGGTTTTGCCATTACCAACCAATGTGTGAACTTGTACACTATCTTATAATTCTCATACACTTCATATTGATAGTGAATATAAGAAAGTAATGAAAATTAACCACCAGATGAAGACGGAAATCGAACCCGAACCTCCCAGATGAAAGTCTAGTGCACTATCCACTAGGCTATCGAGGTCGTCAAAAAAATATTTTATAGTTCGCGAAAAATTTGGCGAACAGAACACGAATTTCAGTGTAGCGTACCATGGTAAAATTGTGGCTATGATAGAACAAAAATGTCGAAAAATTACAGTGCTGCCACCTGAGAAGTTAGAGCATTAAGCTGGCAAAGTTTGGATATAGCTATTGAAAAGCATTTATTTTTTAACATTTTTTGAAAATTATATGCGCTTAACACATTACGCATGGTTACAATTTAAATTAACCATATTTTTGAAATAAGATGAATGAAAGGTGCCCATCTGCGATATTGATTTTATTACATTTTACCGAGTTTTTTTTCGGGTTTTTGATGGAGCCGTTATCAGAGAACGATTTTAACATGTGGCACTTAATTTGCTTATTAACTCCAAAATGTTTACTTTTACAAATATTGAATTAATCTCGTAATGCCTATTAAATCGAAATTTCGCAACTTCATGTATAACTCTGTGATTATTTTACCCATTTCTGTTATTTAAAAATTATTGTGAAACAACAGGTCTCATAAATTCACAAAAAAGGATCTTGACGCCAAGTTTTGAACTTTATAATCATGCAAAGTAAGTAAATTTGGTGCATTCAAGTGGACCTAAGAAGAACTTGAAGTAATAGAAAAATTTGGCAAATGAACATTTCATTTTTTTCATTTGTTGCGTACAGAGTAAAAAAGTGGAAGTTGACATCATTGTGATTTTTCCTGGCTCTTCGGTCGAGAATTATGCAGTGCACAGTCACTCTGGCTTGGAGTTTTTATATGATGCCACTTTGAGCGCTTTTGTAATCAAGTTCTACACTAATTTTAATTTTTTTCCAATTTATTTTAAACCTATGAAAGTTTTCAGTGTATCTTCAACTCAAATTGTTCTTTGGAAATTAAACTTACAAAATAAAAAACCGATCTTTATCGCTGTCACATTTATGACATTATCAACGAAGAAATATATTTACACATACAGATATGCATTCATACATACATACGTACATATTTACGTGTAGTTACACACCTTTTTTCAAAATAATTATTGACAGTTAATGTTACAGTAATAAATATTGCTAAATGTTAAATATGAATAGACACCTCCATGTATTCCAGGGAAAATCATTTTATAGGTACCTACAACATACATACATACATATACACATAAAGGTGGAATGAAGAGTACGTTTTCTGTTTTTCAATGGTGTTCGGTAAACAAATAATTTGGCATTTACATTAAAAAAAACGTCTGAAGTTGATTTCGACCTATGCGCCTCTTTCGAACTTTCTTTTTTGAATATGTTTTAAAAATATAAAATGACTTTTCCAGTTAACAGAACAAACATCAGTTGAATAAATTAGAATCTAATTTACATTTTGAATTCGAGGAAAATTTCTTGAAATTTGGTCAAAATCTGGTATTCCAACAATCAAAATCTTATGATTCCATTATTGCAAATCGATAAAATATCCGACTATGACGTTTTCCAATTACCATGTCATACTCAAGCAGTGGGAAGAACAGTCAAAGCGAGCATATTCCAATCCGCAATGCGAGTGTCAAGTGACGTATGCGGGCCTGATGCCAGAGATGGTTTTATTCGAGAACATTTAGTATCTCGAAAATTGATGCCATCATTCCATATGAAACAATATTATCGCAATTCGAAAAAAATCACAAAAAGAAAAAAAAAGAATTTGATTTATTGAAAAGACGATGCCAAATAAGAAAAGGTTTAGTTGATCGGTGGTAGCGTTGCTACCTCCTCCTCGTAGTGATTTCTTAGTAATTCCAAAACAGAATTAGCTGAGAGCTACGGAGGAATTTTCTATAACGATTTTTTTGAATTCAACTTCAAACGTCTACTGTGCCTGAACATCATCAACAAAACTGAAAACGCGTCCTTCACTCCACCTTAATACGCATGTCTTTACAAGCACGAGTAAACGAATAGATTGTTCAAGTATAAATATTGATGATGATATAAATAGAAATCTATAGATTCAATTGTAGTGATAATCATTGATTGCTACATATTCATACATCAAAAGTTGCATTTGTCATAAATTAAAAATGTCAGCCAAATTGTGGTCAAATAAATTATATGAAATAATTGTTAAAAATATAATGATTTACAATTACCATGCACTTACTTACTTAATACCTATTAAAAATTCTCAATTAATAAAAATTAAGGGCATTTACGTATTTTCAGTTTTTCTATTTCCCATTTGAGTTTTTAAATAACCTAACCAAAATACTTTTTTGAATTAATGTTTTTTAAATGAAATTAAAAAACCTGTTTTTAATTAAGGTAACATAACATTTTCAAGTTCTTTGTAAATAATCGTAACGAATCAAACATCGAATGACATCGAACTTCAAACATGAAAACAAAGTAATATTAAAATAAATACACCACCACCATTGTGAGTTACCCAACAAGTAGCTGCAGCTGCTCCATAAGATTTTGAAAAAAAAAAATTATTTTTATCGCATTTTGATCCCTTTCAAAACAACCGATATTTTGGTTATTTTTGAGAGAATTTTTCATTTTCTTCCTCATTTATGTAAGTTTATATTTTTATTTTTAATTAAATGATATGTCGACAGTTCGATGACACACTTGCGATCGCTCATTCCAACACTTGCTGCCTGCTGTCTGCTGCTTCAAGTCCCTTCTGTCGCTGTCTGATGGTAGCGATCGTGGTTTTGATAAGCGCATTCGGAAACCCTTTTTCTTTCTTTATTTTTAGCTTCATGTTTTTTTGGCAGTGGATCAAAATAACGTTTTATTAAAATTTACCTTTGTGTTAGTTTCTTGAGTCAGTCTCGTGTGAAAATTGACATGAATGAAATGGGATTTTAAAGAAACCTTCATATATTCTTCCGCTGTTGACATTGAAATTTCTACCAAATTAATTGGCAGTTTTAATTAAAATTTGGTTTCGTATCCTTTAAATATGCTAATTAAAATTTAAATTGTTTCGAAATTCTTTTCATAATGAGCGTGTAAAGTAAAAACGTAAATCTTAAATTTCTGTTCATTTAAACCTACCTGTTTTTAAGCATTCGCATCATAATTTACCTTCTTTAAATGCCCACGTAATCTCGATGATTCTTCTTCCTTCATTTTCATATGTGTCCATGCAAGTTTTAAGATTCTTCGTTTTTGTTTTTTCATAAAAACAAAAACGTAATCTTCTTAAAGCTCTGCATCATTTTGACAGTTTTAGTCGAGATGTCAGCTTATATGCCAGATTCGTTATACTTCAAGCAAAACTTTATACGTCTGGGTTTCTTAGTAAAAGTGTTTATAAACTTAATCCTTCTATCAAACACAATTTTATTTTATATTAAAGATTGCTACTAAATAAATTGAAATTGATTTTATTTAATTTATAAGTTATATTGCGTTTTTGTAACAGTAACTTTGAAAATTAATTAGAAATTTATTATAAACTTCTTTTTCCAAATAATTTTTATTCGTTGTTAGCATATTTATGGGCTTTATAACTGCATGTTCCTAAATTGGAATTTTCAGGTTTTACCTGGCCAAAATTACAGGTAAATAGACACACCTTTTTTGAAGATGTTTTTGAAATTAAAAAAAATAAGAACTGCAAATATTTTGCATTCAAAATAGTAAATTCATCTGGACAGTCGAACAGGTTTTGAGGATAAATTTATAACTGCAAACAAAGAATATTAAAAAGAAACAAAAATTATATTAAAACTTCTTCTCCTGTATTTTTTTGTATTCCATAGCGTCGAGAGGGTCTCAACCCACAGCTTTCTTCACAGTCTATCTATCTGATATTTACTTCTGATACGAATGTCTGGCGGTTCCATATTTCATTTGTTTTGCTCGACTACTCGCCATTAATTATTTATTTGTATTAGCCCAGAAAATTCCGAAATACAATTCGAAGACAACTGAACTAGAGCCGCCTGATTATTACTTGAGTTGTCTTCCAATTCCATTGAGTAATGGATTTAGACGGCAAATACGTTCCTCCAAAAATCGTATAAATGAATCACGGATTGTATGGAAAAAGGCGATTGATTCTTGCTCTTTCATAATATATTCAAAATACAAACGTATTTTTAACTTTTCGTTGAAATTTCAAGGTCCTTTCGGAATCGGGAGCTTTGTTTAAAAAATATGATTCCAGTTCTTTGGCCAGTCGAAGCTCTTCAACAGTTATTTTTGTGAAACGAAAGCGTCCGTAAATACTAAAGAAAAATTCATAAAATATTTTTTTAATTTAAAATGTTAGAGCGAAACCGTGTAAACCAAAACGAAACGAGAACTTGGCGTTTCTGTTTAAAAAATGACTACTTCCGATGCAAGTGAAATTATCCACCGAATGATCAAACACCTTGATCACATCAGTGCTATAACTTTCCAGGCTTAAAAGTTTGATCTTCCTGAATTTAATTTTAAGTCTAGCAGAGAATACTTCTACGTCTAATGAATCGGTCATACGCCACAGATCTGGTACCCTATTTGGCAGTGCCTAACCAGATGTTGTTAAAGTAGTCAATGCTAGAGTTGTGCGATTAATTCGCAAATGATACACGAAAACTGATAAAAATTGTAGATAAAATGAAATATTTGTTTTTGTTTTGTTTGTTTGCAATCTTTATTCAATAAAAAAACTGATTTTTTACAAAAAATAAAAAAAAAAATCTGAAAAAACACCTCAAAATAAAGAAAATTTGATAGTAAAAGAAAAAAGAGTTTCATGCACTATTATTGGTATATCTTGAACAAATAGGGGATTGATATTGGGGACGAAATATTACAAAAATTATGCAAAGAACGAAGAGTTTTAACTTCTTTTTCCTTCAATGGAACATTCCACACTACTAAGAACAGCAATACATGACAAGAAATAATAGTGCACAAAGAAGAAACATATGATTTCTAAGCTTGTATATGTGCGTATACAATAAGGGGACCGATTAGGGATTTTCTCCATTGCGGCCATTTTGAAAACTATCAAATAAAGCTATTTTTGAAATTTTCATAAAAACCGGTTAACATTTTCCATAATTTTGATTAAAGAATAAAACAGATTTGTATACGCGCGCATACAAAGGACCAGTGAGAGTTAAAGAAAAAACAGAAAATTATTCGCATTGGCAAATTTATATTTTTTTTATTCGCTTTTTCTTTATTCGCACAACCTTTGTCAATACGCTGCAAAGTGTTCGTCTTCATCCACCGCAAATCGCTGTCAGGTAAAGGATATCCAATAACGAACCTTCCTGGTTCCTTTTGCTAGAATACTACCTTGATCAAAAAATTCCCGGAATAACCACCGTGTGGCGCACTCATCGTTCCGATTTGAGTTCTGTTTTTCTTTTTGTTCAGTTGGTACATCTGTTGTTGATATTCCCTCTAAATCTTAGCGTCATAGCTTGACACTTGCAAAAGTTACGTAGCCTAGAGTACATCTATCTCTGTGTGTGTTGGCGATTTTTTACAATTTTAGAAATGGATTTGCAACATCGAACTTGTATTAAATTTTGCGTAAAAAACGGATTTAATGGTGCGCGAGCGTTGGAAATGTTGGAAAAGTATTTCGGCCACAATTCTCTAAAGGAAACGGTCGTTTGCCAGTGGCACCAGCGGTTCAAAAGTGGTCGTGAGTCAATCGAAGATGATGAACGCAGTGGCAGACCATCGACATCGAAAACCGGCGAAAACATTGATAAAGTAAAAGAAATTTTGGTCAATAACCGCAAATTAACCATCAGAGAGATAGCGGAGGACTTGAACATTGCCTATGGATCCGTCCAAGACATTTTGGTTAATGATTTGGGTTTCCGTAATGTAGCAGCAAAGTTGGTGCTAAAAGACCTCAATTTCATGCAAAAAAGAGACCGTGTTGACGTCGCAAAAGACATGATTTGCGAGGCTGAATCCGATCCCACATTCATCAAAAGGATCATTACTGGAGACGAGACGTGGGTTTAAGACTACGACACGCAATCCACACATCAGGCAAGTGAATGGCGTTCACCAAATGAGCCGAGACCAAAAAACCACGTCGTTTCCAGTCAAAAAAGAAGGCAATGCTCACGGTTTTCATGGATTGCTCTAGTGCATCATGAATTTTTGCCAGAAAGCCAGACAGTAAACAAAGAGTATTATATGGGCGTTGTGAGACGTTAGCATGAAGCAATTCGCCGAAAGAGACCAGAATTGTGGACAGAAAACTCGTGGATTTTGCACCATGATAACGCACCGTCGCACAGTGCCATCATTATTCGTAATTTTTTGACGAAAAATGCAACAAATACCATCCAACAGCCACCGAATTCACCTGATTTGGCTCCCTGTGACTTCTTTCTGTTCAATCAAGTTAAAAAACCATTACGGGGAACGCGTTTCAGCAGCCGAGAGGAAGTAATGGAAAAATCGCAGGAAGCACTGATGGACATACCGAAAACCGAATATAAAAAAATGTTTCGATGATTGGATCAAGCGCTGGCATAAGTGTGTTGCAGTCGATGGGGATTACTTTGAAGAGGACAATACAGATTTAGATGAATAAACTTGTATTCTTAATTTTCTGAATAAATTCCTGGAACTTTTTGATCAAGGTGGTATATTCCGTGAGTAACCAGGGTGCGTAAATAATAACTCACTACAATTCAGTTTTAAATTTACAATGTGCAATGCTTATTTTTATTGGTAGCTTTTTCACTTTGTTTGCACCATTTATTATTGTTGGATGTACTTCGCTTTCCCGAGTTATTGTACTTGTTATGCTATTCGGTGCACTTCGTATGCTATTCGTTACATATTTGTATGCGTTGGTGCTCGTCGTACATTGTAGCCACTGTGGCGCTTGTTTTCTCTTCGTTTGCCTTGGAGCTCGGTTCTCTTCATTTGTACTCTTGGATACCGCGTGTATCGATGTATTTATGTTGGGTGTCATGGCAAAAATCTTATTTTTTACTACACCAGGGACCCCTAGATGCTGATTAATACCTCAGCGGTAATCTTAATCTTGACGTAAGAACTTACGCCAATATCCAATGAATACCTCAACGAATGAAAAATGAATTACGATAAACCTAGCATGCAGACGCTCTGCTGATATAAACTAACGACCCTTTATACCATCCTTCCGTGGGGACGCGTTGGTAAGGTTTATTGCAAATTATCTAACGATAGAGAACAATGTAACCACCAAGTCACTGCTTTATACCACGATCTAAGTCTGCGTCTGAAAAATAGTGGAGAATCGAGCAAACTAAAAAATAGTCCTGTCTTTTTTACATAGCCAAGAGCAAAGCAGGGAAAATAATAGTGGTATTCACGATGACGACTTATCAAATTTACTACAAATACTAAAAATAAACAATACAAGATCATTTATTACAGATCGTGAATACCCATAATATTTCTAGAAATCGTTCCTTCGTGCTTCAGACATTCCCACTCTTAGTTTGAAAATTAACATTCTATATGTGTGTCTTCAACTTCATATTTAAAATGAAATAAAGTTTTCTTAAAACTAAGCCACACTTCTCAGAAACATAGCAATTACAACTTTCATACATTTTTTATGTCGCCTACATGACATGCCATGCCATGCCAGACCATGATGTACCAAAACAGTAGCAACTCTTGTGGAGTTATCTACCACGTAATCTGTCAAAATATTCATAATAAATCAAATGTCACGTAAACAATATTATTAAAGAAAGAAGAAGCCTCCAAACAAAATGAAAAACTTTAATTTTTTTGTTTCTTAATTTTTAAGGCCGAAAAACAAAAGTAAAGCAGAAAGCACGAGAAAAAAATTGAAACGAAAAGAAAAGGCTTCTTATTTTTATGCATAGGGAACCAACCTTTATCGCACGCTTATCTTAAGAACAAGCATAATTGTATATTATAGCCAAAGGCTAAAGAGAAGAAATGCTAAAGAATCAGGCAAACAGCCAAGCAGGCAGGCTCATCATAAGGTCAGGAACTTAATTTTGAGCTAAAGAATTGTGCGCTCAGCTTCTGCAGGCAGGCAGGCAAGTAGGAAGACAGACAAGAACAAGTAAACCGAAACCTTATGAAGAAGCATGAGCACAATAACAAGAAAGGATTGTCAACAAAACCTTGATTTGAGGTTGGCTTAGGGATTCTTTTTTTTCTGTAAAGAACCTGTTGATCACGCTTTTGCATTGCGTAGCTACACGTAAAAAACAAAGAAACGAAAAATAATTTAAAAATTCTTCTTGCAACGTTTTTGTTGTCGCTTGCGGTAGCTTTAGAATGGTCACGAAATTTAAGACTTTAAAAATGAAAGGCTTAAAAATGAAAAGAAGTTTTCGAATTTGAAATTAATACAAAAAAATGAAGGTATGACATGTCACACATTGCATTGCAGGAAACCTGTGAAAAATGTGTCGCGCTGTATTGCGGTGATCGTCGTATGCTTTACCTGCGCATATACATGGTAATCGAAAGGGCAGCTTTTAGTACTTACTTTCAGAAAGAAAGATAGTTCTTTTTTGACAATAGTTCGAGTATATCTATTCAAACTCACCCTGTTTCTTTTTCAACTACTAAAATATCACCTTCAACCATTAATCCCCTTCAGGTTTATTGTTAACGTTGCTGTTGTTATTGTTGTCGTTATTCTCGTTGCGAGATCGAATGAATTGATCCTCAAAATGATGATCGTATATAAAATTTCGATATAAATGACGCGACGTTAGCTGGAAGAAAAGAAGCATTGGATTTGAGAACACATTAAAAATATTACACCAACTCTTTTTACTTAGCTCGTCGTTTCCCCCCTTCCTTTCCTATTGGTTGCTTGCGTCATTATAGTTTATTTTCTTCTTTTTTTAAACTAAAAACGTAGAATAAAAAACAAGTGCAACAAATAAAAATAAGAGAAACAAAAATGAAGAATGAAAAAGGTGGAAACAATCAGCAGCCGATGCAGAAGTGTAATAATAATATATGAGCCACATTATTATCAAGATTGGTTGTATATGATACGATCGATTAAAAACACCTCTTCGAAAAATTCACTTTAGAATAACAAAAAAAAACTAAATAAATGAAAAAATACAACAAAAACTAAGACCAAAAAAGTGGTTTAAATGCATTTTGAAGCAAAAAGTGTAAAACATTAGGTTGCAGCTCTAAGAGACGTGTGCTGTGTTTTACTTAATCATAAAGTTGATGATGATGATCATGGTGATGATACTTTTTTTTTCTGTTTTGAGGTGTGAGGTTTCATATTAAATTATTAGGTTTCAACTCGACTGATTAGTGTCTTGAAGCATTAACCCCATACGCTTTATTTTCAATAAATTGAATTCGAGATTGCTACACAAATATTTGAACTTAAATGAAGAGTATGTGGTTAATAATTACAAGAAAATAAGTTTATGGAAAGTCCACTGAACACTTTTAACAAGCAATTCACACCTTTCAGTGGCTAGTAAAACAACCGACTGTTTCGCATTTCGATTGAAGCTTTATCGAAACCACTCACAGTATCGTCACTGCCGGCACTGTTCGATTCCCTCTCGTCTAGGTCGGATGGCCAACGATATCAGTTTTTATAAAACTTCCTCATTATCTAAAGATTATGTGAAGTAAGTGTAGAATTTAATTCTTAACCCATTTTTAACATTTGTACTTTTTTTCATTCAGAAACTTTGAAAATTCACCACAAAACATTTAAAAATTTGTTTAAAAAATAACGGCTAATATTTTTCCATATTCTGGCTTTAAAATTGTATTTCATAACTTAAAATTAAAGATTATACATGGCTGAATTGATATAAATAAAATTGCAAACTTTAACTACCTCCACTGTCCGTTCCGCTGATTAGGTTTGAGTAATGCATAATTTTGACAAAAAAAAAAACACCTCCAGCCATCCATTTCCAATAAACAAAAGCTTTTCATATGCATTTTTCTACTCTTGGAGGTTTGCCATTGCCAGCCAAGAGGTGGTGCCATGTAGAAAAATTTTTATTTTCTATTTTTGATTTTTGAACGTGCCGAGATATGAACCCGGGCACCTCTGCGTAGCAGTCCAACACACTAACCACTGGGCTACAGCGACTAGCCGACCCGGCAAACGTTGTTCTGCCCTATATACGAAGAAACGGGAAAATCGAAGTTTATTTGAATGAAGAAAAATGAAGTTTCTTGGTGTTTTAAATTGAACATTGGTAATGACAATTCAAGCTTAAAGAACGTACATTGAATTTGGTAAAAATTCTTTAGCAAAGTAATAGAAAATAGTAATGAAAAAAACAGTAGAAAAGTAGTGTAAAATAGCTGTAGAAATAATAGTGAAAAACGTAGTAGTAAAAGGAATAGAAAACAGTATTACAATTTGTTGTAAAAAAGTGATAGAAAGGTAGTAAAAAAGCAACAGAAAAAGTAGTAGAAAAAAAGTGAAACATAGTAGCAAAAAATAGTAAAAAGGAATGGGAAATAGTAGTAGAAATAATAGTAAAAAAAGTAGTAGAAAAAACAGTGAAAAAGTAGTAGAAAATAACAATAAATTGTTGAAAAATGTAGTGAAAAAGTAGTGAATAGTATTAGTATATAAAGTAGTAAAAAAGAAGAAAATGTGTAATCCAACAAACTGAAAAAATTTTTAAATCCGGTATTGGCAAATAATACTTCCATACTAAGATATCCCGTAATGAAAATTCAGGGTACGTGGAAGGTGTGATAGGTATTAAAAGGAATAACTTTTAAGTGTATTTTTTTGTTGAACAATTTTATTATGGTTCAGTTGAATTGTAGAAACAATATTTCAGGACGCTCTATATTCATATTAAAGACCATTCTTGAAATTATTTAAAGATTTCAACCAATTTCATATTTATTATAAATGTAGAATTTTTTACAGTGCCACTTATCGGATTTTAAAATAGCTAGGCAGGGACTTAAGATACTTCATAAATAGAAATAATTAGAAATAATAATAAAATAATAATAATAATAAAAATAATAATAATAATAAAATAATTTAGAAATAATAGTAGAAACAGGAATGGAAAAAGTAGTAGGAAATAGCAGCAAAAAAGTAGAAGAAAATAGTAGTAGAAAAGGTAGTAGGAATAATAATAGAAAATAGTTATGCAAATTGTTGTAAAGAAGTGGTAAAAAGGTAGCAAAAAAAGCAGTAAAAAATAGTTAAACATAGTAGTACAAAAATAGTAAAAATGGAGTAGAAAAAACTGTAAAAAAGTAGTAAAAAATTCTAGAAAGTAGTAGTAGAAAATAAAAAAATTTGTATTAAAAAATAGTAGAAATAGTAGTAGAATTAGTAGTAGAAAATAAAAAAGGAGCATGGTCCCACTAATTCAACCAACTGAAAGAATCTAAATTTTAGTACCGTACCATAAATGGCTCCTATGATATGTATCTCATAATGGAAATTCAGGTTATATGGAAGGTGGCATACCCCCTTTGTCAATCCCACCTATATTTTTGTTGTAGCATGCCATTGTCAATTCTCGTTATTGTACCTAATTTCTGTATTGTAAATGGTTCTTGAGATATACCCAAAAAACTATTAGGATTGTATGGGAGGCGCCACGCCCACTTTCCTAAAAGCCATTATGAATAGCCTGCCACCTAAGAAAATATATTCTGGGAATATGACTTCAATCGGTCCAGTTGTTCAGAAGTTACACGATGTCATACACACAAAACTCTACGATTATATACATAAAGATTATAACTAACTATCCCCATACACTTTTCACCAACTACAGCTGATCAAACTTTAGAAAGAAAATCGAATTGAAAAATTGGCAAAATCCCTGGCTCTTTTCAGACATTGTGGAAATGACTTTAGGTTTCACTTCACCCCTTATTGTTATCGCCGTTCTCAGAGATCCCAACTAATAACACATTGTGACAAAAAAAAATTTGAATATACTTTTTTCGCGGTTTGCACGTGTTGTGGGTCTAGTCAAGCTGAAAAAAAAAACTGCTTACTCAGAATATCGAATTGACCCTCAAAATCTTGATTTAGGGCCGAAAACCTCATTTTTAATAGGTCAAAGCATACTATATACTTGATCGTAACTTTATTTTTATTTATCGGATGAGTATGTTTTTAGATTTCATTCAAAAGAGGACATTTTTTTTTTGCTTACAAATGATACATAAATTAGTAATATATCTTAAGAGTTAGAGGGCAAAATATAATGAGAATTGAAATTTTGTATATTTTTTCATTTTGAGTGGCGGTTTAAACTTTTATTTTGTTTGCCAGTGTATGTTAAAATGTATAAATAAATAAACTGCATTTAATTTTGTTTCCAACGAGTTATGAATTTTCAAAATCCATTGAGGTTTAACTGAGATATTCGACTTCAAGTAAATATATTGAAAAAAATCCATATATTTTTAAGTTGCTGTTTTGTATTCTCAAATAGTTGGAGTAATGCTCTTCGCGAAAGAGTGCTAAATAGCTGAAAAGTACAATGGGTGTAATACTATGAAATTTTACTTGCGCGCTCATAGTTGGTCTCACATGTAAATTTTCATTTGAAAAGGGGAGTTATTCTTAATTGTTGCTATTATTACGATTGCGAAATTGTTAATTAGGTTACTATCCGCTCTTGCTTCAGAAAGTGAAAACCATTCGATAAATCCTTCGCTCTTACAGAGGGCCAATGGGTGGTTTGTCCGATTTAAGTTCTTTCATCTGATTTTAACCCTTCACACCGTAGAGGTGGACAAGTTCTGCCAAGAAGCTAAAGTTAGTTCGCTTTTTTAGAAGCAGGATTTTTTGTGTATAGCGAACGATTGCATGCAACTAATTTGGAATTTTTATAAGGAAATAGTAAGGAAAGAATGCATTCACCAACCATAAAGTACAATTTGCAACACTGCGTGGCAGTAAATTTTTAACATTGATTATGCGAGTACGCGTATTTTATCATCTCTTGCCTGCGTAAATATTTAGGTATAAAATTTTGAGAAAAAGGTTCCTTTCCTTTTTTCTTCCCTCCATCCTCTTCTTCTTCTTCTCTTCAATTCGCCTTTGCTATTGTAGGTTGCCATGTGGTTGGTAGCTAACCTAATCGATAATTTATTGCTATCGATGTTTTCTGCCACACAACTACTAACTAACTAAGAGACTATAGCTAGTTGGCTAGTTATAACGATGATGCCGACTTCGGCTTAAAGCCAACTAACATAGCTTGACCATATTAAAGCGGCAGTAAACAGCAAACTACATAGGGATACTCGTACAATATGTAGTAAGTTTGTGGTCTAGTCTAACCATATCCGTGTGCCAGTTTGATCTTTTACGTATTGTAACACGGCTATTTCCGTTTCTGACGTCGACCGCGACGACAACGCCAAACTCAATGAGCCACAACAAGGGACGAAATGAAAAAACACTTGGTTGAAGCGGAGCAGCAGCATTGCCTTTCACGAGATCTCATCTAAACTTGAATTTCCATTTCTAGGTAACGTCGTCGTCGTCGTTGCCATCGTCTTAGTCGTCATCATCGTCTTACGAGCATTCAAAGAAATATTACTTTTCTTGGTTTTATCTTCTGCAATTCATCGCCAAGTTGGGATTTTGCTATGCTGAAAAAAGTAGAAGCAAAAAAAAGTTAACTCGCATTTAAGTCGTTATTTTTATAGTTTGCAAGGCAATTGCTTCTGCTACAATTCGATATGATCTGACTTGCCTGTTTTAGTGTGCATGTGTTTGTGTGTGTGTGCCTGTTAGCCAGCCAGCCAACGTAAATGGTATGCCAGCATCTTGTGTCTGTTTATGTTTTGGAGTTTCTTTTTGCTCTGCGTTTGCAATTTTTGTATTATTTCCAAATTCGTTGCGCATTTCTTTCTTTAGTACTTTTTGAATTCGAGTATTTTGCCCTTTGTGTCCGTCCATCTGTCTGTCTGTCCTGCATGTGCACATGCAGTTATCGTTGAATTATTCTCTTTTGCCTTCACTTTTATAAAAGCGCGATACCTTGTCTCGTTGCCAGAGGTGGTTCTAACCTCTAGGTGGGCAGGGCGACAATGGTCTGGCCTGGAATGGTGTAACTTTCTATTTTAAAATTTGAACTAACACCATAAGTTTTGGTTTTCGAGAAAAATGTAATGAAAAGCGAAAAAGACTTTTGGAAGATTAGTAATTTTAAATGTCTCAGTAACCAAATCAGTTTTTGTTGTGCTTTCCTCTTACCTCGAAGAGTAATGGCGGAAGCTGAATCGGATAAAATTCAAGAGAAGTTTTTAATTGGAGCTCCTGCTGAAATCTGTATCGAGACACTTTTGGCACTTCCTTTGACCTCATCTTTCGTGAAAACCAGAGTTGATTGCAATTTCAGATTCAAAATTTTTTCGCTGGAGTTATTGCTATATGATATTCATAGTAATGCCAATTCGTTTTGAAGCGTCCATGTTCTGCTTGTACCACTGATGCTGACATTGCTCGCTCAATGATGTTTCCCTTTTGGAAAAAGTGGGCAAACGTTTGCACGTTGCATATGCGGTGCTGCTGCTGCTGCCCATAGTTTGCCTTTAAGTGTGAAATAATGATTCCTTGAGATCGATAAGAAGTTAGTTATACTCAAATAGATACACACATACAAACATATACATATCCAATACTCGTTCGTTTTCGTTTCGCTCGTGCATGCCACATAAAGGATAATAACAATAATGGCCAGTTCAGTTGTTCAGAAAAAGTAAAAAGAATATTTATACGAATGCGAATGTCGAAATCTTGAATTGTGCATCTTGCGGTGTTTGTGGCAGCTTTGCGAATTCTGAATTGCATATGGACGAATGAATGGATGGATGGATGAATGTGCATGAGATTCATCTGCTATTGCGCAGTTATTATTGCGAGTAACTATTCGTGGTTGGTTGGTATGGTGCAAATTTCTTTTAATAAGACTCTTGACGCCTTGGCTGCTTTTGGGCTTCGAGCATATTAAAATTGCTGATTGTATTATGCTGATTGTTTTTGTGGAAATTTCTAAGGGGGAAAAAAACAGAAAGGTTGAGATTTAATGAGACATTGAAATTATGATTAGTATAAGACTTAGGAAGTATTTACTTCGACTAATTTTAGTTATTGGTGAAGTAAAAACGAATGACTGTGAGAATTTCGGGCATACTCTTTGAATACAGAGCACGTGAGCGTGTGTTCAAATATCAGCTACATAATAAAACCACGAGTTTCTTACGCAGCTCCACTTACCGTCGCCAATTTCAAAACACAACTTTTCTAGATCTAAACTAAATACATATACCTTGAAAGTCGTAAAAATCTATTCTCAGTGCTTTCAATTATTAGGATTGTACCAATATATTTTGGATCGAAATTAAGTGGGAAATACCATATATACGGCCTAAATCATTACTTAACTTTGCGCGTTGTTTAAAAAACAAATATCCGCTATGTGTTTTTTCCCCCCTTAAAGTAAGGAATATTCAAGTTAAACACGAATTTCCTACATTGAAATGTGGTGGTTTGATTTTAGTTATTCAGCCTAGGAAGGATTTTGCGCTATCATGAATTAACCCCGACGTCCTTGTGTATCGGAACCCCATAAACATAAAGTCCTAACAATACATTCACAAAAATAATTGCCTGCCTGCCAAACTTCTTATCAAAATCAGTTTGCTTATTTCTCAAATTTATAATAACATATAAAAAGCCTCAATTTATCTCAATTTGAGATGGTGCTGCACAAAAAGAAAAAATGAAAAGAAAACTCCCCCCTCCCAGCCGATCACATTCCCACGTAAAGTGTTAAATAAAAACACCAACAAACAATTTATACCTATAAAATACATTCGCTTTGTCATTTTTTTTTTTTACTTGACCAGTCTGGCATTGCTACATCAGAAAGTGGCATCTCTCTGGAGAATTGCGTTCCGTCCATTCATTGCATTTTCTGCATTTTTATGTATTCATTGTTATATCTACGTACCCGTCGCTTCTCCTGCTTTTTTTCTTCATCGTCTTCCATACGTTCGATCTTTACTTAGTATGTTGCAATGCTCTGACCACAACATTTCTCTGGTTTGGTTGCATGCTCATATGTCCATTGAACTCCTCAAGTGCTTATGTACGAGTACGAGTACCTTATTATTGTTGTCGCCCGGTATTCGTTATTTTCAATTATGGATTCGATATGGCTTTGGTGATTGGCAGCAATCCTTTTCCGTTGCTGTACTCACTCACTGTTTGACTTTTCACATACATTATTTATTTTCCTATACATACATCTTTGCATTTAGTTTTCAATTTTGGTTTAATCAGCCGTAGTATTTTGTAATTTTAATCGGCGAAGGTAACATAGCTTCCTCTTGGAGATGACCTCCTGTATTTCAGTTAAAAAATAAAAGGAAGAAAATTAACTCCACGTGTACCTTCAATCCAATCATAATTTATTTTAAGGCATACTATGTGTTCAACTCTCATAAAAACTTGAATTAAATTTCTGAGCTTTTATTTCTCAAATGATATTTGCTTGTGTCAAATATTCAATTCTAATTTACTAAAGCCCTAACACGCATTTTTAAAATTTTTCAGGAGAAGCAAAAAACATTTTGACATTTGTAATACTGTTTCCAAAACCTTAAAAAAACTGATCGTAAGTTTTCGGTGTATGTTTCCAACATTTCCGGCCATCAAAAACTCGATATTGAAAAATTTGATGTTTGGGCTTTAGCCAATTTAGGTATTTGAATTAGGTACGTATGTCTGCCAAAATAAAGTTTTGGCAGACACGGTGTTTGAAAGTTTTTTGTCTGCAGTGGAATGCGCCGCTTGTTTATTGTGCAATGTAAGAGCAACCAACTACAGGCAAATGATCTTTGAAGTTTTGAATAACCATGAAATTGTGGCATGTATTAAAAATCCATTTCATGCAGTCGAACTTGGACTTTTTCCCACAGAATTTGGGTGCCGAGCATGTACACCAATTCCAGTGGGGGAAAAGCATTTCTGCTAAAATTAACTCATCGGCTCCCATATTATTAAAGGGAACTTGAATGGTCAAATGTGTCAAGACATTTTGGAAAATAAACTGTCAGCACTACTTGAAGGCTTGAGCTTTGAAGTGCGACAGAACATGTGGTTTTAATATGACGGCTGTCCAGCACACTAATCGGTGGTAGCACGTGAAGTACCTAATTGTAATTTCAATGGTCGTTGGATTTGTAGAGCTGGTCCGATGAATTCAAACACTCAAGTTTACACCTACACATGTGTTTTATAATTTATAAAATAATATCATATATTGGCAATAATTCCTCATGATTAGTTTTTGAAATTTTTTTTTTTAATTAATTTTTTATACGATTTTTAATAATATTTTATAGTTTTAATTTATGCGTTCCTAGACTAAAATCAACTCCTGTTAATATAAACCCTCCGGTGTGGTTTAACAACGAATTAAAAAAACTGAAAAATAAAAAGTCCCGCAGTTTTAAATTGTTTAAAAGATCTGGAAATCAAATTGATTATTATCACTATTCCTTATTACGACACAAATATCAGGTACTTTGTAAAAAATGTTACCGAGATTATATTGAAAAAGTCAAGTCGGATAGTCATGTCGATGCTAAAGCTTTTTATGACTTTGTTAACACTAAACGTAAAAATGTTAGTTTCCCGTCCGCAATGAAATATAAGGACCAAGTATCTGATGATGAAACTCATGTTGCAAATATGTTTGCGAACTTTTTTAAATCAACTTATTCATCTGAAACTTTAAATAATAATAACTTATATAATTTTGATCCTGTCACGTATAACAATATTATGAGTCCGGTTATTCACAATATTATGAGTCCGGTTATTCACATATAGCATTTGAAGACTTTAAAAATCTCTTTTACATACAGTCCAGATGAAATTCCGAATAGTATACTAAAAACTTGTGCTGAGTTTCTGTATTTGCCTCTGTTTAAAATTTTTGATTCTTCGTTACGTAAGGGATATTTTCCCAAAAGTTGGAAGCGTTCTTTTACAATTCCTCTACATAAAAATGGTACGAAATCTAACGTTGAAAATTACTGTGGTATTGCTAAACTAAGTGCAATACCCAAACTGTTCGAAGCAATTATAACATCGCAAGTAACCCATTCAGTTAAATCGTTAATTTCATCATCTCAGCATGGGTTTGTAAAGGGGAGATCAACCGTTACTAATCTTCTTGAGTTATCGACCAATGTCATAAGTGGATTTTCTAATTGCCAACAGACTGACGCAATTTATACAGACTTTAGTAAAGCTTTTAACAAAGTGAACCATGATTTACTAATTAAAAAACTTGACTTTTATGGCTTTCCTCCTTTATTATTACAATGGATAGACTCGTACTTGAGAGATAGGGAGCAAATAGTAATTTTTAAAAATGTCGCATCTAAAAGTATCAAAATACCATCTGGTGTTCCACAAGGAAGCCATCTGGGTCCTATTTTGTTTTTATTGTTTATTAACGATCTTCCATCTGTTATCAAGCACTCTAAAATATTAATGTTCGCTAATGATGTGAAATTATTTAAGTCTTACAACGAAATAGAAGGTCAAAATTTAGTGCGATCTGATCTTTTGGCATTAAATAATTGGTGCCACTGTAATTTAATGTCTTTAAACCTAAAAAAATGTAAGTTCATGGTTTGTTCTAGAAGGCAACCTATTTTTTCTAGGTATGGATTAGATGATCACGAATTGGAGCAGGTTTTTTCGTTCGTTGACCTAGGTGTCACAATGGACACCAAATTAACTTTTAATTTACATTAATTTTGTTAAAAGATGGTCTAAAGAATTTAACGATCCATATGTCACGAAATCACTTTACACTGCACTTGTAAGACCAGTTCTGGAGTATGGTTCTGCTGTGTGGAACCCTCAGTACAACTGTTATGCTGATAAGTTGGAATCTGTGCAAAAACAGTTCCTCTTGTTACACTGGAGTCCATCACAGCACCTCCCTCCTTATGAACAACGGTTACGGAACAAGAGTTATGCTAAATGTGATGTTTGTGACTAAATTATTAAATGGTTATATTCATTCTCAATTCTTACTCAATGAAATCAAAATTAATGTTCCAAATCGCTGTTCTAGATATCCCATTCTTCTTAAACTTGATGCTTGTAGAACAAACTATGCTCAAAATAACCCTTTTCGTTGTATGTGTAATGATTTCAATTCTCTGCACGACATTTTTGACACTTCCGACTCTCTCCAGTATATAAAATTAAATGTATTAAATTTTCTTAATCGTTAAACAGCCGATAATTACTAATAATCTGTAGCTGTAAAGAAGACCAAATAGGGATTTATTCTCCCCAATCAGCGCTTTATCAGGGCATTCCGGAATGCATCTGAATCGGTCACCAAATCCGTACGACATGCGGATGTGCCCCTCGGATCCGTTGGGATTCGTTAGAAAAAACAAAAGTGTCTAAAAATAAGTGTTGCAGAAATATACCCCAAGTATCAATGGAGAATGGGTTGGTTATGGAGGTTATATTTTTTCTTTTGATGAAAGTTGAGGCTTAACATCCATACCAAAATTTACCTGATATTCCAAATAAATATTTTGTTTTGAAAATGGGTTAAGATCAGTTTTGGTCATAACAGAGTTCTGAAGCCACTTCATGTTAACGTTTTGAGTGTTTCCCTTCTTTTTTTAAGAAAATCTATATCTCATTGTATCCTTCCATTTCAAAACTTTCCAACTATTTTACGGTTTTTAATAACTCGATATATTGTAGATACATACAATTACTCTTTCTTTGTTGAAATCTTCAACAGAAATTTTTTCCTTAGTTACTCAATGACATTCAGAAAAAAATGAATCAATTTTCGGCAACAAAAACAATGAAAATTTATTTTATGATGAGCTTAAATTTATAGAGCTTCAAAGTTATTCTCATTATCTGTGAGTGATTTCTATAGTGGTTACTTGAATAAATAAAAAAAAATAATGAAAAACGATACTTACACTGGCAGTCAAAAAAAACGCACCACCCACCAATTTCAAGAAAATCGTTTAAAATGGGACCTAAACCTGATTTGGTTTTAGTGAATGTAGTTTGTTTTTTTTTTATTTTCGGGAACAAAATGAACAAAATTGCGAAAGAAACATCATACATACACACAAATTTTATTACTTTAAAAAAAAATAAAATAAATAAGAGAAATTTAACGTTTTTGAGGGTATTAATTAAAAGCCTGTAAAAATAAAAATATTTATTATTTTTTGAAGGTGTAAACTAAGATTAGTTTGTTTCATAATAGAGTCATAAGCAATATTGTGCCCCTCTTTTAGCCTTTCTTATGGCCGTTATCTTGAATGGCATAGAGTCGACAAGCACTTTAAGGATATCATTCGTTATTTTTTTAATTCCAAACTTTTTTCAGAACTCTAACAAGGGGTTTTTTATTCTTTGGCATGTTTTGAGCAACTTTCCGTTTCATTATATGACAGAGGTGCTCTATCGGACTTAAATCGCACGAGCTACCTGATCATTCCCGCCAGTAAATTCTAACATCATCGAAAACATTTTGAATCTGCAAACAAATAAGAATCAATAATCTAACTTTTTTACTATTTCTAAAGTTATCAAACATTAGGCATTAATTACTAACTGAACCTTGCCAATTTGGAAAGTAGGAAAAATGCATTCAAGCCATTTGACTTTGTGGGAATTTGACTGCATAAGATTTCGACATTTATATTCATGTTGTAATAGCTCTTTAGCTCAGTCTTCCATAGTCTTCTTGATCTTTTTGTCCTTTCAAGCAGATGCCAATTGCCTTTTTTTTTCTGGATCAGTCCAACAGCAGTCGAATGTAGGCATCAGATTTCTTCAGGTATTTAACATTATGACACTCCTTGATACCTAAGAACAAAAATTTCGACGTATTGTATTGGTGGCACGACAATGGTTTATACTTTGCAGTTGTTTTTGGCACTTATTCAAAAATTCTTCTTTTCGCCAAACAAGCGCAATAAAAAATGCTACATTCCGCTTAAATACATTCTTAAAACATAAACAAGGGAATCTCCTTTGCAAAGGAGGGGAAATTTGGGCTAAGTTAGCAAATATTACCGAAATTGCAGCATTATTGCAAGTGGTGCGGTTTTTGTGACCGCCAGTGTATTTTATGTGGCTGTCAGGTTTAAATATCTGCAATTTGATCCAACATATCTGTAATTCAATACTGTCAACTGAATAAATAGACTAGCCCAAGTATTATAAAACGCTCTTAGAGAATTGACCAACTGTTAATTTCCAGGTTCATTTCATATTGTTTGTAAACTCAAAAAGATATTTACCTTTTCGTACCAACCCTTAGCAGCGATCCCTGGCGTCAGAGTTCATTATCTTTTCATCCATCGATACCTTGTCTTCGTGGTTAAGCACGTAAAGAAACGAAACTATGAATATTCTTTTTTCGTTTTTTCATTCTAACATGATAAACATAGACACATTGCGAAATTTCAATTACCTAATCACAATTGAAAATCATCATTTAGGAAAGTACTCATATTACATTTCTACTTTGAATGTCCTGTGCGCGCTATCGAACAGAATTCTTCTTCTTAAATACTAAGTTACTTTAAATAGATACATTTTGGTTAAGTGCTCATCCTGCAAACGATGTGATGTATAAATCTCAGTTTACATCCCTAAAATTCCTTACGTAGCTTGTAGTTAGAACATACGTTGAGTAGCCGTTTATACTAAGGGGTTATTTTGATAAAAAAAAAACGGCTGTGCTTTTTTTAAAAACGAAGTTTCTAAATTTGGTTTTTAGGTCATAAAAGGATGTTTTCATCAAAATCTCCTTCATTTAGACACTAGCCAATGTAATGACACACAACTGACGGGCTGAAAGCAAATACGAACTAAAAAATTGTAGCTATCAAATATCCATTAAAAATGTTTGAGTGCAAAAACGAAACAAAAATTTGCACTCATCCGGGGTTGTTCTACTTCGCCATCCCTTATTTTTTAAGGCATTTTCGCTATCTGTAATTTTTTACTTCGTATTTGTTTTCAGCCTGTCAACTGTGCTAAATGTAAGATCGATCGGTCAATTAGACTTCGGAATCATGATTTCAAGAAAAATGCGATTAATTGTTCGAACAAAGAGAGCTGACTGGAGACTGGGTACATCAATCGCGCGCTTTCCTTCCTCAACAATACTTGGATTTTTATAAAATTTTGTGAAAATATTTTTGAGATTATAAGCTTTGAGAAAATGCTGTAGAACAAAATGTATTTTTCGGGACAACTTCTAAGCATCACCCTTCAACATTACGAGAAACCCAATCAGCTTTTAAAATACGTCTTGAAGCAAATCCTGTGTGCTGTATATTTGTGATATCAGCACTATTCGGGTGTGTCAAAAATGTCAAACTTTTCTCTAGTAAAACATATGCAAGGAAAGAGAACTAAAGTTCTTTCTTATCCAGGTTTTTATGGAAAAAAAAGATCTAGTGCAACACTTTGTATTTTCCTTCAAAAAAAAAAAACCAAGAGGTCGGGGCAAAGTCGAAATTGTAAGTCATGTAGAACTATATATGATGGAATACAAAAAAAAATCGTGTAGACCCTGAAAAATGCGAATTTTTAATTCGAAAATCATTTTTTATTTATGAGGATTTATTTATTTGAAAACTTTCGCTACTGATCCACAATATTAAAATGTTCAATGTTATTTATTCGGATACTGTCTCATGTGTAAAGCTTCGAACACAATTGATGTGTCAGCTACACGACGAAAAGATGGCGACCGTAGCAAAAGCAACAATTTTTAATAAAACGTATTATAAATGTTTAGGTTTCGACGACTGCGTGTTGCATTGCCGCAGTGACGCAGCCAATATGTTTGTCCTCGTTAGAATAGATAAGAGATAAATGTTGACAGTTGTCGTTATGATGCTGTCGCATCCATTGTGCCCGGTGCTTAACTCGGCCTTCATGAAATTATAACAATTCACAATGATTTTACTAAGTTTCATTTATTTAAATATAGTAAAAGATTTCAATATTTAATTGTGACGAAGTCACCCAAAAATTAGTAAAAATTCCACTCATTGTCAGCTTTTGCTGTAATTCAAATTTCAATACAAATTTTGAAAGGTTATTATAAGACATGAATGTTTTTCTCTTTCTTATGCCTGAGTATTTGCAATAGAACCGAAAAAGTCCCTGCTTTTCAAAAATTGCTAATTAATCCTTTCTAGAGATGCCAGATAAAAGAATAACACTTAACAGATTTCTATAAAAATCTTCGTGTGTTATGGCACAACAGTCTATTGAGGGCTGAGGCCGAACTTTTCGCATCCATTCATGTTGTTTGAATTATAAACACGAATGGAGAAGACCTTCAGGTTTATATCAAGTCCGAACGATAAAGGGAAAAGCTTTTCTCAAGCAATCGTTTCTCTTGGAGATTTGACAATGCCAGCTTAAAAATAGTGCTGAGTAGAAAATGTATATTTTCTATTTTTGCATTCTGTGAGCTCCAGAGGAGACCAGGTTTTAAAAATTTTAGAGATGACGGATCTACACCATCTACATATATCACTCGCAAAATAGAAATCAATTCGGATTTATTTATGAACTCATTTGAGTTCCTTGACCATATTCAACGCGGAGTGATAAAGCTGATAGGGAACAGTAGGGCTCACAACTCTATCGATTGCTTGTGACATTATTGGTACGTGGCTTAAGTAACTCCATTCTACACCTATTTTCCTGATAGTTGTACTGTGAAAGAGCGTGATATCAAATCACATTTCCAATTCTTTTCTTCTGCCGCACTACAAGAACCGCAAGCGGAATTCACACTTTTCATATGGACACAATTATAACTAAATAATCTTATTAATTCCTGAGAGAACTACATATGTATTAATGTCACATTGGGTGTTTGGTGGGTAGGAGAAAAAACTAATTTTCATGCCTGGCATTGTGCGTGACCATGTCATAAACTTTGGTGGCGATATTTTGTGTGGGTTATGTGTGTGTTTTTTTCTCCCCAGTCTTCGATTATTTAACTTCATCAATATGCGTTAAACTTAAAAACCGCGCATAATCTCGCCGCAATTCAATTGTAAAAATACCAACAATTGCAGCAACAACAACCACATCAACAGCAAGTGAACAGTGAAACGAACACCAAAACATGTTGTTCAACACCACAATTTGTGTTGTTGTCTGTTGCTGTGTTGCAGTTGTAGTTGTGTTGCTTTGCATTGCATTGTACAAATAAGATTTTGATGTGTGCCTCCTTTTGCTGCATGCAACATTTTGAATTTCGTCGTTAGGCTCCTATTTTTTTTCTTCGATTTCTTCTTTCGATTTGCTTCTTTCTGCTGCTCTCTGGTCTCATTGTTTTTTCTGTTGTTGTTGTTTTTTTTTTTTTTACAATTGTAATCAATTGTTGCACATCTCCCCAGTGGCATTGGGATTCGTGTCGCCAATCGTTTGTCCCAATCACATACCAAATTTAGCCAGCAAGCCACATGCAATGCCTAAAGCAGCAGCAGCAGCAAATGCAGTAAGAACAGCAACAAAGTTGCACGCGCAGGAGATCGAAGCAGAAGAGGAAGGTGATATTCTCTAATCTGATGTGTCATTTCTGGTTGCTTCTGTGACTTTTTCCACCTTCGATATATTTTGGGCGAAATATTTTTTGCTTGTTAGCTTGAATTGAACTTTTGGTATGTGGGCTGTGTGCTTTTTGTTTGTCTGTTTGTTTTGCGTGTGTATTGTTTTGGTTGTTGTTTATTGTCATACTTTGAATTGTGCGTTTGATGAAAGAATTCTTTCTTTTTCGTTTTTTTTTATGCTTAAATTTCGTTAAACGTCGTGAAATCTTTTTGCAAATAATTGACACCAGCAACAGTTGCTCTGCCTTTTTTGTGTGTTTATTTGTGTTCTTGAAATTCCATTGAAAGCAATTTTATTTTATTTCGAAAAGTCATCATTTTAATTAGCCACATTATTACCATTTTATTCTTTCGTATTTTGTGAGTTTATTGCCAATTCACTTCGCTCAACTGCTGCCAATAAAATGACACTTAAGTGTCATTAAGACGCATAAAAAGTGCTAAATAACTTGTTACAAAAGCAGAAATCCAAATACTTTACACTTTGAATAGCAAAACAAAACAAAAACGGGAAAAAAAGAAAAAAACAAAAAAATGTAAATATTCAAGTCAGCAATGATGTTTTTACTACTACTAGCAACAAGAGTAGCAACAACAACATCGAAGTAGTTAAATTGCTGTTGTTGTCGCAAACAAATCGTAAATGCGCATGCGCACAAACGTGTTAATGAAGCTGAAAATGTTTTAATTGAAATTTTGCACATTTTTCCTTAGACATTTTGGAGTATTTGAATGTTGAACGTATTTTTATTTTAGTTACATTATTTACATTTACTTATGTAGTTACGTATGTACGAATGAGTATTCGTCGTGTTCGTTCATTAATAAGTTGTTAGTTTTTAGTATTAATTTGAACGATTGATTTGTCTGTCGGTATTCATATAAAAATTGCATTACATTTTTCTTTTTAAAGTGCATTTCAGACTTAACTCAACGATTTTATGAGCTATTAAGTTTATGTCTTTATATTTGACTGGCTATAAATGACGCATAAATTTGTGATTTTCTGAAAATATGATCAATCTATTGTTAACAACTTAATATTCAATAAAATTTCATAAATGCAACCAGTAAAAACCTTTTAACGTTTGGGGAATGAAATCGGGACAAATTAAGAAAAAACAGTGCAAAATAACGTGCAAACTGTTTTCAAAAACTTTGAATTGAATTGAATTAGTTATTAACAAAATAAATATGCCATAAAATAATTAGTTTCGAAAATATCACCAAACAAATTACAACGTCGCAATTTACACAGTAATACAAAAAAAAAAATTTAAGTTTTCCACCATTTTAAACAGATGGGGCTTAAAAATCTTGTATTTATACCATTAAAGTGCTAGAGAATAAAAAACTGATAGAAAGAAAAAATGGTTCTAGGAACAAACGTTTATTTAATGACTGCAAAGTTCGCAAAAAATTACCAAAAATTAATAAAAATTAGACCGACCCTCTAACCCAGAAACCAGAATATATTTTTCCGAAGAGTTTTGATGCGCCGAATCCGAGGTTCAAATCTGCCAATCGGGATTTTTGAAATATCTTAACCTAAAAGTGCAAAAATATTTGTTTTCCGAAATTTCATGGTCGCCATATTGAATTTATATCAAAAATTTTTGGAAATCTGACCTCTGACCTGCTTGTCTTTTCACATAAAGAAACATTGACCTGCTATTGAGTTTCAAACATTTTCAGCGTTTCCTAATAAAAAAGAAACCAACCGACTATTTGATGTACACGTGGTCCTTAATGGGTTTTCAAATACAGAAAAAATTTTAAAATGCGATATCTGAGCGAAAACAAAATAAATAAAAGCAATTGATAACAATAGATACAACTGAAATTCAAAAGTCGACAAAGGAAGTGGCAAAAAAACTCGAAAATCAAACCTCAATGGAATTGATTTTGTTTTTTGCATATTTTAAGTAAATACTAATGTTTTTAATAAAATCTTAAAATAATTGTAAATCGTGTGCTATATGGTATATTTTTAAATCCCATTTTGGACTGGACTGGTGACTTTGGGATTTGTGATAACCAAAATATGATTCTGCACTCTATTGTTTCGGCCAATTAAAACTAATGACAACTGAATTACAAATTAAAGAGGTGTCAACAACTTCAATGAGCATTTATTTCAAATACGAGAAAACACTTATTCAGTTGTCTCGAGCGATTTACTCCTCTGGGTTTATGGAGGAAAAAGTTCTTCGTTTTAAAATTTAGTGAAACTAATTTTGAATTGTAACTGGCTGAGTTTATTAACTCTCAAATATGTGCATTCAAGTGTGTATGTATGTAAAAGCTTTCTAAAAAGGATTACTTAACCAATTACCTGCAAAACTCATTTGTATTTTGCTGTACTGGCAAACGATGTTTGTTGCCTACCACTGCACACGTCTCAATATGACCCCCAACATAAAAATTCACACCGAAAAATTTCAACACTCTTGTCGACATGAATTTCCACTTTAAACTCTACAACAGCAACAGCAACAACAACCAAATTACAATTCCTCTTTCCCATTCACATTTACATTCTTCCCTCCCGCAGAAAAATTTCAAGTCAATTTTCAACTGTTTCCCCATGTTGCACTATACCTACTCACTTGTAAGCACAAATGCTTAAATCAAAGACTATACATAGTCAGCTACTGGCTGCTGTTGTTGCTTGCTGCTGCTGGTGCTGCTGGACCAAGACTACATTTATTCATAATTTAAACCATCACCAACACGTGATTGTAGTTATTATACCACTCTGAAGCTGAGAAGTTGAGATTGGTGCTGGTGGTAAACGTGGCAACATAAGTCACGGAACCTTAATGGGCGAGGCGAACATTGCAAAAACAACAAAAAAGCAGAACGAAGAAAAACAACAACCAAATTGTTGAAAAGACACAAAACGTGGACGTCCTAGGGAGATGAGTGAGCGAAGAATCCAATTGTGCAAAATTTGTATTCATTTTATGTTGGAAAATGTTGCGCATTTTCTGCTGTTGTTGTTGTTGTCTTTTTTGGTAGATGAAATACAGATAGATGTAGTACACACATATAGCAACTTTCTAAGACGCTTTTGCAACAAATGTTGCAACTAGCATAAAGTAAAATATTATGCAGATTGTTACGAATTTGATAAAACAACAACAACAACAAAAAAAGCACACCGCGAAAAATATAAACGCTGCAAATGGAGTTGAGTTTGCAATTTGATCTAAAAATCGTCTTAGCTTAGAGTTCGTACTGTCGTAAGTTATTGGCTTATGAGGAAATGAATTTTTAGTTTTACTCGCAGTTAACTTCTATTTATGTTTGCCAAGATGTTTAACGTCAGATATGTGTGTCAGTTAGAATATATGGTCTTGAACTGTGGTGCATTTACAATATACAAACTATGTTGGTACAATAGGAGAGAAACAACACGAACACACAGACAACTGCATACAGTGAAAACTATGAGTCAAATGGCAATGTTAGTTTAAAATAAATGACCAACAGTTACAACAGATGTGAAAAAATTCTGTTTGAACTTTTTCAAAATTCCATATAAATAGACACTCTCTGGTGAAGAAACTTTAAGGTTTCAAAGTAAAAACTTTCAGATGTCTAACTTAACTAAAAATAGGAGGGGACACAAACCTAGATTCTCGGCCAAAGCAGTGCTGTAAAGTTTTTAAAGAACAAAAAACTGTGACGTCCTTCGACTCGTAATGATAAATTTCAAAAAGGTTGTATAAATTGATATACTAGATTTTCTTCATTTGGACTCTTGGACTCAGCAAAAATTAGTCAATTAATCAATTATTTATATTTAAAACTTTCGTTCTCAAATTTTTCATAGAGTAAGGCAGACTCAAGTGAGTAGATTAGATACACGGAGACAAAATCATATGAAAGATTTCCTCCTGCCAACAACGAGAAAAAGCGCTATATTAATGCTCTATGAGATGAAAGCTTGCCGCGCTGCTAAAATTTTAGTTGGACAAATAAAATAAGTGTAAAGGCTTTAAAAATAATTATATAAATAAAAAGTCATTTTGAATTTTCTGTTAGACCAATTTGTGTATTTAAAACGAGATTGTGATTACAGGCTTTTTGGTCGAAATTTCGTTACGCAAATATTAAATATAAGGAGTGAGATTGCAAAAATCTTAACACACGTTTTACCTAATAATTTTTTTTGGGTGTAAAATTTAAAAATTTCTTTGATTTAGTTATCTTTGAAAAATATGTCAGTTGTTATTTCTAATGACAAACATGTTGAGAAGCAAGTCATTTGTTACAGTGGGCTCTATAAATACCGAAATATACATCAAAGAATGTTTGAAAAAAGACTTCTTCATTTCATAAGAGAGCACAATGTATTCACATATTTTTGGCCCGATTTGGCATCATGTCACTACGGCAAGAAAGCTCTGGAGTGGTACCAAAGTGATTATAGTTTTTGTACCAAGAGAGGCCAATCCTCCAAATTGTCCGCAGCTAAGATCAGTGGAGAGATATGGAGCTCTTGTGAAAAGAAACTTAAAGAGCACAAAAAAGGTGTCCCAAAATATCGACGATTTTAAAAGAAGATGGGCACTGTTCACTGTTCCAAAAAGGTGTCTGAAACAACTATCAAATCTATAATGGAAGGCTTACCAAAAAAGGTCCGCGAGTTCAGAAATAGTGGTTAGAACTATAAAAGTTATATTTTTCTGTAATTTGTAAAATATTATTAATTAAATAAAAAAAATCAAAACTCTAAGATTAACCGTTTAAAAATTATTGAATTTTATATATGTTAAGATTTTTTCGATCTCACTCCTTAGATTAATAAATCCATCCTCTGAAGAAGGCCTAAAATTTGCGCTAAAACGTTGGGAAAAAAAATATAAAATAGTTTACTATTTGCGTATCAAAATTTCGTCCAAAAAGCCTGTCATCAAAAAAAGCTTTACTACCATTGTAGATGGGTCGAAAAAAATCATTGCACCCCTGAGGAAAAGTGAATAGTTCAGAACATAAAAAGTCAAGGATAAACTTACAAATTTATTGCACAATAAATATCCCTTGGAGCTATGAAACGAAAATTAATTTATTTCCAAACAATGTCTGAAGAAATGTTCGTCTTCCCAAAGAAATGGTACGATTGCATGATGTCATGTGCCAAATATGACCAACAGAGGCCTTGCCACATGAATGGTTTGAGGCCATCATGAGAGAAACTAACAACTACCGTGGCATCTTCCTACTTAACTGTGCATATAAGAACAAACACAAAAAGAAGTAATTGACGACTACCAGCGCGGGTTTAGCAAAGGAAGGACAACTACCGACCAATGCTTCATGCTCAGGCAAATTTTTGAGCGAAGTCTCGAATATAAGTACGACATTTACTGTTTGTTTATAGATTTTCGGCAAGCGTTCGACTCTATTGATGGAATGAAGATCGCTACAGTTCTACGTGTGCTCGGTGTACCTGCGAATCTTATTCGACTGATAATGATGACCCTGTATAACACCAAAGCACAGATTCTTGTTTAATGAAAAGTGTCGAAAGAGTTTGAAAAATAACATCAGGAGTGAAGCAAGGCGATGCGTTACCTACTTTGAGGTTCAATCTAATGCTGCACTATGCTATTAAGGAAATTAATCGTAAAGGCACCGTCATTTAAAAGTCCACACAAATTTTTGCATGTGTTGCTGATATAGCAATAATAGCTTTGGAGCATTAACAGCTTGAAGGAAACGTTCCTTAAATTAGGCGAGCTTGCAAAACTACTTGAACTTGAATAACCTGCGAGTGGAGTACTTTAGCCATGAATCTGTGCAGCACTTCATATATTTGGGTTTTCCTTTTTTCAGCAACGGTGATCAAAGCTGCGCAATCGGCTAAAAAATAAAAGCTGTCAACAAATGTCTATACGCTCACATTCAACTCTTTAAATTCAGTATTCTTCGCCCAGTTTTGACGTACGGATGTGAAATCTGGACTTTGAAATATTTCGCGGCTAAGTAACTGGCTATTTTTGAGCGTAAGGTACTTTGGAAATTCTTCGGACCAGTAAAAGACGATGATGACACTTACCGTATAAGATACAACCATGAACCCGAGCAGTTGATCGATAAGAAGACGCTGATATTCGCTGGCTGGGATATGAAGATCCCGAAAAGAAAAGAATTGATGTTGTGGAAAGCGATTGCTGAACTACAAAAGAATTGGGATTGTGTGAGATATCTAGAAAATCGCAATGGCCCACCCAGGGCTGTGATGCTAAGATGATGATAATGATATTTTATTAATGAATATGAAGTGAGATGTTAGGTTTTTATTCCTTTTTTTTTTTTGTTTTACATCATTTTTAATTATATGCAATGAAATTAAGTATTTAACTCTTTGAATTTTAAAGTGGAATTTCCAAATTCGAAAAAATATTTGTCCAGCAATGTATATGCTTCAGTCAATGAAAAAAAGTAGTCATGAAGTCTCCATATACAATTTTATTCTCTTCTTCTTTTTTTATAGCACACCAGCCCATGAAGGGGCAAGATCGCACTTTATACATATATTCATGATGTGTCTGGGGCTTAAAGTTTTATGTAGAATCCAAACGGCGAAGTGAAAAGCTTTTCTACAGAAAGTTTTACTTTTGAATGTTTGCCGTTGCCAGCAACGATTTAGTGCCGTTTTTTTTTTCTATTATTGAATATTGGCTGTCCCGATCTGTGAACCCGGGTACCTTGTGTAGCAGTTTAGCATACTAACCATAGCAATCACAGGGTATTCGTATGTAAATTGCAACGGAGAAAGTTCATAGCTCTCCACACAAATAAAACACAGCAGGATGTCATCTGTTTCATTTTCAACATGCTCATACTAAGTAAATCCTATACACTATCAAAATTGTATCTTTAAGCAAATAAATACAATGAAAATCTATTGGAAATAAAAGCGCAGTGAGCAAAGGAAGCTGGATGGTGAATGCGACAACCCATGGCGTTTTCCTTCGATTTCTGCCTCATCTTTGTGCCGCATTCGTCTACGTTAGGCATCAAAACTATCAAAATATTTGCAATGCGCATCTTATTTTTTTTTCTTTTTTGATTTCTCTAAAATGCCGTAAAATCAATAAATAAACATAAAATTTAAGAATGTGCATATTTATTATTATTTATTTACGTTTTGGAAGAACACCGCCTATTTACTAATTCAGCAAAAATTGCAAAAACAAAAGCCGCCGCTATGCCAGTTGCTTTATCTCTTAGTTACATTCTACCAAAAACATGTGGTTGGCTCTTTCATTATGCACAACTATTGAAGAAATATTCTATTTATTTATTTTGTAATTTTCATCTCGTAACCAACGGATTTACTTGGTGATGCATACATAATGCAAAATGTGCATATGCACGAGATTAAAGTTCCGCAGTAACTCTACATTAAAACTAAATCATTTCATTGCATTATTTTCATATTACTCGCGTACCTACTCCGAACTTTCATAATGTCTGCCCTAAAGGTTGCAATCGAGATAGAGATTGATTACAGACTCTGCCTAACAAATCAATTTCAATCAATCAACTAATATTTGTATTTCCACATGCGATTGCTATAAACAATAGAGTTTGACATCTATTCTTTTGGCACTGCATGTGTTTAATGTAGATGGAGTGACAAAGTTACCCTCCTTTAAAAACGTTTTGAAATTGTCAGTTTTAAGCTTAAATTTGACTTCTTTTGTTCTTTAATTAAAAATACAAAACAGAAGAAAAACAAACGCTGACTGACAATGATTTCGTGCGCTAAGCGAGCATAATAATTTTGCTTGAAGCATTTTACTTATTCTATTATCTTTTAAATCAATTGGAACAAATCGCATTCGCAATAGCAATAATTTTTATTTATTTATATAAAAAAAAAAAAAACAAAAATAAAATTGCTTTAGTTTAAATTTTCGACGCGTTTGGAAAAAGATTTGACTTCAGTTTCACGATTACAATACCTCAGTGAAGTTTTCATTTCATTTCAGTTTTACCAATATGAGATTTTTATTTCGCTTTGGACCTATACACATAAGAAAAGTGATCTGAGTAAAATGAGCAGTAGAGTTGCCATCACCTTTTTAATTAAAAAATTTAGACAAATAACAGTAATGCGTAACTTGAATTTCTAGTAAGCCCATAACACTTATTTCATGGCAAAAATTTTTTTTTATGCGTATCTTGATCAAATCCTTTGTGGTGAACTTAAAAAACCGATTCTCATAATGAAATTGAACATTTTAGGGAATCTGCAGACTGGAGTGAAGACAGCAAAGTGATAATGAGCTGTAGAGAGACGCAAAGGATTAATTGACCTTATAAACTCGTCGTTGTACCATTTGAATACAAAAAAAAAGTGTTGTCCTACTTGGTATTAAAACAATTAAGTGCAACATTTTTTCCGGAAAAGGTTCCAATTGACTTTTACCAGGAAAATAGCGCTTAGCTGATATTTTTATGAACAGCACACATTTTGGGCTTGTAGGGGATTTTTATTTTTCGCAATTTTTATTCAAATTTAAAAACAAAAAGTTCTTATGTTTTTGGTACCTAAGGCTTCAGGGTGTAATTTCCAACTTAATTTTATTTCAATATATCAGTAACAAAAATGTTTTAAGATTTCTTGCTTGCTCGTATTGTCGCTGATATTTTTATGAACATAACTGTGTGTATATTTTATAATATTCTAGTACATAAATGCAGTATTAAATTTTTCTACAGAACTGGAGATCAATTTTTTAAAAGGACAAATTCGAGAAAACATTTTTGAAAAGAAATTCAAATTTATCCCAAATATATACTGATGAAAATGTCTGCTTAATGTTTTTGGCCATAACTCATTCGCTTTTTTTTTTTACTAATTTTGAGGAAATATGTTCGATTAAATAAAACAAAAAAAAAGTAAATCTCATGTATTGAGCGCATATGATTTTGAATCGTTAAAAGATGAAACATTAAAAAAAAAAAATATTTTTCGATCGTATTATCGATTATAACTTTAGTAGTTCTATATGCCTGTACATTTTTTGTGTAGCACAGTGTTGTTACAAAAAGGCGATTTGTTTCCTGACCACAGAGGCAGAGGAACATGTGACAAGGCGCAGATATTTTTATTTACTTATATCGACCGTCCTTCATTTGTTTTTACCAATTATTATTATTTGAAGGAAGGACGACTCGAAAGTCAGGTACTGCGACTTATAAGATCTATTGTACCAAAGCCCCAAGTTATGAAAGAAAGAAAGGAAGAGAGAAAGAAAGATAGATAAGAAACATACCCAAGCCGAGAATCGAACTCGGGTCTCCAGAGACAGTGGCACTCTGCCACTAAACCAAGTTGGTTGGACCTACAGTTTAACGCCAATCCCGAACGGCTGTGTGGCAATTTTTTATCAGCTCGGTGGTTTTGCCATTACCAACCCGGGTGTATACTTGTACATTTTCTTATAGTTCTCATTTACTTCATATCGATGGTGAATATAAGAAGTTTATGAGAATTTACAACCAGAACAAGACGGGAATCGAACCCGCAACCTTCTAGATGAAAGTCTTGTGCACTATCCATTAGACCAGCGGTTCTCAACTGTCAAACCCGCGCCTCCCCTACTTTAATTTTGACACAACAATTTCTTATGCTGGTTTAATATTTTTTTAATTAAATCATACCAGCCAGTCTTCGTCAACTCGCTAGCAAAAACTAACCAAATGATAAATCGAGCCAATCATGCCATTATCTTAAGAAAACGATGGCGGTGATTTGAAATAAGAAGACGGTGATTTGAAAGTAGAGGAAACATTAGAGAATCTCGTGAGGGCCTCGTTGGTGGTGTGATATTTAGTGCTGCTGGGAACATCAATTTATTTAACCTTAAGTTCTTCGAAAATGGTATTTTACATTAGATTTTTTTTTAACAATTTGTTGTATTTTTGCGGTTTAAGTCAGAAATGAAAAATGTGTAACTAAAAGGTGCATATTGTAGCTTTTAATATATAATGAGAAGAGAAATTATTTTGTTGAATGATTACGGTTCATTACAGAGTATTCAAATATTTGTTTATTGAAATATCTCTGCTCCTCCCTTAAAATCTGTTTATGCCCCCCAGAGGGTCGCGCCCCACCACTTGAGAACCACTGCACTAGACTATCGAGGTCGTCTGCGTTTATCAAGCTAACAGTCCATTTTTCCTTTAAGTATCAGTATCAGTAATGGGACTTAAAAATATTTCGTCGGTGCTAGATTTGGATGTAACCACTGCGATATTGATCGAGAGGTAAACTCCATTACAGCACTTTTTAACACTGCTGCCAAATCGGCATGCAATTCTTCCAAACCTAGAGGTAAGACCAAACCTTTATGGTGGACCTCGGAGATTGCAGAGCTTCGAAAAGTATGTAGAAGACTCTTTAATAGAGCCAAGGCTTTTAATGACTGGTTTCCCTTTAAATCAAAACAAAGGGAACTTAAGTACGCTATAAGAAAAGCCAAAAGGGCGTCTTGGAGGAACTTCTGTGTTAGCATAGAAAGCGCTTCCGAGACCAGCCGACTTCGAAAACTCCTCAATACGACTCCTAAGGCTCTCGACTGTATCCAAAAAGCTGATGGTCACTGGACTGTTTCTGGAATCGAGACCTTAGAGGTGCTCCTGAATACTCATTTTCCGGGGAGTGAAACCTTCGTTGATCATAGTCCTCCTGTGACCGATCATCCTTTAAGTAACCCCTCCCCTCTCCAATTGACCGACACTCTTTTAAAGTGGGCCATCAAATCCTTCAGCCCCTATAAATCTCCAGGGCCAGATGGTATCATTCCCGCGGATATTCAACAAGGGGCTGAACACGTAACATCATGGCTATTGCAAATTTATAATGCTTGCCTAAAATTCTCGTACATTCCCAAAAGCTGGAGAGAGGCTCGTGTAGTCTTCATACCCAAAGCAGGGAAGGCGTCCCATACCAACCCAAAGGACTTCAGACCGATCAGTCTGTCCTCCTTTCTCTTAAAAACACTCGAAAGGGTTCTTGATTTTCATATCAGGAACTCTATCAATCCCACTCTTTTATCCAAATCACAGCATGCCTATACTAAAGGGAAGTCTGTGGAAACAGCGCTACATGTACTCATTGAGGAAGTTGAGAAATCACTTTCCAACAAAGAATACACGCTTGCAGTGTTTCTCGATATCGAGGGGGCTTTCAACAATGTCTGCCCCGACGCTGTCGTTAATGCCTTAATAAATCTTAATCTTGATGTTAATCTGGTTAGATTTATAGGACAACTACTTAAAACACGTATCATCAGCTCCTCTATCGGAAATGCTAAAGTCAAAAAGGTTGTCAATAGGGGCACACCACAAGGAGGTGTATTATCGCCTCTTATTTGGAATCTGGCGGTGAACACACTGTTAAACAGATTAGACCAAAACGGCTGCAAAATAATAGCTTATGCAGATGACATTGCTATCGCAGTATCCGACAAATACGTTGCTACTCTTTCAGAACGGCTAAATCACTCACTTAGCATTCTGTTCTGCCGTGAATTCGGTCTTAATGTTAATCCTGCCAAAACAGAGGTTATGCTTTTTACTAGAAAGTATAAAATACCAACTTTTGCCCTACCAAAAATTAATGGTACCTCGCTTTGCCTTAGCAAGCGCGTCAAATATTTAGGACTTGTTCTTGATCCTAAACTTCAATGGAAAGCTAATATAGCAGAGAGAGTACGTAAAGCCTCTTGCGCTCTCTACTGGTGTAAGAGGGCATTAGGAACAAGATGGGGTCTTGAACCTCGAGTCACTTCCTGGCTCCATACAGCAGTGGTCGAGCTTAATCTTCTTTATGGATCCGTCTTCTGGTGGCCAGCTACTGCAAAGGCGGTCAACCTTAAACCACTGGATAAGGTTAGAAGAACGGCAGCCATATTGATTACTGGGGCTCTCCGTACTACCTCCACAAAAGCTCTCTTCGCAATCCTTCATTGGTTGCCAACTTCACTTCTGGTTAAGCAACAAGCTAAGTGCTCTGCTGCCAGACTCAGTGCCCTAACTCGCTGGACCCGGTCAAACCTGGGACATGCCAAGATTTTAATCCACGATACGTCCGTACCAACTAACGTAGACTACATTTGCTCTACCCCTAATTTAAACCACACGTTCTTCACCCATATCCCCAGTAGAGAGGAATGGGTTAATGACGAGGTGGTCACTGACAATTCAATTGACATCTATACAGATGGATCCAAATCGGAGGAAAGAGTCGGCTGTGGTATCTTCTCTAGTAAGCTAGATCTCAGACTCTCTTTCCGACTTCCTGACCATTGCAGCGTCTTTCAGGCGGAAGTAATGGCTATCTATCAAGCGTCCAAGTGGCTTATTCGCAACGATTCATTCGATAAGAATATCTGCATCTACACGGACAGCCAAGCAGCAATCAAGTCCCTTGCCGGTGTTTTCACTACATCAAAGCTTGTTCTCGACTGCCGATCTTCACTCAACATTTTGTCGAGTCGCTCGCAGGTCCACCTATATTGGGTGCCTGGACATATGGATATTTCAGGTAACTGCAATGCCGACGAGTTAGCAAAACAGGGCTCGCAGCTTACAGATATATCACCTTTCTGCACAATTGGTGTCCCTCTTACGTCTATTAAATTAGCCATTAAGCAAAACTACCTTGAGGAAGCAAAAAGATCCTGGGTAGCGGTGCATGGGAGACATGCTGCACGACTAGGACTGCCATTCAATGACTTCTGTCGGGGCTGCGACTCTGAGGAGGAGGAAGAAACAGTCCTCCATTTCATGTGCGAATGCCCATCCCTGGCCAGGAGGAGACTAAAACTCCTGGGCTCACTTTTCTTCACTAGTCTGACCGAGCTATCATCCGTAAATATTAAGGACATAGCCAGATTCATTATGGAATCCTCATGATTCTCCAATCCGTAAATGGGGGAGTCGCGCTGTACTGTGGTATCACAATGAGCTTAAATGTGCTTAAGTGTGCTTTCAAGCAGAAGGCTGCCACTCCAACCTAACCTTACCTAGATTTGGATGAAAAATTGTGCTAGATTGTGGAAAAATGTGCTAAGTTTTAAATTAACGGGACCTTCTGGTCTAGCGCCCTTGAATTCGACGGGCTTTTAGAATTTTTTTTAAATGAAATAACGAGCAAAAGTATTTAAACTTTGTAGATATATTAACAATATACAAAAATATTTAAAAAAAATTATAATTTAAAGTGAACTAAAGTTGGTGTTACAGTTGCCCTCTTCAAAAAAACGGATCTTGCTGGTGGGTCATGTTTTGGATTTTCCAAAAATTGCAATCAGTATGAGTGTAGTTTTCGTAGGAACTAAAATGAAAAAAAAAAAATTTACAAAATGGCGCGTTGTTGAAATTTTCGTTATGAAACAGACTAATTTTTCATTACATTTTGTATGTAAAAAGTAAGAATTATTCAACGTTAAAAGTTTCCTGCGATAAGCACAGCTTTACTGAATAATATAGTAAAATTTGAGACGAATCGGTCGAGTAGTTTTTTTTTTTTTTTTTGTCTCACGCAGTGCAGAAAATTATTGTTTCCAGATAAATGAGTTTAAACTTCGGTAGGCCCTTTTACCTGCGTCTGCGCTCATCTGCTAAATAAGCTGTTGAAGTCGAAATACTGGAAATATTAATACAGTATTGAATTATAAAAAAAAATCGATTTTTTGAAAAATCTGGACCAGAAGGTGGCCTTAAACAAAATATATCAATTTTATTGTATTATTTCATTCAATAAATCAAAATATAGTTATATTAACCCTCTAGTAGGCAGGACCGTCTCCAGACGGGCTACCGCTTGATACAATTTAAAAGACGTTTAAAAGTGTATTCATGCCGCTGAGTCCATAGATGAATACCGGAACTATACGTTGCGTAGCTTTATCGCTAGTTAAAGATCAGATTTCGCATAATTAACGAAAATAAATTATTTTTGATGATATCAAAACTATTTGTGATAATTTTAGTTATAAATACAAAATATTTATAGTTGTTTTTTGGAGTTGAAAAAGTATTAAAAAGTAGAGAATTGATTATATTTTATATTTATGCAACTTGAATACATAATAATTGGCCAACTAGAGGGTTAAAAATAATAAGTAGTAATAATAACACTGTGCAACAGCCAAAATCTCAAATCTGCAAAAAGCTCAATTTTGTAGCACAGTGTAATCAATAAAGTAAATAAATAATTCCTTCATTGAAATAAGTTTAACAGAATACCTTGAGACTCAACATAAGCCAATAACTTGGTTCAAAGTTTATAATAGCATTATTTCCAATTTGGACCCTTAAGAATATGAAGGTTTTGTTTTATCTCAGAGATAATTAATCTGGATTTATGTAAGTTAAGAAATTAATGTATATTACACTGTGTGACAAAAAAAAAATTGCATGCACTTTCATGGAGACCTAGCACAAATTGTAGGTCTAGTAATGCTAAGAAAAATGGTATGCGGAAATTTCCCATACACCCCCTAAATCTCGTTTTATGGTCAAAAAAACGTTTTTGGGTAGGTTCATGTAAACAATCGCTCATAACTTTGCTAATTTTTATCCGATTTACAATTTTTGTTCTTAGTTTAAAAGGGGAAAAATAGTTATTTCCGAGTATCTATTGTTTATCTGAAAACTGACGAGGCTGCAGTTGAAAGTAGGTGCGATTTCTCGATTTTTTAATCATTTTTTCGGCTTGGATGATGTTTTTACGATATTATCGAATCTTGGAGATGGAGACAAAACACTTTCAAAGTAAATTTAATGTCGTATCGAATGACCTTTTTTTTGAATGAAATTAGATGAAAATTGACGAAGTTGTGTGAATTTTACGATTTAATTATTTATAATCATTCAGTACAGTGCACTATGGGGTCAAATCCGTTTCTAGGCGTCCAAAATTCTGAAATTTGGTTTGTTGGCTCATGACCTCATGAGCAATCACTGTGTGAAAAATTATAACGATCGCACTATTACCACGCCTACCTCCCATACAAATAAAACCGCGAAAAGGTTATAACTTGGTATATATTATAGATATGATCATTAAATTTGGTGTACTTATAAACATTATTATTGCCATATATCACTGCAAAAATGGGATAGATTGGATTCTTACCACGCCACCTCTCATATATGAGAAATTTTTAAAACTCCATATCTTGAACCCATTGTATACATATATAGTGATGAAATTACATATCTGGTAAATAATAGCATATTACAATTTTAAACTGAGCACTGAAACTTTGAATAATGAAGCGGGTCGGGAAACAACCTTCTTTTGTTAGTAAAGGTTCAGTAGAAACACCGCCATAAGGTAAATAGGAATCATTGAAAAACGTTTCCAAGACAAGAGCTCCATCAACATGCTTGCTGATTACTGCTAGTCGTTAAAATGAAAGAGGCAAACGTTGTTGAATCTGCACTGTGCACTGTACTGAATGATTATAAATAATAAAATGTTCTTAAAATTTTTAAATTCACACAGCTCCATCAATTTTAACCCAATTTCATTAAAAAAAAAACATTCAATACGGCATTAAAGTTACTTTAAAAGTGTTTTGTCGCGAAAATCATCAAGATCGGATATTATCGTAAAAACATTGTCCAAGCCGAAAAAATGATTAAAAAATCGAGAAATCGCAACTACTTTCAACTGCAGTGTCGTCAGTTTTCAAATAAACAATACATAGTCGGAAATAACTATTTTTCCCCTTTTAAACTAGGAACAAAAATTGTAAATCGGATAAAAATTAGCAAAGTTATGATCGAGTGTTTATATGAACCTACCCAAAAACGGTTTTTTGACCAAAAAACAAGATTTTGGGAAATTTCCGCCATACCATTTTTCTTAGCATAACTAGACCTACAATTTGTGCTAGGTCTCGAGAAAAGTGCAAGATCACTGTCACACAGTGTTATCCATCTACGAGCCTGTAGTTTTGATAATGTTTAACGAGGTTAATCGCAATGACAAAAGCGGTACCAACTTAACATAATAAAATAGCCATTCACAATAGTTTTTGCAATTGCAAGATTGCAAACTGACGCAATGCAAATAAATATAAAACAGGTTAATTTATTTAAGTCTGTAAGATTCAAAAAAAGAAAATGTGCTAGATTTGGCACCATCGGTGCTAAAAGTGTTAGAAATAAAAGTTTTTGGATAAATGTGTTAGATCTAGCGCAAGTGTGCAGAAGTCCCAGCACTGATCAGTATAAAAACAAAGTTGAAATTTTTTTGTAATTTATTGTAAAACAATTGAATTCGCCTTTTGAATTATATTAAAAAATTTACTGAAGTTAGAACTTTTTTGTTTTTTCCATTTAAAGACATTAACATTTTTAAGTATCTCTCTCGTTTTTATGTCTCCAGAAAAAAATTCGAACAACAGAAACATCAAAGAGAAAATTTCTTTGAATTCCTTTGATTTTAGTGTTTGCTTTGAAAGTGATCCTCATTTGATGTGTTCTCATCATACTACCACTCAAACGTGTCATTCTTAACACTTTTTTGTATTCTATGCGGTTTTTGAAGCCTATTTTTGTGAAAAATATAGCTACGTACATATGTATGTGTGTTTTCTACAACAACAAAAAAAAAACAACACACATTTCGGTTAAATCATTAATGTTTAGTGTGTAAACGAAAAAGTAAACTACTTTGGAATTCAATGCAAGTCGCAATTCAACATTAAAAGATACGACGATGAGTACGAATGTTGATCATGGTGATGATGATCATCACGATCGCGATGATGACAGTCATTATCATTTGAAATGTTAGGTTAGTTCTTCTCCTACGTCTCTTTCTCTTGCTTGAACACAACACTGCATATTATTATGCTGTCACTTGAGTTTGCATTTGTGAGTGGGAACGACAACGACAGACACACTGCCATTCAGACGAATACACTTTGTGTTCCCTTCATTGCCCGCCGCCATTTTTATTTTTGTACCATATGGAGGAACACTACATCTATTGAAGATTTGAAATGATATACAATAAATGCTCTTGACACTTCTGTGCATTATTTTGTTTCCAATTTTATATTCTTCTTATTTTTGTATTCCTGTCTTCGCAAAAGCGCGCGCAATCACAAGATCGTATTATATTACAATGATCCACAGCAACAGCTTTAAAAATATCATCAACATTTTCTGCTACGCTGAACAACGTTTTGAATTTATCACTTAGCCGTGTACATTCGAGTGTATCTGAATGAGTGTGATTTAAAAGTCACTTTAGTTTATTTCTTTGTTTCGTTTACAAAATGGGTTCATGAATTGGAGACATTATTCAATTGAAGTGTTTTTGTAGCATCGCTAATGATCTGCCATATGGGGTGATAATAGTGCTTTAATTTACTATATTCCATTTTTGCCACAGGAAATCTTTAATTTATTAATGCAATATATTGCATTATAAAGTTTGTATTTATAATTTAGAAATATTACTTTTTAGCATTAAATATTTATATTGTAGATTCTGTTTAACCAATATTTTTTAGAAGTACAAAAGGCAACTTTTTAAGTAAAAGAGGTGTTGATTAAAATCAGCAACATCATATATTTCATTGCAAATTATAAGCGATATATCTAATCTTAAATTTTCTTACTCTCTGTATTATTTCGATATTGGTCTATTATATGAAGAAAATGTAAAGAAGCACGAAGCCATGCACCTTTCAAATTGATTGAAGTAGTAAGTGCCGATTTTTCTGAGATGCTGGAAATTTAGTTAGTTTAAATAATGACTTCCTTACCTCCATTAATTCAAAGGTGTATCCTTGTGATACCGCAAAAAATATTACCAGGTCAGTTCATGTTTTTTTTTAAACATTTTCAGTACACAAAAAATGTATGTTTATTTAAATTTCAATCAATAATATAACTTCTTCATTATTAATGATGTCTTGCCAACGTTGTGATAATTTTCAATTCCCTTGGAATAAAAGATTTTATCCTTTATATTGAAATATGTGTTTATACTTGTTTCGAAAACCCTTATGTCTTTATACTGTTTTCCGCTTAGGAACCAATGCAAGACCCTAAAGAGGTGGTAATCGCAAGGTGCAATATCTGGGGAATACGGTGTATGAGGTACGATTTCCCAACCGAACTCCTGTAGTTTTTCCATAGAAAGTCTTGCAGTGTGCGATCGAGCGTTGTCATGGTGAAACAAAACCTGTCTTCTGTTTGACCGCTTACTTTTACACCATCATACTTTCACTTAGGAATATTAAACTTTAAAAGAAAAGCAGAACTAAATTTCTTTCTTTATTATGTTACTAGCAGACGTTGTTTTGCTCTTTCTACGAAGAAGCGGGAAAATTTGAAGTTTATTTCAAAGAAGAAGAATGAAGTTTCCTGGTTTTTAAAATTGAACATTAGTAATGACAATTCAATCTTAAAGGACGTACATTGAATTTGGTAAAAATTGTAGATTTAAAAATGAGGCATCAAAATTGGCATTTTTAAAAGTATTTAATTTGCAGAAGAATATCAAAGTAGAAATAATAGTTAAAAATAAAAATAATAAAAAATAGTAGTAGAAAAAACTGTAAAAAAGTAGTAAAAAATAGTAGAAAGTAGTAGTAGAAAATAAGAAAAAATGTATTAAAAAAGTAGTAGAAAAAAGTACTAAAATAGTAGTAGAAAATATTGGTCGAAAAAGTAGTAGAAAATAAGAAAAATTTGCAGAAAAAAAGGAAGTTTAAAAGTAGTGAAAAATAGTAGTAGAAATAGTAGTAGAAAATAAAAGTGAAGCATGGTGCCACACCCACTAATCCAAGAAACTGAAAAAAATTTAATTTTAGTACCGTACCATAAATGCCTCCTAAGATATCTCATAATGGAAATTCAGGTTATATGGAAGGTGCCACACCTCCTTTGTCAATCCTACCCATATTTTTGTTGTAGCATGGCATTGTCAATTCTCGTTATTGTACCAAATTTCTGTACTGTGCTATAAATGGTTCTTAAGAAATTCAAAAAAAAACTATTAGGATTGTATGGGAGGTGCCACGCCCACTTTTCTTAAAGCCATTATGAATAGCTATGTTTCATCCTCCTGTCCAAGAAAATATATTCTGGATATATGACTTCAATTGGCCCAGTCGTTCAGAAGTTGCACGATGTCATACATACAAAACTCTACGATTTTATATATAAAGATTGTTATTTCAACTACATTTCATGTAGTTTAATAATGATAAATCGTTGAGAAGACATTTTGGGTTTAAGTTTTGTTTACATTTTGACAATTTATTTTCTCCACATACTGTATGTAAAACGTGGATATCTTTGAAACAGGAGCAGCTGGAATTTTATTACAAACAGAATTTTCATCTGTAATCAACAAATTCACCCATGCTTTCAGTTTTTGTCGACATTTTTATGCAGCCTATCGTCGCTTCCTACCCACCGCGGGTGTAAAATTGATTAAGTAAACTTCAAATAACTCGGAAATAACATTTCTAAAGATTTCACTTCCACCACAAGATCACACCCCATCCTCCACATTTTACAGTGTTGCAGCAAACCAGCGATATTATTTTCGCTTCAGCAGAAATATAATATTGCTATTTGGCTATTTGGATTATACACTAACTGCACACACTGTCTAATTTAATGTAGGTCACATGTGATTTCTGTGGGCAATAAATTGACTATTATTTGAAATTTCAAGTCTTTATGAATCACTAAATTTCAATAAATAAATTGAGACATAAGTTCAACTCTTGAAAAATTTTAGTATATTCCTAAAGAAAACATTTTTGGAATTATCCACACGTTAATCCTCTAAAAAAATGTTAGATAGAAATTGATTGCATTGAAATGAATTGTATTTTGACATTATTTGTTTTTTAGATTGGAATAGCAATATACATATGTTGCTTCAGTGGGCAGTGGGGGTGGCACCAACACATACGCTCACACTTGATAAATAAACGTGAAGAAACAATTTGAATACTGCAATACTATACAATAAACCTACATATATGTATGTATACATACAACAACAACATTTTATGTGGCACAAAAGAAAATGCAAAAGAAGATTCATGACCAATTTTATTACCAACAATTCAATCAATTTGGCTTTTGGCACACAAAAAACAAAGCGAGAAAAAATTGAAATATTATTAATGGGCAAATAATAAATTACACTTCAATATGTGTGGATTCGTATCGTATAAATCCACACATACATATGTATATATTCATACATATGTACTTACATAAGTCTGTATATATATGCAAGCCTACTTGCTAAATGGTAACCTCAACCACAAACGTGGGTGGTGTCAGTTGTTATGGCAGTTTGATGGTGAAGATAATAATTATGGTGTTGACGATGGCGATGATGATGTTAGTTTGAAGTACTGTATAACTGAGTACCCATGTAGGTGTTCACATCCCAATCCAATCGAAAACAATAACAAATCAAAAGAAAAGAAGATAAATCACGCAAAGTAAAATAATATTTATGATTACCTGCGTTTCCGGCGTGAAAAAATATACGCTTTTTCTACTTATTATTTTGCTTACAATGCAAACTTTACTGCATGTGTATTGTTGTTGTTGCTGCGGCTGCGCAGAAATCAGAGACATCAATAGCGTTGCTGATGATGTTGATGAGGGTGATGGTAATGGTGATGGCAATGAGGTTAAGAAAAATATAATAAACCCTTTTATTATTCTTTATTATATTATATCATTCTTCATAATTCACAATAAAAGTTTAATTAAATTTATATGTAGAGTTTTTTAATATGAATGAAACGAAATCTCATGCTCTCTTCTCATATCCCATACGCAATGCATCGAAATAACAATAACAATAATTTACACCATTTCAAAAGAGTTTTCTATCTTCTTCTCCTCCTTCCCTCGATACCGCTGGTGCTTTCCTCCAACTTCTCAAACAGTTGTGCCATAACAATCAACTTTATTCAATCGTGCAATTCATCTTCATCTTCACATTTATCTTCATATGTATATTTCTTTTTTCTTTCATTCCTTGATAGTTTCTCACTTTTCACAATTAGTGAAGAAAACAAAAAAAAAAGAAACGAAGAAAAATTCAATTCAGAATCAAATACAAGTAGATGGATTGGATGAATGGATACTTCTTTCTCTGTGTAGCAATTGTATACAATAAAATAAATTTAATTTAGTAAATGAAAACTGACAAACGAATTATTTTTACAGTGGTGGTGGTGATGATGGTGAAGTTATTTTGCAATTTAAGCAATTTATAATGGAACAATCAGTGAATCGGTTAAATTAAATTCACTTCAGTTTATTTCACAATTGAATTCCTTGAAAAAATTCAGAAAAATAATGCGGGATTTAAGTGGATGGATTAGTCTTTAATTTTCGTTTTAGAAGCAGTGGGAAGAAGATAAAAATATTTGAAACGATTTCATTTTGATAATCTGTTAACTCATAAAACATATAAATTGAACACCGTGCTACAGTACTTGTAATACATGAACAAATCAATACACATGCGAAACTAGAGGCAAAATATAGTAATACTACATACTCAGTCTTCCGCTGTTAACGTCATATTTTTTTAAAAGACTTTCAAATCTCAAGTGGCTGTTCACACGGCCGCATGCATGAACACCTGTCTAAAAGAGAGAGGTAGGAAAAATGGATAGTAAAAAAGAGATAGAAACTCGCCTGTCTTTTTCTAACTACCTATTTTTTCTACCTCTTTCTTTCAGACAGGCGTTAATCCTAGCGACCGTGTGAACAGCCACAAAAGAATATACAAGTTCTAAAAAATATATTTAAATAGTTAGAGTCGTCTTAAGATGCCAAATATGAGTATCAGATTAAAGAGGATAATCCATTTAATCTAATCCTTTCTTGCCCTATGTTGCCTATAGATAGGCTTGCCATGATTTTTCTTGTCTAATTCCTGACGCTGGTCAAAATTTTTAAATTATCTCTTAAAACCCAAAATAAAAAATACTGAAGAGCAAAAGCAATTCATATACTTAACAAACCAAAAGTAATATGCAAGCATATTAGGTAAATAATGTTATGAAATTAAAAAAAAAGTTATGGACTTAAAAAACAAAAAATGTTCATACATTCTACCCAGGATGAAATGGACTATTCTAAGGGTGTCTTGCAAAGATATCGAGGCAAACGTACGCTTTATTTAAAAGAAGTTTGATATTCTGGAGATATAGCATCTTGATATTACTATACCGAGGAACAACAGACAGCAAAAGTTTAAAGTTAAAAAACGATTCAAAACAGGACTTACTCATAAAAAGAAATAGATCAGCATATGATAAAATGGTATACAGTCGATTCTATAACTCTATAACTGAAGAAGAGGCCATTGTAGGAGTATCTGGGCCAAGAATAAAATCATTTGAGCCCATGAGTAGAAACACCAGCATCTTTCATGCGGAAATATACACGATTGACAGGTATGCATGCTTTAATCTCAAGCGCAAGTACTGGAATCCGACTGACGGGATTTGTCAAAGTCATATGTATATTCAATTATAAGTAAGGTTTGTATATATTGCAAAAAATCGAAAAATCATGACCGGAATCAAAATATTGCGTTCTACTGCAATCCTAGTCGACAGTCAAGCGGCTACCAATGCACTTATATCTCACCAGATAACCTCAAGGCTGGTAATGGAGTGCGTTGATAAACTTAATACGATTGGTTTAAATCATCAATAATCAAATCAAATCAGTCAGTAAAAAGAGTTGTAAGCATTGCACACTAAATATGAAAGTCTTAAGATTTATAAAGGTGTATTTCATTGTTATTTCTCAAATGCCTGACAAAGTACGATGCCAGACAAAATTCCTGACAAAGTGTTCAATGTCTGACTATCAGGCCTAATTACTGACGTATAGCAAGCCTACGTATAGGCAACATTAACTTTTATGTGGTATAAAATAGATGTTTAACAAATTTTACTAGTAATAAATTTAATCAATAAGATGTAGTCAATTTATTTAAACCGAGAATGACAGTTAAAAACGCTCCAACTCCCAAAAAAAAGTAATTTAACCGATGAGAGGTGGCAAGTTTATTTAATTTTTCATTTACCGAAAAAGTTGTTGATTTAGTATTTTGTTGGTAAAGTTACCTTTGGTTTTGTGAACAGACAAGATAAATTGTATTATTTTGGTAAATGTACCACTAACAAGAATGCTAATGTTAATATTTGTGGTAATGTTCACATGTTTTATTTAGCGGGTTGTTGTGCAGTTGGATACGTTTGCGTTTCTGCCTTTGCTAGGGTGCTACATTTCCTTTTTTCCACTTCAGCAGCCTCTGCCGAAACTCACTTTTTTCTCCCACCCTTCTGAAAAATACCGCTTCCAAATCTGCCTTTATGAGGTATAGCTCTACGATTATTTCGAGTTTTGAAATAAAAAAAGTTTCAAAAAAATATAAATGTAGTAATATTAATTATTTACTCTCAAAAATTTGTAAAAAATCAGCAAGTTTCCATTCAGATAGAAGCTTTAAAAGCTCCGTATGAATGTGATGAATTTCCTTCTCTTCCAAGTTTAGACTGAATCGTACAGCCTCAAAAATCGACAGCTTTTTCTTTTTCAATTTAATAGCGTTTTCTTTTCTTGACAAAATGTTGCATTTTTTTTGCTTCGTGCAATGGGAACAATTTTTTAATGTTGCCCACAACACTGCCAAAACGTTGACTTTTTAGTGCAAGAAAAGAACATAAAAATGCTACTCTATCAGAATCAGCTAATTTGCAGGGCAACATTCTCACCCCGTCATATAATTGAGTGTAAAAGTGTTACATTTTTCCCCTCTCAGAAGGCAAAATTTTTTAGAATAGAACACAATACTCTTGGAAAGGGCTGCCTCTTTTTCAGAAAAGAACACGAAATTTGACAGCCCTCGCACGGTGCAGAAATAATGCAACATTTTATCGAGAAAAGAAACGCTATAAATTTTTTGATCAGAAAAACAAATCAGCTCTTTTTTTAATACTTATTAAAAAAATAAATAAAATAAAAAAAAAAGGCGGTGTTCAAAATTTTACTATTTTTACGGTTACATTACAAATTTTGTAGTTAGTGTGTGAAAACAAATTTTAATTACTCTTTTTTGGTAAATTTTATAAAAAAAATGAAAAATAACATTTTTGCGATTGTTTTAACTCTTTCGGTTAGTTGAACTATTTTCTATCAGCTTTTTAGAATTTTATTTTAATTTACTTTTTTGGTAGATTCTACCTACAAAATTAATAACGCTTTTATTTTTTAACTTTAAAATTTTTTTTTATTTTTTAACTTTAAAAATTTTGTTTATTTTTTAACTTTAAAATTTTTTTTTAATTAATTTATTTTTTCGTAATTTTTTTCATCCTCGATATCATCGTTCACTTTGATCTCGTTGCTAGCTTAACCCAGTAACCTAGCGATACCATATTGGACCTTGTCGCTAAGCCGTTCCTGAGCCAGGTTCAAACACATTTTTTGCTCAAGTTACTTTCTTGATCTATCTACTTTGGATCCCGCTCGTCCTTAATGGCTTAAGGCAATGATGGCCAAACGTGTACTTAAGTGCAAAATGAGCTTTAAACTCTTTATACATATCGTATACGAATTCGTCTACACATACGCCAAATCAATTCTTAGGCGACGAAATGTATGTAAGAATGCGATTGGCGTACTTTAATAAGATGTTCAGTACGTAGTTAACGAAAGAAAGCAACAACAACAGCATAAGTGGTACCGTTTTTAGAATATTTAAAAGCCACTGCGTTTGCAAAACTACGTCTCCACAACCATGTCTTCTTCTTTGCTGAAAAATGCTGTTGCAACGTTGAAAGACAGAGCAGAATAAAAGTTTGACTTTCATTTAATATGTTCTTGAATAATTAAATCTTAAAAATTAATTTAGATTTTGTTGTTAAATTTCGAAACAAGCTTGGAGTACGCTGACACCGGTTTAATTTTTGTAAAAACTATTTGTTTCCGATTAGTGTTTTGAGAATCGCGATGTGTGCAAAAATGTAATCCAGCGTGAATGAACCTAAAATAAAACATCTTCGGACAAATTATGAATAAGATCTAAAATTGAAAAATAAATCTTTCTCTTGTCAAAAACTATGCTCATAGGTACTTACTTTTTTTTATATTAGCCCTGTTCACTCTTTAGAGTAAAGTGCTGGTTAACTGAGTAACAGAGTAAAAGTGTAAAGCAAAATTACTCTACAAAAACAAAATATACGACATTTGCTTTTACTCACACTTTACACTTTTACTCTAGTTCGACCCTTTAGTAAAATATTTGTTACTCTGTTACTCTGAGTAAGAGAGAAAATTAGTGTTGCCTACTTTTCGATTTGTACGACAACAAAAAATAAAAACAAATGTTTTGTTCCTGGCGCTTTTAATTGGGAACATTGATCGCAGAGAAAATAAAAAAAGCTGTCAACAATATGAAATGAAAAAATTTTGATTTTCTACTCATGTTTTTATTTATAAGAACGTTTGAAAACTATTGCGAATCAATTTTATCTTCTTTTCACCTTCAACACACTTAAATTTGCAAACAGCTTCTAGCATTAAAGGATGTTTTTGCACTTTTACTACAAACTTTTTCAATGGAAAAAAAGTAAACAAATAATGAAAAATATATTTTTTGACTTTTACTCCAGAGAGTACTTTTTTAGTTTTAGAGGCGTTCACGCTCTAGAGTAAAACATTACTTTTTTACTCCGTTACTCAGCGCTTTACTCCAAAGAGTGAATAGGGCTATTATATATTTATCTACAATGTGTTCAAAAATGAATGAATGTCAAAAAGGAAACAACAATATATAAATTAATTTGTTGGTATACACAAAGAAATTTTTAGGATTTAATTGTTTAAGAACACAAAGTAGATAGAAATCAAGAAAGTAACTTGAGAAAAAAATTGTTTTTGAACCTGGCTCAGGAACAGCTCAGCGACAAGGTGTCATATGGCATCGCTAGGCATTACTGGGTTAAGCTAGCAACGAGATCAAAGTGAACGATGATATCGAGGATGAAAAAATTACGAAAAAATATTTTTAAAGTTAAAAAATAAAAAAAAATCGAAAAAATTTGTTTTTGCATAAATTGATGTTTTGATGAAAAAAAATATGAACTACATTTTTATTTTTTTTTTTTTAATTTTAAAAATTTTGATGTCAATAAAAAAAATTGTGACGAAGCAGAGCGAAACGGACCACGGATTCGGACCCAACGACCCCCATTACCCTAAGTACACTTGGCCCGTCTCTGCTCATTTTTGACTATTGAACAGTGTAATTAGTGTATAAATTTGAAGACTTCATATATATTTTGAAAAATAATAAGTTCATTTCATCATTCATTTGTTTTGGTTCATTTTACCTACCCTCTTTTTGTTTTTTGTTCTTCCCTGAATGTTAAAATATTTCTGCTGTGATTATAAAAATACTTCCTTAGCAAAAGTTAAATGTTTGTCTGTCGCCAACCTTCAACCTGTTTGCAAAAACTCAAAATTTTGGTTAAAAATACAAAAAATTTGCACTGACGGCAAGGAAAATAGTTTTGTATATTCTGCGCTAGAAAGTTCATTTCGTCACTCTAGAGCTCTAATTAGTACTCTGAAATAGTACCAAAGTCCAAAGGAATGATCCAAGGTACTGTCAAATCAATCGTCCATGCTTACTAGAAATGGGAGCGCAAGTTTCGCGAGCTATTCAAATTTGATCAGAAAAAATAAATGTTTTTTCCTTCCATGCTAGCTTCCACTCTCAATAAAATTGTATAGATAAAATAAGCTGCAATTCCTCAGGTGGGAAGCACACTCGCGTCGTTTAGCTGACTTGATTTTCAAGTTAAAAGTTTTTGGTACAAGTTGTACTCTTTTTAAATACTAATAGATTCTTTCCATTCCTCACTTTGCTGCCTGCTATTGTAATAACGTTCAACATCGTCATGCTCGTATTTGTTTTCTTTCTTTTGTTTTTTATTTGTATCTCTAGAATTTGAATAAATATTTACTATCTTTTTACACTTGAATTATTAAGAATTCAAGGGAAAAAATGTCAATATTTATTATTGCTGTTGTTGTGGTTGCTTGCTTCTAAAGAAAAGAACAGCAACGTGTCGACTGTGAAAAATACATAAAAACATTTAAAAAAAAAAAAGTAAAGAAGACGCATCACGGTGAAGAATATTAACATGTTATTTTTTGTCAACACGCTGATGGTAAATAATCACTCGCATTTATTTTAAAGCATTTTCGTGTGAAGCTATGAAAAAATTAATATTTAAAGTACACTACACAATATGAAAATTGTCAAAATAAAACGTTATGTAGGAACGTGAGCGACTGTGCGGCCAGGCAATAACCCAAACCATACCAGACCAGACCATGTCGGGCAGAGACCACCCGTGTTTGAAAATATTTCAAAATCGAAATACACAAACATTCAAAATAATAATAATAATATTATTTTTGTTTTAAAATTTAAATTACAAATCAAATGTCATTCAATCACACGCATCAGCAGCAACAAATATTAAAATCATAAATGCTGAAATTCACTCGCATATGTATGTACGTGTGTGTTTGAATGTGTGGAAATATACGAGTTTCAATATTCCTCCCACCTTCAGTGGCAAGTAGATAGATTGATGTTGAAAACCACATAATAAAAACCGCATGCTGCGGAAAACAAAATAAACAGTTTTATTTTTTTCCGAATAGCAAGAAATATCAATTTTAGGTTATTCCACGTGATTTTTTTTTTAGAGAACGACATTTGTTAATGTGAGGTAGGGTGAGCCACAAAGTTTTCTCTGAACATTTCTCCTCAGGGGTGGTCAGTTGATAGAAATGTTGAATACTTAATGTAATAATATTTCCAAAATACAAAATACACAAGAAAATAGTAGGTAAAAAATTGTGCAAAAGATTTTACTACAAAATTTAAACATTAAAAAAAAATTACATAAGCAAGAAATTTCAAATGTTCGGCAATCAGCAAACCCTACAGAACTGAATGCATATATTGTTATTAGTGAAATTTACACATATTTTAACACATATTTTATGCCTATCGGAATTCAATCGTGATCGTATTTCGCTCCAGGACGAATTTCGTAAAGGTCATCCAAAATCGGTTGTTGTGCCAGAAAAAATCGATGCTGTGCGTGTACTGATATTGCAAGATCGGCATGCGACTTATCGTGAGATTGAGGCATGCTTGGGCATTAGTTCCACTCGCATACATTCAATATTGCATGAACATTTGGCCGCCAAAAAGATTTGTTCGCTTTGGATATCGCATAATTTGACAACCGCCCAAAAAAGGCTCATGTCGATTGGTGCAAAGAAATGTTGAAAAAATACAATCGCGGTGCTTCAAAAGACGTTTATGAGATCGTAACATGTGACGAATCATGGATATATGTATATGAGCCCGAAACTAAACAACAATCGACTGGATGGGTCTTCTAAAGTGAGCCAAATCCACCAAAAGTTGTTCGCGCACGAAGCACTTCGAAGCAAATGGTCGCCTGTTTTTTCCGAAAAACTGGTCATGTGGCCACCGTGCCATTAGAGCTATCTAGAACAGTCAACTCTGAATGATACACCACCATTTGTTTATCAGAAGTGTTCGGAGAAATAAGGAAAACCAGCCGCCAAAGACGAATCATTCTCCACCACGACAATGCGAGCTCTCACACATCGGCTCAAACGAGAGCCTTTTTGAGCACTCAAAACATCGAATGGATGGGTCATCCGCCGTACAGTCCTGATTTGGCACCCAATGACTTCTTTTTATTCCCTAACATCAAAAATAAATTACGAAGTCAACGTTTTTCGTCGCCTGAAGAAGCGGTTGATGCGTTCAAAACACATGTTTTAGAGTTACCCCATTCGGAGTGGAAAAAGTGCTTCGAAAATTGATTCAAACGCATGCAAAAGTGTATTGATGATCTTCATGGAGAATATTTTGAAAAACAATAAACCCATTTTCAATGATAAATATTTGTTTTTACTTGTTTTATCTCAAAACTTATGTAGCAAGAGTGAAGCTTGCATGCACTTAATGGCATGGAATAACCCTCTGGAAGCAAAGAAACACAATATTCTTCCATTATTTTTGGCATAAATTAGTAACAGTTTACATAAATAACCAATTCATAAATTTTTCTGTGAATTTTATGATGTTTTGTATTTTTCATTTCATAATTTCAGACTAAACGTGCTTTTTAGCGCCACAATCGAATTTGAAAACATAACATATATACAAACACTCATACCTACATATTTACATATTGATTTGAGATTATGCGGTCAATTGTTTTAAGAATCCAAAAATCCTATTTTTATTTACAAAATGAATAACAAAAAACAAAACTCTTGTATTTCATAAAGAAAAATAGAAATTGAAATTTCTAATCAATTTTTACCATAAATTTCAATTTTAAATTTCTCCATATTACCGTTGCTGCAATTATAATTGATGCCGCGATTAGACGCAGACGTCTTCTTTCTTTACCCTCCTTCTTCCCCCATAGCAAAAGCCAAAAAACAATCAGGGAATTAATGCGCACCATTGAAAGAGTTCCTAATTTTTTTTCCTCCAGCGACGGCACATTTTCCCTAATTTGAAATTGGACACTGCCTGCAGTTAACTCATTATGTACTTGGGATTTTTGATGATTGAATTTGTTGTTGTTGTTTTAGTTTTCGTTTTCTCTAGAGTAATTTAGATACTTTGCTGCTGCCTGCTCTACTTAAAATGTTCGACGCTGTTGCATTGTGCACCCTAGGGAATGTATCGCTGAGTACCCTTGTTGTTTTTGTTGTGGTTGGTGTTGATGGAAATACAACATATTTTTCTTGCATTGGATCGTAATGGTTTCGAATAGTGATTTTAAGTACAATATCTCATATTTTTTTTTTTAGTTTTATTTATAGTTTCGTAAATATACGGAAGGACTAACAAAAGTTCGTTTGATGAAAAAAAAAATTTATAATTTGTTGTCTTCTCTACATACTTTCCATTAGCACAATAAATTTGTTGTCCTTAGGATTCCCAGGGCTGCATGGAGCACATGATTATAGTATCGGCAAAAGACTCACATGAGTGAATCCGATGCGAGCGATCTGAATTTACGTTTTCGATAGATATAGATAGTACACTAGGGTGCCAATAAGCTATATGGAGAAATTTTTTTTTCGAAAAATCTATTTGATGGCACCTCCTCGATCGGTTCGTTTTACTCAAAAAAGTGGAAGTGGTGCCCCAAGAGCTCCAAAATTTCGAAAAAAAAACGGTTTTCGTGCACAAAATTCATATTTGATTGCTTATATCTCGGACATTTTTGATTTTACATAAAAACTTTAAAAATTTATAGATCTATCAATTATATCTCATAAATTTTTTCGGTATTCCTAATCACTATTGAATAAAAGAAAAAATAAGTTGAAATTACCCGATTAAATCTAGCAAGTTTTACAAATGCCCCCACAACTGCTTTTTTTTTACTTATTCGCTAAAAAAAAATATAGTAACACCTGGATAATCAAAATAAAACTTAATTAAGATTCGAGATCAGCTGGATTGTTGAAGAAGAGTGAACCAGAAGATGCCACCCTACGTTTGGCGAGAGCTATGCAATTGCAGAGGAGGTCCTCCTTAACATCATCAAGGCAGCCCCTAAAAAACTCGTTTGCTTGCTTTCGTAATCTATTGACATGTTAACCAAACTGACAATGCCCAATAATTATTACCACTATGTTGCTAAAAGGGTTTTGTAAGAAATAGGGAATGTTGTGGCTAGCATTGCCAACTACTCGAATTCTAAAAGATCTACTTTCAGAACTCTTGAGCTTTTTTGGCCGTTGTACAGTGTAATCTATAGAAAAATATTTGATATATAAAAAAAAGTAAATGTGTCATCTAAAAAATGAAAACAATGAAACGAGAATATTTTCTTCAGTTTTTACAGTTTGCCCCGTAATTTTTCATAGAGTATTTCAATAATAATTCATTATTTTTCCTGGTCCCTTTGAATAGTTGCCTTTCTAAAGCTGCAATAATAAAGTTTTGGGCTGGAATGTTTGCAGTTTACCCATAAATTTATATTAAGTATCTCATAAAATTTCTAAATTAACAGGGCGAAATGGGAGTTTTTGCTGATTATTTTGCTTCTTTTTTTTTAATATAACCTTGCATAAAGTGCAAACATAAATATCGCACTATGAGATTTTGAGCGCTCTTTTCAATAGAATACTGCCGAAACTTCCATCTCTTACCGTATAAGTGCTATTTAGCGAACAAAAATTTCCCACCACATAAAACATGCACAGTCTCTGAGAAAAGAAATGCGATTATCTCAAAACTATGTTTATCTCATGGTGCGATATGTAGTGGCATGTAATTTGGTGTCAAAATTGTGGAAGTAGGCATGTTTCCTGCACGAAAGCTTTCTATCAATCCCTATTGAATGCACAAAAATTTTAGCTTTCTATTTTAATTTAAAAATTTTTTTTTTTAATAAAAAGAGAAACTAAATTTCCGTAAAATTAAAGGCATGTTTGCCATTTTGGGAGTTTCTGAAAAACATTCTTTTTTCCAAAGAAGATATTAGATTTATTGTTTTTTTAGTTGTGATTTTGCACAGACACATATTAATTTTTGTTACGAAATTTATCTAAGTACATCATCTAGTGTAAGTGCATCAGAAGTAAAGTGTCTCTTTGCAACATCCCCAGCAATTTACTTTGATCTATTTTCGTTAAATTGCAAAATGAAAGAAAAAAAAATACTTGTAAAATTCTTGCAATTCTTGAGTTTTTCACACAAACTTAAAAGAAAATGAAAAATATATAAAAGTATTTGCGAGGTGGCCGACCTCGTTTTCACTTTCACTTACGCGAAAGCAACTGAAACTGCACAGAAAAAGAAAATGAAGCTCCACGCGTCCCATTCGCAAAATCTTCGAATTGCGCACTAGAAACCAATTCAAGTAAATAAGATAGGAATTTTGCTAGCAGCCACGATGGAAGCAACATTCGGTGGCACTCAATGGCTGACAGCCAAAACAGCAGGAATAGCATCATCAAGCAACAGAATAAGTTGCTGCGGCTGCGAGTTGCTCGAATAATTCATTAAATTAATTCAAAATCTGTAAATGTGCATTGAAAATTTGCTAAAATCAACAGCAACAACAACAACAGTAAGCTTCAGCTTCTGTTTTGCATTTTGCGAATGATGAAAACTTTTTGTTGCACTTCACTTTATTGTCTGTTGCCTGCTGCTTGCTCGTTCTGTTTTGTTTCTTGTATTTTGGCATTCGATCGTTAATTCTATAAATGCATTCCTTACATCATCGATTGCAACTAATTACAGTTGCAGTTACAATTGCAATAAAACTGCAGTATTGCAATTGCAGACGTATGCCGATTTCTTTTTTTGTATCCGTATATCTCTTCATCTGTGTATCTATTGCTGGCTCTAGTTGCTGCTGTTGCTGTTGTTGTTGATGCTGCTATAGCTATTACTATTGGTGTTATTATTATTATTGTTGTTGTTGTTGCTGCTGATATTGCCACTGTTTTATCTATGCAATTTGTCTATGAATTTTATGCACTCGATAGGTTTTGTTGTTGCTTTCAAACAAAAGCGTCTGTTTGTTTGTTTGTTGCCTCTAATGTTTGGTAAGCGCATTATCGTTAGATGTGCATGCATGCATATGTTGTATGCGGTTGCAGTTAGTTGTTGTTGGTTTGATTAATGCCGCAACATTTAAACATTGAAAGCAAGTTGAGCGAAAAATATTTATTACATACATTTGTATCTTGTGCGCGAATATTTAATTGATAAAAATTTAAAAATGTATTTTTATTTCTACATTTTTTTGTACTGGTTGTTGGTGATTGTCGAAAGTGTAAAGGTGGCAAAAATTCCTCAATACAAAACGAAATAATTAATCAATTACTATTGAAAAAAAAAATTGTATGTAAAAATATTTACACTCAACCAAAATATGATGTCTTGAGAACATCTATAGTTTATTTTGGTATTTCGTTGGAATTTTTTTTTACAAATTTTGTGAACTTTTTTAAAACAAATTTCTCAATACTTTACTCCGTATGGAAATTTCTTTTAAAAAGCTTACAGAAAACCCATCAAGAGTGGGGGTAAGGGGAAGGGGTTGGGGGTTGGTGTGAAAACAAAAAATAATTACATTTTCATCAGGAATAACTTTGTGTAAGACACCAAATCTCCTGCTATTGAACTTTATACACTTACCCATTGATTAGATTGACGTGGCTACTCTTACCCTAAACTGAAGGTAAAAAACCAAGACGTACTTGACTACAACTTTCTTCACCAAAAATGTTCAGCACTATGTTGTTTATGTAAAAAAATCCGATTTTATGTTAATGTGTTATTTTTTGTATGTTATGAACTATTTAGGTTTGTATGTTTTTATAACAAAAAAAAATGTAGTTGAATTAAAAAGACATGTTGTTGTCGTTCAACACAGCTTAATTTTTAGTCTTTGATTAGATTAGAAAGAATTCCGGTTTTACAATGGTTGTCTAAAAGATCATAACGGAAAAATTTTCAGACCGCCCGAACGAATATTTTCATTCGCCTAATCAATTACACCGGCTGAACATTACCTCCGAACAAACATCAGAAGCCACCTTGTTCGCTCGCTTGGGGTCGATGGCACAACAACTGCAACACTGCATTCGCACTAAAAATCGAACTTAGTCGATCAGCCCTGTTGCCATTTTCGCCGCCTGAGCATAGTTCGTGAGCATTTTGTAGCAATACAATGTTGAACTTTGGTTCAATGCTGCACCATTTATACAAGTTGAACGAGTGAAGATTCTTCTGTTCGTTTCGGCGGCCTAAATGCGGAGTTATATTTGAAATATGAAATCAGAGTTGTATTTTTTAGTAGTTGCATTCCCACACCACTTGCTAAATTTGGTTCCTTTTTATTACCAAAATTTAGGTTGCAATGTAAAAATTATTTTCCATCTTGTTACTTTTTTTAAATTTTTTGTAGTGCATCGGAAATTAACGGCATTACTGGAATGGCCACTCCAACCAACCAACCAAAAGATTGAATAAAAATCTATCTAAAACGGGTTGGGCAAAATTTTCTAAATGCAGTAGGTGACCAAAATGTCAAAATTCTACCCTCTATAACTCGGCGAGCTTTTGACGGATCTCGTTCAAATTTGGTGCGGGTAATTACTACTCAATATGCAGAGCTGTAAAAGATTGCATTCATTGAAGTAACTGCAAATGAACTACGTTTTCTGAATTCATTGTTTGATTTCATTTGAGGCATATGACTTTCAAAAATTAAGTCACCAGTCGCTTTGAAGTCAATGACTGCTCATTGAAATTTCAAGGCAAACAAGTCATGATCACTCACATGACTTCATATTATACTTGAAGTCGCAGTCATGAATTCAAATTGGTTTGAAGTTTTGCAGTCAATTGAGACTTCACCTCCACTGAGTGAAGTCTGTTATTAAATGATAAAAAATATACAGCATTTATAAGTAGTACCTACCAATTTAATTAAGCACAAAAAATCTCTTCTTGTTTTTAACGACAATAAGGCATTTGTGAAGAAACATATAAATGCATATCAGCTTAGACATATCGACTTACCAAATTTTTTAAAACAAATAAAAAAATTTATGCGGGTATTTCCAGTGAATTTTGACATTTTTTGATTTTAGGATCTAAAGATCTAAGAACTCATAGCTCCTGTTGTATCGAATGTAATTAAACAATAACCAAAAAAAATAAATCTGTTCATCATGATTAGAGAAGTGTTGCTTACAGTTTTCGGTCTTTTAGTCGAAGCTCAATAGAATTACTCATACATATGTATATTTTATTTATAGCGTGTCATTGACTTTCAATAGTAGCAATTTCTCAAAATTGCTGTCTGAAAGCGATCCACGCCGAGGAGCAGGTGGCAGGTGTGAACATGAAAAAGTGTAAAATTCTGAAAAAATAACTTAAATGACTTCCAAGTTGTTTCAATGAATTCAACTTATTTCAGTGCAGTTAATTAACTTCAGATGACTTCAATTGACTTTAAATGAGTTTAAGCTGAGTGATTTCAAGTCATTTAATAATTTGTAAAAATCAGAAATACTTCAAAAATAAAGGATAAGTCATTGATTTCAACATGACTTGTGATTTCAAGTTTAACCCAAGTACCAGCAATCGTGATCAATTTTTTAAAATTTTTGAAACACAGTTTCCTTATGTCTCCAATAAAATTTTTCAGGACCCAAAAAAAAAAACAAATTTAATAAAATAATGAGCAAAAAACTTTTTCTGTAATCAAATTTATATAAAAACATTATCTTAGAAGCTTCAAAAAGTTGAAACCAACGACATTTAAAAAAAAAAATTAATTTATTTTTCCATTCGTGTTTGTTCTTGAAGTTGGGACAACCGATGTTTAAGAAAAATGTATGGTAATCTGTTAAGTTATAATTTCTACGTAAAATTTGTTATTTTTCAAAATATCTTTTTACCTAGCCCTTTTAGCCAGGTAAAGCCTAATAATTTTAATTAATGAAATGCAGATTTAAAGCCAACATAAGAGAAAATATCAAACAGTTATTATTTTTGAAATACGTTTTTAAATGTATTTTTGATAAATTTTTAAAATTAAATCGTAGAGATGTTCAAAATGAGTTAACAAAAATCACAATAATCTATTGCAACTACTTTTGCGTGAACCTTGGAATTTTGTTCGTACTTGTTCGAAGCTTTTGTAAACTCTAAAAACGAATGTTGTTATTTAGTCCTACGGTGGAATAGATGTAGGCTGATAATTCGATATGTTACTCCTTGATATTCCTCAAGAAAGTTATCTCTGTGTTGAAATTGGATGTAAGAACCTTCCATAGAAATTTCGAGGGCAGCTTCTTACAAGTTTAAGGCATCTTCTTACCCAACTAAAACCAACCAACTGGGTAATAATTTACAATAATCAAACATCTATTTTCTTTGGGAGTGAATTTTCTTTGAGTCACCTTTCAAAACACGTGCTGTTCACTCATTTAAGATATTCATACATATCAAACAGCAAAAAAAATATTGGAAAAAGAAAAATCATATTGCTAATGTACGATCAAGAGAAGAACGACGAGTACAAATATCTCCAGCAGCGTAAATTATCTTACGTCTGTTTTCTTCTATTCAACGCGATGATACTTCTTCGGCAGCCGCTCGCTGTTCCTTCCTTCCTTCTCCTCGCACTCATCTTCCCTTCTTGCTTGTCACTGACTGTTGCGCTTTTAAGCGCTGTGCCATTGCGCGATTAGATCATTTTTCAGTTTGTCGATCGTTTGTCAGTCGTACAAATGAAGCTTGAAGGAAAGAAGGTACCAACCACTAAACATTGTGATACATTCATCTCGCGGCTGCGGTGAAGAGGAGGGGGAGCAGAACGTGCGCACGTTCGCGATCATTCGCTTGCATGCGCTGCTCGCTTGATCATTAATCTTTGCAGCTTTTACATAGCTATCTATGTGTATCTAATATATATATATATCCATTTACTACATATTTGTACATAAATACAATATGCTAAAGCTAAAGCAACAACAACAAGCGAATTAATGAATCTTAATTTGATATTTTATGAGATTTCATTGTTGCTGTTGTTATCGTAGTTGTAGTTTTTATTTTCTTGCCATTCAGCGGTAAACAGCAACAACAGCAGCACCAACTTTATTTGGTAAATGTTGCGCTTGCGATTTTTTGTTTTTGTATGTTTCATGATCGCATGTCAATCATGTCATTTAGGCAAATTGCTATTGCTATTGTTTTTACGATTGTTGCTGTTGTTGTTGTTGTTGTTGTGGGGGTGTTGCTACAACTGAAGGTGTATTTGAAGAAGGTGGAGGTGTTTTTCGTTTAGTTATTTGCCGGATGCTATAACAAATTAATTTATGACATGACTTTAAATATTAATTTACGCTTTTATTTGTAGGTAACGTTTATGAGCATTTCGTTTGATCGTCGTTTATGGGAGGGGAAAATTCAGTTTAAAGTCCATTCATTTTAACTGTCATTATTCTCCATTTTATTGCTAACCGTTTATGCATGCAAATCTTGTTTGCTTTTATTTTGTATTATTTTTTTTTTTTAATTTTAATTTTATTACATTTATTCTCGTTCTCTTTTCCTCAGTTTTTGCACATACTCGTGTATGCTAAAGTATCTCATAAAATGCAATAAACAATTTGTAATTTGCACGTGCTCCAATTTACTGGTGTTGTTGTCGCTTCTGCGTGACCACTTGCGCATATTAATTAAAACGAATATTGCAATATTGCAAGTTGTGTGCTGCAAACAGTGGCAGGCAGCAACAACAGCCAAAACCTGCTGTACTTGCGCAATGAAAAATTATTCTAGTCTTCATTTTGTGTCCTTAGTACTTACTCGAGTGCTTACATATAATCTCGCACATAGTATGTATATTTGTTTGCCAACCCAACAACAATAACAACAACACGGTGAGAAAATTTTTGTTTTCACTATACTATAAAAACAACAACTTATTGACTTCACATCATCGTACTCGATTATTAAAATGCTAATTTAAAATTCTGCACACATTTTGTTTTTATTATTTTTATTATTATTTCTTAGAATTTTATAATACCTACTCATTTACAACAACAATAAAATAATTGCATTTTTGTTTTTTTTTTCTATATTTTTATTTATTTCTCCTGTTAAGTTCGACGACTATCGGTCATTTTTATTAATGGCTCTCTGCCACACAAAACCTTCTATTGTTTTCTTATCTTCTGCCACCACACGAGTGTTTCATAAAGTTTTTAACGAAATTCTGACTTGCGCTATTTTGAATATCTTATCTATAAAAGTGTTTTAATAAAATTTTCTCTAAAGTGAGTTCACTCAATATAAACTTGAAAATTACATACCTACCTATAAAATAATTCTAGGAATTACCTTTCTAAGAAAATTACCAATATTTACGTGCAATCTTAATTCAAAATAGAAAAAAAAAAACAAATCGAGTCTTATCAATTAAATTATTATATTTAATTTATTTAGAATTGAACAGTAGGATTTTAAAACTTTTTCTTCCGGGGGAATCCCCAAAAATATAAATTAACTAAACCTTTTCGATATTCTCTATTACATCATTAATGGAATATTAGAGAAATGTATTTGGGGTTAGAAGCAGTTGAATTAGGTCCAATTATGTATAAAAAGCAGGCAGTAAAAATGTGTAAATAGAGTCGTCTATACAATTTTCTCGGGACTAGCCCCAGTTCTCAATGTGAGTTTATATGCCTCGAAGAAGTATGAAGCACTTCCTAAAGAATAATATATTTGAAATATGCACGGCGAGATTTTTAAAAAACATATAAAATGATTAACTAAGGACCAAAAATTGCAAAACGCGGGCTTTAACTGCTATACATCTCAATATAGTTAGTGGAAAAGAAAAGAAATATATTTCCTCAAGTTCTCATTTATCTTTAATAGAAACTCTATGAAAAACTCCATCCAATACATGCCAAGTTTGCTAAAAAAAATCTCTTTCAGCTGGTTTTTTCAGCTTTTTTACTACAAAGACAAAATAATTGATTTTGATTTGCTGACTCTCGATATATATTTTAGTCCAGTATGCCCTAACTTATCAACTCGATCTCGATAGCCGAGTGAGTAGATCTCAATAGGAAATTGTCAACCGTATGTGTGGTATCACGACAGGCCTTTTAGGCCCAAGTGTGACCTTTTCAAATCACAACAAGCAGCCACTTTAATCAACCACCCCTAAACTTTATTAGAAGAACCATGGTGAAGCTTTGAAGTCGAAAATGAAAAAAGTAACCAAATACTGAAATTATATATTAAAATAATTGTAAAAATGAAGTAGGTTCAAAGAACATAATAAATGACTGAGAAACTGTAAAAGGAAAATCACCGATATCTCACTCATCGGGTTTCATAAAATAAACGTAAAAAATCGTCAAATTATGTGGAACTTATAAATATTTACTTATTTTTATCCTTTTTTAAAATAATCATCATTTATTTCATATACATACGTAGGGTCAAGCAACCAAAAACCATCATTATTGAATTTGGAGATATTTGCAAAAAAATTTTGCATCGGAATCTGCGGATTAATTTGTTTGTAGATCGTACATTATGATGAATTTTGTTAGTGCAACATTTTTGTACTTGGAGGATCCCAAACTTAGTTCAAATCGAGTACTACAAGTACTCACTAGAAAAGTATCAAGCACTCAAAGTATGGAGTGCCTATACTATCGTCTGATCTGCTTATTCTACGTAATTTATTGTTAAGCTTCAAATTTAATTTGTCATTTGAAATCAATTAACCTTGATTTAATCTACGATTAAGTACTTATTATTAAATTTGCTGTTTGTTTTTTACATTTTGTTGCGAATGTTTAATAAATATGCTAGATAATTTATTAAAATTACTAATAGACTAAGCAATTTGTGTTTTCACCAATTTTTCATAAATAAAGCGAAAACTTTTTGTGCCCTCAAAAATAGGTAAGGGTTTAAGGGGGTGCCTTAAATTAGTAGGTTGAAAATATGCATTTTTCGTGATTTTTTTTTTTATAAGGGATAAAAACCAACCATTGAACTTTAAGGTATATTTTTGCATATGATCAAAGTATATAACTATTTTGTTTGGCAGTAAAATAATAAATTACAACAATATTTAATCGGAGGGAAAGATCCAACTCGTAATTCTTGACTGAAACTAAAAAATTTTTTAATTGTTATATATTTTTCTTCTGGTTAAACCAAAAAAAAGTCAGGAATTCATAATTTTTCTTTAAAAACAAGTTTGTTTAAAAAAAAAAACCTTAAGATGCTATAAAAATCATTTAACTCTTTCATACCCAATGTTGCGTATATGCAATATCCACTTTTATGTGGCATAGATAAAATGTTTAACAGATATTACTATTAACGCTATTTGTATTCGGTTCTGTTAGGTATTCTTCACGTTTGCTGATTGTCGAAAATTTGAAATTTCTTGCTTAAGTAATTTTTTTTTTAATGTTTTGTCTTTGAAGTCCAGCAAAAAACCTAAGTGCAAAGATTTTTAATAAAAAATAATGCATTAAATTATTACTAACCGGAAATTTTTTAAGTGAAACTTCTTTTCTCTTGTCCTAGAGTAAAACCAACCGGATGTGACATCGCGCGTAAGTTTGCAATGCGACATAATTTTATCGAGCAATGTGCATGAGGGGCTAAATATCAATATTCCCTAACTGAATTCACTAGAAAACTATATAATAAACGATTCATAAATGGTTTTAATTCAATATAACATTTTAATTACACACACATGCCTATGGCAGAAAGAACAATGTGTAGCGTCGCCATCTTAAAGTTTATGACAGTTAAACATTTCACATACAGATGGCGCAAATGTCCATGGAATTACATGAAGATGTCGCACACAGTTCGTCTACAATTGTCATCGACATTACCGGTACAGAGTTGCAATTTTTGTTCTAGCATTAATCCCAAAAAGAAATTGGTTGTGTATTAACGAACACAAGGCAGAAGTGAAACTTATTGTGAACTAAACGAAACACAAGCAAATGAAATTAAAAAACACAAGCCAATGAAGTAAAAAATTTAGGGATTGAAAAATTGCATTTGCTTGTTATTTGCTTGTTTACAGGGCACTATTTTTCTGGAACATTTGGCGCCATAATCGCAAAATTGTCATAAGCGCCTTTTTTCAAAAATTTTTTAAAAAATTGTAAACTTTAACCCCACGTAAAGTTTGATTCAAATCAGATGTAAGCCTTTAGAGTGCCGGGGCACTTATGTTTTATTTTTTTGAGCTCTACCTGAATCCTCTTTCAGAGCCTTATTATGTTGAAGAAAGTTGAATGAAAAAGTTGGCAGGATAACAATGTTGCATTGATGGAATATAAACGTTTATTACTTGCGGCCCATGACCCCTACAGCCTGCAGTTAGACAACCTAAATATCAGTTGCGCTTCTTCAATAAATACAACATAAAAAATATACAATACAGCGCGTCATAAAAACAGCAGCTCCGTAGCATAGCTTGGCAGTGTGGCGTGGCACTCATAGCGAGCGTAACATGGTGTGTGGCCCACATTTTCCACACGCATAAATAACATTATAAATGCCACTTATGCTAAGTGCTAAAATTATTCATTTACAAATCCACCGCAACAAAATTGTTCGCACTTTTTTTTTGCTAGTTTAAGTTTTATTATTATTTGTTTTTTTTTTTTTTTTTTTTTGGAACGCTCACGTAAATGTAACCAAAAGCTGCCTGCATATAAACGCGTAAGTGCAGCACGAGCGTTAGAAATGCAACTCTAAATTAATAGTTTACAAGCGAGCGAAACAAAATTATTATCAAATTAGTCGCTCATTAATTTTAATAAAATATCTAACAAATTTATCAAACATTTGCAACAAGTTGTGGAAAACAAACAGCAAACTGAAATTGCTGAATGAAGTTGAAATACTCGCGTAGTTAGTAGTAGGTACTCGTCGTTTAAATCAAGTTTAACTGGCGGCGATTGGAGAAAACATGACATACAACAACAGCAGCTACAACTGCGTTTATTTTTCTTTTTTTTTTTTCTTTAAAGAAATTCAATGAAAAATTTAAAAATTCATTAATAAATAACGTAACTAATCCAAATGACACAATTTATTAATGATAAACGATCGAGGTAGACGACAAGAATAACCTCCGCATCACACACATACACACACACACACACATACACATCCAAGGATGAAATCCACAGAAATCCTCTACCCAACTCGGCGACTGACGATTCAACGTTGCTACACTCTAATGAGAATTGAGTTAAGTTGCAGGCAAAGCGCATTTCATTTAATTATAAGTTTATGCTGCACACTAAACACACTTGAGACGACGACCACATCCACTGCCGTCGACAAGGTAAAGCGTGCAATTTCAACGCGCTATGAAGAAGAAGTCTGCCTTCTGATTATTGTTATTGCCATTAGCTACTTGGGTTTGGGTTTTAGCCGTGTCCAGAAAATCATTCGACGACTACGCAGATGCAGACGCTGCCAATGACTTTAGCTTTGGAAATGAGCGTGTGTAGGCAGGACAAAGCAGACAGTCGCATGAATGGATGGATGAATTGAAGAACAACGAGTATTGTTAGTGTTTTTGAAATAGTAAAACAGCAAGCAAACAAGTTCTACTTCAAAGTTGCATAAAAAACAAAACGAAGAAGCTTATAGTCGATATGAACCACAATATTTTATCTCCTCACTAAACATTTTTAGTATCGAGACAAGTTAAATTTTGCATGGTAACTGGACCTATAGATAAAAGAATAGGGTTGAGGAAATTCAGAGATCAGGTATTTTGAATGCTTTGAGTTGCCAGAAGTTCAATTATTCCTTTATGAGTCTGGTTAATACTCTGCACTAAAAAAACTTGTAACATTAACCTTGAAACTTTCACCAAAGTCCGCCAAGTTTTGGGTTCTGAAGCTAATCAATACTTGTTGACTCGTTAGGTTCTTCTTCGCCTTGATGTTACAATACCTTGGAACGAAATTAGTTTTAAAACACTGGGTCAAGACTCTTTTGATGAGCGTTGTTAAATCAATCTTATACATGTCCAAAATATAATTTCTAGTGATTTCTTTTTTGTGGTTAATAATTCAGTAGAGGAATCACATACAAAAGCAATGAATACTTCCTCAAATTACTTCTTTCAAATTAGTCCAATTAAGGTCTCATTTGCCTAAATATATCTTTATTCGGCTGTATGATTTGCATGCATGCCTAGTTTTTCGATTGAATAAAATGTGCCTCCTTTAACTTAAACTACTCCGTCCATGCAGAGTACAGAACCTAATAGAAGAAACTATATATAAAAGCAATGAAGTGCATAGTAACTTGTTTTCAAAAGGGCTTTCTTTTCCAAAAGTGTGATGCTGGCGACAACAACAAAAACATGTACAACAACAATGTTACAGCTACACTAACATAAAAGGGTACAACAAATTACAACCTTTTGCTGAATTATGGCACACGTTTGTGGTATAATTCAGTTGAGCTTAAGCTTAAGCTTGCCTTCGTTCGACTCTAACTCGACACTATGACTATGACTAAAGACCGCAATAGTGACGTATACCTACAGCATGCTGCATGAGGAACGCTTAGAAGTTGTTGTGGTTTTCTGGTTTTCCTGTTGATGCTTTTGTTGTTGGTTTGTTTTTTTTTTTTTTTTGTTTTTTTTGCGCAAAGCACTTCTTAATGAAAGTTTTATTTCAGATTCAAGTTTTATTATTTTAAAACTTCGTAGGTGTTTAATACTTAAAAGACTTAAACAACAACAAAAAAAAGATGAAAAGAGTAAAACCAATAAAATGTTATATTTTTATTGTGTTTTGTGGTTAACAACTTCCGCTTATGGCCGGCCAAACTAGAAACTACTAATTTATGCGCTAGTAATCTTCAATTCATATATACATTAGGGTGGCTCACGCAAAAAAAAAGTTATTGTTACCCTACTTTAGCTAGGTTTATTTAATTAAGATTCCCAGAACATTTTGGGTCTAACTATAAGCTTTCGTGAGCTGGAAAAAAAACTGTTAAAATTATCTTTTGTTTGGGGAATTGTTTGATTAGTTTACTTTTATAAGGTCCAAAATAATAGGAATTTTAATTCATCAATTAATAATTAGGTTTCGTATCAAAAGTTTCGGAAATTTTAGTCTCAAAACTATCCAGCTCAAAGTTAGAGCTAAAATATTTTGAGAATCTTCTTAAATAAGCTAAGGTTAGTGTTTGGGACTTGAGGCACTTTAATATATACCTATTTATATATTTACATATGCATATGTACATACATTTATGCATGTACATATGTATATTTTATACCGTTCGTTTCTCCTTTTTCTCTACCTTTTTGTTTGTATTTTTTTTTTTTTTTTTGCAAAATAATTCAAGAGATTTTTTCTTTCTCATGTGCATAAAAATAATTCTTAATATTTTTTATTTTTTCTCCATTTTCTTGACAGCTAAAATATTATTTGTGTCTCATAAATTTTAGTTTCACACCTGAGCAGCATTTTATAATGACTTGTATTAATTTTTACTGGTTCCTTCTCGAGATTTCATACACACACACACACTCAGCTCTTCTCCTTCTTCTTATTCCTTTTGGCAATCTTCTGCTTATTTCTGGTTATGCGAAAAGCAAATTTTAATCGTACGCAACGATCGTCGTTGCAAAACTCACACAACTAATTTCTTGGAAATCATATAAAAATGTCAGTTTTTTCTCTAAATTATGCTCCATTCTTAATTATATTTTTCGGTTGAGGCATTTTTTTTTTAAATTGATGGCATTACCCAGTTACCAATGGTTTGTTTGTATCTCATTTGAATATTAGAAGCTTTCACAGAATTTGAAATAACTATTGAATATTTGAATATTTTGTTTTCGTTATTAGATTTGAGTAGGTAAATTGAAATATTTATTTTTTTTTTTTAAGTAACTAATAATCGGGTTTATAATAGGTTACTATGGCCCAGATTCTTAGTATATTGGACAGCTGCGTAGAATAGGAGGATAGAAAAATTAATCGATGTTGAAAAGAGTAGTTTCTTTTTTCCTAATAACAAAAATTTCGGGGTCAAGGGTGTAAGCAACAAAAAAAAAAAAAAAAAAAATAGTTCCAAAAGGAGCATTTCAGTTGGGGAAAAAACAATGTTGTTTTAAAAGAAAAGTTTATTTATTTATGTGGAAAAGAGCAAAGCCAAACAACGGCAAAGTCAATCCGGACTGGATTTGACAATAATAAAAAAAAACGAGAGTCAATCGTCTTTTTTTGAGAAGCAAAGGTGGATCCAAAAGGAAACTATGGCGACTCTCTAAAAAATTGAAATGTTTACAACATTTAAAAGATTTTCTTCAACGAAATAGTGAAATATATACACTTGGACTACATTAAATGTAAAAATTCATGGCCAGTTTATAGATGCTTTACATTTAGAGCGCTTGACAATAGTTTCGGGTCTGCTTCTTAATCTAATTTCGTTGCTTTGGAATCAAGCTTCATCAGATGTTATGATTTTACTAAAGGATTTAGATCGTCCGTTTTAAAGTTTTGTAAGCAAATGAACATTCGCTTCTTTTTGACCGACATTCTTAATTTTAACCGGTCGTTTCGTATATCCTAAATTATGTTCTAATATTCATAATGCAGTCATGGCATTCAAACCCAATTTTAGTTTTACCAGGGCCACATTTATATTGTGGATCGAAAATTTTGATTAAGAGTGATTCAATAGTGTATTCCTCCACAAAAAATTGTTCATTTTAAATTCTTTGAAACCACTTGGAAACAAACACAACAAACATAACGTTCGTGGCTTCAGTTGACTTTGAAATCGGTAGGGGATTATGAGGTAAGTGCAGCTAATTTCGTGCTAGTGGGTAATTCCGTGCTATTTTACTAAAAGAAGGAAAATAAGAAATTTCGTATACTTTCCAAAAATATTTCTATTTGAAATTGTTTGTAATACTTAAAAAATTATGTTTCTGTATTGACACTACTTAAATTCCGTTAGTTTTTTTTAAATCTGCATTAGTTCATCAGTTTATCAAAAATCGTTATAAATTGCGCACGTTTTATTGTTTCGCGTAGTGAATCATCATAATTTTGATAAGAGCTATTTATAAGTATAAACACATTTTTATTTTACTAGTTCGACCAGATTTGTTGTAAATTTTCAATTTCTGTGTATTTAAATATAATTTAAAGCGTAAAAGAAGCTAAAATCTGTATTTAGTAATGGCACGGAATTAGTTGCATTTACTTTGGCAGGTTGCGTGCGTAGCACGGAATTCTTTAGTGAACCAGATTGGCCCTTTATTTAATCCAAACTTTTTAATTTTAGATACAGATTGCTCAATTGCTTTGTATACAGTATTATTAAAAAAAGAAACACAGCTGTCGATATCTAAATTATCTAGTGGCCAAGAGACAATTGAAAGAATATCTACAAGTTTATTATAATTAGTTCTCTGAAAACAGTATTTAGATTTAAAAGGTTTAGTACTGATACGTCGGCTATAAGGTAATTCATAAGATAATGTTAAAGTAGGATGATACCCATCCTCAGGAGAAGCGAAGGGTTCGCATCGAGAAAGGCAAATTTTTGTGTCATCGTCTACATAAGCAAGATCTAAGCATTTTCCGTTTTTATTAATGATATTATTGATCTGATACAGACTTAATTCAAAGAGTATGTCCAAGAAGTTAGAAAAGCGATCATCTGTAGAACAAGGAAAAAGACGTTGAGCTTCGTCACAAAAATTCTAAGTAACATTTGGCATGTTAAAATCGCCAAGAATAATCAAAGAACCTATTGTTCTCATTTCAGAGCAAATTGCTCTCAAGAAAAAAGCATGCTTAAGACAAGTATCTACAGTAGAATTTGGTGGGATATACGAACATGTAATAAATAAATATTTCTCATTGATCATTATGCGAACACATAAAAATTCAATGTCATCAGAATAATCTAATGGGAAAACCTCAGATGGATAAGAAATCTGAACGGTTATCAATATGCCACCACCATTTTTATTTACGCGATCTTTTCTAAAAACTTGGAAGTTATTACACAGAATTTCAGCATCATGCACAGAAGGTTTAAGCCAAGTTTCAGAAAAGACTAATATGTTGGCATTACAAGTAAAACTTTTAAGATAAAGGTTGTTTAGCTTTGAATTTATCCTTCTGACATTCTGGTACAAAATTACCAGAAGGTCAGGAGTTTTAACTAGTTTTTTGGATTACCTCGAGGAATACGTACAACATTATCAGAATTTTGCTTAGCTTTGTATACAAACTCTTTCACGATTGCACCTTTTGGCCAAAAATTGTTATCAACGAGTTTATCGAACACATCAGCCGGAATTGTAATTTTAAAAGATGAAATATTTCTTTGATAAGAAAAGTTAAATTTACGAACGGAAATGTCATCTACTTTAATTTTAGATTTTATGTAAAATTTTATATCATCAATGGAGGTATCATTTGAAAACCGAGATACAAAAACAATTTTTTTTGGTGCTACTACAGTCAGTTTTTTAGGAACTGGCAAAGCAGGCTCCACAGCAGATGAAGGCAACGATGGATTTTTAGGCGAGTCTACAGTCGAAATAGTGGGAACAACTGGAGAGTTACTAATAACTATGGGAGATGGTTCAATTTCCATAGCTAAAGGAGAAGCATCGGTAGCACTAGACGGGGTAAGAAATTGCTCAGCAATAGCTTTCTTACTCCGAGGATTTAAATTAGTGCGCAAATTATACCATTTTTTAGTAGGGGACTCCACACTATCATCAAGGCACTTGAACTCCTTAAAAAGTTTTTCATACTTCTAAATTTCCCGACAAGCACCGATAACTCCTTACCAATCTCAGTAAAACCGCCCCTGGTTGTATTGAACAGCTTACAGATTTCCGGTCTACACTTTAAACAAGACCAGCGAAGACCCCTGTTATCATGAATAATGTCAGCAATTCTTCCGGTAAGCCTTGCACATTTAATATGAGCAAGACCATCACAAAGCCAGCAGGACACCTGGCGTTCAGAGTCATTTTTAAGATTGCAATTGGGATATACGCAATCCATTATTTTAATATTAATTAAAAAGGTTTGAAAAAAAAACACTTAAAGGACTGAAAAGTTTGGGAACCGCTGCAAATGTAAACCGCCGTTCTGTTTGCAGATGTATATATATTTACGTGCAAAAGGTGAGAGAAAAACAACTAAAAACGGTATCACTCTCACAACAATAGCAAATAAGTATGTAAATGCGAATAAAATAAGAAAATATGTATAGTATATAAACACAAAATATGTTATTTGCAAAAACAAAAAATATAATTTGCAAATCATCAAACTTAATAATTATAATATAAAAGTAGTTTGAAATGTAAAACACTTAGCTTCAAAATGTCACAATATATCCCAACTTTAGTAATTCCGTGCTTCGGCTGATGAAGAAAGTGTAGTTATAAAACGGGTTTATCATTTGGCTGGGATAGTCTTCCCTATAAATAAAACCTAGTAGGTTGTGTTGCTAACTTAATGAAGGAGCTGAATTGCCCGAATAATTTTAAGAATGGTACACCAGGACGATATTAATACGAAGGATTTTTGAAAAGGAATGCCACTGTAAGCCAAAGAGTTTCGCAATGCCTGACTGATACTCTTGTTTCTGCCACAGAATTCTCCAAAAACAGTATAATGGTTTTCTCAACGTTTTTTTTTTATCGGATATTTATCGAAAAAGGGGGTATAAAATCCCATTTTCAAGAGGAAGGGTAGGGGGTGGAAGAAAAATACTTACAGAAAAATTATTTGTCTCTTTGTGCTTAACATCTTTGCTTCAGACATTATATTCCTATCTGTTAAGATAAACAAATTTCTTTATAGCCCCTGAAGATCCAATTTTTCTGACTTCAGGTCTATGTAGTGGAAGAACTTGAGGTGAAGGAGAAAAACTGAAAACGCAGGCGTGATCAGCGACCATAAATTACTAAAAATCGTTTGAAGTTTTGTACATAAGACAAAAGTTGAAATTTTGTTGCACTGTGTTACCATAAAGTAACTAACCTATGATTTCGAAACTTCATTGGAAAATCGGGGGTTGATTTTTTTTGTCATACACTCTTCTGCTAAGTTGATCAGCACCAAATATACTATTTTTCAAGTTTTCTAGGGGGCAGCCGATGTCTCGAAAAATTCGATCACCCTTAGTATTTATACATGGCAAAATTTTTAATATACCTTTTAAAAAGTTGAAGCACTAGAACCTACTCAATTTTCTTATATTATTTTATTGTTATATTTTTTAAATTTTTTGAGTAAAAGAATAAATAAATTTTCATTAATCTGTTTTATTTTTTACAAGAAAAGGCTTAGCAATCACTAAAATCTTCCTTCATTAAACTTCGAACGGAATTGTATTCGCATTAGCACGGGATTAGTTTTACTAACAAATTTTTAGCACAGAATTAGCTGCAATTAAAGGTTGTGAAGAATTTGAAATAAATGATTCAAATTCTAAAAATACTCAATTATTTTTCACTTGGTGTTGTTGACATGATCACAATTTCTTTTTAAAGATCAAAACGCCATAGTGGCACGGAATTAGCTGCATTTACCTTGATCCCAGTTTTGGCGGTTGGACTTCTGCCGACCTAGTATCAATAATTTTACTTTTTTTGCTCTTCTTTCTAAGCGATCTTCCTGAAATTTTTACTGAAATATAGTAATATTAATACAAATCTTTTATTAACTTTGGATTATACAAAAACTAATAAAATACTAATAGCTTAGCAAACTTTTGGTAGTGCCCTCGTATCACCTCTTTTGTCCGCCTAGAAATGTTTTGTTTATTGTTTTTTTCAATAATTGGTCAAACTTTTTTTAAATCCATTACTACTTTCTCATTTTTTTTTTTGTATTTTGTTTTAATTAATTAAAACCCTATGATACCAATTCTTTCTTTGGGTGTAAATATTTACAATATCATATTTCTAAAGCGTCTTGTCGTAAATAAAAATAAATGGTAATTATTAAAATATTTGTAAGTAATTCTTAATTGACAGAAGATTGGCGCCAATGGAAGTAAAGTACATACTTTCATAGTGCTCTAAGTGAATATATAAAGCATATGCATATGTATGTAGATATGCTCAACGAAAAATAATAGAAAATATTAATTTAAACAATTTTAATAATTGCACTCAATAAACACAAATCTTCAATTACGACGAATATTTTCATTGTTGTGTGTGTTTATAATGAAAAATCACTTGAAAGTATTTGATTTGTTATTAATGTTATTGCTACTATATTTACAGTGACCATATTTCTTTGCGGAAAAATAGAGGACAAATTTTTCATATTGCAAATAAAGGTTGTGTGACAGACAAACCTTAGTAATTATGAAAATTAAATGAAAATACTATATCAATATTAAAATATCACTCAATTAAATAAAAATTGGTAAACCATATAACCAAAAATTATATAAAAATTTGTTTTTTTGTACATATAACAATAAAATATGTATCAGAAAATCTCACTTTAAATCAGAAAATATTAATTTAGAATAGTATTTTTTAAAGTCAGAAAATATCACTTCAAAAACAGAAAATATTAAATCAATTTTCGGTTCGATTTTAAACAAAAAATTGTTTAGATCATTAACTCAGAATTGAGATTCTTTAGTTAGATTCTTACATTAACAAAGAATATGATTACTTAATTCAAGCCTTGATTTAAAATTACAAGTAGTAATTGCTTTAGAATCTCTCATTCTTTTGTATAGGTTTTCTTAGTTAAAGTTTCTTATCGTTGATTAGAAATGAAATTCGAACTTCTTTTTATATCGGGGCAATCAGATATCTTTCGAAAGAATCCATTTAAATCCATCTATTTCTTAAAGATAATTGATAATTATAAAATCTCAATAGTTTTTTTTATTCTTGAGATTTTCAAACTGCCTAAACTTTAGCGTTTTTGCTCAGAAAATTGATATTTAAATTTTTCTAATGTAAAGAATATTTCACACGAAATATTTTATGATTAAATTTTGATGACTTTGGTAAGCGTAAAACCCGAAAACAGCATTTTTGGACCTTTTTTGAGGTTAGGGGCAACATGTAATATTAGATTCATATTCAGCGAAAGGCTTTATCTGGTTTTTTGTGATGACTTGGGTAAACGTACGCTTGATAAAACTATTATTTTAAGGTCAGGTGGTATACTTGCAGCCGCCATCATACAAAATCAAAAACGGCCTTGTTGCATTCGAAACTAGAGATAATAAGCTTTAATTTGAGCCCAAACATGCCCTAAAATACCTTAACCAATTTTGGACAGAGGGGGTCTCCCATTGACGGAGAATGTCCCATATATATACATCTATATCAGCGGATGCAAGAAACATTTTGGGAGGGGAGGGGGGCGGGAAATAAAAATTCTCTATATGAACCAAAACGCGGGCTGGAGCGTTTTTTACATGTATTCAAAACCCCAAAAAATAAACTTTAAACGCTTTTTTTTACCTGGCGGACAGTTAATCTCGGAAACTACTAGATCGAGTTAAAAAAATGCGTTGTGTTTGTGTGAGTGATTACGAAAATATAGGACAATAGAGGACTTTTTAAATGTAGAGGGTGTCACTTTAAATTAGAGGACTGTCCTTTAAAATGATAGGTAGGACGGATGGCCATCGTAACTATACTCTTCTATTTACTTATGCATTTGTATGATTATATTCTAAACAACTAATAAGACATTTTCATTTCATTTTTGATTTGGTTTCTTTTTGTTTTGCTTTTTTTTTTTTTTTTTTTTTTTTTGCTATTGCCACGCCACTTCATTGATCACTCTCCAGTGAGTGTGTCTCAGTAACAGCACACAGTGTACACTTAAATTTCCGCTTCAATATCTTTGCTTTTAATTTATTTATTATTATTTATTACAATAAATTATTTGCATACGAATAAGCAAGAGGAAAAAATCTTAGTAATTTTACATTTCAATGAGTTTAAATGTTACAATTGAATGCTCATTGACTATTTGTTTTTGTTATTATTATTACGAGTATAAACTCACGTTTTTCTACTCCGCTCTTATATAAAAACAACAAAAAAACAAAAGCAATAAGATTATGATCTTTTAATTATATTTTTTTTTTTTTTTATATTTGATAGTATAAAAATTATGTATGTTTGTGCCTATGTATGTATGTAGGTAAAATAAAGAGTTAATTTATTTATCGCTAACATTTTGTTGATTTAATCAGCTTAAAATTATTATTTTTATATATGCGCCAAAAGTGTGGTTATTTTTGTGGTTGTTATTACTTTTTTGACGCGTAATCATATTTTATTTGGTAATATTTATATGAACTTTAAAATGACTTAAATATTGCTTGAAAAAACAATGTTTAGTTTTTTTTTTCTTCTGAGTTTTCTATAGTAACTTTCGTTGACATGTTTTTGTTTTTTTCTTTGTTCATTGTTTATTTATTATTATTTTTTAAAATTTTTTTTTTGTTTTCTCTGGCGCCAATTTTATGAGCCTTAAGCTTATTATGATTTTCAAATTTTATGATGACTTCTTTCAATTTTTTTTGCTTTTTTTTGTCATAAGTTACGAGCATTTTAATTTTAATATATTAACCATTTGTTGTCGTTTGTTTGGTATATTTTTAGGTAAATTATATGCAACTGCTACTGAAATTGATGGCGCCATGATTATCACAGAAAAGGTTATTAATGGTAAGTACGAACCATGTATTTATTTTTCTAAATATAACAAAAGTGCAAATTTTTGTTTGTTTTTTAAAGTGTCTTCTTCATGTTCATATTTTTGTCTTTCTTGAAGGTTAGTAAAATTTTGTGTGCTGAATTTTACGTTAAATGTTCAGCTCATATTTGAATCCAAAAACTTATAGCATACTTGCTTCAAAAATCCCAGATTTTTAGAGATGGTTCTTTAGAGTAACACTTTTATTTCGTTCTTGTGGCGATTTAATCATTTATGTGAAACGTTATAATGAAGTTTGAAATTGGTGTATAATCCATATCTTTTTTATTGAAGCAATGAAATGTTTTACAATATAAGAATGTTATAAACTGGATAGTTTTTGGATCTTTGTTCTTTCAAATTTAATTTAATTCCTCTTCAATGGAGGCTACAATTAAAAAATGTTAAGATAAAATTATTACAATGTATCATATACTCCACATTTCTCTAAGTTTCAATAAAATAGAACAATTCTGACATTGTCCACAACTTTGATTTGGTTAGCATGGAACTGTTCACACGTATAATTTTGTAGTCTCATAGTGTTCACACACGAGAGTGCATTTCGTTGAAATTCTGCATTTCAAATTTAGGTTGGACACATGCAAAAAAAAGGGAATTTCAAATTCGTTTTTTGACAGATTGCAAGTGTGGAGAAGAAAAGAATTTTTGTGTGTGTTTTGTATAAATAAAAATAAATAAAAATGTTGCCTTACAATTGGATTTGGACACCAAGAATTTATATAGCAATTATGGATAATTGTAGGAATGGCAATGAGTTACTCTCCGACTCAATTATTTTATTTTTTTCATTTAATAAATATTACGAGAGAAGCTGTTATGGAAACAAAATCCAAAATGTAATAGATCTTAAATTTTTCCTATTTTTCACAACCTTATGTTTGAGGGTTGTTAGTTACCTTCAGCACTTCAGACTCATTTCGTTGGAATGCGGAATTTCATTTAACACTTTTTATGGCGAAATTCTACATTTCAGACACATTTCAGATTCATTTCAACGAAATGTTAAATTTGCCTGAAATGCACTATCGTGTGTCCGCACTACAAAGAAAAATTTGTTTTTTGCCAAGGATGGCCATCAAAAATAATTTCAAATGTAACTGTCACATAACATGATATTTATGTATTTATTTAACATTAGATATCATTAGTTGAACCACATATTTACATAAAAATAAACGAAAGTTCCACTAGCATTAGAAACATTTTGCTTTGTGTTTTATATTATACTATACAATTACAAATAAATGTAATTAAGTTATCATTTTAAGCTGATAATTTCAAATACATACTTTATAGTTATTCAATAAAGATTTATTAAATTTTTTTAGAGTAGAGTGAGGAATAACTGAACAGACTATTATTTTTTATATTTTGTGGCATTCGCCCTTAAAATTTTATATTTGTTATCTTAAAAATAGGAATGAACCTATTTGAGGAAAACGAAATATAGAAATAATTTTTCGATGAATTATAAAAGTTATAATTGCTTAATATTAACCCTAAAGAAGTGCGGTGATCAGCACTACGACCAGCTTTTTTACTTGACGTTTTCGGTATTATGAATTTTACATACATATATAAGTATTTAAACCAGTTTTCCTGTTAATTAATAAAATGTTATATAGAAAGTTAGCTTTCTATCTATCCGAACAAACATACTTAAAATTAATTACATTCGAAAAGGCTGTGCTTTTATCATTTCTGGAATATTTTTCATCAACAGTAAAGGATTGGTATTTTGCCCACATTAGTTGTTTTTTCTTTGATGTTGTCAAAAGAAGTTGTTTTTTTTATCAGGTCGACAAGTATTTAAGCCCCTTTGTGTGAGTCGTTGGGATACAGTACGAGCTAAGTCTCTTCTCAGTTCCCTAGTAGTAGGAGTTTTGAAGATTCATCCGCTCCGAAAGTCGATTTATCCTCTCAGTTCTTTTTTCGACCTTTCACTTCCTGCTCCCTTCTCTGTAGAATCCGTTGAGGGAAATTTCTTAAACCTTGTAACTGACTGTCCTTCCGGACATTTTTGCCCACAGCATTCAAAAATTAAAAAAAAATGTTAGAACCCGTTTGTTTGTCTGAAAATTCGGGATTGCTCCTTTGAAACAACATTCTACTATTTTAAATAATAAATTATAAAAAATTACATTTCAACCTTTTGAAGTCGTCAGTGTAAACAACCATAGAAATGCTGGGTTATCTTCAAGTAAATCGAGTGAATGAGAGCAAACGTAAAGCGCTTTGCACACACTGTCCATGTAAAATCAGTCAAAAATTGTCAACTTTTGTTCGATTTGTAATAAAGCTGTTTGCAAACAAAATTTTTCAATGCTTCAGAATTTTTTTTTTTGTTTTCTGGCCAAAGACACTCAGAGCAGAACGGACCATTGTGAAACCACATGGTTGGATCTACAATTTAACGCCGGTTGCGACCGGCTGTGTGGGAATTCGTTTTCACTTGGTGGTTTTGCCATCCAAGATGTGTACTCTTACACTTTCTTGCTCTCTATCTCTCCACCAGACTATCGAGATCATCAAGGTTATTAAACATTGTAACTAATATACATTTTAAAATGTTTCAATATTGATATTTTAATATTTATTTAATGTAAAAATGTTTACTAATGAAACCAACGATACATACTTCGACAACGAGGCCCATTGTGATAGCACGTGGGCTGTTTTACAGTTACCCTAATCTTTTATGAACCTTTGTGGTTCACTAAACTTTGGAATCCCTGATGCCAGCAGATTCAAGGTAAGCTAAATATCTGAAGAAGAGTTGATTTTGTAGTTTTGATTTCTAGTTTCTAGATGCAAAGTAAGCTAGGCTGCTGAGGAAAGTTGACCAAAGGATGCTAGTCTAGTGTGACAAAAGCTGCACAATTAAGGAAGTAGTTTCTTCTTCTTCCTCATCGAGGCAACTCCTGCAAAAGTCGTTTGCGGGCAGTCCTAATCTACTGGGATATCTACCAATCAGAAAATGCCCAGGGAATAGAAGATTTATTTAGAGAAGCAAAAGAGTCTGACCTCCTCGTCTTGTAGGATAGCCAGATTAATTTTTTGTGAGAGCGCATGTACGTTTCTCTCCACCTATTCATGTTCAATTTGCAGGTTGCCATAGGCATACCTGGGTCTTCGCGAGAAGTAGGGAATATTGTGCCTAGACTTGTCAGCTCATCGGCTTTGCAATCGTTTGGAATGCTACTATGAACTAGTATCCAATACAGATGCATCTTGGAACGCTTAGATATCTAATTTAGATATAGGCGGCATTTAGAGACTACCTGTGATTAAATGATTTAATGGCCGCATGGCCATCACATTGTGATAATTAACTGCAATTTACCCAATTAGCTAGTTTTTAAATCGCCAATATCTCTGCCTGAAACTTGCTGTAGTTGTCCGGAAGGCGAAAAATATTTGAATTTACTTTTACTTTGCCATCCATTCCTGTCTGGTTGAAATATACATTATAAAAGAGGATTTTGCTAGAGTGCAGCCAATATCATTGGGAATTTAGCTACTCCTATCTAGTTGTATACTAGAAGACCCTAGAGCTAGAGTGAGTCTATAGTGAGACTGTGTTTAACCTTACGGCAGCAGTTTGTATGTCTCCTCAATTCACAGAAAAAGATCAAGATTGGCGCCTATACAGAAAAGTTTTGTGTTCTTAAGGCAAAATTTTCAAAAAACTCTTTTATTGTTATACAGTTTTCTTAATAGATGTCAAAATTTATATTTAATTATGTATTTTTTTGTTCTTTAATTTTTTATATATACATACATACATTATTAGCACACTCTTTCCCAGTAACATGGGTATTTACATTTATTTCTCCGATAATATCGTTCAGTGTTTCAAAACTATCAATTTTTTTCTGGGCATATTTTCGTAATTTGTATTGCACTCGCTTTGCCCTTTGGGTTGCACTGCTATGTTTTTGTTTTCAAATTCGAGCTGCATTTTTTTACCATCCAAAGCTATATTGCCGATTCACTACTAAACGAATAGATACATATGTATTATGTATACATATGTTATCACATTTAATAGGCTCCAAAGATAAGTAAATATTTAGAGGCTGTTATGTAAATGATCATTATAAAGCTTGACGTGCATTCAACAAATCAGCAGGAATACTTAACCTCAATTGTTCCCCATTCAATGTAAAATGCCACACTGTGTTTTCGGATTCAAACATGTGCTGGCTGTTGGTTGCATACTAAAATAAAAAAGGATTCCCCACCAAACAAAACACATTCAAATCTTTCCATCAAAATCATTTTGGAAATTACATTGAATTAAATGAAACATAAAATTTTTTAAATGTACAAGGAAAACTATACAATGAAAATTTCACGCCATTTTGAAATTCACACATGCACCAGTACAGTGAAATTGTTTATATTTAATTTACTCAAATGCATTTCAATAAAATGTATCAATAGTGAATGAGTGAGTATGTAAAGTGATAAATTCATTATTCCCTGGTAGTTAGTATAAAATAAAATTCCAATGAAAATTTTAAGTATTTAAAAAAAAAAATTCCCAAAAAGCAAAAAAAAAAACAATAACAAGCAAACTAATCATGGCAGACAGACATGCCAGACATTGTGGCAGTTGCGCAGACATATATATATAAAAGTATGTATACATATGTATTTAGGTACCTAAAGAAGGAATCTCTAGAAAGAGCACAAAAACAGATACAAGTGGAGTGTATCATTTGCAACATATACTTATACATATCGTCGCCTAAGAATTGATTTGGCGTATGTGTATACATATTCGTATAACTTTACGCTAAATCAATTCTCAGGCGACGAAAGCACATAAATAGATACAACAACAAGACAAATAAAAACATAAATAAAATGCATTTTCTTTTAATTTGGTATACACAAAAAGTCAATTTCATTTTGTCTTTTCTTTTTGTTCTTGATTTAAACTGACATTTAGAATTTAGAAAAATGCGTAAATTAGAAAAAAAAAAACATGCAGACCAGCGATCGATGCCATGTGAATGCGTGAATGTGAATCTCATAGATGCAGGTCATTTTATTCTATTATTATTGTTTTCTTTTATTCTTGAGTACCCTACTATCTTTGGGCAGTTAACCGAGCACAAAAGGCATAGAAATTGAAAAACAGATGTCCGCAGCTGTAAGAATTGGTTACGTTTCGAAATGTTCAAACAATTTTTGGTAATGAAATTCAAAGAAACTTGAAGCATTCAAAGACAATAAGTATCTCTCGATACACACAGATACACAGATACAAACGATGTATGTAGTAGAAAATTACAAAAAGATATGCATCGACAACGAAAAATGTCACTTCAAGTGTTGTAGGATTTAAATCAATGTCATCATGACAATTGAAAGTTTTGTCGTTTTCCACACAAATAGAACCAAAGAAAGAAAAGATAGAAAGGGTATCCTATTCAGACTTTTGAAGACATACTCGCACAGCGGCATGCATATAGATCTGCAGCAGCATGTACAACCATTTACGCTTTTAATTTTGTATATTTAATTTGTATAACTGCCTGCTCTATTGAAATTAAGAAAATATTAATTTTCCATTTTATTTCAACGTGTTCTTTTATTTTCTTGATTTTTCATATGTATCGGTTGTAAGTAAAACTCTTGTTGTTGTCGCTTTTGTGTTGGAAAAAATGTGTCAACGTGGGCGAGAGTTTGCTTTAAATTTAGTAACATAACGAAAGTATTTTATAAATCTATTTGATAATATTGTTAAAAATAAATATTAATTCATTCAAAAGTATTTCACAAAATTTAAATAGAAGAAAAAATATTTTAACGAAATATTTTAAACGCTAATATGGCTCTTTACCAATGACACAGATCTTCACTAATTTTTTAGTATAAAACAAATGAAAAATAATTTAAATTTTAATTAGGAAAAATTAGGAAAAAGGCTAGTTCGAAGCAATTATCCTGTGATATGGAGACTCATCACAAACCACTTTTTTAACCTTATCACTATTGAACTAACAATATAGGATAAAATATGAAAAATATGGTATGCAAATTTATCTACTGGGCTTATTTAAAAAATTTTAGAGCGTCCCTTCCGAGAGACGGTAGTAGTGAAAAGTAATGTCTATAAACAGTGCAAATTGTAATAAACAACGGCTATGTGTAACTATTCCAGTGAAAATTCAGTAATCGCAATGTCATGGATTTTGAATATTTTCACACATTTTAATTCACCGCACTTCTGACACATAATCACCGTTGCCAGATTGGCATTCAAGTCATTATTTGACGTTTTTTTTTAGTGCCAAGAGCGTTTTGATATTTTATGGCTGCCAAATGACGTTTTTCAGCAGCTTTATAAAATATAATGAATTATTTTTAAAAAACTATGTACATAAATTGAAAAAATCAACTCTGATAAATTCTTCGGAAATAAAATTAATAAATGTTTATATTGGTAATTGTGGGATTTTATGTATAAATACATATCTGTTATTGAAGTGAAACTTCTTTTCTCTTGTCTTAGACTAAAACCATTGTCGAGCAATGTGCATGAGGTGCTAAATATCAATATTCCGTAACTGAATTCACGAGCAAACTATATAATAAACGATTCATAAATAGTTTTAATTCAATATAACATATTAATTACACACACACACACACGCCTATGGCAGAAAGAACAATGTGTAGCGTCGCCATCTTAAAGTTTATGACAGTTATACATTTCACATACAGATGGCGCAAATGTCCAAGGAATTACATGAAGATGTCGCACACAAAAAGAGTTCGTCTACAATTGTCTAACTAAACGAAACACAAGCAAATGAAATTAAAGAACACAAGCCAATGAAGTAAAAAATTTAGCGATTGAAAAATTTCATTTGCTTTTTATTTGCTTGTGTTTCGTTTAGTTCACAAGAAGTTTCACTTCTGCCTTGTGTTCGTTAATACACAATTATTCTTTTTTTATGTTATGAACCTTTTTTTGCAAACAATTTGTCATTCCTTTCCTCAGTTTTTTGTTTTGCATAAAATTAAATATTTTTTCTTTATTTTTTCGGAAAGAGGTAATAAATTTTCAACTTTTGTACTAGAAAAGTTGTAGTTATAGTTTTTAAAAATTTTCATTTAGATGACGATTTTAGTCAATTTCATCTGGCAATACTGCACATAAATATTTCTTCTCCCCATATAGCTTCTCTGTTTAGCAAGAATGTCTGAAGCGACTATTGATGCAAAAACTGATGCATATTCGATTTTATTTTTCGTGCGTTAGAAGGCGGCAATCTTCATAGATACCGCAGAACTCCTGTTCTACGGTTATGTTGGATTCCTCGATCTCCTCCCACTCTCCTCGCCGGAATACCAATAGGTATTACTTCGCGGTGCTGAATCTAGAAATTCTGTTCCCCTTCTCTCTCTTTCAGTGGCACTTAGCTTAATTATAATCCGGGCAGCCACTGTACATGTCGCCTTCCATTTCCCCATCGGCTCACACATCTGTGTGATAAAATTCTCCAGCATCCCAAAGGCTTGTCTCTTATTTCCAAAGCGTGCGGAACGAAATAGTACATGCGTCGCACTTCGCTATCATTCGGACAAATTGAATAATAGAGGCCACCCTCATACTTCTTAAAGCACCCATGGCCGAAAGCACTAGACGCCCTTAATGCATTTGACCTTTGGACGGTTACCGCCTTTTTGATATGCGATTTTTTACCAGCTGCCCAAATGGGTACTGCCTACAATACCACGGATTCGATTACCGTGGGCAAAAGTTGCCGTCTGCTCGTATGTGGTTCTCCAACGTTCGAAATTATGCGTGCAAGTGCACCGTTTATTATTGCTGCATTGCTACTATCCGCCGGTAGGTGGTCCTCGAAACACATCCTAGTATCTATGAGCATATTATGCTTACACACACCTTCAGCTGCTCTATGTTCTTCCTTGTGCTCAGGAGCGCGACTTGCATTTTTGGGAATGCCAACTCGAATTCGCTACTTCTGCCAACGTGATATTATCTGCGTATCCTTACAGTGTTATGCCTGCAGGAAGGTCCAGTTTGAAAACGCTGTCATACATCGCTTTCCAGTGTTGGCCCCAATACAGAGTTCTGTAGTACGCCACCTGTTACCATATAATCCTTGACCCCCTCTTCAGTGTCATATAAGAGCCTCCTGTTGCTACCAATAATACGCCGTAGCTCTCCAGTGACCGCATTATCTGCTACCAGTTTGCCGAATTGAAAGCGCTTTTAACATCCAGCGTTACAATTGAGCAGTAGTTTCTACTGTCATGATGTATATTCGTTTGGATCTGCAGATATGGTATATCCGTTTGTGCTAGAAATCTAGTGCCCAGCGTTAATACCAACAACAATATCAGCCTTGAGATCAAGCGAAGAATAATTCTTGCTAACTGGTATTATTTGTGGTTAAGTAGGCAATAGAGAAGCATAAGCATCTCTCGAAAATAATGCTCTTTAACTCGCTCATCCTAATCAGTGCTGTTGAAGGTACTCCGATCGGAGTATTCGTACTCCGCTCAAATCTAAATCCTCCCGTCCTCCCCAAACGGAAAAAATCCTCCTATTTCATATTCATGAATTTTTGGGTTGCATAGAAAAAAAAACGTAAATCAAACTAAATGTTTTCTGATGGGCTATTTTGGTTTCTGTCTGCGAAATATTTGTTACTATGACTAGCTCTGTTTTATTTGTCGATGGGTTACTGCCAAAATTCAAAAGCAATGAGCAAATGAGAAGAAACTGAGAGGATTTTTCAGTAATTTAGACAAGATAATACCCCACAGGTAATATTATTGTCTTGCTCTTCCAAACTAAGAAAAAGAAAAATAGCAACTATGTTTTGTAATCAGCTGTAGAGCGCTGTCTTGTCAAAATTTCAGAAAAATCTCCTCAGTTTCAAAACTACGCGTTCCATTTCCGATTTTTTTTGCTTGTCTTAATGTTTGTAATTTTTGACAACTTAAATCAATAGCAGAAAAACTGCGTAAAATGAAGTTTGCTTATTTAATAAATATCAATAAATTGCTTGCTGACTGCAACTGCTGTTAATGCAGTAATAGTTGGTCAGGAAATGCTAAAAAAAAAAATGATGACTTCGATTGAGCTAGTTCAAAAATACCAAAAATAACATCTTATTTTTTTATACCCGGTTTTGAGAAGAACGAAGAAATGTTTGTTTTAGTTTTTCATCTTCATTGTTTTTGTTTTATTATTATTTACTAATATTAATATTGCACCGTTTGCTTCCAAAGATGAAATATTTTGTTTTTGTATGAATTGGTTTATTTTTCATAACTTAAAAGCTTTAAGTATGACCAAATTTTTAACAAACAATTTCTATCCATTAGTGGAACTTTTAGCAATTATACTTTGTTAAAAACTTTTAAGGCATTTTGAAAAATTCCTCCCCTTTAAAGCAAAATCCTCCGCTCGAAAGGAAAAATTCCTCCCCATAAAATTTTCAAAACGTCAGCACTGATCCTAATGTATAGCGCTGAGACGTTGACGATGATGACCAATCATGAGATACTTTTGGGAGCATTTAAGCATGATTTCGAAATAAAATTCGCCAAGTGGAACGGTCCCAGAAACGATGAATTCTCTATATCATAAAAGCACCGGCATTAGGTTGTTTTTGGATTCGAAGAATATCTTCTATCACGACTATACCGCACTTTACAACAAGCAAAAGCAGCAATCAAGTAGAACCAGAACTAGGGTTTTCAGCCTAAACACACTTTCAACGCTAGATTTTGGTTAAATGGCAGGAAATCTTTAACAGCAGCTCGAGTTGGCTCTAATTCAAAGGTGCATTTTATCGACGGCTCTTTGTTTCGCACATATTTCAGTGCTTCAGCGCAAACGTGTAGAATTGGCCGTCACTGCTCTAATCGAACCGACTTCCATTTATTCTTGATACTTAAAAATGGTCTATAGCTATATTAAAGAGATTAATATTGAAGAGTTGAATGCACTTTAATTCAAGCAAAAATAAAAAATATCTCCGAAAACTTCATCGACTCTCTTCGAACCGAAGCGTTAATAATTCTATAATTTAACTCATTAGAAATATTTCTTACAAATTTTTAAGACTTGCTCACTGTGATTTTAACGTTGTGTGGAAGAGGGGGAGGGGGAAGGGGGTACTTCACATAAGCATATCAAATGCAGCTTCAACTTCAAAGTGTTGGTTGGTTATTTGCTCGGTAGGTTTTGATTGTTCGGTTGCTTGTCAGTGTTTGAGTGCAATTACAATACCCGATATTTTCAGCTTTTGTATGAAGGTGTTAAGTTTTTGTTTTGTATAATAAATTAATACAGGCAAGTCAGTCAAGCAGGCAGTCAGCCAGTCAGTCAGAGTCCCAGTGTGTGGAGTGTGTGTACTTGCGTATAGTTAGTTACACTCGTCGTTTATGCCGCGCGCAGCATTCGCTCTTAAACGCTTCAGCGCACATAAATCATTTCGATGGTACGTGGTCGATTGTGGAGTAAGCAATGATCTCTTTTTTATACTATTGTTGCTGTGGCTGCTGCTGTTGCTGCTGCACCAAGAGTGAAGCTATTAATTAACACCTTTTGTAAAATGTTGAGATCTTCTTTCATTCTTTTATTTTATTTTGTTTTGTTTATTATTATTAATTTCTTTTGGCTGATGATGCATGATGCGCTGCACTGAAACTAAAGAGTTTTCTTTTGAAGTACCCATTTTTGTTGTTGTTGTATAATTTTGATTTGTGTTTTACATTGTTTGCAACCAACCCACAAAACAAGCAACAATATAAACGATAATTAGCGAGTTTTGCTTTTTTTTCGAATATTTTGTTAGCTTATTATTCATTTCTCAAGTGCTGAAAAGAGTTTTCTCATTAATAAATGAAGGTATGTCCACACTAAAATCTTACAATGCTTTAGCTGTATTCAAATATTTACCTACATATATACGGTATATTTTTTCAGTAGGTACTCTTGAATTCCTCAAACTATAATTTGAAGTTGCTTATAAAATTTTATTTACTTTTGTAGTTTTTGTTCTACAACTTTAAATTGTCGTTTTCATTACACTGCATGCGAATCCATAAAAAATAAAAATAAACATCTGCTCCGGCATAATTTTTCCCTATGAAATCGTTTACAATTATTTGTTTGTTTTTGTTGAGGTCTTTTAATGAGCTTCGTCCTGTTGTTCTCTTGCGTACTGGCAGTATGGTTGAAGTTATTGGCGAATAAAAACACTCGAGTTGATGCTAATTTTAGATTTTGATTGATAGTCTTTTTTTTTAAAAAAAAGAAAGAAGAAATAAATCAGCTAAGGTAAGTTTTTCTTTCGACCCAAATCTCTTACCGCCAAGCCAATTTCTTCAGGTTTGGGGCTAGATCTGGAGAATATGCTGCCATTGCAACTACCTACGTGTGCGCCGGTCCATTGTCATGGTAGAAGAGCACTTTTTCTTCGCACAAATACTGTAATTTATGCTTCAAATCAATGTCGAATATGACAAGCGTGCAGCCCAAAACAACTGTCGCTATGAGCTTGTTGGCCGACAAACCCAGCTTGGTGCACGTTGACTGTTCCTTGGTCTCTAGTGTATTGTGATAAATCCATGTTTCATCCACTGTTACGAAACGGCGCAAAAACTCGTCCGAGTTGCGGTTAAATATCGCCAAACACTCCTTTGAAGTGGTCACACGTTTGCGCTTATGGGCGAGTGTGAGCAATCGCGCTACCCATCACGCGGATAGTTTTTTCAAGTCCAAATATTCATGTAAACTTTGATGTAACCGCTCAATTGAATTGAATTCCACCTGTCTCTGCCACCTCACGCACTTTCGTTCTTCGATTGTCTCATATCATCCCATGGATTTTATTGGCAATTTCTACCTCTTTTGGGCGATCTAAACGTTCGGCGTCACTTGTGTTGGTACGACCACAACGGAATTCAGTAAACCACTTCTTAGTCATTGTAGTTGATAGTGCTGAGTATTTAGTATTTTATAGTATTTACCAAGCTTTTTCTTGATTTAGGTGATGGTTTTTTACGCAAAAATAATGCTTGATGACCATACGAAATTCACATTTTCCATTTTTGCCGAAATTCACGAAGTTGCCTACTTTCAATGGCTGTCAAACACAAACAAAATGACGCAGCTTTTTCAAAACTTGACAGTAGTCTATTAACAGATAGTAGTTGACAGGGGCAGTGTTGCATTTAAAAATACTAGTAAAAAAAATTTTTTGTCATTTGTCCTTGATTTATTCAAAATCCTAAAATGTGGTACATTTATTTTTAAGCGTCAAAAAAAAAAAAAAAATATTGGAATCACCTACTTTTATTTTTATAATTGTTGTAGGTTGACCAAAAAGTAATATTTGCCTGCTATCCACTACCAGTTGTGGATAAACAAAATAAAATTTTCTTCCTTGCAACAAATATTATAAGGGTTAAAAAATAATGGGTATCTGCAAGTTTTTTTTACTATTTCTCATAACGGTTGTGGCCTATATTACAATTTGTCTGCGGTGATCTGTTTTTGTTAGAGTAGTTACATTTTGGTTTACATCTTACTTAGATTTCATCCAAAAAGTATGCAACATTGTTATCAAAAGTTGGCTTACATTGCTCGTCGGTGCATCGGTCATCGTTGAAAAAGTTTTAAAATGGGACTATTCTGGTGTTGTATTTCAGCTCTTGTTATGCAGTACGCCCCCATGTTTTAGCATAAAAACAAATAGCATCATCCATTGTTACCACATCAAAATAAAATTTTTAAAGTGTACAGATTCGGATATAGCGGTTTATTTAAAATAATCTCCGGAAAAAGACTATAGACCGTTAGTCCAGAGATCGCCTCGATGCTCTTAGACTGCTTACTATACTATTTTTATTTACCTATTAACAAAGCCAGCCAGCCAGAAGTGGTTACTTACTATTATCATTTCGATATTTATTATATATATTATATATATATATAATAAATATATATATATTATATCCAATCTAACGGTCTATCAGTAAACCAGCGAGATAGGAAAGGAAAACATACAAATACTACTGCTTCCTTTCCACTGCGTTTACGATTGCGTTAACAAAGAGGAAAAAAATGCTGTCATATCAAACGGAAAGGATATTAAACCAACAGATTTTGCTGTTAAATCTCATTCAAAAGTGAACTCTGTTATATTAACAGACAATGTAACTGCCAAAATTTTTCACGCTATAGCTTAGTTGTATAGTGCGTAAGCAAGCACTCAGCCACTTGTGGGTAAAGTTCAAATCCCACAAATTTATTTTTACATTTTTTTTTGTTAAATGACTTTCAAAATCAAAATTTTTTTTTTATTTTTGAATTATTTTTTTCTTTTTGTTTTTTGTTCAATTTATTTTGTTATTTACTATTGTCGTTTTAAATAACCTCGAACCTGTGGGCCGAAAAACATTCGCATGATGACTGTCGAGCAACGCGCTTACCAACTGTGCCACATAACCAAATTTACTTTCAACGAATTCTGTTTGTTTTACTCTTTCAATGTTTCGAGCACTAATTACTGTTTTTAACTCTTTGAGGCACACAATTTTAAAGAAAATAAAAACTCCAGTTGTACTGATTTTTTTTTTGGTTTATAGCATTGACAACTGAATGAGAAACTGTAAATAAAATGTTAAACTATATGACTATAAGTAATTTTAACTTTTCGAGGTGGGTTAAAATATATCCCACCATGCAAAAAAAACTAAACAAAAGTTGGGACAATTTTTACCCTACCTAACTTTAAAGAGTTAGCTATGCAAGAGAGAGTAAGATATACAAATTTGAAATAACCAGGCTGTCTTTGCTTATCATTATTTTTAAAAATAGACCGTATAAAATTTTGAAATTGTGTTAGTGAAAGCCAAAAATTTTGTAACTGTATTGGAGTTTCCATTAGCCCTGTGTGGCAGGGTTATGAACTTAATATTCAACAGATAATTTCAACAAAAGAGATGTTACGAAAATTGTCAATACAAAATAAAAAATCAATTTGAATCAAGAATCAAACAAATTGCTTTCAATACAACAGCGATGAACTGTTAAAATTACAGTTTTTTTTCTCGGTGAAGGTAAATATTCCTTCTAAAAGTTGAATACTGTTTTGTTTGAATTAATAACCTCTTTTCGAAACATCATCCTAGTCTGGTCTTATCTACAATATTTTAATATGGTTTATCAAGGAGGAGACCCCCAAACCAAAAGTATAATGAACCAATCTAAAATTGTATAACTTTTCTTGAGACACCAGAAATAACCGACTTAATAGTATACTTCCTAGCGTAATTTGCCTGTTTCCTTTAATAAGAACGAAGTGTATGCATCCTTGACGTTTGGGTGTTCTCCTCGTATTTTAGTTCCTTTAATGTGCATTACAAATCAAAATTGTGTGGTATTAACACCAAAAAATGTGGTTTAACACTAGAAAGACCGGGTCCCTACACGAAAAAAAAAGATTTGTGAAAAATAACGTGTGATATTCAAAAAAAAAGCAGAATAATCAGGAAAAATTGCCAATTGTAATTTTGAAATTTCATGAGATATTCAATATAAGTTTATGGGTAAACTGCAAACATTCCAGTCCAAAACATAATTATTACAGTTTCAGAAAGGAAAATATTCAAATTATTATAGAAATATTCTATGATCGGCAATTAAAAATTACGGGGCAAACTGTAAAAATTTATGAAAATATTTTTGTTTCATCGCTTTGTTTTATAAATCAAATATTTTTCTCTATATTATCATTTAATAAAATAACATTCAAACTAATTGGTTGGCACCTGGATTTGCTTCATTCTGTATTGAGACATTTTGGATTATTTATCCGGGACCTTTTACCTGAAACTAGTCAGATTTGGGATGTTTACACTATATTAAATGAAAGTTTTATTATTTTATTAGCAAAAGTCTTTAGCATTGCATGTCCATTTCATAATTGTATCGAACAGTTTTCCAAAAACCATTAAAACTGAAACACCATATTTTTTTGAATTACCCTAGAATCATGAAGATAGCTGGTCGAGTTGTTTGCTTTTGATCAATGCGATTTCAAGCTAAATATAGGGAAGAGAATAAAATATTCTATAACTCTTCAATTATTGCTTTTGATATCAAAAGTATTATTATGGTTTGTAAAAATTAAATTTCCAATTTGATAATTTACAAAATCACACTGTAAAAATTGATTTGAAACTCCAATAATATTAACTGTATTGTGAAGTATAATGTGCTTATTCATTCGTAAATTTTATTGATTCATTCTGGATATTATTATTGTTTGATCGTAATCAATTATTACAGTTTTTCGTTTACTATCCGGGCAAGACAAAAAAACGGAAAAACTGTAATTATTATCAGAAATCCAATGAATTATTGCAGAATTTTTTTTCCCCCGTTTATATATAAAAAGATCACGACAGTCAATTTAATCGCTGTTAATATTGAAATATATCACCATAAAACAATAACAATTGTAAAATTTCTAATATTGTATTATACCTACAAAATTCTACAATATAAATTGAAAAACGCTCAAAATTCCGCCTTCGCGGTCTAGTTTTCTAATGTCCTCATGAAATTTTCAATTCGATGGTGTATCTGGTTATATAGTAAATTACTAAACCGTAGATTCACAGTGCTATTTCGAATGCATAATTCTAAACAGTTTGTAAATAGCTTTTAATATCCACATCTGATGTGTGCATAAGCTTTCAGTTTTCTGCCCATCAAACTCTTTCAGTCGTTATAAATAGCAAAATAATTTTAACACCTTCAACTTCAATCTTCACTGCCGTGATTGAAATGATGCATTGCAGAGACAGCGGCAGCGGCTCAGGGGAGAATATGCCGCAACTGCATTAATATTAACATAAATAAAAGTTTCTCATGTTGGCCATCATCAATGTCCCCTCTCATGCTATTGCTTCTTTACTGTTGTTGCTCCTGCTGCTGCTGTTGGTCTCTACTCTAATCAAGAAACAGAAGTGCCTGCAAGTCAAGCAAGCATACGTACGCTGATAAAATTCTGTACAATATCAAACAGAAGAAAACATGGAAGAACAAAAATAAATAAAAAATATTTTTTTTTTTTTATGAAAGAAAAAGAGCAAAATATGGTATGAAAGGAGATATATTAAAAAAAAAGAACGAAAACGAATGAGAACAATAGCCCCAGCAGCATAAAAACTTAAAAACTCGACTGAAAGTCCAAAGAATGCTCAGCGCAGCATTGCAACAGTGCAACATAACAAAATACATCCATAAATTCGTACTTACTGAAAAAATGAAGAAAATAAACTAATGATGAAGAAGGCAAAGAATCGCGCTGCATGACTCCTACACTTGGTAAATCACACCTCAGCTGCTCGGCTGTTGCAATGAAGCTGGCTATAATGTTATTTTTACATTTCAATGTATGTGTGCAATGCGTGTATGTGTTCATATTTAATAGCAAAAGAACACTCGAGAATTCATTTTAGACATAACAAAATATGAAAAATTATGCTGCAGTATAATAAGAAAAAGAAAAATTGTATGCAGAGGATATTAAATGTGAACTAACTAGAAAAAATAAATTTAGGTTGTAGGAATATAAGATTAAGGACGAAGTAAACTATTTAAATAACTGCAAAGGCAGGTAAGAGTAAGGGAGACTGATTTTAAGTATGTAAATTATGTAAATTATACAGCTTTGCCAAAAAATTATATTTTCTTTTCGGGCCTTACTAATTACACTCCGCAACACAATTTCGGAACCGGCGTAACGACTATGATAGCTGAAAAATTATTGACCTAACAATCAAAACCCTATATAAGAATTTGCCAAAAGTCTTGGTTGGGCGTTCGGTACAGCCCGTTGAAGCTGGTTGGTTTTTGGTGCTCTGAATTGGGGTTTTCTGCCGTTTTGTGATATAACTAACACTTCAAAGTCATATCTCTCCTTCTAATGGGCCAAAATAGTAAATTTATTCATAAAATCCCAAAAACTTGAAGTAGAAATCGGAGTATATTTGTATATTTCAACAAATAGAATGTATGTAGTTTTATGCCAATGAGTGTCATCCATTCCAAGTAGCATAGTATAAAGAAGCTTCCATTTCAGATAAGGTGGCTGAGCTGCTTCCTCTTCTACTTCTATATTCGAAGTCAAAATTGGTTCAAGCCGACCAAGGGGTCTTTTTCAGGGTTAATGATAACATAAAGACATAATAAGTTTATCGTGTTTCTAAAGACATCGACTTTTCATTATCAAAACAAAAGCATTTAATAATAGATAAATAACTACCCATTAAATATTTACACTTTAAATGATTCATAATTTGCATACATATTTAGCATGACAATGCATAATTAATTCTTTTTTAAAATAATTATTTGTTTTGTTTTTTATTTCACTAGGCTTTTTGCATTTTTGACTCGTGTATAGTAGACTGCATACCTAAATAAATGCGATAAAGATCTGCGTCATTAACTCATAGTAATCATCTATTTTTTTTTATTTTTTTTTTTACTTACTCTTAATATTTTTTGTCTTTGTCGTTATTGCCTGGGCAGATATTTAAATGTCCTGTTCGTAGATAGAATTTCGTTTTCAATCATTGGTTATTTCAATTGTTTAAAAATTTCCACTGTTCGAGTACGTATTTTAAAAATAATAATAATAAATATAAGGTGAGCATAAATGTTTACTTATTTGTGTTATTCGATTGCACAAATATCAATATTTTTGTTTTTAATTCTTTCACTTGAACGAAAACTCATAAATTTATTAATTTTGATGGCAAAATCCGAAAATACACGAATTTGGTACACTCAGTGGGATTTCATGTTCTGTAATTAACTTTACGGCGCCGATAGTTTTAAGGAAAACCCTAATGAAAAACGTCATTATTACTAAAGATTCCTTGTGCTCATAGTTCATACAATATATTTGGGATATTTAGATGAGATTAAGAGGGAAAAGCGGAATTACGCCCTGCTAAATTATCTTATTTGCATTAATCCTATTTGTAAAACTCTGGATGAACGGTCTGCTGTAAGAGCTGGCGGCTGTAAATATGCATTATGTAAATCTATTTTAATCCGTATTGTACACTTGATCCGAAGTATACGCATATATGCATGGCTACTAAAGTTTTTCAGTGAAATGCTGGCATGGAAGTCTTAGTGCATTACTGCAGGACCTTTTCTTGTGTCCTGAGCTTTTTATTTTATATAATGGAGCTTTACTATAACTCGCAAAAATGTTTAGGTTCAATGAATTATTGTGAATATAGTTGAATATATTTTGTTTTTATAAAGTATTATATAAAATTAATATTGTAGAAGTTTTTTGGAATTTTGTTTTGTTTTTCCGAAATCTTCTTGATAACCCTAGAGAAAAATCGTAATTTTTAGTGAAATTATGTTGTTAAAAATAAACTTAGTTGAAAAAAACACAAAGGAAAACTAAAAAAATTCATAAAACGGTTCCAACAGTGTGACTACTAACTAATAATATGTTTTGTAAGATTACTTTTTACTGCTGCTACAGCAAAAAATTGATTCCAACAGAGGCATCCATCGCATTGGGGCACTGTTATTATTATTTTCATGAAATGCAAAACATTGAACCGGAACAAAAACAAAATACACATACATACATAAGCAATTGCTCTAAAAATTGTACAAAAATGAGAGCAAAACTAAAAATAACCAAAAAATAGCGAATAATCGTTTTCCAACACTGCACACAGCACAGCATCCAACATCAGACAATGCTTATGTACATACATGTATACAAAAATGTATGTACATATATTTATTGTTTAATAGCGGAGATATGCTTAAGCCAACAGCCAACGCTCAACGAAACTGTCTAAACTATCAGATACAATATCGAGATATGCCAGTCATGCTCAGAATTGCCCCACAACTAAAATTTCTATGTGTGTATGTATGTGTGAGCATAACAAGCAAAATAAAGAAAACAGAAACGAATTTAAAGCTGAAAAACAGAGGAATAGTGGCGACAACAGTGAAGGTAAAGAGTAAAAAATCAAAACAATACAACCTACACACACACACACTCATACACACATAGGAAAAATGCAGTGCTCATTCAAGTTGAAAAATAATTTATTAACAACAAACAACATAAAAGTATCTGATGGATACTTATCATTAAGAGAGAGAGAGAGAGAGAGAGTGAGGGAAACTGAGCACGGGCACAATTTGAATGCATTCATGTTTTGTTGGGAGCTTACATACACACAAATTTCACACGCTCTTGTGAGAAGAACCTGTTTTATAGTATAGGTATATTTTGAATTTTGTGAGAAAATTGAGCTGCGCACTCATTAGAGTTGCCAGAAAAAATCTCAGATCGTCCAAAACTTTTTCAAAAATCGTCATTTCGATACCCCAATCGTTATTTTTATACAAAAAAAGAATAAGAATAGTTTTAATATTTCTCCATTATGAATAAAAAAGATGAATAACAAACATTTATAGGCATTTATAGGGAATTTAATTCAATTTTTAAAACCTTAAACATGCATTGAAAAACAATGTTAAATTTTAACTAATCCTGTGACATTAAAATCCCTTGCAGAGTTCCAGTTTTTTTATATGATTTCTTATTTAGTTTTATCCTAGTCAATTTTTGAAAATAATATTTCAACATTTGCGAATGAATTAGGTAGATATATAAATGAAGGAACAATATTTAAAAGATTTGATAAAATAAAAGTTGAACCAGCTCTTTTAACATTAGCCAAAACTTTCCTTAAATCGATAAGTACTGTTCTAATTAAGTTCGGAAATTCACGAAGAATATGTTCCAAAGAATTCGTTTTTTTTCCATAACTTCTGCGGACCGATAAAAGTTAAGTTTTTCAAAACTTGTTCATAAAATTGAAATTTGTTTTGGTTTGGTCTCATGACTCCACATAAAACAAGTGCATTGTATCGTAAACTGCAGTAACTCCTCGGCAGATAATTTTAACTTAATAATTGTATCCTTTACGAAAACCCACAGAAAAACTTCCTCAGTTTTTTAAATACATTTATGAAAAGCTTTTGAAATCTATTTTTAAAATATCGTACAAAATATATTCAGATTTTATGAAGTTCTGTAAGACAACCAGAGAGTTGTATGTATATAAAAGTTGTGGATTTTAAAATTTGAAACAGTTTATTTGTTTTATTTATGATTTTTAATAATAATTTGAAATTTAAGAAGATTCTGCCTCATTTTCTTTGTTTGAATTTTGCATAACTACGAGTATAAGAAATATTGTAGTTAGAATAAATGAATATGCAAAAAACCAACTTGCGGATTTTTTTTTTTTATCAATATTTATCCATTTTTTCCAGTTTTTATTTGTTTGTTTGTGCAAACTTTTTGGAATTGCAATCGACCAATCGTGAACCAAAAACCCAATGTCGACGGCGTCGTCCATCTGGCAACACTGACACTCACTTCAGTTCTCTCAATTTCATTCGCTTCCATAATAAATGAGCATAGTTATATGAGCATGGGCATATGTTGTATGTCCGCAGGGTTCTGAAACTCAACTGAACTAGCCTATTCAGTTGTTATTTTATGTATTTTGCTCTTGTGTGTATGCATGCACGAGAGTGTATCATTTGTTTGGTTCTCATGGATTTGCGCTCACTGGTTGAATGTGTTTCTGGGGTTCAGTTGTACCGTCGATTTGCCTGTTGCATTCAGTACCTGATATGTCGTACGTGTCGCATGACGTATCTAGAATCTAACGCGTTTTTTTCTGTGTTCAAATATATTTTCTTTTCAATTTCCTTGTGTTTTTCTTTGTAATACAGATATATAAGTAAAGAAAGAATGTACGAACTGTTTTCATAGTGCACAAAATTTGGAAGATTTATCAAGAAAACTATAACAATTTTGATTGCACAGTAATCTTACAGATACAAAACAAACCAAAAAGCAGAAATAGTGTACTTATTTTTGTTTTTGGCAAAGCAATCTGAGTTTTTGCTCGAATCGTGTACGTACGTTCATCATCGTTATTGTTTTTCTTTTTTTTGTTATGTTCTAACAAAAACAAAAAACAAATAAAAATCACAGAAATATGAAAATTTAAAAATACATTCATAATTTCAACAATATATAGAAAAGAAAATTATCTACGAGATACATGTATTTTAGTTATACTTGTTGTGTTTTGTATAAGTTGCATTTCTACATATGTGTTTTCCATTTGGATATTTATAAACAATTTGTGTGTTTTAACATTTGTTGAAACGAAAACTCGCGCGTTCTACTATCAGCTCAATCGATTGCAACTGAATAATATATCAATCGCCGAATAAAGCTAGTGTAGATAAAACAAAAATCATATGCTTTTGTAATATCTAAGATAGATACTATTTATCGAAATCCCTCATACACACACACACGTGTATTTGCAAAAGCATAAATAATAACAAAAACAAGTTAAACATTAAAGTTACTACAACAACAATCGTCGTCCATCGTTGTGTTCGTTTAGTCTGCTGTCTGACGTTCCCCTCCGTATGGATTAAATTTCACCTGATTTGTATCGCCACCTTTCGTCTATAATTATAATCAACGTGATCACGCGCTCACGTCACACCACCACAACTGGCAACACCACAGCCAGCTACTACCTACTACAAAAACAACATCAGCACATACGTAAAAGCTGCGAAATAAGAATTTTGTAAAAACAAAAAGCAGCAATAACAAAAAAAAAAAAAAAACAATACTCAAAAAGGAAGCCAAGGATTGTTATTCTCGAAACGAGAACAAAGACGGAAAAAAAAAACAAAAAACAAAATAAAAACTCGCTCGTTTTAAACGATTCGCCTGAATCAGTTTTTAATTTTTCAACGTTTTTCCTTGCAGCTGAACAACAGCGCGCTTGCGCACATACTCACATGCACACACATATATTTCATATATCCTAATGTCGCCGGCTTGACCAACCGTCTCTTATTGTTATTGTTGTTACTGCCAAAGCAGCAGTCTCTTTTGTGAATTCACTCACTCAACAATCGATGTCGAGAAAATAGAAAGAAGAACAACAAATCCAGTTTCTTCTTGACTGCAACGAATTTATTCGTTCTTTTGTTGCTGTTGCTGCTGCTGCTGCGTCTGGTGCAGAGAACTGCATTCATTGTTGTTGGTGCGGCTGTTGTTGTTTTATGCTGCTGGACACTACTCAATCCAATTGTTGTTGATGTTTTTTGATGAGATTGTTTGTTTGTCGATGTTATTGTTGTTGTTTAAAACCAACAACTAGTATGAAGAACGAGTAAACTTACGAGAGTATCACAAAGAACGAACAAACAGCAAACAGCGAGTAGTAAATCTACTACGTTTCGTTCTCTACTCTCCTCTCTCCGGTTCAAGGAGCGCAATATTATTGTTATTCCTGAAACCAACTAAAAAACAAACGCAGATACTTCAATACACACACACGCACATATAGTTTCCAGACATGGCGCCGAAATCAAGAAGGAAGAAGGCACATGGTAAATACAAATTAAATAATAATAAATTTTAATTCTTTTATTTTTGATTTCAGTCTCAGTTTTTTTTATGTATTTATTTTCATAACAATTTAATTCAGGGTTAAGTGTAAGTACTCACTTTTGCAGAAGTGAAATGATTTTATTGTACACTTTAATTTTTGGCGACACAATCACTCCAGGCATCTTTTCTCTTTTATATTGTTACTTAACATGTGGAAAAGGTCGTCTGTACTGATTTATTTTACTATGGTTGCACCATACTAATATTGGTTTAATTGCAAAATTTCAAAGAAGAATATTCTTATTCTAGCAGAAAAATTTATAGTTTTCTAGAAGATTGGTTTACTTCGTTTTTTCCACAATGGGCTCTATGAGTCTGCCACAGAAAGCGCTGCAATTTATTCAAGACTTCTCTCTAACTTAAACTTATCTGCCTCATTGTCAGCTTTCTACACAGATTAAAACCTTAACTGTTGTAATTAATTATGATTTATTCACTTACAATATCAATATCTGCATATAACTATTCTACGATTGCAAAGTTACTTTCTGAATAAGAAAGTAGGTTCATTTAAAATCATGAAATTAATTTTCTTCCACTCATACATACAAACAAATATAAATATAACCACAAATGTTCAATTAATAGCAAAATTCTTAAAAAGAACAAGTTAAGTAGAAATTCAAAACCCAAAGGTGCTCAACAAAGAATCCAACAGACTAAGAAAAAAACCAACAACAACGAAAAGATCAAATAAATCTAAATTTCATAAACGACACACAAATAAATACGAACCCAAATAATAAACCAGTCGAAAAAAAAAGAACTAAATGTTAAACGAACATAAAACTTGAGCGCATATCTCTAAAATCTGTAAAGAGAAACGACACATGAATGTTAAAGAAATGTTATAAAAAATAAAAAACATAAAAGACAAGAAAAAGAAAAACATTAAGTTTTGAACCTTCGTAAACACTGAAACTCAATTTGCTTGTTTGCCTGGACATTGATGGGTTATTTTTCTGATTCTGTTCTTGGAGTTTAATGCAGTTTAAAGTGATTTTCATGTGTTGGAGCGTTGAATTAATTCATAGATAGCTCACGGTTACTCGATTTGGTAAAAGTTACATTTGAATTAGTATAGCCTTTTTTTTTATAGATCCGATAAATATGTATACGATGACATTGTGAGAAATATAAAAGTACCAAGCGACTGTAATCGTTTTAACTTTATATAGTTTTCTTCTATTCGATTTTCTTTGAGACCATTTTAAAAGTTCATTGCTATCTGCTTACAAGCGATCAACCAATGAATATAATTTCATTTTCACTAACTAGCGTTTCTTTTATTGATTTCCCACATATTTTTTATTTATTTTTTTTTTGTTTTGTTTCATTTTAAAAACATTGAATTACATATTCACAAAGTAAATTCTCTTGTACTTATTTGTATGCTACTCATATTACAAGATCGTTGTCGTAATGGTCGTAGCATGTGTGATCATCATCATCTTTTCATTTATAATAAATGCGCTTGTTAAAAGAGCAAGCAAGCAGCATATCCTGTTTTCATATACAATTGGAATTTGTAATTTTTCTTTACTTCGTTGTGCATTTTTTTAGATCTTGTTGTTGTTGCTTTTTATTTGATCCTTTTATGGGCAATAGACATAAATATATCCCAGTATAAAATAAGAGTGAGAACGTGGCATAATTATAGAAACTTTTTACTTATAAAATATTTCATATTATTAAATAAAATTAAACTTAGCATTGATTTCGAGTCAGTTATAGCGATACCGATTTTACTGCATTTATTTAAACTTAACCTAATTCTGAGAGCAGTAATTATCTTTGAAAGAGTTAGGAGCTACTTATTCCTGCTTTACAATTAGTTCTTGAACTAACTCCAGCAGCCAAGTGACTTTTGATTCCATGCTGGGTCAATCTCCATGGTTTATAAATGTATCTACGTTTTTCTTATACGCATAATTTTCAAGTGTTGTCAAAGATTTTTCTTCATGTTTTTCCTTTCCTTTGTTATTGTGTGACAAACAGGTACCTTTTTTTAAAAATAATCATTGAAGTTAATCGGCTTGATTTTTTGGGTGATGGGATATTTATCACGCATGTGTGAGTGAATGTGTGTATGTATATATTTTTTTTTGTTATTTTTGAAAAGTCTGCTGTTAATTTCATTTGATAGTTTTCTTTTTTAATTTTTGTTGTCATTTCATTTGATATGCATCTTAAATATGCTGATATAAAAATTTCGATTTCAGAAACTTGCACCTTTCCCGAATTTTCAATATTTCTTTCTCATATTCTGTTATTTTCTGTTGATATTGTCTTATTAATTTTGTACATTCATAAATAAATATATATACATACATATGTGTAACACATGAGAACGTTTCTCGTATAACTAGTCAATAATAATAATAATATATAACAATAATAATGCCAAAAACTCTGTCATAAATTACAGAAATTTTGAAAAAGATCACAAATCAACTGGCCCAAACAAAGCAAAAATCTAAAAGGTGTGTGTGCTTAAATAATAAATTCGCTACGGGCGGTCAAATTCACTCAAAAAAACCCAAAAACATAAAGGTTACAAATACTTTTATGGTATTATGATTTTTGTTTCTTATTTGATTTGTTAGATTCAACAAATTCAGGTTACCACCTTTAGAAGTTCAAAACAACAATTCATAGTCATTTTGGATTGATTATAACAAATACATATGTATATTTTTGGTACAATTATACAAAAGTAGAAATTCTTAATCTCGAGCACAATTTCACATTCAAAAGATGAAGCTGGAACACTTCTTTGTACCGATAAAGTTAGCAATTGATAATATAGGTTGATATTGAGGTTTCTTCAAGAGATATTATTAATTTTGAAGTGTTGATTTCAAATCTAAAGAATTTTTCACCATCTGCTTTACTTTTTGTACTTTTGTTAAACCACAAAGTTAAAAAGTTTTGAAATTTTTACTTTTCGTACATTTTCTTGAAACCTGTTGCCATTTAGATCACATAATATTATACTGGTTATTACCGTCTACCATTTAAGTCTTCCCACTTCAAAAATCCCTTTACGCATTGTTTGCTGTGCATTTATTCCCCATTCTAATTTTTCTTTATTTTTTAATGCTTTCATTAAGTTTTCTCTTTTTTGATACTTCATATTTTTATCGTGTTTCTGCAAATCCCATTGCATGCCACAACACTTTCCAATTGCCTTTATTTCCCGAAAGCAGGCAAGGTTACGCGTAATTGGTTTGACAATCGATCTCCACCAAACATAAAGTTTTCCATACATATCGTAGTATAAGTGTAAGAACACTGCGACTATATTCAGCTCTTGTTTCTAGCATAAAAATGTGTGTTGGGATAAAACTAGGCAGTTTTAGAATCTTTGTGATAGCTGCCAGGTCAAATAGGGAAAACCTCTAAGTCTGCACGCCATATACCTGAATGACCATATAGAAAACTATATAATATTTGACTTCATAAGAAATCATGATAACGATATTTTGAAACAATTTTAATGGGTTTCTCTTTATACAACCATTTCTCTTGCTTTGAAAGCCTTTCGCCTTTTGTAAAGGCCATTATTTCTGATTTGGACATATTCACTTTAACGTCCAGATATTTCAGTATTTTTTCTAAACTGTTTTTCATATACTGAACTATAATAATATCATCAGCTAAGATGACGACATTTTTTGTAGACAACATCAACCGTACATTGAAATCTATATATTCATACACCACTACCAAGTACACTCTGGGAATATAGTTAGTTTTTAAAATATTGCGAAGAAAAACTTCAAATAAAGGAGTTGCATCCATGGTTGATCTTAGAAAATAAAGAATAACAAAATATTATTTATGAATTATTAGAAACGTTAACAGTACCTAGTGAAATCGAGTTTTGAAAATATGAAAGAAAAAAATTATTTTTAATTTGAAATTAACATTACAGGATATGAAAATAGAGAATATCTCAAAAACAATAATTCATTATTATTTATGTGAAGAATTTTTCGCTACCATTAGTTTGTGCGAAACCCGATCGTGCGGTCTTTACCATCAGTTACCATTAGATGACGCCAGCTTTTTTTTTAAACCCCATTATGTCACAAGTTATATACAAATTCAATATTATCTAAAACCTAATATCTAATTCGAAGAACTTATGTGCCACTGTTTTTTTTTTTTTTTTTGTAGTTGTCATTTCAAAATACGATATGATATTAAAAGTGTTTTACATTTATATGTATGTCAAAATGTCAAACGACACATGTCTCAAAATCCCACATATGCACGAGTATGAGTGACGAGTACTTAAAATTCCAAATAGTTGTAGAAAAAAACAAGAAAGTTTCAAAATTTTCATAAGGAAATTACAGCTACTACACTTTTTTCATTTCAATCAAAGCATGTGTAGATAGGGAATAAAGAAAGGGGCATTTGATTTTCAGTGCTTACCTTCTTTTTTTATCGCTGAAACTGTCAACGTCGAAGAAGAAGAAGAAGGAGAAAATTAAAGTATATGTAATATCATTAAAAAATATCTAGTTATAAATTTAATTTCGTTATTTTGTTTTTGCTTTTTATCAAACGAGACTCAATTCCTTTGTTGAAAGTGCTTCAGATATATGTACATATATGCATAGTTCCTACACGACGTACTTGTATATGATAAGAAGGTTTGTCTACTTTACACTTCACAAATATACTTATGTGCATAAGTACTTACGGTCGAGTATGTATATATGTATGTACATATGTATATTTCATACATAATAAACTAATTTAATAAAATTGTATTTTATTATTATTTTCGTATTTTTGTTTGATTTCTGTGTGTATATGCCAAAGTAACTAATCTTATCAAATGATAAACAAAAAACCAAAACAATAACTATATATATATATGTACATACATACATTTAAAAATATAATAAAAATAATATTTAATAATAAGTTTTATGTTTTGTGCATAAAAAATAATAAAAACAAATATTCTGGGAATCGCTTTGACGTCGTAGCAACTGATTAAAGATATTTTTATTTCGAGATTAGACAACTCGAAGGAGTTGCATAACCGTCTTTCTGGTTTTATCTTTAGAAATTTGAAAAGATTAAAGTTTAAAGTTTGATTTATGTATTTAGATAATTATGGCTGCTTGTGTACAATGTGGTGGTAGGTTTAGATATATGGTTTTGCGAAACATTTTAAATGTAACTATATACTTAATCAACTAATCTCAATTGGTCTTCTAGACACTATCTCACAAGTGGGTTCTATTTCTCATATCAGTCTCTATTGCTCCACTTTTCCGGGATTATTTAGATTTATTTTTTTATTTCTTGATAAGTAAACTCTATTAACTTAAGCTTTTGTCTTGCTATTTGTCCCTTAAATACGAACCCAATCAGTTTGAAATTTAATTTTAATTTTAATGTTATAGAAACTTGGGGGGAATCAGTGCAAAAAAAAAAAATTAGAATGTTTTAGATACAGTGTTTTTAAAGTTTTTGGAACCACGATCCAAATATTCATAGTAATTCCTTTTGTCGATAATATGAAATATTGCCGTTATTTTAAAGAGTTTTTTGCAATGTGGTGTCGCCGTAACGTAGTAATAAGTGTGCGGGACTGTTACGGAACGTGCCTGGCCTCGATGATCGGACCGTAAAAAAAATCAAAAATTTGAATAAAAAGTGTTCACCGCCTCCAAAAGTAAAAAATTTCTAAAAGATCTTTTCACTTCTTCTCATTCGGATTCGGCGTAAAACCGTAGATCTTTTCCATTCATGTATAAATGTAATTCCATACAACATGAATGGTAGCAAGAAGCTCGGTCTAGACCCTCCATGGATTGTTGAGAATTTAGTTGTAAATGTAATTTAGTAGGTCGAGTTTAAATTTTGGTATTAAATATATCAAAAGTTATTCATTTGTTTGCTTCTAAAATGTAATACAACCGAGATCCTATTAACTCTCTCTTTTTTAATTATCTTCAATTTATTTAAATTTCGGAGGAATTTTAATCCAATATTTTTCAATTCCGGATTTCCCAAACACAAATTCTTTGAAAATTCCAGACAATAATTTTCAATTTATTTGCGAAAAAGTCATCACTCATTCCATCTTAAAAATCTTGTCACACTATGTAATTGTCTTTTTATAACAAAAATGGGGTTAAAATCAACCTCCCCAGACTTCAAAGTCGATAAAGAAAATAATCTAATAATATGTCAAAATTAATGGCAATCGGTAAAACAAGAGAAAAATATTACTGCTTTGGATTGAAAAATCTTAATCCAAATTTTTCCAAATTTTCTCGAGCTTTTAAACTATTGCCCGCATAAGAAAACAAAATCTAGTAGTTATAGCAATATTCACGTAGGCTATGCTCAGAGCGACCGTGAGACCGCGAGCCAAGTTTGCGAGCTAGCTGCCTTTTTTCAAATCAATTGACAATTTATTTCACGTTAAATCGCCTTATCTTTTCTTCATTTCAATTGTCTTCATACAAGTAATTAAATATTTTCCATACGTATTGCATACGTTTTGCTAATTTTAATTTAAACTACTCCCAAAGCAAAAAAAAAAGAAACAAAAACAAAAATTGTATGTAACTAGTTAATGTCGGTATGTTTCGAATTTGTTTTTTGTTACGTATTTAATTTTATTTTATTACTTTATTTTTAATTTGTCGTCATTATTAATGCTTAATCAGTAATTACCGCGAGCTACGCATGATTAATGATTTACTCGTAATTAATTAAGTATAAAAATATTAATGGGTATTAAAACTTTTTTATGTTTTTTTTTCTTTGTCAAGTAAAATATTTTTGCTTATTTTATGAAAAATGTTTTCGCTAATTTTGCATAAAATGCGTAAAAGAAAGAGGTCATTGATTTTAAAAATATTTTTACGAAATTGTAAAAAAACACAAAATTTAAATGATTTTCTTTGATAATATTGAAATTTTTTTGCCGGCTATGGAATAAATAATTACTATTTCAGCAGAAATAAAAAATCACAAAATTACATTTTCTTAGGTACAACGTATTTTTTTTTTATCGGATATTTTCGATTAAGAGAAAACACAAAAAAAAAAAAAACAAAATGAATATTTGAATTCTGTGAGGAAAAATATTTACTTGTCTAATTTTATGACCTATATTTGTTTTGCTTCAATTTTCCACCGATATCTTTTTGTTCAAATTTAACATTGCAGCTATTTTACTTTATTGCTTACAGTTTCTCTTGAAATTTTTTAATAACACAATCTAAATTGTTCACCTACTTTTCCTTCAGTTAAGCCTATCTATCTAACTATGGTATGTATTATCCACTCTAATTACAAGTACTTGTCTATCACAATTGAAATCACTTTGAAGTGGCGATTTCTTTTTGCAATCTAGGTGGTCAATAATAGATGTTTTTATTATATGTAAGCTATACTCATGTACACTTGTGGACATACAATTAAGTCATACTCTTATGAGCAGAAGAATTTTAAGAAAAATAAAGTTTCTATTGGAAAAAAACGAAACCAACGGTAAAATAAAACAGTTCCAATATTTAAAATTATAAAAGAAATAAACAGTTATAATGTCAAATATGTAAAATTTTCCAAATTATCGTATGTCCGTATGTATGTACTTTGCGGTCATATAATCAAGTCTTACGCTAAACAAAAATATTTAAAAATAACGATTTTGATGATTTTTAATTTTGAACTGAAATTTTACCTTTGGTACTGTTAGTACTTTGTGGAAACCATTTTTGCTTGATAATTTCTGTACATCTCTTTGACTAGTACCAGAGCATTGGGCAGCAGTGATTTGATTCTATTCTTCCTGAAAGATAGCCCATAAAGAAGCCTTATTCGAAGGTTTTTACGCTGCCACGACCCTTTTTAAAATATTCTATAGATTTTCTATATGGTTTAAATATGGACTTTGGGCTGGTCAGTCGAGAATTTTTATTTTGTTCTCATTTAACCAAGACTTAATGACCCGATATGTGTTTTTTTCGGTTCATTATCGTGGTGAAAGATCCAACTCAAAGGTAAATTTTCACCGTATCCTCGGAGAAGATGATTTTTAAGGATGCCTTTGTACTTTTCTTCAGTAATTTTGCTATCGATTTAAGCAGTTGGACTAACTCCAGATGAAGCGAAACACCACCAAACCATTACACAAGGGCTCCATATTTTACACTTTTTTTTTAGTAAATTTTGGGTCCAGCTCAGTATTTGATGGATGCGTAACAAAGAGCCTTCCATCGACCCCAAACACATTTAATTTGGATTCATCGCTCCAAACAATCGTTTTCCAAAAATGCTGGTACTAGTGGAGATATCGTTTAGCGAACTGACTACGCTGCGCAATATATTTTTTTGGACCGTTGGGCTTATGTCTGCTTATTCGACCTATTATTCTTTTTTTCGTTTAATCGCTTGGCTGTTATTTTCAACTTATAATCTAAGTCCATTTGTGATCTTAGTTTGATGAAAGTTAAGAAATCGTTCATTTTGCTGATCTTAATCAAGTACCTATCTTCAGCTGGAGACGTTTTAAGTGATTTGAATTTTTTGTAGTATCTTTTCTCATTGACCACTTTTTCACGTAAAAAAGCTAGCTCTTCTACGACCTTTGCAATAATCCCAATGTTCTGGAAAGCTTTCCAAATGAGCTCCCTCTTCGAGGAAGTTTAACTCTTATTTTTTCCCATCACAACCAAATTCAACAATTGTTCAACTAAAGTATACAGAAATGTGTAAATGATCAATTTTATTGGTTTTTACGGAATTTAAGTGCACTAAGTCGAGTTGATTGCTCCTTACTCCTTCAAACACAATTGCCGACTGCGCGCAAAATACTTCATTGCTCTTAATATTTTTTAAGGCTACTAATAGTACCGCTAAATGACATTATAAAAAATTCTTGGACTTAATTCTAGTTCTAGTGACTTAATTATGTGACCACAAGTGTATTTATGTCTATTTCTTCGAAAAAGTCTACGCCACATCAATTTCAACTTTAAAAACTATGACTGACTTACATGTCCAAGTTGCATGCACAAACAATGAACGAATACAAAAGTGTACCATCATTTTTATTTTACATGTTTGCAATTAAAATGAAGCTCCAACTTCATGGAATCGTACTTTTCGATGATTGCCAAGAAAGATGTACGGATATGAAATGTGCGCAGAGATGTTGACACAATATTTGCCAAGTTATCTGTCTTCTACATATTTATGTCGGTCCGTCTGTATTTATTTGAATTTAATTTTGTTAATAAAATATTCTTTTTCTGCGATTTTTGTTTTACAGCAAGCGAATATTTTAATTGAGTTGTTTCGCCGTATTCGAATTCTCAAATTGATCATTCACTTTTTCTACGTTTTAAATTTTTGTTGAGATTGGATTTCAAGAGTTTCTTTTGGTTTTTATTTTTTTTTTTCTTTTTACATATATAATTTCAAGAGACAATCGCGCAATTTCACGATATTTACTTAATTTTTTTTTTTTTTTTTTTACTAACGAAATTTAAGTGTAAAATATAAAAATAATTTATTCTTACTCTTAGTATGATATTCTTTTTCGTAGGTACTTTATTTATTAAGTAAATTGTTTTCTGGATTATCTTCGTTCTTTTGCAACATTTTTTTTTTATTTTTTATTTTAGTCTCAAGCCAGAATATCTCAATCACATGACTCTTCATTCAAGTAAACGAACTTTGATCAAATCAATTAAATTATTTAATTTTTTTTTTTACTTTGTAAAATATTCTTTTGATCTACAAATAAACTTTAGAATACACGAACAATTTCTCAATTTGAATGCATAAATTCAAATTTTTAATCCTTCTCAACAAAATTTTCTTTGATATTTGAAATTTAATTAATAAAATATTCTTGTTTGCGCATTTTTTTCAAAAAACATTTTTGACAAATATCAAAGATAAACTTGAAGCGAAAATAAAATGCATTAAAAATTGCTGTCTATTTTTAGAAAAATCTATAAACAAGAAATATAAAAAATGAGATTTAAAATGAATTATGAGCATCTTCAGATTATGTTAAATTATTTATTTCTTTATACGAATGCTTTCTGTATGTATGAATACATCTATTCCAGACTGTGTTAAATCCCTAAATTTTACTCAATTTATCTTGATAAAAAAGAAAACAAAATCCATCATGATCATGATTATTTTCTGAAACTTTTTCGTTCATTTGCTGGAAGCGGTTTTTGTCTGTTATAAGTAAATGCAACAATTTTATGAATTTTCTTCTTAAACGATTACAAGTGTATTTGTATGTATGTGTATGTATCGGTGTCTGTGTATTTGTGCAGTTGCACTGCATTACATTGCATTGTTCTGAACTGAAGTGTTATAGACACGCGTGTTTAATGCGCGCTGGCTGGCATTGTTTATGATATGCTTTTATTTTGATTAATCGTCAACAAAATTCTGCTGAAATTTGAAGAGAAGAGGGGCACAGCGCTGGGAGAAAGAGGTGCAGAGGAGGCTTTTGTTTTCGTTTAGATTTAATGAAGTGAAAATTAATGTAGCTAAAGAAATTACAATTAACAAAAGTGGAATTTTGAGGAATGTGCTTGAGACTTAACGAATACTAATGATTTTATTTTATTTTTTCTAATTTTCTTAGTTCTCAAAGATTTTCAATTATTTTTCTTTCTATACCATGAAAAATGTTCTTTAATTGATATTTATTTAAAATATCTGAACCATTTTTCTTCATTTAATATTCCCTTTTTTATAATTTTCGTTTTGTTCCCTTTTATTATAAGTGTGTGTGTGTATATTTCGGTAATTCCATGCCAAAAAAAAAAGAAAAAAAAAAAAGAAACACCACTTTTTTAAAATGTAAAACGCAAAATAAGAATTCATTTCTTTTTGAATTTGTTTTTATTTTGTATTTATTTTTCCGTTGAATAACAGAAACAGCTGCCAAGCGCAGAGCAGTCATTTCAAGAGTGTTGAATACCACAGCTTCAAAGTGAGAATACAAAAAATAAGTAAAGAAAAGATGCAGAAAAAAAAAATTATCTTTCAGATACCAAAAGAAATTTTCGTATTGATGCAACGAATGCTGCGAAACAAATGAAAGACAATGAAAAAAAAACCGAAAATGACAACAGAAAAACCACAAAAAGTAATCCAAAAAACTCTTTAGGGCAGTTGAAAAAATTCACCGAACAAAAACTTTTAACCTTTTTATTTTTCTTCACAGTATTTAAGAAAATAACAAGAAATAAAAAGCATTTATATTTTATATGATGTTGCCACATCTTTCCTTTACTTCATGGTTTCAGTTTAAATGTGGCACTTTTACTTGAAATTTATACATTAAAATGCAAATTTAGTATATTCTTTTAATTTCTATAAGACACCAAGCAGAAAACTCAAACTGCATGTTGTCTCAATATGTGTTATTTTGATTGTGCACTTGTAGATCCGTTAAGACTTGGGCCAATTTAAGAGTTTTTACATTGCCTTCCACAAAATTCTGCCATTAAAATAGTATAATTTTGTAATTCGGTATAACACCGTAACACCGACCAGGATTAAACCGGGGATGTCTCGCAATAGAAGTTCAACGATCTGTCGCTTGTGTTATACATATTGAGAGAATACTGTACTTGAACACTTTTGTCACATGTTTTCACATAATATTTTCAGGATATTCGCTTGACGCTTCGTTGCTATTTAGCTTTTTGTATTTGTATCTGTGTGTCTTTTTTGTCACGATCAAATGCAAACTGGCAAAATGCATGCGACTTTGGTGACGCCTCAAGCATAGCTACTGTATTTTTATATAAATATCTGCTGTGCAACATTTACTCCTTACATTGTGGTAAAAGAAAATAAAACATAAGAGCAAATATTTTATAAAATCTAAAGCACGTTTTTTATATATTTAATTGTGTTGTATCGAAAGTACCAGAACGCTTTCATTGCAGAAATATATATTCAATTAAACTTTGATTTTGATATTTTTCTTTGCAGCAAATTATTTCTTAAAAAAACATAGAAAAGTTGAAACTTTTACTTTTTCATTTCAACCAAAGCCCAAAAATACAGAAAAATAATTAATTTTCAGATATCGTTACAACCTTAATATTTAACCCATATAAGCTGCACTTGTTTTTTTTTAAATTAAATCATTTTTCCATTTAAAAATCAGTTTTAAAAACATAAAGCTTTTAATGGAATATGGAAAATTCAATAGAAAATTTTTTGATTGATTTTCACAAGAACCGAAGGCCAGTGTCCTTTTCATTTAGGAATCTAATGATCTATGATTATTTTTCTTTTACTAAATAATCATTTTTTACGATTACATTCCTAGACTGAAAACATTTTCACATTGAAATTTCAATAGCCCTACCCTAGATCAGCGCTATCGAACCCATGGGCACGTTTTTTCTCTCGTCTTTTTATATGTATATATGTAATATAAATTGGGAAGAACAGTTTTTATTTATATCACAAAGAAAACGAATTCCTTTCATCGCATTTTCACAGTGTGCAATAAGCAAAGGATTTTCTATCGTCCCGAGATTTCTTAGCACTCACACAAATTTAATTGTGTGTTTTTTGGATAGCACTGCTCTAAAGTAAAGTTCTGGGTAACGAGGTAAAATACGAATGTTTTACGTTAAGGACTGAGCGCATCTTAAAGTGAAATAGGGCACTTTGGGGTAAATATCAATCAATTTTTGACAATTTACAGTGTAAGAAATATTTTGGTCAAGGGCAGTGTTGTCATATTTTTTTTGTCAAAACTGTAATAAATGAAAAAAACCTGTGTATTAGGAAAAAAAAAAAAACTGCAACGTATCAACAAGAAAAACTAAACTAAAATTTGTATTGGAGAAATTTCTCAGTCACTTGCCCATCATTCTACAGCACATACAAAATTGGTTTGGTCCAATAATATGAAAGATTTTTTATTTCGCATGTTTAGGATATGCCACGCCATCTTGGACGGGGTAGACATTTTAAATTCTATCACTTCTGCCAAATCATGGTGCAAATTTTGAAAAAAAGACTTTACCCACATTTAGGCATGATTCAAAAATAAAAAGCAAACGAACGTACAAATCAAAGTTTTATACATTTCTCTTGATGCCTCAAAATTTGCACAATTTTTATAATCTTTTTTAAGTAAGTCTTTTGGTCTTTCCAGCTTATTTCGAATTTTAGTTTTATTTTAATATTAAATTTATTAAGAAAAATATTTCTCAATCCGATACATTTTTTACGAGAACTGTATAGAAAAGTTGCAAAGCCCTGTAACATTTTGAATCAGCTTTTTCGAGCTTCTACTGTATGCGCGCAGTTGAGCTTGGGATAATCATAATATTAATTACTCTTTATTGGTTCAGAGTCCTTGAATTGTATACTTTTTGTTAACATTGCGTGCCCTAGGGCATGAAGTACTCGGTTCAACCTCCAAAAGGAGTAATAAAGGAGGACACGGCTGCTCTTTCGAACAACACTCTATCTCTCTCGCTTGTACTTTATTTGCAAAGCTTAAATTTACTTGCATTCTTACATACGGAAACCAAAAAGTAAATAAAAGTTCGGAGAAGAAATCTTTATTACAGGAGCAATCGTTTATTGCTCCTTTAAGGAGTAATCCGAAACTTCACAGCTGGGTATATATTTTACACTGGATATCAATATACAGCTATAGAGTGCAAGACAAAAAACTGGCCACCTTTTTTATTTAGTTTTGTTTCCATTTTTTGATGATGAGAACGCAGTTTCTTGCTAATCAAATCAGTGCAATCGACATTTGTTATTTTTATTGCTGTGCTGTGAATGCAATATACTGACAAACAAGCAAAGTTTGCTCGTTCATGCTTTTTTACATATATTTTTAATTTTTTGTTTTCTTTTTGTATCTATATTTTATCTGCACGTCTGCATCTTTCAGCTGAAGTTGTGAATGTGATGCTTACTGAAAAATACATTCGCTTATACTTGTACATATGTATGTATGTATGGACGTAGGCATGTACATTAGGGCATACCAATTTGTATGGATGATTTTTTTTTTTGTTTTTTAAAGTACTCTGACAGAAAATTTTATATTCGATCCTGACCAACTTTTTTGGAGAGAGTATGGCAAAAAAATGGAGCCTTCCACCGGAAAATTCGTAGAAGTTACAGTAATAGTAAACGTACAGCACTGTGCAAAAGAAAGGCAACAAATCTTGGCATACCATACTTATTACGTTTTCATGACTTTCGTTAGTTTTTATTTAAAAGAAAGTGCATTTAATTTGTTCCTAAATTATTAAATTATATAGTGGGAAACCTAAAAGTTTGAAAAAAATTTCCAAAAAAAAATTACTTGAAAAATATCAAAGAAATATGCACTGAGGGCTGTGCAAAACAAAAGCAACAACTTCATGATATTCCTTATTTTTATTCATTGCCTCACATCTGTGAGGCGTTGACTTTGTCAGCTTGATGAATGTCTTCTTGGTTGCCATTTCCCCCTTTTTTTAATTCTATCCCAGCTCATCCCTGATTTGGAAGTGGTACCCAGCCACTCTATGTTTCGAAGTAGGTTCCGAAGTAGGTTCCAATGAGTTAAGCTCAGATGTTAGTGATAACCCATGAGAAAAATGAACCCCCCTTCTCCATACTAATCAATCTTAAAATAACTTTAATATGCGTTTCGAGTAGATTTGATGTCTAAGTATTCCACAAAGTGGTAATTCCCCCAATGGCTAATGAAGCATTTGAGTCTCGATCGATTTTTATTCAAACAACTAAAGTACGTAGTACTGAAATTTCAAAGAATTTTTTTGCCATACTTTCTTCAAAAAAGTTGGTCAGTATCGAATATAGAATTTTTCTGTCAGAGTACTTAAAAAAAAAAAAGAATTGGTACGCCCTAACGTCCATATGTATTTGTTGTTGTGTTTTAAAAAACTGCAGGCATATTTTTTTCAATTCTTGACTCTTCATGCTGATGCAAAAATATAAGCAAACAGTATTTTCAGTGCTTAATATTGAAACATTCTCAAATTAAAAAATTCGCTGAAATTTTACATTCTTTTTATAAAAATTAAAAATAAATAAAATAAAATTAATATAAATGTAAATGTTTTCAAGTAAGCAACTCAAAAGAAAAAATCAAAATTAAATTAATCTGTCAATTTGTTAGACAGATGCGAATACGAGTAGGTACAAATATTCGCAATGCCACAGACCCTCGTGGCATTTGGGTACTCGCGTGTGTGTAATCAAAAAACTAAACCACAAATTGTCAAATCAAAACATAGACAAGTGCAAAACAACAGCAACACACAATTAAAACAAAAATAAATAGTCAAGCAAAAAAAAAAAAACATTAAGTGAACGCTAAATGTTTTTCTGCCAAAACGCAACATTATCTCATACACACACATAGAGAATTTGGCATATGAGCATCTGTGTGTGTAGATATGCATACAAATCACATTTGCACCAAAAAGACCAAAATACAACAACCAACATGTCAAAAAATTGTGCAAAACCAAATCTTTTTTAAATAAATAAATTAAAAGTCGGGAAAATTTAGTCAAAATACAAAAATTGCCATATTAGAAATAAATCCACAATTGTCGAGAATTAAAAACGTAAAACCAAAAATGTAGACAGCATGACTGCGAGCACCGCGAGCGATGAGTCAAGCTGACTGTATACGCTTGCTGCTGCTTACCATTTAAGGCCAGTCACAGCAACATAGTTGTGGTGACAACGCAGGCGGGCGGGCGGTGGCCGGTGATGGTGACGTGTGCGAAACTAAAATAGCACGAAACGTCAATTGCACACATACACACACACACACAAACATACCTACATACACCATCAAATACACATGTGAATAAAAACCAAAACAAACAAAAAATGGAAACAAAAATTGTTAAAATAAAGATATAAAGGTACAAAACAAAATTATTAGAAATCATACTGAATACGCAATGTTTTTTGTGGTTTTTAGAAGCTATACAAAAACGTTTTGGGTGGGCGCGAGATATTGCATTTTATAACACAAAATAGCACTATAAAAAATGTCGCACACATACACATAGAAATTTAACCAACGCCAAGCAGTCTGTCAATTTATTGAAAAGAAAAAAATGCAAAAAACAATAATGGGAATTTTCATAGGATAGCTAGCAAATGCTTTAAATACACATAAAAAAAACAGCTGCAATGTACTCGCACTGCAAAAATACTTAACTCTGAAAGGAAATGGGAATGAAGTTAATAAAAATATAAAAAAATATGTAGGTAATAATATTTGCTATTACACTCGTAGCTAAAGTGAAATTTGCATTTAATTGCAATTTGATTTATAGCCATACCTGACTCGATGTAAAAGCCAACAGCAACAAAAAGCTGTCAAACTGGAAATGCAATAAAAGTTTTTCTCTCTATTATCGTATATTTTTATTTAATAGTCATGGTTCTAAGCTTTCAAAACAGAGTGTTATTATTTCTCAATTGGATTTTAATGATATATCACTTTTTGCCACAGATTTTCTACTTACGAAACGTAACTTTGCCCATAATATGAAATAAACATTGAATAAAAAACAACAGATTTATAGCTTTTAACATTCTTTAAGGCGGATGCACCGATCGAATTTAACATTCTCTTTTCGCATTTTTTTATGAAGTTTTTCGCTCCCTTAAATTGATAGCGTAAAAACTGGATTTAATTAGAAAGAAAAGAGAGTGCGGCACTCGGACGATGAATTATTATAGTCCTATTCTAAGCAGGGATGCCAACTCATTTTTTCTGTCTTCCCGATAGCCCTCGAGAAATTCCTCGATTTTCAATCAAATTCCCCGCACCGGTATAATATTATATTATAACAGCGAACACACGCTTAAAATTAATCAAGGTTAATGTTATTTTAATGCGCTCCAGAACTGGTAGGTTAATAGTAAGGTACTTGCTGACTCCGGAATTCTTTTGGCACATGGAGATTTCATCTCAAAGGAACCCACTCTAAAAATCGATTGAGGTCCGCTGTACCGAGTTACTCGACGTTCATTTTGATAGATAAACATTCAAAGGAAAATACATGGACTTTCTTTTGACCCAAATAAAAACAAAAAAATTTTTCCATTTGAAAAAACAATGAAAACTATTTTTGATTTTGAAAAAAAAATGGTCACATTGTTAATTTTTAGATTTTTTTTGTCATTTTTCGAAAGATTAAATAAAAAACGTGTTCGATAAAAATCTCCAAATGCAATAGGTGATTAGTTACATGGATCCAAAACAGGGGCTGTTTGACCAAAATATATAAATTCTAACGCCCTCCAACTACGCGAATTTTGGCGGACTGGCAAAATTAGTTTTTTCAAAATTTGGAATTTTTTCGAAAGTACAACGTTGCAAATTGAGGATAAAATTTACCAAACTTTTTTCTATTATGTCCTGAGGCCATTGTTGTATAGAAAAACATATTTAAATTTTAGACCGTACGTGCCAATGGCAAAAACCTTGTTTTGAGGAGAACGGGTTCAAAGTTTGGTCTATCGGTTTTTAAATATATCGACGAATCCCAACGGGCCTTCCTCCCGCCAAATACGACTGAGAGGCGCATCTGCATAACGCACAGATCGATGACCGATGCAATCGCAGTCCGGAATTATTAATCAGGAGGTGCTGGACAAAGGCATAGCATAGCCTTTCTGAACGGCTGAAACTGATACTGAAGCGCTGCGCGACTGTTTTGGCCTGACTGACACTCGCCTCTATAATCGTCTATATCTACGAAAGCACTTCGAGTTTCTTTCTGAAATTTTTACAAAACACTTTTTTAAAAATAAATTTCTCCAAACCAAGAGGGCCCTCTTAAGAAGAGATGAAGATTATAAGACGCAAAATATGAAGTATTGCAAAAGTTAAACGATTTACATTACATAAAATTTGACAAAAAATATTCTACAGACTTTATTAAGTAAAAGCTGGACGGTTTCAAATTCCCCGCAAAAAAACAGCTCATTCCCCGATTCCCCGTACTAAGTAAAATTCTCCACAAATCGGGGAATTCCCCGCAAGTTGGCATCGCTGATTCTAAGTGATGGGTAACGGTTTAAAAAAATAATGTTTTACATTAGAGAGAGAGATAGAGCGTCTAAAACTGTGTTGTTCACTCTTCGGAAAATATCAATCACCTGTTTTTTCTTTTAAGGTTATGCTAACAAACAGATTTCCGTCATCTACCGGAGTAATGTTCACTGTTTTTTATGCCGCTTGACAGTCTTATGCCCATTAGCAAATGCACCAAGAAACGTGATATATGTATAATATCCTGAGCGGAACCAATGGAACTTTTCCGACAACATATCAAATTTTCCAAACTTCATAAGCATTTGAAATACTGTACTTAATGTACTGTCGCAAGCTAAAAAAGTTATGGCTTATCGAAAGGGCTGATGGAATCGCTAACCGTGGCTTAGACTCAAATGCAATAGGCACAAAATCAAGCATTGCTGTCTGTTTATTTATTACATAAAAATAGTATTACTATTATTATTCTAAGTACTTATGAAAAAAATAAGTACTGCCTCCCAAGATTTTCTGCTCTCAACGCTGTAATGGTCAAGTTGGTACAGAGTAAATTTCTGCAAAACTATGAAGTGCTGTGTGAAGCAACCGAACACGAGGACATTCATCTCCACCTGGCGAGAAATGATCTGCCCATCCTATTAATTTTGATCACTGGGCAGAATACATTTGCTTAACATGTGACAATCATGGGTGTCATTGACTATTCAGCATCTGGATCCCACCTGGTTGGATGTTGATTTTCGTGTTTAGGAGCCTTAAAATAGTAAAAAAAAAACTATTCAAGAATTTTTACCGGTCCAGGTTTAGTCGTACGCGATGTACATACATATATGTGTACATAAAAACGTTCAGGGAACTTTTTTGGCTGAGTGATAGGCAGCATTCTCCGCCTTTATTAGCTAAACTAGTTGTTTTTCTTGGTAACCAGCTCCAACTGCGAAAATGTAAATTTACAGGATTAATTATTTTCCATACAACGTTTTTCAAAGCGGGTATACACAACAAAAAAAAACACAGTTATTATGTATTAGCCAACTCCGGAACAGCGTAGATCATAAATTTCTTATTCCCCGTTATTCAATTTATAAATCAAATACATACATACATACATGTATACAAAATTTATTATAGGAGAAATGCTTATGATTTAAAATACTACCACCTGTCAGTTTGGCACGAAAGTGTGCATGCTGCAGCAGTGTGTAAAGTGTAGATAAACTATGAGGATATGCATAAATGACAAATTTTCAATAAATATATTTAAATTGAAAATGACAAGTGTGCGACAAAAATGATGCCATCGTATGCGCTGCCACCCACATTCAATATTTTTCATCATTTATAATGAAAAATGTTTGTTTGTGTGTACGGTGGTTACTTAATGCCACACGACGATATGCAAAACCGAAAGAGAGACCTGGTTGGTGGTAGAAACAACACAGCACAGCAACTGCAACTGCAGCAAGAAATGTTTTCCATACGAGTAGTGCAATGGCATGTTGCATTTAGTATTTTTAGTTAATGTTAATGTTGCTGTTTTATTTTTTTTTTTTTCAAAAACGACAAATATTGACATATGAAAGATGACATCCGTTCGTTTCTTCTTCTTCTTCAGGCTACATGTATTTAGTTTGACTGTATATTGCATGTAAATACATACATTAGTGTAGTGAGTATGTTGCATACAACAGTTGTACATATGTTGTCGATGATCATCTTCATGATGATGAATTTCCTGCGAATCATCATTGTTAACATGTTGAGTAGTTGAGAAGCATATTTGGTTTGTTATTGTGGTCTTTTGGCTTTTCCGTTGTTTGTATTATTGCTCTATGTACATACATACATATATATGTATGTACACATTGTGTATATTAAGTTGGCAACACTTGTTGCCAATGTCGTAGGTGTTTCGATCTCGGTTTCTACACTTTTTTATTTTATTTTTTGACATTTTCTTTATTGAGTCTTGAATAATGCTTTATGCTAAACACCAAGCACCATTCAAGTTTTCTTCGATTTCTTTTTATTTATTTATTTTATATTTATTTTTGTTTTTTTTTTTTGTTTTACTTAGTATGGGGAATTGTAAAGTGAATTTTGTAAATTATTTGTAGGCGTTTTCCCTCATTTATTTTTGGTTTTTTGGCGTGTCGGTTTTTAACAGCAAACAAAATCAAATATATTGCGTCAATTTAGCATGGGCGAGCAAAAGTTACAAGCACACAGCAGGTGGCTCTGAAAGGATGAAAGGAAAAATTAAAATCACTAAAGGTACAGCAAAATATTTGAAAGCAAAAAAAAAATTTATTTCCACTTAAAACCAAAACATTACAAAATTAGTTTTAATATATCTAACTCAAATGAAAACAGATATCAACTTCCTTATGTTGTCGAACACAAAAAGCAAAACAAGTGCGCATTTAATAAGAAATAAGTTGAAAAAATAAAATTGTTCCCTTTTTTTGCTGGCTCTGCTGCTGGTTGTAGTGTTTGCTCCTCTTTCTATTTTCGAAAACTCTTGTCTGTAATTTTGCAAAATTTCACTCTCGACATCAAGAAATATCACAAAAAAAAATAATTAAAATAATAAAATAAAAACTAAATTAAAAAGTGTCACTTGCAACTCACGGCGCACTCACACTCAAAAATGCTTCTTTTTTTATTTTGTTCTAGACTAAAATCGCGCTACTTGTCTGTCTGCATTTGTAACTGCAACATCGTCGTTGTCGCATCTAAATCCAAAAATAATTTTATATGTAAATACTATTTTTTCCTGCTTAGACGATGAGTGCAGTGCACAAAGTGTCAATGTACTTCTCAACTTTTGTAGATATCTATTCTATTTGTCTGTCTGTCTGTCTGTCTGCTTTTTGAAGAAAGAAAACTTTTTCAATTTTGTTATTCTCAAAAATTAATTTGCTACTGCACCAAAACAATGAGAATTAAAAATAAATAAATTCGACAATTGCAAACTAAATGCAATGTTGTTAATCCAATTTTGTTTCGTATGTCTCTATATTATGTGTGTGTCATACATTAATTTGCTAGACAGTTTGACTTGGTGGTTTTGCCATTACCAGTCTAGCCACTGGACTATCGAGGTCGCCTTGTTAAATAATAAGAATGAAAATATTTTATAATGGAGATCTTTATATCTTGTAATGCTGGGTGCTAGATTATAAAAGAAAATGAATCGCTTTTCTAAATAAATAACAAGTGCGTCGAGGACAGAATTGCGAAATAAGTAATATCATTGCTCCCAAAAATAATAAAATCTCATAACACCAGTTTAAAAGATGCCAAAATGCAAATAACTCAAGTAGAATATTCCTTTTTTAAACATTAAGTCTTTCAAAAATCTAAGATTTATAAAACAAGGCGGTATTTGAGGAAGCGCTTGTAATACCGTATTTTGCAAATTTTAGCCATTAGCTGCTATTAGCTATTTTTTCGTCACCCGTAACTAATTTGGCATTCAAACTCAAATATTCTAAGCAGCTAATGGCAAACACTCAAATACTCATTTACATTATAATAAATACAAATTTACAACTTTGTTTAAACAAAAAGTTATTAAATATACAAGCAACAATTATTTTCAATTAATACAATAAAGTTATCGTTATTAATCAAAGTGATGTCAACCAGTGACGGGTCTAGGATTTGGGGTTGGGGAGAGCTAAACTGAATAAGAAATCTGATAAAAACAAAAAAAACAAAACCGGCTCAGGTAAAAAATTAGTCTAAAAATATTATCAAAATTCACATCAAAGTTCGGACCAAAATTCGAGCCAAAAATTAAAAAAAAAAAAAAAAAATCTAACCAAATTAAAACAAAGTTTAGACAAAAATTCAAACCAAAATTCGACCAACAATCACACTTGATTCAGTCAAAAATTCAGTTCAAAAATCAGTCCAAATGTCAACTCAAAATTCAGAGCAAAAGCAAAATAAAAATTAAACCTAAATTCGGAGTAAATTTCAGCCCAAAATCAAACCTGAAAACAGTTGAAAAAACAGGCTAAAAATCATTATCAAGCTCTCCAAAAGTAAGGCACCTATAAACTGATTTCCGAATGATTCCAGTTTCAAGTTGTGCTGTAGAAAGGGCCTCATAGCCCCTCTAGATCCGCCACCGAGTTTTTGGTTTCTTTTGATTTCGATTGTTTAAAACAGCTACTGTAATTTTATTGTTATTTATTTTGGCCAAAAATGGTAGTAGCTAGCTTAAAAAATTACGAATTTTTTACTGAATTTATTTAATAAACTATAGAAAAAAAAAAAACCAAAAATTTAAAAGATTGATATTAAATTTTTGTTGAATTGTTGATGAGTTGCAAACAAGCAATTTAATTTAAATTCCTAAACAAAAAAAAAAACTCAAAGCCATAAAAAATACGTTAAATGCTATTTGTGTATACGAATTTTTATTGTTGCAATTATAATAAAATTTCGTTTGCTGAATACAAAAACAAAATAAACAATATTTTCTTAATTTGTTTCTTTTTTTTTAATAAATAGTAATGGCTTTAAACAGGATTTCCTTAAATTAACATATCAAAAGCCATACAATTATTTTATAATAATATTGTGAAAAAAAATATTCAATTTAAAACAATTAACGATTTTGAATTTTGCAATCTTTTTTTTTACTAATTTCTTTTCTTCTTTTTTTTCTCTTTTTAGGTAAGTTCAAATTAAACTTTGGGTTGAAATCAAAGCAAAAAGCAAAGAAATCATACGAGATTTGTTGGATGCAAAAGTAAAGCAAACATCTAAAGGTATTTAAGTTGAAAAGTTTCTTATGTTGAAGAAATTAGGCACAAAGTGAATTGTAAATGAAGTTTAAAATTTGTGTATTTTTCCGGATGTAGTTATGAAAACGAAGCATTTTATGTAGCTTTAATTTCCCGCCTACAAATACAAATCTTTGTTCAACTACGTATGGATCACACCAAATTAACCCATAAACACGTACGGAGTGCAGAATAATGACTGTCAATTCAACAACTGCCAAGCCAAAAAATTATAAAAAAATCTTAATTTATGGTCGGGACTTCCAGATCCTTTTGGGAACCTGAAGATATTATCTGATTTCAAAAATTTGTTTCCACTTCTGTTCATTTGGATGAGTAAAAACGTAACTACGTTGTTACATTTTAATTGGACGACATTTTTGACTATATTTCGTGTCCCAATAATGTCCAGTGATCAGTTTTGAGTCACAGTATTCTACCATATCTTCCAATATTTGGCCACTTCACAGGACTAAGGTCTGCAATTTGCTGCAGTTCAATTGCTTAAACAAATTGTTTTTAGCAATAAACACAACTACAAGCGATTTAATATTTGCAGTCTTGCACAAAGAGAATATTTTCCACGCAACTTTTTCCGTTGACCAATCATTGATTCCTATTAAGTGAGAATAAAAATCTCCTATTTAAAATGAACTACACTTTTATCGGCTTAATAATATTCTGTACTGAAAAGTATTTAGTCTGGCACTCATTAAAAATATACGTGAATGAAAATATTTCAAAATTATATGCACAAACATGAATTAAAACATTCAATCAAATTTAACATTTTTTTTTTCGCTGAATCAATGAGCAAAGTTAAATTTTCGCATAATTCACTCATTCGTTCACTTGTGATGCACAAAACGTAAACGTTAATAAAATGATGGGTGGTCGTTCATTCATAATGAGCATTCATAAAAATTACTAAATAAATTGCACCCTACTGCGTTTTAAAATGGCCATAATTAACAATATTAAACATTTGTATTCGTAGTACTATATAATTTTTGGTTTTGTTTATTTACAAAACTTGAAAAAAGAAAAGTAAATTATTTTTATCTCTTTTTTTTTGTTTTGTTTTTTGCTATCAATTAAAAATCATTAAAAGAAATCAAACGTAATTATTTTTTACTCAAAAAATTTCGCATCAACAAGTCATTTTTGTTTTTGTTATTAGCGAATATAGTAGAGTAAACGTTTGTGTGTAAATGAAAATTGTGGAATTTGAATTTTCACAGACAATTAGCAAAAGCTTTTGTCTGTCTTTTTTAAGCCAATATTAATTAAACCTCATTGAAACTACAAATTCTCTATGTGTATGCGGCATTTATGAGATTTACGTCAATTAATCTTTTGAAAAGAAAAAAATTGCAAAATAAACTCAACGCAAATAGAATATTTAATTGATTTCAATTGAAAAGAGGTTAAAAATGCTTTATTTTTTATTGGTGTACTATTATGACATTTCAAAGTAAAAAAAAAAAAAATTAATTATATATGCACATAAATATAGGTACCTAATTCATATACAGTCATTGAACAATTAAATAGCAAATTCAAGTGATTACCACGTACATTGTTTAAATGAAACACCTTCCGAGGGATTTTGGTTCAACAAGTGTTAAGCAAAAAATGCCGTTTTTCAGCTAGGAAAAACTTCGGCTTCGGAACATGAAACACTAACAAACATAAACAAACTTCGAAAACTATAAGTAATAAATAATAAATGAATTAATGGGTATTAAGTTTTCCCCTATCAATGATGAATAGCTCGTGTCATAAAAAGCAAACGTTTAAATTCTTTATTATATTAAACTCATGTAATGATTTCAATTAATCTTTTAATTGCTTAGAAACCAATTGTATAGAGATTTATTTAAAAGAAAAATCGGAAAATTGCCAATTTGTTTAAATTTTATAGCCAAAAGATTATGCCAAATATGTAGAATAAAAATTAAAACTGCCATATTTGTGAAGACAAGTCTTAAAATTTCACAAACGGCCACATACTGGTAAACGAATTTTAGTATACATATAAAGTAGTGGCACTTTTTTAGTTTATATTGGTTTTTTTTTTTAAATTCGGAAAAAAAAACTGTTATTGAAACTTAACTCTACAAAACTCATTCATTCATTCATTCATAGCTTTTGATTAAAAACTAAAATAAAACAAAATAAAGAACACAACAAAATTATTTTTTAATGGCAAGTCAAACGATATTTCTAACTTGATTTTTCAACAAGAAAACAAAACTCGTTTACCTTGTCGCTTCTGTAGAAATGAATTGTAGCTTCATATAACGAACATGTTAATAGTATTACATGATTTTTTATTAAAATTGTTTAGTCTTTGACAGAGCAAAATTACAATTGAAATTCATGTGAATATTCTGAAATGAGTGATCCCAGTGGTTAGTACTCTAAACTATTGTGCGAAAGCTTTCAGGTTCAGGTACTGAACTACTTGACTAAAATGAAAAATGAAGAAACAATTTTTTTTTCTGATATTTGGAAACGGATTAAGATTTTCTGCAACATTAACAATTTGTCCACTCAATTTATTCCCCCCTTGTATTATTTTAATATTCAATGCTCTAATTTCCTTAATAAAATGTACTCGTATAAACAAAAGAAAAAAATGAGCACATAAATTTAATTTGAATTAAAAATTTTATGCCCCACTAATTTGGAGAACAGAAAAATATTTTCGTCAAAAATCTTTAATAAAATTTCAGAATTCAATTCATGCAAAGTAGAAAAAGAAGAAGTCGCCGAATTTTTTCATCTTGTGGGTTAATTAAAAATTATTGCGTCTGTGGCGAATTTTTTATGTTTGCCATAAATAAAACTTTTAGTAAATTTAAAAGCACAAGCAACAAAATATATACATATAAACAATAATTTTTTCAGAATCCTCAACATCAACATCGCCGTTAAAATGTGCGACTTGATTTTGTTTTTTCTTTCATTATCATTTATTTTTGTTTAATTACTGCGCTTGTTTTATTTGCAAATATATTTTGAAATTATAAATAAGCATGCATAATTAATTTTTTTGTTTAGTTATATATTTTATTTCTTTATCGCAAAGCAAAATAATAATTGTAATTTATTGGTGGGCGTTTTACTGTGCTACTCGTATTTTATAATTAAGAAACTCTTTGTTTCGAACTTTTTTTTTTTGTTCTTTTAAACAATGCCTTGTTTATGGTCCCTAATATTTTTCACTTTATCAACTTATAAATATGGTTTTTTGAATTGCAAAAGTAAAGTATTTTTAAGAATAATTTTTAGTCGTCTTCAAGATTTCAATGCCATTGAACTTTTACTGTATTAGTTCATATTCTATTCTAAATTTCTCTACTCACATCAGCATCATACACAGTATCCTTTGTGTATATAGCAGTAATAGTTTCACTGCATGAGCATAACACATATTCTCTTTTTTCCGCACTTTATAATGTGGCACTTGTAGGTGATATAAACTAAGGGCGCAGCATGTTGTCCTGAAGCGCAACATGTTGCCAAGTAAAATGTTTTTGTTCTAGCTTTTCTTCTTCTTGTGTGTAGTGTGACCGGCAGTTTCTCTTACTTGAAATGTGCTTTTTTTTAATTTTATTTTTATGAAAAACTACAATTGATGCTGTAAAATATCCTGCTGTGCCATGTTGTACATATGTACACGTCTGCCTTTACTATGTACATATACAGTATGTAACAAAATTGAGCAAATGAAGGGACATTTTGGGGGCATAAAAAATAGCCCAAAAATGGCGTCCAATAATAGTAAAAGCATAGTAAAGTTTCTTCAGATCCAAATGAACAAAAGTGGAAACAAATCTTTGAAATCAGATACCTCTATTAGTTTCCAAAAGGGTCTTGAAAATACCGAAATTTCGATAATAAATTAAGATTTTTCAAAATTTTTTGGCCTCAATTTGTTTCAAGTTTCATAGCTTTTTTATTTCTCCTTGAGTGTACAAATATAGTGCAAAAAGAATTTTTGAAATCGGATAATATTTATTGGTGCAGCAATTTGGCCAAAAAATTTTGAAAAATCATAATTTATTTTCGAAATTTCAGTACTTTCAAGACCCTTTTGGAACCTGTAGATATTATCTGATTTCAAAAATTTTCCACTTTTATTGTTTTGAATGTGTAGTAACTTAGCTATGCTGATACTTTTTAATTTTACATAATTTTTGGCTTTTTTTCATTTGCTCAATTTTGTTACATACTGTATATATTTATATATAAAAATGGGACTCAACTTCTCACTCTTGTTTCCTTTATAAAATACTGTCTCAGTGTGATTTTTTGTTTTCATTCGTAATTCCTCACTACGACGTATGCAGGCACAACAAACTAAACAATTAAAGTGATGTAACTAAGTTAGCAACAGCCGCCCCTAAAATCATTATTCTTCAAATTAATTTACAATAGGTCCAAATTAATCTCTTATGTTTTATATCGTAATTGCAACTCGTATTTTCAAAATCAAAGAAGATTGTGTTTTTAGAAAGACATTCACAATAATTCACAAACAATCATACGAGGGAGGCGTTGAAAAACATAATGGATGAATTAAATAGGCTTTCCAGCACCGCTTCTTGAATATATAGTGGACGCTCGGAATTTTTGAATTCGGAAATCTGAATTGTCCAGAAAACTTAAGCAATTTTGGACTTGTATCTTAAGATTTGACTTAAGTTTTTTGAGTAGGTTTGGAATTAATTTTGATGGATTGTATGCTAAAAGACCGCATGTCTCTTTTTTTCCTTTTCTAACTGTTACTAGTCTCGGGGCAATGTGGAGACAATTTTAATCGCTAAAAAATTTAGAATTTTTCTTAAAGACTGTGGCGAAAGGGAAACTCTTCATTCAGTGTGGGTTTGTATTTCATTGTCCTGGGATTATGTCCCTCATAGTGCATCCATTCATCCATTTTTTTCTGTCAACCAACTTGTCTTCGATACAATATCATCCATATCAATATCAATTCAATATCAATTATATATCAATTTAAAGAGCTTGACGAGTAGGTTAGCCATAAATTATCAGATTTAAAATCGGTTTAGCCAATTCCAAAATACTAGCGTCGGAAGCTCTTTAAAATTCACTCATCGAACAAAGCATTGCATTCATCATTAGCCCTGTTCACTCTTTAGAGTAAAGTGCTGGTTAACGGAGTAACAGAGTAAAAGTGTAAAGCAAAATTACTCTACAAAAACAAAATATACGACATTTGCTTTTACTCACACTTTACACTTTTACTCTAGTTCGACCCTTTAGTAAAATATTTGTTACTCTGTTACTCTGAGTAAGAGAGAAAATTAGTGTTGCCTACTTTTCGATTTGTACGACAAAAAAAAATAAAAACAAATGTTTTGTTCCTGGCGCTTTTAATTGGGAACATTGATCGCAGAGAAAATAAAAAAAAAGCTGTCAACAATATGAAATGAAAAAATTTTGAATTTCTACTCATGTTTTTATTTATAAGAACGTTTGAAAACTATTGCGAATCAATTTTATCTTCTTTTCACCTTCAACACACTTAAATTTGCAAACATCTTCTAGCATTGAAGGATGTTTTTGCACTTTTACTACAAACGTTTTCAATGGAAAAAAAGTAAACAAATAATGAAAAATATATTTTTTGACTTTTACTCCAGAGAGTACTTTTTTAGTTTTAGAGGCGTTCACGCTCTAGAGTAAAACATTACTTTTTTACTCCGTTACTCAGCGCTTTACTCCAAAGAGTGAATTGGGCTATTGTAAAAATCATTGCTTATTGCTTAATAACAAATGAAAGAGAGAAGACATGAGTAACGGCATCTCTCAGAATTATCTAACGAATTATCTGCATACACAAATAACAAAACAAACACCAACGAGTAGTTTGGTTCTCTTTTGATATTTGTGTTTTCATAGATTTCTTGAACAAAAAAAAATAGCCGCAGTTACTGGGGCCTTACCGACTAGTATACATTAAAACAAAACATGAGATTACATTGTTTATTATTTGCTAATTTGAAAATATTTCATTATTTAAAATCTTTGGAACTAATCGATCAAATTTCTATTGCTTAAAATATATGTATGTTTGTGTAATGAATATGCGGGCCCATAAATCTAAATATTTGTATTAACCTTTAACTGTTAAGGTGGTGGTAAATTGTACCCATTTTTACATTTTTTTTTTAGTTTTTGTTGTATTCAAAAATAGGCTTGTCAAATAAAGGGCCAGTTTTTTTAACTTAAAAAAATATTGAAATTTTGTATTTATTTTAATTATAAATGTCGTAGCTTATTTTCAAAGAACAAATAATTATCAAAAAACCTTTATTTTACTAAAATTTTGAATGACAATGATGTCTCTAGAGCAGTGATGTCCACCCCCACATTCTCAGAGATCTTTTGAAATTTATTATGCTCTTGCGCACGCGTGCTATGGCATAGTCAACACTGTTCTAGAGATATGTAGAGTAAATACTTTTAATGACATCAATCGCACCAGCTAATCAGCTGCACATTTTTAATGTAAATGTGTGCGTTTGTTTGTAATTGTTTGACTTATGAAAAATTTTTCACACTGACAACACTCTTTCACTTAATATTTAGGAAATTTTTAAAACAAAAATGCATATATAGAGAACTTACTTCCGCTTTTGAAGAAAGAAAACAAATATTCTGTAAAATATCTTGTTGCATATGTGGATTTCTTATTATTGTTGTTGTCAATCGCTCATCCACGCATACATTCAACAGTCGCAATCAATGCCATTTTTCTATATTTTTCTGTTGATTTTTACTTTATTTTTTTGCTGTATTGTGTTGTGTTTGGTTTTTGGTCTTATCCACATTCATATATTCTAAGAATAGCACCGGTAATATATTTGTATGTATGTATATCCCTCCATCCATCCATCCGTAGTGATGTTTTGAATATTAATGATATTTGGTTTAATGTTGTGTTGGCCTGTGATTATGTTCTCTGTGAATACGAGTATATTCTACAGTATTAAAAGCTTAAAGATATCTTACAATAGTTGTAGTTTTTCGTTTTCTTTCTTTTTTTTTTCTATGGAAATCTTAAAGATACATAGATAAAATTTTTAAAACAGCATAAACTGGTATCTAGTAGATATTTGTACATACTTTGATATGTAGATAGAAAGATATGTGAATAGGTATAAGCCCAAACGATTAACAAACGAGTGAGAAGTAAATATATGTATACAGATATATATATATATATGTATGTAAATATATATCTGAACATATCCACATAAGCAAGTAGACTTTGAACCCGGATATAGTGTACCTAGTACTTCTTTACTTATTACTATATTTATTAAATTATAAAATTATATTTTTGAAAAACTCTTATTTAAACAAATTTTTCAAAATTTTTTATCAGTTTTTTCTTTTTACTATTTTTACTAAAATAAATATTTTTATTTTTTTATTTAGTTTTATGATTAACAGAAAGAGAAAGGAATATTCGCTCTTCCTTTCTACTATTTATAAAATCCCTTTCAAATTTGTTGCTTTTATTGTTATTTTTTCTGTTAGAAATAATAAATGTTAAATAATTTGTTAAAACAACACGAGCGCATAAAATTAACTTTAGCCTTTCGTTGTATTTTTCCTTAGCTTAAATTTTACGCTTGCATTTTGTTATCTTAATAGAGAGTGAGAGATAGACAGCAAAAAATATTGGTACTTAAGTATATACATTTTGTTTTAGCTATTGCTGCTTGCTTCATTTATTGAAGGGGCATTTGTCTCTAAAAGCTAAATCCAAGGTGGGTGTTTGGTGAATTTGCATTTTAAATTAACTATTTTTTTCTGTTTTTTTTTTTCACGAGTATTCATTTTATATTTTTAACATTTATTTTCTCGACTTCTCGCTTTACAGCTAAAGATTTATTTTACAATCTTTGCTTTTTTTGTTTTGTATTTTTAAAAAATTATAATTTCAAATTAATTTTTTTGCTGTATTTGCTTTTTGTCACACAAATATTTTGTTGTTGTTTTTTTTCTGGGATTTTCCCAAAATACAATATTTTTTCTAGCTTAACGGTTTTTGGCATAATAAAAAATATGGGGAAACATGGCATGCACCCGGCTAACTTTTTTTTATTATTATTATTTTATTTATTTTTTTTTTTTTTTGCTTCTCTGATATATTCTCCTTACAACTTGTTTAAATATTTAAACATTTCTTTGAACGTATCGATTTTTTCATTCATTAATTTCTAGTTGCCTATTAAACTTTTTATTCTTGTTTTCTAGTTTATGTTTCTCAGAAATTTTATTATTTTATTCTATTTATAAATTATAATATATTTATTGTTAGTATTGTTATGCAAATTTTGTATGTCAATACTTATGAACAAAACGTTTACCAATAACTTCTGAAATTAATGAAACATGAAACATTTTCATATATTTATTTATTTACTTGGTGCCTACACGTGTTTGGTTTTGATTTCTAAACTTTCAATTGATTGTTGCTAAATTTTACATTCATAGTTATGGCAATTTTCTGTCATGATTTTTAAATGCAAATGTGGGCGTTAATTTTATTTTATATAGGTTTTATAATTATACTTAAATTATAAATTTAATGACACTTTATATTGATATCGTAAAATGATTTAATGGATTTTTTATAGCATAACTCTAAAAGAAAACGTACAATATTTATTAAAATATTAAAAATGGAAATAATGTAAATAAAAAATTGATAATTTAAAATCATTTATTATTATTTTAAAATGATTCCTAGCTCTCTGTGGAGAAGCTATGAGTTTTTATATTTAATTATGTTTTCATTGTCATTAAAATTTTAAAATACTGCTGATAAGTTGATGTCAAATAGGAACCTAATGTCACGCATAGAGAATCCTACCACCGAACCCACAATAACAAGTGTTTGATGTTGCTAGGTAGGATGGATGAGAATTTTGTTCTACTATCACTTGGAGGTTGCTATAGTTTTTTTGTTGTCTCTGGTTGGATTGACCCGTGTCTAAAAGTGTTGCACTTCCAAAACTGCGATTCACTTAGTCGGTTGACTATCTTAATTGCCGTAAGGGTGAAATGTGGCATTTCCAACGCCGCTTAAACGGTTTTTCTCTAACGTTTGTAATCTCTGCACTTTTCCAAATTTATCGTAATATTATCAGTCCATAGTTGTATACTCTATGGATGATGGCTGTATACATCTAATGTTGGGGTTATTACTCCTTTTAGCGATGAAACTTTCATTTTGATCGTTCGTTGTGAATCAATATCAATTTTAAAGGAACGATATTCTTCTGATGTTTCATTTGTGATATCATCGATTTTCACAATCACAATCACTTGACACTATGAAAATGAGTTCTAAGTGCTCATTTCCTTAGTAATGACTTAGTTCATGTATTTTGTTCTACTGATTTTTAACAACTTAATGATGTTCAGTTAACGTGTGTTGTTGTTTGTTTAATAAGGGTATCTTCAATCAAATTGATTAAAAATTGTGTTATAATTAAAATTTTTTTGCAATATTTGCCACATGGAAACATTGAAATCGAGAGTGTGGGAGTTGTGGGGTTATATGTTTTAATTTAAAATGTTGTTGGTATTTATCGAGAAAGAGAACACTGAAAACGAAATATTTGTATATCTTGAAAACAATAAATAACAACTTAAAAATTAAAAAGTCACACACACACACACATACATATACACAGTATCAGGCAAAACGTTTACAACATATTACTGAAAAAAGTGAAGTGTAAAATAAGTGATCAAAATGCGAGAAAGCAATCGCAACTAAAAAAAATTCATCATACCAAAAAAAAAAACAATATTTCATCCCAAACCCATTGTTAGTGACTGTCTTACATCGTCGAGACATCGACTCAAATAATAATATTTCTCCTTGCATCCTACACTCTTGAAATCAATCCTCTTCTTGACAGTATCCCACAAGTTTTCAATCGCGTTAAGGTCCAGAGGTTGTGTGCTCATTCCATTAAATTTATTTTACTATTCTCAAACTAGAGTCTTTGCAGTAACTTTTGAGTTGTTGTCCTGTTGAAACTTTCACTTTTATTAAAACGCAAATATGCAGCAGCGAGGAGACAGGAGACTGTTTTTGGGCAAGTTGTTAATTAAGTTATTTTAGTAATTTAAATTAACATTTTTTTTACTTGTTTAATAACTACAACATCAGTCCTTTAGCCAGTTTTGTCGCGGAGGGTTACTGTTAATTTTTAAATTTTCCGACATATAACCAAAAAAGGACAAAGTTTGAAAAAATAGTTTTTTTATTATTTTATTGAAATAATATTGCTTCAAAAACAATCAATACAATTTTTATAAGTTCAAAAATTCCAGTTGCTAATGTTTTGTCTGATACTGTATATACAGTAAATTATACACATGTAGTCAAATCGAATTTTTAAGTTTCATCAGACAAACTGTCTGAGCTGCTGGCCTACGCTTTTGTTGAGTTTATCTTTAACAAATGCAAAAGTATACAATTTTTTGCAAATTATCTAAGAGAAAAAAGCAAAAAAAAAAAAAAAAAAGAAACCATAAAATAAATCACATACAACTTGAACGAACTAACTAAAAAAAAAAAAAACCAGTTGAATGAAAAAAAAAATAGCATAAGAAGTGATATAAAAGTCAAGTAAATAAATTAATGGCATGTGTTAATTGCAAATAAACTCTCATGCAAATTGCATATTTTAGCATAAAAGTATTACATGCATACCTACATATATTATACTTACAATCAACTGTTTGTATGTTTGCATATTGAAGTTTATGAAAGAAAATACATAAATGAAAAGGTTTCAATTTCAAAACAAAGCAGCATTTCAAAACCATGAACAAATATAATGTATCTATCTATCTATCTACATATCAATATGAAGAACTTTATTAATGATGTTGACAATGTTAACCGCAAAAATCCAACAACAACTTGTTTTTCATATTGAAGTTTTGATTTCCACTTCATGCTGTATGTACAAATATATTTTAGATATAAAATGGCATGTTGTTAAATGATGATGAGATTTTTCATATGAATATTTCACAACTTGCCATCTTAAAAATACATGCACATACACATGCAAACCTAGCAGTTGCGATCAACTTTTAATTTGGATGTGCACGAACATAAATTAAACTAAGCCCCCAATAGGAACTGTTCGTGTACTTCGAAATTAAGCCGTTTCTTGCAATACAATACTTTAAATCATTATTGAATTTACTAGTCTTACTCCTCAAGATTCAAGAGCGGACTATCTATCGTGCATGTGAAACATGCCCAACATCTTTAGAGTTTTTGTTATTCTAAATAGAAATACAAAACATTTTAGTTTTTCCGCTTTTAATATACCCACTTAAAGGAGAATGCCACAATATGTATAACCACACGACGAATACATACACAATTTTGAACTAAAAAATGTTTGACATTTATATGTCAGAAAAATACGTAAAATAAAATTCTTAAAACTAGTTAAGGCATGAGCGTGTGTCTTGCTTGCATTTATGCCTTGCCTAGCTCTGTTGTTGTGTTTCTACTGTTTGCGCGTAGGTTTGCATCGAACTTTATAATTTAAAATAAAATTCCTTCAATTTTAATATTGTACCCATACATATACATAAATATTTACTTGTACTTTACATGTCAGAACACCCTGTTATGCCAGTTTAAATTTAATTAAGTGCGACAAAAATTTTGATATCTTTATTCTTCCACTCTCTGTAAGTGCGTCTCCTGTGGTAGTTGCATACAAACACACACACACACACACACACACACGCATACATACATACACACACATTCAGATAAGATGCTTTTAAGAAAAACTGAAGACTGAAAGAAAAACCTCATTTTTGTCTTATTAAAATACATAAAAACTAGTGGTGATCGGCCGCCTATCTGTGGGCGTTCCTCTGAATTTGTATGTAAATTTTCCATTTCCATTTTTCTTTTTTTTCATTATATTTTTCTTTTTTACATTACACATACAACACATGCGGTGTATTGCGCCGTTAATCAAATTGCTGTCAAAAGTTTTGATAAGTTTTTTTTATGATTCATAATTAAATGCATTAAACATAATTTAATTTATGTTTGAAAGAAACTTACAACACGACAACAACTTGAATTGGTTGATTGGCGATAAGTAAATGTACAATTCATTCAGTATTTGGCTTCCAAGTGAAGGGTAAAATAAATAAATAATTAAAATGAAATGGCATGACCAAAATTTAAATATATATTATTGTTGTCAAAAAAACTTATTTTATTCATCATATTATAGCTAAATATTTAATTAAAGCTCTTAATCTAAGAGAAAGCTGTTAGAGCATTTCATCTTTTTCCACCTAAGCCCTGGATAATAGTAATAAATAGTTTTTATTTACAAGGAACTTATAAATTTTTTGATATCCAAGTTAATATTTACAAAGTCTACTGTCAAATTTGGAAATAAAATTTTTAATACGTAATGAAAAAACCGTAAACTTTAACATATTTTTAGAGATTATGAAAATGGTGATCAGTTATTATATTAATGAAGTTTATGTTTAATTTACTTAAGTGATATTTATTAGGCTCAAAAAAATAGATTTTTCAGTTTTCTTCAAGCTTGAGGTCTTAAGAATGTCTGGTGAACATTTCAAGAAATTATTCAAAGAAATAACGGCTGCTTGCCGCCACTGAGCAGTCGGATCAGACAGGGAGTATAAGTCATTGCTCAACCTTTTGTCGAAACCATGTTTTTCAAAGCGATGACCAAAATATCTCGACAACCGCCGAACCGATTGACTTGAAATAATAACATAATTATCTAGTCTTTGTTGTATGACTTTTTTTTTTAGTGATTTAACTTTTGTTTTATCGGCAAAATAATGACGAATTTCTGCTTATCGCTAGGTTAAGATCAAACACTCGCCATTTTGGCAAATAAAGATATTTTCAAAATCGGCTACGACAAAGGCTACATTATAGCATCAATTTCAATAATACCACCTCGATCAAAAAGTTCCCGGAATTTATTCAGAAAATTAAAAATACGAGTTTATTCATCTAAATTTATATTGTCGCCTTCAGAGCAATCCCCATCGACATCAGTGCTTCCTGCGATTCTTCCATTACTTCCTCTCGGCTGCTGAAACGCGCTCCCCGTAATGGTTTTTTAACTCGATTGAACAGAAAGAAGTCACAGGGAGCCAAATCAGGTGAATTCGGTGGCTGTTGGATGGTATTTGTTGCATTTTTCGTCAAAAAATTACGAATAATGATGGCACTGTGCGACGGTGCGTTAGCATGGTGCAAAATCCACGAGTTTTCTGTCCACAATTCTGGTCTCTTTCGGTGAATTGCTTCACGCAAACGCCTCACAACGCCCAAATAATACTCTTTGTTTACTGTCTGGCCTTCTGGCAAAAAGTTATGATGCACTACACCGTTGTAATCCATGAAAACCGTGAACATTGTCTTCCTTTTTGACTGACGACGTGTTTTTTTTGGTTTCGGCTCATTTGGTGAACACCATTCACTTGCCTGATGTCTGAATTGCGTGTCGTAGTCCTAAACCCACGTCTCGTCTCCAGTAATGATCCTTTTGATGAATGTCGGATCGGATTCAGCCTCGCAAATCATGTCTTTTGCGACGTCAACACGGTCTCTTTTTTGCATGAAATTGAGGTCTTTTGGCACCAACTTTGCTGCTACATTACGGAAACCCAAATCATTAACCAAAATGTCTTGGACGGATCCATAGGCAATGTTCAAGTCCTCCGCTATCTCTCTGATGGTTAATTTGTGGTTATTGACCAAAATTTATTTTACTTTATCAATGTTTTCGCCGGTTTTCGATGTCGATGGTCTGCCACTGCGTTCATCATCTTCGATTGACTCACGACCACTTTTGAACCGCTGGTGCCACTGGCAAACGACCGTTTCCTTTAGAGAATTGTGGCCGAAATACTTTTCCAACATTTCCAACGCTCGCGCACCATTAAATCCGTTTTTTACGCAAAATTTAATACAAGTTCGATGTTGCAAATCCATTTCTAAAATTGTAAAAAATCGCCAACACACACAGAGATAGTTGTACTCTTGGCTACATAACTTTTGCAAATGTCAAGCTATGACGCTAAGATTTAGAGGGAATGTCAACAACAGATGTACCAACTCAACAAAACTCAAGAACTCAAATTGGAACGATGGGAGCGCCACACGGTGGTTATTCCGGGAACTTTTTGATCAAGGTGGTACTTTGGTTTTTTTGTTTTTTTTTTCTGACGATTACAGATGAAATGAGAGTGATCACCACGAAGGACCTCTGGAAAACTCCGTCAATATTAAAGATTTTTCAATTAAAAAGCACTAAACATATCACACTCTAACATCAGAAGTGGCACAACTCAAAACTTACAAATTCTGTTCCAATTAATATAAATGAAATATGATGAAAAAAAAATGGTATGTTATTGCAAAAAAATACTAGCCAGGAGTGAGTTAAGCTGTCGTTAATTTTTTATTTTTTTGTGTTTGTGGGGGAAAAAGTAAACTTTTAAGTTTTGACCGTTTTCCTGAAATTTTTATTTCACCAAAAGAGTCACAAAACATGATAAAGAAGTCACAACTCAAGATAATTCTCCACTAAAGCATTTTGTTGTATAATGAAAAGAGACACAACTCAAGATAATACCCTTTATATATCACAATAGCAGTCAGCTACCCTAATTACATAAAAAGAGGCACAACGGTGATTTTAAAGCGAAAGAAAAGAAAGAAGAATAACAGTACTTTACAGTTTTTAGAGATGTACACGGCGAACTGTTTTATAGCAAAAAATCAATATTTGAAAATTTTGAGTTGTGTCACTTCTGTTGCTAGGGTTCGATATACTCAAAAGTGGGTGCTCTCATTAAAAAAAAAAAAAAAATCAGTCGGAAAATTCGTATAGGCTTCCTTAAAACGATTTACAATATTTTCCTTTTCTCGTGCTACTAGCACAGGTATCTCTCTCTCTCTTTGAAGTTGATCTTGAAGGGCCATAATGGCTCCTGGCTGCGCATTGGCTGTAAGCAAATGCCAATGCGCAGCCAGGAACCTAATTAGACATTAATATGTAGATTAAGAGCGCAGGAGAAAGGAGAGTCACCCAAATCTTAGCCCCTAGTACTGCGTGAAGTTTAATTGAAACCGGAGCTCCCCAAGTATTCCGAGTTCACCTCAATGAGACATTCTTATGGGTGTTTACACCTGGAGGTACTCGTTTTCTCGAGTTCTCTTTAGATTCGCCATATTTACTAAAAAAGGGAGCGCCTCGTACAGAATGCATCACAAGTCTTATTTTCTTCTTGTTATTGTACATAAAATTTAACACATAAAAGTTTGCAGTTTCGAAACGCAAAACATTAAAAACCGAAATCCATTAAAACTAAAACATTAGTTTTTCAAAAATACATCTAATAAAATATAAATCAAAATTAAATTTTTTGCCAAAATATATATATGCTCGGAATGTATTCATATGCAGTAGTGATGTAACGGATGTCATTTTATCGGATGCGGATACGAATACCAATGTGAAAAGGTGGCATTTCCGAATGTGCAATTTCATATTGTAGTCAGTTTCAATTCTTTAAGAAAATATTTGAATCAACTTGGAATATAAATAGTGTTCAATTATATATGAAAAAAATAGTTTTTGTACTTTTTCGAGGTTTGTTGGCAAAAGCCAAACAAAGTTGCATAAGAAACTGACCAAACATGTTCACAAACATAATGTGGGAACACAGTTTGCCTAATTTAAACATTCGTTGTACATTTGAAAACAAAAATACGATGTCGAATGCGGATGCGAATGTTTCGCATGTATCGAAGGCAGACATTCGTTACATCACTAATAGGTAGTATAGAAATAAAAATTGTTGCTTCATAAAACTACTACTAAAATGTCAATCAAAGAAAATTATGTTGTTCTAGATCAGCAACATTAAATATTTTTATTTGTGCTGAATGCTAGGAGACTAAGAAACAGCACCCACGTAAAAAAAAAAAAAAAAACATTAAAAGTAATATACATGGCTAAAATATGTAAACAATTTTAATTATTCGCTGCTACCAAAATACGCAGCCCGTAAAATATTGACAAACGTTTAATGTATATAAAGAGTAAAACTCATTCAAGCAACATGTTGCAACAACATTTATATACACAAATATTTAAATTAATTTTTTACTTTTATACATCTACAAGTGCAATAATGCAAAAAAAAAACATTCGAAATTCACAAAAATCACGAATTTACATAAAACACCTGCAAAAGTTTGTTTGTTTGCATTTATTTTTTTTGTACATATTTTGTTTTACTTTTTGAAAGTACAACAACAGTGACAATCACTACACACTAACATTGCAGCAATTTGTTATTTATGCGCAACATTTGTATCTACAACAATGATAAACATTTACCTGCTGTAGTTGCTGGGTGGAATATGTTGTTGCAACGCCTTTTGCTGCATATCTCCATTATTTTTTTTAAGTTTAATTTCCTGTACGTTTTTTGTTTATGTAGGTATGTATTTATGCATTGAAAATTCTTAAATTATTAAATATTTATGCATTATTTGGTTTAAGTTGGCTTAAGCTTTTAGCATACAACACAAAACTCAAGTGATTTTCCATTCATTCACATTCACATGCAAACACAATTCAAAATTTAACTTGGCATAAGTTAACAATAATACTTAAAGTAAATATTAAATGTGAATATGTGTGAGCAACGCCCACTGTTTGCCATGATTTCCCTTCACGTTCTCTTCTTCTTCTGATCAATAATAATATATTTAAGCTGAGCTGGCTGATATTGTTAATAATAATACCTACATTTAAGTAGTAAATAGAAGAGTGGAAAAAAAAACGCTTAGAAAAAAATAAAAACAACACAAACCTGCTTTTTATTTGCGCAGATGAATGAACTAAACAAATGCTTAGGTACAAAACGCTACAATGTCGCAGTAGCTTAGGCAGATAGAGTTTTTAGAGTTATGCTAAGCTGTTGGGGATTGGCCTCTTTTTGTTTGTGTTTATTTTTCTACTCTCTATGATTTTGTTTTTTTTTGTTTCTTTTTTTTGTTTAGCACTTATATTTATTAATTTAAAACACTTGTGATTATTTTGTGCTGACAGTATTATTTGCATGTTAAAGCCAAGATTAGCTTAAATGTAATAAAAATTTATTTTAATAATAATAATAATAAAAGTATTGTAATATTACTTAGTTATACTATGGAAAATATGGAAAGTGGTTGCCAAAGGTTTTGAACTTCATTCTTCTATGTAAACTGTTAACTGTTGGCTGTTAATGGCAAAAGTAACACAAAAAAAATCTTTCACATTTCCATTAAAATTTATTTTGATCACATTTTCTCGAACCTTTTTTTCAGTATTTAAAAAAAAAGTGTAAAATGATACGGAAGGTATGTAATATTGTTGAAAATAGATTGAAAAAAAACTAAATAATACGAGATGTGTTGCTTAACTTAAAATTTAAAGTCTAAGATACAAAATGAATATAAAGGGGAGTAAGGTTAAATACTTTAAAACGGTTTTTTGTATATCATACGAAAACATTACCACAGTTATTACGCCTACAAACCTTAAGATATTTTTCTGAAAATTTGTAGTTTTTTATTTAGGACCATCGTTCATTGGCATCTGGGTGCTGAAATTAATGAGTTAAGAAAGAGATTATTGAATTTTGTTTGACAGACACTGCCTCCCATACCTGAAGATAAGGAGTGAGATTGAAAAAATCTTAACACACATTTTACCTAATAATTTTTTTTGGGTGTAAAATTTAAAAATTTCTTTGATCTAGTTATTTTTGAAAAATATGTCAGTTGTTATTCTTAATGACAAACATGTTGATTTATTGTGAGTTTGATCAAAATGAGTGAAGAAAAAGAAGTACGTCTTAAAATGATTAAAAATTTTCAAAAAAATCCAAATTGTCCCTACAAAAAATTGGCCAAAGAATTGGAGGTCAAACTGTTTCCAATGTTATTAAACAGTTTCAGGAGAATTTCACCATCGATAGGAAACCTGGTTCGGGAAGAAAACAAGAACCACATGATATTGGGAAAGCCAAGAAAATAGAAAGCATATTGAAAAGATCTCCAAACACATCTGGTAGAAAAGCTGCCCGGTTAGCCCAGTGCTCTGACTATTTGGTGCGAAAGTCCAAAAAGTTCCAGACAGGAATGCTCCAAAAAATTTAGACGCCAAAAGTAGGGCTCGGAAATTAAAATCGAATTTCATACAAAAATATTCATGTTGTATAATGGACGACGAAACGTATGTACTGGCAGATTTTACGCAGCTTCCGGGTCAAAATTTTTATGTTGCTGATGCTCGAGCAAATGTCGAAGAACAATTTAGAATCCAAAAACAGACAAAATTTCCTAAAAAATTCCTGGTATGGCAAGCTATATGCAGTTGCGGCAAAAGAAGCAAGTCATTTGTTTCAGTGGGCTCTATAAATACCGAAATATACATCAAAGAATATTTGAAAAAAAGACTTCTTCCTTTCATAAGAGATATGTTCTCATATTTTTGGCCCATTTGGAGTGGTACCAAAGTAATAACATAGTTTTGTACCAATCCTCCAAATTGTCCGGAGCTAAGACCAGTGGAGAGATATTGGGCTCTTGTGAAAAGAAACTTAAAGAGCACAAAAAAGGTGTCCTAAAATATCGAAGATTTTAAAAGGAAATGGGCAAACTGTTCCAAAGAAGTGTCTGAAACAACTATCAAATCTCTAATGGAAGGCTTACCAAAAAAGGTAATTTGTAAAATATTAACAATTTAATAAAAAAAAAATCAAAACTCTAAGATCAACCGTTTAAAAATTATTGAATTTTATATATGTTAAGATTTTTTCGATCTAAAATATGTGGAAATAAACGCTCACACTAAACATTTGTTTCTATATCTAAACTTTGAAGAATACAAATTGAAAATCTTTTCGTTTGCTTACTCTGTTACTATATTTTATATGCTATATTTCTTATTTGTTAAAAATCTTGACAATTATCCATAAAGAATAAAAAAATTATAGGTATTTCTTCATTTCAATGCAATAAAATATTCGAATGCATATTTTTTGACACGAATTACTTGTAATAAATCTGAATGATAATAAAAATGAAATTAACACATATCTGCCCATCCAATTTCCTCCTCTGCCTATACGCTGGCATCATGCAAATACAAATAAATCATTGCAATGTGTGCGTAAATTAAAATTTATTGGCAACATTACCCAAAAAATAGTAATAAAAAAGAAACTAATAATTATATTTTTTATTTTTTTTCAAAAACATCTTTTAAAAGTTAATTTATTAGCATGGAAACAAAACAAAATAGAAAAGAGCAAAACACCCACCCACTGCCAGTAAAATAGACACGCATACGAACTCATACGTCATTGTAAAAGCTTATGAAACCATATGATCATATGCTCGCCATTCGTTCGCTTTTCTCTTTGTCTTCCTGAAATCGATTGTTCATAACTTCCTGCCAAACAAAAATAAAAAAGAAAAATCAAAGTATAATCGTTTGAATGTTTTTGTATATCTGTTTTGGTAGTAAGTAAACGTTTTTTTTCTTCTATATATAACAAGGTCTTGAAGTAAACATATTTTCTTACAAATATACACAAAAATGTATACAGTACATTCCGCTTAAAACTAATTTCAAGGAATCAGCAAAAATTCGCGAAGCTCGTCTTAATATTTGAATGCAATTTAAAATAGTGTCTGGCATTATAGCCAGACCAAAAATTTTCGACTTCCACTTTTATTTTATTACATTTTATAAATAATTTTTCGTTTTTAAAATGGTTCGTGATAACCGAAAGTGTAGTTAAAGTGAAAAAAAAAGTTTGAGGAGTTCTATAAAATCTAGGTTGCTGCAACCGAAAGTTCTTTTTAAGTGGATACGTTAGAAGCTAAAAGTACTGTATACTACTGACCAATTTTTATATATTTTTAGCTGTGATTTGTTATTGCTTTTTTTTCCAAATCAAAATTTAGCTATGACGTTTCATCATGATATTGATTGTTTCCTTAGAAATTTTTTTTTCATGATTGTGTTAATTGAAAAATTTTTATGAATGAATTTAAAAATAAATAATTAAATAAGCATTATATAATTTTTGGCTATGTACTGTTTTTCTCCGTAGAAAGTAAATAGCAAAACAAAATTTTGAAATATTGGCTAAATATTTTTTATATTTTCTAATAATTTTCTTAATTGACATACAGATCTGCATATTTGTTAGATGATATGGCATTAATTACTATAGGCTCATAATTTTAATATTTCTGTAATATTAACACAATTAGATTTTTATAGATATTAAAAGATTTTATTACTACATATGTATATCCAATATTAATACTTTACATTAATTCCACGCTCACTTTTTTTTTTTTTTTTTTTTTTTTTTTGTAAACCAATCTTACAAAGTTTTTCTCCATATCCCAACTTGGGAATTCAATACTCATTCTCAGATTGTGCTTCTTTTCGTGACATAAAATTGAGTCACTTATGGTATGTCAATCAATTGACTTGAAAAGAAAATAATCAAGCCCATCCCCGAATAAATATCCGGTCTGCACAGATTTCAAAAAATGTTTTGCTAATTGTGTATTTTTATGCTGTTAAGTAAAACAAAACATTTCGAAACAGGTGAAAAACAAATTACTGAATTTGGCTTGTATAATTGAAAGTTTCGCGAGGAATGTCCAACTTGCTTAAAATTAAAGTGATTTTGGCGTAAAATTTAAGCAATACTTCTTTGAATAAAATCCTAGGGGAATCATTAAGCTTAACACGAGTTGATCATTTTTTTTTTTTTATTTATTAGATTTTCCATTATAACAACTATAACTTTTTCGACTTCCCCACACAACTGTAGAACTTAGGGATATATACACTGGCGGTCACAAAAACGGCACCACCCACCAATTTCAAGAAAACCGTTTACGATGGAAGCTAGACCTGATTTTGTTTTAATGAATGAAATTTTTATTATTTTTGAGGAAAAAAATTAATAAAATTACGAAAGAAACTCACTACTTACACACAAATTTTTTGAATTTTTTAGTTAAAACACAAAAATTGAAGAAAGTTCACGTTTTTTAGGATATTAATTAAAAGCATGTAAAAATAAAAATATTAGTTATCTTATTGTTAGATATAAACCACATACGATTAATTTATTTCATGTTACTCTGCATTTAGACCGTCCGAACGAACGAAAACAATCTTCATTCGTTCGGCCGGTGTAAATGGTGCAACGTTAGTTAAACCAAGGTTGAACATTGGTTCGCTACGAAATGCTCACGAGCAATGTTCAAGCGGTGTAAGTGATTGCCTGACTTTGTAAGGTAATTTTTCCAAGAATAAGTGGGTGGAGGTTATTTTGATTTTCTAGAACCCCCCATACTTTTTGAATATTATTCTAACCAGCCAAGAGGTGGTGCCATGTAGAAAAAGTTTTATTTTCTATTTTTGACTTTTTGAGCGTGCCGAGATATGAACCCGGGCACCTCTTCATAGCAGTCCAACACATTAACCACTAGGCTACGGCGATCACTAAACTGCACTTAAAACACTTCCAAAATTTGGGGTATGGAACTTAGATGGAGTATTCTTGTGTTGACAAAAAACTTCCTTCTTTTTCTACTAAACAATTTTTCTATAGTCTCCAAAAACGAAATAAGGAATGTCCTGGTACAGTCTTATTAAAGCCATTTTCATGATTTCCTTTACCGTTATCTCAAAAACCTGACGTGATGGAACAAAATGATCTTCAGGTTCGAGCTCAGCGACCCCAAATTACTCTAGACTACATGTCAAATTGGCAGTCCGATTTGGCTGTTGCACAGTGTTATCTGCGCATAGCAAATTGAGTTTGATTTGTCCGATCATATAACTTTTCTCCAGTTGCTGTATTTGTTAGTCCATGCCAGGCGATATGTTTCCATCCACTTCGTCAATAACGGCTTTTTGACTGATCACCTCCTATACAGACTGAACTCGTTGCCTTTTGCGTAAGATTTCGACACTTATATTATAATAGCTCTTCAGCTCAATCATTATTGTGACTGCACTTTTGAACCGATCCTTTAAACTTATTCATCGCGTAATGCCATTTGCTCTCGTATTTGTCTTCCATAGTTCGTAGTCTTGATCCTTTTGTCCTTTCAAGCGGATTCAAATTGCCTTTTTTCTGAATCAGTCTAACAGCAATCGTGAGTAAGTATCAGATTTCTCCATGTATTTGAGTTTATGACACTCTTTAATCCCTAGGAAAAAGTATGTCGACCTTTTAGTGGCGCGACAATTGTTTATACTTTGCAGTTAGTTTTTGCACTCCTTCAAAAACTCTTTACCAAACCAGCGCAATAAAAAACTCCGCTTAAACACATTCTTAAAACATAAATAAGGGAATCTCATTTACAAAGTAAGGGACATTTGGGCTAAGTTAGCGAATTTTATGGAAATTGTAGCAGTGTTGCAAGTGGTGCGGTTTTCATGACCGCCAGTGTATGTACCTACAGATGAGTTTGAGCTTACCTACGACCGAATATATACATACACGTACAAAGCAAGTTTTTGTTGTATCCCTTCAAAAATGGACATCCGTTTATTTTGTGATGATTCTGGGAATATTTTAGATCTACCGTTTGGAAAAAACTCGGAAAATCAACTCTTTTGTATCTGAATTTATACACGCCGAGATTTTCACACCGATATTTTGTTTATAAAAGAAAAAGGCAAGACGAAAGAGAATAGGTCAGCCTCGGTTGTTCCCCGATATTTTTTCGCTTCTCTTCACACTTCTATCTATTTTATTTTTTATTTATTTGCTTGCTGTTGCTATTTGAGAGACATTAAGGCGGAATAAGAGAAAATATCGGTGTGTCTAAATATAAATCACAAAGAGGAATCAAAAATATTTGCGTGAAAATCACTGCCCTGCACTGTGGTTGCTGTCATACGACAAAAATAAAAAATTGAATAATCAAATTTTGGAATAATGAGCAACTGCACAATCTCTACTATTACCCAACTTCTCAACAGTAATTTTTTTTTTTTTTTTAGTCTCTAACGGTACTTCTTAAATATAAGCATCAGAAGTGCAAGCATCCATTGAAGTTATTTTTGTATTGGAAAAAAGTGTGAAAGTATACTTAATATTTGGCAATAAAAATCTAAATGAAAAATGCTTCAAATCCCATTAAACACAATGGAAGTTGGAAAGAGAGGTATCAACTTTATTTTCAAGTGGTAAAATTCTTATAACTTGTGGTGCGGCTTTTATAAAATAATAGTTTTTACGAAGTACTTTTTTCAGTATTGTCAAGATTCTAAATATAATCTGCTAAAATCACAACATTAGCAATTGTCTCTATTTTTGAAGTTTTTTTTATAACAAAAGTGGACCTTAGATGGTTGTGAACATGCCCATTTTTACACAAAACTATATTTACCTTACCAAAAACTTGTTCTTAAAATTTCAGATCAATATCTCTATTCTAACTATTTTGGTCGCTCTCTCCCATACATTTGCAACCACTGTGCCCTGGGAAAATTTTTCTGTAGACTGCTTTTGGCCAAATTAAAGCTCTCAGATAATAAATACTCAAAAATGGTTGACATTTTTTGGGGAAAATTAAAATGATTCCGTCATTTTTTATTTAATTTGTTAGCAGATTTCTCAAATGTTTGAGTAGCTGTTTATCTGGCCAAAAGTAGCCCACAGAAACATTTTCCCTTACAAATGTCGATTTATTGAAGTTTTTCAAAACGGTCGGTTATCGCTAGAGCCGAAACTTTTTTGGGAATCATCATAAAATAAACCGAATCCGAACCCCGAATTAAAATGTTAAAAACCGAGGGTTATTTTTAGAGGGTAAAACAAGACTTTTCTTTTTTTTAATTTTTTCTGTGAACTCAATGCTCTTTAATGTATGTATGAATGTTCATATCTGTTTTTGAGCGGAAGTTTTAATTGCAGATTTACTACCACAACGCAACCACACACGTGCGCACGCGCACATTTATTACTTGAATGTGTTTCTTCCTTCTGCATTTGCGTCATTTATGCCATATGAAGCACACTCATATTTCGAATATATGTGTGAGTTGATTCCCAGCGGTTGAGAAATGTGCATCTGTAGCACATTAAAGTTACAATTAAATTTGAGATCAACTTTTTTTCGTTGTTCCACTATGAATTCGATGTGCTTCTAAATGATGCGCTTTAGATGCGCAACAATCTGAAAGCTCATTAAATTTTACCGCTGATTTATTTCTTTTGGGTGCAGCTTTCGAGTGCAATTTTAGATTTGCCTGCACAGATAAGCAGATTTAATTTTTTCTTCTTTTGTTTGCCTCTTTTTTTGTTCCTCTTATTTTGTCATATTTTTATTTAAAGCAAAGAGTAGATTTGGTGAGTGATGTGTATGTGTGTGTGTGTGGGTTGTAAAAGAAAAATATAAATTTATGTTGTTATGGTAGGATGAAAATACACACACATACATATGTGCATGCATACACCCACATACACATTGCACTGCAGTGACTGTAAATATGTTTTAAGGAAATTGTTCATTTACCTATTTAGCATATTAATAAAATTACGAAAAGAAAAGAAAAAAAACTGATGCGCGCTATGTAAATTTCTTAGAGTGTCCGCTTGTGTCTCCTATACTTATGCATTTATGAGAAAGCAGAAATGCTTGACACTTGAAATGTGGTTAAGTTGTTGTTGCAAATGAAGCTGACACTTCCGTTTTTAGGTGGAGCATTTTGACATGTTGATAATGATGCACGATGTAATATTTTAGTTAAACATTTTAATTGCAAATTTGTTGAGCATTTCGTTTAATGTATACGAAACCTTGAAATCTTATTATTTATTTTGTATTGTTGTATAATTCTGATATAAATTTAGAGCACACATTTGTCTATTTCATACCTCGCTGTATGCGCTAATTGCGTTATTAAATTAATATTTTAATAAAACTCAAAACACAAAACAAGACGAACTCATCATCATTTTAGTTATCAGCGCAAAATGAATTGATAAAAACATTTGTTTACATGTTTATGTCAGTATGTCTCAAAATATGATGTGTGTTTGATGTACGAGTGTGAGTGATACTACGCTGAAATAGTCAGCCACATTCGTAGTTAGATTCACACGCTTGTGTATGGCATTTTTCAAGACAACTCATAGAAAAACAGAGAAATAAAAACCAAAACGCGTGTACAACAAATGCATTAATTTGTCGTAATTATAATGAATTGTATTCTTTGATGTTTAGATAAGATTTTTGCTTTAATTTTAATTTGAAAAGTAGAGGAATGAGTGAATAATGCTAATCTGAGCGACTTTTAAATTTTAATTACACTTATTGAACAATTAAGAGATTAAGTTTAGAATTCAAAAAGGCGATGTTAAAATCACTTTCTTTCAGTTCCTACCGATATCAAGGGTAGGCATGAAAAACGCATGGACTTCTAGATTTTCACTTTTTTTTTAATTTTAAAATAAATTCTTTTGGAAATGAGTTTTATTGTATTTTATTCCTCTATAAATGGAAAGTAAATTCCAGTTTTCTCTATAAAAAAAATCCAAAATGGCGGCTCCAGCTCCCATCAAATAAAGCTTGCATGGCGTATTTTGGTTGGGCGGGGTGCTCCACAGCCTTGCCATCATTTGAACAAAAACAGTTTTAAAATTACTAAACTAAATTTGTGAGGTCTTATCGTTTTCTGAAAACCCCCTGGATACCAAAGTGGCAGCCATTTGGAAAAACTAAATTTTTTTGCGCTGTTTTTTTTGCTTCAACGGACAGAAAAAATATTTCGCAATAAATTTTTGACAAAAATCGCTTCCTGACGACTCCGAAAACTGAAATTCCTTTCAATTGCGCAGATATTTATGTGGATCGGTTCATACTTTGAAGCTGTAGAGTCCAGAGCTGGGTAAATTCAATTGCATTACAATACCAATTCCAGGGAATTTATAATTGGTACTTTTTGTTTTCAATTCCTTAATTATGGAATTGATAAAAGTTTCAATTCCATTACAAGGAATTGTAATCGGTAATTAAAATTTTTACATTCCTAGGTAATGGAATTGAAAAAATGTTTGATTCCATTACAGGGAATTGTATTCATTGTAATTAAAAATATATCAATTCATTAAAGAAATTGAAAATGTAATTGAATAGAAAGGACTTTAATATTTATGTGTAATCAATTACTTTCTTGCAATTAAACTCCAATTTAGTTGGAATGATTCCTCGAAAGTAATTGATTCCTTTTTAGTTCAATTCTGAAAAAGCAAAAAAAAATTTTTTTTTGTAAAATGTTACGAGAGAGGTGACCGCACTTTACACTAGTTCGCTCGTAACGGCTTATTGGAAGAATTTTACAATATTTTCCGAAATTTTTTTTTTTTTACTTTTTGGAATTGAACTAAAAGGGAACAGCTGGCGGAGGATCCGCTCAACAGGCTATAAATTATAAAATACTTAAGGTATGGAAATATCCTTTCACTCACCTGTTCTAAACACTTTAAGGATACAAAATCGAAGTTTTCATCCCAATGAACTGTAACCATCCCTTAAACAGATGCCATGTAATAATTTGCACAATGTTTTGGTCAAATATACAAAGTTGCATAGACTTTCCGGATAATAGATTAAAAGAACCCCAACTAAGAGCTATGAATATAAGGTGATGGAAAAAGAATGACTGGATTGAAATTTACAGCAAAATAGGACCTATTAATGTGCAGATGCATTGTTATTAGTTGTTATTAGAAAAATAGGGGAAAAGGCTGACCAAGTTCTTTTTAGTCCAAGTTCTAAAGAAGAATCTGCAAAAAGAAACACTGTACTGTTTAGTATTCGATGCTTAAAAATAAAACATTTTACTGCTAATAAAAAAAAAAATTTCCCAGTAAGAAATGCCTTAAATCAATTCCAGTTTTTTAGAATTTGCTGGAATATCTCATCAAAATTTATTGTTTTATTGTAATGTACCGGAAAAATTACATTGTTTAAATTGTGTTCTTCGCATTTCTTCGAAAATATTACTTCTAATCTTTTGGTGACGTGTCTTCTTACATAAATATATTGTTTACCATAATACTGAATCATTTGCTGAGTCAACAAATTTATTTAGTAGAACCGCACAGTAGTAATAATTACATTGCTCATACTCTAATATTTGAGGCTGGCACATAGTTATAACGTAGAAAAGAGCATTGTGACTTAGTTCCATTATATTTTTATTTGGAAGTTGGAAATTTTACAGTGAAATAATGTTCGCGTTCCAATTTCAAACTTTCATTTGGATACATTTTGTTTATGAGTCTTATTAAAAGCAACTGGAACTGTGAAAGCGACATAAATAAAAAGACCTTTTCTTGATGCACTTTTTTAAATGCTATTTTCAAAGTAAACTCTTGTAAATTTAATCGCATTCAAATCAAAATCTATTAAATTCCTTCGTTTCATGGCTACTCAACGAATATCAAAACAGTATTTTTGCATTTTTGCATCTTTACCTCATTTTTGTTTTAAATTAATACGCGACGTTTCGCATTTAATACGTTCATATATCGCACTGTGATTCCCCAGAAAATTGAATGGCAATTAGTTTCAAATATGTAGTAATACTCAATACTCATCATAACTTATCATTTAAGTTTCGAAAGTGTAATTGTCATTAATTGTTTATACAGTAGTCTGTACTATTACAACAGGAATATAGAGGCGCGCATTTTAATTATTAAATTAAAATTTGTATTGTTATTGTAGATACACTTTGAACTTAAATTTTTAATACAAATAAAAAATTCCCTTAATTTTAATTATTGAAATAAAAATAATCTTGGAAGAAATGCACTTAAGGGGTTCCCTCTATAGTCTACTTAAAGTCAATCAAATTTGATCGAGTTACACCGCCGCTACTTTATTTATGATTGTAAAATTTAGACGAGAATAGTTTTTCTCAAAACATTGTTTTCAAAATACTATGTCTCGAGAACCGTTGAAGCGATTGGCGGCTTATTTATTCTAGAAAAAAAAGGAAAAATTGCGTTTGTTAAATTTCATCAAACATTACATGCGAAACGCAAAAAACGTCTATAGTATAACTTCGACAGCTCTTTTTTTTTGGAATACTTCTCTAATTTTAGTTTAGGAAACGTACATAAATTTTTTTTTAAATATACATACACACATCTTCAGGAAAATTTATTGAAAGACAAGTTTTTTTGTATCTTCTAAGTGGACTTCCCCCCTAAACCTAAATGAACTCAGACACTTCCATATGTAAATATGTATGTTATATTAAAAGTTTAAATCACATTGTAATTTAATATTGAATTTCATAAAACGGAAATTAAAACGATTCAATTCTCAAATATTGCACAATGTACTGCATTCATGTATGTATTCATCTATGCACATATGCTTGTGTTTACATACATAAGTAATTAAATATTAGTATGTAATTTCTTGCCACAACAATCAGCAACTAGGAGTGTACTACATATGTTTGTAAGTAAGTACATCCATATACTCTCTCAAATGCAAATTTTTTAATAGCAATGATGCAAATCGTCAGCATTGAAAACATTTGCGAGATTACAGAATTAAAAAAAATGCCAATTTCTATACAAATTGAAGTCGGTGAAAAATGAAAAAAGAAGCAAAAAACAGCTGCAATTTAATTTTGTATTTTGCAATTTTCATTATTTTTTTAATGACAAAATTTTAAACACCTTTTTGTTGTAAAATAAATCTGTAAATACATTTTAATTAAAATGCATATTCGTGCAACATAATCTTAAAGTTTAAATTTCTAAGTATACTGCCACGACATGCAGTCGTATGTAGGTGTGTTGGTTGGCCGGCCGGCCGGTCTTCCGTCATACCCAGACAAAATCAGTAGCACTTTTCTTATTTAATTCACAAGAAAAATTGAGATTTTCTTCAGAAAAAAACTTTTTAACTGACAGCACTCAAAACAAAATGACATTTAGCAACACGTTAAATTTGAATAATTGTACGTTAAAGTACAACAACACTACAGCAGCAACATCACTGATAACTTATACGTTCGTTATATTTATATATACACACACATACATACATATGTATGTACATATGCAATTATAGGGTGTAATCCCCAATATTTATTACTGATGCGTAATATCTTCCACATTGAATTTGAAGAAAACGTGGAGTGGAGCCTCAGGTTAGCATTTCGAAACATTCGAGTAAATAGCAATTTTGATACTTAATTTTGTGCAATTTTGTAAGATCCAAAAATGAGAAAATTTTCATAAAAACTATGGCTTCAGATGGTTCAAAACGTAGGATGGGCATGGTCCATAAACTTTTACTTCTCTCATTCGTGTGGTTCACTCTGATGCCTTTGTCAAGTTTACCTAATTTATGGGCGTGTCACTTTTTATATCAGAATAATTTAAAGATGGTAGCATTCATCGTCAGCTCTACCTTATAGTTTACTGACACGAGTGCTTCATAGTGTCAGCATTTTAATTAGAAAAACATAATAATTTATCGCATTTTACGAACGAAAATGAAAAACCGAAAACTGTTAATTTAAAACAATTTTCAAAATGTTCGCTGCTGCTCTACGGCCACGCAGAGCTTAAAATTCATTTAAGCGTTAATTTCTACACGATGTAAATGTATTTGCTACCGCTGCTTGTGCTTGTGTTGTCTTTAAAGTGGAATAAAGTGTGAATGTTGCATGTTGCAGTTGTACGTGTATATAAGATAATATTTTTTAACAGCTTGTTATTAAATATAACTGTAGTTTTTATCAGAAACCTAAATAGGTTACATTTTGCTTTTGTTTTAGTGCTTGCTGCTGTTTTGCTTGCTTGCTTGGTTGCTTGAGTGCAAATTTTCCCAATTGATTTTGTAATGAGAAATAAAAAAGATATATATATTTTAATAGAATAGACTGGGCGTTTTTCTTCTACTTTTCATGATAAGTACTTAAGTGTAAAACTAGTAGTGGCGGTAGAGGTAGTAGCGTTGAGTAGCATTAGTATAGTATTTAGGCTGTAAAATGCATGCAATTATACATAAATATAGTTTCTCAAATCAGCGATGTTGCGTTGTGGAAAATATCCATTGAAAAGTATTGGCAGAAGTGTAGAATTCACATTATATTTTATGATTTTATGGAACTGCATTTCCTTTCCAATGAAACTTTTTATTACTACAGCTTCTACAATATTCGGCAACTTTGTATCTAAACATATCCGAAACATATACATATGTATGCATGCAGTGCAACGGTGTGTTTCATGTTTCCTCCAGGGTTTGCACAAAAAACTTACTTAATTGCTATTTTACTATGTGATGAAATGTTAGAAAAATAGTTTTTCTAAAATTTCTATTGCAAGCATAAATTTCTTCTCCAGTTTCAGTTTTATGATTTAATTACTTGCCAACATTGTAGTGAAACATGCGCCGATGCTGCCACTAAATCCTCACCCGGGTAGCAGTTGAGCAGGACACATGCTGTTGTGTGCAACTTTGATGATATTTTTATGATTTATTTATAGCAATAATGAAATGGCTGTTTTCGTTTTTTTAATTTTCCAGTTTGCAAAATAAAGTGGAATGCATTTAACGCCTTTTTCATTCTAGTCGGATAGAATTTTAATTTCACTCACTAGAAACATTTAATTGTTGCACTAAATTTAAAGAGAATGAGTCCCTGCAGAAAACATTTAAAGTGCTACTCTGGTTGGCTTTACCCTCCCAGTAGAATCTTCAATTAGTTTAATACTATGTTCCCATTGAGCAGAAATTGCTTAGTTTCGGTAAATCGTTTCGAACGAAACTGCAATCGTTCACATTGGTTTCGATTATGGTTGTAAAATGGCGACGGCAAATACAATTACAGTGGACGCTAAGAATTCTTAAGTAGTTTGTTCTTGGACTACTTAAGAATTCAGAATTCTTAAGATTTTTGGACGGTTTTTAAAATCAAATTTTTTCAGAAAGTACCTTATTATTACAATGCTATATAGACGTTGCATTTATTAATTACACAGTCCAACAAATTAAGACTTTTTGACTGCAACAGAATAGCCATAATCCTGAAGGGGTATGTCGTATAGATCATTTTTGTAAAACAAACTTATAGTCCACCTAGTGTTCATTCGATACCCACATAGTATCGATACTTTTACTCATTACTTGTATCGAATTAAATTATCGATGCTACTGGAAATATCGAAAAAAAAGTATCGAATATGTACTTGTATCGAATACTCGTTTAAAGAGACAAATTACTCTTTTTTTAATGGTTGTCAAAGAAAACATTCAGGCCAGAACGGCCCAATGTTATACAACATGGTTGAGCCTACAGTTTGCACTACTCAACACGAGTTTTTCGCCAATAAATCATGGTTTTGAGATATTTCCAGTGGAAACACGTGAATCATATAGAAATGACCTTAATTTAATTTAGCAAATCGCTAGAAAATTTATAATAGAAGGAAAACTAATCAACAGATTAAAGCTTGTTAAAAATATTTTATTTTAATGAAAAGGTTTCAATAAACATTATGTTCTACATGCATGGCCGGAAATATCTTCTAGAACTTCAATGCTGTACTGCAATATTGTCATACATTGAAATATTGCAATATGGACTGAACTATTTTGAATAATAGCATTTTGAAATATATTATTGATTGCTGTAAAATATTGTAAAATGATCCACAATTTTAAATATTATATAGCAATATTTCAGTTTTTTAAATAAATATTTTCCAAAGGTATCGAGTATCCAATTTTGACCCTTTTTTCCGATACCAAGTAAAATACTTATGTTATAGCATCGAGTAAAAAAAGTACTTGAAACTTGTATTCACTTGTATCGAATCATCACTAATTCCACCACGTCTCAGTTTTTTTTTTTTTACAGTAGGTCAAAGTTTTCATTTTTTGGTCGAAAGAAATTGAATACTAAGTGCAAAAATTTTTATAAATTAATGTTTGAGAAAAATCTTATCAGGGAAGTTTTATAGTAGAATTTTACGAGGATCATTTCTGTAGGACATATTAACCCTTTAGTTTCTCTTTTAATGGGACTATTGTCCCATAAAAGTGCATAGGAGAAAGCGTCAATTGATATGTATCTTGTTTTACTTCAGCCCCGGTCACTATGCAGCCTTGCTGCACACTCCACAAATTTATTTTTTATATATTAATCAAGTTCTCCATATTAATCAAGTTGAAAGCAAAGCTAAATATATCAATATTCATTTCAGTGGACACATTCAGAGTTGGTCGGTTTCGACGCGGTTTCGTTGAAACCACCTCATTTCCGTGGTTACGTTTAACATATTTTTATATGTCGAAATTGGGCATTTCAACGCAATTTCAGCTATTGCTTTTTGAACTCCAATTTTCTGCCCAAAAGGGTTTCGATGCTTATGAGACTGTCGTAGTCTAACTGACTTCCTCAACACTTTACTTTGTATATAAAAACTAAAACAGAAACAGCTATCTTCTATATAGAATTTGAAGTCATTTCTTCCTATTTTCATTTTCTTGGCAGTAATCCAGTTGTCAATTCCTCTAGTATGTAGTCGTTTCTTCTTTCCTACTTTGTCACAAATTTCTCATTGGGCTTAGTAATTATAAAAATAAAAAGTAAAACAGAACCAGTAGTAACAAGAGTAACATTTATTACTCATATTGCAATGCAATTATTACAAAAACAACAGTAGCAGTGACAGCAGCAGCAGCAGCAGCTGGAATAACAACAACTATTGATAATAAAAAAATAATTTTAGTATAAAGCGTCACTACTACTCCCCAAATACGTTGTTTCTACATCTTTATGTATTTATTTTGTACTTTATAGTGTCTGTCCAACGTCCAACATGTTGTTGTTGCTGCTGCTGCTCCTGCTAACTTTATTGCTGACGACTAGTTGCTGCCTAGTTGTCGTTGTTGGCCTGTTTCGTCTGCGTAGCTGTTGGAGTATTTATGCGCAATAAAAATTGCTTGTTGTTGCTGTTACGATTGCTGCTGCGGCTGTTGCTGCCGCGATTGTAAATATTGCTGTAGTTGTGCACACCGCGCGCAATTCATTCATAAAATTTTTGCCATTATTTTGTTCGTTCGATTTCTCATTTATTTTTTGTTTTGCTCTTGTTCACTCTTTATATACATATGTAAGTATGTATCAGCATGTACATATATGCATATTTATGTGTGTATGCAAATAGATTTTTATAGCTATAGATACATGTGCGTAACAGATAAAAATGTATTTTTACACATGTACGACGAGTACGGATGTTTGAATGAGGTTTTAATTTACGTTTTTTTTCTGTGTTCTTTTTTTTATTTATTTATTTATTAGTTTTTTTTTTTTTTGCTTTAAACATCTCTTTTTAGTTTTCGTTGTGGTTTCATAGTACATAGTCATAATACACATGCACGCCGATATTGTTCATTTATTTTTTGAGCTATATAGAAATAAATTCAATAGTGATATACAGTAGTTGTCGTTTAATTGCGTTCCGCTTAATTGATCTATGAAAAATTATTTTATAAATTATACATTCCTATGCATTTTTGCCGACTCAAATATGCGGAAGCTACTGAATTTAAGTTTATAGATGCATCGTATTTGTGTTTGTAGTTTGGCGGGCTATTAACGTGAAAGTTTCGTAAAATAGCCCAGTTACAAAACTGATCATCCACTGAAGATGAATGAGTAAATTAAAAAAATGTCGAGAAATCTTTAGAGCTCTTCAATTTTACTTTTCTCATAAAACTTCTCATTCGTTTTTATTTCCTCGTCGCCAATGTGTTCTGTATTAAGAACAACACGCTTTGGTGTTTGCTTCCCGAATGTCTTTATTGAATTCCGATTAATATAATATTAGGCTTAAGAATATAGTTAAGCTTTAAGCTTATATTTAGGTGTAAGTACAGATAATAATAAAAAAGTGTTATACTAAAGATATGTTATGTTAAGCATGGAATTTAACATAGTATATATAACAATTTCGTTGCTCCCATATGACAAATTTCGAGATAACAGCGTTAAAATAATCAGTTGCTTTTCGTTCTACAAAAAATAAATCTTAATCATTTTTTATGCAAATTCTTTCTATAACCAGAACTTGAATTATAAAATATCGATATACTTGAAATTTGCACAAAAAATTTTAAAAAATCTTAATTTATGGTTGAAATTTTGTGACTTTCATGACCTATTTAGAACCTGAAGATGTTATCCAATTATTAAAATTTGTGGATATTTTTTAATAAAATTTTGGCTATTTCACATATGCGATCAGTTTTGTGAGTCACTGTATATTTGTCTCTGCATATATATCGCTACACCCACACTCAACATCGACTCATTTATTCATGCTTATATCTAATGGCATGTCCATTACAATATAATGTAAATCACCTAAGGTTCGGTTCTTTTATGGGGCAAGTGTAGCAAAAATATTTTCCATTTGAATATTTAACTTTCAACTAAGTACCAATCTAGCAAACATGTTGCTGAAATGTGTCGCCATAGCCAAAAAATGTTTCTGCAACATGTTTCCTTTGTTCTCTATAAATTCGTTTTCTATGAAATGTGTGTTTTTTTTCTTATTTAGTCACAATAAATTAATTGCCGGATGCTGTTTTCTATTTTATATTTTTCTCTGAAATTTTCGACGATTATTGCGACTATGTCGAGGTTAATGCTAAACTGTTCGTGATTGGGTGGTGGTGGTGCACGGTGCGCAGTGCAGTATCATTGCAGAATCGTAGAAGGCAGGATGAAGGGGATATTGTTGCTTGTTACATTGTTACATGATATTGTGGTACTGCTGCAAGAGTTGTGCGCAAGTATTTCAACTATTCGAATGCAATTGATAATAATTTAATTACTTTTTAATAGCATGTATTAAACGTAATTTGAAATTTATTTTCTGTAGTTTTTTTGTTTTCATTGCAGCAGTCATGTTGTTTGGATTTTTTGCAGCAATCGCAACAAAAAAAAAATATAAAAATATATATAAAAATATAATCTTGCTATTTTTTACAAATTATAATTATGTATGTATTATGCAAGCGTGAGTTCATTTAAATACTTGCCGATTCACTATCAAAGCGAAATTTCATATGCATTTATAAAAATAAAATAAAAACATAAAATTATTCATATGTATACGAGATGTAAGTAAAATATAAAAAAATTTGTGTGTGTACTTGAAAATCATTTTTGTTGCTCTTCTCACACACACACACACAACAACAACGGCAGACGCAATAATAAAATTATGAATTTTATTAATAACAAAATTAACAAAAACTAAAAAGGAATTTTTTGTTCGTCTTCAACAATAATAAAATATTTCAAACATTTCCTTCGCTTTATGAATTTATAAATCGGAAACTATACAAAAAAAAAAAATTGTTTGAAAAATTTCCGAAAAGGTGCACGCAAAACGAAAGAAAAGGAAAGATGGAAAGAAGAAGAAGAAGCACCATATTTAATAAAGCCGCATGTAGTATACGCAGCCCCAAGTTGGCGCCGCCTGCACACATATTAAATTGAACATGTTGACGTTGCATTCGACACAGTTTCTTTTTAATATTTCGACTTTTTTATTATTGTTTCGTTGTTCTTTCAAACGCATCTCAAAGGTACAACACAAGTACCTACGCCTTTTTATAGTGCCTCACTGCATACATACAAATGTACGTCCATACATATAAATATTTTGGTAATACATTTTTATATTTTGTTGCCACAAAAACGAGAATCAAAAAAAATTTAATTTAGTCGTGCGCACACAGACAGTAGCACAGTCTCGCACCAGACAGCGTTAAAACTGATTAAATAAGGTAGACGCGATCAGCAGACAGACATACAAATGAACAGACAGATAGACGGACACACTTGCGTTTGCATTCGAATACTTATTCGACGAATTATAAGCCAAATTGTGCGTCGTGACAAGAAGCGAAAAATAATTCTTTTTTTATTCTTCTAAATTTTTAAAAAACGATTACAAATTTTTATGAAATTAAGTATTCTTGCTATTTGGAGCCTAAGGCTCCATAAAATAAAAGATTAGCTCAAAGCACAATCATCGGGATACTAGAAAAATCAACTTCTAGTTGATACAGATTGGGGTTATACACTAGGATGAAGTATATACCAAAGGTAATTGCAATCAATTCAACCTCGACGAAAAATATCACAGCTGAGAGAAGTTGCGGTCCATTTAGGTGGGCATCGATAGCAGTCTCTTTGAACACAAACGATTCTAAGCTGGTGTGAGAGTGCTGAAATATTCGACACTACAAATCATTGCAGTATTTATTTTCTTGCTCCCCTTAGCATTTTGAGGTATGGGAAAATCAGATAGCTAAGGAGTTAACTAGGAAAATTGCAGTCGATCTCTTCGATGGCTCACAACCAATCTGCAGTAGAAAGTATTGTCAGGTCACAACACCGAAAACAAGGTGACTCTAAAAAAGTAAGCCCCGAATGAATTGAATCGAAAAGTGCGACGACCCGAAAGTCAGGCACTGCGACTTAAAATATTTTATTCCAAAGTCCTAGCCGGGAATCTAACCCGGGACTCCAGGCACAAGAGTCGAGGACGCTGCCGCTAGACCATCGAGCCGATGGTTGTAGTTACAGTTTAACGCTGATCTCAAACAGCTCACAGTGCGTCGTCCCATAAACAAAAATCGAAAAAATAAGTGAAACCAAATCCAATAAATTTGGTACCCTTTTACATTTGTAGCTAGAACAATATAAATTAAATGGTTTTCATAAACTAAAAGATAACACTGTTCTACAAATAGAAACTTTTGAAAACGAGCAGAGATTGGACAAATGCACTTAGGGTAATGGGGGGTCGCTGAGTCCGAAAAAAAAAATTCAAAATGCAGTTCATATTTTTTTCATGAAAGCATCCATTTTTACAAAATAAAATTTTTTCGATTTTCTTTATTTTTAACTTTAAAAATTTTAAAAAAATCTTCTTTTTTTTAACTTTAAAAATTTGTTAAAAAAAATTTTTTTTTAATTAATTTATTTTTTCGTAATTTTTTTCATCCTCGTTATCATCGTTCACTTTTATCTCGTTGTTAGCTTAACCCAGTTATGCCTAGCGATGCCATATGGCACTTTGTCCAGGTTAAAAAGAATTTTTTTCTCAAGTTACTTTTCTGATCTATCTACTTTGTGTTCTTAAACAATTAAATCCTAAAAATTTGTTTGTGTATTCCAACAAAGAAATTTTGACACGTTCACGTATTCATTTTTGAACACATTGTAGATAAATATAAAATATAAAATAAAAAACTTAAGTACCTATGAACAAATTTTAGATCTTATTCATAATTTGTTCGGAGATGTTTTATTTTAGGTTCATACACGGTGGATTCCATTTTTGCACACATCGCGATTCTCAAAACACTAATCGGAAACAAATAGTTTGCACAAAAATAAAACCGGTGTCAGCCTACTCCAACATACATACATACATATATACATATGTATGTATGTAGGAGTACGTGGTTTCTTTTCTTTCTTCTAGTTAGACAAATATTGTTTATTTTAAATAAACATCTTTTAATAAATGATTTTTCTGTTCTTTTTTCTTTCTTTAGCTCGCACGCTGACCTGCTATTGCGATGGCAACTGTCCAGATAATGTTATGAATGGGACATGTGAAACACGTCCCGGTGGCTCCTGCTTTAGTGCAGTCGAAGAGGTGTTCGAAGAGGAAGAGGAAAGAACTTATGGTTGTATGCCCCCCGAAGAGAATGGCGGTTTGCTAATGGTAAATGAAATGAAAACAATATTTCTATTATAAAATAAACTAATTTCTTGATTTTCTCTTCATTGCTACAGTGCAAAGTGGCCACAGTACCGCATATACATGGAAAAAATATCATCTGCTGCGATTCCGGGGATTTCTGTAATCGTGATATACACCCTGCGTACACACCAAAACTAACAACACCCGCTCCCAACCTACCCGTCAGCTCACAATCGATGGTCACGTTCTTGGTGATGATAGCATCAATATTTTTTATATTTGCCGTCGTTATTGTACTGGTGATTGTATGCCTGTCGTGTAGGCGACGTGAGAAAATGCGCAAGCAACCACGGCTCATTAATTCAACGTGTAACAGTAAATTCCCACCGATCGCACAGATAGTTGAGAAGAGTTCAGGCTCAGGTTCAGGGTTACCACTGTTGGTGCAGCGTACCATTGCAAAGCAAATTCAAATGGTACGTCGCGTCGGGCAGGGGCGTTATGGTGAAGTGTGGCTGGCCAAATGGCGAGATGAAAAGGTGGCAGTGAAAACTTTCTTCACCACTGAAGAAGCTTCTTGGTTCCGTGAAACTGAAATCTATCAAACTGTACTCATGCGTCACGAAAACATACTGGGCTTCATTGCTGCAGATATTAAGGGTAATGGCAGCTGGACACAAATGCTACTGATAACTGATTATCATGAGATTGGCAGCCTGCACGACTACCTATCCACATCGGTAATTAATCCACAAAAATTGCAGTTGCTTGCCTTTACCTTGTCGTCGGGTCTAGCACATTTACACGATGAAATCTTCGGCACCCCGGGCAAACCAGCAATTGCGCATCGCGACATCAAAAGCAAGAATATACTCGTTAAGCGCAATGGTCAATGTGCCATTGCCGATTTTGGTTTGGCTGTCAAATACAATTCGGAATTGGATGTAATACATATTGCGCATAATACACGCGTGGGTACACGTCGCTACATGGCTCCCGAAGTGCTCAATCAAACGATGAATCCTCAGCAATTCGAAGAATTCAAACGCGCTGATATGTACTCGGTGGGCTTAGTGCTATGGGAGATGGCACGTCGTTGCTGTACTCCAATTATTGGCTCTAAAATGACCGCCTTCGAAGATTATGCCTTGCCCTATCATGATGTTGTGCCTTCAGATCCCAGTTTCGAGGATATGCACGGAGTGATATGCGTCAAAGGTTTCCGGCCGCCTATACCGACGCGTTGGCAGGAGGATGAAGTTTTGGCAACAGTTGCCAAAATGATGCAGGAATGCTGGCATCCAAATCCAACTGTGCGGCTGACAGCACTACGCGTTAAAAAGACTTTGGGGCGCTTGGAGGCCAATTGTCTAGATTGCCCCATAAAAATTGTGTAGGAATTTAAAAGCTTACTTGAATAACTAGAACAAGAGCTTCTTCAACACCGGAAACACACATAAATGTAGTGTCCTAATTTAGTTGAATGTTTTAATAGTTTTTAAAATTACATTTAAGATTTGTTTAGTTTTTAGAATTTCTGTTTTTTTCTTGTTTTTGTGTTGTGCAGCATAATTTATTTTTATGCTCTCATTGCACACTTTCATAACACATTTGCATATGTTGAATATCCGCTAAATCATACTACTAGCAATAAGTTTTTCATCTACATGCCAATCCATAAAAAGGGAATTTTTCGACAAAGTGAAAATGGAAAATGTGAACTGACAATTGTTTTCTTAATTTCTCTTAAATATTTACATGTTTCATATTTCCAATTTTGACTCAAATATTTCCAATGAAGTAAGAGCAGCAGCTTGTACAAAGTCATTTGAATTAGTTTAAGTTAATTAATTAAAAGCAACAATTTCAACAAATTGTAGAATTATTCTATTCCTATTTATATATTTTAGACATTGCCATGAAAGCAAAAAAAAATTTCTAATCAAAATAAAAATGGGAGTCTGTAAAAAAAAAAAAAAAAAAAAAAAACAAGGATTATTCTATGTCTTCTGTGTTAATACATATATAAAAGAGTGATTCATGGCCTTGCATACTGGGAATTTTAAATTTTAGATATTTTTTAAAATTAAAAAAATTGCAGTCTTTTTGGTGTAAAGATATCGAAAGGTAAAGTTGACCAAGGCGTTAAAATTTTTTCGACACTTGATTTTTCAGTTGTAAGCTTGAGCAAGATTCTTCTTAAATTTAATTTTTCAATTTCTGTGCGATAGATTCACATATTACGTAAACCAATTTTTTACCAACTTTGACCCCTTCTTCCCCTGGTCGTAACACATCGTAACCAAACGAAATATTTTATTTTTACTGCGAAAAGTACTGGATCTGTACTTTAAAGTATGTCGAGAACCCCAATTTGTTCAATATTTTAAAACTTTTAAGCATTTAACTCACATAGTTTGCTCAAGAATAAGCTTTTGGTTTATTTGTTCCCGCGTTCAATTTTACGTTAAATTATCTAAATGGTTCTGACCAGAATCGGATCAAGTTAAACTAAGTTAAATATGAAGATTTAAACTCAATAGAAAAGCAAACTATAAGCTTATTATCAAACAAATTTTATGAGTAAAAGTAATCGAAAAAGTAGGGGTCCTCAATATTTGGACATAATATAATATATTATATAATTCACTTTCATTAACTTGGTGCATGCATGCACCTCTGAAATTCAGTATTTTGGTCTTATTCCTCGATTTTGAGATTGTTTTGGAAATTCCGGATATGCAATAGTTTTTTATTTGACTAAATCTACAACATGCGCTATATGTCATACCAAGCTGCGTAGCTTTTTTTTAATTGAAATTTTTTTTAGAACCTCGGTGGAACGTTTTAACAAGGGTTTTTTTTAAACATTGTTGGATTTAAACTAAACCACACTAGGCACAAAATATATGTTTAAGTTGTTCATGCCCATAAAAAACTGTCGACCGCTTTCAATTTCATAATATACAAAGTCTAAAGAATACAATAATTTCTACAAGTCGAAAAAACGTTTAAGCAAATTAAAAAAAATTAAATATTGCATTAGGATTATTCATGTTAAACATGACCTAATTGTTAAAAAATAATAAAGTTAAACCAATTTCATAAGATAAACTTATTTTATACCACAACATATTTTAAGTTTCGTGCCATACGGTCAAAATTTTAAAATAATTTCGAAATATGTATGTATATGTGTTTTTTTTTTTAATTAAAGTTACAGTGAATACTTGGGAGCTAGAAATCAATTATTAATGGAGTCATCTAATGTTCTTTTTCAACAAAAGGTTAATGCATATGAGTTAGTCATGCTGACCTTTTAGAAACGTCACCCGATCAATCCAATTTTAAACATTTTTTCAAGCATACCTGGCCGTATCTAACCAATATAGCTCAATATTGTCTTCCAATGCGTTAACAGTTGCTGGTTTATCGGCATAGACCAGTGACTTCACATATTAAATCGCACGATCTAGGAGACCAACCGTCTGTTCCATTTCTCGAGATTATATAGTCACCAATCCTCTGCGAAATCATGAATTGAAGCGAATTCTTGGAATAATTGGATCGTATAAAACCACAAATCAAGATCTTTACGTACACTTTTCCAGGTTATGAATGGACAGAGGCTAAGGTGCTGTGAACATCGTCGACAAATTCCAATTTTCATCAACATTATCACTTACGTTGCGCATTTCCTCTAAGGTGCGCACATTTGTCCTTTAGTAACTTTGTGCCGCGATATATATCCATAAAATCACGAAAAGCACGTTCACTTGACTCATTATGGGGACCGAAAATTGATCGAGGCACTGTGTTAGTTTGGTGTATTGAGCTATTATTTTTGGACCACATTTCCAAAATTTGGTAGTGCGGTTCAAGCGTTAATCGATTAATGAGATTCGGCAGAAAAATACTGGAAAACAAAACAGCTGGTATGACAGATTTACCAAATCGCAAATATGAAACACGTAAAAAACATTCTTTAATTGGTTTGAAATATGTTCATAACAGCCGTCAGAAATCAAGCTTAGGTCTCTAGTTTCACTGAATTTTGGCAATTTTCCGCGTGAACTGCAAGTTTGCCTCAAAGTAATACGAAATTTAACAGCGCTATTAAAACTTAGCTTAAAACGAGCGATCGTACAGTATTAAGTTTGGCATATTTGGAAAACAGGATATTTTAAAATTAAGCAAATGTCAAAAATGTGTGCGTTATTATTTTTAACGAAAATAGTCATGATCAAATATGACTTGAAGACAAACTTCTGTTTTACGTATCTTGGGCCGAATATAATAGTGGTCCTCATGAAAACTCGCAAACCTCGCAAGTTTGCATTGCGTATATCAGCTGTTTTCATTCTCCATACAAAAAAAGTTTGCGAGGTGTTCGCAAATTTGTAAGCCAATTTCAGTGTGCAAACCTCGTATATAGTGGAGTATTCCCAACATTAAAAAAACCGTATGCAGTTTATTTTGAATTTTCAACAGTTTCGCGCAACAGTTGATTTACACTCTCAAAACTTGCAGAGTGTATTCATGAAACGGTGTATACAAATTTGCGGTGTATACAAATATTTGAAACTGAGAGTTTCAAATATTTTTAATATTTCTTTTTTAAGATTTCTGACCCGCCGGCCTTTAGTCTCTCTGAACTGTATCGTAGAATCATAGTAATGCAGGAAAATTAAAAAGTTCGAAAATGTGAAATGATCCTAAAGTTTCGCCATTGAATTAATTGAGGTCTACTTTATATTACTTTTATATGCTCGTATTAAACTACAAGAAAAGATATGCAAACTAAAAAAAAGTTATATAAATTATAAAATATGTAAGTATTTTATTTGTTTCGAAAAGTTCTTGTTACATTATTTGTATATAAAATAATATTCGTTAAAAGTCAACACTTAATTAATTAATTAAAAGCACGAATTTCTTTCGAAGTGTGTAAAAATGTTTCCAAAATTTAATAACCCGAAACTACACAAATTCTCTCAGCTGTGAAAAGCTTGTGGCAAAGTCTTTAAACTGAATTGCATAATGCCAATATATTTTTATTTATTATTCTACAGAAAATTACACACTTGGGAGATTTCGGGTTAAATTCATGATTCGAAATTGTGCATACAGTGCTTTATAATAAATTTAAATTAATTATTAATTAATCTAATCACATGTGAATACATCAGAATTTAAATTTTATTCAATTTAACAGAATGTATATTTAGGAACTATTAATGTGGTTTTCATTGGAGATATACATATATATAAAACAAGTACTAATTTTAATACAAAAAATACAAATAAAAAAACAAAATATTTGTTTAAAGTAATAAATAAATATGTGCCAGCATAAATTAAAGTCATCCCAGTTGAAAATGTTTTAAGATACTAAATGTAAATTCCGATTTGTGTCATGAAACAATGAACGCGATTAAGTGAACATTAATTAACTGATAATTTTTATAGATTTAAAAAAAAAAATTAAAAAAAATATATAAATATTTTATAAACTTTATTTGTAACAATTGCGCCTTATTTTCTATTTTTGCATAGTTGAAACTAAAAAAAAATGCCTTACAAAATTGAAAACTAAATACAAAAATTATTAAAAACGTTATATTTACAAAGTTTTTTTTTTCTCTTTCTGAAATAATTTTAGAGAGAGAGAGAGAGAGACCACAAATGTAGAAAAAATGCTGCCTTTTGTAATATGCTGAAAATAAGTGTCAAGAAAGACAAAATCGAAAAGAAAAATATAAGCATAATTTAATATTAAACAGAAAATATAAAAATTAAATAAACGAATTGAAATGATGTAAAAAAATTGTTAACAAAAAGAAAAAAAAAGAAACTGCCTTATTTTGCGTCAACAACAACAAAGTAATTGAACAGATTTCTTTATTATTTTTAAATTTTATGAATTAATATTATTATGTTTTTATTTTGCTGTAAATAAACAAGTTTTGTCCTTTTCACTTAATTATAATTCCTTATTTTTTTTGTTGTTTTTAAGAACTGTAAATATTCATTTTTATATAATTTAGAAATACGCGCTTAATCTTAATTAATATTTTCTAGTACATAGTTACAGTTGAAATAAATATTTCAATTTGAAAATTATGCATAGTTTTTAGTAAATTACATTAATTAAAAGAAAAAAAATTATTGTAATAAATTCACATTTAATTTAATTTATACAAATACATACAAATAAAAATTGAGTATTGTGTATTTAACTGACATCCAATAGTGCATAATATAATTTCATATACATACATAAATATAATTAAAAATAATATAACCAAAAAAAAAAAAAATATTCCAAGTTAAATTTTGTTTTATTTCATTTGCTTTTAATTTTTTTGGAGGAATTGAAGGAACCTTAAGTCGTTTAAGTGAAGGATTGCGGACACGAGCGGAAAACTGTCGTTAGAATAACTGCTAAAAAGGGAAATGCAGTATTTTTGATTATTTTTTTTTTGTGTGGATTTGGACTCGATTTTTGTAATGTTATGGTCAAACTTGATCGCATAAAGCTAAAATTTTTGCAAAAATATCTTATTAACTCTTTCATACCTAATGTTGCGTATATGCAACATTCACTTGTATGTGGCATAAATAAAATGTTTAACAGATATTACTATTAACGCTATTTGTATTCGGTTCTGTAAGGTATTGTTCAAGTTTACTGATTGCCGAATATTTGAAATTTCTTGCTTAAGTAATTTTTTTTTAATGTTTTGTCTTTGAAGCCCAGCAAAAATTTTTAGTAAAATCTTTTGCACTATTTTTTGAAAAATAATGCTTTAAATTATTACTAACCGGAAATTTTTTTATCAGATATGTTTATAAAAGATAAGAGAATATGAAAACCAAAAAATTTGAGAAAAGGAGTTAAGTAGTGGTTGTTTGTCTACAGCTTCATAGCTATGTTTTTTTAACCTTTAATAAAGGACAAACAAATTAATGTAGAAGCAAGAAATTTGGTGTCGTAATTGTGGAAGACCTAAGTAACCGTAATTTCACAACAAAAGGTTTCTCTCAAACCCCATTATAATTCGGGCGTCAAAGGGTTAAAAAAAGAGTACTAGTTCAAAGTACAGTCTTTAAACATTTAAAAATAAATAAATAAATCGTTTAGGCAGTAGCTTCATCAGTTTTTCAAGCAACCGAAATCTACCAATTCTGTGGCAAAAAACAGTGAGCGCTCCAAAGAAATATGAGCTATGAACGCCATTATACCCTTACATTGCATTGTATATTTAGGTAAATTAGGGGAGTCGTTACTGTCTAAAAAATACTTAGTGTGTCGGAAGTGAATTCTTTTTTCACTGAACGATGTAGAAGATCGAAAGAGAGAGAGAACTTCGATCTTGTAAGATATGGAAGGGAAGGGGCAATGAATGTATAAGTATGAACATATCGCTCATTTTCTTTATTCAAGACTGCCGAAAAAAAAAAAATTTTTTTCGAGAAATTCAAAAACCACAAAAACTCTTCTCACGAAAGGAGTTCACAAGGTAAGGCATAAAATTACAGTTATTTCTGCTTAAGAAAAATCGTCGTGAAAATGTCATGCTTTCTCGTAAACGCAGCCGAAATACACACAGGGAAATAAATATACTTCCATTCAAAAATATTAAATGGAAGTTCACTATAATAGCTAATTTAAGGTTTTGTTATTTGTTTTGTATATGTATATCTTATCCTGGGATGTATCAATGTGAAAAACTCCATTTTAAGGAGAAAAATTTAAAAAATATGAAGAAACCCGATTCAAGCCTGGACTTGAACCCAGGACTTGTACGCAAGGGATTTGGCAAGCAGTAATGAAGATGATGTCAGTGAAAGAGACAATCAAGAATACAACGAGAGAGACGCTCAAAAAGCAAAAACAAAAGTTCCACTACAGCAACAGCAAGATAGCAATTGAATTTCCAAGGTTTGTAATGAATTTTAGGGATATGGAAGATTCAATTAGACCAGCGATTTACGTTTTTCTTGCTATCAAGTAGTACAATGGCGTGAGGAGGATAATTACAAACAACAAAATACAATTTTTTTGTGTCAAGTATTTTACAAACTTTCGCAGAATTAACGAAATTAAGAACAGAATAATATTCTGGGCAAGTAACACTATGTTGCTATGAGGTTCTCTTGGCACTAGTTTACAAGATTTGTTGTTGTGGTGACCGAGTTAAGCGCCATGATCACGATACTGATTTTGCTTCCAGTAACTTATATGCCTCCCTTATAGCTAGCACTTCTACCTGAAACACGCTAGCTGAGTTGGGAAGATGAACAGATTTTTCGATATTCAAATTTCTTCGAGAAGACACCTGCTCCGACTCCACAGCCCATTTTGAAACCATACCATGAAAGTTTTCCAAATGTTATTAAGTATCATACCATTGCTCTATTCCTTCCGAGAGGGTAAGAGAACTGCGAAATTCTTGTTGAAAGACGCAGTAGGTATGACGTAGTCTTTTTGGCTGGCAATTTTCCGTTAATGTGACTTCCACGCACGTAAGTTTTACCTTTCAAGCATCTATCTCCCCTTAACCTTAAGGAGCTCATGGTTGTCATTTGTTCAATGAAGAGTTCAATCGGAATCAGGTGCATTAGAGCATTGAGAGTCATTCCGGGACAGAAGCGAATGGCTCCTGTGGCTCCAGCACACGCTGACCTTTAGATTCTTCTTAATTTTGTTACTATGTAGTCCTTACTGAAGGCTTTTCCGTAAGTTAAAATTGGGCGTACCACCGCTTGGCACATCCATAAAATTAATTTTGGTTGGAAACACCAGTTCCTTCTAATCATCTGTTTGCATTAGTTGTACGTCGTACATTCGATTTTGCTACGAACTGTAAAAACGGTATACTAGAATCCTTGTTGCTGTTTCGTAATTTCGAAGTTCGAATGATGGTATGCTTGAAAACGAACAGATAGTAAATTTTGCCGTTTTTGAGCGGTATTGTGTGCGAATAAGATAAGATGCAGGAGCTAAAATAAGTTTAAATAATATTCATACTAAACGTGTCTCACCAAAAAGGTTGTTGTTGTTGTACACCCCAGAAAAGGAACATCGGTTTATTTTATGATCATTCCCAAAATACTTCAACTCTAGCGGTTACCGTTCGTGAGCTGAACCACCTTGAGAAAACCGACTTTTGTACAGGAAATTTTTTTGGTAAGCTACTTTTGGTTAATTAAAAGACCAAAAATAATAGGATATAGGGAAACATTCTAGGTTTTTTTTTTTAAATCTGCCATCAGACTCGAGATAAGGAGATTTTCCTTTAAATTTTAGCTATATATACGATTCTATAAATACGATTTCTAGGAAAGTTGAAATAATTCCGTAACTTGTTGCCCAATCTTCGGTTGCAGAAAGGTGTTGCATTCTGCTATTTGTTCCAAAGATAATCAATTCATTTGCGTCCTCTTCAACAAACTTCAATCGTGACCAGAGATGCCAACTTATTTTTTCTTTTTCCCCGATAACTCTCGGGAAATTCCCCGATTTTTGACCAAACTCCCCGCAACGGTATAATTTCATAAGGTATGTATACGAAAAAAAAACTGGTCGCAGTAAACATGTTATATTAATTCAAATATGACAGTTACAGCAAATCTTACTGTTGTTAATTCGTAGAGAATTTTCCGTTTTACATTGCTGCATATTATTTTTTCTGATTTTTTTACATTACGCAAAATTAGTTCATCGAAATCGAGCACGCGCGATATAATTGGGCTCAAAAATCAAGATTTTCCACATATGTCACATAAAGACATTGCCAAAAGTTTAAAAATTAGCAAAACCTACGGTAACTTTAGTGCTTAAAAACTTTAGTGGACGACTAACTACCGAAAGGAAAACTGTAAGTGGGTGAAAGAAAGGATTCATCTCGGAGGAAAAAGCAAAGAAAGTGAAAAACTTGTTTCAAAGAAATCCAGGCCTTTCTATCAGAGATGTTGCTAAAAAAGTCCATATGTCACACGGATATGTTCAAAAAGTACGCAGAGTAAAAGGACTTAAGACGTATAAAGTTCCGCTAGCCCCGAACCGGAATGACAAAAAAATGCAACAGCAAAAACTCGCGCACGAAAGCTGTACGACAAAATTGTACATAATTTTGATTGCATGCTCATGGACGACGAAACGTTTGTCAAAGCAGACTTTAATTAGCTTCCTGGTCAACTATTTTACACTTCAAAAAAGAAAGGTGAAGTTGCGCCTAAATTCAAGCTAAAGAAAGTGGACAAATTTGCGAAGAAATATTTGCCAAGCAATTTGCCAATGCGGCATAAAGGGTGCAGTTTTTGTCTCTACTGATACCATCAACCAAAAAATTTACGTAGAAGAGTGCTTACAAAAACGTCTACTGCCAATAGTACGTCTTCACAAGGCTCCTGTCCTCTTCTGGCCAGATTTAGCAACTTTCCATTACGGCAAAATGGCAATGACGTGATATAAGGAGAAAGGGGTATAAATTGTTCCAAAAGATGCCAATCCCCCAAATTGCCCAGAACTTCAACCGATAGAAAAATATTGGGCTATAATGGAAAGAAAATTGCTAAAAACGAAGCAAGTGGTCAAAAATGAGAAACAGCTGTAGAAAAAATGGACTACTGTGTCATCTCAAATGTCCCGAAATGATGCGCAACGTTTAATGGTTGGAGTTAAGTCAAAGTTGCGATCTTTCGCATACGCACCAACCAAATAAATAAAGTTTTTATTTTTTCTTAAAGTTACTATTATAACCTTTCAATTGATGTGTGAATTTCTGTTTTTGTTTAAAAACTATAATTTTTATAACAAGTTAATGTCGACCAGTTTTTTTCGAACACATGCCTTATTATACGCACTTTTCATATAAACATTTTATACAAACGAAAAATACCCTTTACGTAGGCTTAGAATTACTCTCGGTCAGAGTTATTTTAAGGGGCCCTGCTCTTTCTTGGTTAAAATTTTTTTAAAACATATGTTAAGAATGTCCTGGTACAGTCTTAATAAAGCCATTTTCATTATTTCACGCACCGTTATCTCAAAAACCTGACGTGATGAAGCAAAATGGTCTTCAAATTGGCGACCGCGAATTAACGACACCAAATTACTCTAGACTGCATGTCAAATTGCCAGTCCGATTTTGGCTGTTGCACACCGTTATCAAAAGAGAATGAAAGCGAATATTTTTCTTCATCATACAAAATCGATATTGATGCCAACGTCATTTGTAATTTATTTTGTATAACCTTAAATGCAAAGTATATTTGCAGTTTGCTTTCGTCATACAGTTAGTTAACTACTCACCCTATCACAAAGTGATCTAGTAAACAATTTTACCATAATTTTCGTGAAAGATGATGTGTTTTCCATAAATACCCACATAAATACCCAATAGGTACAAAAAAATGGGTATTTACCCCCGGCTTGGTAAATACCCGGGTGTAAACCCTTCACTAGGAATGGCCCTTTGTCTTTTTTCTCGCTTTAAGTCGCTGAATTATGCCAACAAACCAACAGTCAACCAACTGAACAACAACATCATTTAAACCATTGTTCGTTCCAGTCCGACGAAATACTGAAATTTTTTCGAATTTTACGGGGGGGTAGGATCCATTTTTTTGCCATACTTTCTTCGGCAAAGTTGATCAGAATCGAATATAGAATTTTTCTGTCAACGTACTTTAAAAAAAAAAAAAAATTGGTACGCCCGAATGTACATAGATTTTTTTTTTTTTTTTTTAGTTTTAATGGTCACAAGCAATAACAACACAACTTGAGTTTTGTCGGTTTCGAGTTATTATCATAATTTGAATCTTCATATCCGTTTTCATATTGTGTCAGAATTTTATGACTATCGGTTCAGTGGTTTACGAGATATTAGGGCGGAAAAATAGCACAACTCAACCTGATTACTCTTAGCACTTGGACCTTTGAAGTGCTCTCCTGTAAAATACAAAAAACACACTTATGCTGTTATGCCTTGTGACCACAGAAATATACATATATATTAAAAAGTTTCGGTTTCGGTTTTGGCCGAATATTAGAAAAATGGCCGAAATTCGGTTTCGGTTTCGGCCGAAAAAGTCGGTTTCGGTCGGACACTAGTTACGATACTCTGCCGGGAAGGTATCGATATACTATGTATTATTGATAAAATTATTTTTATATAAAATATCAACGCTTAGGTACATATTTTATGTTTTTTGTACATATATGTATGTTAATTAATCTTTATTTGTTGACAATTCTTTACCTCCGATACCTTTTCTTATTCACACAAAATGCCGGTGATAAACGACAAACTCGAACGGACGACGCACAGTGGTTCATTTGATCGATTTAGACGTGATAATTTAAGTTTTATTTTTAGTTTAGGTATTAACAGATCCCCACTGACCTTAAAAAAGTTATTTCTAGTGACCTAATCGCTATTTACATTATGTAATTAGAAGTCAAAATATTGAAACCAATATGCACTTTTAACACTGGAAGTACATAAACAACAACGGATATTTTTTTTGATGTGTAAACAATTTAGCTCACGGTATGGGCGAAATTTTAAATGTGTAAAATGTAAGAATAACTGTAACGTAAGATGTAAGATAACTGTAACGTTCCGTTCCCGTCTCGCTCACACTACTGCGCGACATGACTGTGCTACTCTAAACAACAAAGAGAAGAGAGAAGAGAAGAAGAGAGGGAGAAATTAAAATACCTGCGGAGTTTGTTTGTTTATGTTTCGATCAATTTACTCTCACATATATGTGCATACGAAAACAAAATGTGTGTGTACATTTATTCGTGGCAGAATTATTTGTTGGTGTAAAACCTATGGAGATCGACTATACCATACAAGCAGAGAAGTCGCCGTAGCAAACACAGGCGTTTGATAGGTTTTGCATTCGGTTAGTTAGATTGGATTAAAATTAAGTATAAGGAATCTAGGTTTCAATAAATGTATACAAATTTTGCTTTGTACATTAACCTTAGAAAGGCAACACTTTTTTATCTTTGAAAATAGCAAAAATGTTAAAAATCACTTATTTACTTCAATAAAAATGCATTGTTTCTTATTTTTGTTAAATGCAGTTGAGGCAAATCTTTTAGCGGTGCTCTTAAAAAGAAGTGGGGTGACCGGTCACCCCTGTTGCCTTTCTAAAGTTAAATGCCGATAGCACTTATCGTCGCTTGAGAATTGATTTGGCGTATGTGTGTACAAATTCATATACCTATACGCCAAATCAATTCTAAGGCGACGTTATGTAAAATTTTCACATCTAATAAAATTTCAAATCGACAGGAAGAAAAACTTAAAGCGCGGAAAAAAAGATGCAATTACAGTTGCGTATATGCGAGCATATCGTGCCTGATGCATTGAGTAAAAGCAAAATAACTCAATTACAACATATCAGCCCTATTCACAATTTGGTGCAAATGCAAAATATTTCTGCTATCACAACAACAAATGCGATATGAAATAAAAAACTTGCAATTTATAGTGAATCGGGCTATTATATATAAAAGGTAATGATATCTAATAAATTTTTAAGTTTATAAAAAAATTGTTTTAATTTGAATTATTTACCTAAGCATATAAGTAGATTATTTATCAAATCCCTATATATGGCTATACATATGTGAGCTTATGCATATGGTATTGAGTTGGCTTAACTGTTTACACATCAAATATCTTGCGTGCCTTAATAAAAGGCAACTATGGTCATCTGAGCATTCTTGACGAAATTCTTAACACTCCAATATGTACTGTATCGGATTATATGGTTAGGGATCTGTGTTTCGGTAGAAAATTCAACATCATTCTTCCTTCCAGGTCCGAATGGGATGGCCAGTGCCCCGATTTCGGTCCCTCTGCTCTCAATTGGTATACAGACGGCTCGAAAATGGACTGCGGTTCTGGTGCCGGTGTTGTAGGACCCAATAGGTTCATCTACCAAGCACATTGGCCCCGATCCGTTCTGCGGAGTCGGCTGGACCTCTACGAAATCTATCGTTGAGGAGTGGTCTAAGGCAAAATGGCTAGAGTATTGGAACTCTATCCCAGGTTTAAGACAGGCAAAAGCGCTTATCGTTCCGCTTGCCCAAAATAAGCCCATCTCTTATCCCAAATCTGACCTTAGGCTACTGGTGGGCTACATGTCTGGACACTATGGGCTCAGATATCACCTAAACAAAATAGGTCTGTCTAATGAGACAGAGTGTCGTCTACATTCTGTGTGAATGTCCGGCCTTGGCTCGGCTCAGAGGACGAATTTTTGGTGTTCCTTTTCTGACGGCTAATCAAATAAAATCTTCTTCTACAAAAGATGTCTTGACTTTTATTAGGTCAGCTGAACGTCTTTTGTCATAAAATGGGGAATGGCACAAAAGATCTTTTAGGTCGCAGTGCCTGCCTGGTTGGGCTCCCCTAAATAATAAATAATAATATCTTGCATGCCTTGTACGCATCTATTGTTTTTTAATAATATTTATTTATAAAAAATATGTAATATTCCAAAATATTCAGTAATTATTTTGCATTGCCGAGTTAGTCCTCGAACTATGCACAATATTTTTCCCATGATTTTGCTTTTTAGACATACATTTTATGGTTGTTTTCTATGCATAATGGATGTGATTAACAAAATTATTTTCGACTTTGCCCTTAATAATGATATACCTCTACATAGAGGCACATCGTTTTAATGTAAATCGGATGCCTCTTCTGACAAACTTGCAACTTCCAAACTTTCATTTTTAACCTCGTCTGTTCGGTAGTTGATTTTCGTCAGTCATCACAAAGAAATTTTTTAGTTTCCCGGTCATTCAATTGCTCATTTCGCATTCAAACAACAAAAACTATAACATAAAAAATGCAAAAGTTACTCAAAGGTCATGCTTCGTCGTTTCGACGACGCACATTTAAAAAAATCAACTTCTGCACACAGCAACAGTTTGCCCACGACTGGTGCTATATGAAATAGTAGCACAAAACAAACAAAATTTTGAAAGCAAAACTGTAAAACGTAAACATGCGTCGTCGATTCGACGAAGCATGTCCTTCCAGGCTTAATGAATGCAATTTGAAAAAACGGATATTTTTTAGTTCTGAGTTGCTTAGAGTTCTGAATAAAATGCCAAAAATTTATCCAGCTGTGTACTTCAAAATAAAACAAAAATAATGTTGTTGTAATAAACTTTTAAGTTTTAAGGTTTTTTATTACTTAAAAAATTAATGTACTGTAAATATTTTAGAAAATCTAAATATGAGTATATTTTTGTAACATCATGAAGTTTAAATTTTTGAAATAGGTGTAATATCTGCATTTATAATCCGAAGAGGTTTGGCTTCGCACAAATTTGCACGGCACTTTTTTTCCACTTTTGCGAAAAAGCTATGTACCAAAATATAACGACTTACACTGATAACACAAAGCAACAAAAATTTTATGAGCGAGATTTTCCAACGGTTTTATAGCAGTTTATGAAGTTAGAAAAATGGGGTCTTCAGAGGCTATTAAGAAATTTCTTTATTTCAACAGATACGATATTGATGTCGGAAGCAAAGTTGTTAAGCATAAAGAAATAAACAATTTTTGCGTACACTTTTCTTCCATCTCCTACCCTTCCTCTTGAAAATGCGGGTTTAAAACATCTTTTTCGATAAATGGCCGATAACGTTGAGAAAACTATTATACTGCCTTTAGAGAAAATGTTTCTGAAAAGTTATGAGTGGCCTTAAAACATTGGAATGACCTAAAATTGTCTTAATTTTCATATAATTTATTTTTTAATTGTTTATGGCCAGAAATTTTCAGTTAACACTAGAACGACTGTGTTGAGGACCCTGAGGAGGAGCCCCTCATTGAGTTCGAGTAGTGCTCCCTGCACTAATCATCCCCATCACTGCTTCCGTCGTCTCGCGACGAAACCATTATAAGTAAATGAATTATTGAATTTTAACCCAATACCACTCTGGTATTAATTTGCATTATTGGATTTCCATAAAATACCACTCTGTTATTATTTCTGTATTAAATTCAATTTCCTTTGAAATACCACTCTGGTATTTATCTATTACCATGTAATATCCATATATATACTCTACATATACCAATATTGTAAAAGAGTATCTCAACCCATGGAATTATATCAGTTGCCATACGGTAAAAAATCCCATTGCTTGAGAAAGTCTACGTTAGATCTTGAATATCCCTTGCTTACAAAATTACAAATAAACTCAAGTCACTCTCCGTGGCATTTTATACATTTAAAACGAACATTAAATTTGTGTTCTTATTTCTACTCCTTTTCCTCTCTCAATTCATATGAAAATATTCAGACTGAAATTTGGCATATACCTATATTGCCCAAAAGAAGTCAAAATTACTTGTTTTAGGTATAACACATTTATATATCCGAGCAGAGAGGGGAGGAAGGTAAATTCAACTATTAATAAATTCATTCATATCATGTATACAAAATCAGAAAAATTCTAGGAAATTGATTCAAAATAAATACATATGTATTTTTTCTAAATGAAATTGAAAGCACGACTTCTTTGAAACATCCAAAATTTTCGTCCATAATTTTTTACTTTTCAAATCTATGTCTTTGATTCTCTTGCGGGACCATTGAACATAAATGAATTAGAAAAATTATTCTTGCATTTTGTTTCCCTTTTATTAGAAGTAATAAAAAAGATATGAACATTGAAACAACTTTGACCAAAAAATTTATAAAAACAAAAGTTATGGTCAAATTTTCGGAACTTTTAAGACCCATGCGGGTCCAGTAGACATATTCTGATTTCACAAATTGTTTTACCCTTTTGTCTATGTATATGAGTAAAAACTTTCTGCGCTATTGGTTTCTGATTTGTCGAAATGTTTGGCTATTTATTCTCAAAAACACTTTTGTCCATCACAGTAAACCAATAATTTATACAATATGGGCAAAAAGGGCGTGGTTAATAGTTAAAATAGCCATAATTGTATATATTTGAGTCAGATAGGACTAAAAGAATGATTTGCGTCGATAAAAAAAATTGATCACGCCTAACTTGAATGAAACGCTCCACTGTGCATAGGGGTGATAGTCACTTCCGTAACTAAGTACGTCCGAAATTTTTAGTTTTACAAAGATAAAATAAAGTGAAGTAAACGCAATTATTATTGATAGAGGTGATAAATGCATTTTATATAAATCTAAAATCAAACAAATTGCAATTAGTTTTGGCTGTAGTGAAACTCTCTATGAGAAATGTTACGCTTTTAATTCTTAAGATGACAATGACCTACAATCTGCCTACCCTCTGGTTACCACGAATTGCCTGATCTATGTAAACATATTGTAATATTTTAACAATTTTTTATTAATTTTGTATTTTTATTTCTTCTTAACTTAACAACAATTAAAATTTGCATTTATTTGTGTAATTGAACATTTTAGTATCGTAATTTTGTCATCGTAAATTAGTACAGCACAACATGTATATAAATTGTAGTTTTTGCAAATTTTTCTAGTCGCCAGTCATCATTTCCATAAATTCTATAAGCAAAACCAAACACAAATTATTACCTTTCAAAAATCTATTTACAAACAACAACAACGACAACGAACACTTACCATCAAAATCAACAGTGCCGGAACCGTCAGTATCAATTTCAGCAATAATTCCATCTAAATCACTTGACGACAATTTATCATCCAGAGCGGCCAAAATTTCTTTCAATGTCGATGTTGTTATGTAACCATTACCCTCACGATCATACAAACGGAAAGCTTCTTTCAATTCTTTTTGTATCGCTTCAGCATCTTCTTCTTCAAGGAAATGTGCGGCAATACTGCAGAAACCGTCAAAATTTACTTTGCCAGTATCATCGGGATCATTTTCATTGACCAAGTCTTGCAATTCACTTTCCTCAAACATTTGACCCATGCTGTTGAGGATGGTCTTGAGGCGAAGGGTTTCAATGAAGCCGGCCTTTTGTGTGTCGAACATTGTGAATGCACGACGCATAATGTCCATTTTCTCATCATCCTCCTGAAAACATAACAATTAAAAACGAATTGAATTGAAGTACCATACATTAAAAATATTTCGAAATCTTCTACATAAACACAATAATGAAATGGAAAATTGAAATTTTGTACGCAGAGATTAATATGCCACAAAGATTTTTTGCTTTTGTTTTTGTTGTTCTTTTTTTAGTTCTGAACACAAAATAACATAAGCACATAATTTCCACGATGAATTGACATTTTGAAATATTACCGAAATATTATTTCAGCACTGGTTTTTTTCTTTTTTTTTTTTCTTTTGTATATTTATTTTTGAAAACCACCAACTAGAAAAATCAAAACTGATCTTTAACTCTTTCGCATTCTGATTGGTCATATTGGCCCCAGTGATACTGAACTCATTGAAAGGAATTACGATTTCTGAAATACTATGAATACGGAAGTGTTTCTTTTAAAACAATTTAAAAAATTTAGAAAATAACACATTTTGGCTTAAATTAATGCCTGACCTCTTTGCGGTGAATGCAATGAAAACTGCTCGTAAAAACATTTTATCTCAGAAACTGTAAACTTGTTTAATTTACGAATATTATTGCTTAAAATATGTAGAAGACTAGAAAATTAGTTTTAACACCTCAAAAAAGGAATATTAAAATTACTAGAAGTTATGAATTACCATTCCTATCTTACGGCGAGGATATGGGAAATGGAACCAACCTGCTGAACTGCTAGACAGTTCTAGCCTATGCCAAACCAATAACGCACCAAAGCCTTTATAAACTTCATAAGCAAGGTAACCGGATACTGCCTTATTAGTAATCATGCCCGTAGATTAGACCTTCCCTACAATGATCTCTGCAGAAGCTGCAGGAACGAAGAGGAAGAAGAAGCAATTTTCCACCTTATTTGCCATTGCCCTGCTCTGGGAACACGCAGACAAGGAACTCTGAGAGAGCCTTGCTATCTATGAGAGACTCGCAGAACTTGCATCCTCTGAAATCAGAGACTTACTTCGCTTCATAGAAAATATATAATGGTTTGACTAGGTGGGACTAAGACACATAAGTCCAATTGACTTTAAGCAGCAAGTAGATATCCGAAATGTTAAGATATATTAAGCTTAGTCCTTGAAATATTATTATTTATATATTATGTCGAAGGAGTCAATGGTACATATTTTTATTTTTTTTGTTTTTTGTCATGAATAATTTGTTTTTCAAACATTTTTGAATTTTTATTAATCTATCCATTCTTGAAATCCATCACTAACTAGAAAATAATTATTCATTTTCCATTTCATTATTCACATTTGGAAATTATTAAATCAATCAATAGAAAATGAATCATAAAATTTGCGATTTTTAATACATAATCACATTGATTCTCCATTCTTCACATTAATTTACCATTTTTAATACAAATATGCAAAGCAATTAAAAAAAATTTAGAAAAATTATTCCGCCAAAAAGTTCTGCCTCTATGATGGATCTATTATCACAAATAGTTTTCGTCCGCTTGAACCAACTCGTCGTCGTCGTCCACTTTAACACTTCCACGGACGTTGAGTTTCGTTAATAAACTAAAATACTAAATGTGCAAAAATCAATATTTATAATAATATTTCTGCCACTTCTCCAACAACAAGCGATGACGATGATGCCGATACTGCTGCTGCTCTAATATACTATTCCATTCTCTGTTTCAGCGCGTCAAATTCACATCTACCAGAAAAAAAGAAATGGATTACTAGATACCAACTACATATTTATTAAGTATTTAGTAGTGTATGTGTGTGTAATGTTCATGTGTAGATACCTCCACCCTCGCACCCACAATTCCCATCCGCCCATTCTCCTCGGCTCTAATGGGCCAAAATATTTTTGAAATGGTTTATTATTCTATTTAAAAGATGATCGCATTGGAATGTTTCAGCGCTGCTGTTCCTCATCATCATCATAGGCATCAGCAGTATTCAGCATCAGCAACAGCAACAGAAACAGCATCTTTATCGTCATGCGTAATGATCATTATAAGAGATCAAAAACGAAAAGTATTTTATATACATATTTTTTTTGTGGTTTCTACCTCGACACTTAGATAACAATGACATGTGGTACTGTGGAAGTGGGTGGCCACGTTTTTTTCCGCATGTCGTTGCCTATAAAAAAATATTGTTTAAATTATAAAAGATTAACTAGAAACAAATTCGAAAGTGGCATTTCTTTACTAGCAAAAAAAAAAATATTAGGAATTTATTATTAAAAAAAAGGAAATTTTATTCGCTCATTATTGAGATAAGAATTCGATTTTATAAAATATATTTTAAACCGAAGTTCGAAAAAATTGTGATGACACATTTTCCAAACTTCATATACTTCTGAACTGAACGAGTAGTTCAGAGAAACCGAATATATCTATGTATGTTTGTTCCGCATTTCTGATATCTATACCAAAGTTTTGGAATTTGAATGTTGTGGACGATACGGCCAAAGATGATTAAATACCTGTTAGTAAAAGTAAAGAGAATTCTTCCTAAAATAAGTCGGAACTACAAAATACTTAGTTCCCAGATACGGAAGCAGCAGTTGAACTTGGTTGTTAAAATGGAGAAGTTATTTGTAAAGTAGAAATCTCTTGGAATATTGCAACTACATAGTATTACAAACTGCGAATATACCTTAACCCCGTAACTGCATGCCTATTATTTTTATCGATTTTCGTTCTTCTTAAAGAAAATCATCTTAGCTGATGAAATATGTAACTTCTATTCTAGGGATATAATAATAATCAGATCGTTATAATAATAATAATAACAATGCCCTTCAAATTTCAAGTTTTATTGTGCGAATAAGATTGCTCCTAGTATTTCCGAATGAATTTTTCGTGCTGAACATGGGGTCAAAAACTTCCCATTTCATTTCTCAAAAATAATGTTTACGGCCATTCTTGAAAAATTGTAAAGTTGAGCCCTAACGTGCTACAAACTTCGCTAATATCAGAAATTAAATACTAAACCAAATGAGCAGGGGGTCCAGGAAAAAAATGTACCCAGAACTGATTATATCTTACTTACTCCCACGGCTAGACACTGTGAAAGGTGCAGTGGTCTGAAGTGTTTTAAGAGACGCTGTTACAAATCTGACTACATATTGGGCAAATACATTGAATTTTTAAAAATTTGATGGCCATATTTGATCCGCCATTTTTAATTTTTTAAAATCTGACTGCAGATTTGTAACCAGCGACTCCCAAAACACTTCGGACCAACGCACGCTTCAGTATGTCTGGCCGTGGGAACAAGTTAGATATAATTGACGCCTTCTTTAAGGGGGTGTGTCAATTTGGCTCAAAAGAGTATGTTTAATTAGCATTTGAAAGTATTGTTAGTAGTTATTGTAAATAGTTAGTGAGTGAACGCACCTATTACTATGTTTATGGAGTGTTAGAGCTATCAGCACCAGTACTGAGCTGTTACATACATGGTAGTTAGTTAATTCACTGAAATCAGCAAAATTCAAAGATGAAGTTCTTCTAAACTAGAGCCAAAGGGCCGATAGAACCGAACTCAGTATACCCATACGAAAGTCATTATGTGGGTGCCCTGCTTGTCTCTATTTTCGACTAGCACACTGTTATTATTTAGAACAAAGCTGTTTATTTAGACGACTATACAACTGCACTTTATTTAAAATAACTTTGACAGTTACAATGAAATTTACATGATTTGCTTTGATTCATCTTCTCAAAACATTAACCTTTTAACAACTATTTAATCCAAAGAAAAAATTAATCATAGCCTTTGCTTTAAGACAGCAAAGAGGTGAAGTTGCTCTCAGGCAACTTGAGGGCTAAAAGGGATTAAGGTAGCTTTATTTGCCTTGTATTGAATAATGTTGTATATTGCCCTACCATGTGAAATGCATACATTATCCTAGTCTGGTAGCGGAAAAATGTATTGAGTTTGAGAACAAAATATAAGAATACTAGATTACTTACACCTGGTGCTAACAACAAACTAGCAAACCGTTTTAGTTTTTAGATACAGTTCTAATCTCATAATCTATTGTCGGTACAGAGATAAAACTCACTTTTAAAATTATTGTTACTTAAAACTCAGATTAAAACAACATACATGGATGAATTTAATCGAGTTCTAAGTCACAATTTCAGGAGCCTATAGTAAAAAATTTCGGTGTAGAATCCAAGACCTCTGTACTGTAGCTATGCACATTAAAGCGCTCGAGTGCCATACATAAAAATACCGGTGTTATTGTACACCTCTGAAAATGAACCTCGGTTCATTTAATGATGATTCCCAAAATATTTCAGCTCTGGCGATTACCTTTCGTGAACTGGATCATATTAAAAAAAATCTAAAAATCGAACGGAAAAATTTTTGGTAGACTACTAGATACTGAAATATTCGAAGGTTCCGCATAAAATATTTTTTTAAATCCGCTAGAAGACTCGAGATAGCGATATTTTTCATTGTTTTTATTAACTTTCTCAGTTTGAATTATTTAACAACTTGAAGACTATTTTATAGCAAACCGTGATCAGAGATGTCAACTCAGTTTTTCTTTCTCCCCGATCGCTCTTAAAAAATTCAACGATTTTCTATCAAACTCCCTGTACCGACGTAAATCATACGAAAAATATCGTTATACGGACTTTCCATATAAGCATTCCATACAAAAGAAAAAACACCCTTTACGTATGCTTAAAATTGCTCTCGCATTCCAGTTTAAAATTTGAAAAATGTCGATTTTTTTTTTTTTTTGATTTTTGTGCTCTTTATAGTTTCAAAAATACTTTCTAAAATATTAGTTAAAAATTTGAAGTAAAACGAAAGCTACACAATTAATTGTGCCTTGGTGTACTAAAAAAGAGGCATACGTCCAAAAACAAGTTTTCGAGAAAACAGCTGTAAGTAAACAATTATTTGGCTTCAAAATCTTTACTCAGGAGTTTTCAGAGTCGCTGATTACGAATCTGATATAAGATTTTTAAAATTCAAAATGGCGGAAGAATTTTTAAGAATTGATCAAATTCGCGTGAAACTCATTTCTCTGAGGTTTCTAGGGACACTGATCATAAAATAGCGGATCGAATGTGGCCGATTGTTTTTCAAATTCAGCGGATTCGTTTGAATTCGGTAATTACAAATCTGACATTAAATTCATAATCAATGACCCCAAAAATTCTGTAATAATGAGTTTCAAGCGAATCCAATAAATTTTTTGAAATTCTTTTCCTATATGGTATGCGCCATTTTGCCTTGACCCCAAGTCAAGTTTATCAGATAAATTTTTAAGAAATATTCCGCCATATTAGATCCGACATTTTGAGTTTTAAAAAAACCTAACATCCGATTCGTAATCAGCATATTTTTTCTAACAGAATCGCTAAAAAATACATTTTCGGATATTGAAAAATGAAAAAACTCGCATAGTTCAAGCCAACAGAAGGAGCACGTACGGCCAGAAAAAAGACCCAATCAGAGCACCTAAAGAAGATGACAGAACTTAAGGGCCTTCAGCATGCACCATGCACAATGACTGACTAAAAGTACTTTGCAAAAATTCATTTTTTAAATTATTAATCTTAAAAATTTATTTAAAAAAATACATTTAATTATGTTTTTTGAACTAATACGACTGATAGCTCGAGTTCTACTGAACTGAGTTTGAAAAACCAAAATGCGCTTGATTTGTTGTCATCATGGTTATAAATGAAACCTCAAAAATTGAAACATTCCCTCTCCCCTTTTTTTGTATAAAAGAAATATTCCAAGTAAAAATATGTAGTTAAAAGTGATGAAAAAAAAGTTTTTTTTCTTCTTCAATAAGATACTTAAGGAGTGAGATCGAAAAAATCTTAACATATATAAAATTCAATAATTTTTAAACGGTTGATCTTAGAGTTTTGATTTTTTTTTATTTAATTGATAATATTTTACAAATTACAGAAAAATATAACTTTTATAGTTCTAAACACTATTTATGAACTCATGGACCTTTTTTGGTAAGCCTTCCATTAGTGATTTGATAGTTGTTGCAGACACCTTTTTAGAATAGTTTGCCCATCTCCTTTTGAAATCTTCGATATTTTGGGACATCTTTTTTTGCGTTCTTTAAGTTTCTTTTCACAAGAGCCCAATATCTCTCCACTGATCTCAGCTGCGGACAATTTGGAGGATTGTCCTCTCTTGGTACAAAAACTATGTTATTACTTTGGTACCACTCCAGAGCTTTCTTGCAGTAGTGACATGATGCCAAATCAGGCCAAAAATATGTGAACACATTGTGCTCTCTTATGAAAGGAAGAAGTCTTTTTTCAAACATTCTTTGATGTATATTTCGGTATTTATAGAGCCCACTGTAACAAATGACTTGCTTCTTTTGCCGCAACTGCATATAGCTAGGAATTTTTTAGGAAATTTTGTCCGCTTTGCTAATCAGAAGCACTCAGCGACGCGATTTTAACACACTTTGAAATCAGCTTTTCTAATTTTGCATCCGCGAAACGCACCCATTATTTTAACAAGCGCTGTTGCCGAATTAGCTGAATTCTTTATTTAAGAAATTGGGTCAATACTGGGCAGTTAACTGCCTCATAACTTGAAACCGTGAAATTTAAAATTGGTAGTTAACTCTTAAATTAACCCACCACACAGTGGTCTGCAATCCCAAAAAGCTGGCCATAAGTCGAAAAATAAAGTTTTTTTGGGAGGGTTCTGACATTTTAAATAGTAGCAGTGATAACCCTAGCAGCGTTTTAGAACACCGGTTAAGTACACCTATTCTTCAAAAAAAAAATTTGGCTTTTCAAGTCTAAGCAAAAGTAAGTGTCGAAACGTGTGGAATTTTCAAGTCGAAAAAGTATGTTGTTAAAAAATGAATAGTTTTTAAACGGTTTCGTCGATTTTAATGAGACAACATGCAATCAACTTGTTAGAGTAAGTACTTTTCATTAGTCTAAATAAAAATGTTATTTATTACCGGTGTTTTTATCATTTAAGCAGTTTTCAAGGCTGAGAAAAAAGGGTTTTAAAAAAATTCTCAAGGATTCCTGTCGAGTTTTTAGTTTTAAATTATTAATTATTCATTTTTATAAAAAATATAAAAATATCAGTTGCCGGAATGGATTCTACACAATATTTTCAATGCAATGTACAGATGCGCTTTATTCTATGTCCCAGCAATTGTAACATCAAAAAAGTATTTCTATAATAGAATTTTTTTATGTAAAATTCGTATAGATGGAGGGGGAGGAAAGTTAAAGATTTTTGAGTTCAATAACCGTTAATATTTCCTTGAGCTTATATTAGCTGTATTAGCTCTTTTCGCATTGACAATAGCGACAATATCAGCATATATTTCAAAAGTCTACCACCTTGAATACGCCATTTTGTTTTTTAAAAAACTGAGACCGAATTCGTAATTAAAGACTCCAAAAACCCCCAAATGTCTGGATTCGTCAAAATTCGATAATTTTTTTTTGCAAATGATCCAAAATTTTGGGTTCGCCATTTTCTTTTTTTAAAAACTGAGATCGGATTCGTAATCACCGACCCCAAAAACCCCCTAGCACAAATAATTATTACAAAAGAACGATTTTTTCGGCTTATAGCCAGCTTTTAGGGACTCCAGATCACTGTGCGCCACTATGAAATCGGCCCATATTGATTATATAAATATTATAAACATCTTTTCAAATTCATTTTCTGTTAGATAGCCTAAGTTCAAATAACGGTATGTGGTATACCTATTTTTTTGAACAACCGTTAATATGACGTGTTTCAGTAAAAATAAGTTTGTAATTTTGTCCGTAAATCTAGTGTTAGAAAAAAAAGCGAAATGACACGAAGCTAAGTAATAATGTTGAAAATAGATTGGAAAAACAAAAAAAAAAAATGAGATGTATTGCTTAACTTAAAATTTAAAGTCTAATATACAAAATGAATATAAAGTGGAGTAAGGTTAACCCTTCGAAGAGCGCAAATTAGCAGTAAATTATTTAATTTGGGTTTTTCAAATACTAGCCATAGTAATCGACCGCTGCCACTCAAGTGACTTTGTAAGGTTTGAGATGCAACGTGGTTAACCGTTAGCTGTTGGTTTCTGCATTACATCGTTTAGCTACTATTTGTGTTTGAAAATTGGTGCGCCCTCATGTAACAAAAAAATTTAAATGTAGCTTGCAGTAATTTTTTTGAAGTTAAAACGATGACGAATAAACATTTAAAAATAAATGCTTAAGATATATTTCAATATCTCTGGAAAGCAATCACTTGTTTTATTTGAATGATTTTTTGCTATAAATAAGAAAAATTGCGACTAAATTGGGGCGACGTGACCTCTCGCGTAACATTTCAAAGTGCGCCCTCCGATGGGTTAAATATTTTAAAACTGTTTATAAATGTAAAATATGCAATGTCATACTGTGGTATCACAATGAGCCTCAAAGTGCTTAAGTGTGCTTTCTTGCAGAAGGCTGCAACTCCAACCTAAACTAACCGATGTCATACGTAACCACACCCACAAACCTTAATATATTTTTCTGAAAATTTTTAGTTTTCTAATATTAACAAGTGTTGAAAATTTCAGTACAATCGTTCAACGGGATCTGGGTGTTGGCATTAATGGATTAAGAGTCAAAGTCTCTACAATTACCTCAAAAGGGCCAAATTAGCTGAACCAAAATTTGCATTTTTGGTTTTACGCATTCTAGTTACCAACTCTTAATATAAGAAAAGCCTGGTACTTAAATATTTGTTAAGGCAATTAAAATTTAGTTCACTTTTCAGCCCTTGCTAACGAATGTAAAAACCAAATTCAAAGCAGTGTTGCATCAATCAATGTTTTTAGGATGTTGGAGAGGGAAATTCACCGTAAATCGGGAAATTCCCCGGAAGTTGACATCGCTGGTCATGATATCAGGGATGAAACTCGGTTTTAAACCAAACAAAACCATCCGCAATTTGCATAACTCAAACCAAACCACGAACCGGTTCGAAGGTGTCGAAGAGCCGGTTTTTTAACCGAACCAGTGGTTCAGAGAGATTGTGTGCCATACTACAAAATTTGTTTGGTTCACATCCCTGCATGATATATGTGTGTAAATATGACATTTACAATTCTGAATTATGTCTTTAGTAGTTTGAAATTTAAGTAAAAATTCGATTCGAATCGAAATTTTAAATTACTTATTGCAAGCTTTACGGTATAAAAAATTCTAATTAATATAGTTTATTTCACCTTATGAAAATTTGTATGCTCATCATCGTCATCATCATCATCATAGGCAGATCAACGTCATTTTCGCCTTTATTATTATTATTAAAAATTATTGTTGTTGTTGTGGATTTTCTTGCTTTTTTTGAAGAGGAAAAACGCATTCATGATACATTCAATAAAAAAGTAGAAGAAGAGCAAGAATGAAGCATCCATCTACGTGTGTCTGCCGCTGCCCCTGCCGCCTCCGTGCTTTTGCGCCTGGTGCTTCCATACAGAAAGAAGACACAAACACTGGTACATTTATCAACACATAGATACACACTCGTATACTAGTATATCACACGTGATACATTGTGCGGTAATTATGCTTGAATCGCAATCACACAGTAGGGTGATTTTTCTTGCCTTTTTTTAAAAAACCACTATATTCTCTTAAGAAAAATGCGAAATTTTTATATTTTTAGTTCATTATAGTAAGTTAAAAGTGTTTGTTATTTGCCAACAACCCTCATGCCACATCCCCCCACATCTCCCTCACACACATAATGCTGGCTAACTAATGCTAACTCATCACGGCCCCCTCTACCCCCTAAACAAAAGAACTTTGCATACTAGTCGTACATGATGTGAATGTGAGTGAGATCTTTTTAGTTTTTTGATTTTTTGTTGTTTTGTTTTTGTTTTTTGGCTTAACGTAAACGCGCAATAATAACAACAACCACAATAATAATAATAACAACAACAATAACATTCCTAACCTTCCGTTTGTTGTATTGGTGCAAAATGATTTTTTCCATTTAACTGAAATTTTTTCACATCACTTTTCTGGCATTTATTGTATTTGCAGTGTGATTTTTCTTTTTAATTTTTGCTGATTTTCAAGTTTGTTGTTCTTGAGTTTTTCAATTTTTTTCTCTTTTTTTTTTTTTTTTTTGGTTTGTTTTATATTATTTAGGAGCTCATTTTGTTTTTCTTTATTGATTTTTATTTATTTCTTATTTTTTTTACTTTGGAAATATTGTTGCTTAAAAGAATTCAAGCTGAAAGTTATTCAATTGTTTGTGTAATAATATTCGTATCTAGGATTTCTTAAAATAAATGTATGTATCTGTTGACAATTTTATTTTTATTGTTTTCCGCATGATTTATAGTATTTGCAGAAAAAAAACACAGAAATAAATAAAACTGAATAAATCTCCAAAAAAGATTTAGTTTTCCAATATAAAGGAATCACAAGAACTCATTCAATGATCTAAAATAATTAAAGCAAACAAAACTGGGGAGATCTGTTTCAGATAAATTGCATTGGAAATTAAATATTTATCTTAAACAGCTCGTCATTACCATTTTTTAGTTAGTTTTAATATTTTACAGCTATAACTTATTGACTAAGAATGTAAAATTACAAAATGCTTATCTTCACCTATTTCTTAATTTAGTCCCTTGCTTTGTACTAAAGAAGGTGCTAAAGAAGGTGCTACTATTACTAGAATTTAGTAAAGTTTTGCAGAACAACTCATTTACAAAATTTAGAAAAACCTTCCGTGGTAGTAAGAAACTTTATATAAAAAATACCATTTTCTTTACTCAAAATTTAACGTAACGAAACACCTGCTAAATCTCAATATTTATTATTTTTATTATGATTGACAGAATTTAAAAAATTGCATCCACTAAGACAATGATGCCATCCTTATGGTAGCGAACGAAAAGTAAGAAAACTTGGAATTAAATTCTTGCATCACTGCATTCGTGTACAAATATAGCACGCACAAAATCAGATCTCGCAAAAGCGTAGCCGAAACCTAAAATCGGATATTTTGCCATACTTACAGCCATCCTGTAAATAATTTCATAAATTTCAAAATCACCGGTTAACATTATTTGTATATTTCTTTTCATACTCAAATAAAAAATGAAAGCATAATGCATACACAACACACACTTCTCTTCCCAAAAAATTCATATACGATAAAAATCCAAAAGTAAAAATTATTCAAAAAAAAAAAAAGGTGGATGAGAAATTTATATCGGTTCCCCTTCAATCACGACTCAACGCCAATTGTATAAGAGGCAGTACTTTGATAGATGAAAGATCCGCAAGTATAGCTTCGATACTATCTAAAGACGTCACTTGCATAATACTTTCTTTGCGAAAGCTTAGTATAATAATGGCAAAGAGCGAAAGTATTTCCAAGCTATCAAAACCAAGTATCTAAAAGAGAGAGATAGAGAGAAAAGCTTTGGCTTTTTAATGAAAAAGTTAAATTCAATAAACGGAAACATACCAAATCCCATAAAATCAGTAATTGATCTGGTGGTAAGTGGCCGCTAAAGGCACGCATTAGCCATTTGAAAACCACCCGTATGCTGTTAGTAATTTAAAATTTAGAACAATGAATCTTTTCACATGCAAACAAAACTTGTAGTTTTACTTACGGTTGTATTTGTAATTCACGAAAATGTGACCATAATTGCGGCTCATGTGTTTGCAACAGTTTTTCAAATAGTAAACAAAGACTAACAATGCCCTGCCAAATGAAAAAACTTATTACACAGTGTAACAAAAAAAAATTTAATATACTTTTTTCGAGGTTAGCTCGTGTCGTAGAGCTAGTCAAGCAGAAAAAAACTGCATACTCAGAATTTTAAATTGACTCTCAAAATCTGAACTTACTTACGGCCAAAAAACGCCATTTTTATTTTATTTTATTTTTTTGATAAGTAAGCTTTGATATGTAATTCAAACGAGGACACTTAGCTGCCTACAATGATAGTGGAGAGGACCCCAAGACGGATATAGTATTGAGATAGTGCTCTAGAACCCAAGCTGAATAAGATATCTTAAAATGCTATATACCGTATGAAAGTGTAATAGGTTGGGTATCCTTTGGCTACAGAAATAAATTTTTATTTTTCACACAAGCATTTTTTCAAGCAGGGGAGTGTCGTCAGGGTTGAAGCATGTTTTGACTATTGCTCATAACTTCCGTTGAAAGCTGAATTTTTATTAATTTTGTATATCGTTGAAAATATTTCACAAATTGCAATGTTTTTGTTGGACATTAATATATAATTGAAATAATAGTTCAGGGGTTATGGACATTTACAAAAAACAAAAATTGTAGTCAGGGTCGGAGCACTGTTGAAAATCAATAAGAAATGACGGAATATGATTAAAAATAACATGACAATTGAATAAAAGGGGAAAATTACACTTGAAAACCGGGAAGAGTCCTGAAATCAAAATAAAAATCCCTCTGTGTGAATTTTAAGGAAAAATTGATTTTCTTATACACACACGAAACGATAAAATGACACGAAAAACACGCACGGGTGAAAAAATGTATTTCCAGAGTTAAAACGCATCATTACAACAAAGAATTCGATGTTCTGACCCAGATTAGAAGCACTGCTCCTACCCTGACAACACACGTCACGTGATTTAGCGTCGCATCATTTCCAGCATATTCATGTGATGCAAACACTTATTAAACCTTATCGAACAATTTAAGTTAACTAACTTTGATGTTTTCATATTATTTTTTAAATTAATCCACTTTTTCTAGTACAGTTAACAAGTTTTTTAATCTCCTTTTAGCACGCGGCACAGTGCGTCGACTTAGTGTAAAATTTGGTAAAAGTCGAAGGAGTTGAACGATTTTGATGAAAGGGCATAGCCGTGTTTCCATGTTTCCAACTTTATACTTGCGATTTTTTCATACTAAAAATAGGTTTACTACTCTGATTTTTCTTATGTAAATAAGTCACTTCCGAATACTCTTACTTCAATTTTTTCAGATTTTTGCAAGGTATGGACGGGGGTCAAAAAAATTAAAAACCGAAATTTGCATTTCATATGAAATGCCATAAGGCTATGAAAAAAATCAATCACAGCTATTAACTATCTGCTTTTTTCGCAGAATTTTTTTGAAAATTATTTTTTGCAAAATTTTTTTTTGCAAAATTTTTTTTTTACCACCCTAGTTGAGCTATAGTATTCCACATTCATTACGCAGTGGAACAAATTTTCAACTTTTACCTCATGTGCAAGATTTTCCAACGGTTTTATAGTAATTTAGGGTCGCTAATTACGACTGCGTACTCTAGTTCATCCACAATATGGACCAGAAGTCGGAAAAATGGGGTCTTCAGGGCCTATTAAGAAATTTCTTTATTTCAACAGATTTGTTGTCTGAAGCAAAGTTGTTAAGCACAAAACGATAAAAAAAATTTTATATATTCACTTTTCCTCCATCTCTTACCTGTTCTCTTGAAAACGGGGTTTTAAGCCCCCTTTTTCAATAAATAAACGATAAAAAAACGATTAGAACCATTACACTACATAAGTAAATAATGGAATTGTTTGTTGTTGTAATTGCATTAGGCTTCCATGTGAAGCCAACAAAATATCAAAAAAAATTTGGTATTTAATTGATTTTAAAAAAAGAAATTGTTGACCGTTGGTTCAATCTCAATCTAACACCAAACGATTCCATTAACTTACGTACTTAGTGTGAATGGTGTGGTTCTAATGTAAAAATTCGGTTTCTGCATTATTCTGGAAAAAGTGTACCTCGTAGGTTATTCCGATATTTTAGGACCCCCTATAATTTTTAGCAAGAAACTTTTTCTTTAAAGACAGTATAATAGTTTCCCCAACGGTTTTCGTTTAATCGTTTATTTATTAAAACCCCATTTTCAAGAGAACAGGTAAGAGATGGAGGAAAAAAGAATAAAAAAAAATTATTTATCTCTTTGTGCTTAACAACTTTACTTCAGACATCAAATTCGTATCTGCTGAAATAAAAAAATTTCTTAATAGGCCCTGAAGACCCCATTTTTTCGACTTCTGGTCCATATTGTGGGTGGGTGAACTAGAGGTGATGGAGGAAAACTGAGTACGCAGTCATAATAACCGACCCCAAGTTACTATAAAACCGTTGGAAAATCTCGCACATGAGGAAAAAGTTGAAAATTTGTTCCACTGGGTAATGAATGTGATATATTATAGCTCAACTAGGGTAAAAAAAATTTTTGCAAAAAAGAATTTTCAAAAAAATTCTGCGAAAATAGGAGATTGTTGATAGTTAATAGTTTTAATTGATTTTTTTCATGGCCTTATGGCATTTCATTTTTACTCCTGATAGTCGAAAGTATACTATACATAAATAAACTTCTTTTTTGTGAACTTTTGTGACCTTTTTTTTTTTTTTGCCATTGAATTTGGAGAATTTTTGGGTTTTTCCATAAATAAATTTTCATCTTCAAGCTCCTGTTAAAAATATAGCTTAAAAAGTTTAGAAGTAAAAGTATAGCTAGGATATATCCCAGATTTATTAAAAAATAAATACAAGAAATTTTATAATAAAAGTTCTCATAGTTCTTTTGTGGCAGGCTGTTTTGTAAAATGCTTTAAATCTCAATTGTATGAGGGATTGATTTTTGAGTGAAATATCTCCACTTTGAAGTGTTTTTACCAAAACTGTTGTTGTTTATTACTTGCTTGGATTATTACCTTTAAGATGGTACCAAACTTTTGGAATTTCGGTTCACGAAATTTTGGACTTTTGTCTTCTGTCGACGCACTGTGCGCGGTCACGTAAGACTTATATACACTTCACACTCTAAATTCGAAATGCCATAAAAAGTTTGCTTTCGTCATGTTAAACAATACTGTATATTAACTTAACCCATTAAATGACAAGCATAGAATTACTGAGAATATTTTAATTTCCTTTTAAAGGAAGATATAGGAATGATCAAATATGAAAAAAAAATTCTTTTTCGTACCTGTCTAGCTAGCGGCGTGGCAAAGTGTTGCGAAAACGCACCACTATCGGTTAACGAGTTCACTTTTGGTGAAAATTTAAAAGTTTGTGTTTTTATTGTTGGACTGAAAAAGTCATTAAATTTTTAATTGTAATTGTTTTTACGTGTATTTTTAGTAAGTACACAGCTAATTTAAGGTAAAAAAAAAACAATTCGTAATTTATTTTTCACAAAAAAGTACAAAAAAAAGCCGTTCTAAAAATTGAGTGATCTCCAAACTTTTGTTTAGAGCGGGTGGCTTGGAAGTATTTTGAATAAAATTATACATTGCATTTTGTGCATATGTATGTTGTATGAATGTGGCAAGGTTTGCATCCCCTACGGGAACCATCTGGTCCCGCAGCAACACAATGGGCGACACGGTCAAGTCGAATGGTATTGTGATGACTTCTCCTCTACGGTTAGAAGAATAAATTCAGTAACTGAAGCTAGAAAGTCAAATTTAGGATTTAGTGGCTTTTTATAGTCCAAGAGGGATTTTGACTTATAGCATTTTTAACAATTTGGTCGCAAAGTAAAGGTTGGTTGGACCAAAACCAATCATCTTCGGAAAATGAGTTATAAGCCGAAACAAACAATATGCCAATGAATTTCTCTATTCGATTAACACTAAAAGTAGTGCGAATTGTATATGTCATGCGAAAAATGTAAAGAATTTAATTAAAACAAGAAATAGAATAAACAAAAAACAAATCTTTGCCATTTCATTCCATGTAATAAAAAGAACTACATATATTTTATTGTATTAAAAGAAGGTTTTCGGTCAAACGGCTAAATATGCGCTAAAATATGATTAAAAACTTATATTATTTTCTTTTAAATGTAACTATGAAGTGACTTCTTCAACAAAATAAATCATTTTCTTCTGATATTGTCATTATAATGACAAAAACTCAAAGCATTCGCAAAGATTTCGCAATTTAAAAAAAATATTTAGTATTATTTTTTCATCATTAAAATCAAAAAAATTCAAAATTGGTAAAAATTGAAAACAAGTCCCACTGTAATGGATGTCGACGTGTGTCGATATAACCTATGGGCCAAAAAAAATCCAGCAATACTTCTGAAAGGCGTATAGAACTAACATAATAATTCCATTGTCAATACTATATTTACCGTTCTTCGGATAAAAATCTATAAAAATCACACTTTTAGTGGTGTGTTTTTGCACCATTGTCAATTAATGGGTTAATGGGCGCCAATAAGATATAACGGAAAAAACAAAGGGTACCGACCATGACTACACTTCTCTATATTTCAAAATTGTTAAAAATTTCGATTTTCAAAAAAGCGGCCCAAATGTGGACATCACTTGTAAATTCACTGAAAAATGTGAAAAATATAAATGTATATTATATTTATTCAGAGAATCAGAGAAGAGCTTACAGGAAAACTGTAGAGCTTCTTTCCTTAACAATCTCTCCCTTATATAAAATGGTAATATATCTATTTAGGTTAAGTCCAGATTTTTATGGTGCATTCAGTATTCCGCTTGACTGGGCCTACAATTTGAACTATGCCTCGAGGAAAGTATATTTTCACTATCACACAGTGTAATTAATGATAGATGGTGATTAAACGATCGTGAGTAATATGAAAGCTCACTTGTGGATGAGTATTAAGCGTAGTTAAGCGATGGCAATAGCGTATGTAAAATGCGCGAAATGGAAAATATAAATTGATGGGCGAATCATATAAATAACAAAATGGCGCAGCTGAAAAGGAAAAGGAGAAAGATTAAACCAAATCAGCAACTTGAAGTATAAAATGATTGTCTTTAAAACTTACCAAACATGCAAATACCATGAAAAGGTACTACTCCTGATGGTGGGCCATCATAATGTTTACCTTTCACTGGATACGATTCAAATTGTATATGTTGAGCGATATCGGTGTCGCGTGAAAAGCACAACATAACTTGATAGAGAACATCTTCAAACACAAAATATTGATCATCGTTTGAAGCTGTAAGTTGAATATCTTTGAAAACGAGCTTATCGACAATGTGATCAATATTCAGAACTTTGCTTTTCAATTTCTTCCAGTGGTCGACGTCCTGTGTGTTTGAATTTTAATCAATGGAATTTAGTTATGTAAGATAACAATTATGAAAGCGCTCATACATAATCACTTAATTGATTTCCATAGGAGAGTACATAAGACCACAATGCTCCACGATATGGTGCGGGTGTATTGCCTTTCTTTAATAGCTGCTGGCATAATGGTGCATGCTTTGATTCGAGTACACGTTGACATTGCGCCGATATATCCATTGCACTAATATTTGCGTTTTCACTGCGTAAAAGCTCATTAAAGTGTGAACGCTGCAAATATAGTAAGAATATTTCGTTTCAGAATAATTGCTATTTACAATACAATCAAGCTCAGAGAGAAAATATCCCACGCTTCATGCTTTTAATTGACCAATCAAAATCGTTAGTTTGTGTTCAGTGGGGCGAAGTATCAAGTCAACTGAGTTGAAACGAACTAGAGCTAGCATGAGTATGTCGAGATTGAGATTGATTTAAAGACAAGTCAACAAATGTTTCTTACCAATTCAAAGAGATTCTTCACTGGCAATGAAATATGCGAGAACTCCCATTTCGGTATTTGTCTGTGTAGAAAGTAAAATGGAAAATTTATTGTTTGATTGCATAATCTTTAACCAAGTAAAATGCAGTAGAACCAAACTACTATACACAAACTCTGTATTTTCAACAGCTTTCGATGGTCCTTTCAAGGATAACAATACATCTAGAAGATCTTTTGGGGCATATACAGGACGATAGTTGGCCAAATCTATTGAAAACAACAAAATATTAACACTACAAATGATTAAACTCGGATTTATGGTATTATCGAGTCTATGCCAAAATAGTGAGTGTCATATCATAAACGTCATATCTCTCATTTACTAAAAGACAGTCATAACTCAAAAACCACGATTTTGCAGAAAACACGTTTAAAGTTTTCAATTTACTCCCACTTTGCAGAAAAAAGAAGAACTCTTATAATTCTCACGCGGAGAGTATACAAGATATTAATATGAAATTTTTACGCAATATGAAGCGTGACATAATAAATAATTCTGTATCATTAACTCAGAAATCGTGTTTTTGACTTATGACAGTCTTTTAGTAATCAATTTTTCGGATTTGATGGATTGGATTTGTTTTTTGTTTTTGGTGCTGAATTTAGCTAAAAATTGGTAAAACTCATAACTGGCATATCCCCGACATTATGCAAATATCTTACCGATACTATAGTTGCTCAGTTCTTCCCATTTGCTTAAAAAATCTTCACGATCCACCCCAGCGCGCGGTTGTCCTTGCAATGGCATACTCAGTTCAGTACACATTGCATTCAAACTTTTACGCACACGACGATCCCATTGCACGCCAGAGCGTTTAAGATATGCCAGTGGATCCTAAAAATTTTCAAATACCCTTTTAGAATTTCAAACTTTCAAACACTGCACTATATGAAACACTCATTATTGGCCATCACTGTTAGCTCTTTTCGAAAAACTGTTTTGAGAATTTTTACCATTGCTTGCGTAGATTTCAAATTTGGATCCGTTTTCAATGAGCTTCTTACTAAATGAAATACAATATTGCGTATTTCCGTTTCCAGACCAGTTGATTTTATTGCTTCTTCCAATGTATTTCGTATATCATGATTATCGACGTTCGGATTGCATACGAGTTTCTAAAATTGCATAGAATTCAAAAGAAAAGGAAAAAAGTCAAAATAGAAAATAGTTATGTAGAAACAAAAAAACACAAATCTTATTCGATGTGTGTAGCAATGTTCTTCGGGTGTGAAATACCTGCACTTTTTTGAAAATCGTATCGTAATTTTTCATAGTCTTAATGGCGGTGGCTAATTTCAGTGCGGTATGATGAATACTCGCGTCTTTCAATTCTTCCATTTAAGCAGGTGGAACTTTCCGGATTTATGGGTGGATTTATTCAAGATTTTTACTGATTGGTATTTCGTTGAAATCAACACAATTAATTTTAAGTTTCCCTTTAAAAAATTGAATGATATTCTGTTTTTATTTGACTTTTTAAATGAATTTTTTTGTTGTTGTTTATGTTGCTATTTCAAAATAAAGTTTTTATCGATCAAACTTATCAAAAATTTTTGTGCAATGATTTGTTCGAATTTCGATGTGATTTGTTTGTTTGTTGTTACAATGGCGTTAGTTACGAGGTTAGAATACGCCATGCACATATCGAACTTTACCTAAAACAAATACAAGTTTTTTAAGTACGTCACTACCAAACTTGCACTGCTCAATAATTAATTAATTTCATGATAAATTTTTCAAGTATGTGCCCTAATCACGCAACATGGAAATTCAAACATAGTTACTAACTAATTTACGAAAACTTACATTATTGGAATTTGACTTAGTTGAACATTCGTTAATTTTGACTATCCGAGTTTATTAAGTAACAAAAATTTTGTGATTATGTTATAATTTACACTCTACTGCAAAGGCGGATGCCAGTTTTATTTACAATTCATTCAAGATTATCAAAATTATTGCTCTACACAGCAGTGGATCCAGAAAAGCCTTTTTTAGGGTGGTGAGGGGGGGTTGGAAAGAAATATTTTTAAAATTTGCTAACGACCAAACAATGTGGAAGGAACTATCATGAAATATGCATATAAATAAATTGGGGTCGCTGATTTCAAATACACTGAATCCAAAAGTTTATAATATCCATGAAAATTATCATTCGCAGAATGAAAACGTACATTGATATGTTCCACTGAAATTAGAAATCAATGGATTAATTAGTTCATAGAACATTTAAATTAGTTTCATTTTTGGGAGAAACAAATTTCGGAAATATAATCAATAAAATGGGATTCATTATCTCAATGTACTGTTTATAGAATCTTAGGGAAGTAATGTACAGATTCATAAAAAATTCATTGTGGCAACAAAAAAATACATTCTCACAGAAATAAAATTCTATGAATGCTGTTCACTGGATTTATAAAAAATGTTTGGTTCAGTGTACAAAATCAATCTTAACCCTCTAGTTCCCAAGCCCGCATCTAGACGGCCTTCAACAAAACGGATAGAATTGCCACCATAACAGTTTTCTGTTGCTACATTTTATCACATCGTTTATGGAATTTCCCAAGCTTTCAAAAAAATGCATCAGTTATGAGCTATGATGCGTATTACAGAAGTTAGCGACAGTCAAAGTAAAAAATTTGTGAAAAATAGGAAAAACAATTATTTTGATTGTATTTGAGATAAAAGTGAAAAAAATAAATAAAATTTAAATAAAAAAAAATTTTAATATACCACGTTTTTAAAACTGACTTAAAAGTATAAAATAATTTATCCTTGCCTCATACAGATTCATAACCCCATAAAGATTGTCCTGAAAATACGTAATTGCGAATTTTAGTAGGTCTGAAAATATTTGCATGAAAGTGCATGCAGTGCTGTCGCTGTCACTTCAATTGAACTTTTTTACTTCACTTTGAAGCCTGACACTTCGTCACTTCCCCTTTCATACAAACACTTCTGTTTTCCAGTTTCAATGAAAAACTAAAATCGATCAAAAAAATATAAATATGCCCATCTCTGTAATAAGCTCCGACTGTAGCCAGATCGGTGTGTTTGAATTTATATTCCATATAAAAAGTAAAAAGATACCATTTAGCATACATCCTTTAGTACATTTTGAGACCTTTTGTGTTTATTTAAATCCCTATGTAGCAAGACTGATGACGAACTGTCATATAATTTATTAGAATTTGGGTGAAAATGAAGAGGCAGACGATTTAGAAGGCGAGTGGAGGATTTCATTTCTAAATGATTTTATGCAAAAAGGTGACAGTTTCGAAGAATTCTGCCATTTTGTTTTTGGCGTGAAAAATTCGAGTACAAATTCTAAATTATGTACCCTCATTCAAGAAGTTTTGTCGGAGCTTTATTGTGTCTGCCACACAGTAGCGCTTTACCAAGTTTTTTTTTTCACAGACTTAGCACAAAATCAGATAAATTTTGAAAATATGTCATTTTCTTATTACGCTTCAAAAAACACTTCACTTTTTTAAAATCACTTAGATTTTTTATGAATTTCACTTCACAAAGAAATTTCAAAACGACAGCCCTGTATGCATGTACAAACATATATATTCTACTCCCGATAAAGCAATGATTTTTACAATGATGAATGCAATGCTTTGATCTATGGAAAATTGAAAAACTTCCGATGCTAATATTTTAAATATTATTATATTTATATATATTTTAGATATTTCATATTGCATTGTCTTCCAGTTCTGAACTATATTTAATTTCAAGTCTCTAGCTCATCGGGAAGTTAGTTTAAAATCGATTGCAAAATTTGTACCGAAAAGACAGGCAGACAGAAAGACAGACAGACACCATAGAAAGCTGTCATACTATCCAGTCCATTGTAGTATATTCTTTGGTTTCTTTTGCTATTCTTTTACCAGATTTATTAATAAACCTGATCAGATCCTGCGGTGTTAAAAAGTTCAGGTGTATTTAAAACAAAGTTAAGATGACAGGCTTTTTGATCGATATTTTTAATACACAAACTGTAAAACTATTTTACAATTTATTCACTGAAATAAAATAGCCAATCAAACAAAATTTCGTTCGACTAGCCTACCCTCTAGCTATTTGATTACAAGAAAAATAATTACTTACTTTTTTGGAAAACCCTTCAAGGGGTTGTATTTCAATTTTCTGCTTCCTCAGTTGGAAAAAGTTTAAAATGATTATCTGAGCAATTAAACGATCAATTGACATTTTTAAATTAAGTACTGAATATATGTACATACAATATATCAAATATTAAAAATAACGTAAATGAGGGTAATTCGGATCGATGCATATAATTCGGTCGATTTTGTTTTGCTAATAACTTTTCTTTGGTATTTTTAAAATTACGTCCTTTCTTCAAAACGAACGAGAATTATTTCCCCTTTCTAATGATATGCAACACTTATTTCAATTATTTCAAATTATTAAATTGTGAGCGAAAAAACAAAGAGTGAGCGTATTTTCATACAAAGCCTTAGCAAATAATATAAGAAACCCACAAATTTTATAACAATAATAACTTTTGTGCTGGTAAGTATATTTATATAATTTATATAGGGTTTTGTTCACTAAACATTCTGCTATAGTTTGGTAAAAATAAGCACCATTTCAGAAAACATACTAGGAACAAAAATTGACTTTTAAAATCGATCCGAATTATCAGCATGCGTTTTTCTACTTTCATATAATTCGGATCGATGATCCGAATTACCAGCAAATGAGGTGTTTGCATAATTACAAAATTTAGGAAAACTATATAGTTTTAATTAATGAAAGTTTTTTAGTTGTGATTTAGAAATAATAGGTGATATCCTTTGATCGACCCTTTGTTTAGAGAGTTTTTGTGGAATTCTAGTTCAAAGTTTAGATAAACTTGAAAAATATTTTGAATTTTAGTCAAAAATTTTGCATTTTAAAATCAAATAAGTAATTAAAATTAATAGCATTTCTTAGAGTTATACCAATTTTGAAACTAACAAGTAATTTTTAGTCAAATTCAATATGAAATATAATTTTAAAAACTGGTTTGAGTTAAATGATTAGTATATTTTTATTCCAGACAACATTTTAATTCAGAAATTGCTTAGAATGATTCAAAGAAATGATTTTTTACATATTTCATTGTACATTAGCTCATGGGCATGGCCACCGACTAGCGGATCCAGAGATTTACTTTAAGGGGTTAACATTTATTCATCCTTTTTAAATTTATTTTTTATTTGTGGCCAACGATCAAATATATGAAATTCTTATCAGTAAGGAAGGGGGAAGTTAGGGAGGCGTTGGGGGGAGAGTTGGGAGGGGGTGGTTAGGGTGGAGTTGAGGGGAGGTTAGGCGGAAGTTGGAAGGGAGGTCAGGAGTTTTTAACCACAAATCCTTTCCCCTATCCTACGCTCCTTAGATCCGCTATTGCTCCTACGTAAGATTGCACAGTCCCCTAATTTTGTTTTTAATATATTTGCATCTATCACCCAGCCACAGCCTATTCCCCTAATTTTGATACGTTCATGAGTAAGCCCATATTTTAGAATTGGTTCGGTGTGGAACAATTAAGTCTCCATATCAAATTTTATAAATTTAGCTCGATATGATATTCGAAGATATTGGATTTTTGCGAAAATGCCACGCCCACTTTGAAATACGATCAAATTTTATACCCCACAATTTGTCATACACACAAATGCATCTATACACCAAATTTCACTAAAATCGGACAAACGGAAAATACATACATTACAAAAGGAAAATACATAGATTTGGACAACAATTTGTATGTGTGTGTGTGTATGTATTGACGCATACATACATACATTTTTTTATATATATTTTCCTTCAACACAAAATTTACTTTTTGCATCTAAATAAACCTCAAATTAAAGATAATTTGCTATAAATTTTGCTGATCCGAATTACATGCAATCCATTTTTTTCGAGGTAATGTTATCTTAGTAACTATTAAAAAAAAGTTATGATTTTTTTTCTTTGGTAGTTAACAACTTTAAAAGAAAAAGAAATATTAATTTTGTATTAAATCATTATTTTTCATAAATCTGTAATCCTTATTTTTAGCGTTCAAAGTTTCCCTTGCAAAAATCTATCCGAATTACCTACACTTACGTTATATTTTAAAATGAAAATTATAAGTGCAACAAAATACAAAAACATAATACTTCTTTAAGAACATATCGACAGCAAAGTTAATTTTTAAAATGTCAATCATTTGCATCAAAGTGAGAAGAATTTTCAAAATACTTTGTACATGTGTCATATGTAGATATTTACATATGTACTTGCATATACATAAGTACATACATATGTATGTATGCAGGTACATAAAATGTATTTTTAAATTTTTTTAATGAGGCATTTTGAGTTTTTAGTTTATTACATGTACATACATAAAATAAACATTTTGTGTTGCTCGTTATTTTATTATTAATAATACAAATAAATAATTTAAAAACTAATTAAAAGGCAGTCGTCTGTAATAACACGCTCTTCTTCGAGCATCGTGGCCCAAATGTCCGCGTGAAATAAATTATAGCGATGTGAATTTTCCTCAAACAAAAAAATATATATATATATATATATATATTCAATGCACTAAGTTTTTAATTTTTGTGTATTTATTTTCTTTAAATTCGATTTTTAAACATATTTTTAACAAAATTTGTTTATTTTGGCAAGAATTTATTGAGGGTGTTCTCTATGGTGGTAAATAATTCTTTATTTAGTTGAAAAGCGGGAAATGATGGCATCAACATTTGTTTAAAAATTCAATATAGCAAATTTGTCGAATTCTGAAGTTATTTGTCAATTTTGATAAATCTTAAAGGAATCATCATTTTTTCAAATTTTGAGGTAGCATTTTTTTGGTTGATTTCTTCTTTTAGAGAGAAAATTAATGAATTTAGCTTTATAGTCTTGTGGTATGAGAAAAATATGCTTGAATTACTATACAAGAAGAAGCAACGTAACAAGCAAAGAATTTTTCATAGAAATGAATCACAAGTGGATATAAACTTAAAGCAAACGATAGATAGATAGACATACACATACATTAATGTGCATATTCCCAGGGTCATTAATGGATGCGTATTCGAAGAACTTCGGAAGCAAGAGTTCGTCATGTATCAACATATTACTTCAATAACGAGAGCAACACAAAAAATGCATCAGCAGAGCTTCCGGGATGTAAAAATAGAAAAATGGTTTATAATATTTTATGTGTGAACAAATTAATTTTATGTTTATTTGACGTTTAATTAATTAGGCGCATAAAAAATTAGTTGGCATCGAAAAGACTAATATTTTACAATAAATCCACAAACAACTCACAAAACAAATAAAAAATTTCCAGCGCCTTTCAAGAAAAAAATATCGCCGGTCTGGTTTTTTTTTATAGAAATTTTGCGTTAAAAACGACTTCAGTATTTCCATGTTTAAAAATATACACTTAGAAAAAAACATATATTTATTTGAAAGATAATAAAATATATGTAGTTTAATAAATGAAGTGAAATACCATAAGTCTCATGTGTGGAGCGCATGAAATTTTGAAACGCTAAAATATGGAAAATGTTAAAAATAAAAGTTTTGTTCACTAAAGTTAGTCAAAGTACGAAAAATAGAGTAGTCGCATTTGAATGGGTCTAGAAAACAAAATCGATGTAATGGAAAAATTTTGTAAACGCAGAATGTCATATCCCAACTATATGAGTCAAAACTCCCGTAGATTAAGCTTTTTTATTTATAGCCTAATGTTATTAATACAGTAGAATGATAAAAGCTTGAAATAGCGAAATAAAAGTCGAACACTGCCGAGCCATGATAAAATGATGTCATTTTTTATAATTTAATAGCCCGCATGGCTATAATTGAAATAAATGTCAGTTTTTAGGAGACTATGAAAATTAAATCTGGATGTTAATTTTCAAAGTCATGACTTAAGTTCATGTCAATTTCGTTATTTGAAGTTATATATAAATAGGTTAATGAACAAATGTAGTCATCACAACAACCATGTATATAGAGACGGGCAAATCAGACTAAATCAGAATAAATGTCATTAAAAAAATAAATTTTTGGACATTTACCAATCCAAATAAATTTTTTAACATTTACAAAATTAAATGTTCCTCATACGCACCGTTGAAAATTGGGGCCTTTTGTTTTGAAATTTAAAAAAATATCTAAAACGAATTTTCTTGAAATAAAAGGCATTTTTGCCAAATAATAACACTCAAAACTTATCAAAAAACTTATTTGCAAAATATAATTCTCATTATTTGAAATGAATTTCACTTCGTTTTCAAAATGTTTGAAGTGTTAACTTTTATCTGGCCACCACGGTATGTAGACTTATGTCCTCTACTGTATATATAGGTATATATATATAAATAAAAAAGTTGTTCTAAAAACAAATTACTGATATTTGCTTATTTTAACCACCTAGACACGCGCAAGCTACGAAAATAGCAAAATGAGCTTCACGGATTTGAATTTTGGGTTAAGAACTAAATACCATGTAATTTTCAGTTTCGCACCTCGTCCCAAACAGTACTGTTATTTTTTATAAGGGGCGGGCGGAACTAGTCCGTCGTAAGCTTATTTCCCTTTAACAAATGCGCACTTAATCTCTGTGAAGCATTAGCTGCGTACATCCAACAGTATACACACTGGAGTCAGCTAAAAATATCAGCAAAATACACATTTCTTCAGACTGGCGTTATTCTTTGTGGGCATTAATTATGTGGATTTAAATTTTTTACAAAAATTACTATCTTTCAGCTTTAGAACGCCATCATGAACTTGTAGATGCCTTTGATAAAAAATGTACAGATAAAATAAGAAAGAATAAGAATCACACTTTGCTAATTTTATGATGGCGGATTTCCTTCTTTGGAACACTAAGGAAGATTGTCCCAAAGTTTGAGCAAGATCCAAAATAGATCAGCAACGAATTTTTTTTTCAGACGATTTAATATCTCAGTGTTGCCAGATCACTTAAACGACACTTCCAAACTTACAAAAATTACTTTAGCCTCGTTTTAAATTAAAAAATTATTGCCAGCAGTTTTTTGAGTATATCAGCGAGGATACGAAGGGAGGGATGAACGGAAGATTCATGAAGTAAGATCATATACAGTAGAATCGCGATAATTCGTACCCCGTTAATTCGAAAATCTCAATAATTCGTAACAAACTGTTGGTCCCTTGAAAAAATCGCTTTAATTCGTAAAAACTCCATACATTTTGGTCCCCTCGCTAATTCGTATTTTTTTTTCAATACAAGGTCTGTATAACCTCTTATAAATTGAAATTGGTTGTTGACAACCTCTTATAATTCGTAATGCAAAGCAAAATTACTATGTATGGCACTATGATTCGAAAAAATCAGTCATAGTAGATAGCTACGTTCACTTTTTCTTTCACTTTTCTTTCACTTTTTGGAATTTTTTGTGTTTTTCGTGACTGACAAGATACGCGAGAAGAGCTTTAAACAACTAAACATTACAGGCTTTCTAGAACATAGTTTGTAATGGGGTCCAATATGTGTACAATCGTATGCACGTATGCACATTTAGTTAAATGAATAATTGTTTTTGCTTCTTTCTTTCTATTAAAGAAATTGAAAAAAAAAACCTCAATTCGTATTTTTCTTATTTTAACTTCGTTAACCCTGGGATTGTATGTCCAAATAATGTTCGAAAACTCAAGTAAAATGGGAGATATGGTTTCCATTTTATATGAGTTACCTTTAAAGTACTGATGGTGGCTGTCAATGAGTGGATTGTATACATGCAGTGTCATCACCGTAAATTGACTTTGCTATTATTCTTGGTTACAAAGTAGACATTATAACCCTTTGGAAAACTTAAGGATAATTGTAAGGATTAAGAGTCCTGGACATATTTTTAATTCATTTTAATATTTGCATAAAATAGTGAAGAAATTCAACGAGATTTTGAGAAAGAACTTCGAGTTGAAAGGGTTAAATCAAAATCTCGTTAAATCGAAAACCTCTGTAATTCGTAAAAAATTGCTAGTCCCTTGCGATTACGAATTATCGGATTCTACTGTATCTCCTTTTACCCAATTTTATTTTCTTCATTTAATTCCTACAGCAAAAGTGTTTTCTCTTTGCTTGCTCTTCTCTGGTAGTCAAGAATTTCCACTATCTACAACTTTTTTGAGGCCAACACTTTTTGTAATCACAAAAGTGGAAGTTAGACTGGTTTTCAATAAAAGCGCGAACGAAGTTTCAAGGTACAACTTTTTAATATTGGTTCACAATTTTAACGAAGGTTTAGTATTTGAGGGTTAATGAGACTGAAAATCAGGCAAGCAGATGGCGCTTCAGTTTTTCTTTGCAGTTTTTTTAAGCTCAAATATGTACTTAGGTAAGTATATAAAATAAAACGTTTTTCTTTTAAATAAAGTTTGTTTTATTTTCTATTTTTAAGATTATATTCATAAAATTTATAAATATTAATACACAGTTAATTTCATTATGGAACAACAATAGTTAATTTGTTTATATGCATGTATATAAGATTTTATTTTATACTTTCAATTTATTTTAAAATGTTACATTTCAATGAAATTTTAAACATATGTTTTATTCACATTAGAATGTTTCTCTTTTTTTAATAATTTTCTTAATTATGGCTTCACTTATGCGCATTTTACAATTAAATTGTAATTCACATAAAAATATTTAGTTTCATTTAACGCTGTCATGTAAATATATTTTGAAAATACATATCTTAAAACATGCATTTATTTTCTTTCTTTGATTTTCATTCATAAATATTTTAAAACTTTTATTTTGTATATAAATTTTCTTTTTTAATTATTTAATATCATTTAAATTTTGCTTAAATACCCTAACTACATAAAAAAACAACTTATTTGAAAAACTGTTTGATTATTAATTTAAATACCATAAAATATTTCTTTTTTCGCTGGAACTTATTTTTTATTCGCTTCATTTAAATGTAGGTATGTAAGTGTATAAATGGTAAATTGATTTTGTAACTATTTATAAAATTTGTATGAGTTTTGAATTTGAATTGGTTTTTTGTTTTTGCGCAGATTTTCTATTAAAAGTGAATAACATTGGTTTTTACTGTAAGAATTTTGATTTTTGTTCTACGACCTTATTATTTTTGAACATTATTGGTAGCAATGAAGACAAAAGTTGATAATTATGCATTTAAAATACATAGATTTAGTATTTATGTGGGCCTAGCTCTGTAGTTCAAATTCATTTAACTTAAAAAAATAATAGCATTCAATTCGAAAAATTTCGGCCGATTTCTTGTTCTTTCTTTCAGAATTAAGGTTGTACTCCAATACTTTCCAGGAAGCAAACTATGGATTATTGAATTATAATTATGTATCTATCCCCGGTCAGTTTTAAACTTGTCTCCTACTTCACCTTATTCTGCATGCTGTAGAGTGAGATGCTAGAGACAAATAGTAAGACGTACGGCTAAAAATTTATGACTCTTTTTAAAGAATAAAATATAACAATGCATTAAAATTTTGTAAACAATTTTAATTACTATATGCAAAACCTAGATCATGTAGAAACTATGAAATGACTATACAAATTTTGTAAATTTACGTTGACTGTAAGTTGCTACTTCGAATAACTTCAATAATTTTATAAATGACTTCCTATAACTTTATATACATATCTTCATTTAAACTAGGTATAATTTGGACTTAAACAATAACACATCAATTTTTTTTTTATTTCTGTGTAATTTACTTTCAACTAGAATAACAACGAAATCACATTTAAATACGTAAATATTAAACAGAAAAAAATGTAGAATATTAATAAATATCATAATTATAATTAGATACAAGCTACAAATTTGTTTTATATAAAGTTCCAATGACAATTTTTTCAATTTTATTTGGACATTTTAATTTATTAATTCGCAAAATGTCGTTGCTATAACTTGAACAATATCGAATGCAATAATAAAGCGATTTTTAATTAATTAATTAATATACTGATATGATAGGTAAATCACAACGATGCGATAATGAATTTCACAAAAGTTTTTCTTTCTTTTATTTTTATTTTACAAAGTCTAGTTTTTTTTTTTTTACATTAGTTATAATATTTTCTAATTTATTCAGAATGAACTTTAACTGATTTCAAGAATTAATTATGAAATAGTAAAGTAGTAAAGCTCTTCTCTGTGACATACTTAAAATTTAAATAAGAGAACCATTATTTAAAGTTTAAATGTTTAAAATGTTTTCCTCAGTTCAGTCTTTTTAAAACTCAACAAATGAATTGCATACATATAAAAGAAGCAACACAATTTAAATTTGCTCATTTATTTCAAATTTAAAATAATAGTTCAGTTTTATTTAGGTAATATTAAAATTTATACTTTGAAAGAACTGAAATCAAATAACAATAGATATAAAAATTTACTTATTTGCTAAAAATGTAGTATTTAAACATATTTTAATTGTGCAATGCTGCTGTTGTTATTTAGTTTAGTTTTCGCTAGAATATGCTAAAGGTGTAAGATGTTATTTACAGCTTACGGATTGTTATTTTCGCCACAGCATTGTATGCAATCCATGCAGTTGTGCTACCTGCCATCATTCTTTCTATTTATATTCGATGATGTCAGTTGAACCTATTAACGAAGAGAACAATCAAAAGAATTCAATTATAATTGTGTATTGAACATAAGATTCAACCAATTGATTATATAACACGATTTCTGATTCGACTTAGATCAGGGTGCGAAGAACGAACGATACTCCTCAAGGGATCATTCTCAGAATGGAATTAGTGGAATTGACAACCAATCGTGAGCTAAGTAGATTCATTCACTCACCTTCATACTAGCGTAATTAAAGGAATAGAAAAGAAACGATTGAGACTCTTGGTCATAAATTTGCATCTTTTCAAAGTTTTTATATTTTTATCGCTAGCGAATGCTCCATTTCCCATTTGAAGACATTTATTCCTTTACAAATTAATCAAAAATAATATATTCGGTCAAGAGCTAACCACCATACAAGACATTCGGAAAATAAATGAATTGTGACAATAATGCTTTATTTGGTATTACTCGCGAAATTATTTTGTTGTTTTTTTTTTTTACTCTAAAGTCGCTAAAGTGATCAAAATCGAGATACATAACCAAGCAGCTATAAGATATCGATGGTCATACGTTAACCCCTCGTTTGTAGTTTTTCATCACTTTTGGAAGAGACGACAAACAAGCAAAAAATTTACATAAAGAATATATAAAACTGGGTTTTAAATCATTTTAAATAAGAAAAATATATTTTTGGAATTATTTTTTTTTATATATTGTTCATATAAATTTTTTGCGTTATTGTCTTGTCTTCCAAAAGTGGTGAAAGAGTACTAACGAGGGGTCAACGTATGACCATCGATATTTTAAATGTGGAATAAGTTTTTGTTAATGCATTTGTGTAGCAGATATAAAATAAACTAAATATAAAATTATTGAACACTATTAGAAATTGTTAGGTCATTAAAAAAGGGGAGCGTGTTTCAAAACGTTATACTTCTAATACATTCGAATTCAAATTAAAAAAGGTGTTTATATTTTTGAGTTACATATTTAAAAGTGCTGGCTCTAATTTGAAAGCATATCAAAGAAATCACGTTTTTTGTATGAACTTATGTGTATTAATGTCATATGAGTGACAATTTCCTATGATACTTAGAGGCCAGAGTGTCAAAGCGCAAGATTTAATATAAAATTTGAAAGCCTTCAAGGAACAGTTATTAAACCGCAATAACGTATAACAAAGTGCGTTAATACTGGCTCGAAAAATGGAAAATTATTATTGCTTTCGTGTTGTTAATAAGTTTAATTTAATATTAAATTAAAGCAATGTCAATCCAAAAAAAACAAAAATTAAATGAACCCAATTCTGATAAAAATATAACAAATTTTTTTTAACACACTAATCTTCAAATAATCCAATTAATCTATGTCGATTAATTTAAAATTAAAGTTACATAATTTACATTTTTTATAAAAACAAAAAAATCCGATTGCCATCAATTTCTTTTTAAAGTCTGGTAGTTGTTCTAAGTGCAACCAAGTAAAGTTTAGAAAACAGCCTCATATATATGTAATTGAAATATCCAAAAAAAAAAAAAAAATCAATGTAATGTGATACGATTCTTCTTATCATAAAAAGCATGCGTTTAACTTTAGAAAGTAATCTATGCAGATGGTATGGTGTATCATAAAGCGCGAACAAAAACTGACCTTTTATCCTTGCATCAGTGTTGGTAGTAGTTTTAATTTTCAACTTTATCAAAATACAAATATAATCAAAAATCGTGAAAATTAACATCAAGACGTCGTGGTGTAAAAGGTAAAAGTTACAAAATGTAATAAAAAAAACATACACCGAATATTTACAAAATTGAAAAAAATTAAAATTAACAAAAATTTTGTTCATGTTCATTTTCAGATTTGTGGTGTCTCATTTTGGATTTTGTGTACAAAAGTTTTTAAATATAATACATTATAAATGCAATACGAACCTGCAGAGAGCGTATGGTGTCAAGCAATGCCTTCTTTTCTTCCAACAAAATGGTTATATCATCTTGCGCCGCTTTCAGATACGAACGTAAAACATCGTTTTCTTGTTTTGTTTTTTGTCTGAAAATTTGTATTACAATATTAAGTAAGAAAAATTATTAACACTGTAATGTCATCACACTCACCTATAACATTCGGCATTTTCTTTTGTATTCACCAGTTGTTTGCGCATATTATCATTATCCATTTTCATTTGTTGCATCACAAGTTGCATCGATAGCACTTCACGATCACGTTCTCTTTCGCGCGGGTTTGGCGCGTTGAATACAGCTCCCGTTAAAGTATAATTATTGGCAGCAGCACCAGTTAAATTTGTATCTATAGAATTAAAATGTGGAATATATATTTTTAAAGATTTGCAACGAAATTAAATTAATATTACCAATTGGTTGAATATTTATAACGCCACTTTTATCACGTTGTATATACATGCGGCCAATTGACAAATTAATTGGTACTGGCCCCGGCGAGGTAATATTAACAGGAGGACGATCTTCCAACAAATTTATTTTTACATTCTCCAAAGTTATCTACAAAGAAAGAGAAAGATTTATAAAATAAAACTTTTCAATGTAGAGATTTTTTATTTGCTTTGAAGAAGATTCTTCATTTATGGTACAACAGTCCATGTGTGGTCTAACTAGGCTTTCAAGTTGAACGCTCATTCGAGATACTCGAATAACTAAAATCTAAATTTGTTAATACGTTATTCGCCGGCCATTCTCTGACGTTCTTTTATACACAACACGTGCTGGAATTACGCCGTGATCGCAACACCCCACTGAAATATAGTGCAGTCTACTGTCAATTTGAAATATCAAATACTATAAATAAATAAGGAATTATTAAAATTAATGAAAATATGGTGAAAAAAAGCTTTGCTTCAATATTAGAGTTTTCACAAATAGCAAAATCTCTTTCTAATAGTGGCAGTATTCGATTACGGATTAATTGATAATTCCAAATAATTGGACACCGTACTCTTTTTCGATGCCAAATATATGAGAGTAATTGTGCCATATTTCACAAGCTCAGCATTCTGAGATCGTTGATTTCATGCGCTATCACGAGTTATGCAGAGCTTGAGCCTGAAAGCGACCGCCCAATACAGCCCCACCCCCAATACAACCCAATTCTTCAAAACCTCCTAGTCCTGTACCAATCAAGATATGACTGTGAAATTTCAGTCAGCATAATAAAAGTGGGAGTAGTACGTTGCTTTATTTTGATAATAGCAACTAATTTAACATTTGACATTCGCATCCGCATTCGTAATATTTTTTACGAATGTGTAACGAATATCTAAATTAGGCAAACTGAGCTCACACAAATTTTCTAAACTATGTTTGTAAACTCAGCTTTTGCCATAATAATTTACCAGTATTTATATTCCAAGTTGATCCAAAATTAACATCCGCAACAGTAAGCTTTTGACACAAATCATATACGAAACAAATACTTATTCCCAACGTCCGAAATAATGAAAACAGCATTGAAGACATCAAGCTTATGAAGAAATTCTTTAATCGCGATGATTATTTTTAAAAATTCCTACAGGAACTGGTTTGCCTTACTACCAAAGCAGAAAAGATCCATAAGGAAGGGAGATAATGGGTTAACACATTCTAAACAAATTTTCTACGAAAAATTATACTATAATTTGCTAAACACACAAAAACTCTCAGATGCAAACTGAACAAGTTCTTTTATGGTTTATTATAGCTAATATGCTAGAAATGGGCAAACTTTAGACCCGCATAAAACCAAAACTCGAGTTAACTTTACAAAACCCTCTAGGAATTTTGTTGTTAGATGGCTTATTTGCTCCATACATTTTGCTAAAGTATTTCAGATCTTCATTGTGACAGCAGAATATGAAAATAGGGTGCTAAAAACTAATTAAAATAAAAAAAAAATTAAATTTGTAAAAACTGGATGCGCTACTCCGAAAACCGTGATTTTTAAGGATGTTTTACAATAGGATTGGGATTTTGTATGGAAAAAGCATTTAATTTGCATATAAAAGATTTTGATCTATGTAAAAAATCCCGCTAAAGCGAATGGTGTACCCAGTTTTTTGATACAACTGCATCTTAAGCCACCCCAAGCGCTTAAAGTGACCATTTATCACTTTTTTACAAATTTTTAAATTCACCCGTTAGGATTTTGAATATAGCGGTAATTTTTTTAAAATTAAAGTAAGTACGATTGTAGGTAATTCAATTTAGTTTATTTAAAGTACAAAAATTTTTCAAATCAAGTTATATTTGAACTAGTAAATTAACTTTTAGTGAACCCTTGTCGAGTGCAATCAAGTTCACTTTTGACAAATGTCGTCAAAAAATTGCACGAAAAAACAAGGCAGGAGTTCAAAAAATTGTCTTATCGTGGAAATTTGTATTCTTTATTTTCGTCTGTCAATTACAGTATTATATGTACAGATTTCCCACGTACAACACGGCAGTCGTAGAGCACGATTTCGCTCCAACACGATTTCTTGATAGCAGAAATCCCCATATAACACGATGACACTATAGCACGATTTGCAAATAGCTGAATCCCTGGTATAACATGATTAGTGAAAATAATTTGGAAATTCAAATCGCTTTTAAATTTGTTAATAAGCTATTTAACTACAACTCTAATTTTTATTTGCAAAATTTATCAAATTCCAGTTCACTCTGTGTTCTAGTTTCATTGTTATTTTTGCTTGTTAAATTCAAATTTTTTCTTTAAATCTTCCAATAAATTATCTGTTAAGTGGTTATTTTTAAATTTTTTTATATTAAATCAATATGCTTACTTTCTGTTTTTTTACTTTTTACAATCAAAATTAAAAACGTTAATTCATTAATAAAAGAGAGAAAATGTATCAAACCGTACAAAAAGTTAAAATATACATAAAGCAAATAAATGCCCCTGCCTGTGACAGCTCGAACGACACTAATCCCAAAAAGTTGTTTTTTAATCTCTTGGAACATAACCCTATTTTTGTACTGCTTGTACTACATAACCCTATTTTTGTACGATTTCGTATATAATACGGCAGATTTCTAAATTCTTACATATTGATATAAATCCACAATTTTGACGAAAGCGTTTTAGTATGGAGAACAATTTAAAAGTTAGTAGTTCCTTCTTAATTGGTAAGTTTCATTAATTTAAGGCAATTTTTTCAACGCCTGCTTTGTTTTTTGCGATTTTTTGGCGACATTTGTCAAAGGTTAACTTGATTCTACTCGACATGGGTTCACTAAAAGTTAATTTACCAGTTCAAATTTAACTCGATTTGAAAAATTTTTAATTTTTAAATAAACTAAATTGAATTACCTACATTCGCATTTACTTTAATTTTAAAAAAATTACCGCTATATTCAAAATCCTAACGGGTGAATTTAAAAATTAGTAAAAAAAAGTGCTAAATGATCACTTTAGGCGCTAGGATGGCTTAAGGTTCAGTTGTATCAAAAAACAAAAAATACGCCATTCGCTTTAGCGGCATTTTTGACGTAGATATGGATATCTGAATATATGCAATTTAAATGCTTTTTCCATACAAAATCCCAAACCTATTGTAAAACATCCTTTAAAATCACGGTTTTCGGAGTAGCGCATCCAGTTTTCACAAATTTAAATATTTTTTTTTCATTTTAATTGGTTTTTAACACCCTATTTTCATATTCTGCTGTCACAATTAAGATCTCAAATACTTTAGCAAAATAAGCCATCTACTGTATATGCATACTTTCAACCTATGCAAACGGATCTCTGTCCGGATTCCATGACTTTTAATTTGTTGCAGTGTAATCTGTAAATAATTACTATATAAAATTCCACTTTCGTAATCGCATTCGTATCCACAATTGCATTCGTGAATATCAGCTTTTCATCTTCTTATTCGCATCCGAATCCACTAAACTGATATTACATTACATCACTAGTTTTTACTATTTATTTTAATTTTCAGATTTTTGAGCTAAATGATAATTTTTGTTGTTCCTTATTTACCAATAGCCCGCCCTCACTCTATAGAGTAAAGTGTTGTGCTCCATTCACCAAAATTTTCACGAGCTACAAAATATTTATGGCCGAAATAATCGCGCAACCAAGCGATCAATTTAACGAATTATCGCGAAATTCGAGCAAAACGGTTCGATTGCCGATCGAGCAGTCCCTGTATGATGCCGAAACGCCACAACTTAGTTTTCTGCCCCAAAAAACCCTGGTGTGCAAAATTTCAACACAATCTTCTCAAAAATCGCTGTCATGATGGGAGTTACAAAAGTTTCCTGTATTTCGATCCAGTCTAGTGTGCTATGGGTTTAACTTGCAGCTAGGCTCTAGCAGAGAATATTGTTCATGGACTACATATTTCTTCAATATTCAACGGACTTCAAACAATCATCAAAATGGCAGGAGTTTGTCTTCGCCCTTCAAATAAATGACAAGTTGCAAAATACGTGCATAATTTGTTCCAATGAAATTAAATTGTCTTAACAGTCTTACTTCCATTAGCGGATTCAAGGGATAACACCACATAATGTGTATGTTTTTTTTTAGAACCAAAAGGTTTGTAAAAGGTCCCCTTTTTGGCCTTGTTTAACTTAGTTAACTTCCTTGTTTAGATTTATAAGCGATGATGAACTCATTCACCAAAGACAACATAATCGTGGAGAATAGAGTTATGCCTGATTTTCACTATGTCAAATTCAATCAAATTTGCCAGCATATTGGCAAATTTCATATGGGAAATTTCTCTTTTTCTCTCTTTGACATAGTGAAAACCAAACATTACATACCTTTTCATCGTTTCGTATCTGTTATAGTAATTATTTTTTTCTTCTTTTTTTTTAAGTTTTGGTAATATTTTACTCACATTCACTGGTAAAGGATTTGAGATTACTTCATCCTCTGCTAAATCACCTAGGCCGATAACTGTGCTCATTGACAAATCCAAATTGATATCGTTGACGCGTATGTCAGCATTATGAGTGAACCAACTATGGGAGAAAAAATGTTAGGTTTAGTTTCGAGCTACCTAAGAAAAAAATGCTAATAATATTAATTCAAAAAAGCAACCCTTTACCTTTGAATGCTTTTTCTATCAGTAATAGTTACAATTCCCTTCGGCGCATTTAAATTCTCTTCTAAGCGTAAACGTAGGCAAGGTGGCGATTCGGGATTATATGGTGCCAAGTTCCATGCTTTACAACGTGCGCCAAATTTTGTCTGCAAAACAATTCAGTAATATAGGGAAGAGAGCAGAAGAAAAAAAGGTTTCATTAGTTATAATAAATTTAAACGATATAAAATTTCTCAATTTGTTATTACTATTATTGAAGAGCAAAGCAAAACGAAAACAATATGTATGAAACACACCAATCTTATATACATATGTTTACCTACACACATGCAAATCTAACTACATACATACATTAAGAAAGAATACAGCACCACAACAGATATTAACCTGTTGCATACATATGTAAATATAAAGCGTGAAAGCGTGCGTGTTTATAAACAAACTGTATGTGTAAACAAGCAAAAAAAGCTGTGGGTAAATTCGACTACATAATGTTTTTGCATGTGTAAGTGTATGGAATTATGTGGGAAAAGAGGGGAAGTGAGCATGAAGAAAGAATGTATTTATGTAGCCAATTGAGATTTTGTAGCAGTGTTAAGTTTTGGTGAGCGCCAAAAATATGAAACAGTTTTTTTTTACTTTTCTTATAGTTTTCTGCTCAATTTCGCTGAAAATATCATTTTTATTATAAAAAGCCAATTGAGTAAACTAAATCCATAAAATAATCAAATCAAAATAAAATTATTTAGAAAAAAAATTAAAACCAGCAAATAAGTTAAATTAAATCAAGTATTTCAAACTGCAATAAGTAAGAAAAGGTTAACATTGAGAAAACATAATTACATAGATTTATTAATGTTTTTTCTTTCTACAAATGCTATAAAGATTTTGGATTTGAAAAAAGGCTTTCAATAATATATGTACAACGGCCAAAAAAGCTCAAGAGTTCTGAAAGTGGATCTTATATAATTCGTTTTAGTTTTTCTCTATAACGTTTAATTTCTTTTTTATATCGGTTTAGAAAAATATATATGTGCATATATAAAAACACTGTAGAATGAAGTTGACCAAAAAGAAAAGTTCAGGAGTTTGGAAAGTGGATCTTATATATTTTGAGTATGCTGAACATGATAGCGTTTTTTCTCTAAATCGTCTAATTTATTTATAATGGGTTTAAAAAGAAACGTCCATACAAAAATTGTTTGTAGATTTTTAAACAAAATAAAAATTTACAAACATTATTTTTTATGTACGATTTTTTTTTCAACCCATGATAAAATAATTAGGCGACATGGAAACTGGAAACGCCATTATGTTCAGCGTACTCGAATTATATAAGATCTACCTTCAAAACTCTTGAGCTTTTCTCTTTGGTCAATTACATTGTGCAGTGTTTTTATACATATATTATTTTTTTAAACCGTTATAAAAAAGAAATTAGACTAGAAATTAGTTATAGAGAAAAACTAAAAATAACATCATGTTCAGCATATTCGAATTATATAAGACTCACTTGCCAAGACTCTTGAGCTTTTCTTTTTGTAAATTCCGTTGTGCAGTGTAATTATTTAAAAGGCGATTTTTAATTATATTTAACATGCACGCAAATTGGTTTTAATTATCTTTAAATATTAAGTTCTTTTAATTTTAATTATAGATATAGTGTTCGAGTTTCAAAAAATCAATTTTTTTTATTATGTATTTCGAAAGTACAATATATTAAAAGTATGCAGTAAAAATTTCATACCAGAATTCAAAATATTAACGAAGTTATAGCACAAAGTCGAGAGCCTGTTGGTTAAACTGTATATGTTGTTAAAACTTTAAAAGCGTTTTTCTCTAAACAACGTTTTTGTGGTCGGTCCAGGGACTTGAAGAAATTCTATAAACCCGTTTGGGCTGAAATTTTAATACGTTATATTACACGCCAACGGTTCTAGCAGGTAGTAAAATTACTTATTTTTAATCATTATTACCTATTTTTTATCCCGATTTTCAACAAAAAAAAAGCTCGATGTTTGAAATTTTTTTTTTAGAAGTCTGCCATTTTGTTATTTTTTAATAAAAATGTTTAAATCTACTACCTGTCAGAATGGCAAGTCTACAGAACGATATTCTATTTAATTTTTTTTCTCAGATGACTTCAAATTTCGCAATCACCGGAGCCAGCCCCACACCTTTTTTTTTAGGCGTCTACTTTGGAGGTAAAAACCACTAAAAAAATATAGTAAAATAAGCTCTAGACATTTTTTTGTACAGTTAAAGATATCAGTAATAACATATAAAAAAAAATAAATGATTGTATTTTATTTTGATATAATAAAAAATTCCCGAAAAAAAAACCTTGAAAACCGTGAAGCCGGAAAATCAGACTACATTCTTAATCACTGTAGGATAAAAGAAAATTTGTGTAACAGATTAGGATTGAGAGCACCGTTTGTTGTATTTTATTATTATTTGAAGGAAGGACGACTCGAAAGTCAGGAACTGCGACCTATAAGATCTATTGTACCAAAGCCCCAAGAAAGAAAGAAAGGCAGAGAGAAAGAAAGATAGATAAGAAACATAACCAAGCCGAGAATCGAGCTCGGGTCTCCAGAGACATGAGTCTGGCACTCTGCCACTAGGCCACAGTGGTGATGGTAGGACCTACAGTTTAACGCTGATTCCGCACGGCTGTGTGGCAATTTTTTATCAGTTCGGTGGTTTTGCCATTACTAACCTTGTACTTGTACACTTTCTTATAATTCTTATAATTCTCATCCACTTCATATCGATAGTGAATATAAGAAGTTTATGAGAATTAACCACCAGACCAAGACGGGAATCGAACCCGCAACCTTCTGAATGAGAATCTAGTACATTATCCACTAGACTATCGAGGTCATCACCCGTTTATTGTATGTCAAAATATATTTATATGTATAGACACCTTAATCTTTGTAATGTAAAATTTCAGTTAAGTAGTTTATCTTTCTTATTTTTTATTTTTTTTATATCTTTACTAGTTATTAATTTAGTTCGCAAGTAAACTTGTAATTTGTAAATAAATAAAATATCGTTCCGCTTTTCATACAGAATATTGTGTAAGTAACTAATAGTGGAGGGCCAATGAACGCAGCACGCAGCGACGAGCGGCATGCAGTTGTCAAAATCGCCTCGCGGCGCCGCATTATAAGAAGCTGTAGGGCAAATATACGCGACGCTTGTCGAAGAGAATTTGAAATTTCTGTCTTTTTGCTCTGTAAAATTTTTGTATTATTAATTTGAAGGTTTCTTTCCATAAATTATTTTTAAATGGATTAAGTAATGGAAGAATTGTTATTTTTGTAGTCCTTGCTTCCTTTTTGTGTAAAGGTTTGCATGCTTTTTGATTTCATTTGCCATTGACTAAGGCTGTTCGTCCACTAATGCAATACGGTTGCAACGCAACTTCGCACAATGATTCATTCCACAAACCAAATTCAAAAAATTCATAGTATCAAAAACAAATAATTTGGTGCCAATTCAACTAAGAAAAACTACTTACTAAACTATTTTTGGCGAAAAATTATTGGTGTGTCTTGCACCCACACCAATAATTTTTTCGCAGCTCAAAGTAGACAAATTTTTCACAAAAATGTTAGATCGTTCGATATTAGGTTTTTTAGTCTCTTGAGTAAAAAACATTTGAAAAATAAGTTTTTAATTAACAAATAAAAATTTTAAAGCTAAAAATACTGCATTGTTTCAAATGTTAAGTATTTTTGAAAATACGAAAACTAAAAATTGACGAACTTTGGGGGAGAAAATCTAGAAAACATGTGAAAATATGTTCCTGGATTTTTTCCCAATTTTAGAAGGTACCTTTCTTTATCGGAATAAGCAAAACTTAACCCTAAAAGCATGCAACCATGCTGAAAAATGAATAAAAGTGTAAAAAGATATATTCATTAATTTTACTTTTATTTCAACATTAAAGGATTTTAATCAAAATTATTTTACTTTCTGAAAAGTCCAAAATCAACATAAGTAAATAAAATAAATTCATTGTAGATCAAACAGCCCATTCTTCCACTATAGCTTGCGAAATATAGTTTTTGGCGAAACCAAAACAAGTTAACTCTTTCATACCCAATGTTGCGTATAAGCAACATTCACTTTAAAGTGGCATAAAATAGGTATTTAACAAATTTCACTACTAATATGCATTCAGTTCTGTTAGGTATTCTACACATTTGCTGGTTGCCGAACATTTGAAATTTCTTGCTTATGTAATTTTTTTAATGTTTTGTCTTTGAAGTCCAGCAAAAAACCTAAGTGCAAAATTTTGTAGTAAAATCTTTTGCACTATTTTTTGAAAAAAATGTGTTTAATTGTTACTAAGCGGAAATTTTCTTTATCAGATATGTTTATAAAAGATAAGAAAATATGAAAATCTAAAAATTGGAGAAAAAGAGTTACCCAATGGTTGTATACAGCCTCATAGCTATGATTTTTTAACCTTTAATAAAGTACAAACAAATCAATGTAGAAGCAAGAAATTTAGTATAATGGTTGTGGTAGACCTAAGTAACCGTAATTTTAAAACAAATAGTTTCTATCAAGCCCCATTAAAATTCGAGCGTCAAAGGGTTAATTAAAATTGACTTCAGATTTGAGTTTTATCAAATTTACTAGCGTTAGAAATTTAATAAAAATCAGAGAGCCCCTTTCTCACTCATATCTAACATGAAGAAATTAGTGAAATTAGTCTATTTACGCTAACCACTACTTTTTGAAGAAAAACCTATCTACTTATGCTTGGTTTTCACTATGTCATATTTGCCGTCAAAGAGAGAAAAAGAGAGAATTTCCCAGCCAACAAGCTGGCAAATTTGATTGAATTTGACATAGTAAAAACCGTGCATTGGAAATAATAATGTTTTATTTAAATAAAATTTTAACATTAAATTTAATTAAATTAAATTGAAAATTCATGACTGGCGTGCCGATCAAACTATGGAAAATGTAAAATGAACAGTTTGTTTACATTTTTTGGTCGGCATCTTGGTTTCAATTATTTGCATCAGTGGACAAATAAAAACTTCGGCAACTTCAATACAACCAGTTTCAGATAAATTGCGTTGCGATGGTATTGCGTTAGTGAACGAACAGCGTAGTTGGATCACAAGTTTTTTAGCGAAGATAATTTCACCTGCAATGACCTTAGAGGTCAGAGGTTGGGCTTTTATCCAGGGACCGTAATTATTATAAGCAATATCAAAAAATCGAAATTTAATAATTATTTTGTGATTTTAATTGCTTTCGATCAACGATAATAATTATTGTCTGATTTTTATTTTTTAAATCTGGTTTAAAAATTATTTTTGATTTTTATGTTTTTGCTCATCTGAAAAAATCAACTTATGATTTTTATTTTTTTTTTCGAGAATAAAAATTATTGTTTGAGTTAAATTTTTTTGCTTAAGAATAAAAATTATTTTTTGAGTTTTATTTCCATGCTCGGAAATAAAAATTATTGATTGAGTTTAATATTTTTTTTCGAAATGAAAAACTCAAAACCTCATAAATCCTTGTTATTGCGAGTACGGTTATTGCATGTTCGTCAATTTATAGTCAAATTTTCCATAGAATATTTTCCTCCAACATATTAACCCTTTGCCACCAACAATTATGGGTCTTTTTAGCTCTTTTCTAGAAAGTTTATTTTTTGACCCATTACGAGGGTTGATAGAGGGTTAATATGTTCTAAAAATATGTTGCTCATCAAATTTTTCTGTAGGTCACTGAACAACAAAAATCTGTAAAGTTGATTTTGGTAAAAATAAACCCAAGTTCCAAAAATGTTTCAAATTTTCACCTTTTATACGCAATGAACAAGTGTATCTTTAAAATTATTTTCGATACTAAAAAATTATTTGATGTTGCAAAATAAACTTTAATTGTTTTTTTCATAATGGAAAATTAAGAAATAATTAAAAAATATGCATTCATTTTAGTCATTATATGTACAAAATTCCAAAAGCTCTTTAGCCTTTCCCAAAAACTTCTTTCAATCTTTTTTCGAATCTACGAGTCTAAAACTAAAAAAAAAATTTTACCCCGAAATAAAAGAGTTGAGAAAAAGAGTTAAATATAACAAAATTCAAATTTTATCTTCTCTCATTAATGGGTTCTCAATAAATACTCAGGTCTCTCAAACTGTTTGTACGTCTCTCAAATTTTGATAATTCCGTTTAATTAATTACGAAAATATAAAACTGCACGTTTTGCAGTATTTATGAGATAAACAGTTTGAGAGGCTTGAACATTTACTGAGTACCCATTTGTGAGAGAATATATAATTTGAATACTGTTGGTTTTAATGAATAGGGCTATCCACAATCTGGTTTCGGCCGAACATTAATCAAGCTCTACGTAGTGATAAGTGGCATCGTTAGAGAATTAATGATGAAAAACATCAAAAAAAAAACTTATCAATGCGTTATTGTTGGCATAGAGAACAGTTAATTTACAAAATCGGTTTGCTTTCACATGTTGCCCAACTTTATATCTTAAACACAATAGCGTCGGACGACGGATACTCGCTGCCAAATTTTCTCTGTCGTAGCGAAGACATGTTATGAATTCGATTTATAAAATATGTATTGAGACAAGCAAGATATGTAACCCTGTGTCTTCACTCCGAAAGAGAAAATGTGAAATAAATAAAAAACGAAGAAAACCCGACGGTAAAAAAACTCACCCAGCCGTAATTCTGTGCCACTCCATTGACGAACATGCAATAACCGTACTCTCAGTAACAAGGATTTATGAGGTTTCGAGTTTTTCATTTCGAAAAAAAAATTAAGCTCAATCAATAATTTTTATTCCCGAGCATAAAAATAAAACTCAAAAAATAATTTTTATTCTTAAGCAAAAAAATTTAACTCAAATAATAATTTTTATTCTCGAAAAAAAAAAATAAAAATCATAAGTTGATTTTTTCGGATGAGCAAAAACATAAAAATCAAAAATAATTTTTAAACTAGATTTAAAAAATAAAAATCAATACATAATAATTATTTTCGATTTTTAGGGGTAATGCTCAAAAAAAAAAAACCTTTACTGGTTTCAATAAAGCGTGCAGCCAGTATCATTTTGGTGTTCTCAACTATGCTCTCCGACAATTAGAACATGTTGATTTTTTTTATTTAATTTTGCAAAATAATCATTATTTTCGGTCCCTGCTTTTATCACTTTGCCATTATTTTGAAAGACTAGCTTGATTTTTCATTGTCTTCCTGACGAAACCAAAATGAGAGGAGATAAATATTTTTTTTTTTTATCAGAATCAGAATCAGAAGGAAGAAATGTGATAATTTTATTACTAAGCTAGACACGAAATTCGGATAACACGAAATATTTGATAAATCCATTCAATTTCACATTAAGGCGCTCCACTGTATTTTCACGAAATGTTTTATTTATCAGTTTAACTAAATAAGTATACCGAATTCGCTTGTATATATATGGGTAAACATTTCATTTGATACTGTTCTCTCAATATTGCAATTGCATGGAAGGTTGGCGAGGTTATTATCCGATGTTAAAAAACGTTCGCAGTAGTTATTTTCGAGGGCACTTCAACAAAGTTAATTGATTTTGGATTGATTTGAATCACTATTTCTGTTACTGCAACGGTTTTTTTTTTATTTCACTTATATAGGAAATGCTACGCCCACTTCATCATTATAACTAATATCAGAACTCATCTTTCTTGCTATAATAAATATCTGTAATAAATTTGGTTGAGGTTGATCAAGTTTTGCTTGTGTTCCCGCGCCCACCGATTGATATATCCACATCAACTCCGCTATGCACGCGGATCATTTACATACCGTTACTCGATTAAAACCATCTTATGGTTCTATCAAAGTCATTCGATTTCAACCGGGCTAGTTTTAAGTTAAGTAGATGCAGTTCTTTATATACATTATAACGAAGCGTCGTTATAACTGAAATTTATTATTTTTTTTATTATTTTTTTACTTGCATTCTGAATTTATGCACTTATGTTTAATTATCTATTCTTAGTTTTTCTTTACTTATATTCTACTTAAGTTATTCACCATAACTCACACAGTCATCACAGTTACCCACAGCAATACATCACAACACAAACTCACCACATCACTCGCTGATACACACACACGCAGTCATCACAGTTACCCACAACAATCACATCAGTACGACAGTGACTGTGATCGTGTGTGGTCATCATCAGTGCAAGATGATGACCACTGTTTGAGCAAGCTCAATCAACTGGGCAATGACAACAAAGTCGCTCTATGTTGGGTCCCTGGACACGCAGGAATTGAGGGTAATGAGCAGGCAGATGAGCTTGCAAGAAAGGGGGCAGCAACCACTTTCGTGGGACCTGAACCCTTCTGTGGAATAGGAGATAGCGTAATCAGGGATTTACTCAGACAAGAAGAGAGGAACAAGAGGCAAGAACTCTTTACCAATCTTACGGGACTGAGGCAATCCAAAGCGCTTTTAGGTAATTATAATAAGAGTAAATACGCATTCTGCATTGGTCTCAACAAAAACAGTTTGCGCATATTAGCTGGTATTCTGACTGGGCATTGCGGGCTCAGAGAACACCTTTGTAAGATAGGGGTTGAGCAAAGCTCAATTTGTAGGTTTTGTAATGAGGAAGACGAATCATCAGAACATATTTTAGCTCAATGTGGAGCACTGATCCACAAAAGAAGGAAATGTCTGGGCATGCACCAAGTGCCCAGTACCGAACTGGCATCCATAGATCCGGGCGCAATACTCAAATTCTTGAGGGAGACTGGACTGGATGAGGTACTCTAGGCAGATTAGACTAGAAAGAAAAGAGGGATGTACAATAGATCTTATAGGTCGCGGTACAACGACAGAAACCTCTATAATACAATACAATACAAGATGATGACCATACAGACATCACACTGTTGTAGGTGGCTGTAACGCAAGTAGTTACTACATCGTTGGCAACCACCTACAAACATCGCTGTCACACTCACGACGGTGACACAAGTGTGCGCCTGGTCGTAGGAGTGGGAACTGCTGGCCCCTTTCCCCTCAGACGCCCTGCACCTTCCACCGTTACCGTGTTGGTACATCATTAAACCATCCACGGTGCCTCATCGATATAAAAGGTCGATGCACAGAGTTTGTCGGGGGAAGTCTATCCAATCTGTCATCTGTCAGGAGTCTGGCCACGCGCTCGATCGAACCTGCTGTCTTTCTATTATCTATTAGTAATCTTTTTTTTATTCAAATTGTTGAGTTATTTCGCAACAAAATAAATTAATTAATTATAAAGTTTCGGAAAAACTATGAGTGTTTATTTTAAGTGGCTGGATTACTGGAATCCGCTGAGGTTACCCCGGAAATTGTACGTTTTAACATCAAACCACCTACTTTTCTATGATTCAAAAACTTTATTATTTCTTGATCTTTTTTACACTAATTTCTTGTTTGCATCATCTGTTTCGATGTCTCCCGTCTTCATTTTTTGTTTTGTTATTATCACTGTCTCGATACAAAAAACGTGGCAATAATACTTGTTTTTATACTGTGGATACATTTTCTTGTTATTTCTTTCATAATAGTTTTTGCAAAAGTTGCCCACAGCATTTTGTTGAATATGTTTGGATTAAGTTTAAAATCTCCGCAAATTATAAATAAAAAATTAATAATAGATAAAAAAAATTAGGAAGATTTTAAAAACTTAATAAAAGTAAGTTGAATCAGAACTCCCCAATATTGCGGATGATGTAAGATTATGTGAAAAACGGAGCCGCTTCTTAACATAATCTTTCATTTTGCATTTAGGGATTATGTATTTGGAGATTTTGATTTGGGGATTTTGGTTTGGAGATTTTGTTTTCGGGGATATCGAGCCCAAACGAATTTAAGCTATCTTCTTTTAGCATTCCAAATGCACTTCAGCAGATTTCATTCATATTTTAGAAAAGTTAATATGTTCTTCAGATAACACTATGCAGCAAAATGGAACAAAATTGCAATACCTATCTCCAAAGTGGATGGTTCTTAATGTTTTTTGAATCCGAATCTGAAATCAGTTTTGTCGCGGCAAATCAGGTTTTCGAGATATAGCCAATTTTTGAAACCTTCTTCTCATTTCATAAACCTTGATAACGAAATTCCATTATTTTTGCTGCGACAAACCTGATTTCAGATTCGGATTCAGCGCTTTAAAAAACGTTAAAACCCATTCATTTTGGAGATGGGTAAAAAACAGTGTTGCATAGTGTAATATACTTCAAAAAGTGCCTTTAATAACTAAAACTGATTTTTTAAAAGATTATCGAAAATACAAAGAAATATTCTAAATATAGTATGAAATCAATTCCGAGCTTTCTGAAGAACATTTGATTGTTCTACAGCACAATTGAAATAGAATAATTAGAAGACGAACTGAAATATTTGAAAGTGCATTTCATTGTTTCAAAGTATAAACTAATTTATAATATTCTTAAATCACATTTGAATTTTTTACTTTTCTAACTTTACTTTTAGAAAACTATAAGAAACTTGTTGAAATCTATTAGTATAGTTAAAGTTTTATTTTTCTCGGTAAAAAAAAACTCGGTACTGCATATGTAGATCTTGTTTTTCACACCTTATTTTAATGTAAAATGCAATTATTTATATCATGTAAAATCACACTTCTTTTTCCTTAAAATATATTAAAAAAAAAAGAATCAAATAGTTGTAATTTATATTCTTAATATGATGTAATGTAGTAAAATGTAATCTAAGCAAAAATTAAATCTAAATAATTATAGCAGGAAAAGGACTTCGCAAAAATTGCATAACATGATGGCTACACAAACTACATATTTTTTTGTTTTGTTGTAGTAAATTTTAGTATTTTTTCTTTTTTAAGAACCAAACCAAAACACAAATTTATGGGAAGTTTTAGTACAAAGTGAAACGAGCTACTTTCAACCAAAATAAAGAACAAACCAATGCAAAATGAAGCAAAATATAAATAACAATCAATTGAAATTGAATGAAGCAGCAGAAAAATTAAAATTGAATTAAAAATTAAGATTTTAAATTAAATTGTACTTAATTTTAATTTAGCATAAAGTATTTTTAAAAAGAATGTAATGATTTTTAGATACCTTGTTTGCTTGTTGAGCGTTCTGTTTTTTTCGAATACGAATAATTTTTTGAAGAGTATTGAACGAATGTTTTAATGTTTAAAATTAAGTTTGAGTGTTTTTTGTAATTTTTAGATGCGTTATTTGATTTTTGGGATACAAATGTTTTGTATAAGATATATATTTTACAAGTATGTTGAAAAATGTATACATATAATTGATTATGTTGATAATTTAGCACACATTGAGAATTTTTTTGAAAAAAGAGAGAGAAAAGAGAAAAACAAAACAAAATAAATTATAAATTTTTCACAATATTAAATATTTACGATTTTCATAGTAGAGACGAAAAATATATGTAAGTATAGTTCACTCCAAAAGAGTTGATATTTACAGTCGTGCACTGAGAGCAAACATCTCACGCCATGTTTTCAATTAACCAAACACAGTCGTTGGCTTCCATTGGATGAGATTAAAATTCTCTCAATACGCGCTGTAGAAATACCAATTCAGTGGGAACGAACTGATTTAATAAAAATATAAAATTTTATTTTATTTTTAAGTGTTGATTAGTATTTAATATGAATATTTGTTTGGGCTTTTTAAAATATATATGTAGTTTGTGAAGAGAGAGAATATAAAAAAGTTTAAAAAAGTTGAGCATGCAGAAAAGATTTGAGCGAGACACTTAAATTTTTATTAAAATTTAATAAAATGTTTTTTTTATTAATTTTTTTGGTTTAAGTATACAAAAAAAAAAAATATGAACTTCCGTTTTGTCTGAATAATTAAATATTTACATTTTTCTGTTCAATTTGGAAATTGATTAAATAAATATGAAAACGAAAACATAAATTAAATCAAATGAAACATAAGATATAAAGATAAAATGAAACAGGAGAGAAAATAAATAAACAAAACACTTAAAACAAAAAACTAACAAAAGAATTAAGCACCACACTTATCAACAATGGCAAAACTCACCTGCAATTCATCCCAAGGTATGGCACCACATTCATCGCACGATACTGCAGCCACTTGCAGACGCAGCGAGGAACTGTTGCCCTCATTTTGACGTATCAGCTCGACCGTTGTTAATCTATTAACACAAGGTCATAATAGTTAAATAAATAGTTATAATTGAAAATTGAACAATGAAAGAGCAGAATTTAAAGTTTTCTCTTTGATATTGTACACGTTTTTCCCAATTTCTTAAACTTTTCATTCTGACTTTAATAATGTGACTTTTTTTTACCTAAACGTAGCCATTGAAACTAAATCTCTTCTACGCCAAGTGCTAGCTTCAGATGGTTCCGAAGGTGAAGAAAGATTAGTTTTATAGTTCGGCTCTTCGTAACATTCACTGGCAACTTCGACTGGCGATGCTTTCAAATTAGGTTCTGTGGTGAAAGGATTCAATCTGCCAAAAGCGTATTAATGTATTACCGAGACCAAAATCTATTTAAAATATCAATATTTCACGCAAATACTCACTTAAACATCATATCAATACAATCTGTCGTCTTGTCGTCACCCATAACAATAGCAAAATTTTCCGAATCTGAACTAATATCACTTTGTATTGAAAACGTATCACTAGCGTCGTCAGGACCACCTGATTTTATGGCCGAATCAATGGAAGTCATAAAACTGGAAAACCCTTTCTTCATTGACAAGAGACCTATTAAATTACAGCACAAACAACAATTCTGTTAACATACAAATTTCAACACATTCAAATTTTCTATTGCGACTTTACCAGAGTTGATTTCTTTTGTAATGCTCGTTGCATCACTGGTCGAAGTACGCGTCGTCCTAACGCTTTTCGAAGACACAGTATTTGACTGTGAGTAAACACCTGTATCAGGTCGTGAACCCTGACTTGTGGTCGAGGAAGCCATTGTGGGTGTGCTTTGTATTTGAACATTATAACTGCAGCAAAGGGAAAGGAAATATCAACATTTTCAGTATATCTCACATGTATAGTTTATTTGAAACTTACCCATGTGTATTGGGGTTGGAAGTGTGCAGGACACTGTCATACAGAGGCTCAATTGCAACCGGTGACGGTGTTTCAACGCTGCCAAATGTACTAGTTTTGATTTGCTCCATTGGCGGTGGAGTAGGCCATGTGGTATTTGTACCTTCAAAGGAGAATATAGAATCTACCATAAGCAGTAATAAAAATTATTGTTGTAATCTATTCACGTGATATTTTTTTTTTTTAATTTTTTGTTTTTGCATTAGTATTAGTGTAAATGCTTGAAAGTATATTATTTTTGTTAGTGTGTGTACAATATAAATGAGAAAGTTTTTTTAAGTAATCTGCGAAAATTCCCCCTATTGGAATTGAATAATAATTAAAAAAAAAAAAAAAAACATGCAGTATAAGATTTTAAATTTCGAAAAAATATTACAAAATCAGTGGAAGCATAAAATAGTGATGAGAAATAATTTAACTACTACTGACATCAAGATTCAAAATAATATATTTTACTTAGTTTATTAGAAAAAAGAAAAAAATTCTACCTAATTAAGCTAGTCAGTCAATAGAGGCAATGATATTTGTGATTTCTTGTTAAGCTCTCTGATTCCGATAAAATCATATCCTAGTAAAGTTTAAGTGACTAAACTCAAATCTGAAGTCAATTTTAGTTAACTTGTTCTGATTTCGCCACACACTAAGCTTAAAGTTACAATTTTCGTCATATTCGGCAAGCTATAGTGGAAAAATGGACTGTTTGATCTTCAATAAATTTATTTTATTTGCTTATGTTGATTTTGGATTTTTCAGAAAGTTAAACACTTTTTATTGGAATCCTTTAATGTTGGAATAAAAGTAAAATTAATGAATATGACTTTTGAGTTTTTACACTATTTATTAATTTTTCAGCATGTTTGCATACTTCTAAGATTAACAAAAAAGTCTACTTCCAATTTTTGTCAAAAAAAACGTGTTCATACCTATTTCCTGAAAGCGGAAGATAGCGAAGCATATTTTTGCATATTCCGATAAAAAAAAATGTCTTCTAAAATTAAAAAAAAAATCCAGATTCTAGATTTTCTCTCTCAAAGTTTGTCAATTTCCAGATTTCATATTTTCAAAAGTACTTAACTTTAGAAACAATGCATAATCAAATCTTGACTGAAATATGAAACCAAAAATTTTTCAAATGTTTTTTACTCAAGGGACTAAAAAACCTAAAATGGAACAATCCAACATTTTTGTAAAAAATTTGTCGACTTGAACTGCTCTTGCACCCACACTAATTATTTTTTCAAGATTTTTCGGAGTTTTCTTAGTTGGAGTATTATCTTCAAAATTACACCAAAATTATTTGCCTATAGGACAAACCACTGAGATTTTTGATTTATGGATTGTAGGTTAATTCCGAATTCCATTCTTCTCCTTTAATATCCAATATTGGTTGTATATATTGGTGTAACAGGAACTGGCAAGTTCTTTTTAAAGATTAAATCTTTAAAGTAGTCAAAGACTTATTTATATATGAAACTCTTTGGATCTATAGTCAAAGTCGTATTGGTATAAATATTTTAGAGAGACATTTTTTGCAATATTCTAATAAAAAAATATCTACTTAAAATTTGAATCACAAATGACAGAGAAATATTTCAAATACTTTAATATTATGCTTAACAAGGAAAGGAAATCAGAGTCTATATGAAGGGTATAGCCTTTATCTTCCAAGAGAAGATGATTTCCAAATGTAATATCGATTGCAGACTTAAAGATTAAAGTAAAGCGATATATGAAGCTGCCATCAAAACAATGGACTTCTTTGAAACATTCTCAGACAGTATGTGGAACTGCATAGTTGAAATGCCTCATTTTGAAATATGACTAAAATAAAAAATAAAATCTAATAAGAAAACGATGCAAACTAAGTGGGTGAGTTAGCTATACATAAAGTAATGGTGATTAAAAAATTAAAAACCAAGAGAAGCATATGATTCCAGATGTTAAAAATTAGTAGATCGGATTAGATTCCTTTTTAAAACTAAAGACAAAACGAAAGTAAACTCTTACTATTCATGTGTAAATCATCACCCAAACTAGCTGAATCGGGTAAGACACTTTCAGCATCACCACCACTTGATTCCTTACCAGGTGTTGGGGACGGCATCACGAGTGTGACTTCAATTTGTGGTATGACACAACCGAATACAATGGATTTTTTATTATTTTGCTAAAAAGAAATCGAAAACACAAAAATATTCAGATTAGGTATGAATTAAGGCAAAAATAAACAGATTCAAATTACCTTTTGTAAAATACGATCTGCATCCAATGACAAAAACGTAGTCATTTCATTCATCTCTTCGGCCAAACGTAATAGGAACAAGAATTGATAGTGATCGATTTGCACGCTAACCAAATTAGATATGTGCGCTATTGCATGCATGTCAGCAGTGCGTTCTTCTGTTGGCGGCAGTGCGGGTGCAGGTGCGGCACGAATATCTTCTTCACTGAGAAATGGATTACGCGCTACGTTATTCAAATTCACATAAGATGGCAACCGATTGATATTCGTCCCAACGGACGAAGAACCTTTCGCTGTCGACGTAGAAATCGGAGAATCAGAAACACCCGTAGCACCACCAGCTGTAGCAGCGGTTGCTGCAGTGCTGTCACCTGAATGCAACCACAATGTTATAGGAACTGCATCTACAAAAGGTATCGATTTATTTGGACCCATTGAACGTGCACCAAGAAAATCAATCCAAATAGGATCGAGTTTAATGCACCAAACATCACGTGGTTCCGACCACATGGCATAACGTGAAAGATTCTGCGTTGAAGCCGATCTCGGTAGTGGAGATCCAGTCGATCCAGTGTGTTGTATATCCGCCGCAGCCACATGTGAGAGTATACGATCGGTTACGATGCACATATCACCATTCATCGATGGAAACTCTGTACCAAATACAAGTGAACCCTCTTGCAGCGAATGCAATGCTTGCGCAAGATCCGCACGCGATGAGCCCATTTCCCGAATATTCGTAAGAGCAAAACGTGATATTTGTATTTGCATGATTTTTGGACGATCTTTTTGATTTGGTGCATCGACTGGGGACTCTATTACCACTCGCGGCATAATTGCCTCCACTTTCACATCCATATACATGAGGCTAGGTTCGCTAGGTTCCATACTTAGCATCTGTGATCTTTCATGAGCCGTTTGTGTGCTGTTTGAAGCATGGGACGAAAGTGAGCCACGTCCGGCTGATGTAGGTGAGCCTACACTCGTTCGTAGTAAACTTTCGTGTAAATTTAATGCGAATGAATTAAACCATAAAATTGAACTTAAGTCAAAATGTATTTGAAGAGGATTTATATGCACGAATATTTTGGACGGTGGCACTATGTGGCAAACGTTTAAATTAGTTTTCATATTTAATGAATTTTATAATATGTTGAGGAAACTTACGGGGGAAAATAAAATCACCAGGATAATAGAAATAAGTAAATTCCGCATGCAATATTGGCATTTCTGCTGGGAAGGAATAACGATCTTTGTCCCCTGAAAAAAACCATAACATTTTTATTGAAGTTATTGTATATGTTGGCTTCAAAACGTAAATACTAACAAACGTATTTTTTTTTTTTTAATTTAAGAAATTTTTCGATTTATAGTACACTCACAAATTCTAAAAGTCTCTTTACACTATCGCAATGAGTATTACATGCCAAAATTTTCTTGCCGCAAAAAAATGTGTAAAATAAAAATTTGTCTGGTGATATGATTTTTTAGCTTTGTTTCTAATTCGGTCACACTTTTTTATGTATAGTCCAGAGTTCACAAATCCCTTTTCAAAAAATACTTCACCAGTTCAAAAAGTTTGTTACCCCTTAAATAATATTTCTTCAAATGAATACTAAAACTATGAACGAGAGTACAAAATAGAACAGTGTTGCCAATTCTTCGGTTTTAAAATCCACCAGAACTTCTAAAAAAAACGCGTGTTTTGGAAAAAAAAAATCCACCAGATTCAATTAATTTATTGATATATCTACGAGTATATTTATAACTATTCATATTTGAATATAAATCAGTTTATTAAAAAAAGCACTCATTTAAATGAAAATTTTTTCGCGTTTTATATTTAAAAACCCACCAAATCTGATGGAGAAAGTACTGATTTGGCAACAATGAAAATAGGGGAACTTTTAAAGAGAGGAGAGAGATCGAATGGTTGATCAGTTGACCCCCCTGTCTCTTGAAAAGCAAGTAAAATGTGATGAGAACCACACAACAAATTTAAACAGTAGCAACTTAAACTTTTTCAAATAAAAGTTACTTATATGTACAGTGGTTGCCGTAGTCTAGTGGTTAATGTGTTGAATGTGATTTGGGTTTTTTAAGTTTTGTTTTTCTTGACAAAAAAAAAATTAAATGAATGTATCGACATCCGCTTCGGCATAGTTTCGGCAAAAAAAATCGTAATCGGTCGGACTCTATATTTATAGTATAATCATTAAATTTCTGCAGTGAAAAGTTAAGCAAATATGATGGGAATGGCCATTAATTTTGAATATTCAAACGTGTTTTTTTTAATCTCAGTGTTGTGAAACAATGTTTGCAAACCATAGAAGATTGTTAAACGTATCTTAATCACTTTCCTTCAAAACCGTAACCGGGACGAAACCGAAACCCGAATGAATGTTGAAGAACGAACCAAATTTTTTATAACTCATATTTATTATCACGTCAGAATTTCGAGAATTCTTTGCCCAAACATGTGTTAAATGATAGAAAAAACTACGCAAATTTTGTTTGCGATTTTATAATTTATAAATAAATATTTTATAAAGAGATGACTACAAAAAAACTTAAAATCATTTAAAATACTCAAGCTAATCGGGCATTTTTGTAATATTAATTTAAACCTCATAGCGATATGCTTAAAAATAGAAGCTAGAAGCGTATTAAATACTTAGATATTAATTGAAAGTGGAGTTGGAATCGCATTATCGAACTAAACACATTATTTCCCTGCATAGTTGTATAGTTCTGATACAAAATTCGAATAGTTACGAGTAGTGTAAATATTTCGAAATAATTTCCCACTCAGGCTTTACTTATTAACTAGAAATTAAATATTCGGTTCTACTCAATTTATGCTTGAACCTAACAAGTATAAAGACGCTCCTAGCGTCTGTCTATGGAACCTTTACATAGCAGTTGCAAACCGGCAACTCTGCGATTGATTAGGGTTTTATTTTAACAAACGAACAATTTTCCAATCTCAGTTTTATATACACTGTCAAAAACGGTTTCGCTTAGCAAAGAAAGCTGAAGAAAAGCAGTCATCGATATTTTACAATTAAAACCAATTATGAAAATGTGCATAGCTGGAATGTTCGATTCGTGATCGACGGAAATTGTACATTGATTCCACTTTGCTATGCTTATTTTAAAACTAGTTATATGCTATTGGTTGAAATTCCAAATACGAGAATTTTTTCAAGTATTTGTACTCAGTATTTCGTTTTCAAGTAATTCAAGTACCACAAACATGCGAATTAATTTTTAAACAAATTACAAAAACAACATTTTTTCTATGCATAATTTGAAGTAAATCTTTTAAAATCATTCTGGCAATGTAATATAAAGTAAATAAATGTTTCAAAGTATTTGAAATACTTGAAGAGTAAATATTTAGTACGGATACTCGAAAAGATATTGGTATTTAAGTTATTTCAAGTACCAGTATCATAATATTAATTATACTTGTACTTGAAAACTCCTTCACAGCTCTGTTTTGATGCCAGAGCTGCCAAGAATAAAAGAAACATGTTTATATAATGACGTGTAATCACCTGCTTTGGGTTTCCTTTTATGTTGTGCTATTTTTGTAGAAGCGCAATTTACGAATAATATAAATAAATATGACACAAATAGCAAAAGAAGCAAACATAATAATTGATATACGTTAATGACACATGATAACACCTTATATACATACAAATATTAGTTGTACAACTAACAACTATTCACTCACCCGAAACAAATTCCTTTGGCATTTGCTTTCTACCCGATGTTGTGACACGATACAATGTAAAGTCTTCAATGCGTAAAATTACGCATGCACTCATTAGTTTTGCTAGATTATCTAGTGTAATTCTCTGTTGCTGCGCATGCGCGAATTGATTATTGGCAGAAGCTGAACCACCACCACCACCACCAGAAGTGGGCGTATTGCTGCCGGAAACAGATGCTGAACCACCAACATATTGAACTTTTGAATATTGTGTAGAAAGTGCGCTAGCATTCAATGTCACTGGAGAGGCGGGAGCCGCAGTACTGCGCTCTAGAGGTGCATGTGTAGAAGGACGATTAGGTTGACTTAGATTAAGTACAGCTTCACGGAATGTATTTAAGGATTCTTTCAGCCAGAGAGCAGGTGAGACTGCAGCTTCACGATATCTATTGAGCATATATTTCATGATCAGTTTATATATAGATAAAGTGTATGCATAGAAAGTTGATATATACTTGGCCCAATGAGATCGATCCGATTTGGCTAGATGATACGGATAGTAATCGATTTGGAATGCTTGTATGGAAACTTGTAAGGCGCCACCTTTATCTAATTCTGGATAACTTGAGCGCCCATCTGCAATAAGGAAGAGTTTACCTTTACCGACTTTGATACAAACAACATTAATTTACCTCCTTCATCATCACATAAATGCAAATCGATGCGTTGACTAAAGAAATGATAAGATGTTTCGCGCACATCAAAACCATTAAAAATTTTCTGTGCGGTCGTGGTATGCGATGATTCCGCCTGACGCTGATTTTGCTGTTGAGCAATTTGTGCCTGGTACTCAGGCAATGTCTGCAAACGATTTAAGAGTTAATATTCATACTGTTAACATATGTGTTTGAAAAGTGAAAATTCAAATACCTGTATTTTTTTAGCAGCTTTCGTTTTTTGTGTTGCATGTGTAGCTGCTTTAATTAATCCAGATAAAGAGTCCACGAAATGTAAGGCCGCCTTCAATTGTGAGTCAGTGAGCACCCATAGTAAATCATCTAATATTAAAACTAAACGCGACGCCAGCAGCGAACAATCCAACAGACGCTTACGTATTGTAATACGACAGCGTGCATGATTTGTGAGCAAACGCAGAGGTGTTAGCGACTTATCCTGTGTAGAGCTAGCTTCGATTCGTACCGTTTGCCACGATAGCTCTTTAAAGATAAGTATAATACCTTTTTGGGCATCTTTGAGACGCGTCAAACGTAAATCACCATTAGCCCATTTTGGAGTTTTTGATTCAACACGTATACGTGACATCTACAGATTTCAAAAGAGCAAATATGCACTCTACAAAACACTAACAGCGATTAACATCAATATTTACCTGCACCGATGCTGTGAATGCTGCACTCAAGAACTTTACGTTCACCGTATTCACAACGATTGTAATGCCATCGACCACTTTATGTATGAAACTATATTTACCTTGTGGCACCTGCGGCAATGATTGCACATTGCCACCACCACCACCACCACCACCACCAGGACCACTAGGTGAATTTGTGTCCGGGCCACGTGTGTTTGGCTCACATGTCTCTACGGTTATATTCACTTCATCAAGTGTCTATGATGTTGATGACAGATGATAGTAGTTTTAGTGACCATTTTCAAATTCACATTAAAAATTAATTTCATTTTTGCTAAAGGCAAAAAGCAAAGCACAAAAACAAACTCACCAGCGTAATGGGAACACTTTTCAGTTTTGTCCAACTAATACGAAACGAAACATGATTGCACCAGGCTGATGTTAAACGCAGCCAAGAAGGCAGCTCCAAGAGTTCGGTCAGCACCGTTTCATCCAATTGCAAATTTGACAGTTCACCTTCACCACGAAATGTGCTCAAATTGATTTTATCCGAGGAAAGATTTTTTGTGTAGCTGTAAAGAGTTAAGAGAAAAGAGATGATCAAGGGGATAGTTACTTTCATTGGCATTGTGCCTTCATCATCGATTATGCGGCACAGTGAGGTAAAACTTTGGAAATTTAACAATTTTTTGGGTTTTATTGGTTTATGAGATCTGATGAATGCAATTGGTTATGGAAGACGTGTGTGACCGAGTCGGACGTTTAATGTTTTAATTCTGATAGTATGTACTTTAGATTGCGGTGAGAATTTTAGCACCGAATTGAATTTTTGGAGCCTTCATGTAACCACATCACGAATATCGAAAAACTATTTTAGAAAAAATCAATCTTAAATTAATTTTAAGACCTTTAACTATTGCTAAATAGTTTTTATTTTATTTTGAATTTTAATCTCTTTAAGCTCTTCGGCATCGAAAGCATCGCTGAATCCGTTTGGTTTTTGTCAACTTTTTTAACATTTTGTTAGACCGTATATCATTGCTTTCATTGTTAATTGACCCTACTTGGAAAAATGTCAACTAGCTACACGTTGCTTATTAAATATGCTCAAATGAAGCATGGTGAAACATATTCTGATTTTGTCTTTGAGTGTTAAAATTAAGCATGAGTAGTTATGCTTAAACACACAGACGCAGCTCTTGCCTTTGTTTAAAGCCAATAATAGCGTTTTATTTTTGTTTTTGCTATGGAATTTCATCGCTTCAGTGATTTAATTAATGGCAATCTTTAGCGTTTAATGAAAACGTTATTATGGTCTTTCAATTTTGAGATTAAAATTAAAATGTGACAATTATTTTTTATTTAAATCTAACAAATGTCTTACTGCAATTATTTTTGATAGTATATCGACATGAAACCCATAAAACATTATCAAACACTTAACTACTGGAAGAACATTTTAAGATTCACAAAGTAATCAGAAACCAAAAAAGTTTCCCAATTTCATTTCAGCATCTGCATTGGAAGTCATAGTAATTTTTTAATAGAGTTCAACTCAACTCAACTATTTTTGTCCTATTTTATGAAACATGCTGTACGAAAATTGTTAGCTTCTCGCAAAAGCGGGTATTTACTCTCTGAAGGACGTCATATTAGTCTTGACGTCCGATTTCAGTGTAGGAATGATCTGCAAGCATTTTTGGCAGCTAGTCGAGACGCTATGTTATTGGCACACTTTTCTAGAGCTGTTGTATTGCATCTGAAGTGTCGGCATAGTTCGCTATAACTTTAGTGGATACTTCATTGGGGATCTCAGAGCTTTCCGTATAGCTCCATCTTACTTAATTTTATTATTCAAGCTCTCAAAAATTTTTGCCCGTATTTAAAGGGATAATATTCCTGCACTAAATTTGGTTCTATTTGATAGATAAAACCAAGCTTTCGAATCGAGCTCAAGTTTTTTCAAAGAGAATTTGAAACGAAAAACGCTAAAGTACAAATGAGAAATAACCCAAAACACAAATGAAAAATACTCAAAACGCACAAAAAATAATGCTGTTTCTATATAAACTTAACAGAAAAAATGTTAACCAAAAATATAATGTTAAGCAGTGCATACATTATTCTTTCGGATCCTAATGACCATTTGGAGAACTGACCGTGAGAATGTATTACCACAAGAGATACTAATCGATAGGTATTGAATTGCAGATTATTTTAATTAATTTCGACTGAAAATGAGCGAAGCGAGATTTGAAATAAAAGGAAAGTTGGTTTTGAGAAAAAAAAAGGAATAGTTAACACGGATTGTGTGTTTTATTGTAGATTGATTTTGCATGAGCAAGAGGTACTCAAAGACTAAGTTAGGTTTTCTCAAGTCATGGGATTTTATACGACTAGCAATTAGTATAATCCCATGATATGAGAGAATCTATTACAGGATAGTGGTATATACGGAGAGTATATATATAAGTTACATTGTAATAGAAAAATACCAGAGTGGTATTTCAACGGACTTTTTATACAATTCAACTGAATACCAGAGTGGTATTCAGTTGAGGTATGGGGGAAATTCAATAATTCTATAATTCAATACTTCAATAAATCTACTATATATGTATATATATATCGTCGCGAGACGACGATGGTGGAGGTGGTGATTGTGGTGCAAGGAGCACTTAATCCAGGTCGATGAAAGGTCCCTCCAGAGGATCCTCAACACCTGCATTTTCAAAACATCAAATAGAATTTCAGGATTATTTTTTAAAAATTTTAATATTTGAAAAACTAAAAATCTTCCACACAATTCCAATTCCTACAAACGACGATGAATGGACAAATCACGACCATCATCAACACTGGCGGCTAGGCAGCAACATTTTCCTCTTTACACACTAGACCGGTCGGTCCCCATACAAAAAAAAAATGTTTGAAAAGTCCACCCCCTATTTAAAAGCTTATGTGGAGTATCTCGAAACAAACAAACAGCCAAAATGAATTTTTTATCATAACTTTGGTATTTGATGTCCGATATTCATAAATGATACATTGTTGTAAACGTCGAGTACAATATTTCCTTCTAAGACATTATTCATTTCCGAAGTCATATTTCACTAGTGAAGTCTGTTACTCAAAGTTCTAGCCCCCTAAATAGAATTTTATTTTTCACAAAATTAAGTAGCTCAAGAAATATTGTACTAAATCCATAAACAAACAAGTTACATAGCTACTTAAATTTTTGATGCACATTCAATTTTAATTAAGTTCGAATTTTTTGTTCCCTCAAGCTTTCAAATAGAGGGTGGATTTTTTAAACTTTTTTCTTCGACTCACTCTAGTAGATCAATAATTTGTAAACGTACAAGTCTTTCCATGATGAAATGGCAATGCCAGCTGAGCATGTTTTACTTTGACACATGTCACGAATTACAAATAGCAATAAAATCACCCTTTATATACCAAATTTTCAGGTTTTTGGGAAATCATTTACGGCTTGTTTTTTCGATTTTTTGGTTTTTTGTCCCGACTTTTTTTTGCATTTAGTTTCCATCCCTAATGTAAACAGATGCGATATATTTTAATATAAAGCCAATTACAAAGGAAACTAACATTATTTACTTACATATTAATATAAAGACCAACAACAAATTATTCTTATTTAAAGTAAGTATTTAATGTACACATTTTTGATATCCACTTTTGTTTTTATTATTTTTATATTTTTGTGGGCTAACATAAAGAATATAACAAACAAATACTAAAGGACTTATTTGCCACAAAATTTCATTCGTCAAAAGAACTCCCCTTTTTTAGGAGGCCAACTAAGACTTATGTACGTGTGTGTGCGTGTACCTTCCTAAGCAAACAAAAAAAAAAGAGCCAAAATATCAAATGAATTTAAAAAACAATAGAAGTGGACAACGAAAAAAATGCGAGGTTTGGATATTCGTTGAAATTCGGCCTAATTGAACTTCTAAGAGATATGAATGTGAACACACAATTTTTTTTTTGTACGATGTTTATTTGTCAAGTTATGGATTTTTAAAGAATTAACTTAATTGAAATATGGAGTTTTCGGAAGCAGTTTTTAGAATTAAGCAAATTTACAATAAAATATTGAACATGGTGATTTAAATAGGAAATTTACTGTTTTTTTTTTTTCAATTATGGAATCAGATCCGATATTAAAATTTTCGACCATTTAAATCAACATCAACATTACTCTAGGAGATACATGAATTAAAGTACATAGCTACCACGCTTAGTGCGATACCTAATCTTTTTTTTCGCTGCCCGCTTCACATGAAATGTCCCATATAACAATACAATAAAAATCATATTTACTCAATGTTAAGCAAAGATTTTTGAATGAGATTTGGCTGCCACAAATAATTAATAAAAACAATCGATAAAAGAGCTATCCTTCTTTTTTTTTCTTTTTTTTTTTTTTTTGCATCGGTATAAGAAAATCCTGCACTAAAAGATATCTCGGGAGATGTTTCGTAAATGTTTGATATATTTTGTAATAGCTCTAGTTTTGTGACTCACCCAGGGTGTGATCATATCCATTCACTTTTCTTGATATGAGTTCATATTGATTTTTAGCAGGCAAAGTTCCAGACTTTATATATCCCCAAATTTTGGAAGTATTTGCTTTAAAAATTTGGTTGGATTAGAAAAGTCGCGCCTAATGGCAAAATACGCGGTTGACTGAACTTTCTCTAGAAGAACATAAGCGGGAGGTATGAGAAGAAAAAGACACAAAACTCTTGGACCGTTTCTAGTATTTACACAATTTTTTCGTTAAGTGTATAATTACCAGAAGTCCATTCAGAAATATTTACTTTCTCAGTTATACGCAGCAAACACATTGACATTTCTTGAATACATATATATATATATTAATGTGTGAGTGAATATGTGTGCATGTATGTATTTTATTTGTTTTCTTTTTCTTGTACAATATTCTCTTTAACTAAAATAATAAAAAGCGGAAAACCGCAATTGAAATTTGGTTTATATATTGTAGTTACAATGTTTTTGTTTATTTATCTTTGTGTGCCTGTATGTGTATTTGTATATAAGTGGCGTAGCCAAAAATAAATTACGAGGGGCTACAATAATTTTGTGGAGTATTACAACAACTCAATAAATTACAATATTGAATCACGGGGGTTGATATTGACAGTGTACTCAATCAATTTTATCACGTAAAATTTTGAAATAATCGCAAGTGAACTTTGGCAAAATTTTTTTTAGCTTTTAATTTTTACCAACACCAACATTTTTCTAACATAATATTATTCGCTTTAACTCATAACAAACTAAATAATTAAATAATTGAAAACACGCAATGGCTTTACATACATAATTTTTCTATCATGACAGACTTTCAAAAACCTTAAGCCAAATGTGCGAAAAGTCTCATTTTTACTAATTTTCTACAGTATATAAAACATAGAAACAGTTTTTTGCAAGTTTTTTACTACAAAATTTACTTAAACGAGAGAAATTATCGTGGATTCAAATTGAGGAAACTTTTTCTTTGTTTTAGAGATAGGTATTTTTCTGGGTGTAGTTTCGCTAAAAACCTATATAAGGTCATATTTTGTCCTGATAATATCATCATTCGAAGATTTTTTAGTTTATCCCAATAGAATTTTCGATGAGATATGGCTAATTCAATTGTAAGGTTTTATTTTTAGATTCGAATTTTTCAAAATTTTGATGATGTCAAAAATTGACCTAGTGAAGGACTAAAGGAAAATATTACCAGTTTCAAGCAAAACTGGGAAAAACTTTGAGAAACTAAAATCACTGTAAATCAAAAATTTAAATAAAAACATTTTTTAATATACTACGTTTTTAAAATGGACTAAAAAGTATAAAATAATTTCTCCTAGCTCTACAGATCTTTATAAACTCATACAGATTCCTAACCCCATACAAATTGTCCTGAATGTCCTGAAATTTCTTATTGTGAATTTTAGTAGGTATTAAAATACTTTCATGATTTAAAACAAAAAATTTTGCAATCGATTTTAAACTAACTTCCCGATGACATAATAATACAATGTAAAATATTAGCTTTTATTTATTTACATATACAATAATTATAGTACAGCATACTTTCAGGTTGTTGTATAAATATGAACAGATGGCATAGCTCAGGTATAGTTTGTGTCGAGGAAAATTAATATGGCGTTTTGGAAAATAGATATTTGTCAATAAAATTTATAGGTATCATTGCATTCATCGTTGTGAAAATAATTTTTCGATACGATTGTAGTTTTTTCAGTACACTTTAAGGTTCGGAAATACGTCAGTACATAACCAAGATTTTTAGTAGACTTTCGTACAACTAATTCTTTTTATGTGATATTATTTCAAAGAAAAATAAAACTGTGCTGCTTTTCTTATTTGGTTGTAATCGATTACACAGTGCAACACGGAAAATTTACAAGGGCTTAGGCCTTTATAGTTGTTGGATTGGCAGTAAAAAATTCCACACACCCACGCTTTTTGTTTAAAATCATGCAAGTATTTTAACACCTACTAAAATTCACAATTACAAATTTGCACGACAATCTGCATGAGATTTGGGTAGGAGAAATTATTTTTAAAAAACGTGGTATATTAACAATTTTTTTTTTTTAAATTTTTTTATTCAATATATTAGAATATAGTTCAAAAATATTACGTTTCTTAAATCATAATAACTTACGAACTGTACAAATAGAGGTAGGACTTGTTACGGGTAAGTTAGTCCTATTTAATATATACAGTATCGGACAAAACTAAAGCACGATTTTTTCCTTGTTTGCATTTTGCTCTGTAGTGATGTAAAATATGCTTGGACTGAAATTTTTTTTATGAATGTAGAAAGAATAAACACTTATTGTTATAAAACACAGAAAATTTAAATATTAACTCAAAAGTAACAAAATGCATAAAGCTGACGCCACAAAACTAAAGCACGTATAAAATAACACAACATTCTGTAGAATATCTTTGCACATCAAACGGTCCATTAAACATCTTATTTTATGAATTGAACCGATTCCATGGCCGAAAAAAATCACCAGACCATTACGTTGTCTTCCCCGTATTTTACAGTACTTTTCAAATAACGTGGATTTCATCGTTACCGTTTTGGTCTGCACACTAGCTTCAATCCGTCACAACTTCCATGCCAAATTTGGATTAATCTGTAAAAAGCAAGGTCTTTCATTTGGCAGTAGCCCAGCTAAAGTGCGCTGCTGCAAATTCGAGCCTTGCCTGTCGATTCTTTCGAGAAATAAATGTCTTTTTTACGCTTTGGAATGTTGCTAAGCCATCCTCCATAGCTCGTTGTTGGATGTTGGATAAACTTGTGTGAAATGTTTAAACGCAATTTATTTCCAAGATATATAAGGATCTTTTTTTAAAAACCAAATATGGCCTGATCTTCACGTTTGGTTGTGCTCCGCGATCTGCCACCTCCATATTTTGTATTTAAAAAATGAGAAGAACGAAAACGGCTAATAGCTCGGGAATTAACGCAATAGCGGATACAACATTTTTTGACAATGTATGCCACTGATTCAGCTTTATTAAATCCACTTAGAATATTTTCTCTAAACTGTGCAGAATACTTATTTCGAGCCATTTTGGTAAGCGAAATTTTGAAATGCGAACGGTGACGGTGAATGATAACCAACAACTTATATACGATTCCAATTTTTGTTAAAACCTGCTTTTTGTATTCCAAAATAATGGGTTTCTAGTTTAAAGATTGTTGTTGTTGTTTTTTTTAACAATTGATTGTAATTGTAAGCGTAAAAGATTATGTGCTTTAGTTTTGTCGCAGAAGGTTTAGGCATATCGAGCAATGTGATTAAAAAACTAAAAAACAGTAATCAATTTTTAATGTTATTTTGTTTCAACAAGTGCATATTCATACAAAATTTATAAAACAAAAACAAAATATGTGCATACTTGCATATTTTTAAATTTTATTGAACTAAATGTTGTCCTTTAGTTTTATCTGACACTGTATGTATGACGTGCATTTGGTTTCGTAAAGCGTATCTGGGTATTTATTCAAGAAAAATAGAAAAAGGGACGAAAAGTTCTCAAAAACTTTCGTCCCCCTCTTTTCTGGCTACGCCACTGATAAATATGTATGCATGTGTGTGTGTGCGTGCGCGTCCTTTGTATGCTCCCTAAGGCGACAATTTAATGAAAATGTTTTCAGCAAAATAACAACAACAGCAAAAAGCTATAACCAATAGCACGAAAAAAGTTAAGGCAGTTAAATTGAATGTTCCGCCGTTTACATTCACTACTCGTTCTTTTTTCTGCCTAAAGTATATTTTCTTTTTGTCGCGATGTTGCTTTTGTTTTTGCCTCATTCCTTCCCATTTTGTCTAAACAGCAACTTGGCTTTAAGGATAATTTAATGGCACGCAAGCATTAGTAAATTTTGTGAAGAGTCGCTTGTCTGTCTCAAATTATGAATAATGTGTGCGGCGGCGGTGAATATCAGGAGCCAAAGTAGGCGGCAGGCGACGATTGCGAGCCTTGTTGACTACATTTCAGCCTTTTTTATTTACATAAATTTTCTGATGTGGCATCGTGTCGCCGCCGCAACCAGTTGAATACAGCAGGCGGCCACCACACAATGAACGTGATTCGGTTGGTTTCGTTTTTAAATTGTTAGGAGTTCCCAGCATGTAGTGATTATATGAGTGTGTGCTTTTATTACCTTTCATTTCAACATATTTACGGAGGTAGATTAAAATATAATTTAAATAAATACTAATATTATCTCCGAGTGCTTTATAATAAATATGTCTTCATTTTTTTTTTTTTTTTGACAATCCTGAAAGTTTCCTTAGTTATTTAATTTAACCATTTGCTTAAATTCGTTTCGTTTTTACTTTCATTAACTCAAACATTATTATGTATATTAGCAACTAAAGACACGAATTTATACCACCTTGATGAAAAAGTACCCGGAATTTAATCAGAAAATTAAAAATACAAGTTTATTCATCTAAATCTATATTGCCCCTTCAAAGTAATCCCCATCGACTGCAACTTATGCCAGCGCTTGATCCAATCCTCGAAACATTTTTTATATTCGGTTTTCGGTATGCCCATCAGTGCTTCCTGCGATTTTTCCATTACTTCCTCTCGGCTGCTGAAACGCGTTCCCCGTAATGGTTTTTTAACTCGATTGAACAGAAAGAAGTCACAGGGAGCCAAATCAGGTGAATTCGGTGGCTGTTGGATGGTATTTGTTGCATTTTTCGTCAAAAAATTACGAATGATGATGGCACTGTGTGACGGTGCGTTATCATGGTGCAAAATCCACGAGTTTTCTGTCCACAATTCTTGTCTCTTTAGGCGAATTGCTTCACGCAAACGTCTCATAACGCCCAAATAACACTCTTTGTTTACTGTCTGGTCTTCTGGCAAAATTCATGATGCACTACACCGTTGTAATCCATGAAAACCGTGAGCTTTGCCTTCTTTTTTGACTGAAAACGACGTGGTTTTTTTGGTCTCGGCTTATTTGGTGAACACCATTCACTTGCCTGATGTCTGGATTGCGTGTCGTACTCATAAACCCACGTCTCGTCTTCAGTAATGATCCTTTTGATGAATGTGGGATCGGATTTTTACGCACAATTTAATACAAGTTCGTTGTTGCAAATTTAAATCCAAAACAAAAACAAAAACAATATTGGCATAAATAAAGTTTCTTCAAGTTTCTTTGTGTAAAAGCAACAACAAACTTCAAAAGGGAATGCCAAAAAGTCGTAAGAAACTAGTTTCCTCGTTTAAAAGTAGGCTAAGAAGAAAGAAATACCCAAATTTCACTGAGAACACACAGCCCTAACATAGCAAGATATGTACAGCCGGCTTCAGCCGGGAGAATTCGTTACATAATAAGTAAATTAAGATGTCTGCATTCGCATTCTCCACATGCGAAATATTCGCATGGATATCCACATTAGTGAATGTCAGGTTTTGACATTTGTATTCGCATCCGTATACGTTAAATTGACTTCCTTTACATCGCTACTTTATAGTAAGTAAAAGAAGAAGCAATTTTTTAAATATTTTTTCCATAGCGTCCTCCAAAACAGTTTTTCAAGACAAAGGCATGAAATTTGAATTCTCTGTGCCAAAAAACTGAGAATAGATGTGTAACACATAATATTTGCATAATTTTTTAAAAGTTTTCTTCCGTTAAATAAGCTGGTTTCCCTTGATATAACAAAGTCAAAAAGTAAGCTTTAGAAAACTGTAGTTAATTAGGGTTTTATGAAACTCGATTTAATTTTTTTATGCCAATTCAATTTTTCAATTAAAAGAACTTCGAAAGCAGATAGGAAAAAATGGGTAAAAGTCCCTTACAGATTTTGTGTTCAAGAAGGAACAACGAATTCAGTTAAATAAATGTCGAAAGAAGCTCAGCTTTCTTAGCTAGAGTTAGAGTTGAGGGTGGGCTGGACTAAACCAAAGCACTTAGTTACAAAGACCATTGTACTATACCCGAGAAGAAAGTAGAAAGACAGGAAAGATATGTAAATGTTAAGAAAAGTCTAAGGTGTCTCAACCGAAAACTTCTCTATTTCACTGATGAACATTAGAAGCTCAGGAAGAGGGAGAGTATGGACTTTATTCATACTTAAGAAATCACTACCCAACAGCCTTAATCTGGTGATCGCGAATGCCGGACAGCTTCAAAGATAATGCTCCGTTGTATCGTCGTTCTTAAGACACAATTGGCAGGTTGGATCGGTGATGACGCCCATGTTAGTCATATGCTGACCACATGTGGTGTGCCCTGTGATGACACCCACCAGTAGTCTCAGGTCCTTTCTTCTCAGTTTCAGAAAAAATTCCGCTGATTTCCTGTTAGGTTGTATCACAAAGCACTTTTGGTTCTGCAGGAGTCAAGCTCGGACCATCTTTCTCTACGGGTAGAACCCACGAAATTCAACGCATGATCTCCCCAGAACTTACGCCAAGAAAAGTTTCCGGACCCCATGGTGTAATTACAGAACCTTTATTAGCTAGTTTATTCTTTGCATTACCACAGTGTCTGGAACCCATATAAGGCATAACTTGTTGTGTTTTTCGACATTATTTAGCTTTCCCTTACACTCGCTGACCAATTTTGAAGAGCTGACAGGGTTAGCAAGGGTCTTCAATGCAGCTTGGCTATCACTGCAGATGCCTATGCACTTTTCACGTCATCTCCTCTCAATTATCTTGCCCGCCATGCCTAGGATAGCAAAACCCTCCGTTAAGAAGACTGTCGCCATTTGTCCAGTAGCAAAAGAATACTTGATCTCACCGTCCAAGTACCAACCGGATCCAGTATCATTTGAGGTTTTGGATTCGTCGGTATAAAAGATATGACGGAGTACGACCTCTGGACTTAACCATTGACGTTGTTCAGGCAACCTGACATCATACCTGCTTTCGAAGCGGGTCCCAGGCATATGATTGTCTACGGGCATCAAGAACAGTGAGCACTGTAATAACAACTGATGGTATATCTGACTGTGCCCTATATCATCCTTGACATCCGTTTAACCGGAGTCTGTAGGCCGCTCTCCTCGCTTCTTTACGTATTTGAAGATCCAGAGGAAGCATTGCCATAAAATCTTCAGTGCATGCGAGACCTTCAGCTTGGCGTGCGTTTCCTATAACAGTTTGCAATTTAAGATTCCCCTTAAATATTTAACTCCAGAAGACAACTGCAGTGTTACTAATGAAGAGCAATAAGGTACTTTTATTAGTTTTCACTGAAAGACCCTGCAGATCGCACCAAACCTCGATCTTGTCCTAGACTTCTCGCATTTTAACCCATTAAGGACGAGCGGGAAAGTGGATGGATCAAGAAAGTAACTTGAGAAAAAAATTGTTTTTGAACCTGGCTCAGAAACGGCTCACCGACAAGGTGCCTAATAGCACCGCTAGGCATTACTGGGTTAATGCACACCGTTTGTAAGGACCATCCCATTAGTACGCACACATCGTCAGCATACGCTTGGATGTGAACTCCAAAATCCTGCAAATCATTAAGAAGGGAGTCCGCCACGAAGCACTATAGAGGCATCCTCTCTCAAACTCGAACGTGACACTGTCTTCGTTTTCTCCCCCGTGATAAGCAGTCGTTTGGATAGCTTGGCATGAATCCATCGAATGACGATTTCTTAAACACCATATTGTCTGGCCGAAGAACACATCATGTCAAAAGCCCCTTCAATATCGACAAACACTCTAAGACTGTAGTTCCCTGTATCCAGACTTTGTTCAACTGTACTCACACAGTCGTGAAGCGCTTATTCATACACGGAAAAAAAAGATTTGTGAAAAATAACGTGTGATATTCAGAAAAAGCAGAATAATCAGGAGAAATTGCCATTTCGCCCTGTAATTTAGAAATTTCATGAGATACTCAATATAAATTTATGGGTAAACTGCAAACATTACAGTCCAAAACTTTATTATTACAGTTTCAGAAAGGAAAACATTCAAAGTGACATAGAAAAAATTGAGTTGATAAAAATACTGAATTATTATTGAAATATTCTATGATCGGCAATTAAAAATTACGGGGCAAACTGTAAAAATTTATGAAAATATTTTTGTTTCATTGCTTTCATTTTTTAAATCACACATTTACTTTGTTTTATAAATCAAATATTTTTCTCTATATTATCATTTAATAAAATAACATTCAAACTAATTGGTTGGCACCTGGATTTGCTTCATTCTGTATTGAGGCATTTTGGATTATTTATCCGGGCCCTTTTACCGGAAACTAGTAAGATTTGGAATGGTTACACTATATTAAATGAAAGTTTTATTATTTTATTAGCAAAAGTCTTTAGCATTGGATGTTCATTTCATAATTGTATCGAACAGTTTTCCAAAAACCATTGAAACCGGAACACCATCTTTTTTTGAATTACTCTAGAATCATGAAGATAGCTGGTCGAGTTGTTTGCTTTTGATCAATGCGATTTGAGGCTAAATATAGGGAAGAGAATAAAATATTCTATAACTCTTCAATTATTGCTTTTGATATCAAAAGTATTATTATGGTTTGTAAAAATTAAATTTCCAATTTGATAATTTACAAAATCACACTGTAAAAATTGGTTTGAAACTCCAATAATATTAACTGTATTGTGAAGTATAATGTGCTTATTCATTCGTAAATTTTATTGATTCATTCTGGATATTATAAATTTAACTCAAGGGAATTATTGTTTGATCGTAATCAATTATTACAGTTTTTCGTTTACTATCCGGGCAAGACAGGGAAAACTGTAATTATTATCAGAAATCCAATGAATTATTACAAAATAATTTTTTCAGTGTAGGATTTTCCACTCTGATAAGCATGTTGTCGAGAATTGAAAGGGTTTTGACTTAAAACCTTCAGCCTGATGTGCTTTCTTTCATTCTGGCTGCTCACACGGGTGCAAGCATGAACGCTTGTTTGAAAGATAGAGGTAGAAAAATAGGTCGTTAGAAAAAGACAGGGGAGGTTTTACCTCTTTCTTACTACCTATTTTTACTACCTCCCTTTTTGACAGATGTTCATGCTTGCGCCTGTGTGAACAGCCACATTGAACTTTTACAGCATTTACAGCGAGGCACGAAAAATAATTATTTCATATTAAGAACTATAAAGATTATGAAAGACTCAATAGTTGAACAAATGATTAATTCTAGTCACCTTCTAATTGCTGCCGATTTGGAGATTTATTTTTGAAAATGACTAGTTTTTGGTAGTGTGATTTTCAACTTTCTATAAGTCATTTCTATAAAAGACACTTACTTTATTTTTATCTCATTAATTTTTTGTTTAGTACAGCTTGAATATTTACCTTCATATTCTACATAAATTAATTGAAATTGGTACAACGTAAAAATTCGCATAAATTAATTTTAATTCCTTCGGCTTATTTCATTCGTTTTTTTTTATTGTTGAGTGATTTATGATATGAAAGGTACAATTTCTTTTAGTCGAATTCTTTTTCCTCTCAAAATAAAATCAATAATACTGTTTTGCTTATCTAAAAAAAAAAAGTGTAAACAAATTTCCATTTTTATCTTCTCCAATTAATGTATGCAAATTGTTTTCTTCTCATCATAATTATTTCATGATTTGTATCTTTATAATGACTTCATTATCATCTCATTATGTTGTGTGTTCGAGTATGTAAATAAGTACCTGCCTATTTATGAAAGGCCTTAATTTTATGCAAGCAATTCGGTAGTTTGCCAAGCTCATCTAACTTCAAGAGCCTTTTGAATTTTAACGAATTTATGTACATACACGTGTGCACTAGCGGACCCAAGGGGGTTTTGCGGTTTGAAATCTCCTCCCCTTACCAATGAAAACTTCATATATTTTAGTCGTTGGCCATGAATAAAAAAAAATGTAAAGGACGAAAGAATTAACCTTTCCTCCCCTCCCTCCTTAGGAAATCTGTGGATGCGCTAGTGATTTGTATTGATGCCCTAAGGCGTTGGGTATCTATTTAGTTTGGTCGGAAGTTGAAACTTCTGAAAGGAGACGTTTCAGGAGCTGAAATTATTCTGTGAAAATAGGAATGACATATTGCATCATGCATTGGAACAAAAGCCTCATAAGTACAATACTAAAATACAAATCTATTTAAAGACTAAATTAAGACGTTTTTATTTATAAGTTAGTCGAGACCGTCTAAAATATGATAGCTTTTACTTTTGTGTTGTCAAGCTTGATTATTATGGTAAGCAACGCAATATTTTTTGCGTACTCTTTACACTTCATGAATGGGAGGAAATTCCCTATTAATAAAATGCCCCAGTTGATGTTCAGCAAAGGAAAAACAAAATGTTAAATAAACAACGCTGATAATAAAGGCAAAACAAAAATATTTTACTTTAGTACATATTCGTAGGTATACGATTTTTTTATAAGCGAAAGCTTTTTGTCTTGTGCGTTAAGAAATATGATTGAAATTGTTTCCCAAATTGAATTTATTTTTTCTGGTTCAAGGATCCTTTTTAAAGGATGTTCATATAAAGCGCAAATAGCAACGAAGGAGTATGAAACAGCGTAGCAAAAAGAGGGAAGAACAGCAATGAGATTAGAGCTCTACGAATGTATTGATAAGGATATTGCAAAATAAAAAATATTTCTTTATTACTTTAAGTACGAACGGCAAACATGAAATATGAATGTGCTTTAAAATTGCACAGTGACAGCGTTTTTAAGGACGTCATAACGTATACAATTACGTCACGATGCATAACGCACGCCTTACTATATCACAGCACTTTTTCTGTCTTAAAAAAAAGAAATAAAAGTTAAAAAAAACCATAAAAAATTAAATTTTTGCATGCTTCTAAGTATTTTTTCATACTGAATCCTTCTTTCAAATTATTTGCTCTGGGGAAGTAATAAAATCTTCATAAGACTTAAACCATAAAATGCAAGAAAAACTTTTTTAATTAAAAAAAAGAAGAAAAATAATGTCATAAAATTAAAAAAGTCAAGAGGTAACTAACAAAGGGAAAAAAAGTGGGAAATTCTGAAAGCAAATATTCAGCGGTAAAACCATTTAGCAGCGTTTGCGAAGAGGTGAACAAAAACCAGACGCAGAAATTTACAGAGAAACGTGACAAAACAGGTATATTGCACAGTGGTCCGAGTGCGGGAAAATCAGTTTTTAAAAGTGGGAATTTTCACATTCTTTAATTTCAAATTTAAGGCCATTAGCATATATTTTCAAGGAAAGAAAAATACCTCAATTTAAATTCTGAGGTAAAAAGGAATAACGACTTAACGAATAGCCATATTATAGAAAGTTCTATAGTACTGTTTCAAAAGATATATACCACCTTGATCAAAAAGTTCGCGGAATAACCACCGTGTGGCGCTCCCATCGTTCCGATTTGAGTTCTGTTTTTGTTAAGTTGGTACATCTGTTGTTGATATTCCCTCTAAATCTTAGCGTCATAGCTTGACATTTGCAAAAGTTACTTAGACAAGAGTACATCTATCTCTGTGTGTGTTGGCGATTTTTTACAATTTTATTAAATTGTTTTGTATTAAATTTTGCGTAAAAAACGGATTTAATGGTGGGCGAACGTTGGAAATGTTGGAAAAGTGTTTCGGCAAGGATTCCCTAAAGAAAACGGTTGTTTACCAGTGACACGAGCTGTTCAAAAGTGGTCGTTAGTCAATCGAAGATGATGAACGCAGTGGCAGACTATCGAAATCGAAAACCGACGAAAACATTGATAAAGTAAAAGAAATTTTGGTCAATAACCGCAAATGAACCATCAGAGAGACAGCGGAGGACTTGAACATTGCCTATGGATCCGTCCAAGACATTTTGGTTAATGATTTGGGTTTCCGTCGTGTAGCAGCACGAAAGACCTCAATTTCATGCAAAAAAGAGACCGTGTTGACATTGCAAAAGACATGATTTGCGAGGCTGAATCCGATCCCACATTCATCAAAAGGATCATTACTGGAGAGGAGAGGTGGGTTTATGAGTACGACACGCAATCCAGACATCAGGCAAGTGAATGGTGTTCACCAAATAAGCCGAGACCAAAACAACCACGTCGTTTTCAGTCAAAAAAGAAGGCAAAGCTCACGGTTTTCATGGATTACAACGGTGTAGTGCATCATGAATTTTGCCAGAAGACCAGACAGTAAACAAAGAGTATTATTTGGGCGTTATGAGGCGTTAGCGTGGAGCAATTCGCCTAAAGAGACAAGAATTGTGGACAGAAAACTCGTGGATTTTGCACCATGCTAACGCACCGTCGCACAGTGCCATCATTATTCGTAATTTTTTGACGAAAAATGCAACAAATACCATCCAACAGCCACCGAATTCACCTGATTTGGCTCCCTGTGACTTCTTTCTGTTCAATCGAGTTAAAAAACCATTACGGGGAGCGCGTTTCAGCAGCCGAGAGGAAATAATGGAAAAATCGCAGGAAGCACTGATGGGCATACCGAAAACCGAATATAAAAAATGTTTCGAGGATTGGATCAAGCGCTGGCATAAGTGTGTTGCAGTCGATGGGGATTACTTTGAAGGGGCAATATAGATTTAGACGAATAAACTTGTATTTTTAATTTTCTGAATAAATTCCGGGTACTTTTTGATCAAGGTGGTATTTAATATTTGTAATTTTTTCTGATGTTTCTGATGTTTGTATCGCAACAACTCGCAATACTAAAATCGCTATCACTCTGGCATGTTACAGGTTTGTTTATAGCATGAAAAATCATCGCTTCAAGTATCGAATTGCTTATTGCATGCACTCTGATATCAGCCTAATATATAATAAGTTTTAAAACTATGGACGTCATATATTTCTTATAAACTGCTCTAGAGAAAAGTTTTCCTTGTAAAAAGCAAGTAATAACAGTTCGTTGATTACTTTCTAGGGTAATCAAAGGACATACGAATGCCGTAATGTGTATCTGACTATGCCTAATTTTTCACATCACATTGACTGCTTGGAGGGAACTTTAGAGCGCTTTAAATAGTTTCTTCAAAAATGAGTTAGGTTTCGGGACTATACCACGCCTATATTTGGGTCTCTGTTTTTATTAGCTCTATAAATATTTGTGCTAAAAATTTCACCTTGATATCTTTTATAGCCTCTAAAACCCTACTTTCTATTGCAGTTAACCAATCATGACCATTTACAGAAAATGCTTTTGCCTCAACCTAATACTAGGTTCCCACTTAGGCCGAAATTGCGTAGTTTTGATCATTTACATGGCTTTGGCTGAAATTGCGTTGAAATGCTCAATTTCAGCATATAAAAATATGTCAAACGAAACCACGGAAATACCATAAGGTGGTTTTAACGAAAACGAGTTAAAACCGAGCAAAAAATCGAACGCAATTTTGAATGAGTTCACTAAGATGAATATTAAAATGAACTTGCTTTGACATTTCTCTTCTGAAATTTATATTTTGCTTTGCGTACAACTTGATTATTCACAATGTGAACGATTGCCGTTTCGATCGAAACCATTTGCCGAAACTACGCAATTGTGGCTCAGTGGAAGCATGGTATAAAGTGTTTTGCATCAAAATCTAGTACGACTATTGCTTCTATTTGTCCGCCTTTTGTATGAAGATGAGCCACTGTGCGTTGCAACTACTGCTAAAGCACAAAATACGCCAGCTCCGGTTTGTAATGGAAAAAGTTACCTTTTTCATTCATTTTTATTAAACTGTTCATACAATGTCTCTGAGTCTCTCTCTCTCTCTCGCTCTCTTCCACTTCAATTTCATTTCCGCTTCCTGCTTTAGCAAAAAAAAACATTCAAAATGAGGACTTGGTATGAGGAGAATGTTTACAGTTGAATTATGCGACCTAATAACAAATTAGTCACAATTTCCTGTTGCTCTGCAACTCTTTTGGTTCTCACGTTGAAAACGGTTGAGGTTGAGGGAGAGTAAAAGAGGAAGCGAGGACAACTACAATTTTTATATGAATAAAATGAGCCCTGCGGAAAGTGTACGTGCATTTTGTGATATATCCCATTCGTATTCGGCGATGGTAGAAATGTTTGTTTAAGTGAAAACATAACTTAAATTTCATATTTTTCTTTAATTGAAATTAATTAATTTTTACGCAAAACAACAAAAGGTTTAAAAGAATTTCGGGTTTTTGAGGGTTATGTACACAACATAGCTGGGAGAAAAAACTTTAACTTTATAAGCCCCGGGAATATTTCTAATGCATGAAGTGCTTGCAATATTGATAATGTTGACTTAAAAAAAATAGCTATTTACTATTTATAACCTGGCCACAAACTAAATGTGTTAGACCCATCAATAGGTTACGAGTGACTATTATAGACATATTTAGGTGCAAAATAAACATTTTTTTACCTAGCCTTCGACAATAAACTATAACTTTTTGCAAATCTCAGTATGCATATAAAAAATAGTCGTCGAAATGGCAAAATAACCGTTTAAAATAAACCAAGAATGTTTCCATAAAAATTCCTTTTTATTATTAAATATTATTTAATTTTTTGGAGTTTTTTGTCTGGATTGTGTCTTGTTGAGGATTTTTTTCTGTATTGTATCTACAGGGATTTCGTCATACACCCCCATATCATAAGATCCGAAGATTCAAGGGTTGGTAGCCAAATTTTTTTAACTGTTTCAAACCCGATGTTATGTATATGCAACACTCACAAATTTTAATATTAATGCTATATGTATTTAGTTCTGTTTGGTATTCTTAACGTTTGCTGGTTGCCGAACATTTGGCATTTCGTGCTTAACATCTTTACTCGGGGCTGAAGGAAAATTTATAGTAGAGTGAATTGATAGAAAGTAAAATCAAATGTCAAGTCGGTGTCGTGTGAGTTTTTATAGTATGTATGTGTGTGTTTATAAGTGTGTGTTTTACTTGTTTCAAACTTAAATTTTTTTTTTAAATAATAATAATGCTTTATTTATCTTTACATATATAATCGTAGAGCACGTTTGTAATCGAGTAACTTCTGAACGACTTGACCGATTGAAGTCATATTCCCAGGACTTCAAAAATTCTGTCAGTTTGTTCGAATTGTGAGTGTGCACCATATTGTACTTCTATTTTCTACTACTTGTTAACTTATCTTTCTAACATTGTTTTTATACTTTTTCTACTGATATATTCCACTACTATTTTACTACTTTTAGTGCTATTTTTTACTACTATTTTCTACTACTTTTTTACAACTATTACTAAAAATATATTCCATTGCTTTTACTACTACCTTTTCCAATACTTTTTCTACTACTGTTTTCTATAATGTTTTCTTTATGAAATATTTCAAGAACCAGCCTAGAAATTGATGTATTTATTGTTAACATATTTTGCATGAAATCATTATAGTGAAAGCAGAAGCATTGTAAGCTATCATTTTCAAAATTTAAATTTCAAAATATTAATTTGAGACTTTCAATTATAATGAGTCTCTGTCTGCAAGTTAAATACTTTTAAAAATGTCAATTTTGATGCCTCATTTTGAAATCTAAGATTTTTTTCCCAAATTTAATGTAACGAATCGTCATTACCAACGTTCAATTTTAAACTTCAAGTACTTCATTCTTCCTGGATTAAATTAACTTCAATTTCGCGCTTTTTCGCAGAAAGGGCAGAGCAACATCTGCCGGGCCAGCTAGTTCGTATATACATTATTGTTCTTTTTTTATTTATTGTTTTATTATATCGAGTTGTCCTATTTATGAAATTTTTCTGGACTGTACCTGAAACTCCGCATCGTGACTATCGATCTAAGCGCTTACTAACTCAGCCACCCAAGCAAACCTACTTCCGTTGAAATTTGTTTATTTTATTCTTGTAATGTTTGCTGCACAAGTTACGGTCTCTTGACATTGCAATGAGTAAGACATACAAAATTGAACGATTCAATCATGTTGTCTTTATTTATCATTATTTCTAAAAAACCCAGTTGCACAAATAGTGAATAACCCTCAAACGATTAATGATTTCATTACTCCAAAAGGAGGGATAAACGTGCAACTCTAATATAGTAACAAAATTTTTGAATTTCACTATACAATTTCATAATTTTATATGGTCTATTTTTAGAAATAATGATAAACAAAGACAGTCTAATTGAGTAGTTCAAATTTGTATATCTTATTCTCTCTTGCCCAGTTAACCCTTTACGGTAGGTAGGGTAAAAACTGCCCCACTTTTTGCATATTTTTTTCTGCATAGTGTGATATATTTTAACCCACCTCGAAAAGTTGAAATTACTTATAGTCACACAGTTTAATATTTTATTTACAGTTTCTCATTCTGCTGGTAATGATATAAACCAAAAAAATATCTATGCAACTGGTGTTTTTATTGTCTTTAAAATCATGTGCATCAAAGAGTTAAAAATCAGTAACTAGTACTAGAATCATTGCAAGAGTAAAAGAAATAAAATTCAATGGCAGTAAATGAGCTTGTGTGGCTCAGTAAGTAAACGCGTCGTTTAATATTCGCAATGCGAATTTTTCGAGCACAGGTTCGAGCCTGGAAAAAGGCAACTCAAGAAAATAATAAAATAATAAAACGATAATAGTAAATAATAAAAAAAAAATAATGAGCAAAAATTAATATATTAGTATTACAAAAACTAAATTGTGTATTAACGAACACAAGGCAGAAGTGAAACTTCTTGTGAACTAAACGAAACAATAACAATAATACAATGCCGTCCTTGTTAATGATGATAATTTGTGCAATAGTTTAGTAGACTACTCTGGTAAGATCCTACTTCTTTTACCCATTTTAAAATAGTAGAAAGAGGAAAACGAATTAGTTTTAAGTAAATCTTCATGTTTAGAATGACACTCCTATCATCATTAGAATTGGGTTTTTTAATGCTAATACTATCGGCTTAACATTAAAATGGTTTTTTCTAGTGCTACTGGGTTATTATTAAAATTGAATATTTCTTATATAATCCAAATAATAATACTTAATCAATGAATTCAATGAAAATTCTTAGATGCCCATGTATGAACCCCAAAGTAATTATTTCATCGGTAAGATCGAGAAATTCAGCAAATCGTTTCGGTAAAGCAAGGAAGAAGAACCGCTGCATATACAGATAGAAAGAACAAAATCATGAGAAATTCCACCGAAAATATAACCAAAAGAGCACTCAAATGAAAATATTTTAAAGAGGCTTACTTTCGTAGATTCCTTCGTATTCGGCGTTAAACTGCAGTCCTGGGTTCGGTTCCCGGCTAGGGTATGATTTTTCATCTATATTTCTTTTTTTCTTTCATAACTTGAGGCTTTGGTACAATAGATCTTATGGTCATCGTATCCTTCAAGTAATAATAATAGTACTTTCGCAGATCAATTTGACTCTTACAAATAAATGAAACCAATAGCAAATACCTGACTCGGAAAGTCCCTCAAAATATTTAAAAGATCTATCTTCATTTTCTTAAAATAAAATGTAATTCGAATAAGAACTAAGTAACTTTATGTAACAATTTATAAGTAATTTAAAAATCGTATATCCTTTTATCGAAATTACATTTTCTGCTACCAACTTCATGATTAACAAGCATCAATTCAATTGCCATACATTAAGGTATGGATGAATGAAAACATGATATACATACATACAAATGTGCAATATGTATGTAAATAAGGATCATTAAAATACTTGAAAATGAAATAAAATTCTTTCAAGTGCAAATATTTTGATAAAATATTCATACGAGACTGCCTACATATGTAAATACATTCATATTTATTTTTATGTACTTTCATATTTGTACATAAGCATTTATTATTGTTTATATTGTACTGAATATTATGTATATATGTATGTACAGTCATCGACAAAAAAAACTGTCACATTAAAAAATGATAAAAAATCCTTTCTTTAAATGTTAGAAACTTCGGATTCGATAGAAACATTCACAGAACTATTTTTTTTTTTTTTTTTTGTTCATTATCTTATTTGATTTTACATAAATTTTTAACAATTTGAAGGCCAGTTACCTTTAAATTTGAAAATGATCAAAATAGCTTATACGTATGAAGTAAATTCAGTTATTCGAAAAGTAAAAGAAAATGGAAGCAAAAATATTCTATAAAAAGGTTCAAATTTTGTACATTTGCATTTTTCTTCGTAACTTTTTCTCTCCGGTCGACCTATGTCTACTCTCATAATTTTAAGACGCCGTTGAACAGTTTTGCCAGAATTTTTTTGTTTCAAACTACTACTACTTGACGGTTCTCTATATTTTCTCGTCATTTTGTAGTCTAAGGAAAAAAATCTTTATTAATTTTTAATGCAAGGGTTTTTCTTTGTCTACGGCTGTATATATGTATATAATGTACATTGTACATATACATATGTGCATATAAATACATATATGTACGCACATAGCTATATATTCTCATGTCTAAAAGCCATCAACATCAATGCCAACCTCATAGTCGGAATCATTTTCAGCATCAGAATTTTTCATATCTGACAAACAGATTTTTATTTAATTTAAAAAATTAGCTTTCTTCTCTCGCGTAGTAGAGGTTTGCAGTATGGAAGTAAGCAATAGAAATGAGAAGTTAAATGAAAATGGCAATAAAGTACCTTTTCATTAAAATTTAAAATGTTTAAAGTAAATGCACTAGTTTGCGACACTTTCGTGAAAATCAAAATTAGATTTACAAATTTTTTGTTCATCGCGTTAAATTAAAAAAAACTTGTTTGCAAAGTAGTGTTTACTTGAAATGTGCAAAAAATCTGATTTTTGGCTCTTTTTTCTGTTACTGGTGTAAATCTAAATAATGGTTGATCCAATTGACATAAACTGTGAACCAGTTCTTTCGGACAATGTACTGTTTGTGTCAATTGGATTAGAAGGGTTCAGGCGATGAAAGTCGAATAAAAGTGAATCCATAATATTAATATTAAAAAATCAGGAGATGGCCGGCGAGCTACATGTGCGGGTTACATTATTTTGCAGATCCAAATATCCGAAGTTGAAGCAAGGGGTCCTTCAAGGTTATGTTCTATCACTTCTGCTGTTTAATTATTGTATATCCAAACTGCTTCATCCACCGCGTAACATTACACTCGTCTCATATGCGGACGACTGCACAATACTTTCCATAGGCAACAACACCCCCAAGCTCTGCGCAGACTTGAACGTCTACTTTGCGTCACTTTCAACAATCTCTTGACTTTCTCAGCGCGTGCCAAAAACCTAAGCAATCCTTTAAAGAGACGAAACAATGTTCTGAAGGCCTTGGCTGGGAGCACATGGGGCAAGGACAAGGAGACCATACTGACTACCCACAAAGCCATTGGTTGCACAGTAGTGATACCCAATGGAAAGGCTTGCAAATATGCCAAAACGCGGCTCTCCGTACTGCTACATGTTGCCACTTCAAGACACACGAGGACCACCTGCACTCAGCAACCAAAAAACTCAAAGAGCACAACACGCTGCGCACAAAACAGTTCCTGCTCGCGAAACAATCACCCTAATAGAGAGCTTACAACCACCACAGCACCACCAAGGAGCATATGCAAAAACGTAACGCAACACAGAGATGACTTGACGCAATTTATCAACCTGATACTCATACGATACAACATATAGGGCTGCTCTCAAATAGCTACACACGGAGGCTGTAACCATGGCCAGGCCCGCATAAACTCCAAGCATTGTGCTAAAAGGTCAACCACCACCCATAAGCGACGAAGTAAAAAGACTTCCGAGAGAAACACGGTGTACTCTTGCACAATTATGATCTGGCTGAAGCGCCATGCTAAATTGTTACATGTCTAGCAGCTCTCATCACACGCCACACCTCTTCAAGCTACAGACTCGACCCTACTCTCACTTTGGACGCACCCTTCTGACACGGCCCGCTTCCTGGGCCAACAACAACAACGACTTATTAAGTAATTAGTCTGCTTTACTTGTAATATCAAAACATAGGTTAGGTTAGGTTTGGAAGGCGTGCGCGAATGTATATACATGTATGTATATATATGTATAAACCCGCACTTCTACTCGGAGACTTAATTGTCCATTGTGATTGCCCTCATTTAATTGCCCGGATGAGGCACGTCTCTAACCACGGTTTCCGTCAGCAGTCCAGGTAATGTCTTTATTGAACCATTTGGTTCTCCGATAGTTCCACTTTCGTTATCTCTGTTAGACTACTGAAAAAGCGCGACCCCAAACATTGGAGTCTGCTCATCTGCAGCCTTGGACATTGACATAGAAAGTGAAGAATCGATTCGGTCTCTTCTTCATCATGACAACTTCTGCACAGTCCGCTCGTTGGAATGCGCCACCGTTGAAGCACTGGTGCAATAGCACAATGTCCAGTTATGACTCCTGTGAGCAGACGTACTGCAGATTTGTTGTGCCTTAAGAGGCCATTTGTCCTCTTTCTATCTAACCTTGGCCACAAGGCCCGTGAAACTATACAGTCACCCTGGTTAGTCCAAACGTCATTTGACACCGCTATGGTGTACTCGTCTATTTTCCTAAATAGTTCACACATCGGAGATTGTATAGAGGTATCCGCCTCGTTAATGTCCATTTCAGAGCCCCTTCTGGCCATTTCATCTGCTATTTCGTTCCCTTCAATATTGCTATGTCCAGGAACCCAGCAGAGAGTGACCTTGTGGTGCTCAATGGCCATAAGTGAAGCACGACATTTCTTTACAATTTTCGATTTAACTATTTTGGATTCTATTACCTTCATTGCAGCCTGACTGTCAGTAAAGATAGTGATATTCGAAATCGGAATCGTACTGTCTTGTAGAAGTCGAGCTGCTTTCTCAATAGCAAAAATCTCTGACTGAAAAACGCTGCAGCTGTCAGGAAGACGATACGACCGCCTTAGCTGCAGGTCTTCGGAGTAGAGACTGGCTCCAGTTCCATTCTCCATCTTTGAGCCATCGGTAAAGATGGTAATACCAGCATTACCTGTTACCGAACCCGACTCCCAGTCTGGTTGGATAAAGAGTTGGAATTCTAGTAATAAAATCTAAATTTGAAGTCATATAATCCGTGGCTACATCTAAGTCAGCTTTGATTCCATTTTGACCCCTCCGCTTTATCTCACTCAAAATTGTAGAGTGTCCATAGTTTGCTGATCTCCACACGTTGGATTCTCTTAGTCTAAGAGCTCCTTTTGCGGCACAGCCTTTAACAAACACCCGTAACGGTAAGAGATGATATATCATATTCAGACCTTCCTGAGGTGCACTACTTACAGTCCCTGAGATCCCCAGGCTTGCAAGTCTCTGTATTTTTCCCATGCGAGCTTGGTTGCTCTTCTTACCCAATGCCAGCCACCAGACGAGAGACCCATAGGTGATGATGGGTCGAATGATTGTGATGTACATTCCATGAATAACGTACGGCGACAATCCCCATCTTTTCCAAAAGTTCCTTTTACAGGTATAGTATGCAGCCAGTCCCTTCTTCGTTCTCTCTTCGATATTCCTTCTCCAATTAAGTTTTGAATCCAGAATGGTACCGAGATACCTTGCTTCCGAAGAGAGATTCAGTGTCACTCCATCCAACTTTGGTAGGGAAAACTTAGGTATTTTTGTTTTCCTCGTGAACAAGACTAGCTCAGTCTTAGCAGGGTTAACTGCTAAACCGTTCCGTCTAGCCCAGTCGGAAATTTCGCCAAGTGCTGATTCCATAAGCTCACTAATCGTCGACAAGAATTTGCCAGGGATCAATATTGCTATGTCGTCAGCGTAGGCTACCACTCTCGTTCTCTTTTCCTTGAAAGTTCGTAAAATCTCATTAACTACTAGGAGCCATAGGAGGGGTGTTGTCACCCCTCCTAGCGGAGTTCCCCTTGTAGTCATCTTACTCACGGAGCCAGTACCCATAGCAGCGTTAATGACTCTGCCTCTCAGCATTGTTCCAATCCATGCCACTATGAAATCCTTAACTCCATGATCCGTCAACGCCTTACAGATGATTTCCGTGTTTACATTATTGAAGGCTCCTTCAATGTCAAGGAAACCTACTAAAGTGTACTCCTTAAAGTCCAATTTCTTTTCAAAGATACCAACAACTTCATGAAGAGCGCTATCCACTGATCTACCTTTGCGGTATGCGTGCTGCGCGATGTCCATTGTGCGAATGCTGATAGTCCCTCTTATAAATATGTCAATTAGCCTCTCAAGTGTTTTTAAAATAAACGATGAGAGACTTGTCGGCCTATAATCTTTTGCAGTAGAGTGATTTAGTTTTCCTGCTTTTGGAATGAAAACCACCCTGACCTTTCTCCAAATCTTTGGTACATACCCATCTGTCAGACATCTTGAAAAGATTTCCACTAGATGAGGCCCCACGCTCTCAAGAGAATGCTGTAGCATGGCTGGTATAATTCCGTCCGGTCCCGCTGATTTAAGCGGGTTGAATGAATTTATCGGCCAGGCGACTTTTTCCCTATCTACAATATCCAAGACGTCAGTCCTTGATGCCCGGACAAGATTTGCCATCTGATTTTCGATATCGGTCAAGTCCGTGCAACCAGGAAAGTGTGTCTTTATCAGAACCTCAAGAGACTCCTGGCTCGAGCCTGTCCATGATCCATCTATCTTCCGAATGCTGCCGAAAGCTGTAGTAGTTCCAGACAGTATTTTTCGAAGTCTTGATGCCTCATTTACAGTCTCCATGGTTCCACAGAACTGCTGCCAAGAGTCCCTTTTTGCAGCCTTAATTTTACTTTAGTATTCATTAAAACTGTCCCTATGCTTATTCCAATCCTTTTCTAGTCGGCTTAGCTTAGCCTTGTTTAAGAGTCTCCTTGATTTTACTCTAAGTTGTCCTAACTCTGCGTTCCACCAAACCGTTTTTGGTTTGGATCGTGGCCTAGTTTGTGGACAACAAAGTTCAAAAAATTTATTCAATATCCCTGTCAGACGTTCTACTGCTTTTTCAATGTTAGCATTCCCTTGGCCAACTTTGACTTTCGTCGATGCAAGCTTTTGGGAAGCCGTTATTGAAAATTCAGACCTGTTCGCCTTTTTGGGATTCCTAAATGGCCGTGAGACCTCTACTTCAGAGTTTATGGTGAAAAGTATCCGACTGTGGTCCGAGAAGGAACAAATGTCTGATACCCTCCAATTATCAACCCTAATAGTATTGGCCAACGTTATATCAATGACTTCTTCCCTAACCCTGTTACGAAACGTTGGTTGATTACCCTGGTTGCATATAGTTAGGTTAGTAGAAAGAATATAATCAAAAATGGACTCACCTCTACTGTTGGTATCAGAGCTGCCCCAAAGTTCATTGTGACCATTTGCGTCACAGCCAGCCACCAAGTCCAATCCGCGTGACTCCGCATATGCGACCAGTTGCTTGATTATGGGGCGGGCCTTTCTCATCGTATGGAAAGTATGCGGACGTTAGCAACAAGCTACGCTTGTGCCTGTGTTCGCATACCACCGTTGTGAGGTCTCCTGTACTGTAGGGAATATCAAAACATACTCTACTTGTTGTTTTTTCACGGCAAAAGTGAATGAAGCCTCCCATAACAATTAAATCTTATCACGCCGTGTGCTGATCGTTCTTTTATTTTATTGTGATCATAATTGATTAAATAGAAACTGGTGCAACTATTTTATGTTATTTGGCAGGTATTAACAACTGCTTACGTAATGTGTTTTGCAACTAATCAAAAAATTCACTCACTTGGCATTTTTGGTTGCAAATGTAAAAGTAATAACTTTAAAAAAGCATAGGTTACTACTCATATATTTATATATTTTACTGCGTTTATTTTCTTTCTAAAAATGTGATAACTATAATAAATTAATAAATAGTGATAATTATGCACAAACAACAACAAAAATCGTGTTTTTGAAAAAGTAGCAAAACCAAATTTTTTTAAATAAAATGTGCAAAATCAAAAAAATATGTGTTTGTTAACGAATCGAACTAGGTTAAAATAGACTATTTGAGGAAATTAGCTTTTACAAAATTTTTAACGCAATTAAGCGGTCGTCAATTAATCGAGAATTCTCCTTCTTTCATGGCACAATAGCCCATGGAGGGCCTCTATTGAGCGTTCTCGTGCCGAGCATCCAACCTGAGCACCCTACACAGCAGTCTAGAAGACTAACCTCTATGCCTCGGCAACTACATTAAACAAGAACTACTGTGCATAAAAAACACAAACGGTCTTAATCTGAAAAATAATATAAGAAATGTATCGAAAGAAACTGCACACTTTCAATTCAATATTTCTCACAATGTAGACGTTTGATCGAACGTCCTTTAGAAAGTATAATCGATTCTGCTTTTATTGTTACTTCTTTATCTGCTATTCTTATTCTAGTTTTCGCGGTGGCTCGAGTTAAAGATCACGGCCCAAGAAAATTTTTCGCAATTACTGTACTGGAAAAGGTGTTTTTTGCAGACAGCTGGCTAAACGGTACAAAATCAGTTTTGAAGTTACCTGTTCTCTCGAAAATTTGCCGAAAAGTGGAAGAAAAAAAGTCCAAAAGATCCGATATTTGAAGCCAAATCAATGTCAGTGCGAGACTTGGCAAAAAAAAAAAAGATGGGAAAACATAACTTCGAAAATTGTACGGTAGTTTGCTTCAAGATGTTGAATGCATTGTAATGGATGATGAAAGCTATTATAAACTGGACGCAACAACATTATCAGATCTTTAATTCTGTACAAAATATAAAGTATGTGCTGTCGGCAATTGGAGTGGAAAAGTTAGGCGAAAAAGTTCTCATCTGGCAGGCTACTTGCTCTTGCTGTTTTAAGACCACCTCGTTTTTTACAAAGGTAAAAAAAAAAAACAATCGAAAAAGAATAAAAACCGTTATATTACAAGCAAAACAATGTGTACAGTTACTTTTCGATGCAGTCCTTAGTATTAAAGCTGACGTTATTAGCTTCACTGCCGGAATTAAGTGCAGACACATTATTTAATGCTTTACGCAAAGTACTTACATGCATTTTAGTTGAAAATCTTACAAAGTAAATAACAAACAAAAAAAAAGTTTCACCTCCCACCACTCTATATGTATTTTAAAGTAATTGGAAAACAAAAGAGAAATAAAAACTCAGTTTAAGTATACATTTTTGTGCTTTTCAATTAAAATTCTACATTCTGGCTAAAAATAAAAGTGTCTTCTGACATCTAATATCATTTGACTTTCTTTAAACAGTCACTAGCAGTTAAATCTTTACTTTAATCTTGCAGATACATCCACAAAAACAGAATTTTGATATATTATTGATATACACAATTTTTTGAAGCTTTTTTAGATGGGTTTCCTTAACTTTATTTGTATTCACTAGTTTTTATAAGCCCCTTAATATTATGCCAAGTACAACAATTGGCATGGCATGGCAAATAACATCAAACAAACGATCAAATCACTTTGATGACATATTTTCAGAACTAACTAAGTACGCTAAATAGTTAAAATAGTGAAAATTCGTGTATAGACAAAGAGTGTTAAGAAAACCGCCTGGCGCGTAGTCCTCATCACGTTTCTGCTATCCTTGGGTTCAACGTTACCTCGGTCATGAAGATTTGATTGGCAAGCCCGTTTATCTTTAGCCGCATAAAACCAATCCCAGTTTGCATCTATTACACAAGTAAAATCATCAAACTTACCTTTTGTTTAACAAGTTTGAACTTTATTTATTTTTGAATAAATATTTGTTTACTAACTGCTTAAACATTTAATTTGAATTTGAATTTGAAACTAAAAACTAACATTTGGTGTACTCTAAAAACAAAGCATAAATATAAGTATGTATGTAGTGTTTCATATCGTTGAAACTCAGTACCAGTTAAAAGTTTCAAGGGTCAATGTTCAGTGTGATAAGTGAAATATAATTTTTTTATTTTCGGTTTCAATAACATTTTGATCACATCCATAATTACAAAGATCGTGTCACTTTTTTTCCCAACATTTTATAACAGAACAAGAATAAAGAAATATGAGAATATATTTATTTGCATTCACTACAAAAAAAATCTTATCAAGACCTACTTCATATGCTCTACTATTATTAAGGCACAACCGCCCGTTGAGGACCTAATCCGAGTTCCTTGCATCCAGTCATGTTTTTCGTACCCTACATTTTTATGTCGTTTTAGTGATTTTTTTATGCGATTATCATTGAATCAGTCATATTAAAATCAAACGAATTGAAGTAGCATCATTTTCATACAAATCGCATATCATTTTAGAATTACTATTATTTGTGACTTTTTATTCGGCCAAAAGTTAGGGACAAACTTTCCGAGACAAAAACCATTTTCGGAGGATTTCCCAAAACGATCCAGGTCACGTCAACGTACACTGGAATACAGAATTTCAACCTTAAAGTATAACATGTACCAAAGTATGTTTTCTAAACTAATTCGAGGTCGCTGAAAACGAAAATCACATTCATTTTTTTTCTATGGATAAGTTTGCGAGGTATGACAAAATAACGGTTTTTCAGGTTGCAGTTTCACTTACAGGCAAATATCTCATTAACTATAGTTTCTACCGATCTAAGTTTTATACTACAGGAAGTATAATTTAATTACGCGTTTAATGCTGCCAAATTTGGTGTAATTTTTGAGAAATTTTCACACAAGTCATTTGCTAAGTTTTCTTTCTCACAAAAAGTAATCACAAAATTTTAAGTTTTGTTTTTTAATCGATAGACCATTTCATTACAAAAATTTTAAATTTTCAGAATTAAATTTATTTATTATTGAATATATCAATGAGGATAATTAATGTTGCCAATGGTATTGTATTTTTCCAATATTGCGTCGATGAGTTGGACATGATTGTCACTTTTATAATTTCCTATAAAATTTTTAACAACATCCGCAAATCCTTCCCATGCTTCCCATGACTAGTGAAGAAAAATAAGTTTTAGTCTCCTCCTAGCCAAAAATGGGCGCTTGCACATGAAGTGGAAAACTGTTTCTTCTTATTTCCCAGAGCCGCAACCCAGACAGAAGCCATTGAATGGAAGTTCTAGTTTTGCATGTCTTCCTATTATGCAGTGTCCCGTGAGCACCGAGGTCATAATGCCGATAGAGCTTCTACTAAGTTTGAGTAGCTGTCTGGCCCGTCTGTTGCCCATAGTGATCCATGTTAGCATGGTAACCTCTGGCAAACTCGTCGGCATTGCAGTTACCTGGAAAATCCATGTGTACAGGTACCCAATATAGGTGGACCTGCGAATGACTCCACAAAAAGTTGAATGAAGATTGGCAATCAAGAACAAGCTTTGATGTAGTGAAAGCAGCGGCAAGGAACTCGATTGCTGCCTGGCTGTCTGTGTAATTGCGGGTATTCGTACTGATGGATTTTTGCAAATAAACTATTTGGATGCTTGATAAATAGCCATTACTTCCGCTTGAAAGACGCTGCAATGGTCAGGAAGTCGGGAAGATATTCTGAGATCCAGCTTGCTAGAGAAGACCATCACCACTAACTAATACTTTCATGAGACAGGCTCTAAGCAATTCCCTGAAAATTGTTACACAGTGAATAAATTGTACTTAAAAAAAAATTAAGTAATTAAGTACGATTACAGTAATCCCACACCAAAATTTTTGAGTACTATTACTTGACTCGTTTAAGAGCTACAGTTATTTATGTGAAATTTTTTGTGAAGACAGACGGGTAAATTACACAGTGTTACAAAATTTAGTGAAGTAGAAATACCTGGGAAGTTATACTATGTTTCTTGTAGGTCTTGTCGAGTAAAACAAGAGTCTGTATGTGAAATTTTCCAAACACCCCCAATCTTGATTTACCGTTAAAAAGCCGGTTTTGCGTACCTTTGCGCACTTATAAGCCTGTAACTTATTAGATTATCAACAGATTTTCAGTTTACCCTGTTCTTCGAAGGAAAAAATAAAACAAACATGATTTCAGAATATTATTGGTCACTTCAACGAGAAACTGTTAATGCTGAATTTAAAAAAAATCACGGTCAAGCAAACACTTTTGAGTTGTTTTCATAAAAAGTTTAATAACTCAGTTAATTACTTACCGATTTTTAAAAACAAATATGCATTGTATTCGTTATTAAACATATTTTTTGAATAAATTTACAATTAGTATGGTTTCTATATAGAAAAGTGTGAAATAGTGTGTAATAGGCGAAAAAAGTGAAAACAAATTATGTTTGCTGGACAAATACACATAAGTTTCTCACGTTTTCTTTATTAAATTACATATCATTCGAAAGGTCTAAGTTTTTGTTTTCTAAAACCGGTAAGAAACTCTGAAGAAAATCAGTTGATAATCCACTAAGTTACGATTTTTAACGGTAAATCAAGATTTTGGGGGTGTTTGGAAAATTTCACATACAGACTCTTGTTTTACTCGACAAGACCTACAAGAAAAATATTATCACTTCTCAGGTATTTTTTACTGTCGCACCGTGTTGTTTGTGGTTTTATTAAAAATGATAAGAAGTCCCTTTCTAGTAACAAAGCCGGTTTCGGATTTTTTTTGTCAAGTTGTTTCGATAATTAATTAGTAGTTTTATTTGAGAAAAAATATTAGTGAACAAATTTGGTTTTTCGTGCGGACCTTAGATGGTATTGCCGGACTAAGGAAACAAATTGTATCTTTGTACTTGTGAAGGTGTTTCTGAAACGGAAAAGGACATGTCGATGCATCAACTTCGTTTGAATATCTCTAATATTATTTTCCCATTGAGCCGAAATTGCGTAGTTTCGGCAAATGGTTTCTTATAAAACTGCTATCGTTCACATTGGTTCAGCTGGTTTCGATTATGGTTTTGTTTGACAGTTCATTGTTTATTACTTGTATTAAAATGCCGGCGACTAATATAATTATTCCTAATATTCAATAAATTTTAATACGAAGAGAATCAAAATGATAAACGAAATATTTAACAACGAAACAAAAGTGTCTAGGAGAAAGCGTCAGTTATTTATTTTATTATTTCACTTCAACCGCAGTTACTATGCAGCCTTGCTGCCGCAGCTCCACCGACATTTGTTCACATGTATGGCCGTTTTTTTGGCCCTACTCAACTCCTCCACCTTTTCTCCCTATACTTGGGCTATGAGCTCATTTTTCCGCGCACTTCACAAATTACTTTTTTAATATTTTAGTTTTCCCACATTAATCAAGTTGTAAGCAAAGCAAAATATAAATGTCAGAGCAAATTCATTTCAATATTCATTTCAGTGAACACATTCAGGGTTGCATTAGATTTTTGCGTGGTTTCGAATGCGGTTTCGTTGAAACCACCTCATTTTTGTGGTTTCGCTTCACATATTTTTATATGCCGAAATTGAGCATTTCAACGCTGTTCCAGCCGAAACCACGGAAATGGTCGAAACCACGCAATTTCGGCACAGTGGGAGCATAGTATAAATAACGCGATGTTTCTATTGAAACATGACAAATTGGTCGCCCATCCATACCATTGTCCTCTACTAACGATATCAATTTTGGTAAAAGGACGGTTTACATGGGGATGGAAAAAATTGTGAAAATTTTTGTAAAAATCAAGATATGCACACTTTCTATACCAAATGTAATGCGCATTTATGTTTTTCGAAAACCAAAAATCACTTTAAAAAAATGGATTCACTGCTTGCCATTGTTTACCTGTTTAGTTTGTACTACAAACAAAATAATAATAATAATAAATTACCCTAAAACCAAAATTGTTATAATGAAACCCTACTATTTCTAACTTGTCGATTACAGGATTAAATAACATCTTAAAAAAAAATTTTCCGCAGAACTCAGAGAGACTTTCGTTCTTATCTCAACTTTTTACACATCATATATTTTGCCCATTAAAATCGGTGTCTTTGGGGATTTAAGGGTTATACCAATTCGCCTTTGCAGTGCCTAGAAAAATGCTCTTGTTTCTTATATTCGGAATTGTTATTGCCAATATTTATGATAATTATAGTCTAATCATCATATATCGTAAATCATTGTCATTTTGTATTTATAACTTATTTAACTTAGAAGTTATGTCTTAATAAATGGGGCCAGTTTAAGTAAATTAAAGTAATTTTATAACTTAGAACTAATGTAAGATATAGGTGTTCGACCGAAGGTGATTTTTTGGCCGATGCCGAAGAACCCAAACCGAATAATCGGTCGGACACTATAAGATATTGTGATGAAATTTTAGGTTTTATTTATCGATAACTAGTGTACCAAAAATGAGCCAGCTTGCAATTAGCTTTATTAGTTTATTCTGAACTCAAATCAACACTTTAACCGAAATAATATTATGCTTTGACCTCGGTGCATTGCAGGTAACAGAGTAATACCCAAGCTAAGCAATCAACCAACTTCAAAGAAATGAGCCCCTCTTGTTACGTTTACGATTTCTTTCTGATTTCGTGACTTTAATCATTGCAACGTTATCAATCAATATAAGTACATAGTATGTAGGTAAGAAGGTACATGCGATGATTCATTTACTTATTTGTAACATAAATAAAATTTGCCAATGCAAAAATAAAGCAACTTAGATAAGAAAACTATAGTTTAATTGAGGTATATCAGATTATGAGCAGACACCGCACCTCTGCTTCCACGAGTTCTTGTCTGCAATCTAAGCAAATAACAACTTAAAAATGTAAAGTAATAGAAAAGCAAACAAGGATAAGATTTCTTTGCTCACACTAACTACATTAAGACGATATCGAGTTTATTGTAGAACATGAATTTATGAATTTAACACATCCCAACAACAGCAACAAACAGAAACTCGAAAGGTAGAGTGAGTGGAGTTTGTAAAAGTCATATCAGCATGTCATGTCACCCCAACATGACGGCCGTGGTCGTAAGTGGGTTGTAGGAGCTAAAGAAGGAGTGCGGGTGGATAGACATACAAGCTAGCAGATTGAGACGACGATACGTGGCTGAAGCGAGTGAGTGGATATACATACGTGGGAGCGATAAAGTTGGTGGCGAAAAATCAATTAAATTGGCTGGACTTAGAATAAATCGTTTTTAACATATTTTAAAATCATTGCAGAAAAATAATAATACAATTTTCGTAAGATACTAAACATTATCTTTACTCACATTGATAAATGTTTTAATAGCTGATTTTTGATTAGAGAAACCATTTTGCTGGCATATGCGAATTTTCCTTTTTTTCGGTTTTTTTTTTTCAATTATATTCTATTCCCTGAATGCATTTCTTTGTTTTTTGTAAATTTTATGCAACTATTCAATAGGAAAAATTTTTCGCTGATCTAATTTTTTGTTTTTTTTTTCCTGCTTCGTCAGCAAATTTCTACTCCATTCCACTGTGCACTTTTATTTTTTTTGTATTTTTTCTATCTTTAATATATATATGCGTTTAATCAGATTTGTAAATAATTTTATATTTTTTTATTTCATGAATCCACAAAATTCCTTATCACCTCCCGTCCTCCGCCAACTTTTCTCGTATGTATTGTAAATTGTACTGACAATTCACGAAACTTTTATCACTTTACTATTAACTGTCATTAGAATGTCACTAAAATGCAATGAAGAATTTGCTTTTCTTGACATTTATTTATTTTGTTATTATTTTATTTTTCGCAGAAAATAATTTCGTGTTGTGTATTTGACATTAATGCCAGCGCGCACATTTAGAGCTGCAAAAATGTGCACTGCATGAATACAATTGCTACACTGCGTTTACACCTGCCAAAGCTGGCATGCCAATTCAGAATATATATTATCTGTCAAAAAACAGAAAAATTGTCTTTGTGACGTAGGCGTCCTGCCAATTATAATGCCAATTCATTTCTAACAAAATGTCAGACACTCCATTTCTAATAATTTGCTCACTCCGCTCTACTTTTGTTTTGTTTTCTCTCACAAATAGGAGAAACGTCAAATATTGTCGGCTTACGTCAAATTATTGGCAGAATTCATTGGCATCGAAATATGCTTGCCAATGATTCTGCCAATGAGAAAAGTGTGAGTGTATTAGTGAAAAAATGTAAGTGTGTTAGCATTGGCATGCCAGCAGTGGCAGGTTTAGACGCTAGGTAAAAGCCAGCCTATGCATTTCGGGATTTCCTCCATTGCAGATTTAGTATGCTCGACGTAGCCTACTGGTAGTGTGCTGGACAGGTCCACATCAAATAAAAAATTCAAATGTACTAAATGGCTTCACCTCTTGACTGGCAACAACAAACCTTCAAGAGTTATAATTTCTTTAGAAAATCTTTTTACTATGCTGTTCAGAATAAGCATAAAACTGTAGGTTTTCGTGTACAAATATAAATCACACAGCATAAATGGATGTGAAAAGCTCGATCTATATAAATAAATCATATTTAAACAAGTTTACAAAATTTTAGAGTACTGATCCTCAAAGAACCCGATAGATAACTGAAGTCAAGCTTTTTTGTGTTAATATAAATTCAAAAACTCAAAAAAGCCTTGTAACGGAATAGTATTCTACGTACATATACACTATCTAAAAACTTACTTAATATTGGTGTATCAATGCATCTTTCGGTAGGTTTGTGTAATGGAGGACGAATTTTTATCTTTAATCGTTTAAGTTTCATTGTTTCATCAATTTTTATTGTTATCAATTCTACAACGCATTGTACAACGTGTTGGAAGTGTGTATGAAAAAGCAGTTCAACTCATCGTCCAACGCGTTATACAACAGGTTGTATCGTGTGTAGCCTATTACATACTGCAGTTTTGTCGAATTCGAGCTATTATCATAATTGAAATCTTCATATCCGATTTCATATTGTGTCAAAATTTTATGAATATCGGTTCAGTGGTTTACGAGATATTAAAATTTAAAAATCACACATACGCTGTTATTTGACCACAGATTTATTTAGTCTTCTGTTTTTTTTTTATAAGTTGTAATACAGTAATAAAATAGCAATGGAAAATAATTGTATTTATGTATGTGTATCTAACTTAATTAATAATCAAGTATTAAAGACTATAAGAAATAAATAATTTTAAATTCACTATAATAAAATAAAATTAGAAAAAGAATAAAGAAAAAAAGCAAAAATATTAAAAAGAGAAATGTCAAAATTATGCAGGAAAAACAGTAACCGTGCATGTTTGTCTATCCCGGAAGCTTTTCGCTCCAAACTCGACATGCAAGTATCAAACTACTGCGTGGCAATGCAAAAAGTGCAATAGGGGTCTTACACGCATAGAATCGAAATGTTCCGACGTATGCATAGTTGAGCTATACTGTTAAATGCAACCGTGTTTGTTTTTTCTTCAGTTCCCGCGAAAATGCATTTAAAAGAAAACCATTCATTTGGAAGGCAAACGTCAAAGGAAAACAACAAAAAGCCTAAAAAGAAGTGAAAATTATTATTAGTTTAGAAAAATTAAGAAAATCGGGCGAAAATCGTTAAATTTTGTTGTATTTTTATTTTTGCAAAATATTTTTAGTGTAGGTAATTGTTTACTAAATAATTCTAAAGTCTCTTCCACCATTAGTAACAGAGTCTCACAAAGACGACGAACACTACATTTGACCACTTCCAAGAACTACGATTTTAAAGTTGGCGCAGGCGCCCATTGTACCCAAAATGTCGAATTTAAGTCAAGATGAGCTTGTCGGTCGTGTTGTAGAGGTTACCGGAGCCAGCGAAGCAGAAGCACAACACTTACTGAGTGCGTGTGCCAATGATGTTGAATCCGCAGTGGCACTTTATTTCGAACAGGGTGGTGGGGAAGTTGCAGATGCAGTACCAACTGCTGCGGCCATACCTGTTGACAATGCCAATGATGAAGAGGGCGAAGTGAGAGCTCCTATTGCACCAATACGTGAGCAATTGATAGGTCCCGAAGATGACAACTTTTTTGCGCCAGCTCCATCTGGGCGATTAGCTCGTGTCCCGCAACGTGTGAAAATTTGTCCTTTGCGAGACTTCGCACGAGAAGGTGCACTTATGGAAGAGCAAATGCAGGCAGAAGCTTCTGGCAGTGCCGCCTATCCAGTAGACAATGTCGGAGCATCAAACAGTAATCACATCCGAAAGCGTAGGCGGGCAGCTGCAATGGTCAACGCTGCACAGTCCGCAGAACCTAAACCGAGTTCTTCGCGTCTAGGTGACCTTTTCCGACCACCTACCGACATCACATATGCGGGCACTTTTCAAGCAGCTCGCAACCGTGCTGCTGACCGTAAGCGTTGGCTATTGGTCAATGTTCAAAGTGATAATTTCGATTCCCAACTATTAAACCGTGACGTCTGGTCTGACAATGAACTGCGAAAACTGATTAAGCAGCAGTTTTTGTTGTGGCAGGCATGTGCACATTACAATTGAGTTGAAAATTACAAAAATAAAATTAATTTCTCTTTTCTATATGGCAGGTTGATTCCGAATCTTCGGAGGGTCGCCGTTTTGTCGCATTCTACCATTGCACTAAATTGCCCTATATTTGCTTAATTGATCCACGTACAGGCGAAGAAGTCTGGAAGAGTGTAGAGCCCAAACAATCAAATTTATTACCTGACATACGAAAATTTTTACTCGAACATGAAGACTTCAGTCGAGAGGATGAATTGGAAGACGAGGTACCCTCTACTTCTACTTTCATTAAGCGCACCGAATGCACAACCATCAGTGACGATGATGATGATGATATTGAACTGAAAAATGACACTACGAAAAAGCGTACCAAATTATTGGAACTCAGCGAAGAGGAGCAAATAGCTTTGGCTATTCGCAATTCAATGCGTGAGAATGGAGTAAAAGCCGCTGCATCCTCCAGTGCACTTAATGGTTATGAAAATGATGATGGGGGTAGCGATATTGATAGTGCTGAAGAATTCGTCGATGATGACATGAAAAGTGCATGCGAGCGCACCTCTTACGAATTGAAACTCGGCTCTTCTAAGGACGAACTTACTACGCTCAAATTACGTTTGTTTAATGCAGACAATGCTGATGAAGTGGTGCAACTGCGTTGGCCTTCCGACACACCATTGCAAGTTTTGCATATTTATATCGCTCAGCAACACACGCACATACCAAAGCGAAGTGGATACAAATTAATTTGTGCATTTCCACGTAAAACGCTTGACGCAGAACATGATTCGTGTACGCTCAAGGAACTGGGATTACATCCCTCGGCAAATTTGCACCTAACGTTGGATAATTAGAACACTAGCTTAAAATGGCAGTTAAGAAAGCAAACAAGCAAAGTTTTGTAGCTTTGCTATAATTTGAATTTAATCGAAATTCACATAATATAATTATATTTAGTTGATAAGATTTTAAACTTCTATAAATAAGCCATTTAAATTCATACTCCTTAAATGTAGAGCTGAAGGTTCGCCATGAAAATACGTAAATTTCGTTTGTTTAACAAAAATTAATCTAAGCAACATCACTTTACCATCTTTCTCAAATTTTAAAGTTAGAAGTTTGACTTAATGTGAGGCTAATCTTAAAAAAAAAATTTAAAAAAAACCTTTTGCCTAAGCGAAGGTAAAATCCAACCCTCTACAATCATATTTCGTTATAAGATTATTCTTTTTCCGTAATATTTTTTTATTTGTTCACTTTCTAGCCATAAAACTTTAATTTATTGAAGAGATTCATGCACTAGAAAGCAATGGCATAGAAACTATTTATATTTACAAAAATTCATAAATACATGTTTATAACTAAGTAAAGAATTCTCTAATAAAAACAAATTGTTTTAATTGGGCATTAAAGGATAATGAAACCATTACGCTATTATCTGCAATTATCTGATTGCTGAACCACTCAACAGACTGCACTCGGCTAATGATGTAACGACATTCATACTAGAGATGAGCGATATATCGATACCGGTGACTATATCAGCGACAGCTAAGTTACTGTAGTAGCTACTAGCGACCACTGTATGTTAGTGGAGCAGAGCTGCGGTCGCTTTCAATATTTCAAACTTTTTTTATTATAAATTTATCCTTTTGTTTCATTTTTATTAGTTTTTACATTAGAAGATAATAATATTATTAATAAAAATTTGTATATCATATCCTCTCTGATTCGGCTACCTTTTTTTACTTAACCTTAGTCGCTGCTAAAAATAATAGATACTTCAACGTCGCTGTGACCAACTCACTGGTGACTAAAAAGTCACTGCTAAGCCCATCTCTAATTCATACGACTGCATCTACTTTCACTGATTGGTTCGGTTTCGCTTCTAATTTTTTAATGGTATAAACACAACCAATGCAATCGGTCTCAACTTCAACAACAAACACATGGAACTGTGGGGGAAGTTGGCACACGGGGTAAGTTGGTGTTCGGTTTTTTCACTAGAATACATACTGTAGCGGTAAATCAAATCAGACAAGTGTCAAAGTTACTGTTTTTGATGCCCTTTATTTCTATGAGATACAATCACAAGCATTTCTTATAGCTGCTTTTAAAAACGTGTTTTAAGTTTTTAAAAGTTTGTGAAGTAACCATTTTTCTAAATTTTCCCAAGGTTAGTAACTGGATTTAAATCAGTTTTTCTTCTAGTTTTCAACTGTGCAATCAGTTTTGGTGTACGTGTGAAAACAAAGGATTTCTGATATAACTTTCCACAATATTGCATATGGGGTAAGTAGGTTTTCAGATTTGGGGTAAGTTGGCATAGTTCGGAAACTGTCACTAATATAACATATTATGTTAAAGGTGCATTTAATGCTTTTTGAAAATCTAAATTAATTTTATTTTATGTTGAGTGTGTGTGAAACGGTAACTGTAAGACTGTCATATGGTAAGCCAAAAAAAAAATCGAGAAAATCTCATTTAAAGATTTCCATGGACTACCACTAGGTAGAACGCAAAAAACGACAAAAACTCTTCTCACGAGAAGAGTTTGTAAGATACTAGTGAACACTCAGAATTCTTAAGTAGTTTGTTCTTGGCCTACTTAAGAATTCCGAATTCTTATGATTTTTGGACAGTTTTTAAAATCAACTTCTTCAAGATAAGTACCTTTTTATTAAAATGCTATATAGCCGTTGCTTTTATTAATTACACAGTCCAACAGCATTTTTGAACTGAATAGCCCCCCTATAATGCTGAAAGGTTATGTTGTGTAGACCATTTTTGTAAAACAAACTTATAGTCCAGCACGTCTCAGTTTTCATTACAGTGGGTCAAAGTTTTGTTATTTCGGTCGAAGGCAGCTGAATACTAAGTGCAAAAAGTGTTATAAATTGTTGTCTGAGGAAAATCTTATTGGCAAATTTGCGTGGTAGAATTTTACAAGGGTCATTTCTGTAGAACATTTTAACCGTTTAGTTCCTCTTTTTATGGGACAATTTGACCCCATTTTTAATAAAAACCTGAAAAGTCCTTTCAAAAGAGACATTTAGGGCTAAAACTTAACATTACTGCAGCATTTGCAGAAGCAAAAACGTTCAAAATGTACTGGCTGCTGGTCAAGCATTAGCGGCACCAAGGAGCATCGCTGCAAAAGTCCCTTACTGTTAAATGCGTTGTCAGCAGACAAATATTGGCGTTTTTAACGCTTCTGTTTCTGCAAATATTGCAGTACTGCAATATCCTACGTGTCTATTAGATTTCCGTCCCCTACAACATTTATGAAAATCAGAAAAATCGGTGCCAGACACCTGGGGACGTCCCCTTGTTGGTCAAAATTAATGTTATAGTTATCTAAATTAATCATAATGCTGAATTCATGTGGGTAGGCTGCTATTTCCTTTTAGTAACCGTTAACCGTTATATATATGACTTTTATGTCTTTGGTGACCCCTAGTGAAATTTTCTGGCAAATATTTTTGTGGAATATTTTAATCCTTAAATGTCTCTTTTGGAAGGACTTTACAGGTTTTCTTAAAAAAAGGTGTAAAATTGTCCCATAAAAAGAGGAACTAAAGGGTTAAAATGTTCCACAGAAATGACCCTTGTAAAACTCTACCACACAAATTTGCCAATTAGATTTTCCTCAGACATCAATTTATAACACTTTTTGCACTTAGTATTCAGCTCCCTTCGACCAAAATAAGAAAACTTTGACCCACTGTAATAAAAACTAAGACGTTCTGGACTATAAGTTTGTTTTACAAAAAAGGTCTACACAACATACCCTTTCAGCATTATAGGGTGGCTTTTCTGTTGCAGCCAAAAAGTCTTAATTTGTCGGACTGTGTTATTTTTCTAAGCTTAATGGTCGTTTTAAATAGTTAACTAGAGGCGTAAATTGTTTTAGAAATACATACATGGTACACAGTAACATTTTATTAAGTTTTCTGGACAATTAATAATTCCAAACTTAACTGTACTGTTATGCTTTTTTTTTAGACAAGATAAAGGGTTAAATAAGTTATTTCTGCATATTTAACTCAAAATTTTTCTTCCCTTTTTTGGGGAAAATCGCATGTAAAGTTTTCAATGAATACTATAATCTTGAAATATAAAAATAATTATAAAATCTTCTCACGGAAAGGTTCATTAGATACCGTTTTTTACGTAAAGGTAAAGCATTAAACAACAGTCACTACTATATACTTAACTCGAATTTGTTTTTTTTTATTTTTTATTATGACCGCCTTGCACCAACCGCAATATATATTCTCTCTAATATTTCAGTATAATAATCACTTTTTAATTATTTTTAAAATCGTAAATTATTTCAACCTCAAAAAACAAACACTTTCGCATGATATCAAACCTACAAAGATCCTCTCCTTCGTTTGACCGGTGTAACGGCTCGAAAATACACATGCATACATGCTCGCAAATGGTGTTTGGTCAGTATGAACCGTTCATTGGCAAACAATCGGGCCATGGCGAAATTATAACAGGTGAAAGTAGCGTCTGTAGCTCTGTCTTCTTCTTCTCTAGTTTTTTTTTTATATAAAGATAATCTTAACTGTCAAAATCTTTTTGTTTTGTTTTGTTTTCCACACATTTGTTCCTGTGTTTTTGACAGTTACGATTTTTAGCAACAACAAAGTAGCGTGTTATTGTTGTCACGTTGTACTTGTTGTAGTGCTGCTACCACCATGTTAAATCCGCCTTGGTTCGGGCTGATTAGAGAGAGTTCGAACATATTGGCTGAATACCGTGTTGAGTTACGCTGTTTACACTGTTTGACGTGTCATTATACATTACTAAATCAAAATCGTTTAACTTAAACGATTTTTGCAGCCACTCTTTGACGGTGTTCACACGAGTGCGGAGTTGACTGTCATCAAGTTGACTATAGTGTGCACGTTTACCACATTGAACGTAATGTAGAAATAGGCCACAATTTTCGTATTTTAGTTTTGGTTTTTCACATACGTCTATGCGATATGACGTTTTTATGCAATGAATGAAATAATATTGCTTGCAGCGGCCTTTGTACGTGTGGTGTAGTTTATAAAACGAAAAGCAAAATAAAACAGCGAACGAAAACAAACAATAACGAACCGTTCCTCTTTGTTCTGTTCCGCTCTTAGTGGCTGTTTACATTGGCGCAAGCATTTAAACATACACTTACAAACGAATGGAACGGAGAGTGCCTGGTTATATGTGTTCGACAAACACAAAACATTTTCTTCGGTACTTGGTCATGGTGGTTACATTCACTTCGTTACAGAGTGGTTTTTTGTCAAAATATACTCGTTTGTTTAATACTATTTTGTATGTAATGAAATTATTTTGTAAAATAAGTCATTGTCGCCCAGAACCCTCGGCTTGCTCGTGTTTCTATCTGTTTCTTACTATCTATTTTTTGTACCTCTCTCTTTCTGACAGATGTTCATGCATGGGCCCGTTTTAGTTTAGCAATTTTGCTATTTTCTTCTAATTACTTAAATTTCATCCCTCCTCACTCAGATTTTCATTCACCTCGGCACTCGTGTGAACGGGCCCTTTGGTTTTGAAAATGCAACCATGGTACTTTTCAATGTTGCGATTGAGGGTACAAATGTACCTTTTGGGGTACAATCCAAAATTACGAAAATACGCCTTTTTTGAGGTACGTTTTGGCTGTGCAACGCCACACATATCGTATCATGAGAATAGAAGTGTCAAAACTTCCACAACATAGTTTTGAAATAATCGCATTTCAAACATTGTAATAAATAGTGTAATGTTTCATTGGGCGGAAAATTGTTGTTGGCTAAACAACGCTTAAACGGTAAGAGATGAAAGTTTGGGCAGTGTTCCATTAAAAAAAGAGCTGTGAAAAATGCATTAGATTCAATCATATCTTGAAAATTGTCATTTTAGAAGTTACGTCACTTCTATTTTCATGGTGCGATAGGAAAGTGTATCGATAGCTTAATTTCCTAACACACAGTTTTAAAATTTTGTGTGAGCAAAAAATATTTCCAAATTTTAATATGCTGAGTATTATTTTTTCAAAATTTGTTATATAAATTGAAAGAGGTGCAGGTGGAAACATTAAATACTTAGAAAAAAATTAACGTAATGTAATTGTATATACTGTTACGTTGCATTTAGACCGCCCGAACGAATGAAAATTCTTTAACTACGAAATTGTAGCTAAAAAATTGTAATTCACGCAACCATTTACACCGGCCGAATATTGGCAACAAACAAACATCATCAGACATCTAGTTCGCTGGCCCGGTGTAGTGGTAAATTATAATATTCCCAAACAAAAGCACTTAAAGTGTATTAATAATATTACATACGCCTGGAAGTCACCTAACTTTTGCTAATGAAGATTCTTTCGTTCGTTCGGGCGGTCTAAATGCAGCGTTACATACAACACAATTTTTGTGAGTACATTTTGGTATTGAAAAGTACGTTTTGTTTCAAATTTTGGCACTTTAATAAAGTTGTTAATCGCAACACTGGGACTTTTATTTTGCTTTGCAATTTGGCTTTGATTTTTACCAATTCTTTTCTACGATAATAATTTAAATTTTACTGTTGAAAGCCAAAAATGTCCAAATCCATAACATTTGTAACTGGTAATGCAAAAAAATTAGAAGAACTTGTTGCCATTCTCGGACCCAATTTTCCACGCAAAGTAGTTTCAAAAAAGATTGATTTACTGGAGTTGCAAGGTGAGATCGAGGAGATTGTGATTAAAAAATGCAAAGAAGCTGCAAGGCAAGTCGATGGGCCCGTACTGGTCGAAGACACGTGCCTATGCTTTAATGCGCTTCAGGGTCTGCCAGGTAAGCAAAACCGTAAGTAAAATGTGAATCAGATTTTCAGTAACAACAAAATTGTATTTTGCAGGTCCTTATATCAAATGGTTTCTAGAGAAACTACAACCAGAGGGTTTATCTCGTTTGTTAACAGGCTGGGAGGATAAAACGGCAAAGGCTATTTGTACGTTTGGATACTGTGAAGGTATCGACAAGGAACCGATAATTTTTCAGGGCATTACTGAAGGCACCATAGTAGAACCGCGTGGACCGCGCGATTTTGGTTGGGATCCAATTTTCCAACCTTATGGTTACGATTTGACGTACGCTGAGCTACCCAAAGCAGAAAAAAATAAAATCTCTCATCGTTATCGTGCATTGGACGCACTGCAACAACATTTTACAATAGTAAAACATAGTTATGTTTAAGCCAAATATGTATTTTGATGGAGTTTTAGTAAAATTAATCTCAAGGATAAAGATTCATGTAGTCGCATTAATTTATTTATAATATAAATCTATTCTAGTGTTCACATAAAATTTAAAAAATATTCGCTCTCCGAGCCCCTCTAATTTAATGATATTTTATAGTAAGAACAAATTGCAGTGCAATCAACTTTAACATTCTTTTGTGAACCGAGCCTGATTTTAAGTGTTTTAATCGACTTTCTTGCTTCTGGTTTTCTTCGGAGCAGTCACAACCTTAGTCTTGTCGTCTTTGCCAGGCTTATTCCAGTAGTATACCAATTGTGCAGCAATTACTCCGTTAGCAAAAGATGAAGCACAGAAAGTCGTAATCATCATACGATCTCCAGTTTCTTGAATGGAGGTGAATATTCGCGCTAATGAACCTGCAAAAAGCATTATGACAGTGGCAGCCGAAAGTTGTCCAGTGGAACCATTTTGATAATTGGTATATGCTTGCGATAGCTTGCCCACCAGTAGAATCGGAATATTGCAACTCTGTGCGGCAATTAAGAATCGCATTGGTGTCAGTCCTGAGTTAAGCGCATAAACGAGGACAGTATAGGCAATGCAGAATCCTATAGACTTGGTTTTAGCACCGCTATAATGCAAGACCAATGCAGCTATTGCGGCTGTTTGTAGAGCGAGAAATGTACTGTCACCCCATGCACTGAAGGGGAATTTGTTCATATAGCTGTAGGACATGTGGAATGTGATGGCCATAAGATCGAGAAACACACCCACTAGATTAATGCCTTCACCAGACTTATTCCCAAGGATTTTTAGGACTTGTGGCACTTTAACCAGCAGCGATCCAGCAATGATTGCTACTCCGAGACCTTTACTCAGTAAAGCCTTGAAGCAGGGGCCTGCAAAGAAAGTGCAATTGCCAACAATATGGATTAGGTTCTTGGAATTATATGCTTTACTGACCATTAAGGAAATCATGCTCCAGAAAATAATTATCGTAGCACTTTTCACTCATCAGATAAAGGGCTGCCTTTTTTAATACTTCTGTCATTTTATGATTTTCTTTAAAATTTTCCTTGCAAATTGACCTTTCGTGTTTATCTAATTTGGTGACTCGTACTCGCACTCACTGACAGACGATCAATTATTCTTTTTGGTGCGTTTTGGTGGCCGGTTTCGCTTATCAATAGAATTACAGTCTTTTTTTTTCTCTAATCTCACATTAATTTTGAGTAACGAACAGAATACCAAGTTCAATCATACACGTAATTTGCTGTTTTTTTTTCGTTACTAAACGCCGCTACATTTGACATTTTCTACAAGGCCGCTTCAAATCAGGCCGAAATGTGGTAAAAGTAAGATACTATGTTACGCGCAAGAATTCTTCGTGCAATCAGTTGTATGCAACTCGAGTTTCTAGGTGAAAGAGGTGAGAAGCTGAAGAAACTTGCCACAAGGCAAGTTTTCCTGTCATCAAGTTTAGTCCCGGTTTCCACAGGCAAATTTTCATGGCAATCTTTTGTTTCCTTTTGTTCTTTGCGTACGAGTTTCCACACACAAATTTTAGTTTTGAAATACTTTTGCTGGAGTAGTATATATATAGTATATATATTCTCTTTCATCGGGAGAGGAAGAACAGATAAAACATTTGTTTGCATATTTTTTTGCTGAATATGAATCTAATATAATTTTTCACGGGAAATGTTACGTGTTGTCCCTAACCTAAAAAGGTCCAAAAAGGCTGTGTTTCGGGTCTTACGCTTACCCAAGTCATCATAAAACGACGAGAAAAGCCTGTTTTTGTGTAATTTTGGTTGATGAACATGAATCTAGATTTATTTTCCACGAGAAATGTTACGTGTTGTGCATAACCTCAAAAAATAGCAAGTCCCAAAAAACAGTTTTTTTGTCTCACATTCACCCAAGTCGACAGAAAACTTTCCAAAAAACTTATTCTTCGTTTTTCATGTTTTTTCATTCTAATTAAGTACCCCAAAGGAAACAGAGACTTACTACCTTCATGTCGTTGTTTCTGGGTAACGCTAAAAGTATGGAAGCCATGTTAGGGAATAAAAAACGTATACTTGATAAAACTATTTTCTCAAAGTGAAGTCGTAAACTTGCAGCCGCCATATTGGTCCGCCACCAAGTCGAATCAAAAAAGGCCATGCGGCATTAGCCCCCTTTTTCACACGGCAAGTTTTCTTGTTGGAAAGCCGAGCTTGTAGGCAAGAGAGGAAAGATGAGAGGAAACGAATACAGACTTGCTTGTACCGGGAAGTTTTCTTCAGTGCTGTTCGTTCTTTGATGTTTCTTTTTATTCTTGTTTGTCATTTTAAGTTGGATGCGACGTAATATTGGCTTCTTATTGGAAAAAATAAACATTTTTATTTGAAATTTTAATTTTCTTCCATTAATCTATTTGTTTTTATTTAATTAACTGATTTCATTTTCCATTTATTTATTTTTATTTAATAAAATGTTAATAAAAAGCTTTTTTCGCAGCACGAATGAAAGACAAAGTAAGGGCAGAATTGTCCAAGAAATCTTGCTGTGTGGAAAAGCAAGTGGCAAGTCCAAAAGAAAAATAGAAACTTGTCGACAAGAAAACTTGCAGTGTGGGAATGAAGACAAAATTGCACCTACAACTCGAGTTTGTTGGTGAAGGAGGTGAAAAGCTTGCGGGGTAGACAAAAGTGCACGGTTGCAATACTTTTAACAGTTATACTCTATCTCTTTCGTTTTTTTTTCGTATGAATAGGTTAACAAATGTTTAAAAATAATGTAAAAAGTATTAAATACAAAATATGTAACTCAAAAAAAAAAACAGTATAAAGCAAGTACAGAAATTAAATGTCAAAAGTATTGCAACACAATTTTTGATGTATTGCTGCGTGTGTTTGCCAGTGATGGGACTAAAAATTTTTCGATGGTGCTAGATTTGGATGAAAAATTATGCTAGATTGTGTAAAAATGTGTTTAAATTAAACAAAATATAGGTATCAATTTTCTTGTATTATTTTATTCAATAGCCAAAATATAGTAATAGTAAAAAACCAAAACAAAAATAATAGTAATAACAATCACTAGTCATTAATATTAATAAAGTAAATAAAATACATTAATTCATTCATTTGAATAAGTTTAAATTCATTCGACCGTATGACTTTAGCCCGCGCGGCCTAATTTCATTTTTCGATCGCGGTCTAAAGTCGTTTCATCAAATGTATTTTGGCCGCGTGTAAATTTATGGAAAAACACCATAATGGCTTTATTGCATTTTTGATTGGGAAATAACGCCATATATGCGACATGGCTTTTGATTATATTAGGTCCGGGTGAACGCGTTCGCCCAAAACAGCCCAGAAAGCGTTCCCGTACACAAAAAACTTGCAAATGAGAGCAGAGATGAGAGAGTAATTGTCCTCTTCTTCTTTTTTCCGGGTAAAATGTTAAAAGTGTCAAACAATCAGCTGTTTTGCTTTTGTGAAAATATATTGAAAATTTGAAATTTATAAATAAATAAAGAATTTTTTTAAAAATAAGTATTATTTAAAATGGAAAATGTTTAAAAGACGTTTGGAAATTCATTAATAGTATATTAGTTAATTTCTAACTACATTGTCCACAAGTTAATGACTCAATAGTCTGTTCAATTTCTGACGCTATAGAAGCTATTTCTGAATAATGCAAATGGTATGCAAGCGAACAATTTTTGTTTAATTTTTTCATTATTTCTTGTAAGATTTAACAATTTTTAATTTATTAAATACTACAGAAACTTTGTTTTTTTAATTAACTGCCGTTAAAATTTGACGTTTTGTTTCGTGCAAGAAGAGTGGTTTTGTGCGTTCCCGTACTTTTGTGCATCAGGGAGAGCATTTTTCGTTTACTCTCAGTTTACCAGACTTTACCCAAAAAGTACGGGAACGGAATATTATTATTTACTTAAATTGAAATGTAATATTGAAAGAAGCGCCACAGTGGATTTTTTTTAAACATTTTAATTTTTTCTTTATTTTTGTAACAATTTTTCGCCTGCGGCTCTTCTTGCAATGTTACATTACAATTTAAGTAAATAATACCGAAGTTAAGAATAAACACCAATTTGCTTTGTTGAAAAAAATAAGAAACGAAACTCAGAGAAAAACCTGAAGAAAAATGTCCATTCATTTCGTTTGTTTGTTACCTTATTATGAATTAAAAATCGATCGCGGCCTTATGCCACGAAGATTTTGCCCCCACATTAGTGTGGTTCAAAAAAAAAGTGTAAAAATCTTTCCTCCACAAGTCTATTTTTATGTTATTATATATAAATCAATTCGAAAAAAAAAATTTGTCAAAAAAAAAAAACCATGTTTGGAGGTCGCTCCATGTAAATTTATTTTCTCATAGGCATTTAGTTAATATATAGGGACATATAGTATAAAAAATTAATATTTATGAGAGAAGAGCTTCTTTTGACGGTACAGGAAGCTTTTTTTATAATTTGCGACAAAATGAATTGCTTTTGTTCCGTTTCCTTGGAAAGCGTCTGGCTATATTTTTGAATTAAACCGATTCTCCGTTTAGCTGTGTCGTTCATACTACAGCAACGATAATGAAATTAAATTTAAACTAGATCATTTATCCAAAGCTCACATTCAATATTTAGAACTAAAACGTAGAAAGAATTGGTCCTTTTAGATACAAGCGTTTCTAAGCCAGGATCTTGTTGCTCAGTCAATTGTATATGTCACAAAAAATTAGGTAGTTGTGGATGCGTCGGATTTTTGACCATTTGCTCATTTCTTGTCTTTCTTTTCTTGTTGTTTTCAACTACTGTTGAAAGTAGTGTTTATCGGTGCTAAAAGTGTTAGAAATAAAAGTTTTTGGAAAAATGTGTTAAGGCTCAATTATGCATAAGTAACGCAACGTAGCGTAACGGAACGTAAAAATCTATCGAAGATAGAACTATCTATCATACCCCCACTAACCATTACTGAAGAAAAATCTCAGTTCAGAATTTTTATGATGTAAATCTTTATAATGACTGGACTATTAAGGTTAAATTGTAATTTATTTCTCTTCCCTTAGTTCCTGTTTCAATAACCGCTTTGCCCACAATTTCATTGGCTTCGATTTGGCAATGGTGAATTTCTTTCTGTTTTCTTAATTATTCTGTTGCTGTTAATTTTATTAATAATGGTGTTAGTGATAAAGTTATTATTATTAGTATTTTTTAAAGCTAGGGCTCCGCTAAGGCTATCCGTTAAGATTGCTGTGTATTCCAGTTCGTTCTCATTTATGTAATTAATAGCCTGGTTAATCGTTATTAGTTCTGCAGTTGTAAATGCTGATTTAGCCTTTCTGAAGAAACTTTTAGTTATCGTCCTATTTTCGTGATAGAAGGCTGCTCCAGTTATGTTATCTCTTATGGATCCATCTGTGAAAAGTATGTCAAGTTGTTTATTCCTTAATTTATTAATTTTTGCAATAAATGTTTGTTACTTCTTTAGATGTTTGTAATTTCTTGTTATTATTTTGAAAAAATTCCAAATGGAATTCCATTTTATTATTATTAATTTGGAGTTATTAGTAATAAAATTTATTTTTAATGTGTTTGCAATGGGCTTACTAAATGCAAAGCATTTCGCTATTTCCTTTGCAGTACATACTTCAAAACGCTGCTGAGGTAGTAGTTCAGCCGCCATGTGGTAGATTATATTTATAAGAGTAGATCTGATTAGACCTTCCTTAGTTGCGCATTGATACACATTTTTAATTTGTTTAGAGCAATTTTGTTTAAGTTTGCGAATGATCAGTGGCGGTTCTAGGATTTGGGGGAGGGGGCGGGGGGGCGCGGGCTGATATTACTAAATTCAAATATAGATATCAGACTCACTATCGACCAAAACACAGACCTAGACCAAAAACTAGTGTAAAAATTTTATCAAATACAGGTCAAAAATTAAAAGATAACTGGAACAGAACTGAGAACAAAATTCAAACTAAAATCGAATAGAAATTTAGGCGGAAATTTCGACCAAATTTCAAACTAAAATTCAAATCCTTTTTTCAGATCGAAGCTCAAACCAAGAAAAGAACCAAATTCAGATCAAAAATCTAGATCAAAATGAGACCAAATTTAGATCAAAATCTTAATTATGACTTTTCTGATGGATTTATATTGTTATATGATCTATTTTGAGAAAACAATTTGAAGGAAATTTGAATTTCCTTTGAGAAGAAAATTTGATGAAACAATTTGATACATCTCTATTTTTTGAGTCATTTTTGGTCGAAACAAAAACCCGAAAAAATTAAATTAAGATAACAGCTGATTTGGATAGTACTTTAAACGAATTTTAAAAATATATCTTCATATCACTCTTAACATCGATATCACAATTAATATCGGCCTCTTAACATCGATATCACAATTAATATCAGCCTGGTGGTGAGTTTACGATCTCACAACTCAGCACTTAATTTTTATGAAAAATTAAATACGTTCTTTAAGCCTGTTACACATTACTTAAAATACGTACACGCTTTCGGGTACCGGGCAACAACCGGTTAAAAAAAAAACAATGTTCAGACCACGAATGGGACCAAAATGACAAGAAAAATCGACCAAAATGAGATCAAATCCAGAACGTTAGGCCAAAAAAACACCAAATATCGAACGAAAGTAACCCAAAATTCAGACCAAAAACTAGTGCGAATATCTGCTAAATATTTACATCAAAAAATTTTAACTTAAATTAAACGAAAACTAGACCAAAATTCTAGACGAATTCAGACCAAATTTTAAAAGAAAATTCTGACAGATTTTGGACCGAAATTCAGACCAAAAAAGTATCAAAATCAGCCCAATTCAGACGAAAATATTACCTACAGCTCAAACTAAGAGTTAGATTAAAACTGAGGCTATAAAGACGCCAAATACAAATTAAAAGCAAACCAAAATTTAGGCATGAAATCAGATCAAACGCTGGAAAGCAAATCAAAATTTGGACCAAACATGGATTAAAACTCAAACCAAATTAAAATTGAAACTAAAATAAAACAATCAAACCAGAATTCAAATCAAATTTTCAAATTTTTAGAGATAACATTTTACTGATAAATTTGGGCAAACACATTAAACAATTAAAAAATATTAGTCGGCCTTAGTTAAGGCCTCAGTAACTGGGGCTATTTTTTTTTTGCTCAAGAAATGTCTTCATGAAAAAACATATATCAAAAGAGAAGCAAACTACTCGTTGGTGTTTGTTTTGTTATTTGTATATGGAGATAATTCGTTGGATAATTTTGAAAAATGCCGTTACTCATGTCTTCTCTCTCTCTATCATTTGTTATTTACTCCCGAGCAATAATTTTTACAACGATGAATGCAATGCTTTGTTCAATGAGTGAATTTTAAAGGACTTCCAACGCTAATATTTTGGATTTGGCTAAACCGATTTTAAATCTCATAATGTTTGGCTAACCTACTCGTCAAGCTCTTTAAGTTGATATGATATTGTAGCACTTCTGGATCTTCTGGAATAAAATTGTAGTTACACTATTAAATGAATAGATACCAGAAGTCTTAGGCGCTGAAAATATTTTTACATCGGTTCCGTGAATTAGAGTTTAAATAGTGTGATACACTAATTACCAGACTGGGGATATAGTGAATAAATTTCGCTCTTCACTACTTTTAGTGACAATGGGAGCAAGGCTCCATTACCACTAAACCTTTAGTGGTAGTGGAAATACAAATCAACTACCACTAAACCTTTGGTGGTAGTGGAAATAAAAATTAACTACCACTAAACCTTTAGTGGTAGTGGAAATAAAATCTCACTATCACTAAACGTTTAATGGTAGTGGAAATCAAAACCAACTACCACTAAACTAGTGGAAATTATTCCCCACTACCACTAACCATTTAGTGGTAAGTGTAGAGAGTTTAATTGAAGGTCAAATTGAAATGCATTGTAAAAGAATGTATAAATGTTTGAATGAATGAATATATTAACCTTTTTCTTATACTAAATACTTTGTAGAAAGTGCAATTTCGATGAAAAAAAATATTTTTTTCATTTTCCATCAATTGTTTTACCATATTACTTATTTTTATTTTTCTATTGTATTCAAAGTTATGTATTAATCAAGTGGTTTAGTACAAACACATGGAACAATTAGAAAATGGAGTTGATCACATTGGTCTATGAACGACTTCTATATTGGAAAAAAACAACAGTTAGCAGTACATATCGTCATCTAAAATCCAAAAAGCTATAACAAAACAAATTTTCAAAATCGACTTTTTGATTAATTATGATGCACTTGTTTAAATTACGCGTTCCTGCAAAATTTCAAACTTCTACGCCCCAAAATAACGGTTTTACTACGGAACTCCAAAAGGCCGTAACTACAAGTACAGGAATTAATTAAGCAAATAGAAGTATTTACAATTTACACACTTGAAGTAAAAAGAAAACAAAATATTTGAATATCTTTAAGTAACTATTATTATTATTTGAAAGAGGACGACTCGAAAGTCAGGCACTGCGACCTATAAGATCTATTGTACCAAAGCCCAAAGAAAGAAAGAAAGACAGAGAAAAAGAAAGATAGATAAGAAACATACCCAAGCTGAGAATCGAACTCAGGTCTCCAGAGATAAGAGTCTGGCACTCTACCACTAGACCACAGTGACGATGGTAGGACCTACAGTTTAACGTCGATTCCGAACGGCTGTGTGGCAATTTTTTATCAGCTCGGTGGTTTTGCCATTACCAACCAAGGTGTGTACTTGTACACATTCTTATAATTCTCATCCACTTCATATCGATAGTGAATATAAGAAGTTTATGAGAATAAACCACCAGACCAAGACGGGAATCGAATTAAACCTATAATATTTTTCATTTTACAATGTTTTTTGCTTCTCCTGTAAAGAAATAAAATGTGTAACTACTAGTGTTTATTCGATACCCACATAGTATCGATACTTTTACTCATTACTTGTATTGAATAAAAGTATCGATGCTACCGAAAATATCGGAAAAAAGTATCGAATATGTACTTGTATCGAATACTCGTTTAAAGAGACAAATTACACTTTTTTAAGTGGCTGTCGAGGAGAACAATCAGACCAGAACGGCCCATTGTGTTACCACATGGTTGAGCCTACAGTTGACACTACTCAACATGAGTTTTTCGTCTATACACATCATGGTTTTGAGATATTTCCACTGGAAATACGTGAATAATATAGAAATGACGTTAACTTAAGCAAATCGCTAAAAAATTTATAATAGAAGGAAAACTAATCAACAGATTAAAGTTTGTTTAAAAATTTTTTATTATAATGAAAAGGTTTCAATAAACATTATGTTCTACACGCATTCCAGCAATATTTTCTAAAACTTCAATACTGTACTGCAATATTTTCATACATTGGAATATTGCAATTGGGACTGAAATATTTTGAATATGGATATTGAATAATTCTGGAGAGCTCAATTGGCGACTTAGTGGAAGTTAAAATTGTATTGCACTAAGTTGAACTCGTACAATATAGATTGTCATCCCAAAACCTTATATAAATTTTTACAAAATTTGAGATTAATAAACCTCCCTCATACCTTTAAACCCAAAAAGTCCAATCTGTAAAATTATGAAAACAACATCAAATATTGTGTATTTCGTCATCTTAAATCCAAAAAGTAGTAATTACACATTTTATTTCTTTACAGGAGAAGCAAAAAACATTGTAAAATGAAAAATATTATAGATTTAAGAAGAATGTAATTGTGAAAGTTTAGTATCACTTAGTTACTTAAAGATATTCAAATATTTTGTTTTCTTTTTACTTCAAGTGTGTAAATACTTCTATTTGCTTAATTAATTCCTGCACTTGTAGTTACGGCCTTTTGGCGTTCCGTAGTAAAACCGTTATTTTTTGGCGTAGAAATTTAAAATTTTGCAGGAACGCGTAATTTGAGCAAGTGCATCATAATTAATCCAAAAGTCGATTTTGAAAATTTGTTTAGTTATGGCTTTTTGGATTTTAGATGACGATATGTACTGCTAACTATTGTTTTTTTTTCCAATATAGAAGTCTTTCATAGACCAATGTGATCAACTTCATTTTCTAATTGTTCCATGTGTTTGTACTAACCACTTTATTAATACATAACTTTGAATACAATAGAAAAATAAAAATAAGTAATATGGTAAAACAATTGATGGAAAATGAAAAAAATATTTTTTTTCATCGAAATTGCACTTTCTACAAAGTATTTAGTATAAGAAAAAGGTTAATATATTCATTCATTCAAACATTTATACATTCTTTTACAATGCATTTCAATTTGACCTTCAATTAAACTCTCTACACTTACCACTAAATGGTTAGTGGTAGTGGGGAATAATTTCCACTAGTTTAGTGGTAGTTGGTTTTGATTTCCACTACCATTAAACGTTTAGTGATAGTGAGATTTTACCACTAAACCTTTAGTGGTAGTTAATTTTTATTTCCACTACCGCTAAAGGTTCAGTGGTAGTTGATTTGTATTTCCACTACCACTAAACGTTTAGTGGTAGTGGAAAAAAAACCAACCAGTAGTGGTAGTGTAAAAAATCAACCACCACCAAACGTTTAGTGGTAGTTGATTTTTATTTCCACTACCACTGAAGGTTTAGTGGTAGTAAAAACTATAGTGCAGTCAAAATTTAGTGATTAGATCCCCAGTCTGCTGATTACATATGATGTTTCAACTGTAATGTAGTCGCTGATCACAACTGCGTTTTTCTCCATCACATCTAATTGTCCCTCAATATGGACCTAATGTCGGAAAAATAGAGTCTTCAGGGGCTATTAAGAAATTTGCTTATTTTAACAGATACAAATTTGATGTCTGAAGGAAATTTGTTAAGCAATTTTTTATATTCATTGTCTTTTGTTGCGTGGAAAATCTTTGTTTTTTTAATGCTCAGATGAAAGCTGAAAAATCCCGATATTTTATCTTAAAGTCCGGATGAAGCCCGTTTTGCATCCGGCAACCCTAGCCGCGTCATCAGCATCACTAGACTCTCTATATCTTCCCGTGTCCATTCAAAAGTTATATATTATTGATTGCAGAACCTTTAGAATAATTTTAATTTTTGCATTAAAAAACACCAAGAATGTGACAAAAACGAAATGACAAAAAATTTGTTTCAACAAAGAAAGCAGAGAAGTCTATGTACTCGAAAATTTTTATTTTTCTTTCCTTCCCCCTCTCGCCCAGAAAGTCGAGAGTTTGCAAACAAAAATTTGCCTGTGGAAACCGCGGCTTTGCTCAACAAATAAGATTTCGTAAAACGTAATTGGGTAGATTTAATAAAAATGACAATTACTTCCAAACAAAGTGACGGTAGCAAAGTAAGTTCATAAAGCAATTGCTTGAATTCGTATGAATAAGATCTTACTTTGCTATATCAAGTTCGAACATTCTCGGTGTTAAATTATTTTCTCTGTAGTTTTACATATAATGTGTATGCTTTTTAATTTTGTTATGCGCTTCAGATCAGTCAAAGGCTGACCATCCTGCAACAGCATCTACGTCAAACATATCAGGATCAGCACGTAGTGGAAAGATGGAAGTGAATTACATTTCGTGAAAATGTTGGGATCGATAGGCAAAATCTCATGTACCAGGTATTAAAAGTAGGAAGAAAAAAGCGGCGGGAAAAATGTACAACGTGCTGTCTGTGGAAACGGCAGATAGCCACATCGCAGCCTCGAGACACGATATCCGCAGGGTTTTGCTTCGTAGGCACATGTTGCCATGAAGCCTTCTGTGTCCACTCTTGGATTTCGGACACTCTGTTTGAGACGAAAATAGCAAGCATTGATGGATGTGTTTGTAACTAATGCAACGTAATTTCAGAGTCTGTCCAAAACTTTATTAAGTCTGTTGTAAAATTCATCATTGGCTCTATTCGTGACCATAATTTGGCCAGAAGATGCGCTGCACAGAGCTCTAACCGTGGTAAAGATTTCGTCTTCAAGGGAGCTACTTTTGACTTAGCAGTCAATAATGTGCAATTGATACCGTCAGCATTTTGACTGCGCACATAAATACAACAGTCATATGCTCTCATTGAGGCATCGGAAAACACATGAATCTGACAACTGGCATCTGAAGAAGTATAAACAAATCGGGGTATCGTTATCAGCGATAACTGACTCAGATTTGTTTTGAAGTTTTACCAGCTTGTTTCAAGGCGCAATGGAATTGACTCATCCCAATCTAGTTTTTGAATCCAAAGCTCTTGTAATAAGATTTTAGCTCTGGTAACTATAGGAGAGAGCAATCCAAGAGGATCAAACAGACGTGAAGAAACCGATAAAATATTTCTTTTTATAGCTCGTAAATCGTGAAAACTTTCATCGAGAACAAAACGAAACAAGTCTTCTTTTGGTAGCCAATGGATTCCCAGAGTTTTCGTGGAATCTGAACCATTAAATTGAAGTGATTTCTCAGAACTCTCACTGTTAGCTAAATCTGGGTGGTTTGAAAACCATTTTGCCAACGATAATCCTGCCGTTTTCAATATATCTATTACCTCTCTTCTAATTTGCTTCAGAGTTTCAAGATTATCGGCACCAGTTAACAAGTCATCGACATAAAAATCTCTCGAAATTACTTTTGACCCAAGTGGGTATGAGTCTTTGTTGCTATCACTCAGCATTTGAAGACACCTGATTGCTAAAAATGGAGCCAGTGAAGTTCCATAAGTAACAGTGTTCAAACGGAATAATTGTATTGGGTCTGAATGATGCTGACGCCACACTATGAGCTGAAAATTCCAATCATCTTCATGTATCATAATCTGCCTATACATTTTGGTCACATCTGCTGTAATGGCATACTTATGCAATCGAAAACGGAGAAGAGTAGAATATAGCTCCTCTTGAATGGTAGGGCCAACCATTAAGATGTCGTTCAACGCAACTTGTGATGATGTACAACACGAAGCGTCGAAAACAACACGCAATTTTGTTGTGGTACATTGTGGTCTTAGGACACACTGATGCGGAATGACGTAGTGTGGTGAACTTAAAATTTTGTTGTCGATTTGAGACATATGTCCTAAAGAGATATATTCTCTCATGAAATCTAGATACATGTTTTTAACTTCTGGATTTTTATCTAGTTTCTTCTCTAGATAACGAAAACGTCGCTCTGCGGTATCATACGATGAACCGAGAGTTTTTGGGTCAGACTTGAAAGGCAGTCTGACTTCGAAACGACCAGACGGCAATAATTTAGCATGTTTAACAAAATGTTCTTCACATTTTTGTTGCTCTGGCGTTAATTTGTTTTTGTTTGACTCTGACGGAATTTCCACTAAAGCCCAAAACTTTTGAGCTGTAGAGTCAATTAACGAAAAATCTTCAGATTGGCACAAAATACTACTTATTTGAGAGTGTGGATAATTATTGATACTATATTTCCCTGACACTTAACTTTTCTTTGATATTTTTTCTAATTATTTCTCTTTTTCGAAACGAACGAGAACCTTTCTAATGGTATGCAACACTTATTTCAATTATTTCAAACTAATCAGTAATGAGTGAAAACACAAAGAGTGAAAGTATTTTCATACGAAGCCTTAGCAAATAAAATAAGAAAGCCAAAAATTTCATAACAATTATAACTTTTGTGGTAGTAAGTATATTTATATAAGGTTTTATTCACTAAATATTCTGCTATAGTTTGGCAAAAATAAGGACCTTTTTAGAAAGCATACTAAGAAAAAAATTTACTTTTAAAACCGATCCGAATTACCAACATGCGTTTTTCTACTTACATATAAGTCGAATTGATGATCCGAATTACAAGGAAATAAGGTGTTTGCACAATTACAAAATTTAGGAAAACTGTATAGTTTTAATTAAAGAAAGATTTTGACCTGTGATTTAGATATAATAGGTAATGTTTGGAGGTAATTCGGATCTAACTTTTGTTGGGGAAAGTTAGGGGGGCCAAAGTTGATACGCACATTATCAAGCCCATATTTGAGAATTAGTTTAGTGTGAAACACTTTAGCTTCATATGATATTCAAAGATATTGGATTTTTGCGAAAATGCCACACCTACTTCGATATACGGTCACATTTTATAGCCCACAATTTGATCAACATACAAATACATCTCTACACCAAATTTAACTAAGATCAGACAAACGGTTAATGATTATATAAGGAAAATACATAGATTTGACAATAATTTATATGGATGTGTGTGTATGTATTTATGCATACATACCTTTCGTAACTTTCGATGTTAAGACAATCAAAAAAATGGGCCTAATTAGGCCCAGGTGCCTATCCTAGGGTTAAATCACTATAAAATAATTTGAAGGATAAAGTAAATGGTCGTAGTCTGCTAAATAGCAGACTTTGAAATTCCGTATAAAATGTATATTTTTATACTTTTTATTAATTCCAATCAAAGTAAATGACATTTTCGAACATAGCAAATGCTCAAATTTTTTTTACACATACGAATGCTTGTAAATTCTTCGGAATTTCACTTTCTATAGCAATTGCTTCATATTTTAGCAAAGTAAACTGTGATTAATTCCACCCATTGTTAAATATAAAAAATATGTTACATTAGTTTTTCTGTAGCTAACACCTTAGTGTGTGTACTTTCCATGACAGCTGATTACAACGGAGTCTGGTAGACAGCTGTCAATAATTGTATGTTTTTGTTATCGCGAGTTTTGTCACTGGTGTTTCACAGATAATTTTTGTAAAATTCGTTTTTCTGCGTTTATAATTATTAAAATCACAGTTCAAAATGGCAAGCCATCCTGAAGCAACGTGTTCGAATTCAATAAATGGCGGAGGCGACGGGCGTCGTGTTGCATTAGTAACCGGCATCACGGGCCAAGTAAGTTGTTAAACATCTCCGGGGTTGAGGGGAAACGACAATAGTAAAACTAATACAAAAGTGCATTTAAGATTATCATATAAATTAAAAATGTTTTATTAATTACAGTTAATTTCACAGAACAAATCGTAAAGTACAAGTAGTCATTAATCAAAGTAATGAATGTGATAGCAGATCGAGGTGTGATAAAAAATGGGTTGGCCCCCTGTATTTATTTTGGCTTCTAAAATATTTTACGTGCTACGTGTTCATGAAGTGCTACGTGTTTATGAAGTGTATCCAATGTTTCCACAGCTGGTTTTGGGGGGTTATTCTGGTTTGCAAGCGTTTTTAAAGCTATATTTAAACATTAAAAAAAACTATTAAAAAGCAGGATAGAAACAGAAGAAAATTAAAAGAAGTATTAATGATGATAGTTTATAAAAGTACCAAAACGTTTTCAAAAAAGAAAAACTATAAAATAAGAAAACAATAATAAAAGCCAGTTTGTCTTCCATGGTGGCACGGAAATAGAAAACAATAGGATCAATTCTCGTTCTGAGTTATCGTGAAGTGAAAAATAAATCTTTCATTTTGGTTAAAATTTTTTTACTTCACGATCACGAAAATACGATTCTTATTCATGATGTAAATAATTGTTATATTTAATCCATTTGAATGGTAATCGGACGAAAGTTAGAGTACGGAGTCAGTTTAAAGGCTTGTTGGTTCTGTATGAAAACTTTTAAATCGCACAACTGCCACACAAATGCAATAACCATACACCATGACTTTCGAACCTTTACCACGGCTATCTGATAATGAATATTTTTTATTTCTAATTCAAGCGATTAAAAAACAAAAGGAAGAGCCAACGGGTTTACGTTATCCGCAAGGAAAAGCTATCGAACATAACTTTACAATTAAATGTTTTGCTTTTTTCTCTCCAACTCGAAGCCGAATTTTTCTCTGGCTGTCGCTAATCACCGTGGTGCCCTTCCACACTTTGTTACTTAAACTTGTTTCTGTTTTTAACACCACACAATTTATGGCACAACAGTCCATGGAGGGCTTAGACGAAGCTTTTTGTATTTATCTATGTCATGTGAGTTATATTTTCACACAAACTGTAAGTTCTATAGTTATATGCCGATCCCAGGCGCCAAAGTGTAAAGTTTTTTTTAGGAAATTTTTACTTTTGAAAGTTTGCCATTGCCAACCAATACGTAGTACCATGAAAAAATTTTATTTTCTGTTCTTAATGTTTGACCGTGCCAGGCATTGACGCCGGGCATCCTACGTACAGAACACTAACCATTACGTCACGACGACCACTTTTGATAATATGTAAAACTAAACAAGCTAAAATTTTCATTATCTCATAATAGGATGGTTCATATCTTGCTGAGTTTCTGCTTAAAAAGGGCTACGAAGTACATGGTATTATACGTCGTGCCAGTACATTTAATACAATACGAATCGTGCATTTGTATGCAGATCCTCAAGCGCATAAAGGTGGAAAAATGACATTGCATTATGGCGACATGACGGACAGTAGCAGTTTGGTGAAAGCAATCAATACTGTTAAACCAACAGAAATTTACAATTTGGCAGCACAATCTCATGTAAAAATTTCGTTCGATCTGAGTGAGTACACTGCCGAAGTAGACGGTATAGGAACGCTTCGCATACTTGATGCAATTCGCACGTGTGGCATGGAGAAACAAGTAAAATTCTATCAGGCATCATCATCTGAACTCTATGGAAAAGTGGTGGAGACGCCACAAAACGAGAAAACCCCTTTTTATCCACGGTCACCATATGGTGAGTATGAAACACCACGTGATTGATTGGTTTATTAATTTAATTTTTTTTTCGGTTCTTAAGCTTGTGCCAAATTGTATGCCTATTGGATTGTCATAAACTACCGTGAGGCTTATAACATGTTCGCATGCAATGGCATTTTGTTCAATCACGAATCACCGCGTCGTGGTGATAATTTCGTAACGCGCAAAATTACACGTTCCGTTGCGAAAATCTATCATAATCAATTGGAATACTTTGAATTGGGTAACTTGGATTCGAAACGTGACTGGGGTCATGCAATGGACTACGTTGAAGCTATGTGGATGATGCTACAGCGTGAAACACCTGAAGATTTTGTTATAGCCACTGGTGAGACGCATAGTGTGCGTGAATTTGTAGAGGCTGCCTTTCGTTATATTGGACGTGAGCTGCAATGGCAGGGTGCAGGTGTCGACGAGGTGGGAATTGAAAAGGATACGGGAATAGTGCGCGTACGCATTAATGCGAAATATTTTCGCCCTACCGAAGTAGATTTATTGTTGGGTGATGCTTCGAAGGCGAAACGTGAATTGAATTGGGCACCAAAGGTTAGCTTTAATGAATTGGTCAACGATATGATGGCTTCGGATATTGAATTGATGAAAAAGAATCCGAATGCGTAAAAGATTGAAGAGGGGGAGTTGGAGTTATAGTAATATCTTGCATAAGCACAAATGTTTTATTTAATTTACATAGCTAAAAATTTCTTTTTCAGTTTTTATACAATAACTGCAAGGAGTTTTAAAAACAAAATGTTCATTAATGATATGTGCGTGTATGTGTATTTTGTTACTGAATATTGTATTTGCCAGTATGTATATGCAATTTATTTTATAAATGTAATTTTGCATTCCTTATTGAATACTATTAAGTAATTATTTATTTGAGATACATTGTCTATGTATTTCAAACTTTATATTCCTGAAAACTCGTGTGTATTTTACACATTACAAAGCATTGAGAGCAAGAACGGCATCAAATGCATGCTGGGGAGCCACGTCGTATGAGAGAGGATATTTTCCAGGATTTTTTGTGCTTTGGCAAAAAATTTGGTTGCACGGCAGCAACACTTACGATTCTGTTTCAGTCGTTCAGGACCATGCCGTACAAAAAAAAATGAATAAATAGTAGGTAGGCGAAAGCTCATTTTACACTTTTTCAACAATTTCCAACAATAAGCCAGCGTGTTATTCGGGTACGATTTTTTTAATGTGTTATCGGTACATGACAATGAAATGTCAATTAAATAAAGCTATTTTATTTATCTTGTTTTTGCACAGTGGTCAATTTAAACATCGATCTCGATACTACTAATAATAAGATATGCAGTTCTTGCTCTCAGTCCTTATATTATTTTTCCAAAAACTTATTGACGTTTTATTTACTTCAATACCTTATGTATGTACTTTTCAAATAAAGTAGTTTGCCACAAATATTTTTATTTTAATATTTTCTTTTTCAATAGACAAATGCTCCCAAGTTTTGGTTTTGAAGTAAATTGTATACGACCCTCAGGTGATTGCTAATCCTAATTACTTCATTCTTCCTGTATTCACAACATCACGAGCGATACGCTATTATATTGGTTTATATTTAATTTAAATTTTCGTAGTTTTGAGCTTTTTATTTAGTTCAAATTGCATTGTAAGAATGTGTAGGGATAAGCTTCTCTGAATTTGTTTTTTTTTTTTATATATATATATATTTTAGGAAATCATAAGAGCAATTTGAGCCAAATGAAACACTCAATGCTTTTAACAAATGATGTATTTGCTAGCATACAAAAAAAAAAAAAAAAACAAGAATGCATATTTAACAATAGAGAAGTTTTGAATTTCTCAAATTTTTTTACGCAACATTTTGAAAAAACTTCTAATGATGAACATGGTTTAAGTATGCAAGTTTAAACGAATACATCAGCAGCGTAAGCCTTGCTAGCAATAGAGGCGAGTTTTGTCAATACATTGACTATTCTGTTCTTTATGTTTCTTGTTTTTTACCAAATGGATTAATTTTCGAAAGCCAGTTCGACATTGAAGATGAAGATGATGTTTCACTGTTAAAAAAATAAAAAATATTAGATAATGCTACATACATATATTTATAATTGAAACACAATGGCTCACAGTTTAGTAAGTGCTTCGATGTCCGCGTCTTTATCGCTGCCTTTTGTTGTTTTTTCATTAACGGCGACATTACCGCCAGCTTCACGTATTCCCGCTTCTTTTAGTTGTTCGATTAATTTCATGCGGAATTGAACTTTGTGCGGCACAACTGGGTTTTCGGCGCGTAATTGTGCTTGAAGCTTACGTATTGCCTCCTCGTAGGTGTGGCCATACCAATCGATTTCCTCTGGTGTATACTGTGAAGAATATTTGAAAATTATTTTTCAATAACAAAGGAACGATTGGTTAACACTTACGCTGTCTAAATAGCATCTGTATTCTCTAAGTATGCGCTGTTGTTCTTCGGGATTTCCAGCTCTTCTCGGGCAACCATTTAATAGCTCAACTAATAGTTTACGTTTCAGTTTTAGTGCTACTTTGGAACGCAAATCGCAAGCAAGATTCTAAAAAAAGAAATAAGATTGTTCAAAAAATAGTATTTTAAGTTTGAAGTCAGTTTTTTTACACATTTGCTTACTTTCAACAGATAATGATCAAATCCTCGACTATCGTGTATTTGCTCAATTGTTCGATCTGTTACCACCATTGACATATATTCATTCAATATTTGGCTGTGTATCACGGAACGTCGCAGAACTGGCACCCAAAAGTGTGGCACACGTCGCTTGATTGGATGTCTCTTTTGGAAGCCCTTAATTACAGCCTCACCACCCCATAAGCCCTCGTGCGACTCCGGCGTGTCGATCAATGGCAATGGTATATTTTGAACGGGTTTCATTTGGCCCGTAATCTCGTCGCGTTCCCAGTCCTGATTTTTTGGCACATAATGCACCGCTGCCGGAGGTGTAAGTTTCCATTCGCGCCAGAATTTTTTGTACGCCTCCGGTAGTTGTCCGCCTAATCCCTTATCGAAACGAGTTAAACGCTTAAAACCATTTAGCAACTGCGGACCCTGGAAAGATTAACAAGCACATGGACTATTTTCTTTCAATAAAATATAAAATATTTGTGCATTCTAGAAACATAATTGTTGCATCACTCATTCTGCGAGAGCTTTCAGCGTTCCACACATTTCCGTACGTACTGACCTGAGAGGCATGCGACATACTTTAACTTGGAAATTCCGCCGCTTAAATTCAATTTTCTTCCTTCGCGGTGTGTTTTTTGCTTAAACAATATTTATATAATATTTTTTCTTTTATTTATAACCAATTAAAAATTTTTTTTCCGTAAAATAAATAAAAATTTTCTTCTATGAATTTCCAAAAGATCAAATGAAATACATTACGTTTTTGACATTTCAACTTTAGCCGTCTCTTTTCTTTTTAAGCAGGTGATTCAAATGTCAAAAATTGCTCGCTCATAATACAAATTAGAATTTATCTAGCCAGATCTAGAGGTTTCCCGCTAAAACTGAAGGTTTTTTGAAGCCACTGAGGATTTTTTGAGGTTTTTATTTTCCTCCCTCTAGAAATCTAAAAGTTTCTAGAGGGTTTTTAGCTAAATTCAATCTACCGAAAATGTATATTTTTAATATATTTATATTATTACTTTCTAACTTTTAATATATATTTCTAAAAAAAATTATACGTGAATCTTTTATATCACAGATACTAGGGTTGTTCATGGCAGATGAATTAAGAAGGTAGAAGCAATTTGACAAGTAAGAGGAACTTTGACAATTGGGAAAATATACTATTCTTCTTTTTGCAACAGAGTTGTATTTTTATAGTGAAATTTTTAAGTGAGAATTTATAAGAAAATTATTTGCATAGTATTGCATGTACATAGGGAGAATTAGTTGCTGCTTTTTATATCATTTTTTCGCACTAAACATGTTCAAGGTGTTTGCTATTAAAGAAAACAAATTTAAATAACATTATTTATACTTTTGTTATTATAAATAAAATTTATAATTTAGTACTAAGTAATAAAAGTAGTATTAATAATCTAATACTAACTCACTCTTTTGTTCCCATTTCAAAAAATGCATCGCTAAAATGTTCCTCCTACTTGTCAAAAATTCAAAATGGCTACTTTTTGAAAAAATGCATTTACCTCTAAATACTTCTACCATGGGTTTGTTCATGGGCAACACTTTATTCTTGATATTTTTTACACAATGGCACCTGGCAATGCTAATTTTTAGTTGACGTGTATATTTCTCCAATAGAAACGTTTTTTTTAGTGGTCGCTAAAAGTTGTTTTTACAAAATCTAATTTATAGAGTTTTGGTTTGAGGTACACATACTTGAAAATTCGTATGGAGAAAAAAAATATAAAAATATCAGCATTTTAGCATTAATCCTGGTGGCATGGTCAGTATCTAACACCTCTGTTGAGAAACTTTTTTTTTTCAAATGAATTGTATCAAATCCAAAATACGAAATAAACTATAAGTTTCTACAACTGGGAAAATTCTGCTTGTCTGCTTTTTTTGGTATAACTAGAGGGAAATAGGTTTTGCAGTCTGGCAACAGTGGTTTGCTAGTCCATTTTAACGTTTGTTAGAAGCTATATAATAATGAGTAATTTAGATTTATTTTATTACTAATTTAACTTTAAATGAAATATTTCCCCCTGCTGTTGATATACAACACTTGTTTCATTTCTCTGCAAACATTTGTAGTGTTGCACATAGTGTAGATTCGTTACCCACTTAATATCGATTCTTTTACTCATTACTTGTATCCATATTTGTAATACTTCTATGTTGGCAGTAACATACCATCCCAATGAATTTGAATTCCGTAATCAAACAGAGACAACCTATATCAAAATTGTTTGTTTGTGTTGGAATATGTGTATATTTGAGAACTACACAAACAAACAATTCTCAAATCGTTCCACGTGCGAAATAAAAATTAAAGAATATGGTCCGCAACGAATTGAACAATTTTTATATACATAAATATCTGGTTTCTTTTATTTGTTAATAGGCCTCAGAGGTAAAGAGCGCCGGGCAAATAAAAATATTCCTTTACATTTTTTTTTGCGATTACGTCAGAAATTACTGCCCATTTTTGTCGCATTACGGAATTCTTTGGCAATCTGTTTAATTATTTTTTGTTTTTATTTACTTTAATTTTTTTGTTTTACACAAAAAAAAGCTAGCTAAAGATCTTTTTATCTCTTAATTCATTAAAATCAAAACAATTTTATTGAATTTAACAAAACAAATTTCTAACACACTAACCCCGAGTCTCGACTGGCAATAATTTTTGTCATAATTATTGGATAATTTATTACTAAAGTTATGTTATAAATTCAAGTGGTCAAATTTTGTAAAGATATTTCGTTTTAATGGCGAATTTATATGTATGTGCAACAAGATATCGTTTAATCGAACTTCTTTGGCTTCAAAATAAAATATTTGAGAGTAGTTTCCGCGCTGCTTGTTTTGTTTTTGTATAAACGTCAATTTATTACAAAATTTATTGCTACAGAGTTGTCTTGTAATAAAGTTAGTAATATATGACAAGTCATAGAAAAATTAAGCCATAAGGTGTCTCCACACGATTTTTTTATGACAAGATGATGATTTTGTCATAAATTATTGCCAGTCGAGACCCGTGGTAAGGTTTAAAAGATGGAACAAATTATTTGACATGTTTGACACCGCTACCGAGTTTTATACTTTGAAAAAGTCATTTCGGGTACATTCGTTTATCGGTTTTCTCACTCAAATAACCATATATCTGTATTTTAATGTTGGGGAATGTACCTTGTATGTACTGCCAATATACAAGTACTACTATATGCTTGTATAGAATAGAAGTATCTATGCTACCGAAAATATCGAAAAAATGTACCGAGTATGTACTAATATCAAATATTCGTTTATAGACACAAGTCACATTACTCAACACGAAATTGGTGTCAGGTAGAAATGTGCGACTGGAAAGAAAAATCGATTTTCGAGTTTTGGATTGATAAGAAATCGACTTTTTAAGTTCATAAAAATCGGTTAACCGACTTTTTTCGAATTTTTGTTGCATGGAATACAAAAAAAAAACGAGACGAAAGAATTTTGATATGAGTTACTTATGTATGGGTATTTATTTACAATATATATACATTTTTTTTTTTAATTTTTATTGAATGAAATAGAAAATAAGTAATTTAAATGTTTAAATGTAGTTTATATGACCTTAGTGCAACCAGCCACTTGTTCTATATTTATACATACCACTGCGGTCCAAAAACATTTTTTTTTTCATAAAGCCGTAGAAAAGAGATATTTATCTAAAACTTTGCAAATATACTTCGGGTACCATAATCATAATAAAATACAAAAATGGGTAAAATCGAATAAGTTCCACGCCCACTTATAGTATCATAGATAGAAAGCTAATATTTGGCGAGTAGATATATTTACTCTATAACTTTAACTATAGCGAATCGGTAAACTTCCACGTCTACTCTTCATATATAGTTAATTTGGATATATATATATATAAGGTATGATATTGTGACCTCTAAAATCTTACAGGAGGTCCAGTCACTACCCCTCGACCCCTCCCCCTTCCCGAAACAGGTTCATCTTCTTTTTACTTATTCCTGCGGTATTATTTGATATGATTCGTCTTCATATGCGAATTTTGTGCGAGTAAATGGAATAGCCTATGGAAGTGTGAAGTATAATAATACACAGTAGACTAAACAGGGAGAAAATTATTTTAGAACTATTAATTTTGAAATAGAATGTCAAAAATTACTAGTACCTAAAACTGCATATGCATGTACTACAAATCCACAGTTGGAAAAGATTGTATAATTTAAAATAAATGTGAGAACTGAATTGGCAGTTATAAATAAATTTTGCAGTAAAAGTCGACTTTCGATCAAGTTTGGCAATTCAAAGTCGATCATAAATTTGAAATTTTGAGCTAAAAGTCGATTAAAAATCGATTTCGATTAATGTCGAAATCGATTTGCACATCCCTAGTGTCAGGCACCTCATACATTATTTCTGTCATCACTTTGGCGTACTCAGTTTTTCGCCTTTACGTCATATTTTTGAGATATTTCAACTTGAAACATGTGAATAATATGGAAACGACGTATGAAAAGTTGTATTTTCCGGAGCAGTGATATTTATTATGTTTAGGTACAAATCGCTAGAAAATTTAAAATAGCTGGAATACTATCAACAGATTATAGCTTGTTAAAAATTGTTTTATTTTAATAAAAAGATTTCAGTATACGTTAAATTCTACATACATAGGCTGAAATATTTTCTTGAGCTTCAATACTGTACTGCAATATTTGTATACATTAGAATATTGCAATATGAACTGAAATAATTTGAATATGCATATTGAATAATTCTACAGTAGCATTTTGAAATATATTATTAATTTCTGTAAAATATTGCAATACGACTCACAATCTTAAATATTGTATAGCAATATTTCAGTTTTGTAAATCAATGCTTTCCAAAAGTATCGAGTATCCGATACTGACCCTATTTTTCGATACCAAGTAAAAAAAACTACTTGAATCGAATGAAAAGTATCATCACTAGTTGCACAATGCCGGAAGATGAAAATATTCTATTACTAAACTTTAATTAGTAATAAAATACATTTAATGCATTGAAAGTAAAAAAAAAAATCAATTATCCCAAGTAATTAATACATTAAGGTTCCTCACAAAAAAAAGTTGTTGTACACCTCAAAAATGAGCTTTGGTTTATTTTATGATGGATCCCAAAATATTTTAGCTCTATCGATTACCGTTCCATTTTGAACAAAAACCATATACACATTTTTTCAAATTTCTCTTTGCAAATTACTAAAAAATAAACAAATCATTTTTAAAAATATATACGCTGCATATTATTTGTTTGAAAAAAGTCTAAATATCATTAGGAAAGTAGTTTAGAGCGTGTACGCTATATATTTTTTCCAGAAATTGGAGTTAAATTTGACGGTTACCTACAACGTATGTAAAAAATATGATTACTTCTCTAGGGTTAATTGGCCAAACAATTTTCCGTCCCCTTTTCCACACGGAAAGTTTTCTTGTCGGCAAGTTTCCAATTCTCTCTTGCACTTGCCACTTGCTTTTCCACACAACAAGATTTCTTGCGCAATTCTGCCCTTACATTGTCTTGAAAAGTGAAATCGGTTTATTGAATAAAGAAAAGTGAAATTTAAAATAAAAATGTTTATTTTTTCCAATAAGAAATTGAAATCAATGCGCATCCAACTTAAAATGACAAACAAGAATAAAAAGAAATATCAAAAAACGAACAGCACAAAAGAAAACTTGAAAGTGCGAGCAAGCAGTGTGGCCAGCTTTTGTTTTTTCAAAATCCGCTAAAATGAAGAAAAAAACGCGTATTTTCTTTAAAAAAGCGCTAAATTTTTTCCTTATAAAAGTGTTAAACACAATTTTTTTTTTATTTTCAGTAGAATCGCGATATTTCGTACACCGTTAATTCGAAAATTTCAATAATTCATAACAAACTGCTGCTCCCTGGAAAAAATCTCTTTAATTCGCCAAAACTCTACACATTTTGGTCCTCTCGCTAATTCGTATGGTTTTTTTTTCAATATAAGGTCTGTTTAACCTCTTATAAATCGAAATTGGTTGTTGACAACCTCTTATAATTCGTAATGTAAAGCAAAATTCTATTGCACTATTATTCGAAAAAAACAATCATTGTAGATAGCTACGTTCACTTTTTTAAGGAATTTTTTGTGTTTTTCGTGGTTGACAAGATACACGAGAAGAGCCTTAAAAACCCTTAATTCGTATTTTTCTTATTTTAACATCGTTAACGTACATATATCCTAATAATGTTCGAAAACTTAAGTAAAATGGGAGATACGGTTTCCATTTCATTTGAGTTTTCTTTCAAATACCGATGCTGGCTGTCCATGAATGGATTATATACATGCAGTGTCATCGCCCTAAATTGGCTTTGCTATAATTCCTGGTTACAGAGGCTATAGCAGACATTATGCCCCATTGGAAAACTTAAGGATAACTGTAAGGATTAAAAGTCCTGGATATATTATTTTTTAAAATTTATTTTAATATTTGCATAAAATATTGAAGAAACTCAACAAAGATTTTGAGAAAAAACTCGGGGGTGAAAGGGCTAAATCGAAATCTCGAAAAAAGAAAATTAATTAAATACATGTATTTTTAAAGTTTTTAATTAACAGCATTTCTAAACTATACAATCGAAGTCTATATTCTCTTCATTAGTATCAGCTTCTTCTGGCCATAACACACTCTTTAATCTGAATTCAGAAGCATTATAAACACTAATGCTGTTTATACAAACATATGGCATAAATGGTATTTTGTAGTTTTCACAAATTGAATTTTCGTGCTTTAATCCATTTTTTATATGAAGTAAAGAATTTTTTTGAATTGAGTGACTTACGGTTACGAACTTTGGTTTTAAATAAGTTCATTGCTCATTATTTCGATAAAAATGATGTTAGGATTATTCAGGAAATTAATTATTTAGCGGAGCATTTAGTGTCTTTTAAATTGAAAAACACGTTAAAATACCCACTTTTTTTTCCGCGTTTTAATTTTCAAAAAGCATTAAATTTATCGGGAAAAGCGCTGAGTTGGCTACACTGCGAGCAAGTCTGTACCAGTGATGAAATTTCCAAAATTCAAATTGTACCTAATTTACCAAAAAAGTTGTACCTAAATAAGCAAGAATGTACCTGAAATTGTATAGGTACTTCATTTTGGTTCATCGTTTTTGTAAGAAATTTAATTTTCATTTAAAAGTTAAGAATTAAAGAGTAAACAAAACATAAAAACGACATTCGTTATATAACTATTGCAATTCATTTGAAATAAAATTGTTAGTATTGAAAAAATCAGTAGTTGGTTTCTTTACATCTAATTAGTTAACCCTTTATTGCATGACATATCATATATTATATGCTTATTTCATTTCATGATAATTTTGTTTTGTAAAAATAATTTCTAATTCTTTCTTCTATTTTGTGTACATTCTCTATTTTGGTTCACCTTTTTTGCATTCAACTGTTAGATATCCCATTACATTGATAGTTACGGTTGAAAGTTTGTAAAACATCGCGTATATTAGTTTATATAGCCCTGTGAACGTTTGAGTTTTTTGTGAAAATTTAATTATAAAAACATGTTAAATACACTATTTGGATTAATTTAGCTCGGCTTTATTACAATTTAATGAATAATATAACAGTACAATCTTAAGAACAATATATTGATGTATAAACTTTTTTCAAAATCGATAGAAATTTCTCGATAGCTAGCAAACAGGTAAATAATTTCCAAAATTCTTATCATTTTCGTGATCAGGGCTATAAAATACATATAAAAATATTTTTTTTTCTTAAAAAGAAAAAATCATGCATTAAAGGGTTAAATTATTGCAGTACAAATACAGTGAGTCGCAAAATTAATCACAAGAAATAACATTTAAGGGCACGACAAATCGGAAACTAAGAGAGAAGAACAGTTTTTAGTCATCTAGATGAACACAAGGTGAAAACAGATTTTTAAATCTGATAATATCTAAAGGCCCTACATTGGTCATGAAAGTTCCTGAATTTTTATCATAATTTTCGATTTTCAAAAATTTTCACCCAAGATTTGTTTTAAAACTCAAAGCTCTGTTATTACTGTTTATAAAAGGAAACATACATAATGCGAAAATAATTTTATTAGTAGGTTCAAGGTCATAAGAAGTTCACATTTCATAGAATTTTTGCTAAATTTAAAAAACCTTCTTAGACTTTCACCCTCTTTTGGCATCAATAAACTTCATTCGGTTTGGAAAATTATTTTTGCAATATTTTTCCCTTTATAAACAGCAAAATCAGAGCTGTGAACTTTGAAGTTAAGCAATGCAGTACAGGTTTGTACCTAAAATGTCCCAATTGTACCTAATGTACCTTTTACTTCGAAAAAGTCGGTCTGTACTCGTCTCCTCTAGTCTATAAACTCGACTTGCCGACAAGAAAACTTGCCGTGTGGAAAACGGGACTAAGTGGCAAATTTGAAAATAGCAATAAGTTTGTAAAAAAATATATAAAAAGCAGCACTACTTATGCCAATTATTTTGCATAGTATTGCAAAAAGAAGAATATTATCAAAATAAATGTTTTACCACATCAGTATACCATTTAGCAGTTACCGTCTGTCCAGTTTTCAGAGGAATAACAGCTAGAATTTTTTCTCTAATGAAATAAATCGATATCATTATTTTTGCCGTTTGGCTTTATTGGGTAGATTAGTACCTTCTGAGCTCCATACCCGCGACTGTTTCTTGGTTTTTTGGTCGTACTTGAAGAACCAAACTTCATCACCTGATGCAATAATCTATTAAATAACACTGTGCCAGTCATAAAATTTAGCAAATGGAAGAGACATACCGTTTCTAACTAATTCGGGGTCAAGGAATTTAGTGGTGATAACCGTTTTTTCCGTATCAGCAGCGTTTCATAAAAATGTTTTCTTTGAAATTTTGGTTTGGGGCAATATTGCATTAAAATAAAAATGTACTACAAAAAAAAAAAAATTAAATAAAATAAAAATAAAAACGAACTGGTTTTTAAATAAATGTAAATAAAAATAAATTTAATTTTGATTTCAAGAAATGTATCCAAAAAAAAAAAAGTATTCTATAATTAATGTTATTTAACATAAAATAAAAATATGTATAATTTTGAAAAGAAATACAAGCGAATTCTTGAACCCTATTACGTAAGCATGGTTAGATCTACGTTAGAATATGCAAACATCATTTGGGATCCGTGCTTTGAATCTCATGTTATTCGGTTAGAAAGTGTACAAAAACGTTTCACGAGATTCGCTCTTCGCGGTTGCTACTCTTTTGAAACAATGCCCACATACGAAAATAGATGTCGGATGTCGAAATTAGACAGTTTAGCTCAGAGCAGGGCAATGCATAGTATACTCTTTATTTAAGACATATTCGGCAACAAGATTGACAGCCCAGAGCTATTAGCACTTCTATCGTTTTACGTACCGAGTAGATCACTTCGGGTAAAATTCTTATTCTCTCTACCTTCACACAGAACTCGATATGGTAACAATGAACCAATCTGTAAATGTATCTCTATCAGATTGATTTTTCTTTAACTAGAGCAGTATTTAAAAGATGTGTATGCAAATAATTGCATTCTTAAATTCTTTAATTTTTAGAAATTTGGGTTTTCTTTTTCTTTAAGTGGCTTTATTTTTTAAGAATTTCGTTAAGCTATGTAATCGGTGCCCGGACATAACGCCCACGGGCATAACACCCAAAAAAAAACTTGGGTGTTATGACCGCCCTAGGAATGGCGCTATGACCGCCCCGAAAAAGGTCATACGACCCAATGGGCGTTATGACCGTTTTTGTGATTTTTTCATTAAAATTTCAAAAGTAAAAAAAACAAATTTCAATATATAAAAAAAAAATTAAATAAAAAAACTCTACCGTTTTTCCCGACATTAGTATGAAAGCGAATGGGTAGACCTATTAAAAAAAAAAAACAAAAGGGAAAAATATGCTCATATATACATGGGAATGGCATGGATATGAACGCCTCATCTGAAATATTTTTACAAAAATAAACCGTAAAATCGCGCGATTTTTTTTGAATACCAATTTTCATTTTTTCTTTATTTTTGTACAAATTTTTCGCCAGCGGGGCTTGTTTTAATCTTACATTTTAATTAAACTGAATCAATAATTACATATATCCTATAATATTAAATATTTTACGTGCAAAATATTATTGTGTTATTATTCTGTCCAAAGTATATTATAAGCAATTGCTTATACCCACAATATGGTACGACCGAGAATGTAGCGTCAATTAAATAATGAAGATTATCAGCTTCAATATAGTTCTTTTTTTATATTCGCAATTGGCACTGAAAAAAAAGCGTAAGCCAAATTTTGGCGAGACGTTCTAAACGTAATGCTGATTTCTAAAAGTAACTGATTTTTAATCAAAACACTATTTTCATTATTGAAAACAAAATATGAAAAGAAATAATTGTTGGGCCTTATGGTCGCTTCTAAGGCGGTCATAAAGCCTACAAAAATTTGGCGTTGCGACCGCTTCTACACTGGGCGTTATGACCGTTGTCGGGGAGGTCATAGCGTCTAAATTAATTTGGGCATTATGGCCATTCCAAGGCGGTCATAACAACCAAAATTTATGAGTATAGCATCAGCTCATATGTGTTTGTTGCTCATATGTGTCGAAGTGCACTTTCGCTACTCTATATGAATTCGTAAATAAACAAAGTGTAACACAGAAACAAAGAAAAATGTACGAATACGAAAACAAAACGGGTACCAAAAATACGAAAACCAAAACGTACTCAGTTTGTATGGGCGATGTTACACGATCAATGTTTTGGTGTCAAACAATGAAATTGTTGTTGTTTTGAAAAATGAATACTGAGCAAAAGAGTGAATGAACACATTTCACTTCAAACTTTTTTACTGAGGCTGATGTTACACGGTCAATATTTTGCTGTCAATATTTTTTGTTTTTACTCTCTTTTCATCGTTTTGTTTGATGCCCTGTTACACTATCAGTTTTTTGCTGAATGTTATTTTTTAATACTTTTATCTTCAACTTTGTTTTTCCAACTAAAAAGTATTTAATTGTATTTTAGAGTGAATGAAAATTCAACAATTGGAATGGAATTGGATAGAAAATAATTGTAATGACAATATGAAATAATGTTGGTGGAAATAGCTACAAATTATACAAAAAATATTGCATTTACATATGAAAAACGCAGAAAAATAATATTTCAAATTTGCGAACTATTAAAAAAAGCTCCGCCACTTTGTTACTTGGGCACTGAATTACCATGTTTTTATAAAAATGATTAAGTAATTTTTTAAACAGAAGTCTCACAACCAAACAAAAGCCAAACAGCGCAAAGGGTGGCCAAGGAAAAAAAAATTATTTATAAATTAGTAAAAAGTGTACTATTTTCCATAAAATATTGTCATTTTCCAGTAAAATACAACAGTGTATCTTCGACAACCCCATTTTATTTGAAGTTATGTAGGTTTTTTCCATCAGCAAAAAAATTTGAAATGAAATGTGTTCATCCTCTCTTTTGCTCAGTGTTCATTTTTCAAAGCAACAACAATTTCATTGTTTGACAGCAAAACATTGATCGTGTAACATCGCCCTAATAGGGCATCAAACAAAATGATGAAAATAGAGTAAAAACAGAAAACATTGACAGCAAAACATTGACCGTGTAACATCAGCTGTACTTTAGTTTGATATTCGAACATTCTCTCTTTTTCTGTCGCACTTGCATTAGCAATCTTGTTTGTTTTTCTCATTTGTTTCGTATTGATGAAAGGGAACGAAGAAAAATAATACATTGTTGCAACTATTTGGTAGCAATAAAAATGGGTGTCCGGACATAACGTCCACACCCATAACGCCCAAAACAAAGTTTGGGTGTTATGACCGCCCTAGGAATGGCCACAACGCCTAAAATCATTTTAGGCGCTATGACCGCCCCAAAAAAGGTCATATATTGAATCTGATAATCGCTACACTCTCGGTCGTACCATCTTGTGGCGATATAACCTATGGGCTAAAAAAAAATATATAATATGTACTTCTGAAAGACGTTTGAACTAACATAATAATTTCATTGTCAATATCATTTACCGTTCTTCGGATAAAAATCTATAAAATTATTTTGGGCGTTATGGCCATTCCCAGGGCGGTCATTACTTTTTTTGGGCGTTATGGCCGTGGACGTTATGTCCGGGCAGCATAAAAAAGTACTAATATCAAACAAAAAAGGATTTGTATCTGGAAAAATGAAAATTTACCCTAAATGGTACTGTGCGTTCTTTCCATTCATGGACAAATATGGATCCGGGCTTTTGTGCTATAATATGTGGTAGTAATAACCCACCCTTTTGTATGTACGCTGCTCCCCCTGCTATCGTATTTTTTCATTACTTAATTTAATTTTTGCCGCTATCGGTCTCCTTGACTGTTCTCAACATATGATAGCTCGGATTTGAGAATGCATCCGGGGCTGTACGGCTGCGGTTGCTACCATTGTTGTTCATTAGTTTTTTCTGTGATTTAACATTAACATAATTATCACCGGCGAGTTGTGTCATGATAACTTGATGACGCGGTGATGGAGTGGGCGTTGTAAATTTATGCGGTTGCTCCGGGCTCAGTTCGCCATCGGAACCATGATTTGTGCTGTGAAGCAAGGGTATTTCTTCTGGTTGAATGCCATCCTTCGTACGAGTTTTATTATTATTGGCCATTGTGGGTGAATGCTGTTGCGCCATCTCACCTGGAAAGGTGAAAGAAGTAGTTGTTGCAGTAGTTATGTTTGGATCATCTGAAGTGATATCATTATCTTTAGGTCGTGTCGGTGAAAATATGGCGGAACCAGAATTTGTGCTTATTTGTAAGTAATCATCAGATGAAAAAGTATCAATACCTACGTAAGAATGAATAGAAGCGTTTAGTTGCGTTTGAAACGTTAGTTAGTTGCGTTTGGTTTGTTAGTTAAAAATTGAAAATACAAAATACTGCTTTTTATATATGAGAAACGGGTAAACAGATGATGAGAAGCTTACGAATTTCTGGTGGTATATGCCCATTAACGTATCTGGGTAGAGGTGGTGCCATCTCATCGGCGGTGCCCATCAAAGCCAAATAATCAATTTGATTACGTTGCATATATTTCCTATTAATGTTCAAATAAGGTTCATTCAAAACAACGTAAATCTAAAAAACATAAAACTTTTAAATATTATAAATTTTAAAAGAGTTAAACAAACTCTGAAGCTTCCACACTTACATTGGTCACTTCATCGCCAAGAAGACGCGCAAATTTCTTTTCTAGCTCATTAAAGCGTGGTCGACTCTCAGGATTGGTCCTCCAACATTCCAACATTATGTCATACAATTCATCATTAGCGAATGGTGGCTTCTCCATGCGGTAACCATCCTTTAGTTTTAAATACAAACTCTGGTTAGGATCCATGCCAGGATATGGAACCTTCGCCAATGAGAAGAATTCCCATAATACAATGCCAAAAGACCAAACGTCAGTGTATGTGCTGAATACATGATCACTGAGAGATTCCAGTGCTAACCATTTGATTGGTAAAGGTGCCTCGCCCTGTTTCTTATAGTTGTCATTGCGGTACATGGTGCGTGCCAAGCCGAAATCACAGATTTTCACAATATTATCCTCGCACAGAAGTATATTACGCGCAGCCAAATCACCATGAAGGACCTTTTTTGATGACAGGTAATCCATACCACGCGCCACTTGGAAAGCCCAACTAACGAGATCCGATGTGGTAACAGTCATGGCCTCAGTGGTGTCGGACTTATAATTGGAACGCCAGGCAGGTTGCACTGAGTTATTCGACAGTATATTATCATCGCCTGTAAAGAACGTAGCAGCAGATAGACGAAATCATATTTAAAGGTTTAAAAATCTTTGAGCCTGACTAACAGACGAGATAAAGTCGACATTAAAGATAGAAAGAACGGCATTATCTCATCTCTTAATGTGAGCAATTTATCTGATTACCTTCTGATATCATTCCCATCACTGTATGTTCGGTTGCACAACTATCTACATAACCTTCATATAAATTCAATTGCCGCAGGTAACCACTTAAAGAATTGGGTCGTCCTGCTTGCGTACCCGAAAGTGGATAATTTTCAGATGAATTTCTGCGATTGTTTGTGGTGTAATTGTTGTTCTTATTATTCATATGATTGACATATTGATGGTTGGAAAATATAAGATTTACATATTTCACGCCATCACTGATGCGGTTAGAATTTATGCATAACAGGCGACATAAGGATCAGGATTTTACCATAACCACAACCAATCGTTAAGTTGGTATTGATGAAAAGGAGAAGATTTGGTTTTATTCATTGGTTAGAAAACAAACAAAAAAACAAAAAAATGGAAAAAACACCGTTAAATGTTAGTAAAATTTGTTATAAGTAGAAATTATGTAGTGTGTTAAATATTTCTTCTACATCTTGGCCTTGAAAGTGGAAATTATATGTTAATCTCTTATCCCGATCTTGGAAATACTAAATGTGAGCGTTTCAATGGTTTGGAAATTTTCTTCGGAAATATTTAGTTTGCACAGCATGAGTCTTAATACTTAATCCCACTTTTTTCTATTTTTTCTTTTAGGTAGGAGATGGAAAACAAAATCATACACAAAAAATGTTTATCTCTTTGTGTTTAACAGCTTTGCTTCAGACATCAATTTCGTATCTGTTGAAATAAAGAAATTTTTTGATAGCCCCTGAAGACCCCATTTTTCCGACTCCAGGTCCATATTGTGGGAGAACTAGATAGGATAGAGAAAAACTGAGTACGCCGTCGTAATCAGCGACCTTAAAATACTATAAAACCGTTAGAAAATATGGGGCATAAGACAGAAGTTGAAAATTTGTTGCACTATGTTATAGAAACTTAACAAAACTTAACGTTGAATTTAAATTTTTTTGCTGCTACGTTAAGTGTCATTTCTCAAAATAAGCTGTTCTCTGAAAATCTGTATTTTTTACATTTTACAATCCTGCAACAGATTACTTTGAGGTATGACGCATGAGAATTAGGGTGACCGTTGAAAATTTTTAAAAAGGGTAAAAGTTAAAAAGAGTGAATTGTGATAAATACAGGATGAAGATAATATTGCTCAATAAATAAAATTAAATCAAGAGACAAAAAAAAAAAAAGAAAAAAAGACGTGTATAGGTTAATTTCATGCTATTACATTCAAAAATACAGTACCAAAAATATATTTCACATACCGATTCAGCTCGAAATTATCAGAAAAATTTTGTGTTATGATTGTGGGATCAATTCTATCGGTTTCAGAATTTATTTGATTTATAAAACGTTTGCGATTTCTTAACAAAAAGTTTTGAATGTTGCCATAACGACAGTATTCCACAATTACCATAAGTTCACCTATTTATTGTAAATATGAGATAAGTGGAAAACAATTGGTTGAATATGATACAACAGTGATTTGTGTATAGTTAAATACTTACGTCGCAATATATTCTTTGTCACGGCACCGAGCAAATTCACTACATTCAAATGTTGGCCTAGATGAACCATGATTTTTAATTCGGTTACCAATGCTCGCATAACCTCATTATCCGCCGTCCGCTTAACCATTTTAACGGCAACTACTGTTTCTTTCTCATCGGTCTTAATGCCTTCAGCATGGGCTTTAAGGACAACACCAAATGCTCCAGCGCCAAGTTGTTTACCCAATTTTAGTTTATCCCGTGGAAATTCAAAATTAGGATCGTATGGTAATAGATCAGCTTGTTCGTCAAGTGATAAAGCTGGATTAATATGTTCAACAGCTCCTTCTTCGAAGTTAGCTAAGCCGGAAGCTTTAAGTTCACGCAAAAGTTTACGTTCACGATTTACACGTATGTATAAATAGATTATGAGTAAAACTAAGAGGATCAGTAATGAGATTATGCCAACTATCCAGCCCAATGCTAAACCAGGTAAATCTGGAAAAAACGGATTGTTAAATTTTTATTTTAAAATCATGAGCTATTGCTGATGGAACCATTGAACAAGGAAGAAATGACAAACCTGTTATTTCAACTGTTGCAGTCGATTCTACGGAATCCAAACGATTCGACACAACGCACTTGTAGACACCCTGATCCTCTGGTTTCATAAATGGTATTACCAGTTTTGTATTATCGTCGGTAAGATAAGTGGAATTGCCATTGCTATTAATAACTTGATCATCCTTATACCAGTCCACATTTGCGATGGGTATTGCCTCTGACTTACATTCCAATTCAAGCAAGTCACCAAGTCTGCGACTTATTTTCGTGGTTGGATCCAAGTTTGTGTAAATCAGTTTTGGCGCAAGTGGTTCTGCAAGGGCACAAGTCAATAAATATAATGAAGAACATACAATAATTTCTATCTCTAAATTCAAATATATGTAACTATCCCCTCTTACCATATACTAAGATATTAATGTACTTGTTTTCATATTTATTATCGCGTTTGGCGCGACATTCATAACTTGCACTGTCACTATCACGTATGCTTTTGAATTTAATTGATTTCTTATATGAATAATCGCTGCTGAAACTCGTCATTTCAATGTCTAAATAGAAGAAATAGAAATCAAATTTATTATTCGCAGTTACGTTTGTTATGATCGTTCTCAAAACTAACCTTGATTGCTACTAACAACATTACCATCTTTATACCAATCAAGATCACCAGATAAATAATATGCCAAGGCAGCACATGTAATCTTAAGCTCATCACCTCGTGCTATTTTTTTATTTTCATCGAAGCCGTACACTGTCATATTTTCTTTAAGATCGGCAATTAAAATGTGAGCTTTTGCAGTTGTCGCACCTTTTTTGTTATCAGCGATGCACTTGATAATACCTGGACTTTGAGGAGTGAAATCTAAATAGTGCAGAGTTTCGATGCTTCTGTTGCCAGGAAGAATAGGGCGAGTTGACTGGAAATGACAGAAATAAAGTAAGCAAGGCTAAACCTTATCGACGAAATTCTTACTGATTGTAATTACATGTAATATTTCATGAGTTTCCAAGTGCACTAATCATACAGATTATGTGTACTTTTTTTTCGTATGCATGAATGTATAAAATTAATTGAGGGTTTTCGCGATGCTCAAATGAAATTTTGCCAAAGTTGTCCAACCCGAAAACCAAAACATTTCCCCCCATTCTTTTACCAAATCTTAAATCTAGCTTCTCCAGCGATATTTAAGGGAAGATTAGTAGACACGGACAAGGACGATTTACAGTAGTTTAAAACTGACTTTTGGTTAAAGCGAACTTCATACAATTTTTCCAGTTAAGGGGCCATCCCAGAAGTAATTTTCAAAAACAAATTTTTTTATTTGAATTTTCTTAAAAAATATGTTTTTAAAAATGTTGATACGGTGAAAATTAATGAATCCTTGTGATTTCTTCTAGACATTAAAGTAAGTTGAAGCTTTAAAAGCGATTTTCTCAAAATGACATTTTTGAAGTCGGTGTCCACGATTACTCACTGAACCGAGTATCTTTAAGTTTAATATACATAATAATTTAGTGATTCATCGAAGGATTTCTTTTATTCAAAACCTTTTTTTTATACAGCTGAAAAATCACCGTTTTTTAGTGAAAATCGAACTTTTGACCTGTCACCATTTTTTTAAATATGTTAAATATGTATATTTTTGCAAATTCTTCAATCAATCACTAGATGATCCAGTTTTGAAAAATGTTGGTCACCGCCAAACACATTTTCCAGAAAGGCATCGGTGGGATCGCTCATTACTCGCTCACAAAGTTTTAATTATTTTTTAATAAAAATTGGTTGAAGTTAAGATCAATATATGTACTTACAGATAATAAATGGTTTAAAAAAAAACTATAGTGGGTTACTTGGAAAAAATGCTTGTAAAAAGCCAATTTTTTCGCGCCACAACTGGGGGTGCCCCTTAAACCTTAAAACAAACCAAATTGAAACAAACTTTCGATTATAACGAACCGTTTTAGAGTTTAAAATATTAATAACTTTCAGTAATAAGGAATTTCAAATGGAAAGTATACGACTAGTGAACAACGAGGAGCAGATTTTATACATGCACCAGCATGCCTTAGGTGACCATCTATTTTTTTACTAAATTTTGGTACACAAAAAGAAAAATTCGGTGCATATTGAAAACAAAATTACTCAAAAGATTAATTTAATGTTATTATTTTTAGATATTTGCCATTTTAACCAATTTGTTGTAATAATTTTGGCTGACTTCTAATAAATTCAAAAAATTCTAAGCAAATCATTTTGATGTTGTGTCTGACGCATAAAATATCTTCCAAAGTTTAAATATTCAATCGAGACTTTTCAACAGATTGCAATAAAGCAACTTGTAATCACACGGAATACTGTGACTGGCAAAGTGTTTGGATGGAGAATTCTATAAATAGTTTCCATTTTTTGGAAATACTTCTAAACTAAGAATATGAACAAATTTGTTGATCCTATGTGGCTAAGTATCGAGTTATAGTCATAGAAAGTAAAATTTTTTATTTAAGTAAGTGGGTCATTGGTTGACAATAAGCTAAAATTTTGTATATTTTCAAAGACTTTTTTTATTTTTTGAATCAAATTTTGAGTTTTTGTTCAATGGATTTTAGAGTTAAAGTCAGTTTCTGATGCATTTAGTATAAAACCTGAATATAAGCTATGAGCTTTTTTGTTTTTAGATTCAGAAAATATGTTTTAAGTAAAGTCTGACTTTTCGATTTTTTTTAACTTTGGTAGAGTAGGAAATCTGTTCCCCGAAACCCTCTGACCAAATTGCTTTTTAAAAGTTAGATATAAATTTAACCTTCTCGTATAAACTTTTATTTTTTGGCACACGTTGCACATACATATATATATTTTTGTTTTTTTTCCTAATAAGTACTTTTTTAAATACTCTTGTTTCTCTGTTTGTTTCTTTGTTTTTTATGTATTTATTTACAGTAGGGACTGTAGAAAAATTTCTTCAATAAATGTTAGATGTAATTAAAATTTTATACATTTTGTGAAGAAACCTTATATGAATGTAAATGGCAAATGTACATAAGTAAAAGTAGACAGATCGCAGGTGTTGAGTAAAAAAGTCTGGGTTCACAATGTACATAAGTAACTGTTTATGTTTACATAGTTTTTGTATTTTCTTTAATTAATGTAATTAGTCAATTCTAACTAACAATTGAAATTGTGCCATCAGTTATTAATTTATTATTATTTGATTTTAAAACTTTTTGCTACGGACTGCAAAGTTGGTTGGCAAGCATTTTTTATTTTAAAAAAAAAGCTGGCCTATTGTCGAATTATAAGCAGCAGCTTATTGTTAAATTTTTGTTTTTGGGCAAAGTTAAACAAAACTTTTCTTCAGTTTTCTAGAATGTTCTATATTCTATTAGAAAAATTTCAAATTTTGTTCGATTTATTCGCTACAAATTCAAACTTTTCGATGCAAATGAAGATTCCCTAAAAGAGCTACAAAAAAATAGCAAAGTTTTCAGATAATATTGACAAAATGTGGCGCAGTAGCGCAAGGTTAAAGAAGCGATTTTTAGAAAAGAACTCCAATCAGTTGAAAAGTAAAGTGAATATTCCTCAACCTCCAACGATTAGAGTTTAATTTCATTCCTATGTTTATTTTTGTGTTGTAATTGAGCCCCAGAAATACACTTTGTCTTAACCCTTCGATGGGCACCTCATTAGGAGGCGCTAAATAAAAACGATAGTTATGGCCTATTACAGCATGTTATTGCGCCAAAATTTATATGGCCAAGTTTTTGGTCTTTAACGTTACAGTCGTATGCATATTTTTGTAAATATGTCGAAAATATCCCTTGAAACTAAATTTTGCCAAAAAAATGTAACGTTAAAGACCACTTAAAACTATTGGAACGACAAAAGTTAAAAAAAAAATGTATTTACACGAAATGTAGGCCTTGAGTCCTATTTTCCTGTCAATGTAAAAAAAAAATTTGGTTTCATGGGGTATTTTCGACATATTTACAAAAATATGCGTACGACTGTAACGTTAAAGACCAAAAAATTGGCCATATAGGGTTTTGTTCACTAAATATTCTGCTATAGTTTGGTAAAAATAAGCACATTTTTAGAAAGCATACTAAGAAAAAATTCAATTTTTAAAATCGATCCGAATTACCAACATTGCGTTTTTCTACTTGCAAATTACAAGCAAATAAGGTGTTTGCATAATTACAACATTTAGGAAAACTGTATAGTTTTAATTCATGAAAGTTTTTTGGTTGTGATTTAGTTTAGATGTTTGTGATTTTGATGTTTGGAAGTAATTTGGATGGACCCTTTGTTTGGAGAGTTTTTGTGGAATTTGAGTTCAAAATTTAAATAAATTTGAAAATTTTTTTGTAATTTTAGTTTAAAATTTTGCATTTTAAAATCCAAAAATATTTTTTTTTTTGAAATATTAATTGAAATTAATAGCGTTTCTTAGAAACTAACAAATAATTTTTATTAAATTCAATATGAAAAATATTTTTAAGAACCAGTTTGTGTTAAGTGATTTTAATTTTTGCCTATGTCAACATACTTATAAATTTTAATTCAGAAATTGCTTAGAATGATTCAAGGAGATGATTTTGTATATATTTCATTGTTCACCAGTTCATGGACTAGCTGATCACAATTTTATTACTTTAGCTTGATATAATATTCGAAGATATTGGATTTTTGCGAAATTTATTTTTATAGCCCGCAACTTGACATACATACAAGTGCATCTCTACACCAAATTTGACTAAGATCGGACAAACGGTTTATGATTACCTAAGCAAAACACATAGATGTGGCAATAATTTGTATGTATGTGTGTGCATTAGATGGCTTATTTGCTCCATACAATTTCCTAAAGTATTTCAGATCTTCATTGTGACAGCAGAATCTGAAAATAGGGTGCTAAAAACTAATTAAAATGAAAAAAAAACTCTACTCCGAAAACCGTGATTTTAAAGGATGTTTTACAATGGGTGCATTCAGAAGGTACAGCTGTTGCGCAACTGTGTGTGTGTGTGTCTTCTGAATGGGTTGTTGTGAATTTTCGCTCCGTGGAGCTGTTGGCATTTCGACGCCATTTTTTCCATCATATTATATTTCTGCTCTTTCGAGCCAACATGTTGTCTCTAAAGATCTGCGCCGTCTATTTTTATTTATCGGCGGTTTGGCGATTTTTAGGCGGTGGCTGGTAGCCGATATTTTCTTTTGTTTCGGCGGCTGATATAAAAATATTCGAATGTATTATTTTATACAATCCTATTATAAGCAAATTTATCTGTTTAATGTTATTCAATTCAAGTTTGTCGTTCATTTATACAGTGAGTACGGCTTAGCCGATAAATCACGGCCGGTAGCAAGTAAAAACTAAGCGGCGGAGCGTAGATGACTGTAAGCCGCACGGCGCAGGTTTCTGGCTTATAGTTAAAAAAAATATATATAAGAAAATATACATGATGTCTGCCGAAGAAACAGTTTCAATTCAATATACAATTGGCAAGTGTATTTAATATTAAATATCTTATATTATTTTTGTCTTTGATAAAATTAAAATTTTTTCACTTTTTTTGTTTCTCAAAAAATAAAACAGCTGTTTCTCAAAAATTTGTCAAATGATCCATCATGCCATTCAGAAGACACAAAAAGTGTGTACGTAGCAGAAGCGAATTTAATCTCAACATGTTGAGCCTCCGGTGTGTCTTCTGAATGCAACCAATAGGTTTGGGATTTTGTATGCAAAAAGCATTCAACTTGTATATAAACCATTTAAAAAAGGCCGCTAACGCTAATGGCTTACCTAGTTTTTTGATACAACTAAACCGAAAACCACCCCTAGCGCCTAAAATGACCATTTGGCACTTTTTTTTACGAATTTTTAAATTCAGCCGTTAGGATTTTCCAGATAGCGGTAATTTTTTTAAAATCAAAGTGCGTAGAATTGTAGGCAATTTAATTTAAATACAATTTTCAAATCGAGTTATATTTCAACTAGTAAATTAACTTTTAGTGAAACCATGTCGAGTACAATCAAGTTCATCTTTGACAAATGTCGTCAAAAAATTGCACGAAAAAACAAAGCAGGAGTTGAAAAAATTGTGTTATCGTGGAAATTTGTAATCTTTATTTACGTCTGTCAATTACAGTATTATAATAGCGGAAATCCCCGTTTAACACGATGCTACTATACCACGATTTCCTTCCAATACGATTTGTGAATAGCTGAATCCCTTGTTTAACACGATTAGTGAAAAAAATTTAGAAATTCAAATCGCTTTTTAAATTTGTTAATAAGCTATTTAACTACAACTCTAATTTTTATTTATTAAATTTATCAAATTCCAGTTCACTATTGTTGAAGATCATATCCTATTTACTTGTAATGAAAACACTTTGTATATGAATATTGTTTTTGTATGTTTGATATTTTGATCTATTGATATTGAAGTTATAAAATTTTCAATTCATTCGTTTCTAACTTATCAACTGAAATACATGTTTCAATAAAAACTGCATATATAAATATCAAGATCCTAACAACTATGTGTTCTAATTTCATTGTCATTTTTGTTTGTTAAATTCAAATTTTTTCTTTAAATGATCCAATAAATTTTCTGTTATGTGCTTATTATTAAAAATTTTTTATATAAAATCAATATACTTACTTTCTGTTTTTTTACTGTTTACAACCAAAAATAAAAACTTTAATTTATTTATAAAAGAGAGAAAATATATCAAACCGTACAAAAAGTTGAAATTACTTCTTAATTGGTAAGTTTCATTAATTTAAGGCAGTTTTTTCAACATATGCTTTGTTTTTTGCAATTTTTTGGCGGCATTTGCCAAAGGTGAACTTGATTGTACTCGACGTTGGTTCACTAAAAGTTAATTTACTAGTTGAAATATAAATCGATTTGATTTTTGTATTTTAAATAAATTAAATTTAATTGCCTTTAATTTAACGTACTTTGATTTTAAAAAAATTACCGCTATCTGGAAAATACTAACGGCTGAATTTAAAAATTCGTAAAAAAAGTGCCAAATGGTCATTTTAGGCGCTAAGGGTGGCTTTCGATTTAGTTGTATCAAAAAACTGGGTACGCCATTCGCGTTAGCCGCTTTTTTTAAATGGGCTTAGATATCTGAAAATCTTTTATATGCAAGTTGAATGCTTTTCCATGCAAAATCCCAAACCTATTGTAAAACATCCTTTAAAATCACGGTTTTCGGAGTAGCGCATCCAATTTTCGCAAATTTAATTTTTTCTTTTTTATTTTAATTGGTTTTTAGCACCCTATTTTCATATACTGCTGACACAATGAAGACCTGGAATACTTTAGCAAAATAAGCCATCTAGTGTGCATGTATTTACGCATACATACATAAATTTTTTTATATATATTTTCCTTAAACCCGAAAATTACCATTTGCGTCTAAATAAACCTCAAATTCAAAATAATTTGCTATAAATTTTACGAATACACATAGAGGTTGAGACAATAAAAAATAAATTTATTGCTGATCTTATTGCTTCTGCTGGTTTTTCGATTGTAAACTCTGTTGTCCCCACACGATTTGCTAACAATGCCAGACCTAGTCTACTAGACTACTTTATTACCTCCAATGCTACAATAGTTTTGAAATTTGATCAAATATTCTTTGTCTCGGACCACGATCTTATCTTTTGTAGTTTAAATGTGAATCTTAATCGTAAAAATACGTCAAATACCTACTCGTTCCGTGATTATAATGCTATTAATGTTAGTGCCCTGTTTTCTGACCTAGCCTGTTTCCATTGGCATGATTGTTGGTTTATGAGTTCTGTAGATGAAAAACTAGATTTTTTTTGTAAAAAATTTGAATGAAGTATTTGATGCTCACGTGCCGTTACGTGTTGTCCATATTAAATATGATTCATGTCCGTGGTATGATTCTTATGTTGAAATTGCTATTAAGAAACGTAATAGACTGCATTTTATTTGGAGAAAAAAACCGACGACTGTGAACTGGAGCTTATTCAAGATTGCCCGAAATAGAGCTTCCCTAGTTGTTAGATTAGCTAAGCAAAAATTTTATTCCATGAAGTTGAGTACTTCACTTTCTACGAAAGTGTTATGGCGTAACATAAAGAATCTAGGTGTGTACCGTAAATGTGATTCCCGCAGTCAATTACCTCCTGATGTCCTAAATGATTTTTTTATTTCCGTTTGTAAGCCTACTCTTAATGGTACTTATGTGTCATGAAGATAAAATCAAATGCGGTGGGCGATGACGGAGTGCCAATTAAGTTTGTAAAGATCGTGTTACCATATATTTTAGCTCCTCTGACACATATAATTAACCATTGTTTTACTTCTTCCTCTTTTCCAAGTATGTGGAAAGTAGCTTAAATTTTCCCAATAGCCAAAAAACCGTCTGCGCATACAGTAAATGATTTTCGTCCTATTAGTATTCTGTCATCGTTATCCAAAATATTTGAAACTATCATGTCTGAACAAGTCTCAAATTACTAGTTTGAAAACAATCTGCTTTCACCACTTCAATCTGGGTTCCGAGAAAATCATAGTTGTTCCACTGCCATGTTAAAAATTATGGAAGATATTCGTGTACCTTATGACCAGGGTGACCTCACGCTTCTATGTCTTTTAGACTTTTCTAAAGCGTTCGATTCTGTGGATCATTTTTTGTTATGTGAAAAGCTAAAGTCTTACTTTGGTTTTGATACAAGCTCATTAAGGCTAATGAAAAGTTATTTAAAAGGTAGATCCCAAAGAGTAAAGGTAGGCGATGCCTACTCTCAATATAAATCGGTGACTTCAGGTGTTCCGCAAGGATCAATTCTTGGTCCTTTGTTGTTCAGTATATTTATTAATGACATATTTGTTGTGAGTAAGAATGTAAATGTTCATGCGTATGCTGATGATATACAACTTTATCTGTCTAATCTTATTGGTCTTACTGATGATGTCAGTGCTAGAATAAACGAGGACTTATCAACCATTAGTAAATGGGCTTCTGACAACGCTTTAAGCCTTAATACTGCTAAATCAATTGCTTTACCCATTTCTAAGGACAAAATTTCATTGACAGATATTCCCCCCTTATATATAGGAACGGTGCCGTTGCAATTCGTTGACAAAATAACTAGCTTAGGTTTTCGTATTAATTCTAACTTGTGTTGTGTCGATCATGTCAATAGTATTGTAAGTAAAGTGTTTTTCACTCTGCGTAATTTGAGAGTGTCTGCTGCTTTTACTCCTGTAGAAACAAAACGGAAACTGGCAATCCAGTTAATATTACCAATAATATCGTTGTCTGAACTTGTTTACAGCAAACTAGATTCCCATTCGCTGCACAAGCTTGAAGTAGTATTCAATAATGTTACTCGCTACGTTTACGGCCTACGTAAATTTGATCACATAACTTCATGGAGAAATGGTATTCTTGGTTGCAGTCTTTCTGATTACTTGAGAGCCAGAAACTGGCTAATTACTCGTAAGACCCCTCTATATTTATATGAGAAATTAATTTTCCCTCAATCTGCAAGATCCCAGAATTTGATTGTACCTAAATTCAGATACCTTAATTCATCCAGAATGTTTTTCATTAACACCATTAGGCTATGGAACACTATCCCTTTACATATTAAACGAAATCTAAATGTACGTAATGCTAAGTTTTTACTGTTTAAACATTTTTCGGCCAAAAGTTTGTAAGTTGCTCAAGATTTTAATTTTAAGATTTCAATGTTAATTTTAATACTATCTCTTCATAAGATTTTATAATCACGCTAGTTATTTATGTAGCAATTGTCTTATTTCGTTTTTAATACAGTCTGTCAAATGTTCTCTGCATCGTGTCTTAACTAGTTTAACTTCTTATTTTTAATAATTTAATTTCTTTCTTTCTTTACTGTGATTCTTCTTTTTAAGCTGCCTATTTATTTTTATCTTACTTTTAAGTACTGGAAAAGATTTCATATCTTAGTGTACTACTTATTTTCTTATTGAATAAATTGAATAAATTTTGTTCTATCAGTTTATTCCGATTGAAACTAATTTTGTTTTTTGTGCTCAGAAAACATTGGCGCAATGGGCCTAATTAGGCCCAGGTGCCCATCCTAGGGTTAAAAGAAAAATTAATAAAAATTGTATCCCACTGGAAAATGAAAATTGCAAGAAAAATGTAATTTTTGCAATTGCATCACCTGTAACTATGTTTTTTGTAACCCATTGTTTTATTTAAATGTTAGTCATAAAATCTTCTTTCTTAACTCTCTAGCTTTAGTACTTTCTAAGTTATGGAGTTTTTAAGTTAGCAATGTAAATAACAACATAAATTAACTCATTGCGTTTCAAGGCCTTGCAGCCCTTGGTCTCATACAATTTTTTTCTTATCTCGACCCAAAGGATAGAAAAAAGTAAGAAAAGAATTTTGTCCACCTAAGTATATTGTTCTACTTGAAACACTGTGCAGCGTTTTTCAATAGAAAGGTTATTTTCTTCCCAAGACTGAATCACGTCGCCTGGATAAATGGTTGTCGTAAATGAAATATTACAGTTTTAATGCAGTTGCTTGTTTTTGGAGAAGTTCTTTTAAAAGCTTAAATCCGAACCTATTAACAGAGTCCAATTCTCATTTTTTTGTGAGAAATCAGACCGATTTTGAGAAAGGAAATGTAATTTAATTTAATCTAATATATTCTTTTTTTTTGTAAATAAAAATGTTACGAAAAATATACATAATTTGCTCTCAAACCTCTGTTTTATCTGTTTTAGCCAGTAATAGTAGCGCTCTCGCTCAAACCAATGCAGTTTCGTTGTATTGTTGGTGTTGTATGATTTTTAATACCCGCATTCGCCGCTGTATAGATTACGAACAAATCTATATTTTTCATTGAATTGTTGTCCTTTGTAAATATTCTTTTTTCAATTATATAAAATTTCGTTACAACTATTTTCTGTTTTAAAATTTTGGTATATTTTCTTCAATATTTACTTCGCTTCGGTGCACGGTACTTGGCATGAAATTTTGGTACATCTGGTCACTTAAAGTATGCCAAAGTATCAACACTCTAAACCATTTCTGTTGAATCGTCGGCAACACATTACCGACTATATTGTATATGTAGGGAAAAGTTGTCAGGGTTAGGCAGGTGTCAGGGTTGGGCAGTTGCGATTTAACGGTGTTGGTATACGGGATCTGTTACTATCGGAAATAATGCTTATTGTTAAGGTTGTGCACACCAAAAACGAAACCCTGCTCAACCCTGACAACCTTCCCCTATGCCTAAATTGTAATTTTTGAATCTGTAAGATTCTTACGAACTACATACTTAGTGGTTGGTGTACACGGGAATTTCAATACTTGCTTTCAATTTTTGAAATAAAGAGTTATTACACGAAGGCCATCTTGGTTTTATAGAACAGGGCTCAAAAATCCATGATACATTTGCTATTGGATACGAAAGGACTACGCACACAATATGTGCCAGTTCACCAGCCTGCACATACTCATTCTTGACATCTGCTATTGGTGCACCACTGATGCTCACAGTAAAGTTAAGCGATTTGGACACTAGAGAATTATTGGCCTCTATAACATATACACCACTGTCCACCATTTGTGCATTATTAATTTTCAAGGTAATCGAAGAACCGGTAGAACTTATAACGTAATCATTTGATGGTTGAATTTCGCTATGATCAGGCTTATACCACTTTAATGTTGGTTCTGGATATCCGCGATATTTAACATTGATTGTAACCGGTTTATTGGCGATACCATTGATTTCATAATGATTATTTGGTTCACTGATGTTAATGTACCCTTCGTCTTTACCTAAAAATTTAAAACAATCGAAAAATTCACAAACATGCATTTTATTTGATGATGTATACCTTATAGTTCGGACACACGCCAGAGCATTTCATTGAAATTCTGCATTTCAAATTTAAGTGGAAACACGACAAAAAAAGAATTTCAAATTCATTTTTTGACAGATTATAAGTTTAGAAAAGAAGAAGAATTTTTCTTTAAATAAAAATAAATAAAAGTGTTGCCTTTCAATTGGATTTGGACACCAAGAATTTATATAACAATTATGGATAATTGAAAGAATGGCAATGAGTTACTCTCAGACTCTATGATTTTATTTTTTCACCCAATAAATATTACAAGAGCAGCTGTTATGAAAACAAAATCCAAAAGGTCTAAAAATATGTTATAGATCTTAAATTTATTCTGTTTTTTACAACCTTGTGTTTGAGTGTTGCTAGTTACTTTCTTCATTTCAGACGCATTTCAACGAAATAAGTCTGAAATGCAGAATTTCATTTGACACTTTTTGTATGGCGAAAATCTGAATTTTAGACGCGTTTCAACGAAATGTTAAATTTGCCTGAAATGCACTCTCGTGTGTCCACACTATAAGTATAAATAGCTTACCTAAAACAGTCATTAGGTAATTATTGTTTTCTTTATTCTTACAGTCATCGCTCATTTCACACTCATACAGTCCTGAATCAGTTTTTTGCGCATTTTTAACAACCAACTTCGCTTGTGTTATTAAATGAGTTGCTGTTTTTTTGATTATTAGATGTTTTGTTTTATTCACCCGTTCCTTTTTATCAACAATAATAAGGGAAAATATTTAAAACTTAAGTACGTTCAAGTTTAAGTTCGTTTTAAAAGAGCTAATATTTACAATCACGCATAGAGAGAGTTATGTAATTTTATTACCTCAATGAGGCCTGTGAGGTTTTAGACGATAGAGAACAAAGATTGGTATCCGATGAAATATTGTGCGCTGAATTTGAATTTGGTGAATCTGGCAGCGATTTTGCTGCTTTTGCTCTTTTGGATTACAATTTCTTGAAATCGGTTGTTAGATTCAGATTCAAGGCGCAAAATGGCATAAAGAACTAATCCTTGCTATCTGGCGTCTTTGAAAACTTTAACTTTAACTGTGACCTGTGTAATTATCAATTGACCAATCGTAATCGTTGGTTTCATTGAGTGAAAGGAAAATTCTCTCCCTTTGCAAAGTAAAAATATCAACTCATTTGAAACAAACTCTGCCTGACCTCAGCTACTCCACTTGGATATTTCCATGTTATTTGTGCACGCATATCGTGTTCTATCATGCCATTGCAATGTATTTCAAAACTTTCGCCTTCGTATACATGTCCATGCGATTCCGATGTAAGGGAGGGTTTCTCGACATATTTCGTTTTAGCTATGAAATATTAAATATCAATTTTTATTAGACAATAAGTTTTCACTGATTCTCATAGTCCAACAAGAGCCCGTGACAAAAAAGGCTAGTTTTGTAATATGTTGTTATACTAGTGAAATACATGAACATACTCTGGTCAGTCAGGTTTTGGTTGGAACAGGTGGCAAAAATATGTCGAAAATATGAGGTAAGTGCTGGACTTATATACCATGACTGACGAGCGTTTTTCTAACAAAAAGTTGACTGACTATCTTTTTCATGTTTTATTATTGATCAACTACTTAAAATTTTTTTTTTCAGATTTTAGAACCGCTGCAAAAAATTTTTTTTTAAACAAACTTGGTGCCTGACTGACGGGCCCCGTTCTAACGAAAATCTGGCTGACTCCCGGAATTATGTTTTTTATTGAATACATAACCTGTATACAAAGTTTCACCCTTTAGAAACCCGTTGCACTTACCTCGTATTTTCGACATGTTAGAAAGCTCAACTGTGCCTCCTGTTCTAACCAAAACCTGACTGACCAGAGTATGTTCATATATTTCACTAGTATAACAAAATATTACAGAACTAGCCTTTAGAAAGTCAGAGACTTTTTTTGTCACGGGCTCCCCGTCTGTTAGTATCTATTGCCAAACATAATACAGATATGCAAACAGATACGTACGTGTACATTAGCTTGCCTACGAGTTATATGAAATGTGCAAAGTTCGATTTTTTCCTGCTCCTAGTGGATTTTCTGAAAGATTAAAGAATTAAAAAAAAAATGAATTGATTTAAAAAAAAATTTTTTGAGGGCTCTACATGGGATTGAACCAAGGGTCAAAAAATTTGTTTTTTTTTTTCAATCAATTAAATAAACAATTCCATTCAATCAAACAATTCCATTATTTACTTACGTAGCATGAGTGGCATGGTTCAAATGCAAAAAATTCGGTTTTGCATTATTTTGGAAAAGGTGTACCTCGTAAGTTATTTCAGTATCCTGGGACTCTCTATAATTTTTAACAAGAAATATTTTCTCTAAAGGCAGTATAATAGTTTTCTCAGCGGTTTTTGTTTTATCGGCCATTTATCGAAAAAGGGAGGTTTAAAACCCCATTTTCAAGAGCAAGAGTAGGTGATGGAGGAAAAGTGAATGCACAAAAACTGTTTATCTCTTTATGCTTAACAACTTTGCTTCAGACATCAAATTCGTATCTGTTGAAATAAAGAAATTTCATTATAGCCCCTGAAGACCCCATTTTTCCGACTTCAGGTCTATATTGTGGGAAAACTAGATGTGATGGAGAAAAACTGAGTACGCAGTCGTGATCAGCTATACTATAAAACCGTTCGAAAATTTTGCGAATAAATTTTTTGTTGCACTGTGTAATCAATTACAATTTATAAGAGGTTAAATAGACCCTGTACTGAAAAAAATACGATATAGCGACAATATAGGGACCAAAATGTATGGAATTTTTGCGAATTACAGCGATTTTAAAGCTATTTACCTTTTTAAAGCGTTTTTTAAGCGTTTGATTCAAAATCTACTGGAGACCTCTATACTTTTTTCTAAATCTTATTTTTCTCATATACTCTTTCAGAAAATCAACTAGGAGCAGGAAAAAATCGAGCTTTGCACAGATGGGCAATCTAGTGTACATACATTACAATAACAAATGTATACATAAATACATACAGTGACTCAAAAAAATGGTTACGTAAAAGGAAATTTTTGGGGCCCGATAAATATCAACAAAATGGTGTCAAATCGATAAGTAACACTTATAACTCCCAGAATTTTATCAAAACAGAATTTTGTAAACCAAATTTTTGATCCGATCCCAAAAATATCATTAACAAATTACCTTTTTCTTACTTTTTGTTATTGTACGTACTTTTCAATTTTTTTAAGTCACGGGATTTAATCGAAATGTTAATGGTTTTCAAATAAAAAGTAAAAAATTTCGAAATGTAAAAGTTAATCGTTAACCAAAAAGTTAACGTCGTTAATTAACCGTTAACGGATTAACGATTTTTAACTAAGTATCTACATAATTTTGAGTAGAATAATATGCAAAAATTATACTTACTTGAATTCAGGCACATAAGATTTGAGTTAAGAGAAAAGAATTCTGTTGTGGTCCCATTTATGTCTTTACACTTAAAACTAGTGGACTCTGTCGTATTTATGGTAAAACCAACTTTCGGATTAAAATTATTGGACGAAGTAGAAGAATATAAAATTTTATCCTAAAATGGTAGAGAAAAAAAAAAGGTAAAAACAAATGAAAATCATGTGATGAAATTAACCCTTTCGTTGTTTTTGGCTAATATATTGTACAAAAAAATGTTCATATTTCACTACTTCTCTTTTCAACCCGATAGGTTTTTTTTTTTAAATTAAAAATAAAAAATTATTTTTTAAATCAAGCATGTTTTTTCTCTTTATAATTTAAGTTTAAGTAAAAACGGGAATACAGTTTTTTTTTTATTTGATTTTGAAAAACAGTCCAAATTATATTTGTGTGAATTTACGAAGTGAGGGTACAAAGATTAAATTTTTGAGCAAGTATATAAACTTTTTTTTTAATTATAACTGTTTAAAACGAAAGTTAAAGCTCCATTTCATAATTCAAAAATAATAACTTATAAAAAAAAATTTGTTAAAAAAAATTGTTTTACATGCTTAAAAAAATTGTACATTATAGTGTACAAATTCACGCAACTCGAATGTACAATATAATGTACAATGAGTAATTTGGTTATTATAGTGTACAAAAGACATGAAAAAATGACGATTTTTGAATTATGTTCTGCGGGTGTGAAAAAAATTGTAATAGCGTTGATTTGTTTTTTGTTCAACAGACGAAAAAATAACAAGGTTTTGAAAGTGGATGCTGATAGAATTCGAGAAAAAAAATTATACGGGTCTCGGCGTTTTAAAAGAATACGTCTAATTTTTTTTAGGTGGGCCCAAAGTTTGCCTATTTCTAACAGATTAAGTAGAATAAACCATAAGATAACTTGTTAGTTTTGCATCAGAGCTTGTTTGTATGTTCAGCAACTTATAGTAGAATTTTCCGTAGAATATTTTCTTCCTACTTATTCACCCTTTGGCACCCACCATTATGAGTCTTTTTTGCCTTTTTTCCAAAAAGTTTCCTTTTTCACCCATTACGAGGGTTGATAGAGGGTTAATATATTCAAGGAATATGCTGCCCATGAAATTTTACTATAGGTCACTGAACAACCAAAATCTGTATACTTGACTTTAGTAAAAATAAACCCAAATTCAATTGCATTGCAAAATAAACCTTAGTTGCTTTTTATACAAAAATTTTATTGTAATGATTTTTTTTTTCTAATGCAATTTTTAAACTTTTAAATTGTTAGGAAATATTGCTAAAAGATATGTGAACTGAAAAAAGAAAATTTTTGATCTTTGTATTCAATTAGTTTGGGTCTTTTATTTATTTTTAGGAAACAATTAAAAATTACCCAAAAATCTGGCTAATTTTAGTATGCTAATAAAATTGCAAAATGTGAATGTTTTTATTTCTAATTTTTTCAGAATTTTCAATTTTTTTTCCTAGCTTGTTTGTTTGTAATTTAATATTTCCTATAGGCTGAGCGCGCTTAATTTCAAATAAACAAAAATGCGCGCGCATCTACAGTACATCCTAAGTACAAAATTTGCAATTTCTTAAAGACTGAATATCTTGAAAACTATGACATATACGAAAAAATTATGCAATACCTTTTTTTTAGGAAATCACCCAAGCTTTTTTGATATCTCCAACGGTTAACCAGTTATTAGTAAAAACTGGCTTTTTCACCAAAGAGGTTTTTTTTTTAGGTTTTTTCATACCCCGACTAATAAATACTGAATCTTAGATAAGATTTTTTATGAACTTTTGGTGCATTTTTTACTCTACCGACTGATAGTTGACTGACTAACTTTTTCATATTTTATTATTGATAAACTGCTTTAAAAAACAATTTTCAGATTTTAGAAAACCGTTGCGAAAATTTTTTTTTCCATACAAAATTGGAGTCTGACTGACGGGCCCCGTTCTAACGAAAATCTGACTGACTACCGGAATCATACTTTTTATTGAATACATAACCTGTATACAAAGTTTCACCCTTTAGAAAACCTATGCACTTATCTCGTATTTTCGACATGTTTGAAAGCTCACCTATGCCACCTGTTCGAACCAAAACATGACTGACCAAAACATTACAAAACTAGCCTTTAGAAAGTCAGAGACTTTTTTTGTCACGGTACTATGTGTCTTGGACTATTACTGGCACTCAACTTCTTTTCGTTTTTAACCTATGCCTCCATTTCATGTTCGCCATTTAAAATAAACATCTGATCTTGCTGTCTAAAGTTTTCTTTATCGATACGTATAAATACGAATGGAAAAATGATAACTTTCGTATAAATATAGTTATTTTCAACTCGAAAAGCATATTTTGCAAAAATTTTGAGCCACAAACTAAAAAAAGAGGTTTTTTTGTTTTCGAATTTTTATATAACAAACATATTGCCATGACAAAAAATTTGTGCCTAACGGTATGGGATAACGACAAATAATTGTTTTAAAAAATTATTACATATATATTTTAATTTATTCTCCAGATAATCCCCAAAGGTTACAACTGAGGTCAACCATGCAAATTGAAATTACGGCACTTTACCTTAATTTATTTGAAAACACAAATACTACCTCTGATTATGGTTTTAATTAAAATCGGGCGTAGTGGGCGTCTGGTGTGATGGGTCAAAAAAGTCGAAAATCTTTGTTTTACTTAAATTGCTTCTATAAGGTTTCTAATCAACCGATTGCGCTCAAATTTTCATGATATTTTCAGTGTATCTATAGTTCTAGGCCAAACCAGGATCATTGTGATTTCTGTCACAGTTTTTCTTTTTCAATTTGAAATAATAAAAAAAGAAAGACCTAAAATGAAATACCTATCTATTTTCAAAGCTCTGTGAAAAACTGAATTTTTAATATTTTTACTTAACTCTACGCTGTTTAAATTTTGATTTTAGATTAGCAGAACAGCTGGAATCATGGCAGCCATCAGCCAATTTTTTTTTTGACACCGGTGTCATTCCAGAGATGTATAGTTGATTTAACTGTATATCATACATATGTTAAAGCGAAAAAATTTATTTAGTTACTCTCGAGATATTGATGAATATTTGATCAAAAATACAGAGCTAGTATATTTTTATTGTTTTTCACAAAAAACTCGCAAAAAGCATTAAAAACAGCTGTCACACCAGAGGAAATTTTAAAAAAATATTTGTCAGCTCCTCCGACTGGAGTAGCGAATAAACAGCTATTTAGTGCTGCTGGTCAGATTTATATTTACTAATTATTTATTTTTTTTTATTTTTATGTTTGCAAATATGTAGGAATAATTTATTTTCAGACGTTTATATTTTAAAAATTCTCCAGTTTTCGGCTGCGGCGGAAGGTTAGAGAAATAGCCGAAGTTCGGCTTGGGCTACGGCCAAAAAATCACCTTTGGTCGGACACTAGTTGAATGTGCAAAACGAAAAAGCTCATATAGCTTTAAAGCGCGTTTGAATAAAATATGAATGTGTGAGTACTTACATCGTGAGGTGTCGTCAGGAGTACTTCAATCGATGGCATTGTAGGTTTACATGGTACAATGACGTCCTCATATAGGTAACCCTCAATGATAGGGCCTGGGCCCGGAGCAAGTAAATTATCAGGATCTTAAGGAATGCGTACAAAGGAAAGTATTAATCAGAAAGCTGATGCATTGTGTGAAATTTAACTTACCATTTACATAAATATAAATAGTCGATGCGTCATTGTTATTCACTAGTTCTACGACTGCTGCATCATTCATATTCTCCGATGCTTTTGATTTTTTTATACAATAATATGCGCCCACATTCAGGTACGAAATACTTAGTAAATCAAGCTGACTACCGTATGGCCTTTGAGGATCCGATGTTTTGAATGTATTTACATTGTATTGCACATCATTCGGTGTTTTCCATTCAATTGGTTCACTAGCCTCACAATGAATTTCATAATTTGTTTTTGGTTCTAATATAACATCTTCCGTTAACGGTGTTAGCAAAGGAGCACCAAATGAAGGGGCAAAGGTTCTGCGGCCAACTTCGTCACCATTCTGAGAATTAGCAATGGTATATCGCGGTACTGAAAGTGAAAATGTTTAATATTACAATAATCTACATTATGGTATATTTCAGGAATAATTTACAGTATAATCCTTAGATACAAGGACGTTGGCTGACAATGCCATGCTAAAAAAAGGGGTCATGACCCCTCCCTTATAACCGGAAATTTGATTATAGGTGTACCAGAATTTTAAACAAAGATTTAACAAAAAAAAGACTATTTTTTCTAAGGTAGTTCAATTTTTTATTTTACACAATTTAGCAAAATGGGAGTCGTAATCTAATTGGTTCAGAGTGATAACACTGTCCTAGTCATAAAATGTAGCAAACCATTTTCAACTAATTCGGGGTTAAGGAATTCCGTTGGTATAACTGTTTTTCTCAGTATCAACAGCGTTTAAAATTTTGCACACATAATTTTTTTCGTTAAAAGAATTAGTTTTTGAAGGTTTCAGAATAATCGGCTAAAAAATAAGCATCTAGTTCTCATCATTAGCGATCAAAACGAAAATTATAATAGCGAATTTCTTAAAAAATATAAATAATAGTACTAAACAGGGATGCCAACTCATTTTTTCTTTCTCCCCGATAACTCTCGCGAAATTCCCCGATTTTCGACCAAGTACCCCGCACCGGTATACTTTTATATTATAACAGTACGATACGCACTTTTCATATAAACATTTTATACAAACGAAAAATACTCTTTACGTAGTTACTCTCGGTCAGAGTTATTTTAAGGTGCCCTGCACTTTCTTGGTTAAAATTTTTTTATCAATTTTTCTTGGATTGATAAATTGATAAAAAAATTTTCTGACATCTATTTAAAGACTTCAAGTACAAGAAAAATTATGTAATAATTAAAAAAAAAAATTATAAAAAGGTTTTTTTTGCAGCTTCATGGAAAAGGTTTTGAAAATCGTCAAACGCGAGTGTACTCTGAGTGTACTCTCAGGACATACTAAGATTATTTTGTTTGACCAACAATTCACAAAATGGCAGACCGCAAAAATTTGTTTTTTCAAAAATTGGACTTTTTTCTTAAAAACAAAGTTCCAAATTGAGGAAAGAATTAACCAAACTTATATTCTGGGGCCATTATAATGTAGAAGAACATATTTAAATTTCAGTTATAGTGCACGCCAATGGCAAAAACCTTGTTTTGAGAAAAACTGGTTTAAAGTTTTGACTATCGGTTTTTAACATATAAAATATACTTCTTCTTTATAATAGCTGACCAAGGCACAGCTAAGCCTTTCTAAGCGGCTGAAAGAGAAACCGAAGCACTGCGCGATAGCGTTGGACTGTCTGAATACTCAACATAAACTGTGTTGCATAAAGCAATGTTTTTATGGTGTTGGTTGCGAATATGCCCGAATTGTATTTAAGAATATAAAATTTGGCAAAAAATATTCTACAGGCAGTTTGAGGTATTTTAGTATTAAAAGCTGAACGGTTTCAAATTCCTCGAAAAAAACAGCACATTCCCCGATTCCCCGCAAGTTGGCATCGCTGGTACTAAACATGAATTTGTCAGCAATGTTTTAACAAGTCTGAACAAAGGGGAAAAGATGTCCCCATTATTCGTGTTCTTCAACTCGCAGCTTTATAAATGCAAAAAGATTCATGAGCATCAAGTTGTCACTCGTCAGTTATGTGCTTTAACATGAATCAAATGGAAATACTTTTTAAATATAATTTGTTTCACATCTTTGATAGTTCCAAACGAATAAATAAATAATACAAGAAAATAAAAATAAAATTATTTTTATAGAATAAAATAATCGTTTTCTCCAGGTACCCGCACATTTTCGGGTGCCGGCACATTTTCGAGTACCCGTTGCTAGTAGATTGATTGAAAAAACTTTATAAAATTATAAGATTACAAAATTTACTTATTTTTTTATTATTATATATATATACTATTTATATATATAAATACTTATATTTGTTATCGGAATCAGATGAAATTTTAACACAATATCTATACCATATAACAAATGGGCATAATTCGAGTGGGATTGTGCGATTGGAGTGGCACCTTCCATACGACCTTAACCCTTTTAGTCATGACGTCCTCTACAAAGGACAAGCTTTGATAGCTAATAATTATGTTTTATATTTCATAATCTGCTACGCAAATAATTTTTTTAGTTATATATTCATAAAATCTTTAAATTTAAATAATAGCTTGAAGTCTTAAGTATCTATAGATTTAATAAATTTTATCATAAAAAAAATACAGAAAATAAAACACAAACACAAACCAGCATTTGAAGGTATTTTTAAAAAATAGTAGTGCTTGTTATAAAAATAAGGAAAAGAACATTATTTTGGAAAAGCTTTAATATTTCTATTAAGTAATCTTAAAACATTTTAAAATGGCGCTATTTGGCTATACCACCGATGCATCATCGGAGCATTGGTTTAGTAAGTCTCAGCATCTCCTTAAAGGACTCGTTTGTTATTTTTTATCAATGGAGCTTACAGACTTAAAAATGGCGTCATAGCACATAGTTTAGTTACTTGTTGAAATATTGCTGTTAAATTCTGTGGTCACAAGCAATAACAACACAACTCGAGTTTGGTCAATTACGTCAATTCTTTAAAAACCCATAACTTGACAAATAAACTTCATACAAAAAAAGTTCAATTAGGCCGAATTTCAGAACCTCACTTTTTTTTCGTTGTCCGCTTCACATGAAATGCCTCTTATGCCGTTATGCCTTGTGACCACAGATCTCATGTTTTTACTGCTATTTTTTCCTTTTGATGTACTTGTTTAATGCCGTTTGATCGCCATTTTTCTGAAACTTTCAGAAACTAATTTTTTAATGAAAAAATGATATGTGCCAAAGTTTAAGTTATTTCGATTTAAAATAAGAGTGGCTCCAATAAAAATTTTCCATTTTTTTGGTACTTTTAACGGTTTTTTGTATGGAAGGTATGCCTAAAATTATTTTTTTCTGCAAATAAATGTCAGATTCAGTTTTTTCATAAATAACACCCGGGTACAATTTTCACAGCAATCAGCAGGGAAATATTTAACTTCGTAGTATACCCCGAAACCAAAACTTAAAAAAAAAAAATTTTGCATGAAACGCTGCTGATACGGAGAAAACCCGTTATCGTCACTGAATTCCTTGGCCCAAGTTAGTTGAAAACAATATGTCTCGCGTTTGCATCAATTTTTTTTTTAATTGGAGTACAGTGTAGATACCGCAATAACTGTGACAATGGCCGTTCACATATTACGTAACACAATTTCTGACCAATGTTGACAACTCCCCCCTGGTTGTAACCCATCGTAACAAATTTTTTTTAATTTGACCTGCTTCTATCGATATCTTTTTTGGATTAAAAATGCGATTATACATGTTTCCCATCACAATACCTTTTATTTATAGTTAGTAATAGTTACAAGAACAACCGGACATTTTTAGCCCGAGATATAATTTTTAAATAGAAAAAAAAGTTGAAAAATTAAAAAATTACAATATCTCACTAAATGATCCATACAAAGTTTTAGCCATGATTTTCGAATTCAGCGGGAGAAAATTAGTTTTATAAACTAGTGAATTTTTTAAGCTATCTGTATTTGATAGTATAAAATCGGCGTTACGTAACGCAGTTAATGACCGGAAATACAACTAATTCTTTTTATGTAATATTATTTCAAAGGAAAATTTAACTGTGTTGCCTTTCTTATTTGGTTGTTATTGATTACATAGTGCAACACGGAAAATTTACAAGGGCTTAGGCCTATGTAGTAGTTGGATTGGCAGTAAAAAATTTCACACACACAAGACTAAAAAGCAGAAAATAATAATTTAAATAAAAAAAATTTTAAAATACCACGTTTTTAAAACGGACTAAAAACTATAAAACAATTTCTCTTAGCCCCACAGAGATTTATAAACTCATATAGATTGCTAACCCCATAAAGATTGTTCTGAAAATTTGTTATTGTGAATTTTGGTAGGTATTAAAATACTTCCAAAATTATTTAATTCACTACCATTACAAATTAAAAATGCAGAAACAGTAATTATATTTAAAAGGTTACTGAAAAATTATGTTTTGAAAAAATTGTTAAAACTTATGCTGCATTAATGGAAAATATTCTAAATAAATAAATAAATCTTAAATTTAATCAGTGTAACCAACCATTTAAACTTTAAATTGCGGAGCTGATGCATAAATATTTTCAGTGCTTGAGACTTCTGGTATATTTTTAAATTGATCAATGTGTTTGCTCAAATTTATGAGTACAAACTTTATCTCCACAAAATTGAAAATGTTGAGATATTTCTGAAACTCGGGACTCTGGATACGGGACTAAAAATCTGGACAAGACAAATTAAGGCAGTCTGCCAACTGAAAGCAATTTCACCTGTTATATTAACTAAGATATACAGAATATACAGTACATAGTGATCCGGGTTTATTGCCAATTCCTTCCGAACTACTAAAGGAGAAAAAATGTTATGCCTTAATCCGGTCATTTAGCAACTAAATGAATGCACAAATTAACAACATTTAATGTCAATTAAAAGATAAAGTAAAAAATTAAGGGCACGAAACCCAATATACCACATTTTTAAAACGGACTAAAAAGTATAAAATGATTTCTCCTAGTTCCATAAAGATTTATAACCTCATTCAGATCCCTAACCCCATACAGATTGTCCTGAAAATTTGTAATTGTGAATTTTAGTACTTGCATGAATTTAAACAAAAAACGTGGACCTAATGTGTCTATAGGTGTCACAACTTCGTCCTTTGCTGAAGCATTTATGATCATAGGGTCTGCTTCTCAAATATAAACTATCATAAAGGTCTAACAGGTACGGATTTAGTAATTTTGACAGCCAGGAGGCTGTCCCCCTATGGACACATTAGGTAAATAAATGGTTGTAAAGGCAGTCGTCAGGCAGAAAGAATATTTTTAGTGGCATTGAATGAAAATAAGGCGCTCTTCTAATTTGAAACATTTCTACAACCGCTTAACTATTGTATTGTGTTGTTAGAGAGGTTATTATTGATTGTACCGCGATCTATAAGATCTATTGTATTTCCCTCTTCTCTATCTACTCTAATCTGCTTATAGTACCTCAGTCCAGTCTCCTTCAGGAATTGGAATACAGCGAATTAATGGATGCTAGCTCAGTGCTGGGCACTTGATCCATGCCCAGACAATTCATTCTTTTGCGGATCACTGCTCCACAATATTTAACGATGATTTTAACTTATTTTCACCGCCAGACATTTCAAATACTTTCCTTTTCTGTTTTTTGCCAAACTATCATGCTTCTTGTTTCGCTATTAGCAGTTCACAATAGAATTTGATGTAGTTAAACAGCTTGTTAAGTATACGTAACAGCTATAATTATACGTGTTATCTCTGCCGCTTTGCTGTTGTTTTTCCATACAATTATCGCTGCTAGTTATACATAAATAGAAGCAAGTGGCGAATAAAACGCAGCTAATGTATATAAGTGTGTCATCTGCAAACATTTTACATTTACTATGTTTAAGACATTTACTGAGAAAATTTATATATAGAGGCCCAAGTATGGACCACTGAGGTACTCCCAAATTATTATCTAATTCATTTGAAAAATGTATGCCTATTTTAACTACTTGTTTTTTATTACTAAGATAGCTTTTAAACCAGTTAAGTGACGATCCATGAACTCCGTATTTTATCAATTTGTGAATTAGTAAGTTTGTATCAATAGCCTCAGTTTCACAGGAGTAATTGGCACGGAAATCAGACTGATGTTCATCCAGTAAGTTATTTGCGACTACAAAGTTGTAGACTAATTTCTCAATGAGCCTTTCGATGCACGGCAACATATTAATTGGTCGGTGGTCATTAATGTTAGTGGGTCCCACTTTCTTTTGAATTGGGACAATTATTGATTTTTTGAGAACCTCAGGAAACACACCACTTGCGAACAATTCATTGGTTATGTTCTTTTACACACCTTTTTATTTCCAAAATAGACAAACAAGGTCATCCGCAATTTCATCGTCTCCAATTTTTATTTTTGTGATTTCGTTATGTCCTCTGAATTTAAAACTTTCCATGTTCCTTTCATGTTTCCTTTTACGCGATTTAGTTGTCTTTGGTTGTTTTTGAATTTTTTGTTCTGAATTACTTTTTTATAATTGTTTTTGAATCTTCTGTATTGCGTCCATTTGGATCTTGAGTCACTGCAACTATTAGAAAATTGTGCAATTTTGTATAACCGGTTTTTTTTTCCAAACGCAAACATTCTAAATTGTGATCAAATAAGTTTGGGTTTGTTTTAATTATTTTTATTGATTTAAATTCTTCAGTTGCATTGCTGATGATGTTCAGGAGCCAATTCATTTTGGTGTTAACATCACTATATTCGACAGAACTCCAAGACTAAATTTTTTGCGATTTTTCCACACTCTCACTTGGCGTACTTTGACTGGATATTTATCAATTTATCAAAATTGTCGAAAATTGCTATTTTCAGTATTGCATGATACCTTGTTTATATTTATGTTCGTCAAACATAGATCAATGAGAGTAGTGAAATCATTAGTTACACGAGTTGGAGAGGCCACGAGTTGTTTCAAGCCATTATCATCATACAAATTTTTCAATCGACAACTGTCAGTGAGATTCACAATTTAATTTCAGGTCATTTTATCACAGTCTTTTGTTATATGGGTTTCATTAAGGAAAAAAATATCTGGTTTTCTAAGCGCCTGGTTATATTGGTGCTCGGTGTTCGACGAACACAAAACATTTTCTCCTGTGCTCGGCCAAGGTGGTTATATTCAGCTCGTTGCAGAGTTGTTTTTTTTTGTCAAAATATACTCGTTTGTTTAATACTATTTTATATGTAATGATACTGTTTTGTAAAATAACTCATTGCCACCCTGAATACTCGGCGTGCTCGGTGTACAATACACCGAGCATATCGTGTTCGGTGTGAGAGTGAGTATAGACTCTCTCTTTGTGTTCGGTGCAACAACAATTTCATAGTGTTCGCCGAGCATACTCGCAATGTAACCATAGCCTAACTGATGTGACATATGGTATTTCATTTCAGTAAAATTGCTTCGTAAGCCATTTACGCTTAAAATTGATCAAGGTTAATGTTATTTTAATGCGATCCAGAACTGGTAGGTTAATAATAAGGTACTTTCTGACTCCGGAATTCTTTTAACACATGGGGAATTTCATCTCAAGGAAACCCACTCTTAAAATCGATTGAGCTCAAATGAATCCGGTGAACCGAGTTACTCGACGTTCGTTTAGATAGATAAACCACTCAAAGGAAAATACATGGGCTTTCTTCTGACCTTTGAAAAAAAGTCAAAACTGGTTTCGATTTTGAAAAAAAAAAATGGTCACGTTTTGAATTTTTAAGTTTTTTTTTTCATTTTTCGAAAATTGGACATTTTTCGAAAGTACAACGCTGCAAATTGAGGAGAAAATTGACCAATTTCTTTTTTCCTGTTATGTCCTGGGGCCATTGTTGTATAGAAAAACATATTTATATTTTACCGTACGTACGTGACAATGGCAAAAACCTTGTTTTGAGAAGAACGGGTTCAAAGTTTTGACTATCGGTTTTTAAATATATCGACGAATCCCCACGGACCTTCCTCCCTCCCAATACGCATAACACAGATCGGTGACCGATGCAATCGCAGTCCGGAGTTATTAATCAGGAGGTGTTGGATGAAGGCATAGCTAAGCATTTCTGAACGGCCGAAGGTGATGCCGAAGCGCTGCGCGACTGTTTTGGCCTGACTGACACTCGCCGCTATAATCGTCTATTTCTCCTAAAGCACTTCGAGTTTCTCTCTGAAATTTTTACAAAATACTTTTGAAATATAATACTTTCAAATTACACACTTTTTTAAAAATCGATTGCTCCAAACCAAGAGGGTCCTCTTAAGAAGAGATGAAGATAATTAGACCCTAAAATATGAAGTATTGCAAAAGTTAAATGATTTACATTACATAAAATTTGACAAAAGATATTCTACAGACTTTATTAACTAAAATCTGGACGGTTTAAAATTCCCAGGAAAAAACAACTCATTTCCCGATTCCTCGTACTAAGTAAAATTCCCCGCGAATCGGGGAATTCCCCGCAAGTTGGCATCACTGAGTGTGATCGTTTTCGTCTTCTATCTCTCTTTCACACTTGTAACACAACGAATTCATCGCTGGTTAAAAGTGATTTATTTTGTGCTTAAATCAAAGAAGATGATCAAACTTAAATTTTCTCACGCGCAAAATATATTTAGAAAATCAAGTAATCAAAATTTAAGATTTTTAAAACATAAAATATCTTTATAAGAGTTTTTATTGTTGAAGAACTTGCTAAAGTTAAATTTTCGATACCGTTCCGTTAAAGTGTTGAACAACGTTTCCAGGTCAGTGCAACATAAATTTTATGCGCGAGATAGTAATTTAGTCGCTGATCACATCTGCGTACTTAATTTTTCTCCCTCACATCTAGTTCTCCCACAATATGGACCTGAAGTCGGGGTCGACATGGGCTATAAGGAAATTTGTTTATTTTAACAGATACGAATTTGATATCTGAAGCAAAGTTATAAACAATTTTTGTATATACACTTTTCCTCCATCTCTTACCCTTCCTCTTGAAAATGGAACTTTAAACCGTTGGAAAATCTCGTGCATAAGACAAAATTGAATTGAAATTTTGCTGCACGTCCAGATGAAGCCAGATTTGTATCTGGCAACCCTAGTTAGAGAGCAGTTCTATTTTTATAATAAACATTTAAATAAAATAAAAAATGTAAAAAACCACAACATATAAAATTGATACTAAAATTTTGATAACAATGCAAAGTTGAGAAAACTGTGATAAAAGAATAATAACAACAACTATGTGACACCATGCGACAATAATTTAATTTTCGTTTCACTCATGAATAAATCGATACATCGCAAAACTATACATCTGACACGATTTTAGTACCCTTCAGCTTTATGAAAACTTTTTATTGAATTTCCTATTGTTCGGTTGATGAAAGAACAATTAATTGCTTTCTTTTTCATTTTCACCAGAAATGTGAATTAAATTTGTAATTAAAACGGTTAAACCTCGCGTATAATGAATTTTCTTGGAAATAATGATTTGATTTCTTTCATTTGGTACTTGTTTATATGTAAATATTGTATATACTTATTTTATGAATATTCATACTTTACAGTGGCTGTCAACTGATTATTGTTGTTGTAATTTCTTTTTTATTGTAAATAAACAATTGACAGTACCCAACAAACATTATTGTAAGTGTTTCATTTCCACATTTGGAAAAAAGATTGTTTCTCAACGTTTTATGAAGGTTAAAGAAACGTTTAGATTAGCAGACGTTTGCTCAATGTTGTATTGTCCAAAAGTTACACATATTGACAGTTTTTCATACAAAAAAACAGAGAATTGAAAAAGAACAGTATAAATTAAATGTGGAGGTTTATTAAATATTTTATATTAAAGATAATGCTAAATATATTAATTAAATATTTATGTTAGTGTACAACTAGAAAATACAAAAAATGAGTTAATAACTTGAAAAAATAAAATAAATTTACGATAATCGCATTTGTAGATAACACTGTGATTCTCTCAAAATATCTTGAAGATCATCTTAATTCCCTGGACTGGCTTAATGGCGAATTGGAATAAACGAATCCATAGGTGCACATTATCTCATTTATTCTAATACCATGTTCCCACTGAGCAGAAATTGCGTGGTTTCGGCATATGGTTTTGAACGAAACTGTAAACGTTCACATTGTGATGCTGGTTCGTTTGACAGTTCATTGTTTATTTCTTGTGGTAAAATGTCGGCGGAAAATACAATTATTGCTCATTGTTTCAGTCTTAACCATCAATGAGTACAAGAATCAAAACGATAAACGAAATATTTAGAAACGGAAAAAAATTCGTAGAAGAAAGCGTCAATTTTTATGTGTCTTGTTTCATTTCAGCCCCATTAACTATGCAGCCTTGATCCCACAGCTTCTCCGCCATTTGCTCATATGTATGGCCGTTTTTTTTTTTGCTTTAAGCAGTACCTCCACCTCTTCTGCCCATACCTCGGATATGAGCTCCTCTTCCCGCGTACTTCACAAATTTATTTTTTTTATATTTTCGTTTCTTCATATTAATCAAGTTGTAAGCAATACAAAATATAAATGTCTGTATAGAAATGTCAGAGCAAATTTATTTCAGTGAACACATTCAAGGTTGCATTAGATTTTTGCTCAGTTTCGTTGAAAACACCTTATTTCCGTGGTTTCATTTGACATATTTTATATGCCGAAATTGAGCATTTCAACACAGTTTCAGGCGAAACCACGCAATTTCGGTTCAGTAGGAACATAGTAAAAGAAAGGGTACATGTCGCTCGCCGCTGATAAATAGAAAAACAGTTTCTCAACAGTTTCTCGGTATTCATCATCAACTTTACGAACCCTTTAACTTATTTTTTTTCGTTTTTGTTCGTTTCCTATTATACAATTTTCATACATGGCCAATGAACCAAATCTATAAAATATTAGGTTAGGTTAGTTTGTTGGGGCTGTTCATAAAAGAACACACTGAGAACTATTGGTCCATTGTGATACCCTTGGGGCGAGTAGTTAACTCTTGATCCCTTCCTAATTAAACCATTTTGTGCTTGCAATGAAGTGTGATAAGTCTTTAATGTCAGAGGATGGCAGTTCTGTGAGTCTTTCATAGAAGGGTGCTCCCAGAGTTCTGTGCCTGCGTGCTGCTAAAGCAAGGTAGTTGCATACAGTGTGGAAGATGGTTTCTTCTTCCTCTTCATTCCTACAGCTTCTGCAGAAGTCATTGTAGGGAAGACCTAGTCTACGAACGTGGCTGGCAAAGAGGCAGTGCCCGGTTAGAATAGAAACTACCCTACTTATGTGGACACGGTATAGATGAATAAGCGCTTTGGTGCGACTATGGTTAGTCATCGGCCAAAACTGGCTGGCAATAGCGCAAGTTGGTTCCACTCTCCACCTGTTCTTCGCGATGTGGGAGTAGTGATCTTTATTTAGAAGTTTACACGTGGCAAGTGATATACCTACATTACCAGTGATAAGCGAATTGCTGAGTGTCGTATTAAGTCTGGCGAGGTCATCAGCTTTACAGTTTCCCTCAATGTCGCTATGCCCAGGCACCCATATAAGGTGCAGGTTGAATGCCATGGCTGTCTTGTCAAGAGACGATCCTACTACAGGGTAACGCATTACACCTTATCAGATTTGTCACTTCAATGATCGCAAGCAGCTCTGCCTGAAAGACGCTGCAATGATCAGGAAAACAAAAGTGTGCTAAAAATTTCAGGCTCCCAGAGTGAACTCCACCCCCAACCCTATCATCCAACTTTGAGCTATGTCTGAAATGTTTATCAGTTTTAACTTAAAATCCCCTCCCCTTTGATCCGCTAGTGCATATGTACATAGTATATATGATTCATAGTGAAATACGAAAATGCCATCATCTAGTTTACATGAAATGTTGATAATAATTATGACACATCAATAAATCTGGCAAAAAACTTAACCTGGTACTGGCTTAGTTCCGATTTAATTAATTAAGTTTAGTTCTTCCAAAAATATATTTGTTCACTACTATGCAGTGTTACCATATTGGCAGATTTATTTATAAATTGTTGTTTTAAGTCAAGTTCGAGTACCTTCTTACCCCAAACTGGTTGTTTCCGAAATTTGGCTTATTTTGGAAATAATCGCGAGTTAAAAATTCTGATATCAAATTTTTTATTTATTTATATCTCCGAAACGAATAGAGACAATTAAATGATTTTTGTTTTTAAATGAAGCCAAATGCTTAAATTTATGAGATTGTTGTAAAAAATTAATTTGCTCAAGTTTAAACAATTTTTCTAAACAATTGCGAATTAGATCATTAGATCTCCGCTTCACTTAAGAATTAAATTCTACTCTTTTCATGCGTAAACATCATCGAGTAAATTAGAAAAAAAAAGTTTGAAACTTTTCATATGAAAGAAGTTATGAATATTTTTCTGATGATGCGCGGCAACTAATTTCAATTTCGGTCAATCGTAGTCGAATCGAAAATGTTTTAACAGCTAAATTTTTAGTGAGCGTGTTCCTTTGCTCTTTTTTTTTGTCGAGCTTTTGGTAATTACGATAGACATTGTTCTTCAATGCGGTGTTTGTGTTAGAGACAAGAAATAATTTACTGATTCTAAAATCAAATAACAAGTTAATGCAACAAATAATTCTGTTTGAAAAAGGAAAAACAAACTAATTCGAGTTAGGAATGATAATATTTTATGATGTGTTACAAAAAAAAAAAAAAATAGCGCAACTCAACTTAAGATGGAATATATATTATCAGATATTTTTATGATATGGTATATATTAAACTGGTTCGAGTTTTTAAATAATTTTTGCTATCTATACATTTATTGATGTAACTACAATTTTATTCCAGAAGATCCAGAAGTGCTACAATATCATATTATATATCAATTTATCAAAAATTATCAGATTTAAAATCGGTTTAGCCAATTCCAAAATATTAGCGTCGGAAGTTCTTTAAAATTCAATCATTGAACAAAGCATTGCATTAATCATTGCTTAAGCGGGAGTAAATAACAAATGAGAGATAGAGAGAAGACATGAGCATTTCTTAGAATTATCTAACGAATTATCTACATACATAAATAACAAAACAAACACCAACGATTGGTGTTTGGTTCTCTTTTGATATTTGTCTTTTTATAAAGAGATTTATAGAGCAAAAAAAAAAAAAAAATAGCCCCAGTTACTGGGGCCTTACCGACTAGTTATATGTTGTTTTGAGAATGGTCTTTGATTTGAGCATATAGTCGTTTGAAACAGTGTTATAGTTTCAATACTACACTCAAAAAAAGTGCAATGTAAAATTGATATTTTTGTAATGTTATTTTCAATGTAAAAACAAAATGTTAGTTTTACGGCAAAAAATATCAAATTGATCTGTTTTGTGTTGTATGAACATTAAAACTGTCATATTGATAATAATTCGTTTTACTTTGTAATGTAAAATTATAATGTTAAAATTACATTAAAAATGTTCTCATTACTTAATACCTTTTTCATAAAAAATTTATATTATTCTGTGTAAATTTAGTAAATTCAAAATGTAAACAGGCTAGTATAGCATTGAAAATTAAGACTGGTATTACTTTTTGAATAATTATAACATCAAAAATTTAAACTGACAACACTTTTTAATTCTGAAATAGTTTTGCGTTTCGTCGGGTAAGAGTGAACGTATCTATTTATTTGCATTCACAATAATAGTTTAAATAAAAACAGTGTGAAAAAATTTATGAAAAAGTGTTCAAATAATAATAAAAGAGAATAAAATAAACTAAAACGTGTTTTAAAAATTTTACTTTTTCGGAATTATTTACGTTTATATATTATTATTAATAATTATTATTACAGAAATAAAATTATATAAAATGCAAAAACTTCTTTATTGTGTTTTATTTAACATTTTAAGTTTTCAATTCTACGTCAAATTTTAACATTTACATTTTGCAATATCAGTTATACATTGTTGTCATGTCAATTCAACATTATTGTCATATCAATATTACATTAAAATAAAGTATTTCTTTTACATTTTTAATGTTAAAATAGCATTGTTTTCGCATCATTTATACATTTTTCAGTAATGTTATAATTACATTTTGCAATGTCAATTTTGATATATTTTAATGTTGGCTGAATATTGTAAACAAAAAATGTTATTCTTACAGCTGTTTCATGTACTTTTTTTTGAGTGTATTAATTAATTAATTAAACTCGGCTGAGGAGAAAATAAACTTAAGCTGTTATGCCTTTTTACCAAAGATATATTTTATACTAAAAATACTGGATTTTCAGTTTCTTTAAACCCAAAGGAAATCTAAATCTAAAGGAAAAATAGGCTTGTTTTTTATTGATAAATAAAAATAAATAAAAAAGCAATTTACTTCAATAGCATGATAGCTCTTGAAAGAGACCTCTAATTTAGTTTGCCTTACTGTTACGTCAACGGCAGGCAGCTACTGATGCCCAAGGAAAACACATTAAATATTGAAAATGGCATAAAATGTTATTGCTCTTATTAAATATGTAGTTCAGCGGCTCTCAACTGTTTTCATGTTACGCCCCCCTTTTCGAATTCGTGCCAAGCTAACGCCTCCCCACTTTGATTTTCACACAACATTTTTTTTGGGGCTGATTTACTATTTATAAATTAAATCATACCCGCCTTGGGAAATATCTAGTTGTTATCTAGTTTGTTGGAGGCTCTGGTTAGTCTGTGTCTAGAATAAACTTATATAGTAGTTGAATAGTTTCTCGTGAGGAAAATTGGTTGGTAGTTTTTAACAAATTGTATTTTCGCTGTTAAAATTAGAAATAAAAAATGTGAAACAAATAGTATGAAAGAAAAGAGAAATTATTTTATTAAATACTAAATATTATGATTACAACTGTAATGCATTGCAAAGCAAATATTTGTTTATTGAAATGTCTCCGCGTCTCCCTTCAAATCTGTCTACGCCCCACCACTTGAGAACCACTGATGTAGTTAGTCCATAGTAGCTGTTCACACGGGCGCAAGACAGGCGAGTTTCTACCTCTTTCTTACTACCTATTTTTTCTACTTCTCTTTTTCAGACAGGCGTTCATGCTTGCGCCCGTGTGAACAGCCACTTAGATTCGTATTGTATGAAGATTTTTTTCATGTTAATTTTCTGTTATGCTTTTAAATTACCGTAATGTTTTTATTGAAGTATTTTTTTGTTTATAAATAATTTTTTTTTTTGTTGGAACAGACAAAAGAAGTATTCTAGAATACCGCACTCAGAATAGTTTTACGTCCATTGTACTATATCCTGTGTTCCCTTTTGCTATTCTTTAAATCTACCAGATTTATTAATAAATCTTAGCAGATCCTGCGGTGTTAGAGAGCTCAGGTGTTCGTCTCCCAACACTCCAGTACCAAATATGCTTACTCTGATCTGGCAGAAAGCGGAGCAGACACTAAGAAAGTGGTCCGCCGTCTCTTCACATTCTTCCTCCAAACCACAGGAAACACAGAAGGCACTAGCTCCCAGGCCAATCATATTCAAATGTTTGGCTCAAGAGAAATGACCAGTATATAATCCCATCAGCTGCCTGCAGCTCTTTCTGTTAAGTGATAACAGAAAGTCTGTTAGACGCTTCGAGATAACAGGTAACATGGTCTTTGTCTGTCTAGAGGTCCTCAGGTCCTCCCATTTACGATTGTGGGTCAAGTCGACCCACTCATTAATAGTGGTCTTCATGGCTGTAGACGACAAAGAGAGTACAGGTCTTGGGCCAAGGAAACCAGTTTCCGAACCCTTTCTGGTCAGAAGGTCAGCCGATTCATTTCCTGAAATTCCTGAGTGTCCAGGAACCCATATCAACAGCTACCATTTCCAGCACAATCAAGCCTGGATTTGCAATGCATAACCAGTTTAGACGTGGTTAGAGGATTAAGCAAGGATTTAAGCGCAGCCTGACTGTCACTAAATACACAGATACTCCTTTCTTTCCAATAACATGGTCCATTGCTTTGATGATTGCAAAAATGTCTGCTTGAAAAACAGAAGTATACCAGCCAAGGGAAAAGTGAAGGTGCACTACATCATTTTCAATAAAGACCCCAGAACCCGAACCGAATTCTGTTCTGGAGCCGTCAGTGAAAATACGCTTTCAATCAACTCTCGACCCAGGTTCCGGCAAAAACCAAGTTTGGGCCTCTGGAATTCGTATTGTATAGCGCTGTTTTAAAACTGGAATTGTTGTCATTGTATCGGATGGCATTGATAGAACTGTTAGGTCCATATCAGTACCTTCAACAATGTCACCAATATCTCAGCAAGTATCATACCAATACCCATTGCGTTTAAGCCTACAGATGACTTTGATAGCTTCTCCTTTAGCAAAAATATCAAGGGTGGTAAGTTGAGCAATAAATAAATAGTAATTGTTTATAAAACTGCAAATCTAATTTTTCCTTTAGATTCTTTAGTTTTTTAGAAACTGAAAATCTTTTGTCCTTCACTGTAGGTAATTTCAAAAATGGCCAATGATTTAAACAGAGAGGCGCATAGTTTAATGCCATAAGAAATGCATGGCATTAAAGAAAAATTGAATGCCATGCTTATTTGTCACGAGTTCCACTGGGAGCTCTTACGCGCACTGTTTCTATTAATTTTAAATATAAATAATACTGAATGTTAAATTAATGACAGATTGTATTTAATAAATGGAGTTAAAAAAAAAAAATTCATATATGACGCAAAATTTTAAGCGACGAAAACTCAGCATTTTATTAATCAATTTTTTTATCTTTTATTTTGTTTTTTTTTTTTTCTTGCGTTTTATTAAAATTTTACGTACATTGCTCGTGAAAAAATTAAAAATTAAAATTGTATGCGAATTAATCACTAACGAACGGATCGAAACAAATGGTTCGCCGAACCCTGAAATTTACCTTTTACGATCATTTGATAGTAAATTTTTCTTTCTTTCGAAATAGTTTTTTACTATTTTATTTTACGGATTCCCAAGAATTTAGAATCAGTGGAAATACATATTTGCTTGAAGAATATGAACCTCATACAAGCTACGAAACTCACTACTAGCGGAAACCTTCCATAATAATAAAATATAAATTTTACAAATTCAATAGTTCCTCTATATTTCTATATTTTCAGCATATCTGAATAAAGAACTTTTTAGAAAATTGTAACTCTGAAGTGTCACAAAATATTCAATAAATCAAAAAAGTAACTTCAGCCAGTTTTCGATTTTTCTCAACCTCGTGAACTAGAATTTAGTTAACCTCTTCTGGTTACACTGCGACATGACCGTCACAGTCTATTAAATATAATATTAAATTTAAATATATTATAAAATTTTGAGCACTTACTTGCAATTGCACCGATAGCATTTGCAATAAAAAGCCTTATCAAAATTATAGCAAATCGTTGCATTATTGTGTATAAAGTGTATTATTTTTAATTATATTTATCAATATGGATTACTTAATTAATTCAAGTTCTTCACTTTAAAACTACACAAGTAACACATTTTTACATAGAACTGTAAACAAACAAAAAATAAATCTTTTCATTATTTTATCAAATTATTTTTACTATAAATAATTAAGAAAAGCTTTAAATCTTTTTTGGTTTGTAAAATTACTTTAAATTATAATTATAAATATGAATTTGTGATTTCACACGATAAATATCAAATTGAATTTTTAACCGCTTTAAGAGTTCTCGGTACCACTTCATAATAAAAACTATTTTATCAAAAGGAAGCAAACGATTTTAAGTATTTGTTTTATATAAGAAGCAATCTAGTTGCTGGTACTTGTACAAAACTTAAAGCCTCTGACCAAATCAACGTTTCTTAGTATTTTGTAAATCGTTCTCATTGCGAGCTCTGGTACACACTCTTTTTCTGGAGATTATTTGGTTCTTGTTATTCTTGTTCTCGATGTAAAATGTTTATCTGATTTCTGAACAAAAAAATATATGAATGCACGAGTGTTTGTAAAACCCACCACACGCCATATTTTTCGAATTTAAGTTAAATGGCAATTTCTTTTCACAACATCAAAATACACAAGCTGAGTGCAAAAAGAGACCATATATGTTATATCTTTAACAACCGGCGGATCCAGGTTTTTACCATGGGTTGGATTGATTTTGAATTACTTTGGTTTTCTTTAAACAAAATTTAATTATAATATAATCCTCAAAAGTATCATTTAACGTCTGCTTTTATAGTTTAGATTATGAGCCTCATACGTTGAAAAAATATGAGCTTATAACCTTAACCCTTATGTCAACAGATGGGTACAAACGTATCCATCCGCGACATTTATTAACGTTTTTCAATAGTTCCTGTGCTCGCAGCGTATTCATATTCATGGTATTCCTTAATGGAAATAAAAATACCGATATCTATGTCCGGAGAGATGTGGGAGTCGTTTTTGAAATGTAACTGCGGAGGCATACACTTTGCTTGCTACTCGCAAACAGACAGATAAAGCAGCACAAATTAGAGATCTATATTTGATGCTGAATGCAAATATTGAAAGAATTTACCAGTCGTATTCTGAAATAACTGTGGATGAGTAGCTTTTACCCTTCCGTGGATGCACTAAGTTTACATAGTATCATCGAAGCCGAGTTGTGATCGTCGGGAGGGACGGACGTTCCCATCGGTCTTTTTTTTCTGTGGTCAAGTTCACATTGTTTTAAATACACGCCGCGTGTGCCTAACAATTAAACGCAAATAATTTAAACAAATCCAACATATATAAACACATTTACACACAATAAAATAAATAATCACAATAATAACGACAAAACCAAACACAGCAATAGTTCAACAATACAACAACAGCCAAAAACAGCAATCAAAAAAACATAGTGGAACTGCATTGCCGTTGATTTCTTTTTCCTTCCTCCTTCCTTTCCCATTCGTTGGCGCTACATGCGGTCATAGTCGGCATTGATAAAGTGAAATTCATTGTGGTAAAGGCATAACACCTACCACAATGCTTGTTGTTCCTTCTATCAATGCTCTATGAGTGCATTCTCTGCCTTTTCTGTCTGGTTTTAATTTGTTCAGTGTCGTAAATGTCGGACAACTTTCGCATAGCTTTTTGCAATATTCTCGGACTCAGAGCAAATTTCTTCTCTGTATTTGCATTTATAAACCTCCATAAGCCCCATATAATGGCACTGGGCGAGACCCAGGTGTGTGAGGGTGCAGACCCACTAGACTTCCACATACCCAGCTATCGCTTAGTGCCATTATTTTCTCCCCATAGGGGTCTTGCCCTCTTTATAAATCACGAAGTTGCATACCAGTGCCAGGAACAACTCTACATGACGGATGCTGAGTTTAGCTCCATGTGGGTTAAATTTAGCATCCAGTCACATTTGCTGCACTTCTGTTTTCTTTATAGAAGCCCGAATTCAGATAGGAATCTTACTTTTAATAAGTTAGACTTCCTTTCTGATTCGATTGCTTCTATTTTGCAAACATATCCGTGCAGTGAAATTGTTGTTGCTGGAGACTTTAATGTTCACAATTCAAATTGGCTACGCCATTCGAGCCACACAACACCCGAAGGCTTATATGTTGAGCTTTTTGCCGAGTCGAACTGTCTGACTCAATTAGTGACAGAACCGACGCACATTCCGTGCATCGTAGGCCAAGCGCATAACATCCTTGACCTGTTTCTTACTTCCCATCATGACAAATATAATGTAAGTATCCACGCACCTCTTGGAAATTCGGACCATTTCCGTATTCTAGAATCCATAACACTTTGCCAATAGCCCCAAAGCGATTAATGTGGCTTTATGGAAAGGCAAATTGGAGTGGTCTTAATAAATTTTTTGACCACTTCAATTGGAAATTGTGCTTTCTCGATAAAAGCATAGAAGCCAGTGCTAAAATGGTAGAAGAAATTATTTTATTAGGAATGCGATCTTTCATTCCTAATAAAATGGTTAACATTAAACCAAAAGATAACTCGTGGTTTAATGCGACTTGCAGATCAGCACTCAGGTCCAAAGAGGCTTCTTTCAGGAACTGGCAATCTTACAAGAATGCCAATACTGAACAGTTGCGTAAGCAGGCAAGAAATCGCTGTAACGCCATATTAAGGCGCGAAAAGTTTCTTCACGAACAGCGCCAGAGGCAAAAAGTCTTACAATTCCATAGGGGTAGTAAGAACTTTTGGTTATTTGTAAAGAGAGTAAAGAACCAAACGACTTCGTCAATTCCAACTCTTTTTATAGGTGATCGCCTCGTCACTAGCTCGGTTGGTAAAGCGAATCTTTTTGCTAGCATTTTCGCAGAGAACTCTTCTCTGCCAGATAGCAATCAGCCACTACCCGTTATCGAACCTGTATCTTGTGCTATGCCTGAGATACACTTTCGAACACGTGTAGTTAAAAGAGTGCTTGCGAATATCGACATCAATAAGGATTAAAGGCCCGATGGCATTCCAGCCCATGTATTGCGAACATGCTTGTCAACACTGGCGCGACCGTTACGCAATCTTTTTAACATTTCATACACTGCAGGTGTATTTCCGTCTCGTTGGAAAGTTGCAAACGTTCAGCCTATTCCTAAAAAGGGCAAGACTACGGACCCTGCGAATTACCGCCCCATCGCAATTTGTTCTACACTGGCCAAGGTCATGGAAAGTGTAGTAAACTTTCACTTGGTCAAGTATTTAGAGCAGAAAGAATTGCTTAATGACCGCCAATATGGTTCCCGCCGTAATCGCTCAACGGGCGATCTAATGGCGGTTCTCACTGAGAACTGGAACCATAGTGTCCATGGCTTAGGTGAGAGCAAAGCGGTTGCTCTGGATATTTCCAAGGCGTTTGACCGAGTGTAGCACAAAGCACTGGTGTCAAAACTGATTGCGTATGGGGTCGGCAATAACTTCACCCGATGGATCACGAGTTTTTTAGGTGACCGCTCTATCCGTGTTGTGATAGACGGTGTTACTTCGGAGGCTCGTGCCATTAATGCTGGAGTGCCGCAGGGCTCGGTCCTCTCCCCAACCCTCTTCCTTATTTTTATCAATGACCTTCCTTCATTGACTAGAAATCCCATTCACTCCTTTGCAGATGACAGCACCATTTGTCATTCATACACCTGCTCAAAACGCCCTAATTCTTTGGAGATTGAGAGTAAACGGCATGATATGAATGGCTCACTCAATAATGATCTCCAATCAATCTACGAGTGGGGTCTCACGAACAGAGTTGAATTCAACGCGCGTAAGACCCAATGTTGTTTGTTATCCCACAAACGAGTGCCCCAACCCTCTGTTAAGCCCCTGGTTATGGGTGGGGTTATTATTGCGGAGTCAGAAACTCTTGATGTTCTGGGCATGTTCATCCAATGTGACGTTCGTTGGAATAATCATATTTTTGATGTGTCGAAAGAAGCAGCCAAGTGCCTCGGCTTTCTAAAGCGGTGTAAGAAATACTTCACTCCGTCTGATCTCCGCATGATCTATACCACCTATATCCGCCCCAAAATGGAGTATAATTCGCACCTATGGGCAGGAGTGGGCAGGAGCTTCACGAACGCAACTAGAGTTCCTGGACCGTATTCAATATCGGGTGATAAAGCTAATAGGAGACAATAGGGTTTCCAGCTCTATTGACTCCTTGGAACACCGTAGAAACGTGGCTTGTGTGACTCTGTTCTACCGGTATTTTCATGGTAAATGTTCCGCTGAGATACGAAATTTGATTTCACCAGTTCATGTGTTCACCAGAACTACTCGAACTGCAAGCGGTAGTCACGCATTCCACGTGGATATGGTACCCCAACGCACCACGCATTACAGAATATGGAATAAGCTCCCTGCAACAGTTTTTCCTGACTTTTACGACATTTCCAAATTTAAAACAAACGTTTACAACTTTTTCTCCCTCTTTCCTCCTACTACTAATCTATCTTCATTCCTCAATCAACGCAATGCTTTGCATTCATAGGGGTACCCCCTGAGTGCTGATTGCCTAAATAAAAAAAAAAAAAAAAAAAAAGATATGACATCAAAGTATTTTGGGCATGTGACGACAGTATGGAACTCCCACTAAAAGGAATATTGTTCACAGGAAAGGACTCCAACTACGTGATACCCAAGTAACACAGATCGTCATTTGATTTGACTTGAAGTTAGCCAACGGGCCGGAAGACAATTATTAATAAATTATAGTCGTGTGAGCGGATAAACTGACTTTGTTTTGTGTATTGACTAATTTTAGTTGTAGGAGTTAGCAATGAGGATCATTTAGTCGGCCTCTTTAGCACTGCGGCTGTTGTGCGAACTATGTTCTAGTAGTTGCTGAATTTGACTAAATAGTAGGATGAATCAATAAAGAAACAAAGCAGTTTTTGAGGTTAGGTTACATACTAAATAAAACGCACAACACTATGCACAATAACAATTTTTACCATTTTTAATTTTATAATTGAATCTATTTATTAACCCTTTAATGCATTAGTTTTTCTTTTTAAGAAAAAAAAGTATTTTTATATGTATCTTATAGCCCAAATCACGAAAATGATAAGAAATTTGGAAATTATTTACCTGTTTGCTAGCTATCGAGAAATTTCTATCGATTTTGAATAAAGTAAATGGGATATCTGACAGTTGAATGCAAAAAAGTTGAACCAAAATAGAGTATGTACACAAAATAGAAGAAAGAATTAAAAATTATTTTCACAAAACAAAATTATCATGAAATGAAATAAGCATATCATATATGATATGTTATGTAATAAAGGGTTAATAATGCAACAACACGCGTTCTTTTTTCATGATTAAACCAAATATTCTGGCAAATTGATTTGAAAGATGTGTTGGTTGTCCTTGTCGCACGCACTACAAAATGGTTTCTTCTTTGCTTAAGATGTTTGTATAAGCAAACATATACAGCCGCAGAAATTCCCATTAACTCAGTGATGCACTATACCGTTGTTGAAAATGAAACTATCTTCTTTACGATTTGCAATAGCTCATGGTTCAATAATATGATTTGACCGTTGATATTCGTTGATAAACTTAATTTAGTTTTCCTCGCGGCTTAAGCTATTACATTTACAAAAAAAAAAACCACCAGTTTGAGTTCATAAAAATTTCCATCACTGTATCTACGTTTTTATACAATAATATGACATCCATGTTTGTTTAGTTTTAATTAGTTTTTTTTCTTTAATTAATTCAGCCTAAACTATAATAAATTACTAGCAAAATTATTTTATTTATGCTTTTAAATTTCGTGTATTATATTTTCGAATTTGTTTTCATCCATAAAACAAATTTTTCAAAATCTAAATTAGTTAAATGCTCCTTTTTCTATCACAATGTTTATTTAATAATTCATTCACTTATTATTTATTTACTACTCTTTGTCATTAATTACAACCATGACCAATGACCGCAAAACGTACACACAACTAGGTATGCACAACACTGTTATTGACTCAGCTAGCCCCTCAGCCAATATCTAACTACTTGCGGACGGTTCGTATGGCTATATAGTCGTAGCAAATAGCTCATACAACATTTTTGCTTGGGTATAAACCAGGCAGAAAGGATTTACTAGATTATAATGAAAATATAAAATAGCTGGCAGAATAACCGTCGCTGATAACTTGTTTAAGTCATTATCTGCTTGTAAAACATTGATTTTTCGATTCGAAAAACAAGAATTGTATTCGAATCGGTGTCCTTCCAAACCGAAAACCTGACGTTACATATGGGGCTATAAAACAAAAGTGGGAGTACAACAGTAGCAAAAATACCTTATTTTATATATACTTCTATTTCCATTTCCTTTTATTTATTTTATTTAAACATTATTTCTTATTTTTCCTTGGGTTGAATTCAATAAAACAATTACAAAAACCTCACAAAAAAAAAAAAAAAAAAAACAATTTATAAAAAAAGCTGCCTATTTTCATATAAGGGTACAAATATATCCAAGTGTTGACTTAAAGGTATTTGGAGTAAGTGTTGACATAAAGGTTAAATAAAGTACTGTCACAGTTGAGTAAAACTCTAGTTGTATTTCGAAAAGTTGGCAACCAAACGAATTTTATAGCCTTAGGAAGTTTTTGGATACTATTGGGCTGTCCATATTTAGTTAAAATGTAGCTAAGAGCCCTATAAATAAATTTCACTTCTAGTCAGTGTTTTGGAGCAAACTCGAAAACATTCTATGTTTTATTGAATATTTCCCATTTCATCAGAAATTATTATTTAAAATTTGTATGAAATTAACTTACTATCGCATTGCTCGTCCGATACCTTAACCACTCAACCATTGCATAGCATTCTCTGCATTGTTACTTGTTATTGTTGTTCTACTCCAATAACTCTACTATAAAATAGTAGTACTATCACTATAGGAGAATTTCTGAAATCTTTCCTCCGATAGTCATATTATAGTCACAACCTTAATGGAGTTCACGCTGTGTATTGTTACTTTAGCCGGTGTTACTTTTCCGCTAAATTTAGTGCTTTTTGAAAATTAAAACGCGGAAAAAAAGTGATTTAGCGGTCAGCGGTTTTTGAACGCGTTTTTTCAATTTCAATGCTCCACTAAATAATCCATTTCCTGAATAATCCTGACAACATTTTCTATCGAAACAATGAAATTATTTAAAACCAAAGTTCGTAACCATAAGTCACTTAATTCAAAAAATTCTTTACTTCATATAAAAAATGGATTAAAACACGAAAATTTATTTTGTGAAAACTACAAAATACCTGATAACGTAAATAAACAGCACTAGTGTTTATAATGCTTCTGAATTCAGACTAAAGAGTGTGTTATGGCCAGAAGAAGCAGATAGTAATGAAGAGAATATAGACTTCGACAGCGATATGTGATACTTATAAAAGTGTATAAAATACTCTTTTTCCATTATCTTATTTTAGTTTTTCTTGTGATTGTATAACTTAGAAATGCCGTGAATTAAAAACTTTAAAAATGTATTTAACTAATTTTCTTTTTAATACATTAAAACAAATCGTAATCGCAAGAGACTAGAAAATTTTTGCGAATTAACCCTTTCACCCCCGAGTTTTTCCTTAAAATCTGGCTGAGTTTCTTCAATATTTTATGTAAATATTAAAATAAATTTTAAGAAATAATATGCCCGGGACCCTTAATCCTTACTTTTATCTTTAAGTTTTCCAATGGGGTAAAATGTCTGTTATAACCTTTGTAACCAGGAATTATAGCAAAGCCAATTTACGGCGATGACACTGCATATATACAATCCATCAATCATATACAATCTCAGGGTTAACGAGGTTAAAATAAGAAAAATACGAATTAACGGTTTGTCAGTTTAAGGCTCTTAAAAACACTCTTAAAAACTCAAAAAATTCCATAAAAAAGTGAACATAGCTATCTACAATGATTGTTTTTTTTTTTCATAGTTCTATAGAATTTTGCTTTGCATTACGAATTATAAGAGGTTGTCAGAAACCAATTTCGATTTATAAGAGGTTAAACAGACCTTGTATTGAAAAAGAAAGTACGAATTAGCGAGGGGACCAAAATGTGTAGAATTTTTGCGAATTAAAGCGATTTTTTCAAGGGACCAATAATTTGTTACGAATAATTGAGATTTTCGAATTAACGGGGTACATATTATCGCGATTTTACGCGATAAAAAATTTGTGTTTAAAACTTAGCATAAATTTAGTGCTTTTTTTTAAAGAAAATACGCGTTTTTTTTCTTCATTTTAGCGGATTTTGAAAAACAAAAGTTGGCCACACTGACTTTAGCATATTTTGGTGTACTTAATATTTAGTTTGGAGAACATATTTTGAAGTGTAACATCGTTTTACATTGAATTCACGAATTGGATTAACCAGGACAGGTTTGCTAAATAATACATTCAGAAATATCATTTGAGTGTGCGTGGGTTTATAATAATAAATAAATCGGATAAAAAGTTCTCGATTTTTTCATTGCAGCTCCAAAAATCAATAAATAATGAATCTGCATTTTTAAGGGCGTTGTGTAGAGTTCTTCGCACATTCAGTCATAATTATGCAATGATTTCAGTAGCATTTCTCTTGTAACATTAATCATAAGCCGACTATAAAACAAAATTTTAAAGTATTATAGGAGGAGTAGCAAAAGCAATCTTTCATAAGATTCCGATTAAAAACCTATTGGATGGTTATAGGATGGCCACAGAAAGACATTCAAAAAAGTTCATATATCATTTTGGTTTATGTGTTATAGGAGGAATATTATAAGCAATGGATGACTTTTGTAGGGTCAACCTTCACCGTATTTTTATAAGGATCTTATTGAATGATCTTCCGTTTCACGCTATATGGCCATTTTGTAGTGAAATTATAGTACAATTATTGGATAACTGCCTAGTTCATAAAATAACGTCACTCAAATTTACTCAACAAAATATTATAAGGATCAATTATTGGATTAAATGCTCTTATAAGAAACTTTCAAAACTTCATAGTCGATTTAAATATATATAGGCGTAAAATATTTTAAAAATATATACATACAAATTGCTGCCCTAATTTGGTAAGGCCTCAAAATCAAATTTTTCAATATCGAGTTTTTGATGGATTATGATAAAGCGTGCCTACTTTCAACTATACTGAAAATTTTTAGAGACCTACACCGAAAACTTATGTTCTTTTTTTTTAATTTAAATTACAAATTCTTGAAGCAGTACTCCAAATATCAAAATATTTTTTGCTTCTTCTGTAAAGTTTGAAAAATACGAGTTAGGGCTTTAGCAAATTAAGGCAGCGATATGTAACATACATTTATATTATGTACGTTGTACACAGTATCATTTGATTAGGTAAAAGCACTAAAAGCGAGAAGACCAATCGAACAAAAATTATTTCCAAACCTACTCAGAAAACTTAAGTCTAATCTTAAGAGTTTAGGAAGTTACATACAAGAAAAAATTACTTAAGTTTTCTGGACAATTAAGATTTCCGAGCGTGCACTATACTTCCATTATAAAATATTCAGGAAAAATTCACTATTACAACAAATTAAAGATTTTCTTAATTGCTCTGTATATATCTTATCCTGCGACGTATTAATACAAACAAATTTAATTTCTTAATGTCCTTGTCTCGATTTAATTTGAGCTTAAATGTTTAATCAGAAAGAAATAATTATACTTCCCAACGATGCAATCGTGATATTTAAAAGCTTTACTTAAACAAACGCATAGTAGACATTGCATAACATTCCGCCACTAGTCATTTAAAAAATTTTACTTGTAAGTCATTCTCAAGAAAAATGGGGCATGGTAACCCATTTTCTACGGAAGAATTAGGAAAAATATTGCCTCATAAGAAGTGTGGAAATTCTAATCGCGAAATTCCATGACGTATTAATATATCACATGCAGGCGTGGTAAACTTTAAAAAAAGAAAATATACGCCAAAATAAATAATAGGTTACCAAAGCTACAAGCTTCAAAAAACTTATTATATCTCAAATTCGAATTGATTTGGATTTAGATGTTTTCAAAAGACGTATTGAAAAAATTTTGCATGATTGTAAACATCTTACAATAAGGGTTAGCTTTCGCTAAACACTCATCACCAAAAAGCATGTTTCGAATTTGTAAAATCATATTTATAATAGGCCGGTCAATGCGAAACGGTTATTTCTGGCAACGAAAAACATTCACATTAGATGGTCCCGACTGTTATTATCTTTTCATATCTAAATTTACCAAGGCGGTAGTCTGATGTTATGAGTTCGGTTTGTTTCTCAAACAAAATATTAACATATTTCGGAAGAAATAAAATGAACTTCCATGACCACCAACATCTTCTAGAAGAGGTGCTTTTCAGTTATCGTGCTTAAATTAATAAACGTTACATAATATTCAATAAAACAGCACTTTTATTTAACAAGCAGGAGTCGCAAATGAATGTTTCACGGAGAAAAGTTTTGAAATAATGATGGAACCCTCTTCTAGCTTGGACTTGAACTCCATGAACAATTTTTGAAGTGTTTTTTCTAACAATATTTATACAAGTGCTCGCCATATTTTTAGTTTTCATTTAATAAGAGCAGAAACAACAAAAATTGAGAAGGAAATACCATCATTCGAGCAAATGAATATTACAAATTCAACGCCCAAGCGAATGGAAGAAAATATCATATTGTATATATAATGGGTGGTCACACGTTTTACCAAAATTATTATAGTCGTTTTTTGAATCTTACTATACACTCGAAGAAAAAAGTACATGAAACAGCTGTAAAAATAACATTTTTCGTTTACAATATTCAGCCAACATTAAAAAATATCAGAAATGACATTACAAAATGTAATTATAACATTATTGAATTGAACGTAAAAAATGTGTAAATGCTGTGAAAATAATGTAGTTTTAACATTAAAAATTTAAAAGAAATACATTATTTTAATGCAATATTGATATTATATTATATATTATTGTGCGGCACTGCAAAAACATACGTCTGCTCTCACTTTGACGAAACGCAAAAATATTTTACAATTAAAAACTGCCAGTTTAAATTTTTTATGCTATACTTATCAGTGTGGCCAACTCAGCGCTTTTCTCGCTGATTTTAGTGCTTTTTGAAAATTAAAACGCGAAAAAAAAGAGATTTAGCGCTCAGTGCGTTTTTTCAGTTTAAAATATCTTCGAAAAATCGAAGAAATTTTCATTGACTAGAAGTATCAGATATGTGCCCGTATTAGTGAAAAAGTTTAAATGTATTGAGTTTTCTCGCACTTTTATAAGGAACAAAATTTAACGCTTTTTTAAGAAAGTACGAGTTTTATTCTACATTTTAGCGGATTTTGAAAAACAAAAGATGGCCACACTGATACTTATGCAAAAAGTATTGCCAGTCTTAATTTTTAATGCTATATCAGCCTGTTAACATTTTGAATGTTAAATTTGCCCAGGATAATATCAATTTTACATGACAAATGAATTATCTAATTAGAACATGACAAAGTAAAACGGATTATTATCAATATGATGTTTTAATGTAAATTCAACACAAAACATATCAATCTGATATTTTTTGCAGTAAAACTAATATTTTGTTTTTACAAACCATTACAAAAATATCAATTTTACATTGCACTTTTTTTGAGTGTAGTGATTGGTCACTAGGAATGATTGGTTTCCTCCCATTGATCCTCAAGATTAAACCCCAATGGCAATCGCACATTCGTATTTTTAAAATATTGTGCCTTTTAGGAAAAGTGTGGCCTGTTTATATTTCATTATAAAGATTTTTAAAAATAGCCACAAACACAAAATTAAATTTTTTTTGGAATCAGAGAGACTTGAAAACTGGTATTTATTTTATAATCATAATTATTTTATAGTCATAATGTAGGATTAAACAGAAGAAAAGAGAATTCCTCTTAGGTAATCCGCTTCCAGTTCCTTACATTGCCTATTTTCGATTTAAGATTATTTAAAGACTTTTGTTTTCAGTTCATAGCCGAATCTTTGTGGGGCCATGTTTATGTGATTTCTTCTTTTCATTAGAAACTTCGCTTACCTTTATTTCCAACTTTTTAAACAAACAAAATTACATACGAAGATCATTTTTTTAAATTTTATTATTTGTATGTAAATAGTTATGAATAATGGGCACTTTTAGAAATCGAGCTTAAGCGTATTAATTACATTGTACATAAAATTGCATGCAGTTTTGAAGAGTTATGTAATACTCTTACATAATTACTTTTAATTCTAATTATTTAACAATATTTAAAGTATTTTTTTTTATTGTAGTACAATATTTCAAATATTTCTTATATCTTTACATACAAAAAAAAAAAAAAATAAAAATAAATTTTACGGGAAGTTTTTTACATTTTATTACATAATTGTTTTAATTACAAAATTAATGCATCTTAGTGCAATGTAAACGTTTTATAAATATGAAAATGTAATTGGTGATTCATGGCATGATGTATTAGAATATGCATGAAAGTGAGCTTAACACTAAATTAAACTAAATTTATTTTATCAAATCCGCCGTTAAGGTCGCCGTAGTGTAAGTGTGCGAAACCCAGCGGGGAAAAAATAAACAGAAAAATTACGGTTTTCTACACGGATTACATTGGTAAGTAAACCTCTAAAAAGTGCACGAGAAAATTGTGCGTTCTTTTTATTCGTGGACAAATATAACACGCATAATATGAATGGAGGCGTAGCCTAGACCCTGAACGGGATTTTGTATTATAAAATGTGGTAGTAGTAACCCGCCTTTTTGTATATACGCTGCTTCCCCTGCGATCACATTTTGACATTACATAATTTACTTTTTGCCACCACCGTCCTCCTTGACTGTCCTCAGCATATGATAACTCGGATTTGAGAATGCATCGGGAGCTGTTCGGGTACTGCTGCTACCATTGTTGTTCATTAGTTTTTTCGGTGATTTAACATTAACATAATTTTCACCGCCGGTGAGTTGTGTCTCGATGACTTGATGACGCGGTGATGGAGTGGGCGTTGTAAATTTACGCGATTGCTCCGGGCTCGGTTCGCCATCGGAACCATGATTTGTGCTGTGAAGCATGGGTATTTCTTCTGGTTGAATGCCATCCTTCGTACGAGTTTTATTCACTGGGCTGTCCAAATTATTGGCCATTGTGGGTGAATGCTGTTGTGCCATCTCACCTGGGAAGGTGAAAGAAGTAGTTGTTGGGGTAGTTATATTTGGATCATCTGAAGTGATATCATTATCTTTAGGTCGTGTCGGTGAAAATATGGCGGAACCAGAATTTGTGCTTATTTGTAAGTAGTCGTCAGAGGAAGAAGGATCAATACCTACGTAAGTATGAAGAGGAAGCGTTTTTGTTTTGGGTTAGTTGCGTTTGAATGTGTGGGTGAAACTTATGCAAAAGAATTGGCTTGTTAGTTAAAAATTGGAAATACAAAATACAGCTTTTTATTTATATATGAGAAACGGGTAAATGGATGGGGAGGAACTTACGAATTTCTGGTAGTATATGTCCATTAACGTATCTGGGTGGAGGTGGTGCCATCTCATCGGGAGAGCCCATCAAAGCTAAATAATCAGTTTGATTACGCTGCATATATTCGCTATTAATGTGCAAATAAGGTTCATTCAAATCAACGTAATGCTAAAAAAAAGTATATAAAACTCATTTTATAAGCGTTAAAAAACCTATCAAGCTTCCACACTTACATTGGTCACTTCATCGCCAAGAAGACGCGCAAATTTCTTTTCTAGCTCATTAAAGCGTGGTCGACTCTCAGGATTGGTCCTCCAACATTCCAACATTATGTCATACAATTCATCATTAGCGAATGGTGGCTTCTCCATGCGGTAACCATCCTTTAGTTTTAAATACAAACTCTGGTTAGGATCCATGCCAGGATATGGAACCTTCGCCAATGAGAAGAATTCCCATAATACAATGCCAAAAGACCAAACGTCAGTGTATGTGCTGAATACATGATCACTGAGAGATTCCAGTGCTAACCATTTGATTGGTAAAGGTGCCTCGCCCTGTTTCTTATAGTTGTCATTGCGGTACATGGTGCGTGCCAAGCCGAAATCACAGATTTTCACAATATTATCCTCGCACAGAAGTATATTACGCGCAGCCAAATCACCATGAAGGACCTTTTTTGATGACAGATAATCCATACCACGCGCCACTTGAAAAGCCCAACTAACGAGATCCGATGTGGTAACAGTCATGGCCTCAGTGGTGTCGGACTTATAATTGGAACGCCAGGCAGGTTGCACTGAGTTATTCGACAGTATATTATCATCGTCTGTAAAGAACGTAGTAACATATTTAAATGGTTTAGAATCTTTGAGCCTGACTAACAGACGAGATAAAGTCGACATTAAACATTGAACGAACAGCATTATCTCGTCTTTTAATGTCAGCGTTTTGTCTGTTCACCTTCTGGTATCGTTGTCATCACTGTATGTTCTGTTGCACAACTATCTACATGACCTTCATACAAATCCGATTGCCGCAGGTAACCGCTTGAATTGGGTCGTCCTGCTCGGGTACCCGAACGTGGATCATTATCAGATGAATTTCTGCGATTGTTTGTGGTGTAATTGTTGTTCTTATTATTCATATGATTGACATATTGATGGTTGGAGAATATAAGATTTACATATTTCACGCCATCACTGATGCGGTTAGAATTTATGCATAACAGGCAACATAAGGATCAGGATTTTACCATAACCACAACCAATAACCGTTACAAAAAAAAAAAAACAAAAATATCACAACACAAGACAACCAGCACCCAAGGAATGATGATGGATTGTTAAGTTGGTAATGATGAGAGGGAGAAGGTTTGGTTTTATTCATTATTCGTTATAACACATAGTAATAGAAAGAGAGATGAAGAAAAATGTAAGAAAAAAGTTAGAAAACAAAAAGAGAAAAAGCACCATTTAATATTAAAATGTTAGTAAAATTTATTAAATTTAAAAATAAAATGTTAAATATTTTTGTATTCTTGGCCTTAGAAGTGGAAATTATATGTTAACTTCTTAACCCTAGGATGCATACTATGATTTTTCGGGACTCGCAAATATATGTTTGCTGTAAAATTCCTAAATTGTAATAAAATATACTCCTGCGTTCTTGGAAATACTATTTCTGAACAAATAAAGGCATTTCAATATTTTGAAAATTTCCTTGGAAAATATTTTTTGCCTCATATTTAGTTTCTACTGATTTTTCTTAGACACAATATGAACAGTAAATACTAATACATTTTTGAAGTCTGAATTAAATTAACATTTAACATTTTTCGATCATGTCACATTTATAGAAGACTTTAAGGCGAGAGTAGCCTAGGGAAGCTTTGTATCACATTGGACTTCAGTTTTCTCAGAAATATGTCGTGAAAAAGACTCCTTAAAGAAAAATATTTCAAGCAATAAATGCTTACTTCATTGTACTTTTTGCAGCGCTATGGCGTTTCATTAAGATGTGGTATTTACATGGAAATATGGGTCTTTGAAGGTTAAAACCACCTTAATCCAACCTCGGAGAAAGTTCCAATACCGAAATGTCCTAATCCAATATCGGAATTTTGGAATGAACCAAAATTATTAACAATGGAAAGAGCAGCATTTTTGTATCAGCCATCTTATGCAGCCTTATCCTGTGGCCTTCAAAGACCTACTACTTTTTTATGAAGAATATTTTCTTCGCAGATTGCTTATTATTTTTTCTACTGGTTAACCAGTATTAGGGAGATATTATAAACTATCAAAAATTTGTTTTTCAAGGGCTAATTTCTTAAAAAAAGTTGGACCTAGGTAATTTTTGCCTTCGCAGACCCCAACATTTTTCTTCCTAACCCTGTGATAGGTTTCCCGATCGTTTACCCGGTATAGTCATATAACGAATAGTAGCATCAAATTACACCCTAAAAGGGTCGCTAAGTGGGGTTGGGAGAGTGTTACTATCTAAGAAAGGTTTTCCGCCCTTCCATGGTAAACAACATTTTCTTAGTTATAAAACATGTACAAGATAAAATAAAAAAAATTTTATTTGTGTATACCAAAATTATGGGGTTTGACCCCCATAGCGAGAATCCTTGATATAATAGAGAAAATCTGAGAATAGGGTCCGAATCAGCGACCCCAAATTACTGCTCAAAAGTTATCTAGTTTGATTTTGCGTCAAATTGTTGCTCAGTGTTATTATTTCCGGGCATTAGAACATGCAAAAAAAATTAAAATTAAAGTTTAAGGATTAAAATATAATAATTAAAATCAAAAATTCAATCAAAAATAGTTTAGTATTGAACAAAAAGGACGCTGTATAGGTTAATTTCTTGTTATTTACGATCTATGTTTAATTAAAATGGCGTTAAATTGAAAACTCTTAAATTCAGAAATATAATACCAAAAATATATTTTACATACCGATTCAGCTCGAAATTATCAGAAAACCGTTGCGTTATGATTGTGGGATCAATTCTATCGGTTTCAGAGTTTATTTGATTTATAAAACGTTTGCGATTTCTTAACAAAAAGTTTTGAACGTTGCCATAACGACAATATTCCACAATTACCATAAGTTCACCTGTTTATTGTAAGTTTGAGATAAGTGGGAAACATTTGGTTGAATATGATATAACAGTGATTTGTGTATAGCAAAATACTTACGCCGCAATATATTCTTCGTCACGGCACCGAGCAAATTCACTACATTCAAATGTTGACCCAGATGAACCATGATTTTTAATTCGGATACCAATGCTCGCATAACCTCATTATCCGCCGTCCGCTTAACCATTTTAACGGCAACTACTGTTTCTTTCTCATCGGTCTTAATGCCTTCAGCATGGGCTTTAAGGACAACACCAAATGCTCCAGCGCCAAGTTGTTTACCCAATTTTAGTTTATCCCGTGGAAATTCAAAATTAGGGTCGTATGGTAATAGATCAGCTTGTTCGTCAAGTGATAAAGCTGGATTAATATGTTCAACAGCTCCCTCTTCGAAGTTAGCTAAGCCGGAAGCTTTAAGTTCACGCAAAAGTTTACGTTCACGATTTACACGTATGTATAAATAGATTATGAGTAAAACTAAGAGGATCAGTAATGAGATTATGCCAACTATCCAGCCCAATGCTAAACCAGGTAAATCTGGAAAAAACGGATTGTTCAATTTTTGTTTTAAAATCATGAGCTATTGCTGATGGAACAACATTGAGCAAACCATTGGACAAGGAAGAAATGACAAACCTGTTATTTCAACTGTTGAAGTCGATTCTACGGAATCCAAACGATTCGACACAACGCACTTGTAGACACCCTGATCCTCTGGTTTCATAAATGGTATTACCAGTTTTGTATTATCGTCGGTAAGATAAGTGGAATTGCCATTGCTATTAATAACTTGATCATCCTTATACCAGTCCACATTTGCGATGGGTATTGCCTCTGACTTACATTCCAATTCAAGCAAGTCACCAAGTTTACGACTTATTTTCGTGGTTGGATCCAAGTTTGTGTAAATCAGTTTTGGCGCAAGTGGTTCTGCAAGGGCACAAGTCAATAAATATAATGAAGAACATACATTAATTTCCATAGCTAGCCATAAATATAAGTATCACTCTCTCTTACCATGTACGAAGATATTAATATACTTGTTTTCAGATTTAAAATCGCGTTTAGCGCGACATTCATAACTTGCACTGTCACTATCACGTATGCTTTTGAATTTAATTGATTTCTTATATGAATAATCGCTGTTTGAATTCGTGATTTCAATGTCTAAATAGAAGAAATAGAAATCAAATTTATTATTCGCAGTTTCGCTTGTTATGATCATTCTCAAAACTAACCTTGATTACTGGTAACAACATAACCATCCTTATACCAATCAAGATCACCAGAGAAATAATATGCCAGGGCAGCACATGTAATGGTAACCTCATCACCTCGCGCTATCTTTTTGTCTTCATCGATGCCGTACACTGTCATATTTTCCTTAATATCGGCAATTAAAATGTGAGCCTTTGCAGTTGTCGCACCTTTTTTGTTATCAGCGATGCACTTGATAATACCTGGACTTTGAGGAGCGAAATCTAAATAGTGCAGACGTTCGATGCTTCTGTTGCCAGGAAGAATAGGGCTGGTTGACTGAAAATTAAAGAAATAAAGTAAGCAAGGCTAAACGTTATCGATGAAATTCTTACTCAATAATAGTATAAGGTCTGTTTCCAAACGTAATAAGTGAAATTGTTGCGTATATCTAAGTATACTAACCGTGCATCTTTAAAAAATTTATTTTTCTTTGAATGGATGAGAAAATGGTACTACCCGAAAACTAAAACACTACCTCCACTTCCACACCAAACAAATGAATTTTAATTGTAGTCTAGAGGAAATAGAGGAAACTATATTTTTTGAGTCTCCTTTTTAAGGCGACTTTGACCCTTGTAGCTACTGAAGTCAACTGACAGGTATAGAATATTCGGGGGATATTTATGCACTTATGGTACAAGCAAAAAAAATCGGAAATGGTCCAGGTTAACACTGATTTATACCACAATATTTCAAAAGACATAGGTTTGGTTTTTGGTACAAAGAGGAGGGTTAAGGTTAAACTTCCTCATTATTACTTGACTAATCGGTCCCAAATTGTCACTAGAAAACAGTTCCTGAAAAAAAAGTTTGTCAACATCTTTTTAAAACTATTAAAACTCACTGCATTTACAAACAAAATTAAAGGAAATTTGTGGTGTTTCTAATGGTTTGGCGGTAGGCATAGGGCCATTGTGCGGATTAAAAATAACATTTTTTTAATTAGGAAAGAGGAAAGTAAAGAGGACTATACTGGAAGACGGACGAGGGTTAGAACATTCGAAATCCCTTTTAGTTAGGAGCATTTAACCTAAAACGCTTTAAGGAATGTTTGAATTTATCAAGGAATATTATTTATCAAACTATCACCTAACAAAACTGTATTTTCTATGGAATACTTAGTGGATGGTGTGCATGGAAATTTCAATACTTACTTTAAATTTTTGAAATAAAGAGTTATTACACGAAGGCCATCTTGGTTTTATGGAACAGGGCTCAAAAATCCATGATACATTTGCTATTGGATACGAAAGGACTACGCACACAATATGTGCCAGTTCACCCGCCTGCACATACTCATTCTTGACATCTGCTATTGGTGCACCACTGATGCTCACAGTAAAGTTAAGCGATTTGGACACTAGAGAATTATTGGCCTCTATAACATATACACCACTGTCCACCATTTGTGCATTATTAATTTTCAACGTAATCGAAGAACCGGTAGAACTTATAACGTAATCATTTGATGGTTGAATTTCGCTATGATCAGGCTTATACCACTTTAATGTTGGTTCTGGATATCCGCGATATTTAACATTGATTGTAACCGGTTTATTGGCGATACCATTGATTTCATAATGATTATTTGGTTCACTGATGTTAATGTATCCTTCGTCTTTACCTAAAAATGTAAAACAATCGAAAAATTCACAAATTCGAATTTTATTTGGTGTATGCCTTAAAAATGACTTACCTAAAACAGTCATTAGGTAATTACCGTATGCTGTATTGTTAGAGTTATCACTCATTTCACACACATACAGCCCGGAATCCTCTTTTTGTGCATTTTCAACAACTAAATTCGCTTGTGTTATTAAATGAGTTGCCGTCCTGCTAATCATTCGATTTGGTGTCTTATTCACCCGTTCCTTTTTATGAACAATAATAAGGGAAAATATTTAAAACTTAGGTTGTAGGTAGTTCGTTCAAGTTTGAGTTCATTGTAAAGGAGCTAATATTTACAATTACGCGTAGAGAGAGTTATGTAACTTTATTACCCCAATGAGGCCTGTGAGGTTTAAGACGATAGATAACAAAGATTGGTATCCGATGAAATATTGTGCGCTAAATTTGAATCCGGCAGCGATTTTGCTGCATTTTCACTTTTTGGATACAATTTCTTGAAATCGGTTGTCAGATTCAGATTCAAGGCGCAAAATGGCATACAGAACTAATCCTTGCTATCTGGCGTCTTTGAAAACTTTAACTTTTGCAGACCTGTGTAATTATCAATTGACCAATCATAATCGTTGGTTTCATTGAGTGAAAGGAAAATTCTCTCCCTTTGCAAAGTAAAAATATCAACTCATTTGTAACAAACTCTGCCTGACCTCAGCTACTCCATTTGGATATTTCCATGTTACTTGTGCCCGTACATCGTGTACTATCTTGCCATTGCAATGTATTTCAAAACGTTCGCCTTCATATACATGGCCATGCGATTCCGATGTAAGGGTGGGTTTCTCGACAAATTTCGTTTTAGCTGTGAAATTTTGAATATCAAATTTTTATTAGATATTGTTTTCAGTGATTCTCAGTATCGATTGCCAAACATTTACAGAAAAGCCAACATTACACTGGGATAACAAAAAAATGTTTGTAAATAGTACATAGATATGCATACAGATATAAATGTGTACATATGTACATGGAAAGCAAAACAATACATTACAAGAGCAAATAGAGAAATATATAAATGCATATAAATAAAAATAGCTAAAAATATGCAAAAAAAAAATATATATATAAAACTATATCATGCTTTGAAATATCTTCTAAAAGTTCTAAAACAACACAATCTGATATTTTAAATAAAATCAAAATTGTAATCAGAAATCAACGCAAGAGTGATATTTTTAGGTTAGTAGTACAAATTTATTTTAAGAGGGAAGTTAAGTAATATTGCAAAAATTTAAACCTAATCCTCCAAGAAAATATTTATTTAGTTAGTTAATTAATCCTTTATTGAATTTTATACTACTACAGACTTCTATACCACCTTGATCAAAAAGTTCCCAGAATAACCACCATGTGGCGCTCCCATCGTTCCGATTTGAGTTCTGTTGTTAAGTTGGTACATCTATTGTTGATATTCCCTTTAAATCTTAGCGTCATAGCTTGACATTTGCAAAAGTTACGTAGCCAAGAGTTCATCTATCTCTGTGTGTGTTGGCGATTTTTTTCAATTTTATTAAATTGTATTGCATTAAATTTTGCGTAAAATACTGATTTAGTGGTGCGTGAACGTTGGAAATGTTGGAAAAGTGTTTCGAGCGGTTCAAAAGTGGTATTGAGTCAATCGAATATGATGAACGCAGTGGCAGACCGTCGACATAGAAAAGTAAAATAAATTTTGGTCATTAACCGCAAATTAACCATCAGAGAGTATTATTTGGGCGTTATGAGGCATTTGCGTGAAGCAATTTGCCGAAAGAGACCAGAATTGTGGACAGAAAACTCGTGGAACTCATTATTCGTAATTTTTTGACGAAAAATGCAACAAATACCATCCAACAGCAACCGAATTCACCTGACTTCTTTCTGTTCAATAAAAAACCATTACGGGGAACGCGTTTTAGTAGCCGAGAGGAAGTAATGGAAAAATCGCAGGAAGCACTGATGGGCATAAACCGAATATAAAAAATGTTTCTAGGATTGGATCAAGCGCTGGCATGAGTGTGTTGTAGTCGATAGGGATTACTTTGAAGATTTAGATGAATAAACTTGTATTTTTAATTTTCTGAATAAATTCCGGGAACTTTTTTGTCAAGGTATTGTATTTGTTCTTTGTTGAAATTTAAAAGTTTTTTTTATTAGAAAGGGATGTAGCCTTCTCTTTACATCTAATTAGCCTTTACGTTAAATTATTGCAGCACATATACTATACAATGAACCACAAAATTGATCACAAAAAATAACTTTTTTAAGACACTATGAATAGAAAAATAAAATAAGAGAACAGTTTTTACTCATCTAGATGAGCACGAAGAGAAAAAAATTTTTCCATTTGATAATATCTAAAGGCCCCGCATTGGTCATGAAAGATCTGGAATTTTGATCATAATATTAGACCTTTCAAAATGTTTCAAAGCTCACAACTCTGTTTATGCTGTTTATGAAGGGAAACGTATACTATGGGAAAAAAAACTTTCTAGATCGGATAATGTTACTAGGGTCAAAGTCATAAGAAGTTTACATTTCATAAAATTTTTGCAATATGTCAAAAAACTTCTTATGGGAGATTTGGAAAATTCTTTTTGTATTATGTTTCCCTTTATAAACAGCAATAACAGAACTGTGAGCTTTAAAGTTTAACAAAACAATATTTTGGCAAGTTAAATTTAAGTTGGTCTTAATACAAAACATTTTTTTTTTATTTTTTCAATTTTTTTGGCCAATCAAAAATTGTACCTAAAATGTGCCAATTGTAACTAATGTTACTTGAAGTTTGATAAAGACGGAAAAAGGTACAATTGTATCTACTTTTCCATCACTGGTACTAAATAGTAAATAACGGACTGTTACTTCGACTAGTTGTAATGCAAAATGATGATTTGGGATCAAAATTACGATTTTTGAAAACGTTTTGGAAGATTTTAGATTTTTTTTCTGGCCAACTCGTGTACAAACTTGCGTTAAACAAATATTCGACTCGTCACATCAATACGAATGGCATTTTAACCTTAGGAAGGCAGCAAGCCCACTAATGCATTTAATATAAAAAACACTGTATTAAAAATATAGTAAGGAATAAAATTAATTTTTTTAAGTTAATTATTATTATTGAAGTAAATAAATGATTTTATAATAAATAAGTTTTGCAGCAATAGAACAAAAGTATGTAGTTTTTTGCTGCAAATCATTAATATTGCTTGCTGAATTATAGAAATAATAAATCTACCATATTTATTTATATCCACCACTCTGTTGTCCATTCTAGTACTTTTAAATTTGCAGTTAACAGTACTGTTTGCAACTCCTTTGTTTTGATTGACTTGTGATATGAGACCAAAAAATCAGACGGTGCTATTTTGTGAACTATTTTATATAATCTTTACGAAATTAAGAAACAACGAAAGTGTAAGTCATGCATTCCTTAGAAAATTTACATACATATTTTGGTTTCTAGGTATACATAATATTTTGAACTTTAACATGCTTCAAGCATGTAAATAAAAAATAAACTCAAAATACTTATATTCATAATAATAAAAATACGAATAAAAAGCAGTTGTTAGAGTTTAGAGTTGCATGCGAAACAAATTTACTTTAGTTAGTATGAAGCTAAAAGTGGGAAATTTACAATTTATTTACAAATAAAATATTTTTTAAGTAGCTAAAAGCAAATTGGAACAAACCAAATAGCACCTATATAATTACAAGAACATAATTAAAAGCAAGGACCAAAAATAAAATTATCGTGAAATATTTAAATGAAAAAATCATCATATTCTAAATATCGGAGAACAATGTTGAGTACATCAAAATGATACTGACTCCATGCTCTGTTGATATCTATAAACATTTTTTTGAGCATTAACACTAAAAAGTTAAAAAAAATTTTACCAGATGATAATTTGTGAGCACAAATTATAATAATATTTTTATTTGCTTGCTCAGGCATAATAATTATTTCCTAATTTTTTTATGCTCAAGAAGAAAAAAACATTTTTTGATTTTTATGTTTTTGATAAAAAGGAAAAATCAAAACGATACACAGCTTTGTGGGTTTGAGATTGGTCGAAAATTTGCACAAGGTACCGCTTGTCTTAAACTGCAATTACGGTCTTATTTAATTTATTATTGTTTTTTTGGTTTTGTTTTCGTAATTATTCATAGATGAAAGGCCGTAGAGAAAGTTTAACGGCAACAAGCTGTGCAACATTTTGATTTTTTCCGTTTAATCCAAAATATAAAAATCAAACAATTATATTATATTTTTTCCTGAGCATAAAAAAAAAATTAGAAAATAATTATTATGTCTGAGCAAAGAAATAAATATGAAAATACTTATTAATATAATTTTTAAGCACGAAAAGAAAATCAAACATTTATTTTTATTGACCATCAATTAAATATAATTCAAGCAATTAGCATTAGATTTTGATTTTTTTCCTATTGCTTATAATGATTACAGTCCCTGAGTAAAAGCATTTAAATTCATTACATGTACAAAGATTTTTAAGTATTTACAAACTTCCTAAACTCCTCAGTTCAAGTTTAGTGGTTTCAACTGAGTCAAAACTTCTACTGCACACATAGAGATCATTTTACTCTTTCTCACTCCCAGTGAAATGATTGACTATTGAAAACATAACGTTTACATATTTTCTCTATATGTATGTTTGTAATGCTTGGTTTTCACTATATTCATATTCTTTGTCAAAAAGAGAGAAAGAGAGAATTTCCTGGCTCCCTGAAATTTGGCCCTAAACGAAAATAAAAAAAGATCCCAAAAACAAATTTTGATGTGAATTGGGGTAATATTTCATATTTTGGGGCCACATTTAATTTTTAATTTTGGGGCCACATTTCATAATGAAATATGACCCCAAAACTAAAAATGAAGCGTGGCCCCGAAATCAAAAATGGAAAAAGGTTCCAAAATAAATAATACATAAATAATTTTGAGGCCTGTTTTCATTTATTTATTTTGTGAAAATTCTCACTTGTAACCAATTAATCCTCTAATGCATGATTTATTATCCAAATGGAAAGCAAATTTAATTTTTAATATATATTTTGTTTAGTCGTGAGCAAAATTTAATTTAAAAAAATTCCGTTTCCGAGATTTTTTAGGAGGTTTCAAAAAATACTGAAAGTCAGTTAAAGTCTACTAAATAAACATATCTAGTAATATTTTGTTAACAAAATCTGATAAATAAACATAATTGAGTAATTCCAACTACAGGCTGTTTGGAAAAAAATCGGAGTGTCAAAGGATGAATCAAATCTGGGGCATTTTTTCACTGCATGCAAAATGGAAGAAAAACATTCCTTTTGCTTATTTTCTTCACTCAAGACCATCGATCTTATAAAAACAAATATATCTGAACCTGGGTTGCCGTTTTGCTTATTTGTAAGCAAATTTGCTTACTTTTTTTATGGTTGTGCACACGTATACTTTTTTCTCATTTTTTTATTTTTTTTTTTTAAATTAATTTGAACTAAGAAAATTTTGATATTTTGGCATAATTTTTTATTACTCCCTTTATTTCGTTTTTTTCATTCGATAAGAATAAGCACTAATTATGTTCATGCATACTTGGTGTCATCCCTGCAAGTTATTGAATACAAAATGTAAGTAGTACCAAAATTACATAGGACCACAAATTTTCAATCAAATTTTCGAGAGATCTTCCAACGGTTTTATAGTAATTTAGGGTCGCTGATCACGACTGCGTACACAGTTTTTTTGCATCACATCTACACTTACCCTTCCTCTTGAAAATTGGATTTTAAGCTCCCTTTTCCCATAAATGGCAGATGAAAACACCGTTGAGAAAACTATTATACTGTGTTTGGAGAAAATGTGTCTTGTTAAAAATTATGAAGAGTCCTAGAACATTAGAATGACCTACTAGGTACATATTTCCCAGAATAATGCAAATACAGAATTTTTGTATTAGAATCAAGCCATTTACATTACATAAGTAAATAATGGAATCGTTTGTTGTTGTAATTACATTAGGCTTCCATGTGGAGCCAAGAAAGTTTAAAAAAAAATATTTAACTGGTTTAAAAAAATTTTGTTGGCTGCGCATGGCATGGCATGCGACTTTTAATTGTTTATGTGGAGTATTATGAGAAGGTGAGTCTTAATTATTATACTTACAAGATGAAACAACTTATTTGTATGCCAATCATATTTAAAAACTATGAAAACTTAAAGTTTCGTTTTGGTTTAAGAAAGATTGGCAATATATAAAAGCAAAAAATTTTTTCAACATAATTCCGCGCGAAATTTTTCAAATTATTTTAAACTAGTGTTTTGTTTCTAAATATTTCCAAACTTGGAGGTTTTAGTTTTGGTGTAGTTTAAGTGTGATCTAAATTATTTACATGAGTTTTTTCTTTTCAGATATTTCCAATTTTTTCGTACGGACAGACTAGAAATCAGAAGAAAGCTATTACAAGCTATTGATTTATATAAAAGAAAATATATTTGATGTGGCTCCTTCTGATTTCATAACAGATTTTTTATTGACTTAGAAATATACATTTTTTCCTTTGGGTAAATAAAAACACTGAATAATTTTTTTGGGGTCTTTCTACATTTATTTTAGTTTTATTGTTTCTATCTTTTAAAAAATGGGGAAATATTTCATTACAAAATTATACGCCACTTTTGCGGCCATTTTAATTTTCCTATTTCTGTTTGATTTTTTTTTCATTTATTTTTTGGTGTTTTTTTCATTACTTTGGGGTTATATTTCAATAAGTGGTGCCTTATTTCATTATGAAAATATGGGGTCTTTTTTCATCTTCGGTTTGGGGCCAAATTTCATGGAGCCGAATTTCTCAAAATGTTGTCAAATTTGAATAAGTTTGGTATAGTGAAAATCAGGCATAAGTATCAACTCATTTGAAACAAGCTATCCTTTGAAATCTTATAATTTATTATAAGCAAAATATAAATAGTTATGAATAAAATTACAAAACTCTAATGAATTATACCGGTAGAAATGAAATGCACTACACTTGTGATTGATTGTATGTGCCTGATATGAATTGGAAATATTTTAATATGGGTACTTATATTTGCGGGATTAGTAAGACTATCAGCCATTAACCGGCTCAGACTAATCGCTGGTAAATAAGAAAGTGACACTTTAAAAAAATACCCAGGTACTTTGGAAAAACTATGGAAATAAAATACTTTTTAAAAATCCGAGAAGTTGTCAATTTTTTACAGACTAAATGGGATAAAATAATTTTAGTTTTTGTATGAAAATAGTATGACTCACTTTGACTATTGCGTTATTTATTTGGCTTATAAATATATCTATGTATATATTAGATATAAACCACGTATTCTATTTCTTTATGGCGTTCAACCGGTACCCATGATTCAGGATGGACTTACATTATGAGGTTCCAAGATCACCTGTGTAAATTTTTTTTTTTTGGAAAAAACCAATATTTTTATCAGAGCCCATCCAACGATGTCTCACATTTTTGGTTTCTGGCCACAGTAATTAACGTTTTACCTTTAGGTTATGAAACTCTTTCAAATAGTTAATTGAAATTTTTCACTTGAATAATTTGAAATTAAAAGGTTTGCTCTGGAGCTATATACCATATACATAACTAAATTAAACAAATAAGACAAACATTAAAGCGCATAGGAAAATCATGCATAGCAAAAATCGATACGAATTATGCAATCGTGCATTGAAATTGAACAGCACCAAGAAAGTGGTTTATCGTTTTCTAGTAAATTTCTTTGCCTAATAAATCCAACACTTACGTCGAAGCGTGGACGATCTCCGCGAGTTTGTATATTTAAAAATGGTGGCGGCAGTTGTTGTTTGTACTAGTTCATTATGATGTCTGCCATCCGTATCAATATCATCGTTAGCATTAGTTTTATTGTTAGGATTACTTATATTTTTACCATCACCACCATCGTCATCATCATCATCACTTATATTAGTTCCATTAACATTAACATCACCAACACCAACATTGACATTATTGACAGATATTGTTGCTAAATCAACAACAGTGCGGTTAGTAGCATTCATAAAGTGGTTGTTGTTAGTTACTGTACTTTTTATTGAATTTGCCGATGTTGCTCTTGCTTTTCTTCTTAACACTGTAGTTATAGTTGCAATTGTTGTTGTGGTTGTTCTGAATTCCAACGATGGCGTTATATTTGGTATGCTTGTATGTATTTGTTGCGAAGTTATTGTTTTTCCTTTTGTAATTTTAGCAAATGCAATTGTAAATTGTACAAAATTTCGTTTCGGATTTTTTTTTAATTATTAGGTAAAACATTAGAAGAGGACACAAAACACCAATGAAAAGAGAGGAAGATAGATGGAGAGAGAGAGAGAGAGAACAAGAAAGAGTAACATTTGTATTTTACCATCACCATTTTTTACCGTTAGCAAAATGGTTTGTCAATTCAACAAACAATTTTGTCCATATATTATAGAGAAAAAAGGTAGAATGCAGAGTTTTAGTAAATCTTAACAAAGTCAAATTCCAAATAATAAAATAAAAATAAAAAAAATACTTAAGTACAGTAGAAAGACAGAAAAACAATCACAAATGTGGGGTGCAAAACTCACGGATATTATGTTCGTTACCAACAAATTGAATATTGTATGAATATTCTTCCTCCTCATTCGCTAACGATGGCTTGCTGGGGCGGCACTGATAGTCACCGCTATCGGTTACACCTTGTATCTCAATAACGAAACCCAATTTAGGGCTATAGCGTCCGGCGTGCTCGCTAGAGTAAGTCTAAACAGAACGGCAAAATATTACGTCAAAATTTGAGAAAATGCAATTATGTTTGTATGTATATATATTTGTGTGAGTGTGCGTGTGTGTGCGTGAACTTGCGAGCGTGTGCATTATATAAAAGTATTTGTGTGCATGTTTTTAGAGAGTAAAAAAGAGAAAGAGAGAAATTATGTCAACAAAATCTCAGTTGATGTTGTTACCTTTTCTTTTTTAATTGGCTCATAATAATAGACAAAATTAAAGTGTACTTTAACTAAAGTATAGTTTCGTTAAACAGAACTTTATTTTTAACTATGATTATGCGGCATTATATTTAATGCCACGCCTACATTTTTATCACATATATTTTTCAATTATGATATCACAATGCTTATATGAGAAAATGACTCCCTAAAAAAATTAATAATCAATAGAAACAAGAAATGCATGAAGTATACGTATCTATATACCTACCTTTGGGGTTAAAACACACCACCCTTCCCCTCTCATTTTAATTAGGTGAAAAAAAAGCTTCACGACTATTGCATAATAAAGCCTTCCAAATTTATCATATCATTTTGTTACCAAAGATCCTCAAACCTACTAGGATCAGCCAGTGACTGAAAGAATGAGTAGCTGCTTGAATTTTTAAATTTTTTGCCCTCACTTAAACGAAACCTCGTTTTTATACATATAAAAACTTTTCGCATACAGCTTACATAATTTTGCTGTTTCAGACTAGCGAGACGGATGATTTTATTGAGTTTGCACATAAGTAACAAAAATCAGTCATCAAACGCAAACTAATGATTAAAAAATTTAGATTTAGCCATAACTACAATTATTTTAATACGAAGTACCTGTGAAATAATTAATTAATAAATTCCTATCGCGAAATCATGTATTTATAGCTAATGACCAAACATTGTAATCGAGCCTTATCAAAATACCATTTCTGCTTAAAATATTGGTCGTAACACTGTCAATATGACTAAAACTAATGATTGAATGACGAGTTAATTTATGAACAACATTCAGTAATGATTTATTAGTCATGACTAAAATTTTAGTTAACTAATTATTCAATTGGAAAAACTAGTTGATTATGTGCTACTTTGTTTAGAAATTATATGGTCTATGGAAATAGCGCCTGAAATAGCGCCTGAAATAGCATTCAAATCTAAAGGTTTTACTGTAATCGCTTAGCTGAAAAATGAAAATTTAAGCCTAAATCTAAACCATGATCGAAGCTACATACAATCATGCAGAGAGTCGACTTCTCGTAGCTTTATCTCATTTGCACTGTGAGAGCTTGATTCCATATAGCTGCTTTCCGCTCTTGTGTTATATACGTGTACTACGTCGTGCTTGTGCCGATAAGTGTAGAGAGTATCAACAGAAAAAAAAGCTTCAGAAAATAGAAAGAGGATGTCTGCAAAAGCTTCAACAATATCGGCCAAGTGAAAAATCGCGTTTTTGTTACACTCATGCGAAACCAGTAAGAAATGCAGTTGTTTATCGGCTACATCCAATCAAGCAGAGAGTCGACTTCACGTAGTTTTATTTCACGTACTTTAGTGAGAGAGCTGACCTAGATGCCTCTGCTTGATTATATATACCTGAACTTTAATGTGTTACATACGTGTATGTACTACGTTGTGTTTGTGTCGATAAGTGTAGAGAGTACCAACAGAAAAAAAGTAACAACAAAATAGAGAGAAGAAGGCTGCTAAACTTCAGCAGAATTTGTTATAAATTTTTTCTAATAATTTTCAAATAAACAAAAAAGTTTCACTTTTACTGTGAGTGCCTGCAGACACATAATTTATAAAGGGCCTGGCAACACTCATACAAACGAAATATTTTCAACTGGGCTTGTAAAAATTACTTGTATAGGAATTTTATTCAAATCGATCAATTGCCACAACAACCGCCCATAAAAATTATACCTACTTCCGGTAAGATGGTTAGCATCTGTTTTCACAGGGCCCACATTTAAATATTAAATATTAACGCCAGTACTGCCACTTTTCTCTATGAAGCTGATTATCATTAAGTCAATATAAATACAGTAATATCTCATTTTATATTCTATCCACTAATATCGTTTTAATTTGCATTTTAAACAAAATTGCACCATATTTTTCTTCAAAATATTTCGCTTTTGGAGCTTTTTCCCTTCAATTTGGATTAAATTTTGTTGCTTAAAATATTTTTATATCGAATCACGTAAATCGGGATATCACTGTAAACAAAAACGAAATAGATTCTTTGGCTGACCTTAAAACAGCGTTAACAAAAAAACCTTAAATGGATAACACTGTCTTACAGTGCAAAAATTACTTTGAACGAGACCTAGTGCAGGTTGTAGGCGTAGTTGAACTAAAAATAACTGCAGAAATTTCGAACACACCTACTAAATCTGGACTTAAAGCCAATAAACCGATTTTCAGAAGAACATGTGTATATAAAGTTAAAACTCCAAAATTTTTCAATCGATTTTATATATTTTAATTTTGTTGCTGTAAAAAACTTCGGAATTGTGATCAAAAACATTTTGAGAACTCCCATTTTGAACATTTTTTTTTCAAATTTGAATTCTTTTTACTCACATATTTTGTACTATATGAAGCTTGTTTTTTATTAAATTTTCGAGATCGCGTCTAATTTCGCATTAATTGAGCTTGATTAGAATCGAAAGCAATTTGTTTAAGTTATAGTGATTTTAAGTGATTTAGTCGTCGATTCCAATAAAAAAAAAGGATAGTCGTTGCATACTAGTGAGCGCGAATAAATTAAAGTTTTTAAGTTTCTACATATTTGAATACATTTTCATTTTTAAAGCTCATTGGAAACTATATTGAATATAATTTTAATTAAAATATAAAAAAAAAAAAATTATATCATCTATAACTCTTCTTTTAAATGATCTTACAGGTCGGTCGATAGGTTTTGGCCCTAAGCCTAGGTTTTAGGGTGTATTAGAAATTTCGAATATACAATTTTTTGAAGTCAAACTAGTCCTCCACTATGCATTATATATCGGGCAATGTAATTTGAGTTTTTCTTTTTTTTGTCACACTGCGTAACTTGGCGACACGGGCGAAAAACTTTTCTTCAGACGGAATCATTCTTCTCCTTGATTTGGTCAAAAATAACGTGATGCCTTCTCCTTAAATTTAAATACCCATTATTGGGTATTTAAATTAAAATTAAAATTAACTTCGAACTATAAAAAGGAATTTAAATAGGCACAAAGTTTGTTTCCTATTCTAAGAGCTTATGGGGAAACCCTTCCCATTTCGTAAGGGAAAAAGGTATAAAGGGAATAAGTTTTATTTTTTTCGAATCAAAAAGTTTAAAAACTCTTTATTTCTAGCACTCGATGCTTAAAAACTTTAAATTTAAAATTCTAAATTATTGTTTCATACGTATTAAGTAAAATATTTACAAAAAGAAATTACTTATCTTTAGATATGTAGTATATGTACATATCGTTTAATATATATGTATGTATTTATATACATAGGTATGTACATATGGTATTACATTTTTGGTTTGTTTGAGCCAATTACTACTACGTGTCTACTAAATTGTACATATACATATATATTTATTAAGTTGTAGAAATTATACTGAAATTCAAGCACATACGGTTTGAGTTAAGAAAAAAGAATTCTGTTGTGGTTCCATTTATATCTTTACACACAAAACTAGTGGACTCTGTCGTAGTTATGGTAAAACCAACTTTTGGATTAAAATTATCGGACGAAGTGGAAGAAGAATATAAAACTTTACCCTAAAATTCGCCAGAAAAAAAGAAGTTAAAAATAAATGAAAATCATGTGATGACATTAAAAGCCAAAAACATCAAATAAAAATTATGTAAAGATGTGTGTACTATACATAAAGAAGAGAGTGTTAAAAGTGTTGAGTGTGCAAAGCGAAAAAGCTCACATAGCTTTAAAGCGCGTTTGAATAAAATATGAATGTGTGAGTACTTACATCGTGAGGTGTCGTCAGGAGTACTTCAATCGATGGCGTTGTAGGTTTACATGGTACAATGACGTCTTCATATAGGTAACCCTCAATGATAGGTATCAAAGGACCCGGAGCAAGTAAATTATCAGGATCTTAAGGAATGCGTACAAAGGAAAGTATTAATCAGAAAGCTGATGCATTGTGTGAAATTTAACTTACCATTTACATAAATATAAATAGTCGATGCGTCATTGTTATTCACTAGTTCTACGACTGCTGCATCATTCATATTCTCCGATGCTTTTGATTTTTTTATACAATAATATGCGCCCACATTCAGGTACGAAATACTTAGTAAATCAAGCTGACTACCGTATGGCCTTTGAGGATCCGATGTTTTGAATGTATTTACATTGTATTGCACATCATTCGGTGTTTTCCATTCAATTGGTTCACTAGCCTCACAACGAATTTCATAATTTGTGTTTGGTTCTAATATAACATCTTCCGTTAACGGTGTTAGCAAAGGAGCACCATATGAAGGGGCAAAGTTTCTGCGGCCAACTTCATCATCATTTTGAGAATTAGGATTGGGACGTGGTACTGAAAGTAAAAATGTTTCATATTACAATAAAGGGGGAATAAAATTAAATATGTTCGATCTGGAGGTCAATTAGTGATGCTTCGATACAAGTAAATACAAGTAAAAACTCGATACTTTTAATTCGATTCAAGTACTTTTTTTACTAGATGCTATAACATAAGTATTTTACTTGGTATCGGAAAAAAGGTCAGTATCGGATACTCGATACCTTTGGAAAATATTTATTTAAAAACTGAAATATTGCTATACAATATTTAAAATTGTGGATCATTTTACAATATTTTACAGCAATCAATAATATATTTCAAAATGCTACTGCAGAATTATTCAAAATATTTCAGTCCATATTGCAATATTTCAATGTATGACAATATTGCAGTACAGTATTGAAGTTCTTGAAGATATTTCCGGCCATGCATGTAGAACATAATGTTTATTGAAACCTTTTCATTAAAATAAAATATTTTTAACAAGCTTTAATCTGTTGATTAGTTTTCCTTCTATTATAAATTTTCTAGCGATTTGCTAAATTAAATTAACGTAATTTCTATATGATTCACGTGTTTCCAGTGGAAATATCTCAAAACCATGATTTATTGGCGAAAAACTCGTGTTGAGTAGTGTAAACTGTAGGCTTAACCACGTTGTATCACAATGGGCCGTTCTGGCCTAAATGTTTTCCTTGACAACCACTTAAAAAAAGAGTAACTTGTCTCTTTAAACGAGTATATGATACAAGTACATATTTGATACTTTTTTCCGATATTTTCGGTAGCATCGATACTTTTATTCGATACAAGTAATGAGTAAAAGTATCGATACTATGTGGGTATCGAATCAACACTAGGGTCAATTTTCAATCTATGGTAACGTGAAATGAAAAAAGTTTTCATTTTTGTTTCCACATCCACTTTTCATTTTAGATGCCTTCTCACAAACTTTTCATTTGCAATTCTCGTTTGTATAAATATCCTTTAATAAATATTTCGCTTCTTATTACAATATTGGTTTTCTGGCAACTAATTTCTTTTTATTTGCAACCGTCAAACGCGAAAAACGCAATTAAACAGAACATACCAGAAATAATTATTTTATTTATCTAACAGACATCATAATGAGCAAAGGTAAGTATATAAATGCAATTTAATTTTTCATAGGGAGGGTTTCAGAGTGCTATAATACATTCTTTATGACGGCTCCCAAAAACTCTACGTTTGATAAATTATTGTCTTTAATTCGGGTTTTGTGCAGGAGACACGCAATTCCAAGCCACGGAGTTGTATTAAATATCTTTTTTGCGACTGGTTGAGCTTTATTGAGAAGCAAAATTAGCGACTATGGATGCTTGTCTATATTAGAAGCTTCTCGCCCGTTCTCACCATCAAATACGACATACAAGCAACGAAATGCTAGCATGTCCACGCAGCGTGTAAAAGCACTCAAACAAAGAAATTTCCAGTTTATTGCTCTGTAGTTAAATCAAATCAATCAATTCTGCAAATAGACCTTAGAACCATGGTGGAGTTTTCGATGCTTAATCCGATTCTGACAATTATTCTATCTAGTCTGGAATTTGAGATATTTTAATCTAAAATAGCATAAATTACGGTTTTGTCTTTATTCTATATCTGTAAAAACCAATGCCTAATTTTTTTTTGCCTATAGGATTATCATTTGCTTCATTCCGTGACTAGTTTGAACCAGTGTCTTTAATTATGCGTTATGATAATCGGCTGAAATTCTCAAACATTACGGAAAATAATTGGGGTAGCTTTAGCGTAAGTTTATAGATTTCTGAAAGCATTTTAAATATTACTATGGTTTCATAGGCGGAGCTAAACATTCCGGGAGAGATACATATATCCTTCAAGTATTCTTTACTTTGATTAAATTTCTTTGTACAACACAGTTCGGAAATTTATTTAATGATGTATTGAAAAACTGAAAGCCAATTTTAATGTTTCTAATAAAATATTATTAGACAACAATTTTGGGTGTGCTATAATTTTGCCATACCAAGACTTTCGAAAAACATTCGTAACTTTTTTTTCCTTTCATGTAGAAATAGTACTGACCCTAATGACATGCACATTAGGTGCCTTACTTTGCTAAAGTATTACAGATCTTCTCTCCGCTAGCAGAATGTGGGAAACTGGGTGCTACATATCAAACTCCAGAATCCTTTTTTGTGCAATTTAAATATTCTTCGCATACAAGAGTCTAACCGATCTAAAAAATTCTTTTAAATCACGCTTTTCAGAGTAGTAAATCCAATTTTCGCAATTTTGTTTGATTTTTAGCACCCTATTTTCATATTCGCTGGCGGAGCAAATAAGGCATATAATGTGCATACATGAGAAGTGGTTGACCGGTTCTACTACATCCATCTCATCTTTGTAATTTCTGCAGAAATCAGAACTCACAGTTAACAACTAGTATTTTTTATTTATATTAAATATTATATAAAGTATATTAAAAAATAAAAATTCTCCATATGAACGCCAAAACGCTGGGTGTAGCATCTTTTTTCTCGTTCGTGTATCGTTTTTTTTTGTTTTTTTTTGCTTATTCATAAACTTTATTTCGGTGACTAACAATTTCAAAGGTATGGCCATGTGAAAACTTATGGGTACGTTACGCATTTTGGGGAAACCCTGTTCTTGTAGCAAAGCATTTCACAATTTCTATGATCTATTTCCAAGGTAAAGGATCAGTTTTCGGTTTTAGATTGGTTTATTATGGGTCTCGAGAATTAGTAGAAATTTAAGAATAATTTAAGGTTGCTGATTCCTATCCTGTATTCAAATTTTCTCTTTCCCATCTGAGGTTTTCTTTATATCGACCCGAAACCTATAATTTAGTTTTTTTTTTTTGTGGATTCAGTTCTCTACTTGACGATAGAACCCGTTGAACTGGTACTTAAGTCACGTATTTAAGAACTAAATCACCGAAATAATGGATTTTATTAAAACAATCCATTTGGACATTTTTAAAGAATTTAACCTATCTGGGGATCAAACCTGAGGCAGATGGAACTCCAGTCAAGCACTCATCTATGAAGTAACCATTGTTGAACGTCGTCGAGCTGTTTCTGAACTACATTCGCAGCTTCTGTAGGAGATTAATTTGACGCTAAAATGGCAGTATCGTCTGGATAAGTAGCTTTAGTAACACCATCAGTTTCAGGCAAGTCGCGGTAAAAATCGAATAAAGAGCAGGACCCACAACACTGCCCTGTGGTACTCCAGCTTTCACTTGACATTTGGCTGATGTTTCATCATTCACTTTGACATAGAATGATAGGACTTTAAGACCAAATAAAATGGAGCTGGAAGAAATTTTGTTAATTTGTATAACAGCCGTTGATGCCAAACTTTTTCGAACGCTTCTTGAATGTCCAAAAATATGGCAGAGCAATATTTTTGGAGTTTCAGAAAGTCAGTGACAATATTCACTATGCGATGATATTGCTCAGGAGTACCGTGCTTATGACGATTGCTGATTCGGACCTATATTCTTATTTTCTTGTATTATTAGCAATCTACTCTTCGAATATTTTCGAGAATATTGCCAGCAAACTTATAGGTCTTTATGGGGGCACTGAGTTTTCAGGTTTATTTGGTTTAGGAATCAATCATTATTATTTCAGCACATTTCCATTGAGAAGGAAAGTGGTTTAATGAGCAAGATTATTCCTTATTTTTATAAATGAAAGTAAATCGTAATAACTAAAAACAACAATAAATAATTATGTTCACCTTTTTGTCTGTTTAAGTTATTAAATTTTTAAGTGTTTGAAAATCTTTTGGTGGGCGGGAAATTTCCCCCTGTTGCTCCCCTTGTATTCGCCCCTGGCTATACGATCCAGATTGCGAGGAATATATAATGTGCCGCAGTGGGAGTAAAATCTTGGGGCTTTCTCCTGCATGAAGAGAAAACTAATTACTTACAATAAAACAATTTATTCGCATGATGAATATTCACGCATATTACATCTCTATGTTGATTATGCAATATGTTGTCTATGTGCCAAATTGTTGTTAACACTTTTACTAAGAAAGAAAACAAATGCCATTGTTGATTTACAACAGCCATTTGAAATGCAAAGTACAAAGTACGAAAAATGCCACACACAAAAATTATGATCATTTTCGATTTAGTTAATCTGATTATATTGCTGAGACGTGCTGAAATTATGCAATGAATTAACGCATAATAAATAATAAACAACAATTTTTTTTACATGTAAATCGATTTTTGTGTAAAATGTTTTAAATTGTTATATAAATAAGGTCTCCGATTTTTACATTACGTTAGACTAGATCGACAGAATGAATAATGTACTTTGACAAAAGTACTAGCAACTGAGTGAAATCCCGACTCATTAGGCTTTTTCTAATTATGACGACAAATGCGTTGCTCTCACACAAGGGAGTTAGGAAAAGCTCCACATCGGACGTGTGTGTGAGCTACACGAGGATCGGTTTCTAATAGTGCGGAAAGTTGCATCATTGGGGCCGATCGAAAAATAACTTCTGTTGCTAGCAGAGGCCTCAATTATTGAAATTAAAAAAAAAATATTACAGATAATAGCTTAGGTTAGGTTGGAGTGGCTGTCAAGAGACACACTTAGACCTGAATGGCCCATTGTGTTACCACGTATCAGATAATAAAAATAAAAAAATAATTTATATTAATAATTTTTTGCCCCCAAAATTTTTTTACCTCTTAACTAATGATAAAAATGTTTTAGATTTTCATCGGTAAGAGGGGGTTTTAATTCCCCCTTGGACCCGCTAGTGGTCACCGATATCGATAGTTATCGAGAAAATGCCCATCTCTAACTTAATATAATTGAGCAACAAACGAAATTTCTTTCAGTTGAAGAACCGTTCTATTTTTATAATAAAAATTAAAATAAAATAAAAAAGCCACAACAAATAAAACTGATACCGAATTTTTGATAACAATGCAAAGTAATGACGTTGAAGAAAACAATAATAAAAAAATAATATCAACGGCTATGTGACACCGTGCAACAAGAATTAAATTTTCATTTCACACACGAATAAATCGATGATGATAAATTGACCCGATTTTAGTATCCTTCAGCTTTGTGAACTGAACTTTTTATTGAATTTCGCATTTTCCGGATTTTTTATGTTTTTATTTATCAATTTATTTAAGTATACATTTAAACTAAATTAACAGTTTTATTGTCAAGTTAAACCCATAGGCCCCTTTTCATGACCACCGAATGATTCAAGTGTTTGATCGTAATTATAATTTTAGGTACTGAGGAGGAAGGCAAAAATAAAAAGCCATAGTGTATTAACTAATTTCAAAATTATTGACCACGGTTATAAACAAAACCAGGCAAATTATTGTACCTGGTGTTAAATAAATTAATTTTGTCATTAATTATTAAATTGCTAGTGTTATGCATATCAAGTAATTGAGGCATACATGAAAAAGTTTGATTAGGAAATCTACTCAATATTTTTTCAAATTTAAAATTATTGATATCATTGACAAAATTACATTTGTTAAAAAAGTTGACATGCATAAGGGCCGCAAAACGGTCAATTCTCATGCATGATGACTCCCTATATATCTTTTCAGCAGACACATGCTTGTACGAGTTACGAGCTCGCCTGATATTGGCAGTTGATCTTAAAACACCCTCTTTCAAAGGTGCGCTATAATTCCATTTGATGGCTAGAGAGTTGAGGTTGTCTGGTCCATATAGGGGCAGCATACATAAGAATCGGCCGTATGTAAAGCTTATACATATTTGTTTTGATTCTAACTAATTGCTTCTTTTTTTTTAATTTTCACCAGATATGTAAATTGAACTTGGAATTTTAATGTTCAAAACGTTTTTTTCTTGCGGAAAATATCAAATGAAGTTTCTTTGAAATAATGATTTGATTTTTTTTTATTTGACACTTATGTATGTATGTGAAAATTGTGTATACTTATTTTATGAATATGCGTACTTTGCTGATAAAGTGGCGTGGCTATCAACTTTTGTTATTATTGTTGTTGTAGTTGTTTTTGTTATTGTTGCATATAAACAATTGACACTATAGTCTTCTTAGACGATGAAAGACCCTTGAGCTTTATTTACATATACATATTTAGTTACTATAGTATTCTTATGTATTGCATTCAACAGGGTGAAGCAATTGAAGTTAAGTTAACAATTAATAAATAGTGAGCTTTCAATTCATCAGATGCCAATCCTTTTAAGTTTCGAATGTCCTCACTATACCTTACGAGTATACCTAATTAAGTGATACCACTCCATAATTAATGCCAAAGGAGGGAATACTGAAAAAACGAAATAGATTTCAAAAATAACTTCTAAAGATTTGTTTTCTTTCTCAGTGAAATGTTTTAGAAGGCGATAAACGTATATCCCTTTTAATTGGGTTTCAATTGCCTCACCCTGTATATATATATACACATATATATTTTTACTCTACCATACTTATATATATTTACTCTAACATCTGATTCTGAATTCACATTTTTTAAGTAAACAATAAAATAACAATAAGAAATGTTAATAAAACACTAACAACAACAATAGCGACAACAAGTGTGATCATCATCATCAACTTAATGATCACTTTAAGCTATTTTGTCCCCGTTTCTGAGTATGGATGATCAGATACATATGTAGGAAATTCTTCATTTTCCAATATTTGTGGAGCCGTTTAAGCAATTAATTTTAATATTGGTGCGCACTGTATATAAGTTCAGATATACATACTTACACATGTAGTAGCGCCACTACTTCCAGTGTTATATCATTTTAAATTGTTACGAATAAATGCCATTAAAAATATTTAAATTTGAGCGGTTTAATTGAGACGGAAAGACGAAATTTCAAAAGCTGACTGTTGTCGTTTCTTAATACCAACGCAGACTTATATTCCAAATGAGATGGATAAAAAATGGATTGAAATAAAGCCTTTTAGAGTTATTTGGTGAAAATAAACCATAAATCTTAAGGTAAAAGATTCTCACGACTAATCATTTGCCAATACATAAACATATGTGTGTACATGATCAAATAATACATTTTTTATGCAAATCCCAAGCACTTTTGAGTGTCTACAAAGTAGCCACCAGAGAAATTTCCCCATACAAAAGATGATTTTTCAAAGTTTTTTCAAAACTATTCAGCTCTCGAACGATAATTGCTAGAGCGGAAACTTTGTCGGAATCATCATAAAGTAAACTGAGGTTCAAAGGAGGTAAAAAAAAAGTTTTTTTTGTATGGGGCATTCATACTATACCATATATGCAGACGTATGGCTTCACAGTAAAATAAAAAATTCCATCATCTTGTTTACATGAAACTTCCTAATATATTAATTCTGACACATCAATAAGAACCTTAAGATGTTCAAATAATGTGCAATGATAAAAAAGTTTACAAGTTTATTTAATAATTATTTAAAAACACTCAATTTAACCGCAAATTGATGACTCATTGAACACATATTTATAAGTATAAAGCTTAGGTGCATACATTCCAATTAGTGATTGGTACCATCGAATGATTTCAACAATCGATAGTTAGTAATTTAATGATTTTGACTATCGAATGACTTTTTCAGTTGAATTCATTCATTCGAATGTAAGTTGTTTAGACATTTATTTCCAACTGAGTTTTAGACGAAGTAAAAAAACCAACAATTTTAATTCAAAGTAACTATCAAGAGCCAAAAAACATGTCATATAATAATAAATTACTTTTAAGAATAATAATTTCAGCTTTTAGTCTATTTCATTTTGCTAAATCTTTTACTAAACTAAATTAAGTTTGTAATAACAAAATAATTGTAAATTTTCTGAAATCAAGATAATTGCTATTTAAATATAAAAAAGATCAAAACAAATGCAATTTTTAAAATGGCCGCGAGATATGCATGTAGTTCCGCTTTTTCGTATTTTCTTTCATGCAAAAAAGGGGCAAACGATTAGTTGGCCAGAGCAAACGATCAATGGGTGATTCATTCGGATATTTCCCTAATAGAAAAATATTGTTGGCATATTTTTCTTATATCAAAAACTCATGAGTGATTTTTTCGAATGAATGAACGATTTTTGGAAATAAAAGAAATAAGCCAACGCTGAGTGACTTTCAGCGAGTGAAAGAAGTCATTTTGATGAGTTCCTTGTCACTTAAGCATTTGGTTGCATGTCGAGTTTGACGGTAGGACGCTGTGAAAAACTTGCGGGATAGATAAACATGCACAATTGCTGATTTTGCTTCTCACTCCTCTCACCATCAAACTAGACATGCAAGCAACGCAATGCTGCATGGCCATGCAGCGTGTTATAGCGCTCATACAAGTTTATTAAACTATTGAATAATTTGAAATTTTTTATTTGATAGTTCCCATCACAAATTCCAATTCTCAATCATAAATAAAGAAGAAATTTTAAAATATTTGCTTATGGAAAGCATAATCAAAATTGTTTCACTGGAAATCAAGATCAACACTGATATGATACGTTTTCTCTCAGAAAACGTACCACTTCCTAAAGAGAAAAGTTTATTAGGTAATGTTTTCATCATCTTAGATCACAATGGTTGCATCAAAATACCTCAAAAAAGTATTGAAATGTGTTCATAATGATGAAAGAAGCATTTTTTTTATTGATCATCACTAACTCTTGACCGTCATCAAATGCTAATGCCGGAGGAGACTGAGATTGATTATTTTAGAGCACACTCTCTAAAGTATCGACGAATAAAGAAAATTGGTAAATAAAAGTTTGAGAAAACATAGTCTAGATCGATGTTGAAATCTTGTTTTCATTATTGATGAGTAATTCATTAAAATTTTTGGATTAAAATCTGACCATTTTGAATACTAAACTTTTTGGAAACTTACTTTTGTCACACAGTGCTGTCAATTAGTAGTATTAAGCTTAAAAAAAAAAAATCAGAAACACAATTTCTGTCTTCATAATATTATTGCTACTTCAAGAATTTTCTATGCAGTTTTTTGTAAAGTAAAAACAAATTTAGACCTATCTATTATTGAGAAGATTTTCGGCGCTAAAGTTTATTGTTAATGTCCGGAAGCTTATTCTTGAGTGTTTGCAACTAGAAAAGGTTGGATATCTTCAATAAATGTAGCATGTAAGACAACATGTTTGACAGAAAGCCTTACCGAGTAAAATTTACCAGGGTAAGGAAAAATTCGGCTCGCGAACAGAAAAACAAAGTTCTTCTGCATTTGAATTACTCGCAACTAGAACTTGAAAAAATTAGATTCGTAAGCGAACGAGAATCGATTTCGCGCATTTGTGATCGATTCGAAAATGTTTTAAGAGCGAAATTTTCATCGGGCGAGCGAGTACTTATCCTAATGTCGTGTTTAGTTTTTTCTCTTATTTTGTTCTTGTCGAGACAACAGTCATTGTTCATCAATGCAGTGTTTAAGATAGAAACATTCAGAAGGCGTGACCGAGGAGCAACTGTGGCAACTGAATGGGTAGTTGAAGTTTTTGATCAGCAGTACTTTTTTCCATCGTATTATTTTTCTGCTCTCTCGGGCCAACATGTTACCTCAAACTTTAGACAGTACATCCCACCAAGCACAAAAAAAAAATGCTCTAACCTTTGAGAAATGTATAATTCGCAAGTTGGTATCAAACACGATTCTTCAATCGATATCAAATATTTTTCTTAACATTAGCTTTCAAGTTGAGAATGAGTTGAGATCCATTTGAGAAAATACTTACATATTTTAGTATGGCAACACTGCTATTGGATTATCAAAAATATGTATCTGGCAGTGATTGTGAATAACAGGTTTTTCGACAAAAGTGAAGTGAAAAAAGGAAGAAAATGAAGTGAAAATAATTTTTGCGAAAAACTTTAATTTTAAAAGTAAAAAATTAAAAAGTGAAATAAGGCAGGAAGTGGACTTATTGTCGGAGCGTTCAAAGCTGCCGAAACTTTGATGCTAGAGCCTTCCACTTCAACTGCCAACCAAAATTGTTTACTCCCAAGTGATATTGACATGAGCGAGGAGGAAAATGACGATATGGAAGATAATTCAGAGGAGGAATTTATCGCGGAAAATTTGTGATATGGAATTGTTAAAATTTTAAGTTGCTTTTGAAGTTGAAAAGCGAGGAAATAAAAAAGTCATTTAAATTTCCTTTTGTTTTTTGTGTTTCAATTAAATAGAAATAATTATTGCTTATGGCAATACTGTAAATTTCCTTTGAGACCAATTGGAGAATTACGTCAGAACTCAAGTTGAGAACTACAATTTTCTCAAGTTGATAACTATAATTATTACCATACAAAAAAAAATGCCCTTTTTGTTGAGAATGCTATAGTACTCCAATGGAGGTGCTATTGAGAATTAACGTTGGAGATTTGAGAAAGGTATTTCATATCAACTTCACCTCAAGTAGATCTCAAACACAAATATTTGTTGGGATAGAAGAGACCAGCGTTGTTTATTTTTATTTATCGGCGGCGGCTTGGTGATTTTTAGACGGTGGCTGGTAGCCAATATTTTCGGCTGTTGATGTAAAAATATTCGAATATAATATTTTAAACAATCCTATTATAAGCAAATGTATCTTTTTGACATTATTCAATTCATATTATGTACTGTTTTGTTCATTGGTATGGCGTGTATTGCTTAACCGATAAATTACGCCCAATAGGAAATAAAACAAGGTGGCGGCGGCGTAAGTTTCTGGCTTGTAGGTAAATATATTAGCAATGATGGCTGGAGTAGTGATGGATCATGCCATTCAGAAGGCGCAAAATATATATAAGCAACAGTGACGAACTGACGCTAATTGAATGCAACCAATGAATAATTTATTAATACAAAAATTAAATCACAAATTCTTCCAACAAATAGATCTATTTGAGAAAGGAAGAACAGCCTAATTCGCGTTTTCCTTGATATTTTTATTTAATTCAGTTATGGTTTCTTTTAAATTGAGCAAAAAATGTTAAGTCGAAATTTCGGTTTGAGAATTACTAAATTTGAATTAAATCGCAAACAAATATCTGTGGCAATAAGGAATAACAGCTTAACTCAAAAGTCGAATGAAAACCTGCTACGTATTTTTTATTATAAATCCCAAAATGTAATAACTGGGGCTACTTTTTTTTGTTCAAGAAATCTCTTAATGAAAAAAACAAATATCAAAAGAGAACCAAACTACTCGTTGGTGTTTGTTTTGTTATTTGTGTATGCAGATAATTCGTTAGATAATTCTGAGAAATGCCGTTACTCATGTCTTCTCTCTCTCTCTCATTTGTTATTTACTCCCGCTTAAGCAATGATTTTTACAACGATGAATGCAATGCTTTATTCAATGAGTCCATTTTAAAGAACTTCCGACGCTAATATTTTGGAACTGGCTAAACCGATTTGAAATCTGATAATTTTTGGCTAACCTACTTTTCAAGCTCTTTAAATTGATATATATAATAGTGTAGCACTTCTGGATCTTCTAATAAATGTATAGATAACGCATCAAAACGAATGGTTCCCCAAATCCCGAAATTTTCCTTTTGCTGAATTCGATTACTTGGTAGTTGGGCCGATATTTCAAATGGCATTTCTAAATGGTAGATCTATTATACTTTCGAAGTGGTTAATTTTACTGTTTTTCGAGATACACGATTGCTTGAAAATAATGAACCCCATACAAGTTACGAAACTCATTACTAGCGGGAACCTTGCGTAATAATAAAATATACATATTTTCGTCATTTCTGAATCATGAACTTTTCAAAAAATTATAACTCTTAAATGTCAAAAAATATTGAACAATTAAAGAATAACTAAAGTTTCCTGAACCTGGCCACAGTCAGTTAAATATAATATTAAATTTAAAAATATTACAAAATTTTGAATACTCACTTGCAATTGCACCAATTATAGCATTTCCAATAAAAAGCCCCATTAAAATTATGGCACTGGCCATGTTGATTGCTGTAATGCCACGCCTATTTCTTTCGCTGTTTCGTTGCATTGTTGTTGTTTAAATTTATTATTATATATATTATTTTTAACCAGATTGATTATTGGTTAATTTAAGTTCATCACTTTAACACTAAGCAAGTAACTCATTTTTGCATAGCTGTAAGCAAACAAAAAATTGATTTTTTCATAATTTTTTCAAATAATTAAAAAACATTTTTTACAACAATATAATATTTGAGAAAATATCTTAATCTTTTTTGTTTTGCAAAATTACTTTAAAGTATAAGTATAAATATGAATTTGTGATATCACACGATAAAATATTCAATTGAATTTTGAACCGCTTTAAACTTCTCGGTATCAGTTCACAATAAAAACTACTTTATTAAAAGAGAACAACAGATTTTAAGTATTTATTTTATTTATGAAACAATCTAGCTACTGGCACTTATGTAAAATTTAACCCTTCAAGGATAACTCAATTTTTCATTTTCTTAAAAAAAAAAAAAAATATTTTAAAAGATTTAGTAATATTTGAAACACTTCTGTATATTTAAATTTATTTTTTGTGCATTTATTATCCTGCTGATAAGGATTTTAGGGTTTGTATAAAATTTGATGCAATTCGCCTTTATGACTTATGAAAAGCAGAACATATTAAGATTTTTTTTAGTCTGTATGTGTGTTTTGCCGCGATTGTAGTTTAATGGAGAAACGAATTTAAACGGCCGTATCAAATATGATACAAAAAGTATTTGAGGGTTGAACGTTTATCAAACGAACGTTTTTTTATGTTTTGAAAATATCATTCCATGCTCTGTATTCGTTAATCCGAGATTATTTGGTTCTTGTTGTTTTCGATGTTGAATGTTTATCTGAAATAAAAAAAAAGGAATTTATTTAAGTTATGTTAATTCATTTATTCATATACATAAATTGTAAATATTTATTAAAAGTTCATTTACATATGTAGAACTTATCAACGATTCATATAATGCAATTTAAAAACTACGCTCACAATCGCGCTTAATTTTTTCCTTTAACTAATTATATACATATTTTACGAATAAATAACTATTTAGTTAGTTTGACATTTTTCTTTTTACAACACCTGAAAAGTGTATTTGATTCAGACTGGGGGGTAGTTAACTAAATAATCAGTTAACTATGCATTCAACTACAATTGAAATAGTTGAAATGTAGTTGAGATTTTTTCAACTACAACTAAAATAATTAAAATATAGTTGAAAATTTTTCAACTATTATTTAGTTATCCCAAATCATTAACCAAACCAAGACGGAAACCCAAATCATTAACCAAAATGTCTTGGACGGATCCATAGGCAATGTTCAAGTCCTCCGCTATCTCTCTGATGGTTAATTTGCCGTTATGGACCAAAATTTCTTTTACTTTATCAATGTTTTCGTCGGTTTTCGATGTCGTTGGTCTGCCACTGCGTTCATCATCTTCAATTGACTCACGACCACTTTTGAACCGCTCGTGCCACTGGTAAACGACCGTTTTCTTTAGAAAATCGTTGCCGAAACACTTTTCCAACATTTCCAACTTTCACGCACCATTAAATCAGTATTTTACGCAAAATTTAATGCAATACAATTTAATAATAGATAGATATACTCTTGGCTACGTAACTTTTGCAAATGTCAAGCTATGACGCTAAGATATAAAGGGAATATCAACAATAGATGTACCAACTTAACAAAAAACATAACTCAAATCGGAACGATGGGAGCGCCACACGGTGGTTATTCCGGGAACTTTTTGATCAAGGTGGTATTCTCTAGAACTTGAAATATTTTTTCCTTAACAAATCAAAAAAAGCCAAATAATGAAATGAAATTTTATTTTGACGATTTTAATGATCTAGCTGGAGATCTCTAAAATTAAATTTAGATTAGCTTAGATTTAAGCACTCAGTCCCCAAAACCAATAGAAGAAAGTAAAAAGGCAGAAAAGATACGTAAGGGGATAAATGGGACGGTCTCTCAACCTCGAATTTCTTTGTTTCACTGATGAACCTTAGAAGCTCAGAAAGAGGAAGAGTATGAAAATTATTTATGCTCAAGACACCACAACCCAACAGCTCTAATTTGTTTATTTTAAACAATTTGCTTCGAGATACAACAAAGAAAAATTTGAAAAAATATGTATATGGTGTTTGTCGAATCGACGAAGATTACCTTTTCAGGGTTAATCTAGTTCTCGCGAACGTCAGACAGCTACAGAGATAACGCTCAGTAGTATCGACTTTCTCAAGATAAAATCGGCAAGAGTCTGATCACATGTGTTATGCCCGGTGTCCTCAATTTCAGATTCAGATGTGCTGTCGGCATGTCTCACGCAGCACTTTGCATTTCTGCAGGAGCCAAGCTCCACGAAGTCGTTGATCTAAAGCAAGACCTCCAAAGAGCTGATGCCGAGAAAATGTTCCGAACTTCATGGTGAAATTACAAGGCATTCGTTGGACAGTTTTTCGATTAATTCATTTCCTGTAATACCACAGCGTCCTGGAACCCATATAGGACATAACTTGTTGTGTTTTGCAACCTTATTTAGTTTTGCCTTATAGTCAGTGACCCATTTCGAAAGGCTGACAGGGTTCGCAAGGGCCTTCAGTGCAGACGCCTATGCACATCCCACGCCATGTTTTTTCAATTATCCAGCACGCTACGCTAGGAAAGAGTGAAAAACACTAAGGCATTTTTATTAGCATTCACTGAAAGACGCAGCAGATCGCACCAAATGTTGATTACGTATCAATTTCCATACTTAGAGAATTTTGAGAGCTGAGGGCAATAATCAAATTTAATTACTAACAACTTTTCCTCACTCATTTAAAAACTCACGTTAACTGACTTTTTTTCAAGCAAATATTGCTTTTCTACCCTCGATAGTAGCAAAGCGTATGTATTTTATTTTGTGAACAATCAGAAAAAGAAACAAACTATCTGCAAAAACGATTTTAAAGCCATTAAGGTTTAGCACAAAAATTGTTAAGATATTAATTTGAAAAAAATCAGTACGAAATAAAAAAATCAGTACATTTTGTACTGATTTCGAGATTTCAAAAAATCTGTATATTTAAAAAAAATCAGGACATGTACTGATCAAATCAGTACGTCTGGCTACCCTAGTCGAAGGTAACGTTGTAAAAAGACCCTTCAATAATGACAAACACTCCCAGAGTGTATTCCCCTGCTTCCAGCCATTTTTCAACTGTACTAATACAGTTGTGAAGAGCTGATTTACAGGATTTTCCTTTCTGATAACCATGTTGTCGAGAATTGAGCGGTTTTTGACACAGAACCTTCAGCCTGATGTGCTTTTCAACCAAGCGTTACAGGCTTTAGAGCAAAAATGATGTTGAGCTTATCGGTCGGAAAGTTTTCGGTAGAGCATAGTTATCCCTTCCCAGGTATAAATACAACTTTAACCGAGCGCCAAAAATGTGGAATATATCCGTGAGAGAAGCTTAATAAGATTTGTCCCTCCCCGCTTTAGCATGATCATAAATGTCGTCGTTTTGGCTTTAAGTTATTGAACAACGAAAAGACAAATCTTAATGTCTCTTCAGTAACTATCCTAGGGGCTATAAACTAATCGAGCCTTTTGACCAGAAGTATTGATGCAACCCGGGAACTGCGTTGCAATAATGCAAATGTATTTGCTTATGTTTACTTTAAAATATTTTTAATCTTGTCACTTGCTACAGAAATACTTGCAATTTGTGAACAATTGCAGATAATAAAGTAATAAAACAGATGAGCTTGTTGACATTTATCAGAAAATTTAAGAGAATTCTTGTGAATTCAATATTCGAGGTATGAATGCTGAATTAAACTGCTATAATTAAACTGTTTAGATTATAATTGTTTTTGCTTTCTGCTATAAACTACAATAAATAAATAAGTAGGTACGTATGTATTTATTTGCACATGTATTAATTAATTGAAATGATTTATTTTGTTTTTGTCTATCAGAATGTTCTTCTAATTTCTTGCATGCATGGAAAACGTGTGTTGTCAAATAACCTAATTTCTGTACTTTGACTTATTGACAAACACGGCACATTTCCGCTCTGATACGAACGCAGAGCGCATTCATTGTTTCATTCATGTTTGAGAGCAAACTTGAATATCATTCCGAATGTTTGCCACTTCAAATTTCGGCTTCTGGTTTCAGCTCAAAATTATCTATGTCAAATTTTTATTTATTTATTTCTCTCTTTGAATATGAATACATTTAAAAATAGTCACACATATGCATATGTGTGGTTGCTTTTTGGTTTTCCAGCCTGTATCTGCGCTAGCGTGGGTTACTTCCGGTTTGAAACGTGACTAATTTATTTAAGTTGGTTAATTAAAATTCAAATGACTGACTGTAGGTAATTCCTGAAACTTGTTACAATTTCAACGCAAAATTGTTTTTTTTTTCATGATAGTTTTTTAGGAGACTATGAAAATTAAATCTAGAGGTTAATTTTCAAAGTCATGACTTAAGTTCATGTCAATTTCGTTATTTGAAGTTATATATAAACAGGCTTAATGAACAAATGTAGTCATCACAACAACAATGTATATAGAGACGGGCAAATCAGACGGCCGTTTCGGAATCCGCCACAATTCCTCATCAGTGATCTTAGTGATAGTTCTTAATCTTTCAATATCCTATATAAGCTACTAATATTTGAAATCATAACCCAGAATTACGGATTTGATTCCAAATATCTTCACTGAATAGAGATATTGAAAGAAACTACCACTACCGTTCTATACACTTATGTTGTTGTTTTTTTCCCATTGTAGCTAGTCTGCATAACAGTTCGTTATTTGAAAGTCTAGTACATGGGAGTGTGTGTGTTTGTGAGAAAATGATTCTAGGTGTCATTTTTTCTGAACGGTCCCCATTCGATCAGTTCATGATAGTTTTTTAGGAGACTATGAAAATTAAATCTAGAGGTTAATTTTCAAAGTCATGACTTAAGTTCATGTCAATTTCGTTATTTGAAGTTATATATAAACAGGCTTAATGAACAAATGTAGTCATCACAACAACAATGTATATAGAGACGGGCAAATCAGACGGCCGTTTCGGAATCCGCCACAATTCCTCATCAGTGATCTTAGTGATAGTTCTTAATCTTTCAATATCCTATATAAGCTACTAATATTTGAAATCATAACCCAGAATTACGGATTTGATTCCAAATATCTTCACTGAATAGAGATATTGAAAGAAACTACCACTACCGTTCTATACACTTATGTTGTTGTTTTTTTCCCATTGTAGCTAGTCTGCATAACAGTTCGTTATTTGAAAGTCTAGTACATGGGAGTGTGTGTGTTTGTGAGAAAATGATTCTAGGTGTCATTTTTTCTGAACGGTCCCCATTCGATCAGTTCATGATAGTTTTTTAGGAGACTATGAAAATTAAATCTAGAGGTTAATTTTCAAAGTCATGACTTAAGTTCATGTCAATTTCGTTATTTGAAGTTATATATAAACAGGCTTAATGAACAAATGTAGTCATCACAACAACAATGTATATAGAGACGGGCAAATCAGACGGCCGTTTCGGAATCCGCCACAATTCCTCATCAGTGATCTTAGTGATAGTTCTTAATCTTTCAATATCCTATATAAGCTACTAATATTTGAAATCATAACCCAGAATTACGGATTTGATTCCAAATATCTTCACTGAATAGAGATATTGAAAGAAACTACCACTACCGTTCTATACACTTATGTTGTTGTTTTTTTCCCATTGTAGCTAGTCTGCATAACAGTTCGTTATTTGAAAGTCTAGTACATGGGAGTGTGTGTGTTTGTGAGAAAATGATTCTAGGTGTCATTTTTTCTGAACGGTCCCCATTCGATCAGTTTTTTTTTTCTTTTTTTGGAATTTAAACACTTTCAATTACACTGTCCAACAAAACTCAACACTTTCAAAAATAACTATGCTTTAAAAATGGATTCTGAGCAGACTGGGGATCTAATCACTAAATTTTGACAGCACTATAGTTTTCACTACCACTAAATCTTTAGTGGTAGTAGAAATAAAAATTTACTACCACTAAACCTTTTGTGGTAGTGGAAATACAAATTAACTACCACTAAACCTTTAGTGGTAGTGGAAATAAAATTCAACTATCACTAAACCTTTAGTGGTAGTGGAAATAAAAATTAACTACCACTAAACCTTTAGTGGTAGTGGAAATCACTAAACGTTTTGTGGTAATGGAAATCGAAACCAACTACCACTAAACTAGTGGAAATTATTTTTCACTACCACTAACCATTTAGTGGTAAGTGTGGAGAGTTTAATTGAAGGTCAAATTGAAATGCATTGTAAAAGAATGTATAAATGATTGAATGAATGAATATATTAACCTTTTTCTTATACTAAATACTTTGTAGAAAGTGCAATTTCGATTAAAAAAAATATTTTTTTCATTTTCCATCAATTGTTTTACCATATTACTTATTATTATTTTTCTGTTGTATTCAAAGTTATGTATTAATCAAGTGGTTTAGTACAAACACATGGAACAATTAGAAAATGGAGTTGATCACATTGGTCTATGAACGACTTCTATATTGGAAAAAAACAACAGTTAGCAGTACATATCGTCATCTAAAATCCAAAATGCTATAACAAAACAAATTTTCAAAATCGACTTTTTGATTAATTATGATGCACTTGTTTAAATTACGCGTTCCTGCAAATTTTAAACGTCTACGCCCAAAAATAACAGTTTTATTAAGGAACTTCAAAATTTGAAGTAAAAAGGAAATAAAATATTTGAATATCTTTAAGTAACTATGTGATACTAAACTTTCACAATTACATTCTTCTTAAATCTATAATATTTTTAATTTTACAATGTTTTTTGCTTCTCCTGTATAGAAATAAAATGTGTAATTACTACTTTTTGGATTTTAGATGACGAAATACACACTATTTGATGTTGTTTTCATAATTTTACAGATTGGACTTTTTGGACTTAAAGGGTTTAGATATGAGGGAGGTGCATTAGTCTCAAATGCTGTAAAAATTTATATAAGGCTTTGAGATGACAATCTATATTGTACGAGTTCAACTTAGTGCAATACAATTTTAACTTCCACTAAGTCGCCAATTGAGCTGTCTCTCCTTATAGCTAAACATTTAGTGGTAGTGAGGAATAATTTCCATTAGTTTAGTGGTAGTTGGTTTCGATTTCTACTACCACTAAACGTTTAGTGATAGTTGATTTTTATTTCCACTACCACTAAAGGTTTAGTGGTAATGGAGCCTTACTCACATTGGCACTAAAAGTTGTGAAGAGCGAAATTTATTCACTAAATCCGCAGTCTGATTCTGAGAGATATATTTCTTATCTTATGTATGCTTAAAAAGTTTGCATCTAGTTTATATTTTATGTGGGGTTATATTTTTGGTTAGTTTTACGTTTGAGATGATTTAGATTTTCACCGCATTATAGCAAATTTTTCAATAAAATATTTATCTGGAACATGTTAATTTCTTCTCCCTCCATTACGGTACTTTTTCTTCTGAAGAAATTGCATTTTTCATCCATTAATAAGGTATACCCAGGAGTAAAATTCGAAAAAAAATGGGGGCTGTAAAATTTTATTAAATATACATAGGTCACTGAACATAAGAAAACATTGAAATAAATTTGTATTTATAATAAATTTTAGTATTTATAATAAATTAACCAAAATACATATATGTATATATGTAAAATATATTTACGACTTAAAAGGGTTAATATGGTCCATAAATATATTCTAAAACTCCGCGATACGTATTTTTAATTCAGATTGAGAACTTATCAGAATTTACTTTAAGAATCTTGTTGCTTTTGGTTTGTGATGTTGTGTTGGACTGTGTATTTCTGATGTTAATATATATTTTGATGTTTCTCTGTTTTTTCTGTTTTGAAATTTCTCTTTTATGGACAGGTACTTTTTTAAATTTGCAGATATGAATAGAGCACCAGGTATTTTTGCAGTTTCATGTTTTCTAATATCTATAATTCAAACACTCATATAACTTTAACGATTTTGTCTTTTTTTTTGCTTTTTTATGATGCTGTAAAGTTGTGAGTATTTTATGCCCTTTTTATGCTCATACTAGTATTTCACATATACATACTAATATTTTTGTATTTACATACGAATTCCACTTAACATTTAAATTGTCAGAAATTTTATAAATTTTTTTTTTGCATTAAGTGAAATTATTACTTTTAGGAATGTATGTACTGTCACTAGACAATGAGAGCCAATGACCTCTAAGTTGCAGGTCTAGTAGTATTTAAATTCGAGTATATTTTATAAAGGTTTGATTAATTTTCTCTTAAACGAGATTTTTTGCCTGAACAATTTACACATATGTTTTAAGGGGGGATTCTTATGAGGGGGCTTCTCAAAACGAACGTCATGGGAACCCCTACGCGACCTCTCCGAAACTTTAAATTCAATTATCTCGAAAATTTGTTTCAATGCGTTGAAAATCGGTGCACACGATTGCTCAAAAACTATTTTACAAGGCAAAATGAAAAATGATTTTTTTTCACATAAAAATAAAATAAAATTTTTGATTTTCTATATAGCCGGAAGATATCGTTTCTATAAATTTCACACTGAATAATTGGTATGAAATTTAATTAATCATAAAAATGGCATCGATACAGAAAGTTGCAATCTACGAAATCCCTATTGTGGTTTGGACGTTGGACGTAAGATGGCGCCACTATTACTGTCCAAATTGTGGGATCATATATGGCAGCATGGGCAGGGAAGAGTTAAGTCCAATGGATGAACCTCTGACCGACTAAAAATTATTAAGGGGATATTCATGTTTAAAATTATTTAAAAAAAAACTTTTTACGGAGTTTTGTTTGTAAATGTATATGATTTTATTACAAAAGTTATAAGTGTCTATACATTTAGTAGTGTAACTACATTTTTATTCCAGAAGGTCCAGAAGTGCTACACTACCATATTATATATCAATTTAAAGAGCTTGACGAGTAGGTTAGCCAAAAATTATCAGATTTCAAATCGGTTTAGCCAATTCCAAAATATTAGCGTCGGAAGTTCTTTAAAATGGACTCATTGAATAAAGCATTGCATTCTTCGTTGTAAAAATCATTGCTTAAGCGTGAGTAAATAACAAATGAGAGAGAGAGAGAAAACATGAGTAACGGCATTTCTCAGAATTATCTAACGAATTATCTGCATACACAAATAATAAAACAAACACCAACGAGTAGTTTGGTTCTCTTTTGATATTTGTGTTTTCATAAAGAGATTTCTTGAACAAAAAAATGTAGCCTCAGTTACTGGGGCCTTACCGACTAGTCTTATTAAAGAGCAAAACAAACAAAAAATACCACTTGCCCGAGATCCATGATGGCGTCGGTAGAGGGTATCTCCAAAAAAGGGCATTTTTGGTGGTAAGATGGATTCCGAACTTCCTAATAAAGATAAAAACATAAACTAAAAAAGATTTTGTTCGCAAGACATCCCCCTATACGCTGAACCACAAAGCAACTTCTATTAGCTTTTAAAAATTCTTTCGCCGTATTGGATTTCATCTTATATCAAATCCATAATCAGCGAGCCTGAAAAATTCTGACTAAAGATTTTGAAGCTGTTTCCTTGAAAACTAGCTTTTGGACGTTAGGTCTCTTAGTACACCAAGGCACAATTATATGTACAACTTTCGTTATATTAAGAATATAAATTATTAAAGTAGCTGATAATAAAAAAGTTATACCAACTCGTAAAATGTTGATTCAACCCTCAAAAGAGTTTAATTAACCACTTGAAATTCTTGAACTAAATGTAAAAAGAGTAAGTTGAACTCCGTTTAGGAGTTGAATCAACTCGGCAAAATATTAGCTCAACCTTCAAAAGAGTACAATAAACCGCGTGAAATTCTTCAGGCAACATTGAAAAGAGTTGGTCTAACTCAGACTAGAATATTGACCCAACCCTTAAAAGAGTTCGATTAAAAAAATAAAATTCTTGAACCAAAATTGAAAAAAAGTTCGGCTTTTATGTTTTTATTAGTTTTTTATTATTATAAAATATAATAAATATTTATAGACACATATTACAGATGTACATGTATTACATTTAAAAACATTTGATTCTTGTACAGAATATATTCACTTCAGAATTCAATGTAACCACCGTATAATACACATCGTCCAAATTATAGAGTTACAAAAAATTCACAATTATTCACACCAAATTTGACAGGAATTAAAAGCTAATATAAATCACACACGTCTTTCACAATGAACTACAGAATACGCAATGAAAATTTTCCCGTTCTTCTCTCCGTACATTAGGAAAAAAAAAAGAGGACAATTGATTCCGTTCAGTGTTAATCTTACATTTTGGGAAAAGTTGATTTATTTTAAACTTTGTTTCAGAGTACAGTTGACGCCGTTTAGAGTTAATAGTAGATTTTTATAGAATCTTTGAAAATTAGTTATATTTACTCAGAAAAAAGAAAAGTTGAGGTAAATCATACCTTTTCCATGGTTATATTAACCATTTTCAGGTTTAATCGAACACATACTGGTGGAAACTGCAGAGTTAATTTGAAATTGCTTCAGAGTCATTCTGACACTGACAAAAAGTTATTATAACCAAAAAAAGAGTTGAATCAACTCAAAAAAACTTCAAATAACTCTTTTCGGGGTTGTTTGCGTAAAAGTAGTATTAACTCCGCAAAAGTTATATTAATTCACAGAAAATGTTGTATTAACTCCGCATATTTTTTTCGGTGTGCTCTCAAGAAATAAGTTAATAATAATCTTAAAAGGTAGACTATTAGAAAACTATAATAAAAAAATGAACCTTTGGTAAAGTTCTAATTAAGAAAAAATGAATTTCGCCTTAAAATGGTCCGCTCTAATAGTTGTAAAACAAAAATAAGCAACCTACGATCGTAATAATAGTCTATCTTATAAAAAGAATATTTATGAACAAAATGAGCCTAAGTAGAACAAAATTCATCAAGTGCTTCAAAAGTTAGAATAATTTGAAAAACAATCGAGAAAACCGCGTTTAAAGAATCGTGGAGCTGTCGCTCGACTTATATAAATGCGTATATTTCAGAAACATACTTTTTTATAAAATTTTAGATACGTATTCTAGGCACTATAAGGAACTTTTTAATTCAACAAAAAAAAAAAAAAAATTGTTGGACCTGAGTAATGGACATATCCCCTAAACAGGTTTAATGAACAAATGTAGTCAAAACAACAATAGTGTATATAGAGACGGACAAATCAGACGGCCGTTTCGGAATTCGACGCAATTGTAATTGTTGTGGTAACGGTTGTTCAGATGGCTCATGTACATACTGCACCGCCTTGTTGGGCAGCCAGAGTGCATAGAAACTGTGGATCACAATATGTTTACTCTATAGAATATTATTAAAAATCAAAAAAATAGCAACTTTATTTTATCTTAGCATTGAAATTAATTTTTTTGCTTAATTGCAAAAATTTTTCAAAATGACCGCCTTCAGCTAAAGTGTAAAATTCATTCATTTAAACACAATACTTTCAGTTGCTAATTAAATCTATCAAAAAAAAGTGTTGCCTCTGTATTCTGCGTTGTTTTTGTTTGTGTGCGTTCAAGCTTTTTTGTCATTTCGTCTTTTCGAATCCGTCTGCCTTTATAACACAGACATATTTACGGAAAGTGTTTGGCCTTATTTTTATTTATTTTATTAAGATTTCCGAAATTTTTGTGCGCTAGTGATAAGCTGTCGTGTGCTGGATTGTTTTGAAAAACCTTTAAAAATCATCCTTTGTATAGGAAAAATTTCCGTTCGATGACTTTTGGCCAAATGAAAGGTTACAAGTAATAGGGTTTCCAAAATTATAAGATTTTGCTTCAAAACATTTGCACCGTTTTTGCAGTAGAATTTCATTAGATTATTCTTCAAACATTTGGTTAACGTTTGATTTAAAAGACTTATGGCATTTTATTGCTCTATGCAATTTCATTTTGACCGATTCAATTCAAATCACGTAAAACAATCACTAAAACAAAAACATAAAAAAAACTCTGTGTTCCGAATTATTGAGAATATTTTTCCCAAATATTTTGATGCTAAATCTTTTTATTTTTGAATATTTTATTATTTGTGAACTTTTATTTAGTAATAACAAACAATTTTCCCAAACAAAACCCTTTAAGGGCGTTTTCACAAAGATCCAGCTCATGACGTATGAATATGGACTAAAAACAAGCAACTGGTCGACAACTTCTGCTAGTGCAAAATATACTTTTATTTACTTATATTTGCACAGTTCCCTGATATAGATGCTTGCTAAAATTGTTAGAATGAGTGTGAAACATAAATTTTGCTAGAATACAAGAGCAAATCTAATCTGTACAGTACTTAAGAACTTCTCACTAATTTAAAGAAAAACAAACAACCATTTTTAAAACTTTGTTCTGCGAAAGTAATTTGCAACTCACTACGCAAAATAAATTGTTACCAGACACTAACCACAAAAACCATAAAACCTACTTAGAAAAAACAAAATTATAGTGCATACTTGTGGGCGCAAAAACTGATAAGAATGTGCAAAAAAAGTTTGCAAAGAGAATAGCAAAGAAAAATACAAATACAAAAAAAAAAAAAAAATACAAAAATGTTCTTTAATTTATAGCCAAGCACAAGAAGAAAAATAATAACAACAACAGAAATGTTCTTCTCAAAGTCAAATGAAAATAGCAGTGATAATTTATCACCGATAAATATAACAATTTATTATGAAATTTTTATAAAATAAATTAGAAATAAATTACGAATAGATTAAATTTGTAGCATTAGAAATATGAATGTATCAAACTGTGATGTTATTCTCGTAACTAAACAAGCAAACATTCATTACGCATACACACGCATGCACACAACATACATATGTACATACATCTACAGACAAAATTAGGTAAAGTAATAACTTGTGTATGCTGCCTTAAAAAAATGAGCTAATAAAATTGTTAACGCTGTAGGCGTGCATACTACATGTGGATATATAGCAATAGGTAGGATACATGTAATTACGTTGGAAAGATATTCTTATAACAAGTGGTTAAATGTCACCATACCAGAAAAACAACAACAACAGAGTACGTGTAAACAATATTTTAAGCTTACCCAAAGGATATGCCGCATACTTGTATACAGAGCCGATCAAAATAATAGGTAGGTAATATATATATGCGAAGCTGTTCTTACACTCATTTCGGTTATACAAACTCCATTTAGTGCAATATAATTTGTACGGCTATTTCAGTAATTTCTTTGTGAACACGTGCCCAAACTATGGTTTGATCATTTAGTCTAGTTGTGGGTGCTGTGGCGTAGAAAAATAAAACTACTTGATTTTTTTTTATTTTTTGTATTCCTTGATTTTAAACTGATCGTAATAACAGATAATATTTGTTTACGGTTCAAACCGCTTTAATTTGTTAATAACAAATATTGTTGGCTAATATATGAAAATGGCAGTTTAATTAATTTTTTGCAAATAGAAATATTTTAAAAGTGGTACAAAAATAAAAAATAATGCATTAAACAGCAGAACAAACTAAACACCTACAATAATAAATTCCCGTATCGTGATATTGGCAAAACAAAACCCGACTATACCATCAAAAGCGATCATAGCTACAATTACCAACGAGGTTAGTACTCCCACTGTCCGAAGAAGGTTACACAAAAAACATTTTCCTCGGTCTTGGCTAGATCATGAAGAGTTATCGGTGTTGTCATGACCTTCCTAGTCTCGCGATCTTAATTCGATAAAGAATATGTGGGCGAAGGCGAAAATTTCGCTTGCTACACAAACTTTTCACTAATAACTAAACAATGGATGGCGATTGAAAGCTATTTGAAAGCGATTCCCTATGGAAATGTGCTGAAAAAATACAGAGAACAACAAATTACAATTAGTTTATTTATGCGACGCTGAATTAAGGGTTTTTTGAAAAAGAACACTACCCAGATCAGTTCCTCCGAAGACGTTTGGATCTGATGGGAATCTGCGGGTAATATTGGAACAATGGCACACTAAAATGCTCCTACCTATAAAAAGTAAAGGTGAACTCAAAATAAACCCCAGACCCCCCTAGCATCTATATTTACATTTGATTAAATTAGTGATTTGGTAGGGCAATAGCCCTTTCTCTGCGTCATTCATTAGATCGTCGGAAAAAATGGTTGTACTGTGTTATACCATAGATTGAATGCTTCGTCGTATCAGCGTCGTTAGTACAAAACTAATTTCATTCAAAATTTCTAATTTTTTCGATTTATTTTAATTTTTTTTTATGAAATATATAATTTTTCTTATGCAGCACTATTCAGTGACATTAGTAACTTTTTTCTTGCATTCAGAGTATATTACAACAAATACAGTAAATGAACACATATGTAAATAGTTTGGTGAAGAAGTATTTTAAATATTGAAATATTTATTTTACGTTCCATTTTAAGTTTTTTCTTGAACAGTATACTAAATATTTACAAATTACCTATTATTTTGATCAGCGCTGTTCATACAAGTAGAAGATAGGGCATTTGTTTTTGAGTGTATGTCAGAAAATTTGCGCTATCTTATGAAATTGCCATTATTTTATCATCATTGGTAATGTGTCATTTCATATATTAACTGGGAGGAGAGTTTTCACTTCAAAAACGTCATTAATGAAAAGGTAAACAAACTCAAAATGAAATAAAAAAATAAAATAAATACTTATACGAATTAGCGATGACAACAAAAAAAAAAAAAAAAAAAAAACAAAGAGGCAGAGGCAACAAATGCGACATTGCCACACCTATAAAAAGTAGTAGTAGTAGTATGTGTTTGCCTTCTAAAAACATAATAATAATTATCTTGATGCTGCTTTTTTGTTATAATCGCTTATTTTGTTGTTCTTTTTTGTGACTTTTGCTGCCTTGCTGGAATTTGAAGCAAAGAGGGTGGAGACTATAATAACATGCTCAATTTAATAGAAAATTATATACATTCATATATGATTATGTATACCAAAAAATAAGTATAAAAGGTTGAACGCATGAAAAAAAATAATATGTTAATACCTAATAATAAAAAAAAAAATTCAAGTAAATGCGCAATCAACATTAGGTCAATCGAAACATGTAAATGGTTAATGCACACATCTACTTACTATGCATACCTAATAGCGTTTTCTTTTCTTAACTCAATGGTGCATTTTTTTTTGCCTCTTGCAACAATTTTTTAATGTTGCCCACAACCCTGCCAAAATGTTGCCTTTTTAGTGCAAGAAAAAAACGTAAAAATGCTACCCTGTCAAAGGCAGCTAATTTGCAGGGCAAGATTCTCACCCCGTCATTTAATTGAGTGCAAAAGTGTTAAATTTTTCCCCGCTTAGAAGGCAACATTTTTTAGAAAAGAACACAATTCTCTCTGAAAAGGCTGCCTCTTTTTCAGAAAAGAACACGAAATTTGACAGCCCTTGCACGGTGTAGAAAAAATGCAACATTTTATCGCGAAAAGAAAACGCTATAAGTTTCGCAGAAATGGGCGCATTTGGTCGGTATTGTATTAGCACCAGATTCCATAATTAGAGACTATAAATCACCATTTAAATGGTGAAGATTGAAGGTTTGCTAAAAACTATCTCTAAAAAAATTCTGTAATATTCATTATGCCGAATTAAACGTTTTGATTCTAGTTCCTGTTTAAATATATGTATGAAGTATGAATATTTTAAAAAGAACCGAGCTTCTACATGGATATTCTTCTCACTATGGTTCCGTGCCAGTTGGTAACATAACACTCAAAAAAGCTAAATTTAAAGTTCTGCAAATATTTTAAAAGACCTATATATTTTTATAATATATTTTAATATCTATATTTCCTTTATACTTATTTTTTATAATAAAAAAATCCGCCAAAATTGGAAGAGAAAGGTACGTAACAAATTAGTTAATATACAAATAAAAGAATTTTAAATCTATTCCAGACAGTATTGAAGATAGGAAGTTCCTCATTAAATAATTGCAAATATAAATGAAGCATGGAAATAAACATGAAAAAATTAAGCTAATGGTATTTTTGTATTTGAAAGACTAGCAGAAGAAGAATGAAATTCGACCCTCTAAAGCTATCGCCATCAGCAAAGAAAATATTTCTTAAATATTCTTCTCATGCACTCTGAATTATTAATAAATTGAAAAATTCAAATATGTATACACGAGATTTGTTTAGTTATGTTTTGAGGAATTTGCAAAAATTTGTCTGCCATTTCATTTGAGTTTAACTCAACACTCACTTGCAACAACTAAAATGAAAATTCAAGTTACCATGTAAAATTTTCTTTTTCCACAATTTATATCGAATAGAAAGAAACCGATTGGCACAGGACCTACATACATATGCTGGGTTCTTTTCATGGCACAGCAACATGAGCTTTGATAAATTCTGGTTGGGACAGCAGAGCAGCTTTACATAAAGACCTCATTGAAGTGATGACTATTAGTAAATCTAACCTATGACAAAGCCCGCGCGAAAACCAGACATAAAATTTCATTCAATTTTACCCCATAAACCCCTTTTCTCCCTTCCTTGAATACACCACTAGTTGAAGTAGAAGTGAAATACTTAAAGGTCAATATCAAAAGAAACGAGTACAAGAAAAAATTCAAGTGAAAAACCAGAAAATAACCACAGGTATTTTTATTAGACTGTGTCAGCCGCGTCCGAACTTACCTTTCCATTTAGTTTTTGTTAGTTAGTGTTGCCAGTGGCTTAATAACGAAGCAAGGGGCCCTCGGCCAAAAGTTTCAAGAGGGCCCTCAACTAAACCTTATATATACATATTGAATCAATCAAACATAATGAGCATAAATTTTATTCACGCTTCTAGCGTTTTAAAACAAATCTAAATGAATAAAATTTTTTAATAATCCCATTTTCTTAATTTTCTTAATTGTTTCTTGCGAACTTTTGTTTCGGCCAAGGTGTCGATAATATTATCGAAATCATTCCTTAAATTGTTTGCAATTTGTAAATAATTTTTTATTAGCTTCATTTTAGAAAGCGAACGTTCGAACGAAGCAATTATAACAGGAATACTCAGAAACAAAATTGAAACCTAAAAATTTGACAGTTTATAATTTTGGAGGCCCCTATGCCGCCGGCGACTCGCGTAACCTACCGCCCAAAACCGGCTATTGCTACACCACTGAGTGTTGCTAAATGCTGGATAACAATCAGGTCTCGAGTTTGTGAGATATTTAGTTCGTGTTCAGGTTTAGGTTCAAGCCTTGGCCCTCCAGGGGCTGTAGTGCCATAATAGTAGTAGTATATATAAGGTTCAGTTGAGAACCCTCTTAAAACTTTTGGCCGAGGGCCCCCTTGCTTCGGTGTTATGCCACTGGCAACACCAAGCTTGAAAGCTAACACTAAGCGTGAAAGCTAAGTTCTGACGCGGATGACACACTCCAATAAAAATACTTGTGGTTATTTTCTGATTTTTCGCTTGCATTTTTTCTTGTACTCGTTTCCTTTAAGTATTTCACTTGAATGCTATGTAGGCGTGGTTATTATCCAATGTTGGCAATTTTTGCAAAAGTTTTTTCAAACCTTCTTTCAAAAACTCTTTTTATAACTGGTATTGATATAACGTCTTTCCACACAAACTTTTATTACCTTTCTTAGTATAGTTTCCCAGATATCACGTTTCAATAATTACGTTTGTATGGGTAGTCTCATGCCCACCTGCTTATAAATGCTCAAACAACCTGCGCTAATTTTAGTGCCAAGAAAGAAACTTTTTCGGGATCTTACTCTTCACCTTTAGTGAATTTAAGGATATGGGCATAGATTATCGGTTGGAATCGAAAGCCGAGGCAATCTAGACTAGATTTTCTGTCTAACTGTATATTTGCCATTATTTCTTGTGGCTATTGTAAATGTTTTTGGCCAAGTTAGTGTTTTGGGTATTTTTTTATGGTGTTTTGGAGATTTGTCATATCTACTCTGGAGCTTTACGTTTAAAATGCAGGCACAAATTCAAATGCGGTTCGAAAGCCTGATAAAAATGTTAGATATGGAAATCATTTATTTAAAATTTAAATGTTTCTTCGTGCTAAATGATAATACTTAGTACCAATGCTATTTTTTTAACTATGAATTAAGCATTAAAAACCAATTTCATTATTACATATTTATACTACGTCAATTTGTAGTGCATTAATTATATTCTAAGTCAACTACCCTAAACTATAGTGATCTCATAATCATGAAGCTATTGTATTATATAAAATTCTTGGATGAAATAAACATTTCTCATCCACTAGAAATGAGGAGTGTCAAACTGAATTGTTCGAACATATGTTTTAGTCTTATTAATAATAATAAATAAAGAGATAGACCAAGGATAAGAGTTTCGTTTAATATCTTATGACACATGTGTATGTGTGTTTATGTGTGAATGTATATGAATGTCTGTGTCTGCGAGTAGTACAAATGCTTGTGATAAAATTTAATCTCAAGTGGTTTTATAGCAAATAATTATTATTTTTTTTTGCATAAAAGCTAAATGTTTATGTCTAACTTCTTCTGAGCAATGACATTCAATTATGAGGTTTTAGATTTTATTTTCCAGCGTTTTGCGTTTTGCGACTCGTGTGAGGTACACACTTGAGACAATTTAAATGGTTATTTGTATTTAGAGAATTCTTAATCTAAATAATATTTTAAAAAATTATCTAGAAATGGAATATGGATATGAATAAAACCTTGGACAGTATTTTGTGCTATTAAATTAATGGATATATTCGTCAAATTTTAAAATATTTATATTCCAGTATATTAGAAAAATTGTTAAATCTTATTTCCATATACTGCACGGCAGTTGGCTGGGGAATTGATGAAACCAAGTTTTTCTGAAAGTTTAGATTGTAAATGGAAAAGCAATTTCTCAGTTTTCGCCGGTTGGCGATTTTAAGATTTTTTTTTTTAATTTTGAAGTTTCTGGTCTCGTCTATGGTTGCTGCGGAGTAGTATCATTTAAATGCAAATATATTTATCATCAAAAGGTCTTTCTGGGGGTTGTCGGGTACGGGGAATTTGAATCTGTAATTTCTTTTTACCAATAATATCCGCTAGGGTGCACTTTGGGGCAAAAAAGGTCATAAAATCAGATTTAATGCACATGATATTCATTTCTTTTATTCTTCTCATTAAGTTAAACAACTTTCGAGAACATATCGTCTTCGTTCAAGCAGAAATCACTAAGTCCAAATTAATTTTTTTAATTGGATTCGTTTTAGTTAGCTTCTATAATTCGAATGATATAATAAATTCTATTTTTGATGATACAGTTTAAACGTATACTAATGTGTGTATCAATCTGTTAACTTTTTAAGTTTTGTCAGTGTTCGTAGAGCATCATGCACTGCATAAACTAACTTCATCTTACAAATTAAAAAAATGGACTTAGTGAATTCTGCCAGAACGACGACGATATTATTGACGTACAACCACTTACAGATTGACTGACGATAATTAGAAAGTTCTGTTTTCTCGATTTTTTTTTATAAATTTCATGTAAACTATATTTATTTTTATTTTTATTGTGTCAAGAATTCAAAAATCATTGAAATTAAAGATTTTTGCACTAAAGTGATAAAATTACTCTCCTCCTGTTTCGCCAAAAAATTTAGCACTTTATTTCCCTTTTGAAATAAGTCCAAATTTACAAAATTCCACAATTCTTTTTATTTTTTATTAAACTCAAATACATAAAATGTTCTTAGTTTTCCTAAAGTAGGACAACTGTGAACGCAGGATTGCACAAAAGAACTTCTTCTTTAAAAAGTTATATAAAAAAAATCGTTACAAAAAAAGTGGTGGGAAGAAATGTATTCAACGAAATTTTGATGACAGGCTTTTTCTTCAAAATTTTAATACGCAAATATTAAACTATTTCATACTTTGTTCCCTTTGGGTTCGAAATACATAAATTGGTCTAATAGAAAATTCGAAATGTATGCAAGTTGAAGTTGCAGACGTTTCCCAGTAGGTTCTTTTTTTATGAAGCTGAGAATAAATCATCATAAATTAAAAACGGAAAAACGTTTCGTCAGTTAATGTTTAACAAAATGTCGGCTGTTGAAACTTAAAACGTAATTTTTACCAAATAAATTGGGAATGTTTAATAAATGTATTCATCGGAAATTTATTTCGGATCTTGAAAAAACAACGTTTAGAGAAAAATGAGTTTAAAGTTTCAAAAACAATGAATTATCGTATGAATTTTCGGATCAACTGCAAAATTTTAGGAGACAGTGTTAAAATGTCCCCTTCGAAAAAAATTCTGGCTACGACCTTGTATATGTAGGGGAGTGTCGTCATGATCGGGGCAGTGTCGTTTTCTCCGTTATATCTCACTGGCGTCCGTTAAGTTAATATACAGTATTGTTTGTTATGACAAAAATAAACTTTTCATGTCATTTTGAGTTCAGAACGTAAAATGTATATAAGTGTTAGAAGATGAAAAGTGCCTGCGTGTTAAAGGAAGACTAAAAAAAACTTTTTAACAGCGCCAGAAAAAGTGGATTAAACTAAAAAATAAAATGTAAACTTTAAAGTAAGTTAACTTAAATAGTTCGATATGGTTTAAGAAGTGGAAATATGTACTATTTCATGGTGTTTGCATCACGCGAATATGCTGTAATTGATGCGACGGTAAATAACGTCTGTTGTCAGGGTCGGAGCAGTGCTTGTAATCAGGGTCGGAACACCGAAAATTTTGTTGTAATGATGCGTTTTGACTCCGGAAATAAATTTTTTCACTCGTGCGTGTTTTTCGGGTCATTTTATCGTTTTGTGTGTGTACAAAAAAAATAAATTTTTCTTTAAAATTCACACAGAAAGATTTTTATTTTGTAATTTTTCCTCTTTCTTTCATTTTCATATTATTTTCAATCATATTTCTTTATTTCTTATTGATTTTCTACAGTGTTCCGACCCTGACAACAATTTTTTCTCTTTGTAAATGTCCATAGCCCCTACCCTGTTAATCCAATTATATTAAAACGTTCAGCAAAAAACATTGCAATTTGTGAGATTTTTTCACCTATATGAAACATTAATAAAAATTCGGCATTCAACGGAAGTTATGAGTAAAAGTCAAAACATGCACCAACCCTGACAACACTCCCCTATATTATTAAATTAAGAAAAATGATTATGAAATGTGCATACATGTATTGTGTGTGTAATAACTAAAACTATTTTATTTCATAAAAAAATTGTTAAACCTTTTTTGTTTTGCTTAAACATTTTTAAACCCAAACCCACTTTTATGTTTTGCTTGACCCTGAACCTAAAATTTCGCAGCTTCGAGATCCTGCCTTTTTTTAATCAATTCAATGTGTGTTTAATTGCAATGTGACGTATTCATATCTATTTATATAATAAGAACGAATGTCAATATCTTTGCGATAAGATAAGCATTTCAATTCACATAGGAAGTATCAATCATCGATACTAGCGTTTATTTTTAAAAAAATGTGTCAATTCCTCTTGTTTATTTAAAGCGAAATAAATGATTAAATTCATTAAATACATATTTTTCCGTTTGCATTGTCGAAGGCAGACGTGAGAGTTTGGAATTCAAGACGTAAGCGGAAAATCTTTTCGTTGAATAATTTTGTAATGGACTTCACATTCACAATATAGGTATATTTAAGGTATTCACAGTTTTCTCTTAAACTTATCAAATTACGAGCAAATTACCTTCTCGTTTTGTTATAAATTTGGAAAGAAAAAAAGAACGTAGCGCTTCTAAAAACTAAATTTTGTATTAACGAACACAAGGCAGAAGTGAAACTTCTTGTGAACTAAACGAAACACAAGCAAATAACAAGCAAGTGAAATTTTTCAATCGCTAAATTTTTTACTTCATTGGCTTGTGTTTTTTAATTTCATTTGCTTGTGTTTCGTTTAGTTCACAAGAAGTTTCACTTCTGCCTTGTGTTCGTTAATACACAACCAATTTTTTTTTTGATTAATGCTAGAACAAAAATTGCAACTCTGTACCGGTAATTTCGATGACAATTGTAGCGAACTCTTTTTGTGTGCGACATCTTCATGTCATTCCTTGGACATATGCGCCATCTGTATGTGAAATGTATAACTGTCATAAACTTTAAGATGGCGACGCTACACATTGTTCTTTCTGCCATAGGCGTGTGTGTGTGTGTGTAATTAAAATGTTATATTGAATTAAAACTATTTATGAATCGTTTTTATATAGTTTGCTCGTGAATTCAGTTACGGAATATTGATATTTAGCCCCTCATGCACATTGCTCGGCAAAATTATGTCGCATTGCAAACATACGCGCGACGTCACATCCGGTTGGTTTTACTCTGGGACAAGAGAAAAGAAGTTTCACTTCAAAAATATATTTTCTATAAAAACATTATTAGCGATAAAATTTTACCACAAAAGAAAAACGTAAGCAAAGTAATTTTAGCGACTAGCGATATTTTTGCTTTATATGATATTTGAAAAATAAAAGCTTGTAATTCTGGGTTTCGTTTTCAAATATTACCATACTTTATTAGCTTATTAGGATGTTGAAGTACCTATCATTAAGATCACTGCCGTGGCGGATTTTGTCACGGCTGTCTGATTTGCCGTTCATGAAGCCAGTTAAATATCACTCGAGAAAAAAAAATTCAAACAAATTACCATATAATATGGAACTGTGAGCACTTCAATTGTATTTATATTGTAAGTATGTAGGTGTGTAAAATAAAAATGAAATTACTTGCATGTGGCAGCTCAAGTGTATTTTTCTTATAAGTATTTGGGTTAATGTATACAATACATAAATACTAATGTACAGCAATTGCAAATTTTCCAGTATTATTTTGAAACTTTTTTTATTTTCCAAATTCTTAGGTATTTTTGTGTAAACAATTTTGATATGGGTCAAAAATTTCGATTTTCGATTTGAATTGAATGAAAATTACATGAAAATGTTACAGTATGCAACAAAATGAAATTTGTGGATACCAACTTCTGAAATTTACACATGTATGGGAAGTAGGCGTAGTTATTATCCAAAAATTTCATAACAGTTCCTCTAAAGAGTATTTCAAAAAAGTATCCTGAAATTAGATTAGGGTACTTTAGAATTTCCTTCATATTACTCTTTGAAAAACTCATATTGGAGGTACCACGATTCCTGGTTAAAAGGAATGTCTGGACTAAGTTTAGTGGAAACTCCTTACGTTTAACTCGAGGTATCGTGCACACAGACAGCTCATAGGGTATGCACATCAAATTCTCCAAATTCAACAGCAAACAGCTAAAGTGGCTCAGGAGCCCTATACTATAGAACCGTTGTAATCAGTGACAGATTAGTTAGATCTCTATCGAGTAGAAAAATTTTGCTAGTGGCACTAAGCGAAGAAATAATAACAACAATTGTGACCCTGGAAGCGGGAAGTGCAAAAACTGTGTGAGAAGTAGAAGTTTACATAATTATTCTAAACTTATTCAACTTAATTTACAACCTCCTCAATGGGTTTAATATTTTGAAAGCGGATAGTATGAGCCTAATTTTCTAAAAGTCTTCAGTTCGAATCTTAATGGCTTAACAAAGCTGCTGCTAGTAAATTGATTAGAATTTAGGGTTCAATTTATGTTACTATAATGCTAATAAACTTAGATAAATATTATGAGAAGAGAATGAAGAGAAACGAAATATAGTGGAATAAGCGTATTGTTGTCGAATGGCCAAAAATTTAATGTATACTGAAATGTCGTCCCCAGAGAAAAAGCTAAACCTCAGTACTTTTCAAGCCCTACTAGTGTTTTAGATAAATATTTAAGTATTACCAAAAATTATAAAAAAGTTGCTCAAACAGGTTTTTAATAAGAATTTGAATATTTGAAAAAAGCGTTCCATGAATTCTTCAAGAATATAAAAGGAATTCCCTATGCTCCACTGATTTTCTTTTTCTTCTCGTATTGTTAGAACGATAATAGAATAAAGGCAAGGATTGGTTATTTAATATTTTTTTAAATATTTCATTTACTTCTGGAAAGCTCTTCCTTCCATGTTCCTACTGGGAAAATAAAAAGTTAGAGGTCAGTGGATTAAAATGAGTTGCTCCTGTTCTATGACTATTATAGCGGGGTATACCCCAAAAATTGTTGGGAACCTTTCAAAATTTAAGACCTAATAAAGTTTTTAACATCCCCAATAAGATTTGAATTGAAATTCTAAGTAACAAGCAGTTGAATGTATTCGGAGAAGAAATAACTTGAAAAGCAACAGGTGTTGTTCTAATAATAATAGTTGCAGTTGTTGCCTTACCTTATTACTTTTTCTACCCAACAATTTGACATCATATTCAATTGGAAGAAATTCCTATAAATTTGTTGCCAAGTGGAACTAAAAACTCATTTACTCATACTTAAAACTAAGCACTAGAGCACTCAAAGTCATTTACAAAATTGTGGATAAATGTACAATAAATAAAAAAATATGCACGCATGCGCTAGCGAGACAATTAAAAAACCGGCAATTTACGTCAATCTTTATTGGAAAAATGTAGAAAATAATCTTTTTGAAATATCAACACACCAGCTAACTACCTCAAAAAGGGTAAATGCAGACAAGTTTTAAGTTTTGAAAAGTTGCTAACCCGTCATTGTTGAAATGTATGTATGTAAGGCAAAATCTAAAAATATCAGCATTAACTTGGAGCTATAGACAAAAGCAAAAACCAATCGACAAGAATAAAGGAATTTAAAGAGGCACGGCGACGAAAGCGAAACACCTGCACCTGCCCTTGAGATTGCAATGAACATGCAACATTGCCAAGGCAACTAATTGGCAACAACAAATGCACATTGCCAAAAGGCCAAAGGCGAAGCAAACTCAACCACAAATACAAAATGCGTAAAATCGATGTGAACGTCAGCAGCAGCAGCACCACCGTCAGCTGCAACAATTCAACAGATGCAACATGTTGCATGCACGCATACGATCTGTTGTTGCTGCTGCTGTCATTCTTGTGCAGTCAACAATATCGTTTTCTGATATCTGAATGACAGTTCGGGTACGGCCTACCTGCGGCCTGGTGGTGGCAAATGTACAAATGTCGGTAATGTATATTTTTGCTACTGGGCAATTTTCTTGTAAATCTGTGTGTGTGTGTGAGTGTGTGTGGGTAACTGGTATTAATCGATTTTTCGCTTGCACAGTAAACTTGTGAATAGTGATTTAATTTATGTGGTGCATACAACAAGTGCAACTTGCTGCATTTTATACGCCTTCTCAAACTGCTGCCTCTTACTATGAAGATACCATACAGTTATTGCTGACTGCTCCTTGCAATTGCTGCTCATGAGTCTTACTGATAATATGTTGTTGTTTGTATGCTAGCAACATGTAATTAATACGATCACGCCGATTTGAGTCGTGTTTGTGCTAATGAAGAGTGACTTTTGCATCACGTATGCGGTACGAGTAATGTGCAATGCGAATATGCATCGTTCGCGTAGGAAGTTTATGTTACACAAACAGGCAGTTTAGCACAAACATGCAGGCAGGCCGTCTAACCATCCAGATATGGAGACAGCTAAGTAGATATTTAGATTTAGATTTAATTTTATTTCAACGTTTATTTGTTAATTGTTTCATTTGCTTTTAATCTTGTTTAAATAATGATTTATTTTAATTAGCAACTAATTTTGGTTTGTCATGTGAAATGAAAATTAAAGTTTTAATTGATATGTGCTCAATTATTTGCCGATATGCGGTGGTGAAATCGATTCGCGAACATTGAGCTAATACAACAACCAATTTTTTTTTACCATTGAGACCTGTAGATCTAGATATGGGGCAGCTTTTACACCTAAGAAGGGTAATTATAACTAACTTTGACCTCAAAAGTAGAAATGTCAACTCGATAAAATGTATCCTATTTATTCGGGGTTGAAAGGGTTAATACATTTTTGTTCGCACATAACAAAATTTAACCCTGCAATGCTAACATGTGGCCTGTCAGACCGCATGTTAGTGTTAATGCTGCATCTCAAAACAACACAATACAATTTAATATATGCTTTCATTACTTTACAAATATACATTTTAATAATTTCTTATTTACACAAATTTTTTCAAGTTATTTGCATTTTTACAGCTTCGGTCTGACAGTCCGATGTTAGAACTCGTGTTATTTTTTTGATGTTAATACTGAAAGGCTAAATAATTCAAATGAAATGTTATTTATAGACAAAACCAATATAAATGCAAATAACACAAACATATCCCAGCCGGCAAAATTTTACTGCAAGAACATTTATACTCGAAAATAATAAAGGCGAATATGCCTACATAAAAATAAAATCCGGTCTCTTACTAACATTTGCACAGTGCAACCAGTAGCCGAGAAGTGTTTTTGCTGGGAATGTACATATCTACAGTGATTGAGAAAACTAAAGCACTAAAATATTCCTTTTTACATTTTGTTCAATAAAATTTTAAAATAGCCTTAAATTTGAATTTTTTGAAATGAATGTCGTAAGAACACAGAAATCCGGACAGGTAGAAAAAATACATTCAAAAGGTTATAATGTCATTTATGCATAAAATGTTACAAATAGCGAGGGCGAAAACCTTGCATTTTTCGTGTTACGGTCGGAATATTTGAATCTTCGTGACATACTTAATCGCAAGAGTTGAGGAACGCCGAAGAACCGACTCAATCAAAAGAAAAACCGGCTCAGAGATCGGCTCCTGAGACGCATGTGTTTACATGATAGCTTTACAATTGGTGGAGACATTAGGAGGAAATTAATGAAAGACGGACTAAGCTAATAAAAAAAAACAAACAATTAAGTGTTCATGCTTTAGTTTTGCCCAACACTGTATATACCATATGAATGTATTTATTTACAGTGTAAATATTTTATAGAATTCAATGAAATCCAAATGTATGTATATAAAACACTAACGATACGAATGAATTTAACAAATATTAGTCACTAGTATTGTCGGTCTAAACACAAAAATATTGTCAAACCAAGCGCTGAAATGTTCAACAAATGAATGACGTCAAAACATATTCAGTCGTAATTATTGAATAGACAGGAAAATAAAGAAGATGGAAAGTCCCGCCAAAATAAAATTTTCATTTCACTCGCTCATTTAAATACAGAAAAGGAGAAGCGTGTAAATTTCTCATTTTTTCATTCATTATAAATTGCGTAAGAATGTAAGTATGTATGCGTGTTCATTATTCTTAGTATGTATGTGTGTGTGCCTGATTATGTATGTTTGCAAATGTGTGATTTCCGTTGTTTAGTTTAGCATTTTTCTACCTACTTATTTACATAGGAAAAAACATTGAAAAGTTGTATTCGTATTCGTTGTTTAATTAATATGCACGCAATGTGTCACTAACACTTGGACACACGTGCTCATACCCAATAGCAAAAATTAATGAGCTTTCTTATTGCTGCACATCTAAAGCTCATTATTTATTAGCACTTTTAATCAGAAATGGAAACTGGTTTTGAAGAACAAAAAGTACTCAGTACTCGAGAAAAGTATCCGGTATTTGTTTCCGTATTAAAGCCAAAATTAATTCAGTCTTCTTATGCGAATATGAGATGTCCGTCTGTTTATGTATGCGGTAACTTGAGAAATATTAACCAATATTAGTACAAACATTACTTGTATATATCGAGGAATATAAGTAAAATCTGAAGTAAGTAAGGTATGTATACGAAAAAAAACTGGTCGCAGTAAACATGCTGTATTAATTCAAATATGACTGTTACAGCAAATGTTACTGTTATTAATTCGTAGAGAATTTTCCGTTTTACATTTCTGCATCATTTTTTTTCTGATTTTTTTACATTACGCAAAATGACTTCATCGAAATCGAGCACGCGCGATATAATTGTGCGCAAAAATCAAGATTTCCCACATATGTCACATAAAGACATAGCCAAAAGTTTAAAAATTGTAAAATCTAGGGTAACTTTAGTGCTTAAAAACTTTAGTGAACGACTAACTACCGAAAGGAAAACTGGAAGTGGGTGAAAGAAGGGATTCATCTCGGAGGAAAAAGCAAAGAAAGTGAAAAACTTGTTTCAAAGAAATCCAGGCCTTTCCATCAGAGATGTTGCTAAAAAAGTCCATATGTCACCCGGACGTGTTAAAAAAGTACGCAAAGTAAAAGGACTTAAGGCGTATAAAGTTCCGCTAGCCCCGAACCGGAATGACAAAAAAATGCAACAGCAAAAACTCGCGCACGAAAGCTGTACGACAAAATTGTACATAATTTTGATTGCATGCTCATGGACGACGAAACGTTTATCAAAGCAGACTTTAATTAGCTTCCTGGTCAACTATTTTACACTTAAAAAAAGAGAGGTGAAGTTGCGCCTAAGTTCAAGCTAAAGAAAGTGGACAAATTAGCGAAGAAATATTTGCCAAGCAATTTGCCAATGCGGCATAAAGGGTGCAGTTTTTGTCTCTACTGATACCATCAACCAAAAAATTTACGTAGAATAGTGCTTACAAAAACGTCTACTGCCAATGGTACGTCTTTACAAGGCTCCTGTCCTCTTCTGGCCAGATTTAGCAACTTGCCATTACTTCAAAACGACAATGACGTGATATAAAGAGAAAGGGGTATAAATTTTTCCAAAAGATGCCAATCCCCCAAATTGCCCAGAACTTCAACCGATAGAAAAATATTGGGCTATAATGGAAAGAAAATTGCTAAAAACAAAGCAAGTGGTCAAAAGTGAGAAACAGCTGTAGAAAAAATGGACTACTGTGTCATCTCAAATGTCCCGAAATGATGCGCAACGTTTAATGGTTGGAGTTAAGTCAAAGTTGCGATCTTTCGCATACGCACCAACCAAATAAATAAAGTTTTTATTTTTCTTAAAGAACTTTCAATTGATGTGTGAATTTCTGTTTTTGTTTAAAAATATAATTTTTATCACAAGTTAATGTCGACCAGTTTTTTTCGTATACATGCCTTAAAATTTGTGAATATCTGACAATAACCATATGAATTGCTGTACAATAGACTAAATTAGGTCAGTACACTACATCCATTTAAATCTATCTATCTAACCACATAAAGTGGTAATATATTCAGAAATTGATATCAATCAATTAAACAAAATTCAGCAAACTTAGTTAAAATTTTTTTCCCATTTATTAACTCCCAACAAAAGTCAGCTGTTTGTTCGCTTTTTTCGCCGACCATTCAGGTGCTTACCGTTATTGGCAGTGGCATAAATTAACTGCACTGTAAAAATTCCCGTAGCCTAGTAGTTAGTGTGTCGGACTACTACGCAAAGGTGCCCGGGTTCATATCTCGGCACGCTCAAAAATCAAAAATAAAAAATTTTTCTACACGGCACCACCTCTTGGCTGGCAATGGCAAACCTCCAAGAGTAAAAAAATGGCTATGAAAAGCATTTCACTTTGCCGTTCGAGCTCGGCATAAAACTGTGGGTCTCTTCCATTCGTGTATAAATATTACTCACACAACATCAATAGATGCGAAAAGCTCGTTCTTGGTCCTCCAGGGGTAGTGAAAATTGCCAGGATTATCAATTGAACAATGTGTGTCATTAGTGCCATTAGATAATACGTCTCTGCCAATTATGAAACAAGTTTTCATATTTTCATCATGAAGGATATATTTACGCAGGCACTCGTTCACTTGATGACCAAAAAACCAGGAAGGTCGAAAAACACCACGTAATCAATGGAAAGGTTTTATGGTAACCAATGGTCCACAAAGACCCAGAAGAAATAAAAAAAAACTTCATAAGATTAGAGATATTCAGTATGGGATTTTCATTAAACTCTTCGCTGAAAAAATACCGATATGTGTACTCACGCTCTTGCGTACTATTTCCTTTTTTTAATTTATCGCGATTAAAACTAAATATGAATTAAGCTTTCTCTTAATTTCTTTGGATTTTAAGAAAGCTAACTAAAATAAATTCAAAAGTTAAAAATATACTCAAAGACTTGTAAAAAATATGTGGCCTTGGACACCGAAGAGGTCAAGATGTAAGTTTAATGTCAATTAATTTAATTTTATTTATGAGTCCCAGCGGATTCAAACGGGTTATCCAAAGTCATCCTCCTTTCCGATGACGACTAAGGTTTACATTTTGATCATTTAAAGGACGAAAAAATTAAAAGCCACCCGTTGGTAAATCTTTGAAGCCGCTAGTGTTTATGAGTATATAGATTTATGCTTGCTACTTTCTTTGGTTATACCTCTCCTTCTTTTTTATGCACCAGAACTCCTGGGCATGCTATATAAAAAAAAAATCCAGGTAGACCTCGCTTAACACGTACTTCTTATAGTACGGCCTCGCTAACACGGTATCGGAATAAAAAAATAAATTGTTTGCTCGTTTTGTTGTTCAGTTTATACATATATAGACGTCACACAAAAAGAAAATGATGAAATACTTTGAGTGCATATTGCGGAAAAGTGTCCAGTTAGCTTCATTTAGAAATCCTAAAATTTTCACGAAAAAATATTGAGTTCAAAAGTTGCTCGGTTTTTTGCCGGGAAAATAAATCTTTTAGCGGTTGCAGAAAAAACCCGTCCGAAAAGCATCAGAAACGCTGAGAACTTTATTTTGCCCTCCGTTGTATACGTTATAGATTGGAGAATATACTAGTGGCTTAACCTGAAATGGTTTTCGCTAAGTAAGAGATCGATCACAGTCGATCTCGGAAAGTTAGAGTGATTTAAAACCTGTGCATATAAAGAAACATTTATGGGGTACGATAAATAGAAGTTTGTGTTTTTGTTTATTTTTTATGTAAAACTAAACTTAGTTAGAAAAAATGTCTGAAATTTCCTAAAAGAATTATTTTTGGGTGTCTTTTGATAACTTGGTACTTATCACCCCTTTTTGCACGGGTTCCTTGTATCGTTTAACACGATTTCGCTTAACACGGAATTTCGCAGGAACGTGTTAAGCGAGGTCTACCTGTGATGCGCTGCAGCATTTAAGAAGATGCGCTTCCACGCATCCAAAGATATGCATCAGAAGCGTTGCTGATGCGCATACATCGACCCCTGGCCAATATACTTTAGTAAGTTAGTGTAATTACTTTGGCTCTCTTATTGCATGCGAATTGTCATTAGGCACGAGCTCTCATTTTGACATTTTGCGCAATACACTATCGTTAAAAATGAAGAAAAAGTAGAAGTGGAGTTAGAGAGCTAAAAAATAAAGCAGAAGACAAACATTCTGATTGTTATTTAATAAGCACTTTTGCCATGCATTTATATATAATTTTTCAAAGTGTATCTCTCGTACCACAAAGTGCAAATTATTAATTGCAATCCAGACATTTCTGAGATTGTACAACCATAAGTAATTATGTGTAAGTTTCTCTTCCTCGAGGGAGTTGATCACTGACTACATGAATCTTTATATATAAATCCATTTGGCTTGACAGATCCATTCATCATTTTGATGAGTTATGTAGTGTGAAATCATTCACAGAAAATATTGAAGTTCAGAATTAGTGTAGATGCCGTACCATCAGGATCACTACCACCATTCATAGTATTTGGTCTATTAGTTGCGTACATATAAATATATCCAGCGAAGATTGTTATTTTCCATGATTGCACCAAACTAAGAGACCACTTGTATATTTTTATATAAAACCAGTTGAAGTAGAATTAATTAAGTGGCCAGGTTGGTTTAATCGGGAGTTTGCATTATTAAATGATCCCGATCGAAATATTTATAACTCATATTAATTTAAACTCTCAAAGTAAAATTGTTAAACTTTCGTGTACAAGTTAAAATTTGTTACAATATTTCATTTGTCTGTAAAGATTTTTTTTTAGATAAGTAGTAATAAATTTAGTGGCATGTCATATAAAAACGACAAGTTCCACCCACATTTATCTACGATATGCAAAATTATTTGTTAAAATTTAAATCGCAACCGCCACCAGATATCGCTGTCATAGCAGAACAAAGTTAGAAACACAATTAAATCCAAAACAACTTCAAATCTTATACAATTTTAATCAACCAATTTCATCACAAAAATAACGAGAAATAAAAGCATTTATTTCAATTGAAAAAACTCACAGAAAAAGTGGATTACATACTGAAGCACATATTTAACTATGCAAACGAATAGCCAAAGCAAAAAAATAGTGAAGCTGTGTAAAAAGTTAAGAAAAATATGAAATATTGATTATTAGGGACTTTCCATAAGAACTTGTTCCAGAATATTCAGCACACTTGGAATAAAACTTTTTTAAACGAGTAATATTTTTCATTTTCAAAATGATATTTATCTTTGCAAACGGAATATTTGGTACATTTGAACTAATAATTCAAATATTGGTTACAGAAAGTTGGCAAAACTCGCCAGATCATCATATGACAGCACGCGAAGGACCGTTTTACGATTTCAAGAGTATTCTTCGATTAAGGATAAGCCAAGAGGTTCAGCGGATGCAAGTCTAGAGAAGGAAGTCAATAAGAGATTTTGTCAAAATAGCAGAAACTACACACGTCCAAGTTATTCGCAGCAAACAGAGAAATTTTGAAAAAACTTACAATTAGAAAAAGTTTTAAAACTCAGCGAAAAAGATACTGAAAAAATCATTTCCCTTATAAGGAAATTCTACAACACGAAAGTGGAGAACGAAAACTTTTGTGGGATGACGAAACTTACGTAAAAATAAAGTTAAGGACTTTGCTTCCCAATTTAACTCTATGCAGCCTGAAGATATTCCATAATCCTTTCAATCTCAAATAAAAATGAAAAAATTAAATTTTCCGTTTGCTTTTGTATGAATAAAGAGCGAAGCGTTTAACTCTTGTCTGGTTATACCCGCACAGATGTGTTGGTGGACTCTGAAAGGGTTAATTGAAAAACTAAAGTTGAGCAAAAAACCCTAATTTGGCAAACTATTTGCCAACGTGGAACATCTACTCCTTATTTAACCGTGAACACAACACGGAAATTTACGTTAACCCTTTCGATCCGGATGGGACTATCCATCCCGAAAATATTTGAATACACCTTCTGGGAATGAAATTTTTACATTCTTTATGATCTTCAGTAAAATATATTGACGTTAGTTTCCCAGTGATTATATACTCTTTTCGAGAGTTTATTTGTGTTTCTCCCATACATTTACTATATAATTCAATTTTTGAGTATATTTTTTGATAAATCTAAGCCTTTTAGTTCATGGAACTATATGTCCCAGTAGTAATTTGACCGGGACCTAAGGGCCTCTAACGCCGAAAATTTAAATTCTCGGACGGTCAAAAGTCTGACTATATTAAACTAATGATTAAAACACAGTGAGAATTTTCTGTACTGATTTTACTTAGGTTATTGTTAATTTTTATTTCCCACTTTGGTCTAAAAAACATGCTCAAAATCAAATGACTTATACCAGACTTAGACTTGAAGTCGAATTTTCTAAGCTTGAAAGAAATGTTTGCGTTTTTTCCTTGCTTTCAGTATATGATATGTAAAATACGAACATCTTTCCATAGTAAACGCATTAACAAATTCCTTTTTTGTTGGTTAATACTAAAAATAAATCACAACGTACTTTGTCATGTATACTTATGAATTTCTAAACAACTTGACAACCAACAACGATAAAGACCCGACAAGGTGTAGTGCAAATGTTAAGCATTTTGGAAGGAAACAAATTTAGCATTTAAAAGCAAAATTGCCACCGGCAGGCAGCAGCAGCAGAAAATCGGAAAGTGTGGGCGTATATTTATAACTGTTTTTCATTCCAAATGATAAAATGCTGTCAATTAAATTGTGAAAACGATGGAATTTCTCAATATAACATACAATTCAAATTTTTTCTTCAAATTTGCACATAGCTTTATATTTATTACCATTTGTAAGGCGACGCACTTTTATGGCTTCTAACGCAATATATGCGCCTTGCCTTTATTTCTTTTAAGTTTTTGTGTGATTTATTTCGCAAGAATTGCAAAGTTTTTGTTGTTGTTAATTTTTTACAAATACAGTAAATTGATATAAATAGTTTATAAAGAAAACCATTTTAATGGTTGTTTGCAATATTTTTAATATATTGTTTTTACATTAAACCACAAAATTGTTGCATACAATCGAAAATGTATGTCAGCGTTCATGCGCTTGGATGTGTGCAAGCACAAAAAAATAATAATAGCTGTGTTTCATTCGCCAGCTAGTTTAACATGTGCGAATAAAACGACCAAGTTGTTAAGTCTCTTCTTCGTTATATTGTTATTCACAATGAAACTGCTCAGCAGCTAGAGGTGAAACATTTAATGAATTCCAGTTGTTTTTAGTTTTTACCCTTTATAAGAATATTTAACGATGATTTTAACTTATATTTACCGGCAGCCATTTCGAATCTCTTTTTGTTTTTTTTTTTTGCAAACTGTCCTGCTTCTTCTTTCACTATTAACAGTTCGCAATAGAATTTGATATAGCTAAACTACTTGCTAAATGTACATAACAGCTATAATTATACGTGTTATCTTTGAGGCTTTTTTGTTGTTTTCCCATACAATTATCGCTGCTAGTTATACATAACTAGAAGTAAGTGGCGAATAAAACGCTGCTAATAATAATGCCAGCATCGCTGAGTAAGTTGTATGGCAAAGTTTCCAGCGAAAATGGAAATGTTTGTAAAATGCGTTTGTATTTACACAAACAGAGCATTTAAGTGTACATACATATAAGATAAAAAATGTTTGGGTAATACCCATTTTATCGATAGAAATACTAAATAATTACTGGCTTTCTGTTGTTCGAGTTTTATGTATACCATATTTTAGACTATTAAATTTGTCTCGTTTCACTGATATTTCTTTCATTGAGATTTTTAAAAATATTGTCAATTGATTAGTAATAGGAAACAGCATTAAACAGTCAACACAACGCTTGGAAAATTAACAATAATGTTTAAGCCGCTCCGTATATTCCAAACCAAAGATAAAAGGATGTTCATATAAAAAGGCAAAATTACGCAAAAACGAAATTTTAATAGCCAGCAAATAAGCTATTGTGGGATGGCAGGTGTTGGATGGTGAATGAATGACCTACACTTGTGCGGTTTATCTACAAGCGCATTTTAGTTGCGAATACCCAATAAGCAGTTCCCAACCAAGAGCGGTACAGGTTTAAATTTATAAGTTCGTCGCAAGCCCAGGGAAACTTATATTGAGAGTAGTTGGCGCTGTGGACTAAACGCCCACCATCACTATGTATGGTATCATCGTTGGTAGAAAAGTAAAGGGTCTTAGCTACGCCTCAAGCAAGGAGGGTTAACGACGATTAAGATTTTCAACCTGGTTAACTACTTTGGGCGAACGATTTGAACACATGATTTTATTCGATGAACTGGCACCTTAAGGCGGTATCACATAGGCAATAGTTGTCGCCGGGGAAGCCGAATTGTTGTTGTTTCCTTTATAAAATGAAAAAACGAAAGAGAGAGATTGAGAGAGTAATTCGCTGGCGACAACTTTGCACCTGACCAAGAGCAACAAAAATAATAACGCAACAAATTAGTGTTCATATTAGCGAACAAATCATTTCACTCTGCAGTCACAAAGTATTCCCCTTTTCAAATAATAATAAACCATTCCGAAAATTATAAACACAGTTGTATTATAAACTACAAAAATGGCAACTATAAAACGAAAAAAGTACAACAACACTTCAGTGTGATATAGTAAGAGACGAAAGTGAGCAGAGCAAACTTGTCTCCACGACAACTGTTGCCATTACCGTCATTAGTAAGCAAGAGTGGCATTTTCCGGAATCACCGTTCTGGCTTATTTTGCAGCTACCTCAACCCCATTGAAACCATGCGAGGACTCCAACTGAAGTTGGTGGTACAGGCTCAATTGTGCAACGCTCCTGACTAAACCCTGATCCCGGTTCTTAACGCATGCTTCTATAAGGGCTTGCGTTTAACCGTAAATTTGCAAGATGAGCAATTTTATACACATTAGCCTGAATTACAATAGCGAGTAGTGGCAGTAAAGCACTGGGAACTTGCAGCGCTGTTTTGGTTAGCTCCATTTCTAAATTCACTGTCAGTGAAAATTTTTTATTACTGCCACACCACACGCGCTATTTTAATTCAGGTGTTATTCTTACAAAAGTACAATTTTGTACAAAGTTAAAAATTATAGTAAAAATAGATTCTCTTATTCCAGTTTAAAATAGGAAAAAATTTATTTTTTGGGAATTTTTTTTAAAAACTTTGATGTTTTATTACAAAATAGCTTGGAGATGTTATCGTATTGATCAAAAAAAGACGAAATTTACCACTTTTAGTTCAATATGGCGGAGATAGGGGGCATCTCCTAAAGAGACAATTTTTGGTGGTAGGATGGATTTTGAGCCCCCTATGGCAACGAATCAAATGCACTTTGGTTTATTAAAATCAGTTGAGTAGAACTCGAGTTATATGTTCTACCAGTTCAAAAAACATCATATTTTTTTTAAATTTTTACATTTAAAAATTAATAATATGATTTTTTATGTAAATTACTTTTGTGAGTCACCTCTGGTGCATACTGAAGGTCTTCAAGTTTTGTCAACTTCTTTAGATGCTCTAATTAGGCCGTTTTTTTTTCGTTGTACGCTGTACGTGCTTCATTTGTTAGCTTCAGCTATGCGAGTTTAGATTTTTTAATGCTCGGCTGAGAAAAAGACTTTTAGCAATGTGGTTGTCTGACAATCAGCTTCTTTCATCTGTTGCAATAGCATTTATTGCCGACACTTGTTTTTCTGATTTCACAAAAAATTTGAATGCAATTTCTGATAAATCGCGGAATGCAGTGTTTATTCTCCCTCTTCAATATTTATAAGGGCTTGAGTTTCGCGCTACAATATTTTATCGAAGGTGTACCGTTAATTCGTTTGAAACAATTGTATTCTATCTGTATATACCGTTGACATTTCTGTTAATACCGTGGGAATCTGTTTTCAGAAACTCACAACTCATTCATGAGTAGTCGGTTTTTAACACTTTCCACCGCTTAAAAGTGCTCACGTTTTAATCCTAAAGAAATCACTAATAAGATTTATCCTAGTGGTTTTTTGCATCCCTAATGGAAATATCAATGAGAAAATAAGCTTGCAATTTGAACGTATCAAAATATTTCTTTTCGCTTAAAATTAAATGTTTTTTTTTTTTGGAATAAAGATAATTAACGAAATGGTTATTATGAATCGCAGTATATGTAGTTAACCATCAGAATCCCGGAAATGCGGTAAATTGATTATACATAGAAATGTATATCTTATAAGAAATTTGCTATTATTATTATTGGTGGACAGTAAAATTGCCCAATGTTGTTATTCATAATTGAAACTCCTGATTACCCAATAAGGAATCCTAGTTCAACAAATCTTATATTTATGACAAAAAAATATCGTGTAAAAATCTATTTTTGTTGTTGTGTCTGAAATAAATATTAAGTGCTATTTAAAAAGAAAAAGAGTATTGTAAGTAAATTTGTATATAGGTAGACAATTGACGATGTTTATTAAACAATAAAAAATTAATTATAGAATTGAATTAAATTGGCAGCTAAAACAGCAATTGCAACAATAACCAAAGTGCATAAAGAATAAACGAAAGTAAATACACAATTACAAGCAAAAAACTAATATAAGAAAAAACAAACACATGCTTTGAAAAAGCGGAACACAATACGAAGGACATAGGGCGTAACACCAATTGGACATTCGTAGCACGAATAAATGAATGAATTGTATGAATACAAAGGCTAAAGGTCACGTTTTTTAAAGGTAACTAAATGTGTGTACATAAGAATACTAAAAATCAAAACACAAGCAACAGAATGTGAAAAAATTGTTAGCACCATCGCGACAGCAACAACAATAACCACAACATGAAAAACATTAGCTCTTTATGAGTGGTAGAAAGAAAATCGGCAGAGGAAAATAAAAACATGAAAACTTTTTTAACAGCAGAAAAAGTGTGAAAAATATTGAGCGCAGAAAAAGAACAGGTAAAAAACTGTAAGTAGTGAAACATGAATGGCAGAACAGAAAGAACTAGTTGTTGAATGAAAATGAATTCTAATGAATTCCTAATGAAATAATTGTAAAAATTTGTGAGAAAATACAAATGTATACATAGATATTTAACAAACACACATATTTATGTACGTGTTGAAAGAATGAGATGTTACGCGATGAGATGCCAGTGTGTCACCTTTTTGGATGTTTCGCATTTTTTAGTCATATCGAAAAATTAAATAACAAGTGCAAGCGGGTATCTCTGAGATATTCTTATAAGTTCTGCTTCAAAAATATTCAATTTTATTGCATAGTGCTTAGGTCGACAACACAGTGGGCCAGTGTAGCCACTTGTTTGGCTAAAAGTCCATTTTGGAAATCGGCAAAACTAAATATACAGTTTTAAGCAGTATTAATTAATAGCTTTTTTGATTGATTAATAGCTTTGTCTCCTTACTACAGTGGCGCAAAGTTCAAAAAGGTTTTACAATTTTCATATTCCTGTTCCTGTTTATGTTTTTGTCCACCTATACACAGGCAAAAGAAACAAAATTACACTTGAAATCCATTAGTTGTGACTTATTGAAATATTATAAAGTTTCAGTTGAGCCTACAAAGATTTCTGAGTTATGTGGATTATACCGATTACAGATTCCCCGAGGTTTTCAATAATTATGTATATGAGTGGCTTCTTTAGATCCTCACCTAAACAAAAAAGTTGCTCACTTTTGCTCCAATGCACGTCATCATATATTATTTTTTATTTTGTGATTAAAACTAATAAAAAAAATAAGAAGTCAATCTATTGACTTCAAATTTTACACAGACACTTAATTTTACCATCTCCACCAAGGCCGTATTTAGGGGGGAGGTTTTCGTTCTGACCGCCCATCTACCTCCCGAAATGTGGAAACTTTATTCTAATTTTTAAGATTAATTGCCAATGGATGGAAAAAAAGTGAAAATTTTTTACCTCCATCGGTTTTTTTCTATCAAATTCGATTTGTTTTCTTCGACATGAGGTTTGACTACGGATTCAAAAAGAGAAGGTGATACTGAGCACTCCAGAATTCATAGTTTTTCTAGGTCAGTAACTGTTGGTGATTTAAAGTTTTGTCCTGAATCAGTTTCAAAAGTTTAAATATTAATAAAAAATAGAAAAAATTATCGGATCCTTGTAAAATTAGACTTGCTTGAAACCCATTTTTTCCTAAAACGTGACGTGATGGGAAGTTTTTGACCTCAGATTCGTGTTCAACGTGAAAAATTCAGTTTTAGGAAACAATCTTAAAATGTAATTAATTTTTTAACCCATTATTGCTCAGAGCACCACGACTAGAAAGATCTGTTTCGATGCTGTGACTTCACGAATTTAGGGATTATAAGCCAACCTCATCCGGGTTCCTTATCATTGATAATGGCACAAATTCCTAATGAAGATCGTTTGAAAAAAAATGAGCCTCTACTATTTTTGGTAATTTTTTTGAAGTTTGGTACATCATCAGTTGTGGGAAGTCAATGAGTTAACGAAATTATGTCCTTCACGATAACAAAAAATGCATTAGAATGCACATTGAATAATATTAATATGAAAAAATTTAGTTTGATTATTCTGTGAATTTTTGTCACTTTTGGCCATTTTTTTGAGGTTAAGATTAAAAAAATCGGAAAATTTTTCCTAAAGTTTTAAGACATTTATCTACTTTTGTCCTTAGTCTGATAGGGTCCATTAAATGTATCATCGATTTAATTTATTGTATTTAAAAATCAGTTTGATAAAAAATTTTTATGAGTATTATCTTCGAATGAAAACCGCCCATCCCCCTCCCCCCCCCCCCCCCCCCCCTGAAAAAAATTTCTACGGCCCTGATCCCCACCAAATATCAGACGGACATCCGTCTATTTTTTTAATTTGTGTGCGCAAAGTCATAAATTCGCCACGTTCTCGTTCGTTGATTCTGGGTTCGTCGAAGACCGAATAATTTCTTTACAACTTTTTCATTATATACATATGTTGAATTTTCTATAATATTGGATCCCTCCTTTTGATTCGAGCACAGATTTCAAATCAGCGATTCCCAAAACCACTGAGTAACTGATTTCAAGCAAATCAGACTTTTGGCTAAGAAAGTAGTCCCGCTGGCCCACTGTGGAGCAGTACGTGCTTTCAACATTTTGCACGTAACTACATGAATTTTAGCTATGAAACTAAACTACGTAAATGTTATGTTATTTATCACTAACAGAGTAAATGAAAATTCGCTTAAAAAGGATTAGCTTGCAACTTTGTTACTAAAGTACAAAAATAAGAGAATAAAAAATGTTGTTCAATGATTTGAATTATTAGCTCGTTGTAGTATAAGCAAATAAATGTAAAAGCGGAAATTAAACGATATCTTCATGAAAAATTCAATATAATTTTCTGACGCAACGACCTTTTTTTTCATTTGATTCATCAACGATATTTCTCTTGCTTTAAAAAAAAAAAAACTTCCTTCATACAAATTCAAATTATTTAAACAATTATTCAACAAAATTCAATACATACTTTCATTAATGGGTAATTAACACGCCTTGTACTTAGACCAAGTACATGAAACATTTTCGGCATTCTTTTCTTATAAATTAAAATTTAATTTCGCCAACGCGTTCTGCTGAATTAACGCAAATATTTCCTTAGAAACATCATCGTCATTATTATTATTCATGTTTGTAATTATCATTAGTGCCATCATCACAATGATCATAATCATCATTATGAGCTACAATAACGTGATTGGTCAACATGACTTCATGCTGTGTAAACGCTACCTACATCTAGGCGCATTCTACAAGGCAACTCTGTCACACGCTGTCATTTAGACACTTGTCGCTTTCTCCTTTCGTCTCCTTTTTTGTTTTAATTATTACTTGAGTGCGTTCGTTATATGTGAATATGTGTGAGGGTGATACTATGAAATTAGCACAGCAGTTTTTTCGGTATCAACGCTTTCGTTTGTTGGTTTTAGTTGCGTGTGCATTCCTCCTTCTAATTTTTATACTTTTGACGGTCCTAATGATGTTGAATTATTTTCAATAACAAGCCCAAAAATAAGAAAAGCAAGAAATAAACCACAATAACATATTTAATTTTATTTGTTTACTCAGAAATAAATAAAAAATAATTTTCAACGAATTGTGTAAAGTTTTTATTTTTTTATTTTTGGAAAAATATTACAATGAAATCAGCATATTTTTCATTTGCTACTTTTTAGTGTGTCTCTATGTCAGAATATTTTGTCTGTCCATTAATTACACATTTCTTCGTTTTCTATGCTAATGCAAGTTCTCTGAGAATGCTTCAGTCAGCGTAGGAGTTATTTTTTTAATCTACAAGATACATTAATCATTGCACTTCTTGTGTGATTTGCTAAAATACTTACTTACATATATTCAAATACACATATGTATGTACATACAGACATACCACTGATATACTTTAAGAATTTGCTGTTAGTGTTCCGTTAATTCTGTGCTACTTTAAGCCTTGTAAAAATTTTAGCATCTATCAAAATTTAACGCGTTGATTTCCTGAAAATTTCTAGTTTATTAATTTTTTTGTCATCCAATTTAGTTCATATCAAATTGGATGACAATGCGAAAATCCTTGAGTGCAATCATTGTTGACATCATTTTTGAATATCTGTATTTTAACTTAAAAAGTGCAATAAAAATACCTAGTATTTTCATACTTGATTCTAGCGTTGTAATTTATATATTGATTTGTAAAGCCAAAAAGGGCCAGTGCACATTATTATTATTATTTTGTGGGAATGCACTGCGACCTGAGGTATCCTTTGTTTCAAATCTCATTTTGGCCTGTTATCCTAATGTAGGATCTGATTGTCACACTCAATAAAAAGCTTATTTTGGAATCAAGGATATACCCCCTTTTGTTTTAATATGCCACATCAACCGTAATGTTGAGAAAAATTTCTTATTATGAGAGATTTAAAATTAAGTAGGGAGACTGGGGTATTGTGGACCTCTCTTTGGGCCGCAGCAGTTCGGTCAAATTGAATTAAATTAAACAAGTTCCATCAGTTGGCGCAAAAATTGTGTTTTTGCAATTTTGAAAAATCTTGAGATATTGTGTAAATTTTATTGAGTTATATGGAAACTAAGCTGGTACGCTTGCAATTGGTTTGTTGTACTTAAGTTCGTTTAAAGTGAAAAACAAACAAAAAAAACAAAAAATACTCAAATATTTTCATTAGGAGAAATACATGTAAATTCAGTAGCGTATCCTGGGGGAGGATATAGGGGCTAAAGCCTGAATTTGATTTGAGTTTGAACCCATGTTTGGTCTAAATTTTCATTTGCTTTGTAGCGTTTGCAGACCAGCATTTGATCTGTTTTGATCTGAATTTGGTCTCATTTTGATCTAGATTTTTGATATGAATTTAATTATTTTCTTAGTTTGAACTTCGATCTGAAAAAAGTATTTGAACCTTAGTTTGAAATTAGGTCGTAATTTCCGCCTAAATTTCTATCCGATTTTAGTTTGAATTTTGGTCTCAGTTTTGTTCTAGTTATCTTTTAATTTTTAACCAGTATTTGATAACATTTTTCCACCAGTTTTTGGTCTAGGTCTGGGTTTTGATCGATAGTGAGTCTGATATTTATCTTTTAATTTAGTAAAATCAGCCCTCCTCCCCCAAACCCAAATCCTAGAGCCACCACTGTGTAAATTGGGCATAATTTTGCCTGACTTCAAAAAACTATTTTTCCCCAACTAATGCTATCAATTTTTCGACTTTAGATCTTACAGGGAGCTACATTTTTGTCGAAGACACTCGACATCTTTGACTTCATCGTCATAGCTTAATTTTAAAAATAAAAACTCTATTTTAGAATGCGTTTAGCTTGGGCCATATGCGTGTAAGATGGGCCAACGTTTGAAATCAGGAATTTTTGCATTTCGCCTAAAATGACAAGTCATAACATGTCAAAAACAGGGCTGAAAATTGATAACTTTGATTTTAACACAAGGAAGGAAACACATAATTTTTTTTTGTGTTTTATCTTAACATAGACGGTTTATTCACATAAATGGAAAGAATCAAAATTCAATGAATGAAATGAACTGAAATGAACGAAATTGAATTAAGCGATCATAGTGTCATTCCTACGCCAATAAAGCCAAACCAGGTGACCCAATTTACACTCACCGAACGACCCAAATTATTAATTTGCAGTTTCATCGAATTCGTAACTTAGCAATAAGAGAAAACAGTGGCAATCGCCTAAGCCAACGTAGCAAAATAAGGAGATATTGTCAATCCACAAAACTAAACCGAAAACGCAACCAAAATATGAAAAAACTTACCTACGGTACCATGAGTCATAGAAAGTTATTTTTTGGGAATCGCTCGAAATATATTTTGTTTTGAATGAAACTTCACTTAATATCTATAGTAATAACTCTGACAAATAAAACATCAGCTCAAAACACACTCACAAAAAAAAAAGCCAACTCTCGGGTTTCATTAACGTACAGAAAAGACGGTGGCCCTACTTACACGAACTTCGCCTAATGACGTTGTATTATATTAAATATAACGAGTTGCAAAATTTCTGTGCCTATAGCGTAGGCTCCCCAATTATAAATTAAAAGAATTGTATTTGAAAACCATGAAAAGTCAAAGCGGCGAAACCCCGGCATCAACTACCGAAAGGGAGTTTTTGTAAGTAGTAGTAGTAGTAGTAGTAGTAGTAGAAGTATTAGTAGTAGTAGTAGTAGTAGTAGTACTAGTAGTAGTAGTAGTAGCAGTAGTACTAGTAGTAGTAGTAGTAGTAGTAGTAGTAGTACTAGTAGTAGTAGTAGTAGCAGTAGTAGTAGTAGTAGTAGTAGTAGTAGTAGTAGTAGTAGTAGTAGTAGTAGTAGTAGTAGTAGTAGTAGTAGTAGTAGTAGTAGTAGTAGTAGTAGTAGTAGTAGTAGTAGTAGTAGTAGTAGTAGTAGTAGTAGTAGTAGTAGTAGTAGTAGGCTCCCCAATTATAAATTAAAAGAATTGTATTTGAAAACCATGAAAAGTCAAAGCGGCGAAACCCCGGCATCAACTACCGAAAGTGAGTTTTTGTAAGTAGTAGTAGTAGTAGTAGTAGTAGTAGTAGTAGTAGTAGTAGTAGTACTAGTAGTAGTAGTAGTAGTAGAAAACTATTAACTTCTTCGCTGTCCAAGGCAGCATATTTTATTACATCTTTTTTGTATCTTTTTTTTTTCAATTCTTCAATTCTAATGAAATTAAAACAAAACATTCTCTTATTTGTTCTCATAATTTCATTAGAGATTTTGAGAAAAATAATTACAATAAATTAAAAAAATAACACAACCTTGCATACATGGTATGTGTGTGTACCATTCGCCGGAGAGGTTTAAAATCTAATAATGTGAATATTTTAAATTAAAAATATTATTTATTTGTGTATATTGAAATGTAAAAGCTGAAATTTTTTGTTTTACTAAAATTACAGTAATCTTTAATATAAATCCAAAAAAAATAACATTTTTTTTTTAAATTATGTATGAAATAAATCAAAAGAACTCATAAAGTAAGCAAAATCTCATACACGCAAATAATCAATTCAGATATTAGCATATTCGTGTACAGTAAATACCCGAGTAGAGGCCCAAGTACATACATATACATGTATGTATGTATATGTGTTTTGCAATAAAAAGTGCCACATCACAAACACATATATACATTAGAGTGCCATAAATTTTCTAAAGTCGGCACCTTCTCGATCGGTTCGTTTTACACAAAAAATAATCTGTGTAAAATTTCAATTGGATAAGGGGAAATGGTGCCCCAAGAGCTCCAAAATTTGGAAAAAACGGTTTTTGTGCACAAAATTCATATTTGATTGTTTATATCTCAGACATTTTTCATTTAACATAAAAACTGTCGTTTCAAAATGTATAGATCTATCAAAGAGGAATAATCCACTCATACAAAATTTTCCTAATAACTATTAAATAAAAGAAAAAATAAGCTGAAATCACCCGATTAAATCTAGCAAGTTTTACAAATGTACAAATGTCCGCACAACTGATTTTTTTGTAGGCTGAGACTCGCTAGCTCTCGAAAGTTGTAGTGACCCTGTTCTCATGATTCCCACTCTAAATAATGGCATCTTTGTATTGATAAAGGAAAAAAATGTAGTTACAAACGAGGTGAATATTTACAAAGTTTACTTTGTTATGTCCTCAATTGTGAAAATGAATACGATGATATATTTAATGGACCATACCAAACGCCAGAAGATTATGCTTAATGGAAAATGACGACTTAGAATAAAGAAAAACATTTTATGATTGTCTCCCAAAATTTTTGAGTTGATACGAAATACGAAATTTTCTTGCTTCTCAAAACTTTAAACTTATTTTTTTCTAAATGCTGTTTTCTTAAGAACCTTTCAACCTATCAAGCTGAAATTGTTACACATATTATTATTCCGATGACTACATTTCTGAAAAAATACACAAATTAATTCCAATTTATATGACAAAAAATTCCCAATTTTTTCGAGGCAATTTTTTGTAAACGCTCTTCAAAGTTAAGAACTCTCGATTTAAAAACGTAAAAAATTAATATGAGATAGAAAGAGTAGTCGAGTCTTTGTAAATTTAGAAAAAAAAAGTTCTAATTTTTTGGCAATGCTATTTGGAATTTTTCCAGCACCAGATGAAGCCATGCGTTAGATTTACAAACAGAGGTGGATAGGTGAAACAAGGTTCATGAATTCTTCATTCCTATTTTTAAAATTCAATTTGAAATCGAAAGGAAATGCTTATCAAAACTACATTTTGCAGTGTTATTGATAATATTATGGAGATTTTTTAAGAAAATCACATACCTTTCTATTTCCAACTTCGTCAGTATTTCTCTATTTACTCTTTTTGTAAATTTAGGTGGTCGCTAACTGCCGATTATCTCCTAAAAAGATATCGGAACAGCTCAAGGTATACCGGTATTGGGGACCAGGGCATAAGAGCATTTCAGCAATTGTAAAACCAATGAGCTGGCAAGGCTAGCCACAACACTCTCTATTTCTCACATAACCCTATTAGCAACGTAGTGGTAATAATTATTGGGCATTGTCTGTTTGGCTGACATGTCAGTAGATTAGGAATGCCACAAACGACTTTTTAGGAGCTGCCTTGATGAGGAGAAGGAGGATACTGCTTTTCACCTTCTCTGCAATTGCCTAACTCTCGCCAAACATAGGCTGGCATCTTCAGGTCAACTCTTCTTCAACAATCCAGCTAATTTCGAATCTTAATAGCTATTTTTTTAAACCTAAAGAGAAAACACTGACACACATATGAACGACTATGCAGATGTTACTATGTTTTTTTTTTTAGCGAATAAGTAAAAAAGCAGTTGTGTGGACAATTACATTTGTAAATTTTGCTAGATTTACTCAGATTTAATCAGGTGATTTCAGCTTGTTTTTTCTTTTATCTAATAGTTATTAGGAATACCGAATGAGTGAATTATTCCTCTTTGATAGATCTATAAATTTTGTAACGACAGTTTTTATGTAAAATTGAAAATGTCTGAGATATAAACAATCAAATATGAATTTTGTGCACAAAACCGTTTTTTCCAAATTTTGGAGCTCTTGGGGCACCATTTCCCCTCATCCAATTGACCTGAAATTTCACAAAGAGATTTTTTTGAATAAAACGAACCGATGGAGGGGGTTCCGTCAATAGATTTTTCGAAAAAAAAATTCTCCATATAGCTTAATGGCACCCTAATGCACATATGTATGATGTGTAAACAATAATGAATACCACTGTAAATATATAATGTTAACAAAATGAGCAACAACAATAACGACACGGTATAAACAAAATGATTTAATAGCTTTTCGGCCATAGACATTTCGCTGTTGACCATACTAAATGATTTTATGACCACTTTTAGTATTGTTCTACTTATTGATGGCATTGTTGTTGTTGCAGATGTGGTTTGTTATTCTTTCTGTTGTACTTGTAGTGCTGTTGATGTCCTTTTCAATAAATTTCCTTTCTTACACACACAAAACTTGACATTTATTTGACATTTCAACTTAAGTAAATACAATTTTCATATTTCAGTTTAAAGTTTTGTTTTACAAAATTTGTGCCATCGAGCACTTGTGTACCAAGCACAACATTAAGTTGTGAGTTTAAACTGTTGCCTTGCAATATGATTTATTCATTTCGGTAACAATCTTTACAATTGCAGCTACGGTTATTTGGATATTCGTAGGCCGATTTTGTTTCCAGTAACGCTTTAAGAGGGTAACTACACTATCCTATAAAATGAGAAAAATTTCAACGTCCATCGCCACAGGGGATGGTTCTTAATGATTTTTGGGCCCCTGAATCTGCGATCAGTTTTGTCGCAGCAACTCAGTTTTGCGATATATTTCGGGATATGAGTTGTCATTTTTATCAAAATTTCTATTTTCATTCATTTCATTCATTCTTCATTCATTTCTATTCCATTCCTGTCAAAAGTAATAGAGATTAAAATATTAAGGGATGAAAACGAAATTCACCATCGCTGAGTTATTCATGTATCAATAGTGTAAAGTCTTGCTCAAAATTTAAGTATTCAATGATTCATTTCAAAACTTTAGTTTGAAAGCTTTTATTCTTGTTCAAAAAGCACGTTGTTTTGCGATTTACTTTGCTCGAAATTTGAGCTAGCATCAGATTTCAGAATTAGAGAAGAAAGTCTTAATTTTTCCAAATATGGGTTAAAAATTCATTATAAAACGAACCCTCTGGTTTACGTTGCTCTGTAAAAACAAATATACAAACTAGAAAAGACAAAAGAAGTAGGCCATGTAGAATAAGGCGGCTCAAGTCTCAGCAAAATTTGTTAAAAATTAACCTTACTTGTCAATTTTTATTTAGCTAAAAGTAACCGAACGAAACGATTTTAAGAGGTCCCCAGTTCACGACTGCTTGTCGCTAGAATCGAAATGTTTTGGCAATCTTTATCAATACAGTCAAATCTGCTAATTAGGACACCTCCTAATCAAACCGCACTATTAATTTTTTTTTTGGATTTAGAAGAACTTCTCCTTGCTATTTGGGCCACCTTCTAATCGGGTCATGGACCGCGCTTTCGGCAATATTTTTAGTGCCACAGAACCTTTTTAATCGGACCAAAATGTTTTTTTATTGAAAAAAAAAAAAAATTGAAGTGATTAATGCCGTTGAGGAGAGGTGTTTGTCTCATAGGAAATGGGCGGAAATCTTTTAAATAAACAAAAGTCATCATCAGAGAATTTTACCAACAGAAGAAAAATTAAAGATAGTGCAACGCATAAAATCGTGTGCATCATTTACTGGCATTGATTCACTGGTTAAGTTGTTTAACCTTGCACTCAAAAATATTTTAAAATATCACTGTACAACAAAATGAGAATTTAAAATGGTATCTGAGATGTGCCCTAATTTTTCTGCAGTATTTTTGGACGCTGATCATCTAAGACTTTTCTTAAAATTGCATGATTCATGCAGAAAAGCAAAAAAAAAAAAAATTTTCAAATCTTCAAAAAACGAAGATTTACGGATACCGAAAATTTTTATAGATTCGTGATCAACGGATACTACTTTGTATTTGAACAGCATTAAATATTTCCAATTTTACGGCATCGAACGGTTGGTTAAAAGCATTTAAAACTAGGCATAACATCGTCTTCAAATTTTTAACAGGAGAATCTCAAAATTTCGGAATATTTGAAACCCTTTTGGAACCTGAAGATATTATCTGATTTCAAAACTTATTTTCCCTTGTGTTAGTTCCGATGAGTGAAAACTTTTCGATTTGATGCATTTCTTGGCTATTTAACGTATCCTAAAAATATATTCCTTTATTTAAGTCACATGTATAAGTGCTTACATAATAAGAAATGATTCAAGTGCTTACATACATATCGCGTCTTCCATTTTTTCAATAAAAAAATAAAACCTTTAAAATCGGACCACCTCGTAATCGGACCGTTTTTGCTTGGTCCTCAGAGGTGTCCCAATTAGCAGGTTTGACTGTACTAATTTTTCAAAAGGGATAGCATACTGTTTTGAACGGTTAGAAGTTACATCAACTTGATCATTTCAATTTGAGTATTATAAAATTTTCCATCAGTTGTTGTTTTTCAAAGAAAATAGGATCATAAGTGCGCAATATAAAGTACAAAGCATAAACTTAAATTGAAATCTCTTTTTTTATACCTTTTGTCAAAATAAATATATTTACAAATTTTTTTTTAATTTCCATAAACTCCTCAAAAAACGGTATGTCTAGCCTTTTTAGCCAGGTAAAACTTAATAATTTTAAATTACGAAATGCAGTTTAAGCAGTAACTGCATTTTTGATAAATATTCAAAAATAGTAGTGATGCTCAAAATGAGTTAGTATCGGATTCTCAGAATAAAATTTCACCTTGAGAGTCAAAAGTACACTGAAGAACAATAAAATTCTGTGCTACTCAAATAATTTTCATTTCGGAGATATTCTGGTAGCATTTAGAATAACGGCCTGAAGAGCAAAGTCTTGGCTTTCTAGGTAGTTATCAGCACATTAAGGAGTCTTAGTAATATAAAAGTCGGCAAATGGGGTCGAGAGGCAGCGGATACTGCATTCATTGGAATGAGGCACTATAACTTACTGTGTTACTCAAGTGTTTTCTTGCATGTGAACTCCAGTACTTGTAGCATCCTACTTTTTTTAGTTTTGCTTTTGCTTTTTACTTCTAAAGAATTTATGGCCAGTGCAGCTGGTTACGTTATGGTTTCAAAATTGTCTATTTACTTAGAATTTATTGTAGTTGTGTTTAGTATATACTTGCATGATATTTTTTGTTTGTTTGTTATTTTTGCTTGTTATTCATTCGTATACTCTAAAATTTCTACTTGCTAAGCTTACCATGCATTAGTCTTGTGTAAACAGGCGGTTTTGTGAGTGGATGTGTATGTGTGTGTGTGTGTGTATCTTGTATTGTTAGATGCATTTGGCTATTTTGGCCATGTGGTCAGTCGTGCAGCATTTATTATTATCTTTATGTATATTTTTTGCACCATTGCAATATGTAAGTGAATAATGCATTCGATATTTCTGTTTTGTTTTTTTTTTTCGTTCCATGCACACTTTTTTTATGTGTAGGTAATAATTTTTTTGTATGCGTCAGGAAGTTAGTAAAACGTCAGTTTTCATTAATTCTTGCTAGTGCAGATATTTTATTTATGTTGTTGTTGTTACAAGTGGGGAGTCATTAATCTTGATTTGCTTTTCTATTAGCAGAATTTGATTTTCTTCGGTATTTTTTTTATTTACCAGCCAGTTAGCAAATCGCATTTTCCACATTTCAAATGCGTTTCTAATATCTATTAATGACATATTTATTGCATTGTTAAGTGGAGAATAACCACTAGTAATCCAGCTATCAGCTATCGAATTGTAAATTGTTTCTATGTAAGTACGGATGTGTGTGGATGCAAGACCGGCTCAAGGTATTTTGCCGCCTTAGAGGAGCTATCGCCGTGGCACACCCCACACAAAAACATTTATTAAAATGAAAAGCAAGAACATAAAACAGGACATGGCGGGAGTCCACGTTTTTAAATTCGTCAAAATAAAGTTTGAAGCTGAACCGGATTATGCAGTCATGTTAAAAAATAAACTTTGCTATCAATGATGATAAAAGGTTAGGATAGACTTTAGTAATATAAAAATGATGAATGAATTATGTCCTTGACCTTGACCCTTTTATTTTTCATCTTGCATTATCAAACTTTTATTTGTTACTTATAAAACACATGCCACCCCATATCGCCGCCTCCCTAAGCGACCGCCTAGTTCACCTCTACGGTAGAGCCGGCCCTGTGTGTGCGCCAACAAGTGTTCGTAAGTTGCGTGTGTGCATTTGAAATTCTTTCTTTGCCTGTTTCATTGTATTCACACTTGTGCCTCTATGAATCTTTTAATATTTTCATTGTATTTTAATTGACATTTGAGTATAAATAACTGGCACTAGGCAATGGCATGCAAAATAAACAATTACAAAATATTTGAAATAAATACTCGCACATTTGTTATTACAATATGATATTTTTATACCCTATATATAGAATATGTGAATTGCTGTTAATTGTTCTGGGCAGTAATGTGGTTTTTTTGAAGTGTATTCTCATGAACTTTTTCTAGCGCAATATTCCCTAATGTGTGGACCCTTATATTACCCGGAAAAGGTTAAAACATTACTATGGTATAGTCTTTATGAAGATAAGCTCAGTGACCATTCTTCACTACTAAGGATTTTTCAAAAACGGTTTATTTGCACTGTCCCTTATGTATGTACATGTCATGGCAATTTAGCGATGGGATTGAAGATGAATTGGAAAACTACTACCATCATACAAGGGTTTCCATTGTACATATTTATATTTCTAGTACAGAAATTCCGTAAAAAAAATCCTTTAAATAGAGTAACTTGACACGTATCCTCTTCCGTTAACGGGATTTCATATTTTCTTGTAAATTCGACGCGCTTTTACTCTTATCTAGTTCAAGAACTGTAGCTTAAATCAAAGATATTTGAAATTTTGAGAAAATTGAAGCAAATGCTCATCGTACTCAAAGATATGTATTTTTACAAGTGAATAATGCCCAGTGTATTTTTGGTATTATATGTAACAATCTAAATCTACAGCTTCTTGGTTTATCTATGAAGGTATGGATAAAATTAGGTATAAAAAATATTTTTACATGTTTCTTTTTTCAAAATGTATAAAAACCACATGTGTTGATGGAAATTTAATCTCATGAATTTGATAATGAAAAGTAAAGATGCAAATTGGAACAACATTTCAACAAGTGTTAATTAGATCAAATTTTACTGAAACATTTTTATTTTGAAATCTATTTATTTTACTTTATCTTTCAGAACATATTTACATAAATATATCATTTGCACTTACATTTATTTGTAGGTGCTGAGTTTTCATCAGGTTTAGCAGCGTTTGTGCTAATTTAGCAGATATTTTGTTTCTGTAATTAAAAACACATTGAATATTATTTATAAGTACTGTGTATCGAACAAAATTTTATTTTTTACTTTTACTAAGGTATGGATTGTAGTTTTTAGCAGCAGCTCGTAAAAGTGCAGCTTTATATCATTTATGAATATTGTATGGCAGGCGCGTACGCAGAGGGGGCGGGGGGATTTTGGGGGTTCAACCCCCCACCTAAAATTGATATTTTAGCTTTTGCTCAGTTCAAACATAATACACAAACAACTTTTTCAGAGTGTTTTTGATTACAAAGTTTTTAAGTTGGAAAGGAGAAGTTACTATCAGTTATTTATTAAAATTTTTTTTTTATTAATTTAAGTAGAAATTGTCTAAAATCACATTAAAAAATTACTTAATCTTGCCGTTAATGACTAAATTTTCACTATTGGGTTTGGTTTTGAAATAAAACTATATGAGATATTGACACAGTATGGAAAAAAATTTTCACAACCCAACGAATTTTTAAATCGAAGCACGAACGATTTTCTAAAATACAAAAAAAAGAAATAAGCCCAAAAAACTTGTGATATAATAGCAAAATTCAATGAATGGGCAGTTTCGGAACCAAAGATCAACGGTAAATTACTTAATTACTTTATTTTTTGCATAAGCTTTTTGCATACTTTTCATAATATTATAATTGTAATGTGTGGCATACAAGTCAACACGTAAACGGAAAATGATTCTTTTTGCTCAGAAAAATTTCCTTAGTTTTTTCGGGGCATTTTTTCTAACTTAGGCGTACGTAAGCTTAGGCGATTTGTTAATAAACTTAGGTATTTTTACTTCAAATAAAACAATCTACCCAAGCCAATTTAGGCCAAAAAGCATACATTTTTTCTTTAAGGGGGCATTCTACCCGAAATATGGTGCGAAATATTGATGTTTTCAAATCGTTATAAATGAAAAGCTTTTCAATATTTTTATTCAAGGTTTTTTGCAAGTTTTTCTACAGGTTTTGAACAATAATTTTCGTTTTTAATGTTAAAAATATCTTTGTTAATAATGGTTCATTCGACGCCTCGAACTTGAGCCTGCCGAAAATAGTTGCTAAATGGTGGACATGATATCTCCGGTTTAAATATTCTGAAACACAAAATGTAACCCATTTTGTAATCGTGAGACTTTCTGCTATCGCCTCATTTAGGGAATAAGAAAAAAAAATCCTTCAATTTAAATCAGACGTTTGAAAAAAAAAATACGATTTTTTGCCCTGTTTTTGTTTATATTTTGCATTAAAAACATTAGTTAAACAAATGCTTTCGCCATAATCCTAGATAAGGCCATACCTATACATTTGCTTAGTAGCCTTGTAAAATTTCAAGTCAATTGGACAAGTGGTTTTTTGTGAATCGTGTCCACCGTCCCGAAAAAAAAATTATTTCGAGAAATGTTTCGAGAAAAACGAGTTTAAAGATTTACAAACATGGTACTTACAAATGATGATACTTACGGTTAATCAGCGATTCTAGGACCAAACATTGCCCCCTCTTCTTCCTCATAAAACTCGTTGTCTACATCAAAACTATTAAATAAAAAAAATCTATTTTTCGGATCATCTCGGGTAGAATACCCCCTTAAGTGTAAATTATCAAATACGAAATTTTAATAAAATTTTTTTTTTCGTAAACCAAAGCCCCCCGCCGAAAATTTTTCTGCGTACTCGCCTGTTGTGTGGTGAATTCAGTTACAATTTTCTGTTTACTTACTATGACGTCATTTATTTGTATGAACAAAATTACTCATAAATGTTAGTTATGCTGGCTTAATATATCAATATCTTTTGTTTACCATCGTACCCCTTTCCCTTGCTTCGTAATACTTTTCAATGTAATTAAATCATAAAATTTTAAATCTTATTTAATAATAGCTTTCGTATATGTGTGGGTGCAGTAAAATGCAGTAATTATTTATTGCATTATCTTCACTAGAAAGGGAAAATGGATAAAATAATATTCTATTTGAGACAAATAAGGTTTATGTAATAAATTTATGACCGACGAAAACTATCTGCTACTATTAAATGTATAGTTATGCTTATCCATATACTGAGGTAGATTTTTGTCCATCTGTTAGGGAGAATTTGGACGAACTATAACTGGATGGACAGAAGACTACCACTTCAACCTAACCTAACCTATGCCCGGACGGTAGTGTAATTTTTAAGGATTATTTACAATGACAGTTAACATCAAATTGCCCATCTGTTCTGTATGTAAACTCTAGAGCAAGGATGCTTCAAGCCTTTTTGTTTCTCTGGGCCCCATTGGAAGAAGACATGGGTTATTGGGCCACAAGCATATTACCTAGCTGACTAGAAAAAAAACCTAAAACATACATATAGTTTTCATATTTAAGTAAATAATTTAAAACTTACTAGTTATGAAATTTTTTCATTATAAATTTGTTTGGTATTGATTTATACATTTTATGTATAAATCCGCCTCGTTAAATTAATGTGATATTTGTGTAATGTGATAAAATTTGAGAAACTAATGCGTCAATATCTGGTTTGATTCAAGTGGTTGCAATTCGCAGCAAGTCTTTAAGGTGTTCATTCGACATTTTGGTTACAATTTTACACTTAATATGCTTCAAACTTGAAAATAGTTGCTCAAATATACGTGCTTCGAAACGGATAACTGTGCAGTGCGGATATATGTCTCTAGGTGGGTATGATTTATAAAAGTTAAACAAAGAGATTTGATGAAATTTATTTTTCAGCTGGATGTCAGATTGCAACTCTATGCCATAACTAAATATATCGACTGTAATTGGAGTCACAAAAATACCATAATATTGATTACACTGCTCTGCATAGGTTTTGCGAATAAGATGATTCCTAGTGTTTTCGAATGAATTTTTCATGCTAAGCACGAATCTGGGGTCAAAAACTTCCCATCACGTCACGAAAACGGTTGAAACCCCTGAAAACTGCGTTTTTGGCCATTTTTGAGCAATTGTGGAGCTGAACCCAACGTGCTACAAAATTAAAAGAAATTAAAGACTTTAAAAGAAATTAAAGACTGAACCATGCCCTTTCAAATGAGCCCTAAGCCAAATTGTTCGCATGCGCCCTTGGAGCAGGAGGTGTGCATATGTCTAGGAGTGCAGGAAAGAAATGTACACAGAACGGATTTTATCTAACTTACACCCACGGCCAGATATAATGAGCAGTGTAGCGGTCCGAAATGTTTTAAGGGTCGTTGGTTGCATATCTGCAGTCAGATTTCAAACATTCAAAATGGCGGATCAAATATGGTGAGCGGATTTTATCTTACTCATACCAACGAAATATAATGAAAAATGCAGTGATCCGAAGTGTTTTAAGGGTCACTGATTACAAATCTGCAGTCAGGTTTTAAAAATTCGAAATGGTAGATCAAATATGGCGGAAGAATTAAGATGTAAGATAGCAGCAGATGTGTACATTTTTTTCGTGCACTCCTAGACATAATCTCACCACCTGCTCTAAGGGCGCGTGCGAACAATTTGGCTTAGGGCTCATTTCAAAGGGCATGGTTCAGTCTCTAATTTCAGCTCCACAATTTTACAATAATGGCCAAAAACGCTGATTTCAGGGATTTCAACCCCGTTTTTTATCGGAAACGTGGTGTTAGGCATGAAAAATTCATTGGAAATAACTAGAAGCCATCTTATTCGCATAAGAAATATATATGAATATATTTTCGAGTTCTTGTATCGAATCGAAAAGTAAGGATTCATATTGTATATATTTTTCAAAATAGGTTTGTATAACGTGCTGAAATTCAAATACATAGTTGTTTGCATTTAATTGGGCTTGCCATAATTTTAGTTTTACCTGGAACGCGTTTATGGAAGAGCTGTAAAAGAATGCAATCAATTGAAGATATAAGTCACAAATGAATAATAATTTTTGATTGCAGTTATTGAATAACATATATGACTCCAGAATAGTGCCAACTTAGCCTGAAGGAATATTGAGTCGCATATACTTTCATACTTGTATGAAAAAGAACGTTGAAGTTTAACAATATTGTGCGAAACATAGCTGAATTTCATTTGTATAAATTCACTCAAAATTTTAAACTTTGTAATTTTTAGAAATAATTTTGCATCAGGGCACTGCTTCAGAATAAAAGGTGCAGTTAGAAATATTTTTTGTAGTCACCGTTTGGTTATTCATGTAGAAAAGTCTCTTTTGGAGTCAGGAAAATGCAACCTTTTTTTGAAGTCATGGGAATGCAGATCTTATGATTTCAAAATCATGATTGCTTAAAGTCACTCTTTAACACGTTTAACTCCCCCCAATCCTTCCAGCTATTCTTCAGAACTGCCTGAACGAGACCTTTGATCACATAGTTAAACTGTTTAGGGATGGTTTCATTTGGGGTCATATTTTTCGTTTTTGGAGAAAGGTGATTGCGGTCTTTATCCCTAAAACTGGAACTTCCTAAATCCTATAGGCCAATCAGTCTTACGTCCTTCCTGACTAAAACATTAGACCTAAGCTCGCAAATTCGATTCCACTCTATCGATCATAATTTGCGTACTCTAAAGGTAAATCAACAGAAGTTTCACTACACTGCCTTGTCAGTAAGATAGGAAAAACCTTCCGTGCCTTCCTTGACATTGAGGGCGCTTTCGATAGTACGGGTTTCGGTTCAATTTCTAGAGCTCTTGAACGTAAAGGTCTTGACTCTCCCACTGTCGCCTGGTTGGACGCCATGCCAAAAGAGCAATGCTACTGTATGCATCAAAGCCATTAAAGGCTGTCCACAAGGTGGTGTTCTGTCGCCTCTACTATGGTTCTTGGTAATCAATGATCTCTTAGTTAAACTCGATGATCAATGAGCTCAGATGAAAATTTTTTTTAACCATTATAGAGGTAATAAAATCAGTTCGCAAACTGGTTCTTGATTGGTACGTCAAAGAGGACTTATCAATAAAACCTAACCAAGCTGTTCTGGTTCCCTTCTCTAGAAGGTACAAAGTAGATGTTTGCCGCATATTCATTCACTGCAGGTTATTGGATTGCAAAGTAGATGATGACGAAAAAAATCGAGAATCGGATTGAGCGGCCCAAAAAAACACTGTGAATCCATTCTGTTGTATATTGCTATTGTTTTCGTCAATATCTTGAGATGAACTAAGGAAGAATGTTGTTTGAAAGAAAAATCTAATCGATTAATAGACTATCACTATAAAGCCCAAGTTCACTATAAGTTAATCGATTAATATAATAGAAATTTTCATAGATTTCTTGTATGCTCTTGGATTAATCAATGCACCAGCATAAAACTTATCTAAAAAAACCCAATTACGTTTCTGTATTAAACTATAAATCATTCAATACTTTACATAAGAAAGTGAATGTAATGATTTTATCAGTACCCACATACATTTGTATGTGCTATAAAAAAAATAAATATAAAAAATAATAGGAAAATATGAGAGTTAAAAATTAAAATAATAAAGTTTTCCACAATTTTTTAACTCCTACATCACGCAAAATTTGTGTTCAACTAAAAAATAGAATGAAAAATCGCGTAACATAAAAAGGCGGAGACCGAAAATTTGCAATTGATAACAAAAAGCAAACAATTGCACAATTTTTGTTTATCTAGATATGCTAATCTTAGCTGGAACAAAAGGAAAATTGAAATTTATTTTCTTAATAGTTAAAAAATTGTGGGGTACAAGAATAGAGTACAGAGAAAAAGAATCTATGATAAATTTTGCGACTAACAAATTACAAAATGTTGAGAACACACACATACACACACATGTATATTTAGTATATGCATAAGAAAAGTTAGAAAAACAATTTTTATTTTTGTTTTCTTAATAAGACTTCAAGATAACAAATAAAATTGATAACTTTGTTTAATAGCGGCTGACTGCGGGTGGGTTAGAATAGCAAATCTACTGCTTGCTATCTTTAAGATACCAACTGTAAATGCGATGCAAAGATAAAAATATGGTAAGTGTTTTATCGATATATATTTTAGTTAACACAGAGAATTATAATTAATTAACACTTTACTGCATACAGGGTGTGACAATTGAAGTTTTTCCTTTATTTAGAGTACCACAATTTCAACGCTGTACATCAAAGAATTTCAAATATCGTGGCAAATATTTTGCCTAGTTTCTTACGCAATAAGCAAAGTAGTTTTTTTAGTATTGTTTTTTTAATACTAATTTGTTTGATTGCAATGAAAGCAAAAGTTTCATTCGGAAGGAAGAAAAAATGTTTAAAGGGGATTCATATAATAAAAATCTATAAAAGATAATCTTGAAATTCTATTTTTGGAGAAGCTATCTAGGGTTAAAGCGAAACCAAAAACGTGGCTTTTTCCACTTAGTGCCTGGTTACATTGGTGCTCGGTGTTCGACGAACACAAAACATTTCCCCGCGTCCTCGGTCGAGGTGGTTACATTCAGCTCGTTGCAGAGTTGCTTTTGGTCATAATACAAGCCCTAACCACTGGATTTGTTTCTAAATTTCAACTTTGAATGCCATTTTACGATTATAAAATTTGATTTCTTTTAGCGCTGCTATATTTTTTTGAATAATTAATTAAATATAAAAAGCAAAAGTATTTAACTTAAATAATAAATGAAATTTTTGTACTTTACTCGAGGATACTCATAAAACTAAGAATTAACGATTGACCACTTTTAATACGTACAGTGAATAGCAATCAAAATTAATATTTTTGGACCTCCCCTTGCTGTTCTTATGACTTTAGTTTGGCATACTACTAACCTGATTTTGGCGTTCACTATGTGTTTTTGATTCCCTAAATATAATTGAGTTCCATTGTCTTTTTACCCAGAAACGTTTATTCTTCGCCCAAACATATCGTATTTTCTTTTGTTTATCGGTTAATAGTGGTTTTTCTTTGGCCTAAGAACTTTAGAAAAATATGGAAAAAAACAAATGTTATACTTCTATTGACCCTACCTTATAAAGCCCATAACAAATTTTTAGAAATTTTTCTTTGGCTACTCATGTCCTACTAATTCTCCTATTGCTCTTCAACACTCTGATGCTGCGTTTCATCTGGTGCTTCGTCTGTTTTGTTTCTGCAATTACAGGCAGTACCCTGCAATAACGATCGGTTAAGTAGAATATTCTTCCACGATTGACAGCATTGTTTGACTTTATAGAATTTTTTAACTACAGATTGTACTGTCGATCTTTCTAATCTTAACTCTTTTGAATTAGTACAAAAATTGTCGCCAGATTATATTTCATCAATCATTAACTTTCGAATATCTGCGTAGGTAGGTTTCCCGCAAACCATGACATTATTTGAGTGGCAAATGTATCACAGAATACCATATTAATATTTTTTTTAGTTCCTTACAAACAGCAAAATGCTATTCCACTTGTTCTTTTGTTTACTTTGTTTCTTACTTATTTTTTATTTTTTCTAGTGTACGTATTAATAGTGGTCAACCATTATTTTGGTATATTGAGTATGCTGGAGTAAAGTACAAAAATTTTCTTTGTTTTTTAAGATCAATTATTTTACTTTTTACATTTAATTAATTTTTCCACAAGGTTTCAAATAAATATAACATCTTTAAAAGAAAAAGAGTTTTATAATCGAAAAATTGTATTTAAAGCTGAAGTTTAGAAACAAATTTAGCTGTACGTATTAATAGTGGTTAGGGCTTGTATACTCGTTTGTTTAATACTAATTTATATGTAATGATACTGTTTTGTAAAATAACTCATTTTCACCTGAATACTCGGCGTGCTCGGTGTGCAATACACAGAGCATATCGTGTTCGGTGTGAGAGTGAGTAAAGATTCTCTCTTAATGTTCGGTGCAACAACGATTTCATGGTGTCCGCCGAGCCTCTTTGTTGGCCTTGCAATCAGCGTTGCCAGATGGACGACCGCAACGTCATTTGGATGATTTCAGAGCCAAATGACGATTGGACGATTTAGTAGTACGAAATTACGCTTTACGAAAAGTTTAAAAAAAAGTAAACTTGAATTCTTGTATTCTTATACAAAAAGTTACAGCAGATTTCATTTAGTTTTTGATTTTTTATAATAAAAAAAAGAAAAGAGAAAACCAGTCAAAACTAATTTTCAAGGATATTTCGGGAATTTTTTATTATAAAGAAATGATTGTATCATTTCAATTTTTTATATGTTATTACTGGCATTAATTGTACAAAAAAAATTTGTTGGAGTTTATTTTACGATATTTTTTTAATGTTTTTTACGTCGAAAGTGAACACATAACAAAAAGGTGTGGGGCTGACTCGGGTGATTACGGTACTTGAAGTCATAAGAAATCAAAAATTTAAATAGATTACTGTTCTGTAGGCTTGTCATTCTGTCAGTTAGTATATTTAAATATTTTTATTCAAAAATAACAAAATGGTGGACTTCTACAAAAATATTTCAAAAAAAGCTTTGTTTTTTGTTGAAAATTGGGATATGATTGAAAATAAATAACTCTACTACCTGCGAGAGCCATTGGCGTGTAGATTAACGTATTAAAATTTCAGACCAATCGGTTCGATAGTATTCTTTCAGACCCCTGGGCGAATCAAAAAAAAGTTGTGTCGAGAAAAATGTTTCAACAACAAGCACTCTCGACTATGTGCTATAAATTCGTTAATACTTTGAATTTTGGTCCGAAACAGTATACTCTCAAAATATTGCACTCTCAAAATATTGCACTTTTGAAATATTTAAACAAAAAAAAAAAAATCGATTTTTTGAAACTCGAACACCAGACTACATCCTTAACAAAAGAAAATGGATAGATGAAATAGAATGTGAAGATTAAGTAGTACTTGAGGAACAAATAGTACGTAATTTAAGATATTGCATCTTAATATTTGTAGGTGCGTAAAAACGTGTTCACAGCAAAAAATAAAATAACCGGATGAGAAGAATGCAGGTTTTTGTAAAATATGCAACTTATCTTTAAGGTAAAGCGGATCTAGTTCGACATAGCAATTTACACAGTGCGCGTTCCATTCTTTTTCGGTCATAAAAGATACATAAATTGAAAACTGATAACAGCAGCAAAAAAATGAAATAAACTATTATATTTTGAAATTAATAAAAACATCTTTAACCCAGTAATGCCATATGGCACCTTGTCGCTGAGCCAAGTTCAAAAACAATTTTTTTCTCAAGTTACTTTCTTGATCTATCTACTTTAGTTCCCGCTCATCCTTAATGCGTTAAATCATGTATTTGTTTTGTTACTTAAAATAATGATTTGAACGGTCAAAAGACGCTTTTCAAAGTTGTTTTGGACGTTTTCCAAAAACAAAATTCTGGCAACACTGCTTGCAATTGCAAATATGAAAAAGGATTATCGAAATAAGAGAGGATATATACAAAGTGAGAATACAACAATCACATGTGACATATAGATGGCGTACTCTCGCACTTTATGGGTTTGCCAGAATACCTACGCCAGTTGTATGTCATAAACACAAGTATGTTGGCTACGAATGGCACAAATTCTTGCCGCTTCCGCTACCACCGATGAAACTACCGCGCTTCCGTTGTAAGGCCTTAAAAATTTACTCTCAAAGAAACTTCAAAATGCAGCCAAAAAAGTTGAACGCTCATTCAAAAAATATACGGAAGGAGAGAGCAAAAAGTACTTATTCGCATGTACGATAGTAAAAACAGCCCAATTTAATACTTTTCAGTGAGAAAACAAACAAAACGATCGAGTATGGTTACAGAGATGTTCCAGCCGACATTCGAACAAGTTACAGGTTCAGTTCAACAATACTCTATACTATCGGACAGAGCGCTTGCAATTAAAAATTAGAAGCCACACAATTTATTTCGGCTCAGGAATGGCCACCATATTAACCTGATCTCGATCTTCTTATAAAAATTAGCACTAATGAGAATACTTACTCATGTGTGATATTATCTTGACTAAAATAGCTTTCGTGCATCTTTCAAGGTATTTCGGAAGCGGCTTGAGCTCGCCGTACAGGCAGGAGACCATTTGAATGAATGGTAGCAAAACTTTGAAATGTTAAGGCTTTGGCACATAGAGTCCGTTGTGTACGTGAGAGCAAAGTATACAACTGACAACTACTATAAAATATATGAAATCGTATGTAATGTGGCCCATACTCAACGTATACGTTGAAGTAACGTAAAAAGTTGGGCAAATCTCAACTTTGCCGTACGTTGAAAGAGAGTTGAGAGTGTTGCAGCTATCAGCTGATTAGTTTTGTGTATGATGCGTATGATTGTGTATCCGTTGGCAACGTATGCTTTGTGTCACCTCTCTCCTTCGCTTACTTCGTGTCAGTTGTATACTTCGCTCTCACGTACACAACGGACTCTATATGCCAGAGCCTTTAGCTTTCAATTTAGAGTGAAATATTTAGATCAAATAGATTGAAAATTAAAAAAGTAATTGCGTTTTTAAATGAGAATACAACACTTCACCCGGTACTTATGTATGAATGTGCGGTGTGTGGGTGTGTGCATATATTTATAGATTGATTTGTGTGTACGGGTACTTAACACATGTGTGAAAAACATTTGCAGCATATGTGCAAATATTTATCAACATATGCAAGTAAAATTTGATGTAACAACGTTGTTTGATTTATTTTAATGTTTCTTCAAACATATGAATGTTGTTTTTGTTTTTGGCCATCTCGTTAATTGCTTAAAGCCAATTTAAGTAAATGTTAGGTTTATGCCCTGAGGTTGTAAAATCTCTTTAGCGTAGCAGCGCTTTACTCTCAACATTGCATAATACCTACATTGAAAAAAAAAGAAAAGAAAATCATTAAGACAAAAAGTGAAATTTCATTCATTAAATAAAAATGATGCATTTGTATCTCATTTGTTACACTTGCTGTTTTTAGTTTGTATAATTTTTGAAAATTTCTTTTTTCTTTCATTATTTGTTTAGTTAATTTTTCACCACAGACATGTCTACTTATTTACGTTTCAATGTTAAATAAATTATAAAAATTCGCAAAATTTCTTTATGCGTATTTATTTGTTTGTTAATAATACATTTTCAGCACTAACGTCACACTCAAAATTTGTGGTTATTTCCATTTGTTGTTTTATAAATATTAATTTAAGCTTTTTAGTTTTTTTCTTTTGGTTGACACATTGTTTTCTCTTTCTTCTTCGTTTACTGCTTCGAAAATAATAACAATTAATTCTGTTTAATAGAAAAATGACGCACCATTCCCTCCATCCGTATTCATATCCAATTGGCTTGTGTCCAATTATTTTGCCAATTTAACGATTTATTCTTGTTCAGCGTTTTTTAAATTTTTTTCTTTCGTGCTTTTCCACTTTTGGAGTTAAGTGGCCATAGTGGCCTAATTTATTATGATATTTAATGTTTTTTGTATGTGTGCCATTACTTGCATGCATACATACATATATTAATCAATCTCAATATTAAAATGTTCTACATATCTGTGGAAATAAGTTAGAGTAGCTTATGTCGACAACCGATGTTTTGAGATATTGCATATTTTCTGTAAAATAACTTCTGTTAGGTTTTAATGCAATGATTTCAATTAGTTAATACATTGTTTAAAGCAAAGAAAGACAAATTTTAAAAATATATCTTTAGGAAGCCTGTATTTTTATCGTTTTGTATTTAAGATTTTCTTCAAAAATTAATTTTGAGTATAATAGCATATTAAATAAAATTAAGTGTATTTTTAGGTAGATAGAATTTTTCACATAGTAACCAAGTAACCACAGGAGGAGTGGTAGAATCAACTTAACTTCCTGGATAGATTTAAAGATTTATAAGTTTTTCAAGAAAAAATTTAAAAATAACTTTAATTTTTATTCTTGCTCATATTATTATTATGAGTGAAGAATTCGTTTTTTTATTGCTAATAACTTTTATATTGTAAGAAGTTTTTATTATTTTAACTATATATATTTCTTTAGTACCAAACTTATAAATAAGAATCTAAGCGCAAAATCGTGTACAAACTTTTATAAGAGATAATGTGAAACAAATTAATACCTTAGCGCAAAAAACGTATAAGTAATACGACTTGAATTGTTAAAGAAATAATTTACAAATAAGAGCAAAAATCATATAAAAATTCTTTCAGAGTAAAAACACTATACCAACTTAACCCGTTTTTGCTCTTAACATATTCATATTCATGCCGCTTAATTGTTTAGACTAATGCCACACAATGAGTGGCAAGCGACACCGCTCTGCTGTCAAAAAATATTATGTGTCTTAGGTAGGAATTTTCTTTTCTATTAACTTGTATAAATATGTAAATTAGAATGGTGCGAAACAATTTCTATTCTCAGGAAAATAAGTTTAAAAGTTTTTTGCCGATTACGAATTGTACCTATAATGTGCCAATTGTATCAAATGTACCTTGTAGTTTGAAAAAGGTATAATTGTACCCACATTTCCATCACTGTAAACAATATTTTGTACAAAATAATAATTATTTTCAATATAAATAAAATTCTCTTGCTATTATATTATAAACAAACGTTAAGTGAATTCTTCACTCATAAAAGTTGCAAGTGAACGCAAAAAGTAAAAATAAATAAAAGTTATCGGCAACGTAAAAAAATTTGTATTGACGTAAAAAATATTTCTTACAAAATAAAAGTTATTGGCTACATAAATTTATTTAATTGGTAGTTGTATTTGAAATTTTTTAAGTAATATTTTAAGCAATGCTTGTAGAGTTCATTAGGCGATTAGACTTTTGATTCAAATAAAAGACTTTTACTTCATCTATTACCCTAAATTTATTTAAATTCCCAAATTGTTGGCAATTTTTTGCTTCATCTAAATTCTAATAACAATTATTTTTGGTCCCTGTTAAAAACAAATAAGATTTGGGACATAGTTGGAGATTTCGTTAAAAATGCTAAGGTATTCCTACTATCGACCCCGAACCGCCAAATTAACATAAACGCCTAAGAGTAAATTTTGCAGGAGAAGGTTTTATGTATTTCTTCTTGTACGACGCTATATTGAAAATTGATGTTCCCTAGAATCATTTATAATTGGCATACATAAATTTGCCAAAAGATACTCCTGGTCCCAACGTCAAAATTTTCATAAAAACAAAAACAATTTTCGGAAAAATTCTGCTATATTTTGCGGTTAGGACTCGATATATTCATATTATCTTTATCTTATCTTTAATGTGTTTCTTTAAAGAAATTTTGAAGCATAAAAATGTTAGTATAGTGTATCTAAAAGTTGTCATAAAGCATTAATATGACTATAACGCTCTCAGAGGAAAAGTGAATCATAAAATTTACTAGAGGAAAGGTAAAATAGAAAATTTCATAAACCCAAAACGAAGTCACCTTCTGCTTTGCCTATTTAATTTTGTGTGTGTGCGTAAGTTACAACTCTTCATGCATACTCGGCTATATCACTGTAGTCGCCAAGTAACAGCAACAACTCTTTTCTCTAGTAAATTTTATGCTTCACTTTTCCTCTGAACGCGTCATATTTCATTTTGATATATTTCAATTATTAACTGCAAAATAACACTGTGAAAAAAAAAAATTGCAGGCACTTCTATGGAGACCTAGCACAAATTGAAGGTCTAGTTAGGCTAAGAAAAATGATATGGCGGAAATTTCCCATACACCCCCAAAATCTCGTTTTATGGTCAAAAAACCGTCTTTGGGTAGGTTCATGTAAACAATCACTCATAACTTTGCTAATTTTTATCCCATTTACAATTTTTGTTCTTAGTTTGAAAGGGGAAAAATAGTGAAAACTGACGAGACTGCAGTTGAAAGTATTTGTGATTTTTCGACTTCGTAATCATTTTTTTCGGCTTGGACGATGTTTTTACGATATTATCCGATCTTGCAGATTTTTTTTGAATGAAATTGGATGAGAATTGACGGAGTTGTGTGAATTTTACGATTTAATTATTTATAATCATTCAGTACATTGCACTATGGGGTCAAATCCGTTTTTAGGCGTCCAAAATTCTGAAATTAGATTTGTTGGCTCATGAGGTTATAAAAAATCACTGTGTGAAAAATTATAACGATCGGACTATTACCACGCTTACCTTCCATACAAATAAAACCGCGAAAAGATATGATCATGAAATTTGGTGTACTTATAAACATTATTATTGCCATATATCACTGCAAAAATGGGATAGATTGAATTATTACCACGCCCACCTCTCATATATGTGAAATTTTTAAAACTCTATATCTTGGACCTATTGTATATATAATTACATATTTTGGTTAATAATAGCATATCATAATTTTAAACTGAGCACTGAAACTTTAAATAATGAAGCGGGTCGGGAAACAACCTTCTTTTGTTAGTAAAGGTTCAGTAGAAACACCGGCATAAGGTAAATAGGAATCATTGAAAAACGTTTCCAAGACAAGAGCTCCATCAACATGCTTGCTGATTACTGCTAGTCGTTGAAATGAAGGAGGCAAACGTTTTTGAATCAAAGAGCACTCTGCACTGTGTACTGTACTGAATGATTACAAATAATAAAATGTTCTTAAAATCTTAAAATTCACACAACTCCGTCAATTTTCACCCAATTTCATTCAACACGGCATTAAATTTACTTTGAAAGTGTTTTGTCGCAAAAAATCTCCAAGGCCGGATAATATCGTAAAAACATCGTCAAAGTCGAAAAAATGATTAAAAAATCGAAAAATCGCAACTACTTTCAACTGCAGTTTCGCCAGTTTTCAACTCATGAAAGAACAAAAATTGTAAATCGGAAAAAAATTAGCAAAGTTATGAGTGATTGTTCACATCAACCTACCCAAAAACGTTTTTTGACCATAAAACGAGATATTGGGGGTGTATGGAAAATTTCCGCTATACCATTTTTTTTAGCATAACTAGACCTACAATTTGTGTTAGGTCTCCATAAAAGTGCAAAATCACTGTCTCACAGTGTAATGTTTTTAATTTCAGAATTAAAAAACATAAAATTTTTTCGAATATGAATTAATAAAAAAATTTTTAATTCTGCAATTTATAAATATTTTTGTGAAACAATTTGTTTATTTTAATTGTGGTAATCTTGTGATATTTATCAGATTTCATTTTTTTATGCAATTTTCTTTGCAATTTTTGTTGTTGTTGGATTTTTTAAAGTCTATACATTTCTTAAGAAATTCAGGTTAATATAGATGATTCATTGTATACGTTGTGGCATAAAGTCCATATGGTGGTACGTATTTATTAATTGATAATATATGGTGTTATTTTTTTGCACAGTCTTTGAATTTTTAGTCCTTGATATCATCAAACGAGAAATAAAAAGCAATAAAGTTACCAATATATTCTTTATTGGCTCAAAGAGAGAGACAAAATGCTCATAACTTCAATTTAGCCAATGCATTTGGTATCATTCATTGATATTCCTTTCAATGATAAAAATTTTACACACTTTTCTATGCTTGACCACTCTTAAATGTGATCAAGACATATTCAGTCAAACAAAGCAAAATTTTGAAGCTGTGCAATCTAAAACGTTATGTCATCAAAATAATCTAAATAATAAAATAATAAGTAAAATGATGTAAGATTTGATGGTGAATATTGACATATTTTCACCGAATTCTTAAAGGAAAACCACTTGCTGATTGATAAATTGAACTAACGCAACTGTTAAATAACTATACAGGGTTATTCGTTGCTGATGGTCGAAAGAAGGTAATTGGGAAGGGTCAAATAACAAAAAACAAAAAAAAGCTTGTGAGTGGAAAGGTTTATTTGGACCCGCTTGCGAGCTATAGAGGGTTAAAGTTTTTTCAATTTATTCCAGTTCTTTTCACTATATTTATTAATTTAATTATCTTTTAAAACAAATGAATAAAATTTCTCAAACTTTCATTGATGGTTTTGCAAGCAGGAAAACTTTAAAATTTATGTTAATAGTGAGAATTTTATTGTTGAACTCATTTTATATAAATACTAGCTGGCCCGGCAGACGTTGTCATGCCTTTAGTATTTTATTTTGAAAATTAAGTAAAAAGCAGTACAAAAGTAGTAGAAAATAAGAAGAAATTGTAAAAAAAAAAATAGTAGAAAATAGTAAATAGAAGTAGAGCATGGTGCCATACCCACTATTCCAACAAATCAATAATACCAAATCTTAGCACCGTACTACAAATTGTTCATGCGATATCCCATAATGGATATCCAGTTATATTGGAGGTGTCACACCCTCTTTCCAATTTCACCCACATTTTTTCAGTAGCATGGTATTGACAACTAACATATTTATACAAAATTTCAGTATCTACTGTACTGTGAATGTTTCTCTAGATATACCCAAAAAAGCATATGAGTTGTATGGGAGGTGCCACGCCCGAAAGACTTTTAAAGCCTGTCGACAAATATACTCAGAAAATGTCAAGAAGATTGGTTGAGCCATTAAAAAGTTATTGAATAACATACAGACGCACCAACGATTATATATGTATATATGTAGATTTGTGTTATTATTGTATTTTTCGTAAAAAATAAACTAATTACAATTGAATTTGTAAAATTCTGATACCAAATACGTGACTCAAAGGTCAATACAACAGAAATTCTAACTAAATAGCTAAAACCTAAGTTGAAGATTAATTGAAAAATGTACATACGTATTTCATGGAGTAAGAAAATAATCAGTAAATTTATTACTAATAACTTTGGTTTTTCAATAGCAATTAATTTATTCCATAATTAATATTCCTACAAAATTTTGCATTTTTCAATACATTCTTCATAAAGCTTATTCAGATGTAAAACAATCATTAAAAAGATCGAGAGTAATATATATCGAAAGAAAAATTAATAATAAAAAAGAAATAAATAAAATTTTTTTTTATGCATAAGTTGTCAACTTTAGTTGTTAAGGCGAAAAAATTTCAACAAGACTCAAAAATATTTAACTGTCCATAGTTCGAAAGCGAGTGAAAAGAGGCCTTTCTTTCTTGCCTAGACCTCCCTTATAACATGTTTTCGTTTAAGCCATCGGGAACGAAACACTCCATAGAACCAGCTCAACAGCTGACCTGTTGCGATCTACTTCCACCAGAGCGCCACACAAACACAAGCTAACAGCTGTTATCAGCTGAATATTGTGAAATCGCTTGCAAGTTAGATGCAAAGAAGCTTGCTGATGGCTTATAGCCGCTGGTTGTAACAGCTAATAATGTTGTATAATTCAAGCTGCTAATGGCTATAAACAACTGTTAAAGCCAGCAATTATGAAGTGCTGCAGGCTATCAACTAAATATTTTTCAGTTATCTGAAGCCTTTTAGTTTTTATTAGCTACCAACAATTTATTATTAACTCTTTAGTTGAAAATTGCCTTTAACATTATAAATTAGCTGTTAACTACCAAATGTTACCAGCTGTTAACAGTAACAACAGAGTGATTTTGAATAACGTATCCCATGCAGAATTAATACAAACACTTCAGAGTAGCTGTTAACAGCTCTTACTAGCTAGAATCTATATAATGCAAGTACAGTACAGTTTATATTGGTTTTGATCGATTAACGGTTGTTTATAACGGTCTTAATTAGGCGTCGCACATTGGGAAAAATATAAGCAAGGGTTTTTCGAAAGTTACTGGGTTTACTTTTATTCTTTACTTTTTGTAATCTGGATATATTCAATATATGAAAAACAAGTTTCTGAAGTCAATTAACCCTAAGGCTTCTTCACCAGGGTCATCCAAAGTAGAGCTTCTAAAACCATTTTTTATTTTTCTCATTCCATGTTGTTAAAATAACTGATTTCAAATGAAAGTGGAATCTTTATTTTGCATTGGAATTAATTCAAAACTTACATTTAGGTTAAGAATACTTAAGAAAAGCAGTCAATGTATAATTTCAGCTAAATTCATTTGGGTTTCTGAAATTATGCCTAGTTTTTCGAGTTTTTCCTAATATTTTCAAATTTTTGTTAAGCTATAACTTTTTTGATTCCACTGGTTTCCTCGAAATATTTCGGATCTGATAAATAGGAGCTTTATCTGCGACAAGCTGCGACAACTTGAAATTTATCAAGTTGAAGCAGAGAACTCTAATAAGAAAATGTATAAAAAAATTATAAACAGAGTTGGTGCGATAGTATTAAAAAAAAAAATTAAATGTGTTAAGCACTTCTTTGCATAATTTAGAGGTAAGTATTTAACGTAATTTTTAAAATTTCCTGATTTATTATAACGGTAAAATGCTAACAAAAATTATATGTTATACATAATTTTAGTGATGTTTATAAAAGATAAGAGAATATGAAAATCGAAAAATCGTACTATCCAGTGGTTATCTACAGTTCCGTAGCTATTTTTTTAACCTTTAATAAAAGACAAACAAATCAATATGGAAGCATGATTGTGAAAGACCTAAGTAACCATAATCGGGCGTTAAAGGGTTGATAAAATTTTACTGGAATTAAGATATACTAACCAACCGAAAGATTTGTAAAATACTTTTTACGGAGAAAATGTGAACATTTTTCTGAAAAGGAGCAAGAAATTGAAGGGTATTTGATGGCAAAAGAAATATCCTTGTCAGCTCCAGAATATATTCTACAAGAAAGTAAACATGCATCTGCAATACGCTTTAATTTTCATTGGCTTCATAAATACAAATACATTGTTTGACTTCTTACGCATTATAATTTCTTGTATTTGGTAACCAATAGTAAAATTTTACAAAGAATATTTTCATGCAGCATTTAAACTCTTAGAAACCTTTCCTAAAGGGCTTTTGAGTAATTTCTTAAGAAAAGAGTTAAAATAACTTTTTCATGCACATAATGGGTTAAAATATTTTGACGAAAATATTCCTCGTAAAATTATAGGTATGTACTATGAATCTGTAAATATAAAATAATAAGTTACACCAAAATTTAATTTTATTCCAAGGCATATATTTTACTCAAATTTTTTAAATTTTGAACCACTATCAAAACGTATTTATACACTAATATTAAAAACGCTGATACACGTGTAATTTTATTTTCGATGCTTTATAATAGTCAATTGTAAGGGACTTGAGGGATTCCAATTAACATGTCCGAAATTTGTGTTTCTAACTCTAATAGTATGGATGCTAGAGCTTAAAATAAGCGATGCGAGCGTTTTATCTATATTTTTCCCAATGTGCGTCGTAGGCACGATGAACGTGTTACAAATATTTCTTATGATCAGACCGAGGTTAAGTTCTAAAATGGGCCAAATCGGTTAAGAGGGTGTGGTATTCCCTATACGATCAGAAATAAGGAACCACCTACAGGACTTATGGCCTCCAAAGAGCTTCCATTGTCTGCCGAGATGTAGCGGATATTTACAGATTCTTCACATTACATTGCCCATGTACTTGGAAATCGGCAAAAATTGTGTTTCACGACGTGTAAATATTTTAAAAATTTTAAGTTAGTATTTTAAGTTTATCATCATACGCAAACGAAAACCACAACTTGCGCTAGATTACGTAAAAATAAACATGTTTATTAAAATAACACAAATTATTTGATTATTTCAATAAAGTTCTACATCATTTTGTGAAAAATAAGTAAGTACCATATATAAACCGCATTTATTTTACTCACACATTTGGATAAATATAGTATCAAAAATGGAATTAAATATTAATTACAATAGTTTTTTTTATTTTTGTTTTTATTCTTAATTTAAGCACGTCGACTACATAAACAAAAAAATCTGCAAGCGAGAAAATACTTGAATGAAAACCATTCAGTGCAAAATACTTTAACGCAATATAGAAATTTATTGCAAATCAGAAAATATTATGAGATCATTCGGGCATCAACAAACAACAAAAACAGCAAAAACTTTAAATAATTGTTAGATTAAAAATTAAGCTACACAAATTGCGACGTATTTGCAAAGTAAAAAGAGATAAATAAAAACAAATACAAAAAAAAAAAAAAAAATCGCTAATAAATTCTGCTGGCAATGAAACTGTGAAGTAAATGCAAAATAAGAATTATGTTAAAAATCATAAGTGGCTACTCACTTGAAAGTATCTCAGCGTTGTAAACGATGTCGATGACCAACGGATGCTTGCTAAAAATATTTTACAAATAATTTGTTTAGGCTAAGAAACACAAAAGAAATGAGTGATGACGTTTTTTTGTTTTAACAGCAAACTCGAATCGAATGTGCTGGAGAGATGGAGAGGAGCAGCGTTGAAGCTGACGTTGATCATTGAGCAATACTTCAAAGCTTCTGAGCTACAGTTACACAGATACACAAACACACTCACAGGTAATTGTCAAGTTTGATTCTACCATATATACTACATATGTAAAACTTAGTATATGTGGTTGTTGTTGTTTTTTTATTGTTGTATCGTTGATATTCCAAAGTTGAAAGAACGTTGGTATGATGCACAATGAATAACCACCGATTTTTATTTTGCACGTTTACTTCGTTTTCTTGTTGTTGTTTTCATTATTATTACCTACTTGATATTTTTCTTTTATATTAAGTTTTAATTCAAGCTAAAGTAGCAAGGTGAAAAAATGAGGAAAGAAACTTGAATATTCTGTACGATGAATCATCGTGATGAATATGCGAAAGGTGCAAATTTTATTGAAAATTTACTAGCGGTTTTCTTGAAATTTATTAAAAAAAAAAAAAAAAACAAAATACATTTTACACTGGTTGACACTATTTATCAATGAATGTTGAAATTAAAAATTAATAATAATAAATAAAACACTTTGATAGAGAAACACAAAACTCAAAGTCAATACCAAAATAATAACAAAACTACTACATAACCACCTGTAGATGCATTTGTATTTGTGCGATTGGTTTTTATATTTGTATTAGAGCGTTCGAGGCGGTTGGGGCGGTCGCTGATGATGTTAATGTTTTTGTATTACGTTACCAATTCGAAAACAAAAACAACAAAATTATTCATTGAAATGCATTTGAATAAAGAAAATATGTTTAATAAAAATAAATTATAATTTTATATTTTTTCGCACCTCACTTTATCACAAATACGATTCTTTGATTATCACTTTTTTTTTTGTTGCCAAAAACTGAAAACAATAACTGAAATTTTTCCACGTACTTTTTTTTTTTTGGTAACTTGATGTAATTACGTTTTGTCAACTTTTTGCTGTATTTTCAAAATTTAAATAACAACATTTAAAAGAAATACAACGTTTCCAAAACTTTTTTAATACTTATTTTTTATATTTGTTCGATTTAATTAAATACACACGCGCACGTTTTTACTACTGAACGCCACGACTCGTTGTACTCAACTGAAATGTGAATATGTGAATATTTGTATTTGTTAAATTTTATTTAGTTTGGTAGTAGAAAAGCGTCTGCGAGATACTTTTCCCCAATGCCTACTTGTAGATACTTTTAACCGTTTCAATTAAATTTAGCTGCTGCTATTTTCGGTTTGTGACTTGACTGCAGCACTCAACTTTTACAGCAGTTTATCTCAAACGGTTTCTGTCTTCGATTCGGTTTCGTTTATACCCAGCAACTAATTCTAAAGACTCAAATGTTTAATCAAAGAATTTATAATACATAGAAGGCGCATCCCGAACAAATTTATTTGCCCAAAAATTTTGTTCTATGGAGCCATAACTGCCTCCAGTTTACACTCAAAATTAAGTTGTTCTCATAAAACCAATGAGTGGTTGAAATTATTTGTTTCTCTTTGTTGTTGGCTTTGTTTAATGAGAGGCGTTTCTTTTTTTTTGGTTTTCGTACTTGTAATATGAGCTGGTATTTTCATTATTTAGCAGAATTCACATCGCAAAGCATCCCAAGCTGTGACGCAGGTATTTTTCAAGAATTTTTTTCAGGTAAACTAATAAAGTTTTTTCTAAAATTTTTTTTTATCTAAAAGTGCATGTATTAATCTTAACTTTAACTAATTTCTATTCAAAAATATTTAAAACTTTATGAGTAATGTGCGATCCCGTCGACGCCTTTCTAGAAAACATGTCTTGCGATGAGCAATATTTTGCAAATCTAGATCATTTGAAATCCAAAAATGAAATGGATTTACTTTTATTATAAGATTATCTAGTGATTAGTCGAAGGATTTGAAAAAATATGCATATTTAAAAAAATGGCCGACTGTCAAAGTTAACAGTTCAATTTTAACCAAAAAACGCTGTTTCAGCTGTAAAAAAAAAGTTTACCTTCGATCAATCTAGATTATTATATATTGAAAAAGCATATAAATTTGAAAATAATCGGTTAGAAGTTGTTGAATAATCGTGGTCACCGACTTCAATAATGACTTTTTTGAGAAAAACGCATTTAAAGTTTCAACTTACTTTGATGTCAAGAAGAACATTTTTTTGGAAATAACAAAGAGTCAAAAATCTTCTCCGGATCAACTTAAAAATTTGTAGACATATTTTTGAAAACATATACTTTTAGAAAATGCAAAAAAAGTAGATTTACAACTGGAGGTGCCCCCTTAAAAATTTTCTAAATCGATTGATTTCAACTTTTTATGCTTTTTCGAATACAAAAAAATTATTACTAAAAAGAAATTTTGCTACAACCAAAATTTTGGGTCGCAAATTGAAAAAAAAAATCAATTAGGTTAGAAAGCAATATTGATACTCGGCAACAACGCAAAAAAAAAGTACTCTGTAACGATGTGCGAGAGCCTAGGAAAAAAAACACCATGGAAGTACATGGGAGAGAATAAAAGCAAAATAAATGAGTGGTTTTGCTCTTCCTCTTTACTGCGACCGCCCGAAACGAAACGAAAGCAACATATTTTGGAAAAATTTTGCGGAGGCGCCTTCTATGTATTATATATTCTTTGGTTTAATTCTTAAAGAATTGTTATTTAGTCAATATGGTCTCAACGTTCGAACTATCGAACGGGAACTTTGAAAATTCGTCAAAAATATATTTATGAATTTTTCCAAAAGTAATCACTATTCAACATTTCTATATATACTGACTAGTGTCCGACCGATTATTCGGCTTCGGTTCTTCGGCTATTCGGCCTAAAATTGCACCTTCGGTTTCGGCAAAAAGTGGCCGAAGTGTTGGCCGAAGCCGAAGATTATAAGCATTTTATTTTATAATAATTTTACTATAGATTGGCAGTACAAATTTGTGCAAATAAATAAATGTGAAGTGGTTATATAAAGTATTTACATTAGAATTTCTGTGCTATATTTTATCCGTTTGCTTTTTCCATTTATACTTTTGAAGTAACCCACAGATTTACAACCATACAAACAGTTATCAGTGATTTTTTTTAACGAACAACCTGCTTGAGCTAATACAATTAGAGGCAGCAGAAGCCAGTCAAACTTTTTTACTTTTTAAGGAAGACTTGAAGCGTATTGAAAAGAAGCGTGAATTGTTAGAGAAGCCGACATTTTCCATTACTGGCGCCTAACTTTTTTTTTTTGCTTTCAAAGAGGTCAAAAAATTTAAAATTGTTTTGGCTAAAATCGCTCTACAATATATGTGTAAAGAAAGGGATTCTTTGAAATTCACAGTCGACTGAAAGTTTCAGATGTTAATTTGCAGGCCCTGCTAGAGCAGTCATGCATATTTGAACTTTGAAACTAGCTTTTCTCAAAACAGCATTTTTCGAAATGGCTCCCACGATATCTCCAAAACTAATTAACTGATTGAGCTTAAACTCTCATCGTATCTTCAATAAATAAAATACTTTTCTTCATACTTGCCAGATAAAATAACCAGCTGTGAGTAGCTAGGAATTTTAAGTTTTTATACAAAATATTTCGTTATTTAAAAAAAATTGATAAAAAGTTTATTCAACAACAAATACTTTTAGGCATTTAACTTTTCCGGCTTCATGAAACCATACATTAAAATTTATCAATCCCAATTTTTTTCAAATCAATCAAAAATTTTGGAACTAGAGGGTTCTGGTTCCGGCTACAGGTCTATCGATTAATACGCTGTTTCAATCTTCGATTTTAGATAAGCAGAATCATGGCAGCCATAGGCCAACTTTTTTTTTGGCACAGGTTTCGTCGAACGACAGTCGTTCTACAGATATATAGTCGATGTTACTGTATATTTTGACGTAAACAAATTTTTAAATGATTCTTGAAATAAATAATATTTGTCAGCTTCTTCGACAGTGAACAGTTATTTAGTGTTACTGGTCAGCTTTTTATTTGGAGTATCTACTATTTATATTTTTCTGTATATGTTTGCAAATACATAGGTAAAAAATATTTACTTTCAGATTTTTGTTTTTTATACATTAAAAGTCCTTCGGTCTTCGGCTTCGGCCGAAGGTTAGATGAATGGCCGAAGTTCGGCTTCGACATCGGCCAAAAAAACACCTTCGGTCGGACACTAATACTGACTTTAAAATTGAATTTAGACAATTTAAAAATATTGTATTTCACCTGGTTTAAAGGTCAGGTGAACAGACAATACTTTTTTGGAAAGTGGTTTTGAAAATCAACCAAAAATAGTAAAATTAATTATTTCGCATTTGAAATGAGAAATTCTCCTAAATAAAATAACAAACTTGATGTAAAAATTATAACTTCAAGTAATACTCGTTGCTCTTGATGTGGCGTAGAAATATTTATAATTTTTTTACATCTGGCCACCTTTTGAAACGAATGTATTTTTAATTAGTTATCATGTGGGATTTACACAAAAAAAGGAGAATTCCTCTTAATCCGCTCCCCGGTTATTATGAAGGTATATGCAATGTTGCTCTTTAAAATTTAAGTTGAAATTTGTTTTTATCTTTTGCATTGTGTCTTGTGAATCATTGGTACATTGTGGTGGGAACATATATAAATTGGACTACAGAAAATAATGATGAAAGGTGATGGTCTAAAACCGACAAAACTATTTACTCAGATCTTATTCAAGATCAATTGGGATTCTGTATTTCAAAGTTCTGTGTGAAAAATTAGAAAGAAAATATTATATCGCAAAATTCTGCTTTCTAAAGTTTTTTATTTTCAAAATTCCTCTTTAAAAATCTTTGCTTTTACGGTGTAAATTCTGTAAATTACTGAACAACCGTAGGTTAGGTTAGGTTGGAGTGGCTGTCCAAAAACACATTTAGGCCTGAACGGCCCATTGTGATACCACATAATTGGACCTACATTTTCATAATGTCAAAACCAAACAAGTTTGGTGCCATTTTAAAGATAATACTCCACAACTAAGAAAACCTCAAAACATCTTGCCGAAAAAACCATTAGTGTGGGTGCAAGAGCAGCTCAAATTGGACAAATTTTTCACAAGAATGTGGGATCGTTCGATTTTAGTTTTTTAGTCTGTTGGGTAAAATACATCTGAAAAATAAGTTTTTAATGATATCCTGCCAAAAGTTCCAGTTTTGTATCCTCAATTTATTAAGGAAACTTTTGGTGTTAATTTTTAATCAAGATTTGAAAAGCTAAAATTTCTGCATTGTTTCAAAAGATAAGAATTTTTGAAAATACGAAAACTGAAAATTGACGAATTTTGGCATAGAAAATATTAAAAATATGTGAAATATGTGGCTGGATTTTTTCTCAATTTTAGAAGGCACTTTTCTTTATCGGAATATGAATAAACCGCCGCTTTCTTCCTCTTTTGGGAAATAATTCAATTTAAAAAAAGGTCTCATCTTGATTTTTTCAACAAAAATTGTTAACCCTAAAAGTATGCAATCATGCTGAAAAATGACTAGAAGTATAAAAATTTAGAAGTTGCACTTTTATTCCAATATTAAAGGGTTTCAATTAATAAATTAAAGAAAAATTTTCATACGAAAAACAGACCCGGTTCATATAAGAAGTCGGAAAATCTGACCTTTGACCCTTGTATTGTCAAAGGTGAATGGCAAAAAGTATATAGAACGGTAGTGGTAGTTTCTTTCAATAATACTATTCGGTGAGAATAACTGTCTTTGTAATTCTCATTTACTTTACAATATTTTCACTAGATTATTGAAATGAGGGAACTGTCACAAAGATCACTGATGAGGAACCGCAGCTGGTTAAGAAACCAAAACAGCTTGATTAAAACTGACTTAGTGATCAAAAATTTAATACCACACGAAATTCCATCAAACTCAGAGCGCTCCTTCTAATTTTGTCCCGTCGTTGTATACGATCAAATTACAGAGCGGCGATGTGGCAATTTTTTATCGGCTTGGTGGTTTTGCCATTACTAACAAAGGCGTGTACTTGTACATATTCTTATAATTCTCTCAAACTTCATATTGATAGTGAATATAAGAAAGTTATGAGAATTAACCACCAGACGAAGACGGGAATCGAACCCGAACCTCCCGGATGAAAGTCTAGTGCACTGCCCACTAAACTACCGAAATCGTCTGAACTACCATAAGAAAAACACAAATAAAAAAATGCTTTAAAAAGTTATGTGTATAAATAGTTATAAACAAAAACAATATTGTCAGGTATGTCTATGGTCTTAAACGATTTGACCATGTTTCACACTTTGCCGTTAATATTTTTGATCTCAAGTTCGAGCATTTATTAAATTTTCGTACATTAATCTTCCTACATAAAATCATTACCTCTCGAGAGCCGTCATACCTATTCAATCGACTAATATTTCCGAATTCTAATCGGACCCATCAGTTAACCCCCTTAAAACACGTGACGTTAACTGCAGAACACCAATTCTTTATACACTCGATTCGTCTCTGGAACTCTATCCCCATCACTCTTAGACTGATAACTAATGCAACACATTTCAGAAAGGAGTTGTTTTGTACTTTGATACCGACAATAACACTTCTTAAATTATTATTTGTTATGTTCTTTTGGTATTCTTTTGTTTATTCTCTCTTTTTAATGTTAACCAAACTTTATTCTGTTGTTCATTTAGGTTTAGTTTAATTTAATTGTACAATTTATTGTGAAAGTTCAACATAAGTATGACTAGTGCTATCTAATAAGACAAGATCTTAATGTACTAGGTTTAATAATAATAAATAAATAAATAAATAAATAACAAAAACAATTATAAACTAAAAAAAAAGTAATTTTATTAAATATTTGTGTGTAATCACAATGCAAAACATGAAATGTTAAAAAATTAAAAAGAACAAGTATTTATTTTTATTTAGTTGAAGTGATAAACAATGTAAACAAAATACAAACTATCAGCATTCAATATTTAAGGTTAAGCATATTAAATTAACATAAAAAACTTTATTCGGATTTTATAGCATATTTATTGCATAAGTCTTCCATAGATAAAATCAAAACAAAATAATTCTCACTAAAATTTCTATGCGGCACCAAGAAATATGTGGAGGGTCAGATTGAAATTTATTTGAGATCAATGAAGAAAAATGATTATGAAATTGCTAGCCATCGAGATGGTCTATAAAATTTCAGAAGCAATGCATTTTATTCTAAAAATGTAAGCGCTTACATAGTCCAAAAATACCATAAATTATCTCAAGAGCTTATCAGACACTGACTGGTTGACTGGATGGCTGACTAGTTCATCGCCGCAGACAACATGTGGAGAATTCAAGTTAAGCGCATTAAAATTCTTGCATAGAATATTTGAATCGAAGAAAATGTGACAATTGAATAATTTTTTATTGTAAATCAATCGGAAACAAATTTATTGAATATTCTCTGAAAAGGCCAAAGGTCAATTGATGAACGCATAACATAAGTGATAGACACCTAAATATTTTACGCAATTATCTCTAATAACTCTGATGTACGAGCATGAATAAACATTTTTCACAAAAATAAAGATTTTAAAATTTGATAACTACTACTCAATGTTCGTGCATTTCATATAATAGTTAAGTACTAATAAACTTCGTCAATGAGTATTTGTTTAAAAATGGTTTAAAACAAAACACAGGGAAATTGTGTAATCACATTAATTTGTATAAACTAGAATAGCAGAAACAAATGTTAATTTGAACTTTATTAATTTAATTTGTATTAATTTAATTACATACCATACCATATTATTAAGTAAATTACATTCGAGTTTTTACACATCACAGTGAAGTAGAATTACTATTTAGGCGCACACAGGGCCCTCCCTTAGAAGTCGGTGATTAAAATTAAAAAAAAAAATTAAATTTTAAATTTTGGGCATTTCTATAATAACAAAAGCAAATATTTGGTACATTTACAAATTTAGAATAGCAGATTAAATAAATGCAAGACATTAGGCCGATTCACATTCTCCAGTCTATCATAACTTATGTTGAAGTAAATTTTTGTATAAAAAATGAGAGAGAAAAACGAGAAAATACGAGACCTAACGCTCATTTTGACATTTACCAATCGATATTTGAGTTTGCCAGAGACGTTTTGAAGTTGTTGTCTATAACACTATTAAGTAATTTACAAGGCCCCACAAACTGTCTTATCAGTCATATGCCATAAAATTTTGCAATATGGAATTGTAATTGCAGTAATAATAATTTTTTTAGTGTGTTCAGATGTTTCTGGTGCTTCGATTCTTCTTCTCCTTTCTCACTATTTTATGGCATTTTAATTTCAATTAATTTATTTCTATTTTTATTTTATGTTTATTTTAGAAATGGTTGGCTCAGTGATGCAATATCACATTTAAATATTGTGGTAACACTGTTCACCGACCAAGTTTCGCATAAATTTTTTCTTCTTATTTCTCATCTCGCTAAGTGAATACGCCATAATACAATATAGTGACTACATTCGAATGCCTTCTTTTGTTTTCCTTTCCAGTTTTCTTTTAAATGCTATCCCCAAAAAATATTTTTTTAATTCTCGAAATGCATTTAATCCTTTCGACCCGCTTAGTGTTACCACTAAGCGTTCAAAAATCCCAAAAAACTACACAACTTTTTTTTCAAAAAAACTTGTTGCAATCTAACTTTTCGGGTCGAAAGGGTTAAGGGCTTACGTGAGCTCAGAGGTGTGGAAAAATAGACATTTTGAAGAATTTTTTTTTAACCGTTTTTTAGGTTTTAATTATTTAATACATAATACTAAGTTTTTTACGTTATATTTTAAGAAATTTTGCATAAAGTTTCAAATACAAATATTAATTCTGGACCGATTGTGAGCCTATCTCTTATGATCATCAGTACTACTTATTGGTTCATCTAATACCAATTCCGAAAAAGAATTGTTTGAGAGTTTATCGTAAGCCTGATCGGAGATTTTTCTCAAATGGCGGCCTTTGGTATTTTTTTGTATAAATTCTGAGGGAAAAATTCCTTGTTAATTGTTTATAAAATATATGAATTTTGGTTAAAAAAAACCTAGAGCCTCTTATGTCGACATAAGTGAAAATTGTGTTATACTGCTCTTAATGTTCCCATTTACAAAAGTTCCTTTTTTGTCTTATTCGTATTTTAAAGGAATGCCTAAAAAACATGTTACATAATTTTTACAATCGGTTATGCTTCGATTATCTAATAAGATTCCGACATAAAATTGCGATTTTCTCAAAACTATAATTCCACTTTCTGAATTCTATTCTGAATTCCGCTTTTGAGTGAAATTGAAATCAAAACAGTGCAATTCATGTTACTGCAAATTCAATTTCACTCGAAAGTGAAATTCAGAGCATGGTTGATCGCTATATATTCTTATTCAAAAGATTTGATATTTTCACTGATTACATAATCAACTTTACTATCCATAGCGGTGTTAATGTTTAAATTTTTTTGAAAAGGCCTAAATTATGTAAAAATTGTACCTTTTTAAGTTCGATTGTACCTAAAAGAGGCATTTTCCGATTTCTTTTAACACGACGCATTTTACTTAAAATTTTTTTTTTTAAATATATTTTCAGCGTTTTTAACTATACCATAGGTTTAAAGGTTTTAATTCTATAGTGATACAATACAATACAATCTTGTAAAAAGTCGAGTCCATGAAATAGAATGAAAATGGGGAACGATTTTTGAAGAGCTTTCCTTTACTATGGGCCGATCTCTAAGGCATCTCAAAGAGAAAAAGAGTTTCAGAATATTTGCACATAGGTAGTATAATCAAAATTGTTTTACTGATAACCAAGTGGGATGCTTATATAGTTTTTAGTCCTCCAAAAGACGTACCACTACCTGAAGAGAAAAGCTGAATAGACAAAGTTTTCTTCAGCTCAGATCACAATGTCCCATCAAAATTTCTAAAATGATATTAAAATATGTGTGTAATGATAAAGCAAATATTTTCTAATGATCTCCACTAAGCCCTGACTCGTCATCGAACGGTATTGCAAGGGCAGATTGAAAAAGCATTTTTAGGAATACGCTCCCCACATATTATGGAATAAAGGAGAATGGTGAATAAGGGTTTAGGATAAAATACAATTCAATTTAGAAGACCAATTGACTAAATTTTTTAGAGAAAAAGGTGGCCATTTTGGATGCTGAAGTTTTTGATAATTTTATAACATCGTGCTGTCACTTAGTAATATTAAAATTTAAAAGAAAATCAGAACAGAATTTCTTTCTTCATAACATTATTGATATTTCAACAAGATTTCACGTGGCTTTATAATGATGTAAAAATAAATCTAATGCGAAGTTTTTGTATATGCATGAGAAAATTTTGACAGATAAGCAACGCTGATGCTTCAATTTAGGTATGGCTGTAAGTAGTACCGCAGTAAGGACATATACAGTCCGATTACAAGTATAAAAATTACAAAATGTACCTAAAAGGCTTCGGTAGTGCCGAAAGTACCTTCAAGATAAAAAAGGGCGGAAAAAACGATTACACCTAAAATATCAACACTGATCCATAGTGAAAACAAACGCTTGCGATTGGTCAATTGAAAGAAAAGCCTATGATGTGCTCTTTTTGCGAATGGCTGTAAGTATTAACTCAGTAGAAACGTAAAATAAGCCGATAACAAAAGGAGATACAAAGAGAACAAAGAGACTTCAGTTTTTGTAAATGGAATACTCAAAGAAACCATTTTCTTTTAATTTTTACTAATATCTTTTTTCATTTTCATTCCCCTTCATGCACTTTGGAAAGTACTCAAACTGGAGACTGTTGGAGTCAGCGCTATAACATTTTGCACTACTGACACACTTAACACGCTACTACATTTTATGCCTTCAGGTTGTTGAGTAACTGGATCACATGGCCGCAACAGATCTGGTAGCTCAAAGTTTTGTGTTAACAACTTAAATCTCAAAATTATAATCCTGACGAGACACGATTGGTTTGATCGGTTTCGGACTAATTAGTTTGACTATACATATATACTGTGCAAAATAGAGCGGGTAGAAAAAAATGTTTGGGAAGTACACCCCCTATTTGAAAGCTTAAGTGGAGAGTACCCGGAAAAAGAATTTCTTGTTGTTTTTTTGGGCCACCCTAAAAACGAAGCCAAAATGAATTTTCATCATAACTTTGGTATTTGATGTCCGATTTTTATAAATTATATATTGTTGTAAACAGCAATGGTGGTTATTTCCCAACTGGAACCATTCAAAAAAACTGCAAATGATAAAAATTAATTGAGGTGAACATGATTGGATCCACGGTCTTCGAAGTAATTTGTTTATTTGCCGGTAGAACTGTAATGCTCTTTGCACTGTAGCAGTGAAACATGCAGAATAGTAAATGTTATGACAAGCAAAATGAAGTGAAAATTGCAAAACACCATTGCGTAAATATTTTATAATTACAGGCAAACACTTTAAATTTATTTGTTTGTACAAATAATTCTAAATAGAAGATTTTTACTACAAATCTGTAACAAAATTTATCATAAAACTAAGTATTTATAATCTTTTTTTATATTTAACATCTTTTTTTATATTTTTCAAAGGAAATTGAAATATTCTCAGTCTTTCTATGCTCGTAAGTAAATGGTTTATGGTGGACACGCGAGAGCAAATTTGGTTGAAATGCGTAAATTGAAATTTTGGTGGACACACAGCAAAAATGAAATTTTATTGAGAATCAAAATTTGTTTTTAACAGATTAAAAGTTTGGAGATGAAGATGCATTTTTGTGTGAGTTTTATGAAAGTAAAAATAAATAAAATCCTATTGGTTTGAGGAATACTGAGTTACTTTCCGCATTTTAAGTCAATTTCGCTGAAATTAGTTAGAAATTCAGAATTTCATATGACAGTTCTTGTATAGCGAAATTTCGCATTTCAACGAAATGATAAATTGGCTGGAATTCACTCTCGTATGTCCGCACTATAAGACAAAACCTAAATTAACTCTATTTGTCCGGTCTATGATAATCCTTGAACTTTTTTCTGTTTTGATTTTCGTTACTATATGGATGGCATTCAACCCGGAGGATTCATAAAACATAGTCCTTGAACCTTTTTACATTTCTATAATCTGATTAAAGGAAAATCAAAATATTATCAAAAACGCGAATAGAATGCCTTTAACCCTTTGGAGGACGCGCTTACAAAAGTTGCACGTGAGGGCGCTCCGCGGCAATTTAGCCGCAAGGTGAATTTCATAGTATCGACTGCAATTTTTTTATTTATTGCAAAAAAATCATTCAAATAAAACAAGTGATTGCTTTCTATTTATTTTAAAATGTTTATTCGTCATCGTTTAAACTTTAAAAAAATTCTGCAAGCTGACCTTGAATTTTTTTGTTACACGAGGGCGCACCGCGACAATTTAGCCGCAAAAACGAGATACCAATTTTCAAAAACAAATAGCAGCTAAACGATGTAATGCTGTAAACAACGGCGAATGGTAAACCACGCTGCATCTCAAAACTTACAAAGTCATTTGAATGGCAGCGGTCGGCTACTATGATTAGTATTTTAAAAACACAAATTAAGCAATTTGCGGCTAATTTGCCGCGGTGCGCCCACCGAAGAGTTAATTCCAATTTCCGGATGGTCCTGTGTTGAGGATTATGCTTGCTAGACTCTACATATCAGTTTTAACTAATCTGGTAACTCTAAACTTTGATCATAATTAAACTTCACTTTCTTTTGTTAGTTAACAAATTGGAAGCCATTGTTTTAATATCTTTGTCTCTGTATTTGTAAATATCTGTGACTTGCATATTTCGAATTTTTACTATCACGAATTTCGCTTTTGCAGATATACTCAATTATATTCATTTTATAAAAAAAAAATATTACAATAATCGCAAATGTCAATCTACATTAATGGTAGCAACATGAGTTTATCACAGAACAAAAATGGCGTGTTCTATGATAGTTTTTTTTTAACATTTGTAATATGAAACTAGTCTAATGAGCAAGTTTCAGGTTCATTTTCAGTTCCACAGTTGTGCACAATCGCATTCAGTGCACAATTGAGCCGAACGATCAGCGATTGGAAGAGCTAAGTACCGCATAATATCGAAATAATTACAGTTAATTATTATTTTTGGACATTTATTTTTGGAAATATATTTTTGGGGCCATATATAAATAGTACTGCGGTAGATGAAAGCGTAACTTTTGTGGAAGCAACGACACGCGTTAATACTCGTAGTAAAAACGTTGGGAAAGTAAAACAGGAAGAAAAGGATTTAATATGGTTTTAAAAGTATTCGTCAGCGTTTTCCTAGTGGCATTTGTCACCGATGTTGCATTTGCTTGCGTAAGTTTGTAAATTTAAATAATTCTGTGTAGCTTTCAAGCTCATTTACATATACATTTCTGTGACTTCAATATAGAATGGCTATAAAGCAAAAATCTTAAAATTGGAAAATTGTGCTGGTGAAAATGCCATCATTACTTTTGATCCTGATTTCTCAGTGAAGTTAAATAAGAAATGTGAAATTGTGCCAAGTGGTTGTGTGATTAACAAAGCCTTCAATACTGCCACATCCAAGTTCAAGGTACAAAAGGATGGCATGGTCATCAAGGAGGGTAAATTGGATATGTGCGCCATGGCCGACCAAGCTCCATCAGAGGCAAAGGATATGTTGAAATTGTTTGGTGCACCGGCTTCGTGCCCCGTGCCAGCGGTAAATTGATTAGCTTCTTAATGGTTAAGGTTCTCTATTTATTTGAAATATATTTGTAGGAGAAAATATGCGCCAATGATCACAGAGTTGACTTATCCAAATACAAAGCCATGCTCAGTATGGCAAAGGGCAATATAATCATTGACTCTGAAGTTGAGCACGATACTGTAAGTACTTCTTCTTTTTTAAAAGTTTATAAAGAAACCTTAAAACAATGAGTAATTAATTTTGTTTTTTTTTTGCTTTTCAGGGTAAATCTTGCTTCCACGTTGAGATAGAGATTTCAAAGAGTTAAATTACGGTAGAGGCCCTCATAGTACACAGCCCTGCTGAGCTTTAAAGCTAATGTATCTTCAAACAAGCACTTGAAAACATATGTAACGAATGTATAATAAAAATGCCTGCTCTTGGTACATTTATGCAAAATTTAATTATTTAATATGTAGCATTTTCATTTTACGCTAAAAAACTAGAATTTCTTACAACACATCAACTTCTCGTGCAGCTAAGATCATGCCTATAAAACCGTCCAGCACCTCTCTGGCAACAGGTATTATTTGTTCCGGCGGCAATACAAAACCATATTCACCTTTATCGCGCAGTTCTATGGTGTATGGCACAGGTATACCTTTGACACCGTAGGCCCATTCTTTACCAGAACCAGAAACTTTATCTGCAATTAAAAATGCAATCGTTAGGGAATAATGTAATATAGAAATAATATATAAAGGGTTTTCCATTAGGGACATAACAATTTCGTATCTTTATATGAATGCACCTTTAAATTTTTTTAATGAACTGTCAATGTCAAATGTTAGTTAAAGTCAACATTTTCATCATGGTTAAGTTCACGAACCAGCAACGTTTGGAAATTATTTAAAAATTACTACCGAAATTCTGAGTCGATGGTTGCCACTTTAAGAGCGCTTACTCCAATTTTCGGTCGTAATAATCGTCCCACCCGACAGGCTGTGCGTGCTATAGTGGACGAATTTGAATCCACATTTTCACTATTGGATGTTCCGGTGCCAAAAAGACGTCGGACCGCTCGAAGCGAAGAAAATATCGCAGCCGTAAGTGTATCGATTCAAAATGTCCCAAATCAGTCGATTCTACGTCGTTCTCAAGAATTGGGCATCGCTCGAATGACACTGTGGCGTATTTTGCGAAAAGATCTTGGCACACATGCTTACAAGATGAAATTGACTCAAGAACTAAAGCCACTAGCCACACAGTACGAGAACGAGAAATGGTCCGGTGGAATGGCCGCCTCGTTCATGCGATCTAACGCTATTGGATTTCTTTTTATGGGGCTATATGCCAACAAGCCAGTAACTTTAGACGAGCTCAAAGACAATATCAAACGCGAAATTGCCAATGTTCCGGTCGAAATGTGTGCGAGAGTGGTGGAAAATTGGGTCCAAAGGAAGGATGGCTGTAAACGGGCTCGTGGTGGTAATATGACCGAAATCGAATTCATTCGTAAATAAAATTGAACTCAGTATATTAATAGATAAAATTGTTATGTCTTTAGTGGAAAACACTTTTAAATACTTACACAGAGTAGTTGCACTGGATCCGTAAGTAAACACGGTGCCATAACGTCTATTTAATGCATCGGCGTAACCTTTTGCTACTGCCATCATTTCGGGGTAGTGTTCGGGAAATTCTTCATCGGTGTGGCCCCATGGCGACAGAACATATTGCCCGTAAGAATGCAGTGATATATAAATGCCTATAGTATTCTCGGGTATGCTATTATTAATATATGTAGTCAGCTGTTTGATTTCGGGATCAGATTCGGCAAATGGCCCAGCATAGGTTTCGGAACAAGGATCGTCTGAGGCACCAACCACTTTAAAAAAGAATTTTTTTTTTCATTAGTTTCTAATTTTTCTTTGTTTACGAAAAGCTTACACATCCACAGGTAATCAAAGTTGCGATTTAAATCTGTGCCAATGCATTTTTCAGTGGGATCCGAGGGTAGTCGCGATTTGCGCCAGAGACGATTCTAGTATGGAAAAAATGTTGGAACAATGGTTATGAAAAAAATTTAAATATCATAATCTAAACCTAATTTTGTAATGAGTGACTGAGCTTTTACTCTGTTCCGAAAATTATAATAAACTCATCTCTTTTTGGTTTCATTCGTTGTAATGAAGTTTTGGCTTCGAAGGATTTGAAGCTACTGGACCAGGAGGATTAGTGGGACTAAACCGTTTAACCCAAGAAGACCTTAAACCATTTCGACTCGAATTCCCATGCTTTTCAATCAAGATACCTTCTGGCTAGTTTAAATTCATATAAACTTGGTTTTGTTTTTTACGCGAATTTGATTTTAAGCGATTCAATTATACTTTACGCGATTTGATTTTACACGATTTAAAAAAAAAATTTATAAAACGGTGTCTGGCAACGACTACTGTAGTCAGAGTTTGGTAATAATGATTACTTTAAGAATTGAGTTCCTTTTCTATTACAATTCATTGGAATTGTGATTGGTAACACTTTTCTATGTCCATGTAATGGAATTCCTTTTTTTTAATTTCATTTTTGGGAATTAATTGGTAATAAACATTTTTAATTCCTCCGTAATGGAATTGGAAAGATGTTAAGTTCCATCACTGAATGTTGATTTGTAATTAAAATAGGCAACTCCTCAAAGAAATTTACTAGAAAACTAAGAAATTGCTTATCTCCTGTGTAATCAACTCTTTTTCTGGAATCAAATTCCCAAAATGCTAAAATGATATCCAGAAAGTAATTAATTCCATATTTAAAATTGATAGGCTTTGAATGAACAATGATGCCAGAAGAAGTTCATAGAATTAGCAGATCAGGCGATCGTTTCGGAACCCGCTACGGTTCCTCATCGGTGAATCTTTATGATAGTTCCCTCATTTCAACAATTTATATAAGTGAAAATATTATTAAGTAAATGTTACTTAGCAATATCATCGAAATTTCTTCAGGAAAAATTCCATGGTCCAAAAACAAAATCAGTCCCAATTCCACAAATTAGAATTGAAATTGAATTGTGCAAACCAGAATGATCCCCTTTGAAACGATGAATTTTTGGACTATTGTTGAATGATTTTGGCTGAATAATAATTACCTATTTTTGTATGGGTATGGTATTTTATTTCCGTAAAAACATCATAGCATCTTAACTTACTCCCGAAGACGCTACAGTGTTTAACAGCCATGCTAAACCAGCGTTGCAGCGTTTGACCAGAAACAAAAAATTTACGTTTTCATTCCAAACATCCGCGGAAATTTAGTCGACCTTCAACCGCTTCTAAGGAGATAAGTAACCATTTTTTATATATCAAATTTCTGTTTCTCTATGATCGCGCTAAATTGTACAGCCAATTGTACCATAAACATACTGCTTCCGATATATTGTAGGAAACGTGCATTCCGATATATTAAAATATAGTTCTTGAAAATTTTTATTTCTTTTTGATTATACCCCCTCAAGTGTTTTAATGAGTATTTAAAAATTGGTATGGCATTTTGACCATTATAAAATCCCCATACCTTTCATCTTTAATATATGACTGATTGTAAAGACAAAAATTCCCATATATATATATGTATATACATAATTAAACAAACAAGTTTGCCGCATTTTAAGTGCCTTAACGGCACAGATAAGGGTCTAGCTCTAACTACGCTTATCACATTATCAAACTGTTTTATTGTTTTCGTTTTCACCATCACTTACCACTTCATGCGAATATACAAAACCGTCAACATTCAGCACTGGAATAATATACCAATCTGTATTTTCAGCAATATCTCGAACAGCAGGATTTCGGGGTACTAGAAACTCATCGATTATATAAGTGATTGTGGCTGAAGTGATCCATTCTCTGGCATGTATATTTGACTCGATGAAGACGGCTTTATTGCCAGGTTTATAAGAGATTTTGATGCCACGAATATCGCGCCCTTCGTACGATTTGCCAATGGTGAAAGGTGTCACAATTTTGGGATAATGCTTGATAATCACATCGAGCCAATCGTAGATCTCATTCAATGTGTGATATTGGCTCCATTCGTGTCCTCTTGCTGTACGTGCTTTAGGTTTTTGTAAATCGATTACACTTGACAGAAAGTTTTAGTAATTAATTCAATTTTGTAAAAAATGTTTATATTAATGGTATCACTACCTTTGTACGTTTTCAATTTTTACGCCAAATGAAAAATTTGCCTTCTCAAGATAAGCTTCAAAAATTGTTTGTTTATTTGGTGGCACCATTACATCGCATGCTTCACCGAATTCGCGTATCTCATTCCAAAAGTTCAACTATAATATACAACAACATAATGCAATAAATCGTCGATATAATACTCGTAATATATTTGTAGTTGATTAGAGCAAATTTTTCATTTTACCATAAATTTATCTTCATTAGCTTTTAAATTCTCAAGTTGCTGCAAATTTTCCACTTTCACTTTGTAAACTTTATAATTGTCGAAACGTACTTCTGCTTCGGTTGGTGAAGCCGCCACGGACACAGTGGCTAGAGCTATGCAAAATAAAATTCGCAACCACATTTTTCCCCGTTTCAATTAAGTACCAATAAATAAGACGTCCACCGTTCAACTAAATTGGCTACTGTGCAGTTCTTACACTTTTGCTACCACTTGTTTTATCGCATAATTTTAAATGGCTTCGAATACCGTTTCAACCCAATTAAGGTTATCGCGGTATCACCGTCAGTATTTCAATAGTTCCAATAAGTAGGGTAAAGGGAGATAATATCGTCATACAGGCAATATTATCATATTTCGTATATTCGCGATTTCTCAAATAATATCTACCCAAAACGCATCAAAATTACAATAAAAATTACTAAGACAAGTATATTTTTTTTTTTTACGCAAAAGCGACGGTTTTTTTTAACAAAAAACTTTTAAATGGATATGCCAAAAAATTAAAGTGAAAGCGCTACGTAAAGGAAATACTCTTGATATTTAATTGATTTATAAAAAAATAACGAAATCACATATATTATTTTTTCATAGTAACTATTGAAGTTTATCACGATATTATCTAATCACTATCACGGAAATGGCGGTACGTTTTTCACTGGACAAAATCTTTTAATAGATTTTTCATATTTGGGAAGGATTAAAAAGTGTAAAATTTATTTCAGCTTACAGTCAACTTTTCTCTATTTAGGAAATTTCATAAATTTTGTAACGAAATTACCTCCCCTTACCCTACTCAAACTACAGTTTGCGAATAAAAGATAGCACTTTTTGTTTTTTGAAATATTTATTACAACCAACGTTGAAAGTTAAAAATATAAATGGATTAAGAAATTAAATAAGAAATAACAATTTCAAATAATATTTTAGAAAAATAATGTTAAAGGATATCAAAAAATCAGTATTAAATTAATTTTTATAGAGCTCACTTTTTTACGCTCTATAAAAATAGAAATGAACTTTAAAGTCAACATTTTTTGTAATAATTGATACTTGGTTGGCCCTGCTCGAGCTAAGTGATTCCAACAATTTTCAATAATATTCAGATCAGCTGACGGCAGTGGCCATTGCAAAGTATCCACAGTATTTCTAAAGAAGTCTTTGACAACTTCGGCAGTATGCACAGCCACGTTGTTTTGTTGAAAAATGAAGTACGAATCTGCTAAATAGTCCAAAAATGAGTCATTTCTATTCTAAAAAACTGATAATGGCATCTATTACTCTGTTGGTGAGAGTATTTAAGATGGGGAGAGTTTCTTATGGATCAGGTGGCCAAAATTTATAATTATTTCATAAAAAATATCAAAACTATGCTCAAATATATTTCAAACCCGAAAACTCTAGCACTTGTATTATAAATAAAATGAACTGAATATCGACTCATCGGACTTCTGGTTTCATTCATTCAGCAAATCGAAATCTATCTTCTTTGATTCCCGCTCGTCCTTAATCGGTTAATGATTTCAATACTCGAAAAGGAGCAATAAAGGAGACATCGATAAATTGTTTGATTGGCATTTAAATCAAAACCAGGAAAATTTTCAAATTCACGTACACATATGGCCAATTTTTTTGTCTTTAACGTTACAGTCGTACATGGAACCAAATTTGTTTTTACATGGACATAAAAATAGGCCTCAAGGCCTACATTTCATGTGAACAAACTTTTATTTAACTTTTGTCGTTTCGAAGATATAACTAGTTTTATGTGGTCTTTAACGTTAACGTTAACTTTAACGAAAGTAGCAATGAAAAAACATAAACTAAGGCACTGTATCGAATATGAAGGATCAAATAAACTACTGAAATCAAAATAATACCAAAAAAATATTTCTCTTGCACTTCTAAGATCCAAAATGTCCGGTTTTTAACGTTGCACGAAAAAGTCTATAAGGTTGCCTAGCGATTTTATTTTGAGAAACAAGAAAATATGATGAAATAAAAAACTAAAAACTGCTAGAAGGTGAAAAAAACAAATATTTATTGAAAATTCATTGTTCTGTTTGTTTTTTCTCTGGTTTCCAGTAGTACTCTTAATCCGCCGTCACTCGCGCGGGGTGTATTTTGCACCCCACTACTTATAACACTGTAGAGCATTTCCGGTTTTTTTTTTCTGGGGAATTGATGAAAGCTTGGGCTATATATAGAAAAGTAATTTTCCAGTTTTCCCAGGTTGGCGATTTCAAGCGATTTTCATTGTGAGGTTGCTGCTTTAGTCTATGGGCGCGTCGGAGTTGTATCATTTAAATGCAAATATTTTTACCATCAAAAGATCTTTCTGGGGGTTTTTGAGTACGAGGAATCTGAATCTGCAGTTTATTTTTACCAATAACGGCCGCTAGGGTGCATTTTGGCGCAAAAAACATGAAAAATTTCATATTGTAATTAATATCTTAAGAATTTTTGTGCTTAACCTTAATGGTATTAAAATCGTTTTGGCAGACAGTTTCACTCTGTTTGTTTATTTTTCTGATTGTTCACAAAATAAAATACATACACGTTGCTGCTATCTATGTAGAAGAGAAAAGCAATATTTGTTTGAAGAAAGTTAACCTAAGTTTTTAAAGGAGAGAGGGGAATTTGTTCTTAATTGAATTTGATTGTTGTCCTCCGCTGTCCTAAATCTATAAATATGGAAGCTGATACGTAATCAACATTGTTTGCTGGCGAAGAAAAAAATGCTTAAAAGGACACACAAAATCGGAGAAAGAGTTTCAGGACTTTTATATCACTATATTACATTAAAACTATTTGGTATTAAAGGCATAAATACTATAATGATTCACTGACTTCCAACGTCTAATGTACTGATTTCGCGGCCTAAATTTTAATGACTTAATGGGGCCAAGCGGTGTATACTGCAGGATGAACTGATGTAATTATAGTTTCCCAGAACCGTTAGTGCATGGTGAGGAGCCATATCTTGCACTAGGTGTTCCTACTATTACAAAACACTATAAATCAATAAATATTTTTATCATTCACATCTGCATTCAATATTTTTATTTACAATGATACCATACGATTAATAGGTGAAGCTACGGGCACCTAGCACATGTAGCAAGTTGCTACTAGCAACATATTGTAGAGGTGCAAAAATTGCTGTCCAGCTGTGTTTTGGGTTTTGACTGTTATTATTCATTTCTGAAGCAATCACAAATCAATTTCGGTAATCGGTGGAAACCCCCGGCTTTTCACACATCTGGAAATCATTCAATAATTCAAAATAACACCTTATGGGAAATACCATGTTTCATTTTGAAATTTCCCTAGCACACATTTGAAAAATGTAACACAGTGGCAAAATTTGTTGTGCTATCAATTTGTTGCTCATCTAAAGTGCATCATTTAAAATCACTTCAAATATATATGAGAACACGAAATTCAGCGTAGTATCTTTTCTTCGTTGTAATGTTCGAGCAATCCAAAATAAAGCTTTGCCAGTCTCCTCTATTATGCGTCCGCTGGCGCCAGTTACTAAGACGAAGTGGTAGTAACTGGTAGTCAAGGCCGTATTTAGGGAGGAGGTTTTGGGGGTTCTGACCCCCTCCCCCCGGAAATGTAGAAATTTTTTTCTATTTTTTGATATTAATTGCCAGTGGATGAAAAAAAGTCCTAATAAAATCTATTGAACAGTTTTTAAATATTTTTTACTTCCATCGGTTTCTTTCTAAAAAGTCAAATATAAAGAAATAAACTTGAAATCTTAGTTACACTATGCGACCAGATCCGATTTGTTTTCTTTGACATGAGGTTTGACTTTGGATATAAAAAGCAGAAGGTGATGCTGAGCAATTCTGCATTTATTGTTTTTCTAGTTCAGTAACTGTTTTTGATTTACAGTTTTGGGTTTAGGGCTCATTTGCAAGGGCTTGATTCAGCCTATAATTTCTGGATTTCAAGGTTTGTAATACGCCAGTGTTCAGCTCTCCAATTTTTAAAAATGGCCAAAAATTCTATTTTAGGGTTTTCCATCCCGTTTTTTCTAAAACGTGGCGTGATGGACAATTTTTGACCACAGATTCGTGTTCAGTATAAAAAATTCATTCACAAACACTAGGAACCATTTTATTCGCAAAGCCCATGTAGGGCAGTAGTAGTGGATCAGCTCCAAAGTTTTAAGAAACAATCTCAAAATGTAATTAATTCTTTAACCTATTATTGCTCAGAGCACCCCGACTCGGAAGACCTCTTTCAATGCAGTAACTGCACGAATTTTGGGAATATGAGCCAACCTTATCCGAATTCCTTATCATGGCCCGAATTCCCACTGATAATCATTTGAATAAAATGAGCCTCTGACTATTTTTAGTATTTTTGGTAATTTTTTTGAGGTCGGGCTAATCGTCAGTAATGGCAAGTCAATGTCAATTTTCTTCGAATGAAAACCCCCCCGAAAAAAAATCTTGGCTACGGCCCTGCTGGTAGTAATAGTAGTAGTGCTTTTGGGCTTATATGGTCGTACCGCCACTGGTAGCAACATGTTGTAGAAGTGCAAAAATCGCTGTCCAGCTGTGTTTAAGGTTTTGATTGTTATTATTTATTTTTGAAGCAATAACAAATCAATTTCGGTGGAAACATCCGGCATTTCGCACATCTGGAAATCATTCAAAATAAATCGTTTTGGGAAATACCATGTTTCATTTTCAAATTTCCATAGCACACATTTGAAAAATGTAACCCAGTGGCAAAATTTGGTGTGCTACCAATTTGTTGCTCATATGAAGTGCATTATTCAAAATCTCTTCAACTACATATAAGAACACGAAATTCAGCGTAACATCTTTTCTTCGTTGTAATGTTCGAGCAATCCAAAATAAAGCTTTGCCAGTCTCCACTGCTATGCGTACGCTGGCGCCAGTTACTAAGACGAGCGAATGCCTATATCAGTGTCAGTATACAAGTCATACAGTTCATGGTTCTATCTTCTTCGATACTCGTCGTCCACGCATTTAGCACGATAGATCTTCCTCTCGAAGACTTCTCCTCATTGGTCGTCATCGTATACGTCTCAGCGCCAAAAATTAGGACAAGAAGAATGAAGGACTTTTAGAGCGTTATCTGCGGTTCTGCTTCTAAATTGCCTAATTAGCTCGTAGTAACATAGAAACACCTTTCAAGGTTCTTGAAAATATCGACATTAATAAGGCTTTGTGCCTGATGATATTCTAGTCTATGTATGGAGAGAATGCGTCTCAGATTCAGAGGAAAGGGTATGCTATGAATGACACATTTACTCCAATCAATATCTGACTGAGGCCACGCAAACAGAGTAGAGTTTAAGTCGTTTTAAGATTCAGTGTTGCCTGTTATTCCATAAACAAGCTACCCAATTAACCCCTTGGTTATGGGTGAAGTGGATATTGCGGAGTCAGTGACTCTTGATGCTTTAGGTATGACGATCGTTGGAATAATTAAATATTTGGAATATCGAAGAAAGCAGCCTAGGGCATTGGCTGTCGGTGTAAGAAAAATTCCACTCCGCATGATCTATACCACTTATATCCAACCCAAATAAACTCAACTATTCAACTGTATCCCAGATATATAAAATTCTTGAGGACTTGAAATGTAAATTTCTCAAACATTTCACTTCATTCATACAAACTAGACGTGATAAATTTGTTTATCGATGCAAATCAGTGTTTTAGTCCTATCTTACTAAAATATATACAATTATAACTATTTTAACCATTAACCACGCCCATTTTGCCCATATTGCGTAAATTATTGGTATACAGTGATGGACAAAAGTGTTTTTGAGAATAAATAGCCAAACATTTAGACAAAGCAGAAAGCAATAGAGCAAAAAGTTTTTACTCATATAGATAGACAAAAGAGTAAAACAATTTCTGAAATCAGATAATATCTACTGGACCCGCATGGGTCTTAAAAGTTCCGGAAATTTGACCATAACTTTTGTTTTTTAACAATTTTTTAGTCAAAGTTGTTTCAATGTTCATATCTTTTTTATTACTCCTAATAAGAGAGAAACACAATGCAAGAATAATTTTTCTAAGTCGTTTATATCCAATGGTCTCGCAAGAGAATCAAAGTGATAGATTTGAAAAAACAAAAATTATGGATGAAAATTTGGGATTTTTCAAAACACATGCAGGGCCAGTAGATATTATTTAATTTCAGAAACTGTTCTACTCTTGAGTTCATCTATATAAGTAGACAGACAACTTAAGTTTCCTGCATAGAGTAGGGTTACCAACTACATCTGAAAAAACATAGAGAAGTGCATTTGTATGAATTTTTTTTGATGATTTTTAATTATTCAGTTTTACCATTGGTAAACTAATGAAAATTTGTTGTTTTATTCCAAAATTGGAGCCAAGGCTAGATGAACAAATTTTGTCAAGACATCAACCCGAAAAAATCATGTTTGAGTTCTCTTATAGAATCTAATGCTAAAACAAATGCATTTTTTCACATTTTTCAAAACTGCTGTCTCCAAACTCGTAATCAACTGAAAATACACAAAAAACTAAAAAATAAATTCTATGAAAATGAAGACAATTTTAGAGCACTTAAACATGACTCGTTTTTCGCACTATTCTGGGAAATGTATTGGTCTTTCCAATGTTCTAGGACCACTCATAATTTTTAACAAGAAACATTTTCTCCAAAGTCAGTATAATAGTTTTCTCAACGGTTTACTTTTATCGGCCATTTACCGAAAAAGGGGGTTTAAAACGCCATTTTCAAGAGGAAGGGTAGAAGATGGAGGAAAATTGTATACACAAAAACTGTTTATCTCTTTATGCTTAACAACTTTGCTTCAAACATCAAATTCGCATCTGAAATAAAGAAATTTCTTAACCCATTAAGTCCGAGAGCGAAACCGTTGAAAAACAAAAAATCTTCACTCACACGTCTTTATCGTCACAAAGTCAAACAGCAAACGGTATTATCAAATTTTTTTTAGTTTTTGTAAAATTTCTCTCTTCCTGTTAGAACAACTGTGATAGCGATTATGTGTTCTGGTAACTTTTTTTATCTGCATTAAATTATACTTCTTTATTAGGGCTTAATGAGTTAATAGCCCCTGAAAACCCCAATTTCCGACTTCAGGTCCATATTATGGGAGAACTAGATGTGATGGATGAGTATGCAGTCGTGATCAGCGATCAAATTACTATAAAACCTTTGGAAAATCTTGCTCATAAAATTTTTGTTGCACTGTGTTATCAGTGTAAGTCGTAATATTTTGGAACATAGTTTTTTCGGAAAAGTGGAAAAAAGTGCGGTGCAAATTCGTGCGAAAGCAATCCTCTTCGGATTATGAAAGTACATACATATTACACCTATTTGAAAAATATTAATTTCATGACGTTACAAAAATATACTCATATTTAGATTTTCTAAAATATTTATAGTAAATTAATTTTTTAAGTAATAAAAATCTTAAAACTTAAAAATTTATTACAACAACATTATGAAAGATATTTAAATAATTTTTATTTTATTTTAAAGTACATAGCTAGACAAATTTTTTACATTTTATTCAGGACTCTAAGTAACTCAGAACTAAAAAATTTCCGTTGTTTTCAAATTGCGTGCATTGAAAGTGCATATTGGTTTCAATATGAATAATCACATACACGCACTTTGACTTGTAATTAGATAATGTAAATAGCGATTAGGTCACTAGAAAATAACTTTTTTAAGGTCAATGGGGATCTGTTAATGCCTAACAATAAAAATCTATCAAACGCACCACTGTGCGTCTTGACTCTTCGTTTGTTAGCACAACGTTCCCTTTTCGTTCTCGTTCACTGCTAAAACTACTCGCCGAGACTCTTTTTCCAGGTTGGAGAATGCTGCGCCAACTGGCACATTGAGGTCAATGATGGCAATATCATCAGCGTATGCAAGGAGCATAACACTCTTGTAGAAGATAGTCCCGGAGATGTTGCAGCATAAATTATTTTTTTTTTCAGCATTAGATTGAAGAAGTGACTGCAGGCTGGCTTTATATACTAGGTTTTTTGCTTCACACTTGATCGTACAACAGATTTCTGGAACAGACACTGTAAGTGGGCATTCCGTCGTTCACAATATGACCAATTTGGTTTCATGTTTTTAATTAGGAAACATCCAAGTGAGGGCATTTCAAAGCAGGATAGAGGCACTTTCCTGTAAAGGGTTCGCATAAATCACACGTTTCAGATCACTATACAGTGTGTTAACTTTGAAAGGAGGAGTCCAAGGATTGAATATGGACTTACCAGTTTGTGACACTGTCACAGATTTCATTTTATATCCTCCGCCTCTACATAAAAGTATGCCCTTCCACTTATCTAAAGATGTACATAAAGGTTTTTATTATGTTTGGATAATTAATTTATCCTAGATTGCTTCGTAATACACCATTAACAGTGTAGTAAATCAGTGAGCATATATGTTTCACACATGCTTTACATATGTTTTCTCTGCAAGTTAAGTTAGGCTTAGGTTAGGGCTTAAGTAATCGAAGGAAAAACTGTATATAAATAGTGGTGGAAAAAACATTCTTTTCACTTCTGAGTCTGTCAAGTAACAACATGTCGTTAACTTTGGAGGAGTTGGTAAGTAATACCTGCTTGATGCAGGTATGCAGGTTTATTTTCAGCAAATATCATTAGTATTAACTTATGTTTATTTTTAACTTTTCCAGGAGGAAAGATATCAGGATTTTCTAGCTTCTGATTTACGTACAGAATCTGATTTCATTGTGGATGACAACAATGTTATAATCTCTTTGACTTCAAGTACTAATCCAATTGGATTGGAGGAAAGTAGCACGCCACCAAGCTCCGAGGCTCTATGCAAGAAACAAAAATTCTCAAATATATCTGATGAGGGTGCTCCGATTTCATCGCTGGTTACAGGGAGAAGGCAGCATCGTCCGAAAACCTTTATTGCTGTCATGGATGCAATCAAAAATATAAACATGCCAAGGAACATTAATAAGTTGGGAGAAGCAGAAAGAGCAGAACAGCAATATCCATGCAGTAATGGACGTTTAATTAGTTCACCTCATTCATCTTCGTCATCTATGACTTCCTCGCTGCAGCATGATCAAGCTATTTATCCAAAGCCTGCTTGCTCGTATTCCTGCATAATTGCTTTGGCATTAAGAAAGTCACAAGAACGATCACTCGTTGTGTCGGAAATTTATAGCTTTATGTTAAAGAATTTCCCCTACTTTAAAAAAGGGCCAAGTAATTGGAAAAGTAGCGTGCGCCAAAATCTTTCAAATAGTGGCAATTTTTTAAAGATTGGCAAAAAAGATTTATCTAGAAGTAATCTCTGGGTGTTAAACCCGGAGCGTCAGGCAAAAATAAATTGGGAAATACAAAAGTGACAGTACGGATGAGGATAATTTCAATGTCATCGTTATGACTACGTATGCTCATGACGAAGAAGAAATGAAGCAGCATCAGGACAGAAATAGTGGCATGGATGTTGAAAAAAGTTTGCCGACGCACAAAATTGGCATATTTGTATGTATGAAAACTTTTATTCTTTTTTTTGGGTCAAATATTATCTTTTATCTCTTCCAGATTGGTGTTAAAGCACAGTAACAAAACTATACTATTTATGGTAACTTTAATGTTAATAATAAAGCTGCGTTTGGTAGTCAAAGCATTTAAAAACATCTAAAATAGACACCACGCCAGTTGTACAGGATGCAAACAAAGCCACAACCAGGATTCTCAGGTCAATCGAATGAAATTATGTCCTCATGAGGGAAAAACTATCTACCTATTTATTTATTTATTTTTATTTTTTAAGAAATATACAATAAGTATGTAAGAACAAATCTTTTTCGTACATATAACCAGATTAATAATCATTTTTTTAATAAATTTAAAAAATATATTTTATTTTAAAACAATAAATAACTTTGATAAAAAAATTACACTCGACAACAAAATGACGCTTTTTATTTGCTCCAATCATATTATCAAAACAAAAAATGTGTGTGAGACTTACTATAAAACATGAGATCAATTTAGAATGCCTTCGCGACATTAAATAAATCTGTAGCTTTAGTAAAAATTTCATGTTGCATATGGGTAAATGCAGCGTTACTTACGTTTCACCATTCGGTGTAAAATGATTTTTTCACCAATAATTATCAACTATTTTATCGGATAACACGGTCGTATGTGTCTTATACTTATACATGAATCAGCATAAACATATTTTTAATTTTTAATGTGCTCTGAGGAAATAACTTATATTAGTGCCGTTACTTACGTTTCCGCACAAAACAACTAAGTATTTTGAGGACTCGATTTAGATATGTAAACAGTAAATACTTTCAATTGTTTTCAGCCCAGCAATACTTTTAGAGCAAATCCTCTCCTGTGTTTCCTAGCACTTGTGCACCGTGAATAGTCATTGATTCATCTTCAGATACGGAAGTAGGCAAAGAAAACTACCGCGAAATGTTGACCGCATGCGCTGAAATTGACAAGTTTAAGCCAACACGTCTTGATATTGACGGTGACTTTATACTTTTATTATTTTTACGGCAACTGGCACACATAGTTCATGCTGTGCCAGCCACACAAGTATCAGTGGAAAGGGCGTTCTCAGCTTTTACGAATGGTATTAACCGACCAAAGATATAATATATCTGAAAATAAGTTTTAACGAACGAATCCTAACGGACTCACTTACCCGCCCATCCGCATGAGGGGCACATCCGCATGCCGTACGGGTTTGGTGACCGGTTCAGATGCATTCTGGAATGCCCTGATAAAGCGCTGATTGGGGAGAATAAATCCCTATTTGGTCTTCTTTACAGCTACAGATTATTAGTAATCATCAGCTGTTTAACGATTAAGAAAATTTAATACATTTAATTTTATATACTGGAGAGAGTCGGAAATGTCAAAAATGTCGTGCAGAGAATTGAAATCATTACACATACAACGAAAAGGGTTATTTTGAGCATAGTTTGGTCTACAAGCATCAAGTTTAATAGGAATGGGATATCTAGAACAGCGATTTGGAACATTAATTTTGATTTCATTGAGTAAGAATTGAGAATGAATATAACCATTTAATAATTTAGTCACAAATATGATATGTAAATTAAAAGTTAATTTGGTGTCCATTGTGACACCTAGGTCAACGAACGAAAAAACCTGCTCCAATTCGTGATCATCTAATCCATACCTAGAAAAAATAGGTTGCCTTCTAGAAAAAAACATGAACTTACATTTTTTTAGGTTGAAAGACATTAAATTACAGTGGCACCAATTATTTAATGCCAAAAGATCAGATCGCAGTAAATTTTGACCTTCTATTTCGTTGTAAGACTTAAATAATTTCACATCATTAGCTAACATTAATATTTTAGAGTGCCTAATAACAGATGGAAGATCGTTAATAAACAACAAAAACAAAATAGGACCCAGATGGCTTCCTTGTGGAACACCAGATGGTATTTTGATACTTTTAGATGCGGCATTTTTAAAAATTACTATTTGCTCCCTATCTCTCAAGTACGAGTCTATCCATTGTAATAATACAGGAGGAAAGCCATAAAAGTCAAGTTTTTTTAATTAGTAAATCATGGTTCACTTTGTCAAAAGCTTTACTAAAGTCTGTATAAATTGCGTCAGTCTGTTGGCAATTAGAAAATCCACTTATGACATTGGTCGATAACTCAAGAAGATTAGTAACGGTTGATCTCCCCTTTACAAACCCATACTGAGATGATGAAATTAACGATTTAGCTGAATGGGTTACTTGCGATGTTATAATTGCTTCGAACAGTTTGGGTATTGCACTTAGTTTAGCAATACCACGGTAATTTTCAACGTTAGATTTCGTACCATTTTTATGTAGAGGAATTGTAAAAGAACGCTTCCAACTTTTGGGAAAATATCCCTTACGTAACGAAGAATCAAAAATTTTAAACAGAGGCAAATACAGAAACTCAGCACAAGTTTTTAGTATACTATTCGGAATTTCATCTGGACTGTATGTAAAAGAGATTTTTAAAGTCTTCAAATGTTCTAAAACATCTTCAGGGTGAATAACCGGACTCATAATATTGTTATACGTGACAGGATCAAAATTATATAAGTTATTATTATTTAAAGTTTCACTTGAATAAGTTGATTTAAAAAAGTTTGCAATCATATTTGCCACAATAGTTTCATCATCAGATACTTGGTCCTTATATTTCATTGCGGACGGGAAACCAACATTTTTACGTTTAGTGTTAACAAAGTCATAAAAAGCTTTAGCATCGACATGAATATCCGACTTGACTTTTTCAATATAATCTCGGTAACATTTTTTACAAAGTACCTGATATTTGTGAAGTAATAAGGAATAGTGATAATAATCAATTTGATTTCCAGATCTTTTAAACAATTTAAAACTGCGGGACTTTTTATTTTTCAGTTTTTTTAATTCGTTGTTAAACCACACCGGATGGTTTATATTAACAGGAGTTGATTTTAGTCTAGGAACGCATAAATTAAAACTATCGTATAAAATATTATTAAAAGTCAAGACACTATTGTCAATGTCATCAAAAGTAGAAGGCCATATCGCGTCCGACAATAATTTAAACAATTTTGAATAATTTGCTTTTTTAAAGTTAAATTTTCCCCGGAAGGGTGAATTATTATAGCTTCTATTGTGGTTATTGACACTATTTAACTCATAAAGTAAAATAAGTGTAGGGTGGTAAGGGTCTTCAGGGTTCGCAAACGGTTCAGTAATCGACAGTGTAAACTTAGAAGTATCATTAACATAAATCAAATCCAAGATTTTGCCATTTTTATTTACCAAATTATTTAATTGAAACAAACATAACTCTGAAAATGAGTCCAAAAATTCATCAAAGTATTCGCGGTTAGAACATGGAATTAGATTTTGTGTATCGTTACATAAATTCCAATAAACTTGTGGTAGGTTGAAGTCACCACAGATTAAAATAGTATCATTTTCACGAACTTTCGAATAAATGGATTTTATAAATGCAACATGGCATAAGTAAATAAATAAAATTGGAAGGTGTCACAGAGTATTTCGGTATTAAAAACGCTTGGTTTAAGCCAGGTTTCAGTGAACACTAAAATTTGGTGCGTACACCCAAAAATAAATATCGTTAAGCTTCGAATTTAAACCACGAACGTTTTGGTAAAGAATCACTAATTCTTCTGTCAGTTTTTTGAAGCAGAAGGACGAGTGATCCGTACCACATTTTCAGAAATAGGTTTCGGTTTTTGTATAAACTCCCGAACAATCACTCCTTCCGGCCAAAAATCTCCTTTGACAATTTGTTCAAAATATCTAACCGGCACTTTGATTTTAAACGAGGAAATATTTCGATCATAAGAAAAATTAAATTTATATACGGAGAAGTTGGATAATTCAATTTTCGAATCTATATAATATTTAATGTCCTCCACAGTAGTATCATTTGCAAATCTGGGAACAAATACGGATTTCTTCGGAGAAATCATTACAAGTTTCCTAGGAACAGTTTTAAGCTGGGTCTTATTCAACAAGCCGGCTACTGGTGTAACGTCAGGAACTACTAAAGGCGTGTTTGACACCAACTCAATGCCTCCAGCCACAGGGATTATTTCAGTCTCCCAAGGCTCAGGAGTTGCCCAGGTTGCAGGAGACATAGGGTTGTCCTCAATCAAAATAGTTGGGGTAGATGGTTTATCTCCAACTATTTTGTTGCCACGCAAAACCATGTTTAAACTCTTTTTCTTTGATGATGCAGGATCCTGAAGAGCAGCAAAGCTGTTGTCGTAATGTTTGAATTTATCAACCAATACAGACAGATCTTTACCAATGTCATTAAAACCGTCCCTAGTAGTCTTTAAAAACTTGAAGAGATTAACTTCCGTTGATCTGCATTTTAAACAAGACCAACGCAGCTCTTTTCCCTCAATTATGTTGTCAAGAATCCTACCAGACAAACCAGCGCATTTAATATGGGCAAGATCGTCACATAGCCAACACGAGACGAAACGCTCAGATTCAGCCTTTAAAATACAATTTGGATAAACACACGTCATAATTAATTTTAAAAAATCAGAAATTTAAGTTTATGTACAATGTTAAAAAGTGGTACTATAATTATAAAAAGCACTGTAAAGTGGTACTATAATTATAAAAAACACTGTGATGCAAAACAACCACTGTAAAGAAGACCAAATTATGTATAAAGGAAAAAAGTTAGCGGAAATTTATGAGAGAGAGAATTATAAACAATGAGATCAAAACAGATCGATTGTTTTCACACAACAGTGATTATAAAGTGACGCAAGTTTAATACTCTGCAGCAAGCTTTGCCATTTACCGTTACTTTAATTTAAAAAGCAAATTCATTCATCATTGGCTTTGCTTTTAATTTCATTTGAATTTTTGTTATTACATTTTGAAATTTCCATAAAAATGGACAAGGAAAATATTCGTCGTGAAATTATGAAATTTCATTTGGCAAATTATAGTAGCCGTCAACTTGCAAGGGCTTTAAATTTGTCAAGTCGTACGGTAGACCGAGCTATTATTCGATATAATGAAACTAGGGGTTTTGGAGATAGAGACCGGGGAAAATTTTCAACAGTTGCCACTACTGGTTTAACAGAAAAAAATCGTAAACGAATCAAGCAAAATCCAAGGCGCTCAATGAGAAAAATCGCTAAGGAAGTGGGAGTAAACCGTGAAACAGTGCGAACCATTGCAAAATCAAAGCTTAATCTTAAGCCGTACAAGCTCCGAAAAGCTCAAGATCTGACACAAAAAAAGAAAGATTTGCGACTGCAAAGATGCAAGGCGTTGCTACGCTCCTCCGTGTTAAAAAATGTTGAAAATATCTTGTTTACAGATGAAAAAATTTTCACGGTTGAACAACATTTCAATGCGCAAAATGACCGAATGTGGCTAACATCATCATCGCAACAAAATAGGACTGTTGGCCGAGCTCAAAAGCCAGCTTCCGTTAGTGTATGAGAATTATAAGATAGTGTACAAGTACACACATTGGTTGGTAATGGCAAAATCACCAAGCCGATAAAAAATTGCCACACCGCCGTTCGGAATCGGCGTTAAACTGTAGGTCCAACTATGTGGTATCACAATGGGCCGTTCAGGCCTAAGTGTGTCTCTCGACAGCCACTCCAACCTAACCTAACCTATGGTATAGGCTAATGCCAGAACCCCTCTAATATTCGTTGAAGAGGGTGTTAAAATTGACCAGGTTGTTTATCGGAGCATTTTAAGTGAACATGTTCTTCCCTGGGCCCAAGATACATTTGGAAATGAAAACTGGACTTTCCAGCAAGATTCTGCACCTCCCACATGGCAAAATTAACGCAAACCTGGATAAAAGACAATTTTTCTGGATTCATAACATCTCAAGAATGGCCACCATACTCCCCAGACTTGAATCCAATGGACTACTCTATTTGGAGTATTTTAGAGAGTAAGGCTTCTGCATCTCAACACCACAGTCTGGAGTCCCTGACAAAGTCATTAGAGAAAGCCTGGACTGAAATTGATCAGGAAGTCCTGCGGCGAACAGTCCTACGATTTCCGGATCGATTGAAGGCATGTGTGCACGCTAAAGGAGATTATATTGAATGAGGTGGGGTTCAAATGAATGCTTATATATTCAGCAATGTTAACACTTAATTGTACTTAATGGAAGTACGTCCTTTTGAAAATAACTGCTAAAATGTGTGCGTCACTTTACGATTGTCACCCTGTATATATATAGAAAAAGAAAAAATTATTGCACAAAAAATGCTGTTTTAAAATAAAACTTATCTTTCGTTAAATGATGATGATAGTGAGACACGACACAACAAAAACCAATCAAATCGATTTAAACAATTTTAGCACAAATATAAATAAGAGTTATAAAAAAAAAAAATCACGAGCACTTTGAAACACGTCTTTATGCAAAGAATTATTCTCTCAAGCATTATGTTAGTAAAACTTCATCACAATTAGGGAAATGGTATCGTGGGAAAGTATCGATACTATACTCATTTGAAGTATCGACCGAAAAGTATCGGGTACTCAAAAGTACCGACATGAATGTACTCGATACTTGCAGAATACCGCCAAACCATTAGAAATACCACAAATTTCCTATAATTTTTATTGTAAATGCAGTGAGTTTTAACAGTTTTAAAAAGATATTGCCAAACTTTTTTTTTCAGGAACTGTTTTCTAATGATAATTTTGGACCGATTAGTCAAGTAATATTGAGGAAGTTTAACCTTAACCCTCTTCTTTGTACCTAAAACCAAACCTATGTCTTTTGAAATTTTGTGGTACAAATAACTGTTAACCTTGGTTATTTCAGAATTTTTTTTGCTTGTATCATAAGTGCATAAATATCTCCCGAATATTCTATACCTGTCAGTTGACTTCAGTAGCTCGACAAGGGTCAGAGTTGCCTTAAAAAGGAGACTCAAAGAATGTAGTTTCCTCTATTTTTTTCTTACCAAGAGCCTGTCCTTCGAGAAGATGTTATTTTTTGAAAACTTTGTTGGTTTTAAATCTATAAAGACAATAGATTACAATGACAAAGGTTTTTGATCCAATGATACATTGTGGAAAGATGAAATAGTACGAATAAAATAAGGGGGAAATTATGATTTTTGGGTCGCCCCTTTACGGCTACGTAGATCCTTGGAGGCACACATTTTAAGTGTGCTGAAAATGCTATTGCGTAGAAACATATATGCACTTAGAGTCAAATAAAAAAAAAATTTTGGAAGTCAAAGCGAAAACTTTTTTTTATCCAAAAACGAGTCCTTAGATCCATCTCACCCGCAAGATTCGACTTCTCTCCGAATCGTCAACTTCTTTTTTAATTTGGAAAAATATGATAAAACACCGAATCCACTCCGCGTACTTATAAACAACGGTTAGAGCTAACGCTACATGGACTATTTTTGCAATTCCTTGTAAATTTGTCATGACTTAAAAAAGGGTTTCCATCCCTTCAGAATTCACGCTATTCTTTCTATCGAGTATCATATTGAAAATAATTTAAGGAATGATTTCGATAATATTATCGATACCTTTGCCGAAATAAAAGTTCACAAGAAACAATTCTAAAAATGAGATTATCAAAAGATTGTATTAATTTAGATTTGTTTTAAACCGCTATAAATATGAATAAAATTTGCGTTCATTATATTTCTCAATAGTTTATTTCTGTTGGAGTAATTCAGTTGAGAGCCCCTTTGAAACTTTTGGCACGGGGCCCCTTGCTTCGTTGTTAAGCCACTGAAATCTTCATAATTTTTTTTTTTAAATTAATGAAAAAGAAATTGAAGAAACTTAACTTAGCTAACACAGTAAATTCCAGTTAAGGTGTTTCAGAGAACAAATCTTTTCTAAGTCTTGGAATTTTTAAACAATTTTGTACGATTGTGCAATGGAATATTTTCTCAATCTTGAAACATATCTTGTCTGAATGACGTATTTTAATCGGATAGTAAATCTTTTTACAATCTTCTCAAGGTTGTTACACAACTCTGTTTTAAATTTAAATGCCGGATGTGGTTATACAAATAAATGAGTTTCCAGCCCCAATTGGGGGTAAGGAGTCTATGCATGCATTTCCCGCCTCTTCTGGTTAGATCTACATATATATTGCGATTTTTTTCTCAAAATTCACCTTTCTTTTTTTATTTTGACTCGGAGGCTTCTAGTTTCGAGTTATTTGATACAGAAAGAGCTTTTTTGTGTTATATCATATTTTAATCATCTAAACCGAATATGGAGTTCTTACTCCATGATTTCTAAAAATTATTTTCAGTCTTACATATTTAAATGATGATGAACAGTAATATAAATATTTATTGAGAAATATCATGTCAGTTATTATGTTACATTTTAATCGAATAAATTCTCCTCTTCAGCCGTCTTGATTAGACCTATGAAACCGTCAGTAATTTCTGCGCATACTTCCACAATTTGATTAGCTGGTAAGAAGAAGCCATAAGTGCCATTATCACGGAGCTCCACCGTTGCAGTATATGGAATATTCTTGACGCCATAAGCCCAATCTTTGGCAGAACCGGATACGGGATCTGTTGAATTGAATAGTTTTCATTTATAACTAATGTTTAAAGTAAATTAATAAATATGTAAACTTACAGTTCAGCAATCCGCTGGCACCATATTTGAAATTGGTGCCATACTTAACTTTCGCTGCATCTGCGAAACCCTTTGAGATGCGCATCATTTGGTCGTAATGAGGTGGGAATTCGACGTTAGTGTGGCCATAAGGCAAGAGTAGTAGATTACCATATGCGTGCAAAGCGAGATACATGCGAACATATCCATCAGGGAAAGAGTTTACAAAAGCCTGTAGCGCCTGTATTTCCGGCTCACTGTCTGGTTTTGCACCTCCGTACCAATGATCACAAGGTACATCAATATTCCAACCAGCAGCTATCGCAAATTTTTTTTTGTATTCTCTAATATAATCAAAGTGAAGTAGCTAAAATACTCACCATTCCAATGGTAGTCAAAATTGCGATTCATGTCAATACCATAACAAGGACCGGAAGAATTGGAGAAACCAGTAGGTCTGCGATTTTTTCGCCATAAAGGATGCTGGAACGAAATACAAAAGTTAGCATTACAAAATCTATCTTTACTTAGATAAGTATGTCTATTTTGCTTTACACTTACAACATTGTGCGAGTACTCGAAACCATCCGGATTAAGCACCGGAATGAAAATCCAATCGTAATTATTGAGCAAGTGCCGTAAATTCTTATCAGTAGAGGTTAATAAATTATTTATGAAGCAAGTTCCTGCCGCAGATGAAATCCACTCGACCGCGTGAATGTTAGCTTCAATGAAAATGGCTTTATTTCCTTTTCTGCGTGAAATTTTGATAGCCTTAATCGGACGTCCCTCATAGGAGAAACCAACGTGGTAAGGCTTGACCACAAACGGATGACGAATTACCAAATGATCCAACCAATTATGTATATCCTTCAATGAATGGTATTGAGTCCATTCCATTTTGGATTTTAGGATACCGGGAATACGTTCTTCAATAAGTCTACGTATGAAGAAATATAATTTTGAGCTGAGTCATTTTTTGAGGTTTTACTGTACTTACTTTTGTAAATTTTCGATGAAAACTTCGAAAGAGAATTCGTTATGACGCAAGCGTTCCTCGAATGCTTCCTGTGTATTAGGATCTATTGCGACATCGTAAGTACGGCCAGATTTACCAATGTCAGTGAGATAGTGAACCTACATTTGTGGAAATTTAAGGTATTTCCCTAGTAAGGCAAACCATGCCAATGCATTTTAATTCCATACTTACAGGCAAATGATTTCCCAATTTTTTAAACTCCTTTAAGTGTTCCTCATCTTCCACACGGATTTTATATACTTTGAAGTCATCCAGGCGCGCTAGTGGCGGTTGTGAAGCTATTGTGAGCCCAACAAAGCTCAAAATAGCTACTATGAACACAGCCTTCATGCTTCTAAAAAATCAGGTACTATTACTCTTTCAGTTTCAAAGTTAACTGTGATTGGTACACATAAAATCGTCACCTTTTATAAAATTCAAAAGGTTTCTTCAATATTATTATCAGTGTTCGTTTTTAAAACTTATCATTTTATCGTTTAATAATATACATAAGTATAGAAGATAACTTGCCTTTAATATATACAAGTAAAAATCGGGACTCATTTGATTGGTTCCATATAATTATGTGTAATTATTGATCTCACAATTATGGGACTTCATAAAATCGTTATGGTTGCTTTAAATTGATTTATTGACTTTGTATTTATTTAAAAAAAAATTAACAATGGTATTGCTGTGTTCTTAGTTCAGTTCATGAAAAAGAAAGTGAATTTGATTAGATCCCCTTGGTGTATCGTGCCCACTGATTGTTAAATGATTTTAGTGGATGTGATAAATTTGCGTGAAGTTTGCAGCAGCGCTGTCGTTTTAAAAATTTTAAGAGGAGGATTTGTTTTAGTCGAACGGAGTAATTTTTGAAACACCTTAAAAATTTTAGAAAACTACTCAGTTAATATTAGGCTCAATGAAAAGAATAAAAAAAAAATTTTAGAAAAAAAATATGAAATTTATTCACAGCTTTATTAGAAATTCACTCATTCGTTGGAAACTGGAATAGTGCTTGTTTTATCAAAAATATAAAAATGTAAAATGTATTTCATTAATTTTATTTATTGCTATTATCTGAGACTAACCCGCCATCACTCGCGCGGGTTATTTATAATTATTGCTAAATTATTTTTTCTAATTGTGTCTAAACCACACCTGTTCTAATAGCTGAGTGTATTGACTCGCTTCATCAGCTGATACATGCTCATTAGTTTTGCTCTTGCCGTTGAGATTAACGAGCGTTTGCAAATTTGCATGGGGTGTCTGATGCACCCCGCGAGTAACCGCGTATAAAGGAGTTCGGAAACTTTTATCTAAATTTTAAGTTATTGTGAAGAAATATATAGAAAAAAGCGTTTATGCTATTTTTTTTATGGAACAGTGTAAATACGGAACGGAGCCAAGAAAGTATCCGAAAAATACGTTTGGAAGAACAAAACATTGAAGATCATATGGATATTTTTGAACATACAGTGGAAGAGAAAAGAAATATTTAGCGAAGAGGAATCGGAAGATACAGGAGTATCACTGCGACGAGAATATTTCTTGGGTTGTGACGGGATTACAAAGTGGCATAATAATTTTCGCCAACACAAATACGCTAACCCAACAAACTAATGAGATGCGCTAAGTTTCTAAAAAAAAAACGGATTATCTTCGAATCACGATTATCAGTTGCTCTGATCGTAATTACCATCAATTCCTAGAGCTTTAAAAATAATGTAGGATTCGCCCAGCTCTTCTGGCAGCTCAACTTCTCAAACTAACAAAAAAAGATGAGATGCTCTGCTTTCAAAGAACTTAAAAGTTAAGAAAAAAAAGGGAAATTTGTCAAAAATCTATGTGCAAAAGCCACATGCACCGATTGCTTTACTCTGGAATAAATTATTATTTTTGCTTTTTTTATCATTAATTATTTTTAGGTTATTACAAATGTTTATAAAATTAACAAAAAAAAAAAACACAAATTTTTTACGTTAAATGAGACCATTTTGAAAAAAATTTAATTTCATTGTTTTTTAACCTATTTTTTGTAACGTAAAATTATTATTATTTTTTTTTTACTTAAAAATTGATTTTCATTTTTAAATTAAGCCTTTATATGTTCCATACCTTGACCATAAGTTATTATGTGTCCAATATTTGAAGAAAGTTTACGTTTCAGCTTGGGGTGCTATTGATACGCCAAGAATAACGGTGTTCATAAACAAGTGCGGGAGTAACGGTGGGTTAGTCATTAATACTTATTAAATATTCAAACTAAAATACAATCAAAATAACAATAAAAACGCTACATAATTCGTTTGGATGAACTGAATTGTCGCATACAAAGGCAATCACTTGTCTACTGTTGCCAGATTGCGAAACTTATTTCCCTCTAGATGTACCAAAAAAACCTTCAGTTTTACCACTTCTAGAAAACAAAAATCTAGGTTTAGATTTCATTTCATTCGTCTGGATATTTTTTTGGCAATGGCGGACAAGCAGAATTTTCTCAGTTGTAGAAATTAATAGTTTATTTCGTATTTTAGATTTGATACAATTCATTTGAAAAAAAAGTCTCTCACCCGAGGTGTTAGATTCTGGGCATGTCAGCAGGATTAATGCTAAAATTCTAATATTTTTATATATTTTTCTCTATACGAATTTTCAAGTATATGCTCATCAAACCAAAATTCAGCTATATTTGTTCCTTTACAAGTGAAACCAACATATTTAGTTTCGAAATACAATAATCGATATCTTCAATAAAACTTTCAAATTGAGCTGCATGAGGATAAATAGCATTTGCATTATTTGTTATACTCATAACATTGGCAGGCCTAAGTTACAAATTATTTAGAAACCTTTTTTTTATTTATTTAATCAGTTGTATTTGAAATATCTTGCATCTCTCTTTTACCTTAGTTCAAATTTATAGCCAAAATGCATTATTTATTTAGCGAAAACGAAAAAAATTGATAATAGGTAGACTTTTTAAATTAAATTTTGTAAGAACACATTAGAACTTTTAGCGGTTTAAAGCGAGCACAAAAAAAAAACGTTTGCAGAAAATCAAAACTTGGAGAAAAATACACGTCAACTAGAAATTAGAATTGCCAGGTGTCATTGTGTTGCCCATGAACAAACCCAATATCTGTGAAATAGAAAATTCATGTATAATTTTTTTTAGACTTATGTACTATATGTACAATATTAAAAGTTAGAAAGATATAATATAAATATATTAAAAATATACATTTGCGGTAGATTGAATTTAGTTAAAAACCCTCTAGAAACTTTAAGATTTTATTGGAAAAATAAAAAACCTCAAAAATTCCTCAGTGGCTTCAAAAAACCTTCAGTTTTAGCGGGAAACCTCTGGATCTGACAACAGTGCACTTGTCCCTTTTTATTACTGTCATCTTCTTAACATTTTTAAAACATTCGCGATTGCTAACTTCCTCTACCAATTTTGCAATTAAATTCATTATGATAACAAAAATAATAATAGCAGATTCCGAAACGAGCACGAGTTTTTTTAAATTTGACAGTAATCCAGCGCCAAATAACAATCGAATTATTCGATAGTTAATACATTTCCATTCATTCGATAGATGAGAAAAAATCACTCGAGTGATTTTGTCGAACAAATGAGCCGTTGCGTGCGAAAATGGTGTAAGTAATTTTTTTTTATAATTTGAGTTTTCATCACCAGGCAATAACTTTAGCCTCATTCCGTTTTGTGTGAAAGTTTTGTAAGCCTAGGTTCAACTGTTTGCCGGTAGATGGAAGGAGAATGTTGAATGCTAAAACGGAATGGCGATAGTGTTATGTGCAAAAGTTGTGTAAGTCTCTGATCAAGAAGGTTATGATTTTAGAGCGAATCGCGTGGTAAAATTTGATAGCGGGAACCAAAACAACGGTATACCAAACAACATTTAACCAACAGAGAAAGTCTGCGAATTAAATGGTTGCGTTTTGAAAAAGATAATTCTTACATTATATTTTATAATGAAACAGTGAATTTGAAGAATTTTTAGTGCTTAAACAAACAAAAAATAACTTAACCCTTAAATACGCACTGGTCACTGCAGTGACCAACCACTTCCGCGGCTGCCTGTACCGCCATTTTACGTTCGCCATTTAAAATAAACATCTGATCTTACTGTCTAAAGTTTTCTTTATCGATACGTATAAATAAGAATGGAAAAATGACAACTATCGTACAGTTACAGTTATTTTTAGCTCGAAAAGTGTGTTTTGCAAAAATTTTGAACCACTAACTAATTTTTGAATTTTTGTATAATAAATATATTGCCGTGTGGACAAATTTGTGTCAGACGGTAAGGGATAACACCAAATAACTGTTTTTAAAAATTATTGCGAATGTATTTTAATTTATTCTCCAGATAATCGCCAAAGGTTACTACAGAGGTCAACCATGTAAATTAAAATAACTGCATCTTAAACTAATTTATTTGAAAACACATAGAACAAACGTTGTTCGGAATCACAAATACTACCTCTGGGTATGTTTTTAATTGAAATCGAACGTATTGGGCGTTTAAGGGTTAATCCTAACAAAATTTGTATGAAATATAGCAACGCCGTTTGCTTAAGTAGCCAAGAGCGGCAACGGTAGCAAAGAAGAGTGACATGATGGACTGACTCTCTTATATTCCTCCAATTCATCACCCATTTTTCCTTAACTTAAAAACATCAAAAGGCGAAATGATTGAAGATGTGAGACCCTTAGACAAATGAATATTTTTGAGGTTTACTACAAAATTTACATTTTTATTTTTAATAGTTTTGTATTTTCTTTATTATACCTACTTACAAAAACTGAATTAAATATTGTTTTGAGTTTAAAAATAATTTGAAAAATGTTTTTGTTATTTTTTGAATAAAAAATTCTATAAGAAATGTTATTTTTATTACAAAACTTACGATCCCCTAAAATGCGTAATTCATAAATTTGGTCATAATATACAACTTAATTTAATAAACATGTTGCCTGCAATAGTGGTGTAAGTCATTTTGAGGATGTATTTCAGTCCATACTTAAGTAAAAACATGGACTATTAGATGAATATGTACCCTATAAAGCTGCATGTGCAGTGGAAAAATTAATTTAACAGGTATTTTATTTTTTACAACACTTCTACAAAACCAATGTATTGCTCAAAATCAAATTTTATGACTTACACCACTTTCGCACGTACCGGCTCATATATTAATGACCTGCCAAACGTTTTCGTGCATTCTAAACTACATTCTAAACGGCATGCTATGTGCCTTATGGACGAATGTCCATATGTCAAAGCTTACCTCTTCCCAACACTTCTCTACGGATGTGAAATATTCGTGAATTGTGATTCCGCCTTTAAGTTAACGGTTCGTATCCTTTTCAACAATATTGCCAGGTATATCTATGGTCTTAAACGATTAGATCATGTATCACATTTTGCCGTTAAGATTTTCAATCTTAAGTTCGAGAGTTTATTAAACTTCCGTACATTAATATTCTTACATAAAATTATTAACACTGGAGAGCCGTCTAATATTTTCGCACTCTAGTCGATCCCATCAGTTTACCCCCTTATGTGGCATGTGGCGTTAACAGCTGAACGCCAATTCTTTATGCACTCGATTCGTCTTTGGAACTCCTTCTCCATCACTCTCACAAACTGTTTTAATGCTTGTACCTCTGGTTCACTGGTAGGACTTGGGCCTGCATACCAGTGATCACAAGGTACGTCTATATTCCAGCCTGTAACTGGAAATTTTAAAAGAAGAGAAATATTTTTGCATTAGTAAATTGGTGAAAATCTGAAAGCTGGCTGAATTGCCTCACCTTTCCATTGAAAGTCAAAGTTACGATTTAGATCAGTTCCATAGCAAGGACCTGAAGAATTGGAGAAACCAGTAGGCTTACGATTTTTTCGCCATCAAGGATGCTGGAACGAAATACAAATGTTAGCATTATAAAATTTATCTTTACTTAGAAATGTATGTCTATTTTGCTTCACACTTACAACATTGTGTGTGTACTCGAAGCCATCGGGATTAAGCACCGGAATGAAAATCCAATCATAATTATTGAGCATGTGTCGTAAATCCTCATTTGCAGAGGTTAACAAATTATTTATGAAACAAGTTCCTGTCGCAGATGAAATCCACTCGATTGCGTGAATGTTAGCATCAATGAAGATGGCTTTATTTCCTGGTTTGCGTGAAATTTTGATAGCTTTAATCGGACGTCCCTCATAGGAGAAACCGATGTGATAAGGCTTGACCACAAACGGATGACGAATCACCAAATGATCCAACCAATTATATATATCCTTCAATGAATGATATTGAGTCCATTCCATATCGGGTTTCAGTATACTAGGAAAACGGTCTTCAATAAGTCTAAAAGAAAATTAAGCTTTTTAAACTGTGCATCCTGGTTAATGTTTCGATGCTTACTTCTGTAAATTTTCTATAATAATTTTGAAAGGAAATTCAAAGTGATGCAAACGTTCTTCCAGCACTTCCTGATTTGCAGGATCTATAGCAATTTCATATGAGTGACCTGGTTTTCCAATATCACTGAGATAATGAACCTTTGTTTGCAATGATTTTGCCAACTAAATTAAGTTCATTATACATTTTTAAATGTTATACTTACAGGCAAATGATTTCCCAATTTTTTGAATTCTTTCAGATGTTCTTCATCCTGCACATTTATTTTATAAACTTTGAAATCATCCAGACGTGCCATTGGAGGCTTAGAGGTCAGTATAATGACCACATTGCTTAAAATTGTGAAAAGCAAAAAGATCTTCATATTTTCAAATACTGAATTCGGTTTTATTCTTTCAGTTGTCAAGTCAAATCAGTTCTGTGCAATCTCTCCAATTTGCATGTCTTTTATACCTTTTTGTAGTTTGCCCTTCATAATATTTTATGGTTTTATCGTTTCATAAAAACACCTTTTGATAACTAAACATCTGTCATCTAATGGCAGTTATAAATTTTTACATTTACTAGTCATACATATGGGATATGAGTTTTTCAAGTTTTTATTGGATACAATGATTTGATTTCTATGGTCTTCGTTAGGTTTATTCTTTAGATTAGGGCAGGTTTCTTATCTTTCCTAATAAGTTGTGTAGATATGCACTAAGTTGATAAAATTGTTAGTGGTTTTAATCATTTATGATTTAAGTATGTATGTTTAGTGTAAACAAAATCATGAACTTGATTTTTTGTTTACGTATCAGTGACGCATGCATTGCATTAACCTTGGCTGAGAAATCTGTATAAACCTCCGAGTTAATTTATGTACTTATAACATTTATCCATGCTAAGGAAAATTCATTATAATCTGTAAACTAAGATATAATCTGATATTTGACATTTGAGATTATGATCTAATGATATTTCACTTTGTTAAAAATTAAAGTGTTTTTTGGTTCACCTTGATTGACGAAGAAAGATAACTGTGGTCAAAAACAGTAAACAGTCCTACAGTTTCTGTGTTCTATTTTTTTCTGTTTACTTGTTCCATTTTTACGTTTGAAGTAGTTCACAGATTTACAACCTAATTTTTAGAGGAGGCTACATTTTCCATCACTGGCGCTCCACTTCTTTTCGTTTTTAAGGGGGTCGAAAAATCGAAAATGTTTTTTAATTATATTGCTTCAATAACGCCTCCAGAATATGTGTGTAAGCGATTTTTTCAAATTCACAGTCTATTTTGAAAATTGTAGGTGTCGAACTTGGCCGGAGGTGGAAAAGTGATCATGCATACTTGAACTTTCAAACACGTTTTTCTCAAAACTTCATTTCTTGTAATGACTGTCACGATATCTCCAAAACTAATGAACCGATTAAGCTCAAATTTTTACGACATCTTCAATGTCATCAATTTTTGATGAGCAGAACAGATGGTATCATGGCATCTATCGTCAAACTTTTTTTGGGACGGCTGTCGTTCTAGAGATGTATAGTCGATTTAACTTTATATCGCTACCTTTATTCTTCACTCATGTATCTCTACTTTGGCCGAGGTTAATTTTTTTTGCTTACATTGTATAAAATCACCTAAGAATCCAGTGTGGAATAAGTTCTCGAGCTCGTATGAAAAAAAATATAGAGCCAGTTTTTCAACCTCATATCTCCCCTTGAACACGGAAGCTGATTTTCAAACCTTCAGTTTTTTCTGTTTTCTGAGAAATGATACTTTTTGAGATGCGCGATTGAAGAATAGAGGTAACGAAAAATTTAAAATTATTCTCGAGATGTTGATAAATATTTGATAGAAATACAGCTAGTATATTTTCATTGTTCTTCATAAAAAAATCATGAAATTTGTCAACTTCTCGGATTAGTGTAGCTTGTGAACAATTATTTAGTGCTTCTGATCAGTTTTATATTTGGAGTACCTATTATTTAAGTTTTCCTCTTTAGGTTTGTAATTAGGTAGAAAAAATAGGTATTCAGATTTTTACTTTTTTATATTTTAAAAATCCTTCGGTCTTCGATTTCGGCCGAAGGTTAATGGAATGGTCGAAGCTCGGCTTCGGCTACAGCCAAAAAAAACACCTTCGGACACTACTATCGTGTTCTACTTATTCCAATGCACATATACGTAAAATCCCCGAAATTCTATGTTTCTTAAAGCAAAAGTTATAAAAAAAGAAACGTATTCGATTACATAAGTAGAGCGGCAACCAAGTACAATAACTTCAAACCGTGTTTACTCGAAATGAGATGATTGAAAATAAAAAATTAAAGTTTTTCGTTGGTAAATACAACACAGGAAGAAAGATGGTAAAAAGTAGATGTGAAAGTTTGTTTCGAGTTTTTGAAAGTTGTGAAAATCAGGAAAAACAGTTGCTAGGAGTTTATTCCATATACACAAGGTTGTGCAGAGAAAATGACTATCGCTAGGTATGTTGGAGTACCGTTCACGAGGGATGCATGACTATCGCTTTTGATTTGTGTAGTTCTAACGAACACATGAACTGGTGACATCAAATTGTACCGAAAACTTTCAATAGATTGTGTAACTGTAGAGCAACACATGGACTGGAATGTCAGCGGGACTGGAAGCCTTTTTTTTTATCGGGGTTTACAATCACTCTTTTGATTATACGTGATGTAAAGTGTATCTCAAGCACAGCACAAGATACAGGATCGATAACGGGTAATGAGTGATTGTTACCTGGCAGAAAAGAATTCTCTGCGAAAATTTTAGCTAACAGCTTTCGCTTTATCAACCGAGCTAGTCAAAGGGCTATCACCTGTAAAAAGAGTTGAAATTTCCAATGTTGACTTGCTGTTTACTCTTTTTTCGAATGATAAAAGTTATTACTACGTTTATGAAATGAAACTTTTGGCGTCTCAGATTGCATTACAGCGACTTCTTGCCTGCTCACTCAACTGCTCAGTATTTACATTCTTTTATATTTTAATCTGGGAATCATAATTTCCAATTGAAAAGACCCAAAAAATTATTAAGACCATTCCTATTTGCCTTTTCATTAAATTATATTAATGACTATTGGCAAAGTGTTGTGGATTCTAAGATGCTAAAATAGCACAGTGGTCCGAGTTTTCAAGAGGCACGTTGACACTTATATCATATTTATAATGATGGGAAGTGAGCCACAGGTCAACGATGTTATGCGTCGGTTCAGTTACTAATGGAGTGAGACTGTTTGACTTCGGGAAATAGCTCTACATATAACCCTTAGGATGTTGTGTGACTCCAATGACATAATCCGGGATGTGAACTGATATTTCAAAATATTTAATGAGTCGATTGAAATCATCGCTCACATACTATATAGAAGTAATATATGTATGAGACACCTTCTAGAAAAAGCAATTGCTGAATATAGGATCTGCAGTAGAAAAACCTGATTAACCGCATCCCTTTTTCAAGAGATATACCTTTCATTCGCAATGTATAATAATTTAAGAACCCCTTTTATACGCAGCAATTCTTCTTGCAATCAGTTGCATGCAATTCGAGTTCGTTGGTGAAGGGGGTGAGAACCTTGCGGGGTAGGCAAAATTGTATTGTTGCTGCAAACTCTGACCGTTTTCTTTTACTCTTTCGTAGTTCTTATTCTCATTTTGAGAGCTTCACACAAATTTATGTACAAAAAATTAATTCGTCAGCGTTTCGATTATTTTTTTGCGGACTTCGAAAATTTTTGACTTACACATAAGTTTAAAATTTATTAAAAACAGTTCAAAAATTATATAAAAAATAATAAAAAATAAAATATTACCATAAATTAAATGTATGCATGTGCTTCAACGAAAACAGTATAAAGCATACACGCAATCTAACTTATTTTCTGATGCATTATCAATAGCTGCAACTCAAATATTGCTGCGTCTAATTGATAGGCTTGCCATACGTCAAAAATTAGGCCTGATAGTCAGGCATTAGAAATTTTGACCGTCATCATATTTTGTCAGGCATTTAAAAACTAATAATGAAATTTCTCCTTCAAAATCTGACGGCTTTTATTTTTAGATTGCAACTGTATGCAACACATTTTAATTTTACGTTTTTCCTCCTCTTCCATTTATTGCGTATCATCCTGTAAATGACCCAATTAAAAATTAGCTGTGTTCTGGCACAGTTTGATTTATCAAAGTGATATACCATTAACCTGTGATTTGTGACTCATAAAATCTATCGAATAGGAGAACATTTTTGGGACATGATAAATAGCCCAGAGTGGCGTTAAATCAAAAAGAAACAGCGTAGTTAAGTTTCTCTCATCCAGATGAACAGAAGTTTTGAAATTAGATAATATAATCAGATTCCAAAAAGGTCTTGAAAGTCCCGAAATTTCGATGATGTCAAAATATCCTCTGGAACTCTTAGGCCGTTTAGTTTCTGTTATTTTTTTTTACTCTATTCTGAGGGAGTTAAAAAATGATAAAATAAATGTCTAAAAATATCGTATATGATTCGTTATGGTTGTAAGCTTATTGTTTTTATCAATAAGAACGGCGTTCACATAATTGTTTTATTATTATATTATTTTATATACGAAAGTGAAATTCCAGTGCATATTAACAAATAATACTTCCTTATCAGCTATTTTTATGACTTTAGATATTAACCCTTCTGTTGGCACCACTTTTGTTTGTCACATTGCTACCACCACGGTCCAGCCAGACCGTCATATATTTATACTGCATTTATTTGAATTTTCAATGAAAACTGTGCGAAAACACCACATGTTATGTAAGAATAATGTACTTACATATATGTACATTTATTGAAAAAAAAATGTTTTTAATTTCTAAAAAATTTCACGTTTTGAAACAGCAATGAAGAAAATAATCCAACAATATATATAAAAGTGAAAATCTGTTAGTATGTCCGGCTATACTGCCTGAATGACAAAAAAGTTTATATGTATAATATTGCGGGTTACCTCCCATATAAACCTTACACCTTTTTTATTATATCATTCATAATACAGTACTCCAGTTACTGCGTCCTGCGTGCACGGACGCTGGCTGATAATTTCATGCTACAGTAAAATTGTGGATGGGGTTGGAAAAGGGGTGTGGCACCTACCATATAACCTAAATATTTATTATGGTATATCTCAAGCACCATTTTTGGTCTGGAAATATTTCTGCCGATACCGAGCTTATACTGGAGTTTCAGATCAGAATTTGTGTTCAAATGGGCGCTGCACCTTCCATGCAATCTTAATGCTATTTCGAGTATATCTCTGAAACCACATATATTATAGTACTTAGATTTGGTGCAAAGGTGTTGGTTGACAAAATATCGGAAAAACTATAAGAAAATGCATACGGTCTGGCCAGACAGTGGTGGTACCAATATGACTAAAATTTTTAAAACACCAAAATCTCGCCAAATTTGTTTAGAAACAGTCATTTAAGGATATCATGGATATTACAAATAATAAAAAAAATGTCAACAAAGTTGGAAAAGGTCTGACCAGATTGTGGTGCCAATATAAGGGTTAACGACTGTATGGGGTCGATTACAGGATGGCCGAAATTAAGACTCGCTAAGCTAAGATGATCCCTCATCAGCATGTGAGAAAATGTTATGTTAAATATAAGAGCAAAATATTTGTGATGCTTCTTAACGTGAGATATGGTCAGGATTAGGCTATAATATTATTATTTTATTATTTCGTATTATAATAACTAAATATAGTAAATAAATGTAATATTTTCACATTTTGTTAAAATTTTGTATTTATTTTTATTAACTTTACAATACTTTTTACTTTATTCTGCTTAGAATTTGAGTTAGTAATTTACATGTTTGCATTAAAAAAAATATTCAATTACAAAAATTTATTTTTTTCGAGATTCAATGTTAAAATAATCAAAAATAATTATACCATATTTAAATTAAATATATTTTAGTGCTTAATTTTATAGTATAAAATTGGCATATGTACGTATGCGTGTGTCCAAAAAAAAAAACCGTCTTGAGCTTTAATCTTATAAGTGTGTATAGTGAGAGGGTCTGGTCTGGAGGTCTTCGAAATTGAAAGCATTTTCAACTGAATGAAAATTGGAATGTTTTTATGAAAATTCAGCATAATTGGAAGATAGCTCCATCAAAGTTCAAAGTTTAGCATATGCCCGAAAATCCATAATCTTGAGGTTCGCGTATTTGACCCAGATAAGGTGAGTGTTTGATGCCAAAGCTATAAGCAGGAACATGCGAGAAATTAACCTATAAGTTGATATAAAAAAGAAAGAAAATATGTTTAGATGTTATTCTGTAATTTAATATTTTCAATTTATTTGATAGCTGCTTATGAATCAAAACCCGAATTTACGAGAATTAAATTAAAAATGTGTGATATCTTGGGAATATTAATATGATTGGATTTCTTTTTCTTTATTATTTATGGCATACTGGAATTAAATATGGTTTTCTTAGACCCAAAAATGGTGAATGGAGAATGGAAAATGATGGCGCAGGTACCGATTTATGCCGAATATACTAAATTATAATGGAATGAAATGAGAGATGAGCTTAAAATTGAAGCTTATTGTTGCGTGGAGTAGAGCTTACCTTTTCTGGGCAATGTGCACCCGGTCCCGGTTTATAATCCTGATCACCGGGTAACTTATATTTACCACGAATGGAATACATTGGGGGCTTACGCTTCATCACCGTGTATTCAGCATCATATGCACCCGGACCGGGCAGTAGAAGACCTGGAATAGCGCGACCGTGGTCACGACCACCGATTGAATAAGCGGGTGCTGAACGTATTGGACCCTCTTTACTGACACCCAGGACGGTTGGAATTTTATAGACATTAGGAGCTGCATAAAGACAAAAAATTTTATAAAAGATATATGAAAAAAATTATACAAGTATGTTTCAAAATTAATAAAAGATCTATTTTTTGATTAATGCAATGGATGGATGGATGAAATATGGGCGCGGTTAGTGAATGAGCTAGAAGGAGAACATAGAAGTAGAAGAAGAACTTTTGTGATTGATTAGCAGTTAGAATAAATTGATAGTTGAAATTGTAGCAGAGCACAGTGTGATCGAACACATAAAAGCGGAAAGATTTCCAATTTTCATACCTGATAATTTTCTCTTGTACCGAACTAGCTTCGACGGCATACTTCGTAGTTGTCGTCTTGGATGATTTCGCTGTCGTTACGGTGGCGCCATCTGCTCTAACTACAGTTTTCATGCCGGAGGAGGCTGCTTTTGTGGTGCTTGCATCAGCGGAGCCTTTCGCTACACATTTACTATTACCATTTTCCATAATGCCATTGGCTACGGTGCGCACTGTGGTGGTAACAATTTTGGTGTTTGAGCCACCATCATTATTTACATGAGCAATCAAATTAGTGGTGGGCGTGCCGTTTGCCAAAATCTGCTGTGTAGTGCTTGTCTCAGTTGTAGTAGTGGTATTATATTTATTTTTATTATGTCTATTATGTTTATTGCTATTGGTATTTGATTTGGTGTAGATAATTTTTGTGTCGACGGCATCCCCACCACCACTACCATTACTTAATACTTTTGTAATAATTGCATTTTTATTTGGTTGCATTTGATTGTCAATATTGCTAGAACGTACTTCGGTGACAGTGACAGTTGTTGTTGTAGTGCCGGAATCTTCACCATTAATTTGATTACGCACTGTGGTGAAGTGAAAATTAAGAAATAAAATGTGTAAATACTTGAGTGCAATTCTAAAAATAATTTATCATGTGAATGTGAAATTTTCATCATCACTTAAACAATGAATTTACTGGATAAATACCACATTCCTTTGAAATATTCTCATATATATGTACAAGTGTATGTTTTTTTGTGAGAATCAAACTAAATAACACGCTCTTGAGGCAAAATTGAATAAGCGACACTCGTATCTTGGCTCTTCCCGATTGATAAATATTCTAGAAAATAACACATATGGCTGGCAATGAGTGGAGGATGATTTTATATGTATGTAAATTAGATGCCTTATTTGCTCCATACATTTTGCTAAAGTATTTCAGATTTTCCCTACGCCAACAGAATATGAAAACCGCAAACAAAATGAAAAAAATATTGAAAATGGGAAAACTGGATGAGCTACTCCGAAAAGCCTGATTTAAAAGGATGCTTCACAATAGCTTTGGGATCTTGTATGGAAAAACATTTATCTTTTGTTTTTGTTTTTTTTTAATAAACTAAACTGAATTACCCACAATCCTACGTATTTTAATTTTTAAAAAATTACCACAAGATCCTGAAGGGTAAACTTGAAAATTCGTAAAAAAACAGTGCCGAATGGCCACTTTAGGCGCTAGGGATGGCTTTTAGTACAGTTGTATCAAAGTTGGGTACGCCATTCGCTTAAGCGGGCTATTTTACATAGAATTAGATGTCTCAAATTCTTTTATGTGCGAGATAAATGTTTTTTTCATACAAGATCCCAAACCCATTACAAAAAATCCTTTTAAATCACGCTTTTCGGGGTAGCGCATCCAGTTTTCGCAAATTACAAATTTGTTGTTTTCATTTTGTTTGGTTTTTAGCACCCTATTTTCATATACTGCTATCGCAAGGAAGATCTGAACATAAACATATTTAGTGCTAGTGATATGTAGTGGAAGTGTTATGAATATTTCAATAGAATTTTTAGATTTATAGACTGACAGAACCAATTGGGGGCAATTAGCGATTTTAATACTTTTTCATATTTTTTCCCGAGCATTCGTGGTTTACAGGAGGTGAGCAGGTGAGGTAAGTCCGGGGATTCAAACCAAGCAACGATAGATCAGTTTATTTACGCTCATGAATAAATTTAAAAATGTATACCGCTTTATGGTTTATAGCACCCCTATCGTCGTCATCCTTATTTTTTTCCAATACAAAGCCAAGACTTAAAAAATCTTCTTTTTTGGTTTCTCAAAGAATTTACTTCGATTAGGCATAGCTTTGTAAAAAACTATAAAACGAGGTGGGACAATAAATTTATTTTTAAAAATTTATATTGCTTTAACGCTATAAAATAATGCCAAGATAGGTCGAAGATAATTTGAAGTATAGAGATCTTTAATTTTAGGATTAAATACCGCTAGCACTTTTTATGCTACCGATTGTATCCAGGAAGAAATATGTATACGCTATTAGAAATTCGTTCGATTCAACCTGAACAAAATTTATGATTGCTGAAAAATTGTGAACCCTGGCTTTGTGAAGCCATATTGTGAAGAATAATTTACAAATAAACTTTAATGGGTATATATAACAATAGCACTGTTTTTACACACTTCGTAAAACTCTAAGGCCTGTATCTGAATGTTTAAGATTAGGAGTATTATAACTAAGTATTCAGTTGGTTCCTTCAGTTAAAGTCCAAAAAATATGGAACTTGGAAACTATGATCCCAACAATAAAGAATCTTCACGAATAATTAATAGAAATAATTAAAATAATGTCTAACGGACCGAAGCTACAGCCCACTTCACAATTATATCACCACTAAAAAAATTCGATTTTCTTGTGTTTCATAACTATGATAAAACACCACTTCTATTTAATAAGAATACAAAATTTGTAAGTTTTAAAGTTAACACTTTTTTTAATGTTTAAAAATCGGTTGAACACCTTCTTTACCCTAGTAAATTGGCAAGTCTTTTTTAAATACTGCTCAGATTTTTTTACTGAAGTCAACCGCTGTTCTTAGCTTCGCCATATTGTTGCTCTGTCAGTTATTGAACTAGACCTTTCAAATTCACTTTCCCAAAAGTTTTTAATGGTGTTAAGTTCTGGTACGTACTAGACGTCAGCCCTAACCTAACAAACACCATTTCCATCACCACGAATTTTCACCCCTGCTCACATGGATGCTGTCATTATACTATCAGAAACCACCTCTTTTCTTTAAATTTTATTGCAGAAGGTATTTCTTTTTGGAAGTATACTGGAAAAATTCTGGTATAGTTTTTGAAGTTTTTTCGGGTAAGCACAAAGGCCAAAACAATTGTTTTCATACAAAAAAAAAACTTTCTTCCATCAAAATTTTCCAACGAAAAGTATATTGAGTTTTTCTTTGGTACTATCTCACTACATCTCAAAGATATTTTATGAACTGAGGTGACTTTTATCGGATAGGAACAATTGATTTTGTCATTGCATCTACTAGAATAAAAAGCATTGATAACACCAGAGTCTTTGCGGGATATCTTTACTAATTTTTTGAAATAAATCAAGACAAATGACAATATCAAAAATCTAAATTTAATAATTATTTTGTGATTTTAAATTTTTTCGATTTTTATTACTTCGATATCGTATACAAATTATTAGTTGATTTTTTTTTGTTTTTACTCAACCAAAAAATGATTTTTATTTTTTTTTCTCGAGAGTAAAAATTATTGTTTTAGTTTAATATTTTTGATCAGGAATAAAAATTATTTTTTCAGTTTTATTTTCATGCTTGTAAATAAAAATTAATGACTACGTTTTATTTTTTGATTCAGACAAGTATTCTGTTGCTATGTTTATTCATTCATAAAGGACAGTCAGTAAACGGGGAAGAATTTATCACGTTCTAACTTCTGAGTTTTTCGTTTTGAAAAAAAAAAACTCAAACATTAATTTTTGTTCCCGAGCAAGAAAATAAAACTCAAAAATAATTTTTATTCCTGAGTCAAAAAAATAAATTAAAAAATTATACCAGATTTATCATTTTAGTGCATTCAACTGTGCTCTTCGACATTTGGAATAAGTTGATTTTTTTTCATTGAATTTTGTAAAATAATCATTATTTTCGATCTCTAGTTCCAACAGCCATGTTAGGAGGACCACAAATTTATGGTGTAATAAACTTTTTATTCTTATTAAATAGATATAGTTATGAAAAACGGGAAAAACACATTATGTCAATTATGGTAGCTAATACAAGAATTTGTTTTTTTTAATTTATTTGTAAAGGTAGTGATATAATTCTGGAATGGACTGTGTAAATAAATTGAGAAAGTTTTTAAAAACTAGAGTTGCCAATGCGTGAAAGCAATTCAAGATATTTAGCCCATGAGAAATAAAGAGGAAATTTCAAAGTCCTTACCCTTATTACCCATTGATAAAAATCATTAAATATACATATACATATATGTGAGGCTATACGAAAATATAACACATGCAGAACAATGTAAGCTCATAAATTAAAGATACAACAAATGATTATAAACAAATGTAATAATTAAATAAATAACAATAAATGAACTCTGCTTACCAGGACTTGCCAAACGTCTTTCACGTCTTTGCAATATCCGATCTTCTACATAAACACCGCTTGGAAGAACTGCATACATACATACAATACATTTGTAGATGTGTGGTGGGTGTGGTATACAAATTGATATTGATATTTGATTTTTGTTTATATATAGTAAATGTACAGTAAGTTTACAACGAAACACATATGATTTTGAAATTGTAATGCAAAGTGGGCGTGCGTAGCAGAAACAGAACACATGAAATAAAAGATAATATTTACATATAGCAATATGAAAAGCAAAAATAATAATATAAAACACAAACATAAAGAGGCATAGCTAATCATAAGCAAATCGTCAGCTGACTTACCTGGCATCGGAATTGTCTTGATACCAAATGAATAGGCAGGTGAGTGATCCAGATTACAATTCTCAGGGTGATAATAACCGGGCGCTAGATTTAGAAGCAAGAGATAAAAGCTTGAGAAAACAACAGAAATTGCAAATGCAAATGGCATACAAAACTAAGGTAAGTATAATGGGCGCTTCATTCAAAAACGTGAAGTTAGACTAAGTGGCGCAAGACTAAGGACATACTTAGGAGGTAGCCTGAAGGCGTAGGCGGACATGCATACCTGGTGTATCTGTGGTAGATTTGATCTCAGACTTAGTGCCAAATGTAAATGCGGGAGTATGTTCGAGTGAGTGCTTTTCTGGTTCGTATGCAGTGGGTGCTGTAAAAATTAGTTAAATAAATAATAGCTGGATATAAACGCTAATAAAGAGAAAAGCTACAATTTGAATTTACCTGGCGTATCACTGATACATTCTCGATTCACTTTCATGCCAAATGAAAACGCTGGACCACGATCGAGATCTATTTTCTCCAAATGATACTGTCCCGGTGCTGGATAGTCGCTAGTTGTTCGCTGTTCAGTGCGTCCGGTTATGGTGTAGCCAATTACATGATCAAGCCTGCAATTTTCTGGCGCATATGCACCCGGAGCTGGAGTGTCGCTCGGTTTGTGCATATCATGCTTGCTGGCTAGAGAGAAAGCTGGTGCACGCACATGATCCAATTGTACTCTTTCTGGATAATAATCACCGGGTGCTGGTGTGTTACTCGTTAGATGAATGTCATGTCGGCCAGTCATAGTGTATGCAGGAGTATGATCTAAGTTATGCTTTTCAGGAGAATAGTCTCCAGGAGCAGGACTTTCACTAATGGTTTTCAAATTATATTTGCTGCCCATTGTATACGAAGGATTGTGATCCATACGTACTTTCTCGGGGCTATAATCTCCTGGAGCAGGCGTGTCATTGGCAACTTTAGGATCGTGTTTACTACCCATTGTGAAGGCTGGATTATGATCCATACGTACTTTCTCGGGATAATAATCACCTGGTGCCGGTGTGTTATTGGCTATATTAATTTCATGTCGGCCAGCCATTGTGTATGCAGGAGTATGATCTAAGTTATGTTTTTCAGGAGAATAATCACCAGGAGCAGGTGTATCATATGCTACTTTTGGATCGTGCTTACCACCCATGCTGAAAGCAGGATTGTGATCCATACGTACTTTCTCGGGACAGTAATCTCCTGGGGCTGGTGTGTCACTGGCTTTGTGAGGTTGATAACGTCCAGCCATTGTATAAGCCGGAGTGTGATCTAAGTTATGTTTCTCTGGACTGTAATCACCAGGGGCAGGCGTGTCATTGGCAGCTTTGGGATCGTGCTTACCACCCATAGTGAAAGATGGATTATGATCCATACGTACTTTCTCTGGCGAGTAATCACCTGGTGCGGGTGTATCGCTTGGTTTTAAATAGCGATGGCGACCAGAAATAGTATAAGCTGGCGCGTGATCTAAGGTGTGCTTTTCGGGCGCATAATCTCCAGGAGCGGGTGAGTTACCATTGTATTTAGGATCATGTTTACCACCAAAAGTGTAAGCCGGAGTATGACCTAAGTTATGTTTTTCTGGACAATAATCCCCAGGGGCAGGTGTGTCATTCGCAACTTTGGGATCGTGCTTACCACCCATGGTGAAAGATGGGTTGTGATCCATACGTACTTTCTCGGGACAGTAATCTCCTGGCGCTGGTGTATCACTAGGTTTATGAGGTTGATGACGTCCAGCCATTGTATAAGCCGGAGTATGATTTAAGTTATGTTTTTCTGGGCAATAATCCCCAGGGGCAGGTGTATCATTGGCAACTTTGGGATCGTGCTTACCACCCATTGTGAAGGAAGGATTATGATCCATACGTACTTTCTCGGGGCAGTAATCTCCAGGCGCTGGTGTTTCGCTTGGTTTTAAGGCTTGAGGACGACCAGAAATGGTATAAGCAGGTGCATGATCTAAGGAATGTTTTTCGGGAGCATAGTCTCCAGGAGCTGGTGTGTTATTATTGTATTTCGGATCATGTTTTCCGCCAAAACTGTATGCTGGAGTATGATCTAAGTTATGTTTTTCTGGGCAATAATCGCCCGGTGCGGGAGTGTCATTGGCAACTTTTGGATCATGCTTACCGCCCATAGTGAAAGATGGATTATGATCCATACGTACTTTCTCGGGAGAGTAATCACCTGGAGCGGGTGTATCACTGGATTTGTGCGGTTGATGACGTCCAGCCATCGTAAAAGCTGGCATGTGATCTAAATTATGCTTTTCAGGGCAATAGTCTCCAGGGGCAGGGGTGTCATTAGCAACTTTGGGATCGTGTTTACCACCCATGGTGAAAGAAGGATTATGATCCATACGTACTTTCTCTGGAGAGTAATCACCTGGTGCTGGTGTATCGCTTGATTTTAAGTCATGAGGACGACCAGAAAAAGTATAAGCAGGCGCGTGATCCAGCGTATGTTTTTCGGGAGCATAGTCTCCAGGAGCTGGAGTGATACTGTTGTATTTGGGATCGTGTTTTTCGCCAAAGCTATATGCTGGATTGTGATCGAGGCGATATTTCTCGGGACAATAATCACCGGGAGCAGGCGTATCATTGGAAATTTTTGTACCATGTTTACCGGCCATAGTGTAAGCAGGAGTGTGATCTAAATTGTGTTTTTCGGGACAGTAATCACCTGGCGCTGGTGTATCACTAGTTTTTAGAGCGTGATGGCGACCAGAAATAGTATAAGCAGGTGCGTGATCTAAATTATGTTTTTCGGGTGCATAAGCGCCTGGTGCAGGCGTGTCACTTGACACTTTAGCATTGTGCTTGCCGGCCATGGTAAAAGCGGGTGTATGATCGAGTCTTACTTTCTCAGGAGAATATTCACCTGGTGCGGGTGTATCGCTTGATTTCTGAGGTTGATGGCGACCAGCCATTGAGTATGCAGGATTGTGATCGAGACGAACTTTCTCCGGGCAATAGTCTCCAGGTGCAGGTGTGTCACTAGTGTATTTTGGATCATGTTTACCACCAAAACTGTACGCGGGAGTATGATCTAAGCGTACCTTTTCGGGGCAGTAATCGCCTGGAGCAGGAGTGTCATTGGCTATTTTGTGGCTATGTTTTCCAGCCATTGTGTAGGCGGGAGTGTGATCTAAATTATGCTTCTCTGGGCAGTAATCACCGGGCGCTGGAGTGCTGCTTTGTTTCAGTACATGGTGTCGACCAGCCATTGAATATGAAGGAGTATGATCAAGCCGGAATTTTTCTGGGCAATAGTCGCCAGGAGCAGGAGTATCGCTACTATATTTTGGATCGTGTCTACCACCGAAACTGAAGGCAGGATTGTGACCTAAACGTACTCGCTCGGGGCAATAGTCTCCAGGAGCGGGGGTGTTATTGACGATTTTTGAATCGTGCTTTCCGGCCATTGTGTAAGAAATGTTATGATCCAAGCGTACATTCTCTGTGCGGTAATCACCTGGAGCTGGTGTATCACTTTGTTTGTGCACTTGGTGGCGCCCAGCGATTGTGTAAGCAGGTGTGTGATCTAAGTTATGCTTTTCGGGCGCATATGCACCTGGTGCTGGACTATCGCTGGCAATTTTGAGTTCGTGTCTGCCAGCAAAACTATAAGATGGTGTACCGTCGAGCTTACACTTTTCGGGAGCATAAGCTCCTGGTGCCGGTGAATCACTTATTTTTTGAGTATGGTGCTTGCCTGCCATGCTATAGGCAGGACTGTGATCCAAAGAATGTTTTTCTGGAGCGTAAGCACCGGGTGCAGGTGTTCCATTTATGATTCTAACCTCATGACGTCCACCAAAACTATATGCTGGCGTATGATCAAGGTTCACTTTTTCTATTGCATACTCTCCTGGCGCTGGTGTTTCGCTTATTTTTGGTACATGATGGCGTCCAGATATTGTATAGGAAGGGGCGTGATCTAGACGTACTTTCTCCGGCTGATATGTACCCGGTGCGGGTGTATCACTCGGCTTCGAAATTGACACTCTATGCCCAAAGCTGTATGAAGGAGTTTTATCCAAATTGCACTTCTCGGGTTCATATGCGCCCGGGGCTGAAAGGATTTCAAAATTTAACATTAAAGTTGAAGTTGGATTGTGCTTGAAGTGAGACGATGACAACAACGTTGAGTTCAATTAGTTATTTACGCTTTTTATTAATTTGTTAGTGCATACTGAATACAACTTACCTGGTGTAGCATCAACAATATCGTGCATTTTCTTGCCCGATATAGTAAATGCGGGACAATGGTCTAAGCGAACTGCTTCTGGTTTATATGTGCCAGGAGCTAAATTTTACAACAAAAAATACATGTAATTTTAAGCTACTAAATAAAAACGGCAAAAGACAAAATCAATCTACTTAAGTGATTAAAGCGCGACTTACCTGGCGTTTCATTTCTATACTCAATAATAGTTTTCAAGCCGAAACTATATTGTGGTGTTGTTGAATGTAAATTGGCTTTTTCGGGACTATATGACCCTGGTGCTGAAGCAAAAATATATCACTACAAATACTGCTCTAACTACTTTATTGAAGTTTAAGGAAACTCTACAAACCTGGAGTGTCATCGGCTTTAAGCTCATAATGTTTCACGCCAAAACTATAGTGTGGTGTATGGTCGAGCTTCACATTCTCGGGGCAATAGCTGCCGGGTGCTGTGAAATCAATTTGTACAAAATTATTACAAAAAAGTGTTAGATTTTAGAAAGTCAAACAAAAAGAAAAAAAAAACTGTTGGAACATTTTCTTAATTTTTTTTTTTGAAAACGTAGGCACTTATGCAACACTCAACATTCAATTAGAACATTGTACAAACAAAGCTACATTAATCAAATATTTATTTAATAAATTATTATAATTTCTATTATTATTATTTTTATTATTATTATGAATAAATTAATCGAAATAGAACGTTCGTTAAGCAAAACAAGCCGTGGTGATTAAACTAAAGAACATTTCATAAAACTTCATTCAAAACTACATAGTTATGAACTAGTTGTTATAATACAAGTTACACTATGTAGTGGCATTAATTTTGTTGCTGTCTTTGTTAAAAATATTACCTGGTGTTCCCTTATCGTAGTGTACTTTAGTTCGTCTACCAAAAGTGTAACGTGGTGAATTCTTTTTAATAAGTGAGACCTTCTCAGGACAATAACTATTTGGCGCTGTTAGTGTACAAAGTTGAAAATAGATTGATTTTGGTATTGTGGGGAAAAGTTAAAAATTAATTATATTATTTTAAGATTACATAGTAAATACATAAATAGAATACTACATTACTATGACCAGTTTTTATGCTAATAACGTGCATGAAATTCATGAAGCAGAATTGTACAGAGAGTGTGAGTTTGAAGAATAGTTTTAAATGAAATTGTTATTATAATTAAATAAATTAAAAAACAATAATGGAATAAGTTTGAATTCGAATTTGTTAGATAGTCTAATTCAGCCTTTGCCTATAACTTGGAACATAACAAATCACAAAACCTTCACCTATTATTCTTGCACGTTGACAGTAAGAGCAAAATTGAACTTAATATTTCTGCAGCAACTTTTTATAGCTCTAGAAAGTAGTGCCTTTTGTAAGAAATAAGTGTTGAAGTTGGTAGACCCAATGTTTGTTAATATATAGAGAAAGTTTTTTTTTTTAAATTGGAGGAACAGTTTCCCTTGAACCTAAATAAATCGAATATAAATTTTAGGGTCATTTGGACTACGACAATGGGTTTTGCATTGTATTTTGTTATTTAATAATTTTGATTGAAAATTAATAAAATAGCAGTCAAATATTTTCAACATGGAAGGGTCGATATATGTTATTTATAACGTCAGGATTCCAAAATCTGAATCCTAAAATGAAAAAATTATGGTTTTGGCTGACGTTAAGAGATTTGCATTCAGCGTATAAAATTATAGAGGAAAATATTATTTACTTTCAATCATTTAAAACCACACAGACCTGTGGTATTTTCACAGCTGAATTCTGCTATTTCAGGCCATAAAATCAGAATAAAAAGTTTTTTTTTTGGAATTACGGGTGGTTGGCCAAAAAATAATCTTCGGTCGGACACTAGCCGATGGTATTAGCAGAAAAGATACCACAATAGCGTAAATTTTAATTATGTTGTATCCTCCGGGTTTATATTAAAAAATTTTAATCTGTTCGTCTGGAAGATTTTGCCTTCTTTTCCGTTTACGATTCCAATTTTATAACCAGACACAGTTCAAGGGCTACAAAACAGCTGGCCACACAGTGCATTGATGTATGTGACAAAAAGTATGTTTATTGACGCCGGGTTAAAGTTGCTTATATGTAATTTATCATCTCTTTATCGTGTACGTGGGACGCATACACATTTATTTTCAGTAACTCATACACATTTTTTGATGAAAAATTTGACCGTCTATGAAATTGGTTAATTTTTTTTTCCTTTGAACTTTTTACCAATGAACTGTTTTCTGCTAATTCATTTTCTAAAAATTTTGGTCATTTTTTAAATCTAATACTTTTTTTTATCATTATAATTGGTTTGTCTAGTGCTAACAGAGAAATTAATTTTCCTAATGCTAATGATATCGGTTTGTTAATAGCGTTAGCTTTTCTAATCTAAAATTGTATCTAAAATGGTCTAATGCCAATGAAATGACCAATGAATTACCAACCTAATAAATTATTTTCATATCTAACGGCGGATCCATTTTTTCTAAGATAGGCAAATACCTCGAATATTATGCATTTACTTAAAAAAAAGTATTCGCGTAAGGAAAAATTTATAATATTGTCCTCCGAAAGGACGAAAGTATCCATTCAAGGTTTTTGCATTCTATTTAGGTCTCAATATATAAATTATTTATAAAATAGACATAAAAAGTTATACATATTGGTAAAAAAAAAATCCAGAAAAGCTTGAACCGAACAATGGAAATGGTGTAAATCTTAGCTCGATAGTTCTTATGGTTCAGGAGATCATTCGTTGCACACAAATGCACCAACATTTTATATATAAATAAGAAATTTGGAATGATGAATAGTTTATATACAGAAACATATGCACCTAACGAATGATTATTTCAAATAATGTAGTGGAGAGTACAAATACTTGAAAAAAGTAGAAATCTATTTATTTACAAATAATAATAACAATGAGAATATGAGAACATATATATTTGGAGCACAATAATATCTGTATTTCCTGATGGAAATTTTATTTATATTTATGTACATACACTGAATAAAAGATTGCAGATTTTATAAGTGAACAATATGTACAATGTATACATTCAGAAATTCGGAAACACACGCACTTCTGAAAATATTTAATTATATATATGGTATACTGTCTAAGCTCAAAGAAATGTACCCTTCACCTTGCAAAACGAGAATCTACTTTTATTTATATTTTTGCATATTTTTTGGTGCAGAAAGAACACAGATATGTAAATAATCAAGAATTGATTTTTTTTTTTTTAATTGCAATTAGGATTTTTGAAAATGTTTGTAACAAACCTGGATTGTCAACAATGAAAACCTTAACTTTAATGCGAAAGGAATATTGTGGAGCACGAGGTTTGAATATATCGAGCGGTACGACGCGATACTGATTCGGAGCTAGAATTTTCATTGGTTTTATTGTGTATGGGGATTTTAAGTATTTTTTTTCGTAGTGGAACGAGAAAGAGAAAAAATTATTAAAATTAATTGATATAAGATATAAAAAAAACTAAACAATACAAAAACACAAAATACCAAATTACAAAACTGTTGCACATAAACGAAGAAAAAGTAAAAATTACTGCAAATAATTTACATAAAGCATATAAGAAAAAGAAGTACGGAATTCTAAATGAAGTTGATACTACAATAAAGCTTTACTGGAAATTTCATTACAAAAAAAGAAAAAAAAAACGGCTAAAAAGTATGCTACATTTTTGAGCGTAGTTTTGAAAGCACTGCATTACCTTGTCCGACTAGTCATGTGAATTGAAAGGCACTGTATTTTTGAGAATCGTAATCGTCCAACTGTAATTGTTATATATGCACACAGTTTGGAAGCCATTGTAACAGTAAAGAGCTTTTTTATATTCTTGATTTTGATATTTGGCGACTTTGATTTGGATGAGTTCAAATTAAAATGTAAACATGTAGAAATGAGAAGAAAATAATGCTGTAAATTTGCTTTAAAATGAGCATAAACAAATATGTATGAATATTTACACTGAACCAAGCCACATGAATTGACGCGTACGCTAAATGAAGAAGCTGTGTTTAATGTTTTCTTTTCTTCAAGATGAATGCAATTCAAGAGCTACTTAAATAATGATAAACAACACCAATGCATGACTGAAACTGTACATGACAATTAAATACGCATTAATCCATCCATCAAACATCCAATAAATAAAACCACCATACATTTGTAGTGGCCCGTTGTCCGTTGTTCGTTCACTCTGGGCCACTACCATTCAGCACTTACACTTCTAACACCAATAAAACATAACCACACAAACCACATACCTGGTGTTAAGTTTGGCTTCTCCTTTGGAGGCTTTTGTCCAAACGAATACATTGGCGTTGAGTCAATTACGGCTCTGGAAGCGCAATCCACATCATATTCACCCGGTGCGGGTGTTGAAAACTTCGTTGCTTCCTTGGGTCTACTTTGTAAGGACGCTGCTGGAGGCGTATCTTTGCCCTTTTTACCCAAACCGGTTACATTGTATTGAGCTGGACCAGGCCCAATTGAGTCATAGCTTTTACGATGTCTTTGCCCAAAAGAGAATGTAGGAGCAGTTAACTTCTTTGAGTCGGGTACCTTAGAACCTGTATAGGATGGAATAGAATCGGTTTGAATGCTGAATGCTTATACATAATTTAGTTCCAAGCAATATGCAAAAAGTAATTAAAATCTGTACATACCAACCAAAGTGGGCAATTGCACACACGCTGGTCCCGGACTGCTAGTTTCAGCGGCAATTTTACCTCGTCGTTTTGTTGGTGTCCAAGGTCGTTGTTCTACACCTGCACCCATGGCTAAAAGTCTTTTCTTATTTACTTGGTCGCAGGGTCCGAGAATGCAATCCTGCAAACAAGAAGAATAAAAAAATATTAGAATTGAATTGCATTATTGACAAAGTTCATACTGAATTCTCCATTATTTCTGTTGTTTCAGCCATTTTGTATAGATTAGTATTTTAAACTATTTTTTTTGTTATTGTTGATTAATGAAAGAATTATTGGGCCCAAGAAATCGCCAAAACCATCAAATCTTTTGTATGTTTCAAGAAAACGTTGTGAAGGTTAAAAAAATAATTTTTTGTTTTGAAGTTTTATTTCGAAATTATTATTAATATATTCTTGTGAAATAGGTTCAAAAAAATACTGTGGAATCAGTAGGTGAATTTGGTCCAATATTATTCTGTATAATTTGGATTTTGAAGCACTCTAACTCAACTACATTATTTTCAAATGTACTTTAGAATACTCCTAATTGATTTCAGAATAATCAAACACGGTTATTGAGAATATATAGTTGATTTGAAAGGCGATGGCGATATTCTCAGGAATTGAGCCAACTCAGTCTCTATGTCTCCCTTTGAAGAAGAGACTTTACGGAGCAACGTTAAAATCGCAAAAAAAAAATTAATTAATTTCAGAATACTTCAAATTGATATCGAATTTACAAATTTATTTCGGAAAATTTCAAACTGATTTCAGAATATTCCCAAAATACAAAATACTCCAAATTTCTTTATAAATGTACCATGTTAGCTTTTATAACGTTCCAAGGTCATTTTAGAATTTTACAATTAAATTTCAAACTATTCTAAATTTATGTCTTTTAAAATATTCTAGACCTTCCAGAATGCCGTTTCTTCCTACCGCACATGATTGATTTTTCAGGTCTAAGTGCATCTCCTAGACAGCCACTCCAACCTAACCTAATATGAACAAAAGTTGCCCACATTCGGATACTTTGTGATATTAGGGGCTAACTGTATGGCACTCAACTTCAATCGTGAAAATACATAAATGAAGAACTCACAAGAGTTACGTAAATGTAATTAATGTTTAAATCAAACATTAACATTCAGCTTCACCTATAAAAGTTCCAGAGATTACTCAAAAATATATAATGATGATGACATAAAATCAAAGGCATGAAACATGTTACTAAAAATACAATCAGAATCCTTCAAATATGTGGCTGAAAATCGAATTTATTCATGTATATTTCCGTAACGTAAAGTTTCGAATTTTCTGGGGCAACTTGCCGCAGTGTAGTGCAGGTAGACATGCGAGTGAAGATAATAAACAACACAACAACAATATTATTGTAAATAAACTTCTAAAGAAGAAGACAATTTGAACCGCCTTTATGTGTCGTGGTTGTGAAGCAACTCTTGTTTACATATATCGAATTTCTAGAATCTAGTTAGCAGCAGAGGCGTGTTTTGGTATTAGGTACGAGTATCGCAATGTTACGGCTGTATGTATGAGTGTAGGCATTTATTCAGAGCAGACAATTGCAAGACAATTTGATTTGGTTCATTCGATTTTGTGGTAGGCTTCGCATGAACCCCAAATGGATACATGCTAACCTTCTTTCGCTTTTTACATTCTCATACATAAGTTTGATACATATTTACTCATACACTTTGATAATAAACTAAATATTGTAGTTTGTTTTAGTTAAGGGATTTTTCTTTTCTATAAACTATGCATGGCATGTGCTGTTTTGCTTTTTGTTAGGTTTCTGTATTGTTTTCGTATTATTATAATTTTTTTTGAAGCCTGGCACACTTTGTTACTAATTTTCCTGCCTACCCCCAAAATGTTAGGGCATACTTTCATATGTTCAAATTATAATAATGTGCTCTGTTCATATATTTTTAATTCGTAATCAAAGGTTTACATGCAACATATTCATCTTTCAATTATGCCTTCACGAAATTTTAGTTCACTTGTTTTCATTAAAAAAAAAAACTATATCAATTTCAATTGTCAGTTTGACACCAATTCAATATAATTTCTACTATGTAGTAAAATCAATAAAATATTGTAGAAAAAAGCAGAACGCCAACTTTCGTGTGTCGAACGAAATTCATATTAGCTTCGAAATTTTGGCCCCAATTAATTTCCTGTTTTAGTTTTATATTTATTGTTGCTGTTCTTTTTTGGAACATATCGAATTTTAGTTCATGTCATTTATATATTTTTTTTTTATTCGTTCCTTTTTACCAGACATGTAACTATTGTATATGAGAATATAAAAAACATACAATTCGTGTCAAAGGAATGCTTCAGCTTTCAAGGTTTTGGCAACAGGAAATTAGCTTCTTTGGCAGTTGGTAATTTTCTTTTAAATCACAAGCCAATATGGCTAAGGAACAAGTGTAGCTAATTCCTTTATTTCTTACAATTATTAGTACCTAACTATAATTTCAACGTCTTCCGTGTTGCTTATGTGTGCTAAGCTCATTACAAAATTGTTTTTAGTTATCAACGGGTCGTAGAAGTAGTACTTTACTGAACGTAAAGTCAATTGATCTTTTTTTAGATAGGTTTAAAATTATTATGTATAGAAATGAATATAAAAATCCGTTCACAGCTGATAATTTCTTATGATTTTTGGCAAAATGTATGGGTAAATGCAGGAAAGAGTCCATTGAAAGAAAGAAAAATGTAAATGTAAATTCTGAGGAACCGTAGCGGGCTCCGAAACGAGCGTCTGATTTGCTAGTTCTATGAACATTGACATTCTTCTGGCAACATGGTTCATTCAAAGCCTATTCATTTTAATAATTAGTAAATCTGCTCGTTTTTATCGTCCAACGAAAAATATATTATTAGGTACCAGTTACTTCAAAGCTCTTACATTTTATATTTCTTTTAACATTGCATATCATTGTGTTGGCGCTGAGATATGGACAATGACGATCAACAATGACAGATTGTTAAGAGCATTTGAACGAAAGATACTTTACAAGATCTATTGGTTCAATCTGCTTAAACGATGTATATCGATTATGATGGAGCCATGAGCTGTTCGTCAATAGAATAAAAAAAAACGGTCAGGCAAGGGAAATATTTTAAACACAACTTGCCAGTTTAAAGCACAGAAGAGGACGATTTGATATTCGTTGTCAAGACCAGGAGCAAATAGATCTTACTACAATTTCTGATAGTATTTTTTGCTTTAATTCATAGCTGACTATGAATTAAAGCAAACCATTGTGGCTGAAAAAGAAGAATAATTTAGCGCTATTTCATATATCTCGATTTTTAATTATTTACCATATCGATATTTAAGCTTTAAACGTCAGGCGGACGAGTATGTCCGATCAAACTGACATTTTTAGGCTTAGCATGGGAAATCATACTCGGCTTTCCACTGTATAGGCGTTATCACAAATGGGCATTTTCAATCCATTGTTGGAGAGGTTTTTGTCTTTGTACCGCGACCTGTAAGATCTATTGTAAATCCCTCTTCTATATCTTGTCTAATCTGCTTAGAGTACCTCATCCCGTCCAGCCTCCCTCAAGAATTTGAGTATTGCGCCCGGATCTATGGATGCTAGTTCTGTGCTGGGCACTTGATACATACCCAGACACTTCATTCTTTTGTGGACGAGTGCTCCACACTGAGCTAATGATGATTCATCTTTATCGTTACAAAACTTACATATTGAGCTTTCCTATTTTACAAAGGTGTTCTCTGAGCCTGCAGTGCCGAGTCAGAATAGAAGGGTTTTGGATTGCCTTAGTACTGGAAGATTGGTAAAGAGTTCTTGCCTCTTATTCCTCTCGTCCTGCCTGAGTAATTCCCTGATTACGCTATCTCCAATTCCACAGAATGTTCAGTCCCTCCTAATGCTCATATTTTTTTTTGGACACCCACTGTTTCTTTCCTGTTGATTTGTCATTATTTGAAAAAAGAAAAAAAACAGTTGAATACGAAGAAAATATTTTATCATCCCATTAAGCAATTTTAGAAGCGCTCCTATTGAGAACCTTTTGAATCTCAATTTTTATGGCACTAAAAAGAGATTTTATTATGATAGTTTTAGCTTGAGGTCCTAAGAATTAAATTTGAAACAGCTCCTAAAATGTTTTTGGTTAGTCTCCTAAAATAAACTTTTAATGGGGATTTTAGGCATTGTATTCTAAATTTGAATTTCTGAGCATTTTCAAATCTGTAGTCTTAATAAAAATATGAAACCGACCTGTATAGCTGGGAGAACTATATGACATTACGCTTAGTCCTGGATGATGTGGACAGTTCCAATTAACTGGAAACTTGACAATTATGGGCTGAAGTAATAGTCCAGTCATTATAAAGATTTACATTATAAAAATTCTGAACTGAGATTCAAACCCCTTTTTGATTTTTCTTCGTAGCTTGTTTGGTTTTCGAGTAATTCAATTTTTCCTATAGGCTCCGCACTCAAAAATTCAAATAAACAAAGATGTGCGCACATCCACAGTACATCCAAAGTACTAAATTTTCAATTTCTTAAATATTGAATATCTCGAAAACTATGATATATACGAAAAAACTACATTGCACCTTTTTTTTAGAAAATCACTTCAGCTTTTTATGTGTGGTAAATAATTTTTTGATATCTCCAACGGTTAACCAGTTATTGGTACAAAAAGGTTTTTTCACCAAAGAGGGGATTTTTTGAAGGGGTCGCTCTGCAACCCCAGAACTGATTTTTGTCGTTTTTCCATCTATTATACCCCCACTAACAATTACTGAAAAAATCGCAGTTAAGAATTTTTATGAGCTTTTGGTGTATTTTTTACTCTACCGACTATACCGGCTATAAATTTAATATTTTATTATAAATTAAAGATTTTAGTCATCTTACATTTCTATAGGTTCTAAGCGAACAAGTTTACTCCGAGATCGGGCAAATGATTTCAGACTCCAGGAGACGGAATCTAATACTTCAATTATTTTATTATTATTTTATAGTCTCAATTTTATTCAAATAAAATCTATATAAAAATATTTTTTAAATATCTTAGATTTCTGAAATTAAGAGCATTATAGGGGTTCTTCAAAAACACACATATTTAAGAGCCAAATGAGCATCCCATACTCCTCCAATTTAGGTGTATTATAAGAGTTCTATTACATATACTTAGAACTCCAATAGGAGTCCCTTTTTGTCCATGTTTAGGAGCAGCCATTCGAAAATCAAAAATTCAAGAGTTATGTGAGATTCCTAAAACCTTTTATGAGCCTATTTAAGAGTCCTTACCGTCCTAAATGGGAGTCCTATTGTATTTGTTTAAGAGTCCTAATATTTGCTGCGATATATTTTTGATTATAAATACCAAACTGGCAAGAATTTTCAAATAAATAGCTGAATTACATATAATTTCTAGAATGGGTTTTCACCTGAGTATTTTCTTTAAAACTTATATTCAACTAAACTTGCCCTATAAGGAAATACAATTAAGCTGTTATTCCTTTTGACCACAGATTTGTTTGTTTAGCTTTGTTTTCAATTTTGTAAAATTTGTTTACTAATTTTGTTACGTTAGTCTCTGTTTTGGACCATACGAGGTCAGTTTTTAATACGATCTTTAAAATTATCAGATTTATAAAAAACTCTAACCTATTTTATATCACAGAACACGAGATAAATTAAAAAATAGTCAAACCCAAAGGGATACGTTTTCTCAATTCAAATAAAACCAAAATCGACATTCATATTACTTTTTGAGGTTAAAGTTTTCAAAATTGTAATGAATTTCAATTTCCAATACCGTTCAAAAGGTTATTATTTGCCAGTTTTGCAGTTTATAACTAAACCAATAAAACGAATGTAAAAATTTGCTTGTGTATTTTATGGACATTTTTACTAAAAAAAATTTACACACTTAGGCTAGAATTTTTCAAAATTTTGACGATTTTGAAGATGATGAAATGAAAATTACCAATTTCTAGCGAAATAAGTAAAAAGTGTAAGACTTTTTTTTAGAAGGTAGAAAATGGCCAAAAACCGATATTTATCGCGTTTTTCGGTTAAGATTTTTCAAAGTATTAACATGATGGAAAAATTCAGCATTGGATTCAGCACAGAAATATACAAAGGAAGCTACTGCTTATTGCCAATTATCCAGAACCTGAAAGGCTTGTATTATTTCACAAGAAAAATATAGCAAGTTTACTGTTTTTAGAAGCAATTAGACAGGCGGATTCATATGTAGAGTTTTGAAGAATGCACCATTTGGAAATTAACTTGAGGAAATTTGGAAATCCTTTTTTTTTATTTGCAGCTGTTAATTTTTCACTCACCTTTGAATTACGTTAAATAAATTCGAGTGCGTGAAGATTACATTGCTTTGGGAATAAAAATACTAAATAAGTACATTATTTGCATTTAAAATAGATTTTTGTTGGAACAACTAATTCACATATACAATCCGACACAATTCGTTGGACATATCAATTTTAGTTTGTAAACGTGAAGAGTCACATGATAAATTCTACAAAGTTTTCTTTTCTAAAAGAACTTGTTTAATAATAATTTATCTTCCTCAAACACTCCTTTAAATTTTGACAGCTTTTTCTTTTCTTACTTAAAAAAAAAAACTTAAAATAGCTTGCCGCACTAGCGTGCCACTCAACTGTATCATCATAAAAAAATAATAATAGTAATACTTTTCACCTTCATCCTTAATACCCACATATATATTTTTATGACCTTAAAATGTACATATTTCAACTTAATTTTGTGAAGAGAGTTGACCAAATGTACAACCTGCTGTTACGCCAATATGTTGCCAATACGTCAATTTTCACACCAACATAACTGCTAAATGGCGTTAACATCTAAGCCAAACAGAATTATTATTTTCCATACCATTAAAATAAAAAAAAATAAAAATGAAAGAAAAACGACCCAATGCACACTCCAATTTGCATACAAGTACTTGCAAGTAACCAAAACAAGAAACAGGTTCACATGCCGACCATGAATTCTTTACTGCTCTAGTACACAGAGCACAGAGTGTTATTACAAGAAAAACACAAAAAACAAAAAACAAACATGAATGCAGTCATATATTAAAGTAATGGCAATAATTTTTCATATTTTAATTTTTAAGTAGTTAAGAGAGTAGGTGGTGTTAGCCTTAAATTTATAACGATACACGAGCAATTATGCGTTTACTTTGACATTTATTACTACATCATGGATGCCATTCAAAATTTTGAATGTGATTACGTATTAATGTATATTTATATGTACATATATTTTTTGTATGTATATATTGACAGCAACATCATCATTATTGCATGTGTATGAGTGCTCGAGACATTGTAGTTTGTAGACAACACCCACTGGAAATTTATGTCAAAACGCCTTAAAATAGACAAATCACTAAATTTGGTTTTGATCGGATCGCAGTAAATCGTAACGAATGATTCATGTTTGAGTCTAGAAGCAAGTTTGATGAATGTTGAATGTATATGTGTGATTGCGTAGATGTGTGTTGAAGACATATTGTATCAAAATGATTGAATTTTAGTATTAAATTCGCAATAAACTCGTTTTGAGAAAGTTTACATACATATGTATATACATATATATATTGCTTACCAAAAAAGGCTAACGACAGCAAATATGGTTTGTGTATATTAAAGTTTAATTTTCTCTCTCGCAAAATTAAATAGATACGCATTCATTGTGGGCGTTTAATGAAATTTAGAAATTAATTTACTACAGAAATAACTTGAGGGCGTATGAGTAACATTTAATTTGGTTTTCTTTGTAATATAAAAAAATGTCATACATACACATATATCATTGTCTTTAAGGCTATCCTATTGGAAAGAATGAATGATATAATTGATTATAATTGATGGTGGTACGCTATAACGATTCCGATTTTTTAGGCTTAGCTTAGCACTTTTGCGCAAGATTTCTGTCTGATGCCCATATTATAAACTCATAAATTAATTTATTAATCCGATACAATTTCAATTACTTTATTTAAAGAAACTTGGCTAATTTTTCATCTTTTTAGATTCTAATCATGCATAGTGTTAACTATAAATGGACATTAGGGCGCTTCCCGAAAAAAAAAATCGATTATTTCATGAAGATTCCCAACGCTGGATTGTTTTGAAAAACCTCAAGAATCTTGCAAACAACTCATCTCTAGTCACTGAACAAATTTTTCAAATATCTTGACGGAAAAGCTAATACCCTTTCAATTCCTATTATTCTTTTATCTGGCTAAAAGTAACCTAACGGGAAATCACAAAAAAATACGATTTTTATGGTTTTTTAAAAAAATTCAGTTTACAACAATTTATCGTTAGTGTCGAAATATGTCGGAAATCTTCTTAAAATAAATCAACATAAATTGTTAGAGGCTCCCTCTGATCGTAACACATCGTGATAAAACGTTCCGTTTAACTCTTACTATCGTAGCTGTACCCGGAGGAAATAGAAACTGTTTTTTATTTTCCCAGCGAATGTTCGGCTTTAGGATAAAATACTTACTTCAACAAACTCGGAAAACTATATGAAATATGCACAAACGAATTAGCAAACTTTTTAAACCTATCGGGATGGATATGATCTTCTTGAAAGGCAAAAAAACACACCTAAACCAACACTCAACTGAAGAAATGGTATCAAAACGGTCCGCAAACACTAATTAGGTTCATAGCTAAAATCAACCAACTTGGCAATATTTTATTATATTCTAGATATATATGATTAAATATTTCAAAAATATTCTGAACGTCTATAAATCTTTTGAAAATATTATCAAAAAAAAAAATCTGAACAATTCAATGAATTTACAATGTAAACTAAACAACAAGAGCAAAAAATTAAATTAATGCATAAATTAATTTCACACGCAATTCGCGCCAACTTTTCCCCTTTGCATTTAAGCGATTACGCTAGTTCTGCATGCTATGCATAATATTTTTTTCATTTTATGCTAAACTCAGTGTAGCAGTGCAAGTGTTTACTTTAAGGATGCCTTTTTGAATTTTCAGTTTATTCTCACTATGTGCACTAAGAAACTAAGAAAGAAAGGAAACATTAATTGGCAGTAAGTAAATAGGAGGTACTTAATACCTGTTAGGCGTGCAAGGTAATTGGAAATTATGCGATTAGCTGCTCATTGATATAAGTTCAAGATGATGTGTGTGTGTGTTTTTTTTAGGTTTTTGCATAATTTTTCAATTAATAATTATGAAAATGATTCCTAGAAATAGTGTCTATACTTATATCCTTTTTTCACTGATGCTTAATTTCAACGATACTTTTGGAGGCATATTTTGCCATCAAGGCAGTTGTTTATATTTTGGTCGAAAAATTTCTATTAAGGATTTGAATTGAATAATTTTAGTTGTGTTTCTTAACGATTAGGTACTACTTTTGATTTGTTGAAGTAATTAAAGTCCTTTATTCAAACTCAGTGACATGATGCTGATAGGGTCTTGGGTTCTCCTCATAATTTTATTAGATTTCATTTTTTGAAAAATTATTCAGTTGGAGCTAAAAAGGTTAGATACAAAACAAGCACTTCCTTGATTCAGGAATCCTTACATATACGCGAAAATTAATACCTAAGAATCTATCAATTAATCAATTCATTTACACTACTAAACAAGCTTTAATTTTTGCGTCAGGCTCTTCATACACCATATCTATAGTATATAACTCGAAGAGCTCCGTTCAAGATGGTGTACCTAATATTTTGCCTATACGTCAGGTTTGTGAAATATAGTCATGATAAGCACGGCATGTATTTTTTTTTTTTCAGATTATGAGACATTCTGATACAAATTCGAAAAATATTAACTTTTTCTTGACTATTTTTTTTAAATATAACAAAAATAAGAAACCAAATAGAGGAACTAGTTACCTTTTAAAAGGTTACAAAAGGCATGCACCATTACAATGGTCTCAATAATTCGGTTTCATTAATTTCATCTCTTTGCGATTGCTTCCCTTTTGTTACATTCTATCCAGAGCAAATTTTTCTACTAAGAAGCGATTATTTTATCTCTCATATATGAAGCACAAGAAGAAATTATAAGTCACTCAAGCTCTTGTTCAGCATCGGAAAATATACCTCTACATAAACTGCACATCTAGCAAAGTCTTAGACGCAGCAATTTCAAATGCAATCAGTTGCCTGCAATTTGAGTTCGATGATAAAGGGGTGTAAAGCTTAAGGAATTGGTAAAGCCGCCCGGTTTTATAATGTCATCCATTCTTTGATAGTTCTCTTCTATCTTATGTATATTTTTGCCTCATTGCTTTATACTCTTATTCTTCTTTTGAGAAATGCAGACACATTTGTGTGCCCAACATTTATTCATCAGCTTTGCAATTGTTTCTTAGCGGAATTTAAAAAATTTAGACTTGTAAGTGTGAAAAATAATTAAAAACTATTTAAAAATAATAAAAAATTTAGAATATTACGTCCTTCACACAGTACAACAGAAAATACACAACTTAAATGTGCAAAGTATTTCAACGCAGTCGGTGACGTATTTGCTGCGTGTGCGTGCAAATTAAATTTCGCAGCAACTTCAAAAGAGAATTGCCGATAGCTGCAACTCAAGTATTGCTGTTTATAACATTGATTTTTGGAACTTTCGGGGGCCTTTCTCTATTTATTAAAATACGTTGGTATAGCTCATTTATTTTATCAAAGTTGATACATGTAAACATGAGTAGAAAGAGAGCAAATCCCAAAATTTTTTCTCACTTATTTTTCATTAAACTTTGATGTCAATCAGTGCTGTCGAACGTGCTTCGATCGGAGTATTCACCCTCCCTTTTTTTTCTCAATATTCCTATGCGGAAAGAGTCCTCTTATTTTCACATTCCTTAATTATAACGTTGCTTGTAATAAAAATGCATGTCAAACTATGTATGTGTTCCACTGAATAAATTGTTTTCTTTTTTGTGTTCCATACAAATTGTTGGGGCCATTTTTTCATTTTTGTTTGGGGCTATTATTATTATTAAGGCCAAATTTCGCAGAGCTCTTTTGCATCAATCGTTTCAGATTTTTAAAAAAAGATTTTAATTTTTTAGTATTTGATGATGGAAATAAATTTGCTTCTTATATTAAGACGCCCCCAATTTTTTACACAATATTTACGTTGTATCTAAACACTTTATAACAATAAAAAAATATATCTAGCACTGGCCACCAGCATTATCAGAAGATATAAGCCCTTATTATGAACTGCGTTCGATCTTCGACTGTAGTCGAATGCCCTGATCGAACGAATTTTAGTTTGGTATTATGACGTGCTTTCGACAGAGAATAGCGCTATTGTGAATTTCGCTCATTCACGCTTGTTCACGATAGTATATTTCTATCAGCTGATCGTCATTTTGAAAAATAAATATGATTAGTTTAAAAATGAAGTGGAAAAAATAAGAACAAAATAGTTGAGTATAAAGGAATTATGGTTCAACAATTCATAGGAAGAGGATGAGAGGTTGATGGAACTGGCCAGAAGAAGAAAGCGATTAAGTGCAGCCTTTCGAAGAAGCTTTGCCATCTAAAAAATTTGTGTACAGATTTCTACAGAACTTGCGACTGTCCAAGAAAACGCCTTTGATGACCATTATAGATGAACTGCTGAAGCAATGCACATGAGCAAGACCAATTCTAAACATAGAAAAATTGGCAACAGTTCTGCGATTGAGGAAATATCCTTTGCAATCAAAGGATTTGCTAACTACAATTTGTTGCTCACCACTTTAAACCTGCATAAAATTTACAAAAACCGTTTAAAATTAGATTCTAGTTCTCAAAAAGCTAAAAAAAATTGAAAAATACTTACATTTTTAACAATTATTACTCAGCATGCACGTATCGAAAGCAAAATTGTGTTTGAAAAAAAATTCGATGCGCAACGAAAATTTCGACAGAGTTGCATTGCTCATAATAAGAATTTTACATTCGATATTCGATCTTCGATAACCAGCGAAGATCGAACGTCGAAAACAGTTCATAATAAGGGCCTAAAATATTAGCGATTCAGAGGTAAAAAAGTTCAGATTTAGCAAGAACTCGTGGTCTACACCAAGTTTAAGAGTTTAAGACAATCTTTATTAAATTATTTCACAATATAATTTCTCTGTATTTCAAATACTAACATTCACAGCGAGTTTTACCTCTGAACCGACGATATCTTAAGTCCGTAGATCCAAATTTATTTGCAAAGATTATGCAAATAAAGCAAATGGGTAAAAACTCTAAAAATATTGCAGAGGTGACTATGATAAAATAGTAGGTACATTAATAAACAAAATGGTGCAAAAACTTTATTTACTTTTCTTGTATGAAACTAAAGCGAAATTTAAATTGACTTAAATGCAAATTGAATATTAAACAAAATGAAGACGCACACACAAAAGATGCCCTCAATAATAAAATATATTTAATATAAACTTGAATAAATTTTATGAAAAGGTAACAAATAAATAACGCTAAATCACAGACAAACACAAGACAGAAGTTGTCATCATATATATTCTCATCAACAATCATTTATTTATACACGAACACACGTAATAGTTATACACAATCACAATGACATCATTTGCTAGAAGCTCAATTTTAAAAGGCAAATTCATTTCATTTTTTGGGTACACTAAAACTCAGCTTCAGCAAAAAATACAAAAAAGTTAAAAATCATTCACCACGCTCGAATTAGACTTTTTTTTTCGTATCACAATCGAGCGTGAAATGTTTTATATTTTAAATCACAATGTTGTTTTGTTATTGGTGCAAATAACAAAAAAAAAATAATAAAAACATAAAATAAGTAAATATTATTAATATCAAAAACAATTTTTTTTATTAAATCTGAGCGAATAGTGAAAACAAAAATGAAATAAGAAAAAAAAAAAACTGTTGCTGATATCATTTTTGCACTGAAATTCTAATGAAATATCAAATGACTTATATTCTCCTATATATACACATGTATACCTACACTTGTTAATTTGTATGTATAAATGTGTGTGTGTGTAATAGGTCAAAGAAAATTATTAAAATCAATCTCAATAAAATGTTTTTTTAAATTTGTACTTCAATTAATATAAATGACAGTTTTTTGCATAGTGAAGGTGCCAATTGAACAAACAGAGATACTGACATACAGACAAACAGATAGATGAATATAGAAATTTTATTGTTATTGTAAATTTGGAACATACATAAATACATATGTTCAATACTATATAACATCACAACAATATCACATGAAATAAATTAACTTGAATTGATTTCTTTCGATCTCTACTGTTCTCTTAATTCATGGGCAGTAGCTAACCAAATTTACGTTTGTATGTTCGAGATACTTGTATTTTATCTTCGCTTCAGTGAAATTTAGCACACAACCATATTTGGTTTAATGTAAAGACAAAAACCTGATTTTTTTTTTTTAATTTCATTTCTGTTCAACACCACAGCAAAACAAATATCTAGACATGTTAACGTTAAAAAAAATATCAGCTTACAAAAGTTGAACATTGAACAGCTAGAGTCAAGTAAGTATCTTTCTTAATACATAGGTAACGTAGGTGTTTAATTATGGCCTATAGTTACATACAGTTGGCACTCTTTGGTGCTAGACTCTAAATAGAGTTAGTAGAATTATTATTATTGTTATTAAGTATCTACTGCTAAAAAACTGAAACTACTTGCTGTCATCAATTATTTTCAAGTTGCATTAATGTCTAGCAGAAGATGACATAACTCAATTATAGCAAAAATAAAAAAGTGGTAGGTGATAAATCGTAATATTTTTGTTCTTGAGTCAAGAGTTATTGCGATTGTGCTTAACCTCAAGTCGCACCCGAATACATGAGCATTTATAAGTAAAATACAATTGATGTCACTTTTTTGTGATTTACGCAAATATCAAGAACAAATACTCATACGCCTGATTAATTAGGAAACGCTGTGAAATCAGTAGCTAAGAAAAAGCACCAAGAGCTAAAAGCTGAACACAAGCGACTAAAAAAATTAATACTCAAATGAATTAATTTCAACAAAACAAGAAAATCAAAATCTAAATTTAGTTACATCAAAACTTTTAGTTGTTATTGTTGTTGTTGTTGATTGTTGACATATCAATTACAATTAGCAGCAACATTTTACTCAACAAATATTGACAATTTAATAAGCAAATGATAGATTTTGTTTAGATACTAACTAATCGATATGATGAATACAATGCTCGTATCCCAGTAAGGGGTGAAGCAATTAGTGGCCCTTGTTTTCATTTGATTCGGATGTAAAAACAGTCAGCTTTAGCATAGACTTTACTTTCTTTAGCAAGTAGGTAATAATTTTCTTAAACATTTAAAAATTCCTCCACTAAAAACTGACCGTGAATCAGAAATCCGATTGCAAAAAAAAAAAAAAAATGCACTGGTTTTCATTCCCATCAAAATTGGATTTCACAATATGGCTGAATATTTAAGATCTATAGTAAAATAATGAATTGTTTCGAATTTTTATTGAGTATAAAAGTAAATACTTGAACTACATACATACAGATAATTATTATTTGCAATTAGACCAAGGCCAATTTTCATTAATCGTTGCAGCATTAGCATACAAATTTCTTCACAAAACAATTAAATCTCATTGGCGCAAAAATATTGGGATAAAAGAAAGTGGAACAAATATTTTTTAAATCACTGTTAATTTTTTTAAACTACATTTACTAAAAAAGCTTTGAAATTCCTATTAGAATAAGTGATATATAGGCTGGCCATCTGTTTAGGGATGAGGAGGAATTTCCCGATTTTGGGGACTATTTCCTCCATTCCTGGACGATGCCTCAAGTTCCTGTTTTTCAAATCAAAAATACATGTTTTAGCTGCGTTTTATTCGCCACTCGTTATGTAGTTATGTATAACTAGCAGCGATTATTGAATGGGAAGTATGGGAAAACAACAATAACATATCGATAATTTTTTGTAAAGAATGAAAAAAATTTATTCATAGCCATGTTTTGCTTTTTATTGCTTTAGAAAAATTCCTGTTTTCAATACAAAATTCCTGTACACCAAATGTGATTTTACTACTTCAAACAAATTTTCTGATGGCCAGCCTAGTGATATAGCATGCTATGATAACGCACATTTTTCTATTTTCAAAAGCCTCGTAAAAGTAAACTTGAGGAATTGCGATAGCATGAACGCTTGTATATATTCCACAAAATCCACATGTATGGATTTCATTTTTTCTAGTATATCAGCTATTGAAAAACATGGTAACACAAATTAAAAACTATATTATTATTATAAACTATGAAACTGAAATCTAGTTGTTCATATTCCATAGTTTGACTTTACTTCATCCATACTTAACAGTTCCGTTAACAAACCTAGAAAAATTTAAAAACTTTAAAACGAAACTATTCTTTCAGTTCAAAATATAAATTCTCAGGCAAACTCGACTTTTGAGCTTATATGAACGTACCGCCAATAATTTTCACTCCCAGCATGCGCACTTTAGGAACGCGATGCATAGTCTGCTTACGTTTGCTTAAACGGTGAGACTTTTTGGCATTCCTTTTTAAAGACACAATGAAACTAATATTTTTCTACGATATGGAAAAATAAGAAACTACGACAATGTAAAAAAGAAACGTCAAAAAATTTAATCAAAGTGATGGTAGAGAGATTTTGTCTAGCCCCTGCCGTTTCTCCCCTCTTTCTTACATTTTCACGGCAATATCATTTTCTTTGAATCACTTTATTCGTTACTTTTGAATCCATTAACTGATTTTACCAGCTAACACTTTTTGAAACATTTTAAAATATTCGTGGCTAAATGAAATTGCATACTGGGATATTTGCATATGTTGCATATCTATTCAAATAGTTTGTGTATTTTTAGAACTTATGAGAAAAGTTTGTAATACACATATATATGTACAATTTATGTATTTGAAGTGTTTCTCTTGTAGTAGGAAGTACTAACCTAATTGGCTGCATTTGTAAACTTGTTTAAAGTATCAAAGTCAAGATTATTAAGGTGGATTAAAGAAAATAATATTAGAGAACTGCGTATAGCGCAACGCCCAAATATGTGCGAATGGTAGCGATTTCAAGTTGGTGTTTAATTATTTGACTTTTAATTATATGCTTTTTTGGAAGACCTTGACAGCGTTTAAAGTTTAGTCATTAGACAGAAAAATAAATATGTTTTTAAATATATGTATGCATGTCCAATTCAAATATGACGTGTGATTTTTTTTAGAATGAAATGACAACATAACAAACACAATCGCTTTTAAAAATGTGTTGAATTGCATTCAAATATTTGGAAATTTTGTTTCCAAGTACTCTTTTTATTACGTACGACTTCCGAAATAAATCACGGTGGTTATTGAAGATAACGATAATTTTAACTATACTGCTATTCTGTAACAAAGTCTTAGCGGAACTCATCGCGAAGTCGATTATTTGGCGACGAGAAATTTTGTATTGTCTAGCTTTGTGAGAAACAGTTTTGTGAACATTTTTGCATAATATTAAAATAAAAATGAATGTGTATAAACATGTATGATACAATCGTACACCATTTGACCCATCTTCAATAAGCTTGAGGTATTATGGATTGTGGGACGCAAGCTTAAAATGTACTTCTTTAAACAAAATTACAATAATAATGGCATGCGAAGGTATGACATTTTCCGTGCGAACCTAATGTTTAAAATAAGATATCTGGTATTTCCTATAAAGCTATAATATTTTAAATTCCATGCCATGAGTATATTGAAAATTTTATTTGTTCAGATTTTATGTGCACTTATTGAACAGAAAATAGGCAATATTTGAGAAGTAATCGAAGCACTTGTCATAAAAAAGCCAAACAAAAAGTGCATTAGGCTTGAGCCAGTTAGTTGTTAGTCAGCAAGCTTTTTTTGTTATCAGTTGTGGTCAAATTAAACATAGAATATATTAATTTAAACATCTGTTAGCTTGGTTAACAGGTTTCTTGAGAGTGCAACCCGGCACTTCATTTGCATATAGTAAGCGACAAATTCATAATTTTTCAGAAGACAGTTTTTTATGTGCTTCTTTTCGACGGTGTAATACTTTAATGTTGTAGTATATATTTCATTATACAGTTAACGCTTGATAATGTGAACATGCTCTATCGTAAACATCCACTAACGTGAACAAATTTTTTCTTTCATTGATTATTCTAAAACGTGAACAAAATTTCTTCAAATTGTGTATAAATTTTCATGATTTTAATAGTTTCGGGTACAAGAACTTAAGACAATAGTTAATATTTAAAGTGAAGATCATTCTGTGGTATCATAAAGTTTCCGTTATTTTTTCCAATAATCGCAAACATGAACAATCTTGGTTTTTATTAGTTCACGGTTTTGAGCGTTGACTGCATATTATTAATTATTTAAAATATGTGTAAGCTAAGGCGCTTACGATATTTTCGCTACCATGATTGTGGCGTTTAACCCTTTTGAACCGAAAAAAACTTCTAGGCATAAAATATTTTCTTGAACACTTAAAAATTTTGAGTTTTCTTCGGGTTAAGTACTTTAATTTTTGTAATTTTCGAATTTCAATGGTGCTGGGGTTTTGGGATATACATTATAGCGGGGCTAAATTGTTTTTTTTTTTTTTGAAAATTTTGGGGCATAAAGTGCCCCAAAATATCTCATATATCTCATATCGATACCTCTGTTCCAAAGTGTAACAAATCCGAAATTTGATGAACTTGAGATAAATATGAGAAACTATTCTCTGAACGATTACGCACCATTTCCAAAGAATAACAGATCGATAACTCAATGTAGTTCAGTTGTTACACCCTATATTAAATATATACATTGATAAAAAATATATTGATAAATGTATCACTAGTCATTTAAATTTCTAATTATCTCGTAAGTACTTTCTGACTTGTTACACTTTGGAACTGAGGTATCGATATAATATTATTAATTTTGAATTGATATATTGGCCGATCACAAACATCTAGAGGTATTAAATATTAATAGTTTATATTAAAACAAAGTTTTCAGTAAATATAAACAGGAGGTTTCGGCAAAAAATTTTCTAATGCATTGTCCCATTCGGGTCGAAAGGGTTAAAATGAAACTTGTTTCATTTTTGCTAATTTTTTCTAACTTGTCTCGTTCACAGTTGAAACTTATTAACTATTGGTTTATTAAGGTTTTGCTGAGAGGGCCACAAACTTTATTGGGTAAGGGGGTAAGCTTAAAAAATACAGTCCTGCAATGGTCGGCAGGAGGTGAATCTTATAGGTTTTTGACGGTGAAAACGAATCCATACGCAGAAATTGTATAGCAATTGTAAATTTTGGTTAAAGGGTAAAAACTGTGGGAAAGGATCGGAGATTTACTCCCTGAAATTTCCGTACCTGACAAATTTAGCAAGCTTATGAAATTACAAACAATGTTCCAAGAAATATTTATTAAATAAATTCAAATTAAAATGAAACAAAATAAGGGGGGGCGGGGGGGCGGAATTTAGAAAAATTATTTATTAATCTTCAGTTCGTCGCTTCATTGGTCATCAAAAATAAAAATACCCTGCTTTTGGAACTTTGGAAGATATTAGAAACATATTAATATTAAACATTTATTTACAGTACCAAATGAAAAAGTTGTTATTGTAATTCCCAACATAGTTGTATGTACTTATATATGTATAATATATAATTCTCTACAACGCAGTATGTATGAACTTTGATCTATAGAAATTGGAAGATTTTAAAAGCACAATTGGCAAAAAAAAAACACCTAACAAATTTAACATCTCAGATTCAATTTAAAATTTTTTTTATATATGTACATTAGATACTTGGATGAGATAACTTTTTGCACGAAAAGATACAACCAAAATATAATAAAAGAAATACCGGCAAAAAAAGAACAAAGAAAATAAGAAAAAGCAAACAAAAAGCAAAACAAAACAAAAAAAAGTTATACAGTATATAGTTACAAAATTAGAAAATGAGCCAAAATGACGTCAGTGTTTATATCTATGTATTTTGACAATGACTTTGACACTCTATGCACAACACATCACAAATGTACAATAAATAAACAACAATAATAAAAATAAAAACATTTGTTAATTTAAATACTTTATCAGCGAAAAGCAAAAAATACCAAAATAATACAATAATAGTAGAAGAAATAACAAAAACGTGTCGTCAAAATTGTTGTTAAATTGCATAAAAGGAGCAATAAAAAAGTTTTTTTTTTCACCATTTTAAAGCTTTTATTTAAAAAAATTAACTAAAGAATTTTAGGAAACAAAAACACATAAGTACACAAAACAATCATATACAAACAATCACACAAAAAACACTTGCTAATATTTTTTGTCACTTTTAAGTTAGCAAATAATTCTATACTTAAAAGTGTGGACTTAGTTTAAGAGATACGAGCACTTATTTACATACATGTTTATTGTACTTAAACTCAATTTGGTTCAATTATCATAAAAGAATGTAAATTATGTGAAATTAATTTGCATGTGTGCCATTTGGATTAAATGATAAAAATGTTGGTGGCAAAGCAATTGTTTGTTAAATGCCGGCGAATGCCGGTAATAAATATTCCACTGCTACCATTAAAGTGCAATAGCCCGTTGAGGGCCTGAGTCGAGATTTTCGAAGCAAGTACGTACAAAATTTAATGTAACCTTTAATAGTTTAATAAAAATAGCCACTTGAATTTGCTAAAATATTGAATAAATCCATTAAAAATTAATGGTAAACTAAAACATTAGTATGTAAAATATAATTTCGTTGTTTTTTCTCTAGAGGCGACCATAGTTGATGGTCATTTGACAAGTGTAAAACATGGCTTAGCTACTAACGACAGCGTGTTTTTAGCATCTCTGCGATAAAATGGGATAAGATAAAGAACAATTTTTTAATAAGGATCAATTAAAATACAGTGTTTGTTTACGTTATTTTCCAAACGAAGATGCGATAACAGCTAATTGAGTCAATTCGATTAAGAGATTACGCCTAGTTGGATACTTCGAAAAATCGATTTTTATTTTTAGCTTTTTCTTAAAATATTCAAAATGTTTCCCTCAAAATTTCATGAGAATCGGAGAACTTATTCCAAAGTTATGAACGTTCAAAGAGCGCTACCTCGGACCAATGTACCTCAGTGAACGAGCGGTATTGTTACCTTCACTGCCCAAGTATAATTCGTTTATACAAAGGCGTTTTTAGGTCTCTGGTATTTGGAACCAGCGAAAAAAAACAAAATTTGAAACCTCAAAAACGAAATTCATCATTTTTGGTAAAAATCAAGAAGTAAAACCTTTAGTGCAGGTCCTTAAACCTTTCATTCCAGCTGTTGCCTATACGCACCATTAACTTTAATGTAGTAATAATATATGCATTCAGTTTTGTTAGGTATTCCTCATGTTTGCTGGTTGTCGAACATTTGAAATTTCGTACTTATGCTGTTTTTTTTTAATTTTTGAAAATCTAAGTGCAAAAATTTTTCCTAAAATCTTTTGCAAAATATTTAAAAAAAATATGTTTTAAATTAATATTTAGCTGAAATTTTTTTATAAAATATGTTTATAAAAGATAAAAGAATTTAAAAATAAAAAAAGGGTTATCCAGTGGTTATCTACCGCTCCATAGCTATGTTCTTTTTTAACCTTTCATAAAGGACAAGCATATGCAATGGTATCAAAATTGGTGCTATGATTGTGGAAGTTTTATGCAACAATGTTTTCTGCATAAAATCACTATTAAAATTCGAGCATGAAAGGGTTAACAAAAAGTATAGGTACTAACCTAATATTCTTTGGTTTTGATTTCAGATAAGTCGCTCGAATGATATCGTGGCCATTGCAAGTAATCTCGAAAAGCTATATTTATTATTAAACTAGGCATAACCCGTTAATTTGGTTGGTTCTAAAATGCTCCCATAAACTACAATGGTCCATTGACATGGTTCTAAATTCTAATTAAACTTTTTTCGTAAATACAATTTTTTTAAATTGTATTGAAAATAAGGTAGTAAGACAGTGGTTCTGTGGACGGTCCTCTTTGGAACAATTGATTCCAATCTAGACCGTTTAACAACTGCCTTGCCTATGGTTTAAAATGCATACTAACATCAAAAGTGTCTGCTCTATAACAAGACGGGGAAAATTATCCAAATACTCAAAGAAGCCTTTATAAAAATATAATTTAGCGAAATTGGATTTGTAGAAACTCCAAGAAATAAGAAAATTAAATCTGCTAAGCCCAATTCATATTTCTAAAGGAGAAGAAGGAGGTTTTTGTGTAGGACATACGAAATTATAAGAAAAATTCTGGTGTATTTAAAAGGGTTTAGTAGCAGTTGCTCCTCATCTCGAGAATGAGATGTACAACTGTGGAACAAACAATATACACTCTTACACAAAATCATGAGAAATAAATGTTCTCTATCAAAAAATAGTATAAAAACATTGATTAAGAAGTTATAACAAATAAGAAACTCGCCTGGAAAAATGTCAAGCTTTTGAAGGAGGACCTGGTTAAATTGTTTCAAGAATAAATTAGATTAGAAAACTTATCTAGTAGTTAAATAATTCCTCATGCTGGAAACTAGGATGGTGAAGTTCTAGTGAGGTTTTAGTTGAAAGCCCCCTTTAGCAAAAACTAACCAAATAACGTAAAGTGCCCTATCTTCGGACACTTCCTGAGTCCGGAAACTTTAAATTTTAGCTAATATCTTTTCGAAAACGTACATAAAAATCCTGCGACTTTTTCCAGTGTGTAGTTGCATTTCTTGTGTTTAAATCGCCATTAACCCAAAAAGGCTTCGTTTATGTGCTAAGTTTCTGAAAGCAATTTGTGGCGCAAAGTCATATTTAACGATTTTTTCAAAGGTAAAATCCTTAAAATTGTGTTTTTAGTTTTATAAAAGAAACAGGAATTTTTATGGTAAATATCTTATTTTTTTTCCAGAGTATTTATTTATTACCCATAACAAAATGCAAAAGCTAATTGAAATTTATGTTTTGTTTTTATTTGAAATAAGAAATTATGGTGTCCGGAATTAGGGAAACTGCAATACAAGTATTGCTCTAAGTTCGGACACTGTTTGCGGTGTAATTTTTAAGTTACAAAAAATTAGTTTAATGAAAAGAGATCTTACTAAAAGTGTATTTATTTAAATATATATCAGCAGAATTAACTCTAACTCGTCCCAGGAAAATATATTTACTTTTTCCAGAATCTTTGCAAGAAATACAGAAAATTTTATCATATATTAAACTTTTTATGTAATCCATTACCAGATGTTTTTACAAATTTTTCAATGTTAATAACACTTTGCAGTTATAAATGATATATATTACATATATTTTGAGTATAATATTTAAATTTTTTAAGTTCTAAAACAGGTCCTGGCATTTAGACACTCAAAATGTTAATTTTTTCCTATCTCCGGACATTTAGTCATAAATTCTTAGGGAGTAACATTTGATGAAATAAACTGAGTTTAAATAAAAGAAAAGGTTTAGGTACACACTAAAGAAGTGAAACGTAAATTTTTATTATTATTCGCTGTTTTCCTCTGAAAACAAGGGGCTGCGATTGATTTGTTTTTCAGTTACCTCACCCAATTTCATTTAAATAATATTTATGTAAAGTATCGAAATCTTTTTTTATTTTTTTTTTGAATGGATTCACTTTATTTTTTAGCTTTTTATTTGTTAAATTATTATTATTTTTTTATTATAACTGAATAAACTGAGTAAAAATAAATTAATTTTATTTAAAAGATAGCAGGCAAATAGGTCAAACTATATTAATAAAATTAAAACAAAAATATTTAAATATTTTAAATTATTTGGTGACAGAAATATTACTCAATAATTTTTCTTTTAATTTCTGTCAAAAAATCATTAATCATAGCAAATTTCTTAAATAAAAAGTGTAATTTTCTGGAAAAAAAACATCGTGTCCGGACTTAGGCAACTGAGTGTTCGGACTTAGGAAAAACTGTTTTTGGTGTCCGGACTTCGGGCATTTTTAGCCTTTAGCATGACACCACTTTTAAAATAATCTATTGAGAAAATATTTGAAAATTCAGTTTATTTCTGATCATTGAAAAATTTTGTTCCACTAGTGCTTTTATTTCGAAGATTTACTGCATCAGCAGCTTAGTTCATTAAAAAAAATATGGTGCGGCCTTAGATAGGGCCGCACGAAGATAGGGCACTTTACGTTAATCAATAAATCGGGTCATCGAGAAAAAATAATTCTCTCATGCATTATTCGAAGAAATAGTAAAAGACAGTTGAGAAACCCTGTAAAGGCTGAAAAAACTATGAGGGAAAATAATAGACGGTAATTCGGAATAAAGAGACTTTGGAAAGAAATTTGGAAGAAATATACTTTACCTGAAATTTTCCTATTTTTCCCCACGTTTTTTTTTTCTTAGTTTAGTTAGCTGTAGTTTGTGAAAAATGAAGACCTGCGGAGTTATATGTAACTTCTACGTAAACTTTATTATTTCATCAATTTGAGTTTACAAGTTCCAGTGCAAAAGAAATACTTATGTTTACTATTTTTTTGCTAGTTTTCAAAAAAAGTATGTCTGGTTATTTAGCCTTTTTAGCCAAGGAAAACTTAACAATTTAAAAATATGAAATGCAGATTTAAAGACTGCATATATAGAAATATCAAGCAGTGATTATTTTCGGAATAAATTTTTAAATGTATTTTTGATGAATGTTTAAAGTTATTGTACGAAAAATAGTACAGATATTCAAAATGGGTTAAGAAAAGTTTGCAAATGTTGGCTTCTTTGGAAATATTAGAGGGAAATATTTTTATGATTTTATTTTTAAGTGAATTTTTTTTTGATATATATGTATGTATTCTGGAGTTTCGAATGGTTAATATTTTGAAAATGCTGTCCAAAGGTGGTTGTCAAAGCTCACACTTGTTCTTTTTTTCCAACATATTTTTGGTTGAACTATGCAACTCTATTTTAATTATATCCAAATAATTCAAATTAAAAAGTACTAACACAATTTAACAAATAATCAAATGCGCGCACTTTCCGGGTTTCATTAAAGGTTGAAGTACTCAGTTGTTATTTTCTGCTTTGCAACGCTAAAATTTTGTATTTTCAAACTGGTTGTACTTACTTTGTTTTGCTTTTGCTACAATTTGTCACACATTCTTTCTAATAATATAAATAAATATACTATATATGTATGTGTGTATGCAGCAGATAAAATGTGAAAAATCGAAAATTTGTTCTTGTTTATGTGTACTCGTATTTTTATCTGTCTCCTTTTCTTTTTTTTCTTCTTATATTTTTAAGGTATTTTCTTTTACTTTTTATCAACGGGTATAAGAAAAACGCAAATGTTTTGCTTTCGCAAATGGCATGAGTGTCATGCCGGTTTTTTTTTTTACTTCTTCTGCTTCAACTTTCTTCATGTTGGCCACATGCCAATTTGGCATGAGATTCATTCAGTAACAATTTTCACCTACTTTATTTTAATCTTTAATGAAATTGTGTACTACCGCAATAAGTGATTTTGTTTTTGGATTACACTAATAAGAACTTTTAACATTTAATTTGCTTTTATATTTGTGGGTGTGTGCGACTGCGGGGTTTTGGCTGAAACTTGTTTCGATTTATAGTGTCAAACACTAAAAATAATTTGAAATTATAGCCAAATGCGTTAATTATATTTGCAGGTAATTGACGCTTACTGTCATAATTTATTACTTGAGAGTAAACAAAAAGATTTATAAAGTTTAATAAAATATATATATATGTATAATTTGGGTTTGTGTTTTTGGGTGTGTGTATGATTAAACCTTGAGTTATAAAATCACGCTAACTTCTTTTAATGCAGCCATTGTCACTAGGGAGTCCAAAGGTGGGTAGGGGGTGTGTCAAGACCCCTCTTGCGTCAACTAATGATTGAATACTTTGTAACTTGATTATTGCGCAGCACTCACTAAAACTATTTATTTTTCAAAAGTTACATGCTTGTTTTTGAAATCGTCATTCCTGTTTCGGAACACACCGGTTTTTGTGTTCAAAACTTCAACCTTGGATCCGCCAGTTGTCATTATTATTGCGTTTTTAAATAAATTTTTAATCAAAATTTTTCATTATTTCATTGCTAATTAATTAATTATAAGCTAATCTAACAATTAACATATTTTAACTTAATTTTGTTTAATTTTACTAAATTTTGTTTTATCGAATATTTTTGAATTCTTTTTTTATTTTTCATAAATTTTTTGAAACAAAATGTTTTTAGTTTTAGTCACGCAGTGAAATCATTTCTTCTTCTTCGCTTTTTCTATATTCACAAATTTCCGAAAAAAAAGAAAAAATTCTTTGCCGCAACAAAGAAAACAATTCTTAACTTTTTTCTCTGGGAATTGTACTTATAAGAAATATTAGTTTTTTGTTGTTGTTGCAGCTCAGCTTAGAAAAGAAACCGGGAAATGACAAAATAAGATTAATGAAATCTTCTAGACCGGTTTCTTTCACTGCTGATGTCATCGTCGTCATCATTGTTGCTTTATTGTTTTGATTTCTTTTACATTTGAGAGTTGTTGTTGCTATTGCTGCTGTTTCTGTTATTGTGTTGTGCAACAATTAACGCTGGCCCCAAGTATAACTAGCGGCAGATAAAAATGGCTAAATATAAAAACAAAACAAAAAGCCAAATTTTTAATGAGCTTCAATTTTATATTTATGTAGAATTAGTCGTTCTTTTTTTGCTACTCACAAATCTTATATTGCGAAATAAAATTTAGAAAAAATTAGCTACACGTTTTATTTTTGTTGTAGTTTTTTAATTGCATACAAAGTTACTGCTTTTCATTTAAAAAAAAAAACAAAACAAAACAAAATTCTGTTCTAACCTGAGTTTCGAAACAGATGAGAATATGTCTTTAGCTTTCTCTTAGCTTAGGTGAAATAAGCTTAAACATTTTAAAGTCCAGTAGTGATTGAACACAAGAATTTTTGCATTGAAACTTCTAAGAATATTTGAAGAGGAAAACATATTAAGGGGTTATATTTATTATATTATATTTTTATTGCATTTTCTGAAAGTACATCCTATTGAAAAAATATTTTCCAAAATTCATAGAGATCTGAGCACTAGAGCCTAAGTTACAGCTGTCAACAGCGCGCGACTTCCTTCCGACTACCTGAACATGGTACCGAAAGTTTAGACGCGATTATCTCGAAACGTTGTTTTTCAACAAGTTCCGTTGCGGTGAGAAAGGTATCTCTAGAACCATTTCACCAATCGATCTGAATTTTTACTGGTTAGTTTATTACTGTTATATGAACGAAGGAACTTTTATTTGGAAGAAAAAAACCCTCGAAAATCAAGAATTTTTAAAAATCATCACTATTTTTGTAAAATTGTAAATTTCATAAAATCATTCATACCTTAAGAACAAGTTTTGGGTTTTTTCATTTCAGATAAACCCCGTGAGGCGTGACAAAAAAAGGTCTTGTGGCGCAACGGCCATATCGTCCACAGTTGTCAACATTTTTTGTTGAAAAAATTCATGGAATACCTTGCATATATCAACAAATAGGTACACTGTGACTTATTCTTATAAAATTAAATCGCCTTGACAAAAACAAAATGAAAATACCTTTTTTCCGGATATAAGTTAATTAATATTTATTAATCTATGAAAATAAATATTAGAATGGCCGAAGACCATTGTAGTCAGTGCCACTGCAAAATAGTTTATGTATACAATTATATTCTATGTATAAACTTTTGAAAATAAATAAATAAAGATTAGAACTATTAGGTTAGAGTATTAATTCGGCTAAACTCGAATAAAAATTGATCTAAAGAAAAAGATTTGACAAATTTCAAAATCTAAAATACAATTATATTGGCAAAATAATCCCTTGTACCTTTCTCAACTCAACGATTTCAGGTTTCTCAAGAAATACGATACCAGGGGGTTACTCTGTAGTTCGATTCGAAAGGCAGTTCTATTCAAATGCCAAATTCGATTCGAAAAAGTCGAAAAAGCACAAATTTAAATCTGAACATCGAACAAATATTATTCGAAAATGTTTTCTAGAGTACCAATCGTTCGAATTCGAGTAAATTTTCTTTTGAATCGAACTACAGAGTAACCCCCCCAGGTCTCATTTACAGTAACTTAGATACATCAGAAATTAAGATCAATTGAAGTTGGTTATAAAACAGTTTACTTTGAAAGCTAGCTGACTTGAAAAATCAACAACAATTATGCATGGAATTTAGAATGCATAAAATCGCGTACCAAAAATTCCAGAAGAAATAAAAGTATATGCGAATAATTTGGTATCAGAGGTGAGTGAAGATGTTTTACCGATACACCCTAACAGTTAAGAATGTTGAAAACATAACAATATAATAATCTCAAAAACAGAAAAAAATCTTCTTCATATCACAAAAACTCTCTGCTTTACTAACAATCTCTTAACCCTCTTAATAGTTAGGGGAATTTAGTGTAAACCAATATACTTATCTATCTGAGAGAAGTTTCCGCTTTGACTTTTGTATAGATATACAAACAAGTTATCGACTAATTACCATATTCGGAATTGTAAAAATTACCCCAACTTTCATTTTAGTAAGTAAATTGTAAATATTTTTCCACTATTTTATTTACTAGTTATGAATAACTTTTACGTGGGAGCAAAAAATATTAAAGAAGACTTAATTTTGAGTTCCATTTTTGCATTGATTTAATTTGATTTTTTTCCATCCAAACAAATTTAGAGAATTCAAATTCAAAAATTAAGAAACTATAGATTTAATATAAGTCTAAAATAAAAAGCAGAAATAGATTTTAACTCAATGAAAAATTTTACAAAAATAGATTCTTTTAGATTTAGAGTTATAGTTATGAGATTACATATTTTTAACTATTAAAAGCTGTTTATGAAACAATTTCGATTACTTTGAAAAATATACCCACATAATTCAAAATGACAGATTTGTATGGCAGGAATGGTGAATTAAGAACTTTTATATAAATTTAAAACTATCTTTACTATACTTCATCATAATTAAATCATTATAAAATAATCCACGATTTTTCACTATGTCTAACTTGCGTAAGTTGCGTCCAATGTGCCAGAAACGGACATTAGAGGAAATAATTTTTTTTTTAAATTAGTATTATTTTTTTAAATTAGTATTAGCCTGGAACAAAACAAGTAGGTAACTTCATCCAACAGATGAAAGTTGTTTTTTAATTTTATTCTGTTTTATTCAAAGATTTTCTTAAAATACAAGTAAGTTAAAAACGAATTTATTTTTAAAAACCTAATGCCATTAGGTCATCAATCACATTCTTTATTGTTTACATTAAAAATATGGAGGGGAAATTTAAGAAATAATATTTACTATTTTCTAATTTGCAAAATCTGGAGCTTCCTCAATTTAGACTCAATAATCCCATGCTACTTTTAATGAAACTTCATTTGTAAATATTTACCATAAATTTTGATAAACAGATAAAATTAAATAAAGTTCCCCACTTGTTTCTACTATGTAGATAAATTAGTTACATAAAGTTTACGTTACGTAGATTAAAAAAAAAAAAACACAAGCTGAAAAGCGCAACCCTCTTTTATAATTCATAAAATAAACTATGCAAACTATTTGTCAGTCAATGAACTTGAAGAGGAAGAGAGAGAACACAACAAAAGCAATACGAAACACGCGATATACACGACTCCAAGGATAATGATGGTATCCATACCAAGGCACAAAAATGGATACCGAACACAGAAGGATACCGAGCTTTGGTGAAAGAAAACAAAACCAAATACAAACAAAATAAAAAGTAAACAAAACTTGAAAAAACTTACAGTTTTACTATTCGCTCTACGGTTCAGTAGCTGCAGTAGTTCCTTGCAGGAAATTCCTTTACTTTGTAAATAAAATGCAAGTGGTTAGGTGCAAAGGCAATTATCCTTTTGAAGTTTCGTTTATAATTAGTTATTAAAAAAAAAATTTCGATAAAACTTTTAAAATTCTTTTACACAATTTTTTTTTGTTAGTAAGGCACCTCGTGAAACACAAAAAACAGTCCTTTATCCTTTTAATGAGGATTTCAAAATAACATGCGTTTTATATTTTTTGTAAGAGATTTGTTTTTATATTTCGTTGCTTTTGAAAAATTTACAATGTGCAATGAGAATTTAAATAATAAGAAAACTTTAAACAAATGTTCGTTAATTGTTCGTTTTTGTTTTTAGTTACACTTTATCTATTATGAATATTTAATTTTTTGATTTATTAAATAAATTTAGAATTTAATTTGCAAATTTGAAATGTTCAACAAAGAGCGATAGCGAGAGTTACGAGGCGACAGTGATTAATTCGAGTGAACCATTCAATTCCGATGTTAAACTACAACTGCTGCTTGTGTTTTGCTGTTGGCGACTTTTCGTTTCGTATACGTTCTTCGATTGCTCACCGAAATTGTTTTCGTAGTATTTTGCGTTTGATGAGCGGTGAAAAAGCTTTCACTGAAAAGCTTTAATATTTTGTAAGTAGGTAGATGTCTCGAAATAGGTTCTGTTAAAAATAGTTACACGTTCATGGATGCAAGGAAAATTCTGTTGATGTAAAAATGTTTGGGTTGCTGCTCTAGTGTCAATTGTTTTAATTTTATTAATAAATAGATTAATGGAATTTATACCATTAAATAAACCTTATTATCTGATATTGTATTACTAAAGTTATTCTTTTTAAATTTGTTGTTGCATAACCCTCAGCTTTACTCAAACGCCTGTCATTAGGTTCTGAAGACACTCTTTTGTCTCTGTATTTGCGGCTTCTGCCATTTAATTTTAATTTGTTTTTCGCTTTGAAATTTCTTTTATTTGTTTGTAATGATTTTCTTTTAATATTGCCTCATGTGTCGAATGGCCTGAGCTTCAGACACTGATGGATTCGCTTCTATTGCAACATTTGATACTCCATTGTCCCTAAACATCTATGTAGCAGGCCTACTAGGCTGGGAGGTTGCTTGTAAAGTCTAGGTCTGGTCAAAAAAGTGGTGCTACCAATAATTTCATTATTAAACATTCGGTAGCGAAAATCCATTGCAGCTAAATTGACAGAGTTAAAATACAAATACAAATTGTCGATGAAGCTGCGCAGGATGGAGATTATATTCACTTTCAGTGGTCAATCAAGTTTGCTGTTTGTAAAATGCACAAATCATTGAAAAATTATTAGCAAACATATTACGACTTACAAAAACAACAAAGGGATTGTAATATTTTAATGCCAGCATTTCAATCAATAAAGGAATCAATTTTAAAGTACCTACAATTAAAAATGTTCCGATTTAAAAAGTTGAAAATATTATAGAGGAACTTTTTCAAAGTTTATGTCATGAATTAATATAAATGAATGAACCATTTAAATAAAAAAGAAATACAAAGAATAAGGTAGGAATAATGTATTTAAGATTCTATCCAGACCTTGGTAAAATGACAATTTGCATCCATTTTGAATAAAAGTAGGTTCCGAAATATTCTTTTCTCAGTACCCACATCATTGTCAAACTAATGGGTCCATCATCCCATCCATGCTCATGAAGTGGCAAACAGTACTGTCCGATTCGATTACACTCTTTCTGATTTCATAAAAAAATCGACACCTGTGAAGCCGTTTTTACTCCACAGATTTTTCTTTGGCAAAAATATGATAATGTTTGTTGTGATGAAGCAAAAGGTTTCTATCAAGCTCGATTAAAATTCGGGCGTCAAAGGATTAATGAGTTTTTTAAGATATTTATTTAGAAAAAGGAATAACTCCCTCAGTTTTAGGTTTCATTGTATGATCTTTAGACATTTGACCATTATTATCAGCCACTAAAATTTTTGGTGAAATTAATTGCAGCGCTTGACGACCTCGTTAGTCTAGTGGGTAGTGAACTAGACTTTCATCTGGGAGGTTCAAATTCGTTTCCCGACTTCGTCCGGTGGATAATTTTCATAACTTTCTTATATTCACTATCAATATTAAGTGTATGAGAATTATGAGAAAGTGAGCAAGTACACACCTTGGTTGGTAATGGCAAAACCAGCAAGCCGATAAAAAATTGCCACACCGCCGTTCGGAACTATGTGGTATCACAATGGGCCGTTTAGGCCTAAGTGTGTCTCTCGACAGCCAACTAATTGCAGCGCTTAGTAATAATTTAGCTTTTTCCTTTCCCGAATCCACGATGATTCAATAAAAAATTCTTCCGTTTTTTTTGTTTGTTTGTTTGTTTGATAATTATAACATTTTGATTTATAACCTACGTTTATTTTATACGGTATTGTTAAAATACAATCATTAAATACTTTTTTCTGGCTTAAGTGTGCTCCTGGGAAGCCACTTAACCTAGCCTAACCTACATAAGCATCTTATAAATCGAGGGAAGTGGGTATTCGCCGGGTTACCCACAATTTTTAATTTCTTCAGTAGACCCCATTAACGGTTTCATAAAAATATTAGCTTAGAATATCTCGAAAACTGGAGACTGGAAAAAACCTTCGGAAAAGTATATTCTGATTTCTGCGTAAAAGTTCGGCTAAATTTGGTCAGCCTGCTTAATTTTTGGCAGCAGTGGAATAATAAACTTATGTCGGTTTCATGACTCTATCAAAGTTTTCACCCTTTTCAACTTTTTTTTTTTGAAAGAATTTGCAAGCTCATCTAACTTCATCTCTAGTTTTATTTTTTGAGCTATACACCATTTTTCTAATTTCTATTCGTAAGAACTCGAAATAAGAGCTCATTTTCAATAGATTTTCATTTAAAAAATTTTATTAAGAAAAAGTGAACAAAAAACTTATTTAAAATATAATGAAATCTTACCAAAAGTTAAATAACAACAGCAAGCAAAAAAACTATAAAAATTATCAATAAATTGTGTCCCAAAATGGAATTATTGAACTGTTGTCAATTGATTTCAATTAAAGAGACAATTTCACTTTTATTTATTGATGAGATGATGATAAATTACTAAACAGATGGTCTCCTCCATTGTGCACCTTTTTGAGTAAAAAAACATAATAACTTATAATTCAATTCCCTATTTATCATATTGTAGCTATTTTTTTTACTAACAGTTCTTGAACGCGAAAGGAATTGAATATTCTATAAATTAAATTAAAAAAAAAAGAGTCACCATAACTGTTTGGTTAGCTTTTTAACCTAATATGCCACTTTAAATAAGGAAGGTACAAGATAAATATATTTTCTACGTAGTTGCATAAATACATTGATTTGCATTTGAAAAGTGCAATTAAACCTCATATTTTCCATTGTATCTAGGTAGTAAGTATTTAAAATCGAGGGTGTAGTCAAATTATTTAATATGGCTCATTGATTTGCAATATATACCTACATACCTACAATATATTTACGAGCAAGAGTAAAGTATATTCATTGGTATATGATCATGCTTCAATTATTCTACTATATATTATTATTATTATTATAGTTATATAACCTCACTATAATTGCGTTGCGTTGCGCTGCGTTACGTTGAGATGAAACTTGTTAGAATCAATCTATTGTATCTATGTATATATTTTTATATACCTCTCTAAATTTTACTAAGGCGACCTTAACCCACGCGCATTCATGCAGCAAAAACAAACAGCAACCAGAAAACAATATCAACTTTAGTTTCATTTTCAATATTTTTGTGATAGTTTACCACCGCTAAAATGACATTGTTTTGATTGAATTCATGTGTGTATGTTCGAGTACTTACCATTGCCAGACAGTTTTGTTTCTTTTTTGTAGCGATTTTGTTTGGTTTCTTTTAGCTCCAAATTTATTTACTGCCATTACGCACATTATGCTGGATCGATTTGATCATTTAAATCGACTTACCCGATTTACCATTTATGGAATTGAATTGCTAGTATTTAATTTTTTGATATATTTTCTATATCTCAAAAACTTCCGTAAAATAATCATTTGTGATTCATTTCCTTTTTGTTGTTTTTAGCGTGGGAATTAAATTAAAGTGGTTTTTTAATTGTATCATTCTTTATTTATATATGCAGAATGAAAGAAAAGATAATTTTTCTTAATATTTAATTTTATTTGGGTTGGTAACGAAATCTCCAGTAAGAAAATCTCCAAAATTTATTCTCCATCGATAAAATCTCCAAACCAAAATTTGATTATTAATAAATGCATTAAAAAATAAATGCATTTAAAGGAAAGCAAAAGAACCCGTGCTTTTCTTTAACTCTTCCTTTAAGTGGGAATATACACCTAGAAGCGAGAAAAAAGGATTGTCGAATTGATTTTTTTCTAAATGAAGCACCCTTTTTTGAGAATATGCTTAATTTTATTAAAAAATCTTCAATATTGGCCGAGTATTCGTGTCCTCTTTCAACTGCCTCAAAAAAGAGGTCCTTCGCGGTCACCGCTCTCATTTCATGAGTAATCGTTAGGAACAGAAAAACTAAAAAGATTATCAAAATTGATACTATAATTTAGTCTTTGTCGAAGGTGATTTTGAAAATAGCATTATTTGACAAAATGGCGGGCATTTGAACTAAACGTAGCAGTTTTTGGGTAAAAATTCGTTATTATTTCGCCGATAAAACAAAAAATTCTACATCGAAGGCAAGAAAAACGACCAATCTAGATAAGATATTTTGGAAACCGCTTTGAAAAATATGGTTTTGAGAAAAATGGCTTTTAAAGCTGAGCAATGACTTTCATCTATCTGTCTGATCCAGCTGCTCGGTGATGGCAAGCAGCTGTTACTTTTTCAAATTGTTTTTGAAATTTTCGTCAGGCATTCTTAAGACCTCAAGTTTCAAGAAAACATCAAAATTTTAAAGTCGATTTTTTGACGATTCCAGGTGCGTATATATTTTCCCTTAAATGCATTATATTTTTGGAAATATTTTCTTGCGATATTTTAATGACATTTTCGAAATTATAAAATCGAATTCTATGGTCATGGTAAAAAAAACTCTGCAAATAGGGAGTAAGTTTTTTTTTTGGTTATTGATTTTATTTTGTCGGGTAAGTTTAATATTTATAATCGAAAATATATGATAAAATATTTCTCAACTGAAGTCGAATTACGCTGTTTTTCCTTTTTACAACAGATATAAATATTTTCTGCCTTTTGAGAATAAATAATTAATAAACAAGATTTAAAAATGGGAAACAAAGGTGATAGGAAAGAAGAGAGAAGAGATTAACATTCATGTTGCATAAAATAAAAATTTTATATTAAAGTAGGTAAAAAAATACGAGGCGCAGGCCATGGTTTTACTTAATGCAGTTTCAAAACTTAATCAATCTGGATCAGCTGAAATTTTGTGGTATAATTTTTATTTCACTTTACTTTCATTAAGTGCAGCTTAGCTTAAAGACCGTATCGCTCCTCAAAGCTGGCTGTGATATGAATATGCATTTTCAACATTTCACTACCGCTTTGAAGAAGGACACAAACTTCATATTTATGTATCTTTTTGTATACACTAAAATTCACATTTGTCACCATTTTTATCACATTATCAGTAAATACTTTCAATATTTTTTTTAATAATATAATTTCATTACGCTGTGAGTAAATAAGTGTGTGTGGACTCGTCAAAAATTAAAAATAGGAAAAAATAAAATTTTTACACGGTGCCACCTCTTGGCTGGCACTGGAAAACCTCTAAGAGTAAAAATTGTCCAAAGAAAACTCATTTCATGACAGTTTTTAGGAGACTATAAAAATTAAATCTTGACGTTAATTAACTTAAAAACTAAAAACTCAGAGCATGGAAAATTCATTTCCTTGCTCAAATTCGGCATAAAACTGCAGGTTCATTTCATTAGTTTATAAATATAACTCGCATAACATAAATGGATGAAAGAAGCGCGATGTAGACATTCCATTGGCTGTTATGTCATAAAAATAGTAGAATTGTGCAAATCAGAAAAATGAAAGAGGAAGAGCTGCCTCAAGAAGCTATTACATTATTACTAGGACTGTCTGGAAATAGGGGCAATGATGGAAGTTCTTTTTGCATGTGGAACTTGGTCATTATTAACAAAAATTAATATTCGTTACTTCCGTAGACGCAATTATTAAAGGATAACTGTATTTATACGTGGATGAGTGGAATCCATTTTCGGTTGAAAATGTAGAATTAAACATCTTAATTATAAATTTCTTACAAACAGAAATTTCGATAATTTAGAAATCACGTTATAATTAAGTATATATGGTAAGTAGGTATGGAGTCTAAAATTTTACAAATTTATAACCGAAGAGTTTAGTTTTTGGCTCCAAATTCATCATACCAAATTTAATTAAGATTGGTTTACGCGTTTTCCAGCTACTGCTCAAGACCGCCTATTAGACCTCTCTGGAACTTTAATTGTGAGATTGAATTAAACCAAGAGTTTAAAATAGTAGTTTTTGGCCAGAACAAAAATTTTTCTATTTGTTTAGTAACGAATTTGATCAAAAAAAACTATCAAATTCAAAAGTTATTAACAATTGAAGTTTTTCAAATGATTTTTTTAACAAATTGATTTCTCGGAAACGGTTTATCAGAAATCGGCGAATGAGACATCAAAATTTTTGCTAAAGAATATGATTTACAATTTTGCGTTATAAAAAAAAAAATTTTTTTTTTTCTTAAGATTTTAACAGTTAAACAATTTCTCTAAGTATCACGCTCTATTCGGGGGTCTACTATAAAATACGATTGGACATTAAATTACGAAAATAACATATTACAAAGTATTAAGTCATCTTCGCTTCTGGAGGAAAAAAATTCTATTTTACGTATTTCTGTAAAATTTTACATTTGGTGACTTAGTACGGCTTTGTTCTGAGGTAGGGATATAGATAGGTTAGGTTAGGTTGGAGTGGCTGTCGAGAGACACACTTAGGCCTGAACGACCCATTGTGATACCACATAGTTGGACCTACAGTTTAACGCCGATTCCGAACGGCGGTGTGGCAATTTTTTATCGGCTTGGTGGTTTTGCCATTACCAACCAATGTGTGTACTTGTACACTATCTTATAATTCTCATAGAATTCATATTGATAGTGAATATAAGAAAGTAATGAAAATAGGGATATAGATAGCATTTTTCTATTTTCATCAGATCAGTAATGTCCTCTTAGTTTCGGCATATATCCCACTAAGCGTCGCACGGTTTTGTGTGAATTTAAGAAGTGAAGGTAAAGAGTTTAAAATGTTTCGCAGGTATACAAACTTTTTTTTTTTTTAATTATAATAGTTTAAAATGATAGTTAAAACTCCATTTCGTAATACAAAATTAATAACTTAAAGAAAAAGTTGTTACAAAAAATTGTTTACATCTAATTTAAACAAATTTTACATTATAGTGTAAAAATTCACGCAACTCTGTGCAATAAATAATTTGGTTAGTGTATAGAAGACGTGAAAAATTGATGATTTTTGAATTGTTTTCTGTGGGTCTTAAAAAAATTGGGATAGTGTCGATTTTTTTTGAATAAGATAGTTCAACAAACGAAAAAATAACAAGGTTTTGAAAGTGGTTTAAAAGGTTTTAAAGGACCTCGGGGAAAAAATTATACGGGTCTCGGCGTTTTAAAAGTTTACGTCCAATTTTTTTTTTACGTGGGCCTCAAGTTTGCCCATTTCCAACAGATTAAGTACAAAAAACCATGATGAGACAACTTGTTAGTTTTGCATCAGAGCTTGTTTGTAGATTCAGTAATTTATAGTAGAATTCTCCGTAGAATATTTTCCTCCAACATATTAACCCTTTCGCACCCACAATTATGGGCCTTTTTTGCCTTTTTCGAAAAAGTTTCTATTTCAACCCATTACGAGGGTTGATAGAGGGTTAATATGTTCAAAAAATATGTTGCCCATGAAATTTTACTATAGGTCACTGAAATAAACCTTAATTCCTTCCATAAAAAAAAATTCAAAAATAAAATTTTTTTATTTTTTTAATGTACAAAATTCCAAAAGCTCTACAGCCTTTCCCAAAAACTTCCATCAATCTTTTTTTGGTTTTTATACTGAACAAAGTTCGAACCTACGAGTAAAAACTACAAAAAAATTTTTTACCCCCAAATAAAAAAGTTGAGAAGAAAGGTTTAACTATACTAACCTAGAGAAACTGTGAATACAGCGTTCCTTAGCGGAACTTCCTCTTTTAGAACCCATAGTAAATAACCTGTGTAGGTTACAAGTATGTTAAAAAAAATGTTTAGCACAGTGTTACTAAAAAACATTAACAAAAAATGATTTAAAAAATTTATTCCTGTTGGAGTTATAGACATTTTTGTACGAGATCACTTTTTAAAGGTGTTTTTACTGCAAATCTTGAGAATAAATCAAACAAAATTAAAAAAGGAGAACTGTTTTGATAGTAAATCTGATGGGAATTAAACCTTTACCAGGCAAATCCAATCCAATTATAATCCAATTATCTAAAAAAACATTAAATTTTTTCGATTTGTTATTTCACTACATTGATTCTCAAGGGCGCAAAGACAATGATCATTTTTGCCGTTAATTAAATATATTAATAGATTAATAGATAGTAAGCAATTGATTAAGTAAAAAATGTTAAGTTAATAAGAGAAAAGAGAAAAGCAAAATTTTGTAATTTTAAGACATTTTTATTTGTTACCATCAGCTTTCATAGTTATATTTTACGACAATGAACGTGCATATGAGGCATTCTTTTACAAATCGAACACTTTCACTACCTTTAAAATGATTGTTCATTTTACTCAATGCGATGAACAGAAGTGGAGTTATCGCGATTTGAAAAAGGCTATAATCGGCGAATCACGTAAACTTTACCTCTCTATATTTTCGAAAATAGTGATAGAAAAATGGCGGACTACAAGTCCGCTTATTTTGTATAGGAACCGCGTAAAAAAAATTTGAAGCAAATCAAAAATGTTGACCAATAAAAGTGTTCGATTTGTAAAAGAATGCCTCACATGCACTTCGAGTAAATGATATTTTTCAATTCTCCATTTATCGATATTGCGCGTTTGTTTTTTAGCAGACTCTCTCCCTGAACCGAAAAAATGGCTCCAATTTGATTTACAACTTTATCGTAAATGAATCAAAAATAAATAAATGAACGATTCATGAATCAAAATTAACCAATTCTTAATCTTATTATTGCTGAAAAAATTAACTTGGATGTTAGTCCAGTCGGTAGAGTAAAAAATCTGCCAAAAGTTCATAATAACTCTGATCTCAGATTTTTCTCCAGTAAATGTTAGTGGGGTTATAATAGATGGACAAACCATTAAAATCAGTTCTGGGGTTTCACCCTTCGGTGAAAAAAACCTTTTTTACTAATAACTGGTTAATTATGGAAAAAAATGACTTACTACAAAAAAAAGCATGAGTGATTTCCTAAAAAAAGGTATTAAGTAGTTTTTTTTTCGTATATGTCATAGTTTTCGAGATATTCAATATTTAAAACATTGCAAACTTTGTACTTCAAGTAAAATGAATTCTCGTATACATAAATTCTATAATTATAACTCGAAAATTGTTTATCGGAATAACTCTAATATTAAAATCGTTCCTTTAAAAAAATGGTAAAATGAAATTTTGTTCATCAATACGTCATCGTGAAACATCGGTTTCATACAAATGGATTATGGATATTTTCCCTACGGCTTATTTGAATTTTTGACAAATTTTAACTATCTAATTTAAATCACTGCTAACATAAATAAATAAGTAACCAAACAAAATTATTATATTTAAGAAAACAAATAATTGCATTTTGTTTTTTTTTTTGTAAATTTGTAATAAACTTGTTGTATGCATAGATTTATTTACTTTTGTTATTTTGTTTTTAATATCACCATGAAATTTCATATTAATAAAATGTTTATTATTATTTTCTTTTGTTATTTTTTTTTATGAAAATTATAATATTTAATTTGCTTTTACATTTTTTGAATTTTTTTTAAGTAAAATTTTCTCGTGGAAATGCGCATAAATTTATAAATTATTTAAGCATTAAAAATACCAATTATAATATTAATATAGGATATCTTTTAGTTTCACTACGTATTTCCTTTGGTTGTTTTTGTTCTATGTTTTAAGTATTTTTTTTATGAAATTTTAGTTAGCGTATCTATGTAGTTGCTACATTTACATTTTATTTATGTAGGTATGTATGTAAAATTGTTTAGTTTTAAAAAATGTCTTGAGGATTACATTTTTATTATTTTACTATTACTAGCGATATTACAAATAGTAAATGATTTAAGATTTATTAAGCAGTTTATTCTGTAACTAGTTTAATGCCAGACAAATTTAAACTTTTAAGCTTCTATGTACTTGATGATGTGGCAGTTGCATATGTAATTTTTAATTGGACGTAGCAATTAAAATATGGTAAGTCAAAATAAACCGAAAGATAATATATTACTTTATTCTACTTTATGGTCTTATAAATTATTTTATTATACTATGCAATTATGTGTGTATTTTCTATAAACATTTACAAATATTAAATTTATTAAGCATTTTCTTTTTATTTATGGTAGTTGTCTATTAACTTTTTTCAATATACAAAAATTTTCTTCTGGTATCAAAAAATTAAAAAAATTGGCGTTCGACTTATGTACGAGTATGTAAAAATGTTTTACCTTGTATTTTGATCGCGGTTTTTTGTTTATTATTATTATTATTGTTTTTTTTTTTTTTTGGTAATACTTGAGTCTATTTTTTGCGGAGTAAGTGCAGTTTCTACCATGTTTTCTTTTTTTTTTCTATTGTTTTTTGTTTTTATTACTAATACACTTGTATGAATCCAATTTTTGAATTAACATTTTCTGACGGCTACAATTTTTCTTTGAAACCTCTTCATTATTTTTATTTTCACGCACTTAATTTAGATTCTAGTATTTATTAACTAGAGAGTTTATATTTTGAGTATGGAGCGTTTGGGATGAACAGGATAAAGATGCTGAGGATTATGAAGAGGTGACGACGATGATTACACTGTGGGACAAAATTGGACTTGTTGTCTTTGCCATGGGCTGTGACTTTGAATTCTCAAATAAAAATTGCTACTAAGCAATTTTGAATTCACTGTTTGCCTATTCAAAATTATTGTTTTGGGAAGGAGTTTAACCCTTTGATGATCGAATTTTAATGGGGCTTGATGGAAACCATTTGTGTTGATATTACGGTTACTTAGGTCTACCACAATCATTATACCAAATTTCTTGCTTCTACATTGATTTGTTTGCCCTTTATTAAAGGTTAAAAAAAACATAGTTATGAAGCTTTTTCTCCAATTTTTTGATTTTCATATTCTCTTATCTTTTATAAACATATCTGATAAGGAAAATTTCCGCTTAAACACATATTTTTTCAAAAAAAAATTCAAAAGATTTTCATACAAAATTTTGCAGCTTGATTTTTTACTGGACTTGATGACAAAATATTTAAAAAAAATTACATAAGCAAAAAATTTAAAATGTTTGGCAATCAGCAAACGTGTAGAATACATAACAGAACTAAATGCATATATTATTATTAGTGAAATTTGTGAAACATCTATTTTATGCCACATTAAAGTGAATATTACATATATTGAAACTTACTCAAACATAAACGAATATTCTATGTTTTGATTTAGAAGAAAAATTATTAGTTGGGGTGCATCGATTCATTTTAGAACTCAGCCTAACTTTTCTATTTTGACCGATATTTATGAGAATTGAAATGGAATTCAGACTGTGTTAAACTTCAATTTTAAAAATATTATTTAAAATTCATCAAAACGAAAGTTTGTAGTCTTAACCCTCTAGTTCCTAAATTTTTTATTGATAAAAAAAAACCGGAATTGATTAATATTGGCGTTAGAACCATAAACTGATTTAAAAACCCAAAAAAAAAAGTGGTAAAGTTTGAACGCCTAAAATTATTTGTTGTTGAAAGAGCTTTTTATCAATTTGTTTTAAGTAATTAAATGTTTTATATAAAAAATTCAAATTCTCAGCTATCCATAGCTAGTTTTTTTTAACTGGATTGTATGACGGGAAGTATTTTATTTATTTTTTTTATTTTTTTCACTTTTATCTCAAATATAATCAAAATAATTAATTTTCGTATTTTTCACAAATTTTAGACTTTGACTGTCGCTAACTTCTGTATTACATATCATAGCTCATTACTGTTGCATTTTTTTAAAACCTTGGGAAATTCTCTAAGCGATATGATAAAAATGCAGCAACAGAAAACTGTTATGGTGGCAATTCCATCCCTTTTGGTGAAGGCCGTCTAGAGGCGGGCTTGGTAATTAGTGGGTTAATAGTAATTTTGTGGAATTTTTTTCTATCTCTCGTTATCGCTATTTTTCCTTTTTTGTAAAATAAAAAATTAAGCGCTTCTAACGCATCAGCTAATGACAGGAAAATCTTATTCTGGTAAAATTTTTTACATTACTTTAGCTTCCTAATAATTTTAAAATTTGATTAATCTAGAAAACTGTGAATGTGGAATTTTTCAGTAGAGCTTCTTTTTCAGAATCAAAAGTCAACACTCATGTCAAAAAATGTATGCAACGGTATTATTTTTATTATCGTTACATTTGTATCTGTATGCTGGGTTGGTAATGAATCAACGAAAGGAGGTGATTCCGATAGAAGTTTCTATGTGAGAAAAAAAACAAGATTCCAAGCAGGAGGCCATTTCCGAAACATTTCCTCGAAATGCCTCCCCATCAATAAGGGTCTATAAGGATTAATCTACATTAGTATAGATTAATTTCTTTGAATTTATCTGTGTATACATAATTTTTCAATACAACCAAAACTTAATGCGAAGAACAATAAAATTCTTATAATATCTGCTCTTGTTAGTTTTATTACAATATATGCATAAATGAGATATCTTGTTTAACAAATTTTTTAGAGTTATAAATTTCTAAGTTTAGTTCAAATATAGTAGATTTATTAGATTAGCGTTCAAAATTAGTAAATATTATTAACTATATATATAATATGTAATCTGTTATTTACATATATAAATGAAGTATAAAGAGTTTCCCCGTTAAAAAAATTATTCGAGCTCTTATTCGTCATTATTAAATTAATTTTTACATTTGAGTTATCAACAATTTAGTAGACAGTAATTTATGGAAAAAATACAGTAATTTAAATTTATTTACTATGCTCGGAAGTGAAAATGTCATTTTTGCATTGAAGATTTTTGCATGGCTGCTTTAAAGTGCTAGGTCATTACGTTGAGGCCTCGTAAGTACTTTTTTACTCACCACTTCTGGAAGAGACGAGTAAAACGCAAAGTATTTGTATAAACAATAGGAAAAAAGCGTAAAATAAAAAAAAATAAAATATTTAAAAACACAATTTTTTATTATTTAAAATTATTTTAACCTTCATCGGTCCCTTATTGCCTGAAACGAATAAGTTCTTTGTGTGTAAAATTTACACACTTTTTTCCAGGATTCATATTTTTATTAATAAATGATCGAAACATTCAAAATTGGTTATAATTCATTCCTTTATTTTAAAAGAAAAAAAGATTTTCGAATCGACAGATTTGCAAAAAAAAAAAAAATAAATACAAAATACTACAGAAACATTGGAAAATTCAATTAAAATCAATTCAAGCGACGTACAGTGGTCGAAATCACTGATCTAGCGGCATTTAATTCGAAATTTAAAGCTTTTAATTCGATAAATGTTTTGCATTGTATCGATACTCCACTGAGCAAATAACCGTTTTCACTTTTGTTTTGCCTTCAATATTCGCACAGCTGTTAGAAGTGCATTGAAAGAATTTGGCGCTTAATTACCCAGTTTGTGTTTTTTTTTTGCCAATATTAAATTAGTTGATTAATAAATTTTATAAGTTAAAGTTTTTATTGAAAGCAGTAGGTATGTATTTACTACCTTCATTGTGGCCTGTGTTTATTTAGTTTAACAGTAATAAATTGTAGTAGTTCACATTTGTGGTAGCATATTTGAAGTGTAATGTACTTTTGTTTTGTGGAGTGCATCTTTTGGGATCCAAGCGGACCCGGTCCAATTCTTGTTTTGTTTATTATCTTGGCTTATTGTTATTGTGAAACGACCAAAATGATCTGCCCGTTCTTGCCCGTTTAATGGTTATTATATTTTTTTTTTTCGGCACAATGAATGTTTCCACACCCATACTCTTTTTAATTTGCCACAATGAAAACTTCTCTACTGGAACATTTTTGGGTGTGAAGGCCTACGTATTTGATAATATAATAGACGAGATAAAATGTGATAAGGAGCAGTGCTGAGAGAAAAAAAAAATTGAGAAACTTCATCAGCAAAGTAGTGGAAAAGTAGAAGAAGAACAGCAACATAACGTTATCGAATTTTACCTCTAAAAACCAAGTCAACAAGGTTTTACAGCTTCTAAATATTAAACCAAGGTGTTGACATCATAAATAATGACCTTCCACCAATTGGCATGATGTCAGAAGAAGTACAGAAATAGCGAAATAAGGATTTAAGAAATTTTTAGCGGCATCATACACGCAAAAGGAAAACAGAATGGAGGATTTAATGCACTCACTTCTATTCTCTTCTAACACTCTCATATCCACGCTCACCAAATAGCTTTCTAGCTATTCCTGAAGTTACATGCCTATTTTAAAGACGAATTCACTATGTGTAAAGAACTTTTAAAACTTTGAAAGTGTTTTTCACAAAACTGTATTTTCAAAGTCGGTGAACACAAAACTGTATTTTCAAAGTCGGCTCAACCAATCAGTCTCAAATTTTTACACAAGCTTTATAAGTTTTTTTTAGTAATTAATTGAAGGATTTACATTTTTTCCAATAAATATTTATTCATTTTCATAAACAATTTAAGGCTAAAATTTTCATCAACAATCAAAACTTTTCATGTTTTTTTCATTTTGGATGATGCGTTCCAGAGATATCGTGTTCTCCGCAAGGCGCCTTTTTTTAAAAGAACTTCCTGGAGATAACCTACAGGGGCTTTAAAAATGATTATTTAATAAAGTTAAAAAATTAGGCATACATATTGCCAAATTTTATATCAATACAATAAAATGCCTTTTCAGAAAAAGATTTTTTTTCGACCTCCTAAGTGCTTAACTCCTTAAAACATTTGTATTAATTATATTAATTATTTATATTTAAAGCACAGAAAGAAAGAGATAAAAATTGTTTTAAATTTAATTCTTTACGCATTCCATATTTGAAAATAAGCATTAGGTTTCGTTATTATACATTTGCGAATTTAATGCCTCTAGGTTGGGAATTTCGACCAGTGTGAGACGTTCACGTTCTTCGCAAAGTTTGTAGTAGTGAGACGGACAGATATATTTCACACACACATATCATATCGTGTGGCGCGTTTATTTGAATTTGAGGACACATGTGACAACGAGCTCTCTTCTTGGTGACTGGTTGATGTGTCAGCGGCAATGATTCGGCAGGTGGTCGGAGCGGTGGTTGTGATGACTGCTTAAACTACGCTGCACTTGATGCTGATGGCAAGTCTGGATTGCGGATGCTCCTCACGACAGCAATCGCATTCGGATTTTGTGGTAATTGTGCAAGTTGCTGAATGTACACACTGGGCCTGAAACAAATTATTATGAGAAAAAATACCGACAAAATCTGTCAATAGGTGGTTGTTCTCGATGGCTTAGAGGTCATTTTCCAATATTTTTGGAAATCCGAGCTGAACCCCCCTTCGAGAAAACGAATTTTTAGTAAATTCCCCGTTTATGTTATAGATTCTCGCATTAATATAAAGAAGAAAGTTAATCCAAAAATACAAGGATTTATTCCTAAATTAATTAATATTTAAATTTTAATAAAATATATTTATAATAATTATGAAATACTAAATAGGTATGTCTTAAAGAGCATTCAGTAACACATTTCAATCGCTCCACATAAGATGGATCTTCGATCATATTTCTTTAATTAAATTTTAGAAACTTTCGGTGAATAGGTTCTTCCGCTTGCTTAGATATCATTTCAAAATCTTTTCTCTCTTTTTTGCATATACCATATGACCATGCCAACCATATACTCCACTGCTTGGTGGGAAAAAGCATTGATTTTATCCAAAAAACTTAAAGTTATCCCCAAAAGCTATCATGGAGAGATTTTCATTCCGGCAAGGAAACACCTTTAAGGATCAATTCCCCGTTTATGTTATAAATTATTGCATTAATAGCTCAATATAACATATAGAAGAAAGTTAATCTAAAAAAAAAAATACAGGGACGCATTTCAAAATTATATTTATTTATTTATTGAAATCCCTTTTAATACCAAATATTGTTTGTCTTGATGAGAATTCGATAACAGCTTTCTTCAATTGCTCCTCATAAGACGGATCTTTAATCGTATTTATTTTGTATTTATTCAGACATCATTCCCAGACCCTCCCCGCCAGAAATTGTAAGCATTGTTCAATATGTTTATGTAGGGGAGAGAAAGAATTTGGAAATGATATCTAAACAAGCGGAAGAACCTATTCACCGAAAGTTTCTAAAATTTAATAAAATAAATATGATCGAAGATCCATCTTATGTAGAGCGATTGAAAAAATATGTTACTGAATTCTCTTTAAAACATATTAAGTATTTCATAATTATTGTATATATACATATTTTATTAAAATGTAAATATTATATCATTTAGGAATAAATCCTTGTACTTTTAGATTAACTTTCTTCTATATATTAAATTTATTTTATATATTAATGCGGGAGTCTATAACATAAATGGGGAATAGACTAAAAATGCGTTTTCTCGAAGGGGGGATCAGCTCGGATTCCCAAAAATATTGGAAAATGACCACGAAGCCATCCAGAACATTCCCCTATTTACAGATTTTTTCGGTATTTTTTTCTTATAATAATTTGTTTCAAGCCCAGTGTGTATATGGAATACACAACGATCGACCAAATTCGATCAAAAATCTTCTCCTAATATTTTATTTTTTATGACTCATTTTTGTGTAGATTGTGAATGCATTACATGCTGATATGTCGAGCATATTGCAAAAAAGGACAACAGACCATCGGTTCACCTTTCTTTTGCATTGATACGCCGCAACTAACTTATCCAAGACATCGGCTTCACATTTTGTGGTTGAATACAGATCGGTAAGATAAATCGATTTTTTTTTCTTATATGCCAACGAAGGGGATTTTCGATTTGCGATTTTTACGAATCGTGCCCTTCATTTTCTTTGTTTCATCTTCCTGGCGAGATGTCACACGTAAAATTTCTTCCATTCAAACCTGAGAAAAGAGCAAATAAGTAAAGATATATATAATTTTTTCAAAATGGTAAACAAAGCAAATAACAAAAATACCATCAGTCATTTCCAGGACCTCCTGTTCTTCTTTATTCACTTCTGGTGCGCAGTTACGATCCAACGTCCAACATACACTTGAACATTGAATGCATATCACTTTTCAGCATCTGCAGCGATCCACAATTTCAACCTATATTCGCCTGGATTCGACAGAATGCATTTAGTGAATGGTGATCGACCACGAAATAGCAATAGCTGTTCATCAACAGTAACAAAATCACCAATACAATACGATACTTTAAACCGTTGCACCCATTTATCGAATATGGCACGTATCGGTGCCATATCCGTATCCCTCTATCTCAATTTAGTTTCTTTATCATCAAAATGCAAACAGCTGTTGGTGAAATGAAAATTTGTCTGTCATGCTTATTGTTCCACAATACGGGAACGCGTGTAAAAAAAAAAATGTTCCATAATTCAAAAGTGTGTAAAATTTACACAACGGACCGATAATAGTTAAAACCAAATTTTTTTACGCCCTTTGTTCTCAAAAGTTCCTTTTTATGATACTTACTTAATTGATTTAAATGGGTAAATCCCAGAAAAATGAAACCAAAAGTAAAAATAAAAATATCAAATTAAAAGGTTAAAAATACCTTAACATGAAATACAATAAACCATATTTAATGAATAAATTCGATTTAAAAAAATGAAATCAAGGAAACTCCATAATTTTATTTGCTTTTGCAAACAAAGTTTGGAATCATAGAATAGTTTGAAAATGCTGACAATTTCAAAGTGGGAAAACAATTAAATTTGTGTCGCACCTCACAAGCGCAGTTTACTAGTAAAAAAAAGCGAGAAAAAGATTCAAAGGTTGCATAAATTCCATAACATATTATGGGCTGCTTTCAACGTTCGATCTTCGCTGGTTATCGAAGATCGAATATCGAATCTAAAATTCGTTTTATGAGCAGTGCAACCCTGTCGAAATTTTCGTTGCGCATCGAATTTTCTGTCGAACGCAATTTTGCTTTCGATACGGTGTATGCTGAGTAATAATTGTTAAAAATTTAAGTATTTTGCTTTTAGAGGACTAAAAACTAATTTGAAATAGTTTTTGCAGGTTTAAAGGTTTAAACTGCAACTCATTGCAGTTATAGAAACTTGTGTCATTGTTGGAAAGCAAATCCTCTGATTGCAAAGGGTATTTCCCCAAAAGTTCTGGCGACCAAGAAACAACTAAATGGTTTAGGACCAACCAATAATTTCCGGCATTCCGCTTTTATTAGCAAAATATACTTTTGCTTGTGTAATTGAATTTTATTCATCTGTGGCAAATACAATTTTCCAGGACATCTAAAGCCACTGATAATACCACAGACACCGTGGGCTGTGCAAGTCCAAGCGTATTCTCTTTCGCAATGCTTAGTTGGAGTGATCTCTAAGCACAAAATCGCAGAACTGCTGCCAATTTTAATTTTGGAATTGATCTTGCTCATGTGCATTGCTTGAGCAGTTCATCTATAGTAGTGATCAAGTCCACAAACGCTTACTTGGTCAATCGAAAGTTCTGTAGAAATCTGTACAGTTCCATCAAGCTCTCATCCTCTTCCGATGAATCGTTGAACCATTATTTCGTTGTAGTCATAACTACTTTGTCCTTCTTTTTTCTACTTCATTTTTAAATAAATCGTATTTATTTTTCAAAATTATGGTCAGCTGATAAAAACATACTACCGTGAACAACCCAAAATGAGAGAAATTCACAATAACGAAAGCACGTCATAATACCAAACTCAAATTCGTTCGATCAGGACATTCGACTACAGTCGAAGATCGAACGCAGTTCATAATAAAGGCCATATTGATCTACTCCATTTTGGATTAAAAAATTCTAGTATTTGTAGAAAAAAATTATAATTTAAAAATGAAACGTAAGTAACATAATTTTTTATTTTTTTTTTGTATGTGGTAGCAGAAATAGAAATGGAGCAACAAAAATTGTCCACAAATCGTTGCCTGAGAATTGACGAAATGACTAAAAACTTACTTCAAAGCATCGTGTGAGGCGTTGTGGTTTATTTGGGATCAATATCTTGCACTTTTTTTTTGTTTTCAGTTTCACAAATTGCTACGAAATAGGACCCTCTAAAGCTTTTCGTCTCTTTATGTATGGAGTGCGTCTTAAACTTCACATACATAAAGGGGGACCTACAGTTTTACGCCGAATCCGAACGGCGTTATAGAGAAAAAATAAAGTTAAATATAGAAGGCGATAAGGTATATCGGGAGAAAAATAGCCTTCATTAATCTAAATTCTCTTAAAAAATTATAAGTTCTTTGCTCAAAAATGAATTAAAATTTTATTTTTCAGTATTATATTTAAAGATTTGATTATTTGCCACATAGCATTTATTACTTTCACTATATCTTTCAAATAATTATTGCTCTATCAAAACACAAGCTGTTTTACTTTACTTTGCAACGAATTAAACTATTTTTTTTAATAAAATATAATAAATGATTGCATTTTATTGTTTAAAACAAAAAAATAAATAATCAAAAATTGTTTTAAAAATCTAAATTTCTTTTGTTAAACAAACCAATTTCCCTTTTACTTTTTTATATGTTAGATTATTTCAAGGTTGTGTGCTCCATAAAAAAATCCCGATGTAGTACAGTGTATTAGACCACAGATTCGAACTCAGTGACCCCCTCTTATCTAGCTCATTCCTAAAAATTTTCATTTGTAGACCAGTGATACACAACTTGAAACGTAAGTAACTCTAGGCAAATCAAATATGTATTAAAAAATATACTAATTTAAGCAAAACAGTCAAATTTTTTATGAACTTCTACTGTCGATAATTAAATCTATTTGGAAAAAATTTTCTTCTTTAATTTTCATTGACCAATTCGCAGAATTTCGCATATTTAAATCGAGTACTCAAAATATTTAGTTGTTTTGTGCGAAAACGTAAGTAACGGCACTAATATGAGTTATTTCCTCAGAGCACATTAAAAATTGAAAATATGTTTATGCTAATTCATGTTCAAGAGCATAACACACATACGACTGTGTTACCTGATTTTTGAAATAGTTAATAACACTACTTTACAAATTTACAAAAACTTTCACCACAACGAATGACGATAACATTTTCTATAGTAAAATTTTCCATAGAATCTGAATATCCTAATGATTTTTTCGATTGGCCCCAATTTTTCATGAAAATGGCAAAATTCAAAAACGTGCACTGTTGAGAACACATGCTTCACATAAATGCCTGTCAATACTTTAATTTTCAGCCAATGAATTTAAAGTTTTTGCATTTTTAGATGAGTATCAGACAAAAAAAAGGTATAAAAAGTTCCAATAGTAACAGTAGTATTGCTGTTATGGCCGAAATCAGGTAAGAAAATCACTTTTTTTCGTTTTTTTCCCAACAAATCTCAACTTTGGAGCCCTATATCTCAAAATAATTATATGGGTGATAGAAAGTTAACCTTTTTATCTTATAGAAAATTTTATAACAAAAATTTTTGGCATATATATCGTTGCCTGAGTATTGATTTGGCGTATAGACATAGGAATACTTATACACATACGCCAAATCAACTCTCAGGCGACGATATGTTGATGGAAAAGTCATAATTTTTTAACATCAATGCAAAAACTATTTTTTCTTTTAAAACAGTTTTATTTTAATCAAATAAAAAAACACAGTACAACAAAATATTATTACTTTGTTTTATAGTAATTTAGGGTCGTTGATCATGACTGCGTAGTCAATTTTTTCCCACCACATCTAGCTCTCCCACAATATGAACCTGAAGTCGGAAAATGGAGTCTTCAGATTGTCTAATACTCATCTAAAATATGCAAAAATTTTAAATTCATTGGCTGAAAATTAAAGTTTTGACAGGCATTTATGTGAAGTATGTGCTCTCAACAATGCATGTTTTTGAATTTTGCCATTTACATGAAAATTTGGGGCCAATCACAAAAAAAATTATTAGATATTCAGATTCTACGGAAAATTTTACTATAGAAAAGTTTATGGCCGTTCGCTGTGGAAAGTCTTGTCGAGTAGTGTAATTATTGGTGAAAAAATCGTTTTATACCGAATGGTGAAACGTAAGTAACGCTGGATTTACCCAAATACAAGTTAGTTTTTCTATTTTATTTTACAAACACTACAGTAAATTTACAAAAAATAAACAGTCATTTATTTTTTTAAACAATAATTTGGAATTTGAAATGTATTGGCGAAAAAGCTAAAATTGAAATTATGAAATTTAAAAGCTTATAGCTTATAAATAGCCTTTTTTCACAGTGAAGTCTAAAAAAAAATAATAATGTTTTTCTACCTAAATGTAGGCAACGAATACTATTATGAAAACATTGGAGTTTTCCACAGTGAAGGCTAAAATAACAAGGCCCACGAAAGCATCAAGGTCATTTGAAAAATCAACAAAAATTTTATGGGATTTTCATACAAAATTTATTTATTTATCTTTTTTTTTGGCTAAATTCTCGCAGCTCTGGGTGTCGCAACTCTAAAATTTTTTGCCATTTTACCTTGCTGAGACTGTCAGTCAATCAACATGCGCCATTACGTCCTAGAGGTAGTTTAAAATTGTCGAAACGTTTGACCCTCTAGTTCCTAAATTTTTGATTGTTGTCAGAGTTGGAGCAGTGCTTATAATCAGGGTCGGAACACCGACAATTTTGTTGTAATTCACCCGTACGTGTTTTTCGTGTCATTATATCCTATCGTATCGTGTGTGGATTTTTATTTTGATTTCAGGTCTCTCTTCCCGGTTTTAAAGTGTAATTTTTCCTTTTTCTTTGATTTTCAATCATATTCCTTCGTTTCTTATTGGTTTTATACAGTGTTCCGACCCTGACTACAATTTCTGTTTTTTGGAAATGCACATAACCTTTGAACTATTAATCTAATTATATTTTAATGCTCAGCAAAAGCATTGCAAGTTATGAGATCTTTCCAACGACATGCAACATTAATAAAAATTCGGCATTCAACAGAAGTTATAAGCAAAAGTCAAAACTTGTTCCAACCCTGACGACACTCTCCAACAGAATTGATTTTTTTTTTATTTTTACTATTTACTAAAAATTTGGTTTTATCTTTCAGCCTTAATATATCCAAAAAAAAAAAATGGAGGAAAAAACTGAAATTGAAACAAGAGACAAAGCAAATTTGAAATGAAATAATTTTGAAACTAGAGATGCCACCTGCTTACAAATTTGGTAAAATCATATAATTTAGTGAAAGACATTTGTTCTCCCTTAAATTAATAGAGTTAGCTAAGTTAGACTAAGTTTGGGGTAACATAATATAAACACATTTGATGATTCTCCACTTGAATCCACTGGTGTCAATGGTTATGTATACGAAACTGTTTTACAATTCCCCAAATTAGGTGGACACATTCAATTTCGAGGTTAATAAACAACGAAATTGTGTAATTGTTTTCTTGTACCAGGCAAATCCGCAAAATTTCAAGATGTAAAATTCTGTTTCTTCTTTACTGGAAAGTGAAACTTTCTAAGTGCTTAAGGGGTTAGGGGTAGTCAGAAGCATGAGTAAATAATATATTTTTTTTTGTACTGTTGTATACAGTTTTTATTTGAAATATTAATTCGGAATCAAGTTAGAGCCCTGCGATGATCATCAGTACCGTTTAGAGGTTTATCCAAAATTAATATATATGTAGCTAGAGAAATATGTCAAATATGTAGGAAATTTTAAAAATATTGATTTTTATGTAAATGTGGCACACATTGAGAGTAAATACCCGATTTTTGGTCGATCTTTTGGTGATGTTACTGAATTCATTAGACTAACAGCAGTAGTCTGTTGGATTCACCACAGACGACTTTAATGTCATAATGATATTTACAACGAAAGAAACGGTAAATGGAGAAGGAACTACACGAATCAATAATTCGAAAATGTTTTCAACACTTTAATGAATTGGGAATATATATAAGGTTAGTTTTTGAATAACTCTAGCATTATACAAAAGATGCAGCTATTTTGAGACAAGAGTTCTCGAATATGGTAGTGAAACTTGAAAATAAGTTTTTCGTTCCGAGCATAACGATTTACTTTGCTATCCAAAGTATGTAAACGTAAGTAAACTTGCAGTTTTAATTTACTTTGATCAGATGTTGTGATTCACTTGCAAGAAAAAATTCGTCCTAAGCCACCAAAATTTTGTTTTGTTATAATAATAGTAGAGTAGGGAACTCGCAAAACTTTTGACATTCTATCAACGGAATTATAATTTCGTTTGAAATATATCATACTTTCAAATAGTGATGTTCAAATCGAACAATGATGTTTAGATTCGCTCTGAGCCTGTTCTGCGATACAGTGTTTAGAGTTAGCTTCGTAACGAGAACGCTTCAAATTAAATCAAGAGAAAGAATTTCAAACTAATTTTGAGTACGATGTTCACTTTTTAAAAGAATAAAAATAAAATATAATTTTTTATTTTGTATTTATTTATATAAATTTTAATTTAGAATTAATTAAAAAACTTAAAATTTATAAAAAAAAAAAAAAATAATTGAAGAAATTTATGCTTACATATTACAATGTAATAAGTAAAAATTCGGTAAAAAAGAAAACTAAATTTCATATTTAAGCATACACTGTAAAAAAAATAGAAAATTAAGAAGTTAGCAAATCTAGAAAACACAAAAATGAGAAATCAGAAGAAAAATGTTAAATATTTATATGCGTGTGTGTGTGTGTATATAATATTAACAGCTAAAGTGTAGTAGTATAGTAATGCAAAACATGCGCATGCGCAAATGCAAGCGCGTTTCTTTTTCTTACTTCTTCAATTAAACAATTAATTATTTAAATATTATAAAGTATGATTTTACTTTCTTTCTTACTCTTTACACTTTTCGTTTGTAAATAAAAATTAAACATAAATCACAAAATACATTTAAATTAATTAAATAATAATAATAATAATAATAATTATGATTAAATCTGCAAATGGAGAAAAATAAAAATAAAAATGGCCCATGAACAAAAATATTCGATACTATTCGAGCGCAGTCGATTTACTCACATGCATGCCAAGATCAATGTATGCAAGTGTAGAAGTGTGTGTGAGTTCCTGTAATGAATTGAATTACAAAATGTTTACATGTTTGTGTATTTCTTTACAACATTTTTGTTCAAAGCGCAACATTTGCACTAAATACGCTTAATTATTTATCATCTCTTTCTTCTTCTTCTTATGCTTGTGAATATTACAAAAACAAGATTTATAGTAAATAATAATAAAAATACTAATAAACATTTTACGACGTTACTGCAAAAATTTTCTTTTCCTTTCTTTATCTTAATAATTTTTATCCTTCTTCATTAACTTTCTTCATCTAAATTTGCAACTGTTCTTTTGTTTTTTTTTTTTAAAGCATACTTAAAAGCTACAATTATATTTTAATTTAGTTACGATTAATCAGTTTCACGTTTTCTTTCATTTTGTCTTAAATTTAAAATTTTCTTTTGCATTTTACTCTTTCTTTCTCGCCATATATATAAAAAGCACATTGAAAAAGCATTTCAAAGAAAAAAAAAAACTTATGAAAATTTAAGTTTTGTTGTGTTTTCGAATTTGCAAAACTTAATTTTATATAGAAAAAAAAAAAACAAATAATAATATTATTATTATTTTGCACTTCTATACAAAAATTTACTGGTATAAAAGTTTTTGTTTTATTTTCTTTAAATATAAAAATGTTGATTTTTACTTTATGTAGGTATTATTTAAATTTATCAGTTTTATGCTTAATTCTTTTTGTTTAACTATAATGATATTATTTAATAATATTTTTTGTTTTCATATTTGCTACTTTTCTAATAAAGTATTGTATAATGATATTTTTCTTTCACAATTCTTAATAAAAAATGTTCTCTCACGTGTAAACATTATTTTTTCTTATAAGTTCTCGCTTACTTAATACAATAATATTTTCTTGTTTCACATATTTAACTTAAGACTTGTTGCGTTTTCATTCACGGTTTTTTCTTTTTTTTTTTTTTGCTAATGTTTACGTTGGAAATTTTTATTGAAATTTCACTCAGTGCATGAATTGGCATAAATGTAAAGTTGTTGCGGCTACTTCGTGGTCGTCGTATTTAAATTTAATCGGTGAGTGTTTGTGCTACAAGCGCCAATTGTTCCTTGAGTACACGGAATGATGGGCGTTCTTCAGGGCCGTGCGACCAACATTTCTTCATAACCTTAAAGAAGAGACATAAAAATTATTAAAAACAAATTGAAATGAAATGAGTTAAACCTCCACACCATATACTTTCATGTATGAAAAAGGAAGTTCAAGTTCAACAATACTGAAAAACTATCAATACTGAATTTCATTAGTATAAATTCAATCAAAATTGAAGCAGTATTCAAAATTTTAAATCCTGTAATATTGAGAAAAAATTTTCAGGCCCCTGAATAATTTGTCCTCCGAGCCCCTGAAAGTGCTAAGACGGTGCTGTCCCATAGAGTGGTATTTGATTTATCTTTATTTATATGGATAGTTTTTACATTGAATCTCTTAATGCGAAGGTAGCAGGCAATAACAAATATATTTATAAGACCGATTCTTAGAAAAACTTTTGTTCTGGTTGCCAATTAGCGACTGTAAAAATAGTGAGAAGGGTGCCTAAAGGACCAAAAAATAAAAAAAAAGTGGGAAACCTTAGATACAACTGGAATTCAAAATCTGATTAAGAAAATGCAAAAACAAAAGTCCGAAAATCAAATCTCAACCGGATTGAAACTTTTTTGTAAATTTTAAGCAAAAATAATTGTAAATCATGTGTTATATTTTTTTGAACTCATTTTGTGTTTGCCCAGATTTCACGGCTGGCAAGAAGTGACGATAGGTTGCATAAAAATGTCGACAAAAACTGAAAGTAGGGGTGAATTTGTTGACGAATACAGGTGAAGAACCAGTTTGGAATGAAATCCTAGCTGCTCCTCTTTCAAAGATATCCATGTTTTACATATAGTAGGTGGATAAAGTAAGATGTCAAAATGAAAAGATAAAACCAAATAACTTCTCAAAAATAGATAGCTTTAAATTTATTTTACCATCATTATAAAACTGAATGAAATGTTGTTGAAATAGCAATAACATTATAAGAAGCCAAATGTAGTTCTGATTTCTTTATAGTTTAAAACTTATTAATAAGTGACAGTACGATGTTGTAAAAGCTTTAGCATCCAAAAGTACCACCTTTTTCTATAACAATTTTAGTGAATTCATATTCTATGATGAAAAAAGGTTTTTACATCGTTTTGGAGCAATTTTTCCTAAACTATTATTCACCATTTTCCTTTATAACTCGTTAGTTTGGGGAGCGTGGTCTGAAACACACATTTTCAATTTGTGCTAAGATTACCCTTTGATGACGAGTCAGGGCTAAATGAAAATAAAATATATTTTTCATTGAATAAATTCCAGTACTTTTTCAAAAATTATTTTAGTTTTGTGATCTGAAATGATGAAAACATTAACTACTAAGATTTTCTCTTCAAGAACTGGTACGTTTTTTCTGGGCTTATAGAACTTATAAGCGTTCAACTTGGTTTCCAATGACACAAACTTTATAAAAACATATATCTTGAAACATTTTTTTCTTTCAGATGCCTTTAAAGCCAGAAAAAAGTCCATAATAAAGATTAAAGTCTTCAAAAATCATGCACTCTATGAGCTTTTTTCATTCCTATCATGGATTTGTCCACCCATAACAAAATTTCAAGGCAAAGCTTTAATGGTTTTAATTCTATAGTGAAACGAATTAAAACTTCAAAGATTTTATGACAAAGCTATCTTGCAGAAAATCGAGTCTATGAAATGAATAGAAGGATTTTTTAACAGTTTTCCTCTTCTATGGACCCATTGTTGACTTCTCAGGCATCTTAAAGAGGAAAATAGTTCCAGAATGTTTATACATTGGTAGTATAATCAAAGTTGTATCACTGAAAACCAAGCTGAATGCTGAAATAGTATCTAATCCTTCGGAAGACGTAACAGTACCTGAAGAGAAAAAGTGAATAGGTAAAGGTTTCGTCAATTCAGATCACAATGTCCCATTAAATTTCTGAAATGGTGTTAAAATATATTCAAAATGATGAAAGAAATATATGTTTGTAATGATCATTATTTAGCCCTGACTCGTCATCAAACGTGGTGTTAAAGTTCTCTTTTCATTTTGACATCTTACTTTATCCACCTACTGTATGTAAAACATGGACATCTATGAAAGAGGAACAGCTAGAATTTCATTCCAAACTGGTTTTTCACCTGTAATCGTCAACAAATATACCCCTACTTTCAGTTTTTGTCGATATTTTTATGCAACCTATCGTCGCTTCCAAACGCAAAAACTATTTAGATTTGTAAAACAATTTTATATTCCCTTCAAAACACATTTTCAGAAATTTGACTTTTGGCCACCTGAATCAGCCAAATACTGCCTCGTTCTTTTTTAAGATAATACATAGAGCTTTAGTTGACTATATTGAAGGAATAATAATAATAATAATAACAACTTGTTAGGGTTTCTGAGCGAGAACTATTGTATAGAGGCAGATCTATGTCACTTTAACGGAAACAAAATATGCGCTAGTTGTGCGGGAAGTTAGCGCAATTATTATAAATTGGGTAGACTTAAGTTTAAGGCATTGGGCGGTTAATCTGCAAAATGTGTTTATAGATAAAGCGGAAGCGTTGTCTGTAGATGACTTTGGAACATTACCGTTGACAATCTATAATACTTCAAAAGTTTGACTCCAAAGGCATGAAAACAATAGGGCATGCAGTTGACATTATGGTGAGCGGGAGCTGACACCATGAGAGGAGGACTCAAAGCGATGGAAAATTGATGTAAGGAGGTCATCATAGGTTAGGTTAGGTTGGAGTAGCTGTCGAGAGACACACTTAGGCCTGAACGACCCATTGTGATACCACATAGTTGGGCCTACAGTTTAACGCCGATTCCGAACGGCGGTGTGGCAATTTTTTATCGGCTTGGTGGTTTTGCCATTACCAACCAAGGTCTGTACTTGTACACTATCTTATAATTCTCATATACTTCATATTGATAGCGAATGTAAGAAAGTTACCAAAATTAACCACCAGACGATGACGGGAATCGAACCCGAACCTCCCGAAGGTCATCATAAAAGCTAATAATACTTTTTATCAGAATATGAAGTGCCCAACTTTTTGAATCTGTAAACAATATTTACAATATGGATAGATTTCTGGGAGTGATGCTGTATAGTAAACTATTTTAACTTGGAATACACATCTAGAAGAAAGAATTCAAAACGCAAAGAGAGTTCGATTGCAGTTTAAAAAAAGTTGTGATAATTTGGTAGGTAAAGCAAAAAACTTGATGTGGTCCACGACTGACATGCATTTAAATTATAGGAAGCATTGAATGCGTTGCTCTCTTTGGATTTGCAAATTATAAACACGAAATTACACAATGTATAGATATGCAACTTACACCCTAAGGGGGAGAAACCTATCTTTGAGCTTGTACATATTAAAATAAAGGAGACCCAGAGCACAATAGATGACATATTTACATGCAAGATAATCGACACTCATTGCTGACGGCTTCATACATAATGAAAACAATAGAGAAAGTAAGAATTAGCTATTTTACCATAAAATGCTTAAATTGTGCTGTTTTACCAAGCACATTGAACTATTAGAAAGAGTGGATCCGTAACCCAAAATGACAGCAAAGACGACTCGAAAACTCAAAGTGATTCTAGGTCAGTTCTAGGATATGAGGAGGCACTTTTTTTTAAACATGAAAAAACTTTATTTTAAGCAAAAAATGAGAGTAAATGATGGCAAAATATCGAAAGAGCATTTTTAATTAGAATATTCCGAATCGCAATTCAAAGAAGTGAAAAAACTGTTCATTTTTTGTAAACGATTAAGTTTGATTTTGTTTGGGCGGCATATTTTTTTCATACACTATGCACATGTTTTCATCAGATGAAGAAGAAGTAGAGCAGCGACGAGATGGCTTCTTGGCCAATGCTGTTTTCTTCTTTTTAGCCGATGGCTGTTTGATTTCCATCAAAAGAGTAAAAATATAACCAAAACAAAAATGGAAGACAGCAATGACAATTGCGGAAATGTGCCCGTTTTTACTCCAGTTTGGGTTTCTTTTTTTCAATGTCACCGCTGCTCAACATGTTATATAAAAATATAAACATTTTTTATACAGAATTAAAGATAAAAGATCAGACTTCACTATCAATTCAGAATACTTAAAAAAACCAAGAACACCGAAAACCGAAGACACGTACCGTACTAAATACTTACCGTATACACTGTATATGGTACGTGTCTTCGAGCGCATGTGGTAATTTTTCATGAAGAATAGGATTATTTGTGTGCTGAATCCGAATCAGGATGCTGGATGGATTTATTACAAAATTTTAAGCAAAAATTGTGAAAAGGCTATTCAGGTATTTTTTAATTAAACAAGAAAGTCAACCCAAGAAATGAACTCAACAATTTTATGGTCTACTTTGGCAAATTACTTGAAAATTGGCAAATAAGAAATACTAAGCAGAGACTTTTACCATAAACGAATAGTCTAAGTTTTAGTAAAAAATTATCTTCGAAGAAAGCAAATACCAGAATCTACTAGAAAAAGAACATTTTAATTTTCTCCAATGGCGAGAGATTGATTTTTTTTTTCACATGGCTACACAAAAAATTAGAGCATGCTGAACATACAAAAAATGCAAATTGAAATTTTAGGCTAGAGGCACAGAACTTTATTTAGAAACTACTTCGCACAAGCGAATATTAAAAGTTTAAAATCGCTCGCAGCAAAATAAAGAAAAAAAAAATAAACACGACAACTAATGAAAGCTTATGGGAACTGGATCCCTATAGTTCTCCTCGGATCTAGATAAATAACTTGAAATCCTCTAAAAGTCTTAAACTATAAATAGATTAACATATCAAAGTACACAACTTACATCATAGATTTCTTTTGCACATGACTTTGGTTTCTCTAAGATGATGCCACGTTGAACGCGTTCCACAACCTCGGTATTCTTTAGACGGCCATAGGGCATTTTGCCACAGGTGAATACTTCCCACATAAGGACTCCTGCAACAAGTCACATAAATAATTTTAAAACACGCTAAAAATACATATCTTTATTGACGCTTACCATAAGCCCAAACATCGCTCTTCGATGAGAAACGCGTATAGTTCAATACTTCTGGTGGTGCCCATTTAATAGGAAATTTGGTGCCACCGGAACTTGTATACTGATCGTCTAAAACGTAACGTGCCAAACCGAAATCAGCAACTTTCACGACATTCTCGGAGCCAACAAGACAATTACGTGCTGCCAAATCACGATGAATATAATTGTGGCGCTCCAAGTAAGCCATACCTTTGCTGACCTGTGTGGGTGGATATGGTGTTTTAATTACAAATAAAAAACAATTTAATTTTATATATAAGTCACCTGAATGCACATATCTAACAGCAAACCCATATTGCCAATCAATGTAGTTTCATGCCGACGCAAATAGTTCAAAAGAGAGCCATGCTTCATGTATTCGGTGACAATGTAAATCGGACGATGTTTCGAGCAAACTCCATACAATTGAACGAGATTCGGATGCTGCAATTTTGTCATCACTTTGGCCTCCTCAATGAAATCATCTTCGGACATGGTGCCCTCTTTCATCATTTTAACGGCAGTATCAATGGAACCGCGCCATTTACCACGGCGCACAACACCAAATTGACCGGATCCCAGTTCTTCCATGAGCATAAGTTCCATCGGATGAATTTCCCACTTATCTGAAAGGAATTATTTAATTTGTTTCTATTGTTTATAGTAAAGAGCTGTTAACATTACCATGCGATAATCCCGCTGTAGGTGGCACTGGTCTATCACAAGGCGATGACTTTAAGCGGCACGCCAGACCCCCTGAATTGTGTCGATGGTAGTTTATCAAATCGGGTATGGTTTCGCAGCAGTGCTTCTCACTCAAATAATATTCACCGCGTGCATTTTGCTTAATGTGATAGTGTTTGACATGAGATTGTGGACTGTGTGTGTGTGTGTGTGAAAGAAAGTAACAATGCATTCATTACATCTGTTTATTTGTTGATGAATATAATTAAATCAACTTACACTTTGGTATGTAGCGAGAGTGTGTATAAACCTTTTGTTGATGATTTACGTACAACGAAACAGCCTTCTTTGTCACCCTGTTTCAGCAACGATTCGGCACGCTGACGTGACATGTCACCAACGTACCATCTGCAGGGAAAGAAAAGAAATAAATATTTTAATTAATCTGAAATTATGAGTGTGTCTATGATTTATTGCTTGAAACGACAGGTTTGCTGCATAAGTCTTCTGTTTTGTATGTACTCAACGTAAATAAAAAGAACATAGTTTAAAAAACTTATTTACATTTAAATGTATACAATTAAAATGAAAAATTTAAAAAAAACGGTTACGAAAACAAGTTTGTCGCTTAAGTTTTTGATTTGTAAATACGTGTGTTGTTGTTTTTTTTTTTTTTGGATAATGATGAAATGTGATTTCTATTAATACTCACTCATAACGCTCCAAACCCAATAATGCTTTTGGTTTAACATAATTACTGGGTATATAACCGACATTGCCGAGAGCATCCTTAACTTTCCACCAATGCTCTTGAGAATCATCAATTACTTCATATTCGGCATTCTAAAAAATACACAAAAAATAAATACTTAGAATTAAAAATGAATTAATGATTGGTATTTCATTTTATTGTTTGTTATTTAGTTACAAGAAAAAAAGTTAACAAGTTTTCAGTTTGTTTTTTATAGAAAACCAAAAACTAGCTAGTAGTTTGAGATTTTTCCCTAATATCAATATTCAAAACCCACATAAGTAAACTTTTAATTTGAATTTCAAGCTAAAAAAAGAAAATTATAGGTAGTATAGTCAAAATAAAAATAACTTTACGTTTGATTTCAAGTTTAAATTACACTACTTTATAGTATTGGGAGTATGAATGTATAAATTCGTATTTTTTTTCGTAATTTGGACATTTATTGTGAAAAAGTGATTATAAATTTATTCTTTAAAGTATTGTCCATCATTAGCCACAACCTTTTCCTATCTTTCTGGTAGCATACGGATTCTGCGTCGAAAGAACTCCTCATCTTTTGAGGCTATCGACGAATCGACCCATTTTTTGAGTTCTTCGAAAGAACGGAAGTGCTGTTCAGCCAGGCCATTTGTCATCGATCGGAACAAGTGGTAATCAGAAGGAGCAATGTCTGGAGAATACGGCGGGTGGGGTAGCACTTCCCATTTCAGCGTTTCCAAGTATGTTTTTACTTGCCTTGCAACTTGCGGTCGAGCATTGTCGTGCTGAAGAATAACTTCGGCGTGTCTATTCTCATATTCTGGCCTCTTATCCTTTAATGCTCGGCTCAAACGCATCAATTGTAGTCGGTAGCGGTCGCCAGTGATCGTTTCATTCGGTTTCAACAGCTCATAATACACGAAACCTTTCATATCCCACCAAATACACAGCATGAGCTTGGATCCATGGATGTTCGGCTTTGCCGTTGATGTTGTCTTGAGTTGTAGAAAGTTAAACATGTTTCAACCTGTCGAATAACTGTAAAATCCTCATTTCAAGCAGTCAATGGTTTCGTTTTGTTACATTACTTTTGTGCGTTTAATGTGTAGTGAATCGTGATAAGTGTAAAAGAATAAAATTAAAAATGTATTGTGAAAAGAAATTTAAATATATACTTTCATTGTATTTACAGCAACCTGTCTGCAACTTTTAATTATTTATGTGGAGTATTTTGAGAAGGTGAGTCTTAGTAATTATATTTTACAAATTTTCAAAATTTCGCGCGAAATTTTTAAAAATTATTTTACATGAAGTTTTTGCTTCTAAATATTTTTAATCTTACTTAAACTATAACCAAACTAAATTTTGTGTAAATATGATTGACATACAAACGTTTTCCCTTTTTTCATACAAATGCTGTTTCGTTTTGTAAAATATAATTACTAAGACTCACCTTCTCAAAATACTCCACATAAATAATTAAAAGTTGCAGACAGGTTGCTGTAAATACAATGAAAGTATATATTTAAATTTTTATTAAACTTTCACACATTTTGGTATTCTTATACTTTGTCAATTTTCAGTTCAAGGAAGACAACCATTGGTTGAGTTTGGAATATACGTTTTTTTCCTTCACATAAATAAAAACAATGAAAAATTTGTTGGGGTTTTTCTTCATTTATTTTAATTTTATTATTTTTATGTTTTTAAAAAATGGGGTCATATTTCATTACAAAATTATACCCCACTTATGCGGCCATATTAATTTTTTTTGGGGTCTTTTTTCATTTATTTTTGGGGTGTTTTTCATTGCTTTGGGGTTATATTTCATTTGAATAATTGGGGCCTTATTTCATTATGAAAATATGCCCCAATTTTAGGGTCTTTTTTCATTTTCGGGGCCAAATTTCAGGGAGCCGTTAATGTTGATGCATGTTCGGGCGGTCCCCATGATTTTTTACGCTTTGGGTTATCGTAACGTATCCACTTCTCATCGCCAGTCACAATACGATGCAGAAAACCCTTTCTTTTCTGTCGTTCAATCAGCAGTTCACATGTGAAAAATCGTCGTTCGATGTCTCTCGGCTTCAATTCGTACGGCACCCAATTTCCTTGCTTTTGAATCATTCCCAATGCTTTTAATCGTTTAGAAATGGTTGATTGATCAACTCCTAAAGATTCTGCAAGTTCTTGTTGCGTTTGACATGAATCTTCTTCGAGTAATGCCTTCAATTCTTCATCTTCGAATTTTTTCGGGCCGACTGAACGTTCCCTGTCTTCAACATCAAAATCACCACTTTTGAAACGGGCATACCACACCTGACACATTCTAACGTCTATAGCACAGTCAGGATAAGCTTCAGTGAGTAAACGATGTGCTTCAGTTGCGTTTTTCTTTAAATGGAAGAAGTAAATTAAAACTTCCCGCAAATGTTGCTTTGTTGGCACGAAATTCGACATTTTCAGCTTTGTAAAATTATGAAAATTATTTGACAGATCAATTCTTATAGTATTTTTGGCGCTCTTCGAGATAGAATAGCTGTCAATGTCAAAAAAATGGCGCGTATGATAGATATGAAGTTAGTCACAATTACGAGTTTATACATTCATACTCCCAATACTAAAAAAACTTAATGCAACACATATTTGAAAATAATAAAACAAAAATACAATAGTAATTTCTGTATACAAATTAGTATCATTTTCAATAAAAAATAATCTGAAATCGATAAGAAATGTTAAAAAAAAATTGGATTCTGAGAGATCTCCGCCAGTTTTCTTGGAGTATTATAAATTATATATCTACCATTTAAAGTATCTACACAATTTCTTTCAAATGACGTGTAAAAAATAAGAATCGAGCAAACATTGTTGAAGCTATAAGCAAAAATAATGTGAGACCTCTGAAAACAGATTTTTTGGTTCCAATTCTAGATTTTGCTGGTGTAGTTTAAATTCTAGGTATGCAGTTTTTTTATTTGACTAGACCTACAACATGCAGTATGTGTAACGCTCGTATCTTTTTTCGAACCAAAAACTGTATATTTCTACCAAAAAATTTAAAAAAAGTGTAAATTGAATTGAAAAAACTGTATATTTCGCGGTATCAATTTTTTCAATAAAAATTGACCATCTGAATTGTCTTCGTTCTCCATTTTAATATCTCCTTCTGTAGCTGTGTTGAATTTGTGCTTTGAAGAAATTTGACGAAGCGATTCCAGATTTGCTGTGAGGTATTTATAGACATCAACGCCTAGATATTTAAAGTTACATTTGACGATCAGAATCGCCTTCAATGTTTTCACTTCTATCAAAAGTATACTCGCAACGAGTTGCCATTGTTCTTTCAGATGTTGTGCATTGTGATTGATAAATTTGAGTTTCGTAGCATTCAAAAATTTTACATATTTTTTCTTAGTGTAAACGCGGTATTTTGGCAAAAAAAAGGCGGTATGCGGTTTCTAAATCTAAAAAACAGTATAATACCGAGAAAAACTGTTTAGATACGAGCGTTAAGTATGTGTCATGCCAAGTTTCTCGTTATTTTCTTTTATTTTTATATTTTATAACGTAGTGTTATTAAAACTAGTTTTTTTTTTTCGTAAATCATTCGATTTTAAAATATATTGAAATTTCTAAATGTTCACTTACCTTTTCCAGTGATAAATCACCACCTTCGATGGCCTTAAAAGGATATAAAGCTACGACAATTTTAACGAAGTGTGAATTGTCCTGAAATGGAAGAAATTATTATTAATTAACAAACGATACAATTAAATTTTTAGTTTTAATCGTTTTCTTAAGAAAGTGTGTTTTAGATCATATGAGCAAAATTTGTATGTTCCCTATCTGGTTCCAGCTCCAATTTGAATGAATTTAACCAACGATGAAGTATCAACTCTGCTTCTGGAGGAAGTATCAGCAAAATGTCACATTTCGTTACTTTGGCGTAATTTGTTTTGTTCGCTTCTTACTATGTCAGTTTAAAAATACATAATTTCATACGAGAGCAGTCGGTAGTAAATAGAATTAGGAAGATGGTGTAAAAGGATGAGCTCAGTTCACCTTATGATATCACAGCGGAACTATACATTGACCAGAAAAAAGTTTTAAACCAGTTGCATAAGCCTGGATACAAAAAGAGGATCGATATTTGGATACCATATGAATTAACAGTGACAAATTTAATGGGTCGAACTTTCATCAGCAAGTCACTGCTGAAAAAAAACGAAATCAAGCTATTTTTGAAGAGATTGATAAAAGGCCATAAAAAGTGGGTCACATATGGCACAATAATGTTTAAAAAAAGATCATAGTGCAAGAAAGATGAAGCTGTACAAACGATGCCAAAGTCAGTGATGACGCCACGTGAGGTAATGTTTTGTTGGGCGGGGTTCGGCAATTGGCAAAAATTGAGAGAGCTTGGGTGGGAAGTTTTGATGCATCCACAGTATTGCCCGGACCTTGCCCCGTCCGAAAATATTTGTTCCGCTTTCTGTACAGCTCTCCTAATGGTTTGCAGCTGACTTTAAAAGAAGCCAGTGATGGAATAATGGTTTTACCAGGCATATATTTAGTTTTTTTTTTTTTTTTCATTTAATTACGTTGTTAATTATAAAATATAAAATCTTATATCTAAAAATAATAGGCCAAACAGCTACCAGGGTTTTCAGATCTAAAATTACAAGCTTTTATAAATTTTATGTAATATATAATATAATACATAATCTGTTCTTACCAAACAGCAAGTGTTCGTGGGTGAACAAGGTGTGTCCTATGTGGAGTCGAACGAAAAGTTGGCTCCTCATGCGGGAACATGAGGGTGGGTTAGGTTAGAGAGACACACTTAGGCCTGAACAGCACCATGATATATGATACCGCATAGTTGGACCTTCAGTTTAACGCCGATGTGCCAATTTTTTATCAGCTCGGTGGCTAGATGTTAGATCTAGTACAATAGGCTAATTTAAAGAATAACAATTGAAGTGCAATACACCATTTATGATTTGCCGATATCTTTATCTGTACAAATGGAAAAAGTGCAACTGTTATAGTTACAGTTATTTTAAACTCGCAAAACACGTTTTGCTAAATTTGTGAACTGCTTACTGAAAAAAGGCTATTGCATTTTCGAATATAAAAAATATATTGCCCTGTGTTAAAAAACTTGTACCATGTTTATGTTGCACATAAGTTTTAATTTAGTTTCCATATAATCCTCAAGGGTTACCATTGAGGCCAACAATGCTAATCCAAATTACGGCATCTTAAGCTAATTTACTTTTCTTTTTTTTTAACTCAATTTGTCTACATTGACATTTAGTAACATATATGATTTTAAAATTTGACATGTGTAGGAATGCCCAATGGCATTCATTACGTTATTTAAAATTTTGACAATGGTTAAAAGTTATAGCGTTATTGCATTATTTAAATCTATTGGGTAGATCTAATGGTAAAAACCGTTTTAATTTGCGAGTGTAGTTCTCAGTATTCAGCAACTCTGTAGCCAGGTAATTTGGGTGGACGTTGAGGCGGCTGTGGTATTTTTGACTAAAATTATTAATCTCTTCATATATAGTGGGGATTTTCAGGTCTCGGTGAATAATTTCATTGCTAACGAACTTCGGAGCGTTGGCACACATACGAAGAATTTTCGACTGGAATCTTTGGATTATATCCAGATTTGATTTGGATGCCGAACCCCAAATTTGGATTCCATAAGTCCATATTGGCTTTAATATTGTTTTATATATAAGAACTTTGTTCTCTACAGAAAGAGTTTAGTTGTTACCAAGTAGCCAGTATAGTGACCTGATTCTTAATCCTAGTTGTTTGCGTTTTGTGAAGATGTGGTGCTGCCATGTGAGCCTCTTATCAAAGTGTACTCCAAGATATTTTGCGTGATCAGATTGAGGTAAGCAGCAACAATTAAGAGTTACAGGCGAACAAGTTCCATTTCGTAGAGTGAATGTTGTTTGTACAGACTTTGATTCATTTGCTTTCATTCTCCATTCGTCCAACCAAATGTTGATTTTGTTGAGGCTTGTCTGTAGTCGATATGTAGCTACATTAGGCTCGCTGTTACTCGCCATTACAACTGTGTCATCAGCAAAAGTTGCAGTGTAGGTATGTTGTGTCAATGGTAAATCAGCTGTAAAAAGGGTATAAAGAACTGGCCCTAGCACACTACCTTGGGGGACTCCGGCCTTAATAGAATGAATATTGGTTACATAATCGTCCACTTTGACCATAAAATATCGATCTTCTAGGTATGATTTTAGTAATTCGAAGTAACAATGAGGTACATATTTTTTAAGTTTGTATAACAAACCACAATGCCACACTTTGTCGAACGCTTGTGTTATGTCAATAAATGCTGCCGTGCAATACTTCTTTTTTTCTATAGAGTTTCTCGCAACTTTATACACTCTGTTTATTTGCTCTATAGTAGAATGATGTTTCCTGAATCCGAACTGGTGCGAAGGAATTAAGTTTTTTTGTTCTATTATAATGTTAAGTCGTTTCAGTAGCATTTTTTCAAAGACTTGGAATTTACTTGGAAACTCGTAGAACAAACATTGTTAGGAATCACAAAAAATACCTGAAATAATTTTTTTAAATTGAAATTGTACGTACTTGATGTTTAAGGGCTAAAACTAATAACAGAAAGTTTCTCATTTTGTACATTTAAACTTAAAATTTGAGTCTAAATTTAAAATCTAACTAAACTAATTCTGAGAAACTGCTCAGGTGGTGGAAAAGAAATTGCAACACTTTCTTATTAAAACAAATTTTTAATTTATTTAAATAAATTCTTACCTTAGCTTTTGAATTTGGTGTACCTGGCGTTGGTATACCACCTGGCATTGTGTTATCCAATAATGAACCGTTACCGTTTAAAATATTTGGTGACTGCTTAAATGTGGATACTGATGTCTATAAACATAAAAAAATTAAATAATTAGAATTAATTTTATTTGCATGTATTGAATTACTCACCTGTGGATGTATTGAAGTGGGTGTTGAACTGCCTAAACTGCCAGAACTATTATGATGCAAACTGAATTGACTGGTTGATGTGGAATTATTTGGACTTATGCTACGTGTTGAATTCTGGGCGGGAGAACTTCCTGTGCCTGTAATTAAAAAATTAAAACATAAGTTTAAGTTATACTGTTATGCTAAAGAATCAAACAAATTTTTAAAATTAAGTTTTTAAAGGGTAGTTGCGACAAAATTTTCTAAAACAAATTTTTTTTTTGCATGGTCATGTCTTGAGAAATTCAAAGTGTAAATGGTTCTAAATTATTTGCGAGGGCGGGACATTCATCGTGGTTTTCTTTGGAATTCTTTTGTTCCTTGAATCTTAGTCTATTAGCTATTTAATGAATTATTAAAAAATAGATTTTTTCAAATCACTGTTTGCAATCACGAAAATCAATTGCAACTCTTTAAACACGTTGACACAGAACTTGATTTTCGAATCGACGATTTTCTAAAGTTCTCTCGACCTTGCACCAATATTAATGAAAAAAGTCAAGTGTTTTTTAGAAATTCATGAATTCAGAAATAAAATGAAAACAAAATCATATTTATATCTGTTCTAGTTAATTAATATCCGTATCCCAATATTTTTTGAATGCTTCCGGAAAACTACCCCCTTAATTATCTAAAAATACATTTAAATCCAGTTTGTGTCTTAACTCTTTTGTTTTTATTTTATTCGTTTGTAGTGAATTCAAAAATAACTGCTTTTTGAAATTAAATATATTTTTATTTAAATTAATACTTATTTACAATTTTATAAAATGCAAGTTTGTTTCAAAAAAAATTTATTTTAATTTTTTTTTGTGTTTGCGAAACTTAATTTCACACATGAATAGATAAAAAAAATGTTTAAGAAAAACCGCTTTAGCTTGTTTCTTGGAAATACATTTGCATATGAATGCATTTTATGTTATTTTATAATCTTTCGATTTTATTTTAGTGTAATTCTTCAAAAAAGTAAAAAAAAAGAGGAAAACAAAAGACAAAGGAAAAAATTATTATTTTAATACATTCCCTATTTCTTTGTTTGTGCATATGAAACGGAAATACATCGTTGTCACCATTGATGGATATTTTTACGATTAATAAAAAAATCATCGTGCATGCCTGGCATAAAGAATTACAATTGAAATTAAAATTATACAAAATGTTTGACTTCTAGAATATCCCAAATAAAAAATCATACAAAAGAACAAAAAAAAAAAAACAAAAAAAAGTAGGCGTAACAACACACTAGCAATGGCAGTGTCTTATTGAATGCGGAATTCATAAGAGGCTTACAATCAATTAAAACGAACGATCGCATGAACAACCTACATTATAATTATAGGTACTTATCAAATCACCACGAGCAAAGCATCAAAAACCAAGAGCAATTTAATGTTATTGAATTATTATTGTTGATTTCAATTGTATTTAGTTGAATGTTTTTGAAGATAGACATTGAAAAAGTGCGAACTTTATATCATAATAATCGTAATGCTTGCCTGGTATACTCTCGCAATGCAATGTCAAGGATGCGACCAAATAATAATAACAGCAAATGATAGAGGAAAAATTTGCAATGAAATAAAACGAAAAAAAAAAATCAAATATATTCAACGATATCAATTTGCTCGATAATTAATCAAAGCTTTTTGAAAATGTTTGCAATGAAAAAGAAAGAGAAAAAATTAACTATTTAAAGTTTTTCTTGTATGAATTTGTGTGCCATTTTGGCAATTATGCAAAAAATAAAGAAAAAATGTGTTTAGATTTTTAATTTGGTTTTGTGTATGTGTGAGTGCATGTTTTAAGTTATTTTCAGTTTAGCAAAATTCTGAAGGTTAATTATTATATGGCAACTAACTGTAGCACTATGGTGCTGGAGTTGATGACTTTGGGTTTGATAACGTTAATTATGTGCAATAAAGAAAATATCATTTAACAAATAGTTCTTTTTAGTTACTGGTAAATTAAACTTATTCACTGTAATTATAGAAAGATATATTTTCTATGGAGATTTTAAGCTGAACTTGAAGTTTTGACAAATTATTTATGCCCTTGATTATTTATAATATTTATTATCAAATGCACACAAACGTACACATACACGCAGAGACTGATTGATATTTTTAATGTGTTTGGAAATTCGGAAGTTGAAAAGATTTCTTTAAAATTCGCGATTAACTTGAATAATGGCAATTGTAAATTCTAAAATATATACAGGGTGACAATCGTAAAGTGACGCACACATTTCAGCAGTTATTTTCAAAAGGACGTTCTTCCATTAAGTACAATTAAGTGTTAACATTGCTGAATATATAAGCATTCATTTGAACTCCACCTCATTCAATATAACCTCCTTTAGCCTGCACACATGCCTTCAATCGATCCGGAAATCGTAGGACTGTTCGCCGCAGGACTTCCTGATCAATTTCAGTCCAGGCTTTCTCTAATGAATTTGTCAGCGACTCCAGACTGTGGTGTTGAGATTCACAAGCCTTACTCTCTAAAATAATCCAAATAGAGTAGTCCATTGGATTCAAGTCTGGGGAGTATGGTGGCCATTCTTGAGATGTTATGAATCCAGAAAAATTGTTTTTTATCCATTTTTGCGTTAATTTTGCCATGTGGGAAGGTGCAGAATCTTGCTGGAAAGTCCAGTTTTCATTTCCAAATGTATCTTGGGCCCAGGGAAGAACATGTTCACTTAAAATGCTCCGATAAACAACCTGGTCAATTTTAACACCCTCTTCAACGAATATTAGAGGGGTTCTGGCATTAGCGGAAACTCCAGCTCATACCATAACGGAAGCTGACTTTTGAACTCGGCCAACAGTCCTATTTTGTTGCGATGATGATGTTAGCCAAATTCGGTCATTTTGCGCATTGAAATGTTGTTCAACTGTGAAAATTTTTTCATCTGTAAACAAGATATTTTCAACATTTTTTAACACGGAGGAGCGTAGCAACGCCTTGCATCTTTGCAGTCGCAAATCTTTCTTTTTTTGTGTCAGATCTTGAGCTTTTCGGAGCTTGTACGGCTTAAGATTAAGCTTTGATTTTGCAATGATTCGCATTGTTTCACGGTTTACTCCCACTTCCTTAGCGATTTTTCTCATTGAGCGCCTTGGATTTCGCTTGATTCGTTTACGAATTTTTTCTGTTAAACCAGTAGTGGCAACAGTTGAAAATTTTCCCCGGTCTCTATCTCCAAAACCCCCAGTTTCATTATATCGAATAATAGCTCGGCCTACCGTACGACTTGATAAATTTAAAGCCTTTGCAATTTGACGGCTACTATAATTTGCCAAATGAAATTTCATAATTTCACGACGAATATTTTCCTTGTCCATTTTTATGGAAATTTCAAAATGTAATAACAAAAATTCAAATGAAATTAAAAGCAAAGCCAATGATGAATGAATTTGCTTTTTAAATTAAAGTAACGGTAAATGGCAAAGCTTGCTGCAGAGTATTAAACTTGCGTCACTTTACAATTGTCACCCTGTATATGCAACTTGTATTAACACGGTGCAGCAAAATTTGCATTTGTTGTCTTTGGCATGAATTTGTCTTCGAATTCTGAATGAATTCCTGCATTCACAGACTAGTCCAGTACCTAAATTTAAAGACTTTTATTGATTTGAAATTTTTGTCCTGGGACGGATTTTGGCAAATTTGGATTTATTTGAAAGGTCAAGAAATGCAGAAATTTAGACCCACTTATTTTTTTTTTTAATAATTAGATTTTCTGAACTGCGTCCTATCCAAATTTGAAAAATTCAATTTAAAAGGATACTCCTATCAATATGAAATTTTGAAGTCTCATTAGCAATAATGTGGAGATTTGTTTTTAATGAAATTCACATGTTTTCCACGTTCCTCAAGATCTCCCTTTTTTCAACATTAATTGCCCCAAATTTGATGAGAATATTGGTTTCAAGAAAATGTGAAATAGGTGCTTTAAAAATAAAAATTTTACTATCTCTGGGAATCAGAATTGAAAACCTAGGCGATTTTAGTTTGAAATGGTCCCATTGATTTACTGGTCCCTTAGAATTACATATATTATGAAAAGAAAAATTTTAAACAACGAATTCAAAAAGTTATGTGAATTTAAAAATTATTGGGATTACCAAATTTTCAAGGATACACATTGAACTAGCAATAAACTTTAGAAAAATTAACATAATGTGCTCATCTCCAAACATAAATATACAAATCTTACATTTGTGGTATAATCATGACCACGTGACAAACAGTTCTTGAGACTCATTATCTGCAATACATAACGCTCTCGATATAAGATTTGTTATATGCGCAACGGACGCACTTGTCCATTTAACAACAACTAACCAAGCAAGCAATTAACCACAACATCAACTGACTGTAAATTTTATTATTGCTATCATTATTATGCGGAACGCGTTGCCAACTATTGCTAAAAATGGCTTGACTGTTTTGCTCAATGCGTTCAGTTCGCTCCAATATGTAAAGTTCATTGATTATTTTAGTTTTTTTGCGATGTGATTTTTGTTTTATCGTTGCTCGGATTTGTTTATGTGATTTTTTGTCTTCATAGTCACGCATTTAAATTATTGAAAATGAATTTACGCGTATTGTTTAATTTTACTGCGTCCGTCGCACATAAAAACGCATGTAAATTACTCGCGAACGTTTCCATAAAAGATGAACAATGAACGATAAGTGAGTGGGAAGTTCATTCACCCTATAGTCGACAGTTTAACTATGGATTGTGGGTAACAAAAACAAATAACACATAAAAAACAATTGAAATGCGTTGTATTGTTTTTGTATGTCTTCAATTTTTGAAATGAATGCAATCTTCATTAAGAGTGAAGAGTTGGGAGGCAAATAAAGAAATAAAATGGAGTAAGAGACAACAACAAAAACAAAACGCATAATTTAATTGATTTGTTAATGGAAAAAAAATCTGTTTTTGTTGTTGCATTATATTGAATAATACATACATACCTATATATAGGCATATATTTGAATATGTAGCTTCGTTTTGTTTGAAATCATTTATTGAGCATTGAAAAATATTGAAGAATTTATTGGACTTTATTAACCTTGTTAACTTTGCAAGCATTTTTATAAAAACTAATAAAACAAAAACACCCACTCAAGAGAGTCTATAATTTAGAGTCCCTTGAACGTTTTCACTGCGTGCATTTTTTAAAACACACACTTGGATCAAGACTCTATATTTTAAGTGATATTTTTTGAAAATTTGTACACCCTGTGTCTACCACTTCCTTGTACTGTGTTGCATAATATAAAAAACACTTAGGCTAGAAAGCCCATAGTACTCCGTCCCAAAGAGGGACACTCTCCTACTTTAGTTAAGGGGATTGATTTTTTTTTGCATAAAAAGAATTACGCATCGAAAATTTTATAAAAAAAATATGGTTTTTGATATACGCATTTATAAAAGTGCGTATATTTTGAGTATTATAAGAATTTTATCGTCGCGTGACAGTTGCACTATTCTCCAAACATAGTTGGCGGGTGCTCTAACTTTTGAAATACTCGATGGATTTTGTTCTACTTAGGCTCATTTTGTTCATAAACATTTTTATAATTATTATTACGATCGTAGGTTGCTCAGTTTTGTTTTTACAGCCCTTAGAAGGGGTCATTTTGGGGCGAAATTATTTTTTTTTCAGTGAAACTTTTATAGCGGGGCTGTGGATTGAAAATTTTTAAAAGGAAAAATGCTACTGAAACAAGCTTTCATTACACTCAAACGAAACTAATTAGAAAAGAAGTTGTGCTGTTGCTAGTATTTAGCGAACGAGGTCATATGGGCATCGAGTCAACTTCTCGAAGTTTTATCTCATGAGCTTTAGTGAGAGAGCTTGATTATATATAGCTGAACTTTCTTCTCATGTGTTATATAAGTGTACTAAGTCGTCTTTGTGCCGATAAGTGTAGAGAGTATCAACAGAAGAAAAACAACAACAAAATAGAGAGAAGAAGACTGCAATAACTTCAACAGAAGTCATTTTTATAGTAAACTGCTGATGTAAATAAGAAATAAAAAGAAACTGGCGGTTTGCCAAGCATAGCAATTTACTCATTAAAACATTTTCTAATAATTTTTTTTGGACCTAAAAAATTACAAAATGTTGAACACGAAAGTGAAATTGAATGCGGAGGTACCAGGAGGGCAAATAAAAATTAACTAACACACGCAATGATGGACATTTAATTTGGTTATGTATTAAATCTCGTATGAACAAAACCGAAAAAGACTTAAGCCTTAATTCCAATTCAGAAATACCTAGTTGGGTAGGGAAGACGAGAAATATTCCATTTCAATTGATGGAAAAGGAACCTAGTGAAGTTTCGTTGAATTCTTTCAATTCTAGATAACTGCGCAATTGATGAAGGGCTCTAAATTATTGAGCAATAATCGAGGTGAGAACGCACAAGAGATGCAGAAAGAGTTTCTAGTGTATACGGATCAGAAAATTCAGTTTGGTTTCTTTTCAAGTATCGAGTTAGCATTATTTACTATAAAGTTGATAGAATCTTTAAATTCTAGATGACAGTATACAAAAACATTCAAGTCTCTTTACGCTGTAGGAATTTAATGAATTGAAGTTTGAAACCCTCATATGAACCCACTATAAAAAAATCAATAAACAAGTTACTGTACTATCAAGAACGTTTTACTTCAATCAGCCTGCGCCGAAATTTCAAGAATAATTAAAACAAATTATATTCGAGATTTATTAGCCCTGAAAGTGTTTGTAATTATTATTTTTTAGAGCAGACATAAAAATAACATAGAGTAATTCATATTTATTAGCAATAAATTATTATAATAATCTACTGAAGCCATGAGAAACTATAAGCAATATTTTAACGTCATGTTTTTCTATACCGTTTTAATTTTTTGACTATGTTTTCCAATGTATTATATATCAAAATTCTCTGCTGCAACTAAAACTATGAGTCTATGCAAAACACGTAAAATTTTGGCCTAGCTATTTTCTGTTTCTGTTTAGTTGTGGCGACACAGTGTTTACTACACGCCGTACATACATACATATCTAATTATGTATGTATGTATACTTTTAGATATTTTTGTAATAAATCAAAAAAATGTGTGTGCGACAACATCATCAGCGATAAATGTAAGTAATGTGCTGCTAGCGATTTTATTGTCATAGCCAATTATAAATTCAAAATTGGTTTGTCTATGACAAAAAGAATTTGCAGCTAAAACGAAACAAACAAAATACATAACTACAACAACGATCACAAAAAAAAAAGTTCGTTGTCTCCAATTATGCAATACGATGTTGTTATAATGATGAATTTGTTGTATTTATCATTATTAAATATGTTGCGTATTGTTCTTTTTAAAATTGAAAAAATGCAATGTGGGTTTAAGCGTTTAAAGTGCTGAAAAAATGCGGTTATAAAGGCGGGGAAACAATCAACAAATAGTGGCAGAGAATTTATAAACATTAGCCCTATTTACTCTTTAGAGTAAAGGGCTGAGTAACGGGGTAAAATAGTAAGAGGTAGTTTACTCTGGGGTAAATATCAACCAGCCGTATTTGCACAATTCGATACGCTAGCAACTAAACTCATGCTTTTTATGTTTTGTTATCGTGTAAATCAAGAAGTAGGTAGCACTGACTTTCCCTTTTATTCTGGGTAACACAATTATAGCCCTGTTCACTCTTTAGAGTAAAGTGCTGGTTAACAGAGTAACAGGGTAAAAGTGTAAAACAATGTTACTCTATAACAGGGATGCCAACTCATTGGTTCTGTCTCCCCGATAGCCCTCAAGAAATTCCCCGATTTTCAATCAAATTCCCCGCACCGGTATAATCTTATATTATAACAGCGACACACGCTTAAAATTGATCAAGGCTAATGTTATTTTAATGCGCTCCAGAACTGGTAGGTCAATAGTAAGGTACTTTCTGACTTCGGAATTCTTTTGACACATGGGAGATTGCATCTCAAGGGAACCCACTCTTAAAACCGATTGGGCTAAAATGGTGTACCGAGTTACTCGACGTTCATTTTGATAGATAAGCACTCAAAGGAAAATACATGGGCTTTTTTTGACGCAAATAGAAACAAAAAATGTTTCCTTTTGAAAAAAAATGGTCACATTTTGAATTTTTAAGTTTTTTTTTTCATTTTTTGAAAGAATAAATAAAAAACGTGTTCTATAAAAATTTCTAAATGCAATAGATGATTAATTACATGGATCCAAAACAGGGGCTGTTTGACCAAAATATATAAAATCTACCACCCTCTAACTACGCGAATTTCGGCGGACAGCCAAAATTAGGATTTTCAAAAATTTGACTTTTTTTGAAAGTACAATGTTGCAAATTGAGGAAAAAATTGACCAAATTGTTATGTCCTGGGGCTATTGTTGTATAGAAAAACATATTTAAATTTTAGACCGTACGTAACAATGGCAAAAACCTTGTTTTGAGAAGAACGGGTTGAAAGTTTTGGCTATCGGTTTTTAAATATATCAACAAATCCCAACGGACCTTCCTCCCGCCCAATACGACCGAGAGGCGCATCTGCATAACGCACAGATCGGTGGCCGATGCAATCGCAGTCCGGAGTTATTAATCGGGAGGTGTTGGATGAAGGCATAGCTAAGACTTTCTGAACGGCCGAAATTTTGGCCTGACTGACACTCGCCGCTATAATCGTCTATATCTACGAAAGCACTTCGAGTTTCTCTCTGAAATTTTTTACAAAAAATACTTTTGAAATATAATACTTTCAAAGTACACAATTTTTTAAAAATCGATTTCTCCAAACCAAGAAAGTGCAGGGCCCTCTTAAGAAGAAATGAAGATTATAAGAACCAAAATGTGAAGCATTGCAAAAGTTAAACGATTGGCGTTACATAAAATTTGACAAAAAATACTCTGCTGACTTTAATAACTAAAAGTTGAACGGTTTCAAGTTCCCCGCAGAAAACAGCTCATTCCCCGATTCCCCGTACTAAGTAAAATTCCCCACAAATCAGGAAATTCCCCGCAAGTTGGCATCGCTGCTCTACAATAACAAAATATACGACATTTGCTTTTACTCACACTTTACAAGAAGTGTTGCCTACTTCTTGATTTGTACGACACCAAAAAATAAAAAACAAAAGTTTTGTTGCTGGCGCATTCAATTGGGAACATTGATCGCAGAGAAAATAAAAAAATCTGTCAACAATATGAAATAAAAAAATTTTGAATTTCTTCTTTAGGAAACTATTGCAAATCAATTTTAACTTCTCTCACCTTCAACACATTTAACTTTGCTAGCAACGTCAGCATTAATAAATTAATAAAGGAGGTTTTTACATATTTTTTTTTATCAAAAGAAAAGTAAGCAATAAATAATGAAACATTTCTGATTGACATTTACTCCAGAGAGCACTTTTTCAGTTTTAGATGCGTTCACGCACTAGAGTAAAACATTACTTTTTTACTCCGTTACTCAGCACTTTACTCTAAAGAGTGATTAGGGCTAATCATTCGTTTTCACTATGTCAAATCTATCAAATTTGCCAACATGTTAAGTGAAGGTAAAAACAAATGCCATATATTTTGTTATTGTAAAGTAATTTTGTATTACACTTTTGACCTCTTATACAGAACTTTACTCTAAAGAGCGAATAGGCATATTGTAAAATGATATTTAGTATAAGTTTTTAAAATTAAATATTTGTGCTTGTTTTCTTTCATTTTATGCTAACTTTCTTCATACTAAATAAAAAGAAAAGAAAGTTAAAAATTGTAAATTTTTTTTTTAATTATATATTTAAATGAATCGAAATTTTAATTAATGCCAATTTTCACACTTCAATCCAAACTCAAAAAAAAAATAATAAATATTGAAAATTATAAGTTTGCCGCATCGACACTACAAAAAAAAAAAACACAGCAACCAAAAGCACAAACAATAAAAAAAAAAGCACAAAAATACCATTAGACTAAATTTCTTTCCCACCTGAAAGCATACAACAACAAGACCACAGCAAGTGGTCCTCTCCATCTCCCAGCTACAAGATATAGTCGACAGTAGTCTGCAGGCAGGTAGCATATAAAACAATGAGAACAAGCTGGCTAAAAAAAGCAGTCACAACAATAACAATGAGCATTCAAACACAAACAAAAGGCGGCAAATTTGCAACGGAAATGGCAAAACGTCAGGCAACTACAATAGCAAGAACAAAAACAACAACGAATTAGATTCCACACCCAAAAATGACAAGATTTGTTGAAGCGACGCGAACGTTTTACAGCGCGTTTCAAAACTTCTGCGGTTATTTTCATCCAATGTAGTATTATTATCGATTTTAACACGATTGAGGGTAAAGATTAAATTTGTAATTTTTTTTTTTTTAATTAAGAGCAAAAGGAAGAAGACTAAAAGATGGTAGGGGAAAACATTGTTTAATATTGCAGAAACAGAAACTTGGATCAATATCTAAATCTTAGTTACTGTTCTACATTGGTTTGGTCTGGCAAATTTGATTTGAATTCTTAAAACTGAAAAATCTAATAGATTTTTTTTTTTTTTTTTGAAGAATATGATTAAGTCTGAGAGTGCGTGTTCAATGACAACTTTACTTTCATACTAAGCAATGAGCTAAAACGTGCCAAATTAGAATTCATCAACATTGAGCTTGAAATAAAAAATTAAATGCAATCTTTAAAAAAAAAATCACAAATTAAAAAAAAAAAATAACGTTAATGCATTAAATTAATTATAAAAAAGAGTACAAAGTACTACAAAAAAGTATTTACAAAAAAAAATCGAAAAAAACCACAAAAATTTAACCTCGACTAAAAAAGTGAGAGTTTTTTTTGTGGGTAATTTCAGCAACGAGGGTAGAGAATATCCACCAAAACTATAAAAAAAACCAATAATAAAAAAAGAAACAATAATTACACAAGATTTCTGCAATGAATCATACAAAAATAAAATAATTTAAGTTTCTAAGTGTATCTCGAGAGCGCGACTTGGAAGCGTTGGCGTTGCTTTGTCTTGGTCGAAATGATGAGTGACTGCTTGTGTGTGTGTGTGTATTATGGCTTAAATTTGACAAAAGGAGGTTGGAGGTTTCATAACTACTGAAATTCTCAACAACAAATTTGAAGGCTAAAGTAAATATACTTGAAATGTAATGAAAAGAAGTTATTGAAAAGTAAAAATACAAAAGCGAAAGTTAAATGCAAATTCAAACAAAACAAATTTATAATCAATTAAATTGAAATAAAAAAATAATAAACATTACATATATACATACAAATTTAATCTGCAATCGAATCAACATACTCGTATTTAATAGATTCATGTCTTGGCATAATTTTAACAATTGCCAAAATGTCATCTCGATAAGGCAACTTCATTTAGAGTAAAGTGCTCATGAACATGTGTAAACATGTGAAACAATTGCAATTCAAATGAATTTAAATGTCAGCTGAAGTAACAAAAGAAAAAAAAAACGCCATGAAAAACAACAACATATCATCATAACATTTGATTGTTGCAACAGCATAATGAACATGTTGCCGACATCAAAGTTCACAAAGAAATTAACACCACTCGAATTTGCCAACACGTACAACTTTGTTGTCGTCGTCGTCGTCGCCAGTGCATCTCTAGTGTGGAAGCGAGTACACATTTGTGTTCATGAATGAAAATTTTAAGAAAAATACACAAAATTATACAAAAAAAAAATAAGTTTTTAAAGGCATATAAAATCCTTTTTCAAAGAAGTTTTCTTGGGAAATGGCATCACGTGCGTCATGCGCATGTTTTGGAATATTTTAACATTTAAATAGTAAAAAAAAAAACAAAAGCGAAAATTTATCGAAAGATCAAAAGTTTATTTTTGTGTTTAATATTTTAGATGATTTCGATTTGATTTTAAAGCAAAGTTCATCATTCTAGCGATAAACAGCTCTGTTCTGAAATCCTATTCTGCTCGGCATCGGAATTGATTCCGATCGGACGTGTTCTGTAATCCGATTACTCGGAATCAGGGCCGTAGCCAGAAATTTTTTTCGGGGGGGGGGGGGGGGGGTTTTCAGAAAATATTCATAAATAATTTTTCTCAAACTGATTTTGAGATACAATAAATTAAATCAATGATACATCTGATGGACCCTATAAAATTAAAATTTTAGGAAAAATTTTCCGATTTTTTTTTATTCTTAACCTCAAAAAAATGGCCAAAAGTGACAAAAAATTCCCAGAATAATCAAATTAAATTTTTTCAAATAAATATTATTCAATTTGCATTCTAGTGAATTTTTTTTTATCGTGAGGGACATAATTTCATTAACTCATTGACTTCCCACTATTGATGATGTACCCAACCTCAAAAAAATTACCAAAAATAGTAAAGGCTCATTTTTTTCAAATGATCATCGTTGGGAATTTGAGCCATTATCAATGATAAGGAACCCGGATGAGGTTGGCTTATATTCCCTAAATTCGTGAAGTTACAGCATTGAAAGCGATCTTTCTAGTCGTGGTGCTCTGAGCAATAATGCGTTAAAAAATTAATTTTAAGATGGGTTTTGCTAATAAGATGAAGTTTTTGAGAAAGAATTTTTCACGTTGAACACGAATCTGAGGTCAAAAACTTCCCATCACGTCACGTTTAAGGAAAAATTTGGGGTTCAAGTCTTATTTTATAAAGATCCGATAATTTTTTCTATTTTTGTTAATTTTTAAACTTTTCAAACTGATTCAGGACGAAACCTTAAATCAAAAACAGTTACTGACCCAGAAAAACTATGAATGCAGGAGTGCTCAGTATCACCTTCTCTTTTTGAATCCGTAGTCAAACCTCATGTCGAAGAAAACAAATCGGATTTGATCGCTTAGTGTAACTAAGATTTTAAATTTATTTTTTATATTTGACTTTTTAAAAAAAAAAACCGATGGAAGTAAAAAATATTGTTAAATAGATTTTATTTTGACTTTTTTTCCATCCATTGGCAATTAATCTCAAAAATTAGAATAAAGTTTCCACATTTCGGGGGGGGGGGGGGGGTCAGAACCCCCAAAACCCTCCCCCTAAATACGGCCTTGCTCGGAATGGTTATCGTATTAATTCCGATCAGCTGCACGCTTATGGAATTTATATTTTATGGCAAAAAATCAAAATTTGCATTACAGCTTAGAAAAGATTTGTTCTGCAAATTAACCTAAATAGGCAAATGTGCAAAATTATCGTTGAAATCATAAAATGTGCATGAAAATACATATCTGTTTAAAATTTACTTGTAAATTATCAACACATCCTGCACTTCTTTTTAATCGAATATTTGAAATAAATTTTATGTTTCTTAAAAGATGTAGGTAAAATGAGTTTCACATTAGACAAGATTTACGATTTACATTGATTGTGATACTTAATTTCATGGCAAGTCATCTCGACTTGGCAAAAGGCTTTACCAAAGGAAATCGCGTGCAAACAGAGGCCTTGTGGACGGAGCTTGCGGATTCTCTCAACAGAACGATGGTAGCTTCCTTCGGCCAGAAAATGTAGAAGCGAGTAGAAGCGGTAATGGTATGGAAGTCCGCTTAACAAAGTACTCAATCTCATTTAACAGCATTTTAAAAGTCGCTTTTTTTTACGTGGTATTGTTCTGTGAACCTGTAGTAATAGAATTTAATTTAAAATATTATAATAAACTTATACACGTTCTGTTTATACAGATTCTGCCATCTCCATTGGATTACTCAGGTCCCGTAGAATCTTCCTTTTCAGCTTTTACTCTTTATATTTTTCCTTCTCAACCAAAAGTGCTGCAATAACAAACTCATTTTTTGTTTGTTTATTTAGTATTTTACACAAATTTAGTGTTTTACTTTGGTTTAATTTACACGAAAAAACACTCGAGCAATTGCAAAAATAATAAATGTAAATGCCAAAAGCCAAAACAGCTGATTTGAAATTAAACTCCGAATTGGATTTCAATTTACCAAATCCGATCGGATTGCAGAACACCGAATGAAATCGGAATCGGAATTCATTTTCGATTCCGACTTAATTCCGATGCGGATTTCAGAACAGGGCTGAAAGTTTCAAAATATAAATATTTGTATACAATACTGTTTCAAATTGTTCTTCGCTGTTTGGTAGATGTAAACTCAAACCTCCAGTCACAAATAACTCTGTATTGGATGTGGTTGAATAAAAATTATTCCAGAACCTTTTTCCGGGATAAACCTCAATTAGTGCGCATAACTTGAACAATTTTATAGACTTTTTCAGAGGTTTTTACATAATTTGGACATTCTTCTGACGCTTTCTTCTTCTTTGGTTCTCTTTTCTATTTCTGTCAAAAGTTATAGAGGTTCGAAGTTGAAATTCTGACCAAAAAACGCTTTTTTTGCGAATTATCTATTTTTTTGCCATTATTAAGTGCTGAAATTAATTAAGTAATTATTGAAATTAAAATTAAAATTGCGCAAATTTTAAGTGATCAGCGATGGGTTTCCGGACTCTAGTTTGAGAGCTAGAAACAAAAAACTACGATTTCATTAATTTTAGTGCATAACATTGCTCTTAATTAAAAAAAGGAGTTTAGTAGTATTCACATTTGGTCTATTGTGTTTTGGGATTGGTGTCTTTAATGGTCATCCGAAAATAATCGGCTAGCATTTCCTCATTCCATAAACCTTGATCCCATCACTCAGTGACTCGAAGATAAAGTCAGGCATTTTCGTTGGGACACAAATACGGAAGCTGATGAAAGATGACCAATTTGCAAAGCTTTTACCAACTGAACTCAAAAAAGTTTGGAAATCTTTCCAAGAAATTGTCAAATGTTTTCTAGGAAAGTCAAGAGCCAATAACTATGAGAGCATTGTAAAAAGATTGCTTAACGATTTCGAAGATGTTGCTGCTAATATGTCGTCGAAGATGCATTTCCTCCATTCTTATCTTAACTTTTTTCCACCAAACTTGGGTGAAGTGAGTGATCTTTTCTTCTCCATTTTTTACTTGCTCTCTTCTATTTTCTTAATTTTTTTTTCTGTATAAATTCAAAGCCTAAACTTACAAAACTTACCAAGTTTTATAGATCAATGATTTCACATACTTATGCCTGGTTTTTACTATGTCAAATTCAATCAAATTTGCCAACGTTACTTTTTAAATTAAAAATATGGTCATAATATTTCACATAACTTTATTTAAACTGTTCTTAAACTAACAATCCAGTCATGTTTGAGTGTGAGCTACTATGAGTAAAAGTAGATAATTTTGTTATCTATAGAGCAATTTAATCAAACCAGTTTCTGATACAATTTCATTTTAGCATACAGCCAAGCATTTTATAAGACAAGTGGCACAACTAATAATTGTTTTTGAATTCGAAAAATTATTACTTCCTTGTTAATTTGTGAACAACTTTCTTAGAAAAACCAAATCTAAAAGCAGTTTTGATGTTTAACTTAAAAATTACATCATTTTGGATGAAAATGTGCTGTCAATAATAAAATTTAAACCGTTATCATAATTTGTATTTTTAGTTTCACTTTTATTATTTATTTTTCTTTACAAAAAAAAAAAAATAAATAAATTTGCATAACGATTATAAATCAAATTTAATTATAAACTTTAACGTAATATGAAATTCAATATTAGGTTTTATAAATAAACTATTGTTCAATACACAATTGTCACGTGTTTAATAAAAAGACTTCGATAACTAACTAACAACACAACAACAACAACAGCGCAAATAGCTAAGTACCCTCCCCCAAAAACAATTTGCTTGATATTTAATACTAATTATATGTGCGACTATAATCATATTAAATATCGAATGGAGGTAGATTACAATGCAGTTATTTAGTTTGTGTATGCAACATGAAAACTGCAGGAGGTTGGGGGCTTGTGGTTTAGAACTAGAGAAAGAAAAAAAATCGTGCTACTCTGATTAGTATTGTTGCAAATAAGTAGAATGTTGTCACAATCGCTTAACAACGATCGATCGTCGTGTTGACCTTTACATTTTTCTATAATTTGTAGTATTGTGAATATATTTTATGAGTGGGTAAGTATTTTTTGAGATAATATAAGAAGGAAGTTGGCAGATCGTTTTTAAAAGATTAGGTATTTGACATAAAATATACATTATTCAAGTATATTCAATATTCAATACAAGCACGAGTTAATGAGAGAAGAAATGCTATAAATTCCATAGGGACTATTAATCTGGAACTAATGTACCTGTTATAAGGTGACCAGACGTCCTCGACTAAACCTTGTGTCTTTGAAGTTGGAGCAAATATATTCAAATAGTTAGAAATAGAAGTTAATATAGCTTTGTTGCGATTAAAGAAACATTTTGGGATCTTTGTGAAGCTTTAATTGAGAATCTTGCCAAAAATTAACTTATCTTATGAAAAATTCCAGCTTGGGAATAATATACTATATAAGTCTCTTTATTTTCAATTGAATTAGCAATGGAAAAATATTCTCCATTTAAAAAAGCGTATTTTTATTTCACGATGTGATGCAGCTGTGAGAATCTTTTACACAAAATACAATTTTATACAGCAAATCGTGTGGGGCGTGTAACCAGCTTACAAAATCAGCTGATCCTGTTTTTATTTTAACGTTCTAGTTCCCAAATTTTTAATTAGATTTAAAAAAGAATTTAGATTGATAAATTTGTATGTAAAAAGCATAAATCTGACCTCGAAAGTAAGAAGTTTATAACACATACTTAGGATTTTTTTTACGCAAGATAAAGGATTAACTAATTGTAAGCTCTGCATGCTTAACTCGATTTTTTTTAGCTTATGACAGTGTTGAAGCAAACGAGTGATATGTGGTTAAACTTAGAGAGCTAAGAACACTCTTGCTGGCAGTTAAGTTAATTTACCATTGAAATAAAATTAAGTTATGAGAAGAAAATAATTTTTTACTTTCCATCGTAGAGTAAATAAGAAGGAAATTGAAAACATTAAGATAGACTTCCTATGCGAATTTCTCCTTAAGGGTTATTGAATCTAAAGTTTAATTAATTTTATGAATATTATAAGTGAAAATTAATTTTAAAATAAAGTTTTCACATATTACGACGAATTTATGGGTTTCAATTTTACATCAATTTAAGCGATTAAGTTACAAGTGAATTGACTTCCGTGTGTAGTTTTGCATATTAAGTCATTATAAAAACCAAAATCAACAAAACATAAAATTGTATATGAGGAAAAGCTGTTTATTTTCTCGCTGCCAATTGACCATCGTCATTTTGCATGTGATTAAATTGTAAGGAAAATCAGAAAACAAAAACAAAATCAAACTAGTAATGAAATTACGAAACTGAAAAATAAAATGCAAAATAATTTACATTTCAATGGTTTAAGATAAACAAAGAAGAACAAAAACAAAAACAAAAGAAAAATCATTGCAGTAAAAAGTTACACAGAAAAGCGAAATGAAGCGATTTTCCACTTAACTCTTCAGCATATTTAATAGCACAATTTTTCCATGGAAAAACAAAGCGCAAAAAGAAAAAAATATTGAAAAAAAAAACTTTCTATTTTTACTTGTATTTTGTTGCTAACAGCAATAAATGTTGCTGCTGCTTGGAATTCGTGCATGTGTGTGTGTATGAAACAACTTCAACTTTTGCCGGCAACATATTTTCCCACCACCCCATTTCATTCGTGCTTTGCTGGATAGCTGGAGTATGTGGGGCTGGAGTATGAGGAGCGGAGCATATGAAATAGCAATTTTTGTAGCGCACAGCAGCTATTTATATGAGTTGCAAGTTGTGGTTTACTTTTCCAACCATGAGCTGTAAAAGTTTTCCGTTTTTATAAAAAATTTTCCATAGTTTTTTTGATTTATTGCAACGAATTGAAAATTGGGTTTAATACAATTGAGAAACCCGTCGTTGTCGTCGTGTCTGAACTTTTCGATGTACATATTATGTTTCATTTTGCTTTTCGAAAAGGAAAAAACAAACAACAAAATAGAAAGGTAATTTTGACAGTTGCAAGTTGTGGTGGCAACTGCTGCTATTGCTATTTCTGTCAAAATAAAATAAACAATTGAAAGGAGAATTTGTTTATTATAATTTAATGTTTCACTAAAACGCTTTCACTTTTCAACTAAAAGTTCAAATACTAAAGTTTCGTAGTATTTTCGTTAAAACGCTTCTACTTTACATTTAAAATTTCCAGAGCATGAATCATTTTTTTTGTCCAAACTAAATTTCAACACATTTACTTGAATTTAGTTTAAGAAAAAAAAAAAAAAATAGCTGCTTACATACAAATATAGCACAATAAAAAATTTTAAAGTTCAAGTTTGCAACAAGTTTCCGATATAATCAAAATCAAATCCAATCAAAGTCAAACATTTTTACTGCTTTAAATAAGAGAATAGAGCAGCAATACACGAAACAAGCTCAACTCATTTCAACTCAATTTAAAAAACTTGGAGGCAGTAAACCGAAAATGGCAAAAACAACAATTCAACTTTGTTTTGCATCTTTTGCATGCAAGCAACAATTTTATTTATTGCTTACTAGTGGTAAAACTTCCTAAACTTAAAAAATTTGAAATTAAAACGAAGCAAGTAGACAAATTTTTAGTCGATGTAGAGCGACTTAGTTGTAAGCTACCATTCATTTCATTTTTAATAAGGGTCGTGTATGTAAATGCTCAAGTCGAAAAAAAAATTTTGCTCCGAGAAAAAATTTCTTTCGGAACGTTTGCTTTCAGTAGTGCTTTCAAGCATTTCTTAGCAGATTCAATTTTTTCTGCAAAATTTCTTGTAAAATATATTTAGAGGAACAAAAAGTTCCATCGGATCGGCAAGGAAAATTACACTATACAACACGAACAAAATTTCTGAGTTCTCATATGGTTTTTCTGGAGTTGTTTTCGATGCTGACCGCGAATCTACAAACATTTTTTTCGGGTCAGGTCAATTTTTTTTTAAATAATTTGTTTTTTTTTTCGACCTAAATTAAAAAAAAAATCATAAGGGAAACAATTTCGATTTTTGAAAAATTGTTTAAAACTTTTTTTTTTTTTTGTTGAAAACGTAAAAACTCATAAATCGTTTAGAAAGCAAAAAATTAAAAAAAAAAAAAAAAATTTCCAGGGGGGATCCCTTATGAATTTTTTGAAAAATTCAACTCAAAAATTGTTTTTTTTTTTTGAAAAAAAAAAATCTAAAAAAATTTTTTAAAAACTATTAAATCATCAATGTAAGTTCGGCCTCACCCGTAAAAAAAATGTTTGCAGATTCGTGATCTGCATTGAAACTCCAGAAAAATCATAAGAACCCAGACATTTTTTTTAAGTCCATTTTGTTGTATAGTGGTTATCGTTCCGAATGGATCAAAATTAAAGGAATTCGTTTTCCAGGCTACAATGTGAAACTGTTTTTTTTTTTTATGTGTAAAACATTTTAGCTCGCGGCATGTGAAAACTTTTGAGAAATTGTGTAGGAAAATATATGTGATGTACCGCGAGTGTGTGTGCCACTCTCGCTCAAACAGCTGCATGCCAGAGAAGTGCTACCACAAGCCCTTGAACATGTCAGATGACACTGAGGGAGCCGACGTCTCTGCTTGTATTTAATGTGGCCGATCCCCTTGCGTTCGTATGAAAAAGGCCGATCCCGACGATGGCTTTGTAAGGTAGGAAAGTGCAGGGCGAGGGGTGTAAATTAAAAATAGAGCGGAGAAAGAGCACTTCTTCAGCAGCTAGCGACTAAAATGCCGACATTGTTTGCAATTTCTTTGTGCCGCATTTGAATTTTTTAACCATTAGTTTGAGACTAAGATCACAATGAGACTTTGGTCAGCCCATACAAGGGTATTTGTTCCAAAAAGTGGTTTCGCTGGTTGAATTTTAAAGTTATGGTAATTTTAAAGTTCAGGTATAAAAAATATTGAAAGTTATTACTTTTTTTTTTAAATATCTATCATACAATCAGAGTGATGGTAAGTTTACCTTTAAAGGGGAAAGCATTACAAATTTCACAAAGCCCATAAATTCATTGAAAGATTTCTTAATGTACATCAATTTTCTTCTTGACGATTATAAGAGGTGATTATTTACAATTGTATGTGCTTTATTTCCATTAAATTACTTTTGCTCATTTTTGACCCATTGTCAAATATTTACATATGTTTTTGAAACGCCTCTCAGTACTAAAATCATTTAAAAACGTATTTTTTATTTTGTTTTGGGCTTTGGCTAAGACCAATGCTATTGTTCCTGCCACCAAATGCTCTGCACACTAACCCAAATAAGTTTATCGAATTTTAAAAATTTTCCTGAAGTGATTCCCTAGATACGATTTGTTGAAAATTTTGCTTATTTTTTTTGCACCCACAGGAGGTGGGTGTGGTTTTTAAAAGATTTTCTACATTTCACAAAGAACACATCTCTGAAAGCTAAAAATGGAATTTTTTTATAAAAAACTATTATGGACAACTTTTCAAAGCATATACCCCAGCGTGCAGCCGCGTAAAACCTGTAAGCAAGCCTTAAAAGTATAAATTTATTGTACACAAGTGAGAAACTGATCTGAAGAATTGGAAGTTTAAACTAGTAATGAAAACTGGTCCTTTGGCCTCTGTTCTCCCACTGGAGGCAATGCAACTGCTATCCGACGCAATGACTTGGACAATGAAAATCGTTGCGATTGTTTGAGAGTGGCCTTAGTGTCAAAAACTAGAGACATCTAACAAACTGAACGACTCGTAACAAGAGATTTCTAATAAAACTGATCAACACAATTGGGCATGTAGTTAATTTATACCTGGTCCTTAAGGCTACGAGAATATCAATAATAAAAATAAATATTAATTAATTAAATTTATATTTAAAACATACCCAGCTTCAAAGCCGATAAAAGCATCATAATTCCAAGTGAAGTGTTGCCACACTATTTTTATATTTATTTTACTTTCCAATGCTAAAAAATTTTGACCTTTTTCTTTTGTTTCTGTTTTTGGTAATTAACACTTTACCATAGCAGAAAGTTGTAGCAGTAAAATTTTACAATAGTATCTCGTTTTTATTTTTAAGGTTCTCTTACAACAAACGAAGTGAAGATTTGGGTTTTCCACTTTTTTTTTTTGACTTTTGAAGATGTTCAAGTTTATTTTTAACCTTTTCGCGTGCAGTGAAAAGAAAACCAAACAAAAAAAAAAAAAAAAAAAAATAGCAATAAACAAAGTGTAGGCAGGCAACAGCGTCAGCTGGTTGGAATTGTTGAGGGCGTCTTTTAGTTGTGTTTCATAAAAATTGTGTCAAATTTCAAATTCACTTTCACATAATTATGTTTTTATAGTTTTTTTTTTTTATTTTTTATTTTTTGCTTTTTGCTTGTTTCTCGAAGGTTTTTCTCGTATTTTTTTAAATTGCAGAAAATTCGTCATTTGCAGTTGAAGGCTTTTTTGTTTCTGTTTTTTTTTTTTTTACTTGTATTGTTTCAAGTGTGTATTTTTATTTTATTTTAATTTATTTCATTTTTGTATTTACTCAAACTAAAGTTAAAATAAATTTTCGTTTTAATACATGAATTGAAGCTTTCTTCTCTTTTTGTTTTTGTTTTTATGAAAATCAGTTTTTGTTTCAATTTTGCGTTAATAAAAATGTTTAAACAAAACAAAGCAACTTTTTTTTTCAGTATAAAAATTCAATATCCGATTTTTTTAACAACAACAAGTAACGTTATTTGACCTTTATCAGTAAATAACAAATACCAATACATATGCACATTACATTTTAATGCATACCGTTGTTTTTTATTTTTTGTTTATTTAATTATTAAATACAGACACACATTTACACGTACACACTCACAAACATTTATTGCATTTTTCTTGTGCTTCTTCTTTATTTTGTTTTAGCTTTTTTGCTGTTTATAACTGATTTTCTTATTTAGTTGTAGTTAATGTTTTTCTGGATATATTTATATATATGTAGGTTTCCATTTGTAGTTTGTAGTTAAATTACAGTTAGTTAATTTGTTATTTTGTGTGTGTGTGTATATGTGTGCTTTTGTGGCGTTACTAGTCTCTCACTACCTGAACCTGTTTGGCATTTTGTAATTAAAATGTTAATTTTATCTATATGTGAAAATGGTTTAAAATAAGATTAAACTGAATTTTGTGTACCTATTCTAAAAAAAAACATACATATATACATACACACATGCATGCACACATGTGAATATAATTTGAAAATCACGTGTGAAAGTTACGGAATCTTTTAGTTTTTTTTGTTAGAGATAAGGAAATGAAATTTTAAAAAATTCAAAAATAAAGATCATTTGAAAATTGGCGAAATATATAATGCTTACATATTTTTTAAATTGTTCACGAATCATTTATATATCAGTTTATCTCGTTACTACAGATTTCAGTATATATTAGCTATCGTGTTTTTATATTGAAGACCACTAGTGAATGCTAGGTGAAGGTTTTGGGGATAAATCCCAATCCTTGTTGATGAAAAACATATTACTTGTTGGTCAAGAAAAAAAAAATGTTTGGATCTGTTAGCGCCTGAGACCACAGTCTAGTGTTCAATGACACATGCAGGGAAGATAAATATGAAAAGTCAAATCTAATGCTTTGTAGCTACATTTAAAACATTAGGCTATTTTTCATATTAAATTATAGGTGGTTGAAGTTCAAAGGAGGAAAACAGCATTTGAACTCCCTCCAAGGAGGGTTGGGTGCTAAAGCACCCCCTCTTCAGATGACCCTAGAAGTTTTAGAAACCGTATCCGAGTTAATCCTTAAACGCCCACTTCGTCCGATTTCAATTAAAAAAATACTGAGAACTAAAGTGTTTTTGGTCTACATTTCATATTCTGAAGAACACAATAAATTTTTTTATATTTTTTTTTAATTCAAAAATGGGTTAGTGAAATGTCAGTAGTCACCACACAGGAAATTACCATTATGATATCTATGAGTTTCATTAGGAGACATGTCGTAATTCTCATCAGTTAGACTACACTCTAGAAGTTAGTTCGAGATTTTTGGACCCACTATTGGCTTATTATCTCATGGCAAAATTTTGTTTCCCAAAAATAAAATCAATATTAGAAAAGCGTTGCAAACTTATACTAATAATAAGCAATAATTATTACATTTCGAAATATTTTATAAAGTTATTAAAGACAGAAATAATTATTTAATCTATCGTTAAATAATTCCGTTTTGGCTTAGTCAATGAATGAGCTACCATAATTTTTGAATCGTGGTTTTTGTTTTCTTTTTCTTTTTTCAATTACTTTTGCTCTTTTTCGTAAAGCAATTATTATCATTGAACGCTGCGAAAACTTAAAAAAAACTAAAGAAAATAAAACAATAGACGCCATTTTGAAGCAATTTTTAGAGAAGCTACACCAACTAACAGCTAACGCAAAAAACGAATAAACAATTACAAATTGTTAACATAACATTGCAGTGAATGAATGCATGCATATGCATGTAAATGTGAGTGTAGTTTCTGATTAGATTTCATTTGTTGAATCTTTTTATTTTAATTTCCAGGTAGGTTAATTACTACTAATGAATTATTACAAAAAAAAGAAGATAGCTTCACACACACACACACATACACATACACAGAAATACCGTCACGCAAATGAAGACGTAACTAAACATATTCATTTAATTGTTTTTTATTTCATTTCATTGCATACATACATACATACACCAAAAATGACAATTTTAATTGTTAAACTAACGATAAAAACTTGACAAACACATAAACAACAACAGCAAAGCCAAACAAACAATTGCTGTGATCACGAAACAAACGAAGAACGTACACCGATCACTTTTTATTTGCTTGCTGGCTTGCTGGTCTTTTAGCTATATGCAGATTCTCATTGATGGGTACACAAAAAAGGGTTTTTGGCATTTTTTTAAATAAACACGAATAAGGAGCTAAGTTTTGTTTCATTATTTCACTTCCACTTTTGCTTGTTCTCTACTTCGTTATAATTAAAAAAATGCATTCAAAAAAATAAAACTTTAATTATATAGTATATGTGTTTGTATATTTTGAGAAAATTATATGCGAAACGCGACGATCTTTTACAGTAAATGTTAAAAACTCAACTGAGAAATCAAGAAATCACATTTTGCCATTTTACCTCAAACCAAAAACAACAGCAACAAAAACAACCTGAATTGAGTATGAATTGAGTTAATAGCAAAGAAACAACAACAACAACAACCGCAGCAACAGCAAAAATAATAATAATAATGAACTAAAAAAGAAAAAGAAGCACAAACAAAACAACAGAAACAATGCTCACATACACTAGCACTCATACACACAAACACACACACACACAACTAAAGCAAACCAGACAACATCAGAAGCAACGAAGCGAAATCGTTGTATGTGTAGTTAAAGTAAAGTCGTTGTCGTTGTCGTCGTTGTTGTCGACAATATCGTGTAGAAAAAAGTTGTTATATTGTATTAATATTGTACCCTACTCGCCAAGAGAAGATACTCTGTTGCTTCATATTCCTACCTACATATTTCGTTCTGTTAGTTGCTACTTCACAGTATGATGGCAATGACGATACTTAGTACCTACAAGTTGTTGATACTAAACCATCAACTTATACTATGCAATGAATACGACTCGTATGCATCTATCGTATGTAAACTATATGAATATAAATTGTAGTTAATGTTGTTGGTGTTCAATGTAGTTGTAGTAAAAACTATTTAAGTAGGTAGTTTAAATGGCAGCAACAACCACAACAGCAAAAGCACCAACAAAAGTAACAACAATCGTAACTATCAAGACGCACTTCTTGTCGTAATTTGACAAGCACAAGTGGAGAAACAACAACCTCAAGAAGAATTGCAGAGGGCCAGCAACATGTATAGAGAGAAAGACATAGAGAGTGAGAGAGAGGGAGAAAAAGACTTAAAGCACAAACAATTATGTTGTGGTTTTTAGTTTTACAATATTGTAATTCTATTACACTTACTATATCCTATACTAAGTTATATAATTTTTTGTTACATTATACTAAAATTTAGTAGGTACCTATTTGGGAATAAAAAGGAAAATAGTATACCCAATTCCCGGCGTATGAACTTCAGGGAGCCATCAGGATTAGTTTTTGATAAGAAAATTATAAATAAAAGAAACTATCTTAAGTTAAATTTAAAATCTGTCTATCAAATTTAGTAGCATAATGAAATATAAATTCCCGTATACCTAATCCATTACGCGCTCATGTGGCATTGCCGAAACAGGAATTTTGAAAAATTGCATTCAAAAAATAGAACAACACTTGTGTTGGACGAAAAAATCAAAAATTTGTTTATTAAATGTTCTCAAAGTACACCCTTTTGAGAAAATATCTTTCAAAATTCATAGAGATCTGAGTACTAGAGCCAAAGTTACAGCTGTCAACAGCGCGCTACCTCCGGCTAATTGAACATGGTGCCGAAAGTTTAAACGCGATTATCTCGAAATGTTGTTTTTCAATAAGTTAGTTCCGTTGCGGTAAGAAAGGTTTTTAAAGAACCATTTCACCAATTTTTAATGACTAGTTTATAACTGTAATAGCCTCTTAGTGAAAGAAGGAATTTTTATTTGGAGCAAAACTTTTTTTTTTTTGGCTACCAAAACCAAATTTTCAGATCCACGAAAACCAAGAATTTAAAAAATCATCACACTTTTTCATGTTCTTTTTTTTTTTTTCATTTCAGATAAACTGTTCTTTTTTTATTTTTCTCACCGTGAGGGTTGACGAAAAAAAGGTGCATAGGCACAACGGCCGTATTGTCCCCAGTTGCCAACATTTTGTGTTGAAAAAATCCACGGAATACCTTGAAACATCAACAAATAAATATACGGAAAAATTGTATCGCCATGGTAACAAAAAAATGAAAATGCCCTTTTTCCGACAATAAATGTATATAACCCCTTGAAAATTCAACTGCGAAATCAAGAGAAGAAGGAGGGTTGTCAACAGTCCCAACTTTTACGGGACTAATATACCAGTTATTTGAAAAAAATCTCATACAAAAATTTAAGTATACAAAATTTTTTGTTTATAGAAAACAAGTTTAAAGCTTAGAAATTCAGCATATGGTAAATTGTATTAAAAATAGAAATTTCGGTCGAAGCTTTGAAGATTTTTGACTGAAAAATTGCAACTTATGACCAAAATTTCGGAGCTTTACTTAAAAGTTATTTTTAAAAAATTCTTATAACTATATGTGAAATCAATTTTTTTCAACTGTATGTTTCAACGAATGAACTTAATCAATTGAAAAGGTTTTAGAGGTTTTTGATAAGACTAGAAAAGCACATATTTCAAGTTATATTTATATTTTTTTTTCAATATAAATATAGTAATTGTAGACAATAAAAATTCGCTATAAATAGGGATTGAAAAGATGGCTAACCATATTCCGTAAATAGAAATAGAAAGGGTACAAAAAAATGAGAGATCCTTAACTTCTCGGAAAAATACCACGTTTTTCCCACCCTTTATTAACTACCATTCGGCCATCCTATGAAATCTAAAACCGAAAAACGAAACTTTGAGAGTTTTTAAATAACAAAAAAGTGGGTTAAAATTAATATTCAAAAGGGACTAAAAACCTCTAACTTTAGACTCGATTTGGCAGTCACCTCTGCTATGCGAAAGCTGGCCTCAAGGCGTAAGGCCAACAGTAGCCAGGCCTATAACTCCCTTAACTCCGATTAAGTCGTCCTCTTCTGCTTGAATAGAACACATTTTAACTGAAGCGTATTCTTTTAATCGACAACATGACATAGTCAGCGAAACTGCTGGCAATTTTTAAAAAAGTTTTTAATTTTTTTTGGTATAATAAATAAAAGAGAGCGCAGTCGACATAAAACATCTTCTCTTTTATATAATACGATTGGAAACCTCGGTTAACCCATTAATTGACAATGGTGGGAAAAAAGTGACTTTATAGACTAAAAGTGTGATTTTTATAGACCAAAAGTGTGATTTACATAGACCAAAAGTGTGATTTTTATAGATTAAATATGGTGCGTTTTCGAATCATTGTCAATTGATGGGTTAAGTAGATTTATGGGCATCATCCGCCATATTTGCCACATTTAAGTCCTTGGATAGCTTACTTTGAAAACTGGGCGTGCTAAGAAATCTTTACTGGTGTTTTGCAATTCGAAATATCAAGGGGAAAAACAGGAAAAACTTCTTAACCCTAATCGGTTCTATGTATGTGACCGTATACATTTTTTTTTAAGTAAATTAAACTGAAATTTTAAGATTCACCATCTTTATGAACTCTATTTTTCACATCAATAAAGAAGAAGCTTGGAAAAAATGGTGTATACAGTCGCATACAGAAGAACTGTTTCGTAATACAGTTTAAGGGGACCGATGAGGGTTAACATCCAAAATGTCCAATTTATGACATAGGACAAGCACTGTGGCAATAAACATTTTGAAATCTATCGAACATCTAGAGAATAAACTGGTGTAAATAACCAGTAAGGATTACTTGAAGCTACTTGAGCTTATCTTAGAATATTTTTTGAGCAATATTCTTTGAAAATGTTGGAGAGCCTCTGTAGCAACATTTTATACAATGTATGGATGGTTAGGTTAGGTTGGAGTGGCTGTCGAGAGACACACTTAGGCCTGAACGGCCCATTGTGATACCACTTATTTGGACCTACAGTTTAACGCCGATTCCGAACGGCGGTGTGGCAATTTTTGATCGGCTTGGTGGTTTTGCCATTACCAACCAAGATGGGTAATTCTACACTTTCGTATAATTTTCATACACTTCATATTGATAGTGAATATAAGAAAGTAATAAAAATTAACCACCAGACGAAGACGGGAATCGAACCCGAACCTCCCAGATGAAAGTCTAGTGCACTATCCACTAGGCTATCGAGGTCGATGGATATCAGAGTAAATTCTCATGAAACATTTCCTATCAACGAAATATTTAAGTATTTTTATAAATAAATAGTTTTATATTGACTTTAAGTTAAGGAAGAACACTGGATTGCTTTTGTAGATAAATAAATCAAAATTTGTTTGCTTTTAGGATTCGAAGTTAGATGCATACATACACACATACATTAATGTATGTATTTGAAGTAAAGTTAAATTATTCAATGAGTTACGAATAGAAATCTCGAAACAGCAACTAACCAACCACTAACCAACACTACAATTTACTACTACCACTATTGCAATTGAAGTAAATGAAATTACTAGCGGCAAAAACAAAAATAGCTTTAACTTTGTAATTGCAATCTTGTGGATAGTATGTGAATGAATGATGGAATAAGAAGAAAATGGTAAAAAAATAAAAAAAATAAAAAAAAAATATGAACGCAAAGAAACGAAATACACATAAAAAAGTAGAAACAGAGAAATAGAAAAAAAAGAAACACTTGTGCAACGAAAAAAACGAAATACAAAAATTATACAAAATAAATCAAAAAATTGCAAAAACAAGAGAAAAAAACAAAAAACAAACGAAAAAATAATAAATAAATTTCAAAAAAGTTGGTAGTTAAAAAAAAGTCGGCAATTTCTGTTACATGGTAGAAGAAAAGTGTACTAGTTTGGTGAGATGATGAAAGCTTTTTTTTCGCGATGATGATGATGATGATGATATTGATGGTGATTGCGATGGATAATGATGATGAATATGATGGCACATCTCACTCAAGTAAACTCAATTTTGCTCTTTCGTTTTGCCATGTTATAGAGACAGGTTAATAATGAAATAAAAACTTACAAGTAGGTACTAAAAAGTAAAGTGTACTAGTTTGTTGCAACTTTATACGTTTTTTGCGTTTTGTGCTTTTGTTTTTGCGTAAAGAGGAGTTTGCAATTTTTGGTCGGTTTAGCAACAATTGCGCTTCTGCATCAACACAATAGTAGCAGCAGCGCAATACTGACCAAAGTGGAGTTTTTATTTTATTTTGGGAAATTAATTACGAGTGGATAATAGAGTCGAGTAAGTGGATTAAATGAAAAAAAAATAGTAGATATACTGCAAGACTAATTGAATTTGAATTTTTTAAGAATTGCACATTTTTAAACGCATATTGAATTAATTATTTTAAAATGGGTGTATGGAAATATTTTTCAGAATTTTAGAAAAATAGAATAAACAATAGTAGAGTACGAAAAAGATGAAACCCGTTTAAGGGGTTAGGCCACGATTAAGAGGGGGGAAAATAGTTCAACATTAAAAGCAAACAGGAAGCAACGAGTTGGGTACGTTTTTCTTAAAACAGCATCTTTCATAACGGAGGGGATTGTATTTCTACAATTTCCATCCAACTGCATTGTATTTCTTACTAGAATGTTAACGATGGAGCAAAATTGAACCTGAATTCGCATTCGTGGACTTATATTTCATTGTAAATAGTTTTCAAAGAGTTACCCTTGAGGACCTTAGGGTTACCTGTGACTCATAGCAATACTTAAATTATTTTTTTATTAGTCACAAATATATTACAATGATTATTATACATTAATATATATGTTATCCATAATGCAACTAGTATAAATAACTAACAAGCATTTCATTTGTAGTTGGTATTAATTAAGGACATTTTTTCTTTTTTTTTTAACATCCGATTTATATATTTACCTAGCAAGGTCAGAAGGTTTCGTACGTTTCAGTTTTCGTAGTGTGTCGGCTGTGCTAACGAGTTTATGAACTTCCTCATTAACATGGTTTGCGAGTTTCTCAGTGTGTGCCACTGCATATTTTTTAATGATTGCTGCTACTGATTCTATTTGCAGATCTCGATGTAGATCGTCACTGCGTACATACCACGGTGCGTTAACTACGTTCCTGAGTATTTTATTTTGAAAACGTTGTATTTTCATGATTTCAGTTTTGCTGGCACAGCCCCATAGCTGAACACCATAACTCCATTTAGGTCTCAGGATTTGCTTATAAATCATAAGTTTGTTTTGTGAGGAAAGGATTGAGTTTTTCCCCATAAGCAAGTACATTTGGTTGAACTTTAAATCTAACTCATTTCGTTTTTTTCACATGTTCCATCCATTTCAATTTAGTGTCAAGAGTCATTCCTAGATATTTTGCCGTATTTGCATACGGTATTTCGAGGCCATCTATGTAAAGTTTTCCGTGTTTAATTTTTTTGTTAGTAAAGTCGACGTGTGTTGATTTTGTATTGTTTAGTTTAATACGACATTGTTTTGTCCAGACATGAACCCTTGTTAGCATGAACTGCAGCTTTTTATACGATTCTTTAGTCGTAGCACCAGTGCCAAGTAAGGCCGTATCATTTGCGAATGTGGCAGTAGTGCACTCAGTTGATGTAGGTACGTCATTCGCATATAATAGATATAATAAGGGACCTAGGATGCTACCTTGAGGTACACCCGCACTAATTTCTTTAAGGTCAGAAAAACAATCTTCTTGTTTAATTCGGAAATATCTTCCTGATACATATTCTTCAACAAAGTCACAGTATTGCTTTGGTAATTGTGTTCTGAGCTTATGGATAAGGCCAACATGCCAAACCTTATAGAAAAACACCTGTACATACTAGCTTTTGTTCTAAAGATTTTACTATGGTGTTTACAATCCGGTGTACTTGTTCTATTGTTGAGCGTTTTTGTCTGAATCCAAATGGTGAGATGGTATTAATTTTCTTCGCTCTATAATTGCCATTAGACGGCATTTAAGTAATTTTCGAGAACTTTTGATAAGATTGGTAGCAAGGAAATTGGTCTGTATGATGCAACATTATTTAGTGACTTTCCAGGCTTCGGTATCATTATAATTTCAGCTACTTTCCAATAGCTAGGAACGTACTTGAGTTTAAAGCTTGCATTTACAAGATGAACCAGTGTTTGTAAACATTTGTGTGGAAGTTGTTTGAGCACTTCAGCTGTAATCAAATCGTAACCTGGAGCTTTTTTAAGATATAATTCTTTAATGATTTTGCGAACCTCCTTTATAGTAGTGTGAGGTTTATCGCTACTTTCTTCATGATTTATAATAGAAAGAGAAGCGCTTCTCCCACTATCATTTGACGTAAATGTGTTTTTCAGGTGATCAGCGAAGGCATTTGCTTTCTGCTTGTTGCTTTTTGCCCACTCGTTTTGTAGCTTTAAGGGCGCAGATTGAGTTGCTTTCCAAAGAGAATAATTTGTGCTCTTGTCATATGTTAAGCCTCTTATATACATTTTAAATAATAACTTAAGTGCAATCAATTCTTTTCAAGGAATATAAATTTTTTAAATCGATACTTTAATTTATTTTAAATGTAATTTGGGTCACTGATGATCAGGGGTCCCGAAAGGGTTAAACGTTTAACGTTAAGCAACAAATCGGTATTTCTGAAATATTGGTTGTCCGCTGTTTAGTCTTTAAAAAAAATTTATTAAACTTTGCTTTATTTACGGGTCTGTCCCAACCGCTTAAGGCTAATTTGAGCCACTTCTGCTAAAACTCCGATCAGTCGCTTTAAGTTTATTTAATACTCATAGAGTTAACTTTTAAAAACAGTAAAGAAAAAGTTTAGAGAAGTTTATACTTATACCAAAACTACATTGCATAATTTTAGGCGCAGTAGTATATGAAACCACTTCACTTTCCAAAACATTATTTCCAACCTATGGCATTTAATTACGTTTTAATTTAAATGAAAACTATAAACTTTACCATTATAATGTATACATTTTTTGTACTACAATCTCTAACAGTTGAGTAAAAATCTACATACTATCAATGTTGTTGTTTATGGTTTAACCACAGCGCAGTGCACACACATTTCATCAGCAACATATGCTGCGACATTAGCAATAATTTTTCAACATTCATACATACATACAACCATACAGCATGTTGCTGTTAGTGCGTTTACCAAATGTCTGTCTGTCTGTCTATCTGGCTCTTCTCTATACATGCATATAAAAATACATACCTACATTTGTAGAGTATCGTAAAGTTTTGCGTTTCGCATATGATTTCTCCATGCTCTATAATTAAGCTCAAGTCTTTTATATGAGCTTGAAGCGAGAAATCATACAAGTAAATACAATAGTAGGTACCGAGTTTGAAGTATGAATGTGAATACGAATGCAAGCAGCAGCAGCAGCAGCAGTAGTTGTAGTAATGAGCGATTTAATTTAAAGATAAACGTAACGTGAACACCGTAACGTTGATGTTAAAAATATTAACGATGAAATTTACGGTGATTCTCAAACTGTATTTGCAATACACTGTAAAAACCAATGAGTAAGATTTAAACTCATTGAATTAATAAAAAAAATTAAACTCGGGCCAGGGCGTCCTTAGGATGCTGTGCTATAAAACCAAAATAAGAAGATTTAAAATAAGTTTTTTTTTTTTTTATGATGGGAAGGAAATATTGCGAAACAAAATTTAAAATTTTTGTCGAAAAAGTTGTTTAAAACTCATGGCATGGAGGATAAAACTCTCCCCTTCCTTTCTCACGAATTATGACTGTATCTGTTGAATTAAAGGATTTTTTTTGAAAGACCGAATAGTCTCTGGACCCATTAGCGTTACTTTTTTGGGAGCAAGTACCACCATTTAAAGATTGGCTAAAGATAGCAGGAGATCATAGAATGAATTAACGCGACATTTACAGGCTGAAAGAGCACACCAATCCGGAGGCTACAGAGCTAAGAGAAGCAGTCTACACAAGGAGACTTCGAAGAACCAAGCCACGCGACTTAGTGGTTAACGATTTATAATTGCTAATTTACAAGATAATTTTATTTAAAGTATAAGATAAATATAGAAAAATATTACTTCTTAGCGCAAGCTAGGTGTAATACTATGAAATGTATCTATATTTTATAACGTTTCAATAATAAAAAAAAAATGTATTGATAATGAAAGAAATCTAAATTCAATATTACAAAATGTAATCGAAGGTTCTCAAAAAAGAGGAAATCATGCTCTCGTCACATATATGAAAAGTTTTTTCAGGCTACTGATCTTGATACGAGGTATATTTTTAGGAGCACAACAACTATTTATACTTTATTCTATATATATACCTTAAAATACAAACATTAGCAACGAAGTTCCAATTTAAACCAAATTTTTTATTTTCTTTATTTTTTGTCTTCAAACATAAAACATTAAATAAGTAAATATGTTATTTAAATATTATAAATATAAAGCCTGAAAGTAGGCAAAGTATGGAAACAAATAAACAGAAAACACATAAAATATCACAATTTTAGTTAATATACGCAACAATGAGTTTTCAACTTTATTTTATAATTTTTCTGCTAGCGGAACAATAGCAACAAAGTTTAATGTTTGTTTAAATGTTTGCTTAGGCAGCAGGCAGCGAGCAGCAGCAACAACAATAACAGCAGCAGTTGCAAAAGTACAATAACAAAATGCGTTTTGCAGAAAACAAAAAAAAAAAACGAAATGAAAAAATAATGTAAAACGTAAAAAATTGTTGGAAACAATTTATCGCCTTTACACATGAGCGCCGCAGTAACGGCAGCAATAACAACAACAGTATAATAATAATGAGAGAAGATAGAAAAGTGATATGTTGGCAACAAAAGTATTTTAAATGCTATTTTGTTGGCAACATACAGAGTTTTAAATATTACAAAAAAAAAAAAAAAAAATACAGAGGAAAGAAGAAAAAAATATTGGAATGATGCGCGTTGCAATTGCAATTGTGTTTTAGAAAGAAAACTATTTGCGAATGTTATATAACAACAAAGAGAAACGAATCGCTGATATGAAAGAGATTGTGTAAAAATCTACTTTAAATGTACTACTGAACCATATTTGAGCTATATTTGTAGCTCGTTAATAAAGTTAAAAGTTCAAGAAATCTTAAATTGCGACTGTTAGTTACAAATACATAAACAAAAACTTTAAATGAATTATTTTTCATTTGAACTATAAAAAAGTAATAAATTTTATTTACGTAAAGTCGAAAAATAAATATGTCGTCATTACATAGTCGTGTATGGAAAAATCAATTTTTCATGGTGAAAATGTATCGCAGCGAATTGATTTACATATGGTATGTATGTACCATATATCATATGATGCAAATCGTTAATATGAAAATGCAAGAAAATATATAATTTAATGAAAAGAATAACAGAGGAAAGGAAAAACCTTTTGAAAATGATCAAATTTTGCATCTTACGACTGTGTAGGTTAGAAAAGAGTGTGGGAACTGCATTTAAGAATTGCAACTGTATAAATGTTGTCAAAGTGAAAAATATTTGAGATATAATTTCTTATGTTTTCCTAGTTTTTTTTTAATGGAATCTGCACCCATGGCACTTTACCATATATTAAATTATCTTCCAGAGTTCAGCTATTGCCATTTGCTATATTGGTAAAATCGGTAAAAGTTTTTCAGATTTATAGTTTATTATAACAAAGGATTTCGAGAAATCTTAACCCTAAAGCGCAAAAGTCCACCGTCTATAAAATCTATAAAACAATTTTTTACAACTTTTTTATATAGTTTCTCCAGAAAGTAATAATAGGGGCATTCACGATGTGGTGTATTTGAAGTAAAGTTATGCAAAATATACAACCTTATACACCATATTATGAACGCCTTTTGTGCACAAAAAATAAAAATTTTACTGTTCTTCAAGACCGCTCAGTAACAAAATAATATGGCGGAATCGCATTTTGATTGGCAAAAACTCAAAAACAATATAAAATTTACCATAGCGTTTTGCCGTGGTATATTTAATAATTGTGGATTGTATTTGAATGTATTTTGTGTTTGTAAACTTATCAAATTTACTACAAAAATAAAAAATTTATTAAAAATACACAAGATCATTTACTACAGATCGTGAATACCCGTAATATTTTTTCTCTGGTCTTGTGTCTTTGATCCAATCCTAAAATTCATCAGAATTATGAAAAATGTGAAAATGCCAATTTTGGTTCTATAAAATTCAGAAACAAATTTTTAAAATTTGTATTATTAAATTAAATTCGTTATGAACTGTTACATTTTATTTCAAACTTAAAATGTAGAATGCTGATTTTGAGTTTTTTTTTACTGATAAAACCTATTTACCAGTGGTTTTATAATAAAGTACTATCACAATCCGAATATTTTTTAGTTTATCCCGACATGACAATTGAGAGATGAAAAATCGAATTTAAAGATTGATTTTCTGATTTTTAGATTAGAATTTCATAAAATTTTGACATTTTAAAGGATCGGATAAAAAATTGACCTAATAAGGTTCTAAAGAAAAATATTACTAGTTTCTGAAGAAAAAAAAAGTAGATAACTTTTTCTAGTAGCATTACGACCAAAGTCTAATTCTTATGAGATTATTTTGAAATAGGCTAATACAACTCGGGAGTTGCCATCCAAAGCTTTTCCATCCAAAGTTTATGTTAGGTGGCCAATGGTTTACGTCTGAAATATTATCAGCATTCAATTTTACTTATCAATGCTGGTTTTATTGTCACAGTTGAGTGTGGATGACTTCAATGATTCTCAAAAAATTAATTGAATCGAATATAAACTTCTAAGTATATGGATCTGATCTACAAATCTGAAATGTGGAAACTTTCTACTAATTTTTAATATTAATTACCAGTGGATGGGGGGAAAAAAGTCAAAATAAAATCTATTGAATGATTTTTAAATATTTTTCACTTCCATCGGTTTCTTTCTAAAAAGTTAAATATAAAAAAAATAAATTTGAAATCTTTGTTGCACTATTCGACCAAATCCGACTTGTTTTCTTTGACATGAGGTTTGACTTTGGATTAAAAAAGAGAAGGTGATGCTGAGCAATCCTGCATTCATAGTTCTTATAGGTCAGTAACTGGTTTGATTTAAAGTTTCGTCTTGAAACAATTTAAAATGCTTAAAAATTAATATAAAATATAGAGTAAATGTTATTAGATCCTTGTAAAACTACGCTTATTTTAAAGGTAATAAAAAGCAATGTTTTATTATTTAGTATATTTGGAGTTTTTTTTACCAATAGATGACACTTTCACCCTAAACTCGTCGGCCATCATCATGTCTGGCTGTGGGTCTAAGTAAGATAAAATTCGTTCTGTGTCTCACACTACATAAGTAAATAATGGAATAGATTGTACTTGTATTAGACTTCCATGTGATTAAAAAAAAAAAAAAAATTTGTTGGCTCCACATGGGATTGAACCACGGGTCAAACATTTTTTTAAAATCAATTAAATATTTTTTTTTTAAATTTTGTTGGCTCTACATGGAAGCCTAATGTAATTACTACAACAAACGGTTCCATTATTTACTTACGTAGTGTGAGTGGCTCGATTCTGATGCAAAAACAAATTGGGTTTTCGCATTATTCTGGGAAATATGTAATTCGTAGGTCACGCTAACGTTCTAAGACCCCCTATAATTTTTAACAAGAAACACTTTCCCCAAAACACTTTTCTCAACGGTTTTTGTTTTATCGGCTATTTATCAAAAAAGGGGGTTTAAATCCCCATTTTCAAGGGGAAGGTTAGAAGATGGAGGAAAAGTGTAGGCCCAAAAATTGTTTATCTCTTTGTGCTTAACAACTTTGCTTCAGACATCAAATTCGTATCTGTAGAAATAAAGAATTTTTTTAATAGCCCCTGAAGACCCTATTTTCTGACTTCAGGTCCATATTGTGGGAGAACTGGATGTGACGGAGAAAAAGTGAGTCATAATCAGCGACCCTAAATTACTATAAAACCGTTGGAAAACCTCGCGCATAAAATTTTGTTGCACTTAAAAAAATTAGCTTCTGACTATTTTAATGGCAAGTCAATGAATTATCGAAATTATGTTCTTCACGATAAAAAAAAATGCATTGGAATCCACATTAAATAATATTTAATAATATTTATTGGAAATGTAAGGAAATTTCTCAGCCTTAGTACAGCCTGAAATTGTTAAAGTTTTGCACTTTACCCGACATTGGAATTTTCACTTCATTCCTACTATTGCGATGCAAATTGAATTAGCTTGATGAGCACATAACAGATTAACACTTAATTTTTTATACTACCAGATAATCCACGGTAACATTTTTGAGATGCATCTCACTTTAAACACAATTTAATGTTCATCATGTAAATAAACAATTTCCACACAGCCATAAAACGCGCGCACACACACACACAAATAATTGAAATACACACTTATGACCAGCCTCCGTTTCAATTATTTTTAATTTTCCGCAAAGCTCAAAACTAAGCCGCTTTTGTTTGCATTGCCACTTTGCCTTTGCTATTGTAATAATAGTTAGAAATACTTGCATTGCACTGTAAAGCAAACACTCTAAAAAACAAACACAAATCTAAATACTTATATGCACATACAAACAAACATTCATACATCATGTACATCTATTCTTCGTACATGCGAACTGTTAATTAAATAAAAATTAAGGTTAAATTTAATTTCCGAAAGCGCAAAGCGTGAGAAATTTTTGTTGTACATTTTGTTAATAGAAACAAGAAAAACAGAAAAGAAATAATAATAACAACAAATTGTTTTAATGTTGCTGAAAAATGCTGAAATTTACAACCACACCAGCTACAAAATCAATTAATATATTTTAAAAATATGCACAACAAAACGCAGAAACGTTAAAAAAAAAACGCACACAAAATTGACAAGTGTAAACAGGAAATGATAAAAAACTCATACAAATTTATATTTTAGTGACAACGCATTTGTTTGTGTTTGCCAACTTCACCTAATATTTTGTTAATAATGAAGTTTATGCTTATGAAAAGAATAAGGTTAATAACATTGCATGTGAAAATTATTAAAACAACAACCAGCAATAATCAAAACAAAAAAATTAAAGGTACTCACTCGCGTACGATGTGTGTGAGTGTGTGTGTGTGTGCATGAATGAGTGCGTCTAATTTTATGCGATGTGATTAAAATTAATTTATGTTGACATTCATTTTGAGTGTTTTGAGAAAAAAAAAAGATCGTCATTTAATTTGTCTTGTCAGTTGTAGTTAACACAGTTTTGAATTTGGTTTTTATTTTTAACCAAAACAAAAAAACAAAGTTGAATGCACGCTGACAGTTGCTGATGACTCTGACTAGTGATAACTTGATGAGATATAATCTGCGCTTTTCGAACTAGTTTATCAATAACAAATAGTTTTTAAGGTTTTCTATTAAAATGTAAGACATGATGAAGTCAGGCAACAACAACAACAACAACTTTTTGACAGGTTGACGTTTTTATTTATTATTAAATTGTTTTGAGATGTTTGCTTTGAAATGAGATTACACATTATTTTCATCGGGGACAAAACATGACGAAAATAATACGAAAAAATGGAAAATGCCGATAGTTTTTTTTTTTGCTGATAGTTTTTTCCTATATCCCAAGAGATTTTCTTTCAAAAGAAATGTGTCCGTGAAAAGGTTTACATTTAAAATCCGTTAAATATTATACCTTATCTCAAATAGGTCAGAAGTTATTGCCAGAAATATACATGCTTTTTAAGAATACAAAAGCAACATTAGTTAGTATAAATTTTCAAATAAACAGTTCAGTTTTCAGGATCTTGCTTGAAAAGGAATAAGAACCACACTCCATATTCCAATGCAATATGAAATATTTCAAATGAGAAAATTTTAGTCGGAGTTCAACTATAGTAGTCGAACACATTAGAATAAAAAATTAATTACGTTACAGACGTATTCATTTAAACAGAAAAGAGCAAGAATTGAGAAAATCAACTGGCAGTTTAACTGACTATATTTACCTGGCCCAGCTTTCTAAAGTCTCACTATATACTGAAAAAGAAGTTGATCTCTTTAACTTTAGAAAGTCAACAGGGGTGACCAGTCATCCCACTACTTAAGGATGTAGTCTGGTGTTCGAGTTTCAAAAAATCAATTTTTTTTTTATTATGTATTTCAAAAGTACAATATATTGAGAGTATACTGTAAAAATTTCAAAATATTAACGAAGTTATAGCACAGAGTCAAGAGCGCATCATAATTGCGAGTTGTATGTTTTTAAAACTTTAAAAGCGTTTTTTCTCGAAACAAGGTTTTTTGATCGACCCAGGGGCGATCTTCTTTTAGAAGTTTGCCATTTTTCTATTTCTTAATAAATGTGTTTAAATCTATTAACTGCCAGAATTTGGGTAAAGTGGGGTACCTTTGACATCGGGGCACATTTGACTTTGCCATTTTCAGTTTGACCATGCCCTAAAAGCCAAAAAGTTGAAATTCAGAAAAAAGCTTAATTTGATTTAAAGAAACGTTATGAACTTTGAGGATTCTTCTTTAACTCTTTTTGGATTAAAACGTATTTTTGTAAATCTGCTAACGCTGATGTAATTTTCGACAACTAGTATGTGAGCGTTTTGGGAATTAATCGTAACTCTTTTTTAAAAAAGAGCAACAACATTTTTTAGCACTTCTCTTTAATGTTAACAAAATAAAAGTGAGTTTTCTGAAAACAAAACAAGATAAATTGAAAAAGAAGAAACAAATCATTAAGAGCTTTTGGGGTACATTTGACTTTTCCCAATGGGGCACATTTGACATATATCAATTGTTTCCTATATTGCAGATTTACGTGCTTACAATACAATTGTTATATTTTCTGTTTATACATTTCTTAAGATATGGTACGTAGCTAAAAAGACAAATCAATGCGAAAGTGAAGAGAGCTATTTCAGATATTAGAAATAAGCATGAAACGGTGACATCAGCCTCCGAAAAATATGGGGTAAATAAGACAACATTTAAAGTCTTTCATACTAAACCTTGGAGTTCTACCCCTTTTCCAATTTCATCCACTTTTTTCTTGTAGTATTACATTGTCAATCGACGTCCTTGCGCGAAATTTCAGTACTGTACCCTAAATGGTTCTAGATATATACTAAAAAAAGAAAAAAGTTTGTATGGGAGGTGCCACACCCACTTGTAATTTTGAACTCAGACAATGCCTATCTTATGACCAGAGACATAATGCATCATTATGAAATAGCAAATGAAAGTTTTGATAAATAAAGGGCAAATAATAATAGTCAAAACAGAAAAATAAAATAATAGTAATAAAATAATATTGTATCATTGTACAAATTTGTGGCAATCTCTGCTGAGGTTTCACTGTTATGTCGAAGTATACACATATATTTTAATTTTTAAATTTATATATATAGATATGACAAAGTTATTGACCTTTGTCAAATGTGCCCCTTGTAAAGTCAAATATGCCCCGTGCCTGGGACACTTTTGACAAAATGGGTTTTTTGGAAAAAGTGATTCAGTTTTTATAAAAATATAGGTTTTTCGAGGTTTGATCTAGAAAAATCAATGTCTTAACAGTTACATCTTTTAAAATTTATCAATAATTACAGGCCTTTGAAAATTAAGTGTCAAAAGTACCCCACTTTACCCTACAGGTCTACAGAACAATATCCTATTTAAATTTTTTGTCTCAGATGACTTACGGCACTAATCATCCGGGCCAGCCGGGTCCACTTTGGACGTAAAAAATACTAAAAAAATATAGTAAAATAAACTCCAAAAATTTTTTTTCGTACAGTTAAAGATGTCAATAACAACATATAAGAAAGTTTAAATGATTGCATTTTATTTTGTTGTAATAAAAAATTCCCGAAATAACCTTGAAAATTAGACCGAAACACCAGACTACGCCCTTAAAAAAAGCACTACAAAGAAATACGCTTTAACTGCATTTAATATAAAAACATTGTATTACTTAGGTATTTTAAGCGGCAGTTCAAGCATATTAAGCGGTATATGCTTCTCGTCACGGCAACTACTAATAATTATTTCATAATAAAAAGAATATTGTGGCAATAAAGAAAGAGTAAGAAAGATCTTTTCATTTTTGACAGTTTATGTCAATATCATTTCGGCATATTTGACAGTACTCCCACATAAATAGTTGCACAAATCAAACATAATATTTTTTAAACCAGTCAATGGAATAAAAAAAAACTTACCACCTCATTTGTAATTTTATTAAACATAGACGTATAACTATCGTATATCGTGCAATACATACCTGAAAATAGAATAAGAAAAAAGAAAAAAGGAATTAGAATTAAGCAAGTAAAAGAAGGCATAAGTTTATTTATAAATATGTTAAACCTGCTCCAACACGAGCTTAGATGGTTAATAAAAATAAGTGGAGTGTGCTTAGTAATACATACAAACTCTAAACGAACTTGCTCCAGAAACCGGGCAGTAAAATTAAAATCAACACATTGAGGCAAATGAACTGAAGAAGTAGCGGCAGCAACAACAGGCGCAAAAATGCTGCTGCGTTGCTGCTGCTGTTGTTCATGTTGACGATGATGAGGATGGGTGTGAACAATTTTAACTACGTCATTTAAATGCTTAACAAGTATTTAATTAAACACAAGTTAAATTGTGATTTTTTCCGCATGATGGTGGCGAATATTATGTACAGGTTTTGGTTTACAGGGAAGTATTTTTTTTTTGCGCATTTAACATAAAAATCGAATATATTATAATATATACAAAAATATATTGATTACATTCTTAGGAGTCATTGACAAATTGAAAATTTCACTATTTCATCATGAAGGAACACCTAAACATGTTAATATGTATTTCATATGGTACCACCATTTATCAACCAAATTGTGCTTGCGTATTCCCCGCTCCACCTACTCTTAGATCGACTTAAGCTTTAACCCTTTAAAAAAGTTCAAAGTGAAAAAGTAGAAGAAAAAGAAGCAAATAATAAAAACATGAATTTACCATTAAATCGATTAAGGCCACAATTAATATTAAGCATACCTCTTCATTTAACAACCAAACTACAACTCCAACAGCTACAAAACTGATGGAATAAGTAACAAACACACCTAATCATTCGATTTCATAGTTGGAACAATATATGCGTGGGTGAACGTTCTTTGTCTTTTTGTTGGATATAAATTGTTGCGTGCGATGTGCGATGGAGATGATGGCATTAACCCTTAAGTGCAGTGATGACAAGACAACAGACAAGTAAAAATTCGATACTTATATTCGGTTCAAGTACAGTTTTCACTCGATACCTATGACAAGAATTTTACTCGGTATCGAAAACATTTAAGAAAAGAAATTCATTATATTTTATATTTATAAAACTGAAACATTGCGATACAATATTGCAAATAATAAAGCAATATTTCTTCACTAGCAATAATGCTTTCACTATCACTACGAGACAAGAAAAAAAAAATAATAATCCACCATTTATAACTCATACTTTATAAACTGAAATTTGATTTGCTTCAGCATCGTATGCATCTCGTCGTATAACATTGCATTTTAATTTTTATATTTAAACATAATTAATATCACATAAATTAAAACTGTTAATTTCTAAACAAGTATTCGATACTCTTTCTTTTTCGGTATTTTAAAAGTAACGGTACTATATGCGCATGTTGATTCACACTACTTAAAAGGTTGTTGAGGATGTTGACATGCTTAAGGAAATTTTAAATGTCCAGAAAACTTGAGCAATTTTTGACTTGTAAGTAACTTCCTAAAATCTGAAGATTTGACTTAAGTTTTCAGAGTAGGTTTGGAGTTAATTTTTGTTCGATTATTTTCATCGCTTTTACCTAATAAAATGGTACTGTGTACAACGTGCATAATGTAAATGTATGTTACATATGTAAATGTATGTATTTTTAAAATATTTTATTCCTTTATATATTTAACCTTTTCAAGCACACATTTTTCTAATAATTGTTTTTTTATCCAATGGTCATATTTTTAAGTTTTTAGGGTAGCTGATAACGATTTTGATATCAGATTTAAAAAATTCAAAATGGCGGACTGAATCTTATTCATATCAATATGAAAATTGGTATACGGGGGTCTTCGGGGTCGCTGATTACGATTCTGCTATCAGATTTTTCAGTTTTTTTTTTTACAGTGGGTCAAAGTTTTCCTATTTTGGTCGAAAGGAGCTGAATACTAAGTGCAAAAAGTGTTATAAATTGATGTCTGAGGAAAATATTATTGGCAAAGTTGTATTGTAGAATTTTATAAGGGTCATTTTTGTAAAACATTTTAACCTTTTAGTTCCTTTTTTTATGGGACAATTTGACCCCTTTTTTGATGAAAACCTGAAAAGTCCTTTCAAAAGAGACATTTAAGGGTTAAAATATTCTGCAAAAATATTTTTCAGAAAATTTCACTAGAGGTCACCAAGGACATAAAGGTCATATATATAACTGTTACTAAAAGGAAATAGTTTTTTACTTCTATTAAAATTTTAATTTACGCAGAACTAGCAAAAAACCGTCCAGAAATTTTAAAAGTTCGGAATTCTTAAGTAGCCAAAGAACAAACTACTTAAGAATTCCGAGCGTCCACTTTATTAAGAATAAGAATACAGTAAAAAAAATTATGTATCTGCAAGCACTCACAGTAGAAATGAAACTATGTTTTTTATTAGAAAATTGTTAGAAAACATTTATAAAACATTCTGTTGAAGTTTTTGCGGTCCTCTTCTCTCCATTTTGTTGTTGCTTTTTCTCTGTTGATTCTCTTTACACTTATCGGCACAAAGCCTACTTAGTACACGTATATGTATAACACATGAAAGGAAAGTTCAGTTATATGCAATCAAGCCGAGACTTCTATATAGACTCTCTCACTAAAGCACATACGATAAAACTGCGAGAAGTCATCTCTCTGCTTGATTGTATGTAGCCGAATAACATCATATCTGAAAGGACACCAAAAATTATTTGAATGATCTCAATTTTCATGGAAATCGCTAATATATCAGCACCAAAATTTCCAAATGTTTTAATACAAAATCTTAACATTTTTGAACTTTTATTTATCTAAAAGTAGCCTAACGAAATTTTTGCTATAGAAAATTTTTTTTTTAGAAATTTCTAAAAACATTCCAGAGCACGAACAGCTTAGCTTATCACTAGAGCCGAAATATTTTTGGAATAAACCAGGGCTAATTTTTAAGAGGGTTCCACCTCAACAACTTTTTTTTTTGTATGAGACTTTATGCATCTTAATATTAATAGCCTTTTTAATTCGATTTTTTTGTTTCAATGCTTAACTCGATTATTTTATCGAAATATTTTAAGGTGATTTGATTTTGGTGAATGGTAAAACATAATAAAATCAAAATCCATATGCATTTAAAATTTTTGTTGATAATAAAAAAAAAATAAATAAATAAAATAAAATTAGCAACTATTGGTGGAACTAAAATATACAAAAACAATAAACACTTAAGCAGCTGATTGTTGCAATGTGTCATCAACAGGTTAAACAATAAAAAACAAATATAAATAAAACGTACCTACCACAAAAATGTGTTTATTAATAAAAATAAAATCTGATTTTAAAACTCTGTCTATAAAGTTGCTTATCAACTTTAAATGTTGACCTTCATTTTAGGTAAAAAAAAATATATATATAAAAATTAATTCCTTTTAAATTTTTATTTTGTGTTTTTTTGTTTTTTCTTAATAATTTATGAAACCAGTTTAAAGTGAATGTGACACAAATTGATGCAAATTTCGTTGACAGCGGTTATTTTGTTTTTGTTATTACTGCAGCGGCTTATAAAAGTTCGCCAGCAGCCAGCAGCAATAAACCACAATTTAATCACAGTAGTTTTTAAAAGCATTTTGAAAAATAAAACAGAAACAGAAAACAGACAAAATAATACAAAAAAAAAGTACATTATTTAAATTGGCTTATCACATCAAGGGGACGCACTTCTGTAGTAACGACAAGAACAACAACAACAACAGCAACTTTTACGTAATCAAAACTTCATATTATTTATACATATGTTTATTTATTTCCGATATCAAGGTTTAAGTATCATTGGAATTCTTATACGCACGTGGCCCAATGTTCGCCATGCTGAAATCTGTGACGGTTATATCTCCACAAAAAATAATCTGAATAATAGCTCAACGGTAGCTCTTTTAAGATTTCATCATTTTTAATGAAAAGCTCTAGAAAGGTTGAACAGAGTTTCGATCCCCATATTAGAGTCTATCTTCAAGGGATTTCTTATCATTAAAGATTTGCAGGCAACCAGGCAGTTGCAAGTTAGCCGGAAATCGCTCTAGGTTTAAGTGGAATTAATTTATTTTTTGGCAAAGGGTTTGAATTAGGTCAACGTGTAAAAAACTGTTGCTTTGCTTTGAGGCTGAAAACAGAGAAAGAAACATTAGATAGATTTACTACATATGACGCGAGGAAAATAAAATAAAATATAAAAAAAAAAATTTACTAGAGGAAAGAGTTGTTGCTGTTACTTGCCACCTACAGCGATATAGCCGAATACGCGCTAAGGATTGTAACTTATGCACACATACAAAATCAAATAGGCAAAGCAGAACGAGACTTCGTTTTGGCTCTATGATCAAAACGAAGTTTCCTTTCTTCTAGTAAATTTAATGCTTCACTTTTCCTCTGAGCGTGATACTTATGATAGATTTAGCAAGTACAGATTAAATAAAACAAAAACAATAGCTGGCATGATGTTCTCAGATCGCTGTGCCAACAAGGGACTTCAATTCTTGTGAGAAAACTGACTTTCTTTTTAGGAGAACTATTCGCTATGCGATGAGTGGGAGATGAAATTTCCTAAGTAAGGAAGTCGGGTCCTCATTAGACCTTACACAGTGGCTGGATATGCTGTGCTGTTGTTTTCTACAGTTGGATTTGATTCTAGCTCAAATTCAGCAGTAGTTTTATTTTTCATTGGCAATGATTGGCATGAATGATTTAGATTATATGTTACTATTTGTTTGGGATATAATGTAGGTTATAGTTACACTGCACAACAAAATAAGAATTCAAAACAGTATTCAAAATTCGTATGCTATATGATTTTTTTTCTCTGCGCAAGGTTTCAGACGAATAGGGAGAAAAGTTATTTCAAGAGCCCAAGGCATTATTGCTAGAATGGGTTAATACTGTTGGAAGTGCTATTCGTTATGCACTGGAAAAAAATATTTACTACAATCAAAACGAATATTTTTGGTGTTAAGCCCGCTCTTTGCCTATGAAAATCTCAGACACTTTGGTCGTCGGTCTTGAATCAAAAAAAAATTTAGAGGGAAGAAAATTTAAACCCCCCTTGGGAAATCTCTGGATCTGCTAGTGCCAATCTGATTTATTAAATTTTTCGAAAACGAAAATCTCTCAATATACACGAAACCTAACGCCACCCGCCAATTATCAGGCTTTTCAGATTAAGCTTTATGGGATTCCATAGTAAGCGAATGAATGTTGCCCAATATATTAACAGTATGAACCATGCATGATCACTATGCTTTAGTGCACAATTGATATTTACCCTGTTCTGAACAGCCAGGCAAAACCAAAGGAGCTCTGCAGCTAGAATATCTTGTTTGACACTGAACTCTTTTGATACACACTTATGCGAGGCTCAATGGCATACACCTCTGATTGGAAACCTCAGTTTTCAGTGTCCGTATCTGCAGGAAGAAATTTTGTTGGTTTATTCCAGTAAACCCATGCACCAAATCTTTCGTCTTGGAGACATTTGGATACCATACATGATAGTCACTTGTAAATATGTGTGCTAAGTGCTCTCAGTTATTTCTATCAGGGAATGTGACGTTGAAGTGGCTACGGACTCTGTAACGCGGTAACGTGGGCACCATTGTCGGTAGTAAGAATGTCTCTATAAAAGCCCACAACTTAAAGCTTTTAATCCACAGCATTTAGTGCAGTTCATAGGCTAAGTATTTCGGTGAACACACACTCAAGATAGACATTCTCAACAACATACACACTGGCCTAACAAACACTATTCTAAAGCTTGCCGGATATATTTTAAAACAATATTCTCCTTTGAATTAAACAAAAACTATAATAAGTGGCAACACGAAAAATTACCTCCCTCAACAAACACTAGAAATAGTATACATATGTAATCTAATGGAACAGCGTTAACTTACAAAGATAATGATTAAATAATGATTTTATATTTATATAGTAAAAGAAAGTTTTGCAAACTTTCACTTCTGAATGATCATTAAGAAGAAGAGCTCAGTGTAATAAAAAAAAACATGTGCTCTTTTAACTCAAAATACAAAAAAACAAACGAAATAATAAAATTAAATAATAAGGTAAAATTTACAGTCCATAATTTCATTAAATTTTTATATAAATTTTCTGTCATAACTCCAAAATAACCAAGTATGAAAGTTATGTATTCTTTTTCACACTAATCGAAAGTTCAAAACTTCCACTTTTAAATAGTATACCTACTATTTGCAAAGACTATACTGAAAGTAATTTTGGTTTGTGTTTTCTTTTCAAAAGCTTTAAATCTACAATAGAACATAAGAGTGTGAAAAAGTAAGATTTTGAAATTATAGGTTAGAAAACACTAAGAAAATAATAACAATTAAGTTTAATTAAAACCGAGTTCAATTTTAATACACTTTAAGAAAAAACACTTTAGTAAAAGTAAAAAGAAGAAAAAAAAAAACAAAACAACAACCAGATACTTATTACTAATTAATAACAATTTCAGTTAATAATAATAATTTAAAAATAATGCATGAAACAAATACGAAATCTATGTCAGAATGTCGCAAACTGAAGGTAATTAACCTGCATATTTAACAACTGAAAAATATGGGAAAACATATAGAAAAAATTAAATTTTATTTATTTTTGCTCTGCCATTTTTTATGTCAGCCAATCAGGCAAGCGCAATATTGCCAGATTTCAATCAATACAATATCCCAAAGGCAATCATAATAGAATTGCCAGATTGCATCGAGACATCAAATGTGTATTTATTAAATTTAAAATTATTACTTTACTGTTAAGATAAAAACAATATCCAATATTCAATAACAAGAAAAAACAACAAGATACCAGTGAATTGTTGTTGTACATGAAACTCTTTGAAAGGCGCTTAAAATTATGACATTGAACTGTAAACGAAATTACGATCAAATTCACCAATATTCGAAAACTAAACGAATACTTGGAATGACTTGAGTTTTAAAAAAAAAATTGTTGAACTTTTTTTTATATTTTTTTTTAAACTTGACTTCAGCAACACCAACAACAAGCAAGAGGCTAATACAGCAGCGTGTTTTTCTCTTCAACAAAAACCACACAGCTCACCAATAGTTAATATTGGAATTTAAGGTCGATTTAAATAAGCAGAAATTATAAATGTTTATTGACTTATGCTGTTATTGGAAGCAAAAACAAGCAGTTCAATTGGTTAGCTTGTTTTAATCAACAAGAGGCTTGTTTCGTAGCTTCTAGGTTTTTATAGTCGATACTCGTAAAACAAAGACATGCGTAGGTTGATCTTAGTGATTTTGTTTTTAGAGTGTTTGTGTGCTTTTAACTTGTTTTGTTTTTCTTTTTTTTTTCGTAATCGTTTACAACAAATGCTCTTAAGCTATTTGTGTTAGCTGATTTGTAGACGGTTAGTAACAAACTTTTACAGTGCGCTCATTCCAACGAACATTATACTAAATATGATGGTGAGTTGATGACGATGGTTTTGGTTTTGGTGTTGGTCTCGATGTAATCATTAATACAATGAAGTGTGCCAAATGAGTTAAAAATTATTCTCATGCCTTTTACGTGATAAGCAAAAATTGTCAACTCGCTAACAATTATTTTAATTCTATTATTTTAATTAAAAAACCCGGTGCGTGTGTGTATTTAATTTTTATAAAAATTGCAAATTGAATTTCTCACTTTTGAAGGCCATTTTTATACCGCGGCGTTGACAGCATGCATACCCGTCGTATTAACATGTTGGCTTGAAAGTTAACATCATGAGTAATTAGACTTTTGCACGCGATACTTTTTAAATACAAGTATAAATTTAAAACATAAGTCTTTATTTTTAAGCACAACTACATATCTTTTGTTAACCCCTTGTCTTCAACGAAAATAAATGACTTGAGCATGCTTTTAATAAAAAGAAAAACTAAGTTTTTATTTATATAAGATAAAAGATAAAGAGTTTATGTCAAAAAAATTATAAAAACTAACGAAACTTATGTTTTAAGCGGCATTGACTAATTTGTCGGCTTAAGTTTACCCTTCAAAAGTCATCGCGTTTCGATTTTTAGCTGATTCAAACCCTAGTAGAACCATCATCAGAAACTCATTGTATATGTTTGAAGCCCTCGTCGAAGACACAACGAGTAACCAGACGATAAGGAAATAAAGGTGGATTTACCGACCGAGTATTGCACTCTCTTTAACTTTTTTTATATGAAATTTATCGATCACTTCAGATAAAAAACAAAACGAAAAGAGAGGCACTATGTTGGTGAATCTGCCTTAACTGAAAACTCGGCATGAAAGACGGTGAATAGGAACTCACATTATTAAATATTAATTAAAGATGAAAAGTGAAGTAAGACATCCTACTGATTCCAAATCTGTAAGCATCGACAGACAGAGTTACTAATAGAGGAACTATAACTCAAAACGACCGGTTCTAGATATTTGAGTCATATCTAGAACCGGTCGGAACCGAGCTAAACAAAAACAGCTTAAGAATTATTACAAGTGGCTTCTCAGACCCCTTGGATATAACAGTCAGAACCTTTCAGGTTTGTCTAAAAAATTTTCGAGTACATTGGAATATATTCTTGCACACCGCGAGACTCGCTCGCAGGAAAAATCGTATCTAAAACTTTACTGGTCACAAAGTAGGAATTTATAAAGTTCATACTTACATTCCTTAGAGTGGGGTTGGAAGCAGGGCTGGCTCAGGAAATTTTGCCGCCCAAGGCGAGTTCCCGCCGTGACGTGAGATTTCCCAAAAATGACACAACCGATCAGTCTCAAGTTTCACACAAGCTTAATAAATATATATTTTTTATAGCGTTTTCTCGATAAAATGTTGCATTTTTTCTGCACCGTGCGAGGGCTGTCAAATTTCGTGTTCTTTTCTGAACAAGAGGCAGCCCTTTCCAAAAGTATTGTGTTCTTTTCTGAAAAATGTTGCCTTCTGAGCGGGGAAAAATGTAACACTTTTGCCCTCAATTAAATGACAGGGTGAGAATCTTGCCCTGCAAATTAGCTGATTCAGACAGAGTAGCATTTTTATGTTCTTTTCTTGCACTAAAAAGGCAATATTTTGGCAGTGCTGTAGGCAACATTAAAAAATTGTTGCCATTGCACGAGGCAAAAAAATGCAACATTTTCTCAAGAAAAGAAAACGCTATTAGTCATTGATTAAAAGATTTATTTTTCAAATAAATATTTATCATTTTATAAACAATTTAAGGCCAAAATTTTCAACAAATTTTATTTATTTTTTTTTTTTTGTAAAGCCGCCATTTTGTTAAAAATTTATATTTTGATTATTCCTTCGATCCTTTAAAATAACTAAATCTTTTTATTTTTTCATTTCGGATGATCTGATCAAGAGATATTGTGCTCACCGCAAGACGTCTTTTTTTATAGGACTTCCCGGGTCATCTACAGGAGCTTTAAAAATCATTATTTAAAAAAAAGAAAAATATTTAATAAATTTTATATAAGTATGCAAAATTTTATATGAATGCAATAAAATGCCTTTTCAGAAAAAAAACAATTTTTTTTCGGCTTCCTAAGGACGTATAACCATTTAAAGATATTGTGCATTCAGATACATTAATAGATATACATTTTTTAAATGATAAGCAAAAACAATTTAGGACGCGTCGGAATTAACTATCAGAAGGAATTAATTATTTGAAGGCAAATCACAGGACTGTTAATAAATCATAACTTTAGCTAGTTGAAATTTATTAAAGTTTGAGGCAAATATTCAGCAAACTGAATATGTTGTATGAGTTGTTCTTGCACATAAATGGAAGGGACCCCTATAGTGTTATGCCGAATCCGAACGGCGAATTGAAAAGCGCTTTTTTAGACAATTTCTACTCTTGCCTGGTAATGCCCGAACTTAGCGATTGCGATTCTTAAAACTGTTGATATTTTACTTTTAGTTTTGCATGGACTTGTGAGTGTTTTTTCGTCTATTTGTTTGGAATTTTGATTTGAAACATTTGGTTTAGTCCCGCCAATTTTTTCAATTGGAAGTTTACCATTGCTACCCAAGAGGCGGTGCCGTGTAGGAAAACTTCTAATTTATATTTCTCGAATGTGCAGAGTATCGCAACAAAGTACATTGCGTCGGTGTCAAGTGCATCTCTAATTAGGGATGTGATTTATGATCATATCGAACTTTGCAGATATTTCAGAAATTTTCCATGTTCGATAATTTTATATTAAATCGATCGGTTGATCTCTTAATCTTATAAATTTCAAGATTGTTAAGACAGAGTCATGATCTTCATATTTTGGCTGAAAAGTTCACTAATTCGCATTTTTTAAATTTATCTAAAATTCGACTTCAAACGAAAAACAACAAGTTGGTAAACATTTGAAAAAAGTCGCAGAAAAGGAGCGGTTAATATTTAGAAGGTTTTTTTTTTTTGTTCTTTGCACTGTGTAATAAATTAAAATTGATTTGATTTCTTTCTGAAAAAAAAAAATACAATTTCATTTCATTAATTTCCTGAATGGATACAGTTTTTAATTAATTTAATCGGTATTTATTTTACGCTATACTAGATGCATAAATCCTCCTTACTTAATTTTAATTACCGCATTTGCGGTATCTAAACAAAATAAGAAAAGTTCAATAAAATGAAAATATGAGCAATACAAATTTTTTAATCTTCACACATGAGCTTTAATTAATTTCCGCATCTTTTAATTCTCACTTCCCCTTACATTTTTGTTTTAATTCCATAATTCAACTATTATTAGAATGGGTGTGTGTGTTTACCACAGCTACTTCAGAAAAAAAAACTTAAATTCAGAAAAAATAAATTAAATAAATTACAAAAACAAAATCTACAAGTTTTTGTTCGTGCGCAAACAATTTAAAGCATCAAGATAAATATTTAGAAAATATTTCATTGCATTTTGTTGAAAAAAATGTTGATTTCTTTTTATTTTTTGTAATTCACCAGCATGCAGTTGTTGTTGTCATGATGAATTTAACACTAGCTAAAATATTTCAGTTAACCTGAGATTAAATAAATGTGGCACACGCTCATTTTTTTGTCTATTTCAGTTTTTATGATTTTATGTTCAAAAGAAAAAAAATTATTCAAAAGCAACAGAAACAGAAAAAAAAATGTTGTAGTTGTACGTGTTGTAAATTTTTATGAATCTTTTTCCTAAAACAAAATGTGCAAGCAAAGTTTAGGTATGAAAATTAAACCAGTTCGAGTTTTAGTCGGTCTCGTTGGATTCGTATTCACCATACGAGTATATCATTCGATTAAATTGAATTTAGTAAACAGCCTTGATATTTTAATTTTAAAAACTTTGACAGAACTTTGAAAATAACGGTTACATCCATGTTCTGCAATTGGAGTTCTAACGAGGGGAGTCCCTTCTAAATATAAGAAATTGCACAAGTACACCTTTTGATAGGCAATGGCAATACCAAATAGCAAATTGCCACATCCCCGTTCCGACGGGCAGCCACTTAACCTAATTTAACTTTCTACAGCGAATATAAGAGACCGTCAAGTTCAAGTGAATGCAACTATTTCAGCCGAACTCTTCCTCCTTTTCACTAGCTTAACATTGTATGTAACTATTATGCAGGCAGATAAATATTTATTCAAATACACTTTTTTCTACTTTATTGCTGTGCAAATTCACAATTTCACTGAATATATGTGCATAGCTAATCAATAATCAAAGAAACACATTTAAAAAACACTATTTAGTAACAAAATTAATTAGTAAATCTTTAAAAAAAAAAATAAATAAAAGAGTGCGATAATAGAAACGTGACGTACAACATGAAAACGTGTATTTTTTAACACAAAAAATTTACATTTAAAGAAAATGCGTCACAAATAATTGAAATTCTTTTTTGTAAAAAAAAAAAAACAGAACAGTTAAATTTTGACGCCTTATGTATGTCACATGTCATTAGAATGAACGCCTCCACATTAAGTTAAGTAAAATTTGCAACGTTCTCCTAGTTTGTTGCTGTTTTATTTTTAAGTGATGACGTTTTCTTTCTGCTTCCCCCCACCCTTAATTTGTGGAAATTATTAAAATTATTATGGTTTGTTCGCTGGAGAATTCAATTTGTATGGCGAACGTCAAAAGAAAAAAAAACGTTATTTATAATTTTAAAAAATCGCATACACAATAATCGAGCGTATATATTTCAATTTCAATGCAAATGCCAGCAAATAAGTAATAGCTAAATACATTTCGAAGAATGTGCTGTATTTATTGTAAATAAAACGTGTAGCACCTCGTGGTACGGAATGAAAGAAATAGTTCCCAATTATTTTGCTCTGACTAAGACAATAAACTTTAATCTACTGTTTCATTCAAAAGGAAATGATCCAAGTGGACAGACATGTTTTCTCTGCAAAAACCGTGTATTTTACAAATTTTTATGAAATATGTTACTTAGATTTTCATTGTATTATTAAACATCACGAGTTTTAAGTTCATATATTTCTCTTTTAATATTTCATTGGGGGCGATAGTTCGCAGAGACTTTTGCTAAAATGATGGACACTAGCTGGAAGGGGCTAGATTTCGGTTATTTTTATTTGTAGGATCTTATCTACGCTTTTTCTAGTTTTATTACATTAGTTTACAAATTGAAAAAAAAACTGCACTAAAAATTTGTTTTTTCTTTTCTATACTTTGGATCGCCTGTTTTTGTTTTGACAACACACGTTCATTCAGCCATTTTTATATTACTTAAATAAGGTATGTATACGAAAAAAACTGGTCGCAGTAAACATGTTGCATTAATTCAAATATGACAGTTACAGCAAATGTTACTGTTACTAATTCGTAGAGAATTTTCCGTTTTACATTTCTGCATCAATATTTTTTCTGATTTTTTTACATTACGCAAAATGACTTCATCGAAATCAAGCACGCGCGATATAATTGTGCGCAAAAATCAAGATTTTCCACATATGTCACATAAAGACATTGCCAAAAGTTTAAAAATTGCAAAATCTACGGTAAATTTAGTGCTTAAAAACTTTAGTGAACGACTAACTACAGAAAGGAAAACTGGAGGTGGGCGGAAGAAGAGATTAACCTCGGAGGAAAAAGCAAAGAAAGTGAAAAACCTGTTTCAAAGAAATCCAGGCCTTTCCGTCAGAGATGTTGCTAAAAAAGTCCATATGTCACACGGATATGTTCAAAAAGTACGCAGAGTAAAATGACTTAAGGCGTATAAAGTTCCGCTAGCCCCGAACCGGAATGACAAAAAAATGCAACACCAAAAACTCGCGCACGAAAGCTGTACGACAAAATTGTACATAATTTTGATTGCATGATCATGGACGACGAAACCTACGTCAAAGCAGGCTTTAATCAGCTTTCTGGTCAACTATTTTACACTTAAAAAAAAGAGAGGTGATGTTGCGCCTAAATTCAAACTAAAGAAAGTGAACAAGTTTGCGAAGAAATATTTGGTTTGGCTAGCAATTTGCCAATGCGGCATAAAGGGTGCAGTTTTTGTCTCTACTGATACCATCAACCAAAAAATTTACGTAGAATAGTGCTTACAAAAACGTCTACTGCCAATGGTACGTCTTCACAAGGCTCCTGTCCGGCAATGACGTGATATAAAGAGAAAGGGGTATAAATTGTTCCAAAAGATGCCAATCCCCCAAATTGCCCAGAACTTCAACCGATAGAAAAATATTGGGCTATAATGGAAAGAAAATTGCTAAAAACGAAGCAAGTGGTCAAAAATGAGAAACAGCTGCGGTAAAAGCGGACTACTGTGTCATCTCAAATGTCCCGAAGTGATGTGCAACGTTTAATGGCTGGAGTTAAGTCAAAGTTGCAATTTTTCACATACGAACCAACCAAATAAATAAAGTTTTTATTTTTCTTAAAGTTACTATTATAACCTTTCAATTGATGTGTGAATTTCTGTTTTTGTTTAAAAAATATAATTTTTATAACAAGTTAATGTCGACCAATTTTTTTCGTATACATGCCTTAGAATGAAGTTATTTCAAGTAATGTAGAACAGGGTAAATGAACGTATAGTAGTTTTCCAATCTTCAAAATATATATTTTATAAATTTTTTTTTTTAGCTTCTTTAAATGGGGTGGCATTTTGGAATCTTTTCATAATCATACATCATTTAATTAAGGCATTCCTGCAAACTCGTAACTCACAAACTGCGCAAGTGTGCAAGTTGGCATGCTTGTTTACGGGAACGTAATTTTCGACAAAAGTTTAAATTGTGCAAATCGCATAAATAATTTAGCAGTTTAAAGGAATGAAAATTCAAATCAAGGGAGTCTCAAGTGTACATTTTTCGTGCCGTTGGATTTTAGTGTGCGCTATTTTACACACATTATACTAGACCAAAAAAATTATGATATTGTTGAATTTGAAGATATAATCTGTTGGATAACGATGGTTTACATTCCATTGAAGGGGTGCTTAAACATCGTGAGCTGTTAGAGATTATTAAGAAAATGGAAAGTGAAATTAAGCTAAATAAAAATAAAAACTCAATTTTTTCAATATTTGTTTTATTTTATAATTGAATTTATTTTATTTATAATGAAAGGTAAAAAAACTAGTAGTTCATTTTATTAATGGTAGCTCTACTCTTGGCATTGGCTTAAAAATGCAATATAAAATTGAAAAAATGCATTTACCTGAAGAGAAACCTGAAATCTCAAATTTTTGATGGTCTGGAATTGATTTTGCGAGTGTTGGTTTAGAATAAATCAATTTAGAGTCTATGGATTAAAAAAAGTTTATTAGAAAAATAAAAGGTAGACTCTAGCTATAAAATCCTTTCAAAAACAGACAGTTTCTCCCACTAAATTTGTTTGATTTCAAGGAGGAACAAAACGACACAACTAATCATATTCATTAGGATCTATCTGAGAATTCCAGTTAATATGTATCTGCGCTTGAAATGTCATTACGATGCAGAGCTGTAAAAGAATGCAGTCATTTTGAGCTGTAGTCATTGAAGTCATTGCGAATGAATCCAATTTTTTAACTGCAGTCTTCCATTCTATTTGAGAGTTATGACTTTAAAAATGAGGTCACGAAGTCTTCTTCACGTCAATAACTGTTCCATTCATTTGGAACAGTCAACTATGGCTTCACCATGACTTCATATTATAATTGAAGTCGTAGTCATGACTTCAAATTTGGTTGAAGTCATGACTAAGACTTCACTTTTACAGATTCCAGTCATTTATTGAAGGGTACAATAAAAAATATTACATTTCTTTAATTAGTAGTGCACAAAACCAGTATAGTTGCTGTTTCTAAGCATTCCCCGTTAAAATTTAACGTCGAAAATGCAGGGAAGGTGTTTATGCGTAAAGGGCTATGCGTAAAAACAGAACCCATATTCTTTACATGTTAGTTTTTCGTGCACTATACTTTTTTATATTACATATTAGGTTTAGATAGATGTTTGTAAAAACAAAAGCAACATTACGTTACCAAATAAAAAAAGGAAATATATCTAGAGTGGCACATAGTGCATATTGACTTCAATGGATTTAACCCTCTCAGGATTTTCGTAGACATATGTGTAGATGAATTTGAATATTTTTCCTGACTTTGATTTAAATGCCAACCAAACAAATTTTGATATTGACGTCTTTGTTGTTTTTTCCTTTATCGTTTGGAATTTACTTTGTTACATTCGAAGCATAACCATCGAAACTATTGTCACTTTTATGGGACAAATTCAGTTTTTTTTTTTTGTGTCGTCAATTTAAAAAAAAATATTAAAAATATTAAATAATAAAAAGATGTGTAAAAAACAAATTTCTTATGTAGATAGAACCTTCCTCTGTCGATAGAGATACATTTTGTGTAAGAAGGAGTATTTTAAAGCTCCCAGAATGTTTTTTTGTACAAATATGTACACATTATGTACGGTTAAACTTGGACATTGATTTTAAAATGACTTATGACTTCATGATTTGAATTCTTCACTCACAAAAAGAATGGAATAATTCAGTCATTTTTAAACGAAGTCAATAGACTTAAAACTCGAAATGACTGCATTCTTTTTCAGCTCTATAACGATGTCTGTGCAAAACGTGGCAGATTAAACCACACTTTCTTCTTTATGTTTCAGGCGTTATTGTATTTTGCAGTGTTCTATTCCATAAACAAGAATTGGATTTTAGTTGCGTTCTATGTTTCACAGCCGTAAAGAAATGTTGATTTGAAGCAGCGATTATGCGCAGTACCTTAACTCATTTACATTTGAAAAAAATCCTTTTCAATTTGAATAAATCCTATTAGTGCACAGTACACACAGGGGAGAAGGGATATCCATCAAATACGCTCTGTTTTAGTGGGAAACTCAAAACTAACTAGTTTGATTAATGGCCCAGTCATATCAATATAGGTTAAAAATTATTCATTAGAGAGCTCACAAATAAATCAAAGTTTAGTTAGCAAAGTAAGATGCTTTTCTTAGCACATTACGTAATTCGAAACATGATTAAAGCGAAAATAAATCAACAATTTAAATTTATAACAGAACAATCAGCAATAAAATTGAATGCTAAGTAATAAAACTAAAAAATAAATAGAATAATGAATATAGATACCGTAGCTTATGTAACAGGGCGCATTCTTTTTTAGATTTTGCGCACGCGCAAAAATTTTTTCTTTACTAAATAATACAAAAATATTTAAAGCATTTAGAGTTAACGTTTATTGTTGTCACGCTGTTGAAAAACTAAACCTTTAGCGTTTTACAAAAATCCTTTGTTTAAACCGAAAATAATGAACAAAGTTAAAGTGACTGCAACTCGCACAAACATGCACCAAACAGTGGCAAGTTTTGCCAAACGCAAATTACACAAACAAATTTTATGGATATTATTTTTACGAGTAAATATTATTGAATAAAATAAAAAATAAAAAAAATACAATAATAAATGTTCCATATACCTAGTAAGTACCTAGACAAAGAAATGGCTGAACAAGTTTTTATTGTTTCATATTTTGAAGAAGGGGGAAAAGGGGCACGTGCTACACTATTGATGTCAATCAAAAATGTCACACAAAGAAAAATAGGTTAAAGACAAATTTAATTTACGAGCGTATAGAAGACAAAAAGCACACAGAAGTAAAATAAATAGGGGTGCTCAAGCTCAAACTCACTCACAGGAAAAATGTGTCAAAAAGATATGGGAGCAAATGCAAATTCGTTTTTTCTAGCTTGAGGTAGTTTTTTATTTTCATTATTTTTTTTTTTTTTTTTGCAAAGCAGATTTTGAAAGTTGATAGAACACGTGTTGGAATATGAGCAAAACAGTATTAAAGTTGAGAATGGCAACAAATAAAAAAAAATAAAAACAAAAAAACAATAGAGGTATAAATGCGCAAGATTAATTTGCAAATAAAACTTTAAAATAATATATCAAAAATAACAATAAATATAAATAACAATCGATGATTAAGCTATAAAAGCTACTGGTAGTGGCAACAAAGTTTTTAATATTTAGTGTTTCTAATTTAAGTGTTTTCATAAATTAGCATAAACAATAGAATAGTTGGTTGAAATATGTAGGTTTATCAAATAACTGAATACAACGATAATTTAATAGAAATAAGAACAATACGATTTGCAGTTTAATACAATAAAAATATTTTCACACCGAAAAACGAGTTGCGCTGCCGTCGTCGTGGTTGTAAAATGCAACACACTTTTGAGGCTGACACACCCACAATTTCGTGACTCCATCATAAAAGTTAATTATGATATTGCATAACGTAATGAAGAAGAGGTACAAGAAGAAGAGAAAGGAGGTTTCAGTCAAAATGATTCGCATCAGATGCGTCTTCTCTTTTGAATTATTTTTGTGAGATTATTGCAAGAGCGCCCCTTTAACAATTGCATTCAATAGATGCAGTAAGTATTAATAAGCTTACAACAGCTTGTGGCATAAAGCTTTAAAAGATAACTCGAAGTTTGTGACGCAACACAAAGGAATTACTAAAGCATATAATTTGAAGTTAAATACAATTAAACTAAATAGGAATCACATAGAAAATTCGTTTACAAATGCAAATCAGAAAAAAAAATTAAGTATGTCTCTAAACATTTGCCAATTCATGTTATAAATTTAAATCAATAGCATAGATGCAGGAAAGATTCGAGAACGTTGATTCAAACACAGGTAATATTGCTATTTTACTTCACTTTTATGTATGTTGTTATTTTCATTTTTTTACTTGCCATGCCCAATGTGCAATAGTCAATCAAAATCACGTTTAACGTATATTTGGGTTAAACGCAGGCGAAATTACGTTGTGTTTACAATCGTCTGTTTTTCTTTGGGGCCTAATGGACTGCATGTGTGTGTGGTTGCCGTGGTTAGCGTATAAGGCGTCTACGCAGGGTGCTCGTTGGTCGGCACGAACAAAAATCAAAACAGGAAAAATTACTTAAGAACATCTTTCTACTTCGTCTTTCGGACTCGGCATTTAACTTTAAGTCTCTTCCATTCATTTGGCGTGTTGTTACTTCTAAGGAGTCCAAATATTAATTTATTTATTTGACTCTCTCTCTTTCAATCTCTCCCTCTTTGTCTTCCTATCTCTTCTTTTTCTGTTTTTTTTCCCTCTCTTTTTATATCTTCATGTTTTTTCCATCATCCCATTGTATTTCTTGACTATATCGCCTTTCTCTCCCTCTTTATCTCGCACAACTTCTCTCTACCACATTGTTGGCCAAAAAATAGTACTACTACACAAGAGCATAATTTCAAACATGCAGGGCTAATTCCATAGAAAAAGAGCTCAGCCGATCCTAAATAAACACAAAAGACGAAAAAGTGCCAATAAGTAAAATTTTACTAGAAAAACAAAATTTTTACTCGAGAAAATAAATAAGTAAAAAACAGTCCATTAGAATTTGAATTATCCAAATTTCTACTAGCTCTCAGGCTACTATAAAATTTTCACATTTCAGAAATTTCCTACCGCCCAAATATTTGAATAAAATATTATTTTAGACAATTTATTTTTATCATAAAAATGAAAAATCCAGCAAAAAAAAAAGTAAGAAAATATAATAAAAATATTTAATTATAAATAAAAAGTTACAATAACGATTCCAGGGAGGAATAAAGACAAAAAATACGCATCCCACAAAGTTAAAAAAAAAAAAATAATAATAATAAAATCACTCATTGGCTGATAATAGTGCTCTTGATACCCGTTTACACGGATTGTACGAGGGTTTATACGATATTACCCGAGCACCCGTGAATTTTCGGGTAATCGTTGCTAGTAGATTGATTCAAAAAAACGTATAAAAGGACTGCTAAAGCGTGGCACCTTCCATTCGACCTTAATGCGTTTTTGAGTATTTACCGGGAACCATTTGCAATCCAAAGAAGTTGATTGACAATGTCGTGATGAGGAAAAAATGTGTATGAAATTGCAAAAGAGTGCGTGACACCAATGTTGATATTTCAATTTTTTTGAAAGAGTCTAAATTACGTAAAAGTTGTATCTTTTTGGGTTCGATTGTACCTAAAAAAGGTATGATATAATTTTCTACATAATTCAAATACGTAAAGCTCATTGATGTTATAGCCATGGGTAAGGGTGCAAAGCGTACTGATTCTGAATAACAAAAAATAAGAACTTTGAGAGACGTGAATTTTTCCAACAGGCAAATTGCGAACAGAATCGGCAGGAATTAGGGAGTAATATGAAATTTTTTGAAGAAATGTAAAGATTTGGCGCTAAAATTTCAACTAGAGAAAGCACGAAGCTAACATTGTGCCATAAAGGACAAATTCGTTACGAAGGAACTCAAAATCGGTTATCAGTTCGACAAATCAAGGGCAAATTTTATCTTTCCGTCACTCCCCGACTTGTCGCACGAGTTTTAAGCGCAAAAACTTGACAAAATTAAAAGGGAAACCAGACTTGACTGATGCTCATAAGACCAAGTGATTGAATTTAGCCCGCAGATACATATCCTAGAGTGAATAATAGCGAAATGTTATTTTTGTTCGGATGACAAAAGTTTAATCTATAAGGGCCGGACTGTTACAGTTGTTATTGTCATGTTTTGAACAAACACTGCGTAGTACGTTCAAAATACTATTTCGGTGGAGGAACTGTAATGATTTGGTGAGCTTTTTCGTACTTTGGAGCGACAAAAATTTGCTTCATCACAACAAAAATTAACTCCGAAACCTTTAAGAAGTTATTAAAGATTGTGTTGGTATCTCATTAAGAAAACCCTATGGAAAACATTTGGGGCATACTTGCTTGCAAAGTGTATTTAAAGGGAAAACAGTACAACAGCGTGATCCAACTCAAAAACGCGACTCGTCCGTCTTGGGTTGAAATCGGGTCAGAAACCCTATGAGGCAAGTTTACTCTATGCCAAATATAAATAAACTTCACAAAATAAATTAGGCACTTCACATTACCTATTTTATAAAAGAACATAAGCAGATAAGAAAAACATAACATTCGGTGTGCCTGAAGTACATATGTATGTAAAACTAAATCAGGAGCTCGTGCAATTGAAGTTTTCTTCCGGAGAAAATTTTGACAGATAAACAACGCTGACGCCCCAATTTAGATATGGCTGTAAGAAGCACCGCTTTAAGAAAATATAAGCTCTTATTTTTTTCACAAGTGTAAAAATTCCAAATTGTACCTAAAATGCTTCGGTAGGGCCGAAAGTACCTTGAAGATGAAAAAGGCCCGAAAAAGGTACGATTACACCAAAAATATCAACACTGCGTGACACATCTCATATACAGTATACCGTCAAACTATTAGAAACACCACAAATTTCGTCTAATTTTGTTTGGAAATGTAACGTGTTTTAACAGTTTTAAAAAGATGCTGCCAAACTATTTTTCGGGGATCATTGACCATCTCTGATTTTATTTTGCTTGCACCATAAATGCTTAAATATCCCCAGAAAAAGTATATCCTTATCAGTTGACTTCAGTTACTCTACGAGGTTCAGGGTCAGCATATGTCGATAGCAGACATATGCCGACCCTGCGAAAAGCGAGGTTTAAAATAAATTTAAATAAAACAAAGCCGAAAACAAGCACAAAAAACACATATGAAAATTTTTAGTAAATTCGAGAAAAATATGTACTGAAAGTGTTAAGTACTTGGGCAAATAATTTATTTAAGGCAATTTGTCAAATTTTTCTTAAGCTTTTCTTGAAAGTGTAACATCTGAAGAAGACATTCTTATCTGAATTTAAGTTTCAGGTGCTCACTTACAACTAAATATTATCAACTCACACAAAAATACGGGTCTTCAAGTCAAATTTGCTATCAGTATTTTTATATATGAATGTAAAACGTGCCCGAATTTTTCACGACCACGTGCATGTAAATCGTTGATTCTCAAGATCGGGTGACCTAACATTAACAGTAATAGTATAAAACAAGTAACCTTGAGTCGAAATGAATTAATCTGAGGAATGGAAAACCTAATTCGTTCATTCTTCAACATCCTTAACTACTCATTTTAATCGAAGGAAAAAAAAAATGCACAAAAAATCAAACCACTCTAATGGAACATAAGATATTTTACAAAAAAAAAAAAATGTATATATTTTCTAACTTTTAAAGCATCTACTGAATTGTGTAGGTAATAGTTATTCTTTGATTAACTATTTGCTTTGGCAGCAATTATCATCATCATTTAAATATGATTTAAAACAGAAAGAGAAACTATTTTCAATTTACGCAATTCATAATAACGCTACAACTTAAGACTTTGTTTTATTATTCTTTAAAATGTTTTTTAAAGCGAAAAATAATACATGCTAATGATATGCATCACATAGGTGGTAACATATTATGAATAGCTTTGCAATAACTACCACCCACCAAACTAAGTAAACCAACAATACATGACAATAGTACAAATACAAAGATATGCAATCTATAAATGTTGCTTGGGCATAAACAGAAAACAATTACCATCATTATTTTGAGCATCACTTGCAACTTAACTAGGCGAAAAATTTAACGTTTTGCTTTTTGTTTGTGGTGCATTGATATCACATTTTGAAGCGTCGAAGCGAACTAAAAGTTTAAATGAAATAACAGCAAAAAATAATAAGAAAGACATGAAAATAAAAGGTAAATGAAGCAAGCCAAGCAAACCACCATGAAGATGAACGGCGACATGTAGCAACAGAAACAACACCTGCATATGCATGTGATGACGATGACAACAACTATGATGACGGCGATGATGATGGTAATGATGATGCCAATAAGAAGATAAACTTCTCTTTCGAACGATTATAGAAGAATGGTAATGGAAATAAATTGTTGAAACAAATGAATATGCAAATAAGTAAGATGGGCTGGTTGGTTGGTCGGTTACCTGTTTGGGCGCTCGTCTCGTCTCGTGTTTCAAGAAGGTGTTAAATATAAAAGTTTATTAGCAATGCGGTTGATCGATCAGACTTCAGACGAGACGGGAAGAAGGTAAATATGAACATAAAAATACCACAGCGAAAAGTTCAAGCGTTGTACCGCGATAAAAAAACAAAAAACAAAATAAAACATAAAAATATTTTATATTTCCTTCAAGGTTTTTGTGTAAATTACAAATCACATTTCAAACACTCAATCCGTATACATCAATTATTTATTATTATGATTTCATTTAAAAACCAAACAAGACAAAAAAAATCATTTTCTTTTCACTTGCATGCCACTTTTAGTTTCATTTAAGACAATGCATTTGAAATATGCAATTCAAAAAAGCATAAAATGAAATGATATGACAAATAAATATAAAGCAAAAGTAAAGGAAAGAGAAAAAATTTATTTATCTATTTTTCCATGATGAATTCATTCATCAATGTCACTGAGAGCGAGTGACTGGTGGACTGTTGCCACTTGTTACTGGTTTCTTTGTTGTTGTGTCAAGCGTGCCAATTCGAATGCCAGCCAACCAGCCAACAGTTAACAGCTGGGGCTGCATTTCAATAATTATTTAATTAGAATTTTTATGCAAATATACTTAATTACAAACTATGTTAATAATATTTTAACATTCACCTATTTAGCAGCAATGCTGCTGAACATTTTTTTTTTATTTAGCATATTTCATTTGAACTTACCTTTTGAACTGGTTAGACTATGCCCGATATTATTCCAAAAATTCAGCCGACAGCCGAATACTTTCATTTCCTTAACGCGTTCCTTCATGTTGCCCAGTACACTGGTCTCTGCGAGGCTAACACACGGAATCATTTGGTAATTCAAAAACACTAAAAGATATTTTCCAAAATTTCGCACAGAAATTTTTTGAGCTGATTTTTTGCAACAATAAAATAATTGAAGAAAAATCAGCTATCAAAACTTTATTGCATTGAAAATATTTTTTTTATTATTTGACTTTTTTTTTGTTACTAATATTTTGCAATTATTATTTTTATATTTTCCACTATTACACTTTAACAAAATTATGGCAAATTTAAACCTAAAAGAAAACAAAAATGAAATTAACTAAATATAGTTTTAAATTTTATAACCAACCATTTTTCTTTTGTGTATTGTTAACGAAATATTTAGCATAAAATCTTTATTTCTATTTTATTATTTTTTGTTATATAAACATGACAACAAACTTCCAAAGCTCATAATGATGAAACTTTAAGTTAATTACATGCAAGTATTTGCGTTTTTGTTTTTTTTTTTTATAATTACATCAATTACATTGAATGTTGTTGTCGTTCGCTGTTGACGTTGTCGTTGCCATTGCTATCGTCGTTGTAATTCCAATTAAGTCATAAGATAATAAACATTTCTAATTTATTGATGTTGAAGATTTTGTTGTTGTGTTTGTTGTTCTCTCACTAATATTGTTTGCCCCTATACAGGAAATTTTTCTAATTAATTTTAATCTAGCAGCACAGTTTGGGTTGAAGAAGACTTTCAAGAATGTTTTTTTTTTCAATTTTTTAATCAACACTAATTCATTGGAAATGTGATACTTAGAAACTATGTTTTCTAACTTCAGCAGAAAAATATCCTATAAATTTGAATCTTGGCCAGATTTAGGAAAGGCCGTGAGGAAAGAATTTATAACCGGGAGAATCATTTTAAGAAGTTCATGCATTAGCAGAAACTTGAAAGAAATTTCGAAAATTTTGATTAGAAGCTAGAAATATTAAATATTGTATATCAAAATATTTAGGTTAGGTTAAGAGGGAAGGAAAAAATTAAAGGAATCCCAGTCGGGTCACAAATTTTATTACATAAATACAACATCTTAGTTCAAAAAAAAAAAAAAAAAAAAATACGCCCACAACCACACCTACTTCTAATATATCATGATGATATTATATTACTTATTTTCCTCCTTGGAATAATGAGTTTGATGAGATTCACAACAGAGGTTTATATTTCTATCCCATGAAGTCTAAGCGGATATATATTCTGCAAAACTTTTCTAAAAATATTTTTTTGTTTTTTAGACTTTGAAAAAGGATTCGATTTGGTTAAAAGAAATTACAAAAACCCAACCTTTAATAAATAGTATGCATAATTTAACAACACTGTAAGCATGTCACACACTTTCATTAGGCTTTGTAGAATTTATCAATTTCTAATGTAAACAACAAATAACATAAATATTCTATGAAGATATTTCTTAACTATTTTTAAAACATTCTATTCATTTATTTATTGCACAAATTAATAAAAATTGCAACACATAAAAAAAAAAAAAAAAATAAAAAAGGTTGCCGCTTTTGCGGCGTCTTTTCAGATTTCTTTGACTAGAGAGGAAAATTTCAAGTATAAATAAGATTTTGAATCCTGTCATTCTGTCTTTTCCTTTCTTATAGCAAACATTTGAAATTTCTAATTTGAAAATCAATGTTAACTATAAATAGAATTTCTTAATTTAGCCCAACATTAATAAATCGCAAAAAGTCTGTTAGCAGAAATTTCGCTACTCTGCAATTGTCCGAAGGCATTGCTCTGATTCGACCAACTTTTTCTCACTTCAATAGTGTTGAAAATCTTTCTGAATGTTACAGTACTAAGGCTAGAATTCAAGTCTAATTTCAGAATAGAAATTCAAAAAGTATTCAAATCTCTTTCAGACAAACCTATTTTATAGAAACTCTATACTGAAACTGGAAAATTCAGACAAATACACAAAATAAATCAGGATTTTAGATGCAACCAAACCAAAAAAATATTTTTTTCGGAAAACTGATATAAAAAAACTATCTCATCTTTTTCACATCACACGTATATTTTTAAAAATTAAAATCGGTATACTCGGGCATTTAAGGGTTAACGAACGTTTTTTTTTTCCTTTTTTTTGTGCTTCAAATTACTTCATAGTTTTTAAATTTATTTATTGAATTATTTTCTTTGAAGAGAAGAAATACTTTTTCAAGTTTCTCTGTGAGAGCTTCTGTTTAAAACTTGGCACAGTTTCAAAAGTCAAAAACTAAGAAAGCACTCAGCCTTGATTTCCAGTTCTAAGGGTTAGGACCCCGGTCCTCTACCTTGACCTCACAAAGCTTAAGAAGCCTACGAATAAGAAGTAGGCTTGCCATAATTTTTCCGGTCGAATTCCTGACGCTGGTCAAAATTTTTAGATTATCTCTTAAAACTCACAGTCAAAAATACTGAAGAGCAAGAACAATTCATATTCTTAATAAAATAAAAATAAAATAATATTCAAGCATAATAGGTACATAATTTTATGAAATTAAAAAAAAAGCCATGGGTTTAAAAAACAAAAAATGTTCATACATTCTGCCTAGGATGAAGTGGACTATCCTAAGGGTGTCTGGTAAAGATATAGAGGCAAACGGATGCTTTATTTGAAAGAAGTTTGATTTGGAACAACTTGCAGCCCAAGTTTAATGTTGAAAAACGATTCAAAACAGGACTTACTCATAAAAAGAAATGGGAAGGTATATCTAAAAAAAAAATAGATCAGCATATGATAAAATGTTACACAGACGGTTCTTTATTCTATAACTGACGGATAAAATACCCTGAGCCTATGAGTAGATACACCAGTATCTTTCATGCGAAAATATGCACGATTGACAGGTGTGAACGCTTTAATCTCAAGCACAGCTACTGGAATTCGACTGACGAGATTTGTCAAAGTCATACGACTATGTTCAAATTATAAGTAAAGTTTGTATATATGCAAAAAATGCTAAATTATGACCGGAATCAAAATATTGCATTCTACTACAATCCTAACCGATAGTCAAGAGGCTACCAATGCAATTATATCTCAATAGAAACCCTTAAGGCTGGTAATGAAGTGTATTGATAAACTTAATACGATTGGTTTACATAATAGTATTTAGATCCTTTGAGTTCCGGTGCATATTGGAATTAAAGAGAATGCAGCTGCGGATACACCAGCAAAGAAAAGAGCATCAACTTCTTTTGTAGATTCAGAAGCGGAATCCATAACCTAAAACTAGTCTTAAAATCATTACATAAATTCTAACAGGACATTTTAGGTTGAGGGTCAGTAGTAAGTCATCAAACATCGAAACTATGTTTCTGTATCCACTATGCAAACAGTGGCAGAATACAGTTAATTTTTAATTGAGTTGTGTACAGAATGACATGCAAAATAGTCAATAAATAAAAGTGGCCGAAAAATGTAGCAGTAAAAAGTGTTGCAAGCGTTGCACACTAAATATGAAAGTCTTCAGATTTAAAAAGGTCCATTTCATTGTTATTTCTCAAATGCCTGACAAAATTCCTGACAAAATATCCATTGCCTGACTATAAGGCCTAATTCCTGACGTATGGCAAGCTTAATAATAAGGCTCCTGAAATTCAATCGATCATCTTAATTAATCAAACAGCATTAGGCACAAATTATTCATAAAAAAGAAGAGCTACTACAAAATTATTGCAAATTTGGAATCCTCATTAATTACATTCACTAACAACTCTTTTTTTTACATCAAATCAAAACAAAATAACAATATAAACGGAATGCCTATATTTCTTAGAGCAAGACGTAACTATTAACGTCCATAATGTTTACTAATTGAACAATAAATAAGGAATAATTGCTAATAAATAAATAATTTAAACAATCAAATAATAATAAATCAAACCTAATCAAAATTTTGCAATCAGCAACAAATAGACATCAAAACAATACAACTCTCTTCGTATATAATACACGATAGAATTGATTAAAACTTTTTACAAATTATCGGTTATTTAATTGAATTAAATTTATTGAAAAATATAAGAAAAATTTAATTAAAAATGGGGGAAAAAATTATAATATGTTTGCGGAAACATACTTAATTCTTTCAATTTTGATTTTTTAATATTTTAGCGAGATGGCAAGCATAAAAATCCATAACAATTTGACAAATGATATGAAGCGTGATTAATGAAAATTTTCTAAAAAAATAATAATATATAGTTACTAAGAAAACATACGAAAATTTGTTGTTCCTTTCATATTTTCAAAAAAAGCTGACAGAATATTAATTTTTAACTATTAAGTAGTATATTAATTGTAAACGAAAAAATCATAAAGATTTGTTTAATGATTTACGTATAAACAAAAGAACTCAAAAATAATAAATCTCAAAAATTATTTTTTAATGAACTCAATGAAGAAAAATGCGCCAAAATCATAAGAAATTAAATTGAAAATGATCTTTGTTGAATTTTTTAGATTTTTTATTTTTATAAATATTTTTTGGTTAAATACTTGTTAAAAATACTGACGTAATCTTGAAGTGATTAGATACTCAAACGAAATATTGTTAGATAGGTAATTTGGGTAAATAACATCTATATTGGAAGCATGAGCATCAAACAATTTTTGAGCGATTTTATTTGGTTTTATAGCGAATAAGAAAAAAAAAAAAACAAAACAAATTTTTAAATATCACATAATTGTGCAGGGTTTTGCATTTAAATTGATCCAGACTTTTAGGACCTCAGATTTTAGGCTGGGTCTTCAGCACAAATGCAGAACTAATTCATGTTAGCTTAATGTCTTTATTTAAGCTATAAAGATTCAATAAATTATATAATTTTCTCTTCTTCATTGAAGAATCGTTTTGTATTAACAATTAATTTAAAGCATTTAAATTTGCATTAAAATCAATTTATTTTTTTTTTTACGTTTTGTTTTGGTCAAATTTTAAATGCCCCAATTCCCAAATAATTTTGTTAATAATCAACTTAACAACAACAATAAAAACACAAATTATTCTAAATTGGCAGCCACAGTGATGCGGAAAATAAAAGCATAACCGCAAAATGAAGCTGTTGGTTAGCAACATAATAACTAATAAAAAAAAAAAAAAAAAAGTATGTCAAACCAAAATTTTTAGCAAAAAAAAAAATAAATAAAAAAAATTAAAACCCAATAGTGAGAATAAAACAAGCTTTCAATCTCTAAAAATGAAATTTGTTGGTAATATAAAATTAAATCAATTATTAACTAATAACAGAAAATAAAAAATAAAATCGCATCATATTTGAATGACAGAAAAAATTGGATTTTTATAAGCAAAAATGGAAAAAAAAGCACAAAAACTGAAAAAGCTTTTAATTTTAAAACTGAACAAATGAACCACAAAATTATTTCAGACCCTTGATGGAAAAAAACACAAAAACAAAAAAAAAAAAAAAAAACAAAAAATCAATAGCTAAAAACGCTTGCTGTTTTTGTTTATTGTTTTTTTCAACTGTTAAAATAATAATGGAAAACTATGATTTTTTTCTTGTATAACAAAAATAAATTGTTGTTGCAGTAGTATATTTGGTGTTTGCTGTTGATTGCTTTGATGAGGTTATGTTGTTGATGTATTGGCAATTTTTTTTTCTTCTGTATTTTCCCTCCTAACTATTATTACATTGTTGTTGTTGTGGTACTCAGTTTGTATTTTGTAGTTTTTTTTGAATTGTGTTGGACGTCGCACGTATTGAACTCTAATGTTTGGCAGCAGTTATTGCTATTATTGGAATTCTTGTGTTACTTTGCACTTCTTTGTTGTTACTGCTGCTGTTGCTTGGTATTACGCCAAGAAATAGGGTCAACGTATCGCTGAAGCGTCAATAACAATAATCAAAAATCGATGATGAAGATATTGATGATGGTGGTGGTGTTTGTGTGTGTGTCGGCAATAAAATAGAAATTGCAGTTGTAGTTGCAAAATCTTAATTCACTTTTCGATATGAGTCTGTCTGTGTTTTTAAATTAAAAACAAAAATGATAATGAAATATTTATCGAAAAACAAGAAAAACAAAGTCTTAGAAATAATTAATTTAATTAAATGTGATATTAAGGGGGGATTCCGCTTTATTGGTTAAAAATATATCTTTCCTTGAGCATTTTTATCAGGGAAGGAATGCAATGAATTAATCTGGAATTCCGCAAATTCCATTTTTTTTTATTCGAAAAATTCAAAAACCAAATTGAGCAAATGAAGTGGCATTGTTGAGACATAAAAAATAACCAAAAAAATGGCGTCAAAGTGAAAATTATCAGCATAGCTAAGTTTCTACACATTCAGATAAATAAAAGTGGAAACAAATTTTTGAAATCAGATAATATCTTCAGGTTCGAAATGTGTCTTGAAAGTATCGAAATTTCGAAAATAAATTATGATTTTTCAAAAATTTTGAGCGGAAAATTTTTTCAAATTCCACAGCTCTGTAACTGCTCCTTGCAAGTACAAACATAATGCAAAAAGAGTTTTTGGAAACGGATAATTTTTATTGGCGCCACAAGATGTACAAAACTTGTAAGTTTTCAGAAATTCAGCAAAAATTGTATTCAAAGTATAAATTATGGTCAAAACTTCTGAGCTTTGAACCTCTTGTGTTCTCTTTGCATTATGTTTTTACTTGCAGATAACAATAACAAAGCTGTGGAATTTGAAAAAATTTTCCGCCAAAAAATTTTAAAAATTCATAATTTATTTACGAAATTTCGGTAATTCAAGACCCTTTTGGAACCTTAAGGAGTTATCTGATCTCAAAAATTTGTTTCCACTTTTGTTCATCTAGATGTGTAAAAACTTAACTATGCTGATACTTTTTAAATTGACGCCATTTTATGTTTTTTTTTCATGTCCCAAAAGTGACCCTTCATCAATTTCGGGGTTTTTGTGAAAAAATTCAAATGGCGTTTTGCTCACTACAAATCTGTCTATAGTCTGATGAGCAAAAATAATGAAAAATGAAGATAAAAAGGAAGTGTTTTATCGACCGGTTATCAAAATTTAAAGTTTATCGATACTATAGTTTCAGAGAAACCAATTTGAGAAAAAGTTTTAACATGGGTGCGATTTTTCGAATTTTCATTTAAAATTTGGCATACGCATTATTGCATGCCTACAGTTAAGATAGTTCGTCAAAAGACAAATACAAAATAACTAGATTTTTACAACACCAAAAATTGGGATACCCCTTAAATTCAAAAAGATTTGAATGCCATACAAAAAATACAATTCTCAATAGCCTCTGAGGTTATAGTTTTCTAATTGAATTGTGCCATTGTTTAAATCCATAACTAAAATACAAAACAAAACTAATGCTGCACTTGGATTTGATAAATGAAACGAACAAAAATCGGAGTAATTATTAATTTGTGTTTGCATTTTATAAAAAATAAAAAACAAAAAAAAAAAAAGTTCCAACCATCCAAATTCTAAACAAAAACAACGGAAATGTGTTAATCAGACAATTACTCAAAACAAAAATAAACTTAAACAAATAAAAACTTCCTGAAGCTACTATATGGTATGAAGTAGTGGTTTGAACGATTTAATACCAAATATAAATTGAAAAGGAAAAAAAAAAAAAACAATTAAAACTAATTTAAATTAATTGAGTAATAGAAATTTAAAAAGAATACCAAGAATTTGGGATTAACCAACTTAAAAATATTTTAATAAGATAATAAAAAAGTCTAGAACGAAGAATATTAAATTACTTACATCAGAGGAGAAAATGTTTGATGAAATAGGAATAAGTTATACTGGTATAAGGAGTGTGCACTAACAAAATTCTACATTTTAATTTTTGAAAAACATATCGTCGCCTGAGAGTTGATTTGGAGTATAGGTATACGAATACGTATACACGCGACGATATAATATATCCATAGCCATGAAAAATAGAAAAAATACACGATTTGAATTTCGTAATATTTGCTTGCTACAAACTTAGTTCAATTGGGAATTTTTAGTGAATGGTATCGAAATGGAAACTGAGCAAGAAAAAAAAAAGCCAAAAAAGTAATGACGCAGTTTTTACAAAATCCATAGCAAGAATGTTGGGAACATGAAAGGCAATGGCTCGCAACATTTTAAAACGGTTTGCTGAAACTTATAAAACTTCCCGCAGACCAAGATCTGTACGTAAAAAAGGCTTCATGAACCCCCAATTAGTGCGCAAAGTGAAAGCTGATTTGAAAAAAAATCCTAGCCTCTCCTTACGTGATCTGGCCAAAGAGTATAGTGTGTTGTTTTCATACATACGCAAAATCAGTCAGTTGTAACATTAAAGCATTCATTAACGCCAATAGGACCGCATTGCACTGGTGAAGTCGATTTGCGTGCGAAATCTCGCTCTCGAAAACTTTATACTTAAGTCCTCGCCAATTTTAAAGGGTGTATTCTTATGAATGATGAAACCATAGTGAAAAGAGATTTTAAACCACTTCCAGGACAAACTTGCTGCACAGCGCATTTACGGGGAGGCGTTACAAACCGGTTAAGGTACAAAAAGATGGAAACGTTTGATGCAAAGTTCATGGTGTGGCAAGCAATCTGTACATGCGGATTTACACTGGGCGCGTAACAAAGAAAATAGTGAACTGCGAGGTGTATTGTACAGATTGCTTACAGAGACATATGTTACAATTACACAAGCGGCACGAGTTCCCTTCAGTCTTTTGGCCAGATTTGGCCACGATTCACTACTCTTTGGACATCATTCAGTGGTATGAAAAAACAATGTTCGTTTTATCATAAAAGAAAAAATACTCCAAACTGTCCTGACCTTCGCTCTGTTGAAAAATTCCAGGCCATTATGAAACAAAATCTATAAAAAAATTGTCGGTCGGCTAAGGACATAAAGGACTTGAAAAAAAAAGTGGAAGAGTGCCGCCAATAAAATAGGTGAAAGAGATGTACAAAATCTTTTAAGGGGTGTTAAGGGAAAAGTCCGCGGCTTAGCAGGAGCAAAAATAAAAAAGCGTTTTGTTTATTACCTCTGTTAAATTCATGGAAATTATAACCGTTCCGCATATTTAAAATCTAAATTGTTTGTTTTATTAAATAAAAAGAGAAAATTTAAAATGAAAAATTTGTTTCGTGCACATTCCTTAGAATCAAGTAAATAAGGAATGCTGCAATGCTTTTTTTTTTTTTTTGTTAATTTAAGCAATACATTTTTTTTTTGTAGCAAATTATATTGAGTATGATAAATTTATTTTACATACGTGCTTGGTTCGTTTTAACACCAGTATGTGACCGTGTGCTGCATTGCCTTATTCATCATCAGTCATTGACTCAACTTTTCTTCAAGGATGAAATACCGAAAAATCTTATTTTGGCTAGGAAGCAGCCATTGAAGGTGGAACATGTTGTTGACGCCGATGAAAAATCCATAACAACAAAATTGCCATGGTTTTGGGAACTCGCGAATGATGGGTTAAAAGCTATAGTACTTTAAAACAAAATCATGATTTGAGTGAAAATCTCTGATTCTATACATACAATTGACCAATCATAGTCGTTGGTTTTTATTTAGTGAGAGTGAAATCATCTCAATATTTGCTGTAGAAAAAATCTTCAGAAGTTCTAGTAGTGTTATCAAATGCACTCCAGCACAAGTGCATGTAAAATATAAATGCTTACAAATTTGTTTGCAAATGTAAACTTTCATATTTGTTATACATATGTATAAAACGTAAAACATTTTTATTACATTTACAAGTCATTGACTTTTATTTTTTAATATCAGACAAGAGCTACCAATTACCATCAGAAAAGCGAATATGAGTATATAACACTTCCCTATTATTTTGACAAGTTTCACAAATTGATGCTGATGCTTTCATAACAGGTTTAAAAAAAAAAAAAAATAAAATAAAACATTGCGTAATTATAAATAATAATAATGATAAAATGATAATAAAGCCTTGAAGTATTAACAAAAAAAAAAACAAAAAAAATCATTTAAAATAACAATAACAAAAACTATAAAATGTAATTATTATTTTGTAAAAAAAATTAACGTAAAGATTAATGAACTTTTTTTTTATTGAAGTGTCTTCGAGGAATGAGTTTCTAGGCAGCATAAGGTTGTGTTAAAAATAGGCGTGGCTCTTTTTTTTATGTTTTTTGTTTTTTCTAGATAAACTTAATATGCATATACAGTATACCCAAAAATTATTCACACCCCAATGTATTTTTAAAACAAAATGTAATATAAAGTCTAGTTCTTTTTCTTAAAGTCTGAAAATTTAGTATGTAGTTCTACATTATTTTATAAATTAAAGAAGTAAATTTCTTAGTTCCCGAAAAAGTTTGTATATATTTATTTTTTAAGTTTTTGTTTATAACTCATATATTAATGCACAAAAATTGTACACACCCTGAAAGAATATTGCAATTTTTGAACTATTAGACTAGCGGTACTTTTATGATTTGGTGAAAAAAATAAAACACAAATAATTTAATTAAACGTGAGAGAAAAGGTTATAAAGTTTCATAATGATGGTCTGGGTTATAAAAAAATCAACCAAAACCTAAAGTTTAATCGCAGTACAGTTGTGTCAATAATAAAAAAGTAAAAAAAAACCGGAAAAATTGAAAACAATCTGGGAGAGGTCGAGAGAAAACTAGTGAAAGAGTTGACAAGGCAATCATATGAGAAGTGGAGAAAAATCGTCGGATGTCAGCACCAAAAATAGCAGCCGACATTCAAAATCGTTATAATATAAAAGTGTCTCATTCAACTATTCGAAATAGAATTCATTTCGTTGGTTTCAAAGGAAAAACTGCAATTAAGAAGCCATACATATCGAAAAAAAAAACGAAAAGCGCAGGTTACAGTGGGCAAAGGAAAAAGTGAATTGATCCCTGGAAGACTGTAAGCGTGTGATTTGGTCCGATGAAACGAAAGTGGTGATCTTTGGATCTGACGGGACAACCAAAGTATGGAGGAAGACAGGAGAGCGGTTGAGAAAGGAATGCTTACGACTTACTGTTAAACATGTCAATTTATTTTATTGATTGTCAATACATATAATATTTAAATTTCTTCAGGTAAACTCATGATGCGGGGCTGTATGGCATCGAGTGGCGTCGGTGAACTGCATTTTATAGATGGAATCATGAAAAAGGAGGACTACATTAACATTTTACAAACAAATCTTTTTCGAGTGCAGCGTGTTTAGGAATTCCACATGATTTCCTGTTTCAATAAGATGGAGATCCCAAACATACGGCCAAAATTGTTTCCAAATGGTTTCAAACGAACAAAATAAATGTCATGGATTGACCCGCACAATCACCAGATCTTAATCCGATAGAACATTTATGGTATATTAAAAAAAAAAGGAGGCATTGGCAAACCCATCCTGCTAATTTGAAGCAGATTGTAAAAACGAATGGGAAAAAATATCTCCTGATGTTACGAAGAAGTTGGTTGAATCCATGTCCCGAAGGTGCCAGGCAGTCATCGATGTAAAAGGTGGCCATACGAAATATTGAGTAAGGGGTGTGAGCAATTTTTATGCCTTTATATTTGAGTTGAAAATGAAAATCAAAAAATTAAATATATTTAAGTTATTTTCGAAAAGCAAAACTTTGTGTGTTTAATTCATGACATAGTGTAGAAATATATACAAATCATTTATTGCTTGTTTTCACTCGTAGTCTTAAAAATTGCATAAGGGTGTGAACAATTTTTGGACATACTGTATTTAAAAAATATATATTTTGATTAAAGGTGTAAATAACAGGTTAATTGAAATCAAAAAGTTTAGTTTTAAATTAATTAATTACTTACTTATTAAAAGTAAATTAAATTTTGTATGCTTAGCTTTGACGTAGAATTTTTTTAATACCCTACACCTGCAGACATGTGAATACATATGTATGTACAATGTACATGTTTATAATAAGCATTACTTCCTTAATTGAAGACGTCAGTCTTGCTAGCTGTTTATTTGCTTTCAAAGGAATTGACGGAATTGACACTACTATCAAATTGATTTATTGTGCCTGCAATTAGAGACGGTTGTAGTTATTTTTTAACTAATGAGCAGAAGATAGATCTGGCTTTGAATTAAGTTACTAGGCATTGTCTCATTGGCAGACACGTAAAAAAGTTATTAATCATTATACGGAGGCCTAAAAAGAGGTACGTGTTCGTTTTGCCCAATATTTCTATAGAAGGGTCTAGAACCTTGAATAAAATCGTAACAGGTGTTAAAGTTTTTATAAAAAAAAGGCTTCAGGACCAAGTAGCAGTCTATGGTATGCAGCCCGAAAGGAGCGAACCTACTTCAAATTATTATGTTTCATTTTTTATTAATTTTATGAACAGAAAATAAAAAATTATGAAAATTAAATATAAATACTCTAATCGGAATAATGTCTAACATCCTTGCAAGCCTCATAACTCCCATATAATTTCAAGTTTGTTTTTAACTAAATAAGTTAAATATTTTGATATTCATAAATTTGAAATTGCCCTCTCACTCAATGCTTTCACTTTTACTGAGTTCTTTATTAACGAGGCCGTTTTCTATTCCAGAAAAAGGGGCCGTTCACATATTACGTAACTAAAGGAACGTTCTAGCTAGTCGCATCAAATAAAGTAAATTGGAATTTTTCTTCTTCAAGAACTATTAATACATTTTTACTTTTCATTCCATGCAAAAATTATTTACAACAATTCCCGCTTAATTGCGTTCCCCATTTAATTGTTAGAAAATTTATGTTTTTAGTTCAAAATGTACTCAAATTGTGCGGGGATTACTGTACATATTAGTTTTCCTAAAGCAAGTTTCAAAAGGAACGATACTGTTAAGAGTTAAAATTTTGGGTTAGGTTCCAATTGGGGATTTTTTTTTTTTAATCAGTTTTGAAACTCACACTCGTCTTCCGCTGTAGTTAATTATTATTTTTTCACAATGTAAATTGATTTTCACAGGCCCGACGAGAGAGGGGTGGGTCGGGGGGATTCCTACCGGGCCCGGAGTTTTTGAGGGGTCCCGGATTTCAATCCAAATCCAAAAATCCAGAAAAACTTTATCAAGCGTCTATGCGTCTGAAAATTTAATTACAAACCATGAAAATTATTTATTGGGTTAATCATCTATCAATAGTGAAGACATTTTGCAGACGGGCCCGGGCTCTATATTAAAAAAGAATAAAAAACTTCCATCGATCCTGCTCAACTGAAACTAGATTGTCAAGTTTAGCCATGCCTGGAAGCGAAATTAGCAAGAAAATTAAATTTTGAAAAGATCATCAATTCCTTCTCATCAGCCAAAGAAAGGCGTACTTATGTATTATGCGCATTATGAGAGTTGATAAGAAAAACTTTTAATTTAATTAAAGTAAAATGGATATTCATACTTAAAGTACAGAATAAATTTTGTTTTTTGATATTTGTCCTTGTATTTTTATATATTCCGAATTCTGAAACACATTTTTTTAGTGAGCAGTACGAAGATATTTACTGTATCATTTGTGGTGGGAAGATATAAGGGCGAGGGGGGGGGGGGCGCAAAGGTTATCACCACCGAGCCCGAATTTCCTCTCAACGGCCCTGGATTTTCAGGATCAATACATTGTAGAGAGAAACTCAATGCCCTTAATACCGACTAAAACAAATTTACGTATTTATCGAAAAGCCAATTGTGTTCAAAAATAAAACTGAAATTGTTTATTTTAATTAAAATTGTTTCGAAGAGCATAACAAACAACAAAAAACAAGTAACTATTCAAAAACCACTAAATTTATATCTATGAATATTTATTTTTTAAAGAATAATGTTTTGTTTCCAAAAAATAAATACATAAAAAAGTATTGCATTAATACTGAGAATAACTACGAATGACAATTGCTAAAATTGATCAATTGACGTAATTTAATTTAAATAAAGTCGCACTTGTTTTGAACAAGGAAATTTTGACGTTGACATTATCGTTTTTGTTTTTATTTGTTGTAAATTTTTTGGGATGGAAACTGAAATTATTGACACAATTGTTTTAAATCAAACGAAAAAAAATTAACTTCAAGGGAAACCACAACAACAAATGACGAGGCAAAAAGGGGGAATAACCAGCAGCGTTAACGTTTATTAAGCAAGTAAATTTCTTTCAATTGGTATTTTGGCAGAGACGATTTTAAGTAAGCAAAATCTAAATAGTGTTCACTAATTTTAATGCAATAATATTTACAATAGAAATTAAAATAAACTCAACTTAAATTTATATTTAAGAAAATAATTATTGTATTTTTTTTTTTTTTGCTGCTGTTATTGTTAACTATATTTATTATTATTTTTTTATTTCATCATACGACAACAACGACGACGACAAACGAATTCGATTTCATTTAATTGCATAAGATAAAATTTTTATTTATTTTTCTCCATTTTTTTTTTTGAGTTGTTGTTGTTTTTTTTTTTTTGCTTTTTTGTATTTTTCCTCTTATGCTTCTGTGCTGTTGTTAACAACTTTTACTTTAATGTTGTTGTTGGTGTTCACACAGAAATGTGTTAAGTATTTTTTGCTTTTTGTTGACCAACATCTTGTTGTTGTTGTTGTCGTTGCCGTTTATTGTATTTGGCACACACAGAGAACAACTTTCAATTGATATTGTTAATTATTATTTACTGCTATGTTGATGGTTAACAACATCTTTAATGAAATTCATTCTACCAGCGTAGAAAATCTTCATTTAAATTTAATTGAATTGAAATATTACATTTTTATTATTATTATTTAACTTTTACCTTTCTAATTTTACTTCTGGAAGAATCGGGTAGTAAATATTTAAAAGATCAATTAGTGCAAAACTAACCCACAAGTGATGGTTTTTGAAGTGTATTTTTAATGGGCCACGTCAGTCTTTGGAGAGAATATGACGGATATAAGAAACACCCATATAAAAACATAGCTTAGGTATACATAAGACAGCATAGTTGATGTACCGTAAAACAATTTTCTTTACATTTATATACAGATCCTTATGAACCGTACTTAATTTGATCAGAGAACTATCAAAAATTTAAAGAAAACGTTAATATTTCTGTATGGCATAAATGTATAAATCAATCCTCAAATTAATATATAAAATCGAAAAAAATTTAATCTTTCATAAGCCACAAAAAATCGTTGTCATAGGGTACCCCTATCCCAAATCTATTCTCGATTGAAATTTTAGGGGAAGACCAACCTTATAACATTAATAGTTTATTTATTGAGAAATATTTAAGAATAGAAAATAATGCAAATGATTTACAAGTACGCGCCCGCCATCACCCTTTATTTTCTCGTCGATTACGATATCTCGTATTGATATTGATATATTACGATATATTAAAAGGATTGGCGATCCTGACTGGGGTTACCGTAACCGGGAGTAATCAACTAATTTTTTTATTTAACTAATTAAAATTTTAGCCATGACTAAATTTGCCCATGATTAAATAGTTAGTCATAATCACCGTTATAATCACCCACTGCATTGCAATGCTCAATTTCGGTATATAAAAATATGTCAAACGAAACCACGGAAATGAGGTGGTTTCAACGAAATCTCATTCGAAACCGAGCAAAAATCTAATGCAACCCTGAATGTGTTCACTGAAATGAATTTGTCCTGGCTTTTCTATACGGACATTTATATTTTGCTTTGCGTACAACTTGATTAATATGGAGAAATGAAAATATAAAAAAAGAAATTTGTGCAGTGCGCGAGAAGAGGAGCTCATAGCTCAGGTATGGGCAGGAAAGGTGAAAGAGCTGCAAAAGCAAAAAAAAAAAAACGGCCATACATATGAGTAATTGGTGGAGGATCAGCGGCAGCAAGGGTGCATAGTGGCTGCGGTTGAAGTAAAACAAGAAACATAACAATTGTCATTTTCTCCTATGAACTTTTATTTCTAAATATTTTGTTTATTATTTGGATTCACTTCGTATACAAATGGTTAAGACCAAAATATTTAGCAAAACTTATATTAGCCGCCGGCATTTTACAATAAGAAATAAGCAATGAACTGTCAAACGAAACCAGCTTCACAATGTGAACGATGGTAGTTTCGTTCGAAACCATTTGGCAAAACTACGCAATTTCGTTTCAGTGGGAACATGGCCTTAAATGAATCATTAGATTCATTTTAAGCTAAAATTTAGTAAGTAATTTTGCATATTGTCGGGCACATGCCAAAACAACGAATGTATAAAAGTTATGTTTTGATAAGATAAGATTTTATTGTTTATAAATTCGCTATAAATACATATTTCAATAATTTCGCCATATGAAATATTCGCGATTGCAAAACCAAAAATGGGATTACGTATTCCTTACCCAGGTATCAAAACCCATCAACTATTTCCTTAATACTTCGTATTGAAAACAAATGAATTCGCTATCATCATTTTAGTCATGGTTAGAATTAAAACTATTAATCATTTAGCCATTAGTTTCGGATTAATGATTGACTTTTTGTCATTACTTTTCACTTGACAGATTAAATTTTCCCAGCACTGTCGTTGGTCAGCAAAAGAGAAATTTTTCCCTCTTTCGCAAATTTAAATTTTAAATAATTCGCTCAAATATTATTTCAATACACCATGAGATTTGGCTGCCTTTGTTCATACAAATCTTTTATTGTTTCAGGCTAACTTAAGATCATTATCAAAATATTGTGCTGAAAAAACTATCAAGCTAGTGTGACTGCAAAAGTCAATTGGACGCAGTTTAAAACAAAAAAATTGGGATATTTTTTGCCTTTATTTCCATTACTCAAAATTTGCCAATGGTAATCCTAGCAATTCTTGAGTTAACATAAATGATTTCACCCATTTTCATACCGTTCAAATCATGGTTTATGAGGTTGTGATCTACTTTGAAAAATAAAAATTAAAAAAAAAAAACCGAAAACACAGATTTGTGACCTTTATGAAAATACACACTCATCTTTATTATGGTTGTCGACGTCGGCTGTCGAATGCTCGACAGTTATAAATCGGTATCACTGTAGTCGAGAGTCGATTAAGTAATCTATTACAAATCGGTATTTTGAGAGTCGAGTTGATATCAAAAAGAGTGACAAGTTTTTGTCGATACAATTTTTGTGGTCGACAGCTACTGAAAAATACTTTTTTTTTATTCAAAACTTTGGGAAAAGAATATAAAACAACAATAAAAGTAACAGTTTGAGGCATTAGTGGCGCATATGCAGAAAAATGCGCCAATGGCAAGGAATTTCAGTAAGAACTTAGAAAAAGCAGACATGAAGCGAGAGTGTGCTTTAATCGCTACTAAGTTAAAGAGTTTGGGTCCTCCGGTGGGTCAAGGCGATTAATGTAATATGAATTCTGTTAAAATTTCGAAGAATTATTAAATGTCTAGATAGATTTAAAAGAAAAAGTAAAAAAGAAAATTGTTCACAGCAAACGTGAATCGCGAGCTACGGGTGGAAACATATTTAAAAAGAATTTATCGCCGTTGGATTAATGTGTAGCCTTTCAAGTTCTTCGATAAATTGTTAAGTCCAGTCGGGGTGGTCTTGGGTAATACTAGAAACTCAGCCGGCAAAAACTATTGTCTGACCCAGAACCAATTACGTCTACGCATCCAAACACAGCAGGAAATCCAGTTTTATCATAAAAATACTGCTTCGCTTCTTCTTTTCGTTTGCCATTCTTATAGAAACCTATTTCGGAACAATTTCCCTTTTTAAAACTGCGACGACTTCTTCAAAAATTGAGGAAGCGGTGGGCTGCAAAATAAGCGTGTGTGTGGGTTCGCGAAAGTTATGGATAAATCTAGAATACAATAAAAGAATACGAGAAATTAAGAAACTCATTGATTTTATTTATATGCTTCCTTATTCTGTTTCTGACAGTGTAAAATATTGGAGCGGCTCCGAATATTGCGGCGCAATCGTAACAAGTTTTCTGTTGCAGCACATTGCTCTTCACCAGGAAGAAACATGCCGATACTGCCGATTTGCAGAGTGTTTCTCAAAATTTAGAAAAATTAATTTTTCAAAATAAATTATATTTCAAAAAAGTTGTTTCTTCTTTTTGCATTTTCCGCTCGAAATAATCTATTACAAATACTGTCGAGTCGTGTAAGTTTCACAATTCCGATTTAAAGTCGACTCGACAACAAATTCGACAGTCTACGCTCGACAACCATAATAAGGCTGACTAAATACTTTGCTTCAATTCGAAAAGAAGCTGGACCGTTTCTAAATAAATTATACGATTTGAATGAAATTTGGTATGAACCGGGTTCATAATGAAATGGGATCACAATAACGCCCACTTTCTAGAAAAACAAGTAAAACTTTAAGCGTTTGATATATTGAAAAATGGGGATAAGTTTTCCCGAATTTGTTCCCTTTGAAGCTCAATATAGTCAAACAATTGTCAAAAAGCAAATAAAAACACTTTTTTATATTAACAATAATATTCATAAAGTTTTAAATAAGTTAAGGAAATACTGATTTAAAATCCTGTCTGAAGTAATTTTTAAACTAAAGTAGATAATTTTATATAAAAAAAAAACTAACAGAACACAACAAAATATTTACTTAACAACACCATCAAAGGATTTTACGAACATTTTACCAAAAATTATAGATATTTATTTGCCATTAAAAACTAATACAATTACATTTTAATGAACACCACTAACGGACCCAATCTTCTTTCATGTATTCAAAAAAAGTGGAGATTGTTGTAGTCCTTGCCAAAATGGAAATCATCACTAACTCACTGGGACTGATTGAAACAGCAGACAGACAAGCAACTTAGTGTTACAAATAACTGCAATTAGCTACGCACACGCGACTTTCTTCAGTAGCAACGCCCCAACAACAACGACAGCAACAAAGACAACCTCAAGCTGCAAAACGCACATAAAAGGTAAAACTGTAGGAACAGCAACAAAAACAACAGAAACCCAAAAATGGCCACAAGAATAATTGCCTCATGTTAAACGTGCATTGATTGTTTTTTCTTTTTGTGCTGGGCAGATTTTTTCATAAAAATTTCCACTCAATACTTCGGGGTTCCGGAAAAAAAGAAACAGAAGAAGAAGAAGAAAAGAAGTCAAAACATGACCTGATTGCAATGGACAAAGATTTGCGAAGCAGAAAAATGGCACAAAACAACTTTCGATCATAAACCAAAAACAAAAAATCTCAGGTATATGCGCCACTGATTAGCCCCACTTACCCCCTTCTCTATCTCTACTTACCCTACTCTACCTTGCTGTCGAAACTGTTTGACTTGTCCGCTCACTCATTCACTTCCCTACACTGAAGAAATGGATAAATTCGTTCGTGTTCCGTGTTGGATTTAAAGGCACGTAGCTGACCTTGACCTGAACTGGTAATAAAAATTAAATTTTATACGCGAATTTAATTCAATTTTTTTCTTTTCTTAGACGGTATGTATATGTACGACGAACGGGCGGGCTGGAAGTATGGGGAATTGTAAAGAAATTGCAATAAATAACAAAGAATGAACAGCAAGCAACTACCGAATATAAAAGAGTTAAAAAAAATACAAAATACAAAATCAATTCATTCCAATTGCAATTGGTAGCGATGTAGTAAAACTGTTAAACTCCGATTTAAGTGCAATTTTAAGGTAAAATGTTGCGCATGCGCACTGCGGCACACTGTAGCACTTAAGTATATACCAAAACGAGCATATAAAAGTGTTGCATGCAAAATAAAGCTTGGCAGTAAAAGTTGAGATTAAAAAAAGCGAGTATGTGTATGGTATGCACTTTAATTGAATTTACAGCAGGGAAGCTCATACACACTTTCAAAGAATATATAAAAATGAGCCATCAAGATTTGCATTTGTAAAAGTGAACAAGGTACAGTGGTATAGAATCAAAAATATAAAGTACTTATTTTGGTTGTTTGCGATTGTAGCCTTTGAACTCTAGTACAATTATTGGTACTGGTATTTGATAAAAACCAAGTGCAAATACTTTTCAAGTATTTATGTTTACAAAATTTTCAAAAGGTTTTAAAAACTTTCTTTATTTGCAAACAGTTTTCAAATATTTTTAGGCGATTTTTATATTTCGAATAACATCCAGCATTTCAAGTACGTACGAAGCATGCATTTGAATAAAAGTATATTTAAATAAGATCAACTCTTTACGAATGGCTTTTAAGATTGTCACCCCCAAAGTTCCTGCAGCTCCTGGTTCGGATTTGCAATTCATTTTTCCCGTCTTGTAATGTATTTCCTGGAAATGTTTGGTTCCAAAACAACAAAGAAATGTTCGTATTCTTTCGATGGATATTCACTTTGCTGTGTAGTGATGGTACTTACGATGAGGTATTTCCCGGACGGCCATGGTGGCCTCGACCAACCTCCGATTTAATTTGATTTGTGTGACCGAAGAGTTCATCAACGAAAGAAGTTTATCAACGCACTTAATAATAGAAAGAGGGTGGGGATATCCAACCGACCTACCGCCCCGGTAGATGCCGCGGCTATTAGTTCAAACACGATGGTATTAAAATACGAGTCGTCAGTAATTTGAATAAAAGTAACTCCAGGACATACTCTACCTATCTAAGCCAGCAAATTTTTTGCTCAACTCTTATAGTAGATAAATGAAGAAGAAATAACTTGGATTCGGTTTAGGCCTTCCATGGGCTGTTGTGCCATCTTATCTTTAGTTTGCAAAGTCAAACTATACCATCCATCTTGAATTAGCTCTCGAATACGCCGTGCGATGTCTCTCTGAGCTTCCTAAGAAAAAATTGGTGGTACTCGCCATGCTGGTCTTAAAAAACAGGTTCGATTGCTAAACCTGTAGAATCCTGTTCTCCTGCTTATTTCTTCATCTTCTACTGAGATCTCAGGTTCTGAAAAATACCAAGAAATTCTTAAAGCACGAAAAAAACAGGGAAATATACGAAAGAGGGGTAAAGCTGTAGCATTCCATCGAAGTGCTTGGATTTTATTTGTGAATCTTAAGTTTTATCTTAGAAATATTTTTTGACATAAGATCTCACCAATATTGATCTAACTAGACTAAACAAGTTTGGAAAAGCTTCAGGTAGATTTAAGGCTGCATATGTAAGAATTTTAAGTCATGTTAAGTTAGGATAGTGTCCCTTTCCGGAAAGAAAGGGACACTATCCTTAGTATTCCACTAATACTAGTGCAATAAACTACAGAACAAAACTGTGAAAAATGCGCACTCTGAGATCTCAAAGCAAGAGGAATTTTTCAACAATGGTTTAAGAGAAATGCCTAAGGTCTGACCTGAGAAAAAGGTTTCCTTATTTTCCGCCACACGAAGAGACTCTTGGTACAAGAAACAATGAGTATATTTCCCCATAAACAAATTGAATAAAGCCAATAAAGAATGAAAGTTAAATTAGCTAAATTTCATAGCAATTTATGCTTTTCAGAAACCTCAGTTATATGAAATGTTGAAGGACGCTCAGCTAATTAAATAAGTAAGTGGTATAAAATGCAATTCATCTTCATAAATGGTTTTGGGTACATGCACAACAGCAACAACAACAATAACAGGAACTTAAGAAACCAAACAAATAATATTTTTTATATTGGCGAACACTTGGTCAAATAATTTCAAATCCAGTTTTCTTTTTTTTTATTTGTTTTGTTTTGCAGAAAGTAGCTACAACAAATGACAACAACAAAATAAACATACTGCAATTTTTTAGCAACTCGTTTAAATTTACTCCGTTTTTCAACTTTTTGGATATCATTTTTTTGTTGTTATTTTTGTAACTTTTTATATTGCACAAAATTGCAGCTGAGACAACAACACACAAACAAACATACACAGCCACAAGTGAATTGCCCTCATGCGCATGCCTGCCTGCCTGCCTGGTTTAACTACTTGCCAGCCTGCCTGTTTGGCCAGCATTTTAGCCACTTTAACATCAAATGGCCAAAACTTTAACTACGTTTTGTGTGTACGACGACGACGACGGCGAGTACTTCTCTTCATATGAGTACACATATTCAAAATTGAAGAAAGAAGAAGCAGAAGCTGAAGTTGAAGAAAAAAAAAAAAAAAAAGAAGAGACCCTGTGGCCAAATGGTAATAAATTGTGAAATGATTCTTGGTTGCCTTCCTTGTTGTTGCTTGGCTGTTGTTATTTGTGGGTTATAGCGAAGCTGTAAAATTGTTCAATGTATCTGTGTGTGTGTATGTGTGCGCATGCGCACAATCTCTACTCATATGCGTACCGTTAGGTTGAAGGATCTTTAAGAGATATTGTTGATGATGCTACAAAAGTAGCTTTGTTACTCTGTTGTGTTGCTTATATACATGCGATACTGCTGCGCTGTATATCTGTATATGTATGTATGCACGTTCGCGGTTGTACACATCTCTTAGCGTAAACATTTTGAAATTATGCGCGACGACGATGGCTGTAAAAAGATTTGTTGCGACTTTTGTGTGACGTTATAAATTAGTTTCGACTTGCGGCATAAATATACTTTATACATTGTACATATTTGTATGTTGAATACAACAATAACAACAACAATAAGAAGAATTTATCTACAAGGTACAGAATACAAAACCAACAACAGCGTGCATTCAACATACATTTGTATACACTCATCGTAAAAATATTACGAAACAATAACAAATTCGCTTTAAATCAATGCGAAAATTTCTATTTTTTAGTTCATTTCCATTGCTAGTTAATCTTTGAAATTGGGATTGCCTTCATTAATTTGAATATAATCAAGAAATTTCGGTGCCCTCCCAATGGTGAATCGATCCAGTGTTTACATGACGGTAATCCCAGACAACAGTTACTTATCGATGCTATGCCAGTGGCCCTAAGCTGTGGCCTTTAAACCTGTCTCAATGGTTAGTTCCTAACGGTTGTACGCAGGAGGCCAACCTCGGATGGGTTCTGCATAGTTTCCGTTTTACCTACACCAGGCTTAGTATCGTTTTGGATACCGATAAAAATTTCATGATAGGGTGGACATCTTAAATGGAATGTGAAACTTTTATGCAATTAGGGCTATTAGTTTTCAACTTCGAAATGGAGAAAAAGAATTTATTTATAATTTCAGTGGGGAAATACGGATATAAAGAAGAAAGCAAGCATTCAGGAATTCACATCTAAAGGCTTTGATGCTATTCCTTAGTTATTTTCTAACCCGTTTGAAGCACTAATTACTCTCATTAACTCTCAGTTGGGTAAATAAGTCTGGCCAGACCTTTTTCGATTTTAATTGTAATTATGGTAGGAAGCTGAAATCTCAAAACTCGATTTGATAAAAAAATCAGGAAATTAGCTGAACAAAATTTTTCAAAATAAACCTGACATGTAAGGAAAAAGTTTTTTTCACATTCCTCAAAAATATATACCTGCATGCGTTCCAATGCAGTACTAAAAATCAAATATTTACATGCAAATACGTGAAAACGTATATGGGGTCTGGCCAGACTCATTGGATATGAACGTGGCCACCGAAACATTTGCTTAAAGGGTATTAATTGAAATATAACATCAGAGAAACTATAGTCGTTTATAAAACGCTACCTCGAGACATCAGCCATATAGGCTTAAATCTTTAACTGCGATTATCTCAAAAACATTGTTAGGATGCCCATAATTTTTCAAAAACATCTGCATCGATCGATCGAGGTACCGTCAACTATGTCCTCATAATTTATGATGTAGCTTTGATATTTGAAATATAGGCCTTTTCAACAAGAGCGTGCTCAGCATGATTATAGGAACAAATTTAAGTTTAAGTTCGGCTTAATTTTCAACATTCAGTATTTCATTGTGAATGGCGCTGTGTAATCTTCAAAAGAATCGCTATTACAATTTCGTTTTATAAGCAATTTTATATTTTGTATAAGCAAAACGGTTTGAAGCTGTTTTTATTTGCACACATCCAAAGGAACCTACGCAGTTGCTACAAAGCACGTTGAGAAGTTTTAGAGCAACATTAAAGCAGCAGGATTTGCTGATAAAATGAGTTTTTGACCCAGAGCGACCCCCCCCCCCCCACACCCCCAAAAACCTCTCTTTGGTGAAAAAAGCCTTTTTGTACTAATAACTGGTTAACCGTTGGAGATATCAAAAAATTATCTACCACACATAAAAAGCTTGAGTGATTTCCTAAAAAAAAAAGGTTTTAAGTAATTTGTTCGTATATGTCATAGTTTTCGAGATAATCAATATTTAAGAAGCTGCAAATTTAGTACTTTGGATGTACTGTGGATGCGCTCGCGTCTTTGTTTATTTGAATTTTTGCGTGTGGAGCTTATAGGAAAAATTGAATTAATCGAAAACGAAACAAGCTAGGAAGAAAAATCAAAAAGAGTTTTGAAGAGGATATAAAGTTCAACATTCTCTGCCATTTTCATTGACAACGGATCATTTTTTGTATACAAAAATAACAATGTAGTATAGTTGCCCGTTGGTTTTACTACTTTTACTATTTGCAGGCCTAATAAAAACAACTGGTTTCACTATATGTTACAAATGTATTATCTTTTAGTTCAACACATTTCTTCTGAAAATCCTGTAAAAGTTAAAAATAAAAAAATTCTCATTTTGCAATTTTTGGCGAAGTTTTTATGTTTATTGTATTTGATGTTTTTTTTACTGCAAGAAATAATCTCATTGGACGGACTCAGATACCAATCCCCAGAGTCAACCTGAATGGTGACGCAGTTAAGAAACTCACCCTTCAACGATTTGTCCTAATATGTGACAGATTTACTACTTTCTCTAATCTCTGCATATATGGGATCTAATGAACCCAATAGATACAAATTATATAAACTGGTAACATCGGAATCTGAGGACACATCATTGTCATCAAAGCTAGATTAGATTAGATTAATACGGAGGTGGGCAATAATTTCCCAGATCACTGCGGCCATCTAGGGCCTTTTGTTTTATACCTCAAAGATTTATTGTGTTTATTGTTCTCCTATGAGTTTATTTCCTTTGAGGAAATTTAATATCTCTTTAGGAGAACAATCCGCAATGTCTTGCGGTTGTAGGATAGAGTTTCCCAAGTAACGAAGTCGGGTCCTCATTAGACCTTCACAGTGGCATAAAAAATATTCTGCTGTTTCTTCCTCCTCGTTACGTATTCGGCACGTATCGTCTTGTGCTAGACCCAAGTTCTATCGGTGTTTTTTGACCCTACAATGCCCTGTATAGAACCCTGTGGCAATTCGGATTTGGTTCCTGCCTAAATTAAGCAGTTGTTTAGTTCTGCGTTGACAGATCTTTGGCATGAATGATTTAGCTTGTCTATTACCGGGAGTTTTCTTCCAGTATTGTAGCGAGTTACTGTCCAGCCAATTTTTTAAACTGATTTTAACGGAACTCCATTGTAGACCGCAGAAAGGTCGTGGTCCAGTGAATTCACTGGATGATCTTATCCTTGCAATTTCGTCCGCCATTTCATTGCCTACATGTCCTCTATGCCCTGGCATTCAAATGAGTTGTACTCTGTTATGACTAAGTAAATTCAAATATAATACAATTCCAACTTCAATGAATTGAAAATCTATAATTTTTTCTCAATTCTTCAGCAATGGAACTGAAATCTTGTTCAATTATAATCAATTGTAATTAGGAAACGAATTGGTATAAGACAAATTATCGATTCCACTGCATTACATTTTTGTAATTAAAAAAAAATTATGATTTGTCAAAGGAGTTGAAATTAAAATGGCATAGAAAAGAATTTTTTTCAAGAGTAATTCAAAATTTCTTCGCAATGATTTCTCAAAAAAAAAAAGGAGCAATTAAAATTTCTTGATAATAGAATTGAAACTTACAATACTAAACAGCTCTAATTTTAATTTACTGTCTGTTTTTAATGTTAATGTGTTTAATTCATACTGATAATATTTTTTCGTTGAGTGTATGCGTGTGTTGATCATGCTTTGCAGATGAAGAAAGTAATTTTTATATTGAGACAATTTCAAGTAAAAATACACAAACACATACGTAAGAAAAACAAAAAGAAAAATATAAATTGAAAAACAAGAAAGTGGTTTTTAAGGAGTGGTGGTGCCTACAATGGTGTAACGTCGATTTTATGTGATAACACTTTTCGCCTGAAAAATTTCGAAAGAGTTTTCTTTGGTGATTTTCCATTTTCAGAAATTTTTATACATAAAATATTATGATTCTTTCAAAGGAAAAAAAAAAATATATATATATATATATATAAACAAAACATTATTAAATATTTTTAATGCTTTCCTTACATACAATATCATGTTCTTTTTACAGTTAATAATAATAGTTAAAACACATAATAATATAATGTCGACAACCTTCCATAAGCACTTAGCGCACGCAGTAATTTCGATGGATACCCAAAAATGTCTATCAAATATAAAATACTTACATACAAACCCAGCCTGATACTTATGCACGTTTTTATAGTTCTTCATAAAAATTCTTATGAAGGTCTTTATTTTCATTCCATTACTCTTTACTTACTGTCTCCATATTTGTCTGTGTCCAATGTTTATGTCTTCTTTTTCAATATCTACTTTTGCCTCTACTTCTACCTATTCATTCAAGCAATTCCTTCTCACCTCTTGAAAAACATTAGTAGCATATTAAAATGTCATTATCAAAAGGCCACACTCATAGTACTACAGTGCGCACAAACATTACTCGTACACCAATACGCACACGTGTATATACATACACACATAAGAATAAGATGTTTTTGTAATAATAAACCAAAATATGTCTTCTTTTTCATTATTACTTATTATTACTATGAAAACTCAAAATTACTACCAAAAAATACTAAAACTAGTTTTTCTATTATTATTATTTTTATTATTCTATGTAAGTATTTTTGTTTTTGTGCGTTTTTTTTTTTTTTTTGTTGCTTGTGGGGGCTTTTCAACAAATTGTCTACACAACATTTGCTGCTGCTTCCTTTCTTGTTTTGACTTCACAACAGTAGGTACCTTTACAATTTGTAAACATTTCATTATTACATATTTTCAACGACCTTTTTTTATTCTTCTATGAGCACTTTTCTACTTCATAGCATTTGTAGTCGAAATTTTCCATGCTTTTTATTTGAATTGAGTTGAGTTGAGTTGTTTAAACTACGTAATACTTATAAAGATGCTTATCGAAATTCTAAAGAAGTTATTTGTATTTGTTTTAATGCTGCCCTTTTTTCGTTTTAAAAAGTTAAGTACTTTTCGGTATTCTTTCTAGTTGAAGTTATTAAATTAAGTTTTTTTTTTTTTAAATACATAAAATAGACTTTTTTATTTTTCTGAATTATTCTCTTAAATAAACTTTTTTGACATAATGTCAAAACTAAAAATTTATGACTATTGTACATTTGAGAAACGAAAAAATTTTTAGTATTTTTTTCTAAACCTATCTAAAACTTTTTATTGCTTTTGTGAGCAGGTAGCATATATTTATTTCTTATTTTAATTTTTCATAAAACTTCTCCTTTCTTTTTTTTATAATACCTAATAATTAAAAAGAAGAAAGCTCTGTTTCTTTGAAAATATATTGATTAATCAAACTGATCTTTAATAAACTCAGACACATAAAGTTTTTTTAATCAAAATGATTGATCAATTTTTGATGCGCGAAACGTTTAAAATTGTTAAAGACATGTGCCTACTTAGTAAATAAATAAAGTTTTAATGTTTGGCTGTTAGCCGAGTCGATTTTTAGTCTTTTTCTTTGATATTGATGACCATTTAAAATAAAAATTAAAAACCCGATCTTAGTTATTTTAACCCTAAACACCATAAATTAGCCTAACAGTCTCTGATAAAGTTTTTTTTTTTGTCTCTAGTACAATTTTCTGCAACGTTTATAATATTTTAGCTATATTCATGTAATAACATAATAATATTGTATTTTGTTTTAAGATTCTTTTGTTGTTGTTGTTGTTATATCTATTCCATGAAACATAAATATATTTTATGGCTTTCAGCCATACCAGATTGAACGTACCAAGCAGTCGACCTCACCCTTTTATATTTGGCTCAAGTTTTGCCTATGATTTTATTTGAGGCCAAATAAAATATAATATTGGGTTGGAATGTGCTAAATTTAATTGTGTTAATTTTTAAAATTAATATTTTTTTAAAATGTAATTTTCAAAATTCGCTCCCTTGTCAAAGAAACTTAGAATTATGTTTTTCGTAAAAAGACTAAATTAACCTTTCCATTGGTCTTTTATTCGCGGTGGTGACTCAAATAGTTCAGGAGGTATAAATTTTTCAATATTTTAGCAAAGTATAAAATTAGAAATTAATATCGTTTTTATTTTTCAAACAGAATTTTTTTTTTTTTTTTTTTACTTGATTAGGAATGATAAAAACTGTTAATCATTACAGTTAGATAGTACTAATAATAATAAGAAGAATAATAAAATCCGAAAGTGCCCCAGCATTGCTGACCACAAAAAAGAAGAAGTAAATTTATTTTATGATTAGAATTTTCTGGGTATTTAATGAACAATTAATAAAGGTTTGTGATAAACTTTAAGGTTTTCAGAATCATTAACCAACTTTAGGAAAATAAAACTTTAAAGAAAGGCGCCGAAGTTCCACTAGCCTTCTCTACGTTTTGCTTTTTAAAGTTTGGTAGTGTTTGAAAAATGTATGAAGACATGTTAAGTTATAATTTTTAGGTGAAGTTTGATTGTTAAATGCAAAATAAAAATATTTTCTATTTTGCGCTAATTTTCACAAACTCCTTCGAAAATTATGTCTATATACCTAGCCCTTTTAGCTAGGATAAATAACAGAATACAGTTTTAAAATGGTAAAATATTAAATAGTTATATTGTTTTTGGAAAAAGTTGTAAAATATTTTTTTTTACGAATTTTCAAAGTTTTTATATGAAAAATCGAACAAATATTCCAAATAGGTTAAAGAGTCATTGTCATTATAATCTTTCGAAAATATTCCTTGTATTTTTAAGTTATAACGTTTGTTACACTGACGCGTCGAACAGTTACACAAAGGAATATAAATATTTAGAGGTGTTTTTTTTTTCGAAACTACAATTTCTAAATTGGTGGCGACGATATTTAAATTACTGTCAAATCTATTTACTTGATAGCTTTTGAACCAGTGCTTGAAAGAATTTCCTCCCTCCCCCCGAAATTGTTTCCTTCGTACGCACCTGATGAGAACTTATTACTTAAATAAAGAGAAAATAAATTGCTTAAATAAATATGGGAAAAATAAAAAACTTATCATAGATTACCCAATTGTGAAAAAACACACAAAACACAAAAAAAAAAAAAAAAAAAACAAATTGAATAGAATAATTTTATTTTGTCAGCCTATCTCAATAATGAAAAGGTAACAAGAAAAAAGGTATTTGCATTTAAAAAAAAAAAGACAAAAAAAATTTCTCAAGTGCAACAACAGCAACGCCGGTAATAACAACAACAGAAATAGCAGCAATCTAAATAGAATATCGGCTTTAATGTCTCAGACTTAACTTAATGTGAAAGTGTGAGAGATAAGCAGCAGACAGTTCGTAAAAGGTATGAACCCTCCTCTTTTTCAGTGAAATATAATATTTATCTTATTTATTTATATTTTAAATGAGAAATTATTAAAAAAAAAAAAAAAAAACACCCTATAAACAAATAATAAACATTTGCATTTTATGTGATTCGATGTCGACATTTAATAAAATGATCACGTTGTGCTTAAAAACTTAGAGCAACATATCACGTAGATCCAGATAAAAATGTTTTTTGTTTTTAGAAATGAATTACTGAAACAGGTTCTATATTTGTTTGTTTTTCAAATTAACCAAAAAAAAACAAAATTAAAATAAAAATAGATGGAATTTTTGTTATTGATATAAAATAAATTGGCAACAGTAATAAAAATATATTCATTATTCTAAAATTTTTACATTTAGATACGTTCAAAATTGTTTAAATTAAAACAAATTAGAGTTTTGTTTTTAAAGTTTTCATATAGACATATGAAACTTAAGGGGTCATTCTGGTTTGTAAGCGTTTTTTTAAGATGATTACAGAGAAAAACTAAGCATGAAAATTATTTAGGAGTTATTGTTCTTTTTACTTGACCTTTAAAGTATTAAAAAATAAATGTTTACAATTTAGAGTTATGATTACACAGTCCAACAAATTAAGACTTTTTGACTGCAACAGAATAGCCACCCTATAATCCTGAAAGGGTATGTTGTATAGACCATTTTTGTAAAACAAACTTATAGCCCAGCACGTCTCAGTTTTTTTTTACAGTGGGTCAAAGTTTTCTTATTTTGGTCGAAGGGAGCTGAATACTAAGTGCAAAAAGTGTTATAAATTGATGCCAAAGGAAAATCTTATTAGCAAAGTTGCACAGTAGAATTTTACGAGGGTCATTTCTGTAGAACATTTTAACCCTTTAGTTGCTCTTTCAATGGGACAATTTGACCCTTTTTTTATGAAAACCTGAAAAGTCCTTTCAAAAGAGACATTTTTTAAGGATTAAAATATTCCACAAAAATATTTGCCAGAAAATTTTACTAGCTCTGTCACCGCCTTTATATCAGGTCAATATCCCACTTTCCCAAGTTGTACATATAACTTTTGGTATGGAAATTTTAGACAAAAATCATGTTCCCAAATAATAAAAATATGGTTCTTCAATTATGTACGTATTTTCCTTCAGTTTTGATGATGCGCTAAATTTCCATAAATAAGACAAAACCAATCCTTTACTTTGCAAACAGCTTCTGCCATCTTTAATTTTTTCCTAATTTGGGTTTTTTATCCAAATTTGTAAATTGTTAATTTTCACAAATATTTTATTTTTGTAAGTCACTACTCACACTACTTATAATCCGTATACGAGAGTCGCTAACCACGGAAACCCAGAATACAACTTACAAGCGAACGTCTCCAGGTTTCTCACATAAGAATGCGGATTTTTGTGTCGGTCTTTTTTCTAAAATTTCCTACTTTTTGAACCCCTACCTTTACAACCCCCTACTTTGGGACGTAGAACTCAACTCAAAACCGTTTTTCCGCCTATACAAAAAATACGCGTCTGTTCGGTTATGCATTACTGCAGCATTTGCAGAAGCAAAATCGTTCAAAATGTACTGGCGGCTGGCAAGCATTAGCGGCACCAAAGACCATCGCTGCAACAGCTGCTGTTAAATGCGTGATCAGCAGACAAATATTGGCGTTTTAAACGCTTTTGTTTCTGCAAATGTTGCAGTACTGCATGACCGAATATACCCTACGTGTCTATTAGATTTCCGTCCCCTACAACATTTATGAAAATCAGAAAAATCGGCGCCGGACATCTGAGGACGTCCCTTGTTGGTCATAATTAATGTTACAGTTATCGAAATTAATCATAATTCACATTATAGTATTATTTATGCGGGTAAGCTGCTATTTCCTTTTAGTAACCGTTAACCGTTATATATATGACTTTTATGTCTTTGGTGACCCCTAGTGAAATTTTCTGGCAAATATTTTTGTGGTATACTTTAATCCTTAAATGTCTCTTTTGAAAGGACTTTTCAGGTTTTCATCAAAAAAGGGGTCACATAGTCCCATAAAAAAAGGAACTAAAGGGTTAAAATGTTCTACAGAAATGACCCTCGTAAAATTCTACTGTACAACTTTGCAAATAAGATTTTCCTTTGGCATCAATTTATAATACTTTTTGCACTTAGTATTCAGCTTCCTTCGAACAAAATAAGAAAACATTGACCCCCTGTAAAAAAAAAAAAAACTGAGACGTTCTGGGCTATAAGTTTGTTTTACAAAAATGGTCTATACAACATGCCCTTTCAGGATTAAAGGGTGGCTATTCTGTTGCAAAAATGCTGTTGGACTGTGTTATTAGTACATTTTTAGATTTTTCTGGTTCTCTGAGAAAAAGGTACGGTTACTAGGAAAACTAGTAAAATTATTTAAAGAAAATAATTTTAATGAGATTCTATGTAATCTACATGTGAATAGCTATTAATGAATAAATTTGGATATTTAGATTTCAAGTAATGTTAAAAAACGAAGACTTTTCAAACAGAAAACAACGATTTTTAGGCACTTTATTATATTTTTTTTTTAATTGCAAATTTTCAAATAATCGAATCAAGAAAATCCTAATTCAGCCAATGGCTATTTATCATAGAATTATTAGTTCGGTAAATATCGTGGTAACTAGATTGAAAAAAAATAGGTTTTGAGAAAAAACACGCTACAGTTCGTTTAAATAATCTATATGACTACAAATCTAAAGTATGTAATGTAAAATTTTATACATTCTCGAATATTTAACAAAAAAAAATTGTTATTCTTGTGTAAACCAGAATGACCCCTTAATTGTGTAGTATTAATATTCAGTTAAAAATTCAGACTCAAAATTGAAACATTCTTTCTTTATCTTTTATCAGTTTTCACTTATTTTGGCACAAAAATTAAATCTAAATCAAATGTATTATAAATAAGCTTTGTTACTTATTTTTATCTATATATTAACTTTTCCTTTTTTCTGTGCAATAATAATAAATGTTGACCTATTAATAAAAAAAAAAATTAATAAATAAAGCAGTAAAAAAGGGGAATAGAAGAAAAATTAATTCCAGCAGAAATTTACTAACATAAATTTCGTTTTAATAATTAGATTTAGAGAGGAGCACAGCTTGTTGTTCAGCTTGATTGATTTGAGGCGAAACGCATATTAAGTTTTTTCTACGCTTTCTTCAAGTTAAATTTTTAAATTTATGTTTAATTAACAACAAAATCTAAGAAAATTTTAATACTACTGATACCAAAAACACTCAGCATTAACTCAGCATTATAGATGCTCATATCACAACCATATAACGATTCAATTTCTTTAGTTGTAGAAAAATAAATACTAAATACACGCAAAAAAAGACTCAGCTATAGTTAGGCAAAAAGTAGTCAAACTGTTCGAAGTTGGGGACCATTTTAGTAGGAAGAGTAGTTTCTCTGTTAGCAATCGAAAAAAGTTCTATTATTTATAACCTAACGTTTGTTTAAACTTTCAATTATCAATTTAAAAAATAAAAATAAAAAGCTTTACCACTGTATTTTGACCTAAATTAAATAGTGTTGCCAATTTGTATGAGATTGAAAAAAAAAGAAGTAGAAATATTTTTTTAAATACGCTTTCAATGGCGTAACTACAAAAAGACCGTACAACGTAAAAATGTTTATTAATTTAATTACTTGAAATTATTACAAAGTATTTTGTTTTTTCTTTTTTTTTTTTCTTTTAAATGCATTTGCGTTTTTTTTTTCTGTATTTTCATTCAATTTAATATTAATAATAAAGAAAGACACAACAAAAAAGTCAATACTCGCACGCTTGTCAAATAAATATTCATTATTTTCTTTGAATTTATTGTGATTTGTTGTTGCTGTTGTTGTAGCGGAGCCATTTTGCTATTTTCATTTTTGTCACAAATTATACAGTTTCATTTTCTTATGCATTCGAGTTAATATGTAATTTTTTATTTTCAGTTTTTTTGTTGAGATTTTAATTGCACGCGCAAAAAAGTTTGTTATAAGAAATTTAATGAGGCTTTTTGAAATGAACACGTCAAAACGCCATTAAAATATTAAAAATAAAATAAAAACTGTCAACTGCACTAAAGCAGCACTGATTATTTTGCATTTATGTGTAAATGTAATAAATATGTGTTGCGTATTTTTGTTTGTTTAAATACTTTCTTACATCATAGTTAGCAGAAATTAAAAAATAAATAAATGAATAAATAAGCATGTGCGGCAAAGCAGGCAGTTGGAATAAAGAACTGATTTAGTACACAAAGTAGAAACAGTAGAGTTTACGAATATGAATTGAGTATGAAATAAATACGATACCAGAGGCGTGATGACTTCTCAGAAATATTTTATCAGCTTATTTACTGAAGTCGTGACTGAGAAATGCGCCGATTGAGTTGCTGAGTCGCTTTGAATCTAACAACTCGATTACAGTTAGATTTGGCAGTTGGTCAGGGGCAGTTCATCTTGATTTTTAAGCTAAGGTTCTCGACAATCAGAAATCTGTTTATACAAGAAAATGATCAGCGACTCGAAAAACTGTTCACGTAAGGGGAGATTTTTGGGACACGATAAATCTCAAAAGAATGGCGTCAAATCGAAAAGAAACAGAGTAAAAAAGCTTCTACTCGTCTCGATAAACACAAGGGAAAAACAATTTTTGAAATAAGACAATATCTTTAGGTTCTAAAATAGTCTCGAAAGTCCTGAAATTTGGACTACAACTGATGATACAACTTCCATTTCTACCTAACAACTTTAAGCAAAATAGTACGGTACTGCTTCAACTTACTTAAGGTTCCTTTTTAAATTAAATACAAGATATTTTTTTTAAGTTATCTGGATATATTTATCACAACCTTCAAGAAGTTTTCCAAGTGTAAAACTGTTCAGTGATACAGGTTTATTTTGAAGACCTTCAAGGAAATTCAATTTCTATTTTGCATATATGAAACACTGTTTGATGCTTTGGTGCTCCCTTTTTGATAGATTTAAATTTGAAGCAAATTTTTGCCGGTGACTTCTGCTGCTTAGCTTGAATGGATGTATTAGCATCTTCTGTGCTCTATGCCATCAACTGTTACTGTACTTGAAGAACCAAGCTTCATCAGTTGTTACATTTTTATTCAAGGTGCTGGACTCTATTTTTAAATTTTTGGGCAAATTTCGGACGCGCCTCTTTTTGAGCATCAATTAAAATTCGAGGAAGCCATCGTGTTAATTTCTTCGTGTATCAAAGATGATGTTTAAATATACGCTATACAACAACGGCATTCAAGCGTTGTTCCTCAGAAATCATATATCGGGTCAATCTTGGATATTCGTCAATTGCAATTCACCAGAGCCGCACTTAAGTCATCAGTCGACGACCTTCGTCCTCCACAGAAAAATTGCTGGTCTAAAATCTCCGACAGTCTCTATATGCTATTTGGCACTCATTAATAATTTCCATAGGCTTGAGATTCACCGAAACCCGTAAAGAATGGCAAACCGAATCTTTTTCTGTGATGGCGGGGGAATTTCTACCGACTCTTTCTCAGTAGACTTGCGTTTTCTTGACTCCATGTTGACGGTTTGCAGTTAACCTTAAAATGAAATATCACAATACTATGCCAAATCATCTGACATTTTTTAATTTGTTAAACATTTATTCAGTGTTGCCAACTGAGCGAACTTTTGTTAGCCCCCTCGTATGAGGAGAAACCGTCAATTGTTATCTACCTTGTTTTCACTTCAGCTCCAGTCACTATGTAACTTTGCTGCCACAGCTCTTCTACCATCTGGTCATATGTATGGCCGTTTTTTTTTGGCTATACGTAATTCCTCTACCTTTTCCCCAAGGGCCGGCAATGAGACTCCTCTACCCGCGAATTCCACTTTTGAACTTTTACGTTTTCTCACCACAATTCCACAAAACTAAAATGCATATTACATCGAAACAACACAAATGAAAACCAAAACATAATAGAGATGTCAGATTAAATTCATTTCAGTAACGAATTCAGAGTCGCATCCGATGTTTCGCTTAGTTTCAACGCAGTTTAAGTGAAACTACGTAATTTCCGTGATTTCATTTAACATTTTTTGTATGTACCGAAATGAGTCGAAATCATGAATATTATCAAAACTTCACAAGCTTACTGGGAACCTAGTATTAGAAGCCAAATTTGTCTTGAACTAAAAAACTAAATAGTTATACCAGAAAACATTTATCTAGTAAGCGGAAAGCAAAATTTTCGAAAAAATCATTAAATTGCAATCGAAAAATAAAACTCACTTTATAAGTTTTGCTTTTGTTAAGTAAAAAATAAAACTTAACACAAACTTCAATTAGTGAACGAAACAAATTGAATTGCATGACGAAATAAAACAAATTACTTGAGTTTTATTTAGTGATTGAAAATAAAAAAGAGAATTTAGAAATTGGAAAATAATTAACTTTTATTAAGGTTTATCGTTCTGTGCCGAATCGCACAAAAGGCACCAGTCAGAATGTAGTAATTACTTTATAATATACTTTACTAATTTGTTAAACGTAGCAATTAACTAAACAAATACAATTTTTTTTAATAAAATAAAAAGTCTATAACTGTAAATGTTACGAAATTATGGTCAAATTTACAAATGAAAAAAATTGTCTTCTGGAAAACTAAACGGCAAAAATGATAAGTTTTTTGAATATTTAATTCGATTTTTTTTTTGTTTAAAAGTATCTTTGAATTTGTAGGTTTTGCGACGAATTCTAGGGTCGTCATTTGTAATATAAAAGATTTGAGCAACTGAATTTATTCCAAGAATAAAATCCGATTATAAATTAAAAAAAAAAAAAATAAAAAATGCTGAATATTTCGTAAAAAAAAAATGGTTGGTTTATAATTGAAAATATATGCGCATTTGTATATTTACTTGTTATAATTAATCCAAATTTATGGTGCAATGGGGGCAGCAACAGCTTCGTTGTGGAACAAATAATCCTTGGCACACACGTTTCAAAAACTTTCAAAAACATTTGAACATAATTTATAATTATTTATTTTTTTTTTTTATAATTTCTTTGAAAAACTTTGCAATGAGATCAATTTTTCTTTTACTTTCACTTGAAGCTCTTTTCTCCACCAAATTGAAGTGCGAAAATCACATTTTACTTCAGAGATTTTTTCTGTTGTCACAATAACTTGAAATTTCACAATGAGTATGTACTACAATGACTACATATAAACGTGTTTGAAAAACATTCATACATTTAAAGAAACTATTATTTATTACTTTTATAATTTTTTGTTTTGGTAAAGAACGCCGCGGAAATAACTAATTTCAATGTTTTAATATACACAGAAGAAATAATTTTTATCAAATTCACGTTTCTGTTCAAACAACAAGTGATGAATAACTTTTTTTTCTAATTCTCGAAAAGAATTCCTCACAATTCTTTACACAGAAACAAAATACGATCACACTCGAACAAGTCTCGCAGCGAACTGAAGTTGTGAATTGTGAACAATTGTGCTTGAAGTGCCTGTGGTTGTTTGGTGTAGTGCCTCCCTGATACAACGTGTGCACTTCTCAACAAGTCATATCCAGTAGAGTGAGTAGTGGTGGCATTGGAACGGGTGTGCATGGATTAGGGAAATCGAAGAAGTAAAATCGAAATGAAGAGAGAGAGAGAATTGAACGATCACAAACTTAAATGAATTAAAAACGCTCACATCCGATATGCACAAATAACGTTAACGTTATTTGACACTTCTCTCAAATATTCTATAATTTTAAAGTAAAGTTGTGCATTCTCGCTCTCCCGTTCGGTCGATGAGGTAAATATACTCTTTTTTTCAATAAAAAGAGCAAAAAACAGAGATCAAAAAATAAAAATTTTTCCTCTCGTCTTTGTTGTCATTTGATCGCATTGGAAATTTTAAGAAAATTAAAAATATAAACAAAACAAAAAAGTTTGTAGAGAAACAAAATAAACTAAAAGCAAAAGGAAAGAAGAAGAAGAATAAAAAAAAAACAAACGAAAAGAAAACAAAGTTCGGTTCATCGTTGATTTTTATCGCCTGTGTTCATTTCAGTTCATGTGTTCGATTCACAGTCGAGCCAGCCAGCCCCAAGAACACATTTGGCCTCTGGTCTGCATATGTTTATGGGCTCTGGCATAGCTATAGCTGCCTGCTACGTATTGTAGCTTAGCATCATCAGCAGTAAGCGTATGTTTTAAAGTGTACTCGTATGTATATATTGTCTCAGTTGGTTATATGGCTGGCTTAGCTGGCTGGCTGACTGGCCTCACTGGCTGGTTATTTAGGGTTCGTTTCGAATGGAGTTTCAATGTTCAGCGTCGTCTTTTTCTGCTCAGCCTGAAGAAACAAAAATAAACATGACAGAACAAGATTTTGTTCGACGTTTTGATTTCTTTTGCTTTGTTTTGTGTAGTTTTTAGTTTATTCCTTTCTCGTTTTTTTTTTTTTTTCATTTTTATTTTTTGTTTTTCTTGACTTTGTATATTCCTACATCAACAGAAGGGAACTGCAAACATTCAAAGTATCATCAGCGAGTAGTTATAAACACTTTTGATATGTGAAATAAATGGCGCGTATGATCCTCGCTTATATTCACTCGCGTATGTTTTCATTTCACAAGACTATGCAAGTTAAGTCTATTCTGTTAAGAGATCTTAGATGGATAATTGAGTATGTTTAATAACTAGATGGTTTCTTAACAGTGCAGAATACGAGTAGTTAGTTATGGTGGCGGCAAAGGTCTTCGTCGTATAAATCATTAAAATCAATACTAAGAATAATTTTTAATACCTTATTTTTAATACCGAACGTTTTTAGAGCATCTCGAGATAGCTGCAGAATTGTAGGACTAACCGCAAGAATTAAATCGCCTCCGTAGAGTAGGGAATGTTTATGAAGACTATCCATATAAATCCCTTTTACGTTCTGATTTTCAAAATGAATGTTTAAATCTGAAAAATCGTGCCCCAATTTGTAAAATGTTTAGTATGCCTGTTAAACCTTCATGAGGGCCTAGGTGGGGGGTACAAGGTAAAGTCAGTGATAGTCTTACAAACGGGTGAGTGCAATTCGATCCTTGCGCTTTTTCGTCTAAAGTCGACACACAGCCTTCTCATAGCGCCCCCCGAAAAACGATCTGACACGCGTCTTTCGTGATCTCGATTCAACGGTTGTGCGTCGGGTTAGGAACCCACCACGTCAAGAAACAGCTTTACTGAAACCGTAAACGAAGCCTTGGATGTGGAATTCCCCTAATGTTGGCAACCACAGAGAACGCCCAAAGTACAACGATTTTCGGAAATGCACCTGGAATATCCGAACCCTCTACAGAGTAGGTGACTCTGTCCAGCTGGTAGATGTTCTCGAAAGATACCGAATTAACATCTCCGCTATCCAGGGGATGCAATGGACGGGACAGAAATGCTCCCAAAGAGCATCCTGTTACATCTACTACAGCTGTCATGATCTGAGACACGAATTTGGTGTTGGATTTGCAGTTGACAAGAAGCTTCGTCATCTTGTCTCGAGGTTCACGCTAGTAAACGAGCGCCTAGCTACTACCCGCATCAAAGCGAAATTCTTCAACATCAGCCTATTTCGCGTCTATGCCCCGATGGATGAGAAGAACGAAGCAACCAAAGATAATTCATACGAGCTCCTCGACATTGCCCCCGCTACGACATTAAAATAGTGTTAAGCGACTTTAATGCCAAAGTGGGCAAGGAGAGTATCTTTGGTTTGACGATCGGAAAATTCAGTCTCCATGAGGAAACCTCCGACAACGGTATGAGAATGATCAACTTCGCGGCGGCACGGAACGTGACCGTTAGTAGCACCAGATTCCAACACTTCGATATCCATAAGACCACTTAGCTATTCCCTGATAAAAAAAATACGAAACCAAATTGTGCTGACCAAAGCTTGGTTGCAGCAAATCGCGTACGGATACGTACACAGATTAAGTTGGATGTCGACAAGCTGTAATCAAAAAGCTGTGGTACTATCAAGAGTTTCGTGGAGCTACTGATCCGAAAAACGCAGTTTTTTGCAGTCAGTTGCAACCCGAGCTGCTAAGGAACTATACAGATAACTGAGGAGGGAGGAGAAACGTATTTTTAATCGCAATAAACGTGAGGCAAAAAGACGTGAGTTCGATGATATCAAGATGTTTGGGAACAGGAATGAGGCTTAAAAATTCTTCGAAGAAAAAGATACCTGACTAACGGTTTGAAGACCGGAGCCTTTTCCTGCCAGGACGAAGACGCAAATCTGCTGACAGATGTCCAGGGTACTATGAGGTTATGGAGAGAACACTTCACACAGCTGCTTAAAGGTGATCACGAATACAATTTCGCCCGACTATGACGAAACCTCACAGCAATCCCTCGGCTAAAAAACAATAAGGCTGCAAGTGCAGATAGCCTGCCTGCTGATTTGTTTGAGGCTGGAAGCGAAGAGCTCACAAAACGCTAGCACGAGCTTTTATGCATAATATGGTCGGATGACAGCATGCCCAGTGATTGGAACTTCAGCGTACCCTGCCCAATTCACAACAAAAGTGATTCCACAATCTGCGTTAACTAACGTGAGATAAGCCTTCTCAATATCGCATATAAGGTTCTATTAGCGCATTGTGTGGAAGACTGAAGCCCATTGTCAAAAAGCTGAAAACTTGTGAATGCAGGACGGCTCTGTAGTACTTACTCTTTTAGAATCCAAAGCCAAACCCCATGTCAAAGATAGTTTGGATATCTATCAATGTAGTTTATTTGAAGCCAAATAAGTGGGGTCTTTCCTGAACTTCTTTTCAACTTCAACTCATTTTTATTCAATGAATTAAGATACGTTTGTACCCTACGAAAGTAATTAAAGTCTTTTAATTGAATCAGCTTTGTTTTGATAGTTAAATTTATTAATATATATTGAGTTCCTCCAGTAATAATGCAATTTAAAATTAAAAACTTACCATAAATTATTTAAATAATTTAATAACATGATCAATCTGAGCAATATGTACATACCTGAAAGAAAAATAAATAGATAAATTAAAATATTTTATATGTTTGTATTTACATTAAAAACAAATCCTAAACTTATAGTCCGTAAACCGGAGGCAAATATTTATAAAGCTTCCGTTTCGTTTTGCAAAGAAACTAATTTTGAGGTAGCTTAAATGATCAATAGAGTCTGTGTAATTATTTTAATATCTAATGCAAAGACAAAAAAATTAATAAAACGGAGTAATAATTAAAAACTACAAGTAATTGAAGAAAAATCAACAAAATCAAAATAAGGAAGTATAAAAAACATTAAATTAAAAATATTTTACAAAACAATATTAAAAAACGACAGCAAACAAAATGGAATCAATTACGCTGTTAAAAGCAAAAAAAAAAAGTATACGGTGTAGCAACAGCGGTGGCACCATGTAAAAAAAAAATATTGTGACGGTGGTGATTGTGGTGGAGATAGTGGTGGCAACCATGAACGGACAAACTCAACATTCAACTTGGCAGTTGTTGCAATAAAAATGGGAGTCATTAAGAAACTGCACACAAATTTCCGCAATAAAAAAATTCAACAAAAACTGCAACAAATTTATATTAAAAAAAAATACAACAATGTTTGGCACAACAAAAAAAAAGAACTTGTTGGACTAGTTGCAGAAAGAAACTTACTCTTTTTACTTAAAACGCACAAATTATCAACAGATTGTTAAGATTGCTAGACAATTGTTATCATTTTTCACTGATGAACTACATACATTTTTATTTTCCGATTGTTGGTTGCTTTTGGAGGGGTAAGGCATGAATGAGTGCCCTAAAGGTCAATAGTTATATTAAAAATTCAATAAATGTAGTCAATGATGTTGCAGTTGAAACTTTTAGCTCTTTTATAGACATACGAGTTTCTAGGTGCAATATTCATCGGGCTTCCTGTTATATCGTAGTAGCACAAATCTTAAAGAAATCTGCGCAAAATGCCGCTTATATTCCAGTAATTATAGTTTGTTGTTTTAGCTTTTCTCAATCGTTTTTGGTATTTAAAAAAAAAAAATTTCCCGAAAATCGTGGTTTGCCATGGAAGTTTTGGGGACACCTCAAAGCACTTTTGTAGTAATATCAGTAAAAATGGACATGCAAATGAAACTTGACCGCGAAACGAACTACGCAGGATGCCGAATCTACGTATAAACTAATCAAACATGAAATTGTTGCCTACCAACAACACCAGCAAGTCTATGTTTACATATTTATACAAGACCAAACTACTACTACTACCTAAAGGCAAATGTATTGATCTAGTAGATTTTTTTTTGCAATCTTTGCGACCATATTTCTTTTTAATTTCTATATTTCCTGATTTTTTATTTAAATTAATTATATTTTGGACTAACGACTGGCAAATTGACATCCTTCGCAATTCTATAGGCCGAAAACCCTGAAATGCACTTACATATTATTATTTGCAAAAAAAAAACCGACTGGATCAATACAAACGCAAGTTTGGGTAGTATAAGTATGAAGTCAATAGTTTGGAAATAAAAATGACTGATACAATATGGCGGACATGCAACTATGAAACTCCTTGTATTTACACGATAAGCTCCCTTTGAAATCAAATCAAGTCAAAAAATAAAATTTTTAAAACAAACATCTTTTACAAGAGCATAGAAGATAAACCATTAAAACTAATAAGCAACTTTTGTGGCATATTGAAATTTTGTGTAAATTTACAGTTATTAATCAGGGTACTAACAGTATCCATTTTTATAACGAAAGCCGTGGTTGTTGTCGTTATTGAATAACTTAATTTTTTAAAATTTTTTATTAGGGTTTGAAAGGGTTAAGGGGTTTAATTTTTACATTTTAGCCCTCCATTTGTAATTCCGGGAGATATGAAACTCTTTTTTTTAAATTAACACAAATTTAAAGAGAATTGCCAAAAAAATGTATGTGCCGAGAGGTTTCGGTGTTTTATCACTTTATCATATTTTTCTCAATTAAAAAAAAAGACATGTGGACGATTTGGTGCTGCCATTTTGTATAATTGTGACATCGCAATAATTTCTTGCGTTCTCCCTCTTGATTGTTTACAAAAAAAATACTTTTTCTGAGCAATAAAAACAATGTTTTGATTTTTATTTTCTTGCTCGGGAATAAAAATTAATGATAGATTTTTGTTTCGATAAAGAAAACTTTAGACAGTAAGATCAGATGTTTATTTTAAATGGCGAACGTAAAATGGCGGCACAGGCAGGAGCGGAAGTGGTTGGTCACTGCAGTGACCAGTGGGTATTTAAGGGTTAACTTCATCAATTTGCGTTCTACAACGGTACTGTGCTTATAGTGCTGGACTGCTTGTGAAAGCAAAGCAATTTTGTGAAGCGTCGGGAAAACGGGAAAAAATTTATCACTGTGCTCACACGTTTTGAGTTTTTTGTTTAAAAAAATAAATAAATAAATAAACTCATTAAATTTAATTCCTGAGCAGGGAAACAAAACCTTAAAAAATAGTTTTTATTTCTGAGCCAAAAAGTTAAACTCAAAGATTAATAACTTTTTCTTCAGTTTTAGCTCATAAATTTTGCAAAACGTGTTTTACGATTCAAAAATAACCGTAACTAAACAACAGTTATCATTTCTTCATTTCGCACAAAACCGCTGAAATGGTTAGACAGGGACTAGCGGATACTTAAGGCTTAAATTTTAAGCAGAAATATAGTAGTCAGATTTTTTGAAACAAAATATGTGATTTTGCTCTTATTTTACATTGAAACTCTACGCCTTTTTGCTCGATTTTTAAAATATTTTCATAATGGGATTATTTGTTTAGCAGATTATAATATGCCGAATTTCAAGTGAATATATTAGTGAATTAGTTTTTTACCACTATTATGAAACAAAATCAATGATTTATGAGGTTGGTTTGAGCCGTGATCACAAGATGCTATACCTTTTTTCCCAACCAAACCAGTTTTACTTTCGAAAATACTATCAACATTACAAGTGCATACAAAATTTTAACTTGATTGCTCTGAAAGATATTATATATCCTAGATCCTAGAGGACCCATTAATAAATGAAGAGATACTATATCAACGACTTTGTTTTCAAGTGACCAGAATCACAGTCGATGGTTTCAGGTACAGGAAGAAAAATTTGTTGTGAGAGTAAGATCATCTCAATATACGAATAAGAAATATCAACCCAGTTGAAACAAATTATACCACTATTTCCACATAAACTTCATTTATTTATACATAAGCATTAAAACAATTTTACAAAAATGAATAATTAAAATATTATTCACTGAGAGAATTATTCGTTTATTGCCTAAAACAATTGGGCTTATTGTTCTTTCTCTTTTTGATTCTTATTCATAGCCTAGCATATCAGAATAAATATGCTTATTCTATTCTAAATAATATTTTTATTAGAGGCGTTCAATCACCTTCAAAAACAAAAATTTAATTTGCATTTTAATATAAGAATTCCATCATAATTCTGAAATGAATAAAAAATGAGGTTCAAGGTCTTGTTAGAAGGCTTAAGGCCATATTGCCTAACAAACCACGGGCTATTGAAAAGTTACGCATGTAACTGAAAGAACCAATCAGCGAAACTCATCAATAAATAAATGTGTTTAAATGTTTTTGTCTTGTTATTTATATTGGAATTCAAATAAGAATAGCAAATTATTTGTCAACTTTTATAATTCACAAAAGTCTTTTATAGGCACAAATTGATATGCTGAAGTGAAAAAAGCAACGATTATAATATAAAATAAAATTATGATGAAATGATTTTCGCTTTTTATACGTAGTGAATTGATACATAGATGATTTATAATGCTAGAAGCGACAGTAGCAAAAAACAAAATTGAAGAGAAAAAATATTAAGAAAATTAGGGGGAAAAAATTAAATATAAAATTACAAAAGAACGCGCACAATTGGTAGAAAAAAAGTCAAGCCGTCTAAACCAAAATGGCAGTGGCTCTAACTGCAAAAGCCACTGAAGAGCTGCTGTGTATAGCACCACGAGAAGACGTCCGTAAAATGATTTATAAAATGAAAACAAAAACGATTTTCAAAAGTCAAGCACAAAAAAGACAGAAACAAAGAACCACTGAAAATGTAACCTGAGTCTGAAAAAAAAAACAGAAAAAACGCTCCACGATGTAGAAGCTTCGAAATTCATTGGGGTACAAAAATAAAAATTGCGTGGTCTGCAGTCAGCAGCAGCAACAACAAAAGAAGCCAGGCGGCGGCAGTTGGCAGGCATAGGAGCTTTTAGTGTAAAGTATGTATTTTTTAGGAACCGCACCTATGTACGTATGCATGTCTGTATGTATGAGCGAATATGTTTAAGTAGAAGTTCTAAAGTCAATTCAAGTAGAAGAAAGAAGGTAGATTTCCCACGTTTAGAATCATAACAAAACGCATCATTAATCATTGAGCGAAGTAAGCGAGTAGCGATCGAGCCAAAGCACAGAAAGACAGTACAAAAAATGAAACGCACACACACACATCAATGGACGGACAGACAAACAAACGAACAGAGGGACAGACGCATCGATGGATGGATGGATGGATAAATGGATAGAGGAGATGGACAAATATGCCCAAAAACAGTTTTCTCAAAAATATGAACACTTTTTAAAATACATGGTCAATCACCCTCGAAAATGTGAGAGGCAAAAAATATATTTAAACAAAATACAAAAAGCCCCAAAAACTAGACAATGATTATAATAATTTGTTAACAAAATGTAAAAAATACCAAACACACGCTCAGACACAAAGTTCCTTTTTTAATTTCTACAAAAGCGAAGAAATGAAATTTCATCTAATTCATAATAATTACAGACTATTGAACTTCTTTAATACACGAAAAAAATAAAATTAATACAAAAACCGTGCCGAACCCCTACAAGAAACTGTAACTTAAGATGCATATCTAATCTCCACGTTAATTTTTTAAATCAATGTCATATGCTATGCACATGCAACAAAAGCTACAAACAAAAACTGAACTGAACTGAACAGAACCCAACAGCAAAACTTCTACTTCTGAGTGAGCTTCAAACTACTCATACAGCAAGACAGACCCTTTTTCTTTCTTTTCTCAACCACAGTGGTGGCAGCACACAAATAAATCAAATAGATTGGTCAACAACAAAAATTGTGAATACAAAAAAATTAAGAAGAAAAAAAAAGTAAGAAAAAAGCCAAACAACAGCCAAGAAGTTTTTGTATCTCAAAGAAGCAAGCAGCTCATAGTTAAGCACTCGCTTTTGGCTATATAGTCTAGATAGTTAGGTACAAGCAGGAATTATCTCGCGATGATGTGAAAAAAGATCATAACAAAAGAAGTAGCCTTTAAATAATAAAAAAAAAACACGCTTTAGGTTTTCGAACATCACCAAAAAAACAAATAACTAAAGTCAACTGTGAAAGAGAGCACAAGTACAGCCAACCTGAGGAAAGGAACGAAGAGAGCAGAAGCAGAACAAAGCCAGTTTCTGCGGAGAGAATACGATTTACAATGAGTAACAAACAAACAAATAAACAAAAAGGTAAAAACAAACTCGCAAGTTCATTGCACGTGCCTAAAAATGTTTCTTGTTTACTTTTTATCTAGTTTCAAAACTCAAAGTGCATTATTAAAACTGGTTTCTAAGCTGAGGCGCAGAGAAAGAGAGAGAGCGAGAGACAGCAAAAAGCCAAAAAGCAACCTACTTCAGCTATAAGCAACTCCCTTTATCTCTCTTTCAATTTATAACGCTATTGTGTTACGCTCAACACGATCGTAGTTGAAACGTTTGCACTTCTCTCATGCTCTTCTTTTCCCTTCCACTTTCTTGGTTATGTTTTTTTTTTTTTGCCAATTTTTCACCATTGTTTATTATTTTTAGGGTTTTTAGTTCAAATTCAAACCAGTTTTTTGTGATATTTTGCTGTTGTTGTTATTTGTTTGTATGTAATCAAATATATAAAATTGAATTTACAAAGTGGTAAACCAAAGTTTCTTCTAAATTTTTTTTTATGCGCTTTGGTGTTTAAATTCGCTTTTGTTGTGTATTGAAATTTTTTTTGTATACTCACATTTGAGGGAACTATAATTTAGCTTAGGTATTTTGTAAAAAGAAAGTACTAATTTTTGCAAAAAAAAAAATATTAAATAAACTTTGTCATAAATTATAAGCAGTTTCAGTTAAGAAACTAGTTGGTTTTTCTTTTTCTTCAGCCTAACAACCCTTTAGATGACCTCGATAGTCTAGTGGGTAGTGGTCAAGACTTTCACTCGGGAGGTTCGGGTTCGATTCCCGTCTTGGTCTGGTGGTTATTTCTCATAACCTTCTTATATTTATATTCACTATCGATATGAAGTTTATGAGAATTATAAAAAAGTGTACACCTAGGTAGGCAATGGTAAAAATACTAAGTGAAAACAAATTACCACACTGCCGTTCGGCGTTAAATTGTAGGTGCAGCCATGTGTTATCACAATGGGCCGCACAGGCCCTCGGCACCACTTAAAAAAAAACAACCCTTTATGGGTCAACGATTTAGTGATTTCTTTATTCTGTAATAGCAGCTAAGCTTTATCACTTCGAAATCAGGTTCTATTGCGTCAACCCGACCCAAAAAATTACAACTACAGTATAACTTCGCTAATCTGGATATCTGGATATGGCCTAATCCGGATCCTTCTGTAAATCGGACAGAGTTAGAAAACTAAAAATTTCTATTATTTCCCCTGTAATCCGAACCGATCATGGTTTCACTAATCCAGATCGTGTTGAATAATGCAACTGCCGATATTCCAGTAAAATTAAACACGTTTACTTATTTTTACTTATATGCCTTTGGTAATCCGGATTCGAGAGTAACCTGTATAATGAGGGTTTTCATTGATCCGGATTAGCGAAGTTCTACTGTCTACTGTAATACAAATTTCTGCTATCATATGGTCGTGATCGGCCAAATGCCACGCCTCTAAAACTGTTTCTGTCGAGATATTGGGATGAAAGTTTTTCCAAGGACATTTGACTAAATACTTCAATTTGACACTTAAAAATGGGAGTGATCGAGTAACTAAACGCCCACCTCTCCATACAAATTTAAAAGTTTTCAAAAACCTTTTCAGTCTCAATATCGAAATTTACTTTAATATAATGAATCCGTTTGACAGCGGTCATTGAATAACATATTTGAGTCCAGAAGAAAAGTCTATTTTGGAGTCAAGGGAATGCAATCTTTTTTTGTAATCATGAGAATGCAAATCTTATGACTCCGAAATCATGACTGCTTTGAAGTCACTTGAATACCCTTGGAGTCACTTGAAGTCTCTTTGAGTCAAATGGAATTAGAAGTCAGTTGGGGTTTTGAAGACAATTGAAGTCGCTTGGAGCCAATTGCGATTTGCAGTCAATTGGATTCACTTGAAGTCATTTAAAGTCAATTGAGGTTTTGAAGTCAATTGATATTTAATCAAAACCAATTGTCTAAGTAATGCCACAATAACTTATTGGACTCTGCAAGATCATTTTACCCAGATCGTGAATAGCCCTATTCATTGAATATAACAGAATTCAAATTGTATCTTCTTTCATATATGTGTAGTCAATAAATACTCAGGTCTCAAACTGATTCTCTCATATTATGAGGACAAACAAATCAATATAGAAGAATGAAGTTCGGTGTGATGATGGTGGAAATACTAACTAACCATAATTTCAGTACTAAAGTTTTCTACCAAGCACCATTAAAATTCGCGCATGAAAGCGAACATTTGAAATTTTATGCTTATGCTATTTTTTTTTAAAAGGTTTTTGTCTTTGAAGTAAAATCAAAAATATATGTCAATATATATATATATCAATTATTCAAAATCAATAATTCATTGCTAATTGGAAATATTCCAATCCAAAAAAATCCAAAAATTGGAGAAAAAACTTTAACAAATATTTGTTTATAGCTACAGAAGAATAGTAATTCAGCCTTAAATAAAAGATAAAAAAGGATATTTAGAAGTCCTAAGTAATCATCAATCTTAGGCAAAAGGTATCTATCGACCGCAATTAAAAATATGAACTGAAACGGTTAAGTTTCTTAGACTTTAGCTTTGGATATTTATTAAGTTTGATTAGTTCTTTTTTATTTCATATATTTACCCTTTAGGTTGGATCAATGAAAAGGTGACAACAACTTTTCATTTGGTTTAAATTGTAGCTGCGACCACCTGAGGCCACGTTAACAATTAATAATTTTCTCTCCCCTTAGGTTAGGTTGGAGTGGCATTTAGGCCTGAACGGACCATTGTGATACCACATAGTTGGACCTGCAGTTTAACGCCGATTCCGAATGGGGGTGTGGCAATTTTTTATCGGCTTGGTGGTTTTGTCATTACCAACCAAGGTCTGTACTTGTACACTTCTTCTAATTCTCATATACTTCATATTGATACTGAATATAAGAAAGTTATGAGAATTAATCATCAGACGAAGACGGGAACCGAACCTGAACGTACCGGATGAAAGTATAGTGTACTACCCACTAAACTACCGAGGTCGTATTCTCTCTCCTTTAAAAAAAAAAAAACAATTTTTATTAAATCTAAATAATTTTTGTATAACACTATATTGCATAATTTTAGGGCTTTTTATTTTCTGGAATCTTTTAAATGTAATAATAACTTATGGCCACGGAATTTGAGTAGCCACTTTCTATAGACTTTAATAGGTTAACTACGAATCCAAAGTAAAGATTTTTAAGAGAAATTAAGTAATAAGAAACAAACAAAATTAACATTTAGTCCAAAATTATGCTGCACCTTTTAACAATAATGAAATTTTAAATACTAACCGTTTCATAAAATAAAATTGCTAATACAAAAAAAATATAAAATTTCTAGAATATCGCCTAACGTAGATTTTATAATTAAACAACAAAAATGGACTAATTAGTTTCAAGAATAGTAAAAATAGCATTTTACTAATAATAAAAATTCGTAAAAAATAGCAAAAATTGTATGACAGCGCCCTCTAGTGGAGGTCTTAGGTAAAAAATAAACATCAAAAATAGATTCCTCGACCTAAAAAGCTTGCCAAAATGAACTTAATTTTATTTAATTTTTTCTTTATGCTGGGTACCCTAAAACCTGCTAACTTTAAATGCGTATAAAAATAAAAATTGAGACGTGATCTAGAAAAACCCCATTAGGGTTTTGTTAAGGAAGCTATTAGCTTTCATTTGATTTTGGTTTCATCCAATTCCCTTTTTCACTATTGCACAATTAAAACATCTTTCATTTCTGAAGACTTATAAGCTTACATTGGTTTGATGCAGAAATAATTATATTGAAAACTTGGGAATGAAAAACTTATTGATAGTTTTTTAGGAGACTATGAAAATTAAATCTAGAGGTTAATTTTCAAAGTCATGACTTAAGTTCATGTTGATTTCGTTATTTGAAGTTATATATAAACAGGTTAATGAACAAATGTAGTCATCACAACAACAATGTATATAGAGACGGGCAAATCAGACGGCCGTTTCGGAATCCGCCACAATTCCTCATCAGTGATCTTAGTGGTAGTTCTTAATCTTTCAATATCCCATATAAGCTACTAATATTTGAAATCATAACCCAGAATTATGGATTTGATTCCAAATATCTTCACTGAATAGTGATATTGAAAGAAACTACCACTACCGTTCTATACACTTATGTTGTTGTTTTTTTCCCATCGTAGCTAGTCTGCATAACAGTTCGTTATTTGAAAGTCTAGTACATGGGAGAGTGTGTGTGTGTGAGAAAATGATTCTAGGTGTCATTTTTTCTGAACGGTCCCCATTCGATCAGTTCATGATAGTTTTTTAGGAGACTATGAAAATTAAATCTAGAGGTTAATTTTCAAAGTCATGACTTAAGTTCATGTTGATTTCGTTATTTGAAGTTATATATAAACAGGTTAATGAACAAATGTAGTCATCACAACAACAATGTATATAGAGACGGGCAAATCAGACGGCCGTTTCGGAATCCGCCACAATTCCTCATCAGTGATCTTAGTGGTAGTTCTTAATCTTTCAATATCCCATATAAGCTACTAATATTTGAAATCATAACCCAGAATTATGGATTTGATTCCAAATATCTTCACTGAATAGTGATATTGAAAGAAACTACCACTACCGTTCTATACACTTATGTTGTTGTTTTTTTCCCATCGTAGCTAGTCTGCATAACAGTTCGTTATTTGAAAGTCTAGTACATGGGAGAGTGTGTGTGTGTGAGAAAATGATTCTAGGTGTCATTTTTTCTGAACGGTCCCCATTCGATCAGTTCATGATAGTTTTTTAGGAGACTATGAAAATTAAATCTAGAGGTTAATTTTCAAAGTCATGACTTAAGTTCATGTTGATTTCGTTATTTGAAGTTATATATAAACAGGTTAATGAACAAATGTAGTCATCACAACAACAATGTATATAGAGACGGGCAAATCAGACGGCCGTTTCGGAATCCGCCACAATTCCTCATCAGTGATCTTAGTGGTAGTTCTTAATCTTTCAATATCCCATATAAGCTACTAATATTTGAAATCATAACCCAGAATTATGGATTTGATTCCAAATATCTTCACTGAATAGTGATATTGAAAGAAACTACCACTACCGTTCTATACACTTATGTTGTTGTTTTTTTCCCATCGTAGCTAGTCTGCATAACAGTTCGTTATTTGAAAGTCTAGTACATGGGAGAGTGTGTGTGTGTGAGAAAATGATTCTAGGTGTCATTTTTTCTGAACGGTCCCCATTCGATCAGTTCATGATAGTTTTTTAGGAGACTATGAAAATTAAATCTAGAGGTTAATTTTCAAAGTCATGACTTAAGTTCATGTTGATTTCGTTATTTGAAGTTATATATAAACAGGTTAATGAACAAATGTAGTCATCACAACAACAATGTATATAGAGACGGGCAAATCAGACGGCCGTTTCGGAATCCGCCACAATTCCTCATCAGTGATCTTAGTGGTAGTTCTTAATCTTTCAATATCCCATATAAGCTACTAATATTTGAAATCATAACCCAGAATTATGGATTTGATTCCAAATATCTTCACTGAATAGTGATATTGAAAGAAAAAATTATTATTTTCCAATTTTGAAAAATTCATAACTTTTTAATTTTTGTGACCTATATTTTCATTCAAAAAATTTTTCGAAGTAAAAAATTTATGGGGGCATCCCAATGAACGACGTACGTTTTTGACAGAGGTTGTTTCACCTTAAAATTAAACTAAATTGTTAATGTTTTTAGGATACTTTGGCTTTTGGCGAGAAATGTGGTTCTACGATTTTGGCATTCAAAACTGTATTTCAATATTCCAGGACCATATCGTGGAAAAAGTAGTAGTTACCCGAAAACATTTCCAAAAATTTCCAATAAGAAACTGGCGTGGTCTCTGGGAACGATTTCCTTTAAACCATAGAACTTTAAAAACCAAATTATTTTAAATACTTTAAATTAAGCTGGTGGATGAACTGACGAAAAATGTTTATTTTTAATTTCAGATAATTTCTAATAAATGAATTTTCACCACAGAACCAAATGTCTATAACCTCAAACCAATTTCTTTAAATCAAGTTTTTTTTTTAAATATAAATTATATAATATATAAATATAAATAAATTATATGTATAGGAATATTTTCAGGAAAAATTCTTGGAAAACATGTTTGAAGTGTCTTCAATTTGAACTTCAATCGGCAATTAATTCAGAATGTGGAAGATGAGGGGCTTAATTTTTTCGTCCTTTAAGTAAGGGCGCTATTGCCTTTAAGTAGTTATTCTACATTGATTGCACAAAGAAGCATGTATAGCTGAGTTGCAAATACATATTTACACTATAGAAGATAATTAAACGAATTAGAAATCAAAAGACAAATCACAGCAGAGGCGTAGAAAGTCACGAACGCAATAAAAATATAAGAAAATTTAAAAAACAAAATTTTTTTAGATTTGCTGAAGTTGGAAAACAAAGTCATTAAAACTGGCGTCAGTCACAAAATTTAATCTTTACATGTGCGAGTAATAACAAAGGAAAGGAACGAGAAAAGAAAAGAAATCACTAAACTCAGGGGCATATCTGGCAGTAGGTAGATATGTAAGTATGTACATATATATGAGTACAATTTAGCGTTGCTGTGGTAATGTGCGCGTAAGTATGCACGCATGTATGCATGCGCTTCAATGCACTTAAAGGATGCGATGATAATTAATTGAAATCACTTGAGTCGCTTGAGTGGCATTCTTAATCAACTTTTATTGTGTGCGGGTGTAAATGGACGATGACGACAGCGGCGACAATGACGACTACGGCGACAATGCACACTGCGCATAAAGGAATAGTAAACAAGAATGGAGGGAAGAATTTAAATATATTATCGATTTTATAGGATTTTCAAAGCAAAAAATAGCAAAATGACAACAGGAAGAACTAACTAACCAAACAAAAAACAAAGAAAGGGCAAAGGAAAAGAAAAAACTATAACAACTTTTAATTAAAAATCCATTATATTGAAGGCGCATTAATTAAAAACTTTTTGCATTATGAATGAAATCAATAAATCATATTCATCATCACACATCGTATAATATATTAAAAGCATATCACATCACACTTGAGCATATATCCATAAAGTATCACGTGATGATTGCATATGCAGCATACAAGTTATGATGCATGTATAATGAATAATGCATATTATGCATACACTATGTATGATAATGATGATGCATATTTACTCCACGCACATATACACACACACACCCTCCTTGATTTTAGTAGCAAACTTAGAGTATGCATATGTGCATCCGACATAGCCTTTTGAAGAGCTCTTCGGATGAAGAGAAGCAGCAACACTAGAGTGTTGCTTAATCACCACAAAAATTAAGTACAAGTAGAAGAAATAAGTGTCAAGGGTAATTTAACTCAACATATTTTATGCTTTAGTGGGAAAAACTATAAAAAATATTTCGCATATTCGAATTTTCAGTTTAAATTCTGAATTATAATTTAATTCGGGAACATTATAAAATCTTAATCAGACTGTGGAAAATCACATTAGCATAATATACTTTCGACAAAATGGTATTCCTGGAAACGAGACGAATGTAAACATTTGGAGGTGCTACTTGATTTTTGGAAAGGATATAATTATTCTGAAAGGCTCACCACATATGGCGTATAATCAGTGTCTACCTTAGCAACAGGCGGCACAAATGATGGGGTCAAGAACGCGATGTATGATGGCGTTCTTAAACCGGAACTTCCTGCAAACACAACGCTAGTAGGATAGGCAGATGATATTACGATGGTGGCAGTATCGAAGAGACTGGAAGATTTGCAGTTAGTCTGCAATGATGCAATATTCAGAGTTGGCAGCTCAAAAACCGGAGGTCGTGCTTTTGATCACAAGAAAGAAAAGAGAACAGCTGAATGTGAGTGTGGGAGAGCACACCATAATATCTAAACCTCACATCCGATACCTAGGAGAGCTCATCGATCTTGCTGCGGTTAGCAGCAAAGCGGTGCAAATAAACGACGCCCGAGGCATGTGTTATATTATTTCGCAAGCTTCGAAAACGAGAGGGAGGACCTGAGGCAAGCCTTTGGCAGGACACCAAGACTGGAGAATTTTAGCACAGCTGTGCGAATTGGGAGGAAAATGGAAGGCGACATGCACAGTGTCTGCATGGATTATAATCAAGCTACGCGCCACTGAAAGAGAAAGAAGAGAACAGAACAGCAGGAACAGATTCAGAATTAAACTGCTAGATCCACCCCAGCTACGTAATACCTACGGTATTAGACCCACGGGGAGGGAGAGTTAAAGGAGATGAGGGATGTGGTTTTAGTCGGTAGGAGTTCGACATAACCAAAGAACAGCAGTTCTGCGGTATCTATGAAGATTTTCACCTTCAAACAAAACGGGGAGCGCGGGGGGAAGGGGTGTCACTACATATGCAAGTTTTCCTGGCGACCGTATTCAGCAGTGCTCATAACTGAATTCTTATACCGAATCCGAACATTGACTACCAAGAGATTCACTTGTGGAAATTTCTTATAACTCTCATTTTCTTCATGTTAGTAACAACTTAAAAAACTTTGAGAATTAATCACCAGCCCGAGACGGGAATCGAACCCGCTACCTATATTTAGGTGGTAGGTTTTACGGAAGATATAACATTCAACTTCATAAAATTTGACAAAAGTAATTGAACAAGTTGTTCAAGTTTTCATTGAGTCTTAAAAATCTGGAAATGACTTTCATCAGCATTGTACTGTGTTTCTTAACCCTTTGACGCTCGAATTATAATGGGGTTTGAGAGAAACCTTTTGTTGTGAAATTATGGTTACTTAGGTCTTCCACAATCATGACACCAAATTTCTTGCTTCTACATTGATTTGTTTGTCTTTTATCAAAGTTAAAAAAAACATAGCTATGAAGCTGTAGACAACCACTGGATAACTCCTTTTCTCCAATTTTTTTATTGTCATATTCGTATCTTTTATAAACATATCTGATAAAAAAAAATTGACGGTTAGTAATAGTTTAATGCATTATTTTTCAAAAAATAGTACAAATGATTTTACTAAAAATTTTTGCACTTAGGTTTTTTGCTGGACTTCAAAGATAAAACATTAAAAAAAATTACTAAAGCAAGAAATTTCAAATATTTGGCTATTAGCAAATGTAAAGAATACCTAACAGAACCGAATACAAATAGCGTTAATAGTAATATCTGTTAAACATTTTATTTATGCCACATAAAAGTTGATGTTGCAGATGTTGTAGACGCTGTTGAACGGCTGTAGAATTGAACGGATAAATTTGTTCACGTCGAAAATAAAAACAGTCTAAGAAATACTTTATCCCGTATGATTTACTTATTCCAACTTAAAATAGAATGTATTTCTTATTATTTTCTCTACATTGAATTAAAAATTAAGATAGTCACTTAAAAGTATCAAAACAGGTGAACAAACACACTTTTTTGTAAGGTGGGTATGAAAATCAACAAAATAGAGTAAAATTAATTATTTTGTATTTAAAATTAAAAATTCATCAAGATTAAATAACAAACTTGATGTTTAAATTATCAGACTGGGGATCTAATCACTAAATTTTGACTGCACTATAGTTTTCACTACCACTAAACCTTTAGTGGTGTGAAGTAAAAAGAAAACAAAATATTTGAATATCTTTAAGTAACTAAGTGATACTAAACTTTCACAATGATATTCTTCTTAAATCTATAATATTTTTCATTTTATAATGTTTTTTGCTTCTCCTGTAAAGAAATAAAATGTGTAATTACAACTTTTTGGATTTTAGATGATGTTGTTTTTATAATTTCACAGATTGGACTATTTGGGTTTAAAGGGTTTAGATATGAGGGAGGTGCATTAGTATCAAATGCTGTAAAAATTTATATAAGGCTTTGGGATGACAATCTGTATTGTACGAGTTCAACTTAGTGCAATACAATTTTAACTTCCACTAAGTCGCCAATTGAGCTGTCTCTCCTTATAACTAAACATTTAGTGGTAGTGGGAATAAGTTGCACTAGTTTAGTGGTAGTTAATTTTTATTTCCACTAGCACTAAAGGTTTAGTGGTAGTTAATTTTATTTCCACTACCACTAAACGTTTAGTGCTAGTTGATTTTTATTTCCACTACCACTAAACGTTTAGTGTTAGTTGATTTTTACTTCTACTACCACTAAACGTTTGGTGCTAGTTAATTTTTATTTCCACTACCACTAAAGGTTTAGTGGTAGTTAATTTTTATTTCCACTACCACTAAACCTTTAGTGGTAGTGGAAATAAGAGCGAAATTTATTCACTAAATCCCCAGTCTGGAAATTATAACTTCACAGCTCTTCATATTATTTTAAAAGACTACATCTTTCCAAACTTTTGTAGAAAAACATATGGAGAAAAAGGCAAAAATTCAACAAAAAAAAAACATATTTTCCACTTGGTAATGATTGGTCATGATGTGGGGTAGAAACATTTTATTTTTACACCTGGTCACCTAGCCACCTTATTTTCTCGGAGTAAGCCAAAAACTATTGTATTTTATTCTTTTACTTTGTTAAACATTCAAATTTATTATTGAAGACATATGGGAAATTGTGTTTTGAAATTTTTTTAAATTAGATCATGGCACCAGGTACCAGGCCAAAATGAGTTAAGAATTTCTTGAATTAACCTTGATAACAAACAAAAGAAAATAAATATAAAAAATTGATTGATTCATGAATTAACGTAAACTTTTTGAAATCAGCTGCTGCATGCGCTACAACAGACGGTGATTTACATAACTAAACATAACATTTCATCATCTGACGTTTCGTTTGGTTCAGTTGAAGAAATAAGAAGGTGAGGCAACTATTACAAAAACAAAAAATAAGTGTGCGGTCAAAAAGCAGAGTTGTATTTTACTGTACTATTTTAATGATGATTTTTCTCGTAATTTAGTCCTCATTTACTCACAGACAGATTTCTTGCTGGCAAGTCAACTTCGTAGGCAAGAAAAAGAAGAGACTTGCTGGTATGGTCAAGTTAGTATCCAACTCCTTTCGCCTTTCTTTTGCCGCTCACGAAGTTTTCTTGCCGGCAAGAAATATTTCAGTGTGTAAATGCAACTTAGAAAAAATGTTTTACAGAAAACCACAACATTTAACAATTTTTTATTAGCGACGATTTATTTAAATGTTTTATTCTAAAAAATAAAATAGTTTTTCTACATTTTCGTCTACATCTGCCACATCTTTTTTCTCTAATAAAATTTCCGAAAGTTATGGAATGCTTGATGTGTCATCCCCATTAAAAGCCAATATATCCTTAAGAATCTAAGAACCCATTTTAATAAGTTGCAAGATGAAAATGGGCTGTACTAGAACCATCTATATATGTGTTGATGGCGGTATACCCTACTGAATCTTTAGATCAAGTGGATAAGAATGGAATGACACCATAAACAAAATCTCCGATATTCACGGAATAGGATCGGGAATATTTTAGAAACAACTCAAATAGACTTTCTGGCATATAACCGATATATTCGCCACAAGCATTTTTTTTTAATATTTCTTTTATGATAGTATAGGAAGTAAAACTTAATTTAGAAAGTGTACAGAATGAACTAAGTTTAGTTACGAACACTTTAAAAACATTTGAGTTGTACGAGAAAACACTTTCTGGTTAAAAAAAAGGCGTGTACTTAAGTTAATTCTTTTTATAACCCTTTACCATTTAAAAAGGAATCGCATCAATTTTGATTAAAGAAACAAAAGTTTGAATGGAAGTTTCAGGGGTAAAATCTTTCCCCCTATTTTGTATTTTAATCATTGTTCATGAATTAAACAAAATTTGAAAGGGACAAAAAATTTAAATCCATCCCTTCCTTCTGTAAGCTCTGGACCTGCTAGTGCATTCAAACTCTGCATACAATCAAACTAAATGAATAAATTTTAAATAAACTAACAAAACACGATAAATAAACAAAAAATATCAACCAAATGACAAATTTGTCAAGTAAACAAATAGAGAGAGAGAGACAGAAAACCAAAAGTGAATTCACCATCAAAGTGATAAACAACCAGACAAGCAATCAACGAAAGCTTCATAAGTTGAACTATTAACAACAACAACACCAACAACGACATGAAAAATATTTGTTCCGGCAACAAAATTGTCAACATTCAAATAAATACATACAGACACGCAAATACACAAATTACGACGGGCCGAGGAAGAAGAAAAAAAAGTGCTAAAAAGCAAAGAAAAAATTGATAATTGTGAGAAAGAATATGAAAAAAAAAAGAGAAAAGAAAAACATTGACGTGATGAACTTCTTGAGTTCTAGTGTAACAGAAGGAAGTTATTTGTAGAAAGCAGCAAGCGGAATATGCTGAACAGCAGAAGCTGTAAAGAAACAATTTTCCACAATTGTTGCAACAAATGACAATCATTGACAACTTGAGACTACTACTTTCATGCACATATGAGCACGTACGTATTTTTAGATGAATAAGTGAATAAATTGATTGATGGCCGAATCGATTAAGTCCACAAAGCAAAAAATTGAGAAAAATTCATTTGAGAATACGCATTGCAAAGAACTTACGTTCTAACTCTTAACGTTTAGTAAGGGAAGACCGCAATCAAGGAGATTTCGTGTAAATATATAAAAAGTTAAGTGTTAATCCATTGCTTCAGTACTAAGACTTCAAAAGACCTAAAAAGTGTATTTAATCGCTTTGGCGATTCATTGGTTCTTATATGTTGCATGCACATAAAAAAAGGCGAGGTACTTAGCACGCATTTTGACGTCAGCTTGCAGCAATTCTATATGTATTGTGCATACACTTTTCTTACCTATTGTTTTCCGTTGACGTCTGACAGTTGTCAAAATGTCAAAGTTGTGCATTTAGCTTAGTAAGTATTTGTATGAATGTGCGCACGAGAATAGACACATGGTCATCCTCATCATCATCGTCGTCATCATATTGACGTCAATGTCGTCTTTGCATTTGACATGCAAAGTTAATTTCCATCCAACAAGAGAAGAAGAAGGAAAAAGGAAAGCAATCTAAACATATTGACAGTAGCAAGCAACAGAATTGTGTGTTGCAATTGAAGTGCTCGTGACAATGAAATTTGTTTTCAAGTAGCACTAATGACACTAAGCCTACTGCTGACTACTGCTGCTGAAAGACTACAACAACTGACAAATAATATGTAATAAGTAACTATAAAAAAGGATATTAGCTTCACTTTTCCATAAACTATTCTATAAATAATTTACGATACTTACGAAACCCAAGATAAATCGTTAAAGTCTATACTTTTGTATATTTTTTTACGCTGACATTTTTTCTTATTTCTCTCCCTCATATTCTAGATACATAAACATACACAGATGGCACACTATATATTATCGTCCACACCCAACTTCAAGTGTAAAATGCAATCAACCACAAGAGCCAAAACAACGTAAAAATGTGCGAAACGCTTTAAATAATTATGATGCATTTTCATCATTGCTGCTGTTGCTGCCGATTTGAGTGCAATGTTCTCAAAAATGAGAAGAAAAAAAAAACAAATTTGTTGCCACCAACACAAGCATCACCGCCACCACCACCACACCACCATAAACAGCAGCTTCATCATTGACGATGCTCAAGTTTTTGCTCTAGTGTCTGACATACGTTTAACTTAAATAGAGTTGCCAACATAATATCAAAACGAAACCAATGCAGTGATGGTTGAGTAGTTTTGGAACAAAATCTAAGTTAGATGAATGAAATGCGCTATTCAACCTCTTAGAAATCTCATATGCTAAAGTCTTCGAAACGATTAAACAATGCGACAATCATGAATTATGATAGTTTTTTAGGAGACTATGAAAATAAAATCTAGAGGTTAATTTTCAAAGTCATGACTTAAGTTCATGTTAATTTCTTTATTTGAAGTTATATTTAAACAGGCTTAATGAACAAATGTAGCCATCACAACAACAATGTATATAGAGACGGGCAAATCAGACGGCCGTCATGACTTTGAAGATTAACCTCTAGATTTAATTTTCATAGTCTCCTAAAAACTATAATGAACTGATCGAATGGGGCCCGTGCAGAAAAAATTACACCTAGAATCATTTTCTCACAAACACACACACACTCTCATATACTAGACTTTCAAATAACGAACTATTATGCAGACCAGCTACAATGGGAAAAAAACAACATATATATAGAACGTTAGTGGTAGTTTCTTTCAATATCTCTATTCAGTGAAGATATTTGGAATCAATTTGGATTGGATGGATTTTTCTTTTGAGCTTATCTGAAAATTACCGTGACAGTCAACGTGTTAATGAACTAATTCTCCGTAAAACGTAATAACCACACATATTCTGCTTACGAGGAGAGTTCATATAATACCGCTATTTTTCATAAGATAAAGCATTAAATTACAGTTTTTTCTTCTTTTTTTTTTGAGTAGGGCAAAGTCTTGCAGCAAACAAGCGATGTAGGTATGTATGTTCAAAGAAATCTATTTAATTTTATAATTTGAAATATTACAATAAATTTTATACAGCAGAACATCTATAACTCGAACCTCGATAATCCGAAAAATCTGTTATTCGATAGTTTATTCATTCCCGTCTGCTCGAGTTTGAAAAACTCTATATAAAACAAAACATTGTCGTTTTTGTCTCTAATTCGAATTTTTTAAACTGTAGAGGCAAAATAGGGTAAAAGTTTGATCTTTTTTGCTATTATGTGGTGGACGATTTTAACTTATCGTGTGCGTAATTGATTCGATTAACCCTCTGCAGCTGGTGTTGTAGTCTGACAGACACAAATCTTCATGCATTGCTTCGTAAAGTTCCTTTAAATTAGAGGGTTAACTTGATTTTGTTTGTGCAAAATATCTTTCTGAGTCTCGCCAAGCCAATTCAAAATGGTTGGCCCGCTGTCAGCGAACAATATTTCCACAATCTTGGGTGCATGGCAGGGTGTCAGATCTTGTTAAAAAATCGGGCTTCCCAAATTTATCCGATTTATTATTGCTTTAAAATTTTCCATGAATTAAAACTATTTTCAAAGAAAATTGTTCTTGTCCACATTAATTTGCACAAGGGTAGATAGAGCAATAAAATAAAAAACCTGCATAGTTCGAATTTTTATTTTTAAATTCTATGATTCGAAAAATTCAGCTTATTCCTTGAGATTCGAGTAATCGAGGTTCTACTGTATAGCAATATTAAAATAAAATAAAAATCGCGAATGCGAATGTTTCCCACGTAGCCAATGCAGACATCTGTTATATCACTAGTTTTGACCCTAATTTAAATATAGTTCAAACAAGGTGCACACATCACCATCCGGAATTTTCGTGGCGAAAATTTTTTTTAATACGGATGTTTAAGGGCATTTCCCTGAATTTTTCAATTCTGAAAAGACTGGATATGCAATCCATACGTAGAATTCTATTCAGAAATGGTGCGTCATTACCTTGCACTTTTTTCAGTTCAGTTCGCAAATGACGCTGATTAATACATACAGCAAATTTCTGAAGTCCACTTTTAAAACGTCTGTTAATTCGCCTGAAATTATGCATGGTTTTTGATTTAAACTTAGTAAAGATTTGTGTTTTTACAGAAAGTTTGTAAAAATAGCATCGCCAAAACCTCAAGAGAACATATAATTTGAATTTAGATAAAATTGCAAGTCTCGGCGAGTTAAGCTGATTCGAATTTGTTGACTCTGCGTGATAGGTCACGTTCAGAATATATATCAAACTGCCCTCAGCCCCCACTGACTATACTTGAAGTGGCTACATATGATTGCCGTGGATACGAAAAGTGTCCGGGTTCAATGCGAGACCTGTTCAATGGAGGTTTCATGTTGTTCGTTGTTGTTATGTGCCAAAACGACAACAAAATTTAAAAACAGAATAAAGTGGCAACTCTGCAGCCCTACTTGAAATTTTCTTTTCTTCAATTTACTTCATGTTTAAATAAGTAAATATAATTTTATTACTTTGCATAGTTTCATGTTTTATCTTGTTGAATACTTCACTTTTATGTGTCAAATAAGAAAGATTTTTCAGGATGGAAAGTTTTATGAATATTAATGTTGAAAACAGACTCTAAATTTATTCTTTTACATTCAGAGATCACAATTTAAGTATTTAAATTATATCATCAAATTTTATATACAACAAATGCAGGGGTTGGTTTTAAGAAAGATTTTTATACCAAGACCATATTAAGTATTTCGACATACAAGTTACGAGTGTTATATTTTTCAACAATTTCGAAACAAAAGATTCTGAAAGCACTGGAGAACTGGAGCTGACAAATTCCGCAGCATTCACCCTTTTTGTTGTTGACGTTGTTGGTTTCGCACGATTGATTACTTTAACACTTCGTTTAAAATTTAACGCTAAATTTTGTATGGTGTAATTAATTTATTTATTTCCCCCTCACAAAGCTCGTTTTTTTGTTTTTGTTTGTTTATTTTCGTTTTCGATTTACTTGATTTCATGTTTTCGTTTATTTTATCATTAACACAAGTTTATTTTTTCAAGTGTTAAACTTTTTTAATTGAAATAGTATGAAATTGTTTGGATAACATCATTCTCCCTTGCATGCAACTGGAGTGACTCTTTTGTCAAGATCTTGGGATTTTTAATTGAATGTGATTGCAAATAATTCAAGTTGGAGAAAAATTTTTGTTCATTCCGCAGATCGGATGATTTACATAAATTTTTAATCAATTTTACTATGCTTTGGGTGCCTTTCAGAAAATTTCTTGTAATTTACAAATATTTAATTTTGGATGCTTGAGTTTTCTCAAAATAAAAATTCATAGTTTGTATTAAACAAGATGTTCTGTAATTATTTAATATCTTTAATTGTATTTTAATACCAGAGAAAGGTGTAACCTGCTTTGACCTTAGCCTTAAAAAATCTTCATACATTGATCATCACAAAGATAATTTTGGCCTTCGGCTCTGAAATTGCAGGTGGTGTATATACTGAATGACCAATGGCCTTTGTTGCAGACTCAGGACTTCAAAACACAAGTTAGTATATAAAACAGATCCAGGTTTGGAGAATAGTAGCTACATTGGTACAATTTTTCATAGTTTCGAAGAATGCAAAGTTTTTCGAAAAGTCTTGACTTGCGATTTTCGTGAAGAATAGAAGTAATTTATGTTTAGTTGAATGCCTTCAGGGGCCGAATAGATGCAGATAGTGCCCACATAATAGTAAAGCCAAAACATAATGCACATAATGCATGTTTAATTGATTTTTACTGCACTTTTTTCCATGGTAATAAGTTTTTCTTTTATATTCTAACGTAACCTAAAAAAAAGCAATGATTTCCTATGTCAGGCCAGCATTTGTACATGTGTGGAGTATGTATTTTTATTTCTATGTACATATTTTCAAAGCTATTAAACAAAAATCGAAATAAAAAAGAAATTTCAATGCACCGCATGTTGCAGCATTTTTCAAAATAAACACGAAACGAAATTGCATGACGCGTGAGATGTTGCACAAGCACACAAGGCGCAAAATGCGTTGTCGAATGAACGCGAACTATTTGAGGTGGTCTTCCTCTTTCTAAGCCCCCATAACAACACAACGGCACAACAACAAATACCAAAACGAAATGCAGCAGCAACATTAACAGAACAACAGAAACAGAAGCAACAACGATCGATGATGTTGTTGCATCCACATCAACTCAACAACATTAGCCTCAGCTACTGTTGAAAATTACACGATGAATGCTGGAATCAGAAACGAAACTTTATTTTTTTCTGTATTTTTATGATTTTTCGTTTTGTTTTGTTTTTCTACTGTTTTAAAGTTTAAAAATAAATTTTCAATTTAAGAAAGAAAAATCTTGAAATCATAGAATTATATATAAACGTAAAAGAAATTGTTTCCCTTCTCTTCAGTTGGCAGCAGCAATTCGTTGCGGTTATAAATTTTCGACGAGTGCAAAAGGGTCATAAAATAAAATTTAAAATGAAATTTAAAAGCACACAAAGTAGAAAAAATAAAATAAAATATTTCTTTTTGTAATTTTTTGTTATTTTTCTTATTTGTTGTTGTTGCTGTTGTTGTAGCATTTTATATATATTTTGATGTATTACACGCATTTCCTGCGCAGCGCATGTTGCACTTGCGTGTTAATTAAAGAATCGACTGAGAAGTCAAAGCTGGCAATAAAACATAGAACGCGTCAGATTAGCAGAAGAGTTCAAAGAGGCAGCAATGGAAGGATTGAGTAGCTGGCTAATCCACAGTGAAAGCAGCAGACTTCGTAGCTGTTAAGACATGGACGAAATTAACTTACTTGGATTATTGTTGGTTTCACGCCAATGTGTTGCCGCCTGACAGCCGAATGTAGTACGACTGATGCCCTTACAGCAGGACCATTTCTTGCCAGACCAGATACCCGGATGAAAACGATACGCTTTTGGTGTATTTGTATCTTCACAAACTGCAACGAGAGATAAATAAATAGGTAATCAGTTATTGCATATTTTCGATAACAAAAAATAAGAAAAGTAAATAACAAAGGCAAAGATTTAAAATTTACTCGGTCTAGAGCAACTAAGTCACGCCATCCACTAGAGTTAATAATACGTTTGTAATTGCACTGCAGCAAATAAACGCATTTGATTTGAGCAAAATTACTACGACGAGATCTAGTTCGAACCATATATTAAACCATACATTAAAGTGGATCGATTTTTTAACCTCCATCAGGACAGCGTTTTTTTTTTTTTTTGTTTTTGTATATTTGAGTATCTCATCTCATCTCAAGCCGCAATCGTATCCCTACAATACCATCAACTCAAAGTTGGTCAGAGAGTGCAGGGAGAAACTATGCGCGTTAAGTGTTCATGCGGATATCACAATCATCTGGGTTCCTGGCCAATAGGATAGCCAATTGATGGGAATGAGAAACCAGACGAATTAGCGCGCAAAGGGGCCTATCTTGATCTAACCCCTGCGAAACTAGTACCTGTTTCTCTGGGGGCGATTAAGAGGGACATCAAACTGCACTGTCTTTCCTTAGCTAGCAGGAGATGGAGGACATTCACATCATGCAACCTGACCGATATCGGTAAGTCTAGGGAGCTTACCAACAGGTACGGTATAGACATCGCCCGACTCACTACGGCCTTTACAGGTCACAGGCCTATAGAAACTCATGAAGAAAAACTGCACATACCTTTCAACAAACACTGAACAAGTTGGAAACTCCACTTCCTTTGCAAATGGAAAACCCTAGGAAATTACTTTCTAGATCTATCCGACCTCTCGGCTGTCAAACAGCACAAACTCCTTAACAAAGTTAACTCCACAAAGTGGAGTGGTTCAAGAATGGTTTTTGAGTTTGGAGTCTTTTGATCTTTCAATATCTCTATTCAAAGCTATTAAACTCGACTAACAAGACAATAAATTTAAGCTTTCATTCATTTTTATCACAGATTTAAAACTACTTAATAGAAAAAAATTGCATAAAATTTATAATTTTAATTATTCAATATCGTATAAGTAATAAGTAAAAACAAAAATTTTAATGATAACAATTTACATGTGTAGTGCCTCCGGCCAAAACGTGACATCCAACAATTTCAAAATTTTACAGGAAAGCAAAAAATCGTTCGCATTTCCCTACTTTTTTATATTTTTAAATGTTTTTAGTTCATTTACGTGATATATGTGACGTGTAAAATTTTCATTTCAAAAGCATAACAATTGCAAATAGAATAAATGCTGAAAATTTTGGGCAGGGATGCCCGGCGGTCAAAACGTGGTATGTGCGTTTGTATTTTATACCCTGAGCGAGTTTTTTGTATTGATATTAACGAAACACAAAGCAAAATGGATTCACTAATACTTAAGGAATACAAACAGTGTTGCCACTGATAATATTTTTTCTTACCAAATTTGTTGCCTTTTCAAATTGAAAAAAAAAACAACGTTTCACAGCCATTTAACAGTAGGATGCCCAAAGGAGTCATTTCGACTTCTCACTTGTTACTTTATCCATTTTTATTTTAAATAGATATTTATGATTATAAATTAAAACAAAAACTAACAAAAAAAAGATATAGTTTTATGCTGTGCAAAAATTGATAGAAAATGTGACACTAATTAAATTTATGGAACCTTGAAATTCGGGTAAGTTCGGTGGAAAATTACAACTTGTCAACTGTCGTAAATTGCTCCAATACGTTTCGTGATCACATATTCAGGGCACTACACTAGGTGAAAGGAATCTGTGACCAGCAAGAAGATCCTAGCGGTTATCTTCCTGTTTGGACGAAACTCGTGAACGAGTGTTAGGATCTCAGATGGGCTCCCTCACCATCATTTACGTTGGGCGACGAGGTTCTCCCCGGTCACCATGCATACACAACAACGGCCCTCATCGGAAATTCAATATTAATATAAATAAAAAATCTGAAATAAAGTTTTCAACAAGAGACAAAACAACTGGATTGTTTGTAACGACCCTCGAAACAGCTGCCCAGCTACAGATTTATAGGCAGATTTTTCAAAGTTATTTTTTTACTTTGTTTTTCTTAAGGACATTCGCTCTACTGCTCCAGAGCTGTGTTATAAAGAGCTTAAATTAAAAACAAACTTGGCAGCATCACCGAAACTCTTCTTATTCAATCTAATTTTAATTAATCATTTTTTAACATAAATTACAGTTTCAAGATAAATGTACGACCCAAAACCACAAATTCGGTGTTAGTTTTCTGATCAACATTAGCAACTGCTTTGTTTATCCCAAAAATAGTGTTCCGCCTCTAGGTGATTAAATTATACCGCTTGCAACAGAGTCGCCAATATTTTTCATTTGTCTGTTATGTGCTTTTAAGTTTTGTCCGGCTGTAGACATTCATATGCATTAGAGGGTTAAGATTCCTTTTTCCGAAAATATATTAGTATCTAAGTCTGCTGAGCAGGCATGGAAAATTCAATACTATAGTACTGAATTCGGTACTGTTTCGATTTCAAGAATACCGCAGTCGGGCCCCAGCAATTTTAGTACAATTTTCCAAGTAGAAGTATTTCTCTTTTGAAATAAGTTATTCCAACAACGTATCTAATAAAAGTGTAAAAATAGCAACACTGCATTTTGGATCAGAATTATTTTAAAAATTATTTTGCATGGCAAATTTGACTAGTTGACTTTTTTTTATTTGCTTTTGCTTGCTTAAGTGAAATTTCTTACATTAATTGCATTTTTTATTTTACTTCTTTTTTGTTTATGCCAATGAAAATATTAAAATTGGAATTAATGTTTTTATGTCAGTACGTACTAGTACCAAATTAAAAATCAAATTTTGCATCTCTGCTGTTGAGAGATTTGTCTCGGTTTGCCGTAACAAAATTCGAGCGTTTCATTTGCGATTTTTACTCTTTCGCTTTTCTTTTTGATGCTGTTTCACATAAATTGAATGTATGAAAGCAGAAACCACACCTTGATAAACCGGGAAATATTAAAAAAATATTCATATTTGGTTCGATAGCTATAAAATATTAATTTTGTCAAAACCAACAAAAAATAAATTTAACCAAGGGGGAAAAACCTAAAAAAAAAAGATAAAATTTGGTAGAAAAAGCTCAAAACGGCAACGCTGAATACGAATCAATAAGTTTTAAGCAAAATAATAAACAAATACTCGAAATTTATGCCACCGCACAGAGAACAAATTTTGTGCGTGCCTCATAATTCGACATGGCAATTTAATTTGACTGTTTTCTTTTCTTTTTCATTTTGGTTGCGCTATTTGCCCCCCTCTTTACGGTTAATAATAAATGGAACCTTTTTAGAGAATTAATGTAAAATTGGAAAAACAATATACATAAAATGCTAAGCTTCGCCTGCACCGTCAATCCTCTGCTACACACACACACAAACACGCACACACAAACACAAAGGCATAATGACCTTGGGCAACATTCTGCATAGCGTGCGATGCGAATTTCCTTATTATTTTGGCATCAATTTTTCTCAAAGATCATTCTATCTTCTGTTCTCGACTTCGTGGTTAGAATAAATATGTAGTGGTTTCATTGAGTTTATTCATTGTGGCATAAAAATAACGCGAAAAACTTTAAATCACCTGAACAAATATTTCAAAATCGTCACACACACACACACACACATAAAAAGAAAAATATTGTAACGGTCTTCGACTTGAGTTTTTGTTGTGCTCTTTTTGTTTATGAGTATTTTTGAGGTTAGAGCGTGATTATTGGCATTATTGTTGTTGTATTTTGCTATGTTGTTGCTGTTTGTGTGTTGTTGTGTTTATGCTGAACTGAGTTGAATAGTATCGTGTTGTCGTGATCTTTGGGCTTATTAATTTGAACTCCTCTTCGTTAGCCTATTTTAATCCTTGGCTTGTTGTTTCTGATTTTAGTACCTCCCATGTTGCCCTCCACTCCACTCCACTCTTCACTTCTTTTTCTACTTCTACGCCATTTGAAGTGCAATGAAAGCTGCTGCACAGCTGCGCGTGATTATGACCCATTGTGTTGTTGCCTGCCTCTATGCCCAACTTAAGCTTTGAAAATTGTACCTTTTCAGCTTGTTGCATATTTTTGATGATAGGTTTTTTCATTTTCTGATTTCTTCTTCACAAATATTTTTTCCGTTTTTTGCTTTTGAGGTCATATTCTATGTTGGTCAATTTCAACACGATTACTATTTTCTGTATACCTCGAATACCTCGATAAAGTGTAATACACGCCTTCAGGTTAAACACAATGCGTGACTTAATAGAAAGAAAAACATGGGGAACTAAAGCGGTAGAGGAGTAGTAGTGTATATGTTAGTATTTAAGGCAGTTCGATTTTTACTAACCTTGCCTTATGGCACGTATCCAATCACTACGTTGTTTTTCGCTATTCGCAACCAAATACAATGTATACTGCGGTACTGTGCGTCCAGACTGTTGGTCTTCGGAGCTCTCACAATAGCCTACTTGAAAAGGGTAACCCTGTAAAAAAAAAACAAGCAACAACAAAACATAAATAAATAAATAAACACAAGCATAAAATCATGCCGAAAAATCTTTGAAAAGCAAATATATAAATAATTAAACAAGAAGCAGAAAAAACTTACATCCGGTGCAAAAGGATCTCCACCCTCACCGTTAACCGTCGCAGTCTCAACAAGTCTGACGCCTTTAACCGGTATGCGGCCACGCTCGCGACGACGCTGTAAAAATAATAAAAATAAGAAAGAAAAAGAACTTTAATACGTACTACACTTTCATTGTCATGATTTTTACTTAGTATACGAGCAAAATAAAAAAGGGAAATCCTTTGCTTTTTTCTACCTCCGAGACGATGCAACTCCAAATACAGTGGGGGAGAAACAGAAAAAGTGTCGTTGCTAGCAAAGCTTGCTCAACTTCCTTTTCATTAAATTTTATTAAAAGAAATAAACGTAAAAAAATATGTATAAAAATTAAGAAGCAAGTAACTTCCAAGTAGAGGTGGCTATGGTTAATAAAGTGTGCCCGCATGCTTTTCATAATTTTTGACATTCATTTTTGTTTTTTTATTTTTTTCGCCAGCTACAAAATTGCACATTTTTTCGTTTTTTTTTCGATTTTTTTTTTTTTTTTTTTTTTTGGCTGAGTGCTTGTGTAGGTATTTGTGGAGGGTTTCAAGTTTCTTAAGTGCCTGGCATTTTATATGTTGAAGCTTACTTAAGTGTTGCAATTTTTACATAAGCACACACATTACCGACACATTTAGAAGGCTCTTTACAGTGGCACTTAATTGGTATATTAAAGCAGCCAGGCAGGCAAGCAGCTGTAGCCACAGCAAGAAGGCAGGCGAGCAGAAAGGGCCAAGCAAGACAAACAACAGGCACATGTTGCTGAAGAAAGCGCATTCCTAAGGTTTCCTTGGCAAATTTCCTTCTTTTCTTTCTTTTAGGAAGTGACAAAAGCCTCACTCTCTCTGATTAATTAAAACGAAAATGACAAGTTTTAAGATTTTAGAAAAATATTCAGTCAAAAAATCGCATTGAAAGAAATATACACACAAGCATTTATAAAGGAACTGAAGATTATTTAGATTTGAATATAAAAGAAAACATTTCCGGATCTATTCAGTGATGAAGTATTTTTCTAAGGGGTCGTCAATAATGTTGATAAGTGTTTCTATATCTCCTATTTAATCTTTTCGAACTATTTTCAGCTAGAACATTTTTACATTTACGACAGTTGAATAAATATTTCCGTCTAATAGATTCTTCCTTTTCATCTTATTTCCTCTGGGTCTTTGAGGAGCATAAGCATTGCAAAGAATTTTGATCTATTACAGTATTTTGCATGGACTTTTATTTTATGAAAAGTTCGTTTTCAGGTGTTTCGGGTTTTCGGTTTCGGTGTTGAAATCAATAACAGCGAAAAATATAAATATATATATTCATGACTTAAACATGCCGATGGTCATGATGACAAATACTTTTTTTTAATACAGAAGTGTTCAGCTTTCATAAAATTTCCATGTAGCAATTTCCGTAATTTTTAAAATGAAGTAGTCTTATTCTGGCTGAAAGGATGTTTTCTTAGGGACGGATTTTGAAGTTAAATACTCACAATCAAAACTAAGCAGATATAAATTCACTGAAAGATTTTTTTAAAGCCAAGCAAAAAGTGTCAATAATTTAAAAATATTAACAGCTTCTGTTGTGGGCTAATATCAAGTTGTGATTAGGGATTTCGGGCCTATTTGCCGGCTTGATTCATTCTATTTGCGTCACTGACCCAAATAAGTCATTTGGTTCCCATTTAAATGTGCACTGCCCAGAGAAACTAGAAACATTTTTGTAATTTATGTATGCACATTAAAAATATTTATTTGAAAATCATAAATTTATTCTTATCGCTTAAAATAAACATATTTTGGTTTTACTTTAAACCTAAATTATCAATCTTAAAGCTAAATTTATCTGGTAACCCAAAAAATTATTTCAACTTAAAATAAAAAATAAAAAAACTTTTACACTTATAAACAATCAACAAAAAGATAACAAAAATTAACTATTGTTTACAGAAAAACAATTTTTCTTATTTGGGTTATTTACAGAAGAACGAAAAAAATAAGAATTTATTTAGGTTTATTTTTATTTAAATAAACAAAACATGAAAATTGACAACACTCGAGCAGAAAACAAAGAGAATTTTGTTTGTATTTAATTTTATACACATGCAACGCGAATATCATAAATTAAAATGCACTTTCAGAGTATGAAGCTCCCACAGTTTGAGATAAATTAATGCACAATAACAAATAAGTGTAAACAAAGGCAACAACAAATTATAGTAATACAAAAATTTTGTAAAAAGAAAAAACAAAAAATTAAAGCAAAGAAAGAAATAAAAAATGAAAGTAACTAACGAAAAAACGCTTGATAAACTTTTAATTGTTTTTGTTTTTAATGTAACATAGTTTCATAAATTATTCAGAAATAAATTCAAGAAAACTTGAAGCTCTTGGAAAAATGTGACCTATTGAAAATAAAGTTACAAGAAAAATCTAATTTTTAATTAAACCCATAACTCATAGAGTTTAAAGTTTCATGATTCCATATGATTGATTTTGAAATTGAAATACTTGAAAGGTTTTCGATGCTTGAGACGAGTTTTATGAAGTGGTATTTAATAGTTTCTTTACAACTGAAGAACTCACGTTACAGTTTTGAAAAGAGCTAGTATTTTTGAGTAGATTTAGGTTAAGAATTTCATGAATACTTTTAGTTTAGATGATGAAAAAACAATTGTGTTATTGCATCAAGAAATATAATAATTGCAACCACATTTGCGCATTGATAAAGCCACCAAGCTGAAATTCGCCGACCGATAGATTTTCAAGAAAAAAAAAGTGAAGAAATAAACATAAATAAAACTAAATAAAAGTAAAAAAAAAATCTATATAAAACATTTCTACTCCTATTTTTATAAAAAAGAAATTAGAAAAATTTTTTAAAAAAATAAATTAAAAAAAAGATTTAAAAACAAATAAGGAAAAAAAAACAAAATAAAAAGAAAAGACAAGACTAAATAAAAAAAAAACAAATATAAAAAAATCTATTACTTTTACTAGAAAAAAAGAGATTATATCAAAATAAATAAATAAAATAAAAAAAAAAAACATTTAAAAAGAATAAAAGAAATTTAAAAAAATAAAAATAAAAAGATTTAAAAAAAATAAAAATTAAAAGATTTAAAAAATTAAAAATATTTAAACAAAAATAATATTAAAAAAAAAAAATAAAAAAGATTAAAAAAAAAAATAAAAAAGATTACAAAAAAAAAAAAAAATAAGGGGGGGCGGGGAAAAAAACAAAATAAAAATAAAACAAAAAATAAAAATAAAACAAAAAATAAAAATAAAACAAAAAATAAAAATAAAACACAAAATAAAAACAAATATAAAAAAATTAAAAAAAAAAAATTTTACTACTTTTATAAAAATAAATAAAATAACAGAATAAAAAAAATTAAAACAAAATAAAAAAACAACATTTAAAAAGAATAAAAGAAATTAAAAAAAAATATTACATTTTTTTAATACCAACGGAATTCTGCACATAAAACTAGAGCCAGTAAATCTTATGCCCCCTAATGCTTTACTTTATGATAAGATAAAAACTTCAATCACCAAAACATTTCCAGCAGTGGTGAAAGAGAACACAGAAAAACAATAACTTCAAGTCTAAAATCTTTCCCCACGCACAGGCTTACCACTTTGATCAAAAAGTTCCCGGAATAACCACCGTGTGGCGCTCTCATCGTTCCGATTTGAGTTTTTTTTTTTTTTTGTTAAGTTGGTACATCTGTTGTTGATATTCCCTCTAAATCTTAGCGTCATAGCTTAACATTTGCGAAAGTTACGTAGCCAAGAGTACATCTATCTCTGTGTGTGTTGGCGATTTTTTGCAATTTTATTAAATTGTATTGTATTAAATTTTGCGTAAAAAACTGATTTAATGGTGCGTGAACATTGGAAATTTTGGAAAAGTGTTTCGGCAACGATTCTCTAAAAAAAACGGTCGTTTACCAGTGGTACAAGCGGTTCAAAAGTGGTCGTGAGTCAATCGAAGATGATAAACACAGTGGCAGACCATCGGCATCGAAAACCGACGAAAACGTTGATAAAGTAAAAGAATTTAGGTCAATAACCGCAAATTAACCATCAGAGAGTATTATTTGGGCGTTATGAGACGTTTGCGTGAAGCCGAAAGAGACTAGAATTGTGGACAAGAACTCGCGGATTTTGCACCATGGTAACGCACCGTCGCACAGTGCCATCATTATTCGTAATTTTTTGACGAAAAATGCAACAAATACCATCCAACAGCCACCGAATTCACCTGATTTGGCTCCCTGTGACTTCTTTCTGTTCAATCGAGTTAAAAAACCATTACGGGGAACGCGTTTCAGCAGCCGAAAGGAAGTAATGGAAAAATCGCAGGAAGCACTGATGGACATACCGAAAACCGATTATAAAAAATGTTTCGAAGATTGGATCAAGCGCTGGCATGAGTGTGTTGCAGTCGATGGGGATTACTTTGAAGGGTACAATATAGATTTCGATGAATAAACTTGTATTCTTAATTTTTTGAATAAATTCCGGGAACTTTTTGATCAAGGTGGTATTCCGTAAAACTTAAGCTTAAACATTTTTGAACTGAAAATATTTTTCGAACATCAAAGGTTATATTCAGGACTACGAAAAAAAAATCACTACTTGAGTAAAAAAATTGGAGGAATGGTAAAGTAATTCACAACCTCCAGAAAACTACACCGAGAGTTTCTCTTAAAGGTAACTTAACAGAAATAGTATATCAAACTACAGGTGTCGCCGGTATAACACAATATTTGGGTTCGTGTTATATGGAACAATGAAGCAGTACAAAAAACGGAATTATGTTCCAGGAATCTTAAAATTTGCCATTTTATATATGAAATCGTGTTATACGGAACGAAGACGCTGTACAAAAAGTACGGATAGGTTGCAAGAGTTAAAAAAGAATAACAGTTTAAAATAAGCACTCGTTCGATCTGTTGCACTCATGGAAATAGAATAGCCCACAGTTACAAATTCTTTTATTCTCTTCTCATTGGCCCATATTGTCCGGATGGTGGCTTGTTCGGATGTAGTTATAAGTAATTAACACCTTTGCTAGTTTTGATATATTTTCTCTTTTTTGAAGACAATTCTAGATTTTTGTTTTTGATTGTAAAACGATAAAGCACATTTCCGAGCAATGTTGCCATTGCCTAAAAAATTTTGTAATCAAATTCTTCTAAGAAAGTCAACAATTTGAAAAAGTAAACAAATATATATATTAGTAATAAGACTAGGAATGTTTATATATATATAAAAGGGGTGCACAAATTTTTTCAAGACATCGGCCCCTAGAAAGATAGTATATTTGATACTGATCAACTTAGCCGAAGAGTGTATGACAAAAAATTACAAAAAAATTAACGTGAGACCCCTGAAACACATAAAGTAACTATTTCAAAACTTCAATTGAAAGATCGGGGGACTCATTTTCGATAAACGTAGTCAAACGCAGAGATGATAATTTTGGGGCTACTTACATTCTTCAATCGATAACAAAAGGTAAAGCTAGATACTTGCAGAGTGAAACCAAGTATGCATGAACATAATTAGTGTTACCTATTCATATTGAATGAAAAAACGAAATAAAGGGAGTAATAAAAAAATTATGCTAAAATATCAAAGTTTTCTTGCAAATCTAAGCTCAAATTATTTTTTTTTTTTTTAAATGAGCAAAATGAGAAAAAGTGCACGTGTGCACACCCATAAAAAAGAGTAAGCAAAACGGTAACCCTGTTTCCGAGCTGGTCTTGTTTTGCAGTTAGCAATAGTTTTAATTAATTTGAAGTAGAAAAACATGAAATACTGTGATTTCATTAAAAAAAAATAATCATACTTAACAAAATTTTATTTAAAGACATAAAGAAGAAATTTAAATTTGACCAAGAAAAATTATAATGAAACATAGAGTGAATTTAAATTTGAAAAATGTAACTATTTATTAGTTTAACTACAATAGTTTATGAATTCAAAAATCGATTTATATTTCGAAATTATTTTCACTGATCATATTATTGGAGGGATTCCGCTATTTCCAAATTGTGTTGGATCGAAATCATGTTCTATAAATATCGTGTTATATGGAGGATACCTGTATATGCGGCATTTCATGTGAAGCGGACAATGTAAAAAAATATAAAGTTCTGAAATTCGGCCCAATTGAACTTCTAGAAAATATGAATGTGCACACACAATTTTTTGTCTATGAAGTTTATTTGCCAAGTTATGATATTTTAAAGAATTGATGTAATTCAAATATGGATTTTACAAAAGTAATTTTTACAATTAAACAATTAGCTAAATTTTGAAAAATAATTTTTTTTTTTTTAATGGTCGAAGTTATTAAAATTCTGATTTTAAACTTTTACTTCCGGTTTGGAGCATAAAAAAAATTTGATTTCCGGTCTGATTCTATAATTGAAAAGAACAGTAAATTTCCTATTCAAATTACCATGTTCAATATTTTATTGTAAATTTGTTTAATTCTAAAAATTACTTTTGAAAAGTCAATATTTCAACTACGTCAATTCTTTAAAAACCTATAACTTGGCAAATAAACTTCATACAAAAAAAAATTGTGTGTCCACATTCATATTTTCTGCAGGTTTAAATAGGCCGGATTTCAACGAATTTCAGAACCTTACTTTTTTTTTGGTTGTCCGCTTCACATGAAATGCATCATATATAAACCTGTGACATAGTTTAAATACATATTTCATTAAAAATACAAGAGAAATATTCTTCCTTTACATTTTCATTTAAATTCTTTAATAATATTTACATTTTCCGTTTCATTTCATAGTAAGTTTTTCAATTCAACTCTTACAAAAAGTTCCATTTAACTATAAAATTATGTTAAACTTTTACACTAATGCTCTTTCAAACTGAAATACATCAGAAACACACACACACCCATAAATACATATAGTTAAAGAGATATATATATATATACATAGTTATATGCAAAAGTGTATTGACACATCCGATGTCTGTTTCACTAGTTACAGCAACTACAACAAAAATAAAGAAAGAAAAAAATGAAAAAGAAAAATGATATCCTTTTATCCTTTGCAGTTGCTACTATTTCCATTTAACATGATTTTACATACATATGCTACTTTGTCACTACCACTATTAACTTTACCATCTCACTGGAACCACCACCACAACCACCAACAACAACCACTATTAGAGGAACCGAAGCGTCAACACCCTACACTGTAACAACAAAACTACCATACAACCGACAATCCACACTGTGCTACAAAAGGAAAACCTACACAAAATTTCCGTTCTATAAAAGTTAAAGTTAGCTATTTTATAAGTATTTATAGTTGAGAGTAAAACTGTGACCAGTTAAGGTAGCGTACAGCACATTATGATTTATCAATTAGTTTAGGATAATTTTATCGCGATGAGGAAGTCTAACGGAAGAGCCTATTTTTAGTCTTTTATAGTGCCGTAGTGAGAGTTTTTGGTGTCAGAACAAATAAGTAAAATTTTCCATCAAATAATCAAATGGAATGAGAATAAAAAATTCGCCAAAAGTTAGGGAATTTCGAAAAAATTCTTGTGGCAAAAAATCGCCAATCCATTTCGTTTTGTTTTCGCTGCTTCTGGTGTGGCGGAATTTATTTTTATTTGTGGTAAAAATTTTTTCTAGAATTTGGCTGTGATTAACTTAGAAAATATCCATATGGATGTAAAGGCCTTGGTCCTTAGCAAAAAGAAAAAAAAATTTGCGTGCTGGGCCAAAATTTCAGCTAAGCTTGTTAAATATATTGCTATAAAGCTACCGACTACATTTTTTTTTTTTAAAAGATGCTCATTTTTTAGATCCTGATCCTTTTAGAATTTCGCCCTTTTATTTTATCCTTTTTCGACAAGAAAAAAAGTACTTCAACGAAGCAACTGCAACCGTTCGTAATGTCTACATTAAGCGCATCCATTCACTAAGAACAACTATTTCTGTCTATGCTACATTCGCATCACATGTCGTTTGGCGCTCAATAAAAACTGAAGAAAATCTCTCTGAGTGTAAAGCCAAACAAACATCCACTGATGAACGTTGGATGGAGAGCTTTTAACATATGCTCGCTCAGCAAGTCGCGTACATTGAATTTTCAAAAATGTTGAGTTTTTTATTTAGAAACGAGAGAGTTCTGCTCCACCAGTGTCGTCGGTGAAATCGATTTTGACTGTTAAAATTAATTTGGAATATTCGTGCATCGATTTCTAAAGCTTTCTTTGACTTTATTTTAATTTTTAACTCGATTTGATGTTAAATTTGAATTTTAACAGAATTGTCGACACAAATGCACTTTTATCCTTTTTCCTGAAAATTAAATATCCTCTTATCTCAAATTTCAAGTTGGTAGTATTAGTTATGTATGTATTCTTGCTCTTGCTATAATATTTCTCTTCACAGTACGGTTATGTGCCACTACAAGATTTGAATACTATTCGTTTTTTCCGAACTCTATACTTTTGACATTGTTTGTCGTTATAGGACTGGCATGGGGTTCGGCGGTGGGTGTCCCATTCAAAAAGGAAAGAGTATATCCCTTTCCTCTCCTCTCTTTGTGTGTGTTCATGCATTTTTATTAGTTCAAATTCAATGATTCTGTGAATGTAGTTATACTCGTTTATTACTTATCTCTGTATGTATGTATGTAAGTATGAATGTATGAGTATTGTGGGTGTATTTATGTAGAGTGACTGCAACTGTATCTCTATTTATTTATACTTAACTGTGCGCTTTGTGCGCATTTATGTATTGTACCTATATATGTATATGAAAAACATATGATATTCTTTTGATAAATGCACATAGGTAGATATACATACATACATATCTAGGAATTTACAAAAAAAATTGTTTTTAAAGTATTTACTTGATATTTTGTTTCACTTTTGGATTTTTTAAAAATGTGTGTCATTGTCCTTTACATTAACTCATAAGCTCAATACAAGTAACTAAGCAGCTGGTGTTTGTATTTTTATGTTATTAAGGGGGATCACAAATTTTTTATTTAAACATGCTCTCATTTCCCTTAATCGCCCCTGTTTTTCATTTGAAAAATTGTTTGACATAATAGAATCTGTTAATGCAAAACCTCTTACAATCCATAAGCGAATCAAATAATTAAAAAAAAAAAATTACGCAATAGAAAACGCAGAAGTCAAATTTTCGAGATTTAATAATAGAGAAATTTAAAAGAGAGACCGTGAACCGAACCATACTGCAAAATTTTTTTGGTTTATATAAAATATTAAGTTCTATTAGATCTATTTTCATTTATAAATTTACACTAGAAACCTGGTGAGTAACCTGACATGAGTCATCATGATTTTATTAGGTGTAGCCAGAACTGGGTAAATTCAATTTCATTACAATAATGGGATTAAAAAAATTTTTAATTCCTAAACTAATCACAGCTTTGGATGTGGTTTCAAAGAAGTTTTCACTTTTGGAAATTTTGCTATTTTTAACCACAAAAATTAATAATTAAAGATCGCAATTTCTTAAAATTTTCTGAAAAAGTTTTATAGTCTCATATTTTCTGTTTCAAATAAAGAAACAATCGATATATCTTTCAAATACCGAGATATAATTTTTTAAAAATATAAATTTTCTTGGGTATTTAAATAACCGTTAAAAGAAAAATAAGAACTGTACTCCAAGTATTAAAAAGAAGTTAAGTTTAAATTTATTCGGAGTCTTATTAAATAATATTTGTAGCTCAGATATTATTGATCAACGTTTCAACTAAAAAAAAAACATAGCTTCAATTAAAAAGCGGTCAAAATATAACGTTTGTTTCTCGTTTTCGTCAAATCGAAACGACTGGAAACTGTTCCTCTTCATTCGCTCCGTACATATGAACCCTACAGCAAGGTAAAGAAAGTTCAACACACAAATGTTTCTATATTTCTGTTAATTTGTAACATCAACAACGAATTAAGGTTCAAATTATTTGTGTCTTTTTTCGTATACCTTCTTTTTTCGACTAAGCACAAGCTTAAAGAAAAATATTAAACACACGCGAGTATGATAATTATTTTCAAATACGTGCTCATTTGCGTTAAACACAAAAAGTTTTAGAATGAAAAAAAAAAAAAAAAAAGTAAATTCAAGAAACAACATCGTTGAATCATTACTGTAGGTACTTGTCTAAAATGATGCGTATTTCATTACATTACAAAAACAAACCAAATGTAAGTAGGTACATGTAGTTAGTTACTTTTGTACCGCAGTACCTACTTAAGTGATAATTTTACACATTCTTTTTTTTTTTTTTTGTATTGTTTTCGTTTTTGTTTATAAATAATGAAACTGAAGCTGAAATTGAAAGGAAGTGAAAGTCAATTAATGCAACATTAATCATCATGGAAATGTCATGTTCAACAAAAATCACGTTAATATTTTAAAGAAAATAAAAAAGTAGACACCAAATGGGGGATATAAAATGCAAAAAGTACAAAGTCAAGAGCAAAATACAAAAGAGTGCAAGTATAAAATAAACAGAAAATTCGTGCGTAATCATTTAATTTATGTTAAATTTAATGTCAAAATGCATACGGGAGCTAATTTATTTATTGTAAAATATTTATATTTCAAATGCAAACATGAGCACTCTACCATACAAAGCAAATATTATGTTGAAACACTTTCATTTAATTTGGCATCGGCAGTAAAGGTAGGTGTGAATGGGGAGAAATTCTAATCGAGTTTCCATCATTGTGAAGATAGATTAAAACATAAGTTCAAATGGTGAATGGCTTAGTTTTGAAATATATTCTCCTCGAGAATCCAATAAGGAGTGCGCACGAAAAAAATGTAATATAGTTTTTTACTTTCTACTTTTGTTAAAAGTGTCCGTTAGAAAAAAAACATAACATCGTCTTTGGTTTTAACCCGGCGTCAATGAACGTGGGTGTATTACACCCGAGCTGTTCAGTGATTTTAGGTTAATTTTGTGGATCTCATTTTTTTGCTCCAAAAAAATATATTTGAAAAGAAGACAATATTTTTGAATTATTTTTTTGTTTGAACTTAAAATATGTTTTACAAAATTAAAAAAGAAAATTAAAAAAAAAAAATCTGGTTTTATTTTACGGATTTATTTTTTCTTTGGTGTCACACACCCAGTTCATTGACGGTCCAACAAAAATTATGTTAATCGACGCCAGATTAATGACAGATTAAGCCACAATAGATATTCAAGCTAAAATTCGGAAAATCATTGTGAATGTTTTTCCAGAAAATCTGAAATGGAGTCAGTTAAAAATTACCAAAAGTGTCCCGTTAAACTGTTAGCCAGGTTTTGAAAAACTTTAACGACAATCTAGACATTGATCAAAAGGTGGGATCTGACAGAAAATATGACAGAACTAAACGTGTCAAGGACATTTGTCATAAAAATCCAAATGCTTTGGGCAGAACAGTATCTTAAAAATGCAGTTGCTTTAAATATTTTGTCCGCAAAATCAAAAAGGAAGCTGGCCGGAATGCTATGAAAGAAATAGAAAAAAATATTGCAGTCAAACTTTGTAACAAAATTTCAGAAACATATGTATTTGCGGTCTTTTTGCAGCTTCCAGGCAATGACTTTTACGCAGCGTATCTGCGGGGAAAAGTACATAACCCAAAAAAATGCAAGTTCCCTAAGCAATTTCTCGCGTGGCAGGCCATATGCAGCTGCGGTAAAAGAAACCAGCCGTATGTAAGTTCTGGCTCAATCAACACGGATATTTATATTGCTGAATGCTTGCAAAAGAGGTTGAAACCATTTGTAATGCAGCATAAAGTGTATGTTGTTTTAGCCAGATCTAGCCTCATGCCTCTATGGAAAAAAGCTATAGAGCGGTACACCAACAATAATATCAATATTGTTCCTAGAGAAGCTAATCCGCGAAACTGCTTAGAGATGAGGCCAGTGGAAAGTTATCGAAGGACATAAGAAAATTTATGATTAAGTGAACTTTAGCTTTCAAAATCATTAATGAAGGCACCATAAAGGCCTTGATGGAGGGAATTCCTGAAAAAGTTCCTCATTTCCTTAACACTAGATTTACGGACAAAATTACAAACCTATTTTTACTAAGACTTGTCGTATTGACGGGTGTGCAGAAAATAGGTATACCACATAACAATATTTGAACTCAGAGTGTCTAACAGAAAATTGATTGGAAAAAATATTCATATCAATAAATCATTAAAACTTATGATGATTTTCAAAAAAATTAATTTTATTTTCTCTGTTAAAATTAATCTAAAATTTGTCAAATCGATGGGTTCCGTAAATCTAGTGTTAAAAATACAAATTAAAAATAATTTATTTTTTATTGTATTATTATTATGTTTGGGGATGTGCACTGCGTCCTAGAGAACTATTGTGCCCCCTTCAAACATTCTAGTATTCTTACAGTTAAAGAATTATAGTATTTCCGAAAGTTCTATTACTGCAATAAATTTTAGTATAAGGCCTATTTCTAGTTGTTTCAGCATGCCGTCCGGAATTTGGTAGTATCCCAAGTACTTTTTCCGGCTTTGCATGAGCGTTGGACACTGTCCTAAAATGTGTTTTGAAGTTTCGGTTTCCTCCCCACAAAACCTACATGACTCATTGTTGCATATTCTCAGTTTTTTCAGGTGAAAATGCAATGCCCTGTCAGAATTCTCAGGTTCTCTTTTGCTAAATTCATACAATCATTAAATCTTTTTAGTTTATGCGTTCCTAAAAGAGTTTTTGATTGCCCCATCCCTGGTAGATTATCCCAGTATGATGCTCGTAATTGGTTCTCTTCTTTCTCTAACAGTATGGTTAGTGATATTTTTCCCATTCCACAAAAGGGTTCGGGTCCTACAAATGGGGTTTCTGCCCCCTTTTTGGCAAGTTCGTCTGCCTTCTCGTTTCCTTCTATTTCTACATGGTCTGGAACCCAAAGTATCCAGACCTTGTTCTGAAAGCCAAGCGTATTTAGTTTCTCAAGGCAGTCCCTAACCAGTTTAGAGTTTACCTGGTAGAATTCGAGTGCTTTGATAGCCGCTTGGCTGTCAGTGAGAATCGCAATGTCCTGATTCCGCTTGAGGTTGAAGTACACACACCTGTCTATGGCGTATATTTCCACCTGAAAGATACAGGTGCATTTACCCATGGGCTCGAAGTATTTTATCATTGGCCCATATACCCTCGCACCTGCTCCTTCTTTAGTAAGAGACCTGTCTGTATACCAGGTTATCATTTATTGGATTATATTGTAGGTTTCAAGCAAACCTTCCCAATCCTTTTTACTATTTAGTTTTGTTCTAAACTTTTTAGTGAAACTAAACTGCGGTATCATGCTATCCCTCGGTATTGAAATTTCAGGAAATTGCTTCGTAAGAATATCAAACTTCTTCCGATTTAAGCAATGGCCTAACCCAATATATTCCAGATATTCTATAATTGGCCTGCATCTTTTTTTGTAAAAAAATTACATAAATTGATGTATAAAAAAAAAAACGTTCGAATAATACCAGAATACACAAAATTAAAAATTACCTTACTTTACTACTATCTTACATATGTAAAATTCTAATTCGGGATTAGCATATGTAACCAGCTAACAAGGTCCTTGACTTAAAAACACTTTGGACCCTACAATAATCGTATCGAATTGAATTCACAATAATTTCGGAATGCTTCGGTGAATTACAAATATAAAAAAAGACAATTCAATAAGTTTATCAACGAAAATGTGTGAGAATAAAATGTAAATGGTAAACCTTAAAAAGATCATCAAATATTTTAACGAAGGATTAGTGTCGCATTTCAACGACACAATTACAATCATTTTTTGAGTATAGGGGTATCGAATTTTGAACGTATAAATTTTGGTAATAATTTCTAAATAGCTTAAGAAATTTTTTCTATAACAAATTTCATTTTCTTATCTTCTTTGGAATGTGATACAAAATAAATTAAAAAAAAAAATCTTACCGAAATCAAAGAACAAAAAATTTAATAATGATTTGTTGAAATTGTATATGTTGCGTCACAAGTTTAAAAGGAAATGAAATGAAATACAATTTGCACTTAATTTAGAAAATAAAAGAAACTAAACAAGAAAAAAGAAAAAGAATTTCAACAAAGAAATCAATTAAAAATTTTGAGGATAAAAGGCAATAACGTGAAAAAACTTAAGAGTTTTAGTTGATTCGAAAATTAATTTCCTCCTTCATTCAGAATTTAAAAGTTCGACAAAGAAGTTAAAAACTAGTCCAAAACAAATATGTGCTTTTAAAAATAGCTTTTAGAACTGCAAGTTTTTGGAGCATCACGCATTATAGTGAATTTAACTCAAGGCAAACTAAACGTTAAAACTTTTATAAATAAATACTTAAAACAAAAACTCTTGAAAAAATTCATTCATAATTTCAAACAGGTACGTATCCTTTATTATTTTGCGCAAACAAAAGAACCTCGATTCACAAAAGAGCGCAACAAAACACACCGGATGAAAGTGAAGTAGGTCCCATTGTTTGTATGCATAGTTTCTTATTCTCCTACACTCTCTCTCTCATTACTGTTTACTAAACAGAACAACAGCGCAGGACACAAATAAACAAAAGAAAAACGAGAGGTTCTGTTTTCAAAAGGAGCAATCACCTGTGCATAATTGCAACGAACTGAGCCACAATCTTGTTGCATTAAGTGGAAAGAAAGAAGGAAGAATGAAATGTAATGAAGAGAATGTGACAAGTGAAATATAGACATAATGCACCATAAAGGAGAACAAAGCCAAATTATAGTGTGAGACATAAATATGTCAAAAAGTATTTTGCTTTATAGACAAAAAAAAAGCATAAAAAAACAATTTGTGAAAATATAAATAGATTTTATTTTCGTTTTTCTTTAAAGCACCATGCTTCGTAGAGTCAATAGGAAACATATTAATCTTTTATTGCCAAACACCAGGGCTTTCTTATTGTTGCTTTTCCGTAAGGTTTTGCTGGGCAACATCAATTGGTAGTAAAACATGTAACCGTTATTTCTTAGAATAGGAGAAAGGGAACCCCATTAATTTTATTGCTATGGCACAGTGCAACGTCAGAAAAAAAATCTGAGTAGAGTGGCTGCTTCCATTTACAATACAGAAAAACTCCAAGTAGCTCTTAAGATTCACTTTGATCTCACATCTTTACATGGATTGTGCTGTTGTCTTTTATATTTATGTGCATTTAACTCATTAGGTTAAGTATGGTAGCAATTTTCTTAATGCCACAATGTGTTCAAAGAGCAAAACCTTGGTCAAGGTAAGAACCTTTAGCTAGAGTCGGACCAGCGCTCAACAGCTGCAATGTCGAGAATAGAGTACCTGGTTGTGTTTTCACTCACCAATAAGCGCATAGAATCGTATAGTCGATTTGCCAACTATTTTTTGTCTGGTAATATTCAATATTAACCCAGATAGTCCCGAATTACATTTTTGTGACTTTTTTAAGTCTATGGTGTAAAATTGCTTAAGTAGTCTTCAAATAACGTAGAAATAACACTTTTAAATATTTCACCTTCACCCCAAGATCACAACACCCCATCCTTTTGGATGGTCTTTGGGATAAACTAACCACGAAACAATGATGTGTAATACTATCTGTATTTAAAGAATGCATAGCCTATGTTGTGCGCCGCACATTGGAAAAAATATAGGCAAAACCCTCGCATTAAGGGTTTTTCGAAAGTTACGGAGGTTACTTTTATTCTTTACTTTCTGTCATCTGGATATATTCAATATATGAAAAACAAGTTTCTAGAGTCAATTAACTCTAAGGCTTCATCACCAGTGTCATCCAAAGTTGAGCTTCTAAAACCATTTTTTACTTTTTTCATTCTATGTTGTTAAAATAACTGATTTCAAATGAAAGTGGAATCTTTATTTTGCATTGGATTTTAATCAAAACTTACATTTAGAATGAGAATACTCAAGATAAGCAGTCAACGTATAAATTTTTTTCAGCTAAATTTATTTGGGTAGATACGGGTTTCTAAAGTTATGCCTAGTTTTTCGAGTTTTTCCTAATATTTTAAAATTGTTGTTAAGCTATAACTTATTTGATCTGATAACTAGGAGTTTTTATCTAATAGACGATACCAAATTTATCTGCGACAACTTGAAATTTATTAATTTGAAGCTGAATTCTCCGATAAGAAAACTTATAAAAAAATTATAAAGTGTGATAGTTTTAAAAAAAATACAATTGAATGTATTAAGCACTACTTTGCATAATTTAGATGTAAGTATTTAATGTAATTTGTAAAATTACGTTAATACTTGTAAAATTAATTCGGGATTTATTATAACGGTAAAATGCTAACATAAATTATATGCTATACACATAAATTTTAGTGATTGAGTAGTCTCTAACTTTAAAGTTACACAAGTTTCCCAAAAATTTAATCGTTTTTTGTGAAATATTTTGAGTGGTGATCTAAAAACTTAACTCTTTCATATCAAATGTTGCGTATATGCAACAATCACTTTTATGTGCCATAAATAATTTCTTTAACAAATTTTACTATTAATGCTATATCTATTCAGTTCTGTTAGGTATTCTTCACGTTTATTGATTGCCGAAAACTTCAAGTTTTCTGCTTGAGTAATTTTTTTTTATGTTTTGTCTTTGAAGTCCAACAAAAAACCACAGTGCAAAAATTTGTAGTAAAATCTTTTGCACTACTTTTGAAAAAAAAAAATGCGTTTAATTATTACAAAGTGGAAATTTTCTTTACCAAATATGTTTATAAAAGATAAGAGAATATGAAAATCAAAAAATGGGAGGAATTGTACTATCCAATGGTTGTCAACAGTTCCATAGATTTTTTTAACCTTTAATAAAAGACAAACCAATCAATATGGAAACATGAAATTTGGTGTCATGATTGAAGAAGACCTAAGTAACCATAATATCAAAACAAAACGTTTCTATCAAGCCTCATTAAAATTCGAGTATCAAAGGGTTAATAAAATTTTACTGGAATTAGATATACTAACCAACCGAGTGATTTCTAAAAACTTTTTAAGGAGGAAATGTGAAAATTTACTTGAAAAGAAGCAAGAAATTGAAGGGTATTTGATTGCAAAAGAACTTTTTCATGTATATAATGGGTTAAAATATTTTGACGAAAATTATAGGTATGTACTATGAATCTGTAAACATAAAATAATATGTTATACCAAATTTAAACTATATATTTTACTCAAATTTTTTAAATTTTGAACCGCTATCAAAAAGTTTTTATACACAAAAATTAAAATCGCTGATACATGTCTAACTTTATTTTCAATGCTTTATAAGAGTCAATGGTCAAAATTTTGCTATTTCGATTTTTTTTCGGGCTGTGGAGTTATCAAAAAGTTTGAACTTCCGAACGTAGGGTATTAGCGCCTGATGTTGCAAATTAAGAAACAATAACACCATCCGATGCTTTGAAGAATTCCGATTAACATGTCCGAAATTTGTGTTTCTAACTCTAATAGTATGGATGCTAGAGCTTAAAATAAGCGATGCTAAGGTTTTTCCTATATTTTTCCCAATGTGCACCGTTGCAATAAGTTTAAAAACGAAATTTAACGAACAATGTTTAAAATCCTTCTGAAAGGCTTACGGGTGTATCTGGGTTAACTGGTTTTTTGGCTGTGATGCAAGTGGGAAGACGCAAGCAAATCCGGCTTATGAAATTTAAGTAATGGGAGAACAGATTAAACTCAAAAAATCGAAAGGAAATTGGGAATTATCGTTAATATTTGTATGGCTTGGAACCCTTAATAAGAGTAGCTCATCTTTATGTTGATTTATGTATTTTGACGCTCCGTAAAAATATTAAGTCCTTAACATGCTCTAAATAAATTTTTGCATCTCTTATTCGCGTCATTAGTTGAACATTTTTTGATGTATAATTTTACAGAAAATTGCTGTTTAGGCTAGAATATTTAAACTGAAAAGTGAAGTAAAATTTTTCCACAATATAATCATATATCAAAAAAAATCTCCCATAGGTAGCTTATTATTATTAGTTTAGTGTGAGGAAGAGCGAATAGTGAGGCACTGTAACCTGAAAGATCATCTGTGCCAAACTCAGAGCAAAAAGTAATCTATTTTTTTAAGGAAAGCTAGAACTTGTTTTTTAAAAGAAAATTAAATTGCATTGGCGTATTGAGTTTTCTTCTTCTACGCTGAGCAGGATATGAATTGCTGTTTCCTCATTTAGGTTATATATGAGCACATAATGTTCCAATTTATAGCCCAATAGAAATCTAAGCTCCGCTTAGTGTGACCTGCGGAAGGCATAACTACATTAAGTGTGATACTTAACATAACCGACCAGCTAGTCTTCTGATTTTTTGCAGAGGATATCAAGTCCTATTTTTTAGATTATAAAGGGGTATTCTTTGGGTTTCAAAGGGACGTAATTTAGACTGGCTTTAGTAAAGCTTTTAACATAGCAAATCATACAAATTTAGTTACCAAACTCGATTAAATTAGTTTTCCACAAGCGGTTATTGACTGGATTATATCCCATTACATAAACCGGAAACAGAATATTCTTTCGAGAGACGCAATTTCTTAGAATATTGATGTTGCCTCTTGAGTTCCTCAAGATAGTAATCGAGGATCTAATTAAGTTTTACTTTTTTATAAATTATATATGGTCTACAGTTCCCTAATCACAGACATTGGTCTTCAAACTGTGCTCCATGCAATTTAAGAATTCCACGAAATTTTCCAGGGGTTCCGCGGAAAAATATTCAATTTCTGAAGGAGTGAGTTAATTTTTCAATTCGAATCATTTACGATTTCATTCTAAGTGTTCTAAGGGCTCCGTGAAATTGAATGCCACCCAAAAGGGTTCCGCGGACGAGCAAGTTTGAAGACCATTGCTCTAATGTATTGATGTTTTGGCATATTATTCCACCACAATTCAAGACCTATTACATTGGAACTTAAGTTTCTTTTCTGTCTGATGTTCTGCAAACTCAATTATTTCAAATCGTGAAAAATGCAAGCTTATATTTTTTCAGGAAGAGATTATTATTATATTAGTAACTCTTTAGCTAGAGTGTTGATGTGAGTGTGAGTGACTATGGACCCAAAACTTCGTTTTAATTCACGTACAACCACATGTAGAAATAAAGCAAAAGTTGTCCTTGAATTTACTAGGGAATTCACTAATTTTTATATCACTAGAACTTTCCTTCTAATATCTGGTTACATAGATAAGTTGGAGTCCTTTCAGAAACAGAGCAGAGTCTATTTTTTCCTTGATTAAAATCTTGCTAACAGGGATCGCTTAAAATTAAGTAGGATTGGTTCCACTTGAAAGTAGAGGAATTATGTTGAACGCTGTATGTTTTGTGCTCAAATTATTAAACGCACTATCGGATCTAGATGCTTTCGAAAAGGGGATTTTATTTTTTTGCTCTTTCTTTTTTTTTGAGTCAAATGTATGAGTTTTTCTATCAGTAAGGGGAAGTTGGGAATATGGTCTGCTAGTGTTTAATGGATTGAATGTTTCTCCATTTGTATTAAATAAATTATGTTTTAATAATCCTAATCGCGTTTCCAGAAACTTTCTACCTATGAAGTTAAGCGTATGCAAAACAAATTATCCATTGATATTGTCGTCCGTTATATGTGCAATAGAGTTACCAAGTCTGAAATTTTCAAATACCAGCACTACAAAAAAATTTCTAAAACAAAAAACGGTCCTCAGGTGCAGGAAATTTTATTATTCGCAGTCAGTGTTTTCTCTTATATGTAAGTTCATATGTATTAGGTGATTCAAGTTTTACATAAAAAACTTTGACTAAAGTTTTATTTAGTTAGGTGGAAGACACATTTTTATATTAAATGTTATACATATGTATGAATATATGTGTATTAGGGCGTACCAATTTGTATGGATGAATTTTTTTTTTTTAAAGAGTTTAAAGTATTACTGTGACTTCTACGAATTTTACGGGCGGGTAGGATTCATTTTTTTTTTTTGACATACTTTCTTCAGCAAAGTTGATCAGGATCGAATATAAAATTTTTCTGTCAGAGTACAGAAAAAAAATACTGGTACACCCTAATAATGTATATATACAAATATAGTTGTATTTCAGATCTTTGGCATTGGAAATAATTTGAAGTTACTATCACAAATTCAGGAGAATATAATATCATACATAATCTTTTCAGAGCCCAAAAGCACATTTGTACCGGTAGAATCTGACAAGAGTTAAACGCAGTCGTTCTTTATTTAAACAAAAAGAGACAGATGTCTTATATTGTTGTTGTCGTTATAATGAATAATGCAAATCGAGTAACTACATTTTCTACAATTTTTTATTTGGCATTGAAAGATGTAAAACTTATTACTCAGCTCCTTAAACCAATGATCATTGATCTCTTCTCATACTCTAAACTCACATTTTGACAAAAAATTTAATTTACATCAAAGTCGTTAAGAAATATAAATTCTTCGTTAGATGTAATGGTCTGAAATTGAGTTTTCTTCAGAAATACGGCTTTTGGATATTTTTACCGGCTATAGGCTCTTTGGCTAATTTACCGGCCAGGCCAGTCAATTATTCGCGTAATGTGACGCGATCTGGACTGCGGTTGTATCGCCCACCGATCTGTGTGGTCATGGATGCGCACCACAGTCGTACTGGGCAGACGGGGTCACTGCTTGATCTGTCACAACTTTTTAACCCATCATTGATAGAAAAAAAATTCGAGAGCAATGAATGATCTGAGCTTCAGTTGGTTTCAATTTATCGAAGAGATTTAAGATTCTACTCCGATTGATTCCAAATGCAGTTTGAACTCATGCTTGTGTTTAGAACTTAATTAAAGTCGTCAATTAGTTTTAAATGAATTTATACATAAGTAAAAATATAATTAATTTTTTTATTTTCAGTTATTATTAGATAGGATACATCAGTAAATTAAAATTGCTAATAAGAGAGTCGGAACCTTTTATAACAAAAAATCAATACAAAAGCAAAGATATATCGCCATAATTATCACCACTCAAAAAGGTTATTAGACTTTAACAATGCGCAGCTAAAGTATTCGATTACATAGAAAATCAATTGAAAAATAAGTAAAAAAAAACACTTGAAAAGTGTAACAAACAAATTTAAAATTAATCAAAAGAAGGAATAAATTGATGTTAATTTACAAACAAATAGATTTTTTTAGAAAAAAAGGTTCTCCAGAGTGAAACAGATGCATGCAATAAAAATTTATTTTCCAAAGATGAAAATGTGCCGCCTTCAGTTACCCGTCAATACTTTTCTAACTGAGTCAACCTTCAAATGATGAACGTAAGAAATCTCATTGTTTACCAACTCGACATCACGCAGTTCAATGATTTCTTATGCGTTTATGTACCCGGAAAAAAATGCGTAATTATACACAAATGCATTTTTTGTTGACTTGTTGCTGTACAATGTTTTTTCTTCCATCAATCTATCAGTGTATACTTTCATTTGATGTGATGTGATCAATTATTGTTTTCTTCTGTTTTGTTGTTTCTTAAAGTGATTAATGAGTTAAACAAATTTAAGTGGAAATTATTATAATATTAAAGTTTTTGTTTATTGTTCGAGAGTAGACTATAAAATGCTTCGAGTATGATAGAAAGAAGAAAAACAACAAAAGTTATTTGGCACATTGAAAAAGGCGTAACTAATAGTTTAAATAGTATTTTCTCTTGTTTCCCCTAAAAAAAAAAAAAAACAAAAAAGATTTTGATTGATTTATTGGACTGATGCTGTTTAGGTTAACTGCTTTTAGTTGGGTTTAATAATAATAAGAAAGCTTTGATCAATAAACTTACATTTTCAAAGAAGACGAGAAATACTGCTGAGGTAGTCCCTTTACTTTGAAATTAATTTATTTTAAAACAACTGTTATAGATGCCGCAGACTTGTTAGTTATAAAGTAAACCCCAATCAATGCCCGGGGACTCAAAGTTATGAATAAAGTTCAAGAGAAACAGTTTTAATTTGAATTTCCAAATAGCTTTATTTTAAACCGCTGCTTAAAGTTTAGTACTATTTTCAAAAGATGATTTTAATAATTTTTTAATTACTCAGCAGATGAAACTTAAGTTCACCACTTCATACTGGAATCTCTAATACTAATTAATCCAGTACATGCCATGGAATTGGCAGACAACAGTTGCCTATCGATAATATTTTAAGATCATATCAAAAAAAGTTAATATCCACCCTACCCAGAGTGGGTAGGGTGGAGAGATTTCCTAATGGAAATTATGTACGAAATTTTCGTCGGTAAGGGTTTTACACCTAAACCCTCTTGGTTATCGATCGTAGTACCTAAGCTAGCAAATATCATCAAATTCTATAACACTGTGCCGCAAATTTCAAAATTCAAATTGTGCCCATTCAGGGCAGTGTAATTAAGTACACGGACTGGAATTGAATTGATTGATGCTAGTTAACTCAGCTTCGGTTTCAACCCCGAATATTAGTTCGTCGAAAATCATTTATAAACCCTATTAGTGAAATGTTTCTATTAGGCTAATGCCGCCTATCTGTATTCTAACAATATTTGATGGTAGTTCTGTGCCGATTTAGAATGTCTTTATCTGACCAGAGAAAATCAATGGTAAAAATGAAAAACAGCCAAGCTCGACTTAAGATGGAAATTATTTTATCATATACAATATTTTAAATTACAAATATTAAATTGGCGCGAATTTAAAAAAAAGTTTTGAATTGCATACCTTTAATACAATTCCTGCCTTCAAAGGATATATCAGACATTATGTTCCATCGAAAAACTTGAGCCTAACTATAAGGATGTAGCATGGAGGAACAATTCCTTTACAATTTTATTGTCAGGATATCGTCAAGCACTATGAAATTAAAAATTCGTGTAGATTAAATCGAGCAGTTGATTCAGATTTTAATAATTCATATTGCTTTATCTGACCTCTGCTGTAAAGTGCTTTGCAAATATCTGGTGTGAGAATAAGTTTGCTTTCTTTTCTGATAGATGCTGCTAATAGTCCTATTTTCATGTTTAACAGAACAGAAGCAGCTGAAATTCGTTTAGGGTGTCGAGATTTCTTCGCGTTAAAAATGCTAACATTTATTACCAAAAAATCTAAATTTGAGGAATTTTTCACTTCATTACTTCAGTTTAAAGAAAAGTGCCGAGGAAACATGATCCATCGAATATAACTTGCAAATAACTGTATCGGCGATTTAACATGTGATTTCAACGTGAGTGACAAGAAACTCTCCAAAACCATCATTAGAGATGGTTAATCACTCCAATTAACCGTTTGAACCGAGTTTTAAGAGAAAACGACCAGAATTGAAAAAACAAGGGATGAAACCGAATCAATATACCGTTACGGTTTCAGTTTCGTTCTTCAACATTCATTCGGGTTTCTCTCCGGTTACGGTTTTAAAGGAAATAGATCAAAATAAGTTTGACAGTCACACATGATATTAATTACTAAATATCTAGTAATTTTCTATGGTTTGCAAACATTGTTTCACGACATTAAAATTAAAAAAAAACACGTCTGAATCAATAAATATACAAAATCTATGGCCATATTCCATCATACCACCTTGATCAAAAAGTTCCCGGAATAACCACCGAGTGGCGCTTTTTTGTTAAGTTGGTACATCTGTTGCTGATATTCCCTCTAAATCTTAGCATCATAGCTCGAAATTTGCAAAAGTTACGTAACCAAGAGTGCATGTATCTCTGTGTATGTATTGGATTAAATTGTGCGTAAAAAACGGATTTAATGGTGCGCGAACGTTGAAAATGTTGGAAAAGTGTTTCGGCAACGATTCTCTAAAAAAAAAAACGGGCGTTTACCAGTGGCACGATCGAGCGGTTCAAAAGTGGTCGTAAGTCAATCGAAGATGATGAACGCAGTGGCAGACCATCAACATCGAAAACCGACGAAAACGTTGATAAAGTAAAAGAAATTTTGGTCAATAACCGCAAATTAACCATCAGAGAGATTGCGGAGGACTTGAACATTGCCTATGGATCCGTCCAAGACATTTTGGTTAATGATTTGGGTTTCCGTCGTGTAGCAGCAAATTTGGTGCCAAAAGACCTCAATTTCATGCAAAAAAGAGACAGTGGTGACGTCGCAAAAGACATGATTTGCGAGGCTGAATCCGATCCAACATTCATCAAAAGGATAATTACTGGAGACGAGACGTGGGTTTATGAGTACGAAACGCAATCCAGACATCAGTCAAGTGGCGTTTACCAAATGAGCCGAGACCAAAAAACCACGCCGTTTTCAGCCAAAAAAGCAGGCAATACTCACGGTTTTCATGGATTACAACGGTCTAGTGCATCATGAATTTTTGCCAGAAGGCCAGACAGTAAACAAAGAGTGTTATTTGGGCGTTATGAGACTTTGCGTGAAGCAATCCGCCGAAAGAAACCAGAATTGAGGACAGAAAACTCTAGGATTTTGCACCATGACAACGCACCGTCGCACAGTGCCATCATTATTCGTAATTTTTTGACTAAAAAAATGCGACAAATACCACCCAACAGCCACCGAATTCACCTGATTTGGCTCCCTGTGAATTCTTTCTGTTCAATTGAGTTAAAAAACCATAACGGGGAACGGGTTTCCGCAGCCGAAAGGAAGTAATGGAAAAATCGGAAGAAGCACTGATGGACATACCGAAAACCGAATATAAAAACTGTTTCGAGGATTGGATCAAGCGCTGGCATAAGTGTGTTGCAGTCGATGGGGATTACTTTGAAGGGGACAATGTAGATTTAGATGAATAAACTTGTATCTTTAATTTTCTGAATAAATTTCGGGAACTTTTTGATCAATGTGGTCTACGATTTTAGTGAAAAATATGATACGAAAAAGTTTTAGCGGATATGTGATTTTAGGGTCTTGTGAAAGAAATGTTCATTAGCTCTCCGAATTTGCATTGATGTCTATTGAAATCTTAAGTAACTAATGAAATTAACTGGCGGAGGCTCGAATTTGAGTTTAGACCACGTTGAGAACGATTGTGTTCTTTCAATATATCATCGAGCTTCCCAAAAAGGATTTAACATAATAGTGGAGAAAGAATCAGAAAATAATTTGCCATTGTTTATAATCATTTTAAATTATAAAAGAACAAAATGAAAAAAATAATTATAATGTTAATTTTCTAAAAGCAAAAATGCGCTAGGGATTCACTGAAAGATTTCTCATTATGAAAAGCCTCAATAAAATAAACAGTCAAGAATAGAATACAAATGGCAACATTGAGAGACAGACAGACATAAAAAACATGAAAGAAGAAAACAAATGCAAACGCAATTCAGAACAATGAATGCAAAAATTCTAGTGAAAAGAATGACGCAGCCTTAAAATACACAAAATTAATTGCAAACTATGAAATGACGATGACACAAGAATAACAAGTAACTATGAATGAGTACACGACGTGGCAGAAAAATCCTTTTCAAATGAAAATAACATCATTAAGTTATAGAGACGTCATGGCAAAATGAGCAGCGAATGAAAAACAGAAAATTCATAAGAACGTAGAAAATTTGTGACTATTTTATTGTAAAATTTTTGTTTAGTTTCATTGGAAATTTTAATTTTTAAACTTTTTTGCTTTGGTGGATAATAAAAATGAAAAGAATAATAAATTCAAAATTAATTGACCAATTCACATTCATACATACAAAAGATTGTTATCTTGTTGCAGTAAACTTGGCGACTTTATAGAGTGAACTTGAACACGGTCAGAAACAAAACAGAAACGTATGATAGTTAGGTACTACTTATTACAAGTGTGGATATGCACAGATGGATGGACGCAAAGGTAGAAAGCCAGTCAGTCAGTTATATGGATGGACAGCGACGCACATAGAAAACTTCATTGGTATCCGAGCGGACATCCTGTTGCTTTATTTTGTCTGAAATTTATTTGTTAGTATATTTTACGCTTGTGTTGTGTTCTGTTCCTTTTCATGGTCTTCTTTTCAGAAAAAAAAGGTAAAAGTCACATGCTCATTTCAGATATACGATAAATGATAAATTCTCTAGTTGTTTGTCTGGTTGCTTACCTGTTCAGTCATTTGTGTCAGTAACACCTACAATTTTGCATTTGGTTTCTTTCCTTTTTTTCCAAAGAATTTTTTTTATTGATATTTAGACTTTTTTGTTAATTGCATACAAATGTTGGGAGTAGTAATTTAATTCAAATTTTCAGAAAAATGCATTATCATTTCTCATTGAAAATATATTAAAATACAATTTGATGTAATGCACATATTTTTATCTTAAGGAAACCTAATTATCGTGAGATAATTTCAAAATTCATTTCAAAAATGTAAGAAAAAAAATTTGAATTTTGTTGTCTCCCGAAAATTTTATGTTAAATCAGTAATTTTTTGTGACTTTCAATTGTTTTCCCCCAATTTACTCCTTCCAAATATTTTTTTTACCTTTTGTGTAACGTATGGCTTAGCGTTGCCATATAGCGGCATCAGCTTGTCTATTTTTTTTTTTCAAGGAATGAAACCATTTAAAACCACTTTTGAAACCGAAAAAGAACGAACTCGATTCAAACACGTGAACCGCTTCAAATCGGTCGGTATCGGAATCGGCCTAAATTATGGGATCGGCATCGACCAATCAAATTATTCCTGAACAAAAGTGATTAATGTATTTAAATATATGTACTTGAATTTCGGATGATTTTTTTCAAGAGTAATCAAATTGAGTTTTGCTATTTTTCTTCCTTAATATCTCGTAAACCACTGAACCGATATTCATAAAATTTGACACTATATGAAATCGGATATGAAAATTTTAATTATAATAATATGGTAACTCCAATTCGACAAAACTCGAGTTGTGTTGTTATTGATTGCGACCACAAATGTGTGATTTGCATTTTTTAAATTTTGTTTTTCTTTACTTCAATGTTATAAAAATAAAAAAAATTGGATGTATGAAAGATCTATTTTTTACTATATGTAAATTTTTTCTAATAGCCGAACATCAGCATCGGCATCGGTTCAGCAAAAAAATTTACATCGGTCAAGGTCTAATATTTATAATCATTAAATTTCTGCAGTGAAGAGTTAAGCAAATACCACCTTGATCAAAAAGTTCCCGGACTTTATTCAAAAAATTAAGAATACAAGTTTATTCATCTAAATCTATATTGTCCCCTTCAAAGTAATCCCCATCGACTGCAACACACTTATGCCAGCGCTTGATCCAATCCTCGAAACAGTTTTTATATTCGGTTTTCGGTATGTCCATCAGTGCTTCTTCCGATTTTTCCATTACTTCCTCTCGGCTGCTGAAACGCGTTCCCCGTAATGGTTTTTTAACTCGATTGAACATAAAGAAGTCACAGGGAGCCAAATCAGGTGAATTCGGTGGCTGTTGGATGGTATTTGTTGCATTTTTCGTCAAAAAATTACGAATAATGATGGCATTGTGCGATGGTGCGTTATCATGGTGCAAAATCCACGAGTTTTCTGTCCACAATTCTAGTCTCTTTCGGCGAATTGCTTCACGCAAACGTCTCATAACGCCCAAATAACACTTTCTGATGGTTAATTTGCGGTTATTGACCAAAATTTCTTTTACTTTATCAACATTTTCGTCGGTTTTCGATGTCGATGGTCTGCCACTGCGTTCATCATCTTCGATTGACTCACGACCACTTTTGAACCGCTCGCTCGTGCCACTGGTAAACGCCCGTTTTTTTTTTAGAGAATCGTTGCCGAAACACTTTTCCAACATTTCCAATGTTCGCAGACCATTAAATCCGTTTTTTACGCAAAATTTAATACAATACAATTTAATAAAATTGCAAAAAATCGCCAACACACACAGAGATAGATGTACTCTTGGCTACGTAACTTTGGCAAATGTCAAGCTAAGACGCTAAGATTTAGAGAGAATATCAACAACAGATGTACCAACTTAACAAAAAAACAGAACTCAAATCGGAACGATGGGAGCGCCACACGGTGGTTATTCCGGAAACTTTTTGATCAAAGTGGTATGTATTACGACCAATACCGAATGCGGGGGCTTGAAATTGATTTTACTTCTACGGTTTCGTAGTCAAATTTACTTAAAATCATTCGTATATTAGTTTTTTACTATAAACTTTGGAAAGTTATTTTCGTTCGAACAATTTGACCCGCCCTAATCTTTATGTATAAAAGCGTAGAGTTTTGTGTGAATGCATGTAATCGTAAAACTTCTGAACGACTTGACCGATTTATGTCGTATTTCCAGAATATATTTGCTTTGACGAGAGGAAGAAACATAGCGATTTATAAAGGCTTTTTGGAAAGTGAGCGCGGCACCTCCCATACAATCCTAATACTTTTTTCGGTATATTTCAGGAACCATTCATAGCACAGTACAGAAATTTGATACAAGAACTTGAATTAACAATGCCATGATACAGCAAAAATATGGGTGGGGTTGACAAAGAGACAAAGGGGGTATGGCACCTTCCACTTAACCTGAATTTTCATTACCATTTATGGTACAGTACTAAAATTTAGTATGGAAGTATTATTTGTCCAGAAAAAATTCTTTCAGTTTGTTGGGTTAGTAGGCTGTACTTGCATTGTACTTGTTTCAACTACTTCTTAACTTTTTTTTCAACAATTGCTTCTTATTTTCTACTACCTTTCCTATACTATTTTCAACTTTTCTTCTTTTGTTTCTACTACTATTTTTCACTTCTTTTTTACTACTACGTTTTACTATTTTTCTAATTTTTTTTTACTGCCATTTCCACCCCTTTTTACTACAATTTCTAATACTATTTTTTATACCTTTTACTACTACCTTTTCCACTACTATTTCTACTACTATTTTTTTATTACAAGTTTTCTTGCCATTTCAATTCGTGGGAATCATTATTAGTAATTAACATTCAATTCCTCAGTAATTGAAATGGTAAAATGTTCAATTCTATTACTGAATTGTAAATTGTAATTTAAAATAGGCAATTCCTCAAGCGAATTGAAAAATTACTTGAAAACTGAGGAATTTCAATCAAGTACAAATGTAGAATAGAATTTTGATTTTTTTCCACTATGAAATTTATAAAGAGCATAACTGATGGTAATCTGCCTGAATATTTGCAAACAAATACAAAAACTCTAGAAATAGACAATTTCAATTTGCCAATTTTCAAAAGTGAATCGGATAAAAACAACTTGTTTTATAAGGGGCTCAAAAATTATAATAATCTACCTGATGATAAAAAAAGTTGTAATACAAGTACATTATATATTCCAAAAAATTGTCAGTAAATTAAAATAAATTTATATATCTTATATTATGTTATTAACTTGATGAGGTATGCTAAGCCGAATTCTCCTTTCTTTAAGTGAACAAAATTTGTGACATTCATTTGATTTTTGTGCCAAATGGTTACCAAAAAATTTTAACTTTTCTCGATCGCCTCTATTTTACAGCTGACCAATTCTAGGTGTTTGTACCGGATTTGGGAACATGGTTAATTTTAAGTTCTTGTTATTTCTCGTTTCATGTGATGATATCTTAAATCTATGATTTTGTTAATAGTACGTAGATGTATAATTGTGTATTAACATAATTATCAAATATGAGGTACGATCATCGTGTTAAAATTCATCTTAGATTTAAGGTTTAAGGCCAAAGGTCGCGCGGATCATAATTTATTAATCAACTTTTTTTCTATTCTTGTAAATGTAATGAATACGAAATTAATTAATAACAAAAAGTATACAAAAGCGCATGAAGATCATTAAAGATCAATCATGATTCTAATAAAAAATCACAACAGCGCGACTCAAAATAACAACTACAAAAAAATAAAAAATAGAAAACAAATGCTGACAACAGACAACATTATTCTTATTTTAATTTTAGGCCTAAACTTAAACAAAATAGTGTGTTGAATATGAAATACAATTATAAGAATAAAAGGAAAAACCACATCAATCTTTAAACAGAACAGGAAGAAAGAGAAAAAAAATATAATTAGATCGGTCGATAACATTTACAATAAGTATGTAAAGAAAAAACGCGATTGAATGATCGACAAATTAAAAATAAAATAAAGCCAAATTCATGGATGTGCTTTTTTATTTTATGCAAGATAAAAGATCTAGGAATGAAAAAGAAATCAGAATCATGAAGTTCTTCTAGTTTTACCATTGGCCATGAATGCGTAGTAAACAAATTTCAGCATCAACGGAATCTGATCATTTCAATGATAATACAAACGAGCGAGCTGCGAAGAAATTAGGAAGAAAATATTTTCTTCACGCCTTTTATTCTACTTTTTACTATGGTATTTTATTTTTCAAGAAAAACTAAACTTTTTAATGATTACCACAGAATAAGTAGAAAAATCGTGACTTGAACGCTTAAAAAATGCTTAAAGCAGTTGAACAAATGTTGATGAAGTAAGAAAAACAAAAATAACATAATTAATGTGGCAAAGGAACAATTCGAAGAAGATGGCAATAAAAAGAGAAAGAGAGATAGAATGACAATTCATAAATGTCTAAATTGTGGTAATTTTGGGAATGCACAGACTTCAGAATTTAATACGGAGAAACCGCATTTTTACCAATCAACTAACTATTTAGGGTAACTAACCATAGACGCACGTATAATATTTTCATATGGGTGAAGAGGGGCTGACTGAAAGTTGTGGAATAAATTGGGTCATGGCTAAAACCATGATTAATGATTGGGTAAAATTGATTAAAGAGAATATTGTGAAAGTTATAAGCTGGCGAAAATATTTAAGAAAAAAAATCAAAAGTTTTAAAGTAAACTTATCATTTTAAAATAGTTGATTTTTATCAGAGAATACGTTTTAAATAAACCTAGCTTAACGTATGACGATACTGACGTAGCATCAGTTTTGATAAAATTGAGCTATAATTGAAAACATATCGAAGGATAATCTCTACACATTGCATCCAGCTATACTTAACCCTCTAGTTCCCAAATTTTTGATTGATAAAAAAAAAATCGGGATTGATTAATATTGCCGTAAAAATCATAAACTGATTTAAAAACCAAAAAAAAAAAAACTTATGGGCGTGGTTTTATGACGTGAGAAAGTTTGAACGCCTAAAATTATTTGTTGTTAAATGAGCTTTTTATCTATTTGTTTTAATTAATTAAATATTTTATATAAAAAATTCAAATTCTCAGCTATCTATAGCTAGTTTTAGAAGTATTTTATTAATTTTTTTTATTTTTTTCACTTTTATCTCAAATACAATCAAAATAATTAATTTTCATATTTTTTACAAATTTTTTACTTTGACTATATGCATCATAGCTCATAACTGATGCATTTTTTTGAAAGCTTGGGAAATTCCCTAAACGATATGGTAAAATGTAGCAGCAGAAAACTGTTATGGTGGCAATTCTATCCCTTTTGGTGAAGGCCGTCTAGAGGCGGGCTTGGGAACTAGAGGGATAAGTAAGCATCTAGACTCGAAAACATTAAGATGCCAAATTCATGAATCCTGCTCATAATAAAATCGCATGTTCCCAAAGGAAGTCATAGACCCCCTTTAGGATCTACGTTGTGCGCCCATGATTTAACATACACTAGTTCCGATCGGTTATCTTTGAATATTTGGAGAACGAAAATTGAAAGAATTGGAAAATGTGAGAAGAAAATGAGGTCTCACTTATACATACATACAATACATTGGTAGGTACTTGTAGCTAAACGTCAAAGGTCGTAATCATCTGCCGCGACTGTTGCTGCCATTTGTTAAGCCATTCGGGAAATTATTATGGCAATAGAATAATTTGAACGATGTTTGTTCTCTGTTCAATCGAAATGTTTTGAAGATACCCCTACGCATGTATATTTAGGTATTTACCTAAGTATAAATTCTTTAAAATGCATACATTTGCATATTTGTTTGTATAGGTGGATACGTGCGTGTATGCGTAAATTACAGTTGTCGTTCATTGGTGTTGACTTTTATACATTTGATAAATGCATTTCTTAAAACGGTGAAGGAAGTCGTTGAATTATGTGCATTTGTGTACAAATAAGTTTCCAATTTGATGGATTACTACACTTGAGCCGCAGTCGAAGCAGCAGAAGTGGAAGACAATTATGAAGAATAGTAGAATGAATGTAAATGACGCATATAAAATGTAATTTAAATTGAATTTTTTAATTGTGAGAGAAAATTTATGTTCACAATGAAGGGGAAGATTCAGTTGGTGATAAATATATCCGAAATATCATTTGCCTACTTAATTATATTTTTTTTGTTTAACTTACACAAAGTAAATAATAGCAAAACAAATTTAGAATTTCAAAATTGTAGATGTAGGTGGAACTTGAGTTTGATCAGAGAAAAAAGGTTAATTTTTTAGTTTATTAATTAATTAATCTTTCTTTGGAATTTAGAGTAGTGACTCAGTAGTCTTGCAAAATTGTAAGGAGACAACATTTTATAAGCAGACAAAATAGAAAATGCGAGTATTCACGGGTATCCGGTCAACGGGTCAATAGTTAAAAAACATATTTCAAAAGTGCCGTTATATTTTTTTAGCTGCTCACATATCATTTACTAATAAAGAACAAAAAATATTCAGCAACTTAGACATATTCGAAGTTAAGGTCGTATAAGGCTCTGATGAACCCACAATAGAACAAAGGCAATGCTTTCAACCCAGTATGAATTAAAACAATAAAACATCAAAAAACTTTCTAGAGAGATTTAAAATCTGTGGTGTATTGTACATCGACGAGTCTACGTCAATAAAACTGCAGATGACGAAAAATGAGAATAAATATAAATATAGAATAAAGCTCTCTAAATTTCAGTCAATCCCAAGAATTTTATATTTATTTAAATTGGTTCATTGAATAAAATAGGTTCATTTTTGTCGGGCTGGAATGGCTGATGGGAAAAGTCCCTTGACCATTTGAACAGAGAATGAATGTTTGCATCAATAATATTCCCGAAAATCTCAAAAAATTGTTACAGAGTTAGTTCAATTAGTTAGAATGGAAGCAACGTAATAACTATAAAGACAAATAAAACTCGAAAAGACTCCCTTCTTAACCCTCTAGATTTAAGTTTTTGATTGATTTAAAAAATTGCAACTTAAAGGAATAATAAAGAGATTTATATGAAACAGTTACTTGAACGCCGTCCAACGTACTACAACTGACTGAGGCTAATTTTCAAGCAACCATTCAAATATCCTGTAGCTACAACTTTCAATCCAAAAATTGTTTTCTTTTGTTTCAATATCTGCTAGTACTGTTAAGCATCTCCTCTCAACATTTTTTGGATCACACTGTATACGATTGAGGAAAATTATCATAAAAATAAGGATGACACTTAATAAACAATAACCTAAATACAAAAGTATGTAACAATCGTAAAGGGAGAACATGTTTTTGTGTGAGATGAAAAATAAAAATAGGAAAAAAATATTAAAATGCAAACGTTTTTGAATCGAGTACCTTAAGAAACTTTAAACTGTAGACTACCTTGAGTAAAGTGGAGTAATTTAGGCCTAACAAGTACTCAATACCTGCCATTTTAAAAGCAATCGTATACAAATGAACACTAGCTAAGCCAACTAACAGTTGCTAATGGCAACAGCAATAACAACAACCAACGACAATAAAAACAAATTTAGTACAAAAATATATACAAATGAAAAAACAATAACAAAACAAAAGAAAAACACCTAAACAAACCGAACGAATCGACGACCACATGCGAAGCGTCAATACATAACGTAACGTAAACAATTACGTATGAGCACTAACTAACGGCAGCAACACGTAAACGCATATCCATTTATAGAAATTAAACGCATAAATTTGTAGCATGCGAGAAAAAAGTTAAAAATTTCATATTTCTTTATAAATTAAAGAGGTAAAGTGAAATGGTCACTGCTGGCGTAAAATTAATACAATTTATATATGTCTTTTTATGTTAATTATTAAATAAACTACACAATTTAATTTCTTTCTTTCAATTAATAAATAACTCAAAGGCTTTATATAATTTTGCCCCAAAATAATAGTAAACAAAAAATAAAATGAAAATTTAATTAAAATGAAAACTAGCAGCATGCTTTACTGCGACAACGAGTATTCATCATCAACATTGTGTGGGAAAATGCCTTAAGGAACGTTGAAGTAACTTCATTCATAAACAAAATAAAAAAATTCATATAGTAAAACAAACTGCTGCCGCTCAAGTTCAGTTTACTTATGATGAGCGCAGCAACAGAAACAACAACAACAACAGCAATAACATAAAATTCCAACATACATAATTAACCCATAAATTGATTATGGGGTTTAAAGTGCTTTAACCGCATACAGCAACAACTACAACAACAACAATTCAACCAAGAAATTTTCATATTTGTGTAAAATAAAATATAAAATCAAAATAAATTTGCTTTTACAGTAGAGCACCCATTGCCATTAATGTTTGGTTGTTTGGTTGGTCGTCACTGAGAGTGCTGCACTGGCTGCCTGCCCGTAGGGTATTTGTACTACATATAGCCATAAGCTAACACACTACACTCCACTATACCATACCATCTACTAATAAAACAAAAACAACAAACTATTGTACAGCTTGGCCATAATAGCTATAGCCACTGCTGTTGCAGCCAATTCATTCTTAAGTTTTGGTGATGACTGTAAACGCCCTGAAACATTTTGTTGTAGGTTACTTGCTCGTTGTTTCATTATGTGTTTGTTGCTGTTGTTGTTGGGAAAATGTTTCCAACATAAACGCATATTGCCACATATTCAGCGGCGGGTGAAGAATATGAAACAGGATATGCCTACTACTCGTAGAAGAAATGATGGCAGGCAGGTTATAGGCAGTCAGTGTGTGGACGGTTAGGCGGCGGCATCGGCGACAAGCAGTGGAAAGAAATTTTTGCTTTTGGCAGATACTTTTAATGAAGAACGGAAACGGGCGGATTCCAAACTGATTGAATCATGTTCGAAATGATGTCGTTGACTGTGAGATTCATGCGGTTGATGCACATGCAGTCATCAGGAGATTCTATCTCTTCTTTTTTTTTTTTTTTTTGGATTATTTATTATGTGAATGTGATGTTATGTATTGAGGAATGTCAGAAGGAAGTATTAAACACGTAAATATAAATGAATATGGTTCAGGAAAAGTAATGCTTCCTGTGATGCAAATATTTGCAACGACATTTGCGCAAACTGATGCTTTCAATTTCCATATTTTAGATACGATATTAAAATGTATGATATTTGGCCTTAATCCCTTCAAGGCCATAAAGAAAACTCGCATTTTTTTACCACTATTAAAACAAAACAGGATATTATGATTGAGTAAACAGTTTTTCCATACCATATCGAAAATTTTGGGCAAATATTGTAAATTTCAAATGAATTTCGTTGAAATTCGGTTAATATTTAGAATTTCATTTCACAGTTTTTGTTTGGCGAAATTTTGCATCTCAGACGCATTTCAAAGGGATGCACATTTTTATATACAATACTGATTCTTTTACGTATTTTTTGGAAGAATACTAATATTTAATCAAAATATTAAATACCTCGAGCAAAACCAATTTCTTAAAATCGCTAATTCAGTTTCAGTCGAGAGCATTATATTTTATGGCAGTCTTCAGTGAGAAATGAACCATGACTTAGCTAAGAATAAGGTTGTCGCTCTGGATATTTCCCAGGCATTTGAAAGAGTTTGGTCTAATTCTTTTGTGTCAACACTGCGCATGGCATCAGTGATCGTGGTGTTCTAGATGACATTACTTCTGAAAACCTCTTGGCCCAAAAAGCTCTAGATCATTGAAGATTGAGAGAAAATGGCACGCAATGAAAGATGCATTTAATTATGATTTGTAATAAATCTCCGAGTGCGGGCTCGCTACGACAGTAGATGTTGTACCCGATTCCCATTTTGTCCACTTGCTCACCAATAGACCAGAAAGTTGTTATGACTGCCGTCTGGGTAGAAATATCTTGTCCTCAGGTTTGGTATGTTTTTGAAATTTCACTTAGACCACGTCCTCGATAGTTTAGTGGGTAGTACTCTAGATTGTGGTTAATTCTCATAACCTTCTTATATTCACTATCAATATGAAGTGTATGAGAATTATAAGAAAGTGTATAGGTACACATCTTGGTAAGCAATGGCAAAATCAACAAGTTATTACACAAATACTACACCGCCGCTCGGAATCGGTGTTAACCTGTAAGTCCAACAATGTGATATTACAACGGGTCGTTCAGGCATCAGTGTGTCTCTAGATAGCGATTGACTAATGCCAAGTTTCTCCATATGTCACCAGAAAATTTATTACGATCACTAAAAACTTAATAAATTAAGGTCATAATACCCCAATCTTGTTTATTTGGGAGCACCCCAAAATCCCGATTTCCAAAATCCATACAGAACAAAATCCAGACACTTCCTTAAAATTCAGACAATTCAAAATTTAGACATGACAAAATTTCGACAGAACATAATCTAGACAAGTGGCTTTTTTCATTTTGTCCAAATTATATGGCGAAATTCCATTATTTTTGCTGGAACAAAGAGTAAATCGGGACAAAAATTCCCAACAAAAAAATGAGAAAGAAAAATCGCAGGATTTTTTTTTAGTTTTTATTTTTTTGTCTGGATTGGGTATTGCCGAGGTTTTGTTTTGTCTATATTTTGTCTAGCTTGGATTCTGTCTCATTTGCGTCTTGTCTGTTTTCCGTCTTTTTGGATAGTGTCTTTCGAAATTTCGTCATTCACCCAAAAGGAACGCAAAAATTACGATATACGTGCTTTCTCCAATACCCGCAAACATCCCAATAATTTGGATTGATCACATATACCTTGGCAAATCTACTATCCCACTGAGAGATGATTCCGGTGGTTGTGATCTAGAACTTCCCTCTTAGTCTTTTCTTTTCAGAACAGTTTCTCTTCCCCTTTATGGGTAAGCGCAACCATTATCTCATTTTCTTCCATCTTCATGTTTCGGATAAAACGTTGTAGGATTTTGGAGTAGATATTACTAAAAGATACATTCACATACCACACACAAATCACGTTAACAAAGAAAAATATCTACATGGATGCATTGAAGTTAATATTTTAAAAACTAACCTAATTTCGATGACATTTCAATATCACGAAATAACTCAAGCAATTAAAGGAAATTTTAACATTTACAGTTATTTTTGTGAGATTTCATTTTTAATTTCTTAAAATTAACAGTGAGAAGAAAATAAAAAGAATTGTTATTAAAAAACTTGTAACAATTACCAAGAATTCACAACGAACATGACAGAAACACAAAAACACACGATGAATGAGTGAATGAATATTTAAAAGCATGAATTCCTCTGAATAAGAAGAAAAAACCTCAATCATAAAGTGGAGGCTCAAAAACAAAATAAGTAAGTCACACACGTCTTTCAGATCAATTGAATTATTACCTTAACGCAAAGTACAACCCAAAAACAACAACAACAACAAAAATAACACCGGTAACAATCCAAAGAGAAGAGACGTGGAAGACAAGGCAATAAAAATGCATGTTGTCGATATTTTTTTATACATAGTTAATGTTGTTGATGACGATGATGGCGATGATTATGAATAATGAAGAGATTTTGATGACTCAGATAATAAAAAAAACACAACACACAACAAAAACAAATATTGAAATTAGTAAATATTAACGCACTTTTTTCGTGGTTAACCACATTTTTTATTTTAAATGATAACATTAGAATTTCTTTATAAATTTATTAGACAAAAAAATAATCCAAAAATATTTAAACAGAAAATTAAGCAATTCACAAAAAGAAGCCGATAAGAAAAAACTGTTCGAATTTCGTAGAAAAAAACGCGAAGCAAAGCAAATCGGAAAGCTAAGCTTAAATAAATCAAAACATACGAAAAAAAACTTGTTTAAAAATTTTAATTTTTTTAAATTTATTTGAATTGAAGTGATAAACGCGTGAATATCAAATTAGCGCCGGAAATAGCAAAGAAACAATAACTATCAATAACCAAAAAAATCTCTTTTTTATTTTCTAAATTAATTAAAAGATTATCTTAATAAAAATGAGGGTAACTATTAGTTTAAAGAGTAAAGTGTTCCAATTAATTGATTTTGTAGAAAGATTATATGTACTATACATGATTTAAATACAAGTAGCGCTTTTAACGTTCTTTCGCTTTTGAGATGGTTATTTAGAATTCGGCATTTATGTGATGAATATAATTATTACTAGGGCAAGGAATTCCATGCAAATGCACGTTTTTACTGAACACCTTAAAATTGAAATGGTCAAGTTATCTTTACGAATCATTAAATTTCCATTAAAACGGCATTCAATCGTTAGTGCATATTTTTGCATTTTTTACTATAAATGTATATTTTTGCATATTTTTGGGTAACTGTGCATATTTTTGCATATTTTACAATAAATGCATGTTTTCACACTTTTTTTTTTTTTTTTTTTTTTTTTTTGTTGATTTACATATTTTTAATAATTTTGAAAACTTTTTAGTGAGCTGCGAAAAAAATTTCAAGTTGACTAGCATTTGAAAAGCCATAAACATAAAGAATTGAATGAACGCGTCGGGAAAAAACAATACAGCCTTTGATTACAACCTCTGCAACGGCAGAGCTTAAAATATTTGGTCTGGATTTATGCCAAAATTTTACTTCAGCAGATATTCCATTGTATCTTACAATCCACAATTAACCCTGGAAGGACATGATTCGTCGAATCGACGGCTCATGTTTACGTTTTACAGTTTTTCTTTCTCAATTTTGTTCGTAAAGGAGCAATAAGTTTTTCCATGGATTCAGAGCCAATTTGCGAGATGGGAAAAGGAACCTTACTTTAAGGAATGAATGAAGATGGCGAAGAACAATCTAAGAATCCTTATAGAAATCCTAACAGGGTACTGTTGGTGAATTATCCCCTTACAAAACTGGGGATTCTTTCTAAGGACTCATGTAGATTTTCCAGAGAAGATAAGGAATCTGCGTAGCCCATTTTAGGGCAGTGTCTTGCACTTATGCATACTCGAAAAAGTAGGGTTAATACTAAAATTTCTATTGGAAGTAAGGAAGCCCATGAAGGGGCGTAATAAATCTTACAGGTTTCTCCGCACAATCACTCAATAATATTTGCAGCTAAATATAATTTTTATTTAAGGGCTCAAGAAACAGTTAGTGGCATGTATTGTATAGTAATATTAAGAGCATACCTAGATCGATAAGGTACATTCTCTAGAGTCAATGCAAAGTGTTTTAAGTGTGCTAAATTGATACTAATCAGGTCATCTAACGACCGGGACATTGCATCGTTTTTCTCTTTCTGCGCATTATAGACTTTGCATAATAGAAGCTTATCTAAAAATAAATAAAATTGTTTCAGCTGATAAAACATATTCCCAAGAATTCGGAAATTCCTTAACAAAAAAAAGTACTTTGAGCAACAGTAGCTCAACTATTTAAAATATTAGTTCTCTGTGTATATTCCTGGCTACAACGGATTCCAGTAGTAGTTTCTATGAAAGTCCGTAAAGTATAAAACTAACACAAAAATACAATTAAATTGAAGTTAAAACCTATTTATTTTAATGTAGAAATTTTAAAAATTCAATTGGGTTTCTTTCACTGTGTATGATTCATGCATCATCAACATCTCAAATACATGTATGCATGTTACATACTCCAAATGGATGAAGCGGACACATTATATCTATACAAATGAATAAGTATGGTATGGCTAGCTAACTAATTTCCAAAAAGAGAAAAGATTGTACCTTAAACCTGTTAACATGAAACAACAGAAAAAAAAGTAATTTTATGCATTCACACATACATTATTACATTTTATGCGCAATTATTATTATGATTCATACATAAAAGTGGTAGGTATTCGATAAGCTTAAGTACAGTATGAGTATGCTACCTTAATCGCCGCACATAGCTAGCAATGTAGCAACTCTTTTGGGAGGTCTACATATTTTGTCTTTGCTGTGTGTGCGTGTGTGTGTATGTTTTCTTTTCTGGAATTACTCGAAACACGTTCGAAATGAAATTGTGGTTTAAATACAAAAAGCCACAACAATTGTTCAGGTAATTAATGTGCGTGCTTATGATTTAAAGGGCTTTTAAGTGTTAGAGATCCATAAATGAGATAATTACAAATACGCGTATGAGTTGTAGTTGTAAAACTTTTTAGTTTTCAATCAATTTTAAGTACTCGAATAAGTGGAAGTTGAGTTTCTTTATGTATTTTAAATCTTTTAAATTATGCGTATTCCTCCTTTGCACCTTCAAAGATTTCCTTTTAATCCCATTGTAAATTTTTCAACTTCACACACATTTTAAATGCTCACATAAATTTTACAATCTTCATTATTCTCATCAACGTCACCGCCATCATCACCATCGTCTCTGGTATTATAGCTGCAACTTCCTTCGCCTTTGCTGTGGTGTTCCTGGTGTCTTGACATCGCTCAGCTGCTGATTCTTTTACTATTCGCGCACCGAAATAATGCGAACGTAAAAAGCCCAAGACCTCCGGCACAATTCTTTTTTGTGCACTAGCAATAGAATTGAAAAGTCTAGCCTCATTTTAACACGTAAAGTTTGAATGGAGTTTTCTCTCTTTCTTTCAATTCGCTTTTGTATAAAACTCTTTTGTTAAAAGGTAACTAGTTATGTCTTTTTTTGCGAAAAAAAAGAAAGAAAAACGGCAATGACTTGTGTAAACTTTAAGCTTAAAACTTATTACTCCTGTAAGTCTTTAAAGATTAAAAATATATCAAAAACAAAAAAAAAAACAATTACTTCTTGAATTGAAGCATTATCTTCAAATTGTAATATGTTGTAAGCTTAAGAAAAAAAAACAAAAATAAAAAATTATAAATTCTATTTAAAAAAAGCCTCTAGTTCTTAAGTCCAAAAAATTATGTTCAAATATCACTTAAAGCGGCACTCTAGTCATGGCTTGTTGTCCAGACTAGAGTAATTATGTCTTTCGCAAAGTTTTAAGCAAAATTAATCATGGAAGTAGCTCAATGGTTATTTTGTACTGAAGGACTGGGCCGCTTCTAAAACAGCCGGGGATAAACAAAAAAACAGAACATTTATTTTTATGCAAAACAGTGCACCATGCCAAAATGTAAAAACTGAGAACAGCTGCCGGCAATCTCAAAACATTCTACTTTTATCCTGGCGAAGCAAACCTTGGTATGCATACGCTATATCCATTCTGAAACAGAATATCCTTAAAGTGAGGCAAAATGTTCCAGAAATACAGTCTTACATTTGCAGTTCAATTGCCAGATGGCAGGCTGTTATCAAGGCAAAGAGAGGAAATGTTTTCTATTGATTCATATTAAAAATATAGGGGAAGTGTGTGTAAGTTGGACCTGCGTGCCGTTTGACGAGATGATGTTTTTTTGACAGAGTTTATGCGGTAGCCATTAGTGAAGTTTATTTAGAGCAAAACATATTTCGAGTGATTTCCAACAAATACTTTCTGATAAATTATGGCACCATTGGTAAATTGCAATTTTGTAAATCAATATCATTTCTTTGGTTTGCCATGTTTGTTGGGGCGTTTTTTTTTTTTGGCGCGCTACCGTATACCGTACCCGTATATTCATAGGTCACGTAGGAAAACGCTGAAAATGTAGATTTGAGTCAATTTAAAGTTAAGAAAATATGTGAAAATGATTTTTGTTAGTATTTTTAAGCATTTCGGCGTAAAAAGAAAACCGAAAGAGGCAATGTTAATGTCTAAGCATTGTTCAAAGCTGTCAAAAAAACGTTCTAAGAAAAACAAATCGCTAATGCTTATAAAATGCCGGAAATGAGATTTAAATGCTATTATGAAAAGTTTTTAAAAGAATACCCTAGCTTTAATGGAGTTTCGGATGACACCATAATCGATTAATTTCGGTTATTGAAATGTTGATTTATTTTCGTTGTACTTCGTTGTAAACGTTGCGGTTTAGTTAAATAATCCAGTTTTGTGAAGAGAGAACCCGTTAAAACTTTACTGGACTCTTTCTTTTTATTTAAATTGATAAACCAATTTCACCCCTGTTTTTGATATTTTATGATTTGTACTTAACTTTAAACCTTTCATTTCGGGCAAAAAAACGAAAAATTCGCAATTTCAACAAGCACGCATGTGATATTTTGAGATATAGTTTTTTTTTTAATACACAATTAAATTCTAGTTTAGGAAGTTAGGTTTCTTAAATTAAGCTATGAAAATGAAATTAAAGGTATCAAGTGTTTTAGAAAATGTAGCTTTCGGTGAGATCTATAAGAATCAGTCATTAAACTGATATCCTTAGTGGGAAAAAATTCAGAATTTTTTTGAGGTCAGACAAAACTATGTCGAACTAAGATATTCTTCCCCTACCAAAATATAAAGAAAATATTGAATTTTGCTAACGAATAAAAAACAAAAACACAACATTAAAGTAGAAATACGTTTATGACTTGACTCAAAGTTGAATTGGCTTTCTATTGCCACAGCTTTCTAATAGCGTTAGTAAATTTTCGTTCTTTTGCCATGTTTGAATTGAGTCGTCTGATAAATACAACCAGATAACGTTAAGATGATCCAAATGTCGGATAACAGTTTTTTGGAGTCGAAACTAACCTGTTTCGATATGGAACGAGACTAGCCCAAAACTCCTTTTATTCGCATAAAACTATTGGACAATTTGCAATCTACTTGTTTATATGGTATGCATTTTGCTTAATTTAGGCAGAAATCTAATCCGAATTGCCTCAGGGTTCTACGCAGGGCATTGTAGGGTCAATAAACACTTATTGAACTTGGGTCTAGCAGAAGACGATACGTGCCGAATATGTAACGAGGAGGAAGAAATAGCAGAGCATATCTTATGCCACTGTGAAGGTCTAATCAGGACCCGACCTCGTTACTTTGCAAATTCTATCCTACAACCGAAAGACATTGCGGATATTAAATTTCCTCAAAGGAAGGAAATAAATAAAATAAATTCTTTGATCTGGGAACTATATGCTCACCTCCATATAATTCTAGTTCTAAATTTTAATGCATTTTGGTTCATAAATTCTAATTATAGTTGAGTTTTTTCTAGCACGAATCAATTTACTCAATAGTTTTACATTTATTTCCATATTACTTACTAAATATTTTATATTCATTAGTTTAATTTTTTTGCAGACAGTAAAAACTATTTAGTTTGTAAATAAATACGTCAAAGTCGCCTAACTTCAAAGAGACGACACTTAAGTAACCCCTATTTCAAAAACCCCCACAAATATGCACAAATACACATACACGCACACGCCATTAAGTTTCAATAAACACATAAACACATACATGCGGTTTATTCTTATCAACGATCATCAAATTACACAGAAAATGAACAATGCACAATTTATATGCGTTCGCATGGATGTGTGTATCTGAGAGTGTTTTCCCCACATAAATCGAATTAGGTTACCCTCAACACATAATTTCGAATATGTTAACACAATGGGTCTTGGTATACTGAAAAAAAAAGCAAATATTGTAAGCAACAGCAGATACAGAGACACAGGCAGACAGACAGCAAACAACAGCTTCATTGAGGTTTTGAAAATTTGTTAATACAGAAATATGCCGATCAAAATTAAACAACATAATTATCATTTTAACAATTTGACAGCAAATGTTCCTATGTTAGTGCAAATGTTGATATACTTGAAAGTAATTTATTTTGCACTACTTCTTTACTTTTGATTTTGCTCTATGAACTTAAGAGATCGAAATGTCAGAATCTATATGAATCTACCGTAGTAAAAATAACATCAAGAAGGGGTTTGGAGTTCAAGGCTACTATAGATGGACTCCTAGCAAAATAAATGTAAGCTGCTGTCTGTTACCTTGAAAATTAAATGCTAAAAAAAGTCAAAAAACTTGCTTTATATCAACTTCGCGAAAATATAAAAAATCTCTAGCAAGGCCGTATTTAGGGGGGGTTTTGAGGGTTCTGACCGCCCCCCCCCCCCGAAATGTGGAAACTTTCTTCTATTTTTTGATAGTAATTGCCAGTGGCTGAAAAAAAGTCAAAATAAAATCTATTGAACAGTTTTTAAATATTTTTTACTTCCATCGGTTTCTTTCTAAAAAGTCAAATATAAAAAAATAAACTTAAAATCTTAGTTACACTATGCGACCAGATCCGATTTTTTCCTTGATATGAGGTTTGACTTTGGATATAAAAAGAGAAGGTGATGCTGAGAAATTCTGCATTTATAGTTTTTCTAGGTCAGTAACTGTTTTGGATTTACAGTTTCGGGTTTAGGGCTCATTTGGAAGGGCATGATTCAGCCTATAATTTCTGGATTTCGAAGTTTGTAGCACGCCAGTGTTTAGCTCTCCAATTTAAAAAAATGGCCAAAAATTCTATTTTAGGGTTTTCCATCCCATTTTTTTTAAAACGTGGCGTGATTCGAAATTTTTGACTTCAGATTCGTGTTCAGTATAAAAAATTCATTCACAAACACTTGGAACCATTTTAAATACTCGCAAAGCCCATGTAGGGCAGTAGTAGTGGATCAGCTCCAAAGTTCTAGGAAACGATCTTAAAATGTAATTAATTCTTTAACCCATTATTGCTCAGAGCACCCCGACTCGGAAGACCTCTTTCAATGCAGTAACTGCACGAATTTCGGGAATATAAGCCAACCTCATCCGGATTCCTTATCATGGCCCGAATTCCCACTATAATCATTTGAAAAAAATGAGCCTCTGACTATTTTTAGTATTTTTGGTAATTGTTTTGAGGTCGGACTTACCATCAGTAATGGCAAGTCAATGTCAATTTTCTTCGAATGAAAACCCCCCCGAAAAAAAATCCTGGCTACGGCCCTGTTCTCTAGTCATTAGCGACAATGTGAGCATGAGCCAAAAATGCATAAAATTATCCAAAAGGAAAGAAAAATATCGGTTACTTTCAAACTTTCCTAACTGGGACAGTAATTATACGAAGATTTTAGATCACCCGAAGCGGATCTTTTATCCAATTTAAATCGAAAACGAGATTGTAAATACATATTTCCTCAGCTTTTGTTCTTTTTTCTCTATTGCGAATGATAAGTAGAATGGGAGAAGGGAACAAAAGTAGGTATCAAGAATGTCAGAGAGAAGAGAATGGGACAAAATTTTGTACACATACATTTTACTAAAGAAAAATAATAAATTTCTTTTTCACCAAAATCAAAATTTAAGTTTCTCATTATTAACCCTTTGACCGTCGAATTTTAATAAGCCTTATTAGAAATCTTTTTACTTAAGAAATCATGGTTACTTAAGACCCAAATTTCCATCCGTTTATATTTCTTTGTCTTTTATGAAAGGTTAAGTAAACATAGCAATGGAGCTGTAGACAATCACTGGATAATCCTTTTTCTTCCATCAGTTTCATATTCTCTTATCTTTAATAAACATATTAGATAAAAAAAACATTTCCGCTCAGTAAAAAGTTTTTGCACTTAGGTTTTTGACTCGACTTTAAAAATTGGAAAAAATAGCATAAGCACGAAATTTCGAATATATGGCAACCAGCAAACGTGACGAATACCTGACGGAGCGAAAACAGATAGATTTTTCCGTTCGCGAACGAAGAACGTATTCATTTTTAGTCACTCACGAGTGTAAAGTATTGTTGTTCACCGACCTGTGTGTGGTTTATGTGTGTTCGATCGCACTATACGTGAACTAACGATGTATGCGAACGAAACCAAATATTAAAACGATACACATACACGATCGTGTATGACACCGAACAAAATTTGGATACACACAAAATTGATATGAAAATAAAAATATGTGTTGGTTATTTTTCAACAATACATTGTGTGTATGGTGTGTGTACTTTCTGAACCCTGCTTCAAGTGGAAGGAAGCCCCGATACCGCAAGTAATTTAGGCAGGATACGACTTAGGTAGATAGGCTGGGCCACTGAAGAAGAGCACAGTTGAGTGGAGGAAGACAATTCTTACTAATACTTTTGGGTTTGGAATGGAAGGCATCACAAAATCACGTAGAGTAATTCCGAGAGATGGACAGATGGAACCTTTGCGCTATCTATTGAAGCTGCTCATTAACTATTACGAATTTTGATGTACAAGTGTCGATGCTTTTGTCAATCGCAAACTAAAAAACCAAAATTTTTCGCGATCGCTTGTACGATCTTGCTTGCGATCGCTTTGGGATGCAGCTTGAGCATTTACCTTGAAGCCTGTGTACCTTTTGAAAGGTTGTAAGTCATGTGGGATTGCATTTTTGATTTTTGTTGAGTTTTGCATTTCTTCGTTGTAAATGGGAGATGAGACCTTTCTTCGGGGTGAGATGGAATAGTCGCGGTCTTACAAATCAATTATTTTCTTCGATATTACACTGAGAAAAATCAACAATTGTAGACTGCATGCAACTTGTTCTCTTTTCGATGCAAATTGCATTGATTGCGGGAGAAACTCTTCTTTAAATTTTCTTTCGATTGTTCTTAATGCTTTTAAGAATTGTTCCAATTATTTTCAATTGTCTTAAAAATTCTTTTTTGTTCTTCAAAATATTTTTGATTAACCCCTTGTGGATAAGGACCCGAAGGCAATAAAAAATTTACTTTTTTCGATGAATCGAATCTACAAGAATATTAGTTATAACTGGTATCCCTAAGTACCTCGGGATCAAGGAGAAAGGAAAAATAAGAAATTATACAAATGTTATAAGAATTAAAGTATACTTTAATGTAACTACGGTCAAAAAATCATACAAATATTTTGCTTAAAGATTTTATGGGCCGCAAGATTCCATCTCTCCCCGAATCTTCAACTTTTTTTTTTAATTCGAAAAAATATGATAAAACACCGAAGCCATTACGCGTACTCCTTAACAACGGTACGAACTAAACTTTGGTACATTACATGGACTATTTTTGCAATTCCCATTAACTTTGTCATGTTTTGAAAAAGGGGTTCCATCTCTCTCGGAATTACCCTACAGAAGGAGGACCATATGAAGAAAAACTGAAGAAGAAATAAATTGCAAGGAAATTTAAAAATTTAACTTATAAAGAATATGGTAATTCCATTGTTATGAAGAAATCTCTCATGCTTTTTCTTCTAGTTCTCTGCTACTTCACTTGATGTGCTTCCTCTTTCATTTGAATTTATTGAAAACAAATTTCACTTCAACTTGACAAATCAATCAATTACACATTTCTTTTTCGAATTTTGCATTTATTTGCCTTATGGAAGAGAGAATGTAAAAAGAGAGCAGAAAAGGGAAAACTTTCATGGTAGGGGTAATTGATATTAAGCTGAGAAGCGCTTAGACAAATCAACGATTCTTTTATTCTGCAAAAGGTAAATCTCAAAACTGACCATAGGAATTATCGAAGATTTTGGCAATTAAACTAATTTCCAACCGCAAACTAATCTGAAATTTGTACTGAAAAATTTATCCAGTTGGGTTGATCAGGGTTTGAAGTAAATTATGTTGGCGTTTGTATGCATATACAGTGCCGGCCATATCATTTGCAACCAAAATCGCTTGCACTTTAAATGGCTTCTTAAATTCATTTAAATAATTTTTACCAAAAATCTTTTTTATTCAAAACAAAGTGTATTTATTGCCATTTATTATAAAAAATTAAAAGTACAATATTATGTTGCAAATAAAAAAGAAAGAAGTAATATTACATTAAAGTCTGAATTAAAGAGGTCAAAGCATTTGCAACCAGAAAAAGTTAATGTGAAAAAGTTAAGTTTTCAAAACTTTGACGCATATTCATTATTAGCGAACACTGGTGGATGTCTACGTGGCATTAGCTTTATTAAATGTTTCGCCTGATCGATTTGAGCTCGCTTCCACTGCTTTTGAACTTCCTCATACAGATCCTCCAATTTCTTAAACGTTTCGTGCCAATTTTTCGCTTCACGAGCATCTATTGTCTCTCCATTGAGTTTAGAGCGGGTGACTGCACTGGACAAATGAGAAATTGTACATGTTTTTGCGACAAGGCAAGCTTTTACCAATCAAAACGTTTTGCAAGATTAAGGTTTTGTATTTATGATTGAATTTTAAATGAGTTAAGCGATTTTTCTTAGAGTCAACGCTTTTTCGGTAATATTGTACGCGCTTAATACAATTTTTCTGGGTTGTCGCTTGATTGTCGATAATGATATATCTATCTAACACTTCTTATTTCTCTCGGTTTCACTTTCTGATTCGCTTTCATCAATTTTGTGATTTCGTTAGTTTTTCTAAAAGTTTCTTTGCGAGGTCTTCCACCTCTATGACTCAGATTGGCGATACCGCTGTTAACAATTCGCGAAATCGTAGACTTGTGTATTGAATATTTTTTCAAAATTTGTATTTTTAATTTAAGTCCAATCCTTTCAATTTAAGTCCAATTGAGAGTCATTGAATGCTCGTGAAGCAAAAAATTGGCACGAATACGTTTAAGAAACTGGAGGATCTGTATATCTGTATGTTCAGACTTTAATGTAAAATTACTTCTTTCATTTTTATTTGCAACATAATATTGTACTTTTAATTTTTTATAATAAATGGCAATAAATACACTTTGTTTTGAATAAAAATGATTTTTGATAAAAATTATTTTAGTGAGCTTAAGAAGTCATTTAAAGTGCAAGTGATTTTGGTTGCAAATTATATGACCGGCACTGTGCATCTACTTGAAAATGTAAACTTAAATTCGAAAATATACGAACAGCTGTTATGACACACACATCCACCTAAATGTACAAAAACGAAAGCAGCCGCCAGACGAAGATGCTTCAAACAAACAGCTGCATTTTCTCTTCAATTAACCAAACTCAGTACTGACAACGAAAAGATATAATTAAGTTAAAAAAAATTGATATTGATAGCAAATTGAAAAAGGATAGCAGTTAAATTAACATAATAATGCTGATGCTGTTGTTTTTGTAATAACGAGGAAGCTAAAATAACTTGAGCGCAAATTTAATTCAATTAAATGCTGAATGAACACAATGTCATAATCTTGTGGTTATGACAGGTAAGGTAAATTCTATCAACATATGTAATACTACATTATGAGTAATTGAACATTACAAACTAAAACTGAAAAGATTATCTCATTCTTGTCCTTGTCATCGTCGTCAGACTGTCTAAAACCGCAAACACATACAACAAACAAACAATATGTCCAAAGGACAGTAACAACAGCAGTGAAGAAGAAGAGAACACTTTAAAGCCATCATTAATAACTACATGAATTTTTTTGGGCAACCACATCTGTCAATGTCTTTAAAACTATAACCACCAGTGTAGCTGCAGCTTATCAAACATTTGGCGCCAATGGAAAAAGGAATACCATTTTTGTTGTTGTTGTTGTATATTTGAAAAAGTGACAAGGAATTTGGCTTATAGTGTGAAAGACTTTGATCAGCGTATTACTGTATATACATAAAAACAAAACTGAATCATCGTCATTTAGATACGCGCACGTTTTCCGTATTTTCGTACGAAACTTTCGTCGCCTTTGTGTGGCCACCCGCATTTCTCAGTCGAGAACCAAAAACAAAAACGTTCTTCAAGCTTGTTTAATTGCAAATGGCATACAACATTTTTCTTTGACTATAAAATCGCTTTCACGAATACGAATTTCTGTTAATTTGTCAGCGTATTTATTTATGTGTTCTTCTTTTTTCCCTTTCGCATTTCTCTATAAGCTTTTTATTGTAATTCCTTGAAATCTTCTTATATTACTCACTCACACACAGACAAAATTAACAAAAAGGTGTCAATTCGTGAGGAATTTAAATGTAGGATTGTAATTTTAATAAGGAGTTGGAACTCGAAAGTGAGAGAAGTTTACTTTAGAGATTTACTGACAAGAAAAACAGTTATTAAATTATGTTTTTGCATTGGAGTTTAAAGCATGTTTCCATTAGGAACAGGTACAGAAAATTTTCAAAACGATCGCAGAATTTTCGTTTAATGATAATGAACGCCAGGTTATGATTAGAGTTGCAAGCCTTGGAATAAATCATAAGTTATTACTCTTCATACATTGCGATTTATTAGCTTGGCTTAAAAATAAAAAATGATAAATAATATCAGATGTCTGGCAAGTTATTTTTTAGTTAAAATTTCGTTTACTGTGCTAGGGTGCTCAACGCTTTTTCTCGGAGTTCTAAGCTCATTTGCGGAAAAGCAAAGTCACCTAGAAAACTTTCCAGCAACATTTTTTGTAAACATTTTTTAAGCTTAATTTCTTGCAATGCCTTAACCCTGCGTCAATGCACATACTTTTTTATACATTGTCAATGAACTGGGTGTGTGAAACCCGAGTAAAAATAAATCCATAAAATAAAACTAGATTTTTTTTAATTTTAAATGCAAACAAAAAAATATACTAAAAATATTTTCTTCTTCTTGAATATTTTTTGTTTTTCAAAAAAGAAAAGACCAACAAAATGAACATAAAATTCACTGAACGGTTCGGGTGTAATACACTCATCTTCATTGACGCCGGGATTAATGTGTCGTTTGGTGAGTTCACATGATTGGTCCAATTTTCGTGACCATTGGATGTTATGTTGCAAATGGGAACTAACTTTAAAATTCTTACCTCAGATTCGGATTCAGCGGCCTAACGTGTCCGTCGAAAATGCAACGCAGATCCACCATTGCATTCCAATTAAAAACTTTTACTTGCATTTAAATGCGTCAGCAAACTCTTTGTTGAGCCTCCGCCTGTTTTTGATATTTTACTGCAGTTTTTAAATTTAGTTGTGGGCCCGCCATCAACAGAAATGAGAAAACCAAACAGAATTTTTGTCAGTCGATTTATTTTTATGAGGAATATAAGCTGCAATTAGGAAAAATGTTGCAAACATGGCACAAAAAAGATTAAAAAAGCAAATCCCGGGATCCCGGATGTCCAGCCAGTGCTTTCGACCACCTATACTCGCCTCCCCCTCCCTCCTGGCCAAAATTGAAAAGATAAACAAAGAATCTTACAATTAGACATTTTTTTATAAGTTTTTAGTGTCAGTACAAAGTTTAATTGATTTTTACCCAGCTTTTTATTAGCTAATGGAAATGGATTAATATCGTTACGAAGAACATAAGAAAATCTTCCAATGAATTTTAAGTCTACCAAAAAATTTGAATGTTTGCCACCACAAAGATAAACTAGTCACTATTCTGGCAGTTAGATTTTGAACGTGAATAGCTTTCAAAATTGTTCATATTTGAAGGATTGACAAACATGTTTTATTAAAATCGATAATTATCACAAATAAAATAAATATGTACAGTACCTACAGTAATGTGTAAAACAAAAGCAACAAATCTTGGCATACCATACTTATTACGTTTTTATGGCTTTTGTTAATTTTTATTTAAAAGAAAGTGGATTTAATTTGTTCTTAAATGATTAAATTATATAATGGAAAACTTAAAAGTTTGAAAATATAGGGATTTTAAAAAATAATAATAATTTTAAAAAATCGAAGAATTATGCACTTAGGGCTGTGCAAAACAAAAGCAACAATTTTATGATATTCCTTGTTCACATTCATTGCTTCACATTTGCGAGGCATTGACTTTGTCAGCTTGATGAGTGTCCTCTTGGGTTCCATTTCCCTCTTTTATTTCAAATTTATCCCAGCTCATGCCTGATTAGGAAGTAGTACTCTCCCACTTTATGTTTCGAGGTTCCGAAGTAGGTTTTAAGGAGTTAAGCTCGGATGGTAGTGGAAACTCATGAGAGAAATGAACCCGTTTCCAATCTAATCAATCTTAAAACAACTTTAAAGTGCATTTCGACTAGATTTCATGTCTAAATATTTCACAAAGTGGCAATTTCTACAGTGACTGATGAAGCATTTGGGTTTCCATAGGGAATTTGGTAGTTAATATTTTAATTCATTTCGTGGAAAGAGTAAAGACCATGAACCAACTAATTTATCCGATTGCAAAAACTTCTGCCACCATGCTTGCCAGTGACGTTACAGATATACTTATAGAGCAATGTTTTAGTCGTCCTCCTTTGATTTGTCTAATAAGAGATTTGTTGAATGAATTGATTCAACTGAATTTCGACTCATCGGTCCACTTTTAACTTCTGCCTATGCAGAACTCTTCATCTAAATACTGACAAATTGACGTAAATTTAGTCAAAACTGGTTCAATGAGTCCAAATTTAATTGAATTAATTCATACTACAAGCCCCATATTAGATAGCCCAATTCATGTTTGATATTTTTATAACCATTAAAGACTTTTCTTTTTGCAGATATTCGTTTAATAAAAGAAATTAGAAGCTTCCATCTATACATTTATTAGTGTAACAAAAATTTTATTCCAGAAGATCCCGAAGTGCTACATCATCATATTATATATCAATTTGAAGAGCTTGGTGAGTAGGCTAGGCAAAAAATATCAGATTTAAAATTGGTTAAGCCACTCATTGAACAAAGCATTGCATTCATCGTTGTAAAAATCATTGCTTAAGCGGGAGTAAATAACAAATGAGAGAGAGAGAGAGAAAGAAGACATGAGTAACGGCATCCCTCAGAATTGTCTAACGAATTATCTGCATACACAAATAACAAAACAAACACCAACGAGTAGTTTGGTTCTCTTTTGATAATTTTTCTTTATAGATTTCTTGAACAAAAAAATAGCCCCAGTTACTGGGGCCTTACCGACTAGTTAAACCATCTTGAAAATTTAACTAAAAACATACTAAAAGCTGAAAACCTTGAAAAATCTACCAAATCTTTTCCTTTCGTTTTTTTTTTTTGTTTTTTTGCAGATGTTGATAAAATATGCCAAACTAAAAAATTTGAAGGAAAGGAAACCAGTAACTCATCCGGGAAAGTTAGCATTTGATGTCAGTAGTTATTATTAAGTAAATGTGGGGAGTCCAAAGGCACTGCGACTTAAAACATCTTTTGTTCCTGTCCCCAATTTAGGATAAAAGACGCTCAACTGACCCAACGAAAGCCAGTACGTCTTTTGTAGAAGAGGAAGAAATTACTTCCCAAAATTTCCCTTTCGTTCCGATCCGGAGCTGGGCATTCACACAGAATGCCAGTAAGTTGGTGGGTTTGTCAACTTTTAGGGTCGGCATTATGGTTTCGAGCTGACCGAGTGTGTGAACACTTTTTTGCTTTGATCAAATCGGGAGAAATCTGGTACATGGGGTTTTTCTTTATTGGATGCTGACAGGGTAGCCAGATTTTTCTACCGCGAAATCAGTACATCAGTACAAATCAGTAGTTTTTAATGATTTTAATACCTAGTAATTTGAATGTAATATTTCTTTTTTTCGTCAGTAGACAATGTTCCCTATTTAGAGGATTAGGTGATTAACCGGATATTGAGAAAACGGCCCATCGACTGTCTGCAAAAACGATTTAAGACTATTATGGTTAAGCACAAAAATTCTTAACACATTAATTTGAAAAAATCAGTACAAAATACAAAAATCAGTACATTTCGTACTGTTTTCGAGATTTCAAAAAATCAGTATTTAAAAAAATAATCAGGACATGTACTGATCAAATCAGTACGTCTGGCTTCCCTAGATGGAGATAAAGTTTTTCAAAGCTTAAGCCCAGTTTTCTAAATTTAAAACCAAAACACAAAACTTTTTTTTGTTATAATCGAAAATTTGGCACAGAGGGAGTTTCTCTGGAAGCTAACTTTCCCGTTTTTAAAGTCATTACTTGCATATGTTCTTCAACTACAGCTCGATTTTTAAATGGGAAGGGATAAAACAAATACAACAAAATCAATTGGGCAATTCACAAGGTGTCTGTTTTACTTGGTGTCGTATCCTCTCATTTGCCATATATTCTCTCATTTTTTATACAAAATTATATGACTTTATTATTATACGACAGTATCTTACGGTACGGCAGCTTGTGGATCGGACAAATATATTTTTCTATACCGTTTCCTATTCTTCAATACAATTTTTCCAAATCCATATTCATGAATAAATGAAAAAATCTAGTGATTTCCGTTCTTAGCGTTTTTTATTGAAAGATTTATTGAATATATATATTTTTTTTAACAAATCCCCTTAAAAATTAAAACTAAAAAACACAAACATATTGCACTGAAAAATGAAAAACAAAATTAAAGCTGAACAACGAACGTGTGAATGCATTAAGCAATTTAAGTAGTAGCTACAAGACGAGCTTGTATTCGCATATTAACAATAGTTACAAAATATAAAAAAAAGAGAAAAAAAACGGGCTTATATATTTTTTCGCTCAAATGTAATTCCATCATCAGCGTTTTGCTGCAACAATCCTTTTTTTAATGGCTCCTCCTCATCAGCATCACACACACTTTGTGCATTTAGTTTTTATTTAACACTTTATGGCTTTGCAGCTCTTCTTGAAGGTGGAGGATGAATATGAAATAGATGACGAGGAGGAAGTTAAGCATATTGTATTTTTCCATTAGTTTAAATGGAAATTTAACACGCTTTGCAATGATTTTGTTTTTGTCTACGTTTTTTCTTTTTGGTTATTTTTTTTTAACGTTGAAGTTGAAAAATGTAATTTACAACTTCAGTATCTTTAACTTAGTTAGATGAATGCACCAGAGCAACTATTGTTGTTTCTGCTGATGTTGTCATACTCATGGTTAAGGCAATTAGCATTCCTTTGGTATTCTTCTTTTTTACTACTTTGCTACTGCTATAATTCAGTTTTTGTGTTAGTCACTCGTCGTAAGTAATTTTTATCTTGTTATTTACATTTAATCTTTCGAAATAGCAATTTCTTAGGGAAGTAATTGAAATAATAGAAACCTCTAGATATATTGATATAGTATCATCTGCAAGGTTCGGTGGTTACAGGCTTACAGTGTCTTCGCAATAAAGTCTAGCCTTGCTTAAGCATTCACATTGGCGCATTTAATATTCTTGTGTTTTTTCTTCCTCACCACTAACGGCTTGCAGTATCAATATGAAAACCCAGGTTCAGTTCCATGCTGCTAGCCATTGGATACCAAGATACAGTTTTTATATGAAATGTAGTGAAATATCACAAAGATAAACACATAATTAAATTACCAGATATAAACTATTTTAATACTCCCAAATGTGAAATTTAATCAATATCTTACTTAAATGTTATTTATTACTACCTGTTAATTATTATGTTTCACAATCTTTGCTAAGTTTTTCAATCACCAAATTCATCCGTTTATTAGTACTGAAATTGATATTTAAGTAACTATCCTTTTCGGATGGCATATATTGATATTTATTATTTTTTTCAGGCAGAAACTCATTTCAATTTATTCACATACTCATGCAAACTCATTAATGTTTCAATAATATCCGGCATCATTTTGTATAATATTTCCTTTTCTTAACTGTTTTTCCATCTGTCAAATATGTGGGTATAACTAAATTCGAAGCAACAAACAGTAATCGAAATTCACATAAAATCAATCAATTATTTTGACATTTTCTACATGAGTTCACTGAACCCCACCGCCGTACGGCGCACCACCGACGCACAGATAAACTATACGTGTATCAAGTATTTATTTCCGAATTCGGTTTTATATTTTGTGATAGCTACCCCGCTGCTACATACTCGTCGTACATACCATTACCATATTTTACACCCTCAATAATATATCAATGTGAATTTGAGTGAGAAGTTACCCTTTTCTACTTTTTCTGAATAGTTTTGTACAATATACACAATTTTTTTTATTGAGAGAGGCACATATGCACATGTGCTTTAGTTTATTGTTGTTTGGGAAAAATAAAAATAGATATACCAGCCAGTACGTAATAATGAAAACAAAAAAAAATTGTCAATTTTTACTATTTTGTTCTGTTTACATTTAAGTTTAAATTTACAGCATTATCTGCATGCAAATTTATAGTTATTAAAGTGGAATAGATGTAGTATATTATAAGTTAATATCGATATTTGAAATGACTTCTGAATTTTTTTTCATCTATTACATACTTAACCCTCTAGTTCCCAAATTTTTGATCGATAAAAAAAAATCGGGATTGATTAATATTGGCGTAAAAATCATAAACTGATTTAAAAACCAAAAAAAAAAAACTAATGGGCGTGGTTTTATGAATGGAGGTTGGTAAAAGTTGTTTTCATTCTAAAAATTGGAAAGGACAACTATACCAATCCCAAAAGCTTTAGACCAATTAGTAAGGTGCCTTTCTTACTAAAATGTCTCGAGCGCTATGTTGAACACCGCATCCGTAGTGAGTCGTTATTGTTACCAATGTGGACAATCTTGTGAGACGGCCCTGCAAAATCTGGTAGGTCGGATTGAGCGGGCCCTCAACAGGAGAGAATACATTATTGATATTTTTGTTGATATTGAGGGAGCTTTTGACAACGCGACTTTTGACGGTATGTGTAATGCAGCAGGTCAGCATGGAGTGGATCCGGTTCTTGTTAACTGGATTCGCTCAATGCTGTCACACAGACTTATAAAAACAGCTTGCGGCATGAATAGAGAATGTCCCCAAGGTGGTGTACTCTCTCCACTGCTGTGATGTCTGCTAGTTGACTCTCTGCTTGTTTCCCTAAATGAGTCGAGTATCTACACAGGCCTATGCATATGACGTTGCCTGCTTAATCACGAATCGGTCGGGTATGTTTGTAGGAAGGCCCAAACTGCTCTGAATATGATTGCCTCTTGGTGTTGCTCAAACGGGCTATCAGTTAGCCCTCTTAAAACTGGTGTTATTCTTTGCACCAGGAGAAGGAAAATTGATGGTCTCGTTTTACCAGTACTCCGAGGAATCACTATTCAGCTATTCCAAGAAGTGAAATATCTAGGAGCCACTCTAGATACAAAACTTATTTAGCGTTCTCATGTTGAGCTAAAAGTATCCAAGGCATTGGCAGCTTTTCGTCAATGTAAGGCTATTTTTGGCAAAACATTATCACTTTATAAAGTCTTATGGCTTTATAAGGCTATGATTCGACCCATCATCAGCTGTGGCTTTGTTGTACGGGAGCTTTTCCTGCAACACCTGGCCCATCCTTGGATGCATTGCTCAACTTACCACCCCTTGATATTTTTGCTAAAGGAGAGTCTGTCAAAGCCATCTGTAGGCTTAAACGCAATGGGTATTGGTACGACACTTGCGGGGATATTGGTGACATTGTTGAAGATACTGATATGGACCTAACAGTTCTATCAATGCCATCCGATACAATGCCAACAATTCCAGTTTTAAAACAGCGCTTTACAATACAAATTCCAGAGGTCCAAACTTGGTTTTTGCCGGGACCTGGGCCGGGAGTTGATTGTAAGCGTATTTTCACTGACGGCTCCAGAACAGAATTCGGTTCGGGTTCTGTGGTCTTTATTGAAAATTATGGAGTGCACCTTTACTTCTCCCTTGGGTTGTATACTTCTGTTTTTCAAGCAAAAATTTTTGCAATCATCAAGGCAATGGACTATGTTATTGATAATGGTTGGAGAGAAAGGAGTATCTGTGTATTTAGTGACAGTCAGGCTGCGCTTAAATCCTTGCTTAAATCCTCTAACCACGTCTAAACTAATTATGCATTGTAAATCCAGGCTTGATTGTGTTGGAAAACAAAATAGTCTGCTGTTGATATGGGTTCCTGGACACTCAGGAAATGAATATGCTTACCTTCTGGCCAAAAAGGGTTCGGAAACTGGTTTCCAGGGCCCAGAACCTGTACTCTCTTTGTCGTCTACAGCCATCAAGACCACTATTAATGAGTGGGTCGAATTGACCCACAATCGTAAATGGGAGGAACTGAGGGGCTTTAGACAGACAAAGACCATGTTACCTGTTATCTCGAAACGTCTAGCAGACTTTCTGTTATCACTTAACAGAAAGAGCTGTAGGCAGCTGGTGGGATTATATGCAGATCACTTCTCTTGAGCCAAACATTTGCATATGATTGGCCTGGGAGCTAGTGCTTTCTGTGCTTCTTGTGGTTTGGAGGAAGAATGTGAAGAGACGGCGAACCACTTTCTTAGTGTCTGCCCCGCTTTCTACCAGATCAGAATAAGCATATTTGGTACTGGAGTGTTGGGAGACGAACACCTGAGCTCTTTCACACCGCAGGATCTGCTAAGGTTTATTAATAAATCTGGTAAATTTAAAGAATAGCAAAAGGGAACATAGGATATAGTACAATGGACGTAAAACTTGTCTGAATGCTGTATTATTGAATACTTCTTTTGTCTATTCCAGCAAAAAAAAAACTCTAAGGTCTATATGCTCAAAGGAAGCAATGAAAGTGATGTGCTGAAATGTAAAATTATCCTAAACGGAGCCAATGAAGCAAACTATAGGCCATTCTTACAGTTTTGTATATGTTTTATATATATGTAGACGGCACGAAGAAAATAATTTTAGCAGGTAATTCTTCATATTTTATCGTAAATGTTGGATAATTGAAAGCTGTTGACGAGGAACCAGTCAGGTTACTCTAAAAGCCTAATAAAACTGTAACGAATTTTCGAAGATCGTAAGCGATTGTAAGGCAAAACTTAGTAGGGGACACTTGATCCCCATTTTCCCCACTGACTATAACTATAAAACAAAAGGGGATTTAAAATTCTTTTTTATACCAAACTTATGAATATTCGTGAAGTCTCTATATTATCTAGTATAAAAAATAGCGCTTTTGAGTTTTCTTATCTATAGTGAAAACGCGGTGCAAGAGACACTTAAGTAATTCTATTAAAAAAAAAGAAGCCAATAAGATGGAAACCAAAAACAAATTAAATAGTTTCTTAGAGGCTGCTCACGGGCGCAAGCAATACCACCTGTCTGAAAGATAAAGGTAGAAAAAAGAGGTAGTAAGAAAGGGATAGAAACTTCCCTATCTTTTTTTAACTACCTATTTTTTTTATCAGGAAGGATTTCATGTTTGCGCTCGTGAGAGCAGCCACTTATAAACTTAATCTTTTGATTTACATAAAGTCTGAAGAACAATGCAAAAAGTTAAAAAAAAAACTATTAAGTTATCAGTCTTTCATACACTAGATGTTAAAATAAGAAATATACAGCTCGAAAATTATAGCAAACGAGCTACAGAATCGCAGTACTGAGCATCATACGCTTCTTTGTTTCAAGATACCATCAAGATTTGTAAATTTAAAAAACAAACAGTGTGCGAAACGGGGAACACAATGAGGTGAAACATGGTCAATTGTAATCCCCAGATTGTATTCTGGTATAGTAGGCTGACTTGATTCCGGGATCAAGCATCCACAATACAACTGGGAAAAAAATTCTCACAGTTGTAAATTTTCTGAGAGCACAAAATTTATAATCATAAGACACTGATAAAAAAAATTAGAAAATACTTTTGTCTTTAAGGATAATAAAATAATTTGACAAACACATGAAAAAAAGTTATGCACAACCAAAATACACAATATAAAACTAACGAACGTTTTTGATAAAGAGAGAAAAACAAATTATTTACAGTGATTTCGAAAAAATTGTTATGGATCAAGTCTCGCGAGGGATCAAGAATTACGAGATTAAATAACTTGTGACTCATATGAGCTCAAGGGCAATTCGAACAACCACGGCTCTGGGGCAAATCTCAAGGGCCGAAATCAATCATTGGCGTCAGTTTGGCAGTAACTATATATATACGATTGGATATACGGCTTTATGATAAAAGCTCAAAGAAAGAGATAGTCCCGAGTTTGTATCTGCAAATCTACAAAGTGCTTTGAGAAAGAACCAAGTAGAAGCAAACAGCTAAGGTCCTTCATGTCCTTCCTGCCTTGAGGAAGAAAATCACACTACAGAGCATGGTTTTTGTTATAGTCCAACAGGACCAAGAAGAAGACGCCTGCTGGGTGATGAAACAATTATTCATTTTATTTCTAATTTCCATCACTGTACCTCCTCTCTATTCTCAAAAATTTCCGTCTATCTGCGCAAAGTACTGGTACAGTGGGTGGGTTCTATGGAAAACCAAGTCCAATCAAATCTAAAGTAATTCATAAAGAAAAAAATACTTTTATTAGTATTTCCCTTCTAACATTAACATTGATGACTATCATCTACATTTATCATGATTAGAACTATCCATTTACCATTTAAGCTGCTCTAAAAAGATTATATTGATTTTAAATATATTATTAAAACTAGCAATAAAAAAGATTGATACCGAAAATTTGTACCAATTTAAAATAGAAAACCCATAGAGGAAATACTTTATTCCTCCCAAACCCAAAAACCAATCAGAAAAATTTTGCATCAAAATAAAATTTCAATTTGAATATATATTTTTTCCATAGTCATAAATAAAACGACCGGACATGTTGGCATGAATACAAAAAATTTAGGTATATGTGAGTACACATGCATGCATCATGGAATATGGCAAAAAAAAAAAAAAAAAAAACCAAATTGCAATTGATGTACGAGGAGCAAGCGGGAAACGGAAGTGATCAATATAAATCGAATTTCAAATGATTCTCAATAGAAAAAAATAAAAATTTCATGTGCGCACATAACAATTGGAATTATTTTCAAGTGATGACTTGTTAAAACATGAAAAGTATGATGATTTTAGGTGTATAGAACACAAAACAAATAATTTATTTTAAATAAACTTGGAATGCTCCAAAGATATATGAAGAATAGTCTTGATTGTACTCATCGATACTTAAAATTATTATTTGACATTTTTAATTACAATAAGGAAGAAATGAGATAGTAGAGCTTAAAAATTAACATCAAATTACTAGAACATTACGGACGACATACTCCTCTCAGAATCCCCAAGTTTGTCCACCTACATATGCAACCAAACGTAACAAATCTTATAAAACAAAGTTAAACCGAAGTGCTCGCTCAATGTTCCAGAGTGTCGTGCTCGTAATCCTTTAATTTCGAGGGAAATGTATAATTTTCAATTCCCTTACCGAAAACGATGAGCGACAACCATCGACGACGACGAACAGCACACGGACAAACTTTTTGGCAAAAATGTTAAATAAATGCACGAAAGCGACAAAAACCGACATTCAAGAAGACACTATGTGTAACTAAGTACGGGTAAATATGTACCCAACATACGGAATAGTTAGGCCAGTTTCATACTGTGCCTGTGCAAAATGTAAGTATGCATGAGAAAATAAAGAAAAATAATGAAAATTTTTTACTTTTTGGGTGGGGCGTACCTTTTTTTTTACTTGTTTTAATTTTAAGTTGGAGTCAGTTTTCTCTTTTTCACTACTTTTTGCGTGTTATTTTGTGGACTTGTCGTTGTGGCTTGATGTTTTTTGTATGCAGCAGCAGCAGTGCACTGAAGTGTAGATGCTCACGGAACTTACGTAGGGTTGAAGGCAGCAGCTATACTTGATAGAAGGAATGGCGTAGATGCTAAATTTTAATATGTATGCTTTTTGAGAAGTAGTGATAACTAAATTATGCTGTCATATTGTAAAGAAAAATGCAATCTGGCGCAGAATCAGTGGTGGATGGGTGGATAAGATTTTGTTGCAATTAAAACTCTTATTTTTTTGGAAGCAATTTTTTTATTTTATTTTTTTCTTTATTTTGATTTTGATTCTGTAGAAACACTTTACACACCCATTTTTCAACTTCCTCTCCCAAGCACAAACAAAATACACTTCCCGTTTTTTCTTTACTTTTTTGTTATTATTATTGTTGTTGTTTTTACTACTGTGCTCTTGTTGTGTTTTTCCTCCAAAAGTCCAGTTTACATATCCGAAAAAACGACAACAACAAAGTTAAGGGATGAATTGTGCATACGGACGATGTTCCGATATTCAATCCTTAGCGTTTACGGCGCGCCGGTGTGGCAATTTTCAAACGTATAAAATTTGTATATTTCGTTTTTTTTTTCAAGGGTAGCTTTTAGGCGTTTGGCAAAACAAAATACAACAAAATCAGGAAGACTTTTAAATTTTGTTTTTTTTTATTCGTATTTAAGCAAAAATTTGGCCACACATTTCACAATCGAATTTTTGTATTTTTAAATTTAAAAACTTTAATAAATTGCAATCAAAAATTAACTCTTTTATTTATATCAAAAAATAATGTAGTTAGTTCGAAGCCTGATATCTAATAAGATGCTTCTCGATTTCGCGTGTTTACGTATCGACAATTCGTAACCAACTCACTATAGCGGCGTACAGTGAACCGATGATGATTTCCTGCAGCCAAGATTCGTAATGTTTCGGAGAATGAAATTCAAACGCAAAATGAATATATTATGGGAGTGGACGGAGTGTGAGCATTATTTTTCCAATGTCCAAAGTTCAGCTGTATAAAAGACGGGGTTGATTGCATTCAAGTAGAGGTTTTACATTTTCATATTCAGGGTAGGAAATTCAGCAGGAAGTTTTAACGAAGAGAGTGTAAATTCAGCTGACGGTGTTGCCATATAAATATTTTCTGGTTAATATTTAATTAAAATAGTTTTTATTTTTTTTCAACATACTTCTAGGCGAATAACAATATCAAATTAAGCGCCATTTATTTTAAATTGTGAAAAATACTTTAAAGTATATCAAATAGGTATTGAAATACTGCGATACTGCACAGTGCACAAACATACGTGACTGTTGCTGAAAGAAGAGAACATAAGGGTGTGTTTATTTAAATCGAAAAGAACGCCTAAAAGAGCGCAGCAACATAAAAATTTGTAGACTAGAAAATATGTGTGTGGAGACTTTAGTGAAACGGAAGCAATATACACTCGTATTGTTTTGATACTTATGGTGTTTATAGTGTGTGATGGTGGGAGTTTGCTGTTGCCGTTGTGGGAAGATATCACCACGGTGATGAAATTGCGTAGCCGGTATTTTTGCAAAATGTTGATATTATTTTACAGTAGATAACAACGCAATAAATGTGCAGCACACACACACATACACACTCATATACTATACATAAAATTATTAAAGCATGTTCTTGTTGCTTGGGTATGAGCTACACATACACACATATTGCTCATGTGTATGCCTCACATACATATGTCATATTATTGGGCAAGGATAGTCTAGGGTACCATAATGAATAATGATGCCATTGCGACAACGAATATTGGAGGACAATATAAAATTACGCAGTTATGCGTAAATATAAGAGGATGGTGCAGCAAACAAATGAGATTATGATAAATACGCAGATGTAAGTTAAAAGCTGTTGCTGTGCAACTGCATTAAATAAAAAACTTAAAGCGATTTTAATGAGAATCATACAGTAATAAAATTAATTTGTTACACATTATTGCGTAAATTTCTAATAGGTCTTATGAGATATTGCCGCTTTTTGTGTATCAACTAAATTTAAATCCCTGGTAGAATGCAATATGCATTTCCATATTTTGATGCATCTGCATATTTGAGCATATTTTGCCATTTCATGTTGAATGCGTACAAGGTAATAAATTTTTGAGTAAGATAAAATCTGTATTAGCTCGCAGTTCGAAATACCATAGTTTAATAACAGTATACAACACGAACAAAATTTTTGAGTTTTCATATGGTTTTTTTAGAGTTGTTTTTGATGCTGATCATGAACCTACAAACACTTTTCAGGTCGAGCTTTTGTGATATTCATGATTTTGTAATTTTTTGGAACTTTTTTTCCATTTTTTCTGTTTTCTACACGGCTTACGAGTTTTTACAACGTTATCAACAAAACAAAATTTAAAAAAAAAATTTCAAAACAATTTCTCAAAAACAAAAATCTTATTTTATTCATTCTTTAATTTTTTATTTGAACAAAAAATTAATTGAAATGAATATTTTTCTAAATCATTGATTCTAAAATTATTTTTTAAAGTGTTTTTTGTTATTTTGTATTTTTCTTTTTGCTCATCAGCAATCTCTCGAATGAGAGTCTAGCAATATTCAGCCATATTCCTTTCCACACCATATTTAACCCTTTCCTTACCATATGGACACCACACCTACATTTCAATATTTTAGCTTGTTCTATTTTCATTTAAAAATTATTTTAGTCAAACGCCATTATTTCTCGAAAGTTTCCCATCCAAATCTTCAATTTTTCACATTTCTTCGGCGACTCTATGTGGTCCACATGAGCAAGGTAATTTCTATTCTAACCGGACACTGCCCTATCGGCAATCATGCCCACAGACTAGGTCTTCTATATAATGACTTCTGCCGAAGCTGCAGAAACGAAGAGGAAGAAGAAATAATCTTCCACCTTATATGTAACTGCCCTGCTCTAGCTGCTCGCGGACAAAAAACTCTGGGCGAACCCTTCTATTAAAGACTTAAAGAACTCGCATCCTCTGAAATCCGAGACTTACTTCACTTTATAGAAAGCACAAAATGTTTTGACTAGGTGGGATTAAGAGGTAACTACTCGCCCCATAGGGTATCGCAATAGACCAATAGGTCTCAGTATGTTCATATTTCCTTATGTACAGCCCCAACAACCTAACCTAACCTAACCTTGGCGACTCTAGCTCATTCAGTATTTTCGTTTTTCATGATATTTTTTTTTTTCCATTAAAAGAATTTACAAATATTTCCAAAGCTTCAAAACTTTTTCAAAATAAAAATGTATCTGTCTACCTAATTGTTTAAAAAACTTTATTCTGAATTCGAAAAGTTGTAAAGATTACGTTTGGCTTTATAACACTGGTTGGTACACCTTACTAAAACGAGCAGTGCGCTCATTACATGCATCCTTACGCTCTTGCAGTTAGTCGTTGTTCAGACAGCAACGAAGCAACATGAGTAGCGGCTCTGTTGATTTTTTTCTTATGTTCACGGCGAGAAATTAAATTAAAAATTAACGTAAATTAAAATTAATTATAATTTCAAATGCCTTTGGTAACATTCTATGACTAGATTTAAATAAAGGCATTGAAAGCATACCTTTTGTTTAAGTTTTATATTTGTCATGCGACGGCTTTTGGGTTTATTTTTATACAGTGTATGGCAATTACTCTGCGCTCACCAATACAATCTTATTTTCAATTTTGCCGACCACTGCTCTATAACATCCCAACATTCCAATATGGACTCCACCTCATACCACCCACTGGAATATTGAAATCACTTTTAGTTTAATGTATTATCATTTTGAGTACGCTCCTCATTCAAAATAGCACAATTCCAACTTTTTGGTACATATTGGTACCACGATATGTACCAATTTTTGACTAAAAATGATTTTCTACCTTACACTCAGAAAAAAATTACGTGGAATCAATACAAAAATCCTATTATTTCAATAAGATTTGGTCAATGGTATTTTCCCATAGTTTTAATGGTTTTTAGACTTTAATTTTTGATATAAGGTTTGTGCACTATGAAACTAGTGCATACATTTTTACTCAATGTTTTCCTAGTACAAATTTAAATTTTTTCACATCAAAGTGGCTTTCTTAAATATGTCTAAGCTTTCATGTAAAATTTTGAGATCATTCAATAGTTTTTGGCTTCAGAATGAGCAGCGAAATAGAAGTGCGAGAAAAAATAATTAGACTGCGAAATGAAAATCCAAATTTGACTTTCAATCCAATTGCTCGAAAAGCACGGGTTTCGCAAAATACCGTTTCGTGTGTTATTAAAGTATACAATGAACGCCTGACCAGGAAGCATGGAATTGGCAAAAAGAAGAAGCTTAATAACCCTGCTATAGCCAAGAAGGTGATAGCTCTTTAAAAAAAAAATCTCAATATATTTGGCAGGAAATTGGCTGAAAAACTAGGATGCTCTGAAACTTTTGTTAGGAAGTTTAAGAAGGAGGAAGGGCTGAAGTCATACAAAGTCCAAAAAGTTCCAGGCAGAAATTCGAACAGGAACAGCGAGGCAAAAGAGCGAGCCAAAATATTGCACCGTGATTTCATAAGGGCGATGAGACCTATGTACTGGGTGACTCTTCACAGCTCCCAGATGGGGATTTTGCAGATCGTAGAGGAAATGTCCTGGAGCAGTATAAGACGCAGAAGTCTAAATTTCTCAAGAAGTTTTTGGTGTGGCAGACAATCTGTAGCTGTGGTAGACGAATCAATTCATTTGTAATAACTGGGACAATCAACACCGATATATATATCCGGGAGTATAAAGCAGCACACAGTTTCCGCTTTCTTTTGGTCTGATTTGGCTGAGTACTATTACAGTAAAGCAGCAGTTGAATGGTACGAAAAGAATAATGTAACACTTTTACCCAGATATGCGAATCAACCTAACTGCCTAAAACTCAGATTAATAGAAAGATATTGGGTTCTGGTAAAAAGGACCATGAAGGGCACAAAACAGGTTGCTGAAATCGTTACCAGTTTTCCCAAAAAGTGGCTGTCATCAAGTAAAAAATTTCTGAAAAAACTATTAAAAGCTTAATGGGACGAAAAATGCAAATTTTTATTAAAAGTCAATAAAAAAATGGATGTGTGCAAGGCACGCAAGATATTTGATGTGTAAACAGTTAAGCTAACTGAATGTCATATACATAAGCTCACATATGTATAGCCATATATAGGGATTTAATGTATAATTTATATGCTTAGGTAATTCAAATTAAAACAATTATTTTATAAACTTAAAAACTTATTAGATATCATTATCTTTTATATATATAATAACCCAATTCACCATAAATTGCAAATGGTCTTACATCATTGCAAATGCAAATTTTTATTCCATATCACATATATTTGTTGTTGTGATAGCATAAATATTTTGCAATTGCACCAAATCGTGAATAAGGCTGATATGTTGTAGTTGCATTATTTTTCTTTTACTCAATGCATCGGATTCTTTTTTTTCGCGCTTTAAGTTTTTCTTCCTGTCGATTTGAAATTTTATTAGATGTGAAAATTTTACATAACGTCGCCTGAGAATTGATTTGGCGTATAGGTATATGAATTTGTACACACATACGTCAAATCAATCCTCAGGCGACGATAAGTGCTTTCCACATTTAACCTTAGGAAGGCAACAGGGATGACTAGTCACCCCACTACTTTTTAAAAGCACCGCAAAGAGAGTTGTCTTAACTGCATTTAATAAAAATAAAAAAGAATGTATTTTTATTGAAGTAAATAAGTGATTTTATAATAAATAAGTCTGATTTTTTCTGTTTAACATATTTGCTATTTACATAGATAAAAAAAAGTGTTGTCTTTTATAATGCCGTGATTTGCTATCATTATCACTACGTTTTGTTTATACATTTATTGAAACCTAGATTCCTTATTACTTATCATTTTGTATTGTTTTTGTATTTTAAAAAATATTTAATTTTAATGCAATCTAACTAACCGAATGCAAAACCTATCAAACGCCTGTGTTTGCTACGGCGACTTTTCTGTTTGTATGGTATAGTCGATCTCCACACGTTTAACACCAACAAATAATTCTGCCACGAATAATTGTACACACACATTTTGTTTTCGTATGTACATATATGTGTGAGTAAATTGATCGAAACATAAACAAACAAACTCCGCTCGTATTTTAATTTCTCCCTCTCTTCTTCTCTTTGTTGTTTAGAGTAGCACATTCATGCCGCGCAGTAGTGTGAGCGAGAAGGGAACTGGACGTTACAGTTATCTTACATCTTACGATACAGTTATTGTTACATTTTACACATTTGAAATTTTGCCCATACCGTGAGCTAAAATGTTTACACATCAAAAAATATTTTGTTGATGAATCAAAACATTAATGAAATTTTTGTACGCAAACCTAAATATAGCCATATTAGGGTATATCCTATTGGTTTCATAGTACAGTCCTGTTGATTTCATGCTGTAACACTATTAATTTAATAGTATAAATAGTAATGGGACGCTTTTCGTGATTAAAGATATGTTTTTTTCTAAGTCTACAAACTTACCTCAACATTTTCCACGTCAAAATAGGACAATGTCTTCTTGGTTAATTCGAACCAGCGCGTCTTATAGTTGACTGGAGTGAAGCGTTTCTTATTTTGTGCACGTTTCACCATTGAGCCACTTTTAACGATATCATATAATCGTTCCGCCATTTTATCCATTTTACTTTGTAAGGACTTACTGCTGCGTGATGTTGATGAGGATCTTACGCTACCGTGCGTTGAACGATTCATATTGATGCTAATATGAGTACACGCGATTTCGAGTTCGACAATAGAAAATCACAAGTATTTTACTTAATAAATTACTAGGTGAGGTTTAGTATGAAAAAAAAACTTGTAGAACAACTGTGCGCGGTCAGATATTCGTTACATTTTTGAAGTGTTATTATGATGAAATTTTAGGCGCTGAAAATATAAAAATAAAACTGTAAAATTAGTACTTATATTAAGTTATTTATGTTGAATTAAATTATTTATTTTACATGTGATGAGCTACGCCCACTCATAATAAAATATTTATGTTCTATTACAATCCCCAAAACTAGAAAAAAAAGTCTGTAAAACACAATTTCCCACACTTTCAATGAATTTCCCTAAATGTATATTTACAACAATTTGGAAATAAATCAAATGATTCAACTGAGCAAAAGTGAAGTCAGAAATTTTTATTTTATTATCACACGATAAATTAGCAACATACAAAATAATCTACAAAACATCCAAAATAAAAGGTGGGAGTACGTCAATGAACGTTTTGTCTATAAAGAGTAAACAAAATAGAAGAAGAAAAAAAGAATTATACCTAGACAGAGTAGAAATGACAAGAAATGCCGCTTGAGATCAAAAATTTTATGACTAAGTGGAAAGTTTTGTTGACATCATTTGAGATCACAGTGAAGACGAAGTGAATTAGTCGAACGAACATGTGGTTTCAGTTTTTAGCAAATAGTTAATAGGATCTAATCTTGATTCATTAATCCATAGTGTTGTTTACACCAAATATTATTAATTCTACTCTGATTATAATTCAATGTTGTATTATATTTACCTAATATTTTTCACGTTTTTATGAGTTTCTTGCTAAAGCCCTAACACGCATTTTTCAAATTGTGCAGGAGAAGCAAAAAACATTTTGGTACTTAGAGTTCGGTTTCGAGAATTTTTAATTTAAACTAAAAAACAAGATTGTAAGTTTTCGGTGTAGGTCTCTAAAATGTTCGGTACAGATGAAAGTGGACACGTTTTATCATAATCCATCAAAATGTCGATATTGAAAAATTTGATGTTAGGGCCTTAGAAAAGAGAAGAGATAAAAATCGAAGAGCACAAAAAAAAAACAATAGTTCCAAAAGAACCTTTGCAGTTTGACCAAAATAAGTATGAATCCGAAGTAAAAATTCTGATTGGAACTTTTTCTTCGGACTTTTCAATCGTTGATCTGACTACCGTTTCCAAACCAGCAAGGAAATTATTTTGTTCATTTCATTACGGCGATTGAACAAAACATAAAAGTTCCGGGTGGAGTGCAATGTTGTAAAACAATTAGGAACCAATTTTCTTCGTTGTATATCCCAAATAACTTCAAGATTTAAGAAAGCTCGAATAGAATGAGGACAAAGTAATAGAGTTTAGCAAAGAACTGGGGGCAGAGGCAGAGATCTTCCAGATAACAGCGTCCCTATCAGCAAACTTTTTGAAGTGAAAATCTTTAGCGAAGGTACATCGAAAATTTTTCAACGGAAGTCGCGTTGTTGTTGCATTCATACGAAACTAAAAAGAAACGAAGTTATGCTGTTGTTAGTGTTTAGCGAACGAAGTCATATGGGGATCGGATGCATACAATCAAGCAGAGAGGCGACTTCTCGCTGTTTTATCTCAAGAGCTTTAGTGAGAGAGCTTGAATCCATATAGTTTTTTTCCTTTTGTGTTATATACATGTTCTACATCATGTTTGTGCCGATATATGGAGAGAGAGTATCAGAAGAAAAAAACCTTTAGAAAATAGAAGGAGGAAGAGTGCAAAAGCTTCAACAATAACGGTCATGTGAAAAACACTTGCACTCTAACAAAAACTAATAAGAAACGATGTTATGCAGTTGTTATTCGGCTACATACTACCAAGAAGAGCGACGACTTCTCGCACTTTTATCGCATGTGCTTTAATGAGAGAGTCGATGTAGAAGTCTCGGCTTGATTGCATATAATTGAACTTTCCTTTCATGTGTTATATACGTGTACAAAGCAGTGATGAAATTTCCAAATTTAAAATTGTACCTAATTTACCAAAAAAGTTGTACGAAAATGAGCATGAATGTACCTAAAATAGTATACTTCATTAGTTGTTGTAAGAAATTTAATTTTCATTTAAAAGTTAACAATTAAAAAAAGTAACCAAAACATGAAAACAATACTCGTTATGTAACTATTGTAATTCATTCTCATTGATCATATACCATAAAATAAATAAAATTGTTTGTATAGAAATAACAGCAGTTGTTAAATTAGGTTTAAACATCTAGATGAACACAAGGGGAAACAAAATTTTCAAATCTGATAATATCTAAAGACCCCACATTGGTCATGAAAGTTCCGAAATTTTTATCATAATTTTCGGATTTTCAAACATTTTTAGCCACTAGGGTTCTGACCCCCCCCCCCGAAATGTGGAAACTTTATTCTAATTTTTTAGATTAATTGCCAATAGATGGAAAAAAAGTCAAAATAAAATCTATTTAACGATATTTTTTACTTCCATCGGTTTTTTATCTAAAAAATCAAATATAAAAAATAAATTTGAAATCTTAGTTACACTAAGCAATCAAATCCGATTTGTTTTCTTCGACATGAGGTTTGGCTACGGATTCAAAAAGAGAAGGTGATACTGAGCACTCCTGCATTCATAGTTTTTCTAGGTCAGTAACTGTTTTTGATTTAAGGTTTCGTCCTGAATCGGTTTGAAAAGTTTAAAAATTAATAAAAACAGAAAAAATTATCGGATTCTTCTTAAATAAGACTTGCTTGAACCCCATTTTTTTCCTAAAACGTGACGTGATGGGAAGTTTTTGACCTCAGATTCGTGCTCAACGCAAAAATTCTTTCGCAAAAACTCCATCTTATTAGCAAAACCCATCTTAAAATATAATTAATTTTTTAACGCATTATTGCTCAGAACACCACGACTAGAACGATCTCTTTCAATGCTGTGACTTCACGAATTTAGGAAATATAAGCCAACCTCATCCGGGTTCCTTATCATTGATAATGGCTCAAATTCCCAATGATGATCATTTGAAAAAAATGAGACTCTACTATTTTTGGTAATTTTTTTGAGGTTGGGTACATCATCAGAAGTGGGAAGTCAATGAGCTAATGAAATTATGTCCCTCACGATAAAAAAAAAATGCACTAGAATGCACATTGAATAATATTTATTTGAAAAAATTTAATTTGATTATTCTGAGAATTTTTTGTCACTTTTGGCCATTTTTTTGAGGTTGAGATTAAAAAAAATCGGAAAATTTTTCTTAAAATTTTGATTTTATAGGGTCCATCAAATGCATCATTGATTTAATTTATTGCATTTAAAAATCAGTTTGATAAAAATTATTTATGAATATTTTCTTCGAATGAAAGCCCTCCCCCCCGAAAAAAATTTCTGGCTACGGCCCTGCTGTACAGGCAAGTTCAATTTAAGTAGGTACTTATACAAAATATTTTTTTTTTTTGTAATTAAGTGTTAAATTTAGTTTGTTAAGTTTAGCTAATGACAAATTGTACCTAAAATGTGCGAATTGTACCTATTATACCTTATACTTCGAAAAAGTCGGAAAAAGGTACAATTGTACCTACTTTTCATCACTTATCTAAGTCGTGTTTGTACCGATAAGTGGAGAGAGTATCAACAGAGGAAAAGCTACAACAAAAAAGAGAAAATAGGATTGCGAAAACTTCTAACAATTTTTTAATAAGCAACATAGTTTCACTTCTACTGTGAAAGCTTGCAGGCACATAATTTTTAAACATTTTCAACTTTTTGGGATTTATCATTTTGCTGGTGTCTATGGAAACAAGAATTCTTCAACATATTTACCCCCCATTACCCTACATTTTGGGAGTTTTTTTTTAATAGCTTAGAATAATATTGCCAACGGCCTAAACGAATGTTGCAAGTTTTATAGTGTGTTTGGGGAAAAGGTTGCTTAATTTTCTGCTGAATTTAGAATGCTGTATATAAATGTTCAATTAAAACAACAGCATATTTCTGATGAATGATTATAAATTTTTAAATTAAATATTTACAAAAAATCTACTTAAGTATGCAAGTATTTTTTTATATTATGACAAGCTTAATCGACTTATTATTGTTGACGTTCATGCTGTTGGTTTCATTGTTGTTGTGTTGTAATTGTTAGCATATCATGAAAATAATCACTCAATTAATTAATTAATGTTTAGTTACAATTTAAATTGTGGTTAAGAAGAGGTAGCAACAGATGTAACAATAACAACAACAAAGACGTTTAAATACACTCTTCTCTTATTTCGATTTGTTGTTTAACAGAAAATTATAACTTAAAGCGGATTTAACTGCGGCTTAAAATGACATATAAGACATTTAAGCCACGATATAAGACCATAAGCATGTAACACACAAATTCAAGTTAAAGTTGAAGATGAAGGTGGCATAGACAGACTGGTTTTCGTGTCTTTTTGTATTTTTTTCTTTTATTATATGATAATAAAATGACCTTGAAATAGCGCATTGCATCTGCGGGGGGTACAAAATGTATCAGAGAGCAATGTCATGATGCGGAAAAGATTGCCGCAAACATGCTCACATTTCGATGAAAGAGAATATGAGTAGAAATAGGAGAGAAAAATGCCAATTATAATATTTATTAAATTGACTTGGAAAACGTAAGGAATCGGAGTTATGTATGCGCCTTCTCGATTTGTACATAAAAGAGTTCAGACTGAGAGAATCCTCCTTGCTTAACGCTTTGACACCAGAGTTTTAATGGGGCTTGATAAAAGTTTTTTGTTTTGAAATTATGGTTACTTCGGTTTTCTCCAATCATGACACCAAATTTCATGCTTCTATATTGAGTTTTTTGTACTTTATTAAGGGCTAAAAAATAGCTATGAATCTGTAGACAAACACTGAATAATCCGATTCCTCCAATTTTTTTATTTTCATATTCTTTTATACCTTATTTATGCCACATAAAAGAGAATGTTGAATATACGCAACTTCACCAAAGACATCCCATTTCCATTTCCAAGCAGAGATGACTGGAGGGCCAACAAAGTGATTAGAAATTGTGAAATCACTATCTTTACCGACACACAGTGGTTGCTGCCATACGACAATAATAAAAAAATCAGTCAATATTTTGAAATTGTATGCAACTGCACAATCGCTAGTATTCACAAACTTCGGAACGGTTTTTTTTTTTTTTGCTTTCTAACCGTACTTCTTTAATAGAAACATCAGAAGTGCAAATATGAATTGAAGTGGCTAGTGCATTGTAAAGAGCTTCCGAGTGAAGTTACTTTTTAACACTAAAAATCTAAATAAGAAACTAACTAAATACTTTTCATTATACATACTACGACCGGACAAGGCTATTTTTATTGTAGCTGCTGCATATAGTCCAGTCATTATTAAGATTTTCATCAAAAAAATTGTGATCTGAGATTTTTCTTCAGTAATTGTTAGTGGGGGTATGAAAAAGCCCTGTTCACGCCAAATTGGTACGCTTTGTTGTGGTCACCACGTCGCCCCTAGTCATAAGAACAACAAATTTTTTACTGGGATTTGTTTACAATACCGTTACCGTAAGTTGATAAATTTTTCATATTAATTGATAGCAAGTTCGTGATTGTGTGCACAATGGAAGCTGCAAATAGAAAATTGATTGTGAACAAATTTACTGAAAATCCGTCGTGGTCTGGTTCAAAGATTGCGAAAGTGGTAAATATCTCCAAAAGAACGGTATGTAGAGTTATAAAACGATATAAAGTGTTGAAAGAGCTAAAAAAGTTGTGAACAAAACGGGAACTACCAACCTAAAATTAAAGTCAAAGATCTTGAGTTCCATCAAAAGCAATACCGGACTATCGGATAGCGATCGTGCCAAAAAATTCAATACCAGCAAAAGTACTGCTAGACGAATACGCATAAAAGCTGTGGTAAAGTGCTATCGTGCTATAAAATATCCAAATAGAACAGACAAACAGAAAACGTGCTCATCTTCTTTATAATAATGTTTTGACCAAAATGAATGGATGCATTATTGAAATTTGATCTTAAACAGCTTCCAGGTCAAAAATTTTATGTGGCAACGAATCGTGGTAATGTACTCTCAAAATTCAAGTACATAAAAATGGATAAATTTGCAAAGAAAGCAATGGTGTGGCAGGCTATTTGCAGCTGTGGTCTCAAATCCAGGGCATTTGTGACATCCTTTTCTATGACGTCTGATATTTACATCAAAGAGTGCCTTTCGAAACGACTATTGCCATTTGTTCGTCACCACCATTCGCCAGTGAAGTTTTGGCCTGATTTAGCCAGTTGCCACTACTCTAAGAATCAGACAAATAAAGTAGATGTATCAGACAAATAAAGTAGATGCAGTGCCCAAATATATGAATCCACTCAATTGCCTCCAGCTTCGACCGATCGAAAAATACTGGGCTATTACAAAATATAAGTTGAAGAAAAATGCAGGTATTGTCAAAAATGTGAATTCAATGTTACTAAAATGGAACCAAGTAGCCGCAAAAGTATCCAGAGCGGATGTTCAAAGGTTGATGGGGTCCATTAAAAGGAATACCCGGAACTTTTTGCACAACAAAGAAATTTAAATCTTCTAATATTATGGTATTAAAACACAATATTAAACTTATCATTTAATGCATTATTTGTTATTCTGAGTGTTCTGGTTAAAAAGATACAGCAACTTTCCTGAGTGCCAACTTTGCGTGAACCGCGCTTTAGATTCAAAAACCACAAAAATCAGTCCTGATCTCTCAAATTCAGTTTCATGTAATTCGTGTAAGAAGGCCGCCCACTTGAAGTGCGCCAACATTACCGCAAGTTTTTTCACTTGCAAGAAAATTCTGTGAGACAAGTTTCCCTTATTTAAACATTTGCTATAGATTCGCAAAAATATATTGCGAATGTGAATGCAGAATCAGTTACCATCACTAGCTTGCCACATTCCGCAACAAATTTCTCTTATTTTCTCTTGTGGTAAGCTTTTATGCCGATATATCGCAATTAAAGATTCTACAGCTGATATCTTTTACTCTAACTGGAAAGAAGATTTAAAAAAGGAGGTGTGGCAGATAAAGACATATGCACATATTTCTGTACAGGATTTTTAGTCTTAAGTCCGTCTTGGGAAGTTAAATACTTAAAAGCAATGGAATCTGCTGAAATTCTATCAACATTACAAATTTGGTTAATGAAGATATGCTTTGATTTTTGTTACCCCTTTAATTTTTAAGAAATCGGTAGGTCAAATATATTTTTCAATAGTTTAGCACATATGACCTAACTAAAAACTAATAGTAGAAAAACTCTGAAAGTCGTTAAATCGGAGTGGTTCAAATTTATCGATAAATTGTTTGCATTTAGCACCAATGACTTTTCCTCAGGCAAGTAAATATTTAGAGATAGGCAAAAAATAATATTTTTGGAAGTTCCTTCAAAATAAGGTCAGTGACATATCGTTTTCGAATCTTAGTAGCATTTTCAATACTCTAAAATGTATAGAAGTCTCCGATCTCCGGGATTACAACTATTTTAATACTTTTTTTAAGATAATTTTTGCATATAAAAGTAAAAACACTTCTTGTATTAAATTCAATACTTAGAAATCAAAAATTAAAAAATTCACTTTTTGAGTTTTGCCGAATTTTGATGTAGTTCAGTTCAATGTGTGGCATCACCTAGCAAACCTCCAGAAAGAAAATTCTCAATATTAAAATTCTCTATTCGATATAAAACTGAAATTTTTTTTACTCAGATGTAAAAATAAAAACACAATATTAATGGAACAAAAAGATTGTAGGACTAATATTACTTTAATAAGTAGGCTGGATTTACAATAAATCAGCCATGCTCATTTTTAGATTTGAGCTTCGACATTCAACCCAGTGTGGCCAACTCAGCGCTTTTCCCGCTAAATTTAGTGCTTTTTGAAAACTAAAACGCGGAAAAAGTTACTTAGCGGTCAGCGGGTTTTTAGCGCGTTTTTTTTTCAATTTAAAAGACACTAAATGCTCCGCTAAATAATCTATTTCTTGAATAATCCTAACAACATTTTTTATCGAAATAATGAGCGATGAACTTATTTAAAACCAAAGTTCGTAACCGTAAGCCACTCAATTAAAAAAATTCTTTACTTCATATAAAAAATGGATTGAAACACGAAAATTCATTTTGTGAAAAGTACAAAATACCTGATAACGTAAATAAACAGCACTAGTGTTTATAATGCTTCTGAATTTAGACTAAAGAGTGTGTTATGGCCAGAAGAAGCTGAAGTAATGAAGAGAATATAGACTTCGATATTGATTTGTGATACTTATAAATTTTTACTCTGTATATTTTTTTATGATCAAAGTGTATAAAATCCTATTTTTCCATAATCTAATTTTAGTTTTCCTTGTATAATTTAGAAATGTTGTGAATCAAATACTTTAAAAATGCATGTATTTAATTAATTTTCTTTTTAAAAAAATTTGTGTTTAACACTTTTATAAGAAAAAAATTTAGCGTTTTTTCCTTCATTTTAGCGGATTTTGAAAAACAAAACTTTTATTTATCATGAATCTCTTTCAGCTTGTTGTGATTTATGCCAAAATGTTTAAATCTCGGAACAATTTTTTTTTTGTATTTTTACCTACCAGCAATATTAAATCCTATCATGTGCAACGAAAATAGTTTAATTAATTACCTATCTATCATATTAAACTTTTCCTAACCCATCCTATAATCAAAAAGAATAACTCGTTCGTAATTCTTGCTGACTCGTATCTCATATATGTATTAAAGAAGCTATTAACATCTACTGTGAAAACCTTGAAAATCTAAAATTATAAGATGTTGCTACTGTAGCTGGACTCGCTTCACAGCGAAAGAAATAAACTTCAAAAAATAGTTTTGTTTTTGTAATTTCGAGCCTTAAAATCAACTCGCCCCTGTAGAACAATTTAATGCACAGTTAGTTATCAATAAACAGATTATTTGAGTTAACTGAATATGTAAATAAATACAAAATGTTATAAAACAAAACATCATCTTTCACAAACATGTGAAGAAATGGAAAATATTTCTCTCAGTTATGTCTGCAATCATGCATCTCATGAGCTTACTGAAGAAACAAGAAAAACATTAAGAACAATCGTAAAGTCAGATTTATCACACTTGAACAAATTTCCATTATAACTACGAGTAGAATGAGAAAACCAACAATCCCAACAATAAAAACCAATGCAAAAAATGACATTTAATCATGCGCACAAGATGAGCAGCCAAGAATTAACAAAAAGCAAAAGCAACAAGAAAAATAATGAAATTAATAAATATAAAAAGATACAACCGCGCAATGGAGCGTGAATAAATCTTAAGCGTGTAGAGAGATGGACTCGCCACATTAACTTGAATTTCGAATGTTGAAATCATAAACATACAGCGCGAGATACAAGTGCAAAATCTAAAAAGTAGAACTTTTTATGTAACACGAACTGGTCGCAATATTTTTTTGTGTTTCCATCATTTTTGGTTTTATTTTAATTTTTTTATATTAAATTGTGGAGACTTTTTTGAATTTAGGTTATCAAGCGAATAAAAACAAAACAAAAAAAAACAGAAAAAAGAGGAAGGTAGTTAACCAAAGAACCGGCCTTAAAAAATACGGAGACTCTCCTGGTATTTAATACATTTAAAACAAGTTTTGCTTAGCTTATTTAAGATCGATGAGTATGCATATGTGTGCGTTTATAGCGTCTTTTTGGAATGGCTTAAATTACTTTAAGAGTGGTTGGATATTTGCTGCGGCATGGTGGTTGTGGTAGTGTAGCATATGTGCATGCATTCTATATACGAAAACAATTTAATTTTAAACACTTCCTAGAAGTTCTTAACATTTTATTTAATCAATTAATTATACAAATTTTTCTTTTGTGGTAAGCATTGATGACGATTTATCGCAATTTTTGTTTTAATGTTCTACAATTGATATCTTTTACTCTAACTGGAAAGAAGATTTAAAACAAGGAGGTGTGGCAGATAAGGGCATATGTATGTATATATTTCTATACATTGATTTTACAGCTTTAAGACCTCTCCTGGAAAAGTTAACTTCTTGAAAGTTATGGACTTACAGCAGGTTTTGTCAATATTACAAATTAGGTCAAATATATTTTTTATGGTTTAGAACATTTGTATGACCTAACTAAAAACTGGTACATAGTGGAAAAACTGTGGCGTCGTTTAAATACTGTGGTTTAAATTTTCCGGTAAAATTGACGAATGACTTTTCCTCAGCCAATGATACATTAACCCTCAAATAAATATTTAGAACAGAACTTAAAACTAAGCAAAACTATGAAGATGCGATTAGGTTTGCTATTGCTTCCTTTGACAGCTTCAAATCGCCGGGTCCGGATGGTATACTATCAATTGCTCTGAAAGAGGGTATGGTGCAATCGTTAACGGTTTCGAAGAAGATCTTCATCTCCATTTTGGCTCTCGCTCACATACCTCAACCATGGAGGTTGGTAAAAGTTGTTTTCATTCCAAAAATTGGAAAGGACAACTATACCAATACCAAAAGCTTTAGACCAATTAGTATGATGCCGTTCTTACTAAAATGTCTCGAGCGTTGTGTTGAACACCGCATCCGTAATGAGTCGTTATTGTTACATCCTCTCTCTTCATTTCAGCATGCTTACCAATGTGGAAAATCTTGTGAGACGGCCCTGCAAAATCTGGTAGGTTGGATTGAGCGGGCCCTTAACAAGAAAGAATACACTATTGGTATTTTTGTTGATATTGAGGGAGCATTTGACAACGCAACTTTTGACGGTATGTGCAATGCAGCAGGTCAGCATGGACTGGATCCGGTTCTTGTTAACTGGATTCGCTCAATGTTGTCACACAGACTTATGATGATTCAAACTGACTGTGGTCAATCTGTGACTTGCTGCGTGAATATAGGATTTCCCCAAGGGGTGTAATCTCTCCACTGCTGTGGTGTCTGCTGGTTGACTCTCTGCTTGTTTCCCTAAATGAGTCGGGTATCTACACACAGGCCTATGCCGATGACGTTGCCTGCTTAATCACGGGCCAATCGGTCGGGTATATTTGTAGGAAGGCCCAAACTGCCCTGATTACTGATTGACTTTTGGTGTTGCTCAAACGGACTATCGGTTAACCCTCTTACAACTGGTGTTATTCTTTGCACCAGGAGAAGGAAAATATATGGTCTCATTTTTCCAGTACTCAGAGGAATCACTATTCAGCTATTCCAAGGAGTGAAATATCTGTCAAAGCCAGCTGTAGGCTTGGTATGACACTTGCTGGGATATTGGTGACATTGTTGAAGATACTGATATGGACCTAACAGTTCTATCAATGCCATCCGATACAATGCCAACAATTCCAGTTTTAAAACAGCGCTATACAATACAAATTCCAGAGGCCCAAACTTGGTTTTTGCCGGGACATGGGCCGGGAGTTGATTGTAAGCGTATTTTCACTGACGGCTCCAAAACAGAATTCGGCTCGGGTTCTGGGGTCTTTATTGAAAATGATGGAGTGCACCTTTACTTCTCCCTTGGGTTGTATACTTCTGTCCATCACGGCAATGGACCATGTTATTGATAATGGTTAGAGAGAAAGGAGTATCTGTGTATTTAGTGACAGTCAGGCTGCGCTTAAATCCTTGCTTAATCCTCTAACCACGTCTAAACTAGTTGTGCATTGTAAATCCACGCTTGATTGTGTTGGAAAACACAATAGCCTGCTGTTGATATGGGTTCCTGGACACTCAGGAAATGAATATGCTTACCTTCTGGCCAGAAAGGGTTCGGAAACTGGTTTCCTGGGCCCAGAACCTGTACTCTCTTTGTCGTCTACAGCCATCAAGACCACCATTGAGTGGGTCGACTTGACCCACAATTGTAAATGGGAGGACCCGAGGGCCTCTAGACAGACATAGACCATGTTACCTGTTATCTGGAAGCGTCTAACAGACTTTCTGTTATCACTTAACAGAAAGAGCTGTAGGCAGCTGGTGGGATTATATGCAGATCACTTCTCTTGGGCCAAACATTTGCATATGATTGAACTGGGAGCTAGTGCCTTCTGTGCTTCCTGTGGTTCGGAGGAAGAATGTGAAGAGACGGCGGATCACTTTCTTAGTGTCTGTCCCGCTTTCTGCCAGATCAGAGTAAGCATATTTGGTACTGGAGTGTTGGGAGACGAAAACCTGAGCTCTTTCACACCGCAGGTAATAAATTTAAAGAATAGCAAAAGGGAGCACAGGATATAGTACAATGGACGTAAAACTTGTCTGAGTGTTTTATTCTTGAATACTTCTTTTACTGTTCCAACAAAAAAAAAGAAAGAAAAAGCAAAAATAAAATTTTGTAGAAGCTATTTCATAATAACACTGTCCGAAAAAAATCAATTTGTTCAAAAAATATCAAGGTCAATAGAGACAAGATGGCGCAATGCTTCCTCACGCGTTTTTTTTTTTCTCTTTTTGTGTTAATGAAATACATTTAAAGTAAAAACGAAAATAAAAGTGGGAAGGACAATCGAAGGCAAATGCAATAAAAAACAATTTTTATAATTTATACTGCGTTTACAACTTTTTTTTCACAGTAATTTTAATTCATTCCTTATTTTGCGTGCATATTTTCTTTTGCTTAGTGTTCACATCAGAAAATAATAATTACAAGTGACTGACATTTAAATTTGAGGGTGTGATATGAATAAATTTCATTAATAGTTAATAGTTCAGTTTTTAATAAACTGATTTGGTAATATCATGACGAAATGCAATTTTTAGGACTTTGTTATGTCACATGTCAAGTCGATTGTGAAATTTATATATCGTTTGACACATGAACATTAGACCGCAGCGAAAAACAGAAAAATTTCCGAATTGAAACGTAGTAGTGCGAAAAAATGTTTTGAAATCGAATATTTTTTGTATGTATAACGCTCGTATCTTTTTTCGAACCAAAAACTGTATATTTCTACCAAAAAATTTTAAAAAACTGTAAATTGAATTGAAAAAACTGTATATTTCGCGGTATCAATTTGTTTCAATAAAAATTGACCATCTGAATAGTCTTCGTTCTCCATTTTAATATCTCCTTCTGTAGCTGTGTTAAATTTGTGCTTTGAAGAAATTTGACGAAGCGATTCCAGAATTGCTGTGGGGTATTTATTCAGGGTGAAAATCGTAAAGTGACGCACACATTTCAGCAGTTATTTTCAAAAGGACGTACTTCCATTAAGTACAATTAACAGTTAACATTGCTGAATATATAAGCATTCATTTGAACCCCACCTCATTCCATATAACCTCCTTTAGCCTGCACACATGCCTTCAATCGATCCGGAAATCGTAGGACTGTTCGCCGCAGGACTTCCTGATCAATTTCAGTCCAGGCTTTCTCTAATGCATTTGTCAGCGACTTGGTGTTGAGATGCACAAGCCTTACTCTCTAAAATACTCCAAATAGAGTAGTCCATTGGATTCAAGTCTGGGAAGTATGGTGGCCATTCTTGAGATGTTATGAATCCAGAAAAATTGTCTTTTATCCATTTTTGCGTTAATTTTGCCATGTGGGAAGGTGCAGAATCTTGCTGGAAAGTCCAGTTTTCATTTCCAAATGTATCTTGGGCCCAGGGAAGAACATGTTCATTTAAAATGCTCCGATAAACAACCTGGTCAATTTTAACACCCTCTTCAACGAATATTAGAGGGGTTCTGGCATTAGCGGAAACTCCAGCCCATACCATAACGGAAGCTGGCTTTTGAACTCGGCCAACAGTCCTTTTTTGTTGCGATGATGATGTTAGCCACATTCGGTCATTTTGCGCATTGAAATGTTGTTCAACCGTGAAAATTTTTTCATCTGTAAACAAGATATTTTCAACATTTTTTAACACGGAGGAGCGTAGCAAAGCCTTGCATCTTTGCAGTCGCAAATCTTTCTTTTTTTGTGTCAGATCTTGAGCTTTTCGGAGCTTGTACGGCTTAAGATTAAGCTTTGATTTTGCAATGATTCGCACTGTTTCACGGTTTACTCCCACTTCCTTAGCGATTTTTCTCATTGAGCGCCTTGGATTTCGCTTGATTCGTTTACGAATTTTTTCTGTTAAACCAGTAGTGGCAACAGTTGAAAATTTTCCCCGGTCTCTATCTCCAAAACCCCCAGTTTCATTATATCGAATAATAGCTCGGTCTACCGTACGACTTGACAAATTTAAAGCCCTTGCAAGTTGACGGCTATTATAATTTGCCAAATGAAATTTCATAATTTCACGACGAATATTTTCCTTGTCCATTTTTATGGAAACTTTAAAATGTAATAACAAAAATTCAAATGAAATTAAAAGCAAAGCCAATGATGAATGAATTTGCTTTTTAAATTAAAGTAACGGTAAATGGCAAAGCTTGCTGCAGAGTATTAAACTTGCGTCACTTTACAATTGTATTGTCACCCTGTAGATGTCAACGCATGGATATTTCAAGTTACATTTGACGATCAGAATCGCTTTCAATGTTTCCACTTCTATCAAAAGTATACTCGCAACGAGTTGCTATTGTTCTCTCAGACGTTTTGCATTACGATTGATAAATTTTAGTTTCGTAGCATTCAAAAATTTTATTTTTTTTTTCTTAGTGTAAACGCGGTATTTTGGCAAAAAAGGCGGTACGCGGTTTTTGAGTCTAAAAAACAGTATAATACCGCAAAAAACTGTATGGATACGAGCGTTATGTATGTAGCATGAACTTGATGTACACTACGAGAAAAAATACTTCCCCCTCACCTCCCCCCTACTGCACCACTTCCCACCCCCGGAGGTGGAATTGCTGGTGGTGTAAACCAGTGTGAACGTTGATTTATCTATCTGAATTTTTATACAAGACGACTATGGGGCTCAAAGTCGAAAAAATGTATTCCTAAATTCGTATTGATGAGTGGCAATTTTTCGCACTATTACGATTCGATTCAGAAACATTTCTGCTTTTCTCTCCGTTCTAATGGACACTTTATTCTATTTTGGCGTTTGGCGCATGATTGTCATGTTTATCTACAGTACCGCGACGGCTAACGACTGTGCTGAATATAGGCAAATAACAAAATAGTTATTAAAAAAAAATGTTAAATTTTCAATTTATTTTAATTTCAAGTGCAATTTTCTAGGTAAACCAATAAATTTCAATTCCGAATACTCCGGAACTTACAATATTGTAGTTTTAGAGATAAAGTGTGAATCAGTCGCGAAAAATATGTTTCAAAAAAATCGTGTTTAATTAATGCAACCAGATTTTAGAAATAATCTTTGTACTTTAATTTTTATCTTGACTGCAAAAACAAAAACCTTCGAAAAAATATAATAGACACGAAATTTCAATGTTTGGCAATCGAAATATATGAAGAAGACTTAACATAACCGAATATTTATGAACAATTGCCCCATATTGCTCACATGAAAATGTGATTATAAGATTTGTGGAATAAATATTATGCGTATTCTTAAATAAAAACTAGTGAATATGAATGTCAAAAGCTGATATTCGTAAATGTGTACGCCAATGCGGATACGAATGTGGAATTTTATATCATAGTTATTTCCAGATTTTTTAAGAAAATATTTGGGTCAACTTAGTAGTTTTGCTGCTTTTTCAGCTTTATTTGGCAAAAGAAACTGAGCAAACATGTTCACAAACATAAGCCCATTTTACCTAATTTTAACATTCCTTATACTTTCGCAAAACAAATTATGAATGCGAATGTTTTACATGGTTTTACTATTTTTTAGGACCAATTTAAATTATAGTTTTTGTAAAAAGCCAAATCAATATAACGTTCCGGTTTCGGTTTTACCAAGTGTTTTGGTCTCGTTAAGTTACGGTTTTTAAAGAAAATGATCCAAATAGTTTGACAATCACACTTGAGATTAATTACTAAATAACTAGTAATCTTCTATGGTTTGCAAACATTGTTTCACAAAATTCAAACTAAGAAAACATGTCTGAATCAATAAATATACAAAATCAATGGACATTCCATCATATTTGCTTAATTCTTCACTGCAGAAATTTAATGATTATTCATATAGAATTCGACCGATTTAGATTTTTTTTTTGCCAAACCGATGCTGATGTTCGGCTATCAGAAAAAATTAAGCATATGCCGATTCAGAACCCGATGTCGATACATACAGTAAAAATAGATTTTCCATTCATTAAATTTTTTCCTATTTTTATAACACTGAAGTAAAGAAAAACAAAACTTAAAAAACGCAAATCACATATGCACATATGTAGATATGAAGATACGATTTACACAAATATAAAAAACAAAATACTCCCATAATTTTAAGTCTATACCGAACCGATTTGAACCGGTTCCAGTGTTTGAATTCGCTTCGGTTTCATTTTTACGGTTACGGTTTCTGTTTCATTTCTTGGTAAGAAGTGTTACCTTTAGTCTCGTCCTACACCACCATCCAGATTGCCAAAGACATAGCAAAGTTTTAATCTAAATCAACACATGGACCATAAACAATGAAGTGAAGCTCAAAATTGAACACAGTAACAAGGTGAAATCCAACCTCACATTAATTAATTAATTCTGCAGCTAAAGGGATATTATTCAAACATATTTATTAACTAATTAACTATCTGAATATGTGTTTTTATTGATGCATTTAAATTTAACGATAGTTTTAGATTTTCAAATCAAAGATCAATGCACTTGCACTTATATTTCGATTGCATTCTTTCTGCGCAAAATTAAATTTTTGCTTTTGTCAATTGAGCATTTTCAATTTCATTTGTGGAATCCGTTTTGTTTTTGTTCGTTTTTAATTGCATTTTTTACATTTATAAAACAACAACAGCAATATATTAAGAGTTTCCAATGACACTTTCTGTGGGCAGGTATCACTTCTAAGCATCGCTATTATTGTTATTAGATTATGTAGTTTAAGACTGCTGCTTTTATTGTTGTCATTGTATTGTTAAAATTAATTCCTAAATATTTTTCATTTCATTTCTGTTATTTTCTAAGGGAGAAGATGAAATAAAAATAAAAAACAAAAAAAAAATAAATAAGGTGAATTGAAACTAAAAATTTGATTGTATTTATCAGATAAAAGGCGGCAGTATCTAATAGATATGCACATACATATTGTAAAATAGAATGAAATTGTTATTTGTTGTTCCTATTGTTATTAGTGTAGATAATTAAATGAATTTTAATGAATCTACTGAAATAAAAGCAAATTAAGGCGTTAATTAAAAAAATGTTTCATAATACAATGAAATTATGTAGTTTGCACTTTGTGTATTTGTGAGTATGAATATGTAAGTAACCCAGTAGAAAAGACGCTGGTTATTAACTAGTCTTACTAGATCAGGTAACAATATTTACATACTGTTGGCATTTCGTCAATAGTTTTTAGTTAATTTCAAGTCATTTGGATCCACATTTCGTACTGGGACAAATGTGTATGTATGTATATGTGTGGGGGTGCGAGCAAGTGTAATTTCCAAATATTCCTCAACTTTAAAGTGAGTCGACTAGTTTCAAACCCAGATAAGTCACTTTTTTGTCGAAATTTAAATTTTTCCACATTAAAACGATTAAATACTTTTAATTCCCATTTATTTTGCAATGTTAGACATTTGATTAGTTTAAAAAAACATAGTTTCAAACCCAGATAAGTCACTTTTTTGTCGAAATTTAAATTTTTCCACATTAAAACGATTAAATACTTTTAATTCCCATTTATTTTGCAATGTTAGACATTTGATTAGTTTAAAAAAACATACAATTTTTTAATTTTTTTTCACTTGGTGACTTATCTGGGTTTGAAACTAAAAGAGTCAAGTGTGATAATGACTTTGCTTCATTTGAATGGTTCTTATTCTTATCAACTAAATTGCAAATGTAAATAATTGCTGAAAATAAATTAAGATTAATTTTCTTGCTCGATTATTTCATTAGCGTCGACTGAGATGCATAAATATTAATAGTGCGCAACACAACTGGTCACTCTACAGGATTATATAAATGCTGGTACATTGGTTGCATTCAGAAGACACACCGGAGGCTCAACATGTTGAGATTAAATTCGCTTCTGCTACGTACATACATTTTGTGTCTTCTGAATGGCATGATGGATTATTTGACAAATTTTTGAGAAACAGCTGTTTTTTTTTTTTTTGAGAAATAAAAAAAGTGAAAAAATTTCAATTTTATCAAAGACAAAAATAATATAAGATATCTATTATTAAATACACTCGCCAATTGTATATTGAATTGGAACTGTATCTTCGGCAGGCATCATGTATATTTTCATATATATATTTTTTTAACTATAAGCCAGAAACCTGCGCCGTGCGGCTTACAGTCAACTTCTCGCCGCCGCTTTGTTTTTACTTGCTACCGGCCATGATTTATCGGCTAAGCCGTACTCACTGTAGAAATGAACGACAAACTTCATAATATGAATTGAATAACATTAAACAGATAAATTTGCTTTTAATAGAATTGTTTAAAATATTATATTCGAGTATTTTTATATCAGACGCCGAAACAAAAGAAAATATCGGCTACCAGCCGCCGCCTGAAAATCGCCAAACCGCCGATAAATAAAAATAGACGGCGCAGACCTTTTGAGACAACATGTTGGCCCGAAAGAGCAGAAATATAATATGATGGAAAAAATGGCGTCGAAATGCCAACAGCTCCACGGAGCGGAAATTCACAACAACCCATTCAGAAGACACACACGCCACAGTTGCGTAACAGCTGTACCTTCTGAATGCACCCATTCTCATATTGAAACCAGATTTCCACATTAATATGTTGCATGTGAAATATTTACTACGAGGGAACTAACAAAAGTTCGCTAAGTTAATTTCATTAGTTTTCGCAAAATCAAAAGTTGTTAGATGATTACAATTCATCTTATATGTTATGTTATATTTCATTTAAAATTTCAGAAAGACCAAAATGGAGACGAGAAAAAGTCAAAATCTCATAGCGAGAAGTTAGATTTGTCATTCTCTACGGATCACGAAACCAGAGCCGAAATATATATAAAGTGAATAAGCCATCCTTTTTGTAATTGTTCTTAAGTAGTATCAAAGATTTCAGACCGAACAATATTCTGTGAAAATCTTCGACCAACGGCACAAACGTTGCCTGGTGAAGGCAAAAACTATCAAAAACCCAAGAATCCGAAATGATGAAATGGACTTGAATGGCATGACTGCGTCACGAATATAACAAAATCATCGATTATACACGAAAAATTCTGCTGATGGGTTTCACAAATTATCAAAAATAATGAAGCCGATTGACTTCACCAGGGTAAAAATTGTTGCTATCATTCCCTTCAAAACTGGTATAATATAAGAAATTGCTCACAATTTTTGCTATTTTTACACCATGCTAATGCACCAGTTCATACTGCTGAAAAAGCCAACAGCTTTGTCCAATTTTCAGGCATAGAAGAAATTTATCTAACACCATATTTATCAGATCTAGCGCCGTGTGATTTATAGATGTTTTCAAAGAGGAGTCTTTAGCAGTAATGAAGAAATAATTAATGCAGTCAATGTCAAAATTGATGAAAATTATTTAAAGAAGATAAAAAACTATGAAAATTAAATTTTTTGTGTATTTTTGAGTTACATTTTTTAAAATTATTTTTGGTTTGTTTTTAGTTGGTCCCTCTGTAGTTATAGTTTCAATTTCATTTTTCTGATAAGAAAAATACTTTTTGAAATTAAATTAAGCATATAATTTTAGTTCTATATTGCTGCTAAATATTTATGAGAAAGAACATTTCATTTTTTATCAGTGCACAATTCCAGCTTTGAATTTTTTTCTTCACAAGTAAACAAGAAAATGGATTTGAAATTTTTAGTTCAATCGTTATAATGATAATAAAACTATATGGAGAAAAAGCAGAAGTAAGCAAATGTAAACAACGCTTGAGACATGTGAACAGCTGCCGGCAGCGACTGACATATGTCCAATACATATGAGCACTAGTCCGGTTTTGAATACGGATGCATATCTATCAAATGTGAAAAATGCTCGTAATAATTGAACTGCAAATGTAGAAGTTGCAAGAAATTCAAGCTCGGGTGCCCGGGTGCAAATCTTGGTACGCTTAAAATAAAAAAATAAAAAATAATAAAAATAGAAAATACAAATTTTTCTTCACGGCACCACTTTTTGGCTTGCGATGGCAAACCTTCAAAAGTACAGATTGCCTATAAAAAGCTTTTCACCTCGCCGTAATATATTTTCAATAAAACTTACTTACTAATTTTGATCTTCAGTTCAGAAGTAAAAATTAAAAATATCGGTTTGGGTCATTTTCAATCCCTGATATAAATTTTTTCTTATTTTCGTTTTTTTTTTGAGAATTTGCTCTTGTTTTTGGGAAACTTTTTTCAAGTACAAAAGCATAAATCCCATTACATCTTTAAAAATTGAGCTAAATAATCGCCTTGCAGAATTAGAAGCTACTTTTTTCAAGGATGTAGTCTGGTGTTTGAAAAAATCGATTTTTTTTATAATGTATTTCGAAAGTACAATTAATATATTGTACAAAACTTAAACTCAAAATATTAACGAAGTTTTAGCACATAGTCGTAAGCGCCTGTTGGTCAAACTGTATGTGTTGTTAAAACTATAAAAGCCCGGGCGTTTGAAGAAATTCTGAGCTGAGATTTTAATACGTTATTCTACATACCTCGCAGGTAGTAGAATGCGGGTTTGGATATGATGCTTCATCTCCTTCCCCTTGACCACTTCATAACAAAAACCGCAGCCAGAAGTGCTCTCAGATTGAGAGAATCAAGCCTCTGGAGACGTTCACTGTTTGGTCATGTCACTATACTTAGAGTACTGGAGAACCAGGCAAGAAAACATAATGTCAACGGCAGTCTTTCAACAGCCACAGACTACGCGAGTTCAACCATTGATTTCAATAAAGTACAAATTTCATCTTTCCCAACCGCGAAGACTGGCTGTCTAACAAGGTCCCAACCGAGGAAGATATATCAGTATTCACAGATGGGTCAAAGATGCAAAATAGAACAGGAGCCAGTTTTTACTCGAAGCAACTAAAAGTACAGCAATCCTACAGATTGCCCCACACATGCAGAGTGTTCCAAGCTGAAATCTTTGCAATCGAGAAAGCAGCAAAACTAATACACGAGGAAAACATCCCCACCTCGACGATCCTTCCTGGACATAGTAATATTGAAGGAAATGAAAAAGCAGATGAAATGGCGCGGCTGGGGTCCACTATGGATACAAGCACAGCGGACACATCCATACTGCCACCGACTTCTGAACTTCTGGCATTATTGACGCCATAGTAAGCCACGAAACCAATCACAACTGGACAAACAGAAGAGATTGTGTAACGTCACGTTCACTATGGCCGGAACTCAACAGGAAAAGAACGGATTACATCCTATCTCTGTGGAGACTCCAGATTCGAACTCTCACCGGTATCATCACAGGCCACTGCGCAATAGAAGCCATGCTTCAGAAATGACGCATCGAGTCCACCGATCACTGCAGGATGTGGGGAGATATTGAGGAAGCTCAGACAATACATACATCGCCCGGGCCAGCCACACACCTTTTTTTTTAGGTCTCCACTTTGGACCTTAAAAACACTAAAAAAAAATATTGAAAAAAAAGCTCCAAAAATTTTTTGAAACGATTATATTTTATTTTGTTACAATAAAAAATTTCCGAAAAACCCCTTAAAAATTAGTCCAGCACACCAGACTACATCCTTAATTCTATTCTTAAATCATGTGCAGAATTCAGTCGTTCACATGTTACGTAACGCAATTTTGACCCCTCCCCGAAAACGTTCCGTTCGGTTTTGTTTGATATTTCTCACGTTTGCTGGATATTTGAAATTTCGTGCTTTTTTAATTTTTTCTCTTTGAGGTCCAGACAAAAACGAAATTTTTAGCAAAATCTGCACTATTTAAAAAAAATTCTTAAATTATTATTGAGCGGAAATTTTCTTTATAAAAAACGTTTTCAAAAGATAAGAAAATATATAAATCCGAAAATTGGCTCTTTTTTAACCTTTAATAAAAGGCAAACAAATCAATATAGAGGCACAAAATTTTATGTCATTATTGTGGAAGTTTTAAGTAACCATAATTTCGGTACAAAAGTTTTCTATCAAGACCATAATTATTCGGGCCTCTGTATTTCTTGTAATTTCTGAGTTGTTAAGATTTACTGCAATAAAATGTTAACATTTTTGTCTTTAGTATTTAAAAAATAAGACCATAAAGGAACACAAATTTATCACCCATTATTTAGTTGCTGAGGCTTTATGTAAGAGACCATTTTTTTTTTTTTTTGTCAAAGCTTATCGTTTTTTTGAATTAACCGTAGATCGAGCTTCAAAAAAACTTCAAAATTCCATCTTATGTATCATTTTTGATACATACTACAATTCTTAGGAAAAGTTAAAGATTTTTTTGGGACAGCACGCTCCATGAGAACAGAAGAGGGAGAATGCTCCCGGAACATTAGTTTTGTTCCCGCATGTTTTCACTTTTGGTTCTTTGGTTACTTAATTAATTACTTAAGGGTACCACCCCCCATTCTCGGGGTCAAAAACTCGAATTTTTTTAGTTTTGTTCGAAACCAAGAAAACCAAGCCTATGAAGAATCTGAAGCGATTTTGTATGGACCAGGCATAGCTGATTGAAGGTGAGTTGGTTTTATACACGAAACATTGCTTCACAAAACTTTAAACGCATTTTTCTTGAAACAGTGTTTTTACGATTGGCGGACTTTGTAACTCAAAAACTATTCAACCAATCGATTTGAAATTTTGCAATAGCTATAACTTAGACTATTATCAAGAAGATTGATAAAGATTTTCTATAATTTTCAGCTCAGTTTTTAACCAAAAAGCATTGAATTTTCGTAAAAATACATTCAAAGGTCCGCCATTTTGTGAATTTTTGTCCGAAATGAATAATGATAGTCTATGTTTACTTTATCTAATTATGTACTTTATCTAATTATGATGGATTTTTTTATTTCAGACATTCCAGTGATTTGCAATCGTTCCCGCCATCAAAAAACAGGCTTTTTTATTGACGACGAAAATGTTGCTAAAATGTTTGTAAAACAACAATGTAAGAATTTTTTCTCGTTTTGTTGTCGAAATACATATGCGCATATATCCAAACCTCAAAAATTGATTTTTGTTTATTTAACAGCCCATTGAATATCGCGGAAATTCTAAATCGAGAATGGGGGGGGGGGGCGGGGGGGTGTCCTTAAACGCACTACTTGACATCCCGCGTTTCATTCTTTCATGGCAGCTTCAAGATTCTTGAATGCAATGATAAGAGAACTACAACATCAGCTTAAATTCAAAAAAAAAAAAATTTGCACGAAGATAGAGATAAGGGGTAAAAATTGAAGTGCATACATTGGCAAAAAACCACTAGCGAATTATATTTGATGATTGAATGATTATTGAAACATCAAAATAGTTTTATGTTATTTGACAAAATTCAACGAACATTTATTAAATTTATGCTTCTAATTTAAGTTATGTATTTTCAAACATTTATTTAAATTGGAATTGTCCTTCGCAGAGTATCATTTCAAAGATATAGTATAAACCTGTTTGCGAAAATTCCAAGAACAAAATAGTCATCTTAAAGCAGATGGAGCTGGAAACAGAAAATAAAAAAAACATTTTGAAATTCGTTGCCTAATTACGACTGGAACCCAAACATCGTTCAGCTCTAAATATTTTTTTTTTAAGCTAAGATGTAATTATGAGCTATTTAAAAGAATAGTTGGTCCCATTGTGCTTTCATATTAAAAGCACCCTTGACCACAGGCAAAGCTCTATCCCTCCCCTTATCACCCCCTCTACAATCAAAATGAAGCAGGATTTCAAAAAATATATAAGTTTCATCAGGTCTGTTCGAAATGACCTTGAGAATTCTTATGTAGGTACTTGACACCGTAGCTAAAATGTGCTTAATAAATAAATATGTAGATGTTAAAGACATATCCACAATATCTGCCAAGGAACAACAAGTAAGCAAAATGTTAGCCACTTTGCAAATATAAATTTACATAAAACTAAAATAAGTTTTAATTATTTTAACTTTTCTTATATTTGAAATCTGTTCAACTTAATGAAGTATTTAATTAGGAGAAATTTTGGTTGTCTGATGCTTTAGCGCGTGTTAATTAAGTTATTTAAAAACCTACGCTTAAGAATCTCCCATTTAAAAACACCAAATTAGCGAAAAGAGTAAAATAAAAAAATACAAAAGAAAACTTTCAATTTTTAGCCGCACAATAATTCAAATATTTTTTCGACTCTTCTTTCTTCTACAAAAAAAAACAACAAACAAAAAGAAAAGTATTGGAAAAGGTGTGAGAATTTGAACAGAATGCAAATATACGAAAATCCCATCAATAAACAAAAACAACTAATGCGATAGTGAAATGTACATACTCACTCACTTTTCAAAGAATTCTTGGAATTTCATCAAACAGAATTGCTCCTTTCTTTTTTTGCTATGTATAATTCCTTTGCCTCAGTTTCACTTTGAATATAATTTTAATTGATTGCTTTTTAGTTATTGGAATTCTAGGAAATTCACTTGTTGCATTCACACACATTTGCACATTATTTCACTTTTATGCAATATGTACTTCACACTGCATGCTTTTTTAATACAGATTGATGCAATTTCATACGTACTTTTGAGTACAAGAAATAAATTGCAAAAATTCGATAAATTTAAAACTATTTTATACACTTCATTTCGCTTAAAATTCTCCGCTACGACTGCGCTCTTTGCTCTTGCTACTGCTTCTTCATTCTTCTCCTTATTTTCTCATTTCCGCGTTCGTTGTTTTTATTTTTTGTTTCTTTACTTTTGTAAATTCAAAAAATGAAAACAGAGTCGCTTTTGTGTCTGCACAAATAATTCACAATAGATTTTAAAATTTCGTACTTAGGAGGAGAAAAATAATTGGTTTTTATTTTGATATAATTTATTAAAATTTCAAATAAAAATATTTCTTCATTAAAAACTGTATGGACTTATTAGTTTATGTACGTTGGCATTTAATACAAAGAATGTTAAACTTTAAAACGGAATTTATTTGTGTATGTATATGCATAGTGAATATTTATTCATTCCAATGGGCATTTCAGTAGCTGTGTTCCTTCAGTTTAATTTGCCAAGCACCGATAGTATATCGGAACCAAATCAGAAACAAGTCTCTACCCATTTGAAGCCACGACCAAAATGGCGTTAATTTCGAGCCTTCGATTTCTTTCCAATTAACAGCAACTTCAGTCATGGGGATCTTAAGATGTTCTGCCAAATAAAGAAGTTCAACATCAAATGCCCTGGAACGAAAAGTTAATGTATTAAACACGGGTATAAATTAATTAAAAGGACTTAAATGTCCGATCAATATAAGTAAATCAGCATAATGATTGCTGTTTTCCATATATTTTCTTTACCTTTTTGCGGTTGTAATTTGTAAAAAAAAGGTCGTAACTCTAAAAGTAAATAACATATAGAAATTCAACATGCCCAAATACAACTTTTAATTTGCATTGACTTCACTAAATATTTAAGAAGACATGTATAATAAACCATAAATAAAATGCTGCTGAGTCCTGAACTTTTTGAATAACTAATATAAGCTGATATTTATTTAAGAAAGTTATAGCACCTCTGAGCAATTTTTCAATTGCTTCATTTTGTTAACTTGTTTGATAGATTGCATGTTAGCGTGAATTAGAGTAATCGAATCATGGAACCTTATCATAACAAGTAAAAACTCTTAAAGATTTTCTACCTACCAACGCTCCACATGCAAATTAGTGAAAAGTTTCTGTGCCGCCGAACGTGTGAGTAATTTAAAACCACACTGTGTATCACGTATGCTGCGGACAGCAAATAACCAAACTAGGAAATGAAAACCATGCATAAGAAATGTACTGCAAATAGGAAAACATTTTTTATATTAATATAACTGAATCATTGCACTTATCTAATACAAACCGAAATTTGCTTCTCGTCGCAATAGCTTCATTTTCTAAATGTGCGCGTGAACCTATGACAATTCCATCCTCTTGCCAATTTGTAGTTAAAGTTTTCATACTCTCCTCAAGTTTATCGAAATCAGAAAATTTTGTCGCACCATCAGCATCGGCAAAAAGTAAATTACGTCCACGTGCACTTAACATTCCCTGTCCAAAAGATGTTGATTTAATTTATAATTGATGATATCGCAAAAAGACTGAAAGCCATCATACCATTCTTACAGCGCCACCTTTGCCACGGTTCTCAATTAGTTCAAGCACTCGAAATTTTTGGCATGTGTAACGTTTCGAATATTTCAAAGCCAAATTGACGGTCCCATCACGACTGCCATCACTGACCAAAATAACTTCATACGTGAATTCTTCACTTTTTGATTTTGCCTCAAGAAATTTCATGCATTCCTCTAACATTATGGGTACTATAAATTTGACAAATACCTAATTATTATACAAATAAAGATTTTTTCGTGTTTGCACAATTACATCTATTCTCCTCATCATATGCTGGTATGATGACACTGAGATTCAAGGTAGGTGTCTCCTCTATAGATGGAAAATCAACATTTTTGATAGATTCAGGGTCAAGGAAGTATTTCTCCTTGTCATGCCGCTTGATTATGGGTAGTGGCGTTGTAATGGCTTTTTGTACAATGAAAAGCTGAAAATAAGAAAATATTTAAATTGATTCATTAGCAACTAATTCTCTTATTATTCTCTTTATTGCTTTTTCTCCTACCGCGAAAAACAGAGCCGCTAACACTGCGAGCCCAATGAACAACATCAGCTGTAAATACTCGAAAAATGCCATGGTAATTTAATATTTGATTGAGATTTATGTGGAAGTTATTGTTTACACAAATGCACCGAAACACTACGCCACGTAACTTAAGTTATATCTTACTTTACATGGAAGGAACTCCATCCATGTTCTATCGGCGAATCTTGATAAAACCACAAACATATGACGAATGTGCCAATCAGTGAGCTATCAAATGGAAATTATGTCTATTGTGAATGTACACGGCAAGAGAGAACAAAAAAAAAAAGATAAATTAAATTAAGTGCTGCCAAGTTGAAAGCAGCCCGAATTGATATTTTTGATGTATTTTTAAGACCAAATCCATAACACGCGTCCTACGCTTACTTTATGTATCCTTTCAGTACTATAGTGGATAAAGCACACAAAATATAATTTTGAGTTACCCGTAACAGGCTTTCCAGCACATCTTGAATACACCAGCAATTTGATTCTATGCATATAGTACTCTAACCAATAGTCTAACTTAGATCTTTGAATTAGAGTTACTGCATTTTTTTCTTTATAGACATATAAAGTGGATTCAATATCAGAAACAATTTTTTATGTGCAAACATCTATAGCGGTGATATGAACAAATTTACAGGGAGCATTACTTCTAAAAGCAATGAAACCGCTTACTAAATAGTATCCATGTCATCAATTATATCGATAGCACGTACGATTTAATATTTCTGAAATGAAAAACGATCAGATTAAAATATATCCACTATATAAAGGTAAAGCCAAATTTTTAAGTACTGGAAAACATCTACTTTTAAAATTAAAAAAAAAAAAAATTTAATATAATTGGATAAAATTTTCCAATTAATGCCCCGAAAATAAAAAAAAATTATCTTAAAAAATAAACACACTAAAAATTGACTTAAAAACTTTTCAGATTTTGAATTTAAAGGACAAGAACGGAGTTTAGGTCGAATTGTCTGATCTGTGAACATACAACTCGTCACGTAAAAGTAAGTACTTAGCATATATTTTCTGATTAAGATCAGACGACTTGAGCCCTGGTTGATGTTTCGGTTCGAAAACCATACACTAGTGGCGGTAGGTAAGGTAAAAGAGGCAATATGTTTTTTTCGGTTATGTTACCAGCATCGGCAGAGTTTTGAGAAGATCTTGAACACCAATCTCTCAATCCATGAGTGCCAACTTATTTTCAGAGATCCATCTCGCCCTATCGCGTTCAAACTTGACAAGTACTTTTCAGGTAATCCATATTACGAGTCCACTTACAACACGTTGGGGTTCTAACGAAATAAAAACTGTGACCAAACAATGCAATGACGATATTTCAACCTAATATTTTCATATATGAAATTCAACATTAATATCATAGAAATATAAGGTTTGGAACTTGTATTCATTTTTACACAATTTAATAATTTATCAGCATACATATTCAATTGTATGAAAAAGAAAAGTCCTTAAAGGAATTAAACCCTCTAACTCCTTAGTCCGCCTCCAGACGGATTTTATATAACGTGCTATAACAAACACCGATTTATTTTGTTCGAGACTAACGGTAAACATGTTTGTAGTTGAAATGTTTATGTTTGGCGTCGCTGTGCCACGTTTATTTTAAATAGTGATGCACCGAAACGTCTTTTACGATTACAATTATCATTTTCAATAGCCGCCGGTTACGATTACGATTTTTTCCTTAAATTAATAAGCAATATTTTCAGAGCGTATTTGCTATATTTTATTCAAGAATACTCTATTCAAAAATTTAGTTGATTACATTTGTGTGATTGAAGAGAAAAAGAGAAAAGTTTAAAAATAAAATGACTTATTCGTTTTTAAGGGCGAATTACAATTTTTCATAAATTAAATTATAAGACCGAGCTTACAATATAAATCCAATAGTCACCATTCTTTTCGTTCCTGATGAGAAAAAAGAAAAAGTATTAGCAATCTTTTCTAACATGTATATGAGAAACAAAAACAATGTCGACCACTTGAGCTCTAATGAAAAACTTGTTTAACTTAAATAAAAAAACAAAAAGAAAATGCTAATTCAAAATAAACAACTGGCAAATTTTTGTGCAAGAAGCATATCATAGTGCGGAAACAGTAAGCTCTTTTTCCAATAATCGATTTGATCAAGCTCATTGTTCAAATTCATGGTTTCATCTCAAGTGAACCCAATTTTAAAACCGATCGAGCTATCAGGTAGTAGTTACCACATTTAAAAGACATCGGTTAAAAATTCGCCAATTTAGTCCAACAGCCTCTGTTTCGAATCCACGTAACTAATCGCGTATTGTATTTAGAAAATTTTGTTTAAAACGTTTTCGATAGATTTTTATTCAATCATTTGAAAAAAGAAAAAAAAATTTAAAAACCAAATTTTTTTCAGAAAGAAATCTTTTTTTGTGGTCATAAGAAAAGCTCAGGTCTTTGTAGTAGTACAAATGAGTGCGTTCAATAAATTAAAATTTGTTCAATAACCGCATTGTACGATTACCAGAATAATCGCCGTTTACGATTAACCGCCAAAATGGCTATTAACCTGCGGTTACGATTAATGATAATCGTAATTAGTGCATCACTTATTTTAAAAGTTATATCAGTTGAAAGAGAAAATTTGCTAAAATAAGTAATTTCGTCAAAAACATATGTAATTTGAAAAATAAAAAACAAATTTCTAATCTTATCGCGTCAAAAAAATTATTAGTGCATAACAAAAACTATTTTCTTTCGAATTGCGTCGTGAATGATTTTCTTAAAAGCATGTAGATGGCCAGAAAGGCTGAAATCCCTTTTTCGGCAGCACAGGTTAAAAACTACATTTAACCGAAATTCTGAAACGACAGATATTTATTTTTTATTTTTCTAACCATAATTCGAGATTGTGCACAAAATCTAAAATTGGGGAGTTAAAGGGTTAATAAATTGAACATATTATTATTAGCTATTCACAGTGGCAAACTAACGATTCATCTGAGTCTGTAACAGTTTGTTATCATTTAATACCTATGCTTCCTAACCTAACGCAACAAGTTGTAATAAACAAAAATTTCCCAAAACAAAGTTTTGCTCTTTTCCACCACCCCCAGCCATAACAATGCTCATTTCCCGTTTTCTCTCCGAAAAATGTGTCTCTCATTTTCATAATGTTATATACAAAAAATATAGAGAACATACTTCGCATATACACAATATTAATGGAATTTTCGTCTTAGTTTTTCTTGTGAATTTTCCGAAGAAAATTTTATTGAAATAATAGCAAAAAGAAATAAATAATTTGCATCAATCAAGAAATTTTATTTGATTTGCAAGTATATAAAAGATGTTCGAAGTATAAGAATAATTAATAAGATAAGTTATTAAAATGTTTTAAAATTTATGAGTGCATGAAAAATCAATAGAATTTTCGTAATAGAAAATAATGAGTTTTCGTATATTATTTATAAATTCGACCATGACAGCATTGATGCTGCTGCTGGTTCTATTCAGCACCAGCACTTTTGCCATGGAACAAGCCGCTGTTGGTGAATTATTTTCCTATAAAATTGAACCACTACTCTTCAATTGGACACATCAAGTTATAAGCGAACAATTCCGCTATCGTCCTTCTCTAGAAGGTTATCCAGACTTGCCATCATGGATACGTTACAAATATAGTCATGAATATCATGCTGGCTTCTTATATGGAACACCACCCGAAAAGTTGGCTGGCAAATCCATACATTTAGATATTGTCGCATTGAATAAACAAAACTATGAGACACGACAAATTGTACTGCCGATTTATATCGCTGAAAAGTTTCCCACACCAAACGTTATTCAAATGAAAATTGATAATTTAAATTGGGTACACTTGATGGATCCCGGTCGTATTGAAAACTTACGTAATATATTTCGCAAGGATCTCTGGCCAGAAAGTGAAAATGATTTAAGTGTGGTTTTTATGGAATCAGCGGTTAATATGGGAGGGCGTCTGCCACTGCGGCCACAGCAACGAGAAGGGTTTGCACTCATACATATATCGATACTATTTAATATTTCTAATTTTTTTTTTCATTATAGTGTTATTGTTCATTTGGGAAGTTTTGCGCAATTTTCATCACGCCTCAAGGAGTTACAAGAGGAAGTACGCCCACTATACAAATTAGCATCTTGCACCTATAAACGAACATCAGTACAGAAAATTTTTGAGAATGCTGGTTTTAAATTGGATTGGTGTGCATTTAAAATGGTCGGCGTTGAAATATCTTCGGAGATCTTATTCCATAATCATGGAAACAAAGGATACCATGATACTGATGCTGAAAATATACGGCGAAATAATCGCTGGCAAGGCATAGCTCGAGATGATGTACCTACACGCAACTATATCGATGAGTTTGCATTTGCTTTCGCCATACCGGGAATGATTTTTGCCATATTGCTGGGTATATTGTCTGCAGTGTTGTGTTTCCAGCATGGGAAGTTGTAAGTCAGTGTGCAATGAATGGCAGTAAATTAAGTTCAAACTGAGCTTGTTCCTTTTATATTTTATTTTATTTTATTTATTTAGCAATGATCCGAAATCTGAGTTTTTCTTTCAAAATATTTTTCATATTTGCGAAGAGTCTTGTCAAGATGATAAAAACGAGTCTCTTGATGATGGAAGGTGATTTTTCTGTTTTTATATTTACTTCAATTTAACACTATGCTTAATTTTGTTTCGCGCCTTAGGCTGTTCTCCCACGATCTGACAATAAGCGGCTATAGGCAATCAGTCCTATTCTAAATATTCCCCAAATGAAATCCCCGGCGTCATTTTGAGTATTTAGAATAGGTCAAAGGCCTTCAGCCCTATTCTAAATATCCCCGAAATAAAATCCCAGAGAAAATTTGTTTCTTTTCCATGTATTCTTATAGGAAAAAAAAGGAAAAGAAACAAGTTTTCCCGGGGATTTCATTCGGGAATATTTAGAATAGGGCTGATTGTGTCGGATCGCAGTTGCGTTGCCTCTAGTGGGGAAACGGCGATACAAAATAAAAGTTTATTTGATTTTTTTTTATATATTTTTATATTTCTTCTTATATTTTTAAATTCGAATTTGTGAAAACAGTTAAACTTACTAAATCTAACTAAATAATTGAATTTTCCACAAATTTATTCATAATCAAATATATTTCGCACATTCAATATAGTGAAAAATCCTTACCGTATCAACCCACCACTTCAAATGTACAAATGGTGCAATGTTCGGATAACAATACCGATCAACCTGTAACAACATTGAAAAGTTTAAAGGATCCAAATTGTTTGTTAGACAACACCAGCGTGCGTTCTCAAAGGTAAAAATATGCATGCGTACAAATAAATTATCAATTTAATAAATCTTATCCAAAATTTTCCAGCCCAAATAATAGTTTCTATCAAACTGACAGTCCATCTAACTCATACTTGCGCCCAAAGCCACCACCATACAAAGGTGGTACTTTAACCAGAAGTGGAGTGGATATTTGACAATCATCTCCAAGAATTTTGTATTGTTAAAGAAATAATCAACAGTTCAAGAGCAAGTAATAATACTGATTCATTTTTTATATAGATTTCGAAATAAATATTGAATAGCAATATGCAGTTCTAACCATATGTAATGGGCTAATTAATATAATATCAAATAGCAATATCAAGCGTATGCAATGTAGTTTATATCATTAGCAGTTAATAAAATAAATAAATATTCAAAGCTGGAAAATTGTTGAATTGTTGCATGCATGGAATTAAAGGAGCATTTAAAAGAAGTAAGAAAATATTATTTTTATTTAATTTTTTTTTTATTTTTGATTAAAAATCATAGTTACTAATATGATTTTTTAGAAACCCAGTGTTTCCGACTCTGAAGAGACGAAGAAAAAGAAGCCTGCTTTGTTATTCAAGAACGCCCTTAAGTAAACCATGCCCGTAATTTTTTGTTTTGCTTTTTTTAACGGACAATCAACACACATTTTTCAAATGGTGGTTAGGGCGAGTTTACCAGGCCTATCATGAATTCCGAACGGGTTCCCGTCGTGAATCGAATGCACGTCACGAATGCGGGAGAAATACTATCATTATTCCGACGTTTTCGTAGTGAACATTGCCAACTATCTGAACTTAGTTCGAATTAGTGCTGCTAACTATTAAAGTGAATTTCTGATGTTTTTTGTTTAAAATCGTTGGCAACCATTGAACAATAATCAAATTTGTTTGAAAATTTATTTGAATTAATTATATTATTGTTAGTAAAAAGAGAAACTAGCCACCAAAACAGTTGCTTAAGAGTAGAGCGCAAAATGCTAAGGTATTTCCAATCCTTTTAATTTGGACAATCAAGCGAGAGTTAAAAACTCTGTCTCAACAAGGACACGTTCAAATATGTGCTGGATGTGGTGCAGGACGGACTTGGGCCAAGCCATAAGTCTGGAGTAACAGCACCAAGCCATGTAGTTGGTACTTTGCGATTTCTGGCAGAGGGTGGATACCAACATGTTAGTAAGGACCAAGAAGTTAGAAAGGTGCAGTTGACAGTGTGGCCATAATGGGGGAAAAATTATGCTCACATTGGATAGCGTTGATAATGACGAATGAAGAAAGCGCTTCCTCGGCGTTGTTACGTGCATCGATAGCAAACATATCAAAATAATTCCTCCTGCGGAAATTTCGATCGATTTCTTCCCGCTTTAATTTTTCCATAACAATAATTTGCCCTGTTAAACTTACGAAGACTTGTGGCAATTTCCTCCATCTTTTTCTCATCGGTTTTCTGAAAGTCAATGGTTGCTTCATAAAATGATTGCTGCATGTTAATTTCTTTGTGCAGTAGAGCGCTTGTAGTGGTGTCATTTTTATTATTGGTGGTGCTTCTTTGAGAGGTTGTTGTAAAGTCCTTCGGTACTTATTTTTTTTCATGTAGTCACATATTTTATTGGTGGCGCCAGACTGCTGTACCTCAACCTTCTACCAAAAACTTTTCACAATTTCCTTTAGTATATTAGGGAAGTCTTGGGTTATATCGGGACGCTCACTCAGCATTCCCACCAATCTTTCATATTGACTGCGGTTTGTGGCTGGACGAGACCTATTACTGTATGTAAAATGTTTGTAAATAAACACAAACATGCAGTAAATTGGTGGTACTTACATTTTTTTGCAATTAGATGTGTAAATAATAATAAAATAATAATTTTTTATCTGCTCCCGACACACTGAAGCACTCGTACAAAAATATCACGAAAATTTCTATTCACTCGGAATTAATGATACCATTCACACGAATTTCGAATTTTCGGTGCAATTTCGTGGCCACGTCGGAATTAATAATACCGATTTCCTGTCGTTGTCACGTCAGCATCCCCGTCGGAAAAGAGAAGTTAAGTATAATTATTAAAAAAAACAAAATAAAACAATTTTTTAATATACCACGTTTTTAAAATCGCCTAAAAAGTATATAATATTTCTCCTAGCCCGATAGAGATTCATAACCTCATACAGATTCCTAACCCCACAGATAGTCCTGAAAATTTGTAATTTTGAATTTTAGTAGGTATGAAAATACTTGCATGGTTTAAAAAAAAGAGTGGGTCGCATGTAATAGGAAATTAAAATAAAATGCAACTATTTTCATACCTACTAAAATCTCCAATTGCAAATTTAGCAGTTAGTATGACTGGATTATGCAAATTTCAAATTTGCAAATAGATAATAAGAATTCTTAAAAGATAAGTTTGTATAGAGAAACGCAGCTCTTTGTCTTAAAATAGTCATCCAAATCACAGCCAAGTAATTCTGTTCTCCAACTGGATATTTGATCAAAATTTTTTAAGCCAAAAACATACTTGATAGCAAAGTTCATTGCTATTTGTAACTTATGGAGAGATTGGAAGTTAACAAGTTGCTTTACAAGTAATTTTCTACTTTCTAAGGGGCTAAAATTAGAAGACTCACCTAAATTTCTTAACGCATAGTAAACTTTAGACACAACATTATTAATATGATTTTTTCAGAAAAATGTAGCTGCACTTGACCAACGTATAGAGGAGGTTTATCGCTCAATATAATTTTGTTCCTGTGAATGGAGAGCACAAACGATTTAATGGCATTCAGACAAAGATTATTGTGTTTAGTCCATGTAGAAATGGTATTTAAATTTTTATTAACTCTGTAACTTAAATCTTCTTGTATTCCAAAATTTTTATTTTTCTTCCCTTTCCCCTCTCGCGTACAAAGACGAGACTTTGCAAACAAATTTGCATACAAATTTGCCTGCGGAAACCAGGACTCAGTTAACACATACATAATACAAACACAAACAAGTTTTTCAGAGTATTTTTGATTACAAAGAATAAAAGCTGGAAAGGAGAAATTGCTATCAGTTATTTATTGAAAAAAATTTGTTTATTTTTTATTAATTTGAATAAAACCATGGGGGGTTTTGAATGAGAAATATATGAGTATGCTCAAAACTTGTTCACACCCCAAAGAATCTTTAAATCCAGCCTACATGGCGATTTTCTAAAAGACAAAAATAAAAAAAATAAAATTAAATCCAACAAATTGCAAAATTTAAAACCTATAAAAATGTTTAAATGATTCAAAAATAAATAGGTAGAGAGTATAAAATTATAAATTTGCGACAGGATTTATGAGTAGATTTGAAGGGAATAATGGTTCGTTTAGCAGTACTTTTGTTTATTTGGTTTTTCTTGGTCGTTGCTTTGGCGAAACGAAGAAAAACTTCAATTTTCATTTCCTCCTACGCATTTCGGTCATTTTAAAAACATATGGCAGAATTTTCTAAATTATAATAACTTTCCGACACGAAGAATTGAAAGAAAACTTAGGTAAAACTTCATTCAATTGAGTTGATTCACCCAAGTACTTGGCGAAATAATTTATTTAAGGGGACGTTACTTAAAGTTTCCAGAATACTCTCTTAAACACTGCATAATGGGGAGACATGCTGCAAGACTAGGACTGCCATTATGAGGAAGAAGAAGAAACAGCCCTGTATTTTATGTGCGAGTGCCCATCTATGACCAGGAAAAGATTAAAACTCCTGGGCTCACCTTTCTTCACTAGTCTGTCCGAGCTATCATCCATATATGGTATGAGCCGTTGCGTGCAAAAGTGGTGTAAGTCAGTTTTTTTTATTATTTAGATTTTCACCTTCAGGCAAAAATTTTGGCCTCATTTAGTTTCCTACAAAAAATGTTTACATCTAGGTTGAACATGTGTACTGTAAAGCTGCCTGTACATCGGGAAAATAAATTTAAAAGAGCCCTATTTTGCACATCATTTCTACAAAACCAATGTATTTTCAAAAATCTGATTTTGACTTACACAACTTTTGCACGCTACGGCTCATATATTAAGGACATAGCCAGATTCATTATGGAATCCTCATGGTTCTCCATTCCGTAAATAGGGAGGTCCCAATTTATCTACCCAAACATGTTTTGTTCTTGGCACTTTTCGGCTGCATACCAGTGTTATTTCTTAAATTTCTAGTAAGATTTAAAAATTCTTATTTTCTTAAGTATCACAGACACTTTGTTTTCTGAATTTAACAGTTGTTACAATTTAACGTTTTGTGTTAAATGTGTTTTTGCCTTCCCGTACTTTTGTGCATTTTTGTCAATCACTGAGAGTATTTTTTGTTTACTCTCAGATTACCAGACTTTGCCCAAAAAGTACGGGAACAGAGCTTATAAGTACTATTACTATTGCAATTTGCGTTTAAACCATGCAAAAACATGAACAATTTATCGTCAAGGAAACTTAACTGAGAAATCTTCTGTGGTCAAAAACAGTAAGGGTATTCCCTTGAACGTGTAAACTCGTAAACCGTGTTAAATTTGCAAGTCTACATGGCTGTTGTCGGGAACGCATATTTCGATAAACGTGTAAATTAGCGCGTAAATCAGCTATTTGACAGTTTGAACAGGGTTCCATTTTAGTATTTGGTATTAGAGTTTATTTTTGAGTATTTTTTTGCTTTTCAACCATGCATGATGCACAGCAGCTGTTAAAGAAATTGGTAAATATAAAAAATCAAAAATGGTTACAAGAAATGAGAAAGCGGCATTACTTCAATTTATTGACGATACTGCAATAAATGATTTGCTTATTCTGGAAATGTTTCAACTAAGTGACTTAAAACTATTTTTTTTCATTCGTAGAGAGTAACCAGTAAGAAAAAGAGGATGCAATTTTTGAGGAATGGGCCTGTGCAACATTGGTTACACATTGCTGTTGATATTCGGTTCCATGACGACCTAATTCTGTCCCGAAACATAGATGGTTTTTAATAGACATTTTCAAACCTAAAGTTTTTTCCGTTTTCTGAGAAATGGTACTTTTTGAGATATGTGGTTGAAGAATAGATATAGCGATTTGTAGTATTTTGCCAAAGAGCGGAAATTGTATTGATTTTAATGAGAGTGATTTAGTGTCAGTGCTAAAAAAGTAATAAAAACACCCACGATGGAATTTAGGCAGCGTAAATTAGGCCGCGTTTCATTTTGTAATCAAAATTCATTTGGCCATATGAATTAAAGCCACGATCGAAAAATGTATTTATGAATTTTGACCGCCGTACCAAATGAAGAGTGGCTTGATTTCATTTGATCTAATTCCATTTACCAATATATATTTTCGCGGTCTTAAATCACATGGTCATTTTTAAAATCAAGCAGTCTAATTTTATTGAGTCTGAAAACACTGCGATTGTTGTGAAATAGCTGAATGTGTCGACTACATTTCATTTTTTTTTAACAAAGATTTGAATAAATAAAAACTTTTCTTTGAATTATTTTTAAAATTCGGTTCATTATTCAGCCGACATATTTACGGCGTCTAATATTTTTATGGGCCTCAGACTTAGTATCAAATTATTTTAACTACAGGCATCACTGAAATTGTACTTTATCGAGGCTGTTTACGTATCAGATTTGCCTCGCAATATAACGAATTGAGTGTAACTATTTTCCAAACAAATTTTGACTGTTCGTTTTCGAGGCTCGAAAATATACAAGGTTTACAACGTTTTCGAGGCATTTGCACGTTGAAGAGAATGCCCTTAGAAATCGCTTAAGTCTGAAAAGCTCATTTCGACTAACACGGTTTGAAGTTAATGTGATTGGTTGCCATTCTATGTAAGCAAATAAGTTTCTTTTTTATAAATTTTGTTTTAAACAACAAAGAACTTCGGAGATTTTACGTATATGTGCATTGGAAAAAGAAGAATTCGATAGCATTTATAACTCAATTCTGTTTAAAATCGACTTAAGCGATTATTGCTTTTGACCAAAGTCTTTACTCCATGTGCCGATTGATATCTATCGGTGTAGTTTGTTTGTTCTCAGCTCGAACCAAGAGTTCTTCGCTTGTTTGCCAATGCACCCTTTTGTCAACTGAGCGAAAATTTTTTTACAATCACATGCTTATTTATCGTATGACTCATACTGCCTGGTGTAAACGCATTATTAGTAATTAAATATACCATATTACTATGTTCATTGGGTTGGCAAATAAACCAGCTGATTTTAACAATATTGGAAATTTACAGGCGGGGAAAAAAGGAGTAAAAAATTTTCGTGGCATTTTTCCTCCCGTCTAAAATAAAGAAACATCACAATTAATAAAAAATAAGATAAAAATTAAGTGATTGCAAATAAATGCAAAATTGAAATAAATAAAGGAATCAGTAAAAGTATAACCGCATTAAATTAAATTTTATAAGAATAGGAAAAAACCGAAGAGGCCAAAAACGAAGAATGCCACGAAAATGATAAAATGATGCAGACGAGGTGACAAACTAGAATAAACAAATAAATACGTGGTAAATTGGATACGAAATTTCGATAAATTGTAAATAATAGAAGAATCTTGAAGCATGAGCATGGATGAGAAATTAAAATATTCGCTTTTACGCGGTGATCTCCTTGATAACCAGGGCATTTGGACCAGGTATATTAAAAGCTTGTACAAACTGTAATTGATAGAATTAAGTAATGGATGTGACTTTTGTAGGCATGAGAAAAATGTTTGGTTTATGACACTCATCACGGGCACCTGCATGCTTTACTCAACGCGTACCACAATGCCGCTCTTGATCCCCGCAGTGGCATCAGAACAGAAATGGACCAAAACCGATTCAGGCACTGTGCTAAGTTCATTCTTTTGGGGCTACACGCTGACGCAGGTGAGAAAACATTTCTTTTTAGTGATTTTATTATAAAGCAGGCTTTTAAATAAGGAGATACAATAACTATTTGTGAGATTATTTCGTCTAATTTTAAGAAATATAATGGTAGAAGAATTTCTTGTTCTCAGTTGATATATTTTTGAATACAGATTTGTTATTTGCAATCAAAAGCGTTTATATCATGCCCAATTAACTTATATTTATTTAATAAAATGAGTTTATAGAACGAATATTGATATCATATTATCTAACCGAACGAACAGCATTTAAAAAAGATAAGATACATTTTTTGTCAAATAGAAATTTGGTAACAATTATTGGGTAAATATCGTGCTAAAAATAACATGTGTTGATTGCAGTCGCTCATGATATTAAAATAAAAGCCTGAGTGGTAGGGTCATGTTGGAAATTCAATGACTTCGGTTCCTTAATAGAAAAGGAACGAATCCAACTATGCTGATAAGATATTTCGTTTTTTTCCTTTGGAGAAAAAATGATCATTAGTCTACAGCAAAAAAATGGACTCAGATCGTTTTTCCTTCCCCCTTAAATGTAAATATCCAAAAAGTAGTCGTCACCTGGTCCACAACACTTGCTTCCTTTGAATTGAATATTAAACATTTATTCTTGTGTTGTGGCGAATTTTTTGTGTTACAATTCTTATTAAAAACCAAGATTATTTAATTCTATCATCATACTCCTATAATTGGGTTTGACAACAAAACGAATATAATTTACTATTATTAAAATTATTAGGCTTTGAATGAACAATTTATGTTAAACTATAAAATTTGCTGTATCAAATTCTCGCATGCGCCTTTTTTTTAGTAAAAAGAGTTAGTAGCCCAAGGGACATCGTCTAGAGTTTTGTCACAAAGCTAATTATTTTGTCAGACCTGAATTGCATTTCGAGCTGTTTGGTTGATATTTCGATTATAGTTATATTTCCCATTTTAATAGAGGCAGCATGACATCCTCTAATAACCAAGTATAAAAATGTTACCGAATCTATACTTGAACGTTATTGTGTTATAATATGAAATCAAATCTAAATATCTTGAATGCCTAACTAAATCTTTTCCACTGTTTTCTATTGCTTTATAAAATTATAACGTAAGGCCACAGTAGCTTAGTGGTTAGTGTGCAGGACAGCTACTCAAGGCACCCGGATCAATTCTAGGCAACGTCAAAAATCAAAATTAGCAATTGACTGGCAATGAGAAAACTTCAAGAGCAAAAATTGCCCAAGAAAAGCTTTTCACTTCGCCTTTCAGATTCGGCATTAAACTGTAAACGCTTTCCATTCGTGTACAAATATAATTCGCACAACAAGGAAGGGCTGTTGTGCCATAAAATAAGGAGAAAAAGGAAATAAAAGAACTACGTCAGTGATGGAATATTTTTTCTAAAGACACCGTAAATAATACAGTTATTTTCCGTTCACTTTCATTGTTAATTTTTAAAATGTTTTACAAAATTAATAACCCTATTTTATAAACCGAAAATGTATGTTTATTTATACAACAAAGTCTGTGATATTTCTTTTATAAATGATAATATTTCCGTTTTTTCTTTTGCAGGTTGTTGGCGGATATTTTAGTGATCGTTTTGGTGGTCAACGCGTTATTCTCTTTGCCGCAATTGGTTGGTCCTTACTAACGTTTTTTATGCCTAACATTATCTGGAGTGCAGGAGCAATTAAAGCATACTCAATACCATTTATTGTTACAATACGAATCTTAAATGGAGCATTTCAAGGCGTTCATTTTCCCAGTATGATTAGTTTAACTAGTCAAGTAAGTTCATATCTACATAGTTCTTCAATTTAATACTTAAATTTACTTTATTCGCTTACAGAATCTTTGCTCAAATGAACGATCAAGTTTTTTTGGTCTTTTAACTGCCGGTTCTGCTTTGGGCACTCTGCTTACTGGCATACTCGGCTCGTTTGTTTTAGATTATTTTGGCTGGCCGTATGTTTTTCGTGTAATTGGATTTCTAGGCATTGCATGGGCGTTGGTATTGCGTTACTACACCATGGCGGGGGAACGCAATCGCATCATAAATGTTTCGACACCATCACGTTTATGTGCTAATAAAGCAGCGGAGGCGGTTCCGTGGTTACGTTATTTCCGCAAGTTGTCATTTTGGGCATGTGTTTTGACGCATGCATGCGAAATGAATTGTTTCTTTGTGTTATTATCATGGCTGCCCACATATTTCCATGATGGCTTCCCGCATGCAAAAGGCTGGGTAGTTAATATGGTTCCTTGGATGGCATTGCCCCCGTGTACGCTCTTTGCGAGGTGGATGACAGGACGGCTGCTGGCACGAGAGTGGTCAACAACCGCAGTGAGGAAGCTAATACAAAGCTGCTGTTTTGCTGCGCAAAATATGGCATTGTTTATTATGAGTCGTACGACTAATTTTCATACAGCATTAATATGCATGACTGTAATTATAGGTAAATTAGTATGTAGTGTCTCAATCGTAATAGGATTTTCATTGTTTTATTTATTTTTAGGTGGCACTGGTTTTCACAATAATGCTGTCACTGTAAATCCTCAGGATTTGGCACCTTCCCATTCGGGAAGCGTTTTTGGTCTCATGAATACAGTAGGCGCAGTGCCTGGCTTTTTGGGCGTCTACCTTGCAGGTCACATTCTTGAAATCACACAAAGTTGGCCTATGGTGTTTAGTACTGCAGCTGGTATCAATCTAATTGGCTGGATGATATTTGTTGTATTTGGATCCGCTGAGGCAATTGTGTGATTACATCCAGTCAGTGATGTAAGAATTTAACAAAAAAATAAGCACACTCAAAAATGCATCGTTATTTCAATTTTAGATTTCCAACTGCAACAAATGCTCTGTAATTTTATTTTCGTTGACTTAATTCATTTCCAAATGTAATTATTTAAATGCTTTAGTAATTGTTGATGTCACATTTACTTTTTAAGTTAGTTTTACATCTTTATTAAGAGTGATATATATTAAACTAATATACATAGATAAGATTAGAAAAAACAACGCACGCTGTACATTATTTATGCAATCATCTTTGACATGTATGGTCCTTCTAGTTCGTAGCCCATCTTTCGATAATAATTGCGTGTACCCACGCCAGAGATGACAGCTAGTTTTGTGCTGCCATGTTCCTCGAGTGCAATACGTTCAGCTTCCTCCATCAAAAGCATCCCAAACCCCTTTATATACAATTGCAAATTAGAAACGTTCAGCAAAGTATCTTATTTCAATTATAGTATCTTACCTGATGCTGGAACTTTGTCGGATCTCTGGCATTGACTGGCACCACAGATCCATAAACATGCAATTCACGTACAATCGAGCAACGCCCCTTCAACTCGGGACGGAAAGTATCCGGAGAACATTTACGCAAACGCAAAAGTCCAACGAGTATGTCTTGCTCGGGATCTTCATATGACAAAAACGTCTCCCAGCCACCATTCGCTACATAATCACGACGTATTAACTCAATTTCATACGGACGCACTTTGTTGTGAATTTCCTGGATGCCTACTTCACGTGTGCGCACATCACGACATTCAGTACCAAGATCCTTCATGCGCGCCAAGGCTAGTTCACGTAGATTGCCATGTTCGACGCCAGAACTGCAAAAGTTACAAATTTAATGAGCATTTTAATAAAATGTAGGAAACTAAGCAGGAAAACGAATACCCAATTCAGGGTTAAAAATCACATGACAAAGTAGTAGGTGAAATATGGCGTAGTTATTAGACCAATTCTACTCTATTATAATTTAGTGGACACTTCTACAAAATCAGACTCACAACAAAGTATTAGGTAAGATTAAAAAAACGGTATCATTATTTGTGACAGGCGCCTTAAGAACAATTGCTTTCTATCCAAGAATACTATTATCTTTGAATCCCTAAAGACCTCTTAGGAACACAGTTTGCGGTCAACTCGGCCCGCAGGCTAAATTTATTTAGACCCTTGTCTTAAACTCATACTCCTATAGGAAAAAGAAACAAATTTTTCCTGGGTAATTTTTCATTGGGGCCAAATTTCACGAACCCTACAATTACTAAGAATGTATGCTAAGCGATCTAAAAAGCTAATATCTACCGTTAGGCAGTAGCTAAATAAGCAAAATTGCGGCAGTAATAACAGGTCGCTGTCTTATAGGCTTACACGACGCAAGACTAGGTGCACTTTCAAATGACATGAAGGAGCTGTAAAGATGAAAAATCTATTTTTATTACCTCGCCTCCTGCTCAGCCTTGGATAACTGTAGGCAAAACACTCTTGGGCAATACTTCCACAACGACCTTTCTGACTTGTGGTCAGTTGTTGTAGGAGAAAATACATAATTTTTCATAGATTCAATGCCAATTATTATTTTTTAATTGAAATTGATTTCGTTAAATGCAAGTGCAATTACGCGAGTAACCTCTTGAAAATTACCTTACAAGCGGCATTGGAATATCACGCTGTACACGATAGACACGCGTCCATGGGGGCACTAAAGCCAATATTTTTGCAACTAAATCTACCAGCATGGAAGGTGGATAAGACTTGTAGCGTCCAGTTTTCCAAAGTTCATAGAGACCTGTGCCACGTATAACTAGAGTTGGATAAATTTTAAGGCCATCCGAACGGAAGGCAGGATTTTCGAAATATTCCTGAAAAATAGAAGGCGTAAATAAGTAAAAAGTCAACAAGATGAAAACAACAACTTACAATAAACTGCTCGATATCCCGTTCAAAATCAACATTTGGCAAATCAGGCATCATATGTGCTACAATTTTATAGCCGGCATCTTTACCTAATTGGAAACTTTCACAAACCGCATTCACAGTGTGCCCACGATTCGTATCGCGCGCCACATCTTCATACACGGACTGCACACCAATTTCTAGGCGCGTACATCCATATGCCAGCATATCGGAGATATGTCGCTTTAAGCAGTAATCTGGGCGTGTCTCAATTGTGATGCCAATACACTTGGTGCGTGATTTCTCCGAATAGCGTACTGCTTCAGCAACATTAGCGCTTGTATGACCTGAAAGTGCATCGTGTAAATTACGTATAAAGTAATCACGATACTCTTCGGGCAAACACATGAATGTGCCACCCATAACAATGAATTCCACTTTGTCAACGGAATGACCCAATTGCTTCAGTTGCTCAACGCGATGACGTGTCTGCAGAAAAGGATTATAACGTGCGCGTATGGCTCGCATTGATGTTGGCTCATAGCCGGTGTATGATTGTGTGGAATATTCGAAGTCACTGTCAGGGCCACCGGGACAATAAACACATATATTACCGGTCATACTGATGTGAGGACAGCGATGTGGTTTGCACATAACAGCCACGACAGCAATCTTTTTTTTTTTTTTTTTGAAGAAAAACGTGAAAATTATTTTAAACAATTATAACTTTTAATTGCTTTTCTTTATCACTTACACCGCTTGCTGTTCGTATGGGTTTTGCTCTCAATTTGGGCAGTAATATCTTCTTGGCATCCTGTGGCACTGCGGCAATAATGTCCACAAGTCGCGGCGAGCTTTCCAATCCGTATCTGGTTTCAATTTGTTTATGTTTATGTTACTACGATAGAAATATATCTAAGACTGTGCTTACTTGGATGAAATACGCGACTTCATGCGATTTAGATTAACATCTTTCTTGTCTTCATGCGCCTGTAACAACTCCTGGATAATTTCGATAATAACAATAACACTGCGCTCCTCACGGCTGAGACCGACACCTGAATTTTCAAGATTTACAAATTGGTTCAATGCTTTGAAGAGTTTTTAAAACTTACCCAACTTCTTTCTTGGTTTCATGATGAAATTTATTACAAATTACTTTGCAAAATTTGCGTTTTATTTCTTTAAAAAATTATCGTGCGTCAGTATGAAACATGTGCCCAATTTTACCAGTTCACAATAAAAATAAATAAACAGTTCACAATGGACCAGTGTGAATGTATGAGGAGATTACGCTCGATACCAATGTAATGCAACCCTTTTGTGTTTGCAAATCTCTTAATCAGCTGACTGAGCTTTGACATTTGGAAACTGCGTTCTCTTCGAAAACAAAGAAGAATAACAAAAAAAAAAATATATGTTCAAAAATTCACAAATTTTTAGCAGCTTTGTTGAGAGCGAATTTAATAACAACTGCATAAAAATGTTGCATCAAATGGAGCAACAAAAGATATTGGAGTTAATAAGCGACAGTGATGATGAGGAAGTAATGAAGGATTCGCCTAATGATGAATGCATCAGGCTGAATGCCGCAGTGGAAGAAAATTTTTGCTTTCCTGTAAGTTGTGAAGTGTTTTATCTCATTGTAAATTATAAATATATTATACACTTTCAGAATAGCTCAACATGCTGGGTATGCAACGGTTACTATGGGCCTAATTTCGATGAACCGCTCTGTGGAACTTGTCATGCTTTTCTTTACAATACACAGCCGGCTGAGGAACCCGAAACGACTATATCGGACGATGAAGATTCCGGCAATGATGAACCTCCTTTTAAGGATAAGCAAGAAGTCGACGACGAAGATAATGATGACGAAGACGAAGAAAACGATGTGGAAGTGGAAGATGAAGAAGGCGTAGGCATGGTAGAACCACAACCACCAAACCCGCAGGAAGCAATTGGAGTACGTGAAAACCTTGCTGAAAATGTTGTACCAGCTGTTGTAGCAATGGATATTGAAAATCGTGTGGTGGACAGAGAAAATGCTAGAGCAAGCTCGGTTTTATATTTGCCGTTCGAAAGGCCACGCCCATTGGCACCGCGCTCTCTCCCTCATTACATGGATTTGTTAAGCGAAGCACGAGCGAATGCACAAGAAGCTGTTGTTAACGCTGCTGGTGTGGCTGGCTTTGGAGCTGCAGCTGCCAATGATATTCTCTCATTGCCAGTTGAGATAATGGTCATAATTTTCTCATATCTTGATGATATGTCAATGTGGAAGGCCAGTGAGGTTTGCAAACAGTGGCGTAACATTCTAGAACAAAACACTTCACAGTTGATGTGGAAGAAATATTTAAAAGAGCGCTGGCCACTTTTCCAGAGCATTATTGATGTACCCAATTGGTTGAAGTTGTATGGTGCATTAATGAGCTCTTGTTTCTGTCGCACCTGTTTGCTGCAAATGGCGCTGAAATCACCGCCACCACGTGTACGTCAAAATGCTATACGCATGAATTTCTTGCGAAACGATTATAGGCTTTTGAATAGTTATGCTTCAGATGGCATTGAGGCAGTTCCTCTGGATAAGCAAAACACTTATTGGCAGGCGAGTATTTTAGGACCTGCCGGAAGCCCCTACGAGGGAGGAAAATTCTTTCTGTACATATTTTTTCCAGAACGGTAATTAGATTGCCATTATTATTTGTAACAAACTATAAACTATATCTTCCACAGTTATCCCATGATAGCGCCTACTGTGCGTTTTCTTACAAAAATACTACATCCCAACGTATCACGACATGGTGATGTCGGCATTGACATATTTCAGCACAATTGGTCTCTCGCTTTGAATGTATCTAAAGTTTTATTATCTGTGCAAAGTTTACTCACTGATCCTTACACTGAGGTTTGTAATTGAAATAAACGTATCCCGAAGTAGTTTATTAATCGGCCTCGTATGTTTTCAGATTTGCATGGAACCTGAGCTTGGGTACATGTACGAACACAATCGTGAACGTTTTGAGAATCTTGCACGCTCTTGGACATGGAAATATGCAATGTATGAGCTCATACTACCACGTTAAAATAAAGAAGCCAAGCGTTGAAAATTAATTTTAAATTACGTACTAAGCAGAAAACGTATTTGACTGAGCAAAGAATGCAACTGTTGTAAACTGTTTTACTTTCTTATATTAATATTGTTTTAAGCATTAGTTTTAGTTATTAATTTTAGTTGTGCCATGTTGTATTGGATATGTATACAATGTATGTACGTGTATATCACTTTGTCTCAAAACAAAAACAATTATATAACAAACAATTTGGAATCAATTTTTTGTGTTTCTTTTGCTGCTGGTTAAATTTTGCATGAAGTTTGAAAAAAAAACACGTTTAAAGATTTACAATACTTGATAACTTTAAAAAACATTTTAATGGAGCGTTGCATCCAAGTTGCAATCAGGTTAATAAAGAATTAGAATATCGCAAAATCGTTTTGAAAATATAATCTTCACCCTTCAAACTATGAAAATAATGTAAACAATTACGTTTTTGACCCAAAGATTATAAATCTACTCTTAAATTCCGTTTAATTCAGGAGTAACGATCGTTATGGCTTTTTTTGTTTAATAAAACTTTGTCTACAGATGACTTCATTGATGAATTAAAAAATGGTAACAAATGTGCTGTTACTAACTACAGACCAATATCAAAATTAATTTTTTTTTTAACATATAGTTATCTTTTGTTTTCAGAGGAGTTATTTCTCCATTTAGCATGGGTTGTTCTGGGGCGTTCCACGGTTACTAATTTAGCAGTATTGCATTTCTGCATTCTCTGGTGGTTTTTAGGTTGATGCTATTTATACGGGTATTTCGAAAGCATTTAATAAAATTCGAAATAAATTTCATAATATTTATTTGATTAACATTGCCAAGATGGGCATTCATTCTACTTTTTTGTTATGGGCTGAATCTTACCTTAGTATTAGACTAAAGCATGTAGTAATTGGCAGTGTTAAGTCCAATTCTTACTGATTTAGGTATTTGTGACTGATGTCAGTAGCTGCTCATTTAAACATTGAAATTATTAGAATTAATTTAGGATTATTCAGAATTATTTGTTAATTTTATTCCGAATCCGTAAACCATTTGCTGTCGTCTTATAGTTGCATCCGATGTACGTGTTTGTTGGTCATCATTATCGTTTGCTATACGGAATATTCTTACATTAAATTATTTTAACCCTTTCAACTTCGAATTTTTCTCTGTGGTTCGATTTTTTTTTATGTTAGATCATGAAATACTTATCATAGAAGTGTATGATCCAAATTGGAAATCGTCACACCCTACCGTTTACCGTTTCTTTTTGTATACAAAAAATTTTAAATCAACATTTTTGTTTTATGAAAATAGTTAATAATAGAAAGAAAGAAAAAAATTAATCATAGTGTTTGCTTTAAGACAGCAAGGAGGGTGAAGTTTCTCTCAGCTAAACATTAGGGCTGAAAAGGTTTAATAAACTTAGTGTTTTTATGGTGCTCGGACATAACGCCCACGGCCATAACGCCCATGGCCATAACGCCCAAAAAAAAGTTTGGACGTTATGACCGCCCTAGGAATGGCCATAACGCCCAAAATAATTTTAGGCGCTATGACCGTCCCGAAAAAGGTCATAACACCTAATGGACGTTATGACCGTTTTTGTGATTCTTTCATTAAAATTTTAAAAGTAAAACGAATCCAAATTTTCATGTATAAGAAAATGCAGCTTTATTTCCGGCTTTTTTTACAAATTGGCTTTCTTGAATAAAAAACTCTTCCGTTTTCTCGACATTAGTATGAAAACGAATAGGTAAACCTATTAAAAAAAGCAAAAGGGAAAAATATGCTCATATAGTAAATAGGAATGGCATGGAAATAAGCGCCTCACGTAAGATTGAAACAAGCAGCACAGCGAAATTTTTTTAAAAAAATAAAGAAAAAATGAAAATATTTAAAAAAAAGTCATGTTAAAAAATAACTTTATTGTGTCCTTGGACATTTTTGGACGTTTTTCATTCAATGGTCGGTTTAATTTGGTCAGTTGTTGTCGATATCGTTCAGCAGTATCCGTTTTACCAGGTTTTATCAGTTTTTACTATGAACTCCCATCTTCGAATTTTTTCGATGGTCCTCCATGGCCCTCGTTACTGACGTTAAAATCACCCCGTTTAAATTTTTTAAATCATCTTTCACGAGTGTCTTGGCTTGCAGTATGCTCATCATAAGCCTCTACCAATAATTGATAGCCTTCAGCAGCCGTTTTCTTCAGATGAAGGAAGGCTTTTAAGTTTCCCGCAAAACTTCTTTTTCTGGTACAAAATTCGACATTTTTGAAGCGAAAAAATTGTTGTTTTTACAATCACAACCTATGACATACTGGGTCTTATTGACAAATGTCTACTCTCCAAAACGCCACATTAATTATCCTCGAAACAAACCATACATAATAGGCATGCCATCTGTTAGTTAAAACCACACTTCGAACCGCTGTCAAACTATAAATACTTTAAATAAAGTGATGTAGTGCCTGTCAAACTTTCGTACTTTCGTGTGAAGTATTGAGATTCCAACCCGAAAGTATCCTGTATATTATTTTATATATAAATAAAGAAGTACAGGGCCGTAGTCAGGGAGACAGGCTTCAGAGCCCCCTGTATATTTTGTATTAATTATATTGGCTGTGTTTCCCGGGTGCAAATCAGAAAAGCTGATTTCGAAGTGATTAATCAAAAATCAGTAATTAGTGTTTGCGTCTTAGAAACGGCATGATGCATTGATTGTAAATTTTTTGAAAATCATTGAGTTCTAGTTCGTGAAATGTTTTAATTTCCTTCTAAAAATATATTTATATATTTTTTGGATGATTTCGAACTTGTGCCGAGTTAGACAACTGTCAAAGTTTTGAGAATTCATGCTGACCTGAAAAATCAGAAAAATAATATGATTACAAAAATGGTGACCGCTTTGCTAATCAGAAGTATTCAGCGACGCGTTTCTAACGCACTTTGAAAGCAGCTTTTCTGATTTTGCACCTGGGAAACGCACCCATTGAATTTTTATTTCGATACGAATAAATAAAATATTTTGGCCCCACTGAATTTTTTTGTTATGCATATCAAACTACACTATTATGTTGATTCGAATAAATTAAATAAAGTATTTCTTATTTTTTTGAAGAGCCTCCCAAAATGTTTTTCTGGCTATAGCACTGGTTGCAATGACCTTGAATTCTAGAATTCGGAAATTAATCACTGAATATTTAAATTTTGCACAAGACTTTACACTATTTACTCATGAGTAAATATATATATTCAGCGCTTAGAATTTTCCAAAACGCATAATTTGAAATGTTACTATCATTGTTTCGGTAGAATTAGTTGTAAAATATTAATTTTATTGTTTGTTATAAATAATTAAGGATTTAGATAGCTGTTTTTTCAAATTGAATTTTTTAATCAATGGCTTGGTCAAAATTAATAGCTCAACATAAAACTTTTGAATGTTTAATCTGTATAACTTTTCAGAAAAATGAAATGAAGAAATTAATGAATACTTAAATTGAAAATTAAAATTGGGTTAATTTTATTTTCGAAAAAATGGAAATTTGGCCGTATTGACCTATCTCGAAAACCGGAAACTGATGGTAGATTTAGATTCAGAAGCCCAAAACACTCGTATTTTTTGTTTGTTTTTAAATCATATTTGACAGAGTGCAACCTGCACGCCTAGTAAGAACTTTTAGTATAGGTCAAATTAAAACTTGAATTGTCAGAATAGATCACCATTTTGTTTTTTTTTAAATGTTGCAGTGAATTTTCGTTTTTTTTTTTTTTTGAAGGGTTAGTGGTGTTCTTATTATTCCCTAACCACTTTCATCGACAAAAATACCAAATCTAACATTTTAGAGAAACTCGTGCAGAAAATGTCAGGTATCTCAGTATTTAATATTGGTCATTTAAAAAGTATTTTCGGTTTTTGTCACAAGATGGTGTTAATGGTTATACATCTGGCACCACTGATCCGATTCTTTCAAACGTCAGGAGCAGTAACAGAAATCCAATTGGATAATGTTCATATTTAAACATATAAAATGCATATTGTTTCCAATCGCTAAAGCGAATTGTACACAATCTGCATTATCACTTTACTGCTTCTGCCATACACAAAACCCAATAAACGAACAGATATGATAAACAGGATAGTCACAGGTAGTCATCCTAAATAAATATTAAGTTGGTTTTTCCCAAATATATAAAAATATTGTTTCTTAAGGAGCCAAACACAAGTAGATGAGGAACAAGCACATGGTGTGAAAATCTCTTGGAGTTTCCTTATTTTTTATAATTATGTTCTGTTTGTTTGTCAAAGCATATATGAAACACATGTATTAAACAACCTAACAAAAATTACCAAAAATAAAGAAGTAAAAACTTCAACAAATTTGGTTTTACTTAGTGGCTTAAGCTACTAAAACTATAACTCGCGCGTGAAAGGTGACATTTTAGGCTACATTTTTTGCGACATAGTTTTGTAGATCGCCATTCGTGTAAAAAATGAAATGAAGAAATACGGTTTGCTCGATTCCGTTCTGGAAATTTCGATGTCAAAGAACCACCTCGCTCTGGCCGGCCAGTCACTGAAAAAGCTGATGAAATTTTGCAACTGATTGAGCAAGACCGGCACACAAGCTGTCAGGAGATAGTGGAGGCACTAAACATTAACCACAAGACATTTAAATCATTTAAAAACCGCTGGCTACTCAAAGAAGCTCGATGTTTGGGTGCCACATGAATTATCACAAAGAATTACCAACAGTGAAACGCTGCTGAAACGCAACGAAATCGAATCATTTTTGAAACAAATCATTACGGAAGATGAAAAATGGATTGAATACCAGAATATTAAACGAAAAAATCATGGTCAAAGGCCGGTGGTTCTCTCCAAACAGCTTCAAAGTCTGGATTGACGGCAAACAAGGTTATGTTGAGTGTTTGGTGGGATTGGAAAGGAATTGTCTATTATGAACTGCTACAACCTGACCAAACAGTCAATTCTGACCTCTAATGCTCACAACTCGACCGTTTGAAAGAAGCAATCAGGAAAGAGCGACCAGAATTGGCCAAGAGGAAAGGATGTTGTGTTCCCTCATGATAATGCCAGGTCACAAACATCTTTAATAACCCGCCAAAAATTGACTGCGCTTGGCTTGAAAGTTTAAATGCACCTACCGTATAGCCCGGACATTGCACCGTCTGACTACCATTTGTTTCGGTATCTGCAAAACTCTCTTGATGAAAAAAAATTTGCCGAAAATTACTTGGCCAAGTTTTTCTCCGATAGACCACGAAGTTTTACACCGATGGTATTATGAAGCTATCAAAAAACTAGCAAAAGATCATAGTTAATAATTGCCAATATGTACTTGATTAAAATTGATTTTTAATAAATAAAATTTTTGTTCAAACATTGACAAAAAAAAAAAACGAAAATACTTTTAATAAGAGGGTTGTTAACCTGTTTCAATATTTTCTAGACATCTGAACTAGGGATGTCAATCATAGCATGCAGAAATCAGGACTCGGTTAAAAATTGGTCCCAAAAATCTCGGCGTAGAAAAGACTAAACACATACTGGGATTTTTTTAAGTATTCTGCACAGTGTATTTTTTAAATTTTAGTGTGCTTTTTGGTTGCAAAGTGTAAGCTGAAAAGTATAAATATAAATAACTGTATTTTTAATGGTTTTTCAACAGGAAATTATTAAATTTAATATGTTGTGGGAAAAACTATTTACTCAAACGTGTTTTCCATATTTTAAAATTTTTGTTTTCTTTTTCGGAAATACAAGTTTTGCTATGGATCACCGGTGAATCTAAAACCTTCAATGAAAACTTTTTAAGAACTTTTAAAGAACTTTTTGAAATGGGGGTAGAAGAATGAGAATTTGGGCTCGGTTTTGCTCTATCGATTCTAGTTTCATTACGGTCAAGAAAGAGTTAAGTGAAAAGTTAATACTAAGCTACTTTGTCTATCTTTAAATAAATATTTGATAAAAATTTATAAATTTACAAAAAAAGTTTATTAAAAAATCCCATTGAAGGCCACAGGGACACCGATGACCCACGAAAGTTCAGGCCTTCTGAGACGCAAAATGTCTGTTTTGATAAAAAATTGTAAGAAGAAATTGGGGTCAGATGGATTCGGTTTCGAGCTATCTCATTTGGCTTCCTTACGGTCCCGCAAGGGATAAATAGGTGAGAAGTTCTAACCCTCTAGTAGGCAGGACCGTCTCCATATGGCCAACAGCTTGATACAATTTAAAAGCCGCTTACAATTTTTTTTTTTGTATTCATGGCGCTCATTCGATAGATGAATACCGTGTGTTGTTTCGTTTTGATTTTATCGCCAGTTGAAGGTCAGATTTCAAATAATTTACGAAAAAAAAAATTATTTTGGGTTATTTTAAAATTATTGGCAATAATTTTAATTACTAATAAAAAAATATTTACAGTTATTTGTTGGAGTTGAAAAAGTATTAGGAAGTACAGAATTGATTATATTTTACATTTATGTAGTTTGAATACATAATAATTTTTTGCTTTTCTATTAAAAAAATTGGCCTACTAGAAGGTTAAATCAATCAAAACGCTGCAGTTTCGAAAAACTTTAAAAAATAAAATTTTTTTTCATATTTGAGTGAAGGTTTCTTAAGCGTGCCAAAAATTAGATAATAATAATTTTTCATCAGAATTTTTTTTTTCGTACGTTGGAAGGTGGAAAATTTCATAGATACCGTAGAACTCCAGTTCCACGATTATGTCGGATTCTTACCGATTAAAACCACATACTTCTCCCCCACTCTTCCACGGGACTACCTCTAGGTGTTACTTTGCTCTAGTAATGTTCTACTGTCACCTTTTGCGATCGCGGTGTTGCGTATTGTGCGATCGCTTTACGTGTGCATTCCTCAGTTTACCATGACTGCTGTTCTCCACTTCTCTATGGTGTCGCGCATCTGTGACGTTAAGTTAGTCATTATTGGGGGTTCTCCAGATGCTCTCTCTCGGTCCTCTCTTTCGTGGACTGTGGAAGAGGATATGATTTGAGTTTTTGAGCTCGTCCTGACAAGCTTGGACAATACGGGTCTACTTTAAATTTGAAGCGGTGTAGATACTACTTGAAGCATCCATGTCCGCTGAGCAACTGCATGAGCTTAATGAACTTCTTCGTGATTGCGGTGGGACTACTTTGCTATGTCTGGGATTAGTTCAAAGGTGCAGCGGCCTTTTTTAGACGGCTCCCACCTTCTTTGCCACTATATTATAGTGCGCTTCATCAGAATGTACAATTCTTTATTTGTTTAGTAACAAATTATATAGTCACTAAATTTTTTCGAAAAAAATTATCAAGTTAAAAAGTTATTAACAATTGAAGTTTTCCACATGGATTTCTTAACAAATTAATTTCTCTTAAACGGTTCATCAGAAATGGACGTTTGAGACATCAAAATTTTTATTAAAAAATAAGATTTACAATTTATGTATTTATTTTTATAAAAAAATTTCTTACCATCAAAATTAGTATTTTCTTAACATTTTAAAATTTAACAATTTCTCTAGCTGCGAATTTTTTTTTTTTTGATACTTAAATCCCCAAATTAATAACAAAAAATTCCTCAAAAGAAAAATCCATTATTCTTAATTTAAAAAAAAAAGTTATGAGCATTTTTTTCAGCGCACGCCAGTCTCCTGTATCGAATTGCTGAGATATAATATATGCGTTTTATTCGCCGGTCAAGTTGTTAAGCCTCTTTTTTGTTATATTAGCTGCGTTTTATTCACCACTTGCTTCTAGTTATGTATAACTTCCAGCGGTAAGTATGGAAAAGCAACAACAAAGAGGCAAAGACAACACGTATAATTATAGCTGTTATTATTATACTTAACAAGTAGTTTGGCTACATCAAATTCTGTTGTGAACTGCCAATAATGAAAAAAGAAGCGTGACAATTTGCAAAAAAATAAAAAAAAAGGAAAAGATCATGGCGAAAGTGATGATAGCTCTGTCTTCTTCTTCTCTAGTTTTTTTTATATAAAGATAATCTTAACTGTCAAAATATTTTTTTTTTGTTTTGTTTTCCATGCATTTGTTCCTGTGTTTTTGACAATTACGATTTTTAGCAACAACAAAGTAGGGTGTTGTTATTGTTACGTTATACTTGTTGTAGTGCTGCTACCACCATGTTAAATTCGCCTTGGAAAAGATTTGAAATGGCTGCCGCTGAAAATAAGTTAAAATCATTGTTAAATGTTCACAATGAAACTGCTAAGCAGCTAGAGGTGAAACATTTTAATGGATCTCAGTCATTGCGATTAATCGTGAGCATTGTTTTTTGTTTTTACTTTTTATAAGAAAATTTAATGATGATTTTAACTTATTTTCACCGGCAGACATTTTGAATCTTTTCCTTTTTTATTTTTTTCCACACTGTCATGCTTCTTCTTTCACTTATGGTAGCTCACAATAGAATTTGATGTAGTTAATCTACTTGTTAAGTATACATAACATCTATAATTATATATGTTATATCTGCGACTTTGTTGTTGTTTTCACATACAATTACCGCTGTTAGTTATACATAACTAGAAGCAAGTGGCGAATAAAACGCAGCATGATTATATGAGAGTATTAAAACTATTTATTTTTTAAAAAATATATGCTTGTTTTGGAGATGTGTTGAAAAACACTGGATTTTTGATACCACAGAAAAAAAAAGATTCGATTTATAAAGGCCAGTAGTTCTTTATGTCTGACCATTTCTTCGCAGCATACCTTCAGTATACTTTTTAAATAATTAAAATTATTTTACTTAATACAGTGATTTTAGTTAAAATGAGCAATAAGTAAACTGAATAAACAATATCTTGGGAAATCCAATGTGCTCTCGCATATGTAGATATGCATAGATTTTATTAATAAATAAATATGTGCTCGGGGCAAACATTTGCCCCAGTTTATTTTTCAGTTGTATAGGCAACACTGTATGTGAAAATCTTGGCTACTGAAAGCTCTCTCTCTATCACATTATTCCGCTCTCACATTCTAATTATTTTTCTCACGATTTTTCTCTTCTGGAAAAATCCAGTGCAACATCCATGAAAAGCAACAGACGTTGGCACAGGTGCTCGATTGTCAGTTCAAATTTGAATTTTCAGCTAGAAACGTCGTGAGGATATGTCGGAATAATTTTAGATATATATACTTTTTTTTTTGCTTGTGTGTGCAAATTGATATATTTATTTTTAAAGTATTCTCACAAATAATTTAACGTTAATGTGTAATTTTAAAATGCAAAATAATATGTATTTGGATGAATATATGAAAATGTGAAAAAGATTAATGCTGTTAAAAAATATGCAAAGCCGAAAAAAGGCAAATATATGAGTGCACTAAATACTTCGTACACAGCATAAAAGTGTAAAGGTGAAAATTTATTTTACACATTTTCACCATATTGTGAGGTGCACACAAACACATGCACAAACACACAATAGAAAATTACAATATGACAGTGTGACATTAAGTGTCATAAAGCTCTCCTTTTATGATATTCGTGAGTGTGTGTATATATGTTTGTTAGCATCTTGTGGCAACATCTCAATTCAAGGATAATAGCTGAAAACAATACGTGCTGCGTGGAAAAGAGGCAAAGTGGACATCTGAGGAATTGTAGAAAAAATGTATATGTATGCAGTTAAGACTTAGTAAAATTAATAGGTAACTTTATTTTTATTTAAAAAAAATATTTCTTTAATAAAATATTTGTTTCTTTTAATTTTAAGTACCTACACTTAATAAACATAATTAAATAAAAAATTTACCTCAATAGTTTACCAAAGTTGGCAACGCTTTCATTTGCTCTTCCTTTCTCTCAAGCTTTGAAAGTGTATTACCTTTCAGAGTGAGAACGCTCTCTCTTTATATTACTTCTATATTTGCTCTTCCCCACAAATGAATTTTCACCACTTAACTAACTACTCTCTGGCGCAAATTTCAAAGGATATTGGAAAACAAGCAAAAGGATATTAAAGTACTCAGTAAGGTAGTCTAAAAATAAGCTTATGAAAAAGTGTGGGAGTTCAATGCAATTGAATATTACTAATTTCTGTAATGCTGCTTTTATTTTTGTACGCAAATAAGAAGTACTAATTTTTAAAAATAGCTTAGGAAAAAGCTATTTGTATGCAGTCAAGAAGAAGAGAAAATAATAGAAATTAAATTGCTAACATACTGTAATTATATGAAACTATGAACGCTTACATTCAATTGCAGTCTTGCTTTTCAATATAACATAATAAGTTGGATTAATGCAACAAATATTGCACAAGGCTATTGCTAATCATCAGATGAAACTGTAGTTTGAAATATAAAGTAACTGATAATAATCCCTTAATATCTACTCAAGAAGTTTAGAAATATTTATTTGAAATATTTTGTTCCGGTAATAATTATTTATTGCTGACCAAAATAGGAAAACAAATGATAAAATGAAAATTTCGTTTCTAGATTATTCTTTGGAGTTATTTTTCTTCAAGATACTAGATTTGCTTAAATTTATAACTACTGAATACATAAATTTTTAGGTTTTTCGTAGACAAAGTAATGTGCTGCATTGTTCCAGGTTCCAGGTAGCTATAATTGTTAGCACTTATTTATATTGCTAAATACCATATTTGGAATAAATATGTTAAGAAATACAGATTTTATGCATTTTAAATAAATTTATGTATGTATGCATGCATCCATTTATGTGGGGTGTGTATATGTGTGTATATTCACATACCCTTTCATTTCACCATTTGAGAAAAATTTCCAAAATGAAAACTAGAACATTTATGAATTTTAAAACTACTGCTGTATTTTTCTGTCTGCCACTGTGATTTCATGAGTGTGTATATATGTGCATACACATTAAGGTGTATGCGTCTGTGTGGCACACTTTTATGTTTTTAATGCAAATAACCGTAAAGTTGAAGAGATTGCAGTATTTGAGAGTTTGAGATTTAGTAAAGAGCAGAGCAAAAATACATATTTAAAATATTGGATTATTGGTAAATTCCATTAGAATGCAGCCATTGACCAGAGACTTGTATTTTTGCCAAATAATAGATATAACTCATACGATATGGACACCCATGCTTTTAATTAATTTTCATAACTTTCTAATTGGAAAAATCATTTAAATGATCTGCTATAGGTATTTTTAATTTGAACGTAAGCAAATGTTAATCAATATCATTCTGTATTTTAAAAATGCGCAATAATATTTCAATAACTCAAAAAATATTACTCATACGATATGCGGTCCCATCGCCTATGCATTATTTCCATTCTTTCCGACTGAAAAACTTTTGTTATGGCTTAAAAATCGCAAACAAATAGTGTATGAACCAGAAAATTGCATATAATGAACGAATATATATATATTGTTTTTTCAGTACATAATTAAAAAATTCTTTACATTTTAGTAAAAAGAAAGATTAATTTATCTATTAAAAAAAAAACGTATGTAAGCAAAGAAAAAAAAATGAGTGCGCTGATTAAAATTTAAATACACATATGCTTCTATAAATAAAAACAATTACTCTCAATTTATTGTTTTGTTTAGTACAAGCACATAATAAATAGCAACAACACATGTAAAAATAAATAATAAAAAAAATATATATATATATTGCAAAAAAGTTGATGAGTTGAAGAGTGCTAAATTAAGGTGTCGAAGCTTTGCATATCAGTGTTAAATCAAAATAGCAACAACAAGTAAAAAAACACAAAACGAAGAATGAAAATATTTTTTCATTATCTTTTGGTATGTTAAACATTTCATATACGCAACACATTCTACAAGAATAATTAAAAAGGATATCTATCAAGAATAACAATAACAATAACATCATCAGCAATAACAACAATAACAACAACCACAACATCAACAACGAAAAGAATTTATGGCATTTACTTGAAAGTTGGCATTTCGAATTTATATTGAGTGAGATTAAATGAAGGTAAGTTAATAACACAGAAATTTCATTTGCTGAGATACATACGTATTCGGTATTCATAATTTTCGAGATTTAAATTTCAATTCCAGGATCACCTCCGGTAAACTGATCTTTTATAGTTTTCAAAAATAATCACAAAATAAATTTAAAATTTATGGGAGTCATTTTTTACACTCGGCATGAAATTCTCCTCCAAAAATATGTGAGGTAGTTAGTTCTTCAGAGGACCATTAAATATTTCATAATAATTTGTAGTAAATTTTGAAGAACTCAAATGTTTGTGCGGATGGTTAAATGATTGATAGAAAGCTTAAATCAACCGAAAAGCTATTATTATAAATGGCAAAAATTTAGAATTTTTCATATTTGTTTTTTTTTTTTTTTTCACTTCACATTAATCCGGAAGCACAATAAAAACTTAAAATAAAAGATTTTACATACAGAGCGTGTAAAATTCAGATTTTATAAGAACAATACGATATCCATTTAAATTTTTAGACATTCCAGCTAAAAATTTATAGAATAAAAAAAACTAAATTGTGTATTAACGAACACAAGGCAGAAGTGAAACTTCTTATGAACTAAAAAAACACAAGCAAATAACAAGCAAATGAGTTTTCAATCGGAAAATTTTTTATTTCATTGGCTTGTGTTTTTTAATTTCTTTTGCTTGTGTTTCGTTTAGTTCGCAAGAAGTTACACTTCTGCCTTGTGTTCTAGATACTAGATACTAGAACAAAAATTGCAACTCTGTACCGGTAACTTCGATGACAATTGTAGCGAACTCTTTTTGTGTGCGACATCCTCACGTAATTTCTTGGAAATTTGCGCCATAACTGTCATAAACTTTAAGATGGCGACGCTACACATTGTTCTTTCTGCCATAGGCGTGTGTGTGTGTGTGTAATTAATATGTTATATTGAATTAAAACTATTTATGAATCGTTTATTATATAGTTTGCTCGTGAATTCAGTTACGGAATATTGATATTTAGCCCCTCATGCGCATTGCTCGGCAAAATTATGTCGCATTGCAAACATACGCGCGACGTCACATCCGGTTGGTTTTACTCTCGGACAAGAGAAAAGAAGTTTCACTTCAAAAATAATTTATCAGAAAATACACTGCACTATGGGGCCTATGAAAAATCTAGCTGGAATCCAAAAGTATATGGGCTTACTCTCCATAGATCCCTCATCATAATACACACACAGAATATTCTAATTAGGTGAACGATCTGGCTGTGCGACCGTCAAAAGTTGCAATATCTTGCCGATAGTTTTAATATTGTAGAAAATGTGTTGTACATAAAGTATAATAACTTAGCCAATACTAAAGCTAGACTTTTATTTTTGGTCTCATATTAAAGAGAAAACTTTAATGGATGTGGTAAAAATCAACTTACCATTTTCTTATACCTTAAAATGCGATGAAAAATTAATAACTTTTTTTTGGCATTTTATTCTTTTTTTTTATGCATGAGAAAAAAAAAGCTCCGATTTGCTTCGAGCGAAAACAAAAACCATCATATTATGTTAAGCATCTGCAATAAATATCCTGCAAACAAGTAACTCGATTTGAGCAAGCATACATTCTGTCAAATAAGTACCCGGAAATTCTCATTTTAAATTTTCCCTCTGAGAATATTTCAAAAAAATTTTTTTCCCAGGTTGGCACAACTGTCAACCACTATTCTGTGACACATAGCAATAAAAATTCACAGAATAGTGGTTGACAGTTGTGCCAACCTGGGAAACAAATTTTTTTGAAATATCACAAAAGGTTGACTTGTTCTTAATGATGCCGTAACCAAACTAAATGACACATAGCAATAAAAATTCACAGAATAGTGGTTGACAGTTGTGCCAACCTGGGAAATATTTTTGAAATATTCTCAGAGGGAAAATTTAAAATGAGAATTTCCGGGTACTTATTTGACAGAATGTATGAAAGAGTTAAAGATATTAAAGTTTCTCATCTTACGTTTAAGCATTTTGACTCGATTGGATAAACAGTTTTGGCACAAATAAGTATATCATCAAGAAATTTAACGTTTATTTAAAAAAAGATTTAAAAAACTTTTGTATTACAAACAAAATTAGGAATTCGCATTGATCTGCTCTGCTTGAAATTGCCGATTTTACATAGCAATTAGATAGTGGTGTTCATTGCTCAGAAAAAAATTATTTGTAAACTAGTGATATCACATGATCGATCACTACGTCCAGTGTTCTCACTTTATAGTTTGACAGTTACGCTTGGATTTTCTCCGTTATGCAGTTACCTACATATTTGCTCTGCCATGGACAGTTCTAACCAGTGTGGCCAACTTTTATTTTTCAAAATCCGCTAAAATTAAGAATAAAACGCGTATTTTCTTAAAAAAAGCATTAAATTTTTTTCCTTATAAAAGTGCGAGAAAACTCAATACATTCAAACTTTTTCACTAATACAGGGAAACATCTGATACTTCTAGTCAATGAAAATTTCTTCGATTTTCGAAGATATTTAAAATTGAAAAAACGAACTGAGCCGAAAATAATATGTAACATTAAGATAACACTGAGAAAGTTGACGTCAACGTCTCTGCTTGTATCCGATTTTTATATGAAAAATTTATTCATATGTAAGGTCCGACTCCGATGTCGGCTCTCTTAGTGCAAAATGATATAAATCATTTTCTCATATTTTCATTTTATGAAATTTTTATCACAATATCACAAAAAACTTTGCTACAGGACACATAAAACCTTTACACAGCACTGATGTATAGGTATATCTGTTACTAGACGACCTCGATAGGCTAGTGGGTAGTGCACTAGACTTTCATCCGGGAGATTCGGGTTCGATTCCCTTCTTCGTCTGGTGGTTAATTCTCATAACCTTCTTACTATATATTCACTATCAATATGAAGTGTATGAGAATTATAAGAAAGTTTACAAGTACAGACCTTGGTTGGTAATGGCAAAACCACCGAGCTGATAAAAAATGGCCACACCGCCGTTCGGAATCGGCGTTAAACTGTAGGTCCAACTATATGGTATCGCAATGGGCCGTTCAGGCTTAAGTGTGTCTCTCGACAGCCACTCTAACCTAACCTAACCTAACCTAACCTAACCTAACCTAACCTAACCTAACCTAACCTAACCTAACCTAACCTAACCTAACCTAACCTAACCTAACCTAACCTATATCTGTTACTAATTGTGTCTATTTTATCCTACATAAATGAAATGTTGAGGTCTTTATGACTATGCGCATGAAGAATTTCAATGCTTGAGGTATTTGAAGTAACCCAAAGTTAGATGGAATATGTTTAAAAGGATTTGTGCAAATTTGTATTGCCGCAATTAGTTCACGAGTTAGTTTTGAGAATTTCGCCCAAGCAATCAGTGCATTTTCTTGGTATTTACATTGAGTTACATTTTTTTTTGCTTTAATGGGAGTTCCCTTTGTGAGTCAGCGGTTAAAATAACTTCAAGGAATTTCACCAAATCGCTTTAAAAAATTTTGGGTTCCATTTAGTCTAACTTGCAGACAGTTTCCACTTCTCAGCGCAAATGTGGCTTGTACCGATTTAAGCGAGTTTACTTTTATTTTCCCATTAAATGAAACGAAAATTAAAAAAAAATACAATGTTTGCAGAGTGAGGCGATAACAAAAATGTGATAAGTTCATTGAATTGAAAAAACCAGTAGAAACATTTATGTTTCCATTGAAATAGCATATCTATATTTACATCAAAAGAATATCAATCGTAAATTTAATAATTTTACAGGCATTAAACATTTCTATGAATATAAATTAAAATTTTGGTCAAAGTTCTCGTATAAAATACGCACATAAATAATATGCTTGAAATTGTGAAAAGGCATTCAATTACAATATTTATGATAAATGAGGGCGAAAAAGAAAACATAAATACATATATACATGCATACACAAACATATATGCATGTATTTATGTATACAATAATAAATATAACCACAAAAAAATAAAAAATAAATAAAAACAGTAATGGTTGCAGTCACAAATTATAATTAGACTCAAGTTGATTGTGGTTTTATGGTAACCGCAACAAAAAGCAAAAAAAAAGAACAAAAAAACATACAGACTAAAATCACTATAAGTATGTATGTATGTATGTATATGTGTGAAGTAAATTTTTTTTGTTTGGCTATTGACTTGTTGCTATTTTTAGTAGTTGTTGCTTGTTTCTTTTTTATATGTAAAATGTATTGTTATAATAAAATAATGTAGAGAAAGTTCTTTTCCATTATTTGAATGACGTAATTTTTTTGTGATTAACTTGAATTGAAAGAAATATTGGAAATAAAAATTTTATTACACCAAAAAAAAATCAAATACTTTAAAAGAGAAAATTTTAGTGCATGCACATGCAGCTTTGAACTTTTGTTGACAATCTTTTTATCCAAAATAAAAAGAAAGAAACGAAAACTTTTTTATTACTTTTTCTTTTATATTTAACATTTCAGCATAAAACTGAACTACTGAAACTGTTTCCTTTTAAGTAAAATGAAAAGGAGAAATTTTGCGCGAAGTTTACAGTAAAATAATTCCAACATTTAAAAGAAAAGCGAAAACTTTGATATGTTTCCTTTTACATACAAAAAAATGTCAAAGGCCATTGCACATGCAATGAAGCATGAAATTTTGCATTAATTCTAAATGTGGTTACTTTTTTAATCGAAAAATAGTTGCTTTTCCGAAAGCACAAATGTTTAAAACGAAGTGAAGAAAATTTTATTCGAATTGTTTTTTATCAGTCAATAAAATTAAATTTCTTGTACCATAAAAAGTGAAAATTCAATTTTATAAACTGTTTCGTTACAAATTCTCTCAGGCGAAACACTGCGTTATAAGAAGCAACAGCCATACGATCTCATATACATACACATACACATTTTTGTATGTGTGCGTTCAGAATACAAAGACCGAAAAAAGTGGCAGCAATTGAAATCCATATTTGCAGCAAAAACTGTTTGTTTTTTTTTTCGTATTGTAGTAAAAATAATTTATGCATGCTGTGTACATATTCACATATAGTAAACGCATACATATGTACATACACTCTAATGTGTGAGCGTATTCTAGAGATTTTAGCAAAATGTACAAATATTGTAGTACACTTTTTGAATATGTTAGTACCCTTGTTTTTCTTCTTTTTTTCCATTTCATAGCAATGGCAGTGCATTTTTAGCTGCTTTGTTGTTGGGGTTACTTAGTTTTGTATGCACTGTAAAAATCATTGTTAATGGAATCACGTTACCATGTGAATATAATAATAATATAAAAGGGGGAATAGGATGAAAAAGAGGATAATAGTAAAGCTGTGTTCCTTTGATACGAAAGCAATTTTAAGGATTGTCATTTTTAAGTTCAATTTATGGTAAAACTTGTTGCAGATGCAATATCTGGCTTTGGTTTTGTAGATAAGGTTAGGAGTAGATGTCCAGCCTAGCCGGAAATAATAGTTATTTTTGACTTTTACTTTGTCAGACAAAAATAAATAGTTAGTTTTTGAGTTTTATTTTTCTGCTAAAAAAACTCTTAAATTCAGATTTTCCACGCGAATATTTTACAAAAATAATACAAAAATGTTAATTTTTAAGTTTCGAATCAAGGGCTACAATGGCAACTAAATACTTAAAGTAAATAAGAATTATAAAATGAATTGAAGCGGTTCCCAATGAAATGAATACCGTTGAAAAGGTCTCCTTCGAAAAATATATAATACCATGATCAGCGGTATTTCGTTTCCGAGTTATAAGCTACCAGTTATAGGCAATTACTTTACCAACTTGATCGTACGTTGCGTACGTTGCGCTTAACAAGTTTTTGTTTGCTTCTATTGCCTAGTGGATAGACATCTCGCTTTCAACCTCAGATGTAACGGTTTTGAATTCAAGCATGACCTTGGTCCACATCTCTTCACCAAATTTTTTTTTTATTTAATAATTGAAAGAATTATTCTTATAAACCTGAAAATTAAAGTTCAAAACAAAATAATTCATAATACTGGCCAACAAAATAACACTTTTTGACTAACAGATTTCGATACTGCATACCAATTTTCGCCATCAGCTCTAGTTTAGGAGTTCGTAGGTCAAAATGTACCAATAAATAAATAAATGAAAGAAAATGTACGAAACTTTTCATTTTATAAACCAAACCATGATTATTTTCACAAACAAAAAAATGTTGCTCCTGAAGAACTTTGGAGCATTATTTTTATCTATCTTCTGTAGTTTCTGAGATACAATACGGATATTTTGAAGCTTTGCTTTCTACCAAACTTTTTTCAGTCGCTTAAGTCGTTCCTTATAAATAGTGTTGGCTAATTATTTTTGACTGAAAAAAAGTCAGGCAATAATTATTTATTTTTGTTTGACAAAGTAAAAGTCAAAAATAACTATTATTTCAGGCCAAAAACTATAAAAGTCAATAATAAGAGCTTTTTAACCCATTTTGATAAAAGCCATAAAATATCTGTCTTTTACTATAAATTACACAACCATTAGGGTCATTGTTATGAGTTTCCAATTCCATGGGCAAATACCCTCTTCGAAAATAATTAATATATATGTACATATATATAAATAAACTTGGGCTGTATACCTCTGTTGCTATTGCCGTACCTCATCACTAATTTAACCCTTTTGGAACTGTTGTTCTCTGGTGGTCCAAACTTATTCTTTTCCAGTTTTTCAAAAACTATTACTCTGATTTTAATAAATTTATATTGACTTAATTGACGGAACCAGAGAGACATAAAAAAAATTAAATATTTTTTTACATATTGTCACTATTTTGACAATATTTGTCCATATTTTTAAATTCTTGTTTACTTCCTTTGGAAATTAAGTTTTGTTATGAGTCACTGGTGACCGATACTCAGGTTCTCAATGCAAACTTATTAAAAACTTTTTACAATGAAATGGGGGTCAGCGAAGGTCAATCCGCAACTCGCTTTTGCTCTATCGCATCTCGTTTCTTTAAAAGGGGTTATGTAAAGAATTAACACTAAAAAACTTTGGCAATCTTTGAACAAATATCTATTAAAAAAAAACTTCCGTTTTGATGCAAAATTATAACAAAAAATGGTTGCAGAGAATACGAACCCGGGTTCAATTTTGCGCTATTTACTCTGGTTTTCTGATGGTCCCAAAAGAGTTAATCTAAATTAAACATGAATTGCTAAAAATTAAATTTATATGTAATTGATACATTTTCCTCTCAAAATTTATGTTTATATAGTATGCACATAGATCTTTAGGAGAAGCGATATGACCAGTGCCCTGGTTTATTATTAAAGTGATTTACAATGCGATCATGCTAATATTTATTATTATTGACTTGTGTTAAGCTTACATTCAATGAGAGAAATTACTACTTCTAATTATGCGTCTTAGTTTACTTAAGAATTTAGTGGTCTTCTGGTTGACACTTCTTCGCCATATCATCTAGGATTTCATTGCCGAGCTGCATGCATTACCTCAACTGCATCCTTCTGGAGGATGTACCCGGTCCATTTGTATTTCCTACGCATTATTTCTTTCTCGATCGGCAGTTGTTTTGTTAGTTGTCACAAGCGATCGTGACGATTATTGTTTTAGATGCCTAGTTGCGTTACCATAGATTAAAACCATGCTAACATATTTCAACTTTATTCTCCAAAGCTGAATTATTATTATTATCATCGTTGTTAATATCTATGCGAATGTTTTTGTTTTTAACAGAGATAAAATTTAATTGGTCTTTTTGAGACAGGCATTGTGTATTTCTTAGAAAATTTCAGCCACAATAAATATTTATAATTTTTTTGCAATTTTAAGTATAACTTTGAAATGAAACTGAAAAGGATTCCAGAATAAGCGTATAATTCTATAGCATTTGAAAGTTCAAAACATTTACGTTCACAAATGAAATCGCTTTGGGCAAAATTATATGCATTTTCACAATACAACAGCAAAACAATAGCAAAACAATAACACTGAAAAATGGAAACATTTTAGCTAATTTTTGTTCACTTGGCTAAAACACCCAAATAAAGAGAAGCATTTAGTACATACATACATATGTATGTCCTGACACATTCATACACACATACCCTAAATGTATGTCTACATATTTTAATGGAGTTATATATTTGTAAGCACTAACGGATCATAGGGGGTTTGGGGGTTAATACCCACTCCTTTCCCCCCTTTTACAATGAAAATTTTCATAAAAAAAAAATATTAAAGCAACAAAAAATTAAAACCCCCCTTTAGGGAATCTCTGGATCTGTTATTGCTTGTATGTGTATATAACAATCTAATGCATAATGTATGCGCATGTGAATTTAAACTAATATTTATAATTTTGCTTACTTTGCTATATATGCTTTTATTATTTTATGCATATAATTAATTAATAATGACCCTTTTGCCTGTAATCCACTCTTGCCACAATTAACATTCATTCCACATGACCTCCTGCACTGATAATTATCAGGAATGTGTAGGTATTTAATTTTTGTGTAAATGTCAAATGAAATCAAACTAGCCTCCGTCTGTTTCATTTCACTGAAATAAAGTTATCCTTTGTGTATAAACAAGTAAAGTATGTGCACGAAAAACACTGGTCACTCTTATAATGTTGTAAAACTTAAAGGTTTTTGTTCAGTTTCAAAAATATTTATACGCATTATAGCTTAAACATAAGCAAAGTGTTGTAATTTAACATTCTTCATAAACGCTTCTACAGAATCTTTACTGAAGTCTCTGGTTATGTTTCGCCATTTGTTTTTAAATTAATTTTCATTTTTTACAGCTTGTTGAGTTTTTAGCAGTTTTGCTTTAATAAGGGGCTAGTAAGGTTTAATTGACATAAGCTCTAAGCAATTCGGAGGATTCGCCTCTTTGAGAACAACAGCCATTTTTCTGTAACTGATCGCGAGATTAGGTCAAAAAAGAATTGGGTCCTTATGAAGCTTAAGTAAAGGTAAAAGCCGTTTCTGTAAACATTCAGTAACATAAATTACTTCGTTTATTGTACCAGTGCCAAAAAATGGTTCGTTTTTAAAGCCGCACTAGCATATGGCCTGCCAAACAAGAATTTATTTCGGAAATTTGTTGAATTTTTATTTTCAATTTTATCACCAGTACTGCTTCTTTTGGCCCTCGAATTTGTTAAAAAACAGTTTTAATCTGCGATTCAAATCCTTGTTTTCTACCACTGCCGGTTTTTTTCAGAAACAAAGATTTGCCTATTTTTAGTTCTTTGGCAAATTTCCGTGCGACAATTTTTTTCGTGCACGTACTTTACATTGTAGGAGATGAGTTTGATTTATTACTTTTTGTTGTTGTAATATTTATGCTGAAATGTTTATGAATATGGCAGTGGAAATGTGCATTAACATATATGTGTACATATGTATGTATGTGTGCATGTCAATCAATTTTATATTTAAGCTGACTCTTCCTAAAAACACTATTATAGAAATGTTCACTCATGGTTAACTTTAATCAATGGTTATTCCAGCTGGTAACCATGAATTGCGTTCGTTCGTTAAAATTTTAGGCAAAGAATCTATGGGTTGGTTAGATAACTAGAGAAACGTCTAACCGATTTTGGTTGGTTAACGCCATTTTATCAATGATTTTCTGACATTTTTTTTTATGCTGCGTATTTTTTTTTTTTTTTTTGCGTAACTTTTTGCTTTTGATGCAACATTTTGCGCTATTTTACCAATAATACTACACAAAATGGAGTGAATTTTTTTTATTTTTTATCTCTTTAATATTTATATATTATCGCTAGTTTTTTTATTTGTTAAATGTGATTCTTCTCTAACACTAATTTCATAGTGTCTTTATCTTCATTTTTTTTTAAATTAGTTGCTCGATGAAGTTTTTAAATTTTTGCATAGTAAATATTTGCATTCGGTTAATATATATAAAAAAATAAATAGTGGAAATGCGTGTAAGTTGGACATAGTTTTCATCTCAAATCAATTAATTTCCTTCCATTAAAACTATTAATTTAGCGAGTGATTTTTTTAGCTAGATTTTTGCTTAAGACACCTGGTACTTTTGACTTCATCTAACAAATGGTTTATTTAATTAACTGTAGTCAAGAAATCCGAAAACTGAACAAAAACGGTAAGAATCAAAATTACCATAAATAAAAGCCATTGAAATGAACGAAATTGAATTTATCGACTATAGTGCCATCCGAAACGTATTCTTACAAAAACTTTTCATAATAGCATTAAAAACTCGTTTTTAGAATGCAATAAGCAGGGAGAAAAATCCAAAGCATTTGCTTAGTGCTTGATTTTTTTTTTGCATTTTTACCCATTTGTGCTATTTTAAAACACGATACGTCAATTGCTTATCACGCAAATACACTCGTAAAAAGTCGTTCACCCTGCAAAATTACTAAATTAACATCAGAAGATGCCGAAAGATTTTTCCTCGTACAAAATCTTTTTCCCTGAAAAAATCAAGAGCTTTATATTTACACTTTATGCTCAATTAAACACAAAATACATGTGTGATATACTTTTAAGAACTAAAAAATTTGTTATTTTGCTTATTTTTAGAATTTTTAATGATTGAAATAGGATTTTTTCGTTTGAAAGTAGCCTCTCTAGTGCGAAATATGTTTTGCTCTGACTAAATCTATCTAGCTACCACAATAGCTCCTAAAAAAGAAAACAAAACTCATTCACAAAAAAAAAAAAAAAAAAACGACGACCCTCGGGGTTCATTAGCATAGCGAAAAGTCGGTGGCCTTACTTACATGCACGTCCCCTGTATACAAATAAATAAAAAATACCACAAATTTGAATTCGAATGACAAAAGCGTTAGCCACAGATTCAATTTGGCATCTGAACTGACAGATACACTGAAAAAAGTGAAAAAGAAAATAAACTCATTTTGTTAACCACTGATTTATAATCATGGGTTATGCCAAGCCTGGGGTAACCTAACCACAGACATGAGCAGCTGTGAACGAACTGTAACGAACCTTCCTGGTTCCTTTTCTTTTCGTCAGGGTATACTCAGCGAGTAACCAGGGTGCGTAAATAATAACTCATGATAGTTCGTTTCGATTTTCTTAGTTCATTTGTTTCTTTATTTTCTTCACTGTTGGTTTTAAATACACTTGATTAATTTTTATTCTTGGTACCTCATACAGCCTTTGTTTGTTCCTTGTAGCCCCTCAATCGTCCTTCCCGGACGTTCGTTTGCCTTCCTTGGCGCTCGGTTTGCGTTCTTATGTTTCCTTTGTGTGTGTTCGTGATACGATGGTTAGGTCATTGTCGTTTGTTGTATGGTTCGTGGCAACTACGTGTGTTCACTACACCAGGGTACGTGGATACGACCCCCTGAGGCCGATTAATACCTCAGTGAAAACGTAATCTTGACGTAAGGACTTACGCCAAGATCCAATTAAAACCTCACGAATGAATAATGTCTTATGAAGAACCTAGCATGCGGACGCTCTGCTGATATAAACTAACAACTCTTTTGTACTAGCCTACCGTGCGGACGCATCGGTTGGTTTATTACATATAATCTAGCGAATAGAGGACAATAGAACCACCAAGTTTCTACGATGCATTTACTGTGCGATGCATGTCCTTTTATATCAATTTCTTCTTGTTGTACCGTATTATTTCCGTTCTGTGAAATATATATATTATAATTAATTAAATATAAATGTTAATATATATTTTAACGGCATATATGTGCTAATGGTTTAGGGTTGTGCGATTAAAATTACTGATAATTTTATGTCGTCACAGAACATAGTGTTGAATAAGTAGACAAAGGAAGAGATAATTTTTTTATTTTCCGTTTAACCCATAGTAAATTTTTTTTATAATTTGATAGGTAGTATTTTTTCTATTCAGTGGTCGCAGTAGCCTATTGGTTAGAGTGTTGGATTGCTATGCAGAGGTGTCCGGATTTAAATCGCGATTGCCATCTCTTAGCAGGAAATGGCAAACCTCCAAAAATAAAAGAATTTCCTAAGAAAAGCTTTCCAGTTCTCTATTCGGATTCGGCATAAATCTGTAGGTCCCTTCCATTCGTGTATAAATATAAATCACACATCATGAATGGATGAAAAAAGCTCGGCCTAGGCCCTCCATGGGCTATTGGGCTATAATAGTTGTAGCTCTTCTTGAAAAAGTTGAAGCCTTTGGGACTCTCAGCTAAGTTTTGTGACAGTAAAATAAAGTTTGAAAGAAACTAAAATAATATATTAATGCATTATAAAATATTAATGCTACCCCAAAGTGTGTACTACAAAAATCAACATAAATGCAAAACCAACTTCTGTCATTGAGATGAGAGAGAATTTAAATTTTCTACTGCATTACGCATATAAATACATACATATGTACTAGGAATGTCGATCTCGAATTACTTTTCAGGATTTGGTATTTTCGAGACTCAAATTTCAATCCCGGGATTGATAGTCTTATCAAATATAAAATAGAAACTGAAAAATTACTGTTAAGATTCAATTACTGTTAACATCAATCAATGTTTATATCTTGAAATATATGTACATTAGAGTGACGCACTTTTGCAATCATGGTATGGAAATCAAAACGCATTTTTGTTTTGTTATCTTTGGTTCGAGAGAAAAATCGTTCATTGTTTGATCTCTGGAAGCCGACTTAGTTTATGGCAGTTTATTTTATGATAAATTATTTTCTAAAAAATTTAAAAAATTTACTTATAATAGATGAGTTTTACGCGCTTTATTTATAAACGCTTTCTTAAGGTTTTAAAAAAAAAATAATGTATCCCAAAATACACTATCACAAACTTGGTCGGCTTTTGAGAGGTCGTCGTGTCATGAGCGAGTTTAAAAAAAAAATTTATGAAAAAAAGAATCCTTTGACGAAGATTATAAAAAAAAAAAAAATAAAAATTTGAATTCCAATAAATCTATGTTGTTGTTCTATGTATAGAAATCCCGAAAATATTGGAATTGTTTCTTCTGAATTCAGGGATTTTTTAACTTAATTTTAGAGCAAATCCTGGGAACTCGAAATACCAAAATCCCGGAATTGACATCCCGAATATTTACATACAAATACACAAATCAAATGCATATTTAGATATACCCAGAATATGAAGTTGTTTGCAATACACAAGCAAGTATGTATATATAGTATAGGTATAATGATTCCAATGACAGCACATAACCATACCATGTCCCCAAGGAGATGGTGTGAGTGTGCGTGTGTGCATGCGTTTTGTTTGTATGTAAGCGACCACAATTGCATATCATACTCATGCGTATTGAACCTCCACTATGCAATTCATCGGTATCAAATCAACACAGTCTATCTATGTAACAACCAACGGAAATATGCCACAAATATACAAATTGATTTGTTGACCGTTATGAGAGTACATTTACAAGTTAAATTAATTACACGTAATGTGCATACATACATACAGATGCATTGTACATATTTGGTATCGATGGATGACGTATTGGTGACCTGCACAATGACACTCTTCTATGTATTCGTATATGTGAGTAAATTTCAAATGGAATGGAAGATATATTCATCAAATAATTGTTACACAGTGCCACAGAAAATGAAAAAAATAAAATACTTACAAGAACTCGAATATACTTTTCTATATAATTCGGGCATACTGAACACATTGGCGTTTTCAGTTTTTCTCCTATACTACACATTTTTTTGAAAAATCGATTTGAAGAAAGAAATCTTTGTTGCTTAGGGTTTTTAGACATCTTTTCCAATATTAAAGTATATAGGGATGTTAGAAGCTCAATGGGTAGTTAGAAGCTCAATGATTCCCATAATACTTTTTCAATATTAAGTACATGCCCAAGCTGTATCTAAGTTAGTAAAAATGGGGAATTTTTGCGAAAAATGGCACTTTTTAAGGAAATAAATGGCAATAGTTAACCTAGAATATTCTAATTCGTTATGGTGATTGGTACCAGCTAGATATATATACGCACTTTCAGCATCATACCTCCAACGGTTTTCAAGTTATTGCACTTTAATTTGTATTAAACAATTTTGTTATTTATACTAGTATGTTTGGACAATTCCGCCTAACAAGTACAATTCCAAAAAAAACAAAGTTTGGTTTTTTAGTTTTTTCCTCTGAGGCAACAATCGTTATACCAATGTTGTGGTCAGGCACATCATTTAGAAATGACTCCGAAAGGAAATTTTGTTTCACAGTTACACGTAAGCGTAAATATGCTACCCATGTATCGCAAGCAGTGGATCACCCGAAGTATACTAGCTTATTTATTAAATTGTTATATCTAGCATAATCTTATTATAACCTTACTCATATATCTACTAGCCAGCCTACTTACTGGTCGCCTGACAAAAACAAAAAACCTGACGTAATAGATTTCTGTGTGATCAAAGGTGTTATAACAAATCATCAAGTCTAGATCTATCATCAGACCATTCGCCTGTTATACTAACAATAAATACAAAAAAATAGAAAAACAAGAATCCATCAAACTGTATAACAAAAGAACAAATTGGCTAAATATTTCGAAATCAGGTAGACGACAATATCAACCTGTACATCACACTAAAAACTGCAACAGACATTGACATAGAAGTCGAAAAGTTTAATAAAACCATACAGAATGCAGCATGGAAATCTACACCATCTCAGGAAGTTTCACACAAGAATCCCAAAACCCACTTCAACATTAAGCAAATAATAAGAGAAAAACGAAAGCTAAGGCGTTTTTGGCAAGTGTCTAGACATCAGGAAGACAAAAGTAAACTTAATAGAGCTACAAAACCACTAAAACAGACATTGGTTGAACAAAAGAAACAGCGAAGTACAAAAATATCTGAAAAACTTATCACCAACGGAAGCAACGGACTACTCGCTTTGGAAAGCGACAAAAACAAATATTCAAACCACAAATAATGTCCCCCCAATAAAATTTAAAAATGGAAGCTGGGCGCGTAGCAACCTTGAAAAAGCTAATAATTTTGCTAACCATTTTTCTGAAGTTTTTAAACCATTCGATCCTGCTCTATCACCAGAAGAGGAATGTGAAATAACACACTATCTCAATCTACCAACGCAAATCGATTTACCAATTGCCCCATTTCGGTTCAATGAAGTAAAGTTCATAACTAACAAACAACTAAATGTAAAAAAAGCTCCGGGGTATGATCTAAGATACTACAACAACTACCACAATCGGGATTGATATACCTAACACAACTATTTAATGCTGTGCTAAGATGTGGCTATTACCCACCGCAATGAAAAGTGGCTAATATCATACTTATCCCTAAGCCAGGAAATCCAATACACGAAGTGACCTCTTACCTATAGCATCTAAAGTGCTTGAAAAGCTACTCTTAGCAAAACTCAAAGTTATATTAGAAGCAAAACACCTAATCCCTGACCATCAATTTGGCTTCAGAGCCAAACATGCAACAATAGAGCAAGTGCACAGAGTCTGCAAAAATACAAGGAGTTCGTTCGAAAAGAAAGAATATTGCGTAGCAGCTTTCTTGGATGTCACGCAAGCCTTTGACAAAGTCCGGCATCCTGGACTTCTCTACAAACTAAAAAAGTCACTACCCCACCATTATTACGATGTCTTAAAATCGTATCTTACCTCGAGATTACCTTTATGATTAAATACAAAGAGGACATCACTTCGCTCCACCCAATAAAATCAGGAGTTCCGCAAGGCAGTGTGCTTGGCCCAGTGTTATACACGCTCTTTACGGCTGACTTACCACTCAGCACAGAAACGACAACAGCAACATTTGCAGATGATACTGTCATCATGGCGTCACATAATAACCCAGCAATCGTTTCGCAATACTTCCAACGTAGCTTCAATCAGATTGAAATGTGGATGAAAACATGGAGGATAAAGGCTAATGCAACAAAATCAACCCAAGTAACATTTACTCTGAAGAAAGACAGTTGCCCTCCAGTTTCTTTATATAACAAAAACCTTGTACAAGCTGAAGAAGCAAAATATCTGGGTTTGCACCTTGACAGGCGACTTACTTGGAAGAGCCATATATTCACAAAACGCAAACAATTAGGCCTCGAACTATGAAGAATGTAAAGGCTTGTGGGCCCCAAGAGCAAACTCACAATGGAAAACAAACTCTTAGTGTACAATCCCATCCTCAAACCCATCTGGGTATATGGAATACAGCTTTGGGGGTCTGCCTCCAGAACTCCAACGTTTCCAGTCTAAAATGCTACGCATTATAGCCAATGCGCCATTCTATGTCCAACAGTTCAGGAAGAAATCTACAGAAACTCATTCAATTTCCACCAACGACTAACTGTGCACCCAAACACATTAGCAACAAAACTTCTCGAGTCTCCCAGTATGCCTCGAAGGCTAAAAAAACGAGATCCAACGGATTTATTCTTAGCGTCAGTGACGACAACATAAACCACCACAACAGCAAGTGCATCAACATAGTGAAACATCTTAAGGCCAATTTGCCTTTCAAACATGCCCTGCCACCACACATATATGTATATCACTAACATACACACAGTACTTCCTATATCCTATCCTTGGTACATAATGAATTTAATGTATAAAATTTTTTTTATAGTATGGAAAAGTGACACTGGTCACTTTCCTTATAATGTTACAAATTAAGTTACAAAATGAGCTAAATGTCAGTATTGACAGATGCTTAAATAAATGGAGATGTAAAAAAAAAATATCTAGCATAATCAACCACATACCGCTGGTGCGCAGGACACATTTTCTACTGAACTTAAGTTTGAAATAAAATAATATGCTTAAGCAGCTATAAAATATTAAAGTACATACGAATGCACTTTTTACATTTAAACAAGTACATACATCAGGGCATATCGATTTTTTTTTGATAAGCAACTATTGGAATCAGTTCCAACTAAAATGGACAAATAATTTTAATAAACCATTCATGCATCCTGCACTTCATTTTTTTACACTTCTCATTTTCTCATTAGTCTATTACGTAGTAATATTGTATTGAATTATTCTGCTATTGAATTATTATATTATTATTATATTGCAGCACTTCATAGTGGATTCCAAGTCGATGTTGTCTATACCGACTTCTCCAAAGCCTTCGACAAGGTTAGCCATAATATTCTTATTTCTAAACTGTCGAGCTTCGGGTGCCACTCTATCTTTCTAGAGTAGATTAAATCTTACCTGAGTAACCGCCTTTGTATGGCTGTAGTTGAAGGTGTCCCTTCTCAACCTTTTATAGCATCCTCAGGAGTTCTTCAAGGGAGCATTTTAGGTCCATTGTTGTTCATTCTTTTCTTTAATGATATTAGTTCTTGTTTTTCCTCAGTGAAATATCAGCTTTATGCCGATGATCTTAAGATGTACTCTATCATTAAATGTCCTTTAGATTCTCAAATTCTTCAATCTGTTTATTCTTGAATATTAATAAATGTTTGCATATTGATTTCTCCAAATCACATACTTTACTGTCCACATCCTATCGCATTGCTGACACTTTGCTAGAAACTGTTGATGAAATTTCTGATTTAGGAGTAATTTTTGACACTAGTCATATAAACACTACAATTTCTAAGTCTTATTCAATGTTGGCTTTTGTCCGACGTAACTGTCAAGAGTTTTCAGACCCTTATACGCTTAAGCTTCTTTACACGTCTTTCGTACGTTTCAAATTATAATATGCTGCTTTTATTTGGAGGCCATATCACGCTTGTCACATTGTTCGTCTTGAACGCGTTCAAAAGGTTTTTATGCGTTCTGCTCTTCGTTCCTTAAATTTTTCTGAACCAATTCCTTCTTATGCCTCTCGTTGCTTGCTTTTAGATATAAAATCGCTGCATAGTAGAAGGTCAGCCCTGTCTGTGCCATTCATTCATGACGTCATAAATGGTGCCGTTAACTGTCCCTCCCTTCTCGAGCGAGATACTTTTAATGTCTCGGCTAAAAGTCTTCGACATTTTGACATTTTTTACATTGGCCACTATAGAACTAACTATGCTTTAAATTCCCCAATCGTGAGGGCTTTAATTCAGCTCAACTTTATCGCACAATCGTCTGATATTGATTTTGCTAGCTCTAAATCTACTTTTAAAGCTATTCTTAACACCAGCTCCCTGTAATTAGTATTTTGTTGACTTATGTATAACTAGCCCCTTAATATCTATTTCTGTTTTTTATTCTGTAAGAATTTTAGTTTGTCAGAATTTTAGTCTGTAAGAATTTTGTATTCATAGACTAAGTTATTAAATAAATTTTATGAGTTTTATGAGTTTGGATACTCTATATGTATTAGCTGTATACACAAGTCACCGAAGTGACTAATTTTATTAGAACATGTTTTTTTAAGGCATTTACTCGTTTTCTTGGAATCGAACCTGAGGCAGCTGGAATTTCAGTCTAGCGCTCGCTCATTCACCAAGCCACCAAGGCCACCATATATTTGTGACAGCACATTAGAAGAATAAAATATGAAATAACTTTTTAAATTTTTGGTGTTTTATTTCCTTATTAATAAATTTGGAACAAAATTTTTATTAATATCCCTGAACTAATACAAACAACTAAATACTTTCCATAAATATATTTGGGTATACTTTATGTACACATATAGAAGTATTTAATAAAACTAAAAGTACAATAACTTGAAAACCGTTGGAGGTTTGTGCGTATACATATTTAGCTTGTGCTAATCACCATAACGAATTTGAGGGTTCTAGGTTAACTATTGCCATTTATTTTCTTAAAAATGTGCCATTTTTCGCAAAATTTCACATTTTTACTAACTTAGATACAGCTTGGGCATGTATTTTATATTGAAAATGTATTATGGGAATCATGGGAATCACTACCAATTTTTACATCCCTATATACTTTAATATTGCTAAAGATGTTTAAAAACCTAAGCGACAAATATTTTTTTTCAAATCGATTTTTCAAAAAAATGTGACGTATAGGGAAAAAACTGGAAACGCCATCGCGTTTAGTGTACCCGAATTATGTAGAAAAATATATTTAAGCTCTTGCATTTTTTTTGCTGTTGCACTGTGTTATCTATTTTGAAAATAATCCTAAGCATTTACAACAAACTATTTAAGTCCTATATGAACTACTATTTGCAGGCCTAATAAAAATGACTGGTTTCATATGTTATAAATGTATTATCTTTTTCTTCAAGACACTACTTCTGAAAATGCTGAAAAGTAAGAAATAAAAACACACACATTTTGCTTATTTAGTTTATGCTTATTTAGTTTAGATTATTTAGTTTATGCCATAATATTGCTGAATTTTAATACATTTAATAGATGCCATAAATGGCTGCCTTAATTTGGTAAGGCCCTAACATGCATTTTCCAAATTTTACAGGAGAAAGATAAAACCTTTTGTTATTTAGAGTGCTGCTTTGAGAATTTTTAATTTAACCCATTAAGTCCGAGAGCAAACAGGTTAAAACCAAAAAATCTTCAATCACCCTTTTTTGTCGTCACAAATTCAAACAGCAAATGGTAAGTATTATCAAATTTTTTTATTTTTGTAAAGTTTTCTCATTAGAACAACTATGAATGCGATTACGTGTTCATTACCACTTAATGAGTTAAACTAAAGGAAAAAATCGTAAGTTTTGGGTGCAGGTCTCATGTGGACTCGTTTTATCATAATCCACCAAAAACTCGGTTTTAAAAATTTTTATGCTAAAACCTTAGCAAAGACAGCACAGACTTAATTAAGACAGCGATATGTCACTATTTGTTATGGTGACAGATTATAATTACAATTCTTGGTCGAAATATTTTCTTTTAACAAAATAGATTTTTCAACAGTCAACTATAAAAAAAAATATATGGAAAAGTAAATATTTCAATCTATCTATGAAGAAATTTCCTTATATACATAGTACGGAAAAATCAATAGAAACAAAAAGTCAGTTAGTTATTCGCATTTAGTAAAGTTTGCCAAATTTATGCCTTCTGATAATTAACTTCCCAGACCGAAAATAAAGATTATTTTCAAATTTTTACATTTAAAATTATAGATACAAACAAGCCGTAGATAGTTGTTTAAGTGGGAGTTCTTATTTTTTGACTAAAAAAATCAATCAGCAGGTATGAGAAACTATCAATTCATAACCTCATCATATCCAGGATATCTGTCACCAGATTTCCATAAAGTCCTTACAAGGCATCTTATTTTCGAAGAATTTTCTTAGCTGAAATCTGCCACAGTTCATTGTTAACCTTTAAATACCAAGTGACCAACCACTTCAGGGGCTGCCAGTGCCGCCATTTTACGTTCGCCACTCTAAATCATCATCTGATCTTACTGTCTAAAGTTTTTTTTTATCAATACGTATAAATAAGAATGGAAAAATTACAACTGACGGACAGTTACAGTTATTTTTAGTTCGAAAAGCATGTTTTGCAAAAATTTTGAACCACCAACTAAAAAAAGGTTTGCTTTATTTTCGAATTTTTATATAACAAAAATATTGCCATAATAAAAAATTTGTGCCAAATGGTATGGGATAACTTTAAAAAATTATTGCGCAAGTATAATAATTTATTCTCCAGATAATCACTAATCATTGCAGCATCTTAAACTAATTTATTTGGAAACTCGTAGATTAAAAGTTGTTCGGAATCACAAATACTACCTCTAAGTATGTTTTTAATTGAAATCAGATGTACTGGGCGTTTAAGGGTTAAGATCAAAACTGAATTTTTACCTGAATTTGCCTATTGTGGCATTGTGTTGTACGGTAACGGTAAACGTATAAAATATTTATGGAAAATCAGAAAAAAAATTGTTCTGTGCTGGGTTAATCATCATCTGGAATTTAATACTAGATTTACGAACAAAATTACAAACCAATTTTTACTGAAATTCGCCACATTGACGGGTGTTTGGTATACCGCATAACGATATTTGAACTTAGGGTATTTAACAGAAAATTAATTGAAAAAAATATTTATATCAATAAATCACAAAAATTCATCAGGATTTAAAAATATACAAATTTTCTTTTCTTTGTTAAATAAATCCAAAATTTTGAACCCGCCAAATTAACGGATTCCGTAAATGTAGTGCTAAATGGTTTTTAATTGTGACGCATATATGACAATAATAAATATTTATTTATGACAAATAAATCTACATTAAAGTTTAAGATTTTATGCTTGAAATTTGTTAAATATTTTATAGTATTGCGTTCGCACAAGTATCAAATTTAAATTTAATTGCTGCAATTAAAAAAAGTGCTAAAGTAGTTTACACTCGTATTTCAAAAGAAATCAAGAAATGTTCAGCTAAAAGAGATTCATTTATATTAAATCTACATACCAAAAAAAAAAAAAACACTTATACTAAAATGAACGAAATTCATGCATTCGCTCGCTATTGTTTGCGAGAAATATCGATTTTCTTATTTTAGTTCTACTCGTACTTCTTCATCTGACAATTTCAGTGTTTTTGTGCAGTTTTTCATTTATCATTTTTCTTGTTGCTCTCAAAACCAAAGAAAAAAAAATAACTACAACAACAAAGAAAGGAAAGTAATGTAGTTACGTAGTACTTTTATTTATTCATTTTTTTTTTGTTGTAGGGCAATTTTTTGTTTTGTAGTATTTACCTTTGATTTGGTTGGCCATGACCATGCTTTCCCCTATTTGTTTGTTATTTTACAGTTTCATTTTTGTTTCATTCATTTACTGACGAATTGCGAATTCTGAAAAACGATGAAGAAGAATATATTTGTATAGAAGTTTAGCTTATTGTGGCATAAAAGCATCAACAAAAAAAATACAAGTAGCTACAAAATGGCATAAAAAAATCTTTTAGCGAATGGAAATGTGAGACAGAATGTTAAATTCCCCTGAAAAAGAGACTAGTTCAATGACTAGGGCTAAAGTAATGCAGCTAGACACCAGTTTAAAGAAATATGCGCTCATTCTGCTTATCCTAAATATAAATTTGGCTGTTAAAATATAGCACACAGAAAAAACAAGAAATAAAAACGAAGTTTTACAAAAACAAATGGCATTGGTAACGGAAATTTACAGTTGTGACGCGTTGTTGCTTGTTTTTTGATTGATTTTAGTTTTATTGTGATTGATTTTGATGTCGCGTGTTTGAAAAATAAAGCGAAAGTGAATGAAAAGTAAGTTGTGAATTTAATTAAAATAACATTATCATTAAAAAATTAAAAAAAAATAATTTTTTTTTTAACCATATTTTTGTATGTGGAAGCAATGAAATCTGGGAAAGCTGAGGAGATTGGACGCAAAAACGGACAAGGACTTGTATTCTTCATGTAAGTAGTATGTTTAAAATATAAAAATACATATCGTCATTTATTTTCTTTTCTATCTGCATATCAATTTCAGATAAAAACCCAGCAAAACCGATGAAGATATCAAAACATTTATTGATAGAAAATAACATACATATATTTGTATACATGTTTTTTATATAAAATAATAAATAAAATAAAAAATGGAAAAACAATCTGAAAATTTAATTTAGTCGTAGAAATATCTACCTGAAATATTACTAGTGCAGTAACAAGTTGCAAAAAGTACTAGTTCTCTGACTAGTTCAAAGGTAGTGCATAAGGAGACAATTGTCTTCTCGTAGGACATTAACATTGTAAAAGAGGCAGTTGACAGCATGTAAATGGGGGTTGCGGTGGAACCAGTACTGGTTACTTTGCAACTAGTTGCTTTACTATTTATAGAACTAGTCGGCTTCACTGAAGGGTCGTTCTACATTTATGTGTATGTATGAATATTAAGGCACTAACCTCATTTGAAATGTTAACAAAAAAAAACTGTGGGAGTGAAAAAGGAATTATTGATTAAAAAAAAAAAACAATTTTTTTCTAGTTTTTAAAACTTTTCTTATAATTTAGGGAATGGAATTTGTTGATTTTGCCTTTTTTGCAATGCGGTACAGAATTGTTGATTGAAAAGAGCTCATTTCTCATTCCCTTGATCTCAAATTTATAACTTTTAATTTGCTTTTTTTCTTCCTTTTTTAAGTGTAATGTTTTTTTTTTGTTGCTTATTTCAAATATATTTTTGGAATTTTTACGTTTGGGTGATTTACAGATTTTTAATATTTCTTACTTTTCTGTTTTACCAATTTTTCGATTAATTTTGAGGAAAATTGTATGTAAATTTTGAAACAATGATCAGATCACAATAAACAATAGCGTGTAAAATGGCCCTAAGTGCCGATAGTTGTAACCATTTTAAATTAATTTTGAAAATACTCAAAACCATCATTGTTTATTATAATTGTTAATTTTCGTTTCACGTTTATACTGTCGTATTGCGTTAAAATATTATTTAAATAAAAAAATGCATAAACAACAATTTTCACCGCCGGGGAATATTTTCGTAAAAATGTTAGACAATGTTGTTTATTCCACCGATGAAAAAGAGTTTTTTGTAATGTTTACAGTATTAAAGCGAATCATGAGAAAGCGCTTTTTATTTCAACAGCATATTCGAAGGGAAAAGCTTCAGCAAGCGGTGATATTACAAAAAAAAGAGGTCGAGCAATTTTTTCTATGATTTGATCAAAATGATATTATCTTGCGACAAGTAAATCGTTAAGAATTTCAATCGTATTCTTCAAGAGATAAATTAGCCGTTGCGTGCAAAAGTGGTGTAAGTAACTTTAACAATAACTTTAACCACATTCCGTTTTGTGCGAAAGTTTTGTAAGTCTAGGTTCAACTGTTTGCCTGTAGATGGCAGGAGAATGTTGAATGCTAGAACGGAATGGCGATAGTGTTATGTGCAAAAGTGGTGTAAGTCACTGATCAAGAACTTTATGATTTTAGGACGAAACGCGTGGTAAAATATGATAGCGGGAACCAAAACAACAGTATACCAAACAGCATTTAACCAACAGGGAAAGGCTGTGAACTAGCTGCGAATTAAATGGTTGCGTTTTGAAGATGACAACCCTTACACTATATTTTATAAGCAAATTTGAGGAATTTTCAGAGCTTAAACTAAAAAAACAACTCAAATTCTAACAAAATTTTTACGAAATACAGAAACTCCGTTTGTTTACGTCCGCAATACCGGTAATAGTAGCAAAGAAGAGTGACATGATGAACTAACTCCTTATATTCCTCCAATTCATCACCCATTTTTCCTTAGTTTAAAAACATCTAAAGACGAAATTATAGAAGATGTGGGACGCTTAGACGAGTAGCAAATGAATAGTTTACTATAAAATGTTGATTTGTATTTTTAATAGTTTTGTATTTACTTTATTATACCTACTTACAAAAATTTAATTTAATATTGTTTTGAGTTTAAAAATAATTTGAAAAATGTTTTTGTTATATTTTGAATAAAAAATTCTATAACTAATGCTATTTTACCACGTTTATATCAACTCGCTTTCAATGGTGTCTGTCTGTCTGTCTGTCAGTCTGTTCGGTACAAATTTTGCAATCGATTTTAAACTAACTTCCCGATGAGCTAGAGACTTGAAATTTTAAATATAATAATATTTAAAATATTAGCATCGGAAGTTTTTCCATTTTCTTCATAGATCAAAGCATTAAATTCATCGTTGTTAAAATCATTGCTTTAGCGGGAGTAAAATATATGTATATGTGTATACATACACAAATTCAAAGACAAATGAGAGAGAAAACAAAAACAAACAATTACGAACTTTTCTTTTCGTTTTGTTCCGCTTACAAAGAGTATAGATTGTAAGAGATCCCAATTTTCTCTTGCTGGAATCGAAACAAAAAATCGGAGAAACAGCAGCGACGTACAATACCGATGGTGTGACAGCGACGGTTGACAACACATCCAGCAGACAAAAATGTATGAATGGATGAGTTTGACGTGTTTGATGAAATAAATATTTAACATTTCTTTTAGCAAATAACTTTCAACATTTACAGTATTTATATATTATTTATATACAAATATGTAAACGTTTTGTTTTGATTTTATGAATTTTATATAAGTACTTTTAAATCTTTTTCTACTGATTTTATGAAATCAAAATTCGAAGAAATATTATCACTATTTTCAACATTGTACCTAAATATATGTATGTAAATAAGTATATTTAGCTAAAATGTTAGAACTTTTCATATTTTATATTTTAATATATAAATAAATTACTCTTCTTGTACATTTTTACATCCATAACAACAAATCTTCTTCTTACTATGTATTTGGCAAATGCCTTTATTTCATTTCTGTTTCAAAATGTAGAATCACAACGAGGTGCAATGTAAAAAAAAGTATTTATTGAGTACCCATTTATGTGAGAAGATATAATTTGAATTCTGTTATATTTAATGAATAGGGCTATTCGCAATCTGGGGAAAATGATCTTGCACGAGTCCAATAATTAATTGTGACATTGCTTAGACAATTGGTTTTGATTCAATGTGTCAACAATTTCAAATTCCAATTGAGTTCAAGTGACTTCAAAACCTCAATTGACTTCAAGTTACTCCAATTTAGTGCAAATTGTCGGTTATTAACCATGACTTCAAGGTATTACAATTAAATTGAATGCATTCTTTTACAGCTCTGGTCTTTACTTAAAATCGATTGCAAATTTTCACACACACAAGACTAAAAAGTAAAAAATAATAATTTAAATTAAAAATATTTTTAATATACCACGTTATTAAAATGGACTAAAAAGTATAAAATAATTTCTCCTAACCCCATACAGATTCACAACCACATATAGATTCCTTATCCCATACAGATTGTCTTGAAAATTTGTAACTGTGAATTTTAGTAGGACGAAAATACTTGTATGATTTAAAACAACAAACGTGGTTCGCATGCAATAGGAAATTGATGGATGAATAGTTCACCTAAATGGCTAGCAATTTTATCTCTATCCATATGCGTCCCACGTTTTTCGTTTTAAATCATACAAGTATTTTCGTCCTACTAAAACTCACAGTTACAAATTTTCAAGACAATCTGTATGGGATAAGGAATCTATATGTGGTTGTGAATCTGTATGGGGTTAGGAGAAATTATTTTATACTTTTTAGTCCATTTTAAAAACGTAAAAATATTTTTTATTTAAATTATTTTTATTACAAAACTCGCGATTCCCTAAAATGCGTGAGTCATAAATTTGGTGTAAGTCATAATATACAACTTAATTTAATAAACATGTTGCCTGCAAAAGTGGTGTAAGTCATTTGGATATTTGCTAATGTGTCATGTATTAAAAAACGCCGTTTGATGATTTATAATGGATGCTTTTGTTACAGACGCCGCCACGTATATGAAAAAAGTGACGTAGCCAAAAATGATGCAATTTGAGCCGCTCACGGTTTAAAACAATGTTTTTGGAAACCATTCCAACCATTACAAAAGTGAGAAAATATTTTCAAAAACGCTGTGCTGCTGGAATTATTCAGGGAAAAAGAAGCGGATCTACTTTTGCCGCCCAAAACCAGTAAATTGTAAATTAAAAATAACTTTACTATACAATGTGCTTATATTTTATATGTTAGTGTGCTTTATTTAAACAGCTATAAACTCGCTGTATTATGCACAGATCGTATTCATCAGGTATTCGATGCCATTCTCCCTTGATGTAATGAATTAGTAGATTCTTTGTTTTTAGTACCGTCTTTACCGCTTTTTAAGGTCGGGACTTTGTGATAGTGTATCAATGGCTTTACTATATTTATAGGGCACCCAAGTCCTGCATAATTACGGCATATGTTTCGAGTTATTATCCTGATATAATTTATATTTTTACTTTATAAAGTTATTCCGGTCAAAAAAGCCAAATCGGTGAACACTGGCGATTAAGTTTGTTCTTAAAATATCAAGATACAGTTTCTTGTCCATATTTTCTTCAAATATCCTCAAATCCCCAATACCTTTCTTAGGAATGTAGTCTCACACATACACTGATAGTTTCCCAAATTTGACTGTTGGAATCATATTTCCTTTTTCTAGAGCTGAAAGTGATTTTCGACACTCTCTATTGGGTTCCGCATTTTGAAAAAGCATTACATTTATTTTAACGCAGAAAATCACATCATCGCAGTATTCAGTCGAACGTAAAAGGTATTGTACTCCCGGGCAAATTGTAATGCTTGGTTTTCACTATGTCATATTCTCTGTCAAAAAGAGAGAAAGAGAGAATTTCCTATATATATGAATTTAACATAGTGAAAACCAGGCATAATAGTTTTGCAACATTTTGTTCAGACACTAGTGGTTTTTTCCTGGCTGCTTTTGCCCTTGTTGTGATGTGGGGTTTTCACAAATATTTTCGATTTAATTTTTCTTTCTTCCCGATCTGTTAATATTTGACGACAGGTTCAGAAGATACTTTCAAATACTTGTAAAACGTTTGCGTCAACTCTTTTTCCGAGCATTATATTCCACGCTTTACAAACACGTAATTGAAAACTGATGCGGTTGAATCAACTTATGCTAATTCTAAACGTCTGTGAGCAGTACCGCTAATTTTTACAGACATGACGTCGTCTCTTTTTCAATACTTGTTTACTTTTGTAAATAAATATCAGGGCAATTCTGAATGCATCTGAATCGGCCACCAAATCCGTACGACATGCGGATGTGTCTCTCGTGTGGCTAGACGAGTAAGTGGGTCCGTTAGTATTCGTTCGATGTAAAAGCCAATGAGTTAGACAAAACAAAAACAAAAAACAAAAACGATTCGGCTGTAAAAGAGTTAATATCCATATCATAACTGGCTTGTTTTTTCTTTCTTTCTTCTTACCTTACTATGGAAAACTTTTCCAAAGATTTTAAAATTTATAGCAATTGAGCATAAATACAAAACACTTAGGTACAACATACTTTTTCTGTATGCAAAAAAGTTTTCATTCTTAAAAATAGCTTAATACAAATTCAAGTTAAGATTATCGGACGACAAAAAAGTACTTGAAATTCTGTAAACTGAAATAATGTCAATTTTATGCTATTTCTATTTTAGCCTATCTACAAGTTAGCCCCTAATGTTGACTTAATACAAATTACATACCGCCTGAGTTGGCCGGTCATAAAATTTATGCTTATGTCGAATGTGAAACTTGGCGTTAAGCCTAAAACGATCAAAGTGTATACACACGCACACACAAGTATATACAAGTATACGTTACACCACATAAAAAATAACAACAAAACGCCATTTTTACTGCCAACACAATTTACTTGATGTAGCGGGCGTTCAAGCTTTTGCCTTTGCTGTTGGCCTATAAAGCCATTTCAATAGCTATAAAAATAAAATAAAACTCTTCTTGTTATCCTCATGCAAATGTTTCTCGTACTTATATACCCGTATTTTTTATATGTCAATTTATTTTGTGAAAATTAGCAACTTGTAGATTTTTTATTTAACGAGACTGCGAATAGTGAATGAACGAAGGAAATAATCGGAAATTGAAATATTCGAAAATGAGAATTTTTGCCTTAAACATTTTCGTGCAATTTGAAAAGAATAGAAGAGAGAAATAAAATTAGTAATTGTTATTAAAAAAAAAAACAAAAAATTATTGTGCGAAATGGCAGCCAGATTGCCAAAAATTATAATGCGGACATACTAAAATATGCTTATATAATTAAATGAAGCCTTTACAAAGCATTATGATTCTTTATCTATAAAAAACTTTGAATAGGTAATCTTTGGAAACTCACCGAATTTATTTCAAAGACGGTTCAAATCTTTTATTTAAATACAAGAAAATATAGCAAAAACAATTAACAATTCTTCATTAAATTTTACTTTTAATTTTTTAAGTCTTTGAGCATTAATTTCATATTCATAATTTAAATTAAGTGTGCCGTCAAAATAAAAAAGTGTGAATTTATCAAGGCAACAACATCACACTTTGACAGCCGCCATTGCTAAAATTCAAGAATTTTATTTCGCATTGATTAATGACATCACTTTTTCAACAGATCTAGCCCAAGTGGCTGTTTTTTCCAAAGCTGAAAGCTTGGCTCGGAGGAAAACCATTGCCAGCCAAGAGGTGGTGCCGCGTAGAAAAATCTTTATTTTCTATTTTTGAGCGTGTCTAGATTTGAACCCGGGCACCTCTGCATAGCAGTCCAATATACTAACTATCAGACAACGCCGACTGCATACTTTTTCTACTAAAATGTTCTATTGATTTACCTACTATTTTTCCACTACTTTTTTCTACTACTTATTTTCCAATACTTTCTACTGCTACTTCCCATTACTTTTTCCACTACTACATCTTTCCATAACTATTTTCCACTGTTTTTTCTTCTATTTTTTTCTACTTCTATTTTCTACCCACTACTTTTCCTACTTACTTATATTTTTTTTTTAACAATTTTCAACAGGTAGCGTTAAAAGCAATTTTCATAAAAACCTAAAATCAATGTGTAATGTGAGACAAAAATAAAAGTGCATTTCACAAAATATCAAAACATTTGGATTTTATAACGTCATAGCAACGCATGGCTAGTGCGAAATAAAAACACCACGAGCTTACCTTTTATAATTCTTTTGCCTTAATTGGCAATACTTATTTGGCGAATTCACAAGTTGTCTTATTTGGCGTCGTATCCTCTCTCATTTGTCATAAATTCTCTCATTTTTCATTTTACAAAATTATGATTATACGACAGGTTGTAAATTGGCCAATTAAGTCTTTATACTTATTAACTCTTTCATACCCAATGTTGAGTATATGCAGCATCCATTTTATGTGGCGTGGCATAAATAAAATGTTTAACAGATATTACTATTAACGTTATTTGTATTCGGGTCTGTTAGGTATTCTTCACGTTTGCTGATCGCCGAATATTTGAAATTTCTTGCTTAAGTATTTTTTTTTTTAATTTTTGTCTTTGAAGTCCAGCAAAAAACCTATTTTTTTAAAACTAATGCATTAAATTATTACTAACTGGAAATTTTTTTTATCAGATATATTTATAAAAGATAAGAGAATATTAAAATAAAAAAATTGGAGAAAAGGAGTTATCCAGTGGTTGTTTACAACTTCATAGCTCTGTTTATTTTTAACCTTTAATAAAGGACAAACAAATCAATGTAGAAGCAAGAAATTTGGTGTCATAATTGTGGAAGACCTAAGTAACCATAATTTCACAACAAAAGGTTTCTCTCAAGATCCATTATAATGAAAGATACAAACCTATTTGTTTCAGGAAGAAAGCTTGCGTTTGCAACCACAGATGCTCGTATATTTTTTCCAAAGCATTTCAAGTTCTGTTTCATATTGCCTTACAATTATAGCAAATCTTTTAATACATATTTATTTTTACAATTTTAAATAATTTACAGTCTTTTCACCAGAGCGTGTATGGCCTAATTATACGAACAACTTTAAGTATCAAGTTGAACTTTATTTTCAACATTCAACATTTCATTGCGAATGGCGCTGTATAACCTTTCAAACAATTGCAATTATAATTTCGTTGTTTAAGCAATATTTCAAATCGTACTCCGAGTATGCATGTCATTTTTCGCTCACATCCAAAGGAATCCAAAATGTCCTAGGAATGTGCTGCAAATATCTTGAGAAGTTGAAGACATTCGTAAAGAAATGGAACCAGAATGACACCAGAATATTTACGGCTTACCAAATCATTGTGCTTCTAGAGGAACATCACAGCAGCAGGATTCGGTGATAGCATGAGTTTTTGAAGCCAATTCTACCATTACACTTGAAGCAGCCCAACAAAAACTGTCGCAAAAGGTCACTAATATATCCCTTAGTATAATCCAAAGTCGTTTAAATGAATTCCAAATTGAATTCCGAGCTACCATAACCAAACTCTTACTGACGGCAAAACAAACAAAAAAATGGCAGGAGTGCGCTGTCAAACATATGGATAAAGATTGGAGCGATGTAGCCTTTACAGACGAATCTTTTTTATGGACAGCAGGTACCATAAAACGTGCATTGTTTATTAAGGGCAGTAAGATGGTTCTGAGATTAGTTAAGCATCGAGGAAAAGCTCATGTTTGGAGATGCTTTTGAAAATTTTTGCAATTGAAACGACAGAATAAGTCAAAATGGCGGTGTTTGCCGCAATTGTACACCAAAAAGCTAGAGATAATATGACCTCGCTTTACCACGAAATTACTCAACATTTTGATAATTGGACAGTATATTGATAAGTCAGCGCATTGGACAAAGAAATCTTTTTAGAGAATAATGATTTGCACGGTAAAGCCTTCGATATCGGAAGTAAATCGTCAGCTAAGATATTAATACGCGAAAATAAAGATGCCGCGTTTTGCCGAACCGTATGCTTTCTAGATTTTCAAGCATTCATTATTTTCATTGTAATTTTTTTCCTGACCAAAGGCCTTCTTCAAATTAATATTTTCGGTGTGGATGGCAAGCGATTTGCCTAGAGAACCTGCGTAAGGGATTTGTGGACAAAGAAATCAAGAAAACGGTTTAACATGGTGGAGGATGGCTTACGATATGGGGCAGAATGCCTGCGTCAGGCGTTCAAAATACGTTTTGTAAAAGGAAAATATTGTAGTGACATTTTGAAGGAAAATTTTCGTGAGAGCGCATAAAAGACACTTTTGTATTTACGAAGACAACGATCCTAAAGTCGTGGAATGCAAGAAATTGGTTGCTTTATAATTGTCCGAAAGTGCTTGCCACATCCACACAGTCGCCAGACCTTAACGTTATAGAACAATTGTAAGCGAAATTGAAGAAAAGAGTAGCTAAAAGGAACGCTAAAAGCGTTGCTGCCTTAAAATAAACTGTTATAGGGGAATGGCAAAATATTGAGCATTCTTTTTGCAAAAAACTAGTTGACAGCATGCCACGACGCACAGTGTAACGAAGGTGGAAACGATTCAAAAAAGTCAAGTTCGAATATTGATAATATTTCAATGCAGTTCAATTGTAAATACTTCAATTAGATGAGCTTAAAAAGGATTTTGGAAATTACATTTGTTTTGCCATAAAAAAACGTATTGCAAGTCAAGTATTTGCGGCAATGACATTTTTTTGCTGCAAATACTACTTTGGTAGGTTCACTTCTAACTCCTGTAACTTTTTTTTTTTTTTTTTTAAATATAACGACATTTTCCCAATGTTATTTGTATTATTCTTTAAGGGCATACCCAGTTGTGATGTGTTTTCATTTTTCGTTTTGAAGTACCATTACTTGTAAAATCACCATCTTAAAACACAAAAAAAAAAATCCAAAGTTTAAAGAGCTTTTAAAAAAAAGTCATCTCTAATTTTTACTTATTTCCTTTAAGAAATATCTCCACAATAATAAAAAAAAAAATTTCAGCTGCATATGCTTGCATAATCAATTTTCTAGCAGAACCTCGAATGAAAAAAGCTGTTTTTGAAAAATGTGAACACACCAAATTTAAGCGGTATCTGAGTTGTACCCCGTTTTACATAAATAAATATACTTGTATATATGCATATTAGGGCGTACCAATTTTTTTTTTTAAATTCTCGAAAAAAAATTCTATAGGTATTAGATCCTGATCAAGTATGAAGAAAGTTTGGCAAAAAAATTATCCTACCCCCGTAAAATTCCTAGCAGTTTCAAATATTTTATATGAAACCAATAAATAAAACGAATAAATTTATATAAAACAGTAGACACTTTTACGAATTTTACGGGGGGAGGGTTTCTTTCGGAGGATGCTTTAGAAGCAAGACACATGGAGTTTAGAAAGTGTCGATTAGAAAATACAAGAAACACTTCTAGAGAAGCGTGTAATAGGGATTTATTAGCGCGGTTATTACTATCTTCTGAGCCACTTATTTCTGCTGAACGAATAACTTGCAGTAAAAAAGAAATGAACGAAAAAGATTTTTTTTTTTTTAGGAGACTATGAAAATTAAATCTAGAGGTTAATTTCCAAAGTCATGACTTAAGTTCATGTCAATTTCGTTATTTGAAGTTATATATAAACAGGTTAATGAACAAATGTAGTCATCACAACAACAATGTATATAGAGACGGGCAAATCAGACGGCCGTTTCGGAACCCGCCACAATTCCTCATCAGTGATCTTAGTGATAGTTCTTAATCTTTCAATATCCTATATAAGCTACTAATATTTGAAATCATAACCCAGAATTACAGATTTGATTCCAAATATCTTCACTGAATTGAGATATTGAAAGAAACTACCACTACCGTTAGTCAGTTTATTTTCTTAGAACCAGAAGATAGTGGTCAAGATATAGATTTAGAAATTGTTTTCTCATCTGATTCGTCGTCAGACTATGAAGGAGGAAATGAATGCGTATAAATTTTAAGCAATTTATTTCATTTTAGTAGACATTATAGGTTTATATATTTAACAAATTGTATTAACTAATGAGTGAAATAAAATAGTTTGATAATACCTAATTATTTATGTATATTACATCAGTTGAATGAATTACACAAAAATCATTAAAAAAATATTGATAATCATTGCAGCTTTAATATATACTGTTAAATACTTTGACCATATTGGAGATGCCACTCCTAACTTTTCGATTTAAATAATTTTTATAAATTGTTATCGTACTCCAATTTTCAAGGCATGAGATTGGGTTCTATGGCAATTTTGAGCCAAAAAACTGATTTAGGCGCTTTTTTGTATGGGGCGTGCCACGCCTATATATCCAATCTTAACCATTTTTGTTTTAAGAAATTCTTACAGTATCTGTAGCTACTGCACAAAAATTCAAGTTTATTACTTCAAAAGTTTTTGAGATATTGTAATTTTTCGATTCAGCTTATATGGGAAGTGGGCGTGTCCGTTAACCGATTTAGTTGAAATTCGTAATATCTCTTAATATTTACCTAAAAAATATCTGTGCATAATTTCATTGGCCTACCACTACTCGTTCTATTTTTGTCCACCGGTTGTATGGAGACGCTACACTGTGCGACGTCTTCAAGCAGTAATTGAGAGCACTGACAAATCAACGATGTATCGAAAATACTCCCCGTTCCCCAAAATTCGCCTACGATCTTTCAGGTGTCCCATTTTTAATGTGTGGCTTTCATAAAAAGGAATATTTGTGATTTAATTAAACTTTATTTGTTGTGTCATTGTTTTCGTTATTGTAGTTATTGTATTGTTAGAAAAAAATGTTCAACATAAGCAAGGATATATATTTTTGATGTTTAACGCAATTGTACGCGGTGTCCCACTTTGAGTGTGAGTAGCTGTATTTGTTTATTTCTCCTAGGTCTTCGTGTGTGGGTGTAACAAAAATGTTTTCTTAATGGCTTTATTAGATTTATTTTCTTCTTCTCTTTTTCTTGCCGTATTACTTTTTCTTTGGATTTTGTTTTTTTTTCTTGTAGCAATAAGAATAATAAACTTCAATGGAAAATAGTTAAGTACTAGTACAAGAGTATTAGTTATTTACAAATTGTTGCTTTCTTGCCACTAATTTTAGAGACTGCGCATTTTCATACTTTTCATTACATTTTTAATTTTTCGACGGCATGAAAGTTAATTATATTCGTATACTTACAATGTATTAATATTATGTAGGTAATGAGTAAAAACTTCACCCATGAAGTCTTTAATGTTGTTGTGTTTCGAAAAATACGTTATTTCAGTTAACTTTACCTGCATGAATTTCATAAAGTACGTAACGTTTAAAATAGTTAGTCTTCGCTGAAATTGAAATTTATTATTGAAACATATTAATTTAATGTTGCATGATAAACAACCATAATAATTCTTTCCTCGAATTGCTTTGGTTACGAGTTATTATGTTAGACGCTACAGCTTGGTGACTAACAAGTTAAAGTAAGAAAAAAGGCAGTGATGCCATGCATCTTACTTTAAATAATTAAAGTCTGCTGCAATCGTACTCTAGAGATTAAGATTCATAAATCAATTAATACAAGGATAATTCAGTCGCTTTTAATTGTAAATCAATGTTTCACCATCATCTACTACTGTGATATAGGATTAAAAGTGAACTTGAGAAGGAATTAGTATAATGAACATAGCACATATATACACAACAGCTGCAACATAATTATCTAATGTAATTGCAACGCAAACAGAAATAACAGCAACAATGCATTCATCCAAATAAGAATTAATTAATATATACTGCATGAGTTGCATCGAAAAGTTACAGTAGAACTAAATGCAGCTAAACTATTTTAGAACATGGCAGAAAATCAGTTTCACGCTTCACATTACGTAGTATGCGGGCATAGTTGGTGGCGGTTGGTGTTGGTCATCACAATGAAAGCACTAACTAAAATCCCATTTAGCCGAATAAACAAAAACAAGAAAGAAAAAAAAGCACATTCAAATTTGTATGACAGAGCAAAACTTTGGAAAGTCTGCATGGAAAGTATATTATTCTTTTCAATCTATTTTTTTTTCTATTGCAAAGACGGAAAACTGGATTTTGCGAAACAAAAAAAAAAAAAACAAAAAAATAAGTAAATTATGTATCTGCAAGCACTCACAGTAGAAGTGAAACAATGTTGTTTATTAGAAAATTGTTAGAAAACATTTATAAAACATTCTGTTGAAGTTTTTCCAGTCCGCTTTGTTATTGCTTTTCCTCTGTTGATAATCTCTACATTTATCGGTACAAAGACGACTTAGGGCGATGTTACACGATCAATGTTTTGCTGTCAAACAATGCAATTGTTGCTTTGAAAAATGAACACTGAGCAAAAGAGAGGATGAACACATTTCACTTCAAATTTTTTTACTGTCGAAAAAAACCTGCATCACTTCAAATAAAATGGGGTTGCTGAAGATGCACTGTTGCATTTTATTGGGAAATACTTATATTTTATGAAAAATACTAGGCTTTTTACTAACTTATAAATACATTTTTTTTCTTTGCCACCCTTTGCGTTTTTTGGTATTTGTTTGTTTGTAAAAATGAGTGCTGTTTAAAAAATTACTTAATAATTTTTATAAAATCATGGATATTCAATGGCCATGTAACAAGAGGCGGAGCTTATTTTAATAGTTCGCAAATTTTAAAGATTATTTTTCTGCGTTCTTCATATATAAATGGAATATTTTTTGTATAATTTGTGGCTATTTCCACCAATATTATCTCATATTGTCATTATAATTGTTTTCCATCCAATTCCATTCCAATTGTTGAATTTTCATTCACTCCAAAATACAATTAAATACTTTTTAGTTGGAAAAACATAGTTGCAGATAAAAGTATAAAAAAAAACATTCAGCAAAAAACTAATAGTGTAACAGGGCATCAAACAAAACGATGAAAAGAGAGTAAAAACATTGACAGCAAAACATTGACCGTGTAACATCTGCCTTAGTATACGTAAATATATAACACATGAAAGGAAAGTTCAGTTATATGCAATCAAGCCGCGACTCTCTCACTAAAGCACATGCGATAAAACTGCGAGAAGTCGTCTCTCTGCTTGATTGTATGTAGCCGAATATCAACTGCATAACTTCGTGTCTTACTGGTTTTGTTAGGGTGCAACAAAATCGCAATTTTTCACGTGAACGTTGCTGTTGAAGGTTTTGCACACTTCCTCTTTCTATTTTCTAAAGCTTTTTTCTATTGATACTCTCTATATTTATCGGTGCAAACATGACGTAGTATATAATACATGAAAGGAAAATTCAGCTGTATGGAATCAAGCTCTCACTAAATCACATGAGATAAAACTGCCGACTTCTCGACTCTCTGCATGATTGTATGTAGCCGATCCCAATATGACCTCGTTCGCTAAACACTAACAAAAGCATAACTTCGTTTCTTATTAGTTTCGTATGAGTGCAACAACAACGCGTTTTCCGTTGCAAAATTTTGGATTTACCCTCGCTAAAGAACTTTCACTTCAATTAATCTTGTACTTAATCGAGGTTTTGAAAATACACAAAATGGTGGTTTCTGAAAGTTTACTAGAGGATTTTCAACGAAAAAAAAACTATTTTATTGTTAAAAAATAGTAGTTAAAAAACATTAAGGATTAGTTTTTTATGTTTTCAATAAGCTGTATAAATTTCATTCAAATTCATCGAGTAGTTTTTGAATAAGAGTGGTCACCGACTTTGAAAACATAGTTTACGGAAAACCGCGATAACTTCGTCACCAATTATTTTTTTTTTTATTGAAATTTTTGTCAAGTAAATTTTTTCATGCCTCTAGCTGAAGAATAATTTCGATCGAAACTAAATTGTATTACAGTGCGGTCAAGGTAATAAATGCACATAAATTAGCGTTAATTTTGATTAATATTCCACTGTACTTTAATTTTAAATTAGCTTAAAATTTCCATGAAAACATCTGTCTGCCGATTTGTGTGCTGAATTATTATTTATACTAGTAAATGAATGTGGCTTTATAATTAATTGATAAACAATGGATTCTTTATTGTTTTTATAGTTTTGGCACAAAATAGTGGTTAATAATAGATTTATAAAATGCATCACATTATTTTTTAACCAAAATTGATTGTTTATTTAAAACAAAACAAAAAAATCTCATAATCAAATTACCACAAAATTATGAGTTGATATTTATGATATGATAGTTAAGTCAATTTATTATTATTTTTAATCAAGCATATGGCAATAATTAGCTTATTATGAGGTTAATATTCTAATTAGGTTTTTATGTTTACTTTGCACAATTAAGAAAAAAAAAAATTATGCTTTAAAAAAATTATGCTGGAAAGTATAGAGAGACTTTTGAAGGTGACGTGAAAATATAATAATCCCAATTTTGGAATGAAAAATTTCTGTGAAATCAACTATTTTATGTAATAAAATTCTCAAATTCATATTTACAGATTTTATAAAATGTTTGCAAATTTTAAATTGCTTATTTTGGACATTTTGGAATGAAATAAGCTAGGCATAATATGAAAGCATAAAAATAATTTACAATAATTGTAAAATTTTGTGAACAAAAATTGCATATATTAAATTCCTTTTCTTCAAAATAGAATATTTAAAATTATAGTTACTCGCATTATACAGCTTCTAGCTTGTAAAAGTTGTTAACCCTTTCAAGATCGTAAGGAAGCCAGAGGAGCTAGCAGAAAACCGAGTCCGGATTCGTATTCTCAGGCCTCCATTTCTTGTTAAAATTTTTCATCAAAACATAATTTTTTCGCCACTGAAGGCCTAAACTTTCACTGGTCATCGGCGACTCTGTGATCCTGAGAATTTTTTACGAACTTTTTTTGGTAAGGTAAACTGGGGTATTGTGGACCACGGGAAATCGCGGACCAGCTTCATATTTTTTCCCCTAGTAGTGGTTGACAGCTGCAAATAACTGTAATCAGTTCGCCTCATCTTAAGCTCATTTTCCCTTCAGTACTTGACTTGTTTACACGAACTGTTACCTCGCTTCGATAGCAAATAGAAATATGATACTTCGATAATTTTTTTTTTTTACTTTGAGTTTCGTTTGATTTGATCATATTTTTCGAGAACAAACTCAGGTGAATATGTTCATAATATTCGCGGAACCTTAAGCCTTCGACACAGACAAGAAATCTTGCAAATGCTGCCATATTGTAAAGAGAGCTTTCGGAGAATTAAGGACCACTCAGTTCTTGACATTTGACAAGCTAACTTCGTGTATTCGATGCATATCATTTTTGATTTGCATCATGTGCCACTCATTGCCGATCAATGCCTCAATTTTATCGACACGCCGAAAAACATCCAGGCCGGATTTAGAGCGACATACATTGTTCCATTCGGTTCACATGTCTTCATGGAAGTCGACTTTATCGCTTCAGAGCGGCGATGCCAATAACCAGCGTCGTATTATTGTGTCTAGCGATCACATATCAACCGTTGCGCATGAAAAAGTGACAACATCGAACCTTCAAAAAGCGGTGCAGCTTTAACGAGTCTTGTATCGGCTTCTGTTCTTTCGGCTGAAGATCTTCGAGATGCATGGGAGGCTGTTGGACCATTGAAACTTAGCACACCAGCCATTAAATCGGGTCGTTGCCTTAAGTCATTGAAATCGACCGTTTTCATATCGCTAAAGGTTGTAACTGAGCCTCGTAAGAAGGCTGATAAGAAGTGAAAAAGACTGGAGAAGCAAAGCGATGAAGCATCATCGAAAAAGCAAAAAGAACGTGACAAATCGAAGACACCACATAAGAAACAACCAACTTCAACCGATAGTGACGTGGAAGAATCGATCTCTGGATAATTTGTAAGAGAAATATGCCACCAAAATACAATCGATAGCAACGTGTGCCATCTTGCAGTTCACTTGGTATGTGCAGGAATACTCCAAGTTACTGGACTTGCGAACATTGCGTTTCGAATTGACCGCAAAGAAACTAGAAGCGTTAGAACAAAATCAAATCCGGATTCGCTTTCGCTGACCCTCTTTCATTGTGATTTTCAAAGAATGTAAACAAAAATTTTAAAAAGTGGGAAATTATGTTTGGGTATATAATATTTTCCATAACATATTGACAAAATTGTGAGCGATCGAAAATACTTCGGTAAAAAAACTTTTTTTTTTAATTTAGGTCACTCTGGTGCCTTTAATTAGTTAACAGTTTCAAGATTTTTTAATAACAGTTAAAACGCCAACAATAAAAATAAATTTATTAAAATCGGTGCAATAGTTTCTGAAAAAACTGAAAAAGTGAATTTTGGGTCAACGGTGACCAATAGCACCGAAAGGGTTAACAGCTGGTTTGTAATGTGACATGGAATTCGTTATTTACGATCACAATGTGTGTAAGTTACATATGATTTCATCGTTTAATGCTGAAAGTTTCAAATATCTGTCAAATATTCGCTGGTTGTTAGCTTGTTGGCGACAGCAGCCTTAAGAGAAGTATTGAAGGCAGGTAACTGCCTTTGGCATCTAATAAAGGATAGTTAACAGATTTTAATAGCCAAATTGCTGTAAAACACGACTATTAATAATGTTTAACAGCTCGAGGCTGTATAACTATTTGCTGGGATATCATTTATTATTATCTTTAAGCATAAAATAATTTTAATCCACATAGTAAAATATTTATACATGTTTTGGTATATGATAGGCTTAATTTTCTATTGTTTCTCCAACAAACGCTGCAACCTTTAGTGGTTTTACAATAAAGTTAATAATACAAGTCAATTCTGTTTTAGTACAATTCAATTTTGCTCACTGAGGAAACTGTTTTTGGTCTCCTTCACTCTGCCCTGCATAAATGACACAACTTTTGATTACGGCCAAAGATATTCTGTTTTAACAAATGTGTCAAATGAAATAAATTAATATTTTTTAATATGCACTTGGTTTATAAAAAAATGAAAGAAAAAGTTTAAACTTGTTTACTGTCATCCATTCAATATGCTAATGGATACAAAAATAAAATAGTAGTGTACACAGAAGTATCATAAAAAGAGCTCATCCTTTGCAATAATTATTTTTTATTATGATGTGATGAATTATGAATATTAAGTTATGAATATTAAAATGTTTTGATGAGTAAAATATAGTAGATATTTCTTATAGCGTTTTCTTTTCTCGATAAAATGTTGCATTTTTTTTTCACCGTGTGAGGGCTGTCAGATTTCGTGTTCGTTTCTGAAAAAGAGGCAGCCTTTTCAGAGAGTATTGTGTTCTTTTCTAAAAAATATTGCCTTTTGAGCGGGAAAAATGTAACACTTTTGCACTTAATTAAATGACGGGGTGAGAATGTTGCCCTGAAAATTAGCTGATTCTAAGCGGGTAGCATTTTTATGTTATTTTCTTGCATTAAAAAGGCAACATTTTGGCAGGGTTGAGGGCAGCATCAAGCCAAAAAAAAAAAACAAAATTTTGTATTAGTATTGACGAATTTTTATTATTTTTATTGAATATTCCTATGAGCTGTCAAACACATCTTCAAAGCCCATTATAAAACCATGATTGAACTACAATCCCCGCTCGAAATATAGCAATGGTTCAAAAATAAGCTGCTGGTTTTAACAGAATTCAAAATTAAGTAAGTTTAATGAGATGAGTAAGTAGTTTTTTCGGAAGCTGGCAAAAGATTTGGGGCGAATGAAAATACCAAATTTGCTGTAAATTAGTTCTCATAGTTTCTTCCATCCGGTCTTACAACCAAGTGATGGTTTTAAACCAAGGAGTTCCAACCTCAGATTTGCGAGTCATTTGACAAGTGGCTCGTAAACAAAAATTCATTCATATCATTAAAATTTACTTTCAACATGAGCACATTATGAAAATGAAAAAAATGAAAATTCTCCATATGAACGAAAACGCCAAAACGCGCGCTGGAGCGTTTTTTTCTCGTTCGTATATCGTTTTTTTTTGCTTATTCATAAATTTAATTTCGATGGCTAACAATTTCAAAAGTATGGCCATGTGAAAACTTATTGGTACTGGTACGGGGTACGGAGAGACCCTGTTCTTGTTGCAAAGCATTTCACAATTTCTATGATCTATTTCCAAGGTAAAGGAACATGGAAAATATAGCAATAGGATACATTTATTCTGTTTTCGGTTTTATATTGGTTTATAATGGGTCTCGAGAATTAGTAGAATTTTAAGAATAATTTAAGGTCGCTGATTCCTATCCTGTATTCAAATTTTCTCTTTCCTATCTGGGATTTTTTTATATCGACCCGAAACCTTTAATTTGCTTTTTTTTGTGGATTCAATTCTCTACCTGAGAATAGACCCCGTCGAACTAGTACTTGTGTCACGTATTTAAGAACTTAATCACCGAAATGATCCATTTTATTAGAACACATTTGAACATTTTTTTTTAGAAATTAACCCCATCTGGGAATCGATCCTAAGGCAGATGGAACTTCAGTCAAGCACTCATCCACGAAGTAACCATTGTTGAACGCCGTCGAGCTGTTTCTGAACTTCATTAGCAGCTTCTGTAGGAGATTAATTTGACGCTAAAAAGGCAGTATCGTCTGGATAAGTAGCTTTAGTAACACCATCAATTTCAGGCAAGTCGCAGGTAAAAATCGAATAAAGAGCAGGACCCAGAACACTGCCCTGTGGTACTCCTTCTTTTACTTGACGTTTGGCTGATGTTTCATCATTTACTTTGACATAGAATGATAGGATATTAAGACCAAATAGAATGGAGCAGGAAGTAAATTTTTTAGTAGAAAATCACCTTTGAGGAACGGTCACACAGCACACGTTTTTGTGATAGTTATGCCCAACGATTGAGCCTCTGACCGACTAAAAATTACACTATACAACAAAATGAAAAAACTGCAATACCCACCTTCAAAATGGATGGTTCTTAATATTTTTTGGTCCGCTGAATCCGAATCTGCGAGTTTTTTCGTAGCAACTCTGGTTTTCGAGATATAGCCAATTTTTTAATTTTCCGGATTCGGGTCGCCATTTTTATCAAAATTACAATTTTTTCGAAATGAAAAGTAGAGCATCTATATCTTTCCAAAAAAGCAATTAAATTATCTTTAATTTAATAATTTGATTCTCTTTTACAAAAGTCAAAAGTTATAGAGATCGAAGTTGAAATTCTGACCAAAAGAACGCTTTTTTTGCGAATCATCTACTTTTTGTCATTATTAAGTGCTGAAAACGAAATATCCCATTGCTGCTAAACTTTTTATGAATCGATAGCGTGAATTTTTGCGCAAAATATAAGTGCTCAGCGATGGGCTTCCGAGCTTCCGAACATTATTAATAAAATTTTTACCAATTACAGTGACTGGGACTGGCACAATTACTGGAACGTTCACCTCGTTTGTAACTACATTTTTTTTCTTTAATAATGCAAAAATATCATTATTTGGAGTGGGAATCATGGGTCACTACAACTTTCGAGAGCTAGCGAGTGTTTCGAGTTACTTGACGTTCATTTTGATGGATAAACAAGTCTCAGCCCACTTTTGGACGGAAAAATTTGGTTTCATATTCCAATGAATGTTTTTTTTTTAGCGAATAAATAAAAAAAGCAATTGTGCGGACATTTGTACATTTGTAAAACTTGCTAGATTTAATCGAATAATTTCAGTTAATTTTTTCTTTTGTTCAATAGTTATTAGAAATACCGAAAAAATGTATATGAATTAATTAATATAAATAATTAAATATGAATTTTGTCCACAAAAACCGGTTTTTCCAAGTTTTGGAGGTCTTGAGGCACTACTTTCCCTTATCCAATTGACCTGAAATTTTATATAGATCATTTTTTGAGTAAAACGAACCGAACGAGGGGGTGCCATCAATAAATTTTTCGAAAAAAAAATTCTCCATATAGCTTAATGGCACCCTAATGTTCACCCATTGGCTACATTATTATTATTCTACAGTTTTTGCACAAACTGTTTCAGATAATCCTTGAGTGGGCACCACATTCGGCCTATACAATTAAAAGTACCTATGATTTACATATTCCTTACTAAAAAAACAAATCCTAAAAAATCGACTAAAAATTTGCGTTTTAAATAATAATCCCCCCCTTAAGTAAATGTATAATTTGCTGATAAAATTTATCAATTTAATGAGCAAAATATTTTCTCAAGTACTATTCTATACAAGATCGATTTCACAAACAATATTGCACGTGAAGCTGAGACAGCAGCACATCAGAATAATCTCAGAGGAGTGTATACTGCGATCAAAAATCTAGCGAATAACAAACACAACAAACCTCCATTAAAAGACGGAAATGGCAATGTCTTATCGACAGACGAGTTACATCTGCGGGACCGGACAATATCCCGTCTGAATTTCTGAAATATGGTAGCGACGTATTAGCGCCAATTCTGCAGCGGTTACTGAAGGAAGTGTGGACATCAAACATAATTCCTGATGACTGGAAGGAAGGTGTAATTATAACGATTCCCAAAAAGGGCGACCTAAGTCAATGCCGGAATTGGAGAGGCATAACTCTACTAAACACAATAGAAAAGCTACTCGCTCTCATAATACTGGAGCGCATCTCTCCTTTCCACAGCAGTCAGCTGAGAACTGAACAGAACGGTTTCAGACCGCAACGATCATGTGTCGATCATACAAACACGCTACGCATCATCATTGAGCAGTCTGCAGAATGGCGTTCACCCTTATTTTTGCTGTTCATAGACTTTGAACGCGCTTTCGATAAAATTAACAGAACTATTTCAGAACCATTTCAGAAACTTGATGATCTAGACTATGCGGATGATTTATGCTTCATGTCGCATCCTCTATCGGGTATAAGGAAAAAACTCGAAGCACTCGTTGAAACTACGAACAAAACCGGACTCAAAATTAATACAGCTAAAACCAAAGTCATGCGACTAGAGACATCGAACCAGAAACCGCTTACAGTCAACATCGACGATGCCCCTGTTACCATTGAAGACGTGACGAAATTTTGCTATCTTGGTAGCATCATCACACAAGATGGGGGAGCAGATGCTGACGTGGCAACGCGAATATGCAAAGCGCGCACGGCTTTCTACAAGCTTAGCAACATTTGGCACTCGTCGCAGGGGAAGACCGCGAAATAATTGGACAAGGACCGTGCACGCAGAATGTGCCGCTATAGGCTCATGGCGAGAAATTCGACGAATAGCACAGAACGGAGGACAGTAGAGAGGACTTGTTGCTGCCCTATGCTCCAATATTAAGTTTTTTTATATTTTAAGTATTAAACATATGTATATATATGTAAACCAAGGAAATAATAATAATTTATCATATTTGAACAGTTAGAAATCCAAACAAACGACTGTATTCATAAATGGTATTGTCATCAGCCCTTTTCATCATTATAGCAATATAGCTAAGTTGAGTTCTAAAGTGTTGTTATATCGAAAATGCTTTTAATATTTTTTAAATTGAAATGGAATTTGAAATGGGAAGGCACGAAAATCGGTGTCTTCAAATACAATAACAGATAAGTTTTTGAAGATCTCTTTTCCTATTCTATGTTATAAAACGAAAAATAGTACCCTGAAGTGTAAAAATTTCTTAATATACAATGTAGTTCGCAGAAGAAGAAAGTTTTTAAAAATCAAGGGTTCTTGTCTCAATAGCCTTCAGCGGGTGCAATTTTTTTATTCTTCTTCGGCATCATTATCTCTTCTTGATTTCCTCTTTATTTTTCTGGCCATATTCTCGTTTGTTGATACACTGCGCTGTTGTGCGAATCCCTCAGTTTTGTGTCCTCAGTTGTTGTGGCATCAGTTTTAATTGCGCTTAAAAATTAATTAAAAATGTTTTCACGTTGTTTCATTTTTCTTCATGGTGCGCGCATACGTACATATTTACACACGAATGACTGTAAATGTGATGTGCATTGCTAGACCTACATCCACCTCCTTTGGGGAACGGAGATTGAGTAGGCGGAAAACTAAAAATACTTTGTGGCAGTAGTAAGTGTGATGGCAATGACGGCGGCAGCATTTTAAGTGACTTGAGACATAATCGTGACTTTTTTCAGGTTGCTTTTGTTGTTGGTTGTTCGTTTTGCTTTTGTTGTTTTTGTTGCTGTTTGTATCTGTTGTGGTTTTTATCCTTGTGTGCTGGATCTAAAATTTCAACAACAATAACCACACCACAATGAACAACAGAGCAACAATAACAACAGGACAACAAAAAAAACCAAAAGCAATGTGAAACATCCTTTAAATGCCAAGGATAATACTTTTTAGTTGTGTTGTTTAGAGTGTAAGATGTTTTCTCTTTCGCTCTCATTTTTTTCTGTATATCTGAAGTGTGTATGCATGTGTGTGTGCATTCTAAAGGGTTTTTTCTCTTTTGCGTGTTATTTTTTATGTTTGTTTGTTTGTTTGTTTTTGTCTTGCTCTAAATTCTTAAATGCTGTTAATACTTTTAACCTTTCATTTTGAGCGAGTGTGCGGATTGTATAAGTACGTACTTCCAAGAGTAGCTACTTCAACATACGAGTATTTACTTTTGGTTTCTTCTTTAATACGAACATTTTATTCGAGTTGTTGTCGCTTCTCATTTTTCTACAAGAATACAAAAGTTTTTCTAATTAAAATTAAAATTATTTCAAAAATTCTTACCTTTACATAATACGTCAGTATATTTACAATATTGTTTTGGAGTTTCTCTGAAAAACTAAAACATTTTTGTTTTAATTTACACTTTGCTTCAGTTTTCTCCACTCTTTCATTTGCACTTACTCGTATTTACATTTTTGCCAATTTATCAAACAAGAAATTATTATAAAGTTTTTACACTTTTCCAAACAAAATACTCAAGTACTTTTATAATAATAATAATGCTGTTGTTGCTGTATGAATAACAGATGTTATTTCAGTTCTTGTTGTTGTTGTTGTTTGTATTATGTAGTTATTAGTATAGAAGCTGTTGGTTGTCCACTAAAGATATAATTCATATTTGCATTTTACGGTATGAAAAAGGTACAAAAAGAGTGAAGCAAAAACAAAAGCAGAAAAAAACGAAAACATTTAAATTATGCAAAGTACTTAAATATAAAATATTCAGAGTTATATACATACTTACATTAACTAACGAATCCAGGAGGAAAAGTTTATATCCAACACCTTCCCTTGAATTCGCCCCTGACCTGATTATTGTGAAGACATTAAAACTATTTATTTTTCAAAAAGTGTATACTTTCGATTCATGGGTCAAAAAACACTGATTTTCGTAATAAAACCGCCGCACAATGCTCCGTTACCATACAAGCGAGGTACAAAAATAGAAGGAGTTGTCAGAATTTAATGAAATTTCGTTTCTTAATAAATAATAGTGTCCGGATTGCAAAAATGAAATCAGTGTGAGTAAGTGTAAACCTTACACTTTTTAAGAAAACTCTACTTTTTGTCGATTTTTCCTCTGTATTACGCAATTAAAGTCGGCCAATTATATGTTTCAAGAATCGAAAGATGGTTTTAAAATATTTTAAACAATTGAAGAACTTTTTCCATATTATCAGGTTGTTCAGAAATGTCGTTTAAACTTTTGGCTCCAGCATTTTTTTTCAAGAACGGACTTAAGATGATTTTTACTATATAAATTAGTGTAATTTCTTAAATAATAATTTTTTTTAGTTTCCACATTGCTCTTCTCACATCAAAATCTCCTGCTCCCCTATATACAGACTTTTCAACAAGAGCGTGTTCGGCCTAAGCCCCTCAAAAAATGCACCAATCAAAAAAAATGTTCCACATTATTTTTAAACATTTCTTTATCTTATGCTCTGACATATCAATATACTGTCCAGTTAACAAAATTTTGAGTAATTTCGTGGATACGCGAGGTCATATTATCTCTAGTTTTTCGACGTACGTTTGCGGCAAACACCGTCATTTTGACTCAATCTGTCGTTTTAATTGGGCAATGCTCTTAGCATTTTTTCTGCTCATCTTAAGCTTAATAAATGCTCAGAAATTTTCAATGTGGTTAGCATCTGAAGATTGAGAGGCGCAGTCCAAAATTCTTATCCAATTTTCCACTTTTCACTTACTGCACAAGCGACTTTGATGTTTAGGGCCCTTAAAGCCCTCAATTTCAGTTTTTTCCCAAACCAGAAGATAAATGTCTATGCTAGTATAAATGGATTATGTACTGGATATCCAAATTTATCGTAAACCTGATTATCCTGTCGAAACTTTGTTTTCAAAAGCATCGCCAAACATGAGCTTTCCTGAATGCTTAACTAATCGCAGAACTATCCTTAGTGGACAAGTACGGTACCAAATATTTTGGTTTTTTTTCCATGCATTTTTTCATTTTTGTCCAAGGACGGATCACTGTGCGCCGTCCTGGACCCGCCATTGCATATACATATGTACACATATTATATGTATACATATTATATGTATATTATTAAAATAATCACATGGCAGTATAATTTGTTTAAGTGTCCAATTATGTCATGCGATTCGTAATGAAACAATTTGTTTAATGTTTTACATTTTTTAAAAATAAAATGTATTTAAAAAAATGCTACTACCACTAGCGAATCCAACATACCCGAAGGGGCAGGTTTTTGTTTTTGTTTCTCCATTAAAGTTTGTTTGATTCATGACCAACGATCAAAATGTGTGAGGTTTTCATTAGTAGTGGTGGGAGGTGGTTTTATTCCTAAAGATCGCTCGTGTGTCCAATTATGTCATGCGATTCAGAATGAAACATACATTGTATACTTTATATAAGCTTATTTTGACAGATTTGTTAAAAACAATAAAACCTAAAAAATCTTGGTTAGTTTTGTATCTACTTAACCCGCTAAGTCCGAGAGCGAACCCGTTGGAAAACAAAAAAACTTCAATCACATATCTTTATCGTCACAAATTCAAACAGCAAATGGTATTATCAAATTGTTTTATTTTTTGTAAATTTTCTCTCTTTGCATCAAAACAACTGTGATAGCGATTGCGAATTACGAATTTCAAATTTTATAATTTCTGTCTGTGTTTGCTATAAAAAATAAAAAGACAGAAATACCTAAAAAAAATTTTAAATTAAAAAAATGAATGCTAACTACAGGTAAAACAATTTTTTCGTGCATATTTTTAACTTTTCTGGTTATTAATAAAATGTTTTTTAGTAGCAATATCGATCACTGGGTCTGGCACTACATTTGTTTTCATCAGCAGTATAAAGAGTCCATCATTTTGAGTGAGAATCATGAGAAAAGGGGCATTACAAAGTTCGAGAGGAGGCGTCGTGGGTGTTTCGAATTACTCTACGTTCGTTTTAATAGACAAACAAAACTCAGCTTACTTTTGAAGTTCAATGTTCTCAAAGAAAAAACCTGAGCTTTCGTTGGACCCAAAAAACACGGTTTCTTTTAAAAAAAGTCAAAACTATTTTTGATTTTAAAAAAAAATTGTTAAACTTCGATTCTTCTTTCTTTTTTCAAAAGATTAAATAAAGTCTGTCGAAAACGTGGTGGCCAAAATTTTCTAAAAACAATAGGTGATTAGTTAGATGGATCAGAAACCGGGGCTGTTTGACCAAAATGTCAAAATTTTACCTGCTCCATTCGGCGAGTTTGGGACCGATCTCAATCAAATTTGGTGTGGAATTAAAATTATCAAAGAAAATCTAGAAAATAGTTTCAAATTCATTTTACTTACATTTAAATTAAATTTTTTTCCGATTTATATAGAGTATCCTTATTGCGTAAATTGAATCCTCTTTTTATTAAAAACAACGTATTTTGGTATAACAGCTTTTTTTCTTGACTTAAACCATAACTAGACTTAAACATAATAAATAATAGTAAGCCTCCACATTAAAAATATACTCCTAATTGTTACTAGAAAAATAAGTTCCAAATTGCCATTAGAAACAGCACTTAAAAGAAGGTGACCAGCTTATTTTCAATGCCATTAAAGCTCATTGGCCCATAACCATTGTCAAAAAAAGTATACTTTTTCTTAAAGTGAACTTTACATTGATTGCAATATGTATAACCGTATGACCATAATTTTACTTTGTTTTTATATATTACAGAGTTGATTTATCAAGTGTTTAAAATTATTTTCATATTGAAAAATTTCGCATTTTGCAATTGTTCAAAAAATTTGAGCTGCAAGTAAATATGCATGCAATTTATTCGATCCCAAGTAAATACTCCTTTGAAAGTATCAAGTACAAAAAGTACTCAGTACTCGCAAAAAGTATCGTTCTTTACTCGTAGTTAATCGTATCGATGCAACACTAAGAGTGGTAGCTAATACCCAATAGGAGTAAACTTTGTGCAAGCTTGAGCCTGATGAATTTTAGAAATGGGTTCACGTGAGATGAAGTCCCCCATATTGTAATAAAACTTAATTTCGAGTTTTCTGGTGCTCAGTGACCTGTAGCAAAATTTTACGACTCTTAAAATTCTATTAACCCATTAACGTCAGCACACAGAACCTATTGAACAAATATACTGAATTTTTCTGCACTTTTTAGTATTAGTCCTAAGCACTAAGCCTAATAACTATAAATTTTTAGAAAAATATCTTAAGTAAGGCTTGTGGGCGTGGTAACCGTGTTGATATTTACGTATGATCCAGCATATTTTACAGTTATAAACTCAAAAAACAGTTTTAAAGTATTTAACCTTACTCCCCCTTAATGTAACCACAGCGCTATCTATGAGAGTTCTGTCCCCAGGCTGTTAAGCTCAGCGTCCTTTCACCCGCCATATTACCGCCCATTGGTCAGCGCCCGCGTTATCTGTCTTGGGTACCTGGTACAATTTTATTAAAATTTAAATGCTAAAATGTGAAAAACGGCTCAATACAAGATGGGGCTGAAATACAACAAGTCATGACTGACATGAAAAAAGGTTTTAATATTTTCGTCTCTTTCAACTTGTATAGGATTTTTATGGGGAAGCGTTGGCTTTTATCCCCAAAACCCCTTTTAGGATTTACCAGTGGCTCCACTACATAGTTTATTCAAATTAATCAATTTTTAAATACATACAGTAACTATTTTCCTACTGGGTTATAATTTACTTGCTTAAAATTCTAGACATTTGTTATTCTAAAATTAAATGTCTTTCAAGAATACCATAAATTAACTCCTGATTTTTGAAACTTTTGACTCTTTTTAATATTTTTTAAACATAATTTCTTTCTTTGTAAATAAATAAATAAATAACACATTCGCTTTCATTTATTTAAAAGTTTTTTTTAATAATAAACTCTAATATTTTCTTATTCTGTTTTCCTTAATATTTTCTTATTTTTTCTTACAGGTTTGTGTGTTTTCTTCAATGTTTGAATATTTCTTTACTTTGGTAAGTTTGGGGGGAAAAATAATTGCAACTTGACCTCATTGCTAACCAAACATTTCGCACGTTTGTTGAAAGACTGTTAGAATTAAAAATAAAAAAAAAGAATCGAGTTAATTATGAAGAAATAAATGTTATTTAATATTTTATCTTGTGGAAAAAGCATAGTTTGTTCCTTAATTGTGTTCTACGGAGTGGGAGTTCATTGGAATCTTTTTGATATTTTCTCGAAAATTAGCTTTTTGACTTATGATAGTCTTGCCGAAAACAAGCGATTCGAAGAAAGTCCCAACATTATTAGTAAATTAATTTAAACATGAGAAAGCTGCAATCTTTAACTCCAGTATAGTTAATTATATATTCATAATTACAGATTAAATGCAGAAATTCATAAATTTATTATTCAAATATTTGTACTAAATTTACTTTAAATTGTTTATCTATTTTTATTTACATACAAAATAAAGAAGGTGGAACTGTTAGGGGGTATATAAAACATTAAAATAAGCCAGACGCGTGCATTTTAATTAGAAAATTTATAGAAATATGCACAATTTCTACACCGAAGATAATAAACCAAAACAAAAAAACAAAATTGTATATACTTACCTAAATATGCACATATTTGAAGGTCAGTTACAAAAATTCATACAAAATTGTAAACAAAATAAATTTCGATTTATTTGGAAAAACAGAATAATTGAAATAGAAATGAAATTCAACATATGCAAAAAAGCTTAAATCAGATGTGCTACCCGTCCTTTTCGCTACAACTCAACAAGATATAAGTTGAAGTGTATATGCATTCTTGTTTTCGGTCACTCACTCGGTCACTTAAATTTGTTAATTCCGTCTAGAATGAGTTCCTAGCCAGAACCTTATTTTCAATTCTCTCAACATGACCTAGCCAGCAAGGAAAATAGATTTTTATACATTTGGTTATATGTTAGGTGATGAATGAACTTAGCAGGAATACAAAAACCAGACACCACAGCGAGCAAGCTATACCACTCAAACATACATAGTCTTAAACAACTCAGTTAGCAGGTCATCTGTATCCACTGCGCGTCTTACAGTACTTCCATAAGTCCGACCTTCCCTTTAGGAATTTTAGTATTGATCCTACTTCTATGGAGGACAGATTGGTGCCTATTATTTCATACCCGCCCAAATGATTTCTTCGAGTATTCATAAGTGCCTCGCAGATAATTCCCAGTTTTATATGGTGATAATTCAACCTAGAGTGTCCTATTATAATTCCTGTGATTATCCTCGTTTTAGATTGTACGTTCCTATAAGCGTTTTTGAATGTTGTACCCCCGGTGAATTTTCTCAGTGTGAATTCTGTTGTTCTTCCTTTTTCCTAATGAATAGTGAGAAGTTTCCTTTTTCCAATCCTCAGAATAGTTCTGTCTCCACGAAAGGAGTTTATGCTTCTTTCTTTGCTAGTTTACAAATTGCTGATAGGATTCAAACCCGATTATTATCGCCGAGCGTATTTAGTTAGCTTGAGTTACATGCATTTCAATTTGTAAGTTAAGGTAAACTCCGCGCCCAATTTTAGCAATAAAACGCTTCAAATATGTTTAAGCTAGATGACTTTTTAACTTTGTGTAGCGATTGTATTCGTTATCAACAAGCTGAGGAGTGTTTTGCGAAAATAGAAGTGAGAGCCGAGTGGCGAGGACTGCTGCTGTCTCTTGTGTTTCAGGTCGGCAAAATCTTGATCTAGTATCAAGTACTTCTTAAGTTATGACTAGTTATCAAGACTTCACTATCACCAAATTTTAACCCTTTAACTTAAGAGCGTTCCTCTAGAGAGCTTTCACTTAAACGGGCGTAATTGTAAAATCAAGTATTTTTGAAAAACGGAAAAATTATTTCTTTGAATGAATTCGTGATTTTGAGTTATAAAAAAAAAATCTTCCAGATGGAAGAAAAAATATAGAAAAATAAAAATATCAACTTTTAATAAAAAATATTTAAATATTTAAAAAATTCAACATTTTTAAGTATTTCTTAGGATTCGACCTTTCCTACTTCATAAAACCACCCCTTATTCATTTGTTAAAGGTTTTGAGAGCAGATTCCTGTTTTATAGACTAATGTTTAATATCAGGCAAAAATTGGTGACTAGGGGAATTAATCTTGTGTTTTGCCGATCCATTACATTCATTTTAATTCGTCATATGCGAAAAATTCTGTCGAAATATCAATTTAAAATATAGTATTACATTAAGATATCTACTTAAATTCAGGAATTGACTTTATTTCATTTCAATTATATTATAATAATATTCCTTGTTTTATGTGTTAATTAAAAATAATACTTAAATCTACTTGAAAATACGCTCGTGTGACTTCAAAAGTACAAATATTAAATTGTGACATAAGTGTATTAATCCCTGTATTATATGAATACGAATATATACAAATGTATGTATGTATGTATGTATGTATGTATGTAGAGGTGTGTACATATAGTGAGAATATATCGTACCTAAATTTTTTCTCTTTATTTTATGGAATATTACTTTTTATTTCTTTTCTCTTTTTTATTATTGCATATCATTTTTTCTTTTGGCTAAAGCAACAACATGTTAATGTATTTATTTGTATGCATATAGGGGAGAGGGCCGCAAGATGGACATAGTATTGAGATAGTGCTCTAGAACCCAAACTGAATAAAATATCTTAAAGAGCTATGTACCGTATGAAAGATTAATAGGTTGGGTATCTTTTGGTCACAGAGATAAATTTTTATTTTGTACATTAACATTTTTTTTAGTATATATCAGAATTATTAAAAATTTCAATTCTCATGGCCCCATGATAGACATCACTGAAAAATGTGAAAAATCAAAAATAAATATAAAGTAAAGATTTTGTAGCCAATTTTCTATTTTTTTATTATATGTATTCAGATAAATAGCATACAAATTTTAGGCAGAATCATCTGAGTCACAGTTCGGGAATGTGCACCAGGGACCGCTGATTTTGGAGAACTTTAAGTGCAGTTCTCACTAACACTCGTGTACAAAAAACGTTACGACGCATGCCTCGTTGCTATATTTAATTTTAATTTTCAACACCAATGTTGTCCACCTTTAAATTAAATAAAGATTAAATAATTTTAGAATATTATTCTACGATAAATAAATAGGATTATAGTCATATTTACCTGTTCGAAATCACGAATTCAGATAACTTCACTGACTCAACCAAAAAATGTTGAAAAATGTGAAATGAAAAATGTTGTCACCTTGTGCAAAAGTTTTATACTCAATGTCCATCGTGGGGCCCTCTCCCCTATATATATATATATACATTTGTACATAAACACATGTATGCACATATGTAGTAAGCATTCCGGTGTGTAAATATACGCACATATGTTGTGTGTACATATAAATATATATATATATTTTTATGTGAATAAAATTGTTATACCAAATTTTTTAATGATATTTTTTAAGAAGATAAAACTTTCATTTAAAAATTAAATATTTTTAAATTAAAGTCTTTTTGAGTACGTGGATTTATTCTGACTTGGAATATGTATCAAATTTAAGTTTGGAATAAGGGAAAGAAAACGTTGATGAATGAAATAATAACAGAAACAGAAGGCCTTAACTGAAAATTTCTGAAAATGTGTTTTTTAAATCCCTCTCAATTAAAACACAAGGAATTAATTTTATTAAAAATTTGCGAAAATGTTCACATGAGAAAAATAAGTACGGAGCGTTGCGAAGACGTTTGGGGTTTTGGCGGTTCTATGCCACTGAGGAAAAATTATTGCTTGAAAAGAGCTAGAATTAAATTATATTTGATCATAGATTATGGCACATTTATTTGATGTCGATTTTTCTATCTTCATAATAATCTTTTGATCCGAAAAAGCGTTCGCTTATCGAAGGTTTCCTTCGAATTCGCTAACAGCAAGGAAGGCTGATTTAACGATATTTCAGATGGTATTGGTGTTTAGGTGATTTAAGTTTTCCAAGTCAAACTTCCTCCTGCTATTTGTACAATTCGGGCTAACATTTGTTGTCATCTTCAAGCGGGCGACAAGCAGGAAACGATTGGATCCAGTTTCAGCGCTGTATTTGGTCGAGTAAACAACTTCTCCATACTTTGCCAATACAGAATTGATCTATCTGGTTCACAGTTAGAGCGTCTGCGGAAACTAATGTTGGTTTTCAGACAAAGCTTATGTGGTATAAGTTAGTCACCGATGACAGGCTTAGCTTCATCACTCGGCTCTATTAATAGTTCACCATTATTGTTTCTTGTACCATCCTTACCGAGTAGGGTCAGTTGGGGTAAATGTAAACATGGGGTAATTGTAAACTTCAGTAATCCAAGGAAAAAAATTCAATTTTAAATGCCGCTACACTTTCACCGCACTTACACGCCGGTGACTCTCAAATTTCACTAAAAGGGAATTCGTGCTTGTTTATATACGATCCATACTGAAGACCTTAGTGTCTACAGGAAGTAAACGCACTGTTTCCATTTACCCCTGGATTTTTAAAATAATTGGTGAAGTCGAGTTTATGAACTGTAAAAATTTTGAAAAACATGATGACCTGAAAAATCAAAAAATAATATGATTACAAAAATGGCGCCTCAATGCCAACAGTTGTGCAAACCAGAAACACTCAGCGACACGTTTCTAACACAATCTCGCAGCAGCTTCCAAATTTTTGCGCCTGAGAAACGCAACCAATAATAATTTTCGAAAGTTGAAAGGGTAATCTATAACACAAATTTTTTAAAATATTAGTTTTAAAAAAGCAGAAAGTGTTTTCATTTACCCCAACTGACCCTACGTGCTCAGTGTTTGATATACCTAAACCAATTTTTAAATTGAGGCTGCCTATAATGAACAGAATGCCCTTTTTATGCACATTGTAGCTAATTGATTTCAGTTGGCAAGGCTGCAATGTTTCTTTCGCGAGAATAGAAACGGCCCAAATGAATCTTTCGCTGATGAGCTTCCATGCAATCATTGATTTGGCAACATTTTTGCCCAGAAGAAATCATACGACATCACGTTGACGATCGTCTGACTGTACAATGCCTGACTAGAGAAATTTTACACCATCTAGAAGACTGAGGTCTCCCTAACCATTTCATCTGCATTCAAATAAAACAATTCAAATCAAATCGTGTTTTAATTTGTGGAGTTTTCTCGTATTTTGTTCTTATTGGCCAATATCAGTAAGAGATCGAAATTTCCAGACACCAATGGGTGTTTTCGTTTTCATTGTTAAGGGGGTTAGTCCCTCTAGAGACGAAAGAAAGTGCTTTTTCAGAATTTTTTTCTTTCGTTGAAAAAAACAGCATAGATCAATCAATCTTCCAAGAATATTTTAATCAAATTTTGAACAATGTTTAAAGAAATATAACACCAAAATGTTTCAAAACGGCGGAGTAAACCATGGTGCACTGGAATGTCTCATATTTTGTTAATTCATATACTTTTTTTTCTATATTACCAAGGTTAGGTTGGAGTGGTTGTCGAGAGACACACTTAGGCCTGAATGGCCCATTGTGATACCACATATTTGGATCTACAGTTTAACGCCGATTCCGAACGGCAGTGAGGCAATTTTCGGCTTGGTGATTTTGTCATTATCAACCAAGGTGTGTACTTGTACACTATCTTATAATTCTCATATACTTCATATTGATAGTGAATATAAGAAGATTATGAGAATTAACCACCAGACGAAGACGGGAATCGTACCCGAACCTCCCAGATGAAAGCCTAGAGCACTACCCACTAGACTATCGGGGTAGTTCATATTACATAAAACCCTAATAAAAACGAAAAATTAAGAAAAATTTCCGCTATTCGAATCAAAACTTTAATTTTTGATGATACAGTATATCACAAAAAAAGTTTTCACTTACCAAAAAAAACTTTAGCGCTAAAAATCTTGATAGGTAGGTCGAAATTTATTTTTACGTTTCTAAAAAGCTACATGAAAGTTGTTGAAATATTATATTATTATGAAGATTCAGTCTCTAGTAGGTTTCATCACATCAGATAACAATCATCAAACTACCTAAAAAAGTATTGAAATGTGTTCATATTGATGAAGAAAGCATTTATTAACCCATTTATTGACAATGGTGCTACAACGTACCACTAAAAAAGTATGGTCTTATTGACTAAAAGTGCGATTTTTATAGACTGAAAGTGTGAATTTTATAGATTAACCATTGTCAATTAATGGGTTAATGAACATCACTAAACACGGACTTATCATCAAATAGTAATGCAAGCGCAGATTAAAAATTAGTGTTTTGGAGCACGTTCCCTGTGGATAATAGTTTGGCGACAAATATTCCAGATCGATGCAAGAATCTTATTTTCACTATAGAAAACGAATTCACAAAAAATATTTTGGATATTGAAGTTTTTGGAAACATACTTTTTTCACATTGTACTGTCGCTGAGCAATATTAAACTTTAAGAAAAATCGGAACTAGATTTTTTTCTTCAAAATATAATTGCTATTTCAACAACTTTCTATGTAGCTTTTTTGAAACGTAACAATAAATTTAGATCTAAGTATCTATTATTTTTTGGTGAGTGCTTATAAAAATATTAAAAATTGTTAAAGTCATTGATAGTTGTTGTTCAGATGTAATAGTTTTTAATACGCTACAGCATGAAAGTTAAAAGAGGTCAATAGTTTTTGCGTAATCGTCCAGCTCTTGAGGCGCTAACCTCCTTAATTCGATATTTATTATTTATTAAGGTTTCAATTGTAGTTTTAGTTTCATTTGAAAGTGAGTTTTTGAGACACGCCTTTCGCAGCCGCTCACTATAAGCACCGATACTGCATATGTTTAGTAAGCATTTAGATCCTTATTGCCATGTTTCCCATGAATCTACTCTCTCTCATTCAATGGAAAATGATCCGGTAGTTAGACCAGTCAGATAAATATAGATTAACTGGGTGTGGCCGCTTATCTCTCGAGAACTGTTTACAGAACATTCTTGTAAATTTGAAAAAACATTCTTAAATATGTATTACTTTTTATGTAGAAAATAGTTTTTTTTAAATTTGGAATTTCGATTAACGCGAAATCTTAGTGCGTAATCGTGAGTGACTGTACTTAGCGAGGGGTTAATGTGCCTGAGTGAAATATTAGCTGGAATGAAAGTTTTATCACGCAAACATTGAATCGCGAATACATATTTCTTAAATCTTAAGTGCTACAGAAAAACCAAATACGCCATTGGAATTGGCATACAACAGCAGCAACAATTTTTTTATTGCGTAGAATTGCTACTTTGTAATTTTACAAAAGTGTTGTTTTCTCAAGCAGATACATTATCTTCTTTATTTAAAATTTTGCAGATAACTCAAGTTAACATTTTTGTACAGAAAAACTTCAAACTTTAAGAAACTTCAAGCGCAGATTTTTTTTCGGTCACTTAGCATCTTACTACGCCATTCAAGTTTTCATTTCTCTACGTACCTATTCAAGCTGAAACGATGTTTCTCTGGTTGGATAAATGAAAACGAATAGCAATCTGTTAAAAAATTTACCCACGATTCACTTCAAATTGTTCATACGCTTTCATTTAGAATTTGTTGAACTTTAACATTGAATAAAACAAAAAGGAAATGTAAAAAAATCATATCCAAAACGTGTGCATTAAATGTTAATAGATATTTTTACAAAAATAAATACCATACAAAATTAACTTAAGCAGATACTTTAAAATTTACCTTGAAATTTTATAGGGAAACATTCAATCCAAATTGTTTACAAATTGGCGAGCAAGAAAATCAAAACGCCAAGATTTAATTGCATTTAAATTACAAAGCATCGATTTCGTTTACACACGAAAACTAAGCAAAACAAAAACAAAACGGGAAAATGGAAAATTGTGACTAGCCCAAAAAAAAAGCACCTGGACAAAACATCGAGGAAAAAAAAGATTAAACAAATTGTGCAGAAATGAATAAGAAAAAAAAAAAAGAGGAAGACTTTAAGTTAATTCTTTATTTTTGTGCGATTTTTTTGTTGCTGTTCGTTGGCGAAAAATTTTGATTTTCCATTCACCCCCAAAAGCGGCAAAAGCAAATATAAAAACCACGCCACTGTAAAATATCGCCTTCGTAAGCAGGCATGAAATTTATTGCCAAAAAGTAAACAGAAAAAAGAAAAATGAAACAAAAAAGAAGCTAAAACAATAAAAATTTTCATTAGCTTCTTTTTAATGGCGCGTTTAATAATACATATATATATACACACACATAAACAAAGAGAGCGACGTACGGGGCTAAGGGCTAAGTTGTGGTCCGAAGTATAGCACAGTGTGGCAAAATGATTGCGCTTTCTCGTAAACAGGCGTGACAGCGAATTTTGAGGGAGCTATTATTGATGCTTAAACCGTTCGCTTTGAATTTGGTATCTATAATGAGCCGCAAGAGATATTTGTTTAATACTTTTCTGCCTATATCAATAGTGTAGGGAGAAAACGAGAATATACAAAGATACTTTTTGGATTCTTGCGGTATTTCAGCTCTAGACGCAGTCTTGACAAATATATGCTTTTTGTTGAACATCTGTTGAATTTTGTTGGTTCAGTAAGCGCTGCATCGCACTCATTAAAAAAGACTAAATTTCAGTTTACAGAACAACGGATCGATTCTGTTAACTAAATCGACAAAGAGACAGAAACTTAAAGCTAAAATGCTGGGTATAATAAATTCATAGATGAAAGGATTTTTCAGTTCAACAAGATGATACTACATAGCTAATATTATTGTACAATTCTTTAAAAACTACTTCTAATTTCTCTTTCCATAAGCATAAGCGAGATATATAGCACTGCTTTAAAGCATCATCTTGCTTAAATTACTAAAAATCCTCTCAGTTTCTACTTAAAGAGACAAAGATAAAAAGCACTACTAAGTTTAGTATTTTTTAAGCTAAAAATTCTTTAAGCTCACAAAATTAAATCTAGTGACTTATAAATTGTTGAATTTCATCTATTTTTTAAGCATTTGGCCGCACAGTAAATTGTGAATTCTGTTGCAGTATTGTGACTGGTCATATTGTTGGCATTGTTGGTTGAATGAACGTGCTAATAATAAAGCGCGTGCACACACACACACACATACACACATCAAAAACCGACACCGAATTCAACATCGGCCCCTCACATCGAAATTTAATTGAATTGTGCCGATGGTGCTATTGGTGTTGGTGAATTGAAACATTAGTTGTTTTTGTTTATGCATACTCTGCTGTTACCACGACTGCTGCCACATCTGTTGATTCCAACCACTACAGATTCGTTGTTGCTTTTATTTTTGTTATAAATTAAAGGTAAACTCTGGAATTTTTACTTACTTGTTTGCTCAGCACGCTCGATCGGCAATGGCGTATATTGCTAAAAATAAATTACAAAGAAATCGATCTTTAATTTTGCTTTAGAAGCAGTGACACACACACACACATAAAAGTGAAATTGAAATTAATTTAAACCAATTCTATATATGAATATACATAGGTACAGCTGTGTGAATAATATTGGCAGTAGTAGCGAGTGGAATGATTAGTTTTTAGGAAAGGTAGCATTGTTGGACATTCTTGGGTAAAAGGAACGTAAAATTTAAAGCCATCGTTGTATATCATATAGTCCCAAAATATGGAGGATTAAGGCATGATTTTATGCCCGGACAAAGAGAAGTTTTTGAGCTTTAATTAGCAGATAAAAAGTATCGATATGCAAACAATGAAGTATAAAATTTTACGGAATTTCTTAATTTTTTCTATTTAAATTATTTATTTTATTATTCTTACTGTATTCATGAAGTTAATCCGAAATTTTTCTTCTATTTCTAATTTAAATTCATAAATAAAAATATGCTCTTTTAAATGCCGAATTCTTAGTCAGGATAAAAAAAATTTTAAAAATTTACTGCCACTATTATTCACACAACTGTTTGCATATATACATGTATATGTATGTTAATATGTATATTTTGTTTTGGAAAAATAAAATCGCAATAATAGTGGCTCATAACACTGACTTTGCATGTTAGACGGAAATTACTCATACGCCACAAGGTGCAAAAATTTAATATTCTTTTTTTTTTCTCTGTAATAAACACATATACAGTCAGGGACAGAATTGCGAAGATACAGCAGTAGACTAATATAAGTAAATACGTTTTTGTTGGAGTTCAATTTCTAGTTGAAGAATTCCAAATAAATATTTTGTTTGTATGTAAATTGTGTAGAAAACAAAACTTTCACTTCCAAATATTTTCTCACAGAATACACTTCTTATTTTCATTTAATAAATTAATCACTGCGCCAATAGTTTTTTTCTAAATATCTGAATTCGACTCTGTGAGTATAATTTCTCAATAAATTTATAGGTATACGTTGGGTTGACTTATCTCAAAAAACCATCTGAATAAAAATTCGGATATCCTAAAGCCTTAACACATATCCTAAATATGAGCACCCTCTAAAATATATACATGTATGATAACACTGTTCTGCAAATGGAAACTTTCGAAAACGAGCGGAGACGGGACAAATGCACTTAGGGTAATGGGGGGTCCAAGATAGATCAAGAAAGTAACTTGAGAAAAAAACTGTTTTTGAACCTGGCTCAGGAACGGCTCATCGAGAAGGTGCCATATGGCACCGCTAGGCATTACTGGGTTAAGTTAACAACGAGAGAATAGTGAACGATGATAACGAGGATGAAAAAAATTACAAAAAAATAAATTAATTAAAAAAAAAAAATTTTTTTTAAATTTTTAAAGTTAAAAAATAAAAAAAATCTAAATTTTTTTTTTGTAAAAATGGATGTTTTGATGAACAAAAATATGAACTGAGTTTTTAATTTTATTTTTTTTTTCAATCTTAAATGATGTCAAATTGTGACGCAGCAGCGCAAAATGGACCACGGACTCGGACTCAGCGACCCCCCATTACCCTAATTACACTTGTTCGGTCTCTGCTCATTTTTGGCTGTTGAACAGTGTAATTATTAAATGAAGGGAGCCTAATACAATTCTTTCGTACCATTAAATATTTTTTTATTCATGACCAACGATCAAAATGTATGAGATTGTTACTGGCAAAGAGGGAGCTTATCTCCAAAACCCTAGGATCTGCTAGTGCCTTGTAATAAAAATTACGCAATCCTGCAAGGATTTATGTCAATGAACACAAGCAATGATTTCTCAGAAATAAGTTTTTAAAATTTGTTTATCAGTTTCATTATATTCTGCTAGTTTACCTTTTGAATCGTTCTAAATAAGTTTAATATGCCATCTTGGAACTTACTAAAATTTTTTAAAATTCTAACCTTAAAATGCATAATTCAGATGTTGATCATTTATAAAACCTACTTTTCGATTTTTATTATTGGCTTCATAGTAAAGAAATATTACCGGCCGATCCGATAATTTTTCGATTAGATATAGCAAATTCAGTTTACACATTTTTAGTCTAGAATTTTTCGAATTTCTGATGATTGTAACTATCGGGAAAACTGATGAACTACCAGTTTCAAGCGAAATTTTTTATTGTTATATTTGTTGCCATATTTTCGAACTTTTGGGTTCAGATTGCTTGGAATACTGACGTCATAGAAAAATGTTGTATGTCTATTAAGATTCTGCTTATTTTCAATCAGCTGAAAAAAATGCTGAGCTCCGCTGACCCTTGCTTGTTTTGCAGAAAAATTATCTTATTTTAGCATTACATATTTCACACATTTCGTCTCCGGCGTATTTCCCAAATAATTTATATGCAAATTAATTATTTATGTGTATATTAACAATAACAATATAACTCTCTAGAATTTGCTTTTGTTAGTAATCTCTTTTAATGAATTTATTTCATTTTTTTCTGATTTTATGCACAAATGTGCAATTTTTTATTGCATTTTAAATTTATTTAAATTGTTTACGTTGGAATATAAATTATTTGTATTTTTTAACAACTACAACAAAACCACATATATGTATGCGCATTAGAGTGATGCAAAAAACCGGATTTTTTTTAAGATCTTTCGTCTGAAACAAAAAATAAAAAAAGGGAAAAATTGTTAACATATAACTTGATTGGGTTGCTACTACACGGAAAAAAAGAATTTGCGAAAAATACTGTGTAGTATTCAAACAAAGCAAAATAATCAGGGAAAATTGCCGTTTAGCCCTGTAACCTAGAAATCCCATGATATTTTGTTACTGGGTGTCCTATTTTTTTCCAGTTTCCGGTTTGTTCAGGATAGATGAAAGTATTCTTGTTTCATTACTTTCATCACACATTTACTTTGTTTTATATAACAAAATATTTTTCTATACATTATTATTCAATAAAAAAAATTTCAAACCGATTGGTTGGGTTTTTGATTGGTTCTTTGTTTGATAAGAAATATTGAATTATTTGTCGGTGACCCTTTTCGAAAGATAGTAAGACTTGGGATGTTTTCACTACATTAAATGAAATTTTTAATATTTTATTACAAAAGTCTTTGGCATTGGATGTCCATTTCCTAATTGTATCCAACAGTTCTCCAAAAACTATTGAAACCAAGGATAGCTGGTCGAATTGTTTGTTTTTGGTCAATGCGATTTAAAGTAAACATAGGGGAAAGAAAAAAATATTCTATGACTCTGCAGTTATTCCTGTCTATTGATACAAAAAATATTATTATGTTCAGTGAAAATTCCATTCTTAGTTTGATAATTTACAAAATCGCTTTGCAGAAATAGATTTTGTTTTTATTCCTTGACAAATTATAAATAATTACAATAAATAAATAAACTGATGCTCCTGTGTGGAGCATAGGGCGATTACAAACTTCTTCCATCGCCTTCTATCTTGGGCGATACTACGTATTTCATTCGACGACGCTCTCTCCTGACTTTCTGCACTCACCGTTCTCAGCTACGTCTATCGAGGGCGATCTCGGCCTCGACTGCCCTACGAATTCCATTGAAATGCCTTCTTAGCGATGTCTTCATTTGGTTTTCTGAGGGTGTGACCGATCCAGGTCCATTTTCTTCTTTTGATTTCAACGTTAATCGGATCACTACCGGAGAGTATCAGTAAGTTTTCGTTGGTGATCCGCAGGCATTTGTTGACAAATGTTTGCAGCATCCTGCAGATTGTGTTAGTTACCATCCACGTCTCCGCGCCTTACAAAAGAACTGGCTTAACGCTGCTATTAAAAGTGCGTAGCCTTGTTTTTAATGATAATTCGCGTGAGCGCCACACTTTGGAGAGCTTGTGAAAAGCTACTCTCGCTTTGTTTATTAGGGACGCCACATCTGTTGAAGCGCCTCCATCCTTGCAAATTTGGCTGCGTAGATAACAAAATTCACCGATATCCTCCATAACTACGGCATCGACCCCAAAAATTGATTTGAAACTCCAATAATATTAACTGTATTCTGAAGTACAATGTACTTATTCATTCGTAACTTTTATTGATTCATTCTGTAAATTTTAACTTGCTAGATCTGCATATTATAAATTAAACTCAAGGAAATTTCTGTTTGATCATAATCAATTATTACCGAATATTTTCTTCCGTGTAGAAATAATCAGTTTTAAAAGAGAGTAAAATATAATTACAATCTGAAAAAAATTAAAAACTACCACTTTTTACTGCTATTTATGGTTCATATTTAAAAAAAAAAAAGTTAACAAGAACCTTCAAAAATAGAATTTTTTTTTTTGACTCTATAAGCAAATTTTCATTTAGCGCCGCATCATTTGCAGCATATTCGCGTGATGCAAACTCCATGAAATGCTACATATTTCCACTTTTTAAACCTTATCGGACATTTTAAGTTAACTTACTTTGATGTTTATATGTTATTTCTTAAATTTATCTATTTTTTCTGGCACTGTTGAAAAGTGGTTTACTCTTCTTTTAACACGCGCTCACGTAACACTTATATACACTTCACGTCCTGAAATCGATATGTCTTGAAAAGTTTGCTTTCGTCATGACAAACAATACTGTATATTAACTTAACGTACGCTAGTGTGATATAACGGAGAAAAGACACTGTCCCGACCGCGACAGCGTCCCGACCGCGACAGCGTCCCGACCATGACGACACTCCCCTGTATTTGTACGTACTAGGAAGGCTGGGGTGGCTAGGGCTTGGAGTTGAAATCCTCTTACCGATCAAAATCTCATATATTTCGTTGGTCATGAATTAAAAAAAGGTTTAAAAATATGCACACATTTTTTTCATGCAAACAATTAATATGTGCCTAGTTAAAAATGCAATTTGAATTATGTAGGCGTCTAAAATATATCCCCATTTCAATATCCTATGTATTTATGCCACTAGCTTTAAAGCAATAACTTATTTTTATTTAATAACCTGCAGGGTAATTCAAGTTCGATGGCGATCATAGATTTCCACCTTTTCAATAAAACTAAAATGCATTGTGAAGCGACAGCATGGAAATTTCGAAGAAAACAATAAATTCAAATATTTTACATTTGCAACATAATCGAAATCAATTTACTAAATCTGAATCATTTAACTTTAACACTTTTAACAAGATAAAAATAGATTGCTACAATTTTGTTTGTGTAACAGAATATACAAACAAAGTACATGTAAGCGAAAAAAGTTTTCAAAGATTGAAAGAAGTTCAGTACAAAGCCTTAATCTCTATATTTTCTTTTCTGACTGGTTCTTTTAGTTTAATCATTTGATTCAACTTGAAGCCTACACATACAGAAACCAAGCGTTTATGCCAGTCCTACGCACTCTCGTTTATATTATAAAAGGATATATGTCGATAATAGTCTTTCAAAAAGCTTTCGTTTTATTTAACAGAATTATTAAGGATTTTGGCTGATAGCACAATTCAACCACTTGGCCGCTTTTTGTTTTTGCCTGTGTAAGATTATATGCATGAACATGGCATTTCTATAAAATGTAATTGAAAAAAATATTAAAGCATGCTTTATGTATATACTATATATACAAACCAATGATCCAGTAAAATAAAGTTATTTGATAAATTAAAGTTTACTGCTCAGATTCCAAAATTATTATTTGTAGTTAAAGACAAATTCTAAATAGCCAATAAGAGTGTAAAGCCCTTCTATAGTCAGTAGATGCAGCTATGATACAGAGCTATACATAAATTTGTATATATTTGTGTTTATGTATACAGACATGTATACGTATTGAGTGCGCATATTTAATGTGTTCAATAATGAAATGAAGTATAAAAAAGGCTCGATAGCGAAGACGATGACAACGGTGATGATGATGATGAAGATGATGGTGATTATAATGCGGTGATGTCAAATTATATTTCAGGAAAAACACAATAGACAGTCACAAAAAGATAAATGAAGAAAATTTGTGTGCATGTATGTCTACCTACATATATTTTCATGTTGTTTATAGTTACCTACTTTCCTCGACTTTCAAAAGAAGCTTTAACGTCCGAGTGAAAGTGAAAGCAAAAAAGTTTTCAAGACATTATATTTTACTTTAGCGCGTGCATTACAAATTTCTTTTAAAATTTGAATAAGTAAATATGGCGTGACCAAAGTACCACTACGACTACTACTGTTTTAGGTATACAGTTACTACTGTTGCTTCGCTGTATCATGCTTTATATGTGTATGTGTGTTTGAGTTTTCTATGAGTGCGCGCACTTTGCAAACCCTCAAGGGACAAATTGTTTATGTATAGATGTATATGTGCGTTTATATGTTACAGCTTCAAGAACATAAACAACAGAAACAGTAACAGCAACAACAAATATATGTCTGTCTTTACAAGGACACACACACACTTGTAAACATTTGCAAACAAAGGCACATTCGCATCCTCACTCGCATTCACAACCACTGTATGATATTTTACAAAAGCAGAAGCGTATATAACTGTGAATGACAGCCGTGCTAAGCTGGAATGGTGTGTAAAATATTGATCCGGATTAAAACATCAACGCTTTAGGGACATTTACGAAAATTTTTATTTATAACATGTAGTAAAATGGGTTAAAGAAACACCAACAACAAAACAAAAATAACACCAAGAAAAATAACTAAAAGTGTGTATGTGTGTGTGTGTAGGTACAAGATGTGCGAGTGTGTGTGTGTGAGTTTGTGTACGTTACCTTTTCCCATATCTTCCTCCATAGTAAGGGAAATAAAGTTTTATATATTGATTGAAAATTTTGAATGTGCTGAAAAGTCCTTATGAAAGCATTTGTATTTATATAGTGTGAGTGTGTGCGTGTGCGTAAAAAATTACAGCTATAAAACGTTTTGGTAAATCAAATTTATTTCATTCCAAAAAAAAAAATCTGAAGGAGAAAAGTTTATCAAAGGGAACCGAAGGTCGGGTGCGTTTTTTATTTTTTTTATTACTTTTGTGGATTCTTTGAAGGTAAATGATTTGCAGGAAAGCTCAATTTATTTTTGTTGTGAAATGAATCAATAAATTTAATGCGGCCAAGACTTGGAACTGAGAAGATAATAAATAAATTAATTAAAAAGTGTAAATTAATTTGAATACATTTTTAATAAGTGCGATTCCCTTTCTCCCTTTTCTGGCATTTTCTAAAATAATCTTCTTAGAAATTACTACCTTCATCGTTCATTTCCATTTCTTTATTAACTTTGTTTGGTTTTTCTTTATGCGTTCAATTTGTAATATACGTTGACACTGACCTCATATTTTATGGAATGTCTGACGCCAACCTTAGTTCATTACCAGAAAAAAAAATAAAAAAGTAACAGAGAGAGGAAGTGAAAAGCAAAAAATAAAATTGACTGAAATGCGTAGTAAGAAATTAATATAAAACAGCAAGGAAAGCTACATACACACACACACTTGCACATATGCACGTGTATACTCACATATTCTCTCTCATTTATTATGCTCACCTTTTGTTGACTTCAGCTTGTTGTATTTATATTTATATTGCCCATAATTTATTGCACACATATGCTACAAGTTTGAATATACAAAAGCACATAAGAATGAAGTAGTATGTAATATCTTAATTATTTATACGGATACATTTGTTTGTTTACTCTTTTATTATTGAGATACACTAGAAGCATTTAACTTAAAATCTAGTAACATTCGGTTATTAAATTAATTGGAATGTGCTGATCATATCGTTCACACCGTAAAAACAGGATTAGTTGTGGAATATTTGTTTTTTAAAGTGAGATTTGTATATGGCAAAATTTAATGACAACCATTGGTTTTGTTACTTATTGTTTTTCAAAAAATGCAATAAAAATTGCAGGTAATACTTTTTGGTCGTATTTATTTCCAATATTAATAGACATTCGTAAGAAATTTTCAAGGGTATGGTTGTGATCCTGACTGACTAAATGGTGCCCGGACATAACGCCCACGGCCATAACGCCCAAAAAAAAGTTTGGGCGTTATGACCGCTCTAGGAATGGCCATAACGCCCGAAATCATTTTAGGTGCTTTGACCGCCCCGAAAAAGGTCATAACACCCAATGGGCGTTATAACCGTTTTTGTGATTCTTTCATTAAAATTTCAAAAGTAAAACGAAACCAAATTTCCAGGTATAAGGAAATGCAGCTTTATTTCAGGCTTTTTCACAAATTGGCTTTCTCTACATTGGTATGAAAGCGAATGGGTAAACCTATAAAAAAAAACAAAAGGGAAAAAATATGCTGATATAGTAAATGGGAATGGCATGGAAATGAGCGCCTCACATGAAATATTTTTACAAAAATATATCAAGATATTGATTCAGTTTAATTGAAATGTAAGATTGAAAGAAGCGCCGCGGGCGAAAAATTTTTACAAAAATAAAGAAAAAATTAAAATATTTAAAAAAAAATCGCGTGAATTTTTCCTATGTCTTCAATGTTCCTATGACCGAAATATTATTTTAGTTCGCTAGGCATCTCTCTGCACGCCTTAACTAGATTTGATTTTTTGCTGAAGGTTTGAAAATCTTCTACTGCTGGCTATCGATAAATATAGCGCCTTCCAGTGATATGCCAATGCATTAGTTGGCAGTCTATTCAATTGCCAGAATTTAAGCCTAAACGTTGGTTCCGCCCAAATGTCGGTCTCACAGCGCTATTAAAGGCGATATTTTTAATGCGTGAAGGAGATGTACAACACGTTCAAAGCCTCTGTCATGGAAGTAAGTACACACAGAAAAAAAGTTATGTAAAATTGTAGTAAAATCGAGTATAAATTGCCTCAAACTTAAGAAAAAATTGAGAAAAGTTGAAGGCTATCTCAATATCTACAAAAACACAAATATGGATTTTGCCGGCGTTTGGACGTGGAGTTAATTGTAAACGCATTTTCACTGACGGCTCTAAAATAGAACACTCTGGGTTCTGGGGTTTTCGTTGAAAATTATGCAGTGCATCTTCATTTCTCTCTAGGGTTGGATGCTTCTGTTTTAAAAAGCTGAAATTTTTTCAATCATTAAGGTAAACAAAGATCATGTTACCTGTTATCTAGAAGCGTCTAACAGACCTGTTGTTACTACTTAACAGAAAAAGTTGTAGGAGGCTGGTGGGATTATTCATAGGTCTTTTCTCTTGTGCCAAACATTGGAATATGATTCGCCTGGGAACTAGTGGCTTCTGTCTGTGCTGCCTGTGGTTCGGAGGAAGAATGTCTGCCCCGCTTTCTGCCAAACCAGAGTTAGGATATTTGGTATTGGAGAGTTGAGAGACAAACACCTGAGCTCTTTGACTTCACAGGATCTACTCTAGTGTTTTAATAAATTAGCGAAAGGGACGGAAGGATATAGTATAATGGACCTAAAACTTTTCTGAGTACTATATTCTTGAACACTTCTTTTTGCCGTTTCCCAAAAAAAAAATATATGTATTTATATATATGTATATGCAACTGTTTATGGATTGCACGTTTCATAAATTTTTTTTTAACTTTTAACTTTTTGGCGGGCAGGTAGGTTAGGTTAGGTTGCAGTGGCTATCGAGAGACACACTTAGGCTTGAACGGCCAACATAGTTGGACCTACAGTTTAACACCGATTCCGAACGGCGGTGTGCGATTTTTTATCGGTTTATTGGTGGTTTTGCCATTACCAACCAAGGTGTGTACTTGTACACTATCTTATAATTCTCATATACTTCATATTGATAGTGAATATAAGAATTTTATGAGAATTAACCACCAGACCAAGACGGGAATCGAACCCGAACCTCCCGGATGAAAGTCTAGTGCACTACCCACTAGACTATCGAGGTCGTCTGGCCGGCAGGTAAAAACCAAGAAAATTATTCTTGAAACTCGAATCAGATGAATGCATTCAAAAGGAAATCATTTGTACTATGAGATTCAAAATTTTCCTAGGCAAGTCAATCAATACTTGAGTAAATATGGAAAAAATCGTACATATATTTATATAACAAATGTTATAGGAGGAAGGGCTACTAAAAACATTTTAAGAGCCAAAAAAAAAAACGGTCCTAACGACAACATCGTATACCATTTTCCTAAAAACATGATCAAATAAGTCCAAAACGGTAACTGACTTTTATCCGTTTTAATATACAGTAGAATCGTGATAATCCGTACCCGTTTTTTCAAAAATATCAATAATTCGCAAATAAAGTTTTGGTCCCTTGAAAATCCTATATATTTTGGTCCGCTCGTTAATTTTGTATTTTTTTTCAGTGCAAGGTCTGTTTAACCTCTTATAAATCGTAGTTGATTGTTGATAACCTCTTACAATTGGTAAAGCAAAGCAAAATTTTATGGAACTATGGTTCGAAAAAAATCATAGTAGGCAGCTACGGCTACGTTTGACCTAGCAGGTAGTAGAATTGTTAATTTTTAATCATTATTTCCAATTTTTTATCCCGATTTTCAACAAAAAAGCGAGACTTTTGAATTTTTTTTTTTTTTGGAAGTCTGCCATTTTGTTGATGTGTAAACATTTTAGCTCACGGTATGGGCAAAATTTCAAATGTGTAAAATGTAACAATAACTGTATCGTAAGATGTAAGATAACTGTAACGTCCAGTTCCCTTCTCGCTCACACTACTGCGCGGCATGACTGTGCTACTCTAAACAACAAAAAGAAGAATAGAGAGAGAGAAAATAAAATACGAGCGGAGTTTGTTTGTTTATGTTTCGATCAATTTACTCACACATATATGTACATACGAAAACAAAATGTGTGTGTACATTTATTCGTGGCAGAATTATTTGTTGGTGTTAAACGTATGGAGATCGACTATACCATACAAACAGAGAAGTCGCCATAGCGAACACAGGCGTTTGATAGGTTTTGCATTCGGTTAGTTAGATTGCATTAAAATTAAATATTTTTTAAAATACAAAAACAATACAAAATGATAAGTAATAAGGAATCTAGGTTTCAATAAATGTATAAACAAAACGTAGTGATAATGATAGCAAATCACGGCATTATAAAAGACAACACTTTTTTTTATCTATGTAAATAGCAAATATGTTAAACAGAAAAAATCAGACTTATTTATTATAAAATCACTTATTTACTTCAATAAAAATACATTCTTTTTTATTTTTATTAAATTCAGTTAAGACAACTCTCTTTGCGGTGCTTTTAAAAAGTAGTGGGGTGACTAGTCATCCCTGTTGCCTTCCTAAGGTTAAATGTGGAAAGCACTTATCGTCGCCTGAGAATTGATTTGACGTATGTGTGTACAAATTCATATACCTATACGCCAAATCAAAAAAAAATCAGGCGACGTTATGTAAAATTTTCACATCTAATTAAATTTCAAATCGACAGGAAGAAAAACTTAAAGCGCGAAAAAAAGAATGCGATTGCAGCTGCGTATATGCGAGCATATAGATCCCGATGCATTGAGTAAAAGAAAAATAATGCAACTACAACATATCAGCCCTATTCACGATTTGGTGCAATTGCAAAATATTTATGCTATCACAACAACAAATATATGTGATATGGAATAAAAATTTGCATTTGCAATGATGTAAGACCATTTGCAATTTATGGTGAATTGGGTTATTATATATATAAAAGATAATGATATCTAATAAGTTTTTAAGTTTATAAAATAATTGTTTAAATTTGAATTACCTAAGCATATAAATTATACATTAAATCCCTATATATGGCTATACATATGTGAGCTTATGTATATGACATTCAGTTAGCTTAACTGTTTACACATCAAATATCTTGCGTGCCTTGCACACATCCATTTATATTTTTTAATAAAAATGTTTAATGCAGGTAGTAGACCTGTCAGAATGACAATTTTACAGAACAATATTCGATTTAAATTTCTTGTCTCAGATGACTTCAACTGCCGTAATCGCCCGGCCCGCCACGCAACTTTTTTTTAGGTGTACACTTTGGACGTAAAAAACACTAAAAAAATTTTTTTGTACAGTTAAAGATATTAACAATAACATATAAAAAAATTGGAGCAATTGCATTTTGTTCTGTTATAATAAAAAATTTCTGAGAAACCCCTTAAAAATTAGGGCGGAACACCAGACTACATCCTTAAACAAATTAAATTAAAACAAATTTATTCAATCTAAAAATCACACCTTAATGCAAAGAAAATATTTACTTAGCCCAATTCAAATCCGAAATTAATGCATCAATTAGTGGCACAGTGTTGCTAAATTCAAAATGTTAAAATAGCTACCAACTTTGCCCAGGTCTCCCCTATATGTAAAAAATCATTTGATAAGTGGCTTTTATTTGACATTAGCTGCATAAATTTTAAATTTATGACTTGTTCACTTTTTACGACTTCATTCTTTTTAGATACGTTAGCTTCAGTTACAACCCCAACCAATAAAGCAAACATAAAAAATTTATTACCATTTTCGTTCTCACATAAATTGTATGAACTCGGAAAGTATGTAGAATTACATATACGAAGCTGTGGAAAATAGAAATAATGTCGCTCGTTTGCTGGAAGATTGTTATGATTTAAAAAAAAAAAAAAAAACTTAGTGGAAGTTCATTGAAAATTTTAAATGCGATTTTCACAAAAATTTTTCGATTTATGACGCTCTTGCAGAAAAGGACCGACTTGACCACATAAAAACTAATTTCATTTCTATAAATTAATAAAATGAGTGTGTTATCGTTAAATACATCGAAACAAAATATTGTAGATGTATGAATTAAAAATTAAAGGTCACACCCACCATAAACTCTCATTGTGGAACTTTTCCTCGAATCAAGCAAGAGAGACAGGGTTTTGATGGTCTTGAGCGCTGGTCTATTTATAAGAAAATTATGATTTTTGGGTATCAGGCCACTACGACATCGCAGGAAATGAAGCTACCGATGAAAGGGTTGAAATTAGTTCATCGATCTGAAAACCTGTTCCTGGCCTTAAACTAATTTAAAAGCTTGTTGTGCCTCTCGTCCACATCCGGTCCACTGGTTTAATGAAAGCGGCCCTTAGTTTGCTGTATAGTAGCCTTTCAGTCTAAACACTATGCGCTCCCATGATATCTAAACGAGTTAGGTCTGTCCAGTGAGGTAGAATGCTGTTTGTGTATGGAAGATGAAAACAAAACAACAGCTTGAATTTTGCAGGTATCCAATTCTGGATCAGATTAGAAGAAATCAGATTCGATTTTGCTAATGATGATAATTAGACTCTAGGATAGCAGAACGTCTAATTGGGGGTTTGTGGAAAAGATCTGACAGGTAGCAATACATCACTACCGAGTTTTCCGTACTATCAATTTCATTTAAAAATTTAATTTCAAAAAGTGTGCTGAAGAGCTGGAACTCAAGTTTGATTCGTAGACGGAAAGTAATTGCTTTAAAAATTACATGGTGTTTGAACTCAGTACAGTACAGTATTTCTGGGGTTAACAGTTCGATTGTGAGAATTGAATGGGGTTTTTACTCTAAATCCTAGACTTAGTAAAAAAAATATAAAACATGTCCCCATTGTCATACTATAAAACACAATTATATTTAGTAAATATTTACAATTGGCTTTCAGTGTATATTACACTGTGCAACACATTTTTCTAACGGAAAACCGACCAACACAGGTCGATAGTACTAGTCTCGAGTAACAAAATCTTAAAAAGGTTTTGCAAAGTTAGCTCCCTTTCAAAAGATATAGGTATTCAAAGTTTGACTCTTGTAACTTAACTTGTAACTTTTTTAAAAATCATTACTCGAATGATATTTAATATTTTTGACTGTTTTCTTCAGCGAAATAATATCATTAATAATTTTAACATTATATTAGTTTCCATATTAAGAAGTTTAAACTATTCATTACATGACATTTGTAAAAAAATAAGCAGTAATACTATAAACAAAAATGTATAGAATTTAATAGAGTTTGGATTTTCAAATTTTTGTTTTTATTATAAACAGAAAATAGAATTGAAAAATGCACTAAAATATCACAACTTGGAAAGGCTGTAACATTTAAAAGCGAGCTAACTTTTTAAAACCCTCTTAGGGTTTTGTTACTCTAGGCCAGTACTATCGACCTGTGTAAGTCGCTTCTCCGTTAGATTGCATCGCCCCAAAATTGTTGCACAGTGTTATATGTTAATACATCAGCCAGTTTCTTTTTAGAATTTTCCCCGAATTCAAATTGTATAAGTAATATTTAATTTAAATTCTGCCCTCAAAACAAATTGCAGATAATCTTTAAGTTCTTTAATTATTGTTTTTCCTGTCTTCCATTTTACTTCTATGTACACACACACATTCATCAATTGCCAATAACAACATCTTGTGGCCATCAATTAAAAATACATGAAACTAATAATTTTCCTCATTTCCCCTTAATTCCTCGTCATTAACTTGAAACAGCAAACTGTCGGTTGACAGCTGCCGGCTGTCGATAGCAAACTGCAAGAGACGACCATAAAATTTTGTTTTATTTGCAATAACGAAAATTGTTTTTACATTTCAAAAGAAATTAAATTTCACTTCATTTGCTTCGAATGGCGCGACGACATTCCAAAATATTGTAACTTAATTTCATACCCCAAATAAAAAGAAGACGGCGTGAAAGCGTGCGAATACTCAGACAGGAATACACATACATACATACATATGTACATATAATAAAGATTAAAATTTAAAAGAAAATATATAAATATTTTAAGTACCCAAGTATATACAAGGTGACACAAAAGTAATCACTCGATTTGATATAGCTGTAATTTTCTTTTTTTAAATTACGAATTAATGTAAATCGCCAAACGGGAGATTATTCCATTGTATTTCAAATAATATTCCGCATTCTTGAGGAGTATAACGATTCATGGTATTCCGCTTTTGTTAACTTTACAAATGTAAAATTCGCGATGACATAAGACACCGCTTGCAAAAGTGAGATGATTTTTGCGTCACCTTGTATATGAATATACAATATTTACTTGTTCAATATATTGTATGTTGTGATGCATACCTAGAAAAAAATTAGAAATAAATAATTGGACCAATAGGAATCTCCAGTGGTGTAACTCTTCGGGTGACACCATTTTTGGGTGACACCCGGAGACCAATTTAGTAATAAACATAATAACTTAGAAAAGGTTGACACTCATTTAATTTCGGCAAGTTGAGAGGAAGGAATAAAGTCGATCGAGTTGGAAATCAAGTTGAAAATCGAGCTGGGAACGTGGTATAAGAAACGCTTGGCAGGAGAGACTAAATGTGACAGCAGAATGTTCATTGCACAGGAAAATGGAAGAGCAATGCTACAGTGTGTCGATCGATTTCTGACGGAGCTCAAGACAAGGACGAGTGGTCTAAATGAAATTGCAAGCAAATTTTAAGTTGTCATTACAAGAAAACTTGCTTCGCATGGCTGCAGCTCATTAAGGAGTATTCAGTTTTCCCCGGCACGTCACTTTTTCCAAATATTTTAGATTGAAATTCATTTTTTTTGTTAAATCTTACTTATTTTTGACAATGACGACCGTCGATTTTTATGCGGATACAAAAAAAAAGCAATTTTAAAAAAAGGAGCCAAAAATGGACAAATTTGAATATAAAATATCTTAAACTTGACAAAAAGTTTCAGGTATAATCGAATTTTTACATTTCATCTTTCTTCCTTTTACTTCCACGGAACTTGGGTAAATTTTCAAAGGCATTTAATTAATATGCGATCTATGATATATGTTTCCATTACCACCACCAATGGTGTCAAAGAAACACACCGCAGAAATTAAAAATGAGGCTGGGAAATTATTCGCACCCTATCCTAAAAATCTTCCTTAGGATCGGTTGCATTACCTAGAACAGTTTGTACGATCAATTAGAAAACTAACGTTTTCTAGTAAATTTCTTTTGAATGATTTCTAGAACTATTTTTATTTTGAAGTTATATAGTTGGACATTAGAGGAGCCTAAAAACTTAAAGTTCTTTGATTTTCGTGGGCCGGGCATAATTTGCATCTAAATATGTCTCATATAAAATATGGTGCTATACGGACCCCTGAAAATTGGCCCTCAAAAACTGGAAATCTTTTCTTTAGCCATAATTTCAACAACGCTCATAAGTCCAAAAAATGACTATTCTGTTAAATTTTTACTTCCGTATTTTATAATCTGCTATACAATCTCAATTCCGAATTTTTTTTTGTATTTTTAACCATTTTTTCAAAGTAGGTCCAACATTATTTAGTGCGAATATGCAACGCAAAGAGCCAGACTGACTGCAGTACTGACGTGGCATTGGACCGTGCGGTCAGACTCCACATCCCATACAACACACACACTGCAGAAGCTGTAACAACCTTGAATAAAGAGAGACTCTAACCCACTTTCTCTCTCATTGCCCGGCTCTTGCTATTAGAACCAGACTAAAACTATTCCACGAACCTTTTCTAGACGACATAATCAAGACCTCCAAACTCGAAGTTGGAAAACTCCTCCAATTTCTCTATCTCACGAACTGGCTCTAGACAGCAAAGAGCAAACACCCATTCACAAATAAGACTGTGGTATCAAAACTCTACCTACCTATGTAACTCAAAGACTTAAAGAGTTTTCTAATATTTTTTTTTTAACGTAATGCAGTTGTATTTTTGTAATGGTTTAAAATTCTATTCATCTGACCAGATTACACATTTGCAGTCGACTGCATTTAAATTTTTGTATTTCTTGGCGAGCTTTAACCGTGCTTTAATACTATTTGCGTGCCGGCATTGTGAACTACTACAAAAAATCGATGGCATTATGATAAAAGATAACTACCCGAATATTTGAGAAAACCCATCTTCCTGATTTTGTTGAGAAGAAGAAGCCCTTTTTTAAATGTCGAAAATAGTTAAGGAATGGGTGACTGGACAAAACTTTAAATTGATGCAGTGGCGAGCGCAAAGTGCGATTTTTGGCCAATTTTTCTCTCCGAGTTTTCGTTTGTAAGCAGGTGAGGGGAGACGAAGGAGGACGAGTCAAAATCGACCATCGGGAAGTAATCGCCCTATATAATACTCGAAAGAATTTTTTACTATGAACGAGGTTCCATTTGCCGGGTTCCAAAGACCCCAAGTTTAATATGAGACATACATGCATAAGAGCAAAGGTTGAAAATCAAAATAGCTTTAAATCCGTCTATACAATGGGCACCTTTAATGGGCTTAAAATATTCATGTATTTTCGCTTATTTCTAGTCTTTGTTGGTATTGAATTGGAAGTAAAAAAGAGGCAAGGATTTGGGAAAAAGAAAAACGCTTGCTGTATGTGTAATACAAATAATATATTCTACACTGGCAAATGAGAAAAATTACTATATATGTAGATAACTTGTGCCCCTTGAGCATTTTTTTAGCTTTCATCTGTATTAAGGTCAACATAAAGCACGACTACTTTTTAAAAACATTTTAATTTACTTTACTTTTAACAACTACATGCGTTCAATCTTTTGTTACAAAAAACACTATAATTTGTAAACCTTTTTTATATAAGGTACACGCATACAAGCAAAGAAAAAGGAAGCATTACATATGCAAAACATGTTAGTCTGAAAACATCTTCTTCTTGTTTCATTTCTACCATTTTATTTTTGTGCATATTTAAATTTTCGAAATTATTTCGTTTTTTTATTCACTGTTGCTACTTCGCCTCATTCTGTTTTCCCACATTTAGTTCTTGTTGTTATTGTTATTGTAATGCGTGCGTCTATGTGTGTGTACGTGTGTGCCTCTGCATAAAACTGAACAATACCGAACGCTGTAGAGTGATCAACGAAAAGTTTAGAATAAGAAGGTTAGGCGACGAACGGTAAGGAAATGGAAAATTCAATGCCGAATTGAATTTTTCCACATGACTGCAAAGCAGAAATTTCCGTACGGAAATTTAGGCAATTGTGCAAATGACATTGAGCGCAGGATACATACTCGTAAATATATATACATATGGTTATACATTCGTTGTACTTGTTAAAGAAAAATAAAAGCATTTATGATGTACCCAAGGGAGGGGAGTTTCTCATCAATATGCATTCTGATGTGCATCTGGAAAAGCATGAAACTAATTGAGTACTCTGCGCAAAGTTTTCTTAACTTCTTTTTTCTTCTTTTTTATTTATTATTTTACTCCTCTTGATTGATTAGGGTTTCACCTTAGCTAGATGAATGGCCTGCTAGAAGCAGTCCTTTGCTTATAAGTAAAGAAGAGATCGTGTCTTTGTTGTTTTATGAAAGTGTTTGCTTTATATCACTATTTTGACTTGTATCTGCCATAATAGAATTCGTTACTACTTTATATTCTTTAGTCAGTTGCTAGACTGGCAGAAGAAATTCCTAAAAATAGGACTGATAATAAGGGATGATATTTTGAGAAAAGGTATAAGACCATCTCTATCAATGGTTTACTTAAAAATACAATTTTTGCAGACATTCGTCCCCAGAACTAGCTACGAAATTCCTATATATGCTACATGTATTTTAACTCTACTTTTACGTACATTCTCCATAGTTTTGATTACTTGTTAAAAATTAACTGGAATGGATATCCCTTATTTGTATTTGGCGAACTTAAACTACTTCAAATCTGTTTCTATTTGAAGAGCATTAAATGCGCAGCTAAGTGGAACTGTATTAAGTTTTGTCATAGGGTATTTGTTCTTGGGTTATTAGTTTCTTTTATAAGCGTTAGTTTTATAGACACATTTAAATGCGAGCATGGTATAAATTAGATGCACAAGATAAAATTAGCAAAATTAGCAATCCTTAATTCTTAGTATTAAATTTTTAAAAGATAGATTGGAATTGTTTAAAGTAGTTTATATAAGCTCAGCTTATATTTATGCAAAATTATCAGTCATATTTACTGTGCATCAGAGTTATGGACGTTTTAGTAAAGAGGTTCACATGAAATCATATATTTTCTGTCGGTGTTTAAAAAAAAACTCATTTTCTATATTTCAGCAAGAAGACATAACGCTGTACGAACGTCGGCTGGGGAATTGATGAAATCAAGTTTTTCAGAAAGTTTAGATTATAAGTGGAAAACTAATTTCTCAGTTTTCCCAGGTTGGCGATTTTAAGCGTTTTTTTTTCTTTTCGTGTTGAAGTTTCTGGTTTAGTCTATGGTCACGGCGGAGTTGTATCATTTATGTAAATGCAAATATTTTTACCATCACTAGGTCTTACTGGGGGTTTTCGGGTACGATAAATCTGAATCTGCAATAAATTTTTTCAAATATCGGCCGCTAGGGTGCGCTTTGGTGAAAAAACATTAATAATTTACAGCGTTATGACTTCTTGCTGAATTATAGAAAATTAGTTTTTTTTTTAAACAACGACAGAAAATATATTATTTCATGTGAACCTCTTTACTAAAACGTCCATAACTTTCACATTCCTTGAGTCCGCATCACGAGAAAAACAGAAAATTTTTTGGAAGAGCTTCAGCTATAAGCATGAATTTTTTTTAATTTTTAAAAATGGTCAAAACTAAAAAAAAAAAACTTTTGTGAAAAAAAAATTTTTTCCTACAAATTTTGCTGCGAAATTTTTTTAAAAAGATACTTTAAATATAGATATGTTTATAATTTTTCAGATTTTTATCTCAAGCCAGTTTTGAGATATTCGAAAATTAAAAATAAGGTACTTTTTTTTGTCCATACTGTAAAATCCATAAAAAGGCAGAAAAAACTGAAATTTTGAATTTCATTGTTACTTGGGTACCTCTTTAATCCCTAGAAATTTTAATCAAATCTGAGACATGGCTTGTTGATCGCCGCCGGTCTGGCATGGAACCCCCCATAAATAATTTCCAATTCATTCCATTGACGAAAAATTCAATTTTCAATCAATCCGCATTCTACCGAAATTTTAATGTTTTAACAATATTATGGTATTACTAGACCTTTTTTACACACGCCAGGTAGGTCTAAAAGCATAAAATCAAAGTAATATTAAGAATAATGAAACACATAGAATAGTGAGTAGTGAAACCACGGAAATTGCTTAATCAGCCGTGCCGACACAACATGTGTGCACACGTTTCCTGAACAAATGTGAGCGAACGAGACAAACAATTGGAAAAATTTAGTTTTTTAAGCACATGTATGCAAACCAGAATTTGAATGTGCGTAACAGCTTATACACAATGCAACTTTCGGCCAACCGCACAAAATGTGCTAACATGTTGTATCGTCTATAGGCACTTTGCCATACGTTTTCCACATAGATATTTCTTTTGCATACTATTATTAATATGTGCACAAGACAATATAGTTTCAGTTTTAAATGGTTTGGAGTATTTGGATATGAAAATTATCCCTTGACCCACCAAATAAAAAATGATTCAGACGCCAATCCCTTTTAGTTTATTTTTCAAAACAAATAAAGAAATAAGTTTAAGAAACAGAAATTTAGAAAAAAGTTAAATTTTGTATATTTTTGCTACAGTTCGTAGGAAGTTAAAACACACACTCTACATCGTAGTAGATCCCCCACTTTTGCGTTTCGTTATTGATCTCTATTGCATTATAAATAATGACTTCATATTTATATGGTATGTATTTAGAAATCTGAGAAATATTTTTATGTTGTTTTTCATATTTTTTATTTTTATTTATTTCTTTAAGTTTTTTGCCAAACTTGTAGATTAGACTTGCAGCTATCATATAGCCATAGACAAATTTTTACATCTTAAACGTAAACGTTGGTCGCAAGGAAGCTTGACAGCAGTTGCGTCCCAGATGATGCAGATATATATTCTCATGTGATCCCATAGGGGCTATTCAATTTAAATTATAAAATGAAACTTTATTGTGATAGTATCACGATGACGAAAATTTGTTTTTTTTTTTTTTGGATTGAAGAAGATCGCTTTAACCTTGTAGTTTACATCTGTAAATGACTGTGTAACTAATTTAATTATAGTCTCCAGCACTAGTGGATCAAGAAGTCGCAGAAACTTAAAATTTTTTTTAATTCTTCTTTTAGGTAGTAGTCTATCGTATTATTGTTGGCTTTTCTAAAATTCTTTCATTTGGGTTCACTGCTTTCATTTACTACATTTTTGTTTTAAAAGCTCAATATTTTCCTGCGTTACGGTGTCCATGGCATCTTTACAAATATTTACATACATTTGGACAAATAACAATAATTTTTGAATAAAAATGCTATAAATTTGTTCTGGAATTGTACTTAAATATGGTATTGCTCATACGCTCCGTTGCACTTTGCTTCACACTAACTACAAGCATAATTTAAACTTGTCGTTTTCGTAAACAGCTTGAGTTTCATTTTAACTTTTTTTTATTTTTTCTTTTTTTGTTTCCCTATAAATGTAAAGTAACAGCAAACTTTTGCTAGATTAAAACTGCGACATATTGTCTCTAAAATTAAATTAGAAAGTATAATAACAAACATCAAAGCATTTTTCGTAAGTAAGAGAACAACTATGCCAGAAAAGCAGCCACTACCAGAAAAGTAAATTTTGCCACTAACACTTGAACACCTGTCACAAAATCAAAATATAAAAAGAAAACAAAATTTGTGAAAAATAGAAATCACAAAACAAGAAACTAACAACAACAGAAAATGCAATGAAAAGTTTTCAATGGCATAAACTTGTTTAATTTACGTAAATAATTGAAAAGCTTTTAACTTTCTTCATTTTTTTTACACCCTACCAACGAGTTTTTATATTTTGCACTCATTATACTCTATAACACTTCAAGGTTAGCATAGGGTTAATAGAAGTTTTCATATATTTTTTTTCGGTGTGGTTGTTCCCAATAAATTTATGTTGTAAAGTTAATCGATATGAAGATGAAAGGAAAAAGTTTTCAGTTTTTTTTCATATTTAATTTTTTTTATTTACTTTTGTGCAAAATTTTAATGAAATTGATAAATTATATATATACCATATAAATAAGTATATAAAAAATAAAAAAATAAAAAATAAAATGAAAAGATTGATTGAATTATAAATTTACACTTGGCATGAACAAAATGTGAAAAGGGAAAAAGCAAGTTGCAAATTACTTTTAGTTTGAAGAAGGTTTCAATAGAAACAGACATATACCAGTAAATAAAATATAGAAAAGTTGAATCCTTTGAATGGTGGTCCAAATGGTGGAGTGAAAAGTTCATTGCGGCACGCTTATAATTTCATTTAGAAAATAACAAAATAAAATACTTTGCATTTTTATTTATTCTTCACTTAATTGCACCATATAATATCAATGCCTTTCATTCCTCAATTTGATACAAATTAATTAAGTTTTTATTATATCTTTCGTTTATCTGCCCATCTTGCATTTTACTGTCTTCCCTTGTACGCTAGCCTGCTCCACATACACAAGCTTACTGCTGGCTAAAGTTTTTTAAATAAATAAAGTTTTCTTCATCCTTTTCCTTACTCTCGTTTTTCTTTATCGTTTTGTTTTGTTTATTTTCGATCCAACTTGTTTGCCAATATAAATCAATTTGCATTTGAATTTGTATAAACTTGGCTAAGGCAATATACCAAATACACAAGTATTAAAAGGCCGTCGTCGTCATTCATTCAGTCCCATTTGCGGCATTTTGTTTTTGCTTTCTTATGTCAAACAACAGAAAATAGGTTTCGGAGATCGTTTTGTGTCACTGACACTGTCTCTAAGTGGGTTTGTTATTTTTATTTACTCATGGCATCGTAATGTATTCAACAGTTAAAATGAAAGATTTTTGGTTTCTGTTTTTCTTCTTTTCTTGCTGTTTTTTTTTATTTTTGTTTATATTAAAATTAGTTTTTTTCTATTAGTATGACGCTTTTTCTCTTGCTACCTCATTTGACAATCTTTTTTTGTTGAAATTTTAATACGAATGATTTAATTATTCACCGGAAATTTATTTGTTCCAAATGAAATTCAGTTTTTTATAACTAAAAAATTAAAATTAGATTTTCTAGCGAAAATTCACGCTGAAGCAAAATAAATTAAATTCAAACATTTCGTTTTTTAGTTGTTGCTTTAATATCTGTTTGCACACACATACACATACATGACATGCATTCACACAAACTTAAGTATCAACAAGGTGCACTTTTATGTTTATGTCATTCGCACACTCACATATTATTCACACACATTGCCACAAACATACAGGCACAAAAACATATACATGCATTAAACTTTATGTATGTAAACACACTATCACTATAAATTACAAAGTAGACAAAATACGCAAAACAAGTGAAAAAAACGCATAAAACAAAACGTTAACAAAACAAAATGAAAGAAAAAAAATTACTGTCGATTTACAGATTTCTTCTTCAAGAAACGTATACACGTATTTATTTTCATACTTTCATTTATATACTTATATCTACATACATTTGTACGTATATGTGTAATTGTGGAGCGTATATGTGTGTGACATTTTCTTTCCTTTTCCATGCTTAACTAGTTTTTTTGATCACCAATCCAGGAAATCCAGGAAATTTTCTTAGATATTTCTTTCCATGAAATATCTAAGTAAACTTGATGCTGTAATGAAAGCTTAAAGGCTGCAGTGTCTGATAACATGGTGCGACAGTAAAAAATACCTAGAAAGTGGTGCTATTTTTCTTGTAGGTCTTGTCGAGTAAAACAAGAGACTGTATGTGAAATTTTCGGAACACCCCCAAAATCTTGATTTACCGATAAAAATAATCCAATAAATTACAGGTTTATTAGTGAGCAAAGGTACGCAAAACCAAAAACTCGACAAGACCTAGAAGCAAAAAATAGTATCACTTTCCAGGTATTTCTACTTTACTACATTTTGTAACACTGTGTAATCCATTAAAGCTTTCATTCTCTTCTCACGGTATTCAAAACGAAATAATAACGACTTCCAAAAATGCAGAAGGAATTACGAATGAGATCTTCAAAAAGCTCGAAATTATGATCTGGATCTTATTTATTGCAGAAGCCAATCTTACGATAATCAGGCAATCATGGCTAGTATCCATTTGGGTGTTTAACAACGAATTTTGGACCGCAATCTTTTTGTAGTGTTTGTTGCTTGCAATAAACACCCGCTTAACTCATTATGTTCTGACCCTAAAAGGGGTTGAAGCAAAATCAATGAAATTTCACACAGACTTAGCATTTGGTTTAATCAAGAAAAAAAAGTAGAAAAATAATCATTTTTCCTAAACAGGTTTAAAGTTTAACTAATTTTTTACTATTCTGGTATTATAAAATCTAAGATATGTCATCTTGTTTTTTGTTGCTGTTTTTTGTAGAGAAGACTTGTTCTCAAATTCTTAGATACTTGTTGTTTATTGTACTTATGCTTATCCCCATTTTAATATGCAAAATTTGCAGGATGTCGTTACAAATTAAAGAAGCTTATTTTGAGACTATAATCGCCCTACAATAACCTAAGCAGCATTAGTTTCTTATCTCAAAAACCAAGAAAAGGAGTACTATAAATCAACTACCAGGGGTTAATACACTTTTCGGTTTATGTGTACGAGCAACTGGTTGAAATCAAAACGAGATATAAGTTCAGTGGGGCATATCAATAAGCAAATATCTCTGTCCTTGAATCGAAACTGAGACAATTCAGTATAGCAAAAATTCACTAGGCCACCGAGGTGCTTATATTTAAAGAACCACCAAAAATTAAAACAATTGATGGAATTGAATTTATGTTTCAAGAAAAACGGATTGCAGTTAATCTCTGTTTGAAGGCATACTTAAGCACAATTACTGGCTCATTGTGGTACCGCAGTTGAACGGAGTGACTTCCTCTTTTACGGAGTAAAGAACCATTAATAAATTTTGCTATGTCCTTAATGTTAATGGATGGTAGTTTAGTAAAACTGGTTGAGAATGGTGAGTCCAGGAGTTTTAGTCTCCTTCTGGCCAAAGACAGGAATTTGCACATAAAATGGAAGAATGATTCTTCCTACTCTTGTGGAATGTTTTCCCATTATGCAGTGTCCTGTGAGCACCGAAGTCGTAATGCTGTTGGAGTTTCTGCTAAGGTTGAGGCTGCTGCCTTGTCTATGTCACCCTAATAATACCACAAGTATGCTCTGCTACCCAAGATATTTTGGCCAATTTTATAGCTCTAAGGAAGCTCTTCAGACAATAAAAAACATATATGAACTATGATCTGAAAATCAACCAGCACATAACGGCTATGAAAGGAATGAAAACGCTGACCAATTGGCCAATAAAGGAAGACAGTTGTCTTTTTTTGGTCCGAAAGGTTTTGTGATGTCAGCAGAACTATACTTATAGATCTTGGTCCAACTCAGAGCGTTTAACTGGCTCAAAAGCATACCACAATTCTTCTCTAAAACTTCGATATTTTTCTTGAAGCAAAAGTGATAAAACATCAGAATACTGACTTGATTCCTTACAGGACATAGGATCCTTAACCTCTTTGTTGAAAAATACAAATATCCTGCTGTATTTTTTATTTATTTATTGTAGCTGTTTTTTTAAATTCGAGTGGAATAAGAACAATAAATAATCAAGCAATCCTTAATTCCGCTACGATCCAAAACAAATAACTACAATGAAAAGAAAAACAAAAATATGTGACATTGGTAACAAAGACATTGGTGTACGTCCCTAAATAAAAGTTCAGTTTGGTTCCACTCTGCAGTAGAAGAGGTATAAATATATATAAACTCCATCGCACAGCATATTGACCAGCTTTAAATAACTAGGTTTAAAATTTGTTGCAAAGACATTATTCCGGTAGGTTCCCTGCCTAACAACAAGTCAGGAATTATTTTTCAATGCTTGCACTCCACTAGAATAAAAGAGTTACTTGTTTTGTAGTGCAACACCATAGTCTTAGAAGTCACTCTCTTTAAAGAACGAAGCGAAATCTTGCTAAAAAGTATGTAAATCTACAAAGAAGGAAGCGAAGTGGCTCTACACTGCAAAAAAAAACATAAATATAGAGAATTCATGGCGTATGAGTAACATATATTTTATTGGCTAAAAATACAAAAAAACATGGATAGTAAAAAGTCAAATTCTGGCCGGTAATTATAAAAATAATTATATGAAGAGTTAATAAGATTGAATTTTTTATAATGCTTAGAATGTTATCATAAATCTGGAAAGAATGAAAGGATAAATTTGTAAAACATTATCTAAATTTAAAGAGGCTTTTAATATTAGCACAAAAGGGAAGAGCTATGTTGTTACTTACAGAATCAACCATTTTATTTGTATAAATTCATGGTTTACACTCCAGATCGCTAAAACTTTTCACTATTTTTTATGAGTTTTCTTGATAGTTTCTTAAGCGTGCCGGTTAAAATTAAAATAATAATTTTTTAACCAAAACATACTATCCCATAATTATGTGGGAAAAAATTATTTCATTTAAAAGATAGTAGCAATCAAAAGTTTTCACATAGTTGGTTTTCATAAAAAATAAATCTCTCGCATATGCAAAGTCGGCATCTAAAAAAGATATCGTTCTTGCAGTTGCAACTACAGCATCATTTCGATTAATCTAAAATAAAAAAACGACATCTTAAAACTAAAACGATTCCCTAGTGCTCATAGAGTGTATTGTAAATATTGAATATGTAATTGAGTTATACGATTCCCGCTCTCAGCTCTACTTGTTCTGGGTTGTCATATTTTCTAAATGCTGCTCCTAAAGCTTCCTCAAAACTTTATTCATCCTAGTCACTTGCCTTCATCCTCTTGTTCTTGACGTTTTTTCAATGTTCATGGTTATTCTAACTAATTTTGCCTCTTTTACAGAGATACAACTTTCTGAAGTAATCGAAATGAAAAAAATATTTATATTATAAAAAAATATAAAAATAAACACTCAGAAAGAAACTCAATACATCAATTGGGCGCTGAGCAAACAATGATTTTACTTTCCTATATACTTCTATGTATGTATGTATGTAACATATGTTATGTGGCATGTTTTTGTAAATATATCGCTTTCTATTTACACTACACTCTAAGATGTGGTGCTGAGTATTCTTTGTTGCCATTAGTGTAACTGATCATCCTGTTAGAGCCATATACCTTCATACATGTCTATTAAGGTGGTGTAGGGAACACATTTTTTGTTTTTCTGTGGTGTTCGGGCAAAAAATGTAGCATTTTCTTTTAAAAAAAACCCGTTCAGATGTAGAGTCGTGCGTCAACGTCTCGGGGATCCAGGATACTAGCATTAGACCAAATTTTCTTCCAACTCCTCAGATATTTTCGATATTTCTGTGAAAGTTGGCTTCTCTCTTAAGGTTTTAACCTGGCTTACATATGAATATAATATTTTATACCCTCGTCGTATGTAGGTATTATTATTATTTATTATTATTATTTGAAGGAAGGACGACTCGAAAGTCAGGCACTGCGACCTATAAGATCTATTGTACCAAAGCCCCAAGAAAGAAAGAAAGAAAGGAAGGGAGAAAGAAAGATAGATAAGAAACATACCCAAGCCGAGAATCGAACTCGGGTCTCCAGAAACAAGAGTCTGGCACTCTTCCACTAGACCACAGTGGCGATGGTAGGACCTACAGTTTAACGCCGATTCCGAACGGCTATGTGGCAATTTTTTTATCAGCTCGGTGGTCTTGCCATTACCAACCAAGGTGTGTACTTGTACACATTCTTATAATTCTCATCCATTTCATATCGATAGTGAATATAAAAAGTTTATGAGAATTAAGCACCAGACCAAGACGGGAATCGAACCAGCAACCTTCTGAATGAAAGTCTAGTGCACTATCAACTAGACTATCGAGGTCGTCCTCGTATGTAGGTAGATATGTATATATTAAAAATCACACTTTTAGTCTATAAAACCCACACTTTTAGTGGTGCGTTTTCGCACCAATGTCAATTAATGGTTAAAATAATATAATTCCAGGTTTTAATACTTTTATCATTGATAAAGCACAAATGAATAAGTAATTTGTTCGTGAAGCTTGCTCGTTATTGCAACTTATTGCAATACTCTAATTAAAATGCCGTTTAACTAGTCAGAATCAGTGCTGTCGTTTTGAAAATTTGAAGTGGAGGAATTTTTCCTTTTAAGAGGAGGATTTTGCTTTACAGGGGAGGAATTTTTCAAAATGTCTCACAAGTTTTGAAATAATGTATACAAATTTTATTGGAAAAAAATAAGTTTTTTTATTTACAGCTGTTACAACTTCAGTCATACTTAAAGCTAAAAAATTTATGAAAATAAAACAAATTCATATAAAACCCAAATATTCCTTCTTTGGAAACAAACGGCAGTATCAGTAAATAATAATGAAAAAAAGCAATAATGATTAAAAAACTACAACAAACTTGTCTTCTTTCTTCTCAAAACCAAGTAAAAATGTAGAATGTTATTTATGGTACTTTGAACCAGCTTAATCGAAGGTACCTAGAAGGAGGAATCATTTTTTTTTTGTGTAGCTTTTCTTACCCAGTAATATTAACAGTTGCAGTAATATTAACAGTTGCAGTCAGCAAGCAATTTCGTTTTTTGTCTTTAATTAGATTCAATTGAGAAAAAATTATATTTACCGCTGTACTGCTATTTGGAAAACTTAAAATTGCGCCAATAAATTTTTTCAGTTTTGAAAGCATTTTTTCTTTTAAAGCATTCTTTAAATTAAAAATTTCACACCAAAATTCTTTCAGGTCCAAATCTAATATATATATATACAATATATCAATATATCGACCTCGATTGTCTAGTGGATAGTGCACTAGACTTTCATCGAGAAGGTTGCGGGTTTGATTCCCATCTTGGTCTGGTGCTTAATTCTCATAAACTTTTTATATTCACTATCGATATGAAATGGATGAGAATTATAAGAATGTGTACAAGTACACACCTTGGTTGGTAATGGCAAAACCACCGAGCTGATAAAAAGTTGCCACACAGCCGTTGGGAATCGGCGTTAAACTGTAGGTCCTACCATAGCCACTGTAGTCTAGTGGCAGAGTGCCAGACTCTTATCTCTGGAGACCTGAGTTTGATTCTCGGCTTGGGTATGTTTCTTATCTATTTTTCTTTCTCTCTTCCTTTCCTTCTTGGGGCTTTGGTACAATAGATCTTATAGGTCGCAGTGCCTGACATTCGAGTCGTCCTTCTTTCAAATAATAATAATACTTTTATGCGGTTTTTCTACTATTGATTTCAATTGTCAAAAATTACAAGCATTAACACAAAGACAAGCAAAAACTTCTGGAAATGGAACACGAACTTTTAAATTTTGACAGGGTAATCCAGCGATAAATAAAGTAGAGCTAGTCATAGTTACAAATATTTCACAGATAGAAACTAAAATAACCCAACAGAACATATTTAGTTTGATTTACGATTACAACCAAAAATTCAAGAATATGAATAAGAGTACAAATACTACCTTCGGCAGCACTGGTCAGAATAGGTTTGAAATTATATATCTATTGCAGAAAAATATAATTACATTAATTGGATAACCGATAACAGACCGTTTGATATTTCAAACAAATATTCAATTAAGCCTCATCATGGCAAAAATATTTTATATATTATTATGTGACAGATACAAACGACAACAGCCGAGGTGAGTACCTTTTAGAATTTATCTTATCCGCTAATCTAGAAATACTAAACGTAGGGAATGAACCTACGTTTGTTATTAGAGTTAGGAAAGAAGTATTAGACATAACAGTATGCAGTCCAAATATAGTAGGACTAGTCAAGAACTGGAGGGTATCCAAAGAGGACTCACTCTCTGATCATAGAATCATAGAGTTCCTCCTAGAGGGCACAAGTACCGAAATACCGTCCTTTAGAAATCCCAGGAAAACAAACTGGACAGAATACATAGAAGTACTTAAGTGTAACTTAGAAGGTATTAAATCGTGCAAGGTGATAAAAAATCATCATGAGCTCGAATATTCCGTAAATGAACTTAACAAAGCAATACTAGATGCTTTCGAGGGCAGCTGCCCGGAAAAAGCGGAAAGTCTAGGAAAGGACGCCATATGGTGGAATAGTACCCTAAGTGACATTAGAACCGAAGTACGTAGGCTCCATAATGGAGCAAAACGGAGCGGACAATGGCAAGCTTATAGGGATAAACTAACAGAATACAATAAAGAAATTAGGAAGGCTAAAAGAACTAGCTTTAGGAACTTCTGCGACAATATCTCATCTCTACCTGATGCATCAAGGATATATAAAACCTTTGCAAAAGCAGGGCAGGACATGAGAATGGCGCTCAAGAAATCAGATGGCAGCTTCACCTGTAATGAAAAGGAACGAGCAGAATTGCTACTAGCAACACACTTCCCTGGAAGTGTCGGGTTAGATAGCAGGAATTCAGAGGAGCAGCCTAGGAGAATAAACAGAGTAGACAGGAAGATAGCAGCAGAAATATGCTCTGCACCTAGACTGGAATGGGCGTTAAACACTTTTCAACCATTTAAATCACCTGGTCTTGACGGCATATTTCCTGCTTTATTACAAAAGGGCATAAAGGAAATATTGCCATTCCTTATTAATATAGGGAGAAGTAGCCTCGCTTTTGGGTATATACCAACAGCTTGGCGAAGGGCAAAGGTGGTATTTATACCAAAAGTGGGCAAAAAAGATACCACCAACCCTAGGTCCTTCAGACCTATAAGCTTAACATCGTTTATGTTGAAAACACTTGAAAAGGTGGTTGACAACTTTATACGATGTAAAGTCTTAGACACAAATCCATTGCACCCCAATCAGCATGCATATAGAGCAGGGAGGTCTACCGAGACAGCTCTGCATGACTTAGCGGGGAAGATTCAAGGGGCACTAGATGTGAAAGAAGTAGCAGTATGTGCTTTCCTGGATATAGAAGGAGCTTTCGACAACACCTCGCACGAGGCTGTCAACAACTCTCTAAGGCGAAGAGGAGTGGATAACACAACATCTAGATGGATGTCAGAAATGCTCTCCTCTAGAACAGCTGAGATGGAAACAGGGCTAGGTACCATATCAGTCAGCACAACCAGAGGATGTCCACAGGGAGGAGTATTATCACCTCTAATGTGGAGCCTGGTAGTAGACGAACTTTTAATGAAACTCTCGGAGGCAGGCATAGACTGTCAAGGGTATGCGGACGATATAGTCCTCGTAGCCAGAGGGAAATTTGAAGAAACTCTCTGTGACATTATACAAAGAGGGCTAGGTATTACTAGGAGATGGTGCAGGTCGGTAGGGCTAAATATTAACCCTGCAAAGACCACTATAGTTCCATTTACCAGGAAAAGATAGCTCCCGCGCTGGAAACCGATATCACTAGCTGGGGAGATTATTGAACAAAAGCAAGAGGTAAAGTATCTGGGCTTAGTATTAGATAGTAAACTCACATGGAAAGCGCATGTTGAAGCAGTGACAAGTAAAGCCACTCGCGCTCTAATGGTATGCAGAAGGCTAGCAGGGAAAACTTGGGGATGTAAACCAAGTGTACTGCGCTGGATGTACACAATGATGGTAAGGCCAATCATTACATATGGAGCATTAGCGTGGGCAAGGAGAACTCAACTAAAAACAGCAAAAGCTAAATTGGGGAAAGTTCAAAGGTTGGCATGTATCTGTATAACAGGAGCGATGAGAACATGTCCGACTGCTGCACTAGAGGTACTATTGGAGCTCACTCCATTACACCTCGTGATAGAGAATGCCTCCAAGGCAGCAATCGTAAGAGGAACAAGAAATAAAAGGTTGACGAGGAGATCTATAGGGCTTGGAGACCGAGATAACCCGGCGAAAGACAACTATCTCTTGGACTGTCCCCAGGACAGAATGGACAAACAGTATAGTTTTGAGAAACACTTCGTTGCAAAACTTAGTAGTAAGAACGAATGGGAGGGTGTAGAGTATAACTACACACTCAAAGAACACACGATTAAGTGGTATACAGATGGGTCACGTACCGAGGATGGAACTGGGGCAGGAGTATTTGGGCCAAGAATCAAACACTCTGAGCCGATGGGGAAGTATCCTAGCATCTTCCAAGCTGAAATTCATGCAATTAGCACATGTGTGCAATTCAACCTGGATAGACAGTACAAACGGCAAGATATCGCTATCATGTCGGACAGCCAAGCAGCCATTCGAGCATTATGCTGCTTTGAGATCACCTCTAAGTTGGTGTGGGACTGTTTGAGCAAGCTCAATCAACTGGGCAATAACAACAAAGTCGCTCTATGCTGGGTCCCTGGACACGCAGGAATTGAGGGTAATGAGCAGGCAGACGAGCTTGCAAGAAAGGGGGCAGCAACCACTTTCGTGGGACCTGAACCCTTCTGTGGAATAGGAGATAGCGTAATCAGGGAATTACTCAGGCAAGAAGAGAGGAACAAGAGGCAAGAACTCTTTACCAATCTTACGGGACTGAGGCATTCCAAAGCGCTTTTAGGTAATTATAATAAGAGTAGATACGCATTCTGCATTGGTCTCAACAAAAACAGTTTGCGCATATTAGCTGGTATTCTGACTGGGCATTGCGGGCTCAGAGAACACCTTTGCAAGATAGGGGTTGAGCAAAGCTCAATTTGTAGGTTTTGTAATGAGGAAGACGAATCATCAGAACATATTTTAGCTCAATGTGGAGCACTGATCCACAAAAGAAGGAAATGTCTGGGCATGCACCAAGTACCCAGTACCGAACTGGCATCCATAGATCCGGGCGCAATACTCAAATTCTTGAGGGAGACTGGACTGGATGAGGTACTCTAGGCAGATTAGACTAGAAGAAAAGAGGGACGTACAATAGATCTTATAGGTCGCGGTACAACGACAGAAACCTCTATAATACAATACAATATGTGACAGATAAAGAAAAATTTAAAATTAAACTACAAACATCATTTAATATTAAATATGTTCGACAAAAACACGGATTAAGAAAGTTTGAACGAGGTGCACAGTTCGAAATTGACTTCAAACGTATAGTGAATCCGCAAAACATTAACGTATAATTCTCTTTCTAAGTATGTTTTCTTTACCATGAATGCCACAAAAAAAAAAACTATTTTTCACTCTACCTTAATGTGTGTACCTACATATCTTGCATGCAGGATATGAGTAAAATGAAATTAATTATATGTGATAGCAACCATTTCAAAATTAATATAGTAGGGGAAGATGAGGAGAATCTGACACTTGACAACTTTTAAATAAAGATAAAATTCAATACTTCTAGTATCGATTGGTATTACAATATCTCTACTTTCCATCACGAAAATAAGATTTTTTTATTTTATTGTACTGGAATAATAAATAAGCAAAAAATATCTAAATGCACTTTTTATCTCCTTTACATTACACCTTTAAATCCTTTTCTCATTAAAAAAATCAAATAGAGGTCAAGATTAGTTTTACTACATTTCGAATTATAGAGGTAAAAACTCTGCAAAATAGGTTGGATTTGTAATCCTATATAACTCTCACAAACTTATAACAACTATGCTAGGACAGCTTTTCATATTATTTTCTTATTTTCACAACTTTGAATTTTGTGTTATACTCATTTTTACAAATTGAGGTCCTCATACAAGCCCGCAAGCTTCCATATTCGTATTTGCGCAAATTTGTATATACCGTTTCATGAACACACTCTGCAGGTTTTGATAGTGTAAATCAGCTGTTGCACAAAAGTGGTGAAAAGATTTTTTTTACTATATATACGAAGTTTGCCCACTGAAATTGGCTTATAAGTTTGCGAGCACCTCGCAAACTTTTTTTGTATGGAAATCGAAAAGTAATTGATGAATATACAAAGAATGTTGTGCAAATTCTTAAAAAAAAGGAGAAAGTCATAACAGAATCAAATCTGGGTAATTTTTAAGGGTTGATTTGAAGGATTCCCATTTCTTCATTCCTATTTGGATTTCCTTCCCGAATGGGACGATACTAGCGACGAGCGAAGAGAGCGGCTCCACAAAGATTTACAGAGAACCGAGACACCACAAAGGTTTTGGGGATGGGAGTATGTGCAGCGGTTATTGTTGGTCTTTTATATGTAAGACAGATCCAAAAAATTACAAACGACTCAGTTTCACTGCACTTCTTCTGTAATTAAAAATATCTTTTAATTTATAGTATCAGTCAAAGTTTTAGATTTTCAAATAAACTTATAATTGATGACCGAAAATTGTTAAAAATGGCTAAATAGTTTATTTTTAAATCCTGACCTGATAGCAAAGTACGCAATTTTGATTTGGTACAGGGAAACCTGACATCTATCCCGAAGCTTGTCATAGTTTCTCAATAATTCATCAAAGATTCAATAAAACTCATTGATTAAATATATTATACAAATATATCTTACACAAAAAAAAATATACTATAAAAATTCATTAAATTTCCGATAATAACACAGTCCAACAGCATTTTTGCAACAGAGTAGCCACTTTATAATCCTAAAAGAGAATGTTGTATAGACCATTTTTGTAAAACAAACTTATAGTCTAGCATGTCTCAGTTTTTTTTACATTGGGTCAAAGTTTTCTTATTTTAGTCGAAGGGAGCTGAATACTAAATGCAAAAAGTGTTATAAATTGATGTCTGAGGAAAATCTTATTGGCAAAGTTGTACAGTAGAATTTTACGAGGGTCATTTCTGTAGAACATTTTAACCCTTTAGCTCCTCTTTTTATGGGGCAATTTCACCCCTTTTTAGATGAAAACATGAAAAGTCTTTTCAAAAGAGACATTTAAGGATTAAAATATTCCACAAAAATATTTGCCAAAAAATTTCACTAGGTGTCACCGAAGACATAAAAGTCATATATATAACGGTTAACGGCTGATAAAAGGAAATAGTTTTTTACTTCCATCAAAATTGTAATTTACGCAGAACTAACACGCGCTTGGTATGTGATCTGCCGGTTCAATCCAAGTCATGGACGTTAAAAATGCCAGTGCCTTGTCACCGCCTCTATATATCCCACTTTCTCAAATTGTACATATAACTTTTGGTATGAAAATTTTAGATACATTTTTTTCTAAAATTTCCTACTTTTATATCCCCTACTTTTACACCCCCTACTTTGGCAGTTGGAAGTCAGCTTAAAACCGTTTTTCCGCCCATAAAAAATACGCGCATGTTTGGTTATGCATTACTGCAGCATTTGCAGAAGCAAAAATGCTCAAAATGTTTATCAAGCATTAGCGGCAAGAAGGAGAACCGCTGCAACAGTCCCTTGCTGTTAAATGCGTGATCAGCAGACAAATATTGGCGTTTTCAACGCTTTTGTTTCGTATACCCTACGTGTCTATTAGATTTCCGTCCCCTACAACATTTATGAAAATCAGAAAAATCGGCGCCGGACACCTGGGGCCGGTCCCCTTGTTGGTCAAAATTAATGTTAAAGTTATATAAATTAATCATTATGCTGAATTCACATTATAGTATATTTTATTTATGTGGGTAGGCTGCTGTTTCCTTTTAGTAACCGATAACCGTTATATATATGACTTGTATGTATGTCTTTGGTGGCCCCTAGTGAAATTTTCTGGCAAATATTTTTGTGGAATATTTTAATCCTTTAATGCCTCTTTTGGAAGGCCTTTTAAGGTTTTCAAAAAAAGGATCAAATCGTCCCATAAAAAGAGGAACTAAAGGGTTAAAATGTTCTACCAAAATGTTCCTCGTAAAATTCTACTGTACAACTTTGACAATAAGATTTTCCTCAGACATCAATTTATAACCCTTCGTCAAAATAAGAAAAACTATTCGGATAGGCCCAAGTAACTAGGGCTATTTTTTTGCTCAAGAAATCTCTCTATGAAAAACAAATATCAAAAGAGAACTAAACCATTCTTGGTGTTTGTTTTGTTATATGTGTATGCAGATAATTCGTTAGATAATTCTGAGAAATGCCGTTTCTCATGTCTTCTCTCCCTCTCTCATTTGTTATTTACTCCCGCTTAAGCAATGATTATTATAACGATGAATGCAATGTTTTGTTCAATGAGTGAATTTAAAGAACTTCCGACGCTAATATTTTGGAATTGGCTAAACCGATTTTGAAGCTGATTGTTTTTGGCTTACCTACTTGTCAAGCTCTTTGAATTGATATATAACATGATATTGCAACACTTCTGGATCTTCTGGAATAAAATTGTAGTTACATTAATCAATGAATAGATTTGACCCACTGTAAAAAAACTGAGACGTGCTGGACTATAAGTTTGTTTTACAAAAATGGTCTATACAATATTCCCTTTCTGGATCAGGATCTGTTGCAGCTAAAAAGTCTTAATTTGTTGGACTGTGTAATTACAGTTTTACCGGTGAATGGACATTAGACCGCGTGACATTAGGCCGTGACACATTTTGTATGGCGGTTTAAATTCATTTTCAAAATGAATTAAGACCGCAAAACCGAAATTACCGAAGGCGCGGCCTAATTTCATTTTTTGATTGCGGCCTTATTTCACGCGGTCTAATTTTACTGCGCCAGTTTTACCCTGTCTAGCCCGGATAGTAGGTAAAAAAAACTGTAGTAATTGATTGTGATCAAACAATAATTCCCTTGAGTTTAGTTTATAATATACAGAATGAATCAATGAAATTTACGAATGAATAAGCACATTGTACTTCACAATACAGTTAATATTATTGGAGTTTCAAATCAATTTTTACAGTGTGATTTTGTAAATTATCAAATTAAATTGGAAATGAAATTTTTACCAAGCATAATAATACTTTTGATATCAAAAGTCAGCAATAACTGCAGTCATAGAATATTATTTTCTCTTCCCTATGCTTAGAGTCATAAAATTTTTTTACTTTCAAATCGCATTGACCAAAAGCAAATAACTCGACCAGCTATCTTCATGATTCTAAGGTAATTCAAAAAACGATGAAGTTTCGGTTTCAATGGTTTTTGGAAAACTGTTCGATACAATTATGAAATTACTAGCTTTCTGTATTAGGTCACCAGTTAATTATCCAAAATGTCTCATTACAGAAAGAACCAAATCCAGGTGCCAACCATTCGGTTTGAAAGTTACTTTATTGAATGATAATACATAGAAAAATATTTGATATATAAAACAAAGTAAATGTATGATCTAAAAAATGAAAACAATGAAACAAGAATATTTTCATCAATTTTTACAGTTTGCCCCTTAATTTTTAATTGCCGATCATAGAATATTTCAATAATAATTCAGTATATTTTACCAACTAAATTTTTTCCAGGCCACTTTGAATATTTTCCTTTCTGAAACTGTAATAATCAAGTTTTGGGCTGTAATGTTTGCAGTTTGCCCATAAATTTATATTGAATATCTCATGAAATTTCTAAATTACCAGGCGATGTGGCAATTTTTCCTGATTATTCTGCTTTTTTTTGAATATCACGCGTTATTTTTAACAAGTTTTTTTAAGCCATAAAAACTATTTTAATGCACTCTTAAAAACGTTGATTATTATTTTATGAAAGTTCAATTTTAAGCGCTTGCATAATTTATTGAACAATGTATTTGCTATACGGAGGGACTAAACAAAATTCGACAAAATCAATGTTATTTCATGTATTTAATTTCCATTATTTTTATCTTCTCTACATAAATGCCAATAATTTGAATGCAATCCTCAAGTCGATAGACTCAGAGCATTCTCAAAAAAAAAAACTTTTCTCTATTTCGAAATTAAAAACTTATCCCTTAATTTAGGAAATAAGTAGAAATTACATGCTAGGGAATTTATTTTAAATATTAAAAAACGCAATAAAGCTGTTGGTATGAGCTGATACATTGTTGTGGTGTGAAAGAAGTAAATCGACAGCATCACTTTTGCTGCTGGCTTTTCTTGTCTTGCTTTAATGGGAGGAATTCACAGCTTTTGGACTCCATATCATAGACTTCTGTTTGATTTCCGGGTTGTATTTAAGAATGTAGTCTGGTGTTCCGGCCTAATTTTCAAGGTTTTTTCGGGAATTTTGTATTATAACAAAATAAAATACAATTATTTTAATTTTTTTGTATGCAATTATTGACATCTTTAACTGCACCAAAAAAAAAAAAAATGTTTGGAGTTTATTTTCGAATACTTTTTTAGTGTTTTTTACGCCCAAAGTGGACACCTAAAAAAAAGGTGTGTGCACTTGAAGTTATCTGAGACAAAAAACTTAAATAGAATATCATTCTGTAGACTTGTCGTTCTGGTAGTTTTATTAAAAAACAACAAAATGGCGGACTTCTAAAAAAAAAAATTTCCAAAATCGCTCTTTTTTTATTCAAAATTGGGATAAAAATTAGGAAATAATGATTAAAAATGAACAATTCTACTGCCTGTGAGAGCCATTGACGTATAAAAAACGTATTCAACCCAATCGGCTTTATAGAATTTCTTCAAGCCCCTGGGCCGATCAAAAAAAAGTTGTTTCGAAAAAAACGCTTTTAAAGTTTTAACGGTTTGTTCACACGGTTTTACCAACAGGCGCTCTCGACTATGTGCTATAACTTCGTTAATATTTTGAATTTTGGTATGAAATTTTTCAATATATTGTTCTTTCGAAATACATAATAAAAAAAATCCATTTTTTGAAACTCGAACACCAGACTACATCCTTAAAAGCTAAGCTTCATCACGTGCTACAAGGAGCTAGACTCTACATTTTCAAATGGTTTAAGGGGTTATATACACTTGTTATTTTATTTGTTTATTTTTTATTGCATTTTCTTAAAGTACATCCTCTTCATTCTCAAATTTTCATAGAGATCTGAGCACTAGAGCCAAAGTTACAACTGTCAACAGCGCGCTACCACGGACTACTTGTACATGGTGCCAAAAGTTTAAACGCGATTATCTCGAAATGTTGTTTTCGTTTGTTCACTCAGAGCGTGAATATGAAAAATAAATAGACGTTCATATTTAAAAAAAAAAAACAAATATTGTTGTTTTTCCAAAAAAAAAAAAAAAAACGTAAAAATGGCCCTTTTTCTCGAGCACAAGTGTATATAACCCCTTAAGTTAATATTGCAGATTTCTTAGTGTATTCCAGATGATTCCATTTCATGAGGTTAATCTAATTTCTTGGGTTAATCTAGGGTATTCGTAAATTTTAGCTTTCACCAGGGTTACATTTACATCATCGGTTGAAGATTTAGGTCAACCTCCACAGAAAAACTTCGGGTCTGAAATCTTTGAAACAACAACAAGAAATATTACTTTCATATACATTTTGGTATTTATAGAAAATTTACTAATAACAAATCGAATATGTGGATGTGTTGGTTGTGGGATTTCTGCCGACCTTACATCAGAAATTTTATTCTTTTTCATCTCCATTCTCATTGATTTTTCTTATATTTTAAACAAAATATCGTAATACTAATACAAATCGTTTATAAACTTTGGATTTTCCAAGAACTAGTAAAATATCACCAACTTAGCGAACTTTTGTTAGTCCTTGTGGAAAATTTTATACAAAGACTTTATACATTTTTGATGATTTTGTATTTTGCATAAATAAAAAAATGAAATTACTATCATCAATTGCATATGTTGATTGCGTGCATATAAATACATAAATATACATACATACATACTTATGTATATATGTATGTGTATATGCATATGTAGATAACATCTCTTTATGTGTGTGACAGAATAAAATCCTCTTATAAATTTATACCAGCATGAGGACAATGTGCGTTTGTGTCGGAGGTAACATTTGACACAGCCATACCACACACACAGACACATAAACACACAGAGACACTGAACAGACACACACATCACATTACAACGACGACTTATGTCAATATAAAAAAAATAAAAATGGGTGACTATATGAAAGCAGAAAATAAAGTAACATTACGCTTTGATTGCATTCAAGGATGCACAAGTGCAAGTGTATGTTTTCACATAAATTCATCCGTACAAATTGCCAGTTCGCTACCAGAATCACGAATGTGCAAAACTTTACTTTACAAGTTTACAACTTTTAAGTCAAATACTCCGGAGGATCAAGGCTTGACATAGTTTGTCAAAATGGCGAGTCTGATATCGCGTGTTTGAATTTATAATCGGAAATTTTTTTTCACAAAAATACTGATCCAAAATGAATATTAAAATTATTATTTTCTCAAAACAACAATTTCGCACATTCATGATTCTATAAGTCATCTGACGATATGTATTAAGAATCTCATTCAAACACGTAGTATATAAGTATGTATTTACGTACGTACTTTTTTTTATTGATTTTCAATTTAGTACTTTTGTTCGCTTCCAACAAATACGATTTTTACTACAATTTCCAATTCATATTTCAACTGATATAAAATTTCATATTTCAAGGTAAATCCTTCCTTTTTTTGTAGTATTCGCCTTGCTTTTACAATCATATATATTTATATCTGTATATGCACATGTGAATGTGGGTTGGTAATTTTATACACAATACACTTTTTATGTACATATGCGCTTTAGTATTTCGAGTACAGAACAGTGTATCCTCCAACACACATACAAACATAAATAATTTCCAGCTTCTTGATTTTCAAATACTATACTTGAGGAATAATATTTATATCTTTATATTTTTCCACTATCTTCCTTCACCTCTCTTCCTTCACTACTTTCTGCCTTATACATATATTTATGTATGTGTAAGAGAATATTATTATTCCCCAGCTATTGTTTGTTTTGATAAAGGAAATCTATTTTAGTTGTTATCTTTTTTTGTCTGTTTGTAGTTTTTGAATTTTGTTGGTTTTTCCTATTTTTATTCCGCTTTTTTTTGGTTAAGATTGTTGCTATTGTTTTTATGCCTGTTTTGTGGTTATGAAATACTTTTTTTCATAAGGTTTTTCATTTTATTTTTTCTTCAACTTACATATTGTAGTCGGGCTGAATCAAAAAGAAACGGAGGGAATGAATTTTGTTTGTATATTTTGTTGAAACTTAAGACATCATCTCTATTTATTTCTTTGTTTTGAATTAGTTTGACTGCCCACTGCCCAGTGTGGCATATGCCTGCAAATTTAAATGTAAGCCTTTAAATAATTACGGTCAAAAACTAAATAATCTAAATAAAAGAAAAATTAGGCAAAAACGTTTAGAATATTTTTTTAATTAATTACCTTCTTAGTTAGTTAAACTTAGACATTATATAGTCAACGAGTTTTATCATTGGGTGAAATTGTGAAATTATTTTCCACCAACTTCATTGAAAAAGTATGATTTAAATTTTGCCAAAAGTTATGGTAAAACCTATAAAATATGGTGGAAAGCTATGTCTGGCGCGACCCACATCGCTTTTAGTGAGAAAACTACATTGCTATCAAATATATTATTTATCAGCTTAAAGCTATAAACAGAATTCCACAATTTTATTGCTCTGAAAATTTTCACTTACTTATCATCAGACATTTGGAAATTCTAAAATATTTTAAAACCATACATAAGGTATACTTTGTTTGAATGTATAATTAGAGGAATACATATTTATATTTCAAATTGACGATTTTTTTCATTCGTTGGAAAGTTGAAATCTTCATAGATAAAGCAGAGCTCCTGTTCTACTATTATGTGGGATTTCTACCGACTTAAACCACCTCCTTTGCCTCCTCCCACTCGCCCCGCGGAACAATTCGTGGATCTAGCAGTTTAGTTCTCTATCTTACTTGATCATAATCCGCTCCCACTGTGTATGTCGTCTTCCATTTTCCCACTGATTCGGTCATCTGTTGCAGGTACTCCTTAAAGCATCCATGACCACTTAGCAGCTGCGTGACGTAAAAATCTACATCCACGTACCTCAATTGACACCAATTCGAAATGTCGGAAATCAACGTCCATCGCCCTTTTGTAGGGCACTCCAGCGCTGTTGCCACTCCGATATAGATTGTTGACGTTTCTCCATTTTTAAAATTCCAGTATTATTCATATTGACGCTTATCAAACTTTATTTGACGGTAAATTCACTCAGAAAATTTTTCAAGATGCTCTCAACTCAAAATTCAAAAAATAAAATACAGATAAGTAATTTATGCTAGGTTGGAATGGCTGTAGTTGGACCTACAGTTTAACGCCGATTCCGAACGATTTTTTATCAGCATGGTGCCATTCTCATACATTTCATATTGATAGTGAATATAAGAAAGTTATGAGAATTAACCACCAGACAAAGACGAGAATCGAACGAGTTTTATGCTAAGTACGGCAGTATGACCCTTTTATCTTGGTTGTAGGGAATGCTGTCTTCTTATCAAGGAGGAAAACATCAAAAGTCTTTTATTCAATAAAATTACTTCACTATCTTGGCGAGTACTCTTTCTAGGACCGCCGAAAGTGAACTTCTAACCTTCGACCGAGGCCACAAATCGAAGGATTTTTAAAATATAATGAATCAAAAATCTAAAATTTTTTTTTTTCATATAAATACAAATCATGTATGTATGTAACGGGTGCAACAGTTTTAGGGTCATGGAATCTAACGGAGAAGCGACCAATACAGGTCGATAGTACCCTAAGAGGGTTTAAAAAAGTTACTTACTTACTTACTGCAATTCTCTTCTCCTAGTGGAGCATAGGGCCTCAACAATTGATCTGAATCTGACTCGGTTTGGTACTTCACGGCATGTATCAGTCCAGCTATATTTGGCAGACTTAAGTTCTGTTTCAATAGTTCTTCGCCAGGTTTTTGCTGGTGCACCAGGACGTCGAGAGCCTTGAGGGTTCCAACGTAGAGCTTGGCGTGCAATACTGCTGGGGTTCTTACGGAGAGTATGGCCAATCTATCGGCATTTTCGTCTTTTAATCTCCACTACTGCCGATGCTTGACTTGTGCGGCTCCATAGCACTTCATTAGAGATACAATGTGGCCACCAAATTTTCAAAATCCGTCTCATACACTTGTTGATAAACGTCTCAATACGTGACTCAATTCGGTTGGAACATTCCCACGTCTCAAAACCATAGTATAAAACAGATTTCACATTTGAATTGAAGATTCGTAACTTCGTTCTCAGTACAATTTGGTTTGACTTCCAAATATAACTTAGCAAGCCGAAGTCAGATTTAGCCTTATTAACTCTAACACTGACATCTTCATCGGCACCACTTTTATTTGACACAACGCTACCCACGTACGTAAAACATTGCATACGCTCGATATCTTCATCTTCGAGTTTAAGATTAGGAGATGTAATACTGCAATACCCTCTGTTCATAAACTTGGTTTTCTTAATGCCGGCTCTCCTCGCACTTGTCTTCAGCTGTACTAAATTTGAATGCAAATCACTTAATTTGTGACTCATCAAACACTCATCGTCCGCATATTCAAGATCTTCAAGTTGCGTAAAAGGAGTCCATTGTATGCCACGTTTACCACTTAATGTTGAGTGCATAACCTCGTCAATAGCGAGTATAAACAACAAAGGAGATAGAATGCAGCCTTGTCGTACACCCTTATTAACTTCAAAAGGGTCCGATAGCATTCCATTATGCAGCACACGACAGCTAAAGCCATTATACATAGCCTTAACTATGTTTACGATTTTACACGGTAAGCCTCTTCTAAGTAGAGTTTCCCATATGTAAGCTCTGCTGATACTGTCAAATGCCTTTTTTTTAAAAGTTATCTCGTTTTTAAATGTTTAGTCTTTCAAAGTTGTACTGTTTTAGTGTATTTTTCAATTCTATTTTCTGTTTTTAATAAAAACAACAATTTGATGATGGTTTCGTTCAGAAAACGCCTCTGCTCCGCCACTGCTACCTGTGTGTCTTATGAACGCAAATTGATCACTTTATGATCCACAAAAATTATATTGAGCAGTCGTCATTTCATTGAGCGTATTATTTTTCGGATACTTCAGCTCAACATGTTGCTGAGCAGAGGTCGTTTTTTGAACTCAACCAATCCAAATTTTATTAAATTCTATACATTTTTGTTAATAGTAATACTGCTTATATTTTACAAAACTCCTAGTTTAAACTTCTTAATATAGGAAACCAATATTATGTTGAAATTTTTAATGACATTATTTGCTATTTCGCTGAAGAAAATAGTAAAAAGTATCAAATATCATTCGAGTAAAGATTTTTAAAAAGAGACAAACTTTGACTGCCTATATCTTTTAATAGCGAGCTAAGTTTTAGGGTTTTGTTACTCTAGACCGTTAGAAAAATGTGTTCCACAGTGTTATACACAAACTTTTAAAAATATAAATTCAACTTGCTTATGAAATGTTAAGAAGTCATAAGAGGAATAAGGCATTAAAGGTATGAAATAAAGCTAGTGGAATATTATTTAAAAAAATTAATCATAGAAGCTACAAAATGTTAAAAATGTTAACGGCTGCGACGCTATATATGTTGCGCTTTCTGGCATAATCTTGACCACTTAGCATTTGTGCAGTGTTATAGTCCAAACTGTCATGTTTCCTATTTGCCCAGTTAGACACGTTCAGGATATGGAAGATAAACTTGAAGTGCTGCTATTGTTTCTATTACTCTTGGAATTTATGTATGCGCTCTTCCGCTCGTCATTCCTTCTTGGGTTTATAGCAGCACCACTTCGATTACCACAAATATTTCGGAGAATCCTCTAAGGATGCCCTTGACTATGGTGGCTTCTAAGTTAGCAACCGAGAGATGATCCTTGAAGGACATTCTTTTATCTATATTCACAACCTAGGGTTGACAACAACCTTGTTTGGTGTTCCCCAATTCCGATCACAATCTTTTCATTATTTCATGAATACATTCTTAATTTCTACCGTTACTACTGCGTTATACCACTTCGTAACGTTTCTGTCGCATCCCTAGTTATATTTATTATCGTTCTTACAGCATCCACCGATGGAGCTCGGCTTCCTGAAGCCGAACTGTGAGCAGGAAAGACTTCCGGGACTTTGAAGTGTGTTTTGTTGCGTGTCGAAAATTATTCTTTGAAGATTTGTTCACCACTGTGTGATGAACGATGGTTAGTTTGGTAAGTTTGATTCAGATTTGTCAAGTGCATGAACGCACATCGCTATGTCATCGTCCACCATCCGCTTGATGTGACCAAGCCAGTAAAATTGGCATATTCTTACTTTTATCAACATGACCATGCATATAATTATTCTACTGACTTTCACCTTCATATTTTCTCACCATGATTTAAGGAATCAGATATATTATGTATGTATGTATCTCCTATGGTCTTTTATATTCCGGGAAGTTTTGGTTGAGACCTTGTGTAGCATTTCCCTTTTCTAATGGGAACGTTAAGGCTTCCGTAATCTGACTTATTTTAAAAGATTATATATTGAGGTAAAGCGTTGACTGGTTGTTGGCTGGTGCTGTTGGGTAGTTAAGTTAAGTTCGGGCCTCAACAAAGTCAGTCTCATTTGAAAGTGTTAGTTAGTGGTAGATTTGGTCCACTGGGTGAATTTTGCTGGGTTTGGTCCACCTCATCAAAATTTTTTTTTTACAGTGCGTTGAAATTTTGGTTTTTTAGTCAAAAATAACAACAAATGTTATGAAAAATCATGTGTAAATCTCATACTAAAGTTTTACGAAGGAATCTTTTCTCAGATATTTTAATCCTACCTACCCTATATGAGTAGGTCGGATTTTTCTGAGAAATTCCAAAAAAGTCGTTGAGGCCGGAAACGATTTCCTGAAAATTGTTGCACCGTGTTATCAAAATATTTGAAAGTATTTTGAACAAATTTAAGGAAAAGCTTATTAGGTAAAATGAAAAAATATAATAAAAAAATTCTAGTAACATTCGCAGAATCTATAGTTCGATCCCCGCACATCAAACTTTCAATTAGTGTAGGGCTGCCATACGTCCCCTTTTACATGGGCATATTCCAGTTTATGGTCTTTTGTCTAAGTTGCCCAGTGCTCATCAAAATATCCATGTAGAACCATCATTTTATTCCACAAAAACTTAAAAAATAAAATTAGGCCAATTTTCAACTCATGCCAAAAGTATCCACTTAAAAATTTATATTTTGTACTGCATGCATAAAAATGCTGCCATACTTTCTAAGTTTTTCAATGGTTTTAAGGTAATTTGAGTCAAATACGTTTCTGATAATATCCTTTTGGGTTTAGGTTCATAATTATATCATATTTGGTATGGATCTAAGCTACCATCTTTCGAAATGGCTCCGAATTCCCTGGCAGATGTTTTTGATGAAGTCAATTTTTGTAGACGCTTTCTTTTCAATATACAAGGCCAAGTAAAATTATTGAATAGGTCAGCATGTGAAAACTATTACATCATCTTTAATCATTTAAAAAAAACTTAAAAAAGGTAGCTGAACCAATGCTTATGAGGACCAAATATTTTTCAATGTGAAACATTGTGTCAAAATATTATACATAATTATTTCTATACCTCATAAATATTTTTATGTGCCCATTTTTATATTTTTATGCTTTTTGTTTGAACACTCAATTGGTTTAATAATAAATAATAATTTTCCATCTCAAAAACTGGATTCTTATTTGACAAATATAGATATTGTTAAGTACTTAGCATAACCTTTTTCTATACCAAGCGTGTCCGTTGGTAAGATTAAAAACTTGTAGATATCTTGTAATTCAAAGAAAGAGAATTAAGGTATATTCGAATCGCCCATTATAATCTGATCACCCTAATATACGCTTACATCGATCCCCAGTTTCCTGTTTCTAATTCAAATGATTTGAGTTGTGCATTGATGAGCCAACAAGTCAAAATGAGGCCAAGGAAAAATGTCTCATACTCAATGTAAGTATTATTTTTTTATTAAAATGTCAAATAAGTAGTGTGTATAACAACGCAGAGACAATATAAACCAGTTGCATTTGTATATGTACGATGGGTTACAAGTAAATGCCATCCATGCCCTCTCAACCTTCATTACTTAACCACCACGTTTACAGCTTCTGAAACTGGGAAATGTTCTTTTGTGTCACTCATTTTTAATGACTACTTTTTCCGGAACAGCAAGGAAATAAGATAACTTGCTGACAGTTTAACCTTTTCAACGATATGCAATTCACCTTTGGTACTCAAAAATGATGTTGTTAACTTATACTGCTCTAGTATTTGGTATCTAATAATCCCATGAAACTAAACCAAACAAGAAATTCTCAACTGACCAGAGACTTACATGATAACTAAGAGCATTTCCAAGTACATATTTAATACTTTTTAGAGGGATTTTGGTTTTTAATTTAAATGTTCACAAAAAATATTTTTCTCTAGAAACTTTAGTAAAAACTAAAATAAAGTAAAGTTTAGTTTCGCTTATTTCACTGCAACTTAAAAAACTGAAAACTGAAAAAAAAACAGAAAACCAAACGATAAGAACTTTAAAATAGTTATATTTGAGGCAATGTGGCAACAAGTTATACGAATAAGTAAAATGTTTTCATTTTACCACACACACACACACACGCACACAAGACAACGAGGCGTATCCTTAAACTATCAAGTTCAGTTGAGAATTGAAGGTTGTTTGTGTATCTGTGAAACATTTTAAAGGCAACAAAAATACAAAAGAAAAAATCTTGTGTTTATTCTTCATTCGCTCATCGAAAACATTTCTACGTATACTAACATATCTGTCATAAGTAATTTAACATTGGAAGTTGACAAAAATAAGCACACACGCAAACACACATACATTCAATATTTTTGCTCACATATACAAATTTAAAAACACAACTTGATATGCACACACATACAAATTTCTATGGCACAAACTTATCTGAATATGTGTGTGTTGTGGGAAGCATTTCAAATATATGTTGTTGGTTTTTGTATAATGCATAAATATCAACCATAAGAATTACAACGGAGATATTCAACATTATCATCGTCATCGCCATTGCCGTCGTCAACATTATTATTATGATTGTTGTTATCGTCATCATCATCAACACCATCATCATCATCGCCATTACTGCTATCATCTATGAAGATTTTAACGATTTTCTCTCATTTACATGTGCTTGTGTTTGTGTTTGTGTATTGGTGTTGACGTTGGTAACTTCCCAGTTGCACAAACAGTGAGTACTCCTCAAAAGATAAATGATTTCATTACTCCAAAAGGAGGAATAAACGAGCAACTCCAATACAGTAACAAAATTTTTGAATTTCACTAACACAATTTCATAATTTTATATGGTCTATTTTTAGAAATAATGATAAACAAAGACAGCCTGATTGAGTAGTTCAAATTTGCATATCTTACTCTCTCTTGCCCAGTTAACCCTTTACGGTAGGTAGGGTAAAAACTGCCCCGCATATTTGTTTATGCATAGTGTGATATACTTTATGCCACCTCGAAAAGTTGAAAATTACTTATAGTTACACAGTTTAATATTTTATTTACAGTTTCTTATTCTGCTGATAATGATATAAACCAAAAAAATTTCTGTGTAACTGGTGTTTTTATTTTCTTTAAAATCGTGTGCATCAAAGAGTTAAAAATCGGTAAATAGTACTAGAATTATTGCAAGAGTAAAAGAAACAAAATTCAATGAAAGTAAATGCGCTTGTGAGGCTCAATTGGTAAGCGCGTCGTTTAATATTCGCGATGCGAATTTTTCATCCACATGTTCGAGCCTGGAAAAAAGCAACTCAAGAAAATAATAAAATTATAAAACGATAATAGTAAATAATAATAAAAAAAAAATAATGAAGAAAAGTTAATATAACATTATAATTAAAAAAAAATAAAAAAAAATTGTTGTGGGATTTGAACCTAGGCACACACAAGTGCTTGCGTGCTTACTGGCGTTTTAGACAACTAGTCTATGGTGTCATGAATTTTGTAATGAACTATTTCGGAGTTTTGTTTTTCTATAAGATGCAAGTGAGCTCATGCTCGTAATCGTGTCCTCCTTTATTTTATTACTCCTTTTGGAGGCTAAAACGAGTATTCCATGCCCTAGGACATGCAATGTTAAAAAGGAGTACAAAATGCAAGAGCTGTGGAGCAATAGGGTGTTATCGATTGCTCGCTTTGGAGCGCTCAATGATTACTCCTACGATCATCCAAAGTTCAACTGGGTTGTATTGTTGTATGTTAATTTTTTGCTATTTCAATGCGATTTTTGTTGTCTGCTTTTAGGCGTTAAGGCATTTGGTAGCAAACATACTTACATAAATACAGCGACATTCCATTCATGCCATTTAAAGTGTTTTTTAACATTTTCATCACGGCTTGTTTTTCAGCTAATGTTTTTGAATTTGTGCGTTTATATTTGTTTGCTCAGGTTTATGTCTATGGATGTGTGTGTGTGTGCATTATGGTAAATTGTGTGTATTTTTTATGAAACGCAATTTTTGAAATTTTTTTTTTTTTTTTTTTGGTATTGTTGTTTTACGCGTCAAAGTTGAGTACCATTGAGATTTTTAAGGTTCATGGTTTCATTCCATCATAATAGTAGATGGATGTGACATGTAAGCACAGACTATCTACATTAAATTATACAACATGAACGACCAAAAGCTGTAATAACAAAAGTTACTGACTTCTTCAAGGTTTATTTTCCGTATGCAAATTTATAGAGATGCACTGGCTGAAGCGTTGATTGCCATGTTATTATATCAGATGACATAACTGTTTTTTATCAATCTTTCAAATCTCAAAGCTTAATGGCAGGGATTTTATCAAAGCGGCTTGAAACTAGCAATAACTGGCTGCTACCAAATGATTACTGAAGGGGGGATTCCGGTATAAGCGGTTGTAGAATATGAATCTATTTCTGACGGACTCTTGTAATGTATCAGCGTTATACGGCAGCGAGTGATTTGGTTATTATCTCTGAAACTACTGTGTCGATTAATATAAAATTTTAAATACTGTAAGTATTATAAATAAACTAAAAAAGCGGCATATGTAATACTTTTTATTTACCATACTACAATAAAAAGTTGGATTTTTTAGCGTGGCATTGACATTTTTTCTTTATCAAATCATCAACTCCTCATATTTCATTACTTTATTATTTCAAAGGTCATTTGAATTGTTTGTTTTGGTTAACTTGGATGGTAGATATCATGTAAATCATTGGCTGAGAGACAAGTTAAATATTTTCCAAGTTAAATATTACCGCTGAATTCGAAAATCATGGCTAACATTTTTTGTATGGATTATTTTGTGAGATATTGTAATTTTTTAATTTTTTCAGCTTTTTTATAATTTAAAAACTATATCAATATAAATAGGTCAAAAAAACAAAATTTCAATTATATTTGAGTATTCTATAAACGATATTAAGGATACACAATGCTTTAAAGTGGCGAAAAAAAAGTTGTTACGTCACGTTACGAACGGCCCCTAACTACCCCGACATTATTAATGGATCTTGCATCACATGTTTTAATAATCAAACTAACTTAGAGTATGGAATCCTGTTGAATTTTCATCAACATTTTCTTCAACTAAAAGAAAACCCGCAGAATATTCATTATAGAACTTTTGTAAAACTTTGCTTTCTTGTCTATTCGACTAACTACTTAAGAAGCCAATAATTTTTTTGGAACATGACATGTGAATACTATTTTGTAAAGAAAAAATGCAGTTCTAGGATTTTTCACACCGATCTCTGTTTCCCAAAGTATAACTGTACAAAATTTGTTATAAAAAAATTTGGGTAGTATGATTGGATTTTCCATCGACTTATCCAATATCATTTTCGTTAATCACTTACCCGTACAGAAGAAGTTACAATTTTACATTTGACACGCTTGCAGTCTACAACGATATAGCCGAGTACGCATGAAGAGTTGCAACTTACGCACACATACAAAATCAAATAAGCAAAGCAGAACGAAACTTCGTTTTGGTTCAATGAAATTTTCTAGATCAGTTTTCCTCTAGCAAATTTTATTCTTCACTTTTCCTCTGAGCGCGTCAATGGTAAAATCTAAAAAAAAATTTTCCATTGAGGCTGCTCACACGAGCGCAAGCATGAACATCATGGACAGGACGGTTGCGCTCACATGAGTGCTACCATAACGAACTTTTTCTAATTAAAAAAGAATCACTTTTTCTTGTGCTCGTAAAAATAGGTTAATAACCTTTTTTTTATGTCCTTTAAATGCGTGTTTAAAATTAAAAAAAAAAATAAAACCAATAGAATAGAGAACAAAATAAGTGTCAGCCTGATTTAAGATTTGTTAAATTTATTTTCTTTTTATGTATTCTCTTTTATATTGTTTCTGTATTAGAATATCAAATGTCAAAGTAGAAGAGAGTGGCACGCCTTTTGTTAATTAGGATGTCCCAGTATTCGGCATTGTCAATAATCCGGTTATCAAATAATGCCGTTGTTCGAAAACCGGTTTCCGAATCAAAAAACCGTGTTAACCGGGTTTCGTGCCTTTTTAATGGAAAGTGCAATTTTGCACATTATATATACATTACGCTGCCGTAAAATTTTTTGTATCATTTCAAGACGAAGGGTCGAATTCTAGAGACTTCTGTAGAAATCTCATGATATTCGAAGAACTGCTTTGTTTTGGGAGTTACAAAGTCACTCAAATCTGATTTTGCAAGTTACTTAAATTTTGCTTCACTGGCTTTGATTCGTTGCAGTTAACTAGTAAATACAAAAAGTTTCCTGTAAAGAATCAAGTTGAGCGAATCTACCCAACCATACTCAATTTTCGTCGAAGCATGACCCAAAACCTGAAGGAATGGGATGACCAGCTGCGAAATCTTCAATTGAAGGTAAGATTGGAGTGGCTGTCCAGTAACTCACTTAAGCCACATGGTTGGACCCACAGTTTAACTTCATATCGAGAGTGAATATAAGAATTTTAATTTTAGTGAATTTAGAACTAGACTATCGAGGTCGTCTTGTTTCAGTATAAATGAATACAATTTATTTTAAAGCATTATTTTCAAATAATTATAATTTAGCATGTTTAATTTTAGATTTTTATAACCAAAACCACTTTAGCTGTCAAGAAGCGTCAAAACAAAATTTAAAATAAACTAGAAGAAAATTCCTGGAACAATTCAAAGAAGTAAAATGTGAAAGCTAAAACTTCAATATTGTTCCTGCACTTAAATGTCAAACAGTAACAACATCAACAGAATGTAACGGTAATAGTAGCAACGTCAATCCGTCATAACCAGACGTCGCTGCGCACACACTCATACTCACATACACACACACACCTTAATTTAAACGAGCGCGTTAATTCAGTTCGATAATTCAATTCTGACATCAGTTCGCACTTCTGTCTTTCAATTTGTTTCCGTCGTCGTCAACGCCGTTGTTGTTGTTATTAATTCTATGGTGTGCGAGTGGGGAATGTCTTTTTGTATACGCTCCGCACAGTGGTCTGAAATCCCGAAAAGCTGGCCATAAGTCGAAAAAATTGTTCTTTTGTAATGATTATTTTTGCTATTATTTGGTTTCTAGGGTCGGTGATTACAAATCCGATCTCAGTTTAAAAAAAAAAAATGGCGGATCCAAAATGGTGGACCATTTCTAAAAAAAAAATATCGAATTTTGACGAAACCAGACATTTGGGGGTTTTTGGAATCTCTAATTACGAATCCGTTTTTAATTTGTAAAAAAACAAAATGGCGTATTCAAGGTGGTAGATTTTTGATATACATGCTGATGTTGTCCCTATTATCAATACGAAAGGAGATAATAGAGGAGGATGGCTAATACAGCTAATGTAAGCTCAAGGAAATATTAACAGTTATTGGACGCAAAAATCTTTAACCTTCCTCTCCCCCCATCTATACGAATTTTACAAAAAAAAATTTCTATTAAACATATACTTTTTTGATGTTACAATTGTTGGGACATAGAATATAGCGCATCTGTACCGTGCATTGAAAATATTGTGTAAAATCTATTCCGGTAACTTTCGGTAACTGATATTTTTACATGTTTTACAAAAATGAATAATTAATAGTTTAAAACTAAAAACTCTACAGGAACCCTTGCGAATTTTTTTAAAAACCTTTTTTTCTCAACCTTGAAAACAGCTTACATGATAAAAATACCGGTGAATTCATTACTTATTTATTGTTTTCGTTATAGTTAAATAATATTTTTATTTAGATTTATGAAAAGTACTTATTCTTACAAGTTGATTGAATGCTCTCTCGTTAAAATCGGCAAAATCGTTTAAAACCTACGCACTTTTTAATAACACACTTTTTCCACACTTATTTTTACTTAGACTTGAAAAGGCAACATTTTTTTTTTTTAAATAGCTGTACTTAAACGTTGTTTATTTTTCGACTTATGGCCAGCTTTTTGTGGTTGCAGACCACTGTGCGCCGCGCCAATTAATTTGCGGGATAGCACAGCGCCGAAAGTGGGGTCTACTGCATCTACGAGCATGTGTGTGTGTGTGTGTCTATATTTATAATTTTATCTCGTTCGCAGAGAGATAAAACGCAATATACCAGCGGATTTTTAATTTCAACATTTTCCACTTTTCAGTATCGCTGGCAAATTAATTTGCACATAGTATATACATAGTAAATGAGCAAAAATAAAACGGAGGAAAATAAATAAAAGAGTTTTAAGTGAAAAGAAGCTGTTCGACGAAGAGGCAAAACATCATCGCAGTTGATGGAGCAGAAAATGCTTTGTTTTTGTTGAATTTAGTTATTATTTTGCACTTGTACATAAATATTTGAGTTTATATTTTTCCACTGTAAATATGTAGGGTAAAGTGGGGCGATTTCAGAATTGTTAATATTTTTGTCAAAATGAGAGTTACAAAAACGCCATATACATGGGATGATAAGTCATTCGCGTACTCTAATTTCTATAAGGACATAGATAGATCTGTGTGCATGCGTTTTTTAATTATATCCGGAAAAAAATGGAATTTCGATTTTTTAAAGTTTTGTGGCGAGTTTTTTGGCGTTCCGAAACCGATATTTTTTCCCATCCCGATAAAGATAAATATAAGTGAAATGTTCGTTATTCTTTCCACTTTTGATTTGCTGAAAGATTTTGCATGAGTGTGCATTTGTTTTGATGATGCGTATAACTCCAACAAAAAGGGTGTCTCGGAGTAATGAAAGAAAAAAAAGTGGGGTGATTTGAGAATCGATATAAAAGTCATTGTGGCGCTATTTTGTGGACTTTTGTGCGCCTCTTCATTGTTTTAAACAAAGTAAAGTGTTTTTTATTGAATCTCGTTAATTTTTAGTCATCATGCCACGGAATTATGTAAGAAAACACGTTTTCATACTATTCCACCAAAACCGATGGCTCGAAATCAGTGCGAAATTTTGCGTCAATTGCAATAAACGCGGGCGGCCAATATATTCCACCGTTCTATATTTTCCCCAGAAAAATATGTGTTCGGATTTCATGAGTCACGCTACACTGAATGCTGTTCATTCTAATACACCTATCGGCAAAAAACCAAAACATGTCTCAACTCACCCCACATTACCTTACATACATATACAAGATGCTTAAGTGTGAATATTTGGAAAGCGTTGCCAAGATGCGAGAGAGTGGAAATGATGCCTGGCAATTAGAAAATGTTTTCACCATAATTAATCATTACTAATTGTTGATGAATTTTTATTGATTTTCTGAATTTTTTTTTCTTATGTGTTATAAGGTTTTTGATTTTATTTATTGAAAGAATTTGTTTTACTTAATTGAGATAGAAAAATATGTAGTTAGTAGTTAAATTAAGTTATGTTTTCATACAAGAAAAACTGTTATATTTAATTAACTGAGTAAGGCGTATATTCTGAAGCTCACACTTAAAACTTTATACACCTTATGTGAGTATTGAATTAAAAAAAAAATTGCATAAAAACCACAAAAAATTTAAAAATATAATGCCATTTATTTCTCAGATATAAAAAATTAAGCAGAAACAATACCACAAAAATCTCAATGGAATTAAAAGTTGTACGTGTGTATGTAGTTGAACTTGCGTATAAAAAATGTAACAACAAAACAAAATAAAAGGAACAAAGTAAAAATAAAAAGTTAAAAGTGTTGTTAAAAAATAACAAATTTTACATCATATGGTAGAATGGAATTTCCGGAATTCACACAAAAGGCAGGAATTCATATATGAATAAATTTATTTTTTTACATGCTCGTAGTTCTTAGATTTTTTTCTGCTTGACTAAATTCTTGTATAATAGCTTAGTGCAACTTGGGCTCAGTAAATCCGACCCACATAATATATGCATTAGGGCGGGTCGAATTCTTCAGGTGAAAAATAATTTATGGATGTACGGATTTTTATGTAAAGAAGAAGAAGCCGTGGTCTACAATCAATTATGTTCCTCCGCATTTTTATGAATAGAAAAATTACTTTTTTGTTTTAATTAATTATCAGCATATTCTATGTCCCCATAATCATTTCAAGCCATGCGTTGATAAGGTAGAGGGCGATAGATTAGTTAGGAGAGGGAAGATAGAGAAATGGCAATTCAGGAAAGTGTTAAATTTAAAAATGTCATAGGATTCGGAGAAAATATTCACTGCAAGATTATTTCACAAACGAATATGTCGTAAGCAACGTTCGTTAAAAAAAGTAGATATATAAATTAGAGTGGTCGTTAATTTTAAAGTTTGGAATATTTTTCCATACGCCCACTAATTTTGTTTCTTTATGCTAATAATGTAAGCTGTAAAAGTTTCAGACAAAAATATTTTGTTCTTGATAGTTTTTTAGGAGACTATGAAAATTAAATCTAGAGGTTAATTTTCAAAGTCATGACTTAAGTTCATGTCAATTTCGTTATTTGAATATAAGTAGCTTATATAGGATATTGAAAGATTAAGAACTATCACTAAGATCACTGATGAGGAATTGTGGCGGATTCCGAAACGGCCGTCTGATTTGCCCGTCTCTATATACATTGTTGTTGTGATGACTACATTTGTTCATTAACCTGTTTATATATAACTTCAAATAAAAAATTTTTATATTTAAACGTGCCAAAAATGTGATATGTATGTATGTAATATGCTGCCTATTTGTTTAAATTATTATTTTTATTATTATGTATGTAGTAATGTAGTTACGTTAAAAAAATCTCAAGTAAGAATTATTACGAACTTTTGGTGGATTTTTTACTCTACCGACTGGGCTATTTGATAATACGGGAGTGTTATTCACATATAAACTTTGAGTCCGAGGAGGCATGCTTAATCTAAAGCCTGAAACTTTCACAGTTTACATTTTTCACATAAAGGATCAAAATTAGGGGGCGTAGAGTAAAAACAATATATAAAAAATTTCCCCCATATGCCTAAGAACCACTCTAATATACATAGATAGACTAGACAAGCTCCCGATAAGTTTAACAACGCGATTTTGTTTACAATTCAGTAGTTCAAGTGAATTGTACTCCATTTTGGGTCGAATAAAGGTTGTGTAAACTGTGCAGGGGTCAAATGGTGACAAATATTATATTATAAAATATATATTTGCAGCTTTTCAAAAGAAAAAAAAAACAAGGACACTTTGCACTGATATACTTACGATTCCTAAACCGTCTGAGTCTTCGCAATTGACACCATCCGTACTAAAGGTACTTAGGGAAACTGAAGAGTAAGAACATTGGGCTCTGCCAGCATTAAACTTAGAATCAGCCGTAGATTCTTTACTAAACGCTTTGTGTGTGAAAAATTTGATACGCTCTAATGTAGTTACGTAAAAAAATACGTACAATGGAGGATGCTCATAATAAACGAATAATGTCAATGAAAATAATTGAATACTAAAAATAGTACACTCAGGAAAAAATTGTTAAAAATAAAAAAAAAATAAAAAAAAACGGTATAAAATCAAACCCATCCATTGATGAAAGTCTGCTTAGCTTGGAAATTCTAACACACTTATTTTAAGATTGTTTTGGAAGAAATTTAAGAAAGACAAATCTTGATTTGAGCTTCCATTGTAATTTCTTATTTGAAATTCGAATTTCGAATATTAACTTTACCCCAAAAAGAAGTGAAAAGATTGTTTTCCGAAAAATCGTGGTTATCACAATGGCACTTCTAAAAAATATGAAACTTAAGTTCTAGAGCTCCGATATTGATTGAATATTCTCGAAAGTATATACTTTGAGAATATGCAATAAATTCTTTTTCATTTTTTGATTAAGGCTACTAAGTCCTTTGTCGCACTTTATTGTCTTTGCTAAGAGGCCGAAGATAGAAGAAAATCCCATTCTAAAATGATGTCTCTTTAAAAAAAAAAAAATTAATATTCTTGAAATTATTGTAATTAAGCTTAAAATACTTTTATTTTCATATTTAAAAAGTAATTATAATAAATAAAAAACTTTTGTAGCGCATGCAAGAAAAATTATGTGCACATAATTGTAAAAACTGCTTAAACTAAATTTAACAAGAAAGATAAGCGCTAAGCTTCCATGTTCGTATAATATTATTTCTATGATTTTGTTGTTGTGTTACTGTAAGAAAATATCATTACGTTGAAAATGTTTGTCGTTTCGCATTTCCATTTTCATTTTACAAGTGTATATATATGTAAATGATGAAACAACTTTGAGTTTCTTAATTCTATATATGTACGAACAGAAAGGGGGGGGAGGGGGTAACGGTGGGGTAGGATAAGTACTTATTTAGGTACATACTTATTAATATGCGCGAGAATCAGAAAGCATTTCCCTGTAAAAGATGCCAAATTTCATTTTGCGACAAAAATCATCATGCGATCCCATATAATACATACATACATACATACATACATACATACATACATACATACATACATACATACATACATACGAATCATACAGCAAGGTGCTGTATTCGTTTGTATTTCGTTGTAAGAACCAGGGTAGGGTGGTGAAAGATTGGGTGGATGCCTGTGATGGAGTGATGTAACTTAATGTGAAGTCATTGGGGTTTACGCTTCAAAAACTTCACTTGAATTGCGCAGTAACACAATGATGAAGATGATGATGATAATGATGTAGAAGCAGATGAAGTGAGGAGAAGCGCACAAGGGCAACAAGAAATAACTAGGGGAACCTGTAGAGCGTATAGAAACGTAAGAAATGATTTGAAGGAAAAGATTAAGAAGAAGACGAAGCGAACTTATTATGTTTTAAGCTTAAAACTTGAAATTTGAAATATGTATGTCTGTCCTTGTGAAAATGTTTCTTTAAGAAAGAAACACCTTTCAGTACGCGGGTAAATTTCTTCCAACTCACTGAAGTGCAGCAATAAAGACAACCAAAACAACACATAAAAGAACAACTTATTTATATTTATGTGTATAAAATAAGTGTCAAATTCTCAACAAACTATCATAAAATATGTTAAGTACTTATGTTTGCATGCAACGCATATCAATTTTATGTTTCATGTTAATTTTATATTTTTGCTAACTTTTTTCAGTTAAGAATCTAATAAAAAATTTAATTAGTTTTTAGGATTTACTGTGTAAATATAAACTATTATCACAGTAGATAATAATATTTTAAGCGATTTCCACATATTTAAATTCATTTTCATTATATTGGAATAGTTGCTTTCTTAGTCTATAAAAACAAATAAAAACATATTTAGTAATAACAATATTTTGATGAAAAATCAAGATTTTCTAAATTTTTCATAAATTATTCAAACAAAAACAATTTTGTTTGTCTATCCATTCAATTGAATACATACATATATACACATATTTATAATTGTGAGAAAATCAATAAGTATGCTAATAATTCAGGACGTAATTATATTTTCTTACAAATTGCTGAATATTTACTTTAAGCAATTACTTAAATGTAAATTGCATGAAATAAATAAATCGCCATTCCAATCATATAAAAATACAACTAACTAAACTTGATTGGTAAAAGAAGAACAAGAATATTTTAAATTTGGCTTGGCATATTCTTAAAATAAATATCTTAAAGGAATTGCAAACCGATATTCGGGACTCGTCTGCAAATGACTGGAGAATACTTTTCCTGAAAAACTTTCGTTATTTTTCTCCACAGTTTTTTTTTTTTTTTGTAGGGTAATGCGATAAGAGTATGCGGAATTATTACCCAGGGTGCTCGGGTTCGATGCTCTGCAAGATCAAAGAGCCCATCATCTGATCATGTGTCTTGTGAGTATGTACTATATGTTATCCATAGAGGTAGAACTCGCGAAAATCCCTTCTTAATAGCAGCTTATTCTTAGGATTAGTGACGTTTTAAAGTTTTGTGAGGTTTGTAACACCTTTAGTCGGGGCTAAAGGAAAATTTATAGTGGAGTGAATTGAAAGAAATTAAAATCAAATGTCACGTCGGTGTCATGCGAAATTTTATAGCCTAAAAATATGCAACACATATTATCTATATCAAAAATGGTTGTGGAAAATACTTACATATCAACGGAATAGTGGAACATATTAAAAATTGCTTTTACTTATTGTATTATTTTATTGCATCGTTTATTTTAGTTTACAGTTTATTTTTTCCTAATTGAAATTGTAAAATAATATAAATATTGAAAGTGCATTGAAAGGAGAAAATTGAAAATATAGAAAACTCGATGGTTGCACTTTTTGGAACATAATAAAAACGAAAAATTTTATAATGTATAGAGTATGTTTTCACATCATGTGACGAGTGCAGAAGGGGTTAAATTTAGTTTTTTGACAAATATTTCATACAATGAAAATAATCGGGCATGTTCCAAAATCCGAGTGAAAGTGAATTTGAAATCGAGTGAAATTGTTTTTGGTGTTCTAGAAACCGAGTGAATTCATTTTCACTATTTTGTTTTAACTCGTTGTAATGTTTGCAACTCGTTGTAATTTTCAATCAGCTAATTGTTGGCGCAAGGAAAAAAACAAAGCAAGTTGTGAAAATTTAAAAGTATTAATGTTTTAATTGTATATACGCTAAATATTGAAGCCAAAAACCAATATGCCAGCGTAAAAATTAAAAGGCGTACATTAACAGCGGCAGCGTTGGCAATACTAGGGACAGTAGAAGAAGCAGCAGTGACCACAGCAGCTATCGAGGTGGACGGCATTTCCTCATCGGAGCTTGTGCTGTCCACATTTTCATTTATTGAAGGAGCGCCGCCGGTCGCTGGGCTCTTACCCACCCTGTGGAGTTTAGATAATCTAGCCGATCGTTTGGACTGACTGCCTAGCAATCGAACAGGTTGTCGAGGAAATACTTTCTCAGAAAGATGTGTTGATGCTTCTTCATAAACTTGAGGAATAAGGTAACCTGGAAGGAGTTATTATGCTTTCGCCTTGAAATTTTTATTTTCATTTATATTTTTTATACTTGATTAATTTTTTATTAAATTCACTTACCTTTCTGCGCCGACTGCTCTATTTCACTGGTTGCTGCTAAAGTGAATTCAAATCACTTTTTTTTTAGTGAATTCGGTTTCTAGAACATGCGAATTCGTTCGAAATTCACTTTTAACAACGAGTAAGAAAAGAGAAGTGGAAGTGAATTCTAAAACACCAAATAGTGAAATTGATGTGATTTTAATTCACTCTCACTCGAAAGTGAAATCTGGAACATGCCTGAATATATTTTTATTTATTAAAATATATCTGTAGGCTTAATGAACATATTATGCCAGAAGAATAACAAAAACAAACAAAAACAAAAACAATTTTTATGTTGGCAAGGTCGAAAAAATAAGTTCGGGCTCATATGAAAACGATTGAGATTAAAGGACACCGCTTTGGATGGAATATATTCCCTAATCATATTTTTTTTAAGTGTACTGGTTTCCCCTAGGCGTTGATAAATTAGCGAATTAGTCAGCGTAGCTACATATATTTATCCTTAATCCTTAGTTCTTAGAAACAAAAGAAATCCCCAACAATTTTTAAATCTCTGTTACTGTCCAAAATGTCATTTAATCACTGCAAACTTTAACTTGTGAAGAAAATTAGTACACAATTTAGAAATATCGAAAAAGCCTCAGTGTGGAGCTTTTGAAAATCGCCACTTTTGGCCAAAACTTCGATACTTTGGTACTTTTCAGAAACCGGTTGACATGTTCCGATTCGAAGGTTATTATTAACCCGATGTATTTATTACAAGTCTACTTAAAAGACTTTTTTCCGCACTACTAGATTTAAAAACTCGAAAAATTCCTCAAATCAACACGCTCTAGTGCACACTGAATGAATTGAAAAATTACAATTTTTTTTTCATGCTTAGAAAAAAGTTTGATTGTTAACGGAAACACTTATATGAATAGTATACCGTACAACAACAGGTGGCACATGCTTTCACTTGTGTACATATGTAGATACAATAATGTTTGTTTGATGTCCTTGTTGCAACAGAAACTGTTTACCAGTTGCTGTCGTTGGTGTTTTTACTTGTGTCAACATTTTCCTGTTTTGACGCTCAGCATATAACAATTTTTGCTTTTATTTTCATTTTTAATTTTGTTTTACACATTTTCAATTTGCTCGACTTTGCTCAGCTCAGCATTTTATTGCAAACAAAAATCTAACAAGCAAACATATAAAAACAAAATATGCACTTCCACCACCCTCTCCACTCTCCAATATATGTATCTACTCTAAAAAATAAACTTTTATAATAATTTTTATTACATGCATAAAATGTATAACGACAAGAACAACAACAACGGCGACGATGTGTAATATTTACGCTATTGTGTAGCGTGATATTTCTAAAATTAAATTAAAAGATGAAAGCCAAAAAAAAAATGTTTGTATGTATGCATCTATGCTCTACATATTTCATTTCCTCGTTGTGCTCGCTATAACTATTCGCTGTAGAGCGTTTGAGCATTAGGGAAGAATGAATGTATTTTATTCCCTTTTATTTATGTATATATGTGCATATGTATGTGTGCACGATGGCATCACCATGAGAATCAACCCCGACCAACTAATATTTGTTGCATGCAGAGCGTAAACTGTGATTTAATGGCTGCAAAGGTAAATGTCAGTTGTGCTGCATCTGTAAGGGGAGAAGTGTGTGGGAGAATGCATAGATGCTTCTGTGGTAGCTAGTGTGCCAGTGGTTGTTGTTGTTGTTGTTGTTGTTGTTGTTGTAGCTTGTACTAAAGAGCATCCGTGGTAGTGTTTAAGTGTTTTCTAAAGATACATTGGGGTATGCTCTACTCTTCGCTAACTATTCTATTCTATATTCTCTGAAATAAAGTGTGGCATATGTTTGACTGCATCAGTATATAATATGTTTTCTTTTTAAATTACTTATAATGTTATCTTGCAAATAATGACTGGTGAGGTGCAGAGGAAACTAAATTGCTAAAACGGTATAAATGTGATTCATTATTTAAAGATGCTAAAATTTACATGCAAACTTTAAAATGAAATTTTAAAAATAGAGATTTTATTTTCCAAACGGCAACACTTCTTAGCTTTTGATGGTTTCAAGAAAGATTTGGCATTTGAAATTAAAACGTATCCATAGAGAAATTATTCTTGGATCTATATAGTGTTTCTGAAAATATTGTAAACTTTTGGAATTTTTTCTAAAATTTCATTGAAATGTGCGTTCTGTGCAGATCAAGACCTTTCGCTTGACAACTCATGCAAATACTTATGCTATGGGGACGGAAACTAAAAAAACACACTTTAAGGCGAAGGTGCCGGAGTGACGCGGTAGAGTGGGGGTGACATCATTGACTTGCCATTGCTGCCAAATATAATAATTTCAATTTTTATTCGAGATGGATCTCCTACTATTGCATGTATGTCCTAAGTCCTTCTATTTAATGGAAATCACCTTGAACCAATTAATTTTTTTGCACTGATTCTATTTAACAATGTTTCTGTATTGATAAATACTAGTATATATTACTTATACAAGTTCGAAGATGCAATTCTCAGTATGCCAAGGTATAAAACTTGGCAATTTGTACACACACACACGCGCGCACGTACATACAGACACATGCATGTGCATATGCAAGCAAAACAAAAACTTTTCCACAGCTGAGCTCAACAATACAATAAACAAACTTTAATGGTGTTAGTAATTGAGAAGTAACGACGTTTACTTCCGCTCATGCAAGCTCATGTGTATATGTACGTATTTGTATGTATGCGTGTATTTGCTTTGCAATAGCGAAATGAGTTTGCAATTTTCCTGTTGCATACGTTTAGGCGGTTTCACTGTTTCATGGCAACACAAACACAGTCACGAACAAAACCTGAAACTTTTGAAATTAAAAGATATGTACGTGTACGTGTACTGAATATGGTGTATTTATATATGCATGGATGTGTGTGTGTTGAAATTTGAGCATCTCCGTTGGCACAATGAAATTACACATTAAGGCGCTTAAAATTGTATATAAAATGTTAAAAACGTTTTTAAAGTTAATTTATTTGCAGTAAAAATGTATGCTACCTAACACCAACCAAAAACCACAACAAATGCCGAAAATTTCCAACGAATCTGATACCTGAAATGAAGTTGCAAAAATTTAAATAAAGGCTTTTTAAATTTTCATAATTTATGATTATTATTATTTTGATGTCGTTGTTGTTTTTTAATATTTCAAACTTAAAGTTGCTTTGTACAACATGTTGTCCCAGAGAGATTTTACATTTGTTAACCACAATGACGACAGCAACAAGAACAAAAACATTTTGACATAATAATTCAGAATTTAATGGCGCCTACACCCATATATACACACGTCCACTCACACATACACACGTAAATGCCTTTTGCTGCACCATTTCAATTTCACCCAACATTGTTTTGGTCAATGTTTTCATATTTCCCTCGGGTCATCCATCCATCATCTACGTACATACATACATTTCCATGTATGTGTGTGTGTGTATAAATACCCGTAGAATGTACTAACTTTTTAGTAAGCTTGACGTTATTTAAATGTATTGTGACGTTATCCTCTTCAAAATGCCAAAATAAGGATAAAAGCAAAAAACAAGAAAAAATAAAGACCGAACCTGAAATAAAATTGTCTAGACACTTTTGTCTAGCTCAATGGTGTTTGTGTGTGCTTATTTATGGGATTGTGCTTGCGCACATTTTCCTAAAGCATCTACATCGTGTTCATAGAAACACACGTACTTACAATACACATCTCGGTTGGTTTCACTTTAAGACCTATGACAGCACCGGCCGTCCGCTATAATTGCTTTAAATTAGTTGATAATTTGGTTAATAAGTGGCTTCATTGGCAACTTTGCCATTTCCAGTGGGAATTTGAATTGTTTGTCTGTTTATTTGCTGTTAAACGTTGACGTTTTTCGGAGACTTTGCATTTGCCTTTGTCACAGATCTATACATACCTATGTACAGCAATTTGTATAAACACAAATTAACTCGATTCCAAAGGGACACACATTTGAAAAAACATTTACTTGGGAAAGATTAATGACAGTTTCGGACATTTTTAACATATTTTTGACCGCTCACGAATAAACTTTTCCAAGTTTTAAAGGACAAATAAATAGTTTTGAGACTGATTTTCATAACCTACCAAGGCCGTATTTAGGGGGAGGTTTTCGGGGTTCTGACCCTCCCCCCCCCCCCCGAAATGTGAAAACTTTTTCCTAATTTTTTATATTGATTGCAAGTGGATGGAAAAAAGTCAAACTAAAATCTATTGAATGATTTTAAAATATTTTTTAATCGGTTTCTCTCTAAAAAGTCAAGTAAAAAAAAATTTTTTAAAATAAATTTGAATTGAAATCGCACGAAGTTGTGCTACATGGCCAAAAACGGTATTTTCAGAGGTTTCAACCCTATTTTTCTAAAACGTGACGTAAAGGGAAGTTTTTGACCTTAGATTCGTGTTGAGCATGAAAAATTCATTCGCAAGCACTAGGAACAATATTATTTACCAAACCCTTGCAGGACAGTGATATTGAATAAGCTTCAAAGTTCTTAATCTTAAAATATAATTAATCCTTTAACCTACTATTGCTCAGAGCATCCGACTCGGAAGATTTCAATGCTGTGACTGCACGAATTTAGAGAATATATGCCAACCTCATCCGGGCTCCTCATCATTGATAATGGCCCAAATTCCCACTGATAATCATTTGAAAAAAATTAGTCTCTGACTATTTTTGGCATTTTTGATCATTTTTTTGAGGTTGGGTTCATTATCAATAATGGCAAGTCAATGAGTTATCGAAATTATGCCTTTCACGATAAAAAATGTGTTGGAATCCACATTTAATAATATTTATTTGAAAAAACTTAAATTGATTATTCTGTGAATTTTTTTGTCGGTTTCGGCCATTTTTTTTAGGTTTAAGACATTTATTCACTTTTCTCCCTAGTCTGATAGGGTCCATCAAATGCATCATCGTATTTAAACATCAGTTTCATAAAAATTTAATTTGAATATTTTCGTTGAATGAAACCCAAAAAATTTTCAGATATCTATACCCATTTAAAAAAATACCCATCGCTAAAACGAATGGCGTACTCAGTTTTTTGAAAAACATGGTCATTTAAGGCGCTAGAGGTGGCCTTCGGTTTAATTGTATCAATGGGTACGCCATTTGCTTTAGCGGCTTATTTTACATAGGTGTACATATCTGAAATTCTTTTATGTGCAATTTAAATGTTTTTCCCATACAAGATCCCAAACCTTTTGTAAAATATTCTTTTAAATCACGCTTTTAGGAGTAGCACATCCAGTTTTCGCAATTTTATATTTTTTTCATATTGTTTGGCTTATAACTAATTAATATAACACCGGAGACACATGGTGTTTTATATTTTTGAAAAGTACTCCTTGAGAGCTTTTCAACGGTATGCAATATATTGAGATCCTCTTCATTCCATTATATGTATGACCTTTGCTCATATGTACATAGTATATGGGTGCGAACTGGAGTACAAAATTGGCCACAACTTCGAATCTAGACATCGGCCATACAAAGTGCAATACATTTTTGGAAAGTACACGAAGAGACCTTTCTAATGATATGAGAACTTTTTTAATTTACTTTACTTTCATATTTCATACCCCGATAGCATATCTATCTTTATACCTACTCAATTGTTTTGTCATCGCAGTAGTTGTTTCGGAATTTCAAAATTAAAATTTTTTTACCTATAATGATGAGGCGGATGAGCTCAATCGAATGACATAATTTTGTTTTAATTGCTCAAGCCGTTCGCTTGCAAATAGGGTTGACCATTTATTTTTGTCCAAAAAAATAAAAGTTGTTTTTTTTTGCGTTGTTGCCGAGTATCAACCTAATTAATTTTTTTTTTTTCAATTTGTGACCCAAATTTATGGTCTTAGCTAACTTACTTTTTAGTAATATTTTTCTTTTTGTATTCAAAAAAGCATAAAAAGTTGAAATCAATCGATTTAGAAAGTTTTTAAGGGGGCACCTCCCGTTGTAACTTTTAAAAAATCTACTTTTTTTGCATTCGCTTAAAGTATATGTTTTCAAAAATATGTCTGCAAATTTTTAAGTTGATCCGGAGAAAATTTTTGACTCTTTGTTATTTCCAAAAAAAAATTTCTTCTTGACATTAAAATAAATTGAAACTTTAAACCAGTTTTTCTCAAAACCCGATTATTCAACAACTTCTAAACCGATTATTTTTTAATTTATATGCTTCTTAAATATATAGTAATCTAGATTGATCGAAGGAAAATTTTTTTTAAAACTGAAGCAGCGTTTTTTAGTTAAAATTGAACTGTTAACTGTGACAGTCGGTGATTTTGTTAAATAGGCATATTTTTTCACATCCTTCGATTAATCACTAGATAACCTTATAATAAAAGTAAATCCATTTCATTTTTGGATTTTAAATGATCTAGATTTGCAAAATATTGCTCATCGCAAAACATGTTTTCTAGAAAGACGTCAACGGGATTGCTCATTACTCATAAAGTTTTAAATATTTTTGAGTAGAAATTAGTTAAAGTTAAGTTTAATACATGCAATTTTAGATAATAAATAGTTTTTATAAAAAACTTTATTAGTTTACCTGAAAAAAAATCTAGAAAAATACCAATTTTTCGCGTCACAACTTGGGTTTTGAATTTTATAATCTGTGCCATACATAAAGCACATCGGCTTTGCGATGTCAATTCTGCTAAATAATGAAAATACCAGCTCATATTACAAGTACGAAATCAGCTCGGTGGTTTTGCCATTACCAACCAAGGTGTGTACTTGTACACATTCTTATAATTCTCATCCACTTCATATCGATAGTGAATATAAGAATTTTATGAGAATTAACCACCAGACCAAGACGGGAATCGAACCCGCAACCTTCTGAATGAAAGTGCACTATCCACTAGACAATCAAGGTCGTCCGATAGATGCGAATATATTAAAAACAAAAGTATGGGCCTGTACAATCTTACGTAGGAGTAATAGGGGATCTAAGGGGAGAGGATTTAGGGTTAAATACCCCTGAAGTGTTGCATACCATTAGAAAGGGAAAATAATTCTCGTTCGTTTCAAAAATATGAAGTAATTTTAAAAAATACCAAAGAAAAGTTATTAGCAAAACAAAAACGTTCCAACTTATATACATCGATCCGAATTAACCTCATTTACGTCAATCATGAATTTTACACAAACGTTATCTAACGGAAACCCAGGTGGGGTCTAAGAGGCCCGGAAGCATGTAAAACACTTAACATCTCGCGATTGCGCCTTTCGACTTATCTATCCTAAGATATTGCGGTGATAATCTATTTTCTGTTGTATGTGTTTGTTTCGCTTTACCGCTTATGGGTGGGGTTGTGCGCAGATGAAAAGATTTTTTTCCTTCGAACGCCCAGGTGGGTTCGCTAGAGACCCCTGTTGACGGACAACGTAATTCAATGTCATGATAGTTTTTTAGGAGACTATGAAAATTAAATCTAGAGGTTAATTTTCAAAGTCATGACTTAAGTTCATGTCAATTTCGTTATTTGAAGTTATATATAAACAGGCTTAATGAACAAATGTAGTCATCACAACAACAATGTATGTAGAGACGGGCAAATCAGACGGCCGTTTCGGAATCCGCCACAATTCCATCAATATCAATATCCTATATAAGCTACTAATTCAATGTCACTGAGTGACATTTCAATTATTTTTTGGCGGATGGCGTCTGTTTTCATTGTTTTGAATATTGTGCCATTGAATTTAAGTGTTTTTGTTCGACGGTGCTGCTTACATTGCCCTCTCAATAAGAATCACCAAATAAATCAGATGTGTCATTTCTGCAAGTGTAATGTTTGCAAAGAACATGCAACTGTGATTTTGAAATGTAAAGCTTGCGCAGGGTAGCCAATTATCAATTCTTCTGATTCGGAATAAATAAAAAAAAAACATTAAAAAACAAAACTTTATCTATTGTTTATGCCTTGCCACAAAAAACAACTAAAAACGACATGGAAAAACAGGCGAGTTTATTTCGAAACCCCACCTGGGTTACCAAAGGCTCGGAATAACCTGGGTTGCCAAGGGTTAAAAAAAATTAACTGAAAGGGTTAAAATAATTTGAAATTTCAAAAATTCTAATCTAAAAATGTGAAAATGCCAATTTTGGCAATTTTTACCGTTTATACAATACAAAAAAAAATGTGAAAACGCCAAAAATTATCAAAGTTTGTTTCGATGGTAAAATTCATTACAATTTCACATTGTAGTGGTCAATTATTCACACTGAAATTATCAATAAACCCTTACTGATCTGCAAGCCCTTCCTAGCAAAAATGTTTACGGTTACTAATTTCCGAGAATTTTTGGGGTATAAATTCTATAGAAAAAGCTGGCCCCAAGGTACAGCAAACGAAATTTTGTTTAATGTACAGACAAACGGTTAATATGCATTTTCTAGAGCCCAAATAAATAGACATTTTTGATTAAATACACATTTTTCAGCGATTTTGCTTCTTAAAAATATAAATATTCATGAGCGGCACAAATCAGCACATTCTGTTTACATACAAATAAAAGTTCACACCATCTTTCATTATCTACAAGATATATAGTTTTATCGAGATATACCTTTTAGTTCTATTCCAAAGAAATCAGCAATAAAAATTTGTTTCATAAAAATAGTTATACTCGATTTCAAAGCTGTGCTGAACTGATTCTAAACTTTTTAACTGACGCGCAAATTAAAAACAAAAACATTTAAAAATTGTGAAGCTGTTTAGAAAATTTTTACAAAGAGAAGTGATTCACCCATCGACTGCAGTTTCGATTTATACGCCCCTAAATTCATCTTTTCTTTACAAATTAAATTCTTACACTGTAAAAGCATGAACACAAACGAAACAATTTAAATTTAATGCAATTTGCAACGTAAAGTTGTAATTTCCACATTGAAAACAATTTCATTACAATTAGCTTCGAAATATAAATTAACATAATCGTAAAGTCTTTTGCACCATTAATGTAAAAGACGGTCGTAGTGGTCGCTGTCGTTGTTGCTGTTGGTCTCCCCGCCCATCCTACCACAATTTTATGCAAAATTTTAAAATGATTTTTTTGCTGATCTTCCCCGCCACTCCATACATTTAAATGCTCCGCTCCAACTGCGTACAATAATAAGACAGAAACAAAGATGCATCCTACACTGACAGACAAAACTAAAGCACAAACACTTCCTTGTTACCATTAAGTTCAATAAAATTTAAAAACATTCAGTCATATAAATAAATATATTTTTTGAGGTTATTAAGGATGTGCAATTGTTGAAATAAAATCGCATTCAAAACTGGTTACTTTTGAATGTTTCTCTTTTTTCCAAAAATTTCGCTATATGCCTTAACATGCCACGACAAAAATAATCTTGGTTATTTACTATTTTAATCATTTGTTAAAAATTTTCAACAACAATCATCTTTAAACTAGAAACACCGTTATTTAGGAAATATAAAAAAGGTTTAAAAATAAATCTATGCGTATACAAGTGGTTGTTTATCATTCATCGTCCGCAAATGGCTCGAAATTATTAAAACTTCGAAAAAACATAAATTATTTAATAAAGGTGAATCATTGACATGCACTGCCAAAAAAATAACTTTGGGATTACCTTTAGCGTTGTTTTCCAACTATAAACCGCTTTCGTTCCCCTCATTCTTCAAATACTAACTATGGAAGTGGCAGTCCGATATCCATATTTCAATCACATCAATTCTTTGAAACCCATAACTTAACAAATAAACTTTATACAAAAAAAGTTGTATGTCCACATTCATATCTTCTAGAAGTTCAATTAGGTCAAGTGTCAATGAATTTCATTTTTTTTTTTTTTTCATTGTGCGCTTCACATGAAATGCCTCAAATGGAAAAAAAATTTTGCGGTATTATTTTTTATTCCAAGGCGTTAATAAAAGAATTTAAGCCAAAACATGTTTTAAAATCTTATTAAACAAAATGCAAAAAAGGAAGTGGTCGTGCTCTTGTTTTGCCCGTCACTGTATATGTGCTTTGTGAATGTATTTTTTGTTTTGTGCTATTACCCAAGTGTTTCTTGTTGCTTTTGTCATATTTTTGTTTTTGCCTGTCAACTGCTGTTATTGTTAATTTGTTATTGTGCATGGATGGTTGTTGTTCATACAATGTTTGTTGTAGTTGTTGTTATTCCAACGTTTTTCGCTTATTATGAAAAAAAAAAATTGAATAAGGAATGAAATGGAAGAAACATTTTATGTTTATGATTGTTCTCAGAGAGAGAACTCTGCCATTTGCAAATGCTAAAAATGAGACAATAAAACTATTATCTGAGATCTGGGCGAATTAACAATGTAGATGCCCTATCATCACTAGTTAGTAGTACCTATTGTATTTAGGAATATTTATATATTATCCCCAGGAAAACGTTAAACGAATTCAAGTTTAATTTAAAAAACGATTTACAAGGAAAAGTGACATAAATAGGTTATATACATATATACTTACTTGGAATATAAGTTTTTTCTATAATTAAAAATTTAATTTTTGATTAAATTTTATTTAAGCGTAATCCAGGAACTGATTGAAGTTGAATACTATTGTACAACGACAGTCAATTGTGTAGACTAAATATTTGAAATTTATATACGTATGTACTGATTAGTTTCCGACCGAAACCGACTTTTTCGGCCGAAACCGAATTTCGGCCATTTTTCTAATATTCGGCCAAAACCGAAACCAAAACTTTTTAATATATATGAATATATCTGTGGTCACAAGGCATAACAGCATAAGTGTGTTTTTTGTATTTTACAGGAGAACAGTTCAAAGGCTCAAGTGCTAAGAGTAATCAGGTTGAGTTGTGCTATTTTTCCGCCCTAATATCTCGTAAACCACTGAACCGATAGTCATAAAATTCTGACAAAACTCGAGTTGTGTTGTTATTGCTTGTGACCACAGATATGTTAAAAACAAAATTCAAATCATTTTAATTGTTTTTTTTAATTAAAACTCAAAAAAAAAAAAAAAAATACACATTTTGTGGTATAGGTACAAATGAAATTCACATTTTTATTTTAATATTTAAAATTGAATAACTTTATGTTATATGATAAAAATAAAAACAATCCTTTGCGTACTGAAATGCAATTTACAGTAAAATTTATAAAGTTTCGGTTTCGGTCAAATATTCGGCCATATTTTTTGCCGAAACCGAAACCGAATATTCAGTTGGACACTAGTACTGATATTTGACAATTCAACAATTTCACAAATTCCCCAAAATACCAATTCAAATCCTAATCTTTATATATATAATCGTAGAGTTTTGTGTGTATGTCATCGTGTAACTTCTGAACGACCGATTAAAATCATATTTCCAGAATATATTTTCTTAGGCGGGAGGATGGATCGTAGCTATTCATAATGGCTCTTAGTAAAGTGGGCGTGGCACCTCCCATACAATCCCAATAGTTTTTTGGGTATATCTCAAAAACCATTTATAGCACTGTACAGAAATTTGGCACAATAACGAGAATTGACAATGCCATGTTAAAACAATATAGGTGGGATTGGCAAAGGGGGTGTGGTACCTTCCATAATACCTGAATTTCCATTATGAGATACATGTCATAGGAGCCATTTATGATACGGTATTAAAATTTAGATTCTTTCAGTTTGTTGAATTATTGGGACCATGCTCCATTTTCATTTTCTACTACTATTTCTACTACTAATTCTACTACTATTTCTAATACTATTTTTTATTAATTTTAGCCTTCTTTCTTCAAACAATATTTTCTACTACTATTTTACTACTTTTTTTCTACTACTTTTTTAATACATTTTTTCTAAATTTTTTTTTATTTTGTACATCTTCTTTCTACTATTTCTACTACTATTTTCTATTAGTTTTAGCCTTCTTTTTTTCTACAATTTTTTTATTGTTTACTACTACTTTTTCAACCAATATTTTCTGCTACTATTTTACTACCTTTTTTCTACTATTTTTTTAATACATTTTTGCTACAATTTTTTTTTATTTTGTACCACTACTTTCTACTATTTTTTTACTACTATTTTTTACTACTTTTTTACCATTTTTTCTACTACTATTTTTTATTATTATTTCTATCACTCTTTCTACTCCATTTTTACTATTTTTGTACTACTACGTTTAACTATTTTTCTACTACTTTTTCTGCTACTTTTTTATTACTTTTTTACAACAATTTTTAATATTATTTTCTATTCTTTTTCCTACTATCTTTTCTACTACTATTTTCTTCTACTTTTTTACTGCTATTTTCTACTACTTTTTCCATTCCTTTTTCTACTATTATTTCTACTACTTTATGAAATATCTTAAGACCTTGCTTCGCTATCTATAGATATAATTTCAAGAATGGCCTTTGACATGAATATAGACCCTCCTGAAATATTGTTTCTATAATTCAACTGAATCATAATGAAATTGTTCAACAGTTTATGCTAGCTGTTAGTGCTTATGAAGGAATATTTGCAGCCAACACATTAGGTCGATTATACACTGTTCATCCAAAACAACGTGAGTGTCTTTATTGACGATTGCTATTAATAAATGTACATGGACCTACGTCATATGAATATTTAAGAACAGTTAATGGTCAATTATGCACCACAAATCAAGACGCTTGCCGAGAACTGCAATTGCTTGAAGATGACAACCATTGGGATACAACACAGCCTGATGCGGCACTTAGTTCTTCTCTACATCTTTTTCATTTATAATGATTCTCTGTTTTCAATCTACAGTCCTGTAAGTTAAATTCTTTAAAAATGTCAAATATCATGCCTCATTTTTAAATCCAGGACTTGTTTTCTAAATTCAATGCACGGACTTTAAAGTTGAATTGTCATTAACAATGTTCAATTTTAAACATTGAAAAATCCAATCTGTGGCAATATTGACTACCAACGCCCTATCACACAACGAGTCTACTACTACTTTGTCTTCTCAGTAAATATGAAAGTCTGAAACTAATTTTCACCAAGCTGATTATACCTTCTGGTGTAGCTTCAGACCTAACAAGGCAACCAATGACAGAAAATATGAGATCTGCTATAAACCAGCCTTCGACATTTGCTTATCACAATGTTTAGATTTAATATCCATACTTAAAAAAACAATATTGACCGATATCTCCAAAAAAGATTTCACACAAGATGGCTTCTTTAAACTTATGATGGAGAGAATAATTCCACCTGCAGCCAAAGATATAAAGAAGAGTTACGACGATATCATTGACGTTCCGTCGGAAACACTTGACAAAAAGATGCTTCGGAAGATAGCCTAAATAATTCATTTGCAGTTTTTTAGCTTTTGAGTTGGAGAAAGTGTGATCAACGAACCAATTTTTAAAAATATTATAAGTTCAGACAATTTTATTTAAAAAAAACCTTAAAAGATTAATGCGATTTCAAACAACACAAACTGTACAATTTTTCAGAGTTTTCTAAATATCAGTTTAATACTTTGTGCCAAGTACGACTCTCTAGTCCAATTTGTTTGAACGACATGAACTAAAATAAATTGAATCATGAGCACCGTAAGCTTTTTGTCGACCCTGACATAAGATATAGTAAGTGAACTCCTAAAATTATAATAATAGACTCTGGTGGCTTTCAGAAACTCAAGAATATTTTTACAGGAAAAATTTCGTTTCCTATCTTCTTAAAGACAAAGTCTACACAGTGTGCCTAAGCTCCGTGAAATTTGGCCCCAACGAAAAAGAACCGCAAACTAAAATGAAATAACTTCCAAGACAAATTGTATGGAAAGCAACAAAAACAAATTTAAACGTAAATTGGGTTGATATTTCAATTTTAATTTGGGGTCATATTTCATTATGATATAAATATGTATGTAAAATGTGGTCCGAAAATTAAAAATAAAAAAACCCCCCAAATTGAAAATAAAAAAATTCCCCAAAATATGGTGAATTGGCTCCAAAATATACATATCGCTATCCTAATTTGCTAAATCCATAAGAAGTATTTTTAAATTTTACAGAATTATCATTTACTTAAAAAAAATTAGAGTACATAAATATTGGTGTAAAGAGCATAAGTCCGATCTCAAAACCCAAAAAACAAATAAATGGCCGTGGTTGAATGCCTAAAACTATTTGTTGTTGAATGAGCTTTTTGTTAATTTGTTTCAAGTAATTAAATATTTTATATAAAAAATTTAAATTCGCAGCTACTACTCACAGCTGTTTTTTTTATCTGGCTAGTATTTTTTTTTAATTGATTAAAACATTATAAAAGATATTTATAGTATTACAGTTATTCAATTTTTTCTAATTACCTCTCATTCGATAGCTTAGCTTAGGTAAACTCCATATTAAATCAAAGGGCTTGATTCGATTTAGCCTTCTTACTCCAAGCATCACAAGCAGTTCTATGGCTTCATTGATTTCGGTGTAGACTGTAGGCACTTCAGGTCACGATGCAAGACATTATTTCCATAGACATACCAAGGTGCATCTACTGAGCACCTCAGCACTTCATTTTGAAGCCTCTGAAAGATTTCAACGTTAGGTTTAGCATACAGAATTTACGGCTTGATTATAAACAAGTAACTTGTTGTGGGCTAATAAATTTTCTTTTCTTCTAATAAGCCTACCAATAAGCTCCGCTCTTTTTTCTTGATGTGTTCCTTTCAGCGGAGTTTTGCGTTGAATTTTATTCCCATATATTTAGCATATTTAGGTATAGATAAAATGTCTATGCAAAGTTGATTGGATTTTACTTGCCTTGAAGTTTAGTCTACATCTGGCTAGTATGATGGGAGGTATTTTATTTATTTTTTTATTCTTAACTCAAATTCAATCAAAATAAATAATTTTCTTGAATAAATTAAACTGCCGCTAAGATCTGTGATACGCATCACCACTCATAACAGATGCGTTTCTTTAAAAGCTTGGGAAATTCCCTAAACGACATGATAAAATGTAACAACAGAAAACTGCTATTGTTCCGCCCCATCTAGAGGCGGGCTTAAGGGTTAAATATTTATTATTTATATGAGTTTTTGCCTGTAGATATTTCTAATGATACTTAAATTATACCCGAACTTTTGGTTTTTTAAAATTGGAAAGAAAAATAGTAAAACTTCGACCGAATTTTTCATTAAAAATAATTGATTCAAATTCTAGATATTTCCAGTTTTCATCTTACTGTTGGGCAAGATATCAGAAGAAAACTATTACAAGCTATTGACTTCTCTAAAAGAAAATATATTTGATATAGTTGTGAAGGAGCAAAAAATGTTGGGTATTGGCCAGTACTTACTTTTACTGAAATAATACCACTGAGGTCATTTCTAATTTTTCCATTAATGTTTTTTTTTTTTGGTTCTTTTTTCAATTATTTTTGAGGGTTAGGCTATTTTTTGTTTTAATAATTGTGGCCTTATTTCATTATAAAAATATGCTAAAATTTTTGGGTTATTTTTCATTTTCATTTTGAAGTAATTTTTCATTGGAGCCCTCTTTTATAAAGTTCCATAATAATTCCGAAAGACAACCAGAAATCCTAAATAAAGTTCGTGGTAATGCCTATGATTTCAAATAGGTTAAGCGTACCATCCACTGCCACCAAAACCTATCCTATCCTGGAATCCATCTCTGTATATAAAATTTCAAACTCGATAAACTTGGAATAAAATTTTTTTTTCTCTAAAGTATTCACTAATGACTTCATTATTGCGGTAGACAACTAAAAAATGTCACGTACGATGTTTAACATTTTTCTGTTTCATTAAAAAAAAAACCTTTTTTTTGTAATTCTGCACGTGATAAAATTGTTAATCTTTTACACCAACACAGAACCATTGATATTTTTTCAATTTTCATTTCTCAAACAATAAAAATATAAAATAATATGTACCTACTTGCAGATGTAAATATCTATGTGCGAGTATGTGGGTGTGCATATATTTTCCTGAATTCATTAGATATCAGTATCGATTTTCATTCAATATTCTATATCTTTGTGAGCGTGTTTTTTTTTTTGTTTTATCGCTTTATGGCAAATAATAAAAGTAAAACAAAACAGGCAAAAAAGATTATTATTGCTTAATCAATTGGAAGAAAACTGATAAAAAAAAGTTTATTACATTTTATCAAAAAAACAAGCAAACGTAAACAAAATACAAACTGTGAGGTACAAATATAAGTAGATATGAACATATCGATACAGTTCGACATCGTAATATACATAAGGGATCTATGTATATTATGATACTTTTGTAGTAATTTTTCTGCTATTCAATTTATTTAACCGTGCTATAAAGAGAAAAACTCTTTAACGCACATAGGCTCAAAACCATCTCACTTATTTACGAATAAATTGCTTTTATAAGAATGGAGAAATAGTTCAAAAAATAGTTATTAAGTTTATTAATGGATTTTATAAGTCAATTAACTCATAAAGCTATTATTTAAATTCAGCATGGTAGCTTAAACAGATGAAGCGTAAAATCAATCAAAATAATTTAAATTTTTACTACTCTATTCAACTGCGTTATTCTTACTACAGCTGTTTCATTTATACTAATACAGATACATAAATTGTGCTTACCTTAGGCAAATACAAATGGTATACTACTGGTATCCGTGAAACAAATAGGATTCCGCTTAATATCCCAGTACGACTACTCTACTGTTGATATTCAGCATGCGGCCTGGTTAATATTTAGTAATCTGTTTATCTGATCTTATAAATTTAATCCTTTTTGAAATACGATATGCACCATTTCATTAGAAATCGTTTAATGGAAACACAAGGTATTTACAATATGAAAGGTTGCCTCTTCTCAATGGGCAAGTTTCGGCTAAAATTGTTTTAGACACAGTTTTAATTTCGATGATTTTTTGTAAGCCGGGAGATAAAGTTTTAAAATTTAAGAATACGACTTTTTTTAATATCTCCTACGGTTTATGTGCAGTGATCACTCAAAATTTTCGAACAAGCACCAAAGAGTCACTTTCAAGAACTCATAACTTCGCTAGTATGCATGATAATTTAACAAGAGGAAGCTCATTGTAGTACGGAGGACTTTAAGAAAAGAATTAAAATTTTTGGAACAAAATTTGTCAAGGACCTGAGATCTTTCAAAGATATGTAAATATCTCTGGAAGTACCTAGTTTTGTTTTTAAATTTATTATTTAATAGGCTCAACAATATGGGTTAAACACTGAAAATGTCAGACAGGGTTCGGCATGTTAATATTTTATTTTAACTTTTTCTACTTTTGAATGACGTCTAATTTTTTCTACGTTAACAACGTTACATATCATATTTATATGATATGATCAAATTAAGAATTTGTATTGTAAACTTCTCAAAAACTATGCACAATGCTGAAAATATGAGAAAGTCGTTGAAATCCCTTGACTTCAAGCTATACAAAAGTTTTGTGCTGATCGTTCTTTCATGGAGACATTGACAAGGCCTACGAATAGATTTGTGTATAGTTTGATTGAAAGATTGAGACAGTTTTTTGCATACCTGAATATAACTAGCATGTGAAATTTCAGTCCTTAAAATTCACATGTATACTTTTATGCACTACTACTGCCATGCCCACTTTTCTATAGCAGCGAAAATACAAATATAACAAATTTTACCAATAAGTATTTCCGACTATCATCTGCTATTTTGGCCCGCTTAGCTGTTCTACTTGACCCAGTGTGAGGCGGGAGAGGATCCGATTTTTCGTTCTTTGAAAAAATCCCTTAATTTAGGATCAACAGTATTTTTAATTAAGTAGCTTCCAAGTAGGAAGGGTGTTTTTATAACCAAATACTCCACCTTGGAGCCATTAGTGCCTTTATGAATAGTATACATGCTACTATACTGCACATACATTTGATTGTTCATTTATTATATGATTGCATATGTATGTATATTATACACGTATGCACTAGTGGATCAAGAAATTTCCGAAGGGGAGATTTTCATCTTTAAGGGAGGAGGCTTTTATCCCCTAAGCCCTTCGTCCCCTTTCCCGTGTAAATATGCATAAATAACTTAAGGCATCTCAATAATATTTACAAAACAATGGAAAGTCTTTATTTTTTGCAGCATTCCTTTCATTTCAATTGATTTTCTTTCAAACCCATTTGACAGCCTTGGCAAAAATGAAAACAAAAACAAGAACAAGAACAGCAACAAAAATAAAAACAAAACTCAAATGCGCCTTTCATTGTCCTTAATATGTTCACTCGATATGCTTATACATAAAAAGATATGAACACTGACATCCATAACATACATGTATATGAAGAGAGAAACAATGCGTTTTGTATGATGAATTAGTACTTTCGTATTCACCACTTTGTGCTGTTCATTGAATATGAATGTGTGTTCGTGTGTGCATATGTAGTTGTGTTTTTACCACAATAATTCATCAGTTTTATGTAAACGGATGTGCCGAGGGTAGATGAAGTAGCAATATTTGATTTCAATAGATTTTGATAACTCGTTCTATCTACAATACCAATACATACGTATATGTAGAAGCCATGTGAAAGATGAGCATGACCAAGAAAGCTGAAAGTGTTTATGTATGTATTGACATTTGTTATATTGTATGTGCGTATATGGTTTGATATTCAATACATTGATTGTTATGCAAGAAGTATTAAAATAAAAAATACAACAGTAATCGATCATTGCCTGTCCTTATTTGGCTCTGTCAAATTATAATGATATTGACAAGATTGTATCTTTATTTCCAGGTATTTGTTTCATTTTTTGGTTTTAGGTATTATTTATGTCAAATATTAATAAGAAATATAAATTTTAATCATTTAAAATTTTGATATTAATTAAGTCAAGTATGTTTCCAATTGTAGTGTCTTGTTTGTTTTTTCCTTTATATTATTAAAAACCTTGATTTATTTTACGTAACAATTTATTAATTAATTTTTATGACTTCTATATAATTTAGTTCAGCGGTTATCAAGCTTTGAATGCGTACTTTGAATGTACAATGTGAATCAAATGCGTACCAGAAAACTAACAAAACTGTGCTTTGTGTACTTTATGTCCACAAAAACTGTAGCGTAATTAGAAATACCGATAAGCATGCAACAGAATGTAAAATGTAAAAAATACAGATTTTCAATTAAATTCAGCTATCCGCTTATTTCGTTTGCACTCTATTATCTGCTAGCGTACTACTTTTGGAGGCTTCCCGTACCACTGGTGGTACACATACCACAGTTTGAGAAACGCTGATTTAGTTAATTATATTTGTTGCCATTTATTGCTCTGCTTTTGTTTTGCTTTTCTTTTCATGATTCACTTTAATTTAATTAAAAATTTTATTTATTTAATAACACACTTTTAATACCACCTTTGTTCACCCCATTATCTGTATGATTTCGTAGGAATTGTTGAATTATTGTATTGTCAAGCAAACATTTCAAACATATTGATGAAAACTTTAAATTTCTAAATAACTCATACGCCCCGTCGACTTCTGCTCATAGAATTGTAGTTGAGTAATCGTCGCTAATTTTTTTTGCCCTATACATACTTGTTAACCTTTCTAAACTAGTGATGGGTAAGTGATTGAGTTGTGGACGTAGTTCTTTCGATCACATCTAATCTTGCAACGCTTCTGGTTCCCGAAAAAATGAATGCCAACTTGATCTTCAAAAATCGATTTTCACATAACTTCTAAATTTACACATGAAACAAAATAATAATCAACATATCTCTAAAAAATGATTAAATATTTGTTTATTCATTTTTAAACAGGTGGTTTAATTTTTTCTTATCTTGATAGACACATTTTACTCAACCATTTAGTAAATGTGATATCATATCTTTATATGTATATATAATCGTAGAGCTTTGTGTGTATGTCATCGTTTAACTTCTGAACAACTGGACCGATTGAAGTCATATTTCCAGAATATATTTTCTTAGGGGGGATGATGGTTCATAGCTATTCATAATGACTTTTAATAAAATAGGCGTGGCACCTCCCATACAATCCTAATAGTTTTTTGGGTATATCTCACGAACCATTTATAGCACGCTACAGAAATTTGGTACAATAACGAAAACTGACAATACCACGGTACAACAAAAATATGGGTGGGATTGACAAAGGGGGTGTGGCACCTTTCATATAACCTGAATTTCCATTATGAGATATCTTAGGAGGCATTTATGGTACGGTACTAAAATTTAAATTCTTTCAGTTTGTTGGATTAGTGGGTGTGGCACCATGCTTCACTTCTAGTTTCTACTACTATTTCTACTACTTTTTTCTACAATTTCTTCTTATTTCCTACTACTTTTCCAATTAATATTTTCTACTACTTTTTCAACTAATATTTAACTACTTTTTTTCTACTACCTTTTTAATACATTTTGTCTACAATTTCTTTTTATTTTATACCACTACTTTCTACTATTTTTTTACTACAATTTTTTACTACTTTTTACAATTTTTTCTATTACTATTTTTTATTATTATTTCTACCACTCTTTCTACTCCATTTTTACTATTTTTGCTATGTTTAGCTATTTTTCTACTACTTTTTCTGCTACTTTTTTTCTACTTTTTTACAACAGTGTTTAATATTATTTTCTATTCTTTTTTCTACTACCCTTTCTACTACTATTTTCTTCTACTTTTTTACTGCTATTTTCTACTACTTTTTTCATTCTTCTTTCTACTATTATTTCTACTACTTTATGAAATATCTTAAGACCCTGCTTCGCTGTCTTAAAATCTGTTAGGAAGCGCTGCACTGTGGTTGCTCTCATACGACAAAAATAAAAAATTAAAATGTCAAATTTTGGAATTATGAGCAACTGCACAATCTCTACTATTACCAAACTTCTCAAACTTTTTTTTTTGCCTCTAACAGTACTTCTTAAATATAAGCATCAGAATTTCAAGTATCAATTGCAGTTATTTTTTTATTGTAAAAAATGTGAAAGTGTACTTAATTTTTGGCAACAAAAATCTAAATGAAAAATGCTTCAAATCCCATTAAACAAAATGGAAGTTCAAAAAAGAGGTATTAACTTTATTTTCAAGTGGTTAAATTCTTATAACTTGTGGTGGGGTTTTCATTAAATAATACTTTTAACGAAATATTTTTTTTTGTTTTTTTTTTTTTTGTAGTTAAATTTTAATTTCACTTGGATTTTTACTAACTTTCCCCTCTCGAAACCCCCCGTCAATTTTTTTTCTAAACAACAGTCCACATTCTAAGTTTAAACAAATGTTCACGGTAGCTGCCAAGATTTGCCAGGGTTTGTGTAATCTGCTACAGACAATTGCTTACTCGTTGTTTTTAATACAATTTTCTGAATGAACAAGAAAATACAATAATAATTTTTTTTTTATTTTTGGGATATAATTTATTTATTATAATTTATAATTTTTGTTTTTGTCTAAGGTCACTTACTGATGCGCCTAACGGTCTTTATTTTTTTGTAAATATCCACTATGTTCTTTGCTTGAAAAAGTAGAAAATGTCAACCGTGTCAATAATGAGACACATTTTTAATTCTAGAATATTTTTCCCAAATTCAATGGAAGCCTGAATTGTCATTACGAAGGTTCAAGTACTTCGTTTGTTTTTAATTTTCGCGCTTTTTCGCAGAAAAGGCAGAACAACGTTTGCCGCGTCAGCTAGTAATCATATAAAATAATCATAAATCAAAACAGCGAAAACGCGTAAAATAAGCGCAAACCCTGAACATTATTTTCACTCACTTTTTCGTCATTCATAAAAATAATTCTATAAAATAAAATATTCTCAATGAATTTCATTTCCATAAAAATGTTTAATCGCATTTTTTTGCGTGAACGAAACGAATTTTATTTGTTTATATTATTATTATTATTATCAGTTAGCAACAAACGTAAATAAATATTTTTGTTTTAAATGTGAATTCACTCAAAAGAAGCACTCGTCTTCTGAAAGTGTATATTATTCCAGTGTTTCAGAACAATACACACAATTAAATATACGAGTATATACATATATACTTTTTAATGCCCACCTACTGTTTTACGTTCGTACTTTTATTTGAACGAGTATTATAAATGAGTTACACCCACAAGTTCGTGAATTTGCTTGTTTCTACAGAAAATATTTTAATTTTAAACAGATTCATGTATATATAAATATACGAATCTGTATTTCGACCACTTAAAAGGGATGCTTTAAGTTAACTGAAAGATTTTGTTTGAAAACATTTTAAAAGCCAAGATTTTAAAAATGTTTTAGCATAGATTTACAGTAAATTACACTGTAGGTAAAATTTCAGCTTTTGAAAAAAAAACTCAGCGGAAAGCCAAGACTTAATTTTCGGGAGTTGAATCCGATGGTGTATTCAGTTTTACCCCAGCACATCACGTTTGGGATCGCTTAGATTCAAAGTTAGCCATTTTGGGCTCCTTTTTTTGTTCAGATTCTACGGCCGCAAATTAAGTTTACTTGTCTTGGCTTTAAGATGTGTTTTTTTTTTGACGTCCCTACAATGTTATATATTTCATAAATAAATATTTATATATACATATTCATTACAAATACTTTCCTTTATTATTTTAAACTTTTCTAATAATTATTTAATGCACTTTTAGGCTAATGGGAATAAAGATTATCGAATTTGTGTCAGTGAGTGTAAAAATATTATTAACTTATGAAAACAAAGAAAGTCAAAAAAGAAAATAAGCTAGTTAGGTTACAAGGTAAAGCATGTACCCTTATCCATCACCCCACTACATCCTCATATTCCTAATAAACCATGACCACAAAGTTGACAGGTCGCACGATAATTTCCGTAACTGACCATAGTGAGCGAATATTTTTTAATGAATGAAATAGCATTAAAAAATTACACAAAATAAGAGTAGAGATGACTAGTATTTCTAATATAAAAATAATTAAAACTGGAAAAGTATTGATAAGATTCAAGATATTATATAAATGAATATTTAATTTATTAAAATGGGGTACTTTTGCAATTATAGTATGGAAACAACAACGCATTTCTTGCGTCGATTTCCTTGAGTCTAGAGAAAATGTTTTCCAAATCGTTCATTGTTTGATCGCTTAAAGCCAACTAAATTTTTGACAGTGTATTTTTGATAAATTATTTTCTTTGTTCTACAAAATTTTGGCAGGAATGTCCAAAAATTTAAATGGATATCATCTAGTAATGGATGAATTTTACGCACTCTATTTGAGTATTTTCATTTTGAGTATTAGAGTGCTTCCGGATTAATGTAAAGTAAAAAACAAATATGGAAAATTCTGATTTTTTTTAGTTTTTCGTCCCGCATAACTGATTTGAAATTTCTACATTGACGAAAATAAATTTATAATTACAGTGAGAAATTCTGGTGACCTGACATAAAGCCTATAAACTTAACGCCATTAAACATTTCAAAACGACCATAACGCCCATAGCCCAAAACCACTTTGGATATTGTGGCCACCTCAAAAACAACCAAATAAAAATAATTTTTCGCCGATATAACCGCCCTTAGAATGGCCCTGAAGAATATAATTCATTTTTTTTTTGGCGTTAAGGCCGTTTCTCTGCGGTCATAAAGCCCATGGGCATTATGGCCATGGGCATTATGTCCGGTCCCCCAGAATTTCTACTTCCAACTACTTACTAAAGCCAAACAAAGCAGCATAAAAAACTGAGTAAACATGTTCACAAACATACTGTGTGTTTGTAAGGTAAATAATTTTTTTGCCTCGACTTGCCCCAAAAACATTTCTTTTAAGTTTTTTCAATGACATCACCTCGACAAATCCGCAGATTTTCGAAGTGTGGAGTGTCGGAAGATCCTCTAAAATGCGGACATAACGATATTAGAAACCATAAGGAAGCTGACAATTCCGACCTGTTATTTTCTATAAAAGAAAGAAATAAAGAAGAAAAAATCACAATACAAATGCGGTGCGCTAAGTCTTCAGCGCGACATAAAAAATGTGTACGTCTGAAAAACGCTTTGCGACAGTGACGCCCCTGTGAGTTGAATTCATTCTTGTTTCGAAAACTGTAAGTTTTATTTAATTTTTCTTTGGAGAACTATTGAAAAGGAAAGATTGTCGGAATCACCTCATTGTTAGACGGGTTAGCCCCATATTTTTACTTTCAGAAAAATAATTATGGTGAAAAAACGGTAAGAGATATATCAAATGTTCATATGGGAGAAAGTTTAGATATTTAATGCACTATGAAACGATGCTAAAAGTATTGAAGGTATTTGTTTTACCTCATCCTCCCTTAGATCTTCTTCTTGTTTTTTGGTACAACAGCCCATGAAGCGCCTAGGCTGAGTTTTTCGCATTCACTCATATTGTGTGCATTTGCGCACCTAAAGGTGCGAAAACTTTTTCTTAGGCAATTTTTAATCTTGAAGGTTTGTCATTCCCTGCCAAGAAGTGGAAAAATTTTTATTTGTTATAGGTAGTGGGTCCCTGCGTTTCTTAGAGAGGGAGCGCGTGGCAGCTTAACAGTTTTGTCGTATGAGAGGTTGGTTGATATGGACGGAATTTACGTGGACAATTGTCACTTTAGTTTTATCTTGACAACATGAGTGCGGTATAAATTTTTCGAGCAAACGGAATTCCATTTTCCTACATTCTTGTGAAGCTGTTAAAAAGTTCAATTGATTGGGTGCATTTGTTTCTGTGTTTTGTGTGCTTTCGCCTGATAAAGTTGATTTTTCATTCGGATTTGTTTCGTGTGCTTAATAGCTTGTAATATGTAAAAACTCGCTTTTGTTGTGGTTTGTATGTTATCTTAATTTGTTGGGTTTCAATTGGATGTTGCTTGTCTTTTGTCGGTTTTTTTATTTACTCAGTGAAACAGACGCCTCACAGTGTGCTCTTAGTCAGATCCCAAAAAAAAATTTTTTTTTAATAATTATATAATCTTATTAGTTATTTTGTTCTGCGAAATTGGCTACAACGAGCGATGAACGCTTTTGGTAGTTTCATCAGTTTTAATAGTTTTTTAATTTTTTTTCTTTCATTTTGAGATTTTATTTTGAATGGAGAAATTTTTTTAATCTATAATATTATTCAATGTGCATTCTAGTGTATTTTTTTTTCCGTGAGGGACATAATTTCATTAACACATTGACTTCTCACTTCTGATGATGTACCCAACCTCAAAAAAATTACCAAAAATAGTAGAGGCTAATTTTTTTCAAATGATCATCATTGGGAATTTGATCCATTATCAATGATAAGGAACCCGGATGAGGTTGGCTTATATTCCCTAAATTCGTGAAGTCACAGCATTGAAAGGAATCTTTCTAGTCGTTGTGCTCTGAGCAATAATGCATTAAAAAATTAATTTTAAGATGGGTTTTGCTAATAAGATGGAGTTTTTGCGAAAGAATTTTTCACGTTGAACACGAACCTGAGGTCAAAAACTTCCTATCACGTCACGTTTTAGGAAAAAATTGGGGTTCAAGCAAGTCTTATTTTACAAGGATCCGATAAATTTTCCTATTTTTACTAATTTTTAAACTTTTCAAACTGATTCAGGACGAAACCTAAAATCAAAAACAGTTACTGACCCAGAAAAACTATGAATGCAGGAGTGCTTAGTATCACCTTCTCTTTTTGAATCCGTAGTCAAACGTCATGTCGAAGAAACAAATCGGATTTGATCGCTTAGTGTAACTAAGATTTCAAATTTATTTTTTATATTTGAATTTTTAGATAAAAAAACCGATGGAAGTAAAAAAGATCGTTAAATAGATTTTCTTTTGACTTTTTTTCCAATTAATCTAAAAAATTAGAATAAAGTTTACACATTTCGGGGGGGGGGGAGCGGAACCCCCAAACCCCCCCTCCCCCTCCTAAATATGGCCTTGGTGCCAGCTTAAGACCAGGGTGGGTGCCGGCTTAGGACCACTATTTTGACAAATAATAAAAATCGACTTCTTCTCTTTGCGCTGCATTGCGACCACAAAAATCACTCTACTCAGTTCCGAATGACATAGAATTGTAGATAAAAGATCGTGGTACCTGACCAAAGGGATTAAAGTGCTATTGAAACCTGTTTACCCCCTATTTTCAGCAAAAACTCAGGACCACTCTTCCCTATATATTTTATATTTTGAAAAAATTGCAGCTCCCCTCTAACATTTTTATCTAGTTCTTTAAAAAGCCAGATCACGTTCAAGAGCAAGTCGCATCTTAAAAAGAGCTATAGCTAAAGGCTTATTACTCATTTAAATAGTACAATTTTTGTAACAATATTTTTATGGTTTTTTGTAGTCTTCAATTTATGCCGAAAGCACTAAACTCTATTCGCTGAATCTTCAAACTAGTTCGTAAAATTCCACGACTCATCAATTGGAAATTTTATCTAAACTTGAATTCGCAGTTGCTTCAATTTAAAGTTGTATTAAACAGAAACTAAAGCTGTCAACAACATAAAAACTTATTTTCTTGGCATGCACAAACAGAGGAGGACGTACACCCTTAACCTCCATCCCCAACACTCGACGAATAACGAAAGAAGCTTACGTAATTTTAATCTCAAAACCCTTTGCCTTTATACACAATGCCCGCAATTTAAATTTATTTTTTTTCTACATTTTTGAATGTCCTTGAAAGCCTCAGACTTAACTCATTTACGAGTAAATACGAGCAAGTGCATATGCACATATACATATGCATACATAAACACACACAGTTACAAGTATATATGTGGTAAAACAATGGGAAGCTTTAATGTGTTAGGAAATAAAATGTGCCTTTGAAACTTGGAAACACAAAACTGTTTAAAAATTCTTTTATGTGTTGGGGTGACAGTTTTGACACGTTGCTTGTGCTTCCTTTGCGAAGTAAGAGTGGTACGTGGTATTTACATGGCCGGCCCTCATTCAATTCTCGACGATAGTTGCAATATTTGACAATATTCATACAAAATTAAATTCTTTTACTTATTTCATTATCTTGATGACTTTTCTGATTTCCTATTTGGTTTGTTTGTGCGTATTTTAGAAAATGTTCCTTTAGAGATGGCTAAAATTTCCCGACGTGCTGTTGCTTCGTCGTCGTCATCGTCATCTGCAGCATCTGTGTCCTCGGCCTCGTCCTCATCAGCGTCTTCGAAATCAACAACGAATGCAAATAACATTGCATATGGCGGTAAGCCAATACGTAGTAATACCGCAACAGAAATATCTTCTAAATATGTGGACTCAATACATTCAACTACTGCAAATATACTTCCTGATCCTTTACGTGGCAGCAGTGGTAATGTGTCTTATCAATTTACAACAACAACGACTGGGTAAGTGGTTTTCCTTCCAATTACGATTAGTATATAGCAAGCACTTTTATTGAATGGTATTTTTGTAGTTCCAATGAACATATTCTCTCTACTGCCTCACCCTCGCCACCTGATGTGCAATTTAAAGATACCCAAGCAGACCTAGCCGAAGCCGAACGCCGACGTATCCGCGCAGAATTCTTTGCCACTTATGATGTCATGACGGGTGTGCGTATCGCTGCGACTTTAAGCGGTTTCTTTGGACTGATGGTTTTTCTAATTGTGTGGAAAAGCCGCAGCAGTTCGAACGAAACGTTGAAGGTTTTGAAAGTGAGTATAGTTTTCATTATATTTTGAGCATCAATATGGTTGAACGTGATTGTTGTAGGATCCGAAAATGGCTGCTGTTGCTGCTGTCTGTATGCAGGAAGAAGAAGAGCGTGAAATACATGAAGCAATGGTTGCCACTGGCATGTCAATATATCCAGATGAGTATGATGCCATTGCCTACCGTAGACAACGAATGCTTTCGCTGGGAAATGTTAGTGCACCACCAATGCTGAATAGGGGATTCAGATTCTCCTCTGTTGGTAAGTATTCTTAAAAGGAATGCTGGCTTTTTGAAGGCTACTCCTCGAGAGTTCAGCAATGTTTAGAAATTATAGCTAATACCTTGAAATACCTCGCAGGTGGCGGTGGTTACAGCAGTTTGCTGGAACCACCACGTCGCTTTTCCTATTCGGCTGCATCAGGTGGTGGTGGTAGTTTGTGTGGTGGACGGCGCAAAAGTGGTTCCGAATCGTCGCGTATATTAAGCAATTATCCGATGGGAAGTAGCTTTGGAAACGATGATTACTTTATGGAAACTGAAGATGAAATGGAAAGTGGTGGGGATTATCCACCTAGTGGTGGCCAACATTTAGAGGAACTAAATGATAGACATAAACGCACAGATTCAACGCGAAGTAATCGTGGGTTTCTCGAAGTACCACTTATGGTAAGTGTCGGTATTTGTTGAATTGGTCTGATGTAACCGTTTTATTTAATTTCCAACTACAGGGCCAAGATTCACGGCGCAGCAGCGCCATGACTTGTTGCAGTACAGAGAGTTCATATCTGGAAAGGCGTTGCTCTGCATTTACATTAGGCTTGGGTAATCTACCGCCATCGTTACAACGTAAACTCTCTACAGTTTCGCGTACATCGAGCATGGATAATTGGGACTACTATTATCCTGATATTCAAGTTATACAACCAACACCAAAACCATCACCATGCCCCTCAGAACGTAGCATTTATGAACAGTTGCAGGTTCAGGCCAATACAAAACCCGTAAACACAACAGCAACAACATCAAAACCACATGCAACAACACCACCAATAGCAACATCAGCCACAATGAGCAAGACTGCTAAGCAAAACACAGCTGCCAATGGAGGAAGCACAGGTTTAATTGAACCTCCAACGTTTGTGAGAAAACATAGTATAGCCTATTATGATCCGGAGAGCGCACAAGGGGGACGCAAACAGGAAATACATTCTATTAGTGCAGATACCGTCGATATGTATCCGTATAATCAGTTTAATCAGGCCCTATCCGAGTATAGTGGACTGAGTAGGGGATTAGTGAAGCCGACACAATCGATTGCACCAAACGCAGCAGGCATACATCATGCATTTCAGTTTAGCGATTCTCCATCAGAGGAACTGCGTTTGAATGTGCGACATAAAATCGCCGTCGTAGAGCTTCAACGCATGTCTCAAACCGAACAAATGACACCACCACCGTATTTCGGCGATGGCGATGGCGATGGAGTTGTTGGACCTGTCTATGAGCACAATAATAATCCTTTCCCATATACAAATTCATCTGCTGCAATTGCCGCACCAGCAGCGACCACAGCAGCCACTAATGCTGCAACGGCCAACTCAAGCAGCCTTAGCATAGACAGCACACCGGTAAGTATTGACAAACTAAATGGAAGTGGCAGTCTGGGCACCATCTCTGCAAAAGCACTCTTCAATGTGGAGAAGCGCGCACCGTTGGCTTCATTAAGTTCCTTTAAGATATCGTCACTTGAGTATCAAGACTCCGAGGTACGTTCGCTGGATGGCGACTCGGTTTTTTTAGATAGTGTTGCAGACACGGATGAAGACATGCAGCAACTAAGTAGCGGTAGTGAAGAGGCCAGTTTAGATGAACACGATTCCAATTTGGCGCAAGAGAGTGCAATATTAATTGAATCACAAAGCGGCCAAGAGCCGACGGCAACAACAACTGTACGTATAAATCCGCCATTAAAATACCCCATCGAGAAACGTTTCAGTCTAGGCGCATCGCAAATCAACTGTGGACCAAGCACGAGTCGTTCGCGGAAACCTTTACTGCAACGGCATCGCACCATTAGCGTTTCCTCAAGTGATCGTGTCTCGTTAATAGCCGGCGGAGGGCAGCAGCTGAAAGAGTTTCAGTGTAGTAGTGGTGGTACTCTGGTGGGTCAGGTCATGCCACTGGAAACGCATTTCGGCTCAGTTATTTGTTCTAATAGCAACAGTCCGCCGGCACATCCGCGACGTGCTCAATTACTACAGCAATATAGCGATCCACAAAGTTTGCCCACGAACACAACAGAAGATGACACATGCTCCACTTTGAATACAGAGGTATGTGCTGGCATGGGAGGCAGTGGTGATGCTAGTGCTGGAGGTGGTGTTGGAGGCGGTGCCGGCTCTGCAACTCTCACTCAATACAGCAGCTTGAATACTGTCATAAGTTTTGGACGCTCAAGTCCACTAAGCGATACTAACTTTGCAAGTTGTAGTACTAGTGTTCCAGCTGCTGCTGCTGCTGCTGTAACGACGACGACTCCAACTGATTCACAAGCTCAAACGAATAAACAACCACAACAACAACTGCCACGTACCATACTCGCTGATGACCCTTGTGCCTCTTCGATCTCCGACTCGATTATTAATACGCGCCATCCTATAATTTGTATGCCATCGTCACTCAAAAATCTCATCATACGTGGATCTGCAACCGCCACCGCTGCTGCTACTACTGCTGCTGCAGTCACATCGACAGTGAGCAGAAGCGCAACGAACTTAAGCTTATTAGATGGGGATGCCGACGTCAGTACCAGCGCATGCCGTTCAGTTATGCTTGAGCTGCCTTTAATTAAGTTACCTACTGATGAGAGTTCAGAGAGTTCGTCAGCCTCTGAAGATGCTGAACAACGTAGTCGCACGAAAAGTGACGAGTCACATGATCCTAGCTTACCAGGTACTTCCCGAAAATGGTCCAAGGAAACATTATTCTAGCTAGACTTTTTCAGAATACTGATTTTAAAGCAGCTGCTCTGAAGTAATGCTGTTATCATACATAAGTAATGTCTTCTGAATACGCTGAATTTATATAAGAGAGAGTACTCGTATCTTTAAGAGCTTAGAGTGTTCATGTTACAGGAGCTTAGCATGTAAACAAATCCATATTACAATAAAATAAACTATTAGTTTCTTAAATACTTAACAAAAAAACAATTAAAAAAGAAACCAATACAAAACAAAAACGGGTGAACTTAATTGCATTTTGAAAGCGAAATTATGTAATATTAAATAAATGTAAGCTTTAAGCACAACTTTATTTATAATTAATATGTAATGTTAAAAAATTCGAGTAGACGAAAAGGCTTTTGTATAAGCGTAACAGCAAAAGTTACAGCAGGTAACTACCGTAATTATGTATTCCCATGAAGATTAAGTAGTTCTTAAGTGCGTTCAATAGAAATTGTGTATGTATTTGTATATGTATAGTCAATATTTTTTAAGAAATTCATAATTAAGTACTAGAGACTGTTGTGTTTGATTTATGGTATAAAAAGTATTCTACAAGTCTTTGCATTTTACTTTCATATAGTGCATACATACTTTAGATAGCTTAAAACAAAACAAAATGCATAAAATTTGACTGCGACTGTACTAACATAAATTTAATCGAAGATCTATCGCTTCAGACTGTATACATAACACGAGATATTGAACTCTAGTAAGCGATATATTTGGATCTTTCCATAAATAATTTAATAAATGTTTCCACTTAAAATCTTTTTAACTTGATGCTTCATGAAATTTAGTTTTCCATTTAGTTGCCATAGTGCTACGATTTTTGATGCTTAAACTTTTTCTAACATAAAGAGCAAGAAATATCCATTTAATTTATTTTAATCAAATTTCATTAAAAACACATTTTTAATGCAATAGAAAAATTCTACAAATTGGAATTTAACATCAAAGCTTCATTTGGAAGTTCTGATTCTTCAGTCTGAGAACGCTAGAGTATTTTTTGCCAGTTTATAAATGTCAGTTTCCCTTTTAGTTTCAGACAGTGACGGGCCAAACTTATACCCGCTCACACTGGGGAGAAAATCAAAAATCAGAAATAATATGGAGGAATTAAAAATTTGTTAGAGGGAGCTTTAGTAGATATTATAATGAAAGGAGAGTTCACTGCGTTGTCCTTCAGTATCGCTGCTTCAATCCTGTTTATTGTTACTTTGTTCTAATGTTAAACCCGTAAAAATTATTCGAAAATCATGTTTTTTGTAAGTGTTGATAAATTCTTAATCGGAATTCCAAGCAATGTAGAGTTCTAAATGCATACAAAATTCCATTGTATATATCTTTTAAAAAATGGTTTCACAAATTTCAGAAATAGGGATAATGTACATCCGCATGGTTCCACTTCCAAATTTTAATTGAAATGTAAATTAATAGTGACAGTTTCATTAATCCCCCAAGATCCGCCTACGCCAACCTTTAGATATACCTGTTTTTAAGAAAAGTTGATCGCCATTTTGTTTTTTAGAAACCTAATTCCCTATTCGTGATCAGCGAACTTGAAATCCCCAAGAACAGTTTTGACCAGCTTTTTTGGATTTCGCCCAGTGAGTAAATGAATTTATGATCTTTCCATACATAACAGATTTAAAGCGTAAAACTGGCTCACGTTTTTATTAGCTGCGACCCTCAATCGGTTTACAATGGGTTCGTGCAAACTGGTACCCGCAATCTGTAACCAAATGAAAGATCGTTATTCCCTATTATTATGTTTTGTTGCCACTACCATAAGTTGAAAATCCCATTACTCAAAGTGTTTTACACTGTACTTAAAATTCCCCGATACAGTATCTTCTTCTTTTATGCTTGGAAAGCTTGCATAAGTCTTTCATTACCGCACGCGAATTCTCTTTAAGTCGAATATTCCTAATATTGAATTTACTTTAGAAATACTTCAGCTCTGTGTGTCCTGTTTACACCTTTTATTTATAACTTATTTTTAAACATAATTTCACTTTTTCAAGCTCTCTTTTTACATAAATTCTTAAAACTGGGACTTGGACAAACTTTAATAATATTTTTGTTGCTCATTCAAAGGTCTTTAGACCTTTTTCATTTTGACTTTCACAAAAATTCGTTACGTTTTCATTATTAACGTAACGAACTTCAAATCTTACTACGACACACATCCGAAACTCATATACCTGAAGAAAACACTTTATACATAAATATGTAAAAATAGAACTGCACAATTTATTCTTCTTCTTCGTGTATTTTATTTGAAGAAACTCTAAATAAAAATCAAATACTTAAATTTTCATGCCATCCACAAAACATAATAACAAAACCAAAAAAACAAAAAAACAAAAAACAAGAACAAAAATAGTATTTTTATTAGTAAAGAAATATAAAATAATGGAAAATAATTCCTGAATCATCCCACCTACATCTAAATATTTTTCTATGAGATATCACGAGCTCACTTGAAAACGAATGGCAATTTTTCTAAATCATATAAAAAATACTCAATATTTTATATATGAATTCCTTATAGAGCCAAATTTAGATAAAATGAAATTAAAGAAAAAGAAACCAAACAAAATATAATAATGAAAAAATGTTTACACCTAATAGACTTTTTCATCCTGAGCCTAATTTGTACCTTGAACATAAATATATATATATATATATATATATATATATATATATATATACATATATAGTATATAAAACTAAAACAAAAATAAAACATATATATATATTTACATGTTAAGCCTTTTATACTGAATATAAATGAAAGTGAATTAAAATGCGCTACAATTGCATAAACATAAAAAAATAAAATAAAAACAAATAAATATTGTTAATTTCAAATACAATAGCATTAAGAGCTTAATTATGTATTAAATAAACTAGAGATTACTTTAATTACATCACACGAGCTGAAGATCATGAAAACAAATAAAAAAAAAGTAACTTGTAGAGCGAAATTGTTCAAAAAATATCTATGAAAAAAGATGATAAATTAAACTATGTATAAGAATTGTAGTAGTGGAACCAATTGTTAAAACTTTAACAAACTAAATAGTTAATGCTAATTTGTTGTATTAAAATAATAATGTAAAACTGAAATGAAAAAAAAAATAAATGAAATAAAATGTTCTGTATAAAATTACAAAATAAAAAAAATTCTTAAATATCCTAAGATTTTAACTAATTCAGTAACAGTAACACATTAATCCTCAGTAGTTGGCCAATATTCAACATTATTTCTTACATTTCTTCCGAGTTTCGTGTGATCACAGTTTCTATGACGAATTCAAATGCGAAAAGGTTTTCAGCAGGATCTCTAATATTCATCTATAAAATATTAATGTAATTTATGAAATTACACTTAAAATTTTTCTATTTTTCTGTTAAAATTTTTGCGCTGCTTTTGAAAATTTGTACCATAAGTGAAGTGGTAGTAGTAGATTGAACGAAAACGTAGCTGATTAGGGAAATTCAAAATGTTCCACATAAATTCTCAAACTCAATTTCACTTGCCTCATCCATATTTCACAAAAAAAAAAATCAAAAAATTATGTCAGAATTACCAATTTTTTTCAGAATATTTCAGGTTGGTTATTATAAAATATTTTTCAAAATACCCTAGTAGACTTTATACAATACCTTCATATAAAAATAAATGAGTCAGGTTTCCAATAAATAAAATTCCTTTTTTATTAGATTGTGATTGATTAAATAGATTTATTAAATCAAAACTTAACCACAATGGGTTCTACAATCACCAAAGAATGCAGCAGAGGTTTCGGTAATACCCCAAATCTGTTCTAAACCAGTTTTAAACAGTTTAAATATTTTTTATCCTTGGATAAATATCTCATAATCTAGTAAAAAATGTAAAAAATGGTTTGTGAGCCACTACAGCAAAAATGAAAATTTAACCATCTAACATTCTTCGATGTTAAAAGCGCATTAACCCTGAACTATATGTACCTATAAAATTAGAAGCATAAGTGTGACTTCTCCTGCCGCAAGATGTTTCTATAAAACTATTTAGTATTGACTGGTCAGACTATGAACCTATAACTTAGCCAAGATAACATCTTACACAATATTTTCATTGTTTTTGATATTTTTTTCGCTTGCAATTATTTCATACACCTAAAATTCACGCACATTTTCAAAAGTTAGAATGGCTGAAAAAATGTGAAATTATAGGTAATAAATTGAATATAAAAGAAATAAAAATTGTTTTTATGAAGTTGTAACCAAACAGTAAAACAAATAAAAAAAGGATGTGTGTGAAATAAAATTTAGAGAACAAAAATCAATCGTTACAAAAAAAAAGAAGAAAAATTACCAAAGTTTAAAACGTGTAACTCAAAATAGGATAAGAAAATTGAAATAAAATGTTGAATTTAGTTAAAAAAAAAATAAACGAAAAGTGTTAAAGTATTAAGTTATTATTGTACTTTAGTTAAATGTTATGAAGGTAAATAAAAATTAAATATGAAATTTATGTAAATGTTAGCAATATGATAAACAACAAAACAAAAAATGTGAGAAACACGAAGAAACTGAAAAATAAACGAAATAATATTAATAAAAAATAATTTTTGCAATGAATTTTAGTCCTTCCCTTTTGAAATCTCAAAGGATACATCGATGAGATTATATTGAATTGTGTGCTATAGGAAGAATATCTGAATATCTTTATATATATAATCGTAGAGTTATGTATGAATGACATCGTGTAACTTCTGAACGACTGGACCGATTGAAGTCATATTTCCAAAATATATTTTCTTAGGGGGGAGGATGGTTCATAGCTATTCATAATGGCTTTTAGTAAAGTGGGCGTGGCACCTCCCATACAATCCTAATAGTTTTTTGTGTATATCTATAGAACCATTTATAGCACAGTACAGAAATTTGGTACAATAACGAGAATTGACAATGCTATGCTACAACAAAAATATGGGTGGGACTGACAAAGGGGGTGTGGCACCTTCCATATAACCTGAATTTCCATTATGAGATACATATCATAGGGGCCATTTATGGTACGGTACTAAAATTTAGATTCCTTCAGTTTGTTGAATTAGTGGGACCATGCTCCTTTTTTATTTTCTACTACTATTTCAACTACTAATTCTACTACTATTTCTACAACTATTTTCTACTACTTTTAAACTCCTTTTTTCTGCAAATTGTTGTTATTTTCTACTACTTTTTCAACCAATACTTAATACTACATTTTTAGTACTTTTTTTCTACTACCTTTTTAATAAATTTTTTCTTATTTTCTACTACTATTTTCTACTATTTTTCACTACTATTTTTTACTACTTTTGTACAGTTTTTTCTACTATTTCTACTATTATTTCTACCACTCTTTCTACTCCATTTTTACTATTTTTGTACTACTGTGTTTAACTACTTTTCTACTACTTTTTCTGCTACCTTTTTACTACTTCTTTACAACAATTTGTAATACTATTTTCTATTCTTTTTCCTACTACCTTTTGTACTACTATTTCTACTACTATTTTCTTCTAATTTTGTACTACTTTTTCCATTCCTTTTTCTACTATACTTTCTACTACTTTATGAAATATCTTAAGACCCTGCCTAGCTATCTTAAAATCCGACTACAACAAATTCTATATTTATAATAAATATGAAATTGGTTAAAATTTTTAAATAATTTCAGGAATGGTCATTGATATGAATATAGGGCGTCCTGAAATATTGCTTCTATAATTCAACTAAACCAAAATAAAATTGTTCAACAAAAAAATACACTTAATAGTTATTCCCTTTTACACCTATATGGAAGGTGCCATTTCCATATACCCTGAATTTTCATTACGGGATATCTTAGTGTGGAAGTATTATTTGTCAATATCGGATTTAAAAATTCTTTCAGTTTGTTGGATTATTGGGTGTTGCACCATGCTCTACTTTTATTTTAATTTATTTCTTCCAACATTTTCTTCTTATATTCGACTACTTTTTTACTACTTTATCTACTTATACTTTTTACCACTTTTTTACTACATTTTCTATTTTTATAATAAGCAAATGGGTCCATATTTTTAAATGGTTTTTGGAATTAGATATAACTTCTAGAACGGTCTTTGATATTCTTCTGCAAATTAAATAGTTTTAAAAATTCCAATTTTGATGCCTCAATTTTAAATCTAGAATTTTTACCAACTTCAATGTACGTCCTTTAAGCTTGAATTGTCATTACCAATGTTCAATTTTAAACACCAAGAAACTTCATTCATCTTCATTGAAATAAACTTAAATTTTCTGGTTTCTTCGTAGAAAGGACAAACCAACGTCTGCTGGGTCAGCTAGTATCTCTATAAAATTATCTAAATATTCCAAATCGCGAATACGAATCGGTTCATATTGACTCACACAAAAAATAAACATGATTATTCGCAGTCAATGATGCCAAATCAGTGTTTTTCCCACCAGATTTGGTGGATTTTTAAAAATAAAACGCGAAAAATTTTTCATCTAGTGGCAGTGCTTTTTTTTCTGACTTGAAGACACTGTTTAGTCACTCAATAATATTTTGTCCCTTATTTTGTGTGCATGTATTCGTTTGCTCTGTGTTCACTAAAATTTGACTAAGTTTAAGACAGTGTATTTTGTGATATAATATTTTCTTTTTTTCTTTCTTTTTCTTTTTGGGAATGCCCAAAAATTTAGATGGATAACGTATTCTTCTTATAATTTATGAAATGTAGCATTTTTTAAAGTTTTGGTGTGCTTATGAAAAATTCTGAATATTGTTCAGTTTACACTATTGCAATAAATATTTTAAGTTAATATGTTGTCCATTTAAATTTTTGCTTTTGAGAGTCGTACTACGAACAAATTAGAAAAATTTTGATAAAGAAATATTCACTTGACTCAAAAACGATAATTTTTTACAAAAACTAAAAATTTGAATTCCAATAAGTTTGTGTAGATATATGTGAATTCCGAAAATCTCGGGATTTACGAGACCACTTTTAGACTGAATGTCAGGATCCGGGATAGACACCCCTACTATAAATATACTCGTAAGTATAACTAAATTAAGTCTGGAGGATTTTTTCCGCGTTGTTTTAGGAGTTCTGGTGGATTTGGAAATCCAAGATTTGACAACACTGTTCGCAGTGTCAATCTGACACTAACCGAAGAAGAACCTGACGAAGAAACGTTTTGGTGTAAATATAACTTGCCTTAGTTGTGTCAGTGCTGTCATGCCGGTTAATATTTTAACCAGTTTAGCAAATCTAATACTGGTAACTCGGTTGGCCGTTTCAGCTACGAAAATGGTGGTTAATTGGAATGTTTATTTTTCGCAGCATGGTTTGCTCCAGTGTTGTTGCCGTGTTTTTGGAGTCTTCTTCGCGAATTTTGTTAATAAGATCGTATGTTTTGGCGAAGTTATTTGTTGACTATATATTCCTTAATTTACTGTAGGCAGCCTTACCTTAGTTTTTCTTTTTTTTTAATGGGAAAAATGCTGACTCGTTAAAAGCTAATCCATGTTTTGTTAGTTCACATGTTTTATCGTTTTTCATTCGTATGTCCCGCAACTCAAATAATGATTACCCTATTTTTAAGGCCATCGGTATGGAAACAGATTGTTGGAGTCTAGTCATCTTTACTCGTATAGTATTTGTAATTGAATTGAATAGGTATCCAGTCATAATTTGAGCGAATACGGATTCACCAGCTTAACAAATTTTGAGTAATACGAAAACTACAGCTACAAAAAGTAAAAGGTTTGAAAAAAATTTCAAATAAGCTTTGCAATGTCCGGACTAAATCTAATTATTGCACACATCTTTCATATCCTTTACGTGAGTTGTTCCAATTTCTCTTGTGCAGTGGTGTCAAATTTCTTTTCAGTTAATGCAATCAACATCCCTTCTTAACATTTTTCTTACTATGGCTCCCTAAAAACTACTAACTCCGTCCGTTTTTATAGGAGCAACCATGCTCATTGCTCATGCTCATGACATACCACTTTCACAAAAAAACTCAAACATTTACTTTTGTTTCGGAAGTGTCACGCCCATTTTCCCTATCCCATTCCGTTTGTTCTTACAGCATCCCACTGTCAAATAAAATTCTCTTATCAACTATTAATAATGTACCGCAAATAGCTTAGGAAATACACCGTATTAATTATAATTATAAGGGGTGCATAGCAGTTGCCACACCCACTAATACTCATAGAATTATATTTACGAAACATATTTTCATTCTAAATCTAATTGCCGCACCATAAATAGTTACTGAAATATCCAATATTGAAAATATAGGTAATATGGGAAGAGTTTCGCCCTCTTTTTCAATCCCACCCTCATTTTTTTCTTGTGGCATGGTTTTGTCGATCATCATCCTTGCGCCAACTTTCAGTGCTGTGCTGTTCTGCTGTTGTCATTCTAAAGATATATCTAAAAAGGCATTAGAGTTGTATGGGCAGGGCCACGCACACTAATTCGCACCCATCCATATTCTTTCCACAGAATGCCATTGACAAATAATGTTTTCATACTAAATCTTAGAGCCGTATCACAAATGGTTCTTCAGATATTCAGTAAGATCGGAACCAAATCGAGTACACATATCCGTTGGTCGTGAGGATATCATAAACTAAATAGGTGGGGGTGGCACCAAACCAAACCATCTAAGATTCTGGAAACGTATACAAACAAACGAACTTGTTGCATACAATTTTTTATATATGGGGGATACCATTTCACATGAACCCACTTTTCATATCGATCAGGCTAAAGCTTGCACGTGAGCTCTTCAAAACACCTTCCTTTTTGAAAAAAATGCAAAACTATTGTTGATTTGGAAAAAAAAAAACGGACGAATTTTTTATTTTTTAAATTAATTTAAAAGATTAAATAAAAAACTTCCGAAAACGTTTTGGACAAAATTTTCTAAAAACAATAGGTAATTAGTTACATAGATTCAAAACAAGGACTGTTTGACCAAAATTCTATCTCCTCCAACTGGGGGAATAAGACTAAATTTTGTACAAGTTTGAGCCCGATCGATTTTACAAGTGGGTTCATGTGAGATGACATCCCCCATATAGATTATTCTCATATGCTCAGCTAGGAACATAATACCAGATCGCAGATAAATATAGCTATCAAAAACTTTAGGGCAAAGTGGGGTACCATTGACACCGGGGCACATATGACTTTGCCATTTTCAGTGTAACCACGCCTTAAAAGCCAAGAAGTTAAAATGCAGAAAAAAGCTAAATTTGATTTAAAGAAACGTTATGAACTGTGACGGTTCTACTTTAACTCTTCTTGGATTAATACGTGTTTTTGTAAATTTGCTAACGCTGATGTTATGTTCTACAAATAGTATGTAAGCGTTTTGTGAATTAATTGTGACTGTTTTTAAAAAAAAGTAACAAAATTTGTTCGCACTGCTCTTTAATGTTAACAAAATACAAGTGCGTTTTGTGAAAATAAAACAAGATAAATTGAACAAGAAGAAAAAATCATCAAGAGCATTTGAGGCACATTTGACTTTTACCAAAGCGGCACATTTAACAAATATCAAATGTCCCTCATATTGCAGATTTACGTATTTACAATACAATTGTTACATTTTCTGTTTATACATTTTTAAAGATATGGTACGTTGCTACATAAAGAAGACAAATCGAAGCGAAAGTGAAGAGAGCTATTTGAGATATTAGAACATGAAACGGCGACATCAGCCTCAGAAAAATATGGGGCAAATAGGAAAACATTTAAGGTCCTTCATACTAAATCTTGCAGTCGTATCTCTTTTCCAACCCAACCCACGATTCTTGTAGTATGGTATTGTCAATCGACATCCTTGCGCTAAATTTCAGTACTGTACCGTAAATGGTTCTAGATACATACCCAAAAAAGCATATAGTTTGTATGGGAGGTGCTACAACCTCTTGTAATTTTGAATTCAGACTATGACCCGAATGTCCCAATGCGTCATAATGAAAATTTTGCTATATAAAGACCAAACAATAATAATAATAGTCATAACAGAAAAATAAAATAATAGTAATAAAATAATAATGCATTGTACAAATTTGTGTCAATCTCTGCTAAGGTTGCAGTGTTATTTCGAGATATATAAAAATATTTTAATTTTTATACATATACATATATAGACGAATGACAAATTTATTAACCTTTGCCAAATGTGCCCCTTGTAAAGTCAATTGTGCCCCGTACTTGGGGCACTTTTGACAAAATGGGTATTTTGGAAAAAGTCCAAAAAAATAGTAAGTTTTTATAAAAATATATATTTTATAAAAATATACACGAACTCGATAGTCTAGTGGGTAGTGCACTAGACTTTCATCCGGGAGGTTCGGGTTCGATTCCCGTCTTCGCCTGGTGGTTTATTTTCATAACTTTCTTATATTCACCATCAATATAAAGTATATGACAAGTATAAGATAATGTACAAGTACATAACTTGGTTGGTAATAGCAAAACCACCAAGCCGATAAAAAAAATGCCACACCGTTTGGAATAGGCGTTAAACTGTAGGTCCAACTATGTGGTATCACAATGGGCCGTTCAGGCTTAAGTGTGTCTCTCGACAGCCACTCCAACCTAACCCATCCTTGCGGGTTGATTTAGAAAAATCAGTGTTTTAAAAACAGTAACATCTTTTAAAATCTATCAATAATTTTCAGAATTACAGGCTTTTGAAAATTAGGTGTCAAAGGTACCCGACTTTACCCTACTTGTGTAAACGAGCGATATTAAATAAATGGGGTGTGCAGTCATATCGCTCATTTACTGCAGCACTGTCATCGTCCAAAAAAATAATTTGAGTTAATCCTCTGCAGCTGACGTGGTAATCTGACAGACACCGCAAAACAAAACTTCGATCTTAATCTTAAATTCACATTCGTATTATTACACTGAGAAAAAAATTGAACTCATTCGTGTTTAATTCAAACAAAAACGCTTACAAATCCGAATCAAAGTGGTTTTTGTTTGTTTTAAACACGAATGAATTCAATATTATGGAAGTGGTTCATGTTAAATTAAACACGATTATAGTTGAAATAAACATGAATCTATTCAAAAAATTTAAACAGCGCTCTTTTGAGTCGAACACATTGCAAGTTTAAATTGAACAGAACGTGTTTAAAAATTTTAAACAAAAAAGTGTTTAAAAGAAATACGATCGTATTTAAATTAAACAATCTATGGTTAAAAATTTTAAATAAAAATCCTTTTGAGAAATAAAAATAGGACCCAAAAATAATTTTTTTTCATTATGTTATTGTTTTTTATCAAATATCCTTATTTCAAACATATGTTTTTCCATTGTTAATAGTATGTACATTGAATGGAGGGCTTGTAAAATAACTAATATTCTTTAAGTACATTGTGTTATTAAATTTCGTGCCAATCTCATAGGATTGAAAATGTTTATCAAAACATTTTAATTCAATAGGATAGTAATATACATATATTAAGTAAATCATTAATTGCGTTAACGGTTTCGCAGCATTTAAAACAAAAAAAAAAAATCATTTTTGACACAGATAAAAAATATATATGTCGTAAAGGTTAAACAGTTTTTGGTTTACCTTTCTCAAAAAAATTCATCAACACAGTTACGGAAGGTGAGGGAAAGTCAAATTCAGTACAAATGGAGAAGAAGTATTTTTGTATAAAAAGCCATACGCAAAGCGCTGAAGTAAAATATTTTTTCTTTAGTTCATTAATTCGTACAACTTTCCAGTGTGTCGAAAATGGTTGACCTCCCTTCCTGATTTTGAAATCTAGCTGTAGGAATTATACGCTATGAAGCAATTTTGCCATGATGTAATCAATGCTATCTGCAAATTTAAAAAACGTTAGTAAGTATTTAAAAGTAGAATATGAGAGCAAAAATTGTGCTTATGATAAAAACAAAATCACTAGTATATAAACATTAAAAAACGTACTTCGACAAATTATCTTCTTGCACGAAATAGAGAATAAATAAAGAATTTTTAGAAAAGTAAGTGTTATTTAAAATGGAAAATGTTTAAAAGACATTGGAAAATTAATTAATAATATATTAGTTAATTTCTAACTACATTCTCCACAAGTCAATGACGCAATTGTCTGTTCAATTTCTGACGCTGTAGAAGCTTCTGCTATTTCTGAATAATGCAAATGGTGATTGTGAACCAGAAGATTCTGCAAAAGTAGTCAGGCAAACAATTTATGTTTAATTTTTCCATTATTTATTTATTTTCTTGCAAGATTTAACAATTTTTATTTCATAAAATATCACAGAAACTTTGTTTTTTGAATTTAACTGTCGTTAAAATTTGTTTTTGAATTTAACTGTCGTCAAAATTTGACGTTTTGTTTCGTGCAAGAAAAGTGGTTTTGAGCGTTCCCGTACTTTTGTGCATTTTTGTGTATCAGAGAGAGCATTTTTCTCTTACTCTCACTTTACCCAAAAAGTACGGGAACGGGCCTATTAACTACAATAAACCATAACAGAACTGGTTAAGTGTGCGTCTGAGAGTGTTGTGTTTCCAGCAATTAATAGTATAATTTTCCGTAGAACATATTTTTAGAATGTGTTAACCCATTATCTTTCATGACAAAATATTTTCCATATTATGTCGAGTTAGACTGTTTTTCATTTTTACCACAGATATAGTAAAGAAAAAGAGTTTTCTTTAGTTTTTTATTTATTTATTTTTTTATTTGTCGTAGCCAGAAAAGAGGGGATTTTATATATTCTATAAATTTAGTTTTTGAATAAAAAAAAATGATTTCAATAAACTTGTTTTAATGAAATTTTTGGTTTAATGATTATTTTTTCTATAACCAAGTTTACAGATTTTTGTTGTTCAATAACCTACATTAGAATTTTGTGGGCATTATATTTCTAGAACATATTAATCCTCTATCAACTCTCTTAATGGGTCAAAAAGTGTCTTTTTCCAAAAAGAGCAATAAAAAAGAAAGACTTATATATGTATGTAATTGTATGAGTAGCAGAAGGCAACCGATTTAACAAAACCTAATCTGAAAATTAGCATTTACCAGGCAAAATGAATCCTAACATATATCGAGAAATTGGTCCGCACTTACACTACGGCGGCCAAAATCACTACCCCAGCTTCAAGAAATACTCTGGATTTCCGTTTCAGGGAGATTTTTGGAGTAAATATTCACAGCTACTCCTCGCTATCAATTTTGGAGCATTACATATAATTACACAATGTTGGAATTTAAGTTTACTTCTTAGGGATATCTTTAATAAATTTAGATGAACCAATGGGTATAAATTAATTGCACAAACTTTCTCATACATACATATTTATTACTGCAAAGATCTGAAGTCGAAATAAACTAATGATTTATGATTAAAAATGCATCAATAAAATTTCAATGTAGGATGTTTTATTTTAAAATATATCATACCTAAACTATTTATTAAATAGCAATAATTTTGTATTAGTACCTATAATTGCATTTCTCACTTAATATCTATATTTAGTAGAGTAATCCTTTGGCGATACAACTAAACCACGACCTTTGCGTGCTCCTCTATACACTGTTTCGATGATATCAATCATTTCCTGTTTATCTTCGAGTGGCCAATTGATTTTGTTGTTGTTACCAGTGCCCAAATCAATCATAATGTGTTTGTTACGAAAGAAGAACATTACCGTGCATGGATCGTATAATTCATACATTTTATTGAAGTCTGGCACTTCAGTAATGTCCACCAAATAAATGACTGCGAAATTTTTCACCTTTTCTGCAATACTATACATTACTTCATCCATTTTCATGCATGCCGGGTCCCAATCGTGGCCGAAACGAATAACCTGTGGATGTGAGAATGGGAAGGATTAGACAACTTTTTTGGAATTGCCTTTACTAAACTTACCACAACGCGATCCTCCTCGGATAGAATTGCTTGGTCGACTTGCCAGCCATTGTGCAAATGTGGTAACATATAAGACATATTGCAGGCTTTTTAAATCTTCTACTCTTAATTAATTAAAAATTACTTTTAGTGTTTTTATCTTTTCGCCTGTAAGCAAAACAAAAAAAATAAACGTTTTGTAAACACACCGAAGCTGTCAAAATGACAATCAAAAAAGTGCTGCCAAGTCAACTGTGTACAGCCAGGGGTTAATGCGTTGCATACAAATTTAGTATTATTTTAAAAAAAAAGTACTATGTGTGTGTTAGTTCTAGAGAGCACAGAAACATAAAACCATGGCAAATTTATAGGAGGTGGTGGCAGTCCTAAAACAACTACAACATTATACAATCAAATTTACAAAAATATACTGATTCGTTGGTGTAAAGGAAGTTAAATGCTAAAAATAGCTAACGTTGGGCAGCTAATGTTCGGTTAGAAGAAAAGAGACAAGACAATTTTGCTGTCAATACCACCTGCTATAATTTCCCCTTGTATAAAACAACCTAATACTTGTATTTTCATACCAATTTTATATTAAGAGAATAGTATTATGTGTAAACTATGGTAGATATACTTCCTGTTTTCCTTTTTATACCTCTTTTTCTACTCCAAGCTAATTATCAACTATTATATTATTTTAGATGTAAATTAGCTTAACAAATAGGAAAGATAGGTTAGGAAATTTATTATCTAAAATAATTTAATTTCTCTTTTTTGCTGAATTATGAAAAAAAAAAAAACTTTTTTAAATGACTGTAACAGCCCTGGCTCATGCTCGGAAGGCCACAGCGTAAAAATATAAGCAACTCGCTGTCATTTTGACTGTTGTTTCTTTCCACTTAAAAATCGTTGACGGAACAACACGTTGCATTTTTGGTATTTTACAGTAAAATCTTGCCAACAATTCTATTTGATTTTCTATTATTAACCAGTTGGAAACATAAATACTAAATATCATAAAAATGGTAAGCAAAATAAAAATAACCAGTGAGCGAAATTGAGTTGGATCTTTAAAATAACAACATGCGACAACGATCAAACATTTCCGGTGTTCCTTCGTGGGGCGAACCACAAAAAATAAGCTGATGCAATCAATGCATTAATAATGAATTAAATTCACTTTAAATGCATATTTATAGGCAAGCGTCGAACGGAAGGGAACGTTCAAAGTCGAATACTTGCTGCAGATCGAGCGCGATATGCAGCAGCGCTGGGAGGCAGAACATTTGCATGAGATAGATGCACCCGCCGAACCACGTAAAACTTTGGATGAAAAATTCTTTGTAACATTTCCATTCCCATACATGAATGGCCGTTTGCATCTGGGTCATACCTTTTCGCTTTCGAAGGCGGAATTTGCTGTGCGCTATCATCGTCTCAAGGGACGGCGTGTGTTGTGGCCATTCGGTTTCCACTGTACCGGCATGCCCATTAAGGCGTGCTCAGATAAACTAAAACGTGAAATGCAAGATTATGGTTATCCACCCGAATTTCCGGCCGTCGATGAAGATGCACCTGTGGCACAAGTGGAATCAGTAGCAGATGTACCTAAAGATAAATCAAAAGGAAAGAAGAGTAAAGCTGTAGCAAAGACTGGCACCGCCAAATATCAATGGCAAATTATGCAAAGTCTAGGACTACAGGATGACGAAATCAGAAATTTCGCTGAAGCTGAATATTGGCTGGATTATTTTCCACAGTTGGCAGTTCAGGATCTTAAGCGTCTAGGAACGCATGTAAGTGATAAACATTAAACGTTTATTTTTACTATTGTAAAATATTTCTTTGATTTTAGATTGATTGGCGTCGCACTTTCCTAACCACTGACGTGAATCCCTTCTTCGATTCTTTTGTGCGTTGGCAATTCGTACATTTGAAAAATCGAAATAAGATTATGTTTGGCAAAAGGTACACCATTTACTCACCAAAAGATGGGCAACCTTGCATGGATCACGATCGTTCTACAGGCGAAGGTGTTGGTCCGCAAGAGTACACGCTAATCAAAATGAAATTGTTGGAAAAACCAGCGAAGTTGAGGTGAGTTCAAAATTATCTAAAACTAAGCATTATCTCAATCTTCTTTTACCTTGTAGTTCAGTGCAGAGTGGCATTTTCATGGTTTGCGCAACCCTACGTCCCGAAACCATGTACGGTCAGACCAATTGTTGGGTTCATCCTGATATTAAATACATTGCCTGGCAAACAAATCGTTCCAATGAAGTTTGGATCAGCACACGGCGCGCAGCTCGTAATATGTCCTATCAAGGATTCACTGCCGATGATGGAAAAGTTGTTGAAATCGCTGAAATCAGTGGACTAGAGCTATTAGGCGTACCATTAACAGCACCTTTGACATCGCACAAAATTATTTATACGCTGCCCATGCTTTCTATTAAAGAAGATAAAGGAACTGGAGTGGTAACATCTGTGCCCTCTGACTCACCGGACGATTATGCTGCACTCGTAGACTTGCAGAAGAAAGAAGCTTTTCGTCAGAAGTATGACATTAAAGATGAAATGGTTCTACCCTTCCAGCCAACACCTATTATTGAAGTACCCACTCTGGGCAATATGTGTGCTGTGCACTGTTATGAAACCCTTAAAATTCAATCTCAAAATGACAAGGATAAGTTGCTGGAAGCGAAAGAAATGTGCTATTTGAAAGGTGAGGAGGTATACTTTTTCATCTTGCTGGAGGTTTCTTATAAAGTTATATTTTAATTTAGCTTTTTATGAGGGCGTTATGTTGGTAGGCGAGTTTGCAGGACGCAAGGTTCAAGATATAAAAAAGAATGTGCAAAAGATACTTGTCGATGCAAAAGAGGCTGAAATCTACTATGAACCGGAGAAGACTATAATTTCACGTTCTGCTGATGAATGTGTCGTGGCGCTATGCAATCAATGGTATTTAAATTACGGGGAACCCGAATGGTGTGGACAGGCAAAAAAAATGCTCTCGAACATGGAAACCTTCCACGAAGAGGCGCGTAATAACTTCGAAGCGTGTTTGAATTGGCTGCACGAGTACGCCTGCTCACGCACTTATGGACTGGGGACCAAATTGCCTTGGGATCCACAGTGGCTTATCGAATCGCTATCTGATTCAACAATCTATATGGCTTACTATACTGTTTCGTACTTGCTACAGGGTGGTTCATTTAAGGGTGAAAAACCAAGCCCATTGGGTAAGATAATAAACAATCAATATGTCAAATATAAATTAAATTAAACTGAGTTTGTTCTACTTTATTTTTGTAGGCATAACAGCTCAGGATATGACATCCGAAGTATGGGACTATGTATTCTTCAATGACGCACCGTTGCCGAAATCATCAAAGATCAAGAAAGAATCACTTGACAAACTGCGTCGTGAATTCAATTATTGGTATCCCATGGATTTGCGTGTTTCCGGCAAAGATCTAATACAAAATCATTTAACCTTCTTACTCTACAATCACGCTGCCATTTGGCCGAAAGAAGAAGCTAAATGGCCCAAAGGCGTACGCGTGAATGGGCATTTGCTTCTGAATTCAGCTAAAATGTCAAAATCCGATGGCAATTTCCTAACACTGCACGAAGCGATCGATAAATTCTCAGCTGATGGTATGCGGCTATGTCTATCCGATGCCGGCGATAGCGTGGAAGATGCCAACTTCGTAGAGAGCACTGCTGATGCGGGTATTTTACGCTTGTACACGTTCATCGAATGGGTTAAGGAGATGCTGGCCTCGCGTGCATTGCTGCGTAAGGGCACGCCCAGCTCTTTCAACGACAAAGTTTTCATTAGTGAAATGAGTCTGAAAACGAGGCAAACTGATGACAACTACCGTAAAATGCTTTTCAAAGAGGCATTGCGCTCCGGTTTTTATGAGTTCCAAATTGCGCGCGATAAATATCGTGAACTATGCGGTGCACAAGGCATGCATGAAGAATTGGTGCTGGAATTTATTCGACGTCAGGCACTTATAATGGCGCCCATATGCCCACACGTAGCTGAGTATGTTTGGAGTTTGCTGGGAAATAAAGATTCTATTCTTTATGCTCAATGGCCAAATGTGGGCGAAATCAATGAAGTCGACATTATGTGCTCTGAATATCTTATGGAAGCGGCGCATTCCTTCCGCTTGAATTTAAAGAACTTGCTGCATGTTAAAGGAAAGGGTGGCAAGGAAAAAGCAGTTGACCCGGCTAGTATTAAGCCCGATCGCGCTATAGTTTGGGTTGCTAAAACATACCCACCATGGCAATGTTGTGTACTAGATACAATGCGGGAATTATATATGCAATCAAATGCGCTGCCGGATAACAAAATAATCGTCACTGCGCTGCAACAAAAAGAAGTGCTAAAGAAGTTCATGAAACGTGTCATGCCTTTTGCGCAAATGATACGTGAAAAAATTGAATCAGGTAAAGGAGTAGCAGCCATGGCAGTAAACTTGGAATTCGATGAACGACAGGTGCTACTAAACAATTTGGAATATCTCAAAAATACATTGGATGTGAGTTAAATGACGAACAAGTTTTCCCTTCAATAATAAATAATATTTTCATATTTACTCTTTAGATTGATACACTGGAAATCAGATACACCGATGACCCTACGGCGCCAGAGAAAACGCGTGAGGAGGTGCGCCCTGGTTCACCGTTCATTGCTTTCACCATCGCCCCCCACGTACCGGTGGAGTTTGTAAATCCCACTGAGCGCTCGGGGTTATTTCAAGTGAACATGGCCATAGCCGAGGGTGATACGGTAAAATCAGTGCAAGAGAAGCTCGCTAGAGTGCTGGGCTTTAAAGGTATGACCGATTTAACATTATTTTATTCTATTTACTATTTCAATTATACTTTTAGCTGATTTGTCTACACTGAGACTTTGGCATTATGACGATCCTGTATTGGGGCCACGTAAACTTCCAAATTTCCAAGATTTCAAAAGTGGAAAATCACCACTAACCGAAGGTGCTTTCCTTGTAGATGTGGAGAAGAAAAATGTTGCGCTCAAAATCGACGATAAAGTAACCGACGTAGGCAGGAATTTTATTTATGTCGTAGAATAATTAGTAGTGCAACAACTTAACTTATAATTTCACAAAATTCTTCTTTTTAATTTATAAACATTTTTGCTGCTTTTCTTTCTCGCTAATGGACAAACAAATACATTCGTAAAATTGTATTACAATATTGAATTTACATTATTATGTTTTTACTTCAACAACAGCGTAACTAAAAACAATTCAAAAATAGGTAATTTGTTCACTCCTATGAGGAATTTTTAATTTTACTCAAGTCCTTAACTTTTATTTGAAATAAAAACAGAATTGCTTACGAGTACTTGTTTAACATGGTTTTCATTTCGATTTTAGATAAGAAAAATACTTTTCACTTCATATAAAGTTTGTTTACTTTTTAAACCACTTTCGATTTCTTTCAAGCGTACAGATTATATTTCCAAACTAAACTAGTTCGTAGGCAATGCTTTCTACCAATTTAGATTTTACTTAACGTTCTTTGTAACATATTTTGCTTCAATTGGTTTCTCCTTTGGTATTTAAGTCAAGTGCCACTTGTCTAATATTATGACCTGAATTTAGAAAAAAATTGTAAGTGTGCAGTTTACACAGATAAGCCCCCTCTATAAACGACTTAACTCAATGGGCGGTCAAAACTATATGCATTCAGTATTAGTTGATTACGAGTAACAACCAATTAACTATAAAAAGAATTGTAATTTTCAAAAATTGTAACAGTTTTTCATTAAGTTTTGTTAGTTTCACATTCGCGTAGTTTTGTATTAAATATAAAATAGATTTAAAATGCATTTACGTTATTTGGTAGCAGTGTTTGTGCTAATTTTTGGAATTGGAATTACAAGAATAAATGGAGGAAGTAAGTTGATTAAAAGTGAAAGTGATTCTGTAAAGTATTGACCCAAACGGAGAAAAACGTTGCGTTTTTTTTTTTGATAACAGGATAAAAAAAAGACGCAGTGAAATAGTTTTATTCAGACAATAGGTTTTAGAGAGAGATTTCTGGTTCTGTTTTTTTATGAAATCGAAAAAATATTGTATAATGAACACTTTTGGAAATTCAGCAGGTTCAAGCTGCCTACAAGGAATTGTAATTGGTACTTTAATATTTCCATTACAAGGAATTGTAATCGGTAATTAAAATTTTTAAATTCCCAGGTAATGGAATTGGATTAATTTTCGATTCCATTGCAGGGAATTGTATTTTGTAATTAAATTGTATTTTGTAATCCTTAAAGGAATTGAAAATGTAATTGAACAGAAAGGAATTTAATATTTAAGTGTAATCAATTACTTTCTTGGAATTAAATTCCAATTTAGTTGGAATGATTTCTGGAAAGTAATTGATTTCCTTTTAGTTCAACTCCAAAAAAGCAGACAAATTTTTTTTTTCGGAAAATATTGTAAAATGCTTCTAAGCCGTTACGAGAGAAGTGACTCGCAAATTACACTGATTCGCTCGTAACGGCTTATTAGAAGCATTACAATTCCCTGTAATGGAATCGAAAATTTTCCAGTTCCATTACCTGGGAATTTAAAAATGTTAATTACCGATTCATTCCTTGTACAATACAATTCCTTGTAATTGGAATGGAGATGGAATTTAATTCCTAATGTAATCATTACTACCCAACTCTGACACTTACTTATAGCCACTAGTCGTATTAGAAATATTTATTTATCTATCAAGTAGCTGCGAAGAAATTTGACCGTAACCGATTGACTACCAACCAAAAAAATCAAAAACCTCTTTTCAAGACGTAAAAACGCGGAAAAGTTGCGAATTGAGTTAGTCTCCTCAATTCAAAGGAGTTAAAAAAAATGAATCAGCTTATGTCTTCCGGTCGTGCATCTATTCTAAAGTTTGCCGATTTCACCGCAAAACTCGAGAGTAAATTAAAAAAAGAAAGGTCTGTTAATTAAAGAATCTGGCGGGTGAGTTAACGATTTTGAAAAATAAAATTATTGACAAAATGCCGGGCTGCTGAAACTTAAAAATGCAAAAATGAAAGATAAACTGGAATTAAATTGTGAATTTTTAACCCTGGAAGTAAATGCATATTTTTTATACGTAAAGGTCATGCTTCGTCGAAATGTCGACAGTATTATTCAAAGTGGTCATACACATGATCTATACACCTATAACTTTGAAAGTTGATTGTTTCCCATTATTTGGTTAATTTACTATATAGAAAAACAACAATTGACACTTTTCTTTAATAAAATTTGTTCATAAATTAAATATTTACCAACACTTAGAAAGAAAAACGTTGTAAAACGTTTCATAAGCATGAATTTTCATATAAATTATAAGAACAACTGCCAAATTTTTTTTTTAATTTCTAAGTTGTCGTTTTCCATTAAGCATAACTTTCTGCTGTTTAGTAAGATCCATGAAATACGTCATTGTATTCACTTGCTGATCCAGGGGGGTTGGGGGTTTTAACACAAAAACCGATATTTTTCGGCACATGAATTGAAATTCTCAAAGCAAGTCAACAGTCTTTGAAAAATAAATAGTTTTAATGCTTCCACAACAACCATTATTTAAATGGTTTTACAACTTTTATTGCAAGATAATACACAAAAGGAAAGTCATTACAAATTGATGGTTTGAGTGAAAGTTTATTACAAAAAATTAACATATAAATATTTTTTTTTGGAGTTACTTCATTGTTATAATGAAATATTATTTTTTACGAATCTCTTAGAGATTGGAAAAGGAAAGTTAGCTGAAATTTGGAAAGTTTTAAATAAAAAGGAGAGAGGTTTCTGTTTAAATACATGATAGAAATTAAATAATTTTTCATTTAAGAAAAATTCAGTTCTGCACACCAACAGATCTGAATCTCGAATGAAAATTTTATTCAAGTTCATTTCTCCTCTTTTCAAATTAAATTTCGTGTGCAGATCTGCCTTCTCTCTTTTCCCTCAGAAGAGAAGTGTGTCTTGAATAAGACAAATATAGAACTATATTCGATATTCGTACAGTGACAATCAATTTTTCATATTCTTGAATATTGTTATTGAAAATTTTGCCAAAGCTAAAACAATTTACAATCTAGGAACAAGTTTATATTTTGCTCCAACATACATATATACAATCAGTGGAGCTTGTCCCTCATCGCGCTCTCACCCAATCTTTGATCTTAAACAAAGCGAATCTCAGACTGCTAGTGGGCTTTCTCCCTGCCACTGTGTGGTTAGATATCACATATGGTAAGTAAATTAGGTCTGTCAAACGATAACGAGTGTCGCCTTTGTAAGGAAGATGATAAGATGACATCTCACATTCTATGTGAATCTTTAGCCTTGGCTTGGCAAAGAAGGAATATTTTTAGCAAACCATTTCAAAAAGGTAACGAAATTCAAACCTCTCCCACAAAAAATATTTTAGCCTTTATTTGGATAGGAGATCGTCTTTTGTGTTAATTTGGGGCTTTGTTACAAAATATCTTCTAGGTCGCAGTGTCTGACTTTCGGGTCGTCCCAACTGTACGAACAATAATAATAACACGAACAATGGGTCCTCAACACCAATCATACATAATTTCATTATTAGATGAATATTCACCAACGTAAGATGCACTTAAACGGGTTGAAATATCCACTGGAAGATTTTTATAGTAATTGTGATTAATTGGTGGAATAAATGGTATAAGATTAAGTAAATCGTTTTTCCTTGCACTAGTAATAGTGCTTCTCAATGGATAGAGAGGGCCCTATTGAATGTAAGCTGCAGGTACTGACTTAGAATCATTGCAATCTTTCGTATCCATCCTAAAATATAAAGCCTCGTATAACAGAGAGTAACTAAAACAATCCACCAAGTCTCGTGAATAGTAGTCGTTGCTAGACAAAATTTATTGAGTTGGGTTTAGAAGAAGATTAGATCACTTCTTTCCTCCAGTAAAGCGGCAAGCCTTTTTGACATACTCACCTGTTTTATTGAGGTCTTTTGAAATTTTAGACCGACTGGAGTCAGCCCCTGTTTTTAGTTTCGCCATATCGTTCACTTCCCAAAGGTTTTCAGTAGAGATTGGGTCTGATGAGCTAGTAGATCACCAAAGAGCGATATACCACAACTTTTTGGAAGTGCTCGCATGTAAAAATGATTATAACATTTGAAAATTTCATTTGGATGGGAGGTATCCCGCCCACGTTACTGATGTTGTCCATTTCGAAACTTAACCTATGTCTGACTATGGAAATTTCTGTACCAAGAATGGTTAAATGTTTGCATTTACAAGAATAATTTTTAATTGAAAGGTTTTTGCATATGAAATTTCTTTCTTGGTTAAGATTGCGTGACACTCTACAAACTTTTTAAATCCAAATACAAAATAATCAACGGGGACCTTTTTTTTGGCAGATACTTTTTTTGTGCTATCAAACAAACTAAGTCTACTTCTCAAAGTCTGTTACCCAAATTCGCCTACTACTTATGAATTGCTTTTGAGAAAAAGTGGAGTAATATGCACCAAAACCAAGGTATCATCATAACATTGTAGCCTAATATACAAAAGATTTTCATGCAAATTCAGACTATGGTATTGCAAAGAAACGGTTACTCCCAACACAGGAGACTTAAAAAGAAAACTTACAAATGTTTATATAAGTACATGCAGACAGTACAGTGACGTGATGGGAGTTTTTGACCTCAGATTCGTGTTCAGCACGAAAAATTCATACGAAAACACTAGGAGTCATCTTATTCGCACAAGAATATATTCCCCATTTAAAATTGGTGGTGCTTCTAGATTGATTTTAAGTGATAAATACAAAAAATTTTGTATTTCAAATAAATTTGACTGAATTCTCTACCCCATACACAGAGTGTGTAGGGTGCAAACATTACAGTCTCGAAAAGATAGGGTACACCACAAAGTAATGTATTTTCATCCATGTACATACTAAAACGTGATAATTGCAAGTTATATCAGCAAAACGTGTTTATTACCAATTTGAAATCTTTTTACATTTGCTTTGCATAGTATTGATTTTTTAATGTAAAGCATGAGAATCTAATAATTCTCTATATTGATTACAGCTTGTCTCATACCTCAACCATTGAAAAGCAGATCTGCTCATGTATCTGTACAACCGCGACCACGTCTCGATGGACGTATTGTGGGCGGCTATAAAGTTAATATAACGGATGCGCCATATCAGATATCACTGCAGACAACGGGACACATTTGTGGCGGTTCAATTATATCGGTAATTACTATATATGCTTTATTAAATGCTCATTAATTTCATCTAATTGCATTATTAAATAGCCACGTTGGATATTAACTGCCGCACATTGTACAGCGTAAGTTTTGAAGTTTATACTATACATAAATTTGGTACATTAGGCCACATGTAGGTGGAAATTTAAAAATTCATATATCTTGAGCGCTGGCTTAAATCCTATTCCCTTTAAACTAAAACTAAGAAATATAAAGTTTGGTGCCGATCCGATTGATGGACCAGGAAACGATCCAAAGTTGTTAAATGGAAGAAATTTGGAATAAAAGAAAAGTTCTTCAATTCTATTGATGAAGAACGCTATTGCTTATAATTTTTTCTAATGTATTTCATTATTAAAAATTGATGGGTAAATGATGATGCACAACCAAAATTTTGCCATTATGTTTTATTTTAACTCTTTTGGAAAAAAAGGACAGCTAGTAACCTCATCCATTTACCATGCCCGCACGATATCTGTGGTCAAAAGCGCGCCACAAAGATATATGAAAATTTTGATTAAATTTTACAAGAAAAACTTCCCCTGAAGCATTAAATCGTGATCTGATTGTTTCTCTTCTCATGTTATCAGAGCAAATCACCAAGATAAAAAATACAAGATTACCTTTTAGATGAAATTTTGTCTGGAGAGGAGTATCAAGTATAGAATATCGGATAATATTGATGATAGGGACTAAGTGAAAAAATTTCTTGCACTTTTTTAATAGCACCGTGCCACAAAATTGAGTTTCTTCCATCGGACTGGTGATTTGACATCTAATCAAGAATAATTTGGGGCCACTGGGCTCGAATCTGAAGACCATTTTGCTCCATCATTTCTGGTTTTTGATATAACGGCATATGAAGTCATGAAAATGGCTTTATTAAGACTGTACCAGGACTTTATTAATTTATGTTTTATCGTGTTTTGTGTCTATGGAAAAGTTGTTTAGAAGCACACTTTTTGGAAACACATGAATCCTACAACTAAGTTCCATACTCCGAATTTTGGGAGTTTTTTAAGTGGCATGTGGCAGCTTTATATTGAAGGATAGGAAAACTGCTTTATAAATTAACATGTTCAGTTTCATTCTTATGGAGCTTCTATTTTTGACATTTTAGCAATTTTCTTAAGTAGGCGTGGCGGCACACCCTTTTTTTCTTCATTGAACAAAGAAGTTCTTATAGATCTACACACCAAATTCCGTCGTTTTGCAACAGATATTTAAAAAGTTATTGCAATTTAAGTGTTTGTTTCTTTAATTAGACTGTCTTGACTACCAAATATTATTAATAATAAACTACGTTTACTATTTTTGGCCGCAGTTTATATGGGATCGTTACACTGTGCGGTCCTTCGAACGCTTTTTCAGGAATTTTTTTCGAGAATTATACTTTATTTTCAAGGTTTATTTTTCTATTTAACTGAGCAATTTTTCGAAAAGTGTAATTTGAAGCCAAATATTTAATCAGGGCGTTATAAGTGGTCTGCTTAAAAAGTGATGGTGGAATTGTAGTCAAGATTTCGCTCGAACCAACAGTCTAACACACGGAGTATTTCATCAAAATTTTGAAAATTGATAAAATTTCGGTCTCCTCCTCGAAAATCGATTGTTTTAAGCATTTTTTCGTAAATTTCAAAATTTGAATTTATTTCAATATAACAATAGATTTGCAGGAAGTAATGACCATTGTACCGATAGCAATAATAAAATTGGCACTTTATAAGTGAAGAAACCTACAAATTAACATTTTCCCTCATGTTACCCCATTTAGCAACTTTTGACTGTTTCCGGGTCTATCAAATGTCATCGGATCGGCAGTAAACTTTAAATTTTTTAATTTTGGGGCTAAAGGAATAAGAATCAGGGCAGTGCTTGGTAAAATATTGATATGTAAAAATTAGGACACCTCTAATGTGCTTATTAAAAATAATGAAAGCTACATAAATTTTTTTCAAGTGGTGCAACTGCTGAACGTTTAAAAGTGCGTTTGGGCACATCTGTGGCGGCACATGATGGCGAATTACATGGTGTAAAGCAAATTGTCCAGCATGAGAAATTTAATTATTCCAATGTTGATTTTGATTTCTCACTGTTGAAATTGGACAAAGAACTGGAATACGATGAAGCCAAACAGCCGATTAAGTTACCTGAAGCAAAAGACGTGTTCATGGATGGTGATACATGCTTCGTGACTGGCTGGGGTAATACACAAAATTCAAGTGAATCACGTGAGTGGTTGCGTCAAGCTGAGGTGCCGTTATTCAATCAAGAGCTCTGCTCGGAAAAGTATAAACAATATGGCGGTATAACGGAACGCATGATTTGTGCCGGTTACGCGGAAGGTGGCAAAGATGCCTGCCAAGGTGATTCCGGGGGGCCATTGGTGAATAAGGATAATGTACTGGTCGGCATTGTATCGTGGGGATATGGTTGTGCTAAGCCAGACTATCCTGGCGTATATTCACGTGTAACATTCGCACGTGATTGGATAAGAAAGCATTCTGGTGTGTAACGAATGCTCTCAGGAGTTTTGACTGCTTCAATAAACAAAATAACACATGAAATTTATCAAAACAAATACAAACAACAAAAAAGGCTTTTGAGTTTTTATTTAACATATATCGCCGTATATAGGTAAAATAAACACATGTAGATTACGAACTTTTAAAAGCTTTTCCTCCAATTAAAATTGGAGCTTTTTGCATTGAGCTAGCAGTTTCTCTCAGTTTCACAATAACACGTTGTGCCTCCAGTTACCGGCACATGAACACATCACGACAAATGTGCAGCAATCGTTTATTGGGGGAGGGTATTTTTCCGGCTTCTCTTTCAGTGTCAAGGAAAGAACAAAAAGGCCTTCATCCCACAAATCAAATAGAAGCCGATGCACTTGAGCCCTTGCACTCTCACAATGTCAAAGTCAAGTGCTAATTTTAAATTGCAATGAAATTCATTCACTTTTCACGTTTTCTTCTTCAGGCCAAGGGAAGTGCATAATGTAATTAACGTCAGTCGTAGCTGTGGTTGCATGGAAATGTCGCCTATGACGCATTTCATTACAATTGCATGACAAAGACTGTGCATCAGGTTGGAAAATTCAAGAAATATTGCAATATTTAGTTATTAAAACAAACTACATATTTTTTTTCAGTGAGAATGACAATGAACACACTAGCGCAAGCACGAACGACTGTGTGAAAGAGACTGGTGTAAAATTTAAAAGTAAAATAAAAATCGGCCCATTGATGAATATTCCATGTTCATATTATTTCAATTTTGGCTGTTTTTTTAACAAACTTATTCCCTTTAAAGATTTTTTTTTTAATTTTAAGCACACATTTAAGTTCTGCATTTTTCGCCTGAAAAAGTATTCTCATATCTTCGTGAGCATAACTCCAAAAGTTGCGCGAGCCAGGCCAAATTATAGTGAGGCCGCGGCTAAATCGCTGCCTATTGCTGTAATAGGAAAAGCTGGGCTCAATCAGCAGCTGAGATCAAGCACTGCAAAACTCAACTGATGCGTGCAGTGATATTCGCTGGTCTTGATGCAAACGCAAAAGGTTATGAGGTGATCAACGGAAACTTAAGGTTGAAGTATTCAACTCAAGGCAATTTCGATTGGATCAGAGCGGCAGTGTCTAGGATGCTCAATACTGGGAGAAAAGCAATCTGCTGGATTTCAAATCCAAACGCAGATAAATTTGCAACATTCCAAAGCTGTTACTGTACTTCTATGTAAACGCCTATCCATGTTGCATGCATTCCCTCACCTAACAACAATCCACAGACTTTAGGTACATAAAGGAGCCTAGTACCTGTCTTATAGCATCTGCTCATCTTATCTTATCTTATAGCGTCATGTTGTGACGCTAATGCAAATAACGTTATCTTCTATGTTGAACAAACAACACATTGGAAACCAACCCATTTTTGTGACACCTACTAGACAGGAAGTTATTGACCTAACAGTCAATTGCAAACTGGAAGGTCCTTAGAGATGACTATCTATCAAACCACAAATATATCGAATTTCAATATGGTGTTGAAGTTAATTTACTACTCCTAAAAAATCCGAAAAGACGTATTGGAATCTCACCTCTGCACAGCTTTGAGCACGCTGTCCCCCTCGCCAACCACCATGGAGGTGGAGCGAAGAGTTGCAAGCCTTGATGTTTGAGTCGAGAAAACTTATCAACAGAGCTCTCAAGACCAAGAACATAACAGTTACGAAAATATTTTTAAAAAACGAAAAATAAAAGATGTTTTGTTTTTATTCCTCATATATAATTATTATCAAAACTGGCAATTCATAAAAATTGCAGTTTCGAAAGAGCTCCCTATTATTATTAATTGAAAGAGGACGACTCGAAAGTCAGGCACTGCGACCTATAGGATCTATTGTACCAAAGCCCCAAGAAAGAAAGAAAGGCAGAGAGAAAGAAAGATAGATAAGAAACATACCCAAGCCGAGAATCGAACTCAGGTCTCTAGAGATAAGAGTCTGGCACTCTGCCACTAGCCCACAGTGGCGATGGTAGGACCTACAGTTTAACGCCGATTCCGAATGGCTGTGTGGCAACTTTTTATCAGCTCGGTGGTTTTGCCATTACCAACCAAGGTGTGTACTTGTACACATTCTTATAATTCTCATCCACTTCATATCGATAGTGAATATAAGAAGTTTATGAGAATTAACCACCAGACCAAGACGGGAATCGAACCAGCAACCTTCTGAATGAAAGTCTAGTGCACTATCCACTAGACAATAAAGGTCGTCAAGAGCTCCCTAAAAGATACACAAAACTACATACTTAAAATATCTTTCTACTAGTTTTTAGTTATGAATTTGAAAATAATCATTGCTTTGGGTCCCTGCTATTGAGTGATCTTGGTGAGCACTGAGCTCTATATTGTCAAAAGCAGAAAGAGTATAAAAAGCTAATTCGAGTTTCGAAAACGGCTTCCATTTTTGCAGCGGTAATGAAACCATATCGCTTATTTACTAAAAGACTATCATAACTCAAAAACGCGCTGAGTATACAAGAAATTAATATGAAATTTTTACACAATATGAAGCGTGACATAATGAATAATTCTGCATCATTAACTCAAAAATCGTGTTTTTTGACTTATGACAGTCTTTTAGTAAATGAGCGATATGTGAAACAGGTAGATGGGTGATGGCACTATCACGGAATCGAAAACTGAGTTGATCAGCTTAACGCTTGAATTTCACTTTCCGGAGAATCCGGTCTCTGTCCTTCAACGTCCAATTTTTCTAGAAGTAAGGCAAGACTAGGAAAGGTATTGGTATTTTTGTTGATATTGAAGCAACGCAACTTTTTACGGCAAGTAAAATTTGAATTTTTGACAGAGTTTTGTACAAAAAGGTACTATTTTTGGTATAATTTTTACCACGTATTGCCTTATAAAATTAGTTGTGGCAAAAACAGAAAAAAATCCTTTATTCAGGCACTAGTCAATCTTATCTTAAAGAAGGACTCAAAATTTGAACAGGATCTGTTCTTTATTTTTTGAGAAATCATATCAACCGACATAAAAAAAAAGTTTTGCGAAAAACGCGATTTTCACAGCATATGTATTTACAGATTGTTTTGGAGAAAATAAAATTATTCAAATTCAGAATGCATTCTGATTAACATGAGTGAAGCGCATTTTTTCATACATCTTATTCTTTTTTTTTATTTATGGTATGTCAGTCAAAAATTAACATTTCATATGCAAGACGCTGAGTGTTTATCTATTGAGTGTACATATTATATTCGTATTATATAGGATTTTATTGTAATGTGGAAATATTTAATTTAGTCATTTGAAGTACAAGTGATTATGGTTGCAAATGATATGACCGGCACTGTATTTGAAGTTCCTTTCACTAAATCTCTTGGCAAGCTGGTGATTTTACTTAACTTAGGGCCGGTTTCAAATCAGCAATATAAACTAAAATTTACAATAATTCCCAAATTTAATTTTCGTCATTACTTAAATATCGATCTGAAACCCACAAAAAATTAAACACCATTTAAATTACAATCTACAACGGCAACGGTTTAATTTTTTGTTCTGAAAACTGACTCTAAAAATAGATTGTCCTCATTTTTTAAAAGTAAAATCCTATTAAAAATTTTCTGTTGCGAGAAAAATTCTTACTTTTTATAACTGTGAAATTACCTATTTCAATTGATTCATTTAAAAGTGTTGTTACTTAATTCAAGTGGCACAAATTTTGAAGCAAGGTTTCGATTGTACATAAGCCATCAGATTATCAAAAGCAAAAATTAGTGTCAGAAGAGAAAATACTGTAATATGAAAAAAGTCTATAGGTAAGGTGACCCGTCCTATATTTACCTGGACTTTCCCGGTCTTCAACAAAATGTCGCGGTGAATTATTTTTTAAATACAGGAATGTCTCGTATTTCGCTTTTCGTATTTTTGTCTTGGAACATGCTTTAGAGTTAAAAATAAATGTAACTATCCGATAGTTGTCATTTTCCCATTTTTTGAATTTAATTTATAAAAATTATCTTTTTTGACAAAAATCAATTTTCTAATTTGAAAAACAGTTAAACCATCTTTCTATGAGACTTTTTTCAGACGATGCAAATATGCATCAAAAACCATTTAAGGGTTAAATATTTATTTCATATCAAATTAAAATAAAGGTTGTTTTAACAAGAGTTGCAGGGTTTGTTTTTAAAATAAAACTCACAAATTTAGCTAAAAAAAACCCGAAATCTTAATTTTTCGAATAGTAGAGACTTGGGGAACTATAAGGGGAATAACACATCACCATGGCTCCTTTTGCGTTGTAGCGCCATTTTCTTAAAATTTTCAACGACTTTTTGGCATAAAGCCGGTTCCACTTCAACAATGGCAGTACTAATGCTAACTTTTAAGTCTCGAATCGTTTGAGAATCTTTGGCACAAAACTTTAGGTTAGCAATACCAGATAGGAGTCCTAGGAATTATTTGTCGAGTGTATATCTAGCGAGTGTACACGTCATATAAGATGCGAGTGTGGTTACTAAACTTCAAAAGACAGTTCACCCCCAGTTTAGCGACCTCGTTCGGACCCTCAAACTGTGGAGCTCCTAACTAACCTAAGTTAATCGAGTTCTAGCGAGCGCGGGACAGGAACAAAGAAGATGCTCTAGAGTTTCCCTTGCATCTTGCTCCATACATTTCCTGCACCTATCATTATCTGTTAGTTTTAGTTTAAAAGCGTGCGTTGCCACCAAAAAATGGCCAGTTAGTACGCCAATTACTATTCTGCAGTCCTAACGATTGTATGATATAGCAGATTTTGCGTACCTCTCACACAAACTTTACTTTTAATAAAACCCGAAAGAAAAAGTCCAACGACGTCAAATTGCATGATCTGAGCCGTGAAGTTACACGGCATGGAAATTCGGTGCGCAATAAGTCGACAGACTCCATTGAAGTATGGCCCATTCCTCCATCCTGTTGAAAGTAGACGTCCTCCGTGTCAATATCAACCAATTCCGGGAAGAAATCGTTCATCAAGAAACGATATCGTGGTACGTTAACAGTAACCGTCTCTCAGCGTCACTTTCACTGACAGAAGCAATATTTTCTGCATACCGTACTGGACACGCACGGGTTATTAGTTTCACGTTTTATACTGACCCGGTCGACTCGAATTTTTGCGACAAGCATTATGGCCGCAAAAATACGTGAAGTTTTGTAATAATTTTTAATTATTCGAATTCGTTCGGAATTCGAAGCGGCCAAAGTTACTAAAGTTTTCAACCCTACAACTCTTGTTGAAACACCTTTTATATGTACAAATGTTTGGCTTGCTGAATTGCAACTTTTTACAGAGTAGAATTTGCTGATGAATTACGGTAAGTTTTGGGTTTCGTTTGTAATTAACTAATTGATACTGAATATATCGGTGTCTTCATGTATTTCAATAAAAGTTTATACCTTAAAAAAAAAGGAACATACATGGCAGTAGAGGGTCAATTAAAAAAGGAATACAACTAGAATTTGATTTAATGGCTTTATGAGCGCGTTGATTACCAAACAAGATTTATTACTCTAGCCGAAATTTAAAATTTATTTGAAATAAAAAGTGGATCGTATATCCATGAATTCTGGTAACTGTATCTATAGGGTAAGTGTGCGTAAGTAGGGGCACCGGCTTTTCGGTATGTTAATGAACGCCTAGAACGGAAGACAGAGAAAAGCGCTGAAAATATAAACAAAACGAAACTTTTAAGTAAGAAAATTATGTGCATATAAGTGTAAAAAGGAACCCGAAAGATGTCGATGCATTGTTCAAAGTCGTCAAACGAAGCGTCTAAAATTCCGAAAACGTGTTTTCAATGCTGTTATGAAAAGTTTTTAAAAAAATATCCTAGCTTTAATGGCATTTGGGCTGACACTATAAACGATTAATTCAATTTCGTTTATTCATTGAAAATTTGAAGCTTTCCGTTTATATTTTTTATAGTTTTTGAGCTCAAAAACACCTAAAAAAAATTCTGTAAATGGGAATCATAATGCCAAAAATTGTACCGACCAGACCATTGCCGCTCCCACCTCTCGTACAATTTAATTATAATTTATTGCAATGTGTACGACGCACAGTGTCAAAAAAGTCGAAAACTTAATGAAACTAAATCCCACAAATTTGGTACTGTTTTAAATATAAAAGGAATGACTTTAAATGATTTTTGTACAAAAATATTTGATACCGAATTTTTCGTTTGTAAGTAGTTCCGTAATTTGTAGCTAGAACAATATAAATTGATTTTTTTTTTTAGAAACTAAGAGATAGTTAAACTTACGCTTTTTTTGTATTAAGGGGACCTTAATACCGCCCTTGAATTTGACGAGTTTTTAGGATTTTTTTTAAATGAAGTAATGAGCAATAGTTTTTAAACTTTGTAGATATATTTTATTATTTTAATAATATACAAAAATAATAATAAAAAAAAATTCTAATTTTAAGTAAACTTAAATTGGTGTTACAGTTGCCCTCTTCAAAAAAACGGATCTTGCTGGTGGGACAGGTTTTGGATTTTCCACTGATCTAAAACAAAAAAAAAGAGATTGCAATTGGTATGAATGTGGTTATCGCAGGAACTAAAATGACAAAAAAAATTGACAAAATAGTGCGTTGTTGAAATTTACTTTACGAAAACAGACCGTTTTTTACTACTTTTTGTATGTAAAAAGTAAGAAGTATTCAACGTAGAAAGCTTTTTTTAGTTCCAGCGATAAGCACTGGTTTTCTAAATAATAAAGTAAAATTTGAGACGAATCCGTCGAGTAGTTTTTGTTTTTGTATAGTTTCGAGATAAATGAAACTTCAGTCGGCCCTTTTACCTGCTTCTGCGCTCACCTGCTAAATAGCCTGAAGAAGTCGAAATACCTGAGGTATTAATACGAAAATTTTACAGTATACTTTTAAAAGCCCATACTTTAGAAATATAAAAAAAATCAATTTTTTGAAAAATCTAGACCAGAAGGTAGCCTTAAAAAAAAGAAAGAAAATCCAAAAATTGTATACGATGTTAAACTTACGATTTGTTAAAGATGCAAAAGATAAAAAAGTAAGTTAGTTAAAATTAAATTAAATTCATTTATAAGCCTTTAAATGAACAATGATGCCAGAAGAATTTCAAAAAGTTCATATAATTAGCAGATCAGACGATCGTTTCAGAACCAGCTACCGTTGCTCATCAGTGATCTTTGTGATAGTTCCCTCATTTCAACAATCTATATGAGTGAAAATACTGTAAAGTAAATGAGAATTACAAAGACAGTTATTTTCACCGAATAGTATTATTAAAAGGAACTACCACTACCGTTCTATATGCTTTTTGCCATTCTTCTTTGACACTTGTATTACATATTGGTCAGATTTTCTGACATCTAATATGAACCGTGTCTGTTTTTCGTATGAAAAAATTTATTATATACTCAGAGGCAGGCCTTATTCTTCTTTTTTAATATTTTTAATTCCACTAGAAAAATGTAAAATCTCCACCGCTTTCGTCTGATTCTTAAAAATATTTCGTTTTTCCCAAGTGTCTAAGCAGCAATTTGCTCAGCTTGTATACAAGGAATGAAACCGAAATCGTAAGCGTAACCATTTAAAACCGTTTCATTTTCGAAATCGAAACCGTATCTGTTATTTTCATCTGATAAAGAAAGAATCCGAAACCGATTCAAACACAGGAACCGGTTCAAATCGGCTTGAAGAAAAATTTGCTCGATCGTTGTTTTAAAGGTTTCTGTATTTCCATTATTTCAAAATCTGATCAATTCAAGTTTGACGCCATCATGTATGGCGACGTTTGTTGTCGATTTCAGCGCCGCTCATTTCTCTCTAATTTTCATCGTGGTAAACGTCAAATATCAGGTCTATTGACAAGTCTGCGACACGACATGAGAGAGAGGCAATCCATGTCTTCATGTTTTAGCTGTTGCTGCAACGCGGGCCAGAGAAGGGCAGTTTTCTGGCCTAAAATTGATTATGCCACTAGCGAGAGGCAATTTAAGATAGATTGATATCTTTGTATTTCTTATTTTCTTGATAAATTTCTTCACAATGGTTCGTTCAGGCCTAAGTGTGTCTCTAAACAGCCACTCCAACCAACCAACCATCTTCATAAATATGTACATTTCGCTGTCTTAATTTGCTAAGGCCCTAACATTAAAATTTTCAATATCGACTATGATGGATTATGATAAAGCGTGTTCACTTTTATCTGAAACGAAAATTTTAGAGACTTACACCAAAAACTTACGATCTTTTCTTTTAGTTTAAATTACAAATTCTTAAAACAGTACTCCGAATGCGGAAATGCTTTTTGCGTGTCCTATAAAATTTGAAAAATGCGTTTTAGGGCGTTTTTTAAGTTTTCTTTTTCTTTACTTCAGTGTTATAAAAAATAAATAAATTTAATAAATGAAAAATATATTTTTTACTGTATATGTATATCGACATAAGCTTTGATATCGCCATCGAGCAAATTTTTTCGGCAAAAAAAATCGTTATCGGTTGGACTCTATATGTATGTATCATTAGGTTTCTGTAGTAAAAAGTTGAGCAAATATGATGGAATATGGCCTTCAATTTTGTATATTTATTGATTCAGGCGTGTTTTTTTAATTTCAATGTTGTGAAGAAATGTTTGCAAACCATAGAAGATTACAAGTTATTTAGTAATTAATCTCACGTTTGATTGTCAGTCAAACTTATTTTGATCACTTTCCTTCAAAACCGTAACCGGAACGAAACCGAGCCCCGAATGAACGTTGAAGAACGAAACAGAAACCGGAACTGAAACACTTAACAAAACAGAAACCGAATCCGGATCGTTAGGTTTATTCGGTTTTATTCCTTGGTTGTATATAAAAAGTTGTATGGATACCAATTTTGAGATCGATATCAGTAACCTGCTAAAAAGATTAAATGAACTAGAATCTCAATGTTCTGAGTTGAACAATGTAATAACAAATCTAAAAATCGAAAACAACCGACTCAATGAATCAAATGAACCAAAAACATCAATTGAGACTTTGAACAATTCCCCTGTTAGAATTGAATACAGCTCAGACGAAGAGGTGTAAGCAAAAGAAACAGATTGGATCCTTAAAAAAAAGGCAAGCTAAAAAGAGGAAAGCAGAATCATCACCAGAGATCGTAGAAAACGTAAAAGTCGCCTCACTAAACAAACAATCGATTGTAACTCGAGACGTTGACTCCAAACGGCCTCCACCAAGTATGATAACTGGTGATCAAGAACTCTACAATTTAATAAAAAATAACTCCAAAAAAGTAATCTACATAAAACTTCTCAATAATGATGTTTTTAAATTAACTACGTATGATATCGATGACTACAGATCGATTACAAAAACTCTCTCCAATTCGAAAATTTCTTGGCACAGTTTTGAGAATAAGCAATTCCGTCCCATAAGAGTCGTAGCTAAAAATGTACATTACTTATATAATCCCAAAGATATCGTTCCCGACCTAAAATCTCAAGGAGTTAATTCGCTAAATGCCGTTAATAAATTTACATGGAAAACAAAAGAGCCGCTTGATCTGTTTTTGTTAAGTTTCGATTCACTTTATAGCATAAACAAAATATATGAAATAAAAACAATAATGAATGTAGTTACCATTGAGCCAGTGAGACGTTCAAAGCTAATACCTCAGTGTAAAACATGCCAATCTTTTGGCCACACGAAAAACTATTGTGGCAAATTACCTAAGTGCGTAAAATGTGCAGGGAACTGATTGGGAATATTTCCGAAAAACCCTTGATGATCATGTTGACACATCGATCACAATCAATGACACGAATACGCTTGAAAATGAAGTTGTAGAGTTCACGAAAATCATACAAAAGGCTGCTTGGAATAGTACACCAAACAGTAGCAAAAACAAAAAAGGACACAAATATCCTAGCAGCATTCTGGTTTTAATTGCAGAAAAACGTAAAACTCGTCGTCGCTGGCAGCAGTCGAGACACCCCTTCATCAAGGCTAAACTTAATAAATTAACAAAAGAACTTAGTTCGGCAATAAAACAGCTAAAAAACGATGAATTCAACCACTATTTGAGAAGTTAATCAAATGATAAAAATACGAACTATTCTTTATAGAATTGCACGCGAAATTTAAAAAGATCGGTCTCTCAAAACCAGGGCCGTAGCCAGAAATTTTTTTCGGTGGGGGTTTTCATTCGAAGAAAATATCCATAAATAATTTTTATCAAACTGATTTTTAAATGCAATAAATTAAATCAATGATACATTTGATGGACCCTATAAAATTTAAATTGTAGGAAAAATTTTCCGATTTTTTTTAATTTTAACCTCAAAAAAATGGCCAAAAGTGACAAAAAATTCCCAGAATAATCAAATTAAATTTTTTCAAATAAGTATTATTCAATGTGCATTCTAGTGCATTTTTTCATTCATTAACTCATTGACTTCCCACTACTGATGATGTACCCAACCTCAAAAAAGTTACCAAAAATTGTAGAGGCTCATTTTTTTCAAATGATCATCATTGGAAATTTGAGCCATTATCAATGATAAGGAACCCGGATGAGGTTGGTTTATATTCCCTAAATTCGTGAAGTCACAGTATTGAAAGAGATCTTTCTAGTCGTGGTGCTCTGAGCAATAATGCGTTAAAAAATTAATTTTAAGAGTTTTGCTAATAAGATGGAGTTTTTGCGAAAGAATTTTTCACGTTGAACACGAATCTGAGTTCAAAAACTTCCCATCACGTCACGTTTAAGGAAAAAATGGGGTTCAAGCAAGTCTTATTTTACAAAGATCCGATAAATTTTTCTATTTTTATTAACTTTTAAACTTTTCAAACTGATCCAGGACGAAACCTTAAATCAAAAACAGTTACTGACCCAGAAAAACTATGAATGCAGGAATGCTCAGTATCACCTTCTCTTTTTGAATCCGTAGTCAAACCTCATGTCGAAGAAAGAAAATCGGATTTGATCGCTTAGTGTAACTAAGATTTCAAATTTATTTTTTATATTTGACTTTTTAGAAAAAAAACCGATGGAAGTAAAAAATATCGTTAAATAGATTTTATTTAAGATTTAAAATTTATTTTTTATATTTTACTTTTTAGAAAAAAAAACCGATGGAAGTAAAAAATATCGTTAAATAGATTTTATTTTGACTTTTTTTCCATCCATTGGCAATTAATCTAAAAAATTAGAATAAAGTTTCCACATTTCGGGGGAGGGGGGGAGGGTTAGAACACCCAAAACCCCCCTAAATACAGCCTTGCTCAAAACCTACCTAAATAAAATTCGCTATTAAAAACAAAAAAAAAAAAATCCTTGGTTGTATATAAAACGTTGTATGTTCATTTCTGTATAATGAGTTAATTTAAGATTTCTAACTTCCAACGGTAGTTCCTAGCTTATGTGCATAACAAATAACTAAAAAATCATAGAAAAATTAGATTAAAAAAAATCTAGTTAGTCTAGTACGATTATACATTTAGAAACCAAATTTCACTCACTTCTGTTAGTTCCTTTTACTTTTGACGTACTTTTAAATGGGATGAACGCATTGTGTTACGCCTAGTTAAATTTTTTTCTTCAAAAATGCCGCTATGAATTTAGACGTTTTTTTTAAATAGATTTACAATTGCTCATATCTCAAAACTCTCAAAACGCGAAAAACTAAATACGCCATCGTGATCGAATTATTGTATGCGGTGCCTGACACAAAAGAAAAGTTTTACCTATGAGTAAAATTGAGAGTCAATTAACCAGAATACTGAGACTTAAAATTAGTTAACAAACATTACCTTTGAATGCCGCAAAATTTGTTGTTGATGTTGTCTGATTTGGCTTATAGTGTATCTTTTTCTACAATATTGCATTCTATTTTATATGCATGTAGCACATTTGGTAACTGATAGCTACTTACTTATTTCGTATTCCAGAATCATCAAAATATCATTTCATGTGTAGGTACTTTATTTTACTATACACACACATACCTATATGTATGTATGTCCATGGTATGTAGATTTGTGCTTAGAAGTGCATTACAGTCTTAAGATACAAATAAATTTATGACGAGAATATCGCTTGAGTACCTCCAAATAGACACAAGTTTCAGTTAAAATACGCGTAATTTTTTGTTTTTGTAGCGTAAAATCGACGTAATCATAACGGAAACAACGAGAATTAGTGAAAATCTGCAAAAAAGTAAACTTACCAAAAACAAAAAATTGCAATAGCTAAATAGAAAAAAATAATAAAAAATAAACATACATAATTCAAATGCGAAAAATATAAACACTGCAGAAACGAAAATAAGAACAGCAAGAACGAAGACAATAGCTTAAAATGTCGAGGAATAAAAATTCGTTTCGAATGATTTTCATATTCTATACTCTCCTCCTGCTGCTCTGCCCGCGCACGCTCATAATTGTATGTGTTATGCAGTGCAATTTACAACAACGACATGCCTCGCTCCATCAGATTACAATGCAAGCGGGGAGAATACGACTCGGATTCTGTTCAATTAACGTGCGCGCACGTTTTGACAACACGTGAATTGTAGCAACTCGGTTCGTGTAAATAAAATAGCAACAACGCGCAGAACGTTTTCCGTAACGTGCTGAGTGTGTGTGAAAATGGGATAGAGTAATACTGTAATGGAAAAAGCTTCAATGCTCAACGCGAATCGGAAGCTTTTTGTACGGCGACCGCGGCTGCTCATGCAATTGCAATGTGAATTACGAATGCGTTGCGAAAAATGCAAATGAACGAATGCGAATCTGAAAAATTATATTCACATTAACAGTTGAAACGACTGAGTGAACGGACGGAAACGCGGTATTGCAACATTTTTTCGATTTAACTAATAAAAATTATATTGAAATACAATAGTTACATGTACCACGATTCAGATATTCTTAAAAAAACAAAAACTGAGATTCTCAAATTGAGATAAAAGTGAATTAGAAAATAAATAATTATAAACAAATCTTGGAATTTTATTATAAATGACAATTTTGCAAACGTAATTGACAAAAAAAAAAAAATCGTGTGACGATTCCATAATATAATTAACAAATGTGTAAAGAACATCGTGCTTTACGTAAGCTTCACTTTGGAAAGAATTAGACGATTTAAAGCTTTGTGAAAGCATTAACAAAAATTTGAAATTTATAATCAAACATTTATTATCACAAAATACTTTTAACATTGAAATAACTTGTTGCTCTATTCAACTGTGCACTGTAGTTTGTATTGTAATTGAAGTTTCTCGAAAGTGTTTTTGTCGCTGCTTTTGCTTTAATTAACCAGTGGATTAAGCACCTTCAAAGGAAAATAATAACACCAGACAGAATAACAAAAAAAACAAAAACAACAATTGGTAAGTTTAAATTGAAAATATTAGAATGAATTAAAAAAATTCAAAAGATAGCATAAATCTTAATTATGTATCGCACTTATGTAGGTATGATATTACCTCCCCTTAAACCGGAAATTCCAATATATTCCGATACGTTATTACGTTTGCTTTTGCCTATTTCTCAGTTTTGTTGTCGCCTCCAATCAATTGAACAGCGATTAAATCCGCATAGAAATCAAATACACTAGCCACCGCGACAACAGTTTAGGCCGCAATCCAGGGGACCATTTTGAGTGTTAACCCTAATGGAATTGGAAGCTCATTAATTTTTTCTTTATACATATATGTATATTAAGATGCCTCTTATTTTCCAAGTTAGATTTTTATTTTGTGCCTATCCTCAGTTAAGTTCTATTACATAAAAAAATTAGCTTTGCGAAATTTGAGCTCAATTGCCCCCGGCCCCAAAATTTGAAAAAAAAAACCAAGAATCACTTAAAAATTTTTTTTACTCCAAAAAAAAAATGTACAGAGGAGAAGCTAAAACACAACTGGGATTATTTGTTAAAGATCAATATTCACCTCTAAAAATATTTTTCAAGAAGAAAAAGTAGTAGTCAAGAAAATTTGTGATTTGAATATTCACCACTTCTCGAATAAAATAAAAAAAAAAAAAAAAATATTGCTATGCCACTGACTGCAAATCTAGCCATTTTTTATAGAATGGAACTAAACTGAGGAGTAGCCCATGAAAAGTGCCATATAAAACCCACCCTAATGTGTTAACAAAAAAATCAATAAAGAAAAGAGAAATTATATATTAATATTAGAGACTACGAAACTGAAATCTTGTTGTTCATATTCCATAGTTTGACTTTACTTCATCCATACCTAACAGTTCAAGGTTTGTTAACGGGCTTAACCCTATTCATCCCACGCAGTGACTTTGAGTCACTATTGAAAATAAAATCGTTATATTTCTCCTAATTTCTCATTATTTCACGGAAAGGGTCCAATGTATTCCTTCATTTACCGGTTATCTTCATAAAAATAGATTTTTTGTTTAATTTTGTTTTTCTTTATTAATCAAAAATCATTACATAAAAAAAAAAACTGCGCAAAGTCCCACGTAGTGACTGTGAGTCACTATATACATATGTATATTGGAATACGTAGTGTACCACAAAACAAACCCGGAATAATAGTAGGGTATACTTCAGGCAACAATGATCCAGAAACTAAAAGCAAGACTCAGATATTTAAATCAATATGTAACCAAGTGTGGCGAGGAACCTTTTTCTGTAAAACGGGAAATACTCATTGCTCAATTTTATAATTTCAAAGATACATGCACTATAGTATCAAAATTTATTTAGTTCACCAAACATTTAGCTTTTTTCACCATTTTAAAGCAGTAAGTCACCGAAGTGACTCATTTTATTAGAACAATCCTTACAAACATTTTTTAAAGCATTTACTTCTTATCAGGGAAAGACAAGCACTCATTTACCAGACCACCGACATGGCCTGGTGAAAGGAACAAAATAAAAAAGAATTGGCACAGTACCTTCTTATGCCTAATATTAAACGTAGAAATTTTTAAAAATCTTATCTCATCCTAATGAATATATATGAAACTATAGAAACTTCAATAACAACTACTGCTGAGAATGGCCGTCTACCAGCGAAGATGCGTGGTAAGGTACCACTCTTGAGAAAAGAAGACCTTCAAAGCAATTCTGTAAAAACTGCAATAAGAAGTTTTCGCTCCCTTACTTGCTTTCAAAATAAATATAAATTATATATTTTTCCGAATTATATTAATCTTGTTGTTTATCAATCACATTTTGAAAAATTTCAGAAAAAATTAAATGAAACGTGAATAGCTAAGGTAATTCTTTATAGTGACTCTAAGTCACTACGTGGGATTTTACGTTATAAAATAATGTGGGATGAATAGCGTTAATGAAACGTCATATTTTTGTCAAAGTGACAATGTATAATGGGCAGGGAAATCATACGGTCGTTTCGAAACCCGCCACGATTCCTCATCAGTGATCTTTGTGATGGTTCTTACTAGCATTTCAACATTCTATATAAGTGTTTAATATTTGAAAACGTTACCAAGAATTACAAGATTTTTTTGTTTTTCAAGTATTTTCACTGAACAGAAATGATGAATGAATAATTTGTCACTTTGACAAAAATATGGTATAACGTTTCATTAAGTCCGTTAAAAAACCTTGAACTGAAAAGAGAAATTATTAAAATTTGTAAGTGTGCTGTTTACCACTTGCATCTCAAAACAAATTTACTCCAGTAACTAATTTATTTATATTTGCTATTTCTCCGCTTTCAATTCCTGAACATACTGGGGCGAACTCCAAAATTTATCAATCAATTTTTACCTTTTGTTTTGAAATTATGGTTACTTAGGTCTTCCAAAATCATGACACCAAATCTCATGCTTCTATATTGATTTCTTTGTCCTGTATTAAAGATTGAAGATGTTACGTAGCTGTAGACAACCACTGGATAGTCCGATTCCTCCAATTTTTTGATTTTCATATTCTCTAATCTTTTATAAACATAGCTGATAAATAAAATTTCCGCTTAGTAATAATTAAACGCATTATTTTTCAAAAAATTGTGCAAAAGATTTCACTAAACATTTTTGCACTTAGGTTTTTTGTTGGACTTCAAAGACAAAACATCAAAAAAAAAAATTACTTAAGCAAAAAATTTCAAATGTGCGGCAAGCAGCAAACGTGAAGAATGCCTAACAGAACCGAATACAAATACGAATATGCCACATAAAAATGAATTTTGCATATACGCAACATTCATCTCAATACGTAACCATGTTATCGATTTCCACAGCACTAATTTATTTAAGAAAATTATAAAAGAAAACAACTAAATAATAACAATAACTCGCTAGCTTAGAGAGAAAAGGCGTTAAGTGCAATTTTTATGAAGAATTAGATTTTGATGCAGTAAGAAAGAGAAATAAAAATACATCGTTTACAAAAAGCGTTATGTACTTGCTTCGTTTTTAGCGTTAAGTCACATAAGAAGTAACAAATTGTTTTTTGTCTCTCCTGTAAAATTTAAAAAGTGGATTTAGCACCTTTTTACCTAAGTTAGCGAACTATAAAATACAACAACAAAATTTGAAGGATGAAAAGTATTTTTCAAAGTAAGAATAATAACAATAAAAATTTCACCGGTTTGTACACAGCTTCCAGTTATAAAACTCGCTAGAGCACTTGATATTTTTGAAATAACTTCAAAAAAAAAAAAAAAAATTTACGGAGGCAGAATTTTCCACATTATTATAAAGGGAATTTTATACCAACAGTATACAAAGAGATCGTTCCTGGTGCTAACAGGGAACACAACTTTATGTCTACCTTTATACAGTGATAGACATTCGTATAAGCGCAGCATATTTTTTTAGAAATATATAAAACAACATATTTTTTATTATTTTAATTTTTTCTTTTTTAAAAATAAAAACCTAAAATAAGCGTAGACATTCGTATAAACGCAACTCACAATATTGTAAGATAGAAATAGTGAACATATTTTGTTTTATTTAATATTTGGTGTGGCCTCCTTTATTTTGAATCACTGAAAAATCCGCTTTGGCATTGAGTTTGCTAAGTTTTTAGCAGATCTATTCCAACTGTCTTGAATTGCTGCTTTTATGTCGATTACGCTTCCGAATTGCTTTCTATTGGCGTATACCTTACTGGGTAGGATACATCAAAGATTTTCAATTGGATTGCAATCCTTTGCCTGCTTTGATACATGGATAGACGCATTATCCTCTTGGAAAATTAGATCGTCTTGTGTGTTGCATTCAAAAAGGAGCATCAACACTTCATCCATAAGTTGAATATACATTTGTGAGTTCATTCGAGTTGATATAAAACTTAGAGGAAGCTTTTCGTCACATGAAAATGCTCCCCATACCATCACGCTTCCTCCACCAAAGTTTTGTATAAATCTAACTACCGCATGCTTACTTAGATCGTGCCAATAATAGCTGTAACAATGCGGTCCGTCCAAGTTAAATGTTTTTTTCATCAGAAGAAATAACTATATGCCATTGAGTAGTCCATGACATATATTGTTCAGCGAAGGCGAGTCGGTTCACTTAGTGAGCAACAGTTAGACCAGGTTTACTTTTAATTTTTGTCCATTTAATGTTGGGAGTTACTGGGAGATCCTAATTATCTCTAGTTTGCTTTGATGACAACTTATTTTTGGTGGCTTATGCTCTGATTTGCCCTTTTTGACTAGCCGATAGTTTTATATAACCTTTTGTTGGGGCTTTAATCCCCTATTTTTTCTTTATAATTATAAAATGTATTTTTTTAATTATTTATAAAATGCGCGTATACGAATGTCTACCACTGTATATAAACAGCACACAGTTTTTGAATTTCAAATTAAAATTCTTTAAAAAATAAAATAACACACTTTACTGTTTCAAACCAAATATCAAAAGTGTAAGAATTAATCGTCCAGTGTGTCGTCTGGATGAGCCTTTCCTAGCAAGTTCGTATGCCATTCCGTTGCGTACATGCCCTGGTGAGAAGCTAGACTGATTAGGAGTTGTAGGCAGCCCCATACTAGTTTAGAGGTGAATTTGTATTTAGCAAGTGCAAGGAGAGTAAGGAGAGTCGCTCTGCTGTCAGAGTATATGAATGTTCTTGTTGATCACAGATTTGTTTTCATATCCCTTTAGGCAGTGCTCAATGGCATGCACCTCGACATGGAAAACTGAGTTGCCTGTGCCCTTACCAGCGTGAATGGATTTTTTTAGTCTAACCCCATACACTCCTGCCCCAGTTTCTTCATTTGTCTTGGAGCCATCTGTATACCATAAATGACAGTTCCCTGAACTCTAGGGTTTGACCTGTTCCCAGTTATTTCTAAGAAGTTATTGGTAAGAATACTAAAATTTTAACTCATTCATACCCAATGTTTCGTATATGCAACATTCACTTTTTTGTTCCATAAATAAAGTGTTTAACTAGCTTTACTATTAACGCTATAGGCATTCAGTTCTGCCAGGTATTCTTCACGTTTTCTTATTGCCGAGCATTTGGAATTTCCTTCTTAAGTAATTTTTTTTTTAATGTTTTTTAAAATTTATAGTTGCACTATTTTTTTAAAAAAAAAATTCGTTTAATTATTACTAAGCGGACATTTTCTTTACCAAATATGTTTATAAAAGATAAGAGAATATGAAAATCAAAAAATTGGAGAAATCGTATTCTCCAGTGGTGGCCTAACCTTTAATAAAGACAAAGAAATCAATATAGAAACATGAAATCTGGTGTCATGATTGTGGAGGATCTAAGTAACTATAATTTCAAAACAAAACGTTTCTATCAAGTCCTATTATAATTTGAGCGTCAAAGGTTAAACCGTGCTAATTTCTTGGATTAAATGATTCCACTATTTTGAGCCTGTTCCAAATGGTATCAAAGCACTCGACGGAGTAAATTTTTTACTCTACCGTTTGGCACCCACCCTTTATTTAAAATTTCCTAATAATAATTGGGCAATAATTGGTCTAGATAGATATTTAAAAATTATAATATTTTGTAACTTCAAAATTTGTTTTCCTAAAATCGTTACAAGTTATAGCAAACTAATTGCATTTATCTGTAGATATGGAACGCGCAGACGTCCAACGCCCGAAAAACTCGCTTCTATTGATGTTTGAGGGTTTTTGAACATTATTTTATCATAAAGCCAAGTAGTATTTCACTCAAAACGCAAAAAATCGCAATTTAAAATATGATGAAATAATTTTCATAAGCTTCTTATATTCACTATCAATATGAAGTGTATGAGAATTATAAGAAAGTGTACAAGTACACACCTTGGTTGGTAATGGCAAAACCAAGCCGATAAAATTTGCCACACCGCCGTTCGGAATCGACGTTAAACTGTAGGTCAAACTATGAGGTATCACAATGGGCCGTTCAGGCCTATGTGTGTCTCTCGACAGCCGCTCCAACCTAACCTAACCTAAATAATTTAATATTTATACAAAAGCTCAGGAGAGTGTAGCCTTATTGTTTTTAAACATCAGAAATTTCTTTACTTCCTTCTGCGAGACCTGGAGTGAGACTTTAAACGAAGTTCAGCTGTCATGAGAAATTTTACTGCTACTGATTACTTTACAACAAAAATAGTTTCATTATGCCAAATATAATCTGCAGGTAATTGTTTTAGGTTATGTTAATCTTAGTGCCGTTTTCTAATCTAATTATGTTTACAATGTCTTCGTTTTGTAGCACGGAGGCTGCGATTCAACTTAAAACGAGGTTCAGTTCCTATGATAAATAAATTTTAATTTATTTTGATGGATAGCAAATCTGTGACATATTTAGCAATTAAAAATTTATTTTAATATTTATTTTATACATATACTCGTAACTACACAAAAACAATGTACTATATACATACTTCATCATACTTTCAAATTAACAAAAATTCAAGGATAACAGCAAGAAGAAATCGTATAAAATATTGAATTTCAAAATAATAAATAACAGTAGAAACAAAAACTGAAAACACAATTCATTCATTAATTTCTCAATCTAAAACAAAAAACAGTAACAACATTAAAAAAGTATTCCATTGAACAATACTTAAAGTATTTCTCGCATTAAATGGTCACAGTATGAACCGCATATCGATTAAAAAAAGTACCTAATGAAATGCGCTTCTATGAATTGCGAACAAAAAATATCCACAAGAAATTTGCGTTGCAAATAGGGAGAATTTGATTTTGAGAATTAATGCGGGCAGAGTGATTTTACAAATGGAGATACAAATAAATACATTGTACTCATATATGAATTCTAGTTATTGCGCATGCGTTACTGTGCACACATTCGTCATTTGCCATCGAGCTTGAAACAACTTGCTGATATGGTTAAATTCGATTCACTTAGGAATCTTAGGAAGCTTTAAAAGTTTATTTTCCTAAACAATTTGTTATTCACCTTTTAGCAGATGTTAACATTTTTAAAGATTTCAAGATTACAATTATGGTGAGAGTAAATACGAGTGAGGAGCACTGGAATTGACAGTTTATTTTATTGACAGTAAATCAATGAGACTGTATTTTTCTCGTGATTGTATAATCGAAATGGAAAAAAATCGTAGACTTTCATAACACACTGTATTTACTTTCAATAAAAAAATCAAATTTAATAAAGTAAAATAAATATCACATATAAATCATACTTTTAAAGAGGTAGGTTTGTATGAATGAAAAATTGAAGAAGTAATCATTTATATGATTATAAAATTTTTTCTTCATTAAATCACAACAGTCTGTTCTATATTTCTCACTTTTTATGCATATATCTTCAAAACGAGATTAAACATTAAGCGACTCAGCTCAAATTCAAAAATAATAAAAAAAAAAACAAAAGGCGAATTCGCGACAGAAAATTTCCTCTCAAATAAATATATCAATCGGTAAATGGTGGTAATTCGAAATTCTATTCATTACGAACTCAATAAATATTTTTTAAAAAATATTTATTGAGTTCGTAAATTTAAGTTTAAGTTCCATAATCCTCACATCTCAATTTCACAAACATATTTATAAAAAAACTGTTCAAATTTATTCAAACGCTATCTTCGCTTTATTTTATTTTGACTTGAAAGGGAATATATGGGGAGAAACGTAATTAAACAGCAGACAGAAATGTGAAAATTATAACAGCAATTTTCTGATAAAAGTTACGTAATGGTGGAAAAGTGGAAAAAAATAATAAAATGAATTGTTTTAATCCTAAATTGTGGTTACTTAGGACCTTCATAATCATCACTACAAATTGATTTGTTAGTCCTTTATTAAAGGTTAAAAAAAAATTGCTATGGAGCAGTAGATAAGCACTGGATAGTCCATTTTCTCCACTTTTTTTATTTTCATATTCTCTTGTCTTTTATAAACATATTATACAATGAAAATTTCCGCTTAGTAATAGTTTAAAAATTAGTGAAAAAGATCCGAACTAGTGTATCAAAGGCAGGAAGAACCAGTTTTTGAACCAAACCAATAATTATGTAAAACGACTATGAAGCTTAGAAAAAGAATTAATAAATGCAACGGCTATGTAGCATTGTAATAAAAAGGTACTTTTCTTGAAAAACCGTCTAAAAATTTTAAGAATTCCGAATGCTTATGTAGCTGAGGAACAAAATGCTTAAGAATTTCTAGCGTCCACTGTATTAAAGTAGGGGAATGTGGGGAATGTCGAACCACACTTTGATTTTGACTGATAACTCACCCTAAAATCGTAATTTTTCAAAATTTTAGAAAAGAGGTTAAACTAGAAGCAAAACGCCATGTTTTGGGAGTTGTAGAATTTAAAAATTCGAATTTCTTGTAAAGTTTTAAGAATTATACCAAAATATTCGATTTTGTCATTTTGAAAAATCGTGGGGAATGTCGAACCACTTTGCAAATTGAGAAAATTCGAACAAATATTGATGTAAAACGTTTATTTATGACTTCGTTATGTAAAAACATAAGATTTGAATGAAAAATGAGCAGCTCGATCGCACTCGTTGCAATATTCTTGGAGATCATCTGATCGATCATGTTTTGCAACGTAACGCGGCATATTGAAGATAAATTACTAAAAAATTAAAAAAATAGTTTTAAAAACTACCTATAACTTATTTTTGGTCGATAATTTAACATATAACTAAGTGGTTTGATATCCCCCACAAAAAGTGGTTCGACATTCCCCAGAAGCTGTGTTCTACAAAATAGCAGCCCATGAGTCGCAGAACCAAATTTCATGCAAAAAAACTTTTTTGACTGTAAATAATATTCACACACAATGATTTGAAAAATATTTACCTGCTTGGTTTTACGCAAAAATGTTGAAAAAGCAATGTAATTTTTAAAACACAAAAACACTTTTGGAATCCCAAAAATCACTTGATTATCGCAGACAGCACAAAATACGTCTCATCGGCTCGACTGCTAATGAAAAAATGAGATGAAGCTGAAATAATACGATGGCAAAAGTTTCGTATAGATCGAATGTCACATAATACAGATAAAACTAATGGTTCGACATTCCCCATGTTTCGACATTCCCCACATTCCCCTACATTCAGTGTGACTGCTGGCAACAGTGGTTCTCTTACGTTTACTATAGTGAATTTCAAAAAAAAAAGTAGGGTACTTATCATATCGGAAGATCTACAGATGAGTTGTATATTTCTATACCGACGATCTGCTTAATGTTTATATGGTACACATGACTAAGACTAGATAGAAATATGTCTGATTAAAAAATGTTCACAATTTGCGTTGTTGCATTTGCAATGAGACAAGCATATACAGACCACCCTGTAATCTGTCAGTACTTTAGATTGAGTAAAGCTTTAATTCATCCAAAAACTATGCTATGAATTATGCCATCTATAATATTCCATTTAAAAATGTGACGCCTAAATGATGTTTTTTTAGTTACAGTTATAACTGTAATGCACAGTCATTTTGAAACCCGTACAGTACGGTAATAATTTATGGGAAAAAATATAGTAATTTAGAAATATTAACTTTTACTACGCTCGGAAGTGGCAACATGTAATTATTGTATTGAAGTTTTTTGTACGGTTGCTTTTAAGGGCAAGGTCGTACGTTGACGCCTCTTAAGTACTTTTCCATTATTTTTGGAAGACACGAGCAAAACGAAAAAATTAAAATTAAAAAATTTAAAAGGTTATATGAAATAGGAACGGTATATGTATAGTATGTGTCCCAAAATTGAAGTCATTGTTCACAGTAAAGGCTAAAATAACAATTTCTTTTCTGCCTACATGTAAACAATGAAGACTATGTCGAAATGTAAGCCTGTTTTACATTGAAGGCTAAAATAAGAAGGTGCACGAAATCGTCAGGGTCATTTGAAAAATCAAAGAGAAATTTTGCGAGTTTTTTGAAATTTTTTTCTACAAAATTTTCTTCTTTTTTTAACCAAATTTGAACAGCTCTAAACAATGTTGAAAATTTTGCCAGATTACCTGCTGAGACAACCAACAATGGGGGCCCGCTCTCCTATTATGCGCCGTAGAGGAAGTTTAATGGGTTAGGTTAGGTTAGGTTGGAGTGGCTGTCGAGAGACACACTTAGGCCTGAACGACCCATTGTGATACCACATAGTTGGACCTACAGTTTAACGCCGATTCCGAACGGCGGTGTGGCAATTTTTTATCGGCTTGGTGGTTTTGCCATTACCAACCAATGTGTGTACTTGTACACTATCTTATAATTCTCATACACTTCATATTGATAGTGAATATAAGAAAGTAATGAAAATTAACCACCAGACGAAGACGGGAATCGAACCCGAACCTCTCAGATGAAAGTCTAGTGCACTACCCACTAGACTATCGAGGTCGTCAAAGAAAAAAAAAAAAAAAAAAAAAAAAAAAATGGGTTAAAACGTATAGGTTATAAGATTTGGTTTAAGTGGCTGTCCAGGGACACACTTAGGCTAGAACGGTCCAGTGTGATACCACATGGTTAGATCTACAGTTTAACGAAAAATGTTGCAAATTTTTTTGGAATTTTTCTTACAAAATTTTCTCTTTTTTTGACCAAATTCTCGTAGCCCCACAGAGCCATTTTGCGATTAATTTCCCCTTGCTGAGATTGTCAGGCAAACTGAACATGGGGCCCCTCCCCACAATAATATTTCCCGATTCGTTATAACAAATATATTATATTGCATCTTAATATACAATATTAAATACTTAAATGATAAAACTTCTTCACCATGAATATTTCAATATTTAAATGCCTAGTTGTTTGTTAATAAAACAATTTTAAATAAACTTTTACGTTTTATTTCGAGTCACATTGCAGCCGTAATATTCTAGATTCAAAAGGAACCTTGTTATTTTCTATTTTAAAATCACAATGCACATCTAAACAATGCGACTAAAAACGTAAATCTTACCGCAAATGTTCACCTTCACCAACACAAACTACTTCAAATCTCATTGCAATCCATCCGTCCGTCACGTAGTACGGATTTTGTTGCAACCAATGCTAAAAATACACACTTCCATTCTTTTTGCTGCTGCGTGTTTATGTTTGCATGTGTCGTGTGTATGTGTGCGTGCTTTAACAGTTTTATACAATCACTATTTTACAGTAGCAACAACACCAACAGCAGCAGCATCACCTTTAATAACAAATTGTCACATGCGGCTAGCAATGGTGGCACGGTACACTTGTTGCTGATATTGTTGTTGCTGTTGGAACTGCTGTCCCACTCCTGTCATTGCTTACTAGGGATTATGTATATATGAATATTTCTACAAACTTTTAATTTTTAGCTTTTTCTATTACCTACCTTTTTATTCCTTTTGAAGCTTCACACATGTGGAAGGTTGAATTCCTTACTAAGTTAAAATTGATTTTGTTGTTATTATTATTTTCTACTCAAGTGTTTCACTTTTTTTGTTGTTGTAGTTGTGATTTGAAGCGTGTGTATGTCTGTGTGTACGAGCTTATACGCAGCGAAAAATATTTGGTTACGTAGCCATCGTATTTTTTACTAAAGGTTATTGTTATTTTTTTCTTCGTATTGTGGCTCTCTGGCATCACGTTGCTTCGCGTCTGTTTGAGAGAAATGTTTTCATTGCGTAAGTTCTATTGCAGCAACGGAATGAAAAAATTAGCGGAGGGAAAAGGGCAGTAGGAGGGAAACTTTTTAGTTGGTAAAAAAAAGGTTAATAGCTATACAAAAATTTTTCACAAATGTTCATGTAAATCATATGTATGTGAATATGTGTGTACATCTAAAACTTGTGGCATGATTATGTCATTCATTGTATTTGCGATTCTTAGAGAACAGCCCGAGATATACTTCTTATTATTATTTTCTTTCTAGACTTCAAAACTCTAATTTTTTTTAGAGCCCGACTCCCTTTCGTGTGGGATACATATCGTCGCCTGAGGATTGATTTGGCGTATAGGTGAACGAATTTGTACACACATACGCCAAATCAATTCTCAGGTGACGATGTGTTTTGCACAAAGATTTCATAGCAAATTACTGAACTGAGTATTTCGGACTGATTTTATAAAAAATATTGGTTCACTACTAAAAGTTGAATTCCTTAGCACTCATACCACCTTAGGGTCATTTCGTGGCCCAAAACTACGTTGGCATAATTTCTTTTTTCTTTCTGCTCAGTGTATTTTTTATGACATATTTTCAGTAAATCAATCATAAAAAAATTCAAGAAAAATATTTAATATGAAAAACACAAAATTTGTTGTTAATTTTTATAAAAGTAATAATAGAATTATAAGTGAGTCATTTTATGACCCGAGAAGAATTATAATAATATGGACACACGAGAGGGAATTTCAGGCAAATTTATCATTTCGTTGAAATGCACCTGAAATGTGAATTTCAGAAGAATTTTAACGAAATTCACTTGAAAAGCCGAAAGTAACACTGCAACCCACAAGCAGAGGTTTGTATTTTGTTTTCATATAACAGCTGCGCTTGTATTAAAGGCCACAGTAAAAAATAAAGTAATGGAGCCGAATAGGAACTCATTAACGAAATTCGGTTCTCAATGGTACTGCTTTTCTGTCGTGTGCCCATCTAAATTTTAAGCTCAGAATGTCAACGAAATTCAGTCTCGTGAGTCCGCTTTATAGATGATTTTTATTTCTAGGCGTGTAAGAGTGTTTAACAAAATATTGGAAATGAAAACTAAACAGATTAGTTAAATGAATTCATTTACTTATTCAGATTTATTATTTACCAAAATATATAAATTAAAAAGTTCAAGCAAAGATACAAGATTAAAGATATTAATTACCCAAAATTTATAAAATGTGTAATATGAAAATATCAGACGAACTAACTTGACATAGTAAATCTAATCTAATCCAATTATTTAAATATAAATAGCTACTTGTTTTGACTTAAGAGGATCACATCGTATATAGACTTAAAAACCATGCATACATTACTCCCGTAATTAGTTCTGCGTCTATAACATAAGAAAATATTTTTCAATTCCAAAGTCTTCAAACCTAATAAAAAATTTAACCTTCTATTTTGCTGCTCTGTGATACAAAAGTTGATTCTTTAGATTTCGACAATTTAAATTTTATGTAAAATGGTGAAAATATGATGAATGGGTTAACTATGACGCACTCAGTGGAAAAGTGAAGCATAAAATTTACTAAAGGAAAGGTAAAATAAAAAATTTCATAAACGCAAAACGAAGTCTCGTTCTGCTTTGCCTATTTGATTTTGTATACGTGCGTAAATTACAACTCTTCCTGCGTACTCAGATATATCGCTGTAGTCTGCAAGGAAACAGCAACAACTCTTTCCTCTAGTAAATGTTATGATTTACTTTTCCTCTAAGCGCGTCATATGTTGTAGGAGCTAAAAAGTTTTTTGAAATGCCTGGTTTTCACTATGTCAAATTCAATCAAATTTGCCAGCATGTTGGCAAATTTCATATGGGAAATTCTCTCTTTTTCTCTCTTTGACGGCAAATATGTCATAGTGAAAACCAAGCATAATTCTAATAATAAAAAGAAAAGAATTCTCTATGAAATAGTTGCATATATAGAATTCTTATGAAAAATTCGCCCAAATGATCTCCAATTATCAAATTATTCAATATGAAAAATGTAAAAAAAAATTCTGATGTGGTGGGCCATTATAATAGTAAAATAGGTATAATTTTATAGAATGAAACAATGCAAAAATTATTTCAAGGAGCTATTAAAAGGATAAACGTTCGGCAGCCCTCATAAGCCTTCCAGTTATTTTCTATCCAATATGAATTTGTAACAATAGTAAAAAATGTTTTCACGTGTTTCACCTTAAATAAACTAACTACGATTAAAATCAACCAGTAAAACAAACTGTAAGTGGAAGATTTTTGCTGCCCACTGTTTATTTGGAAATTTCCATTTTAATTGTTGGCAAACATAACGCTCTTTAAGTAAACTAAAAGCTTTTTTTGAGCACGAGACGTAAACACGTGGATTCGAGAAAATAGTTAAATAAAAACAGATTTCCATAGAATGGAAGAGTGTAGCTATTTATTTAAGAGTATTTGCGATGAGAACGAAAAAAGATGTGGATACTAAACCATATATACACAAATTTCATGGAGAGCGTGATTTGAGATACAATTTAGTGGATCATTTCGTTTAATATAAATATCGCTCATTTAGTAAAAGACTGTCGTAACTCAAAAACGCGATTTTGCAGAAAACGCGTTTAAAGTTTTCAATTTACTCCCACTTTGCAGAAAAAAGAAGAAATCTTATATGAAGCGGGATATAATAAATAATTCTGCATCATTAACTCAAAAATCGTGTTTTTTGACTTATGACAGTCTTTTAGTAAATGAGCGATATGTATTTTTATTTTTGCACACTAGTGTATTCACACTACAGCAAATAGTTTCTCTAATATGCATGCAACTCAACAGACTGCAGCAGCACATTGCTCTAGCTATTGTGGCCAGCAATGTGTTGCGTGTTGCAACGTGTGCAACTGCAAACCATGGGCACTGGTGAGTGGTGACTTGTTGTTGGTGTCTTGTGTTCTAGATGAATGTTACAAGTACAACGCATTACATTTTTAGAAATTTATGAAGATGATAAGTACATGCGGCACGTTTTTGAACATTTTACAACTAAAAATGAATTAAAGGAACTATTTGTGATTATGAAGAAATTGTGAAACATTGAATAGTTACTTGTGATTTAGACTTCAACAAAATAGGATCAAAAAAACCAATTTTAATTTTAATATTTGTTTTTTTTTATAAGCATCTGCTAGTGAGTTTTATATAAGATGCCTACATATTTATGAATACATCATAAATAGAATATACGCGAAATATTTTAATAACAATTCTTCTTAATTTTTTACAGACATACAACGACATTTTTGGATTTCAATTTTATTTGTATACCTCGGTATAGCTATACCTAAATCTGGCCAAATGAGTACAGAAGACGAAGATCACATTCTTCAAACTTAATTCTCTACATAAATAGACATATAAAATTTGTAATGGACTGGCTTTTGGCAACTCCACAAATTCATAGTGCGTTCTCATCGTTGGGTTCCCTAGAGGGTGACACCTATATGGTTAGTCCTAACGCATTAGGTAAGTTGAACGCTGCGACATCTGAAATATATTGGAAAGAGTCTTAACATTATTTCAATTTGCTTTCACACACACATAGCAATTCTGGAAGAAATCAATTATAAATTAACCTACGAAGATCAGACGCTACGAACATTCCGACGCGCCATCGGTTTCGGTCAAAATGTACGCTCTGATTTAATACCATTACTGGAGAATACTAAGGACGATGATGTCCTAGACTCAGTCATACGCATACTGGTCAATTTAACAGTCCCGGTTGAGTGTCTGTTCTCCGTGGATGTTATGTATCGCACAGAAGTGGGCCGTCACACCATATTCGAGCTCAATAAACTACTTTACACGAGTAAAGAGGCATTCACTGACCCAAAAAGCACAAAATCTGTTGTGGAATACATGAAGCATATCCTCGAATCGGACTCGAAATTGTCTATACACAAATGTGACCAAATCAATAATTGCCTGCTTTTGTTGCGTAACATTCTGCATATACCCGATACGAACTCGAACTTCATTTTACCCGCAGTTCATGCACCAACCAATGGCACGCATGCGGTTTCAATGCAGAATGCCATACTCTGGAATCTCTTCATACAAAGCATTGACAAATTGCTGCTGTATCTAATGACATGCCCACAGCGCGCGATTTGGGGTGTCACCATGGTGCAATTGATTGCGCTCATGTACAAAGATCAGCATGTTAGTACTTTACAAAAGTTGCTCAATATGTGGTTCGAGGCCTCACTATCGGAAAGTTCCGAAGATAATGAGAGTAATACATCACCACCGAAACAGGGCAGCGGGGATTCAAGTCCAATGCTTACTTCGGATCCCACCTCGGACTCATCCGATAATGGTAAGTGCTATTTTGATGAGTCAATGATCCGAACCACATCCAAAACAACAACTACTCAATCACTACACACACGTGTACTTGCTTTACTAAATCAGACTTGTCTCTCAACAGGTAGCGGCGGTGGTTGTAAGAACGAAAGCTCAGAAGATCGACGCCAGGCGTTGCGCGAAGAGACTGAAGCGACGCTTCAAGAAGTTAGCCGCAAGGGTCAGGAATATCAGAATTCAATATTACGTGCGCCATCAGCAACATCAACAGAAAAGATGGCTTCAAATAGCTCGGAGGCTGCCAGTGAATTGGATACAGGAGACTGTGAACCGCCATGTACTTCATCACAGGCACGTGCAGCTGCCGCTGCCGTAGCAGGCATAATTGCCAGCAACATGCTGGCAAAAGTTGAAGTTATGGATGACGAGGAAGGTGCTGTTTCAGATGTCACTGTCATCCAACCAAAAACGGGCATTAGCGTGGATACAGAGGAGAGCAAAGCTAACAGCACCAGCATTATATTTAAGCAACCAGCTGAACACATAAAAAATACTTCCAATTCATATTCAGCAGACTCAGATGCTGCTAATGTTATGCCTCCCCCAGCGCCTCTTGTGCCAGCACAAAAACCATCAACAACAAATACTGCACAGACAACAGCAAAAACTTCCACTGTCCTGTTAGAAGAAGAACGTACAGACTTGGTTCAGCACAAGCCATGCCAAAAAGTACCACATTCGGGCCATTTGAATCTCACCAAGGGCAAATGCTGCCCACAAAAACGTGAATGCCCCTCATCGCAATCAGAACTCTCCGACTGCGGCTACGGCACACAGGTTGAGAATCAGGAATCGATTTCAACCTCCAGCAACGATGACGACGGTCCTCAAAGTAAACCGCAACACCAGAAACCACCTTGTAATTCAAAACCGCGCAATAAACAACGTGCTGTTATGTCAATGATCGATAAGAAAGAGTTGAGACGAAAGAAGCTGGTCAAGCGCAGCAAGAGCAGCTTGTAAATAATTTGTTTAAATTACTGATTGATTTTTTTGTTATACTAATTTGTGGCACTTCTGTTTATAGAATCAACATGAAAGGTTTGGTACAACATACACCCACAGACGATGATATATCGAATCTACTGAAGGAGTTTACTGTGGATTTTCTACTAAAAGGCTATGACTTTTTGGTTGGGGAATTGCACACACAATTGTTAACAAATATGGTAAATAAACATGCATACATACATACATACAAGTGTCTATAAGAAAGGATATAATTTACTTTATTATTATCCTTTTTGACCATAGAAAATTCCAATCGATACTTCACATTTCTTCTGGTTGGTCACATACTTTCTTAAATTCGCGGCTCAGCTTGAGCTTGACATGGAACACATTAATTCTATATTGACCTATGACGTCATCAGTTATTTGACATATGAAGGTGTTTCATTGTGTGAGCAACTTGAATTGAACTCGCGTCAAGAGGGAAGCGATCTTAAACCTTATCTAAGGCGAATGCATCTAGTGGTTACGGCAATACGTGAATTTTTACAAGCAATTGAAACTTACAAGAAAGTTACGCATCTGAGTGAGGTAAGTTATGAGTTCTTCTGATTTTGCCGGAGACAAATATAATACTATAAAGCGGTTTAAAAAATTTAGGAGGACCGTGAACATTTACGCCGCTTACAACATCAAATTAGTTCCACTGAAGATTTGCGTTGCTTATTTGTCCTGCTGTTGAGGCGATTCAATCCAAGCCTGCACACCAAACAATATCTTCAGGATCTAGTGGTTACCAATCACATATTATTGCTAATTATGGATAGCGTAACCAAATCCGAAGAAAATACCAACATCAGAATGATCGATCATATATCACAGTAAGCTCTGGAGCTAGTGACAAAGTTTCCATATAATATTTCAATCCGCATTTGTATAGATTTGCAACTCTTGAAATCATGAACTACTATGGCATGCTCTTGGAAGATTTCAACAACAATGGAGAATTTGTTAACGATTGCATATTCACGATGATGCATCATGTTGGGGGCGATTTAAATCAGATTGGTACTTTATTTCAACCAGTTATTCTAAAGACATACTCTCGTATTTGGGAAGCTGATTATGAATTATGCGATGTAAGTTTTGATTTCACACATTTCTTATGAAACATATTTAATTTTTTCCCAATTATGTTTCTTTTAAAGGATTGGTCCGATCTTATTGAATATGTGATACACAAGTTTATAAATACACCACAAAAGAGTCAACTAACGCTTCCCACAACGTCTTTGACCGAGCTGACCAAGGAACATAATCTTGAGAATACTGTCTGGTAAGTCCAAGCTTACATTTAAACTGCAATAACTAACGTATACGTATAACTAACTAATGATTCAATCATAATTTAGCACTTGGACTCAAGAGGAGATGGATACTCTATATTGGTATTATGTGCAGAGTAAGAAAAATAACGATGTAGTTGGTAAAATTGTGAAACTGTTTAGCAACAATGGCAACAAGCAAAAGTCTCGTATATCAATAATACAACAACTGCTTCAACAAGTAAGTATATTTAAAATTATAAGCTATATTTAGAGTAGTTCAATGAATATATTGTTTTCTTTCAAAGGATATCATTACTTTGGTTGAATATGATGATTTAATGAAATTCGAAGATGCTGAATATCAGCGTGCCTTATTAACCACGCCCACTTCCTCATCTACTGAATCTGGCATTGAATTGAAAACGTCGACGAGTTCTAACAAACCCTCTGATGATATACAGGTTTGTTAAATACTTTTAAAAAAAGCGTGTAATTACTAAAATTATTTTCCTCAAACTTTGCAGATTCTACGTGATCTTATAATTAAGGAAAATAAAGAGAAGCATTTGGTGTGGCTACAAAAACTACTCTTGGAATGTTGCTATATAAAAATAATTTTGAAGAATAGTGTGCGTCGTGAAGATCATCAGAATTTGGAGTTTGTTATGGAACCAGTGGCCTATCATTGTATTTGTAAGTAATTAAAACAAAATGCTGTTAAAATTTTTAAGCAAATTCAAAGCTATGAAACAAAAGAAACACAATTGAACATTCTCTGAAATCTCGTCTAGATTTTCGAAGAAAGATTTCTGTATTAATCGCTATCTGACCATTTGGATAGAATAGGGATTGAAGGGTATACCGTATACCACTAGTTAGTCACGAATTAAGAAAAAATCTAAGGGGATGTTACCGTCGAGCGGCATGAAAAATGAATGGACTTCGGGAATTTTTTAAGCATAAAGTAAATACTTTTTGGAAAATAAATTCCACTTTTTCATTATAAAAAAACAGAATGGCGGCTTTAGCTACCATCAAATAAAGCCAAATAAAGTATACGCAGGGCTCTCCACAACCTTGCCAGTTCATCTGAAACCAAAACGAGTTAAACTGAAATTAAGGGGCCTTATTGTTTTTCGGCCTTGCTTATTTTTGCTTCAATAGACGAAAAAAGTATTTCTTAATCAATTTTTAACAAAAATCTTTTCCTGACGGCTCCGAAAACTGAATTACCTTTTAATTGCGCATGTGAATTCATGTGAATCGGTTTATCCGTTGAAACTGTAGACCGCCTGTGCAGAAAAATTATGTTTCCAGAAAAACACATTTAAAGTTTAACCGTATAAAGAATCCAAAATCCAGGTTCCGCTCAATAGGCTTTAAATAATCAAATACTTTAGATATGAAAAAATCCTTTCGCCCACGTGTTCAAAACACTCGTGCAGTTAAAATTACTCCATTGGGCATCCCAGTGTTAAAGGAGCGAAAAAATTAAAACTTCTTCTTTGGAAATCCCTGAATCCGCTAGTGCCATATACCCAACTAGACCTCTATTGCTTAGTTTCCCGTGATATCCAAGTAGCAAATTTCTGAATATATGAATACATATATATGTTTTCTTATTTTAATATTTGATCCTCCGCCAGGCAAAAAAAATAGCTTCATAATCAAATAAAACTGTACCAAACAAAGCTATGTAATAGTTCCTGATTCACATATAATGCATATTTTGAGATATTAAATATGTTTGTACCCTAACTCGGTATTATTGGGACCTAAAACTTTGGTTATAAAGTCATTAAGGAGAAGACAAAAATATGCACAAACAACTTTTTCATCTGTAGTTAACATTAATTTTTTATTTTTAAATTTTTGAGGTTTGAAGGGCCGTGTGGGGGTCCAATATATGTATTACCATTTGAAAGATATGTTGCATGCTAGAGTAAAAAACCATTACAAAATATTTTTCAAAATTAAAATTAAGTTTAGATGCCACTTCTGAATCAAAAAAATTATATTTACCATCCCAGCTTTCTGCTGGATTCCAAACGCGGAATGGCTGATAGTAAATTTCTTATTTGCTATATTGGTGGATGCGCATCTAGGAATATATATGGAATTAAAATAGTTTGAGTGCAATCCAATAATTTCAAATTTATTTTCATTTTCTTCCTATACAGTAAAAAATAAATCTATCCCAGTTGTCCAATGGAATAATGAACAAGCAACAACGATGCTCTACCAGCCTTTCATGCTGCTACTACACAAGCTAGGTTTCCAGCTGCCTGCCGATGCTGGTTCTGTGTTCGCGCGTATACCAGATTTCTGGACCGTTGATACGATGTTCGGTTTGGCGAAGAAGCTGGGTCCTTTGGATAAATGTGAGTTAAACACGAGGTGGGGTATACGTAAATTGTTTATTTTTAACACTCTGAGCGCTTTTGCTTTTTCCTTTCTTCTTTTGTTTTCTTTTATTCCCTTTTATGTACCTATGTGTGCCTCATTCATATAATGCACTCGTTACTTCGTGCACCTATCATCATATTCCGTATACTCTTTCCGGCTTATAGTGTTGATTAAATTTGACACCACCCAATTTGAGGATCCCACCGAAATGGGAGGAGCATATCACTATGCAACGACTGCGCGTGCTTCATTGAGTTCTATATCAAGTTTGGAAATGGATATAGTGGAAGAATCAAATGAATTTTCCATAGTAAGAGGGGAAATGGGAGGAAGAGGAAGAGCAGATTCAATTGCAGAAGGAACACGTGTAAACGTTTTGACCCCAGTACCAGAGGTAGACGTAAAAGTGGAGAAGGCAAATGAAATTTTCGCTGTACCAAAAGCGAAGCATTGCAACTCAATTATAAGGTAAATAAATTTAAATGTATGAAACTTAGAATTTTTTTTTTTAAATTTCATGAATTTAATAGTAAAGTTTTATTATTGCTGCAATTATAATTAACAAAAAAAACTTACATATTTTTATTTCGCAATTTTCTTAGATTTACACCAGATCTAACATCAACACCTTCGGTGCCAAATTGGTTGCAATTAGTAATGCGTAGTAAATTCAGCAACACAATAACAACAACAACAGCGAGTGCTACAACACCAACAGCAACAATAAGTCCATGCGACAAGTAAGTATTAATGCATAAAAAAAATTGCTTAAAAATTCATTTCTATCGCATTTGACATATGAACACACAGGGAGTGTGAAATCTTATTTAATGTACCCATTTAAAAATAGCTTAATCCAATAAAATCCAAAAATTCAACAATTAACTTTCGGAATATCTAACCTAGTGAATTTTTCATTTCTGAATGGTATTAATCTTCCTTAAAAATTAAAAATCGAAATCTGTATAGTAACATGAATATTCAGAATCGGGCTCGTACGTAGAATGGGCTTTGATGGTTCAAAAATCAAAAAATTGATCTATAATCAAACACTTGGTTATGAATCAAATATTAATAGATTTCTTTGTGAAATAAACTAATAGATATTTTTATGAAATAAAAAAATATCAAAATGGAAGTATTAAATATGTAAGACTGTAAATCTTGCACTTTGTTCTACTCCTTGGCTCACCTTGACATAGAAAAGAGCCCTGTAATATAATATTTGGACAATTGACAAAACTTATATAATCTGGAAGACAAAAAAATAAGACAAATCTCAAAATCCTGTTATGGCACAACCGTAAAAATCAAGAGCCATACAAATTTCTAAAGGACTGAAAAATAAAGTCCTGGAAGACATAAAACGGAAATTTGCGACGAGATTAGTGGATAGATTTCCAAAGATGGTCTGGTGTCTGAACCCAAACTATCTGCAGATATTGAAAGATAGATTATAAATATCTGGCGGTTTGTTCTGAAAGCAATCTGCAATCAATTCCATTGTTGGTATTCGATATGAAATTGGTTAGCTTTGCCATGTTTTGTAATAAGAAGCAACCCTTAATTTCCGACACTCTCCTGTCTACTTGCAACTATTTTTAACTCAATCAAATCGAAGATATGATATTAATTTCGTCGCAAATTACAGTTTATGCTTTCAAATGTTTAATCGTTTAGATTTTTGGTTATGCATAATATATATATACAATTTTTTTTTTGCTTGCATTTACATATCGAATATTTTATTGTTGTCCAAAAAAAAAAAAAAAAAAATTGTATTAATATTGGTTATGAATAACCAAAAAAAATTTTTTTTCTTATTTATAATGGTTAGGAAAGACCAAAAAAATATTTTCTTTTTTATAACAATTATGAATAACCAAAAAAATATTTTTTTCTTTATAATGGTTACGGAAGACTTAAAAATTAATGGTCATTGAAAACAATTATTCGCAACAAATTCAAAAAAAATTATAATTTAATAATTATTTAGTGATTTTTTCCAATATTGGTTATAACTCTTATGTCCCTGAGTGCATCAAAATGATACTGACTGCATGCTCTGTTGAAATCACTAAACAGCATTGAGAATTATCACTAAAAATTTTTAAATAATTTTTACCTGTCGATATTTTTTTTTTTTGCTCAATTGATTTTTATTTATTTGCTCAGACACAATAATTTTTTTCTTTTCTCAGGAAAAAAAATTTACCTGATTTTTATATTTTTTATCGAAAGAAATTAATCAAAACGTTACACATCTCTGTGGTTTTGAACTAAATTTGCAGAAAATACCGTTTATCTGTACATAGTATTGAACTGCTCATAAAACAAATTTATTACGGGAGCGACTTTTGCCAACAAAAACTACAGTGAAGAGTTGATTTTGCTGTTGGTGTTTTTGTTTCATTTCTGTAGCTTGTTCATAGATGCCGTCGAGCAAATTTAACAGCACAACTACAAAAATGTGTAACGTTTTGATTTTTTCCTTTCGATCCAAATTATAATATTAAAAAAATTATTTTTTTTCCTGAGCAAATAAAAAAAATCAGAAAATAATTATTATGTCTGAGCTAAGAAATAAAAATTATAATTTTATTTTAATTTTTTAGTCCAGTTGGTAGAGTAAAAAATTCACTAAAAGTTCATAATAATTCTTATTTGAGATTGATGGAAAAACCACCAAAACCCCCCCTTTAGTGAAAAAAGCAATTTTATTCCAAAAGATCCAAAAGTGCTCATCATATCATATTATATATCAATTTAAAGAGCTTGACGAGTAGGTTAGCCAAAAATTAGCCAATTCCAAAATATTAGCGTCGGAAGTTCTTCGAAATTCACTCATTGAACAAAGCATTGCATTCATCATTGTAAAAATCATTGCTTAAGCGGGAGTAAATAACAAATGAGATAGAGAGAGAGATGACATGAGTAACGGCGTTTCTCAGAATTATATAACGTATTATCTGCATCAGAGATGCCAACTTATTTTTTCTCTCTCCCCGATAACCCTTGAGAAATTCCCCGATTTTCGATCGAATTCCCCACATTGGTAGAATTTCATATTATAATAGCGCTACACGCGCTTTCCATATAAAAATTTTACAAAAACGAAATTGACCTCAGTGAGAGTTATTTTAAGGCGACCCTGAACTTTCTAGGTCCAAAACGTACTTTCTGACTCCGGAATTCTTAGCATATAAGCTTTAGCCCACTTTTGGACATCAAAGTTCTCAACAGACATGGGATTTCTTTTGGCTCAAATAAAAAATGGCAAAAAAAACTTTGTTTTGTAAAAAATGGGTCCAAAGTTTTGACTATCGGTTTTTAACATATAAAATGTACTTCATCTTCTTTATGATGGCTGACCGTAATTTGTAAGTTTACCGATTAGTCAGCAATGATTAAGAGTTATTAATGAGGAGGTACTGTTCGAAGGCATAGCAAAGCCTTTCTGAACGGCCGAAAGGGAAGTCGAAGCGCCGCGCGACTGTTTTGGCCTGACTGGCACTTGGCGCTATAATCGTCTATATCTACGAAAGCACTCTGCGTTCTATGCAATTTTTACAGAATACTTTCGAAATATAATACTTTCAAATAGCACACTTTTTTAAAAGTGCTTAAGAAAAGATGAAGACTTTAAGACCCAAAATATGAAATGTTTGATAAATTAAACGTTTTAAATTACATGAAATTTAGTAAAAATTAAAAAAAAGTATTCTACAGACTTTAATTACTAAAAGCTGAACGACTTCAAATTCCCCGCAAAAAAAAATTATTATTTGATTTTTATATTTTTGATTGAAACGAAAAAATCTAACTCGGTTTGGTTGTATCAAAAAATCGGGTACGTCATTCGCTTAAGCGGCCTATTTTACATGGGTATAGATTTCTTATATGTGCAAGATAAATGTTTTTTCCATACAAGATCCCAAACCCATTGTAAAACATCCTTTTAAATCACGCTTTTCGGAGTAGCGCATCCAGTTTTCGCAAATTTTATTTTTTTTTTTTTCATTTTGTTTGGTTTTTAGCACCCTATTTTCATATTCTGCTGTCGCAAGGAAGATCTGAAATACTTTAGCAAAATGTATGGAGCAAATAAGCGACCTAATGTACATACATATTTCAGTTAAATGAATAATTGTTTTTGTTTTTTTCTTTATATTAAATAAAAGTGAAAAAACTGTCAATTCGTATTTTTCTTATTTTAACCTCGTTAACACTGGGATTGTATATCCCAATAATGTTCGAAAACTGAAGCAAAATGGGAGATATGCAGCGTCGTCGCTGTAAATTGCCTTTGTTATAATTCCTGCTTACAAAGATTATAGCATAACTGTAAGGATTAAGAGTCCTGGACATATATTTTTTAAAATTTATTTTAATATTTGCATAAAATATTGAAGAAACTCAACCAGATTTTGCGAAAAAACTCCGGAGTGAAAGGAAAAACCTCTTAAATTCGTAAACAATTGCTGGTCTCTTGCGATTACGAATTATCGGGATTCTACTGTATTTGTAATTACTTTCTCCTCTTTTCTGTTACATCTCAGATAATAAGAAAAACAAAAATTTTCAAAAACGAAATTTTGATATAAAGAAAAAAAAAAATTCAAAAACCCCTCCGAAACTTTTTTCTGGAAATTTTATAATTATAAACGTGCCTGTTTAGAATTATAAAATTGCTTAAAGATTACAAATCAGTTTTGAGAACTATGCCACATATTTATTTATATTTCCGGACTAAATATCCCATAAATTTTAATTAATTTAGCAAGAAAATTTAAGTATACAACCAGCTAATTGTAATTGCGTTAAATTGAAATTATAGCATTTTTAATAATTTTTTTTTTTTATTACCATCGACCATTAACTTGATCAAATTGCAACACAAACGATTTAGCGCAACATGTCGCCAATAAAAACAACAACAAAAGTTAGCCGCAGTAATAGCAGCTAGCAACAATTTGGTTTAACATTGTGTTTACATAAAACTGTTAAGTAAATTTATACACTCTAAGTAGCCATAAAAATACCAAAACAAAAAACTACATATTGCAATGAATGTACATATGTATGTGAAAATGTTTCTATATACATATGTATGTATGTTGCTGCTACTTATTCTCAACCAATATATTATTAGGGGACTCACATTTGTATGGTTAATCAAAATATATCTGCACCACATTGAAAACGAAATATTTAAAAATTGACCACATCCGATACCTTCCCGCAAGTATGTAGGTAATAAGCCAAATTTTCAAACTATTTTTGGGGAAGATAAAAACTTTCTGTCCAGTTGTTTATTTCCATAGTAATTATACTACAATATTATAATTTCCTTTCCTCTCTAGTTTCTTTTGTGTATGTGATGGAGCCGTGACATATCGTTTTGTACAAACTATAGGCTCATGTCAAAAGTAATATTCGGGGAAAATAGCACTTAAATTATTCTTGTTTATTCGAAACCAATGGCTATCTATTTAATTTTTATTAATACTGGTAGCTAGGGTTGAGATTAAAATCAATGGAAACGCATTGTTGTATCCGAAAAAAATCCCAATACCGAGCCAGACAAAATTACGCTAACGATTAGAAGCTATCAGCTAACCTTGGACTGCCGTAATAGAGTACCTGCAGCAGCTTTCGAGATTATAACCAGATTAGTATCTCATCTACCTTAGCAGAGACTGAATTAATTCTTAACATTTAGAAGTTTAAAGATTTTGAAGAAATTTTATAAAAGCTTAATAGAGTTAGAATGAACTTGGTTTTAGTGGGAACATATTTTAAATCAAACTGGTAGCAAAAATGAGTAAATACGATTTTAAAAGTATTCGATATGATAAACTCTGAACATCCTAAGTCTATGAGTATTTATATTACTTAAAATCATTGTGCAAATTGTTTGTGTGATACATATGCGCATTTGTAGTTGCTGTTGTGTAGTTCTTATAATCAAGATCATGCAACATTTATTTATTGCATTTTAGTTTTGTGATTCTTTTCTGATTGTTGTTATTTTGTTGCTGTCATTTATTGTTGTCCACTTTGTAAACATTTTGGGGTCGTTCTTTTTGTAGTAGTAACAGGGTTACTTATTCTACTTGTTCTATTTCAATTTGATTGGTTTTGGTTAACAAATTTTTATATTTCTTTTGGTCTTTTATGCTCATGCACTATCGATTTATTTATTTTTCGATTTGTAGTTATATGCAAGTATATAAAAAAACAGTTGAAATTTTTGTGGACTAGCATTTTGTATATCTTAGTTAATAAATGGTTCCGCGAAACTTTTTCAGAGAATACCTGTCAATCTCACTTGTAATTAGATAAAAAATTACTACCAGTTTTTCATCTTCCCGACTATATTGTTCTTTTTACCAAATTTTTTTCTTATTATGACGCCTACTATCGTTTCCGAGTGTATCCGTTAATAGATTGGTAAATTGTCTTATACCTTTTATCATGCTATGATATTTTTTTTTTTTTGCTTCATCGACCCATTCTTTGCCGCCCTTTGCGTTGTTTGGCTTTTGTTTGTTTGTGAAAATGAGTGCTGTTTAAAAAATTACTTAATAATTTTTTTAAAAACTTGGTAATTCAATGCCCAAGTAATAAAGTGGTTCGCAAATTTTAAAGATTATTTTTCTGCGTTTTTCCTATATAAATGCAATATTTTTTGTATAATTTGTTGCTATTTCCACCAACATTATCTCATATTGTCATTATAATTATTTTCCATCCAATTCCGTTTCAATTGTTGAATTTTCATCCACTCCAAAATGCAATTAAATACTTTTTTGTTGTAAAAACATAGTTGCAGATAAAAGTATTAAAAAATAAAATGTTTTCAGATCAATAAACTTCAGCAAAAAACTGATAGTATAACAGGGCATCAAACAAAATGATGAAAAGAGAGTAAAAACAGAAAACATTGACAGCAAAACATTGACCGTGTAACATCAGCCTTAATGATACTAAAAACGTCGTCAACGTAACGTAACCAAATACGTGGCAACAACAACATTTATTGAAAGCTGTTCGTGAACATAACTGACGAGAGCAAACTTGATGCTCACGAATCTCTTTGCATTTGTAAAGTTGCGAAGATGAAGAACATGGATAACGGGAACAACTTTTCTCCTTTGTTCACACATGTTTAAGAGGTTAGGTCCAGTTAGGGGCGTATTTAGTATTTTAAATAATTTTTTTTTGACAGTAATTACATTTATTTCCAAAAACTATCAATACAGAGTTAGTATACTATGTTTTAACTTTACTTGCCCAAAATTGAAGAAAAAAAAACAGAATTAATTGTTGAAGTTATCACCATTTTTATGGGACCCCTTTCCTAGTGCCTTGCGGTGACCATCACAACATCCTAATGGTTCATCTAAATTCAATTCAGTAAAAAAAAATTATTAGTTTAATAGTTAATCTTGTACTTAACTCGAGGTTTTTTTTTTTTTAAATTACACAAAATTATGGCTTCTGAAAGTTTACTCGCGGATTTTCAACAAAAAATAATAGTTTATTTAAAAAAAAAAACAAATCCTCTAGCTAAGTACTAGTTTTTTATGTTTTCAATAAGCTGTGTAAATATCATTCAAATCTGTCGAGTGGTTTTTGAATAAGAGTGGTCACCGACTTTGAAAATATACAATAGTTGGAAGAAAAACGCGATAACTTCGTCAACAATAATTTTTTTTTAATTTAGGTAATGTAATGTAAGGTAATGGCCGTCTGATTTGTCCGTCTCTGTATACACTGTTGTTCTGATGACTACATATATACGTTTATTAAGCCTGTTATACATTACCTAAATTAACTAAAAACATGGAACAGTAGTCACGACTTTAAAAATTAACAACTAGATTTAATTTTCATTGTCTACAAAAAACATAATAATTTTTTTTTAAGTAATTTTAATTTCAGTTAAGTAAAGTTGAAACATAGTACAATTTGATAGCTGATGATGAGAACTGGGTGCTAATTTCTTAGCTAATTGTTCTGAAACTTTCAGAAACTAATTTTTTAACGAAACAAATGACGTATGCAAAATTTTATTTCGATGTATAAGAAGAGTACCTCCCAAACAAATTTTCTAGTTTTTTTATGGCATTTTTGATGGTTTTTCTGCAAATAAATCTCAGATAAAGTTTTTTTCATGCCGGTTTGACGTTTTTGTTGGGTACATCACCAGTAAAGGCAAGTCAATGAGTTATCGAAATTATGTCCTTCACGACAAAAAAAGTGCATTGGAATACACATTAAATTAAATATATTTGAAAAAGCTTTGAAAATTAAGATCAAAGAAACTTGGGAACAAACATTTTTCCTAAAGCTTCAAGAAATTTCCACACTTTGGTCCCTAGTCTGGAATCTGGATCTCTTTTCCTCCCATATAGGGAATCAAGAGGCCATACCCAAAAATAGTGGGGAACCCGGGTGAGGATGTCATATATTCCCTAAATTAGTATAGGCACAGGGTTGAAAGAGATTTTTCAAAACAGGGTTCTCTGAGCATTAATGGGTTAATTAAAAAGTATATTTTCATATAAAAGTCGTCGTTTTTTATTAACGTTAATCCTCTACTGTTTGGTTGGGTCCATTAAATTCATCATCGTATTTAATTTATTGCATTTGAAAATCAGTTTCATAAAAATTATTATTTATATTTTTCCCCCATGAATCCTGTCTTTACCTGAAAACCGCAAAAACTGGACTGTATTCTTTACAACACTACGCTTTAGAGAAAATCTATCACTACTCAGAACTTTTCTTTTAACAAATGTTTTTGCATCTATTAAGCCATACACAGTCACATTTCATTGCCAATTTGGCAAAATCTAAAGCTAGGTTGAATGAAAGGTGTCATTAAAATTTAATAATTTGTCACTTGATTTGCATTAGGTTTGAATTGAATATTTGCAACTAGCATATCAATCAATAAGTATCAAATTCACAATGAATTGACTCACACACGCCTATTTTGTTGACTTTTTTACAGTATGTAGTTATAAACCTCCAGATAATATAGCAACACTCCTTGCTTAATCTCTTGCCAATCAGGTAACTACTACTCGTATGTAAGTTAACCATAAGAAATTTATACGTACAACATGTCAACAGCAACAATAGAAACGATAACAATAACAGCAACAACAACCAACTCAATTGTCCCTAACAATATTGGTATGAGAGAGAGATAAATGGAGGGAGATCAATTTATTAAATACTATTAAAATTCGAGTATATTATATTCATTAATTAATTCTGATTTAAAATTGCAATAAAAATAAATTAAGAGTTTATGGTGATTAATTAATACAATAAAAAAAGACAATTACCGATTAAAATTGCTTAAACGTTTGCGATAACGATTTAACAACAATGCAATTTAATGCTTGATTGCATGACTGCATGATAATACATAAATATAGAGGCCAGGGGCGGAAGGCACGTGCTATGTATTCGCGAAAACTTAAAGATCTGCTGAACTGATTTTGGAATAGATTCGTACCTACTACATATAACATGTTTTTTTTCTCTTGAAATGTTATTATAAAATCAGTGAAAGTGATATTTGTAAATAAAACCATAATGCAAAATATTTTTAAAAATCATCGTCTTATACGAAAATACGCAAAAAACGCAAATATCATAGGAAGAAATTAAGTTTTTGATTTCGATTTCTTTATCTTTTTGTATTAGAAGTTATACATTTTTGCATAAGATTTTTGCAATTTATTAACATAAATATTCAATGCTTATGTTTGTTTTTTCTCAGATTTTGCAATTTCATGTCCGAAAAAATTCCGGTTTTCAATGTGAACTTCTTCAAAAGTAAAAGTCAAAAGTTGCGCTTGCTTTTAATTTAAATTAAAACAGGTTCAAATATTTATGTTTTGTTTTTATTTCGTTATACATAATAAAATTAGATGAAAACACACCTTCTATATACTACTACTTTAAGGGAAGCTTAAACCATAAAAAGCAAGTCGAATAATTTAATTTGATTTCCCTAATGTGATGTACAACTTAATCCTCTGGATCCACATGTGATTCAAATAAGCTGTACACTTGAGATTTCAGAAATGTTATATTTGAAACAAATAACTATTTAATTTTTCACACACTCCAATGGATACCAGGAACCTCATAAGCTCACTACTCTTAATTTTCTTCAGCCACAGTTTAAATAGCATTTTCAATTTTCAATTCAATGTTTATTTTACTTCTGCTTCAAAACTCATTGAGTTGTAACAGAAAGATCTTTAGTTTCTTTACAAATTTTGTCTTATATCTAAAAAGAAAGAGTACATAAATAAATGGAATAAAGGTGTAGAAAAACAAAAAATTAGTATCCGCTACGTACATAAATTGCAATTTAAAATGATACGATACTAATATTAAAATGCTATTTTTACTCATTTATGACGAAAGATCTAAGCCTTAAGCTACTAAGTATAAAGTTATATAGAGATTTTATTGTTGGTGGATCAGTACAGTTTAAGATAAGTGCCTTGTTTTCTCCAAAAAAGCTAAGCAAATGGCCCAAATTGTGGGTTCGAACTGCGGAATAGATAGGGCATTCAAATAGCATTTTGAATGACCAGTAGATTTTTGATCGGTGATTCTAATCTGAAATTTTTACAATCTTTTTCATAAATTCAACTTTAAAAGAAAAGTGTACCACAAACATCATTTCTACTTACATACATACATATAATCGAGGGCTCTGACCATAATGGCGTACTTAGTTTTCCGCCATCATATACGTTTATTTATATATTTCTAATTCACAGCAGAATTTTAGAAATAAAATTTGTACGCTGTCTAACTCACAATAAATAGGTTAAACAACTCGTGATAATCACATCCTGTTTTTGATGTGGCTTAAGGGATATCCTGGGGGGTTACTCTATAGTTCGATTCGAAAGAAAATTTACTCGAATTCGAACGATTGGTACTTTAAAAAACTTTTTCGAATAATATTTGTTCGATGTTCAGATTAAATTTTGTGCCTTTCGGAATCGAATTCGGCATTCAAATAGAATTGTCTTTCGAATATAATTGCCTTTCGAATCGAACTACAGAGTAACCACCCTGATGTAAATTCGAAAAATTTTAGCTTTTTACCAGGGACCGTAATATAATTACCTATATTATATATAATATCAAAAAATCAAAATTTAATAATTGTTTTGTGATTTTATTTCTATTTTTCGATCTGGCATAAAAATATTTTTTGTTTTTAATTGTTTTCTTAAATATAAAAAAAACACAGCCACACAAAAAAAGTGTTTGTTCTGATCTGGTGGTCTGTCGAATCCGAGGTCTATTCATCCCCATCACATCAGGATTCTGCCCTATCCTCAAAAATCTCATAATTCTTACTTACTTTATTTGAATAAAAAAAGCAATCTTCTTTACGAAGTGGTCTGTTCCATTCTGATGAACCGGAAAATTTAATTGCTTTTTTGTCTTTTTTCAACTCTACAAGAACTATAAATTATATTGCGAACCCATGAATGTTCACCAATCGAATCCTTGTGTGTGACTTTGATGCCATCGTTTATTTGTTTCCGTAATGAACTAACTTCGCATTTACTGAAAATATAACAAAACACATAACCGTTAGATGAATTGTTACTTCTTCTTGTCATATTGTAGTCTAAAATAACGAAGTCAGCAAGCAATGTAAAGCAGCAATTGCCTGATGACGATGCTTGCGAGTCCGCTTTCCCACCCTGACCAGCTGCCGATTGTGGGGTTCCTAGCCTGTATCATAACACTTTTCCTACGTGTGCCGACGGCATGAACGCCATGATCAGGGATCACAAAATTGCTCCGTTGCCCACCGTCACTACGTGAAGGCGCACTCAAGATGTAATCGCTCTGCAAAGAACCCCAGCTTTAAATTATTTAAAAGAACATATTTTCTAGAACCAAGTACCCAAATATGGAGATTTATCACTGATATTTTTCATTGATATACAAAGACTAATGAACGAATGTGCCATGAGGTTAAGTTAATTATACGGTTAAGTAAGTTATAGGGTTATGGGATTTAAGAGCTTGAGTTTTCAGTTTCAAACTTATTTTTTAGGGTTATAAGCGTTTAATAGCTTAAATTATGGATTTTTTTAAAGTTATGGCAAAGTCCTAATGTGATGGGGTTGAATAAACCTCGGATTCAGCGTTCCCGAAAACATATGGTAAACATGGTCAGACATCCAGATCAAAACAATCCATTTTTTTTGTGTGGCTGTGTTATTGGTTGAGTTTAATTTTTTTTCTTGCTAGGCAATAAACACTAATTTTTGAGTTTTATTTATTTTTTTTATTTCGAAACGAAGGACTCAAAAAGTCGTGCAGCTTTGTTATTGTTAACCAGGTGATACATTTCTCCGTTACGCTGTCGTTTAGTTTTGTAGAGAGATATTCATTATTTGCGGTTTCTGGTCTTTAGACTTCTTTCTTAAATACATAAATTAAAAATATAAAGCCAAATGACGAAAAATTTAAATAACTAGTTATTTATAAAAAGACTTACATTTTTTTTTATTACAATTTATTCAGTCCTAACTCATCTAGTTTTTAAATTAAATTAGAAAAAAAAACTTTAACATACGAAGAAAAATGTTCACTACAATTTTGAAAAATATCCACATATAACTTTCGTGGTAAAAAGTCACGTATATTTTCAGTTACATCGCTAAATTAAATCGTTAAATCGTAAATTTGTTTCCTCGAAAAATATCAAAAACCGCTAAATGTATGAAAAAATATTCCTTATGTGATGACAGAAAACTGGTACTCCATCGTGATCAAAGCCTGGGAATTATATAGAAATAATGTGAATGTCTGACACCAAAAACAACAGCAATTTGTTAAGTAATATCATCGGTAGTTCCGGCAAATGGTTTCGAACGAAACTGCAATCGTTAACATTGTGAAGATGCTGCCGCAGCTCCTCCGCCATTTGTTCATATGTATGGCCGCTTCTTTTTTTTTTACGCCGCTCTTCCATCTTTTCTGCCCATATCTCCGCTATGAGCTCCTCTTCCCGCACACTCCAAAATTTATTGTTTCTCCATATCAGAGCTGTAAAAGAATGCAATCATTTGAGACTAAAAATGATTTGATAAATAGAACGTAAAAAATTATTCTTAATCATATTGCCATCAACGAATAATTATTCATATTTTGAATCATTTGAATGCAATCTTTTGATTGTAGTCTTTAACTAATTTTAGTCGAATTCATTCGAAATCATTTGAAGTCACTCGAAATCATTTCTACAAGATCTAGGTGTGAATAATAAAGAGTAACATGTAAAGGGTTGGCTATAGGTGGACCCATTCATTTAAATCCTTGGCTTGCTGATGCAAACCTCTGACTTCAATTAGCCCCAGAGGAAAAAGTTCAGCTGCTTCAAATCTGGCGAACGCGGAGGATAGTGCCGTCTTGTTGAAACCAGAAGTGTTCCATACCATTTTCATGAACAATCGGATTCAAAACATCAAATTAACTTCTTAATGTAAAAGTTAACATTTCAGCGCGTTTGATTGGTGTGTACCACTCTATAGAAAAAATTTCCTAAGACTGAGGATTCAAAAACGTGTTGACGTTAGTCGATCTGATGTTTCTTGTCCTAGTTATAGTGTTGTCTAATAAGTTCACCTAATATGGTCAACCCTGTACTATCAGACAAAAATCAGAAGCAAAAATGCCAACAACAACCAAAATCAATTAAAACACTAATTCGTTATATTATCGAACGAGTTTCAGTATTACAGGAGTCCCTCAAAATAATTACTTTCGCAGTACGGCTGTTACTTTGAGGCTTCGGCCACTGTTAGTTACTTCCCTGTAAACTAGGTATACATATTTATTTTTATTTATGCCGAGAAGTAAATAGTATAAATATAATGCTATCAGTTGTTGTTTCTTTTCCTGTCATTGAATGCAATGAGAACCAAAATATTTCTTTGGGCGGATGACCATAGTAAATAAGGTAAAGCCGTTAAATAGCTTTGCTTATTATCATTATAAGTCTTGTCTTTATACAAATGATTGTAAAAGTGAGTAAGATGATTTTTTTTTTCATTTAAATCGTATTCACACATGATTTTACTAAAATAGTCAATAACAGCGAACTGATTAATGATTTCAATTTTACAAACTTTGGTCAAATTTGCTATTCATTGAATGCAATCGCAAAATGCAATTCATTGAATGTGACTTCAGTGATTTAAATTCGCAATTGATTGCAGTCTTTTACAGCTCTGCTCCATATTAATCAAGTTGTACGCAAAGCAAAATATAAATGCCTGTATTGAAATGTCAGAACGAATTAATTTCAATACTCATTCTAGTGAACACATTCAGGGTCGCATTAGATTTACGTGGTTTCGTTTGACATATTTTTTATGCCGAAATTAAACATTTCAATGCAGTTTTAACCAAACCACGGAATTAATCTGGTATTTTTGAAAAATGGCAGTATAAAACAAAATTTCTGAGAGAAGGGTTTGAAGATTTCAATTCAAAAATTATTGACCACATTATGTTGAACAACTTTTATAAAGACGTCGAAATCGTATCTGTTTAAATAAGTATTTTTTCCTTTAGTTTTCAAAGAACCTAACTTTCTGACTTTCTAACAAGAGGTGATGAGGTGATTTTTATCACAATTAATGGGGAAATGCACTTAAACGACTCTTTTAAGGGTAAAAAATCAACATATCAAATAGCATATCGAATTTGCTTACATTGTGACTCAATACAAATATCCAAAAATACTGTATCTACCATCGTTTATCTTTAACTATCACTATAGCCTAATATAATAATATAACTAAATTAAAATGGGCATAAAAAAATGCCCGTATCAAAATAAAGCCTGAATTTTTTCTGCTTTGCACAAGGCAAAATTTGTTTTTATACCAAAAGTTGGCAAGAAGATACCGCTCACCTTAATATTTTCAAACCAATTAGCCTGACCTCGTTTATGTTGAAAACACTTTAAGAGGTAGGTGACAACCTTATACGTGATAAAGTCCCTTCTAAACATATATGGATCTGTTGATAGTACCTTACATGAGGCCACCAAGCACTTTCTAAATAGAAGAGGAGTAGATAGCACAACGTCCAGATGGATGTTTTCGTCTCCAGTTGAGATAATAACAGTACTAGGTATATAGGTTTAAGAATCGAGAGCCAATTTGGGCCAAAAGGAGGATGGCTTATTTTCCATTTTAATTGGTTTTTAGCACCCTATTTTCATATTCTGCTGTCACAATGAAGATCTGAAATACTTTAGCAAAATAAGCCATCAAATGTAGATCTGTGTCGTCTTAGAACATGCAACGTAAGGTCGCGTTTGTAAAAAGATCAATGAAACTGTTGAATTATATTATTTTCTTATTACCCTATTACTTGATCCAAAAACTATGAATTTTATAATATTTTACAACTATAAAATACTATAATCATCTTCTGGCTTTCTTAATATAATTGGCCTTTTCAATAGCTCAGGTTTCACTAAAGAAAATATTTGCGTCAATGAATCAAGCTTGCACTTCAAGTTAGAAATAGTTTCCGATTAATTTTTTTCTTGTCCTTAAAAGAAAACATCATAAAAAGTGGGGGGAAAGGAGGAAGATCATGAAAACCTAAATCCACATTCAATCACTTAAAGTTCATTGGAACTTCCCAGTTTCCAAATTGCTTACAACGTGAACAATTCATCAAAGTTAATCACTACTGACAGCAAGAAAAGTATAACTGCAACAATAAAGAAATACGCTGCAATTTAATAACAATGAAAAATCAAAACACCAAAAAAATACGCTCAATTATTATTTGCCATAATTTTCGTGTATTATAAAACCATAAACAAGGTATAACACCCAACAATTTGGCCAAAAGCACATATGGGATTACAGCAACAGCTAGCAAAACAAAAAAAAAAGTGCAGCATGATTTTTTCTGTGGTCTAAGCCAACCTTTTTATACGCTGCACAAAAGATGCAATGCTCTTGGCAATCTCTACTCTACTCCCTGTTTTTTATGCTAACATTTCTGGTCTTACCTCAGTTGAGATCCTTACGCTGGTGAAGATTCCCTTGCAGTTTTAATCTGGTTTTCATAGTAATTAATATTTTCACTGCCAGCCCAAAGGTGTTTTATTTTTGGATGCCAATACTTTTATACCTTTGCGCTTTAGATGTAGGGTACAAAAACTACAAACAACAACAAAATTGGCCTGAAGTTATTTATTTAATAATTAAATTGATTTATGGGACTGATTGATGTTTAAACTTAAAAGTTTAGTTGTAGTTATTATTAAATAAGTAAAAAAAAAAAAAAAAATGTGCGCTGAACATTTTGAGAATAGTAAAACAGAAAACTAAGAACTAAACTGTAAGTAGTGGTGCCCAACCCATTTACCAAATGGGTTAAAGTTTACAATAAAGAAGGCCACTACTTTATACTGATGAATTTACACTACTCAGCGACTATAATTTAGTGGAAGCTAAAAACTTCTTTTATAGTAAATACTTTGTTGCGCTTGTGAGGCCATGATAGATTCGATTTACCCAAAATCGTGCTTTGTTTTATTATGAGAATATGTTTGCAGCATAAATTCTAATTGTTTCTGCTGCTGTTGTGTGTTGCAATTATGCAATTTAGTTGTTTACTTTAGAATTAACAACAATTAATAAGAAACCTTCCAAAATAGAAAAAAAAAATCATATGTGTAATAAAAATCTCATTAAAATCAAAGTAATAAATTTAGTTTGTAAAATATGTAAGTCATTAATTTTTTTTTGCGTAAATTGAATTTTCCCTTCACTTGTTGCATATTTTTCTATTTTTGTTAAACTTTTACAATTTCTTAGTTTTTTATTTTGCCAAGTCAAAATGTCAAATTTGTTGTGGACAAAATGAAAAGGTTTAGACTGAGGGAAAAAAAGTTAAAACTGCTTTGAAATTGCTTTTATATTTGCGTGGCATTTGGCAGGAAGGTGTTTTAATAATCTCCAGCCCACCTAACGATTGCAACACACAGTTGACGCCCCACAGTGTTGTTGCGTGTTTCCTTCTTTGCTTCTTTGTTTGTGTGATATTTGTTGATGCGATAAAATTGTTTTTATGGTATTTCGGTATTGCAATTGGTAATTAAGGCATAATACAATTGTAAATTTTTTACTTCCTACTTTCAAATATTAATTTAATTAAATGCAAAAATGGCTAAAAAAAAGTACTTCAGTCATAACTAGAGGCTTTGACGGAGGATTCTGAAAGCGTAAACCTATCCCATTCCATCGATTTAAAGGATAGATCCGTTTGACTAAAAATCGTGTAAATCATATCGTGACCGCTCAAGCACAAATCACTAAGTCAAAATTAATTTTTTTAATTGGATCCGCATTAATTAGCTTATATAATTCGAATGACATAAGAAATTAGATTTTTGATGATCCAGTTGAAACGTATACTAATTTGTATATCAATCTGTTGACTTTTTATGTTTTTCCAGTGTTTGTAGCGCACCATGCACTGCATAAACTAACTTCATCTCAGAAATTAAAAACATGGACTTAATGAATTCTGTCAGAATGCCGACGATATCAGATATAAAATAATAATAAGTTCAACCAAATACTCATAGAAGGACAAAGCAACAATAACAAACAAAAAAATTAGTCATGGGACACATAGTGAAAGTGAAACTACGTAGAGCAAATACTTTTGGGGTTGTGAATACCTTAATTATTTTTGTATTGTATAAATTTAGTTTAGAAGAACTATATTTCAAATTAAGAACAAAATCTTTACTCGGGGCTAAAGGGAAATTTGTAGTGAAGTGAATTACTTTAAGCCCAGAAGTATGCAACACATAATTTCTATATCAAAAACGGTTGTGGAATATACTTACATATCAATGGAATAGTAGAGCATATCAAAAATAGTTTTTTTTTTGTATTGTTTTAATGCATAGTTTATTTCAGTTTACAGTTTAATAAAAAAATTTAAAAAACTCTTTGTTACTCTTTTTGGAACATAAAAACGAAATCTTTTACAGTAAAGCAAACTTTGAATGCCTATATCTTTTGAAAGCGAGCTAACTTTGCAAAACCCTTTTAGTGGTTTGTTACTCTAGACCAGTACTATCGATTATCCGTTAGAAAAATGTGCTGCACAGTGTTATTTAAGTTTTCTTTTTTTTTTGGAAATTTAAATTTTGTTATAGGCCTTGGTGACCTTGCGGTTAAGGATTTTGCATAGAAATTGGGTTCACCGAATAAACATTTGGACTAAGTTATACTTTATCATCTTTGATTTTCTTAAGATTGAGAAAGAGTTCCGCAAAATCTATTTGTTTCTTTAAATCATTAGAGTTTATAATAATAAAACAAAAAAGGTAGTCTCATTACTTTCATCATATAACCACAAAAATTTTGGAACTATGCAGGTAAAACAAATTTTCATTGAGAGTTATGAAAGTTCAGGCCCTTACAAAAAAAAAGAATTCATGTTTTGATGAGTGGAGGCCAGAGAATACGTATTTCGATTGAATGGAAGATGATACAACATTTTATTACTAGAGTTACATTATATTTTAATTGTATTGGTAAAATCGCGGCAATTTGCCAAATACCATCCATTTTAAATCCAGTATTCAACTTGGACTTTTAAAATTATAATAAATATTTATAAGCTCTAGCTGCCAGGTTCACCGGTTTACGGTCGCATAACTTAAATTATATTTATAAAATTAATTTTGGTTAAAGAGATAATGATGGATCTTACGTTCGATTCGCGATGATGTTATAGGTAGGGAGTATGGATTTTAATGGCCACCGTAGCCTAGTGGTTAGTGTGTTGGATTGCTACGGAGATGTGCCCGGATTTAAATCTCGGCACGCTCAAAAAATCAAAAATACAAAATAAAAATTTTTCCTTACGACTCCACCTCTTGGCTGGCTTTTGCCATTGCAATTTTTTCAAATCGATTAACTGTTTTTTTTTTATTTTCGATAGAAATATACAGTTTTTGAACTGAAGAAAAATATGAGTGTTAGGTATGCATATTGGTATGTTGATCATTCTAACGCTCTTTGCGCATTTAGAGAGCTCATTGCACATTTGGTGAAGTAAATTTTTGACATAGACTGAGTGTGGTTGATTTAGCCGCCTTGCCGGCTAATTTATTTCCATATATCTCATTTGCTTTGAATATTTTTTGACGTTGACTGACTATCTGTGCCAATTATTTTGTTACTGTTTGCTGGTTTGCTTAATTCCAAGGCTACTATAATTTTCTGAATATGGTGCGTTTTGTAATAATAGTCCACGTGAGATTGTATTTCCATACTACTTAACTACAGCATAGGTGACAATGAGCGTTGTTTTTTAGCCACCAGTATATAAAAGTCCATGTTTAATATGAATAGGCAGTTTCCTTAAACATCTGGATATAGGTGGTCTTTTGAGTATGCAACCAGGGTTGAGACAAATGATTTGCTGTTTAGCTCCCATTGGGGTATTTTTCCTTAGACTAGAACTGTGGCTATTTTGTAAGTCAGTCGGTGTTGCATATTTTTGATACATTCTTCGATAGATTCACTTGATATAGTCCCTATTCTGAGTGGTAATTTATCGAAAATTAGACCTAAATTCCAATATTCAGTCATTTGACCTGCTTACTGATGACGTTGACTTTAGGATCATAAGGGACCTGTTTATATACACTGTTCGTCGACCTTTAAAAGTTTCGTCTTATATAATCGATTTTTCAGATTTCAATCATAGTTGTTAAAATGAAGTTCGCATCTTAATCCCCGAAATTACTGATGATTTATAATCAAAAAACTATAAAAAATCGACTACCAATTGTATTTAAATGCCAACTCATATTGATTCCCAAGTTTTTTTCAACGGGGACGTAACTAGTTCCATAACTGTTATTAATAAAGTTACTGCAACGTGAATTCAATTCTCTATTTTTCTATTTTCAATCATTTTTTCTAGCAATGATTCAACAAACATTTGCATTACCAGAAATATTAATATACTGTCAACATTGATGACAACTACAACAGCAACAACAGCGTCACTTTCAACAACAGTAGCTGCAAATAAAATTGCAATGGCAACAATACATCATCCCACTACAACAACAACGACAACAGCAACAGCTACAACAGCCGCAGCAGTGCCAGCACTTATGCCATGTCCAAGTCCATCCATCAACACCATAATTGGATTAAATAGTAATGAGAAAAATAACAACAACATGAACAGCAGCAGCAACAACAATGACAACAACAACAACAGCAACCAGAATAACATAATTTTAAATGAGAATAATAACACCACCACAACAACAGCAACATCAACCGTAGCTACAACTGCAGCAGCAGCACCAGCAACTGCTAAAAAAGAAAATCATCATCAACAGCCACAGCAGCAGAAGCAGCAGCAATCTCATCATAATCATTATCATAATCAACAACAACAGCAACAACTTCATCATCATCACCAGCAGCAGCAACAGCAGCCACAACAACATCATCATCCAAACGATGATTCTCCATTAAAATCATTTGAACGCAATGAAATCAGTTTGCGCAGCTGCATCAGCAATTTGGACAGCGAATACAGCGCCATGGTCGCCTCAGTTTATGAGCATGAAATCGCAAAGTGAGTGAGTGTGTGCAACAAGTGATTTGTTGTGATTGTTGTGATTTTTTTTTTTTTTTTTTTTGTTCCTTTTGTTGTTGTACATAAAACAATAATAATTTTAATTAGACAACGTTTTAGCTGTTTAAGCATATATAATCTAATCTTATCGTAATCCTAATCTATTTATGAAAAATATGTTAGTTTCAGTAGCAAATGTTTAAAATCATATTGAATTTTATTTAACTAATTAAAATTTTTATCGCATGAGATACAAAATGTATTTTGAATTGGCTTTTATTTCAAAATTCGTTCGCTACACGTATTTAATACTCAACCGTAGATGAGTAGACGATTTGGACGAAGATTTTACTGAATTGATATAAAAGCCCATGCACTCATACATACATAAGTATGTGGCTTATTTTTATTTTTATTTTTTTATTAGTTTCGATTGAAACCTGCACTTTTTATGAGCCCAGTTAATGGATGCCATTTTTATTGTATTGCATATTTCTCATATATTAATTTACAAGTACTTACTACATGTGAATGTACGTCGAAGCTCAGAGTTCCAATTTATTGTTTGCTCATCGTAATCAATAAACCTTCTTCCTTGTTCATCTCTAGCTTCACTCAGATTCATTTTATATATTACACTATAGTAATATCAACACTTTTACAATTTTAGCAATTTCATTTGAAATCTCCATTACTTACTAAAAATATTCCGGAAATATAAGCTCAAATTAGCATATAAGCTCAGAGAAATATAAAATCATAAACTTATTGATTAATAGATTAACATTTTTTGCAACCGGTTTCAAAAAGTCTAAAACTTAAACTATTATTAAATTTTGTTTACGACATGCTAAAAACAAAATTAATAACAAGTGGCAACACATTCAAATGACAATAAAGTTTGCATTGACCAACCCACAAAATTTTTAACAATACATCCAAGTATAATTTGCTAATAATATAATTCTCAAGAAAATCTCAAAGCTCAACGAAATAAATATTAATGAACAAAATTTAATATCGCAACGATCAAAAGATTTACCAAATTGATTACAAATAGTCGAGTAATTGACAATAAGATATCTGACACATTTGTGTACATAATTGTCGAAAAATAAAAACAGAAAGAACAAATTACTATAAAAATACAAATACAAGGCGACAATGCCAAAATTAGGCATTATATATTTACCAACTCTGGCAATGAAGAAATATAGAGACATATTGATCATACGTATCATATCAGATACACATACCATACATACGTCTATCGGATTTGGTTTCTGTATTTATAGAGCAATATAAATTGCCAACATGTCAAGGAATTAAGACAAACATTTGATTGAACATGCGAAAATGAAAATCTATGTTGACAACTTGTTTTATTCGGACTAGTTGATTTATAGATATTCATATTGTTATTCGTAGTTAGATATACAATATTTATTTTATTTATGTGCGAAAGGTGGAGCGATTATGAAACAGTAAAAACTCAAAGAATTATTTCAACCATGATATTTTTTAAGTAGACTATGAAAATTAAATCTAGGTGTTGACTACTGTTTCTTGTTTTAGTTCGTTTTAAGTAATGTATAACAGGCTTTAAGAACGTATGCTCCTCATCAGTGATCTTAGTGGTAGTTTTAGTCTTTCAATATCTTGTATAAGCTATTAATATTTGAAATCGTAACCCAACCCAGAATTATAGATTTGATTCCAAATATCTTCACTGAATACAGATATTGAAAGAAACTGCCACTACCGTTCTATACACTTCTTTGCTGTTGTGTTTTTCTCATTGTTACTAGTCTGCATAACAGCTCGTTATTAAGTTCGTTAAGTCTATTAAATGAGAAAGTGTGTGTGTTTTAGACAAATGATTCTAGATGTTATTTGTCTGAATCAGGCCCTATTTTTTGTCTTCTTTTCATAATTCTCAATATCGTTTTTTTAACACGTGGACTTGCACATACCATGGACTGCTGTTTGGTTTCCGAGTCGTACTAATAGAATCGAGCTTAGGTTAAGTTGAATGGTTGCTCCTCAGATTACACGAAGAATTCCAATTAGCGCATTAGAGCCTTTTTGATATCACCAACTCGATGAAAAAATCTAAGGAAAGCTTCGTAGCTCCTCAGAATCACAAAATTTCAATAAAAGAGAGGTTTGTTGAAGGTTTTGAATATATGTATATCTTGTTAAAGCCGGGTCGTCATACAGAAAGTGGTCGAAACTTTCGATCTTTTTGATGTCATGACAACTACAGCAGATCTCATTATGAGGCACGCCCAGTCTCGCTGCATGTGAGCTAATCACCCAGTGACCCGTATATAATGCTGCTATTCTTCCGATTTCCACCCTGGAAAAGGATAAAAGTTATTTAGTTTAGCAGCGCAAGTGGTTGATTGTTGAAGGAAGTATGAAAAAATGTCTCCCTTAACGAAATTTGAAGGAGATAGAACCCGTTCCTGCTGAGAAATGTTCAGCGAAAACTATGTCTATCTAGGCACACAAATGATAGTTAAATTAATGTGGTGTTAAAGTCTGACAAGTTCACTCTTGCACTAGTCCATTTGTTTGGGTTCGATAATTATTGAGATCATGACTTTGATCGCGGATTGGCTATGAGAAAGAATTACTACATTTTCCCTCTCAGTACGTTGACCGAAATTACTCAACTAGGTTATAAAAAAGCCTGGAATACACTAGTAGAATCTGGCAAACGGGTAAAACGTAATCGCTATAAAGCATGCAAGAAGACAGTTGCGCCCACACCACAGTCCATTTTTGGCCCGTCCGTCTAAAAAGTATAATCATAATCGTTTTCTAGTGACCGATCAATCCAATCGTGTTTCGTAAGAATTACAATTTTCAAATTTGAATTATTAAAACGAAGTTTTAGAATGATATAATTAATCTTTCGCTGTCTATTGGTGGGATATTGATTATATTACTATGACTTTATGATCTGAAGGTCCTGCAGCCTGACTCTGAATCTTATTGCTCTACTTCCGACTGAAGCTTTGGCGTACAAATTTAAAGGCATAAGATATTGATAGTGGTCGCCAAAGCCTAGTGGTTAGTGTGTTGGACTGCTACGCAGAGGTGCTCGAGTTCATATCTCGGCGCTCTCAAAAATCAAAAATAGAAAATAAAAAAATTTTTCTGCACCACGCTATCTCTTGACTGGGAATGGCAAATCTCTAAGAGTAAAAATATGCCTATGAAAAGCTTTTCAATCCGTATATAAATATAACTCACACAACATGAATGGATGCGAAAAGCTCGGCCTTGGCCAAGGGGCTGTTGTGCCATAATAGTAGTAGTAGATAAACTCACTGAAGGTAAAGATGAACGCTTTAAATTCGCAAGGATTACTGAAATTCTTGTCTCATTGTCTAACCGTGAAAATGTCGGCAACTAATTTTTTTATAAAATTCATCTTTCGATTGAGCAGAACAGACAAAAATTAATAAATATAAATAATTATTCTGTCTTTATTTTCTAAAGATTTAAGTGCACATTTGTTTTAATCTAGTATAACGAAACGGAATCGTGATGACAAAAAAAAAACATTTTTAAAAAACATTTGGCTCCAAGACTTAAACTTTTTGTTTTATACTTATTTACCAACTATCCTTGTACATTATTGTATGATGATTAATCTTAGTTGTGATACACATCGAGTGTTCCACCGAGTTTTTATCTAACTTTTCTCCAAAACCTCAATTTCTGATTTCAGATTTAGAATCAATAGAAATAACCCAAAGTTAAAATCAATTTAATAATAAATCAATACAAATATTTATTTAAAAATAAAAAACATCAAAAACCAGATTTTTATAAAATTAAAAATGTTCAAATAAAAATGGAAATGTGGAAAATATCACAAATTCTTTACGCCAATTACACTGTGTTACAGTAGAAAACCACTTTCAACAAGACATAATGTAGGAATGTAGGTCTAGTTGAACTAAAAATAAATGCATTTCGGATAGATCCTAGGCTTAAGATCGATTTTCAGAGGTACATGCAAATATTATGTTAAAACTCCATCTTTTTTTATTATTCGTACCTATTTTATTTCAAAAGAAATACGCTTCTAACGCAATAATAATAATATATTATCGTGAAAAATGTTGGTGATGTAGTTCAAAACATCTCGAGAATTATTTTACTGGCTGAAAAACATCGATGAGTATTGCCTAAATTGCTTAAAAAAAAAGGTTTTTCACTTCACCGTACGAGTTCGAATTCGTACGAGATCTACAACCTAGATATACCAGGCCTTGTGAAAAGTATATTGAAATATTTGTTTTTGCCGCACAGTGCTATTCAATGAAGCCGTTTTTGTAACAATTACTTCACTTTTTTGTCAATAGTAGTAATTCATAATTTTTGTTTTTTCGCAAGCTGAATGCTTTTATCTCTCTTAATATAAACATTAAAATGGGATTATGCCTAAAATGAGCATTAGACAGAAATACGAACAACCCACGTTCGTTTACGTACATATGGTGTATAAGTTAGTGAAACAGCTAGCGCGTTTGGTAGCAAACATCGTTGGAAGGCGTCTTTATTTTCAACACCATAAATTATACTCGTCTACTATATATAGAGTACAAAAAAAATATTTGCACACTTGTAGTAGATTTACAAGTACATACATATATCTACATAAAAGCTAGAGTGAAATCTAACAAAAAACAATCTATCATTGTATGTATTATCATAGTTAAAATCATTCCAATAGAAACTATTTTCGTGCATACAGTGAATGTACCATTTGTGGGACCAATACCTTAAATCGTTAAAGGTAAAAGTGACGGTTTATTAATCTTTTTGTTACCAACTTTTTAAGTCCTTAAAACTTTTTCGGTTGTAAAAATGGAAAATATATTTCCTTCTTTCGGGCCTTGATCTATTTTTTTTTATTTAGAAAGTTTAGTTATGGTTGCAGTGGCTGTCCGAACGAACCATTGTGATACCACATAGTTGGACCTAGAGTTTAACGCCGATTCTTAACGGCGGTGTGGCAATTTTTTATCGGCTTGGTGGTTTTGCTATTACCAACCAAGGTGTGTACTTGTACACTATCTTATAATTCTCATACACTTCATATTGATAGTGAATATAAGAAAGTTATGAATATTAACCACCTGACGAAGACGGGAATCGAACCCAAACCTCCCAGATGAAAGTTTAGTGCACTACCCACTAGACTATCGAGGTCGTCTAAGTTGGGTTATAGTAAGAAAATAATTTACTCGGATTAATTTGTCTCAGATTTGATACTCTGTTTAAAATCTAGGAAGCCACATAGAAAAGTTTACTGCAAAATGATGCAATCCACGGCTTCCGAAACGACATATTTGGTTACCGAGGCGACATTTAAATGAAGGAAGCGTCATTTGTGTAGAAAATGAGAGCAAAACTGTTTTCCGTATAAACATCTGTTCTACACACGCAGATTTAAAACAAATCGACAAAAAAAAGACACAGTTTCGAAGAGCGAGATGATTGTCAGCTGATATAAATAGTAGAAAATGACTGAGAAGCTCCACCATTTCCGCTTTAAGTACCACGAGCGTCAACATTCATGGTGTCTACTTTTCATAAACGTAATTTAAGTCACAGTAATTTATAAAACGTGGAGGAAAAAAAATGCCCTGTGTTTTTGTAATGAAAAAAATAGTCAATTGACAGGTTGAAAGCAAAAACGAAGTAAAAAATTGTAGCTAGCGAAAATGCATCAAAGATATTTGAGTGCAAAAACGAAACAAAATTAAGGGATGGCGAAGTAGAAAAAAGCCGGTTGAGTGAAATTTTTGTTTCGTTTTTTCACTCAAGCATTTTTAATGCACTGGAATAATCTGGAATAATTTTATGTTCCCTTCAGATAGGCTGTGACACGGCAAAAAGTGTTTCAGAATTTTTATAAAACCTTAAAAATATCGCTGTGATAGATGGATAGCAATTATGCTGGCTCAGTAGAGTATCTATGGGTGTTAACCCAAAACTGTCACCTCGTTGGATCTACCTGTGCAATTAAGTATCTATGTACGTAGTTTTTAATATTTCATTTAACTATTCACTTAAATATTTTAGTTAACTAATGTTTAAAATACTACTTGAGAATTTAAACATTTTCACAAAATACGTTTAGGTCTTGCATAAGTTAACTATGGAGCGCTTACTCTATTCCGATTTAAGCTTTTATATTAGGGGTTGATGTTGCAAACTTTTAAGCAATGTTCATTCATGAGCTTCAATTGCAATTTTTAATAAAAAAAAGTGAAAAATTTTAGAATGTTTTGTTGTTACCTTTTTTGTATAATTGCTTGCATGCTGGCATTTGTTAATTTTTTGTCTTGGTTGCCATAATTGAAATTAATGCATTTTGTTATTGAGAAAAAAAACTGCTGTGGTGTGGTTTTTATGTATTTTTAATCAACTTTAGAAATAGAGTAATTTCTGGAATTTTTTATTGACATATACAGTATAAAAATATATAAACTGTAGACATCGACATCAAATATAATTTTTTTCTTTTTTTAAAATAAAAAAAAACCTTCTTTAATATTTCAAGTTGAAGGAAACTTGAGATGCAAGACAAAAAATTCCTCAACCAGAACCAACTATGTTAAATTAAAATTTCGTGCTGATTCCTAGAATCATTGTGGTTTTTCTGGTTCTGGTTCTGTCACAGAATAATATTTTACATATAAACATTGAAATATTTTATTTGAGATTGGTCGATTCCAAATCTTAACAAAAATTTGAGGCATCACTATTAAGCGCGTGAGTTGTTTAGTCGCTATGGCTAAAAACAGGCAAAGCAATATCAAGTTTTTTTTCTAAAATTTTTCAACTTTCATTAACTTTGTATTCACCAATATAAAAAAAAGTATTGATGAAAAATAGTTATCCTCCCTTTGACCCAGAAAAAACACTATGATTTCTGTAATCAGCACGAGATTTTACTGTAGAAAAGTTGATTTTGGTTCCATGAAATTTTCTAAAGTTAGATTAGGTTGTGTTGTTACTTCTCTATAATCGCGGATAAACCCAAATAGCACAATCTTGGCTTTTTTGGTAGTGATAAAGAACAGAAAGAAAGAAAGGGAGAAATGGAAGAAAACTTCAATCCTTCTCCAGTATAACAAGCCCCAAAAAACCAAGTCAGATCACAAAACTTCAGTAGAATATTTTATTAAAGGCCGCCTGTCGCTATAAATACGAACGAATGGGCCTCACGAAACCGAACGATGAAGTTTTTTCTTATTGTTTTTAACCAATTTTAACTTTTGTGTGGATTCGTGAACTGAGCCTAGCACTTAATAGGGATTTACATAAGAAAAAACAGCTACTCATGTGGGCTAATGTGAATAGAATTCCATAAACAAATTTTCATTATAAGATCCTGCAACCGGAAAGTAATAATGATTCTGGTGAGCACCATTCATCAACAAAGGGTTCAGTTTTATTTTCGAATGAAAAGTTAAATAAATAAAATACTTGTACACTATGAATAAAAATCTGCAAATTAATGATATATTTTTTAATGAATTCTTTTTGCGTCCTTGTTCTTTTTATTGCAGCAGTGACAGCGCATCAGTTGCATCGGACTTAACACGTATGTACGTGAGCGATGAGGATGAGAAACATGAATTTCGCGTAGCGCATTTTCATTGAATATGAAAATATTAAATGATAACTAAAATTAAATATATATCTACACATATATTATTAACATAAAATATACAAAACAATAAAACTTACTTACTACTTTTATTATTTAGATTAAGAAAAACAAAAAATTTTAGAAAGAATATATAAATAAAATGTGAAACATGGTACAAGGAAAATAAATATGCCTTCGAAAGGAATCCCCTATGCATACAATACATATATATAAATATATAGCAGCATATTAAATATATACATACAATTGAAATTTTATTGTTTATTTTTACAAAGTTATTTACATTTATACAACATATATATGAATAAATAAAAAAAAATAAAACATTTCTATACATTTATTTAAATATGGTATATACATACATACATTATTTATTTAGAAATGAATTCATATTGTTGTACATACATATTTGCATATTTAACTAAAAAGCATAAATTTTATACAAACCTAAATAAACTTAATTATTTGGCAAATGGTTATCTCTAAGAAGTTTAAACAAATAAGCTACATAAATATAAAAAAATGTTAAATTTCTAATTGAAAAAATGTACTACAAAACACAAATTAAATTAAAAAAAAAAGGAATAATATTTATTAATTAATATTGCTTATATTAATGTAATAATAATTGCTTTTATTGATTGTTATTGCATCCAGATTATTATTAAATAGTTTACAAATAGAAAAACAAAACAAAAAAATATATTAGTATATGCTTATATGCTATATTTACAATTATTAAATAAAATTATATTTGTTTTATTTCAGTGGCGAGTTCAGTGTAACCCTTTCGGCCCCGAAGTTGCCTCAGAGCAACTTAACCCCTTTGTCGTGTCAAAGCAAAGGCTATGATTGACTATTTTCTTTGGATTAAGTAGTTACTAATAGTTAAATATTTTGAGAAGATGAATCAAAACAAACCACGCAAATTTCATTGTAACTGTCAAAGTTATTTTTTATAAAGTGCAGCTGTATCGTCGTAAATCACTTTACATCAAATTAGAGTCGTCTCAATAATAACACAGTCCAACAAATTAAGACTTTTTAGCTGCAACAGAATAGCCACCCTATAATCCTGAAAGGAATTGTTGTCTAGACTAGTGTCCGACCGAAGTTGATTTTTTGGCCGAAGCCGAACTTCGGCCCTTCATCTAACCTTCGGCCGAAGCCGAAACCGAAGACGAAGAAGGATTTTTAAAATATAGAAAATAAAAATCTGAAATTAAATATTTTTTACCTATGTATTTTGAAACATATACAGAAAAATATAAATAGTAGGTACTCCAAATAAAAAGCTGACCAGCTGACTAAATAACTGTTCACTGTTGAAGGAGCTGACAAATATTATTTATTTCAAGAATCATTTAAAAATTAGTTTACGTCAAAATATACAGTAACATCGACTATATATCTGTAGAACGACCGTCGTGTCAAAAAAAAAGTTGGCCAATGGCTGCCATGATTCTGCATATCTAAAATCAAAGATTGAATCAGCGTATTAATCGACAGACCTGTAGCCGGAACCAGAACCCTCTAGTTCCCAAATTTTTGATTGATTTAAAAAAAATTGGGACTAAAAAATTTTAATGTAAAAAGCATAAATCTGATCTCAAAACCTTAAAAAACTTAATGGGTGTGGTTTTATGAAGCCGGAAAAGTTGAATGCCTAAAAGTGTTTGTTGTTGAATAAGCTTTTTATCATTTTTTTTTAAATAACTAAGTATTTTGTATAAAAAATTTGAATTCCTAGCCACTCACTGCTAGTTTTTTATCTGGCAAGTATGAAGGGAAGTATTTTACTTATTTTTTTATTTCTATCTCAAATTCAAACAAAGTAATTAATTTTGCTGTTTTTGACAAATTTTGACTTTAACTGTCGCTAACATCATAATAACACATAAATAATGCATTTTTTAAAAAGCTGGGGAAATTCCATAAACGATGTGATAAAATGTAGCAACAAAAAACTATTAAGGTGGTGATTAAATTGAAAATTCAATTTTTGGGATAGTTTTATTGTACTTATGTTCTTTTAGTTAAGTCATTAAAAGTTTACATTTTTATCTATCTAGTTTTGAAAATGAGTATTCGATTTTTGTAACTTTTTTTAACTATTACAATTTAAATAAAAAACATTGAGAGATATCACAATGATCCTAGTTCGGATGGAGTAGAACTACAGATGCATTGAAGATACGATGAAAATTTAAGCGCAATCATTTCATTAGTTTTGGAGATAAACTTGAGAAAAACTAGTTTAAAAGTTCAAATATGCATGACTGATGTATCAGGGCCTGCAAATAAACATCTCTAACTTTCAATCGACTGTGAATTTCAAAGAATCCCTTTACACATATATTGTAGAGCGATTTTAGCCAAAACAATTTTCAATTTTTTTGACCTACTTGAAAGCAAAAAAAGAAGTGAAGGGCCAGTAATGGAAAATGTCGGCTTCTCTAACATTTCACGCTTCTTTTCAATACGCTTCATGTCTTCCTTAAAAAGTAAAAAAGTTTGGCTTGTTTTGCTGCCTCTAATTGTATTAGCTCCAGCAGGTTGTTCGTTAAAAAAATCACTGATTACTGTTTGTACGGTTGTAAATCTGAGGGTTACTTCAAAAGTAAAAATGGAACAAGCAAACGGAGAAAATATTACACAGAATTGTAATTTAAATACTTTATATAACCACTTCACATTTATTTATTTGCATAAATTTTTACTACCAATCTATAGTAAAAATTATTATAAAATAAAATGCTTATAATCTTCGGCTTCGGCAAAATACTTCGGCCAAAACTTCGGCCATTTTTTGCCGAAGCCGAAACCGAAGGTGTAATTTTAATCGGTCGGACACTAGTATAGACTATTTTTGTAAAACAAACTTTAGTCCAGCACGTCTCAGTTTTTTTTTAATTCATCTAATTTTTTTCCTAGTTACAATACGGAGTACTTGAACGATCATTTTTTCATGTGCAGTATTTGTCTTAACTAATAATTTTTTTTAATTACATTTTTGAGACTCAAAAAATCGGTTTTTTTTTGCATCACATGAGTTCCATATGAGAAAAAGGTTTTTTTTTTTTAATTTTTCGTTCAAGTACTCGGCGCTGTAGTACACAACTGTAAGTTTTTTGTCTTTTTGGTTACAGTTGAGTTGTTGGTATTCAATCGTGGTCACCGCCAGACTCTGCAGCAAAAACACGCATCCGGACAAGAACTACAACTTCTACAATTTTCAATCTTTCACACTTTTTTTCGTAAGAATATGTACTATGTATACCTGTTATGCTAGTTTCACATAAATTATTTCAAATAGTCAAACAAAAAATCACAAATATGCCCTAAGTTTCCCGTACCAAAACGTATTTAACCCCTTAACAAATACAGAGGTTACACTTCTTCATACTAAATACCAAGTTTTATGCTCGTAATAAAATATTAATAATTATTAAGTTCCAGTGTGCAGCATTTGAAATTTTTTGTTTTTTGTGATATAGTGATCATTTTTATTTCGCAAATTAATGTTTCAAACAAGAAAAGACCCGATAGATTTCCCTGGATTCATGCTGAAGCTATTCAGATTTGAACATTATTGGTGAGTAATAAGTGCGCTATAATTTTGAACAGTATTTTATAAAGAAAATATATGATTTTTCTTTCTGTTTTCTACAGAGACAGGGAAGTATGCTGCTATAAATATTCACAAGCATTGGTATAAAAATTTCGGTATTGGCCTCCATTGGGAAACATATTAAGGTTTTAAAAATTTTGTTCGGTTATTGACTTTTCCCTCTCCACGTAATAAATATAGTTTTATATGGATTCATAGGGTAACTCATGAAAATTAACCGCTGAGTAAAAAAAGCTCAGTTTAATGAATATGTAGCCCTGGAAATAACTCAAAGCGCATATTTAGATTTGTTCATACATAATTGTGCCAACATACATTTAAGCTTCCTACTAGAGTACAACTTTAATTATACTAAATCAATTGCATTGTTTATTTTCCGCATCCATAAGCACTCAAGAAAATAAAACAGACAGGCGTGGATGTAAAACCCACCAAAGGGGAGGTTAAAATTTGTATTTTTAATTTTATCTCTTTATGGACCAGGGCATAAAAAAATACGGTTTCTATTAACCCTAGGATGGGCATCTGGGCCTAATTAAGCCCATTTTGAGTTTAAACACGTATATCTTTTTTGTTTCTTGACGAATCGATCTGAAACTTCATGACTTCTTCCGCCAATGTTTTCTGAGCACAAAAAAACAAAATTTGTTTCAATCGGAATAAGTTGGTAGAACAAAGTTTTCCCTATTTCCTCTATAGTTACCCTCTGGGCCTAAATAGGCCCAGGTGTTTATTTTGAGTATTCGTAAAAATTATAGCAAATTATTTTGAATTTGAGGTTTATTTAGACGCAAAAGGTAATTTTGGGGCTTAAGGAAAATATGTATAAAAATAATGTATGTATGTATGCTTAAATACATACACACATCCATACAAATTATTGCCACATCTATGTGTTTTGCTTATGTAATCATAAACCGTTTGTCTGATCTTAGTCAAATTTGGTGTAGAGATGCACTTGTATGTATGTCAAATTGTGGCCTATAAAATGTGATCGTATCTCAAAGTGGGCGTGGCATTTTCGCAAAAATCCAGTATCTTCAAGCTTAAGTAATAAAATTTTGATCCGCTAGTCCATAATGAAATATATAAAAAATCATCTCTTCGTATCATTCTAAGCAATTTCGGAATTAAAATTTATAAGTATGTTGACATAGTTAAAAATTAAAATCACTTAACACAAACTATTGTAGTTCTTAAAAATATTTTTCATATTGAATTTAACTAAAAATTACTTGTTAGTTCCAAAATTGGTATAACACTATGAAACGCTATTAATTTCAATTAATATTTCAATAAAAAAAAAATATTTTTGGATTTTAAAAATGCAAAATTTTAAACTAAAATTAAAAAATAAATTTCAAGTTTATTTAAACTTTGAACTCAAATTCCACAAAAAACGTTGACCTCGCAATTTACTTTTGATGTGAAGGAATAAAAAGAAGTCATTGGGTGCCAATTCAGGACTGTATGGCGAATGACGCATCAATTCGATGTGTGAGAGCTCGCATTGTCGTGGTGGAGAATAATTCGTCTTTGGCGGTTGGTTTTCCTTATTTTTTGCGATCACTTCTGGTTAGTTTCGGGCTCATATGCATATATCCATGATTCGCCACCTGTTACGATCTTATAGACGTCTTTTGAAGCACCGCGGTGTCCAACGCGAACAAATCTTTTTGGCGGCCAAATGTTCATGCAATATTGAATGTATGTGAATGGAACATGCCTCAATCTCACGATAAGTCACATGCCGAACTTGCAATATCAGTTCACGCACATCATCGATGTTTTCTGGCACAACAACCCATTTTGGACGACCTTCGTCCTGGAGCGAACTACGACCACGATTGAACTCCGAAAACCAACGAAACACGGTGTCTCGGGATGGTGCTTCATCACCAAAAGTAGAAGAGAGTTGATCTGCTGACTTGTTGAGTTAATCCACGTCGAAAATCATAAAAAAGCATTACGATGCTGATGTCAGATTTGACATATCTACACTGGTGGTGCCATATCTCAAAACTTAAGTAGCGTCCCTCGTAGTCCAACTTCATTCTCAACGAATCTTTCAACAAAAATCACAAATGTTCTCTCTCCAATTTTTTCGCTCCACTCTTTTCACTTCCTTATAAAATTTAACTGAAAATTTTAACAGTAAACGGCAAAACTTTTTTTGCGATAATTTCGGAATTGGAGAGTACAGGATGACTTATATAAATATGTAATAAACTTAAGTTGTTTAAATCTGTAGAGGCAAAAAATCCAACAAATTGTAAATTAGACTAAAAAATGTTTTGTTTGACAATTTTAAGAATTTCACCCCATTTGGGAATCGAACCTGAGGCAGCTGGAACTATAGTCTAGCACTCATTCACCAAGCCACCGGAGTGGCCTAATTGAATTGCTGATCCCCGTAACATTTCCCCCCTTGGATCAGCTACTGAAAACAGAAACGAAAAAGTGAATTGCATGTGCTTGTTACTTACTTGTTAGAGATTATGCAAATTTGTTTGCCCAATTTCAATTTGCATAGCATTTGCATATTCTCCTACAACAACGTCAGCAATGACCAAAACGCCACTATCACAAAAAGAAAAATGTCAACAAAATTGGTAAGTGAATGAATAAGAAACAAAATGGTATATTATGGTTAAACAGAAATTAAGGTCATTGACTAGGCAAAACAACACTTTACACACTCGATACGATACTCGTAAAACATTCATATGCTTGTTTTTTGTTTTGTTTTGTTGGTGGCAACGTAAAAATAATCAGGTTAAAACAAAAAGTACAATTTTCAAGCAAATGACAACAACTCCAGCAAAAGGAAAAAAATCTTTCGTTTACTGCTTCGCTTGCACCTCAGCGATGATCTTCACTTGTTGTTGGCAGAGTGCGAATAGGTGGTAGCAACAGTTACTAAATTGCTTAGCTTGGCGAAAATGTGTAACAATTTTCGAATTCTCATTCACTTTAAACAATAATAATATCGAGTATTGTGAGCAATAATTGTTTTCACATAATTGCAACATGACCAGTAGGCCCGATAAATGCGCGCATGTTTGGGGCAGAAACATAACCGGCAACAGCAGCTACAACTATAAATGCTATATGTGTAAAAGCTACAGTAGTTGTCGGTGTTGTCGCCGTCGCCAACATCATATGCCACATTTCCAATTTGACCCAGTACCGAGTTAAAGTTCAAGCAAGGCTAAATAAGCTCGCGAAAATGTATTAAACTTACAATTTAAATGGTTCGCGGGTTGGTTCCCAATGTGGTTGGCTTGTTGTTGTTGGTGTTGGCGTGAGGCACAGGCATGAGTTTGGCTTCAGCTAATTACATATTTACTCTTGACGTTCTATTTCGGTGGCAATTGTTTCTTGGTTTCGGTTAATTTTGTTTATGTTGTTGTGTGTTACTCTCTTCTTTTTTGTTTTTGTGTTATTATTTTTGTTGTCATTGTTTTTTTTTACTGGTTTTTGTGGGAATTCACGATGTTGGCGATTTGTTTTTGTATTTTCCCATTGCCATGTCAGGTATTGCTATTGTTTGCTACTGATGCTGACACCTGTTTTTTTTTCTCTTTTTTGATTTTCTTTTGGGTGTCTGAAAATTGTTGAAACGTGACTTATTTTTTATTTTCTTGCTCTCTTGATTTGCGTGTTAACAACAAATTTTATTAAAACTTGATAACACGTCATTATTTGGGCGACGGCAGTCTAATGTTTGTGGCAGAACGATCGTTTAATTACATTTCAAAAGACTCGTGGAATTTGATTTATGCGACTTATGATTGGCCAAATCAAATGGAAAACTAAAAGATACAAACTCCTAATCACCTGGTGGCTGCGCATGAACGCTATACGTCAATCAGCATATTGGCAAAATGTTCAAAGAAGAACGAGAAGGGGTTGAAGGGGCTGCCTCGCCTTTGACTGGATAAAAAAAAATTTCTGAATGAATGGTAAGGGAAAATCGTCATTTAAGCTAAAGGGAGATGGCTCGGGGTCGGGCATGTCTCACGAATCGCGAAAGCTTCAGAATAATGCTTCGATAGCGAGCCAAAACCGAAAAATTTTGATCCATTTTATAAACCGTAAATCACTCTTGAATTTGCTTCAAAACTTTAAGGAAGGTGAATTTTTCCAGGTGAAGTTACCAGCAGCTCATTCTTCTTCTTCTTTCGTGGTCAATATCATAGTCTGCCAAAATCATTGTATAGTTTTGATTGTTTGTTTACGGTGGTTCTCCATTTTTCATTAAATTGTTGTAATCTTGCTATCACCTTCTGCATAATTCCACCATGACTTTAAGTGACAATTGGTATATAACATGGTGAAATCATGTAGAAGGTGATAGCAAGATTACAACAATTTCATCTTGGCAAAACCAACATATCTTTGTTGTTGCGTCAGATATCATAAAATGTCAATATCAGCCGTACAACAAAATAACAACAACACATTTTGGTTATTGCGGCCATAATGGCGGCGTGAAGAGAATATACGTGAACAATCAAAAGTAAATAATGATTTTGACAGCCTATGATATTGACCACAAAAAAGAAGAAGAATGAGTTGCTGGTAACTTCATCAGGTATAAATTCACCTTGGTATATTCGTAGGGAATAGTCGGGTAATGTGAACGTTCAGATAAAGGGGACCTACGCTGTTTCTCCATTGATCTGTCATTTGTTGAAACTGTCAAAGTTTTCTTTCATTGCCAGAAGTTTTTCATTGTGTTTAAAATTTTCGTAAAGTAAATAAATTTTTTCCAATGGTTTTTCTTCTATTTTTTAATAGTTAAACTGGTTTTGACGTGAGTTGACAAAAAAAAGGCATTATAGGTCATGTCAGGTCTATTTCTTTCTTGCTTGGAAATGTCCTTTATATGATATAAAAGTGCCTTTGAAGCGTTTTTGCTGTTAATTTTTTGAAGTTGTTTTAATTTTTTGGGTGTACAGAATGGATAACCCGAAAAGGAAAACAGATCAAGGAAACAGATGAAACGTTTTTTTTTTACATCTGACGAAACTTCAAGAAAAGTTGGCCACAAAACACATAAAGTAGCAAAACAAACAAACAATGACATGAACTTAAGTCATGACTTTGAAAATTAACCTCTAGATTTAATTTTCATAGTCTCCTAAAAAAACTATCATGAACTGATCGAATGGGGACCGTTCAGAAAAAATGGCACCTAGAATCATTTTCTCACAAACACACACACTCTCCCATGTACTAGACTTTCAAATAACGAACTGTTATGCAGACTAGCTACAATGGGAAAAAAACAACAACATAAGTGTATAGAACGGTAGTGGCAGTTTCTTTCAATATCTGTATTCAGTGAAGATATTTGGAATCAAATCCATAATTCTGGGTTATGATTTCAAATATTAGTAGCTTATATAGGATATTGAAAGAATAAGAACTACCACTAAGATTTGTTGTTGTGATGACTACATTTGTTCATTAAGCCTGTTTATATATAACTTCAAACAAACAATCATATCAAAAAACTTTCATAGATTGAAAAACTACACAATTTGAAAATTCGAGTCGCTCAATAATTTATTTCTAAAACGAGTTTTCTCAAATCTCTATAATGCGCGGACAATGCACCGAGCCTAATCACCTTGCGTACCAGGTCATCACCACTACACCATGTCATGACTATTAGTCATAGTAAACAAGTAGTTGTAGTAGTAGTGGTAGTAGTAGTGGTAGTAGGAGTAGTGAGATATTTTGAGCCAACATTTTCAATGTCAATGCGCGAACCTTTAGAACCTTAGATCGCATTAGGTTTGGCTTAGTACCAAAAAAATGTTGTTTTTTCCGATTTAAAAATTATTGATTTAATTGAATTAATTTGGGTACTTCCACTCAATTGTGCATAACTTTTACCTTATTCATAGATTTTTACCATTTACATGATTATTGGAGCAAAAATCTTTGTCGTTGTAATCTGTTATCTTTATAGGATTAAAGCCAACAATGCTTTTAAACAATAGCATCTTCTGGAAGGACAGGCCCGAATTTTTGGCAATATTATTTACACATCTAATAAAAAATGTGTAAATACCTAGAAAAAAATATTTAAATTTAGTTGGCTTTGTTGGCAACTCTCTTTGTGTGACGAGCTCACAGATAAAATTTGTGGTTTTCAACAAGTGAAATTATAATGTGGCATTTACATTACTTGCACCGATTTGCACCTTCTGAAGAAATCTAAATTTTTCAGAATCAATTAAGGTTAAAAATGCTGATATGGTAATGGTTTGTTGATGATAATGAACTAAAAAAATATGATTTTAGTTTAGTTGCCTTATTCCCAACATTTTTGCATTATTTTTGGTACCTATTCACAATTTGCATCCTCTTTCCAAATTTCATCAACGCATCACGGATAGTTCCTAAGATATACACAAATACAAATTTTGGTTGTATGAGAGGTGTGCGTGGCAGTTTCCCGATTACGTCCATTTCTTAATGTTTTTTTTTTTTTTGGTTTACATCAGAAGCACACATATAAAGTTTAAGCGCTCTATCTGAACCAGAGTGCCATGGTAAGAAAAAAATGGAGAAAAGTACGTTTTTTGAGTCTCCTCTTTAAGGCGACCTTAAACCTCGTAGAGATACTGAAGCCAACTGAAAGGGATAACATTTTCTGGAGATATTTATACACTTATAGCAGAGGCAACGAAAAATCAGAGATATTCGAGGTTAACACTGATTTATAATATAATACTTCAAAAGTCATAGGGTTGGTTTTGGGTAAAAAGAAGAAAATATTAAGGACAGACTTTTCCAGTATTATTTGACAGTTCTCGAAAACAAAACCATAGAATTTAAAATGGCCTAATTTTCAGATTCAACAGGCGATTTTAACATACGAATAGGATAGAGGTTTTCAATGTGCATTTTGCCTATAAACTAGCATTATCTGACGAACCATTTTCTATTTTTCATTTCGGATGACTTATTATTGAGTTACCGTGCTCATCATAAAACGCGTTTAAAAATAAATCCTCCACGCAAGCACCTGTAACTCTGGCAGCAATAAATTTCTTGCTATCATTTTTTCAAATATTAAATTATAAAACCTTTATAAGATTTTTGGAATATACATTCGCATATCTGTGGTAAAAAGGGAAAACAGCCTAAATCGACTTAAAATAGAAAATATTTTATCATATATTTTAGATTATAAATATTAAACTGGAGTGAATTTTCAAATAATTTTTGAAATTATATATTTTTTAAGCATGATCTTTGAGATTTTTTTCAAACAGTAAGGAAGTGTTCCCAGGTATGAGACGGGTTTTGTTTTTGAGCCATAAATCCAAATCGGATGTTTTATATACTGTCGGAAAGGTAATGAAAATATAAAATTTTTATCCGAAAAAAGTGTAGTGATTTCATTGCCACGCAAAATTGTATGCCCAATTTTTCTGAGGATGGGTATTTTTTCCAAAAAAACAAAATTTGTATGAGATACCTACAAAAATCCACTAAAAACTTGGAAATATGAAGTAGAAACCCCATAACTATTTATAAAAATAAATTTATTTATTTTGTAAGCCTTCAGTGGCTAAGATGAAAAGAAATGACAGTTTTTATTCATCATCTCCCTCTTAGGCATCGTCTTCTCTGTCGATTTGAAAATTTTAAAGGGAGGAATTTTTCCATTCGAGCAGAGGATTTTGCTTCACAGGGGAAGAATTTTTCAAAATGTCTAAAAAGTTTTCAAATAAGTATTACATACTTAGATAATTGCTAACAGTTCCACTATTGTTTAGAAATTTTATTAGAAAAAAATACAATTTTTTGTTCACAACTTTTGTGTTACAAATTCAGTCATACTTAAAGCTAAGCTCATGCTCTAAAAGTTATGACAAATAAAAACAAAACAGAACCGGGCATTAAAAAATTGTATGTTATGGAAGGGACCCAGTTGGATGCACAATTTTTTTTAGCATTTCCATACCAACCATTACTGCATTGACAGTTTCAGTCAGTAAACAATTTCGTTTTTGTCTTTTGATAGTTTCAATTGAAAAAATAGTCGTTACGCCATCGCACTGCTATGTGGAAAACTTAAAATTGGCCCGATAAATTTTTCCAATTTTGAAAACAATTTTTAATGAAAAATTGTTTGAATGAAAAATTTCACACTAAAATTCAGCATTTCTTTTTTTTTTAGTAAAATCAGATACTGGTGCAGTATATTTTTTTGTTAGTTTTACCAGAAATCTGAAAATATCCAACGTAATTTATTAATTTAATTCAAAATGAGCTTGTACTTTTCAATAGTTACTTGTATAACGAACACTTCGTATAATCCGCGGTTTCAAATCTAATATAATAACATAAATTCGTTACTGATTTATTGACATTTATTAAATATTCTATTGATTTCAAGTGCCAAAAACTACAAACATCAACACAAAGACCAGCAAAAATTTCCGGAAATGGAATAAGAACTTTTGAATTTCGGCATTAACCCAGCGACAAATAAAACAGAGCTAGTCATAGTAACAAATATTTTACAGACAAAAACGAAACGGAAATAACCCAACAAAATACATTTAATTTGATTTACTTTTATTTTGTATACAACCCAAAAATTCCAGAATATGAAATAGGAGGATTTTTCCTATTGGGGAGGACCGGAGGATTCAGATTTGAGCGGAGTACGAATACTCCGATCGGAGTACCTTCGGCAGCACTGATCATACCTGGTGATATGCTGTGTCTCATACCCGGAAAATAATGCCATTGTGAGAATAACAAAAAAAATTGTTTCCAACCATATATTGGCATAATCCAAAATTGGATCGCAAAAATACTTAAACCACTTATGCATTACACTCACCTTTTTCAAATAATTCGCTCGAAAATATATCACTTTGAAAAAAATAAAAAAGTTTTTGGGATCGATTTTCACACACGATGTTTGCAGCTGATATAAGCAATAAGCTTATTCACTACGGTGTTACCATGTCAAAAGAAAAGTTTGACACTAGTCAGGTTATTGCATAATGTAAAAAATCTACTGGTGCTGTCTCATACCCGGGTACACTCCCCAACTATTATGGTTTCTACAGAAAATAGACTTAAGCTGTTATTCCTTTTCACCACAGTTATTATCAGAAAAAATTGTTTGAAAAATATATTTTTTTGTATTTTCCAAAGCCCTTGCTATAATATCTCTCCATATGATATCTCACTCAATCCCAACACTGTTTACCACTAGCAACAACTCTCCCAATTCAGAGATCCACAACAAGTTTTCTATACTCCCCCCTAGCTTCTTCTTTTCACGTACTTTTTCGTTTTTATATCACCCGAGTCTGCCCTTCTTTCATCATCGATAAAATCAACTGGCAAAGATTTTCCTTCACATTACTTTAGTGAAACAATGCATGATCCAGCAAACACATTCGACATTCCTTTTAAATAGAACATTGATTTACACTCACGAAAAATACAAGCATGTCATAAAACTTTCATGGCGATAGTTCTTCTAGGGTGGAGAATCTGAATCTTGCTCTACGAATCACGGTCATGTGGTTTTAATACTTTTTTTTTACTGCATTCTTTATAAAAGTGCACTCGTTCATATCCTATTCTCGTCAAAATTTTCAAAATATAATTACGGATTTTAGATTTCCAAAATTTTGCATGAGAATCAATAAACATTTGACTTTCTTTTTATTACTTGTGCCATTTACATTCCATTTAAATATTGAACGTTGAATGCAATTTATGAAAAAATATATGACAAGCATCTAAAAATGGCATACAGTATTTTCAACAGCTGCAAAAAAACAAAAAAATATGTGTTCATTCATAAAACTTTGATGACTCTATCGGCCAAAAATACTAAGTAATACAAGTTCCTAAGTATGTGTTTATGTAATGCAAATGAGCGGAAAGTATCTCATACTAAAGCATAAGACCAGCCTAAACCGCACCTAAATAAACGTCAAAATAAAAAACAAAATCAAACGAAACGAAAATTTATGGAAAGGTTGCGAATATATGTGTGTACATAAATTGCAAATGAGCACGATAGATGGCAGTAAGTAAAATGATTACGTTGTACCGCATAAAAAGAAGATGAAACAAATATGAAAAGTGGCATTTAGAATGTGCTGCCTCATATAACCAACTGTGGCAATTGTAGCAATTGCTGCATATGGAATCGAGTTTTAGTTTTTATTCAAGATCAAGATCGATGATCGAAAGAAATACCAATATAAATTTTGAATCCAAAATTATTCATAAGAAAAAAGTGAATGGAATTTATATTCGTATTTTCGTGGCATAATCGGCACATGTCCAAATATAGATGACAGTACATTCAGTTTAGCTTAAAACAAAAAATCTAATGAAAAAAACAACTTAAGAAAAAATGTCGCCGCAGCAATTAACGAAATTCTAAGTTTCTAAATAGATTGCTTTCAGCATTTACAAAGCAGAACCTGAGCATAAATCACGTTTTGTTAGTCAAAGCAAAATTCGCAATTTAGTTGGTTTTATGTATGTATATGCAATGTACACATTGATATTTTGGCAATACACTGCCACGGTGTTTTCATTCGGAGTTAATAAAATGTTCGGTTAGTGTTAAGCTACTGTTAGTTGTAGTTAAACATGCTGCGTTTCGAGATAAACTTAACTATAAAATCTAAATGCTGTGCATGGCAAACATTCTTTTTCCAAATATTTCCTTCTTTTTCTTTCCTGAGTTTATTTTGGCAAGTTTTTATGTGTTTAATTTGCAACACATAATATTTAGACTGTGCTTAAGTTAAGCAATGCTTAACATAAAACGTGACTTAAAAGTTACCTTAAGCCAAACAGACAGGCAGACAGACATTCAACCAGCCAGCCAACCACACTAACAGACAACAAGAACTTACATTTACAGGCACGTAGCTACTAACTTATTTGAGAAGGGGCTGACCACAATATATTTATATTTATATGAATGAGAAGATGTTATTAACAAAACAGGCATGCGTCGTTTTAGATGATTGAAAAGAAGTAGTAGTTTCCAATGTATGTATATTTGTTCACTGAATCCAAATTGAGATACAGAACTTTCCATCACGCCAAGATTTCGGGAAATCTTAATCGAAATCTTCAATAATGGTCGGTCTTGCTTATTTTTTACCGCCTAAAGAAATTAGAACCTATCTTTTCAAATTTTTACTAGCTTCGCTAGAAATTGGTAATATCAGAACAGATATAAATATGCACGAAAAACGAATTAAACTTTGATTTTCGAATTTAAAGTTTAAATATTATAATTTCTGTCTGTGTTTGCTATAAGAAAGAAATAGACAGGAAGTACCAAAATAAACTCAAAAAAGAAAAAAAAAAACCAATGCAGATGAGTACAGATGAAAAAGTTTTCTTGCATATTTTTATCTGATCTGCGTATTATTCTTTTCGCCCATACTGACCTGGGTTTCGATCCAGTCAAAATTTTTAAAAATTCTAAACTAAAACTGAAAAATCCCAATTTGGCTCATTTTCTACCGTCTATAAAATGCAGAAATAATTTTTTCTTATTGGTTTTATTATAATTTTGAAATACACTTTGGATTTAAAAACATAATTTTCGGGCATTACTACTAGTTTCATAATAAATTTCTATCACTCACCGTTCGAATATTTATAGTTTATGCCGATCCGATAATTTTTCATTTTTACATGTACTAGCATTTCCCTTCCTTTGTAAAGGAGATTCTCTTTATGATTTGTTTATGTTTTAAGAATGAATTGAATAGCGAAAGGAGGGCCAAAGTATAAAGGAATCAAGGAGTTTCCTAAAGTCTAATAGCTGAAGAAACCTGATGTTCTCATTGGATTATTGTAAGACTGATCCAGAAAAAAAGCCAATTTGAAGACGCTTGGAAGGACAAAAGGATCACGAAGACTGTGAAAGACAAATACGAGAGAAGATGACATAATCCGAAGGATATGCTTAAAGGATCGGATTAACAATAAGGATCACAATAAGGACTGAACTGATGAGTGATTACAATGTGAATATAAGTGTCGCAGAAGGCAACGACAGTTCGGTCAGTATATGAGATGCAAAAAGCCGTTATTGACGAAATGGATGGAGATAAATCGCCTGAAATGGACAAAAAACTACAGCGATTGGACTCTGAAATACTAGACAAAAGTTATATGGCCGGAAAAATTAAACTCAATTTGCTATGCGCACATAATTTTAGTTAGTTTTTTTGTTTTTATTTTTTTATTTAAGCAATCAACACTCAGGGGGTACCCCTATGAATGCAAAGCATTGCGTTGATTGAGGAAGGAAGATAGATTAGTAGTAGAAGGAAAGAGAGAGAAAAACTTGTGAAGGTTTGCTTTAAATTTAGAAAGGTCGTAAAAATCGGGAAAAACGGTTGCAGGGAGCTTATTCCACATACGCGCGGTACGGCAGAGAAAAGAACTACCTCTGTAATGCGTGGTGCGTTGGAGTACCATATCCAGGTGGAATGCGTGACTACCGCTTGCGGCTCGTGTAGTTCTGGTGAACACATGTACTGCTGGAATCAAATTCCGTATGAAAATACCATGAAAATACCGGTAAAACAGAGTCACACAAGCCACGTTTCTACGGTGTTCCAAGGAATTAATAGAGCTGGAAACCCTACTGTCTTAACGCTCTTACCCTTACCTTTAACGCTCGATGTTGAATACGGTCCAGGAACTTTAGTTGCATTCGTGAAGCTCCTGCCCATAGTTGCGAATTATACTCCATTTTGGGGCAAATATGGGGGGTGTAGATCATGCGGAGATCAGTCGGAGTGAAGTATTTCTTACACCCCTTTAGAAAGCCGAGGCATTTGGCTGCTTCTTTCTTCTAGTAATTAATACTTGATGTTTATTAACTTTAGAAACAGTAAAAAAGTTTGATTATTGATTCTTATTTTTTGCAGATTCAAAATGTTTTCATTGGTATTAAAATTTATCGGCTGGAATGATCAGGTAGCTCGCAGGATTTACGTCTGATAGAGCGCCTCTGGTATATTATGCAACTGAAAGTTGCTCAAAATAAGCCAAAGAATAAAACATTCCTTGTTGGAGTTCTAAACAAAGTTTGGTATCAAAAACAAATTTCTTGTAGACTCTATGACATCCAGGATAGTGGCCATAAGAAAGGTTAAAAGCGCAGCAACATCATACTAAACAATTTTATTTGTGACTCTTATATGAAACAAATTAATCCTAGTTTGTACCTTCAAAACATAACAAATATCTTTATTTTTATTTAATTAAACCCTCAAAAACGTGAACTTTCGTCAATATTTTTGTTTTAATTTAAAATTAATGAGACTTGTGTGTAATTAAGGTGTTTCTTTCACACTTTTGTTCATTTTGTTCCCAAAAGTAAAAAAAAAAATTAAATCCATTATAAACGATTTTCTTGAAATTGGTGAGTGGTGCGGTTTTCAGGACGGCCAGTGTATTTTCATTAAAATTTTTTAAAATTCTGATGATAATAAATAAAAATATTACTAGTTTTTAAAGAAAGTAATGAAGTCTTTTTCGCACTTTTGGGTTAAGAATTTACAAAACCCTGACGGGATTGAAATATTCTGCTCCCCGATTCTGATTTAGAACATAAATATCCAAAATAGACTGATGCTTTTTTCAATCATCATAAAAAAAAAGTTAAGCTTCGCAGGCCTATGTAATTTTAAAGCATTTAGTACGAAAAGAGGCTTCAGCCTCTCAAACTCCCTCTCTAGCTATGAGTTCGTGTTCACATGCTGGGTTTTTTAATGTTGCAGTCAATCGTCGAGTGCAATATTTCACACTTTGGTGTGTTGGTATTGACGTTTTATTGGTTTCCATTCATTCGGACTCATACATTTCTCAGTAAAGGTTTGTTTGAAATGTGAAGTGAGTTAATGGCTGCATTTCATATAGTTTTAGCTGTGGATTTTTTGTTCACAAACATATGAGTGAGTGATCGCAAATGAATTGATCTTGTAGTGATTATTTTCGTGAGTGCCTCTCATTGTACTGCTAAGAAACTTTATCGTAAACGTTTTGTTAAGTATGAATTTATTAACTGTTTTATGAAATATTTTTCTTTCTTTGACGATTTTAATGATTGCCCTTAGATCAATATTATTTGAATCATAACTTTTTTGGATGCTTTATCTTATGAATCTTATGAAATGGATCTTATGAATTTTCCTCATGAGAAGAGTATGCGATAAATGCGATTTCCTTAAAATAAAATTTTCACTTAGGGGCCGTTCACATATTACGTAACGCTCGAGGGGGGAGGAGGTCCGACGATTACGAAGTGTTGCATGGGGAAGGGGGGATCATCAACCGCGTTACGTAACGTTGATTTTATACTATCGAATACAGATGACTTAAAAATTACACTAGTTTATAAAATGAATTTTCTCCCAATGAATTCGAAAATCATAGGTAAAATTTTTTTTATGGATAATTTTGTGAGCCATTGTAATTTTTTTTAATTTTTTCATCTTTTTATTACGATGAGTTACGACCAGTGCAGGAGGGGTCAAAATTGGTCAAAAATTGCATTACGGAATATGTGAACGGCCCCTTATTCATTACCATCTTGCAGCAAACAAGCGGTTTATGAATCTACTCTCTATACATAGACCCCTTATAATATTCCGCACACTAGTCAATTAGTTTCGATTAGACGAAGGATCTCGCTGTGTAAATGCCGAAAGGAGCGATAAAATTATATCCTGTCGGTAGTAAATATTTATATTGATGAAAAAGTGTGTGTTATATTTACAATATTTGGTATGATCCAAAACCATACCCAATGTTGCGTATTTTATGTGTCATAAATAAAGTGTTTAACAAATTTTACTATTAACGCTATATGTATTTGGTTCTTTGGTATTCTTTTCGTTTACTGATTGCCGAACATTTATAATTTTCTGCCTTAAAACCTAAGTGCAAATATTTGTAGTAGAATCTTTATCACTATTTTTTGAAAAAAAATGCATTTAATTACACTGCCCTACATGGGTTTTGCGAATAAGATGATTTCTAGTGTTTCCGAATGAATTTTTCATGCTGAACACGAATTGGGGGTCAAAAACTGCCCATCACGTCACCTTTTCGGGAAAAAAGGGGTTGAAATTCCTAAAAACAACGTTTTTGGCCATTTTTGAAAGATTGTTGAGCTGAATCCTGACATGCTACAAGCTTTCCTTGTATCAGCAAAACCACCGTGCTGATAAAAAATTGCCACAGCCGTTTGGAATCGGCGTTAAACCATCGCCACTGTGGTCTAGTGGCAGAGTGCCAGACTCTTGCCTCTGGAGACCCGAGTTCGATTCTCGGCTTTCTTATCTATCTTTCTTTCTCTCTTCCTTTCTTTCCTTCATAGCTTGAGGCTTAGTGCCTGACTTTCAAGTCGCCCTTCCTTAAAATAACAATAAATAAATAGGGCTCATTTGAAAGGGCATGGTTCAGCCCTTAATTTCTGCTATTAGCGAAGTTTGTAGCACGTCAGGGTTCAGCTCCACAATTTTTCGAAAATGGCCAAAAACGCTAGTTTTATAGGTTTCAACCTCTTTTTTCTCGAAAACGTAACGTGATGGAAAGTTTTTGACCACATATTCATGTTCAGCATGGGAAATTCATTTGTAATCACTTGAAGACATCCATTCGCACAAAAAAAGTTTAAATTTGTAGGGCAGTGTTATTACTAAGCTGAACATTTTTTATCAAATACGTTTATAAAAGTTAAGAGAATAGCGCTGCCTTAAATTGCTAAGGCCCTAACATCAAATTTTTCACAATCAAGTTTTTGATGGATTATGATAAAGCGTGCCTACTTTCGTGTGTGCCAAAAATTTTAAAGACCTGCACTGAAAACTTATATTCTTGGGGCCTTAGCAAATTAAGGCAGCGATATAAAAATCAAGAAATTGGAGGAATCGTATTATTCAGCAGTTGACTACATAATCCAGTCGGTATAGTAAAAGATTTTGTTTCAGTAATTATTAGTGGGGGTATGATATATGGAAAAACCACAAAAATCAGTTCTGGGGTTGCGGAGCGACCCCCCCAAAAACCCCCTCTTTGGTGAAAAAAGCCTTTTTTACTAATCTGGTTAACCGTTGGAGATATCAAAAAATTACCTACCTCATAAAAAAAATTTAAGTGATTTCCAAAAAAAAAAGGTATTAAATAATTTGTTCGTATATGCCACAGTTTTCGAAATATTCGATATTTAAAACATTGCAAACTTTGTACTTTGGATGTACTGTGGATGCGCTCGCATCTTTGTTTATTTGAATTATTGCACGCGGAGCCTATTGGAAAAATTGAATTTCTCGAAAACTAAATAAGCTAGGAAGAAAAGCTAGGTTTTGAAGGGGATGTAAAGTATAACATTCTCTCCAATTTTGGTTGACTATGGATAATAGTATATAAATATAACAATATAGTATAGTTCCCTGTTGGTTTTTGCTACTTTAACTAACTATTTGCAAGCCTAATAAAAATAACTGGATGCACTATATGTTATAAATTTATTATCTTTTGTTCAAGATATTACTTCTGAAAATGCTGAAAAGTTAGTAATAAAATATTCAAATATTATCAGCATATTAAAATTAGCTAAACTTTGGTTAATTTTTTATTGTTTATTGTATTTGATGTCCTTTTTTTAGGTCAATTTTTCAACTTTTAAATTATTAGAAAATATTGTTAAAAGATAAGTGAATTGAAAAAATTTGTTTGCGCTATATACAGTAGAATTCCGATAATTCGTAGTCGCAAGGGGCCAGCAATTTTTTACTAATTACAGAAGTTTTCGATTTAACGAGATTTTTATTTAACCCTTTCATCTCGGAGTTTTTTCTCAATATCTGGTTGAATTTCTTCAATAGTTTATGCAAATATTAAAATAAATTAAAAAAAAATATATGTCCAGGACTCTTAATCCTTAGAATTATCCGTAAATTTTCCAATGGGTTATAATGTTTACTATAACCTTTTTAACAATCCACTCATTGACAGCCACCATCAGTATTTTGAAGAAAACTCAAACAAAATGGAAACCATATCTCCCATTTTACTTGAGTTTTCGAACATTATTTGGACATACAATCACAGGGTTAACGAAGTCAAAATAAGAAAAATACGAATTGAGGTTTTTTTTCAATTTCTTTAACTGAAATATGTATGCACGTATGTACACATATTGGACCCCTTTATAAAATATGTTCTAAAAAGCCTGTAATTTTTAGTTGTTTAAAGCTCTTCTCGCGTATCTTGTCAACCACGAAAAGCACCAAAAATTCCATCAAAAAAATTGAACGTAGCTATCTACAATACTTGATTTTTTTCGAATCATAGCTCCACGAAATTTTGCTTTGCATTACGAATTATAAGAGGTTGTCAACAACCAATTTCAATTTATTAGAGGTTAAACAGACCTTGTATTGAAAAAAATACGAATTAGCGAGGGGACCAAAATGTATGGAATTTTTACGGATTAAAGCGATTTTTTCAAGGGACCTACAGTTTGTTACGAATTATTGAGATATTCAAATTAACGGGGTACGAATTACCGCGATTCTACTGTATAACTCATTTTAATCTTTTGACGATTTTTTCAGAAGATTTTTTCGGCCAAAAATCCGGATCTTTAATTGAAAAAGTAGATGAGCTAGGCCAAATATCTTTTTGTATATAAATATTTGAGCTTTTCTATGGAAAACTGGAGTAATTTTGTTTTTCTACCTTTTGTCTTTATATTTTTGATATACATATTTTAGAAAAAACTCCAAATTGTGTGACTTTACATTAGGATATCTCGTAAACTACATGAGATACAGGCCCTATTTCTCATGAGTTATTTAACCTAATTTACTGGAAGTTGAATAGCGTATATATTTTTTCCCATATGCTTTCGAAAAGTATTTGTCATTTTTCGTTTTTTGTATTACAGAGATCATTTTTATTTGTCAAACTAATAAAGAATGAAATAGAGCTTTGAAAATAGTAAGTACTAAGTGCGCTATAATTGTGAACCGTACTTTATATCCATGTAAATATTCATGATATATTTTTTGATTGCACGCCAAAACAATTAACATTATTAACTCATTGTTTTGATTGTTGTCGTTATTACCAATAACTTTAAACAAATTTAGTTAAAGGGGACGAAAGGGGCGGCAGCTAATATAAATATTTATTTAAGCTAAACTTACGTAAGTTTTCTTACGCTGAAACTGAAACTTAAATTGTTTGTTACTGAAAACTTATATGATGGCTTGAAGCCATCACAATTGCAATAATTTAAGAAAACTGCAAATCAGCTCGAGGTATTGAATTCAATTTTATCAATTTTAAAGCGGGTACATAAATATGTATTTGTTTACCAAAATATATATATTGACTACTTTGCGATTTATATGTGTCAAATTTATTTGATATTTTTAATTTCAAGAATGATTTATCCAACAATATAATCATCACGTTATGGATAAATTTAAATCAGTATATCCAAAGTAATTGAAATTAAGTTGTTTGTTATTTTTATTTCAGCTACTCATAAGAAATTTCCTGCTTCGGTAGACAACAATTTAAATATTTTATTTGGTAAGAATGTCTATATGGCTAACTCATTTACTAATTTACTAATTTACTGCCAAGTAATTAAAAACATTCTGTAAATTAATGTTTCACTTCTTATTGTTCGGCTTTTACATCAATTCTGTAGGTACGTCAAAAAAAATCCGTTTTTTTGACGTAATGACGTAAAACTTAAATGCTTTCAAGATTTCCGTTTTATTTCCTAAATATTAAATATTCGACAAAATGTTTGCTTTATAAAAATATCAAACACACAAAATTTCGAACTTTAATCATGTTTTGAATATAAGCTGCATATTATTTATATACAACAGATAAACTCGGAATTTAATCACTGCTTTGAATGCGAATATTTGCTTCAACTTTTTATCAAGGAAATTTTTTCTGGATTTGCGATAAAAATTTCTGTGCCAACTTAAAATAACAATTGTTTGCTAAATTTAAATTGCAATAAATTGCTCGGCAGCAGCTTCCATAATGCAGGAATATCTACGTACAGTAGAATCGCGATAATTCGTACCCCGGTAATTCGAAAATCTCAATAATTCGTAACAAACTGCTGGTCCCTGAAAAAAATAGCTTTAATTCGCAAAAATTCTACACATTTTGGTTCCCTCGCTAATTCGTATTTTTTTTTTTTTTTTTTGTCAATAAAGGTCTGTTTTACCTCTTATAAATCGAAATTGGTTGTTGACAACCTCTTATAATTCGTAATGCAAAGCTAAATTTTATGGAGCTATGATTCGAAAAAATCAGGTATTGTAGATAGCTACGTTCACTTTTTTATAGAATTTTTTGTGTTTTTCGTGGTGGACAAGATACGCGAGGAGAACCTTAACCCTTTATCACGCAAGATCATGGATTTTTAAAATTAGTACCTAGTTCGATTCGTATTTAGAAATAAACAAAAACGTATTTTTTTGTTTTTCAATTTTGTTCATAAAAAGGTTTTATTTAAAAAAGTTTGGTTAAGTCACTTATTCAAAAACACTATTTTTGTTTGTTATAACTATTTATCAATTAAAATCGATTATTTGAAAATTTAGCTATCACATTTTTAGAAAAAACCGCAGTAAAATATATAAATTTATCAGTTAACTATGCTTTTTTAAAGTTACTACTTTTTCATTTGTGGCCGAAAATGTCAAGTGAGTGCATTTTTTTTTTTTTTTGTTGCAAAATACATCATGTTAGCAATTTCAAATAACATAAAATAGTTGCACCAGTTTCTACGTAATCAGTTATGATATACAACAAAATAAAATAACATGCCTGAAGATTTTTGTAAGAAAAAATTGGGTATTTTACAGATCTGCAACACGGCGTGATAAAGGATTAAACTGCAAAACCGTTAATTCGTATTTTTCTTATTTTAACCTCGTCAATCCTGGGATTGTATATCCCAATAATGTTCGAAAACTTAAGTTAAATGGGAGATACGGTTTCCATTTTATTTGAGTTTTCTTTAAAATACGGATGCTGGCTGTCAATGAGTGGATTGTATCCATGCAATGTTACCGCCGTAAATTGGCTTTGCTAAAATTTTATTATAATTGGTTACAAAGGTTATAGCAGATATTATGCCCCATTGCAAAACTTAAGGATAACTGTAAGGATTAAGAGTAAGATATTTTTTTAAATTTATTTTAATATTTGCATAAATTATTGAAAAAACTCAACCAGATGTTGCGAAAAAACTCTGGAGTGAAAGGGTTAAATCGAATTCGTAAAAAATTGCTGGTCCCTTGCGATTACGAATTATAGGGATTCTGCTGTATATGTTCAGTAGAGGAGAAAAAAATAATAATTTAACGATGCATTATGCAAAATGCGTAATATTTTCGTAGAATTTTATGACTTCATTTCTGCACTATGCAGAAAAAAATCATTTTTTTGACGCGTCGATATTATAATTTTTTTTTTTTAATTCTATTCATAAATATTTCATTAGAATATTAAAAACATATTGGAGGAATTACCTCATTAAATAATTATGGGTAAGCTGTCGAAGTTGATGAATGCTAAACACATAGTGCTAGCATGCATTTTAAAGCATTTTTCGGAAGCTTTTGTTGTTTAACTATGGTTATAATCTTAAAACAAATTTTTTATATGGGTATGTTATATATGAAGAATGCATTTCATAAATAAAAAAAAAAACGAGAAAATTTTTGTTTTTTGGAAAAAATTTGGTTTTTAGGAAATAAAATTTTAAGATAATTCCTTAAGTTTGGTGGACCAGATCTATCTTGCGAAGGTGTGCGAAATATTCTAAAAAATTGGCTGCGGATAGCTGCGGATCCCATTTTTATGAACAAAATACTAAATGCATATCGGGGAAAAACTGTATGAAATTGTGATTATTTGAGGTATATGGGGACTTTTAAGAGATTGAAATTTTTTTGTTAAAAACAAAAAAAATATGAATTAAAATGAAATGTTGAAACAGTTAAAACTATTTTTTTATGACATTTATCTCAGTATTTTCACTGTAACGGATTTTAGAGCTATTTCAGTTTTGGTGTTGTATGGGAAGTGGGCGTGGCAGTTGACCGATCACGCCCATTTGGTTCGCTTTAATCGAAAGTTAATTTAATCCATTACAGACCGCTCATAGAAATCGTTTCTATAAATTCTTGACTTTTTGTGTGGTGGCTATTGAAGTCTTATTGCTCCAATTTCTGAACTCAAACGAATTATAGATAATTTGTTGTGTATTTTAGAAAGTGTGTAGCATAAATTAATTTACTCTGAGGAAATGAGGTTCAATAATACCTCATTTAGAAGTTATTGGCCGTGATGTGTTAGAATTGGCTTATTATTCCAAACTTTTTTTAGGAAAAAAGTAAGTATTTACACCTGCAGCTTAAAATCTGATATACTCTATTGTGCGACTTCTTTAATCTAATGCTGGAGAAAATAATTCTGGCGCTATCTTTTGTCAGTGTTTCACGCTGCTGGCATACGTTGATGATATAGACATTATTGGCACCAACGCGCGAGCAGTCAGTGGAGCATTCTCCAACTTAGAAAGGGAGTCTCGTGGATAATAATAATGTCAAAAATGTCAGCCAGTAGGCAATTGAGAAGCTGAGCCCCTTCTCGACTTATGAAAATAACGCTCTTCTAATCCCTCATACTTCCTGTTTTAATCTATGGCGCTGAGACGTGGACATTGACCACCAACGATGAGAGGAAGATACTCCGCAAGATCTATGGTCCAGTGGGCGACGTGTATCGTATATAATGGAATCATGAGCTGCACGCAGACATTGATGGCGAAGCCGCTGGCTGGGTCATGTTGGGCGAATGGAAGAAAATGCTCCGGCTAGAAGAGTGTTTTATTCGAGTCACGGAGGTGGAACGCGCAGAAAAATATGACGTAATCTTCGTTGGAAAGGCCAGGTAAAGGGGGACTTGGCTTTACTAACTGTCACAAGCGCGCGCATTTCAGAAGCGACTGGCGAGACTTTATAGAGAAGGTTAAGGCCGATCATCGGTTGTAGAGCCAACTAAGTAATGACAACTTAAGTGCATTTAAGTGCAGAAGAGCTTAACAGATTTAGATGGAAATATTATTGAAACCGCTGGTGGATCCCAAAGGGTGGGGTGGTAGCGGTTTGAAGACGAAACCCTCTCTTACCGATGAAAATTCCACACATTTCGATCGTTGGCCATGAATAAAAAAAATTTAAGAAACAAGTTTTTTTTGTTTTTTCGTCGCTTGTGAATATATAGGCGGTTGAAGTAAGGAAAAATTGCAGTAATTTGTTTATTTTCTAATTCTATAATATCATCCACAAACGAACTGAATAACGCAATTAACATATTAATTAAAAAGTACTACTAACAACAAAGCGACAATTCCTATGATTTTTGTAACAAAAACTATGCCGCACAGTGGTTCAGCTTCATACTGAGAGCGGCAATTTTCTCCTCAAAATCGTAGTTTTTTTAAGCTTTCTGAAAATGTGCAGGGACACAAAAAAAAAACAACTTTACACACTCCATATATTTTATGGATGCTCTAATACAACATATTTCTGATATTTTGCTTACTTTAACCGCCTGTACATGAGCAAGCTATGAAAAGACAAAACGAGGTTTGGGTTAAGAACTAAATACTCTGTAATTTTCTGATTCACACGTTCGTTTTATAGCCACAACCGTTAAATGAGATAAATTTAACTGCACCACGGAAATTTAAAAATCTTCTAAACTATTTGTTTTGCAATTATGTAACTTTCTCATTACGAGCTATTGCTGGTGATACGGCAGAGCGAGACAACGATTGTTAGATGGAGTTTCCGTCTCAGTTTAACGACGTCCAAGTTGAACGTGAATTAGATGCAATAAAAATTTCGAGCACATTCCTGCACATGATGTTCGGCTTGATTGAACCAATCATAGAATGATATTCCCTGATAAACGCCTTCTATGCCAAATGCCGAATTGCAGAAATCAGATGGCACGTTTCTGCGAAAAATGTGACGTGGATTGTGTTGCAACGCTAAATACAATTGTTTCCGTACCTTTTACGATGAATAAAACGAATTTTCTTTGAATTTCATAGAAGTCAGCTAAAAACCATAGAAAAAAATTAATAAAATTTTCAAACTCGTGTAGTTATGTGAATTTAAATTTTTTTTTTCGCAAAAACTTCTTCCTTTCAGCTTTAGAACACCATTTCATTAATAAAAAAATTAAAAATTAAATATAAAAGAATCATAAAAATCACACTTTTCAAATTCGTTAATTTGGGCTGGCGGGAAGTATGAGAAAATTTGATGACGTCGGATTTTACCGATATTACTGTCCTTTTGCGACGAGATGTTTTTATATGGGATGCCTTTAAACGCACATATTAAACGCTTTAAATCTACCTTATTAACAAAAACATTAAAATTAAGAATATATCGTACGCTAATTAGGCCGATACATACGTGGACACTCAAAAATAACACAATCAATCAACTTCTTATATTTGAAAGACGTGTTTTCACAAAATTCGGACTAATAAGGAACTCGATACCCTAAATGAGTATCAAAATGTTATTTGCCTTATAAAATCTCAAAGAATACGATGGCGAGGTCATGTTATTAGAATGAATGATGATAATTTTGTAAAAAAATCATATATACATGTAAAAGAAGTAGCAGTACTGTTTCGAGAAGTTGAGTGTCAAAGAAGTAGCAGTACTATGTCGAGAAGTCGAGAGTAAAAAACATCAGCGGTACTATTTCGAGAAGTTGAAGAAGTCAGTTGTCGAGTACGCTGATCGGTCGCTAATATATTTGTATTTAATCGTTGTGATTTTAAGTAGTTCGGTAGCACAATACTATGAATTATAATTTAATTTTACATTTAATTAATTTGTTCTAAATCTAATATAAACTGAATACTACATTAATTTTGAAATGAACTGAAAACTTTATAAAATAAAAACATTTCTACATCGGAAATAAAACAATAAAACTTTATAAAATATAAACATTTCTACATACATATACGACTATGCAACAAGAGAAGAGGACGTCCTAATAAAAGATGATAGAGAGGATCTGAGGATACTGGAAGCACATAACTGGAGGCAAATAGCACTTGATCGAAACATATGGCGAGCACTTTGTTGTAGAAGCAATGGTCCACCAAGGACTGTAAGCTGTGAAGAAGACTTAAAAACGTTACGGCTGCCTGAAATGTGATAAGCTTATTTGAAGAACAATGCTAAATGCTTTGGAAAAGCGACAAGAATCACTCTCTTATAAAATCGACGGACAACGCTGGATACACCCTTCGACTAATCGCTAATAAATATACAATACAATACGAAAGCCTGTGAAATACGAATACTTGTCGTACATATAGCACTTTTCGCTGACACAAAACTTCAACGTTGAAAAATGGTTTATTTTATACGAAGTTCGTTTTAAGTGAAAATAAAAATACATAATACAAAGAATGTACAGTCTTTTCAACAAGAGCGTGTTCGGCTTAATTGTACGAAAAAGTTTAATTAGGACTTTATTTTCGACATTCAACATTTCATTGCTAACCTTTCAAACAATAGCAATTACAATTGCGTTGTATAAGTAATTTTTAAAATCGCACTTCGTGTGCTCAAAACGTCTTTAAGCTACAATTATTTGCTCACATCCAAGGGAATCCGAAATGTCCTAGGCAGGTGTTGCAAATACCTTAAGAAGGTAAAGAAATGGAACCAGCTTTTTTAAGACACCATAATGTTTACAACTTACAAAATCATGTGCTTCTAGAGCCACATCAAAGCAGTTGGATTCGGTGATAGCATGAGTTTTTGAAGCCAATTCTACAATTACACTTGAAGCAGCCCAACATAAACTGGCGCTGAAGGTCATTAATATATCCCTTAGTAAACTTCAAAGTCATTTAAGTGAATTCCAAATTGAATTCTGAGCTACCATAACCAAACCCTTACTGACGGAAAAACAAACAAAAAAATGTCAGGTGTGAACTGTCAAACATATGGATAATGATTGGATCAAATTTTTTTTGGACGGTAGGTAATAAAATGGCTCTGATATAAGTTAAGCATCTAGGAAAAGTTCATTTTTGTGGATGCTTTTCAAAACTGAGTTCCGACAGGATAATCATGTTTACGAGAAATTTGGATATCCAGTACATGATCCATTTATACCAACATAGACTCTTATCTTCTGCCAATAACTGATTCGGGAAAGGAAATCGAAATTGAATGCTTTAAGATTGCAGAACCCTAAAAATCAAAGTCGCTTGATCAGTAATTGAAAATAAGAAAAATTCATTATTGAAATTCGAAAATGATCAGGTTTTTTAATTAAGTAATAGTAATAGTTTATTCATAATTTTAAAATTCACGATTAGTATAAGTAAATGAGTGAAGGAGCTACTGAGAATAGTGGTACTTCTTAGAAAAAGAGTTTAGAAAAGTAAAAATTTTTCCAATTTGATTCAGGACAACTCATAAACTACATGAAATAAAGTCGTTCTTGTTATGATTTACTTAATCTAATTAATTGTGAGTATTAAGGCGTAAACATTTGTGAATTTAGAATTTTTGTTTTAAAAAAAAAAGTGAATAGAAGTTTTCAAAATTTCAAATGTAAATATCTCAAAAACTTGACGTATAGGTAAAAAAACTGAGTACGACATCGCGAACAAAGCTGAGCTGCCTACCAAAAATTTCGTATTTACACTAATAGGTATTATTTAGGTGCATTGTATAAAATTAAGCTTAGCAAATATGATTTATTATGACCCACGGTTTCCTTAAAAAAGGATCATCTTAAGTGGCAAAAGTTGCATGTGCTTAATAAGAATTAAGTGCGTACTTTTCGATTTGGTTCGTCTTAGCCGAAAGCTAGTTATAGCGTAAAGTACTGTACGTTTTCTTTCAGAAGGATAAAAAACAGCGCTGTACCAAATAAATTGCAAAAGCTAAAAATTTATTTGCAAATTTATCAGGAAACTGGATATATCACATTATTTATTCCGATAGTGTAGTTGACCCGTCTGATTTTGTACACTCATGCTTAAAAAATTGATTACATTATCAAGTTTTAGTATAAACAAAGGCATTTGTGTACTTTACATAAATATTAATATTTCTGAAAGATTATTTAGTTCATTCCCTATTCTTGTTTAAGACGCTACATTAAACGACTTCTAATAAAAATGGAAAAATTAGCAGTTTTCATTAAAATTCTTATTTTTCTGCATTGCAGTATTGTTTTGGTGAACTGTAGCTGTATTTTAAATTTTCCCAAAAATCCAAGAAATATTCCCAGCTATAAGAAACGATTTGGAACGAAATTTTTAAAAATACCATTTACAGAGGATAATGTGCTCATTCATGAATTCGGCAATACTACCGGATATTGTGCCACCACTTTCAAGTAATTGCATAGTTATTCAAATTGTGATCATGACTATATCATTAATAAAAATTTTTGAATTAATTTGACAGTGATTTTACTTACAATGTCAAGGGAAGTTATAATTACAATTATGGTGGTTATAGAGATGATACCAAACAGACTGTAACTGGAGAGCAAACGGTTTCACTCTATTGCCAGAATGGTCAGATCCATTATAAAAATGGGTATCAACTAGTGGAAACAACTTTAAGTTGTGCTGATATCGACTGGAAAATATATGAGTCTGCTACTTCAATGCCCTGGTGTGAAACAAATGTGGGATCCTACATTTTGGCATCAAATTACGCCAAAGATAACCATATTCTAGCTGGCGCATGTTTTGATATTGAAAAAGTAAAATTGCGAAATTGCTATTATTCTGTAAATTCAAAGTCATCCAGTGAAACTTATAATGATGTGAGTATATAATAATAAACAATAATTTACTATTGTGAGTTGTAAGTCTTATGTTTATGTTTTTCTTATCTCTTAGTTGCAAATAATAGTTCCAAATGGTTTGAATTCAACAGAAATTGGCGTAGAAGTTCCACATTTCAATTCGATACTCAGCCAATTAAGGTAAGATTTAGTATATTGACAATCAATAAGTAGAATATTACATGCAGACATATGTTAATTAGTGGAAAAGGTACATCTTACGATGAAGAACAAGTCAAAGATCAACAAAATTATTGGCTAAAACTGGCAAATTATCAGGTTCAATCAATAGTCCAAGCTGGTCCGTTTATGGATTACTTCGCAAAATATGAAGAAATGCTAAAAATTATTTGGTGGCCCGGTTTGTTAAATGGAAATTGGAAACGTTTCACGAATGCACTGGAAGATCATTTAAATAATGTAACTTACTCATATGAAGTTTTTGCGGGTACTTCCGGTATATTGGAAACACCACCTGAAGGAAAATGTATGCAGAAAGAAATTTTAGAACTAAAGGTATATATTTATAAACTTTTATTTATATTAAACTTTTCCCTTTTTAAAATAAATTCAATTTATTATAGGTTGGCAATAAAAATAAAACTATACCAGCTTATATCTGGAACTATTTTAAAGCAAGCGATGATAGCGAACAGTTTGTCATTGTTGGCTATAATGCACCATTCTATGACGTAATTGCTAACATTTAAATTTTTCAGATAGTTTACTAATTAAAATTCTGTTGGTTTTTTTTTTGTAGTTTTTCCCTGTAAATGAAATTATTTTCTGCAACGACATCTGCGATCAGATAACTTGGTTAAATGAAATACGTCCCAGTTTTCGCTACTCAGCTATGGGTGAAATGTTCTGTTGTTCAGTAGAGGATGTATCCAACTATTTGGATGGGTTTCCAGTCAATTTGGAACCAACAAAAGAATTACAGATAGAAATGGTGGAGACATCTACTTTCATCGTAGAAGAAACACAAACAGAAAATGAAAATATTGATAATGATTGGATGTGAATTTGCAAAAAAAAAAGAAGATTATTCACTACTGTTATAGTATTGCATATCAACACATAAGCGTTTATAGAGAAACACGTAAATAAATTCATTTAATCTACCAAAAAAAAAAAAGAAATGTATTGAGTTCCGGTGTTTGATTTGAAGATTTCCGATTTTCGATTTTTATATAAGTGGTATGGATGGTATGCCAGAAAAATGGGCTCTTGCTTATAATTTGCAAAACTCAACACTATTACAAAAGCGCCCATAGATGAAATGCGCAATCACCTAAAAGTGAGAAAGACAAGAATAAACAATCGCCAAAAAATAATTAGTTTAGTTCGTAATGAATGAAAATCGCAAAAAAAAAAAAAACAAAACAAAATAAACTGACAGAAGTAAAATTCTTTCTTTTCTTTTTTTAACTATGTAAATGAAAAATGTACCAACAATATATGGGGCAAATCGCGTCAAATCACCACCCGAAAAAAAACTCTCCGATTTTGTTGAAACTCGGTATACTTGTTGTTATGCTTGGTATACTTGTTGTAACTACAATTTTTTTCCAGAAGATAAAGAAGTACTACACTATCATATTATATTATTCATATCATAATTCAATATGCAATATTATATCAATTTAAAGAGCTTGACGAGTCGGTTAGCCAAAAATTATCAAAATTAAAATCGGTTTTGCCAATTCCAAAATATTAGCGTCGGAAGTTCTTTAAAATTCACTCACTGAGCAAAGCATTGCATTCATCGCTGTAAAAATCATTGCTTAAACGAGAGTAAGTAAATAACAAATGAAAGAGAAGACAAGAGTAACAGCATTTCACAGAATTATCTAACGAATTATCTGCATACACAAATAACAGAACAAACACCAACGAGTAGTTTGGTTCTCTTCTGATATTTTTTTCATAAAGAGATTTCTTCCGCAAAAAACTAGCCCCAATTACTGGGGCCTTAACAACTAGTAACAACATATTCTTTGGCTTGAGATTCATAAAATACCCATTAATATCATGGATAATAATAAAATTTGATACATCATTTTAAAGGGAAAAGCATAAACTTGCTTTTAATGTAAAGTAAAAAAAAAATCAAAATTGTTGCATTGCGAAAAAAAATGGAAAATGTGTTTGAATTTGAGTTTTTTGTAAAAAAAAATTGCAGTACTAAAAATATTTTTATTGAAAAGATCCGACAAAACCCTATTAAAAACATTAAAGAATTTCTGTATTAGTTTAATACATAATCGAAAATTGTCATAGAGAAAAAAGTCCGAAAATACATATATATACCAAGTTTCAACAAAATCGGAGTGATTTTTCTTCGGGTGGTGATTTGACGCGATTTGCCCCATATATATCAGTGACAGCTTAGCCTGGAGGACAGCCGCCTCAGGACTTCGCTGCTCTGGGGCCCCGAGCTGCAAGGGAAAAATTTTAAAAAATATTCAACAATAAATTTGCACTGGAAAAATAGAAAAAAATAGAATAATTCTTAGTTTATTTAAATATTTGTGGTATTTTTTTATTGTATATAAAATCATCAAGCATTTCATTGAAGTTCAAATTATTAAAAATTTCATGTTTGATCGATAAAAATTGCGAAGACATTGAGTTTTTCGTCGCCCATCGTACTTCTTAAATAATTCTTATGGTATAAACACAACCAAAGCTGCGGGCCTCAATTTCAATTTTATGAATTTGTATGGGAAAAAATTTCTGAGGCTTCCTGCCGCCTCAACGACGCTATACTACAGTGCTGTCGCTGCCACTTCAATTGAAGTTTTTTACTTCACTTTCAAACCTGACGCTTCGTCATTTCCTCTTTCATAAAAGCACTTCGGTTTTCCAGTTTCAATGAAAAACTAAAATCGATAAAAAAAAATCTAAATATGCTTATCTCTGTTATATGCTCCGACTGTAGCCAGATCGGTGTGTTTGAATTTTTATTCCCTATAAAAAGTAAAAAGATACCATTTAGCATACATACTTTAGTACATTTTGTGTTTATTTAAATACCTATGTAGCAACACTGATGACGTACTGTCATCTAATTTATTAGAATTTGGTTGAAAATGAAGAGGAAGACGATTTAGAATGTGAGTGCAAGATTTTATTTCTAAATGATTTTATGCAAAAAAACGACAGTTTCGAAGAATTCTGCCATTTTGTTTTTGGAGTGAAAAATTCTCTAAAATAAATTTTGTACCCTCATTCAAAAAGTTTTGTCGGAGACCTATTTCGTCAGCCACACAATAGCGCTAAGCCAAAAGTTTTTTTTTTGCAAACTACACACATAAAATCAGATAAGATAGATGAAAATATGCTTCAAAAAACACTTCACTTTTTTAAAAATCATTTCGATTTTGTAAGAATTTCACTTCACAAAAAAATTTTAAAACGACAACCCTGCTACACTAGATTTTTACTCTCTTGTGAGTGGGGAAACATTTTAGTACGAAAACATATGTAGAGGGTGCTTTTTTTAGAAGTGTGGTTTTCAATCTGGTAATACTTTTTTTGGAGTTGGCCTTTTTGACAGCTGTCACTTGATTTATGCTCAGTTTGGTTTGCCATTTCATAATGAATAGACCTACTCCTGAACAACGTTTGCAAATTTATTACCAAAATAATGGTTCGGTTCGCGCGCTGCGTCCAATATTCGGTCGACATAATCGCCCAGCAGAGTTGGTAATTCGAGCAGCCATGGATCAGTTTCGCACCACGTTTACTCTAATGCGCATCCTCAGAGACGCCGTACAGTGCGCACCGAAGACGCTATTGCTGCTGTGGAGCAGAGTATCGAAGAAGACCCGAATAAGTCCATCCGCCATCGCGCGCAACAATTAGAGCTGTGCCCATCCACTTTATGGAAGATTTTGCGGAAGGATCTTGGTTTGCGGGCTTACAGAATCCAACTCGTGCAAGAATTGAAGCAGAACAACTATCAAGTGCGTCGCACGTTCGGTGAATGGGCCTAAAACAGCGATGAAGCTCACTTTTGGTTGAATGGGTACGTTAATAAGCAAAATTGTCGCATTTGAAGTGATGATAATCCACAAGCCATTGTTGAGACGTCGTTACATCCTCATAAAGTCACTGTTTGGTGTATTCTATGGGCAGAGGGAATCATTGGTCCACATTTCTTCAAAGATGAAGCCGGCCATAATGTTACAGTCAATGGGGAACGCTTTGATTAATGACTTTTTCGGGCCTGAATTGGAAGATGTTGATGTGGACGACATTTGGTTCCAACAAGACGGCGTTGCATACAGCCAACGAAACAATCAATTTACGGAAGGAAACTTTTGGTGAGCGCATTATCTCGCGTAGTGGGCCTGTGGCGTGGCCTCCAACTGCCACCGCTGGATTATTTTTTGTTGGGTTATGTGAAGTCGCTTGTCTACGCAGATAAGCCCGTGACGATTGACGCTTTGGAAGAGAATATTCGGCGCGTTATTACTTACATATGGCCCCAATTGCTGCAAAAAGTGGTCGAAAATTGGGCCTCTCGGCTGGAATTTATTTGAGCCAGCCGCGGCGGCCACTTGCCCGAAATCATTTTTTAAATATAATGGCAAACCCTTATCTTTATAATAAAGCTAAATTCTTGAAAACCACACTTCTAAAAAAACACCCTTTATTTTTCTCGAGTTTTGCTTTGTTTCTTTATTCTATTGTTTATGCAGGAATTGTTTCAAATTGCAGAATCTTAAATTTTTCTTTTTATTTTTTGACATTGACAAAAACACAACAAAATGAATTGTATTATAAGTTTTATTCATACTTTATTCCTTGATTAAAAACACAAATCACAATTTGCTTGGGAAAAATGCGTCGTGCTAAGCATTGCACTAGTGAGAAGCGGAAAATTATTAAAAAACTGTTTTCCCACGGGAAAACTTACAATTTTATATTTTTGTTTTTTCACTAATTTAAACATAAATGACAAAATGGAATACAAAAAAAAAATATAAAACCTCTCTAAAAAATTTTTTTCTTTGATCAAAAATTTAACTATATGCCACTGCTATTATTTCGCACACGGTTGTATATGGGGTGTTTTAAGAGAAGTCAGCAGTGATTCACACCTTATGTCTCCGATGACGAAAAACAAATTTTTGAGCCTCGGTAAACAAACATGAACAAGGAAAAAATACAAAATTTCAGTTTTTTTTATAAACTTTTGCGAAATTTACATTACAACAAAGTAAAAATTAAATTTTTTTTTTATTATTGATTATTTCAAAACTGAGACAAGGTAAAAATTTTTGAAAAATTTCACACATAAATATAATATTATTAGATTGTCTTTCTAAAAAAAAAATTTCAAAAATATTTGCTCAAAAATTAACAACAATTACAAAATTCTTTTAAACAAATTAATTTTTTTATAAAGCCCAAAGCGAAACCTACAGATAAAATCTATGTAAAATTTCTCAGTTTTTTAGTACAATTTAAAGTAAATTTGCACGATTTACATTGTATTTTTATTGTTTAAATTTATAAATTTCTTAGTATTTAAGTCAAAAGAAAAAAATAGGAAGATTATAAAAAAAAAACCAAATCATGAATTCATACCTATGATAAAAAAAATATAATTTCTACCGTTTACAATACTTATTTTTCTACTTCTGCTACTATTGTGGCACAATAGCCCCTGGAGGGCTAAGGCCGAGCTTTTCGCATCCATTGATGTTGTGTGAATGGATGGGACCTACAGTTTTATGCCGAATCCGAACGGCGAAGTGAAAAGCTTCTCATAGGCATTGTTTTACTCTTGGAGGTTTGCCATTGCCTTCCAAGAGGCCATTTCTGCTATCTAAGTTTAACCCACTAGGCCATTTTTCTGCTATCTAAGTTTAACCCTTCGTTGCATGACTTTTTTCCTTTATACATAAAATTTTTTTTGATATTATTAAGTTAAGATATCAAAAATGAAATTTGGTTGACTTCTTGTGTTTCGGAAGGAGTTAAGTAACATTGCATATATGCAATTTCATGCAGCAAATCCATGAAAATGAGAAACCTGTACTTTGGTATTTTTATTGGACTATAATGAACAAAAAATAATAAATTTGGATATTTTATGATAAATTTCAAGGTTCGAATTTTTTAAAAACATATTTTTAATATAAATTTTTAGAAAAACTTTGATTTAATCCATATTTCGTCGTCGTTCAAGCAGAAATCACTAAGTCCAAATTAATTTTTTAATTTCATCTGAAAAAATACGCAAAAACTGTTCAGGGAGATCTTTGCTGCCTTCAAATTAGTATTCAACTCAACATCAAACTTTTTCTGTTTCCAAATAGTTCTTTCATATTTTTTTTTTAAGACTGCATATCACCAATTGCCTATTCATCATCTCCTCTGCATTCGTCTCTTGCGCTGATTTCCATGTCTTCGCATCGACTTAAGTTGAATCCAATATTGTCATCATTACCGTCATTGTTAAAAAACTCATCCTCATTTTCTTCTCAACTTCCAGGATTAAATGCATGGGATTGCATATATGCAATATAGCAACATAAGTATATGCAATAGCAATTCAAATCGACGCAAACGCATGAGTTTGCATATATGCAATGATACATTTTGATAAATTTTCATTCGAAGAAAATATTCATAAATAATTTTTATAAAACTGATGTTTAAATACAATAAATTAAATCCGATGATGCATTCGATGGACCCGAGATGGACTAGGGACAAAAGTGTATAAATGTCTTGATGCTTTAGGAATTTTTGTTTCCGAGTTTTTTTTAATCATAATCACAAAAAAATGGCCGAAAATGACAAAAAACTCACTGAATAATAAATTAAAGTTTTTTTCAAATAAATGTTATTCAATGTGGATTCCAAAGCATTTTTTTATCGCGAAGGACATAATTTCGATAACTCATTAACTTGCCATTACTGATGATGGGTAAATCCCAGAAAAGTGAAACCAAAAGTAAAAATAAAAATATCAAAATAAAAGGTTAAAAATACGTTAACATGAAAGACAATAAACCATATTTAATGAATAAATTTGATTTAAAAAAATAAAATCAAGGAAACCCCATAATGTTATTTGCTTTTGTAAACAAAGTTTGGAATCATAGAATAGTTTGAAAATGCTGCCAATTTAAAAATGGGAATACAATTAAATTTGTATCGCTACTCGCAACAGCAGTTTACTAGTAAAAAAAGCGATAAATAGATTCAAAGGGTGCATAAATTTTAGTGTGTTAAATATTTGGTTTCGGTGCAAAAAATAAGTTTAAAAATTGTTTTAAGTGTGAAACATAAGTAACGCGAAATATACAAAAACTTGTTTAACTCAAGTTGAAGTTGATTGATTCAAAAATTCTAGTATTTGTAGAAAAAAATTATAATTAAAAAATGAAACGTAAGTAACATAATTTTTCTTTTTTAATTTTGTTTGTATGTGGTAGCAGAAATAGAAATGGAGCAACAAAAATTGACCGAAAATGACTATGAACTTACTTCAAAGCATCATGTGAGCCGTTATAGAGGAAAAATAAAGTTAAATATAGAATGCGATAAGGTATATCGGGAGAAAAATAGTCTTCATTAATCTATATTTCCTTAAAAAATTATAAGTTCTTTGCTCAAGAATGAATTAAAATTTTATTAGTTAGCATTATATTTAAAGATTTGATTATTTACCACATGGCATTTATTACTTTCACTATATCTTTCAAATAATTATTGCTCTATCAAAACACAAGTTGTTTTACTTTACTTTGCAACGAATTAAACTATTTTTTTTTTAATAAAATATATTAAATGATTGCTTTTTATAGTTTAATTCAAACCCTCATTTAATAATCCCTAAACACCACCCAAATAAAATTAATAGGGCAAGTCAAGTGTACTTGAGCTAAAAGGCGGTCGGTGAATTCGACATACACTGTGCTAAGCTAGGAACTTAAAACAAAAAAATAAATAATCAAAAATTGTTTTAAAAATCTAAATTTCTTTTGTTAAACAAACAAATTTCACTTTTACTTTTTTAATATTAGATTATTTCAAGGTTGTGTGCTCCATAAAAAAAAATCCCGATGTAGTACAGTGTATTAGACCACGGATTCGAACTCAGTGACCCCCTCTTATCAAGCTCAACGCTAGGCAAATCAAATATGTATTAAAAAATATACTAATTTCAGCAAAACAGTCAAATTTTTTATGAACTTCAACTGTCGATAAATAAATCTATTTGCAAAAATTTTCTTCTTTAATTTTCATTGACCAATTCGCAGAATTTCACATATCTAAATCGAGTACTCAAAATAGATGTTTTGTGCGGAATTGATGCATGTACAAGAGCATAAGACACATACGGCTGTGTTACCCGATTTTTGAAATAGTTGATAATTATTGGTGAAAAAAACGTTTTATACCGAGTGGTGAAACGTAAGTAACGCTGGATTTACCCTGATGTAAAAAAATAACAAAAAATGCTAAAAAGAGTCAGTGGCTCATTTTTTCAAATGATTACACTGTTCAACAGCCAAAAATGAGCAGAGACGGGACAAGTATACTTAGGGTAATGGGGGGTTGCTGAGTCCGAATCCGTGGTCCGTTTTACTCTGCTACGTCACAATTTTTTGTTATTGACATCAAACTTTTTAAAATTGAACAAACAATAAAATTAAAAATGCAGTTCATATTTTTTTTTCATCAAAACATCAATTTTTACAAAAAAAAAATTTTCGATTTTTTTTATTTTTTAACTTTAAAATTTTTTAAAAAAATTTTTTCTTTTAATTAATTATTTTTTTCGTAATTATTTTCATCCTCGTTATCATCGTTTACTTTTATCTCGCTGTTAGCTTAACCCAGAAATGCCTAGCGGTGCCATATGGCACCTTGTCGCTGAGCCGTTCCTGAGCCAAGTTCAAAAATATTTTTTTTCTCAAGTTACTTTCTTGTTCTATCTACTTTGTATTCTTGAACAATTAAATCCTAAAAATCTTTGTGTATACCTACAAATAAATTTATGTATTGTTGTTTCCTTTTTGACACGTTCACGTATTCATTTTTGAACACATTAGTGGTCCTCATGAAAGCTCGCAAACTTGAATACACTCTGCAGATTTTGAGAATTTACACTGTTGTGCAATACTCCACTTTATACGAGGTTTCCGCACTGAAATTGGCTTACAAATTTGCAAACTTTTTTTGTATGGAGAATGAAAACAGCTGATATGCGCAATGCAAGCTTGCGAGGTTTGCGAGGTATACGAGGCATTTGCGAGTTTTCATGAGGACCACTATTGTAAAAAGATAAATATATAATATAAAATAAAAAACGTAAGTACCTATGAACATAGTTTTTGACAAGAGAAAGATTTATTTTTCAATTTTAGATTTTATTCATAATTTATCTGATGATGTTTTATTTTAGTTTCATACACACTAGATTTAATTTTTGCACACATTGCGATTCTCAAAACACTAATCCGAAACAAATACTTTGTACAAAAATAAAACCGGTGACAGCCTACTCCAAGCTTGCTTCGAAATTTAACAACAAAATCTAAATTAATTTTTATGATTTAATTGTTCAAGAACACATTAGATTAAAGTTAAACTTTCATACTGCTCTGCCTTTGAACGTTGCAACGGCATTTTTCAGTGAACACGAAGGCATGGTGTGGAGACGTAGTTTTGCAAACGAAGTGGCTTTTAAACATTCTAAAAACGGTACAACTGATGCTGTTGTTGTTGCTTTCTTTCTCTAACTACGTTCTGAACATCTTATTCAAGTACGCCAATCGCATTCTTACATACTGAGAATTGATTTGGCGTATGTGTATACGTATTCGTATACGATATGTATAAGGAGTTTAAAGCTCATTTTGCACTTAAATACACGTTTGGTCATCATTGCTTTAACCCATTAAGGACGAGCGGGAACCAAAGTAGATAGATCAAGAAATTAACTTGAGAAAAAATTTTGTTTGAACCTGGCTCAGGAACGGCGCAGCGACAAGGTGCTATATGGCTCCGCTAGGCATTACTGCGTTAAGCTAACAACGAGATAAAAGTAAACGATGATAACGAGGATAAAAAAATTATGAAAAAATAAAAAATGAAAAAAAAACAAAAAAAAATTTTTAATTTTTATTAGTTAAAAAATAAAAAAATCGAACAAAATTTTTTTGTAAAAATATGAACTGCATTTTTAATTTTTTTGTTTTTTCAATTTTAAAAATTTTGATGTCGATAAAAAAAAATGGTGACTCAGCAACTCCTCATTACCCTAAGTGCATTTGTCCCGTCTCTGCTCGTTTTCAAAAGTTTCCATTTGTAGATCAGTGGGAATTTAGGCCATTATCAATGATGAGGAGCCCGGATGTGGTCGGCACTCCCTAAATTCGTGCAGTCTCAGCATTAAGAGAGATCTTCCAAATCAGCATGCTCTGAGCAATGAGTTTAAGAATTAATTATTTTTTAAAATTTGATCCTAAAACTTTAGAGCTGATCTAATAACACTGTCCTGGCGAATTAAATGGCTACTAGTGTTTGCGAATAAATTTTTCATGCTGAACACGAGGTCAAAAACTTCCCATCATGTGACGTTTTAGAAAAAAATGGGGTTAAAACCCATAAAAATTAGGGTGTTTGGCCATTTTTGAAAAATTGTAGAGCTACACCCTGACGTGCTACAAACTTCTTGCAAAATGATCGCTAAGACAAATTGTTCGTATAATCTCTTATAGCAGGGGGTGTGTTTATGTCTAGGGGTGCAGGAAAAAAATTTACACGAAACGAATTTTATCTTACTTATATATATACCCACGGCCAGACATAATAAAAAGTGTATTTGTCTGAAGTGTTTTAAGGCCCGCTGGTTACAAATCTGCAGTCAGATTTAAAAATTCAAAATGGCGGACGAGTTAAGAATGAAAGAGCCATCTGATGGTAGAAAAACTCTAAATATACTACATAATAAATATCGATTTTTATTACCTTTCAAATAAGTCTAATTTTACAAGGATCCGACAACTTTTTCTATTTTTTATTAATTTTTAAACTTTTCAAACTGTTTCAGGACGAAACTTTAAATCAACTTTAAACAGTTACTTGCTTAGAAAAACTATGAATGCCGGATTGCTCAGCATCACCTTCTCTTTTTGAATCCAAAGTCAACCCTCATGACAAAAAAATTTGGTCGCATTGTGTAACTAAGATCTAAAATTTATTTTTTTTTTTAATTTCAGACTTTCTAGAAAGAAACCAATGGCAGTAAAAAATATTTAAAAACCGTCCAAAAGATTTTATTTAGACTTTTTTCCCATCCACTGGAAATTAATATAAAAAATTAGAAGAAAGTTTCCACATTTCGGGGGGGATGAGGTCAAAACCCCCAAAACCTCCCCCCTAAATACAGCCTTGCATGCAACGAAGGGTTAAGAATGCATTTTTTGTTGCATTCATTAGTCTTAGTATTTGTTAAGCGTTATACGATTTAAAATCAACTCGAATAAAGTGTAAAGAACTATATTTATTGCGATTACAATGTTTATCCGTTGAGAGGTATTTTTATTGGGCTGGAGAGAACATGATTCTACTTTAGTGGTTGAGGACGGGGAAGTAGACGAAGCTATCGACACCTAAGCTTCGAATACCGGTAACCTTCCGTATCTTTGACATGCACTCGTTCCTTTCATTGCTTATTTTTATTATCTCTCATTAGTGATTTGGTTGTTTTTTTTTTTTTCATGAATAATTTCTATAGACATGTAGTTTCAAACTCTTATTTTTCCAATGTTTTGTTTCATAAATATTTATTAACCCTGACATGCTTCGTCGAATCGACGACGCATGTTTTCATTCTACAATTTTTCTTCCTAAGTAAGTGTTGGTAAACATTTAATTTATGAATAAATGTTATTAAAAAAAATGTCCATTGTTGTTTTCTATATGATAAATTAAACAAATAATAAGGAACGATCAACTTTCAAAGTTATAGGTTTATAGAACATGTGTATGACCACTTTGAATCATGCCTTTACGTATAAAAAATATGCATGTACTTCCATGGAAGCACTTTTAAAAGTGAAAGAAACTTAAACAAATTCTATATGTAAACTTAACAATGAATTCAAAGAAAAAAACACGCACGTACGCTAGCTCAACTCCGACACTACTCCACGTTCTGTTCTTTCGTCAAGTTCCCCAGTGTTATATCGTCCGTTTCTCATCTGTTTTGTCATGGTTGCATTCTTACATACACTCTATAGTTGATAAGCAAGATCCCACCCTCCGGCAAGCAAAAGTCTGGCTAAAACTAGCATGTATACCCGCTTTGTCAAAGTAATAAAAAAGAAATCTATTAAAAATTATTGGAAAAAAAAAATTTTAGTTTTGTGGTCAGCGTGGCATATAGGTTAGTGTGCTGAACTGGTACACAGGGTTTTCGCATTCAATGCTCGGCAGAGTCAAACAACAACAATTTTCTCTGCGCTGTTCCAGGCTGGCAATGGAAAACTTCCAAGATTAAAAATTGCCTCAAAAAATCTTTTCGATTCGGTCCCTTCCATTCGTGTACAAATATAGCTCACTCAACATGATCGCTCGGCCGAGTCTATCCAATGGCTATTGTTATAAATAAAAAAATTAAACTTTCGGTTTTAACTCCCGTAACACTTTTTTTTGATTCTTTAATTATTCCTGGATAATAATTATAAAATGATCTGTTTGATTCCATATTTACGTCTCATATTGAACGACCGCCTTCATAAGGAAGTAATTGATTTTTCAAACTATTCTATACGCTATTTTAAATCGGGAAAATACCAAACTCCAAAATATGTTTTAAAATAATCGAATGTGTTATATTTCATCAGACGAATTGAGTGATCTCTCTGCTGATATCAGCATTTTTTACGTTATCAATTTCCAATGTTATGTCAAAAATTAATAAAACGTGCAATGAATTAATAAAATTATTAGTGAAGGGCTGTTTAACATCGAATATGGCATTATTTAAAATTTTGGTTACATTTTATGTTTCCTTACAATGTTTCATTGTAGTGGTAAACTGCAACTGTGTATTAAATCTTCCTCAAAACCCAAGGAATATTCCCAGCTATGAAATAAATTTTGGAACAAAGATTTTAAAAATACCATATACAGAGGATAATGTGCTCATTCATGAATTCGGCAATACTACCGGATATTGTGCCACCACTTTCAAGTAATTGCATAGTTATTCAAATTGTGATCATGACCATATCATTAATATAAATTTTTGAATTCATTTGACAGTGATTTTACTTACAAGGTCAAGGGAAGTTATAATTATAATTATGGTGATTATAGAGATGTTATCCAGACTGTAACTGGAGAGCAAACGGTTTCACTCTATTGCCAGAATGGTCAGATCCATTATAAAAATGGGTATCAACTAGTGGAAACAACTTTAAGTTGTGCTGATATCGACTGGAAAATATATGAGTCTGCTACTTCAATGCCCTGGTGTGAAACAAATGTGGGATCCTACATTTTGGCATCAAATTACGCCAAAGATAACCATATTCTAGCTGGCGCGTGTTTTGATATTGAAAAAATGGAATTGAGAAATTGCTATTATTCTGTGAATTCAAAGTCATCCAGTGAAACTTATAATGATGTGAGTATATAATAATAAACAATAATTTACTATTGTGAGTTGTAAGTCTTATGTTTATGTTTTTCTTATCTCTTAGTTGCAAATAATAGTTCCAAATGGTTTGAATTCAACAGAAGTTGGCGTAGAAGTTCCACATTTCAATTCGATACTCAGCCAATTAAGGTAAGATTTAGTATATTGACAATCAATAAGTAGAATATTACATGCAGACATATGTTAATTAGTGGAAAAGGTACATTTCACGATGAAGAACAAGTCAAAGATCAACAAAATTATTGGCTAAAACTGGCAAATTATCAGGTTCAATCAATTGTCCAAGCTGGTCCATATATGGATTTCTTTGTGAAATATGAAGAAATGCTGAAAGTTATTTGGTGGCCCGGTTTGTTAAACGGAAATTGGAAACGTTTCACGAATGCACTGGAAGATCATTTAAATAATGTAACTTACTCATATGAAGTTTTTGCGGGTACTTCCGGTATATTAGAAACATCACCTGAAGAAAAAGGCACACAGCAAGAAATTTTAGAACTAAAGGTACATATTTATAAACTTTTATTTATATAAAACGTTTTCCTTTTAAAAAAAAATTCAATTTATTTCAGGTTGGCAATAAAAATAAAACTATACCAGCTTATATCTGGAACTATTTTAAAGCAAGCGATGATAGCGAACAGTTTGTCATTGTTGGCTACAATGCACCATTCTATGACGTAATTGCTAACATTTAAATTTTTACAGATAGTTTACTAATTAAAATTCTGTTGGTTTTTTTTTTGTAGTTTTTCCCTGTAAATGAAATTATTTTCTGCAACGACATCTGCGATCAGATAACTTGGTTAAATGAAATACGTCCCAGTTTTCGCTACTCAGCTATGGGTGTAATGTTCTGTTGTTCAGTAGAGGATGTATCCAACTATTTGGATGGGTTTCCAGTCAATTTGGAGCCAACAAAGGTAACACCAATAGAAATGATGGCGACAACTACTTCCACCGTAAATAAAATATTGACAAAAATCTAGGTTGATTTAATGAAACCGTTATCAATACACGGTCAACAAAATCGTCAATCAAAGTAAAAAAAAAAACATACAAAAAGCTTTTGTTGAAATAGGAGAACTTTTGGTTGCTAATTTGATAAAAATATGATCAATATGACAATTCAATATTTTGTTGGTTTGACAAATATTTTTTTTTGTAATTGAAAAAATTCTTTTATCTGGAAGAAAAATATTATGTTAAATTAAAAGAATCTGTTTTTTGTATGTTAAGTTATTTTGTTTATTATTATTAAAAAAATTAACTATTTTAAAGCAAATTTTAAAGAGTTTATATTTGACGCCATCAAAATAGACCAGAATGTTTTTCGGATTTATAACGCTGCAAGTTGAGTAGCTTCTTTTTTACACAAGTTTTCGCATAAAATGAACGTTGCCTACAGTATTTCCAATAATCATAAAGGAGTTTTGGGAGTTCTTAATGGAGTATTTCAATTGGATTTTTACCATCCTCCACCTTCGCTGATTTCGAAATGGGTACTAAAACTGCATGAAGTAAATATAAAATTGTAGCATATTCTCCATCTGTAATAACGAAAATAATTAATTTTCACTTCTTTCGACCCAAAAGTGATAAAATTTTTGTTTTTGTTTTTGAAAAACTGTGTAAAACTGTTAAAAAAGTTCATTAAGAGATGATTAAAAAAAACCGTGTAAAACGAGAATAAAGTATACTGTTATAGTTTTGTACAAGGACGATGTTTCATCCTCTTCATTGATGGCTTCAGAAAAACTAACTAATACTGGAAACCATAAACAATCTTATAGCAAACAGTAATTTTTGAGAAATCAAAAATATTTAGATATTTCGAAAAAAAGCCATCAGCAGTGAAAAGTATATACTTGCAACCATCGAAAAACTTTAGGATTTAAAATATTTTTTTATATTAAATTTTATTTTAATAATAACAATTTAATATAAATATTAAAATGGGGTCGGATATTTGAATCAGTTCTGATTAGCCGCCATGCTGAGCGTGCCAATAGGATGCACGTTACAGGGCAACTGGTTATTAAATACATTCAGACTACATTAAATCTACAATTTCAACGCCAGCTTATAAATGTTTTACTTTTAGAAAGCTTGATAATGGCCTAGTTTTTGGATTGAGTTTTTTACTGAATTTTAGTCTGATATTGGTTTAACTTTTCCGTTTTTGCCCGTTTTTGATCTGAATTCTGGTTTGATTGTAAGTCAGAATTTCGATTTATTTTAGTTTGAATTTCAATCGTAATTTGGTTTGAGTTTTAATCCATGTTTTGTCTAAATTTTGATTTGCTTTCCAGCAAATATTTTCAGACCTACTAAAATTCATAATTACATATTTTCAAGACAATCTGTATGGGGTTATGAATCTGTATGGTGTTATAAATATGTATAGGGCAAGAAGAAATCATTTTATACTTTTTAAAACGATTGAAAATGTTAAATTTGAAATTCTGTAATGGCTTATTTTCGTCAACTATCGGGGAAACAACAAAAACACATTCTTCTTATTCTTTGCTTTGGTTTTCTGTTACAACCAGATTTTTTTTATTTATTTATTTATTTTAGTCAATGAACAAACAAAGGTTCTTACAGACTATTAAAATATATACATATATTATATAATTATAACAAATTATTTAAAATTGACTTCAATACTTGCTTTGAACCAACAATATCAATATTATCCTTCATCGATAAAGAGTTATACAAACGACAGGCTCGATATATAGGTGAATTAAAAGCATAATTAGTACGACAAATATCTAAGTGAAAGAAATCAGAGTACCGCAGCGATCTAATAGGTACATTGAAGCTAATTAATTGCAAAAGATGTGAACAGTTAACCCTACCCATTACAATATCCGAAATATATAGAACAGATTTTAAACTTATGAGATCACAGCGAGCTTTGTATGAAGGAACCGGATCGGAAAATTTTAGTTTCCGTAACGCAAATCTTAATCTTTTAACATGAGATGCAGTGTTAATTCTCTTATACATGCTAAATTTCATATATCGCTGCTACGATACCATGTAAACAAACAATTAATTACTTATATTAAATATGCGAAACCGCAACCAAGCATTTACATGTTTGTATATCAAGAATATATAAATACTGTAAATGCTGAATGTTATTTGCCAAAAGAAATGTTAAATATTTGTTTTATCAAACACGTCAAACTCATCCATTCATACATTTTTGTCCGCTGGATGTGTCGACAACCGTCGCTGTTAAACCATCGGTATTGCACCTCGTTGCCAGTGCTGCCGAAGGTACTCCGATCGGAGTATTCTTACTCCGCTCAAATCTCAATCCTCCCGTCCTCCCCAATCGGAAAAAATCTTCCTATTTCATATTCTTGAATTTTTGGTTGTAAACGTAAATCAAACTAAATATGTTCTGTTGGGTTATTTTAGTTTCTGTCTGTGAAATATTTGTTACTATGACCAGCTCTACTTTATTTATCGCTGGATTACCCTGTCAAAATTTAAAAGCCTCGATATTCATTTTAGACCTATGTCGTGGAAGAACTCTTTGTTCGTAATGACAAGAGGAAAAACAATGTCGATGGCGCGGTATCGAAAAATTTTAGTCCATACAAATCGCCCCGGCCTAATGCATATGCCTTTTTCCCTTCATAAAATCATAACAAAAAAAATAGTAAAATTAATTATTTTGCATTTGAAATGGGAAGTTCACCTAGATGAAATAATAAACTTGATGTAGAAATTATAACTTCACAGGTCTGTATATATTTATAAAAGGCTACCGCTGACCAAACTTTTGTAAAAATCATATGGATGTGACATAATTTCGACGTGAAAATGCGTGAGTATAAGTAGCTTTTAACTATGACGTCGTTATAATTCACAGTTACTTAAATATTTAATTTTGGTGATTAAAAAATCAACCTAGTTTTTCTTCACCGAGGAATCATGCAAATTCGGAATCTGGTATCACTATCTAGCATATAGTATATGCATATCAATTATATAAGCACTTTATTTTTAATTTACAAGCATGAGTAGTATTTTAAAAGCCGTGAGTATGCGTGAGCGTGAGTCAAGTACTCACGCCCCAATCTCCACCATTAAATACTTATTGCTCATAATGTGGCGTAGAAATATTTTTAATTTTTTTACATCTAGCCATCTTATTTTCTCGTGGTAAACCAAATATAAAAACAATTTCTATTATTTTTTTAGGTACTAAAATTTTTTATTGAAGACATATGGAAATTGAGTTTAAAAATTTTTCAAAATTGAATCATGGCATCTAGTACTAAAATGAATTAAACAACAGCAAAATTTCATAAAATCGTTCAACTCCATCGACTTTTGCCAAATTTTACACTACGTCGACGAACTGTGCGTCATCTGGTGATAGGTACAATAAAAACTTTAAAATCGATTTAAAAAAAATGTTGACGTGCTACAGTAAAACGGCGAGATAGGTAAAATTTTTTTTTAAGTCTCTTTTCAGGATTTTTTGGAATTCCTGATGGGTGCAAACCGTTGTCGGACCGTGTAATATTACGGATTGTTTGGCATCTTAAAAATAAAAAGTATAATTACTTGATTTTAAGATAAACTTTCTTTGGTGTCGATTTTCTGTTTTACAATTTCGGTTCGTTGGTATTCAAAACTGATTTAAGATTTGAATAATAAACTTACATTCATGAATGTTGTCCAACATATTGGATCATAATCAATACTGCTTGCATAACGGCTAGTATAAATAGAAATATTAAAATTTTTGCTTTTGTAAATAAAGATTTACATTTAATTTAAAATATACGTATTCACATTTTTACTTACTTCAGTTATGGCATTACAGTTTTACATTAAATCGGGGATATACAAAATTCAAAATAAGTTTTAAAATAATCTAATGCGTTACATTGCATCTGATGAACTAAGTGACCTCTTTGCTGATATCAGCATTATTTTGTACGTTATCAGTATACAATATCATATTTAAAATTAAATAAAACGCAGAATAAAGTAGTTAAAACTATTGAAATTCTATTTTAAAAATTCAGTTTGTGTTAGATTCTCATTAGTGAATGGTAGAAAGATGGTAATATTTAATAATTTAATAAAATTGTATATCCTTTGGCATTACTGCATTGTGTCGTTGAATTGTCTCTGTATTTTAAATTTTCCGAGTAATCAAAGGAATATTCCTAAATATACAAAGAGCTTTGGTTCAAGAACATTTGATATACCGTATACAGCAGAAAACGTATTTATACAAGAAAACGAAACGATTACCGGAAATTGCGCCACTACTTTTAAGTAATTACATGCATATCTTCATATCTGTGGTAAAAAGGGATAACAGCTTAAGTTTTTTTCTTGCCAGTCGAGCTTGGTAGCTTTGAAGAGAAATATTATCAAAAGACTTTATGTTCAAATCGAAAATCATGTTGAAATAAATAATATATAAGAGTTCCAAGCTTAATATTTATAATTTAAAATATATGTATAACAAAATATTTTCCAGTTGAGTTAGGCTGTTTTTCTTTTTTACCACAGATATATTGCAATTAAAATATGTTTTTATATTCAATTTGCAGTGACTTCGACTACGAATATATTCGAAATCATTTTTATTCCGATGATAAAGAAATAAAGACTGTAACTGGATATCAAACGATTTTACTGCAATGCTTGGATAGTAAAATATACTATGGCAGATATAAATTAAGCGAAGCGGAGTTAAGTTGTGCTGATCCAGATTTGAACATGTATGAGCCCGCAGTTTCATTGGCCTGGTGCGAAAAAAACGTGGTATCCTATATCTTGGCATTGAGTTACTCTCCACGCCCTAAAATTTTATCCGGTTTATGTTTTGATATCGAAAAAGCAGCACTGCGCAATGCATATTATTCTGCGGATTCATCATCAATCATTGGAAATTACAACAATGTAATATTTTCAGTTGATTGTTTCTTCATGTATACATTTATTGTCGATTTTCTTACACTTTAGTTGCATATTTCGGCTCCAAAAGAGTTGAATGGTACACCAATTGCTGTTGAAATCACAAATTTCAAAACAGCATTCATACAATCTAGGTAAGTGGAATGGCAGTACAGTTCAGTTCTTACAAGCTTTGATATGAATGAAATGTCTACGTTCTTCACTAGATTTAATGAACTACCTTATGATCAAGATATCAAAAGTCAACAGCACAATTGGCTTAAATTAGCAAATTACCAATATCATTCAATAGTCCAAGCTAGTCCGTACAAAGATGAATTTGCTAAATATGACGATATACTAAATATAATATGGTGGCCCAATTTATTATACGGCAATTGGGAAAACTTCACTAATACGCTTGAAGACCATTTGAATAATGTAACACACTCGTACGATATATTTGCGGGTACCTCGGGTATTTTGCAGATGCCATTGCGCGGCAGCAAATGTATGCAGAGCGAAATTCAAGAGTTGCGAGTAAATTCGAAGCCAGTTTTGAAGATGTGTCAAATTTTTAAAATTATGGTTTCTTACAGTTTGGAACAAACATCAAAACTATTCCAGCTTATGTCTGGAATTATTTAAAAGCAAGCGACGATAGCGAAGAATTTGTCGTGGTTGGGTATAATTCACCATTCTATGATGTAATTGTCAATATTTCTACAATTGATGATGACTTGTTAATTATAATTTTCATTTTTTGTAGTTTTTCCCTGAAAACGATATTGTATTTTGCAAGGACATTTGCGATCAGATTACTTGGATAAAAGAAATACGGTCCACTTTTCGCTACTCAGCTTTGGGTGTAATCTTTTGCTGTTCAGTAGAGGATGTGCGCAAATTCAATTATTTGGATGGATTTCCGAGAGTAAAAGAAACGGTAGAATCAGAGATATCACCAACTACTGTTGAAGTTCTGATAGAAACGACTACTCCGGAAGAAGATGAAAATTTTGTTGAAGATGAATTGATGTATTGATGCAAACAATGAATAGTTGATAAGATATTTCTCATACAGAAGAAATTTCGATGTGTTACAGCCAAAGCATTGCAACTTACATCATTGCTAGGACATTGGCTTATCATAAACGCCACCAAAAATACCAGTAGTAGCGATGTTGTTGGTTACGATGTTTTTTGTGTAAACATTTTTTTAAAAGAAATATTTGCAATAAATTCAAATGCATGAAAATTTATTTTACTTATTCTTAGAAATGGAAGAAGAAGAAAATTCCAATATGGAACAGCATATGAATTTGAGAAGTTATCGAAGGCTTATAAGGGATAAAAGCAATCCCTTAGAACTTCCATCGGGGTTTCGGGAATAGTCCTCCCAAAGTACGCTTCATTTCTTGCCGGTTGTGTATAATTTTTTTTTTAAGGCTTACTCGTCTGACCAAACTTTTTTCCATCCATTGACGTTGCGACATGGTGGCCCCAAGCTGTTCAGCTCAGAAACAAGTTTTACCCAATAAACACCAATGTCGTCGTCATAGCCTTTTTAAAATAGCGCCATTTTCGGGTTCTTTTCAATAAAATCAACCAAAGCTTTAAATTGTTTAGGATTTGTGTGTTTGACCCTAAAAAATTGTTTTTTGTACTAATTTGTATTTATAAGCAATTAATTTAACTTAGATTTTTGTGAAAACTCTAAATTCGTTATTAAAAATGCAACCGAAAGTAAAACTGTTAAAACTGTTAAAAATGGTTAATTTTCATTTCTACCGAATGTCAGAACAGGGTGTTTCGTATTTGATTTCGCTACGAAACGAAATGAAAACGGAAACGAAAATGGTAACACCAATTTTACGGAATTCATACGAATATCAGAACACGGCCCATCATTTAGAGTTCTTCCGTTTTCGAAATAATCATCTTAAAATACTTATTAAATTATAAAAAAGAGTAAAATAAGGAACGTTAAGTAAAAACTTAGTGCTATTATCGATGTTTTAACGGAATCCAAATTCATAATTAATTCGAAACATATGACGACTCTAATTTTTAAGGGTTAAAAACTGGTGCAATTTTTAAACAAAGACATGTAGAAGTTGGGAGAGCACATATCAGTCAAAAAGCGATTTTTTCCAAAATAAGAAGTTCTCTTTACAAACTTCATAATTCAATTTTAAAACTGCCTAGGCTGCCTGTCGGTAATAATTACTAAAATTCATTAATCAACAGCTTTTTGTCATTTAGTGCAGAGATTATATAATTATTCCTATCCTGTTCTAAAAGTATATCAGCTTTTAAATATTTGCATCTTAGTTCTTTGAGGATAGGGCATCGTCCTAAGAAATGTTGCAATATTTCATCTTCATTTAGATTACCCAGTGAGCACAAACGTGGTGAAGCTTCTCTATTATAGCTGTTAACATTTAGGTATATTAGATCCACGCGCGCCTTCAAAATCCATGTGATATTGATTTGCGAACTATTTTCGTTAAAGTAACTGCTTCCTTTACTGAAATCAAGATGTTTGTAGAAACGGGTTTGACTACTTACTGCATTTGCCAAGTGTTGATTGTGCCTGCGCATCTTTAAATGTTCTATAAGGGTGATACAATTATCATGTCACTTGCTTTGTATTAGTGGTGAATTTACCCATACTAGCCCGAGATCATAGGCAAGCTTTTGCCGCTCTCTAGCCTAAAGTAGATTTTTTGAATGAACCATTATAGACAACTTTCTCCGTAACGCATAAGAAGGCTTAAGCTATACTATATACGACCTTCCTTCATCCCAGCCTTTCTTATACTTTATATGTATCTGATTGTAGAAACTTAATGAAACTTAACGTAACATAGAAGTCTGTTGAATTTAGACTGCTTTGCTATTACGTTAAGTGACATTTCACAAAATAAGCTGCTTTTATAATCACCATTAAGTTTTGCTATGCGCTGCTATGCTAAGTTACGTTACGTTAAGTTTCTATAATTAGATCTTAATACAGGCCGCCAAACCTCATACAATTCGTTGGGTTGGGAACTTTGTCCCAGGTGTAATCTTGTTCACCCACACTTATATGGGTATGATGATTTCCCTTTGAGAGACCAGTTTCTTGGAGAACCCGACTAAAATTGCATGGTGTCTAGCGGACGATAAAGTTAATGTATGTGGCTGAATATAGGTGGTACATATGAATGTATAAACTCGTATTTTTTTCATAATTTGGACATTTATTGTGAAAAAGTGATTATAAATTTATTCTTTAAAGTATTGGCCATCGCTAGCCACAACCTTTTCCCATCTTTCTGGTAGCATACGGATTCCACGTCGAAAGAACTCCTCATCTTTTGAGGCTATCCACGAATCGACCCATTTTTTAGTTCTTCGAAAGAACGGATGTGCTGTTCAGCCAGGCCATGTGTCATCGATCGGAACAAGTGGTAATCAGAAGGAGCAATGTCTGGAGAATACGGCGGGTGGGGTAGCACTTCCCATTTCAGCGTTTCCAAGTATGTTTTTACTTGCGTTGCAACATGCGGCCGAGCATTGTCGTGCTGAAGAATAACTTCGTCGTGTCTATTCTCATATTCTGGCCTCTTAACCTTTAATGCTCGGCTCAAACGCATCAATTGTAGTCGGTAGCGGTCGCCAGTAATCGTTTCATTCGGTTTCAACAGCTCATAATACACGACACCTTTCATATCCCACCAAATACACAGCATGAGCTTGGATCCATGAATGTTCCGGGCGGTCCCCATGATTTTTTACGCAGCTTACTGATAGGCTGCTTTTTAAAGTATCATGCCAATAAGCGTGGTATTGTGGAAAACGACCTATTCTGATACTGTAATGACTCTGTCACAAAAGGAGACATTTTTGCCATTCCCTATACTAGCTATGTCTAGGTTAAGGATGTTAGGAAGTACGTTCTTTATTCCCGTAAATGACAGTATAAACTTGGCTATTTAAAAGAAACTACGGGTAGTAGGCTATAATTGTAGAGTGTTCATGTCATGAATATTGTCTAGTTTTGAGTTTGCTACCAGTACGAAAAGCTCTGAGATATAATCATGGGTCGAATCATCTGATCCGCGAACTTACAACTGGGCACGTGTGAAATACATGACGAGTAGGGCGTTTACCCGCCTTGTTGATCTCTGATGCAAAGCGGAACCTTATCTCTCAAAGAAATTAAATAAGTATGCAATTTATCAATAACGGCTCGCTAAAGCAAAAATACGAAATGATAAGAGAAAGTTTATAGATAACCCTAAAACGTACATAAAAACGGATGCATCCGCTTTACTGCTATGAAAACAGTATGCTTCCATATCTGCTTGCAAACCAAGAAACGGATATTACCTTCTGGAAGTATGGAAAAGCGGACGTTCCCACTTTGCTGGTATGAAACCGTCATGTTTCTGTATCTTCGAAACGTGGACGCACAATCAATAATAGAGAGAATGAGAAATTTATTTCTATTTGAATCAAGTTATATAATTCTTGAATTAAAACTTTTTGTATATATAATTTATAAAATAATAGCTACAATAATCTTAGGCAGACTATAAAAAATAAAATACACCCTACATAATGAAATAGACTATTGTCAAACTTTGAGCAAGCTGTGTCATTTAGTTTGTGTTTGACAGCCATTAAAAGTAGACAACTTCGTGAATTTTGACAAACATTACTTTTTCCGTAAAAAAAACCATCACCGAAACCACGGGAAGGCTTGATAAATATTGTGGGGACTCTGCACCATCAACTTCAATGGTTAAGAAAAGAGGTAGTCACACCAGATATCGCCGATAAGATCCAAGGAATGATATTGTGGCTGTGGCTGTGGGCATCTCAACTGAGCGGGTACATCACATTTTATATGAATATTTTGACTTAAAAAATCTATCTGCGCAATGGGTACCGTGATTGGCGTTGTGCTTGGCATTGTCAACGACAGCCCGAAGGAGTTTTTGCGCTGTATCGTAACCGTGGAGGAAACATGGAGCCATCACAATATACCAGAAACCAAGGAACAGTCAAAGCAGTGGGTTTCTCCAGGTGAACGTGCACCAGACAAGGCCAAGATAGGTTTGTCTGTTGAACAGATTCGACATTTGAAGCAAAAACGACCGCATTTGGCGAAGAAAAAATGAAAAAGCACCCGGCGCACACTTATGTAGTCGCCATGGCAAAAATCCATAAATTGGGCTATGAACTGCTACCCCATCCAGCATATTCTTTAGATCTAGCGCCCTGCGACTATTTCTTATATCCAAACCTGAAGGAATAGCTCGGCGGTAAGAGATTTGGGTTGAATGAAGAAACAAACGCCTATTTTGAGGACCTTGAGAAAACCTATTGGAAGGAATAAAAAAATTGGAAAAACACTGGACCAAATGTATCGTTTGTCACCCTGTTGAGAAATAAAAAAAAAACCAACTAGCTGACCCGGCAAACGATGTTTTGCCTTTTCTGCGAAAAAGCGCGACAATTAAAAAAGAATGAAATACTTGATATTCAAAATTGAACATTCGTAATGACGATTCAGGCTTCCATTAAATTTGAAAAAAAAATTCTAGATTAAAACTGTGTCTCATTATTGACACAATTGTCATTTTCAAAAATATTTGACTTGCAGAACTGTACATTAAAAACAGAGAATCATTATTAATAAAAATCTCAAATCAATATTGTTTTAATTAAATTTTGGAAATGAAAGTTTGCATTGCGTCCAGATGACCAGAAAATTAAATATTTTTATTGTATTATCACCAATGTTAACTCAACGGCGTGTATGAAAACAACTCAAGTCTGAGAGCAAAGAACATAGTGGATATTTACAAAAAAAAAATACTCTTAGGCGCATCAGTGAGTGACCTTCGACGAAAACAAAGCCATATTGGCTGATGATACCGTTTGAGCAAAATTATTAACTCAGTTGATGCTAAAGGGGTCATTCAGCAGTTAGATAGAAAGCATATTGTGGTAAAAAGAAATAACTTTTAAGTGTTTTTTTTTTTGTTGAACCATTTTATTAGATTTCAGTTGAATTATAGAAACAATATCTCTGGAGGTTCTATATTCATATCAAAGACCATTCTTGTAATTATGTCTCAAACTTATAATTATAAATAATATATCAAAAATTATTTAAAAATTTGAACCAATTTGATATTTATTATAAATATAGCATTTGTTACAGCGCCACCTAACGGATTTTAAGACAGCGACGCAGGGTCTTAAGATATTTCATAAAGCAGTAGAAATAATAGTAGAAAAAGGAATGGAAAAAGTAGTAGAAAATAGCATTAAAAAAATAGAAGAAAATGGTAGTAGAAAAGGTAGTAGGAAAAAGAATAGAAAATAGTATTAAAAATTGTTATAAAAAAGTAGAAAAAAGGTAGCAGAAAAAGTAGTAGAAAAATAGTAAAAATGGAGTAGAAAAAGTGGTAAAAATAATAAAAAAAATAGTAGTAAAAAAATGTAAAAAGTAGTAGTAGAAGTAGTGGTACAAACTAAAAAGAAATTGCAGAAAAAATGTAATAAAAAGGTAGTAAAATAGTAGTAGAAAATATTAGTTGAAAAAGTAGTAGAAATTGTAGAAAAAAGTAGTAGAAAAGTAGTAAAAAATAGTAGTAGAATTAGTAGTAGTAAATAAAAGTAAAGCATGGTACCATACCCACTAATTTAATAAACTGAAAGAATTTAAATTTTAGTACCGTACCATAAATGGCCTAAGATATCTCATAATGGAAATTCAGGTTATATGGAACCCCCCTTGTTAATCCCACCCATATTTTGTTTGCACCATGGCATTGTCAATTCTCTTTATTGTACCAAATTTCTGTAGCGTGCTTTAAATGGGTCTTGAGATATACCCAAAAAACTATTAGGATTGTATGGGAGGTGCCACTCCCACTTTACTAAAAGCCATAGCTATGAACCATCCTCCCACCTAAGAAAATATATTTTGAAAATATGACTTCAATCGGTCCAGTCGTTCAGAAGTTACACGATGACATACACACAAAACTGTAACTCTGTTCTGATATCTTGCCACCAGTATGAAGAAAAATTGGAAATTTTAAGTTATTAGAGTTTAAAGGAATAACAGTAAAAAATTGTGGAAAATGAAAAATTTAGGCTCAGTAATATTTGGTACCAATGAAAAATAATTGCAAACAAAAATAAAAAAGAGCCCAAAATATGATGGACGTTAACCCTCTAGTGCATGAATTATTATCTAAATGAAAAAACATAATTTTTATGATATATTTTGCTTACTCGTGAGTAATTCACTAAGAATTAATCAAAATTTTTACTATTATTCCTTAAAACTCTAAAAAAAACCTAAAGTTTGGACACAGTTCAAATATGGATTAAGTTATTTGGCATGAGTTTCTTGCTTTTAGATATTTCTACTACTACAACAGCCCCTGGAGGGCCAAGGCCGAGATTTTCGCATCCATTCATGTGTGAGTTATATTTATACACGAATGGAAGGAAGGAAGTTTTATGCCGAATCTGAACGGTAAAGTGAAAAGCTTTTCATAGGATTTTTTTTCCTCTTGGAGGTTTGCCATTACCAGCCAAGAGGTGGTAACGTGTAGAAAAATTATTATTTTCTATTTTTGATTTTTTAGGTGTGCCGAGATATGAACGCGGAACTACGTAGCAGTCCAACACATTAACCACTAGGCTACGGTTTCTAAAAATTTCTAATCATACTTAAACTAAACACAAACTTCAATTTTTGCTTTTTAGTTTTGGAAGGAATAACAGTAAAAACAAACTGTATAACTAAATAATTTTTTGGGACCTTTTTTTAGGTTTAATAGGGTGAAGTGTGGTACTTTTGGCAGCAGGGCACATTTGACTTTGCCAGTCAGTGTGATCCCACCCTAAGAGCCAAAAAGTTCAAATGTGGAAAAAAGCTTAATTTGATTTAAAGAAACGTTATGAAGTATTTTTAATTTGGAAAAATTTCTTGCAAATTTCTTCCCAATTTGGCAGTTCAAATTTCAAATTAATTAATAAAAATTGAATTATATACTTTTTGCCATTCTTCTTTGACACTTGTATTACATATTGGTTAGATTTGAACTTTGACAGTTCTGCTTTAATTCTTCTTGGATTAACATGTGTTTTTGTAAATTTGCTAACGCTGATGTTGACAACCAGTATGTAAGCGTTTTGTTAATTAATTGTGACTGTTTTTAAAGGTTAGCACTGCTCTTTAATGTTAACAAAATAAAAGTGCGTTTGGTGAAAATAAAACAAAGTAAATTGAAAAAGAAGAAAAAAGTCATCAAGAGCTTTTGGGGTACATTTGACTTTTACCAAAGGGGCACATTTAACAAATATCAAATGTCTCTCATATTGCAGATTTACGTATTTATTTACAATATAATTGTTGTACTTTCTGTTTAAACATATTTAAAGATATGTTACATAGCTACATAAAGAAAACAAATCGAAGTGATTTGACCTTCGATGACGCGAAGGAGAAGAGCGATTTAAGATAGTAAATAGAAACATGAAACGGCGACATCAGCCTCAGATTTCTTTCAATATCTCTATTCAGTGAAGATATTTGGAATCAAATCCGTAATTCTGGGTTATGATTTCAAATATTAGTAGCTTATATAGGATATTGAAAGATTAAGAACTATCACTAAGATCACTGATGAGGAATTGTGGCGGATTCCGAAACGGCCGTCTGATTTGCCCGTCTCTATATACATTGTTGTTGTGATGACTACATTTGTTCATTAAGCCTGTTTATATATAACTTCAAATAACGAAATTGACATGAACTTAAGTCATGACTTTGAAAATTAACCTCTAGATTTAATTTTCATAGTCTCCTAAAAAACTATCATGAACTGATCGAATGGGGACCGTTCAGAAAAAATGACACCTAGAATCATTTTCTCACAAACACACACACTCTCCCATGTACTAGACTTTCAAATAACGAACTGTTATGCAGACTAGCTACAATGGGAAAAAAACAACAACATAAGTGTATAGAACGGTAGTGGTAGTTTCTTTCAATATCTCTATTCAGTGAAGATATTTGGAATCAAATCCGTAATTCTGGGTTATGATTTCAAATATTAGTAGCTTATATAGGATATTGAAAGATTAAGAACTATCACTAAGATCACTGATGAGGAATTGTGGCGGATTCCGAAACGGCCGTCTGATTTGCCCGTCTCTATATACATTGTTGTTGTGATGACTACATTTGTTCATTAAGCCTGTTTATATATAACTTCAAATAACGAAATTGACATGAACTTAAGTCATGACTTTGAAAATTAACCTCTAGATTTAATTTTCATAGTCTCCTAAAAAACTAATAGGATATCATTTAAGGTCCTTCATACTAAATCTGGGAGTCGTACTAGAAATGATTCTTGAAATATTCCATAATTAAATATCAGGTTATATGGGGGTGTCATACCCTTTTCCAATCCCACCCACGTTATTCCTGTAGTTAGTGGCGTGCCTAGCATTTACTGATGAGGCAAGCCCAGTGCATTTTTTTTATCAAACCAAAAAGGCTAAAATTGACAATAAGGATGGAATGCTGTAGATCCCGATTGAAGCATTGAAGAAGGAATATGGGAGCTCTGTTTGGACTTTACCAACGTTTTTAGACGTGATAAAATATTGACATTAAAAATACAAAATGAGCATATAAATTCAGGAGGTGAACGTAGAAATTTTTTTTGGACTTAAATTGATATAGGTTCCGCAAAGGTAACATTTAAAAAACAAACCGTTGAGTGATATTCTATTTTTTAAACTAAACCTTATTAATAAAACTGCAAATTATCAAATATAAGAAAATGTCAACGGAATGAAAAAATCCAAATTGTAAAGTAACTAAATGTATGGATGTAAAGTAAATAAGTAAAACTAGTATTTGAAAAACCTTGTTTTGCTTCATTTTTATTTGAACCTAAACCGAAACACACACTGTTATTTTTTGCTTGAACCTGAACCTGAACACGAACCCAAATTTAACCGGTTCGAAACTCTGCTAAAAACTATTGGAGCAAAAAAATAGGAGTAAAAGAAAGTGGAGTAAATACTTTCCAAATGCCAAACAAAAACTGAAAGCCAGCTTTTAAGTTCTATATAAAATCATACATAGTAGTAGAAAATTGGTATGCTGCTACTTTTTATGGAACCGCACATACTAAAAAAGCTATTGAACTTCCTATAAGAATAAGCGAGATAGCATGTTATGAAAATATACATTTTCAAATTTTAAAAGCCTCGTAAAAGCCAACATGATGAACTGCGATAGCATGAACGCTTGTGGTTATTTTATATACATAATCCACATTTAATTTTATATTAGTACATATACGAGCTATTGAAAAACAGGGTAATACAAATAACATTTTTTAAAAGAAAATTATTCTTTCAGTTAAAATAAAAGTAGTAATTTTGTAAGTACATATTGTACAAATTTTCAGTTAACAATTCTTAGGCAAGCCCGGCTTTTGGGCTTATATGGACGTACCGCCACTGCCTGTAGTATGACATTGTCAATCGACATCCTTGCACGAAATTTCAGTACTGTACCGTAAATGGTTCTAGATACATACCCAAAAAAGCATACAATTTGTATGGGAGTGGCACACCTACTTTTAATTTTGAACTCAGACTATGCCTATCTTATGACCAAAGGCATAATGCATCATTGTACAAACTTGTGTCAATCTGTGCTGAGGTTTCGGTGTTATTTCGAAACATACACACATATTTTAACTTTCATACATATATATAAGTAGACGTATGAAAAAGTGATTAACCTTTGCCAAATGTGCTCCTTATAAAGTCAATTGTGCTCCGTGCCCCCAGGCACCTTAACCTGTAGTGAACATTAGATGGCTTATTTGCTCCATACATTTTGCTAAAGTATTTCAGTTCTTCATTGTGACAGCAGAATATGAAAATTGGGTGCTAAAAATCAATTAAAATGAAAAAAAAAATTTAAATTTGCGAAAACTGGATGCGCTACTCCGAAAACCGTGATTTTAAAGGATGTTTTACCATAGGTTGGGGATTTTGTATGGAAAAAGCATTCAACCTGCATATAAAAGATTTTTAGATATCCATACCCATGTAAAAAATGCCGCTAAAGCGAATGGCGTACCCAGTTTTTTGATACAACTGAACCGAAAGGCACCCCTAGCGCCTAAAGTGACCATTTGGCACTTTTTTTTACGAATTTTTGAATTCACCCGTTAGGATTTTCCAAATAGCGGTAATTTTTTTAAAATTAAAGTACGTAGGATTTATTTAATTACATTACAGGAATTGAAAAAATGTATCAAGTTCCAGTTCACTCTGTATTTAAGTTTCATTGTCATTTTTGCTTGTTAACCCTCTAACCCGTAAGGGCGCCCTGAGGCAGCCTTCACTCTATTTTAATTAATGGACAAGTGCAAATTTATTTTTTTTTAATTAATGGCTGACCTGAAGAAAGAATAAACACACAATTTGTGGTCAGTTTGTACTTTCTGTGATCACACGATTGTTGTTTATAGTTATTTTTATGTAAACAAAGTGTTGTTTTGTGACGAAAATTATCGCGCATATTAAGTTTTTTATAAAAACCGAAAAAAAAAAAATATTTCTAAGTCTCCTCATATACTGTCGAATAATCATAATTTCGTATAATTTTGTATGAAAAATGAGAATTTATGACAAATGAGAGGATACAACACCAAATAAGACACCTTGTGAATTGCCCACATATATCGTTATTTTTTGGCTTTGGCGGGTTGCAAGGCCGCATCAGGGCAGCCTTTCGTTTTTCTCACCTAACTTCTAAACTCAAAAACTAATCAAAAAATGGACTTCATATTCATTTTTCTTTCATCAATGTTAACTGGAAACAAAATTTCTGGTTTTTGTTTTATTATTATTTCAACCTTGCGGGTTAGGGTTAAATTCTAAATTTAAATTTTTTCTTTAAAGGTTTCAATAAATTTTCTATTAAGTGCTTATTATTACAAATTTTTTATATAAAATCAATATACTTTCTGTTTTTTTACTTTTTACAACCAAAAATAAAAACTTTAATTTATTTATTTAAGAGAGAAAATGTATCAAACCGTACAAAAAGGTAAAATATACCTCCCTGAATGTGACAGCTCGAACTAGCTCTTATCCCAAAAAGTTGTTTTTTAAACTCTTGGAACATAACTCTGTTTTTGTACTACTTGCTTGTCCCGTATAATACGATTTCGTATATAACACGGCAGATTTCTAAATACTTGGAAACTAACTCCGCTTTTTTCCTTGTTCCGTATAACATGAATTCGCACAACACGATGTTTTTTTGGAACCTAACAATCGTGATATACGGGGGACACCTGTATTAAATACTGATATAAATCAACAATTCTGACGCAAACGATTAAGTATGGATAAAATGTTAAAAATTGGTAGTTACTTCTTAATTGGTAAGTTTCACTAATTTAAGATAATTTTTTCAACGCCTGCTTTGTTTTTTTTTTTTTGGCTACATTTGTCAAAGATGAACTTGATTGTACTCGACATGGGCTCACTAAAAGTTAATTTACCTGTTAAAATACAACTCAATTTGAAAAACTTTTGTTTTTAAATAAACTAAATTGAATTACCTACAATTCTACGTACTTTAATTATAAAAAATTACCGCTATCTTCAAAACCCTGACGGGTGAATTTAAAAATTAATAAAAAAAAGTGCCAAATGGCCACTTTAGGCGCTACGGGTGGCTTTCTGTCTAGTTGTATCAAGCAACTGGGTACGCCATTCGCTTAAGTGGCCTATTTTTCATAGGGCTAGTTATATGAAATTCTTTTATGTGCAAAATAAATATTTTTTCCATACAAAATCCCAAGCCCATTGTAAAACATCCATTTAAATCACGCTTTTCGTAGTAGTGCATCCAGTTTTCGCAAATTTAAAATTTTTTTCATTTTGTTTGGTTTTTAGCACCCTATTTGCATATTCTGCTGTCACAATGAAGATCTGAAATACTCTAGCAAAAAAGCACGGATTCTTCCTTGTTTGCATTTTGTTCAGTAATATTGTAAAACATGCTTGGACTGAAATTTTTTTTATGAATGTAGTAAGAATATACACTCGTTATAATAAAATATAAGAAACTAGCTGGGCTTCACCCAGCTTCGCCCAGCTTCGTTGTCCGGACCTGGCAAAGTAGGGGTAATGAAAAAATTACAACAACTAAAACTTTTGCAAGAGATATATCTATATGAGCGTGCCAGTCTCCGATCAAAATCGAATTATTACACTAATCATTCATATCATTTACATGAGTATTTCCACTTCCACGTGTTTAATGGTATCAGAATTCTTCTCAGTTATTGCTCAACATAAACATCCCATCTTAACATACAAACCTTCGTCATCTTTCTTACTATGGCTCTCTAATAACTATCAACATACATCCTTTACAACTAAATTTGTATTGCTTACCTTACAATGGTTACCCTTATCGCTGCCTTAATTTGCTAAAGCCCTAACACGCATTTTTCAAATTTTACAGGAGAATTTCGAGAATTTGTAATTTAAACAAAAAGAAAAGATTGCAAGTTTTCAGTGTAGGTTTCTAAAATTTTCGGAACAGGACACATTTTTTATCATAAAAAAAAAGAAAAAAAATTGAACCCACTTTTCAAAAAAACTATTTCCAGCATCCACTACTACTCTACCCTACCTCCTAATCAACTCATCTACACAACACTATGAAGTGCTGTGATCAAATTAGTAATATGCAAATGAAAAAGGATTTAAAACAGAAAGCCCTCACGCATTCTTTTCGGCTTTGTGTTTGTGTGTGGAAATCACAGGGAGCGAAATAAAAAAAATTTTGGTTTGGTTCTAGGAAAAACAAATATATTTACAATATCAAATGTAAGGGGAACGAATTTTAAATATAAAACTGCATTATAAAGGTAAACTATTAATCTTAGATGTATGCCACCACTGACTTTATTTTAGCAAACGATAAGATCTATAATCTTTCCATACATATTTTTAATGTACCTCTTTTAGTTTTAGCATTGCGAAATATAGAAACCTAATAGGACTAAACAGTTAACAGCGCTCTATTTTATATATATAGAAGATATATATAAATATTTGTAAATAAACAATTTTTCCATGACCAAATTGATAGCATACTATATTTTTATATTTATGTGATGAAAGTATAATATTTGCATATTGTATATATTGCCTTTGTAGGTATTTTTGTTGTATATTTACTTTTTTCCACCACACCGATGAAAAACAAAAAAGAAAAAACAAAAAAAAAGAAAAAAAAAAGAAAAGAATATATGAAGAAAAAAAAATTGGTTTACTATTAGTGGGATTCGAACTCAATACATCCCCTCTAATCCCTTTTACTTACTCCACCCTTTCACACACCACTTCGTAAAACCATGACATTCATGCAAATGAAAAAGCATATAAAACGAAAGCTCACATTCTATTGTTTTGTGTTTGTGTGGTAGAAATCACAGGGAGCGAGATAGAGGAGAAATGAAAAGAAATGAAATCAAAATCATTGTTATTAGTTCTAGGAAAAAAATAAATATTTACAATAACAAATGTAAAGGGAACAAATTTTTAAGATAAAAATGCATTTTACAGGTAAACTATTAATCTTAGATGTATGCCACCACTGACTTTATTTTAGCAAACGATAAGATCTATAATCTTTCAATACATAATTTTTATATAGTTTAAGCAGCATTTTGCATTAAGTAGCTAAATTTTTTAAAAAAATTGACTTTGGTCCAAATATCGATCTATATTAAAGAAACCATTTGAAATTAACCTAAAATAAATATCAACTTAACTCGACAAATGTCCAAAGCAATTACATACGAAATTTCATGACAATCCGTTGCGAAATATAGAAACCTATTAGGACTAAACATTCAACAGCCTCTATTTTATATATATAGATACAATATTATTTATCACATAAAATAAAAATATTAACTCAAAAATAACAAAATGCATAAAACTGGCACGACAAAACTAAAGCACGTATGGAATATATTAATGGAAAAGTTCGATTTCTCCATTTGTTTGTAGCGTATCCATTACTTTTCAGTGCTGTTGCACATTTTCGTGGCATGAACTCAATAAAATAGCTCAAAACGTCTGCAGAAATGTCCTTCCATGCAATCTCCAATTGGTAGAAAATGGATTCCTTATTTTTATTCTTTATGCGCTGAATTTTCCGATCTACAATTTTCTATATAGATTTTGAGATTGAGATTGGGTGAATGGGTGGACCTCTATAAAATCCCAAACTTATTGGCAACAAACCACTCTTTTACAGACCGTGCTGGGATCGTCATCGTGCTGGTAGACATGCTTTAACAGCAGATCTTCCTCAGTATAAGGTAACATAACATTCTAGGGAATATCTTTGCACATCAGGCGGTACATTATACCTCCTATTTTATGAATTGGACCGATTCAATGGCTGAAAAAATCACCATAGCAATACGTTGCCTCCCCCGTATTATACGGTGCTTTTCAAATAACGCGGATTTCATCGTTGCCCTTTTGGTCTGCACACTAGCTTTAATCCTTCTCAACCTTTTATGTTAAATATAGATTCGTCAGTACGAAGCACGGTCTTTCATTTGGCAGTACCCCAGCTAAAGTGCGCGGCTACAAATACGAGCCTTGCCTGTCGAGGCTTTCGAGAAATAAATGGCTTTTTCACGCTTTGGTATGTTGCTAAGCCACCCTCCACAGCTCGTCGTTAGATAAACCTGTGTGAAATGTTTAAACGCAATTTATTTCCAAGATATAAAAGGATCTTTTTTTATAAACCGAATGATGGTCTGATCCTGACGTTTGGTTATGCCGCGCGGTCTGCCATCTCCATATTTAATATTTAAAAAATGGAAAGCGCGAAAATTGCTTATAGCTCGGGAATTAACGTAATGGTGTATACAAAATTTTTTTACAATACAAGTCACTGGTTCAGCTTTATTAAATCCACTTCGAATATTTTCTCTAAATTGCGCAGAATACTTATTTCGAGCAATTTTGGTAAGCGAAATTTCGAAATGCGAACGGTGACGGTGAATGATAACCAACAACTTATATACGCTTCCAATTTTTTTAAAACCCGCGTTTTGTTATCCAATTTAACGGGTTTCTAGTTTAAAGTGTTGTTTATTTTTAACAATTGATTGTAATTGAAAGCGAAAAAGATTATGTGCTTTAGTTTTGTCGCGGCAGGTTTAATATGCCTAAACTCAATGTTAGTAAAAAAAAAAAAACGTTACCCAGTTTTGAATGTAATTTTGTTTCAACAAGTGCATAAATATACTAAAATATTATAAAAAAAAAAAATGTGCATGAAACCAGCGAAAAAGAAAATTTTTTTTTATTCTATATAATAAGCAGAAAGAAAGTACAGAACAAGTTTTGCATTCTGCAAAATGACAAAATCTTCAGAGATAACCAAGCGTCAATTGAGACTGTAAGAAAACACGTTGCGAGATCATAAATTGTTATTCATTTGCTAACCACTAACCAATAAGTGTTGGGAATTACCAAACAGGTGTGCGTAATCTGAAATATGCAAGTTTCCGCAAAATTTTATAATTTAGAATTTTGTTAAAAAGTACCAACAGAAATTTATTAAATTCTAAATAATGAAGATTCCGAAAGTAGACACAGTTAAAAATTTATGATTTAATAGGATTTTAAGTTTTCATCGAAAGCGATAACTAGAATTGATGGAAGCTCACAATTTCACTATTCCATATAAAGAACACATCTCATTCATAAGTAAAACTTGCTCTCGGCTCATGCGCACTGCACTCTCTTTATTTTTCATACTTTATCTTGAGTTGATTGCACTCTCATTTTAATAAAGAGGGTCCGCATGTGCTACAACAATTCAAGTGAGAATATACAGTGCATTAATTTTATACAGTTACAAATCGTGATTTGCAATAAAATTATATTAAATACAAATTAAAATGCAAGAAATTGTAAGTTTTATTGCAATACATTATTCAGGAGGAATATTGAGGAATTCAAAATTTTCAATGTGGTTTTTCACGATTTTGATGAAAGTGTGGGAGTCAACATCATTAGAGGGTATGGGGGGAAGGTTTGTTCAGGTTAAATGATCCTCTCAATTTTCTGTGCATTTTGTTCTCAGGTATCAGAAGCAAAATCCAAAGTCTTCTGGCGTAAATTTAGTTTCGAATGATTAGCCAAATATAGTTTTTCAGAAAAATATCTTGAAAACTAGACGTGATGGAGAAAAATTTCAGAAAAATATCTTGAAAACTAGACGTGATGGAGAAAAACTGCTGTCGTCACTTTAGTCAGGGTAGCTTAATTAAGTGATATAGATTGGTTTTATTCAATCAATTTTTAGCTGTATCTTTTCAGTATTGAAAAACCTAAGAGACCATAAAGATTTCATATATAGAACAACATTCTATATTTTTGATAATTGCTTAAATTCTAAAGTTGCAATAATAATAATTTCAATTAAAATAATAATTTATTTAATTTTTTATTTATTTTCTTTCATATAATTTATATTAATATTTGCAAGTAACACACTGTAAATGACTTCTAAAAAAATTTCGGTCCACATCTTTTATAAATGCGGCATAGCATTGCGATCAGTATATTCAGTTGAATTTTACACTTCGTACGTTATTGTACTGCACATTTACTGTGTTCGCTTCAAAGTTCCCAGCTCAGTCGTCAGTTTGCTCGTATTGTTCGTTCGCCACTGCGATTTTGCAAACATTTAACATCAAAAGTACCAAAAAAAGTAATATTTACATATAGTAGAAATCGCAGTGTGATGCCAAACTGAAACTCAGAAAACCTAGTAGTTATTCGCATGCGTTTGTTTTTTCACATTTGCTAGCGTTTGCGACTATTTTTGCACTGCATTGCATGAAAAGTGGTTCAGTGGAGTAAACGGCTTCAGCAAGTGAGTATCGTCGGTCGTATGGTCGCATTATTGTTTGTCTGTTGTCAACTTAAAGCATTTAATATTGTGTGTTGTGCACGCGTTCGCGCATAATTTAAAAGCGTTCGAAGCGCGTATATCCTTTAAACGTTATCGCAGAGAAGTGAGTTGTGATTTCTTAGTTGTTGAAAAATTAACAAATATATAAATTGTGTGTAGACAAAACAATAGCAAAAAAAGAATTAAAATTTTATTAAATTTTTCAGTTTAAGCACTTTTATTTTGAATACTGCAAGTGTGAACAAGTGCTGAAAATCTCTACAAGTTGATTTGGATATTTTACTTGATTTTAAAGGTGAGTACGAAAAACGTAATGTAGTAAAATTCTTTATGGGCAATGGTAGGCCTAAAGTTACTCACAATAAATATTGCAAAAGGAAACGTATATTTTTGCTCTAGATTAAAACTCTTCATTCTTTTCAATCTTGAGTTAGGGAGAAATAGGATTGGAATTTCTTTTATAAATGAAAGTTAAGTTCCAACAATCTTTAACTTTCTTTTTCTCTAATTTGTCTCTTTATATTTTAATTTAATTTTTCAGAAATTTCACAGCAAATCTTTACAAAACTAAAAAAGAATATTGTGAAAAGTGAAGAAGAGATATGACAATTAATTGAATAATATTAATTTTTTTTTCCTATAAAGTCACAAATTTGAAATTTGAAATATACATTTCGGTCGTTTATGATTTAATATATTTACTTATTTTTGCACTCCATAAATTGCAATTAAATGGTGGTAGCAAAAAGTTAACTGTTTGACTGCGGTTGGTCACCAGCGTGAAATGATTACAAATTTACACATGTACACATCTATAATAAAAACGAACGGTTATATTATTGTCAACATAAACAAAGTGTTGCATGTTGCATTGATCACACACGCCTCAAAACTTGCAGCGACCACCATCAGCGTTCAGTTTCTTACTGTTGTTGTTGTATTATTTTTGCATTATTTTGAATATTTTTGCGAATTTGTTTTTTTTTCTGTTTTGCTTTCCTCACTCTTTTGTGATAAACGCTCATGCAAAATAGTCAACATTTGATTTAACTTTTGTCGTTACGATTTCTTCAACATGAAGAAAAAAATATCGAAAAACTTTTATAAATAAATAATTCATGACAATTGCAATCGTGTCTAACGCATTTTATGCGTTTTTAAACATAAATACTTATATATTGTAAATTTAAAAACTGCATCTAGCAAAATATTTTTGCAAGTTCGCTCGTTAAGTCTTTTGTTTTACTGTACGAGCAAAAATTGATTGAGAATTCCCCCAATATAATTTCTGTATTTTACATTGTTACATAACGTTTTTGCATAATTTATGCTTGCCAATAATTTAAAAATGTGTGTGTGGGACAAACGATTGCATCTTGCAAAAGATCAATGTCACCTTATAAAGTTTACAAGTTATTGAGAAAAATTGTAGGTAGGTTGCTTTAAAGGTCAATTTTTACATACCATAAATTTATTGTTTCTTTTTTTTTCTCTCTTTTTGAATTGGAATTATTTATTGAAATTTGAAAATGCATGGGAAAGATAATTTTAAATACGAGTATATTTGAACAAAATAACAAAGTGAAACAAAATTCAATCTAAAAACTTGTTGTGGGAAGTTTTTGAACATTTCTTGAGCATACTTTCATGGCGATAAAGATGCCAATTATATTTTTGGGGTTACTTAAACTTCACTTCTCAAAATTTATAATAGGAAAATGTACCTAAGATTTTAATATTAGGTTATTTAAGATAAATTCGATCGGAAATGTGATGAATCCTTCTTCTAAAATATTTTATATTTGAACACAATTTAAATACAAAAATATATTCAAAATAAACATTCAAGTCCTATGAAATAATATTAAATTGTGAAATATATAACCACTTGAAATAATTAGCTTTTTTGTATTACACTCCAAAATATGGTCTACACTGAATTTTTTTTTTTTTTTTTTGGTTATTTAAGGGTTTTAAATAAAACTGATAACACAGTCGAGCAGGAGGAAAAATAACAAGGTTTTGATTAAAAATAGATTAAACATGTTCTGGTGTTTTAAAAGTGTAAATCTGATTTAAGCCTTAACCTTTTTTCTTCCTCCTTTATTGCTTTTTGTTGCTAATCTTCGGAAAATGTGCATTTTCATCCTTTTAAAACGATTCAAAGAAACTTAATGCTTAAAAAAAATGTTGGTCATACGATTTTACTATATATCACCGAATATCAGAAACCTGTGAACATTGTTTTAGTATAAGAAAAATTTGAATTTTCAAAAATTTATGATCGTTTATTTTTCCATTTGAATTTTTCAAACCAAAAAAGGTTTTTACATAGCAAACTAGTAAAACTTGTGTAACTAGTTTAAAAAATTATTTGGTTAATTTATTAATTTGTTAGAAACGCAATTTTTTTGAAAGAAACCAAAAAAATTTCCGTAAAAGAGGGAGACAAAGGGTTAATATTTTGTAGAAAAACATTTTTCAGAGAATTTTACTAAATGTTGCTGAATATCTGAACTATTGTAGATGTAAGTAATAATAACCAGATATCTTAGGTTTTATTGTACCAAATTAATCAAAAATAGTTAAGTTTTAATCCGCGTAAAATTAAATCAAATGTGAATATTCTACTGAAAATTTAATTATAAATCGCTGAAAAATTAAAACTACTTACCGTCATAAAATATAAATCAGAATTAAACTTTTGAAATATTAGTGCACAAGGCTGTATTAAGGGGGCAGGGGGTTTGGGCCCCCCTCCTCTCCTCCCCCCATTCTAATTTTTTACATTAAATGCCAGTGGATTGGAAAAAAGAATAAAATGTCAAAATAAAATCTATTGAACGATTTTCAAATATTTTTTACTTCCTTCCTTCTAAAAAGTCAAATAAAAAAATTAAACTTGAAATCTTAGTTACACTATGCTACCATATTCGCTTGATTTTGGATTTAAAAGAAGAAGGTGATGTTGTGCACTTCTGCATTCACAGTTTTTGATTTGAAGTTGAAACTGAGTTTTGAAAATCTTAAAAATTAATAAAAAATAGAAAAAAGTATCGAATTCATGTGAAATTAGAATTATTTGAATAGTAATGAAAGGCAGTACTTTATTATGTAGTATATTTGGATTTTTTCTACCATCAGATCGCTCGTAAGAAGCGATTAAATTTACGAAAAGAGTAAAAAAGGGTGATAATGAATGATGGAGTGGGGAAATGGAGAGGCAAGTGATTTTCTTAAAAAATCTCCGTCAATAACACTGCAGATTTTACTCTTTATTTTTGATTTTAAATTGAATTTCAAAAATGGAAATAGAAATTTTGTGGACCCCTGTTTGACTTCCCAATCATTAACTATCACTTTTTTTACCGTACCGCGTCGCTTCATCTACAGGTGGAAAAATTCTAAATAAAGTTGGGAAAAAATTTAACACTTTATTTTCTTCTAAATGAGTCTAAATATTCTTTTTTTAATCTTAGTCCTACGAGAAAATTTTCAAATAAAAAGTTCTTAACCCTTTATTACGTCGTATTGCATATCTGTAACATACCCAATTTATTCTAACAAAATTTTACAGGCATGTTATTTTATTTTGTTGTGTATCATAACTGATAAAGTAGAAACTGCTGCAACTATTTTATATTACTTGTAAGGTATTGACAACTGCTTACGTAATGTATTTTGCAACCAAACAAACAAATGTGACCATTTGACATTTTCGGTTGAAAATGAAAAAGTAATAACTTTAAAAAAGCATAGTTTACTCATATATTTATAAATTTTACTGCGGTTTTTTCTAAAAATGTGATACCTAAATTTTCAAATAATCAAAATTAATTGAGAAATAATGATAACTATGCACAAACAACAACGAAAATCGTGTTTTTGAACAAGTGACATAACCAAATTTTGTTAAATAAAACCTTTTTCTGAACAAATGTGCACAAACAAAACAATACGTGTTTGTTTTATTTCTTAATACGAATCGAACTAGGTACTCATTTTAAGAATCCATGATCTTGCGTGGTAAAAGCTTAACTTTACCTACGTAAAAAAAATGTGGGAGTAGCATTCCTCAGCAGAACTCTCTTTTAAAGTCCGAAGTAAAACTTGTGTCAAAAAAATGTGCTACAGTGTTATTGAAGAACGTTTAGAAAAAACGTGGCTGGAAAAAATTCATTTTGGAGCTATAGACGTTTCCGTTGAGTTTCTTTTTTTTATGGATTTTTCACCGCAAAACTCGAGAATAAATCATCATGAATTTAAAAAGGAAAACGATTGGGTATGCTTTATCGATTCTCTGGGCCCAAATGCCGTTATCAATACTATGCCCTGGAACGATAAGAAAAATACATTGAATTCACCACTGCCTGATAATCATTTGAAAAAACTGAGTATCTGACTATTTTTGGCATTTTTGATAATTTTTTTGAGGTTAGGTTCATCATCAGTAATGGCAAGTCGATAAAGTTCGCGATAAAAAAATGCATATATTGAAAAATATTTATTTAAAAAAAATTTAAATTAATTATTTGGTGAATTTTTTGTCATTTTCGGCCATTTTTTTAGGTTAAAGTCAAAGAAACAACATTTTTTTTTTAAAGCTTCACGACATTTATCCCCTTTTTCCCCTAGTCTGGAAGTGAATCGCAATCATTTACCAAATTCCAAATCAAATTTTGAATTTATGAATCAATAGAGTATACCCGAAAATGGTGGGGAATCTGAATGAAGTTGGCATATATTCCCTAAATTAGTATAGGCACAGGATTGAAAGAGACCTTTCGAATCGAGTTGCTCTGAACATCAATGGGTTTTTTTTTTTGTTGGAACAGCAAAAGAAATATTCAAGAATACAGCACTCAGAGAATTTTTACGTCCATTGTACTATATCCTGTGTTCCTTTTCGCCATTCTTTAAATCTACCTGAATTATTATTAAATCTTAGCAGATCCTGCGGTGTGAAAGAGCTCAGGTGTTCGTCTCCCAACACTCCAGTGCCAAATATGATAACTCTGGCCCGACAGAAAGCGGGGCTGACACTAAGAAAGTGTTCAGCCGTCTCTTCACATTACAGGACAATCATATTCAAATGGTTGGCCCAAGAGAAGTGACCTATGTATAGTCCCACCAGCTGCCTACAGCTCTTTCTATTAAGTGATAACAGAAAGTCTGTTAGACGTTTCGAGATAACTGGTAACATGGCCTTTGTCTGTCTAAAGCCCCTCAGTTCCTCCCATTTACGATTGTAGGTCAAATCGACCCACTCATTAATGGTGGTCTTAATGGCTGTAGACGACAAAGAGAGTACAGGTTGTGGGCCCAGTAATCCCGTTTCCGAATCTTTTCTGGCCAGAATGTCAGCAGACTCTTTTCCGGGGTTAATGGGTTAATTAAAAAGGATACTTTCATATCTAAGTCGTCGTTCTTCATTAACCATAATCTTCTGCTGTTTGGTAGGGTTCATCATCGTATTTAATTTATTGTATTTAAACATAATTTTCATGAAAATTAATTATGAATATTTTCTTCTCATGAAGGATGAATTCAATAGCAGGTTGCAGGCCAATAAAAACCAATACTGATCTTTTTCTGCTATTTCATTGCATAGTGGCAGCTTAAATTTTTACTTGCCAGTTTGAAATTGATAAAAACTCAACCGATAACAAGAACTGTGCAACGATTCAGTAATTTCTTCTACTGAATCATTCTACTTGATTCTTTCTCTACATAAATCTATTTGAACTTCGAACATATCAAACAATTGTTTTGCATTTAATTGAATAAAAATTTTCGCTTACAATTTTGTGATTATTGCTTAAGTTGCATTTTTCATTTAGTCATAAACTTTCCTAAAATTTAAGTCTTACTTTTATTCAAACATTTTTTAGAGAGAATTCGAATGCGAATCGCAATAGTCGTCAAAAGACTTACATACTTTTTCAAATATCGTGCTTATTTTAAATATAAAATTAATCTATAAGTAATATGCTAGTTACTAAAAAGATTTAACTCATTATTGTTACTAATTAATATTATGTCAAATAAGTTTGTGTTTTTAATCTTTCGCCGCTTATAACAGATATAAGTTTCCGCTTGATCGTTAATTGAGATGAATGAAATGTCATATTTAATATGTGATTAATATGTATAAATAATATAAATATATTCAAATTTCATTCACTTTGAAGATTGATCATTTAACTGGCAATAATTTTGTGAACATACATTAATTCATAGCTAGCACTAGCACATCCAGAGTTTTTCTATGAGAGGGGTTTTAATATTAGCTGTATTTCTTTTGTCACGCGTATAAGATAATCATCGCAGTGACAAAAGAAACACGCATCTCTATTGGTTATATAAATTGTAATAGTCAAGACTTTGAAAAACTAACAACTAGATTTAATTTTCATAGTCTACAAAAAACATAATAAATTGATTGAATGGGACCTGATTCAGAAAAATGGCATCTAGAGTCATTTTTCTAAAACACACACACACTCATGTACTAGACTTTGAAATAACGAACTGTTATGCAGACTAGTAGTAATGAGAAAAACACAACAACAAATAAGTATACAGAACGGTAGTGGTAGTTTTCTTTCATTATCTCTATTCAGTGAAGATATTTGGAATCAAATCTGGAATTCTTGGTTATGATTTCAGATATTTGTAGCTTATATAGGATATTGAAAGATTAAGAACTATCACTAAGATCACTGATGAGGAATTGTGCCAGATTCCGAACGGCCGTCTGATTTGCCCGTCTCTGTATACACTGTTGTTGTGATGACTACAAAAATATACGTTCATTAAGACTGTTACACATTATTTAATGAAGCACCTACATGGAACAGTAGTCAAGACTTTGAAAAATTAACAACTAGATTTAATTTTCATAGTCTACAAAAACATAAAAAATAAATTCTATTGTTTGCATTTGCTACTTAAATTTCTCCCTCCTTCTTATTTGCATACTTCCTTCCATATTCACAATAAGTTAAATAGTACCATTTAGTACAAATAAATACACCGCTGATTGTTAAAATTAAAAAATATGACTTGGCCACACTTTTTTATCCCGGTTTAATTTCTTCGCAGGGATAAATAGCCTCGAGCTCTAAGGGTATGCCAAACAAACATTTTTTAAAGCGGATATGCGCGACAAAATGACCAAAGATCAAAATGTATGAAATTTTCAACGGGAAGGTGCTTAACCCCAAAACCCCCTCCTCTCGCCTCCCCCTTACGACCAGCTAGTTAATCATAGCATTATTCAGTCATATAAAATTAAACATGATTGATAGCTGTCTGTAAATATTTGACAAACCTGTCAGCAAAATATTAAATCAAGAGCGCATTTCGCGAATAAATTATAATGCATAAATTTATTTATTATCGATTAAGCTTCCTCATGTGTTATGGGAGCAAATAAAAAATTTTAATTATTTTTTTGTACTCAAGGTTAAGACTAACATATATTTCCCACGTCTTAATTAATTACATACTACGAGTATTGGTCATAAAGGTGTCTATCTGAAGGTAACCCAAACAGTTTTCAACGCAAGCAAAACCAAAACACAATAATGTTGATTCATCTTCTTTTTATTAAAACTCTCAATTGTGATAAATGTTTTCGGTTTGTTTTTTTTTTTGTTTTTATTTTTATTTTTTTTGTTGCGAATTACTTAATCTTATTTAATTGTTATGCTTTAGCAGGCAACAGTTGTGAACGCTTGATATAGATACCCATCCAACAACAACAATGGAGTGAAGTATGTAGTTGTTGCTGATATCACTTTTGATTTAGTTTTAAATTTAGATTTGCAGGCCACAGCGCATCATTTAAGCGTTGTTGATTTAAGCAAAGCTTTTATCGTAGATCGTTGAACGTGGCGTTAATGTTTGGCGTTGTCATGTCATAGTATTTCTGATCGTGGCATTGAGATGCGAATGCGCATGCGGAATTTTATTGCGAATTTGTTGCGATTTGGTTGTGTTTTTCTTATTTTTCTGGGTTTGCAAAATTTTTGCTCTATTCGGGTTGTTTGCTGGTTTTAATTAGCAATTAAAATTAGCATAAACCCAAATCCTAATTTATTTTTCTTCAAGCGGTTTTTTGAAGTTTTTGCGTTAGCTATGTAGTAAAAGAAAAAGGTATCATTGCATTCGTGTTAAATTTATTAAAATGACATTCATCTTCAATGCTAATAGTGCTGAAATACAGAATCTTCTATAATATTTTTGTGTTTGCCAAAGGTGTTAAAATCCTAAAGATACTTATTAATGTATTTATGTATATGTATATATATATATATATATGTGTGTGTGTGTGTGTGATTAATACCAACGCGCATGCACTTCTTTTCTGTATATTATTAACTTGTATTTAACGTTGAATATAAATTAAATTAAATATCTGGTAACAAGTTTGTCTCAAGTCCGGTTTGTTGGTCATTAGGATCTTGAAATATTCGTTAATTTTTTTTCATGCAGACAAAAAAATGTCGTTTGTTTTCTAAATGTCTATATCTGCATGTTTTTGTAGTTAGAGATTTCATATTCTAGAATCAAGATAGTAAAAAGCATGAAAACAGGAAAAATATAACTTTATATTTAACACTTCCTTCTTTTTGTCATTAAATTCTTAAATTTAAAATTTAAATTCTTGGTTGCGTCTAAATGTTGATGATATAATAGAATATTGAAATGTTTGGTTCATGTATTTCCTGATATATATATCCTATATATATATATATATAGGATAACAATGTTTGAATCACAAAAAATCTAAATATACTGATGCATCTTGACCTCTTCGCTGTCGAAGGTCACATGTCTTTTACAAGTCTTTGTACCATTTTTTATTTTTTGAATTTATTTTCTAGATTTTTCTGAAATTCGAATGCAACTAAGCAAAAACACAATACTTATTTATTATTCTAATTTTACTAGAATTTGAGAAAAACAATTACAAAAAATTAAACATTTTTAAAAATTCGCATATTCTTCAGGACACATATCGCTCATTTACTAAAACATTGTCATAAGTCAAAAAACACGAATATTGAGTTAATGATGCAGAATTATTCATTATATCACACTTCATATTGTGTAAAAATTTCATATTAATATCTTGTATACTCTGCACGTGAGAATTGTAAGATTTCTTCTTTTTTCAGCAAAGTGGGAGTCAATTGAAAACTTTAAACGCGTTTTCTGCAAAATCGCGTTTTTTGAGTTATGACAGTCTTTTAGTAAATGAGCGATATGTCCAATTTTTTAGTGAAGAGGTTAATGTGAACGGCTCATGTCAATTTTTGGGAATTAACCGATATTTTTATCCCCTGAAGAAGAGATTAAAATATTAAAAAATCTTCCAATATAATATTATTAATTATAGCTAAACTAAACGTGAAATCTCTTCAAAATTTCATCCATTTTAAAGCCAATTCACAATTCCTTTAAACTAATTGTAAGATATTGACATTTCCTTCTATGTTCTTATAGTCAAGAACCCAAAAAGAGTGTTAAATTGTCTCTCTTGCACTCACCCACTAATTTTGATTTTGTGATTTTTAAGATAATAGCTTCGATCGCGACTTAACTGGATTAACACTTGATGCATATATTAAAGTAATGAATGAAATTTTTTCTCTGCCTTTATTTCTTCGTTTCTGTCTTTTTTTTAGTTTAGCAAATAAGTGAATTTCACAATTATTGGAAGGACTTAATCATGCATCCAATGATTTTTTACATTAACCCATTAGTGTCTAGCGGTGTCATATGGCACCTTGTCGCTGAGCAGTTCCTGAGCAGGTTCAAAAACTATTTTTGTCTCAAGTTACTTTCTTGATCTGTGTACTTTGGTTCCCGCTCGTTCTTAATGGGTTAACTAATATCTGTCAATTGTTTACATTAAATAATATCTTTCAATTGTTTTTATTAAATAATATTTGTTGACAGATAAACAACTTCTCCACAATTGTTATTTACATTAATGTGTGTGGTCTTATGTGTGGGCAGAAATGCACTGTTTTTTACATTATGTATATATGTATGTTGTAGATAAGTATGTAGGTATAGTAAGGGGGATGTCAATCCCGGTATACGAAATTCGGTCTGAAAGTCGTCAAAAACCCCGGGATTTTCGTGATTTGGGTGTATCTACACAAACTTATTCGAATTCAAATTTGTATTTTCTTGATAGTCCAGGCAGTAGAGTAAAAAATCCACCAAAAGTTCATAATAATACTTATCGGAGATTTTTCTTCAATCCTAGTGGGGGTATGATAAATGGAAAAACTACAAAAATCAGTTCTGGGGTTGCAGAGACCCTTTGGTGAAAAATCCTTTTTTACTAATAACTGGTTAACAGTTGGAGGTATCAAAAAATTACCATATCACACCCCCTCTAAAAATTACTGAACAAAAATCTCAGATAATAATTATTATGATGAAAATCTTTATAATGACTGGATTGTTTTTTAATTCGTTTGTGATATGACACTCAAAAGCCGACCAAGCGTGTGACAGCGTATTTTGTAATATATTAGGGTGATTCTCTAAGTCTAGTATATGCCCTTGCACGGTGCAAGAATAGGAAAAATTGGAAAACTTCCCAATCCGTACAATGAAACAAAAGCAAAATGCACGTCAATGCATTTTGCCACACTTAAAAGCTTTTTCTACAACGATACCCAAGTATATGTTCAATGCAATGAAGTGTAGTATATTAAATGCAACTCTGCGCCTCTCTCACTCTCTCTCTCGTTTCTTATATACTATAGTTCTACGCACGGTTGCCACTTTGGTCCTTTTGGACCAAAAGTGGTCCTTTTATTTTCGTTTGGTCCGCTGGTCCTTTTTTTTCTGAATTGGTCCTTTTTCAAAAATATTAAGTAATTAACTTTCATATGTAATGTATGAGTCACTCTGTGACTAAAAAATGTAATGTTAAAAAAATCAGTGTAAGAAAGTTGTAGTAATGAAAGGTTATATTAAACAAACTAGTGTCTTTATTCAATGCAGTAAAATTATTTGGAATTTTTCAGAACACACTTGATGAGAATTTTTTTAAAAATCACTTTTTTGACCCAAATTTTGTTTATTTGAATTAGGGAGAGCAGGCCCTTCCCGAAAAACGGATTTTTGGCATTAGGTTAGGTTAGGTTGGAGTGGCTGTCGAGAGACACACTTAGGCCTGAACGGCCCATTGTGATACCACATAGTTGGACCTACAGTTTAACGCCGATTCCGAACGGCGGTGTGGCAATTTTTTATCGGCTTGGTGGTTTTGCCATTACCAACCAAGGTGTGTACTTGTACACTATCTTATAATTCTCATACACTTCATATTGATAGTGAATATAAGAAAGTAATGAAAATTAACCACCCGACGAAGACGGGAATCGAACCCGAACCTCCCAGATGAAAGTCTAGTGCACTATCCAATAGGCTATCGAGGTCGTCGATTTTTGGCATTAAAATGTATTTAATAAATAGTAAAATAACAAATAAAAGAAACTAAATGGATACATGACGCACTAAATTCGGTGGCTATTTTGGTTCTTTTTCGCGCGAAATTTCTACTTTTTTTAAGTATGATTTGAATACAAATACCTTGACCTTTTAATTTGGGCGACACAAATGCAATTTATGCATGATGTATTCATTTTTAATCATATCTTTTTTTAGTTATTTGTACTATTTTTTGAAAAAATTTTAGCGACAAGAACCCGAACCGGGAAAGGGCAGCACGCCCCAATTCATATTAACAAAATTTGAGTCAAAAAGTGATTTTTAATCCCAATCAGAAGTGTAATCTGAACATTTACCAATAATTTGAAAACAATAAAATAACTTTTTTTCAATACGCCTGCCTAATTGAATCCGCCTTGCTGGCAATGGCTTTATCAGTAAGTCTGCCATCATGTTTTCGGTCGGACAGTAAGTGCAACTTTTTATCTACTTAGTCCTTTTGATAACAAAAACGCGCGTTTTTGTGCTTTTATTGGCCAGAAAACTGAAAACTTCTCTCCTTCAATCAGTCTCAAGCTACTTTGTCTTCGTACAACTTAGTTGGTGCGCTCATTTGCGCACCAAGTCTTTGCATGCTTCTGATAAAGATGTAAACAAAGACCCGGTCGATGTAAGAGCATCTAAGTTGCTGACGAAATCTACTTTGGTTTCGATACTACTAAGTAGTAAAGATTTAGCAACGCCATTCTGTTGAGGTTTTTTGGTTTTGAATACCGTTTTTTTTCTAAATTTTTTCTTTGATATCTGATTTCAAAAATGACTTTACATTTGTATTCATCTATAAAAGAATATACTTTCTGCCTTGTTATTTTTTGATTTGTCGATATACTTGATTTATTTCCAGTCCCAAAAATGTTCTTTGTATCTGAATTGCTAACCATTTTTTTGTTGTTGTTTTTGATATTGTTTAATGTGATATATGTTTTTACTATATAACAATCTCTTAAAATATTATAAGTAGTTTTTACATTTTACACACTTTTTAATACATATATGCTATATGAACTTGTAAGCACTTCTTTTTTTGTTTTTTCTGCTAATATATAATGTGATATACTTATGTTTGTACTATATAATAATCACTTAAAATATTATAAGTAATTTTTATATACCTTTCATTACATATGTGCTATATGAATTTCTGAGCACTTTTTTTTTGTTTTTTTGTTTTAGTTTGATATGATATTTTTTAGCAATCGCTAAAAAAATATTATAAAATTGTTATACACATTTTACAATGTGCTATATTTACTTGTTAAATAAACAAAATAATTAAAAAAAAATTTGGTCCATTTTTTTCCATTTTGGTCCTTTTTGCTTTTGTTTTGATGTGGCAACCGTGGTTCTACGTTAATATGCGCTCTCCAATCGTAGTATATTTTAGTATAATATTTTTGCACTTCGTGCTATCTTAGAGAATCACCCGAAATTTTAACTCAAAAAATATCCAAACATTTAAATGGACTTCATATTCAACTTAGAATATATGAATTTTAAGCGCTCTGTATAACTTTTGCTTTTGAAATTGAAACTGAACAATATGAAAAAGTTTATATCGTCGCAAAAAGAAATTTTTAAATTTATAGAATTAGTTTCTTTTTTTCTGCACTCGGCATGAAATTCTCCTTAAAAAATATGTAAAGTAGTTAGTTCTTTAGTAAGCAATAAATTCAATAAATTCTGAAGAATTCGAATATTTGTATGGATGGTTAAATGATTGGCAGAAGGCTTAAATCAACCGAAAAGCTATTATTATAAATGCTGTAAGTAGCGGCTCGAAAAACTATGAAAAAAATTCAGAATGTTTCTTTTTTATGTGTTCACTTTACATTAATCCGGAAGCACAACAAAAGGTTTTATATACAGCATACAGACGTGTAAACTTCATATATTATAAGAGAAATACGATATCCATTGCAACATTCCGGCCAAACTTTCGTAGAACAAAGAAAATAATTTATTATAAAATACACTGCCACAAACTTAATCGACTTAAACAACGAACGATTTGGATAGTATTTTCGCTCATCTCAAAGGTAACAAAGTATGAAGAGCGTTTTGGTTTCCAAAAAAATGTGAGCTACTTTAATAAAATAAATAATTACTTTATGTTATATGTATCTTGTCCAGTTTTTATTTTATATTTGATAAAACTATCAATATCTGGATTGAAATTAGTGTCCCGAAAATCCCGTATCCCGAAAAGTAGCTACCGAACGACATCCCTAGTATGTTGCACTGTCACTGTTGCACATCTGCGTACTTTCGTACCATTTAGGGTACGTTTTTATTTTTCCAGATACAAATCCCATTTTTTTGGTATTAGTACTTTTTTATTCCTACCAAATAGTTGCAACAATGTATTATTTTTCTTCTTTCCCTTTCATCAATACGAAACAGATGAGAAAAACTAACAGGATGTGTAATGCAAGTGCGAAAGAGAAAGAAATTTATGTACGAATACCAAACTAAAATGCAAAATACGAAAAAAAAATGTATGCTTTTACTACAAGAGTTCCAAACAAACTTATTACGTTTTGGTTTTCGTATTTTTGGTACCCGTTTTGTTTTCGTATTCGTACATTTTTCTTTTGTTTCAGTGTTTCTTTAAAGTAATCAATTACTTTCCTAGAATTAAATTCCAATACAGTTGGAATAATTCCTCGAAAGCATATGTTTTCTTTTTAGTTCCAAAAGAGTTGAAAGTTCCACAGAGAGTTAATTTTCTTCCTTTTTATTCAATTACTTTTTCAGTTCTTGTAAGGAATTGAAGTATTTTTATTTGTATAATAATCAACAAATTTTGACGAGGACTTACTTAAATAAGTAATAACTTCATTGTATTCAATACAATTAAATAGTAAATCATCATCGAATAAAAAATTTGTTTCTTTACGAAATCTCCTCTTTTTGGAAAGCAATGCTCGTAGAGAACGTGCTCGTATGTCTTAAATAAATTTAAATATCACCGATACGAGTATTTAAGTAGTTGACATACACTGAGTAATAAAAATGCATTCACACATCATGAGGCAAACTGATGACTCGTCGAACAATTCTATTATATTACTCTGGCAAAGGTTTCTCTGATGCTTGCCTTGGCCTATCACGATCTTTTTCATTACTTTTTCACTTTTGTGAATGGGGAATGGGGAATGCAAAAATGCATACTTCAATTCTCATACATATGTAAATGTAATAAACTAGAAAAGAAAACGAAGAAATATAACTAAGTAGCTATTTTAAATAATACCCAAAATCATAATTTATTGAAAATAAAAGGGCGAATAGCAACAAAAAGAATTAGTCCAAATTTCGTGCCCTTTTTTTTGGTTTTTTAATTTTGTGAATGAGTTTTTTCGTAATATATTAATCATGCGTGACCAAAAATATTTATTGAAAAAAAAAAGCAAAATTTTGTATGACTTGCAGCTAACTGGAGCCAAGCAAATTTTACTGATTGCTCTATTTCTTTTTCTTCTGGTTGCTGTCATAATTGATGTTTCGGTTATTGTTGTTGTTGTTGCTGTTGTCGTTGACGTTGGGGGTCTTAGTTTCTTTCCTCTTAGCGAAACTAGTTGGTTACACCCGCTTCAACTTTTCGATGTGATTGTATTTGGAAATCATGATTTATTTAACCTATTTGAACTATGACCTCATAATCTCAATTATTTAACATTATCTTAATATAAACTTTATTAAAACAATGCAAAAAAATAACATAAATTTAATATTGCAAATCTAGAGTAAAATTTATCGTTAAATTTTGCATCTGTTAGTTGTGCATACAAGTTTCACGAGTGGAACGATTAGCGAAATTTGGCATTTGCGATTTTTATGTTAATGTAAATTAATTAATTGATTCATTTAAATTTGGATCTCAAAACATTAGCATAACATTAGCATAATTTTTACGATAAAGCTATTATTTTATATGAAAATATTAAGACTGAACTTTTATGTAATTTAAATCATGCCATAGATATTATATAACAAATAAATACAAAAAAAAAACCAAACGCTATTATTTAATAAAACGCAGAGATTTATTTTGGAAAGCTTTAAATGAAACGAACATACAAATATAAATTAGTTGATCTTAAAAAAAAGCAATTTGCATATCTTCAAAGTAAAACCTTAATTCCATTTAATCCTATTTAATTGAGATTATTAATGTACATATGTATGTGTGTGTATGCATGTATGTGTGTAATTCAAATGAAGACAAATGTCAAATGTTGCTACGAAAACATTCGCAAAATTAGGTCTCAATTGAAAGATATGCAAGAAGTTGCAATTACTGCATTATTCTTTTAACGCTAAGCTGCCATAATAGAAAATCAAGCCTAATATTCGTAGTATTTAATTGCATTTGTAATCAGGTGCAAAAGCATTTGTTAATTAAGACCAATTAAAAATTAAGCTTTGGGTGTGCGTTTTTTGTGTGATTTTATTTTTTCGGTTTTTTTGTTTTTGTTTTTGTTCATGGTGACATTTTATCTGATATTTAACGCCAGACTGCGTAGATAGAAATCTAATTTTTTTCATTTTTTCCTTTTTTTTTTTTGTTATATTTTATTATAGCAATGAAAATAAATATAAAAAAAAATTTTGCATTTGGATTACGTGCTGATGTCAATGACACGTTAAAGAGTTATAAAATGAAATTGACTGCATAACAAAAAAAAAAATAAATGCAAAATTGTAGACGTCTAATGGGTGAATTATTTGACATGATATTAACAACTCGAAATTTGAATGCATATAAAATATTTTTATTTTTTAATGATATTTAAATTTTATTGCAATCATTTTAACTGCCCTCATTATAGTAGATGACGTTATTAAAATGGAAATAAATCAATAGTAGGACGCGGTGCACATCCCCAAACATAATATTATTTTATCAGTATAGATTACTGTTCACCTACTTGGCACAAGATTCTTTCTCTCTCGGCCAATGTCATAGCGCAATTTTTTTTTTTGTTAACTTTCTTATTAATTTGATTTGAAATTCTGTTACTTTCTATTTCATTTGTTTTATAATTGCCAGCTCATTTGTTTTATAATTGCCTAGTTCCCAAGAAGAGTAGAAGGAGGGAAAAAAACATTGTTCTTTTTTTGACCCGCATTGCCGCATGAAAATTTTTAAATTTATGGGTGCCATTTTTCTGAACTTAACATAAAATTTTACTGCAAATGCTTGCAATTTATTAAAAATTAGGAAATCACAAATGACTAAATCTAAGGAAGCCCATAAATTGTTTATTTTTTGTTCCAATCCAATAGTACACTAAAATTGCAAATAAAAAATAGGTTTTGTATATAAGCCACAAAAATTACATATGCAGAAAAGCTGAGAGTAAAAGCGGTATAGCTTATGAGCTCAGAAAAAAGTGGAACAATTATATTTTTAAGGAATACCGGCACGAGTGTTGTTCAGAGCAAAAGTGAAACAAAATATATTCGGAGCAAAAGCGGGCATAGCTGCTGTGCCGATTTTATTCTTATCTTTAAGTTGTTTTATTTTCACTCCAAGCTGTATTACTTGTAGCGTTAAGACATCAATTTCATTCACATTTGCTCTTTTAGAAATTTGAAACCGCTTTCGCCCTCAGCTTTTCATATGTTCAAATTTTCGTAGAACAAAGAAAATAATATATCAGAAACTTAAGCCAAAAAAAAAAAAAATCACTTGCTGACATTTACTTTAAAACCAAGGGATATACATACATATGAATCAGCACAGATAAGGTTAGCCTAATTTCTAAAATCGCTCAATACGCATCAGCTATTTTTCAGTTAAGCCTGGTACTCTGTTCAAGTTCAAATGAAATTCCACGACAAACTCACAACTTTCGCCAAAGTAGTATTTTGTTTTCTCCGGGAAAATACTAGCAACAAGAGCTTGAAGAGAAAATTGCAAACTCTTTCACGTAAATTTATTACACGTACCATTTAAATAGTAGTGGAAAGTGACAGAAAGCATATCGATGGTCATATGTTGACACCTCGTAAGTAGTTTTTCACCACTTTTGGAAGAGACCACAAAAACATAATAAATGTATATAAAGAATGTAAAAAAGTTGGTTTATTTAAAAGTTTAAAATATAAAAAAAATGTTCTTAGGACTATCTTCTTTATTTTAAACTTACAGTATGTAACAAAATTGTGCAAGGAAGGGAAATTTTTGGGACATAAAATATAGCCCAAAAATGGCGTTTCTTCAGATCCAGATGAACAAAACTGAAAACAAATTTTTGAAATCAGATCAGAAATCTTCAGGTTCCAAAAGGGTCTTGAAAATACAGAAATTTCGACAATAAATTATAATTTTTCAAAATTTTTTACCCAACTTTTTTTTCAAGTTTCATAGTGTAAAAACACTTCTCCTTGAGTGTAAAAACATAATGCAAAAATAATTTTTGAAATCGGATAATATTTATTGGTGCAGCAAGATGTACAAGGCTTGTAAGTTTTCAAAAATTCAGCAAAAATTGTACGAAAAGTGTAAATTATGGTCGAAACTTCTGAACTTTGAACCTCTGGTGGCACCAATAAAAAATATGCGATTTCAAAAACTCAGTTTTTTTCTGCAGAAATAAAAACGCTGTAGAATTTAAAAAAAATTTTTGGCCAAAAGATTTTGAAAAATCATAATTTATTTTCGAAATTTCAGTACTTTCAAGACCCTTTTGGAACCTGAAGATTTCTGATCTGATTTCAAAAAATTGTTTCCTTTTTTATTGATCTGAATGTGTAGAAACTTAGCTATGCTGAAACTCTTTAATTTGACGCCATTTTTGGCTTTTTTTCATGTCCCAAAAATGTATCTTCAATTGCTCAATTTATTTACATTCTGTACTTTAACATATTGTTTATTGCTTACGAGGTGCCAAAGTATGACTATCGTTCTGTCAATGTATGATATCGATACCTTCTCAGCAGAGTATCGTAACCAACATTTTCAAACAAAAGTTTTAAAATTTTTTTTGAAGCCGGAAAGGTTGAATGCCAAGAAGTATTTGAATAAGTTTTTGAATAAACCTTTTATCAATTTGTTTTAAGTAATTAAATATTTTGTATAAAAAATTCAAATTTCTAGCTACTCACAGCTAGTTTTTCACCTGGCTAGTATGACGGGAAGTATTTTATTTATTTTTTTTTATTTTTATGTCAAATTCAACTAAAATAATTAATTTTCCTATTTTTCTAAAATTTTTTATTTTGACTGTCGCACCATAACTCATAATTTTATGAAGTTTGTCTTGAGACACGCTTAGGAAATAGAGGGTGAAGCGTGGCATAAACCAGCGACTTAACGCAATTCCAGAGAAAAATCTCGAACGACGTTAAAACGCATGGCAGCTATTCCACATCGCCTCTTTTGGAAAAAACGCGTTCGCGGAACCTTTCTTGCAACAACTCCAATGTAATTCTCGCTGTGTGACACGTTGCACCGTCTTGTTGGAACTGCATCTAACTCATCGAAATGAGGCCACAAAAAGTCACAGAAAAGGCAACTCCTGCACGACGACGAGGAATCGAGAGGTTTGGGCCTTCAGCCACTCTTTCAGCAACAGCAGCAACCACATCGCTTGACCGCACATTTAGGCGTCATACAGGGTCCCTTCTATTCGTTTATAAATATAAGTCACGCAACATGGCTAGATCCGAAAAGCTCGGTCTAGGCCCTAGATGATTTGATGTGCCACAATAGTAGTAGAAATAGTCTTATGACAAAAATTTACGTCTGTTTTATATAGATAAAAACCTAAATTCAATTCAAAGAGCAATGTGCGAAAATCGAAAGAATTTTCGCATTTTCCAAGCTTGACCGAATAAACTCTTTGCACAAGTTTGATTTAATAAGACTGTGCAACAAAGATATTACTCCACATGCTTTCCGAGAGTGATATTTATGTATGCCTTCCTTATACTCAAATACTTTGCCTGAGATAGATCAAAAGGATACGAAGGAAGGACAACAACATACCCAAATGCCAAGAAACCATAGTATTACATTTCTATTTCATACAAAAAAAAAATGTCACTGCATCACAGTAAATGATTCTTTTTCTGGCTTTAGCCGGCTTTAAAAGGTTGTACCATGAAAGATTTGGAACAAATTTAAATAATCCAAATTTTCTTGTGACTCAAAGATTACAAATCACGAAATGCGTTTTGGTTTCGATATTATGATTGCAAAAGTGCGCCACTCTAATGTGCAATACTATCAGTTGTGAAAAGACTAACAACATTGGCTAAGAAGCAAATGATTTATTAATTTAAATTTTTCATGTTCGTGACTTCATCTTCAAATATTTCAAATTTCTCTGCCTCACATCACAATCATGAATGCATATGTACGAGTAAGTAAATCATGACATAACTTTATACATTTTTTTGAATATTTAATTTTATGAGTAATGTGCAAAAATTTTAAATAAACAACTTTAAATTTCGTTTAAGGAAACTTGTCCGCACAAGTCACCATTAACTATAAGATATTTCACCAAAACGGGGATATGATTATATATGATTATGAATATGAGTTTATTGGCTCATTGAGTTGCGCTTCCTCACTTCTATTTTTGTATGATTGCATTCAATACTAAAACAATAAAGCAAATTATTCTTTGGCATTAGTTGAGATCTGTGGTGGAACTTCAAAGGAGGCTATAAAAATTTGAAACACCCCTTCAATTTAACTTTTTGAAATCAACGACATCATAATCAATAGAAGAATAGTCGGATAAAGCTCTAACTGTTTAGATTTGCAGCTAACATTCCGGAAGCAAAATTATTTCGTTTCCAGACGGAAGTTGTTAAAGATTCACACTGATCGCAATTGCATTCAGTTTATGCCAGCTGGTAAAATTATAAAATAATTATTTTTATAAATCATTAAAAACAAAACAGGAAGTGAGCAAAATTACTTCAGATTTTTATCATAAATTTCATGAGTTACTGATATTCCTCATATCAACAGCTTACATATGCTTACTCTGCTGCAAAATTCTTATTGTTAAATAAAAAAAAATATAAATAATTTTTCTTAAATTGCAATAAAAAAAGACATAAGAAACGATTTCAAACAATAAAGGAAGGCAATTATTATTATGTCCTTTTCAAATAAACTCAACTTTTACTTGAATTTCGAATATTTAATATTATTTTTAAAATAAAATACACATAATTTTTTTTCGGTTTTGAAATTAAACGAAAAATTGAAACAGCGAAACTTGTTTATATTTTTGTGATTTATTGATGAGAAAAAATTCTAGTCTAACTTTTTCACTACTCAAAGTAGAATACTAAAAAATAACGAATATATAAAAATAAGCATAGAATAAAATTTTAAAAATTTCTTTCAAAAGACTTAAGCAACAAACTTGTTTAAAAATTTCACTTTCTGCTAAAGTATTCGCATAAAATTAAATTTAGTTTTTGTATAATCTTTAAAAGAATCAAAGCAAATTAAACTAAAATTCAAATCCACACATGAAATCACCTGCAATTTTGGAACTCTTTTGCAACAACAACAACAACATCAAAACAATTTCCATTAGCAACATTTTCATTGACGCCATTAATTACGCGTATGTACGTATATATATTGCACTACTATGTTGATTTTACTTGTATGTATATAAATGTGTGCTGTTATTGCAACATAAAAAAATGTTGCAATAGCATCTCCTACGATGGCCACACACAAACACACACACACACACATGCAAGCATATCTATGAATGCGTACTAATTGCAAATGAAAAACAAAACTCAATCATTTTATTCGTAACAAGTTAAAATTTGCGAATTACATGCTAACAGGCGCGACGTAGGACAAGCCACTCACCATCACCGCCACCACTATCAGCGACAAAAAAACAACAAAATATTAACTAAATATAGCCTAAAGTTAGAAACTAATAAAGCAAAATTACCCATAAAACTGTAACGACATCGCATACGCACCACCAACAATTCAACCAAGTGTAAAAGCGTTTGCAATATACGGGCACCTACTTTGGCATATGCATGTATATCTCAGCTGAAAATCTATCTAACTGCTACGAGTATTAATCTACAACTTCTACTACTTAGTGATTGTATACCAGCACCACTAGAAATTACACTCATCAATTTCGTGGCAAATTTGGAACGTTGAAACAAATGTGCAACAAGAATTTACAGCATTTAGCGTGTGCCTGTGCCCCCACCTTAGGCGCTATATGCAATCGCGCGTGTGTGTGTGTGTGTGTCTCTGTTAGCCATGCAAACCATCACGATTTAGCATACGCATTGACAGCATATGCGTCTTAAGCGTAAAAAATAAGAGAGAGGCACACCCTCAGATTTTTCCAATTTCTATATTAGACATACATACCTATACACTTATGCATATGTATGCGGTGATATATATGTATGTATGTACACATATAAATATTTACAAAAAAAAATGTATTTGCTCGCTCGTTGTCTGCCTCGGTTGTGGCGTTCGGGCAGTTATAATTAAATATTTTCTAGCTGTTGTCGTTGTTGCTGCTATTTTTTTTTTCTTCTCCTTGCCATTAACGCAAAAGACCAAAAGACGCAATGCGTTAGTTATTTGAGTTATTACGTAAATGAAATGCGTTTTAATAATGAACTTTTTGAGTATTTAATTTTTTTTTTTTTTTTTTTTTGAAAGTAGCATGCAATATTTCTAATTAAAATCTTGTCTTTATGGTATTAAAAATCAAAAACTTTAACTTTAATTCATTTCTGCACAAGTGTGTGACAGTTGTAAAATAAGTAGTTAAAATTGTTCATATCTATTTATACCTAACACTCATTTCCTGTTATTTTTTAATTTTAATTTGCAACTGTTCAAATACACTCTATTTTATTTTTTCTAACATTTATTGCACTCACATTTATCAATCAAAGAGTGACATTAGTAAGTGGCACGCAATAAAAATTGCACCGCAACACAAAATGTTGCACTAAATACGCTTTAAGCCTCATAAAGAAATTAAAAACTATTTATTGATATTTTTAATGGGTTTTTCTTGGCACTCGTAAATTTTTCCAAATATTAGCATCTACTAAAAATATTTTGAATTTAAAAAGGTATAATTTGTATTTTAATATAAGACGCATTAAAATCTTTATGAATGGCAATAAATATGTAATAATAATAATAACATACCTCATCAGATTTCAGTTTTTTTTTTTTGTTGAGTCTGGTGTCATCATTTCTATATACATGTTACTAATTTTAACTAGGCTCTAAAGCATTTGAAATGTTGCTCTTTTGTGCCTATGGGCACAAAGTAATTATTCGCATCGTACACATTCATTGCCGCAGATCTCTATTACATGCACTAGCGGATATATAGGGGGGAAAGGGGCCTCCTATTTCGAACCCTGAACCCAATTACATTTATGTTAAAACCTAAACTAGGTTTTTGACGGGTTTAAGTTCAAAAACGGAAATGAAAAAAAACCGAAAATACAAATTAAATACCTAATTGTAACCAAAACGTACAAAAAGAAATGCAGCATTGTTTAATTTTATTGGGAGTATGAATGTATAAACTCGTATTTTTTTCGTAATTTGGACATTTATTGTGAAAAAGTGGCTACAAATTTATTCTTTAAAGTATTATCCATCGTTAGCCACAACCTTTTCCCATCTTTCTGGTAGCATACGGATTCCGCGTCGAAAGAACTCCTCATCTTTTGAGGCTATCCACGAATCGACCTATTTTTTGAGTTCTTCGAAAGAACGGAAGTGCTGTTCAGCCAGGCCATGTGTCATCGATCGGAACAAGTGGTAATCAGAAGGAGCAATGTCAGGAGAATACGGTGGGTGGGGTAGCACTTCCCATTTCAGCGTTTCCCAGTATGTTTTTACTTGCCTTGCAACATGCGGCTGAGCATTGTCGTGCTGAAGAATAACTTCGGCGTGTCTATTCTCATATTTTGCCCTCTTATCCTTTAATGCTCTGCTCAAACGCATCAATTGTAGTCGGTAGCGGTCGCCAGTGATCGTTTCATTCGGTTTCAACAGCTCATAATACACGACACCTTTCATATCCCACCAAATACACAGCATGAGCTTGGATCCATGAATGTTCCGGGCGACCCCCATGAATTTTTACGCTTTGGGTTATCGTAACGTATCCACTTTTCATCGCCAGTCACAATACGATGCAGAAAACCCTTTCTTTTCTGTCGTTCAATCAGCAGTTCACATGTGAAAAATCGTCGTTCGACGTCTCTCGGCTTCAATTCGTACGGCACCCAATTTCCTTGCTTTTGAATCATTCCCAATGCTTTTAATCGTTTAGAAATGGTTGATTGATCAACTCCTAAAGATTCTGTAAGTTTTTGTTGCGTTTGACATGAATCTTCTTCGAGTAATGCCTTCAATTCTTCATCTTCGAACTTTTTCGGACCTCCTGAACATTCCCTGTCTTCAACATCAAAATCACCACTTTTGAAATGGGCATACCACACCTGATACATTCTAACGTCTATAACACAGTCAGGATAAGCTTCAGTGAGTAAACGATGTGCTTCAGTTGCGTTTTTCTTTAAATGGGAGAAGCAAATTAAAACTTCCCGCAAATGTTGTTTTGTTGGCACGAAATTCGACATTTTCAGCTATAGTAAAACACTTTTGTAAAATTATGAAAATTATTTGAAAGATCAATTCTTATAGTATTTTTGGCGCTCTTCGAGATAGAAAAGCTGTCAATGTCAAAAAATGGCGCGTATGATAGATATGAAGTTAGTCACAATTACGAGTTTATACATTCATACTCCATAACAATCGAAAAATTATTATTATTATAAATCTACTAGAACTCCAAAAATATATCTACTTTTATTGCTTGAAGTTTCAGAAGTGATCTTAGAAGTTCCGGTAACACAAGTAGGTGTTGAAACAGGTTTTTCTTAAGGGAACATCCCAGTTTGAAATTGGAAATAATAGGAGATAGACATTGTAGGGAATTTATTTTTTTTTACTATTATATTTTATTGCAAAATTGCTTAGAGAGAACAGAATAAAAAATTTATTTACCACTTTTAATCCAAGATGGCGGCGGTAGAGGGTATCTCCAAAAAAGTAAAGTTTTGGTGGTAGGATGGATTCCGAGCTTTCTAATAAAGATGAAGACATAATCTAAAAAAGATTTTGTTCGCTGAACTACAAAAATTTTAAACTTTTCCCTTCTCCTTTTTACTTGAGGCTAAAGTAAAATTTATAGTGGAGTGAATTAATAAAAAGTAAAATCAAATGTCATGTCGACGCGACGATGTCGTTTGAGGTTTCATAGTATGAGTGGTTTTATAAGTGTGTGTGTACAAATAAATAAAAAAGGTAGTGACGGTTATATTAAACTATCGTACCGTCAGATGAAGGATGGAAGATCGCACCCCGAAGGTATGCTGTCTTATTATTTTTATAAACAGATTAACCCAGTAATGCCTAGGGATGCCATATGGCACCTTGTCGCTGAGCCGTTCCTGAGCCAGGTTCAAAACCAATTTTTTTCTCAAGTTACTTTCTTGATCTACCTACTTTGGTTCCCACTTGTCCTGAATGGGCTAACACAAGTGGATTTTTAATATTAAACAGAGAACCCAGAAAGTATACTACATGTTTCTTATTTTATATGTAAATATAGTGGTGGTTATATTAAGTTTTCGTCTGCTATGTGAAGGGTGGTGGATAGCATCCCGAAATTGTGCTGTCTTATTATTCGTATAAACAAATTAAGAAAGGTGAATTTTTAATATTAGAAATAGAACACCACAACGAGCGCATTGAAAATAGGATATGAAAAATTAAAAAAAGCATATTGACTTTGCACTTTCTGGAATATAAAAACGAAAAATTTTATAATGAAGTAAACAACAATGCATAAATTATGTTATCACATCATGTGACGAGTGCAGAAGGGACAATTTTTAGGGTATTTTTTCTCCAAAACACGAAAAAACACATATTTTTATTTGGAATTCCCCTTATAGGAGGGGGGGATAATCAAGTTTTTTAAATTTCACTTATGATGATAAATAATCAAAGGAACTTTGGCTTTTACAAAGCCAGTTCAGTAGAACTCGAGATATTAGTTCTACCATTTCAAAAAAGATCATTTTGAGAAAAACGAGTTTAAAGTTTTTTTTAATAAATTTTTACGTTTAAAAATTTAAAAAAATAATTTTTCCATATAAATTACTTTTAGTCAACCATCCCTGGTGCATAATGAAGGCCTTTAAGTTTTTTTTTCTCCGTTCTGCGTTTCAGTTGTTCCTTTATTTTGTATTCCTAAAATGGGATTGACAGAATTTCAATCGCATGTCATTAAATTTCTAGTTGTAGTGCAAAACAAAACTTACTACCACCAAACGTGGGGTTTGATTTCCACTACCATGGAAGTTAATGGAAGTTTAGTTTAGTGATCCGAGGAGAGAGTTCAACTGACAACTTAGTGGAGCTGTAAATTATGTAATACTAGTACAATGGTGGTCGCTGTAGCCTAGTGGTTAGTGTGTTGGACTGCTACGCAGAGGTGCCCGGGTTCATATCTCGGCACGCTCAAAAAAATCAAAAATAGAAAATAAAAATTTTTCTACATGGCACCACTTCTTGGCTTGCAATGACAAACCTCCAAGAGTAAAAAAATGCCTATGAAAAGTTTTTCACTTTGCCGTTCGGATTCGGCATAAAACTGTAGGTCCCTTCCATTCGTGTATAAATATAACTCACACAACATGAATGGATGCGAAAAGCTCGGCCTTGGCCCTCCATGGGCTGTTGTGCCATAATAGTAGTAGTAGTAGTACAATGGAGATGTTAAGATGACCATCTTATAAATTTTTTTTCGAATTTGCGTTAAATAAACCAATTTCCAATAAATAATTTCCAATTTCCAACCAATAAACCCTAACGCTTGAGAATATTAAAATGCAAAAACCATTTGCTAACTGTTTACTTTTTTGTGAGATGTGAGCTGTTCTCAATCCAATGTTATTAACTTCACTTTTCAATTTTTGTGTTAAGAGGTTTTTGCTAGTAACGGGAGTAAAAATTTATTTAAATTTTCGTTCCGAACTACAACCAATTTTATTGAAATGAGCAATATCTTATGTTGAAGTACATATCTTGAACTATTTATGCTAACTTTTCCATTAAAAAAAAAAATTAATTGAGCCAAAGCCGTAACGGTGATTCATATAACCACGAAACAGTTTATTTGAAAAGAAAAATTAAACAGATTTTGCTAGTATATGACCATAAACGGTGATCATTGGAAGGGTTTCGAGTAATAAAAATGGCAGCATTTTTTTCCAAAAACTACATTTTTTTAATTTTGGTTTCTTCATGAAATTAGGAATTATTATTCTTGCTTTTTTTTTTTGTTTTTAATTTTATCAAAATTGATACGATGTTCTCATGTGCAACTTAAAAATTCGCTGTGAAATCATGTGTAATTAAAACCCAAACTGTATTTCTACAGAAACGTCAATTCAGTAAAAAAAACTTACGGCATAATTCCTAAATATAGTTTTAATTTTTTTACCAAGTGCATTTCAACTATCATAGTTTCCACGCTGGATCCGAAATCGTGTTGCACAGTGTTAGTTATTTTTTAGCAATGTGATTTCTGTTGGCAGCACAACACGACACTGTTCCTAAATTTATCAATATAAAATTTTACATCCTCCAACAGATGCAATGTCTGTCATTCAATTGCATACGCACTCGAGTTTAGACTGGAAAAATAGGTAAGACGTACATACTATGTGTGTATGTATGTATGTAGGTATATAAATGGTAATTTGAAATAAGTAAATCTTACCGAAAATACTTGGGGCAGCATGCACTTTTAGTAGCTGGCGTCTATGTCAGTATCCTCATACTAAGTAATATATTTTATTTCGAATGGCAAAGCAATATACTATCACTTGTGAAACCGTCATTTACCTCGCTTTAAAAATATGTTACTAATACAATTTTCTCAAGATTGTTGCATGTTGGCTTGAAAATATTTCAATCTCAATTTTCATTTATATTCTTTTTTTCTTGGTATGTATGCAATATTAAAGTGCAATAAATAAAAAATTTAACTACCAAATTACGAATATCTTTTGAGTGGCGAATAATCTATTATAATAATAATAAAATATGCTTCGACTATTAAAGTACACGATGTAATATGCAGTGATTGCATTTTATCGATTTGTACGAGGTGTAAGTAAAGTTAAAAAATTTTCAAAAATATATTTTTTTATTTACAAAATTAATAGCAGAAATTATTTAAAATTATTTTTTTTTGTTTTTTTGCCACGCTTTGTATGCGTATATTTTAGCTCTTGGGCTTAAGGAAGCAAAAGAAAATGTCTGCGGTACGTGGTAATTTATGGTTTGCATACAAAAATGCGTAATGCAGTAAGCTAAGCTTAGCTGAAGTAGAGTTGGCAATGGAGATGAAGGGGTGAGGAAGGGAGGACTTCAATTTGTGTTACATTTTAACAATTGCGTGTGCATTAATTTATGAAGTTTACGAAAAAGTACATAAATTTAGATTGCAATATTAATATAAACAATATAAATTTGAAATTATCTAAAGACTCAAGTTTTTTACTTAAGTCTTTTGTTTTGTAAGTTATGTGGTTGAAGCTTACTTTTGGTAGATTTTTATTTTTTTTATTTCTATGAAAATGTTAATTTTGTATGATAGGTGCATATTTCTATTCTATGAATATTATCGAATAAATAGAACTATCAACAAATTAACTTTAATGACAGACACATGGCATAGTTTGTAATAACCACTTCTATGTTTAATCTGTCTGTAGATTTATTACCAAATCAAGTTATTTAAGCCTCATGCCACAAATTTGCATTTCAGTTCATGTCAATATTATATAAGAAAATTTCATGATACTTTTAGGCTTAACGCACACACAAACACACACACATTCACACTGTATACATGCATACATAGTTATACTTACTCTACTGTAGAATTAACATGTACGCTTATACTATACGCAGGTTAAGCTTCATTTGCAAAAGCAAAAAGCTTCAATGCACTCGCAAGCAAAATCCATAAATCAAAGTACGCATACGCATTTTGTTGACTTGTTGCATTTTGCGTACATTTACTTCAATGGGGGAAGTAAATTGACCTACATTCTATATACATACGAGTAGAAATGCGAAACACAATATCTACCCCTTTATGCCAGAAACGCGAATGAGCAAATTTCAACATGTTGGGGAATGGAGCTTGAGAGTTTCCCGTACTCTCAAAATTCATATGTTTTTTCCCCCATTTGTTCCTTTGTTTTGTCAACAAAATACTGTCGTATAGGGCCTCTTATTCGGTTATAGTAGATCTAACTAGTCAATAAACCCAAAAAGTGTAAATTTGCACATTCATGTTTCTGGCATAATAAGGGGGACGATATGTGAACTTAACTTATTCGTTTAAAAAGCATACGCATGCAAAATACTTCAAACATAAGTCAATGCGTTTAATTTTACTTGGAATTAATATCTATTTTATTGTCAAAAATACTTCATTAACTTTTTTAGATTGATCCTCAGTTGTAGCAAGAATTTTTATTTTTTGATCAGAGAATTTAATGTTCTGTGGTCACAAGGCATAACAACACAACTCGAGTTTTGTCGAATTCGAATTATTATTATAATTGAAATCTTCATATCCGATTTCATATTGTGACAAAATTTTCTGAATATCGGTTCAGTGGTTTACGAGATATTAAAGGAAAAATAGCTCAACTCAAATTGAATCTTTGTAAAATTCAATAAACTGGCTTATGCTGTTATGCCTTGTGACCACAGATATTCTGTGTAGCAAAGTCTAAGATAAATTAATTCATTATAGGTTGTGTGTTAGAGCAACAAAGATAAGGCAAATTTGTATTTAAATAAAACAATCCTAAAATCTAGGGTTTGATTCAGCTTAGCATTCACTAACTTTATTTATAAAGACACATTTATTTTACAACAATATAAAAGTATTCATTCAACAGATTTTCTATTAAATTTGATATTAACAAAGTTTTGTATAATGAGAGAAATTCGCTATTAAGAAATGGTGACTTTTTTAATGTGGCACCTAAATAAACTAACTGAAAGTACTCACTTGTCGTTCTAAATATTAAAATATGAGCAATAAATATTTAGACTAGGTGGCCTTATCCAGCTCTAGCATTCATATCTTTCCATGGGTACTTCTACTTCCTTATGTCGAATAATACCCACATTTGTTAATACTGCCAACATCCAGCCTCAACATACAAAACTTCATCATGTTTCTTGCCATGGTTCTCACTTACCCCAAAACGAACACATTCTCACCATTAAGGAACATTCCCAAGTAGCATTCTTGGTACCTCAAGATCCTTCCACGATTCGCCATATGAGCATGCCAGTCTCTGATCAAAATCTTAATATAGTACTAATCATTCATTTCATTTACATGGGTAGTTCCATTCCCACTTATCCAATAATGTCAATATTCTTCTCAGCTATCAACATCACATCTTAACATACAAACTTATATCTTGCTATGGTTCCCTAGTAACTACAAACATACAATTCACAAACAAACGTTCATTGTTTTCCGAAATGGCTTCAAAATTAGTGTGAACACAATTAAACTACTTAAGCATAAAGCAAGGGTTTAAATTTAAAGATATATTTATTTATTTCATTAATGAACAGTATAAATAATAGTGACTACTACTGTTGTATGATTGTCATGTCTACTTGCCCAAAAACAACCACATTCAAACCAGTAACTATTACCAGTATGCCGTTTTCACAAACTAACTTTCAATGCTTTTCGTGTTATGATCTTTCAGATATACAGTCTCAAATATATCCTTTGTATGTGTAGTGTCTCGTTTTCTTTATTTAATCCATTTATTTTTTTCTTGCCGTATCCCACTGGCAGCCCAAGTTCTCGTACCAACAACCAATACTGTACCACAACTAATTTATGAAATATATCATATTAAAAATTGGGGTTGCATGGGAGGTGTTGCACCCAGTAACTCAAGCCTACCCATTAGGGTGTAGCGAAAATATGAAAATATTACAAAAGAGCACTGGCTATGAATATAACCTTTACGCTTAAACGCTTTTTGAATGTCGGTAACCACTGCCAGTATGACAAAAAAGTTTTTTTGATGGCAAGTATGAATAAATCGTCAATTTTCTAACGTTTGTTAGGATAAAACATAAAAAGTACCCTATTAAAAATTCAAAAGTTAATGAAATTCCGTAAATTTTGAGCCATATTTAATCCAAATTGATGAAGTGGTTCTCTCGCAATACCCATTCAAACTTTGAAAATTTTGATTTTTTTTAATTTTTTAATTTAAAATTTTCTCTGATATCAACAAAATATGATTGCCCTCCTGTATTCATTGTAAAGCTTTTAAATTTTGCTAACAGTACTTTTGTGGTTGATGATGGGTTAATTGCTGCAAATTTTTTTCAATCGTTGTCGTTTAAAAATACCATACAGTCATTCATAGTTGCTATGTGTAGAAGGCATCGTATGCCTACTACTCCATTGCTATCCAAAGCTGAAATATTTCATAATTAGAATTCAGATTATATGGAAAGTGCCATGCCCCCTTTTTCAATTTCACTCACCTTTCTCATGCGACATTACATTTTTATTTAACATCTTTATGCCAAATTTCAGTACTGTACTGTAAATAGTTGCGGAGATATACCTAAAAATCATTAAAGTTGTATAGAAGGTACCATGCCCACTTGCCCAAAAAAGGCCATTTTCTGCCAAATAACTACTATCAAAATACCGCCTTTTCACACAAACTATCATTGTCTTCCAAATTATAATGCCCCAGTTACGTTGTTTCAAGTTTTTTTTTTTTATGGGAGATGCCACACCCACTTTCCTAAAAACGACCACATTTTGCTCAATAGCTACTAAGTATGCAACAATATACCCTTTTTGCACACAATCTGTCATTGTCTTCTGAACTATGGTTGAACTATGGACATGCAAAATAAGCAGGCTAATATGCCCCGAATACAACTGGAAAAAAACTATGCAACTATTATAAACAAAAACCGGAAGGACATCTCGAGATTGACGGCGGTCATCACTGGTTTCTGGGTCATTAGTGAGCAAGCAGCCAAAATGAGAATCCCACTTGCCACAGCTGCGTCTATCTGGAGGAAAAATATACAATTTCTCACTTTTTCTGTCAATCCCCGGCTTTGGGACTAACCATGATAAAGACCCTGGGTAAACCTTGGAGAACTATGTGAAATAAGTCTAAACGAACTTCTAAGTTTCCTAAACCAGTTGAGATGGATCTGATTCCCCGGCTCTGTTCACATAAACAAACAACCCAAAAATAACTGTGACTGTGGATGTGACATCAAAACAGCCCGTTAACGCTAATTGCGTTAGTGGTATGAACCACCACAACAATGGTTCTATAGTTAAGTCACCACGGTAATTAATTTATATGGGAGATGTCACACCCACTTGTTTTATTGAAATAAAATATATCCTATGTTTAAACGGGGAGCGCTGAATTGGAATACAGAAAAACTTTAAAATCAAGTTGCAATTTTCTATAAAAAATTTTTTTTAATAGTATGAGGTATGATATGGCACTATGTCCCCTCATATATTGAATAACTTCAACTTCAAATTCTTCGAATAATTTCAAGCGCATCTGGTATAGTAAAAATTATGCTATCCCTTCAAATCCCAAAATGTTTGTAATAAAACAAGATATCTCTGTATTCAGTAAAAAATATTGCGATAAATTACAAAACCGTCTCAAAATGAACGATACAATTGATTTGAATAATAAACAATAGCTTCTTATGAAAGATTCAATAAATAAATAAAATTATTAAAAATAATCACCGTTCGTTTTCAGCATAAAACTGTAGGTTCGTTCCTTGGATTCATGTACACATGTAACTCAGACAGCATAAATGAATGCGATAAGTTCAGTATAGAACCTCCATGAACAGTTGTTCCAATGAAGAAGAAGAAAAATATTAATTCATTATTTATTTCTAATAAAGTTCTTTCAAATTAAAGTATTTCAATGTATTTCATTATTTTGCGGTTTTATTGCTGTCATAGATAAAGCTGATCAATGAAAGTATCAGCCAAGAGGATTTAGCAGGACTTAAATCACGCATAGGTTCCATTTTACTGCCTCATAATATAATCGTCTGGTTCGATTTGTTTTACCTCACTTTATCAAATTTGGTTCTTATCAGATGTGGGAAATATTTATAAGATTTCAGCATATATGAAGTTTTAGTCAATTTTTCCACCGATAGTATGATGAATTCACAGGAGGAATGATCATTTTAAGCAACTCCATAGTGCATAAATTTTTCTCTCACATACTTTACTTAATAATTGTTGTTGTTATGTACGTACGTATTTTCTTGTATTTTCTTCTTTTGAAGTTTCGCGCGCAAAGCATATCTCCTATTACCACAGTGTGATTAAAATTTGACGTAATCACAATTTCAACATACTCAAAGGTATCTAAATCTGTATATAAAACTACACGTTAGTGTACAAATCAAAACCAGCATATTGACACAGTTTTCCACCAAAAAAAAAAAAAAAAAAGAAACAAATCTCTCAAAAATAAAAAGAAATATGTACATAAGCCCGTGCATGTGTGCATGTGTATGTATATCAAAACACTTTACTAGTTTTATTCAAAAACAAAAACAGTATAAAAAAAAAACTAAATAAAATCCTTTTTGCCAAGCAAAACGCATTTTGCGTCTTTTTTCAATTTGGTCATTAATATTTTAGTCTCTACGCTTGCCAGCGTGTTTGCCTGCCCGACCTATGTATTTGCTTACTACCTTCTACTTGCGCTGCTAAAATATCGAAACACCGATTGAAATCAATGCATATGTTGCTACAACGCACAGAAACATATGTGACAGATGCAGCGGCAACCAGCAACCAGCGACAGCAGCAAACGCCAAAGTGCGTCTTTGGGCGATATTTTAATTCTGTATTTTTGTTGTACCTACTCGTAGTTGGTGCGATTTATGGTATAAAAGTTTATGATTTTTGTTCGTGTGCGTTAAGTTTTTTTTATTTTTTTTTTTGTTTAGTGGAAATGTGATATTTTTTTGGTTTGGCATGCTGCTTGACTTGAATTCAGAGTTAACTTAGCTTAGTTTGGTTTGCATGCTGACATCGATAAAGAAATTGTAAATAATCTCAAAATCTGCTATAATTGTTGCAAGTGAAGTGAATGCGTGCGTGTTTGTCGAAGATATTAAAAAATAATGAAAAATATTTATGGAAAAGGGAATGAGAATGGAATATTTTAACTTCAGGTTTTTTTATTTTCGGTATAATTTTTATTATTTAAATTGAAGTTTAGGACCAACAGTTTTATAATAATAAAGGAGGAAAAATAATAATAACACAGTCCAACAAATTAAGACTTTTTGGCTGCAACAGAATAGCCACCCTATAATCCTGAAAGCTAATGTTGTATAGACCATTTTTGTAAAACAAACTTATAGTCGAGCACGTCTCAGTTTTTTTATTTTGGTCGAAGGGAGCTGAATACTAAGTGCAAAAAGTGTTATAAATTGATGTCTGAGGAAAATCTTATTTGCAAAGTTGTATTGTAGAATTTTACAAGGGTCATTTCTGTTGAACATTTCAACCCTTTAGTTCCTCTTTTTATGGGACAATTTGACCCCTTTTTTGATGAAAACCTAAAAAGTCCTTTCAAAAGAGACATTTAAGGATTAAAATATTCCACAAAAATGTTTGCCAGATAATTTCATTAGGGGTCACCGAAGACATAAAAGTCATATATATAACGGTTAATCGTTACTAAATGGAAATAGCCGCTTACCCACATAAATAAAATATACTATAATGTGAATTCAACATTATGATTAATTTAGATAACTGTAACATTAATTTTGACCAACAAGGGGACGTCCCCAGGTGTCCGGCGCCGATTTTTCTGATTTTCATAAATGTTGTGGGGAACGGAAATCTAATAGACACGTAGGGTATACGAAACAAAAGCCTTGAAAACTCCAATATTTGTCTGCTGATCACGCATTTAACAGCAAGGGACTGTTGCAGCGATTCTCCTTCTTGCCGCTTATGCTTGACAAACATTTTGAAAATTTTTGCTTCTGCAAATGCTGCAGTAATGCACAACCATTATCGGCGGAAAAACAGTTTTAAGTTGAGTTCCAACTAGGGGTTATAAAAGTAGGAAATTTCAGAAAAAAATTTATCTAAAATTTTCATACCAAAAGTTATATGTACAACTTGAGAGAGTGGGATATATAAAGGCGGTGACAGGGCGCTGGCATTTTTTACGTCCATGACTTGGATTGAATCGGCAGATCACATACCAAGCGCGTGCTAGTTCTGCGTAAATTACAGTTTTGATAGAAGTAAAAAACTATTTCCTTTTATCAGCCGTTAACCGTTATATATATGACTTTTATGTCTTCGGTGACCCCTAATGAAATTTTCTGGAAAATATTTTTGTGGAACATTTTTATCCTTAAATGTCTCCTTTGAAAGGACTTTTCAGGTTTTCATCTAAAAAGGGGTGAAATTGCCCCATAAAAAGAGGAAATAAAGGGTTAAAATGTTCTACAGAAATGATCCTTGTAAAATTCTACGATACAACTTTGCCAATAAGATTTTCCGCAGACATATATTTATTGCACTTAGTATTCAGCTCCCCTCGACCAAAATAAAAAAACTTTGCCCACTGTAAAAAAAAACTGAGACGTGCTGGACTATAAGTTTGTTTTACAAAAATGGTCTATACAACATTCCCTTTCAGGTTTATAGGGTGGTTATTCTTTTGCAAAAATGCTGTTGGATTGTGTAATTAATTAACAGTTTACTCAGAACTAGGAATTAAAAATTTTTGTGTTTTTGCAGTAATTTATTCTTTACATGAAATTTCAAAATTTTTATGAAAAATTCAAGAAATGAAATGCACATAATTAATTAAAAATTTATATCACACCTACTTTGATTTTAATTTCATACTTTTATTAAAAAATATGTAATTTATTCGAGAGAATAGAGGGTGACTTGAGCTCTTTTAGTTTAGTATTCAATCTTCTGCCAATTTATTTTACTTCTAAAATCAAAGAAAAATATGCTTCAATAATTTTCTTGTTTAAATAAATTTATTCCTACATTAAATCAAATTGCTTTATAAAAACTATAAATGAAAGTTTCAAAATTTCATCAAGTTTGTAAAATGTAGAAAAAAAAACTCTTTTACAAAATTCAAAACAAAAGACCTAAGCAACAAACTTGCACATTTAATAAACATTTGTTTTATTTATTAAATTTATTTCAGATTTTTTCTATAGACCGCCACGCCACGCTTATCGCTAACGCTAAATGACTCAATTAAAAACTCATTCAATAAATGAAATAAAAAAATACCGTAAATAAAAAACATTAACAAACAAAAATTATAAAAAATAGCACGCGTTGGTGTTTCCCATGAACCTCAGTGACTTGTGCCAAAAAAAAAAAAAAAAAAATTCCAACAAAAATGCAAACATTAAATAAAAAATGTTTGGGGTAACGCCTTCAAATGCTGCACTGCACAGTGTAGTGTTTTTTCTATGATTAATATCAATTTTTCCGCTCGGTTTTGCTACTGAAAAATGAATTAGCAGCAGCGCTGATTTAATGATAACGTGAACATAAACAATGCAAACAATACTCCCTCTCTTCCTCGCCATTGTCTATAGCTCTTCTCCCGTCCCTCAAATTGAAGTGAGGCGACGAATTTGCTATGATTCCAACCCACGCTTTTTTATATGTACGAATTTTTCTTGAAAAAAGAAAAAAAAAAAACAAACAGTAAATGAAAAATTGCTACAGACAAAGTTTAAAATTTATAACAAAGTAGTTCGCAAAATTTTAACAATTTACATTTATGAAGTGTTGAAAAATTAGTGGGCGTATGCATTTCGGTTTGTTGTTTGAATAAAGAAAAATTGAGGGTGCCGGTTCCTATAGAAAAAGCTGTAATAAACCATTTTCAGTTAACATGAAGCGCTTAAATGCAATTTCGAAATTTAGAAACTTATAATTTTGTGCATTTCTAAATTATAATAGTAAAAAGTGTATTATTATCTTTTATTTTGCAATTTCAAATGGAAGTATAATTTAACATAATTTTGTTTATTTAAAAGTCGATTTGTTTACATAAATTTCGATTCGATTGGAATAGAGCAATACAGATTTGATCTTTATTGGCACCGAAACAGACCAAGAAGTCGATTGCCTCGAAATTGGTATCTATTCCTTTGGATTAATGTAGGAGAGATGTGAATTAAACTTGACATTGATTGTCCCGGGGGTCAACCGGTCCATGGCAGAGTTTTGACTTTTCGCAGGGTTCTGCACCAAAAAAAATGTAGTTTGCTTGTTTAATAATATTAATTATTATTAGTTATTTTTAAAACTTTTATATTTTAATCAATTGCTATAATTTATATCCTGGACTTTAATTAAAACCATTGGGTCAAGAATTACCATTATCCACATTCAAATCTGAATTTAAGTCGATCACAGGATTTTTCGCTGCTGTGTGCTTTCGCAAATTATAAACTCCTCCAATTTCGAAAATTTGTTGGTGAAAATATAAAAATATTTTTTTCATTAATTTTCATTAATTTTTTTAATAAAAACGTTGCCCTTGTTTCCATTTGGCATTTTCTATTCCGCTATCATTACAAAATGGAGCAAATTTAAAGGGCCTTATAGCCAAAGTTATGGCATTTAGCAAAAGTAAGTGAAAATAAATACGAAAAGCTTGCAAAAGATACACTTTTAGGTTAAGATTTCTCAAAACCCTTTACATAAAAATTTTGCATCCCGATTAGTGATGATTCGATACAAGTAAATACAAGTAAATACTCGATACTTTTCATTCGATTTAAGTTTTTTTTTTACTCTATGCTATACAATAAGTATTTTACTTGGTATTGGAAAGAAGGGCCAGTATCGGATACTAGATACTTCATTACAAAATATTTATTTAAAAAACTGAAATATTGCTGTGCAATATTTAAATTTGTGGATCATTTTATTCAATATGGATATTCAAAATATTTCAGTCCATATTGCAATATTCCAATGTATGAAAATATTGCTGTACAATATTGAAGTTCTAGAAAATATTGCTGGCCATACATGTACAACATAATGTTTATTGAAACTTTTTCATTCATTTCCTAACGATTTTCATCTAAACATAATAAATATCATATACTGAAGCTAACGTCATTTTTATATGATTAACGTGTTTCAAGAATACCTCAAAACTATGATGTATAGGCGAAAAACTCGTGTTGAGTAGTGTAAACTGTAGGCTCAACCATGTGGTATCACAATGGGCCATTCTGACCTGAGTATGTTCCTCGACAGCCACTTAAAAAAGTATAATTTGTCTTCTTAAACGAGTATTCGATAAAAGTACATATTCGATACTGTTTCCGAACTGGTTGCGATTGTGGCTTACTTTGTGTTATGTTGGATGGTTGGATATCGTCATTAGTTTCTATTACTTTACTCCTTAATGGTGGAAATTGCTTTTGTTGGAACTCTTTATAAATAGAACATCCTTTATAATTAGCTGGGTGGTTGCCATTGCACAACACGCACTTGACATCCTCTAGTTTGCCTTTCGAGAACAATCAGCAGCCGGTACATTTTACACAACGAGACGAGGATTATGATTACAACAGGCCTTGGTGCGCCCATACCTTTGACATTTAATGCATTCTTTTCTTTTTTGATGGCTCAAATTGAATTTTTGTATTAAATAATGAGCTGATTTTATACACTTCTGTGTTGTTTTTGTTGAGCTTGAGGTTAACGAAGTACATTTAATGGGGTTTTTTAGTACTTTTTTGTTTTATATTTGGAATATTTACGACTTCACAGCCTAATTTTTCCTTTTCAGTTTTTATGTCATCTATCGGAGTAGAGCAATGAAGACCTTTAAGAACAATGTTAAATGTTTTGTCTTGTTTTAACTTAAACGTATGGAATTCAGTTTTCCGATCAGACAGAGCTTTTATGAAGCTTCTGAATATTTCTTCTGTATTTGGTTGTATCCTTATTTTATTGTCCTTAAGAACTTTGAGTATATGTCCGTCGCTTGAAATATTATTAAGGGCATTCACAAGTGGTTGTAAATTTTCTACTTTCGATACATAAATGGGTGGAGGTTTAGGTTTTTGGAGTTCATCTTCCTTTTTTGATTCAATTTCACAAACTTCTTGGTCTAGTAAAGCAAACCTGTTAGTTGTAGTAGGTGATGCTGAACTGTGCCAGTACTTTGACAGCTTTGACTGCTTTGGATTTGAGTTGAACAACATGGGCTAGATCTATTGCGTTTCATACTCGAAATATTTTCAACTTTATTTGAACTATTTGGAGTTTTAATATGGCCACGCTGAATGTCAGTATTGATGTCCCTATCAGCTGATTAGTAACTGAGTTATTATCCACTCAAATTTTGGCGCAATCATACATTTAATATTTTATTGCAAGAATAATTTGTGAATTTATATGAAAATTTCTGTTCAAATGTCACGAACTATCGATTATTTAAAGTGCATAACACTCGCACTGTATTCACTTGAATTCGTTTTTGTGATTTTGGAACGCAAAAGATGCCAGACGAGCGCTAGCACCACGGAGCACTCCACACGTCCTTACCGTACGAGATATATATATATAATAAGTAAAAGTATCGATACTATGTGGGTATCGAATCAACACTAATCCCGATTCGAACTCTGCGTACAAATATACATATCGCTACCTTAATTTGCTAAAGCCCTAACAGCCATTTTTCAAATTTTACAGGAGAAGCAAAAAACATTTTTGTATTTGGAGTAATGTTTCGAGAATATGTTATTTAAACTAAAAGAAAAGATCGTTAGTTTTTGGTGTAGGTCTCTAAAATAAAAGTAGAAACTCTTTATCATAATCCATCAAAAATTCGATATTAAAAAATTTGATGTTAAAGCTTTAGCAAATTAAGGCAGCGATATATAAGAAGGCAATTATATAAAGCCTGCAAAGCCCATGTAATTTTACTGTGTAGTTTTACAGTGTGTTTAATCAGTAGCGAAACATTAGGCAGTCTGGTATATTATATTTAGTTTAAAGTGTCTACAATTAAGAAGAAAATAAATGCCGTAATTTTAATTGTCTCCTTCATTCAATTTAATCCCAGATCGATAAATTCAGCTGCTTCACCATCAATTACTAGATTTTTGTGTGAAAAATTTAGTTGAGCGAGTTTGCTTCCTTGCCTTAATGAAATAAATATGTGGTTTTGTTTAAGCGCTCAATTGATGCACTCAAGATGAAAGGCCCTATCTAATTACAGATGGAGAAAATACCCGCAGAACAAGTTTAAAACTCGTGCAATAATTTATTTAAGTTTTTGAAAATTTGGATTTCATGGGAATCCAATCCAATTTCAATTTATTACAATTTAAACAAATAAACAATTAATGATGTGCACTGAAATCGGGTTAAATTAAAAATTATATCTAAGTGATAAAATCCAAATTTCATTAAAAAGTTTTTGTAAATATTTTAGCTCCAATGCCATGAAATTTTAAAATCGCAATCTGTATTAAAAAAGACATTAATCTGACTCCAGATTCGCAATCAACTAAATCTATTCAAAATTTTTATTAAATCCATTCATCTTTATATTGAATTTTTATATTGCGTACTTAAATTTAATTTGAATAAAGATTTTAACTAGAAGATTTTCACAATCCTCACTAATTAAATTAAAATCAGTTAAATGTGTAGATTTTATTAATGCAAACAAAACTAAACATTTGTAATTGCTACTTTAATTTCTCAATCAACTATTATTACATTTTAATTGCCACTTGCATGGTCATCACTCAGCAATCAGTCTCGTGGATTAACACACTAGTATAATTAAATTATAGCTGGTGCTACACTGCACGAGTGTGTGCAGATTGTAGCTACTCTAGAATCAACACTAAATTGTCAGATTTAAACAAATTCATGTTGGACTAAAGCAAATAACAATTCACAGTAAAGCACAAAATAAAAGCAACAGCAAAATATGTGCATATATTATTGAAAACTATTTAAAATTCTTTATAGCAAACTCTCTCACACACACAGACACACACACACTCAAAATTAAGTGATTGTTGATTTTTTAATTGAATGGAAAATTATGTGGAATTGTGAAAATGATAAAAACTGCGTTGAGTAAAACTAAACTTCGGATTTAATAGCAAAAATAAATAAATAAAATAACATTATTAATAAGATATCAAAGAGTGAAGTAGCCACAACAGCAACAACAACAACAACAATTTAGCATAATAATACATACATAATTATAGCAAATTATCACGATGAAGACAAAATGTTGTCTTTTCTCATGTAATTGGATACAAAATTGAAGAAGGAAAAGCAAAATACTGAATACTTTTGTATTAGCTCGTGAGTGTTGAGTGTTGGCACAAGCTTTGGTTGCAAGCTTGATTGCCGCTGCTGCTGCTTCGGATAGTTGAGTGGTATGTTTGTTTTTGTTGCTATTGTCACTCTTTCATTATTATGATTATTTGACAAAAATATATATTTTTTTCTTTTTTTTTCATATACCAAAACTGCAAAAAACGACAAAAGCGTAGGAGAAAAAGTCTTTGAAGTCAACATTTTTTTTTTTTATTCTGTAGAAAAAATTATTAGTTTTTTCTTTGTGTTAAATTGTTGGAACGAAATTGGCAAAATTTTAATTTATTACTTCTTGCGCTCGTATGTGAATTTAATTAACTTTTTTAGTTTATTGGTTTAGCATGAGGTATGCTGAGCAGCACATGCGAACGCTGCATGTCTGCAACGAAGCACATTTTATATCTGCAATGAACTTGATTAGTTTGAATGTATGTAGGTGTTTTTTTTTTATTCATTTATATTTTTGTTTTTTTTTCAATTCAATTCAAGCCAATCACTTTTTCAATATTATTTTCTTTGGTCTCTGAATGGAATAGAAATTCACAATGACATTTATAGTAAACTATGATTAATTTAATTAGACTCGTATGTACCATATTAAGTAACTGCTTTTTGAATTAATTATTCATTAGGAGCATTATAATTTCATATAAATAAAGTAAAAGTTGATATTTACTGAAAAATACGCATTACTCTATTTAGAAAGGAATACTTAAGCAACTACAATGTATTTACCTACTACAAGACTAAAGACTGTAGGCAGGTGAAAAAATGTAATAGAAAATCAAGGCAATAGACTTCAATCTATTTAGATCAGAATAGTTGTTTCACTTTCATCATATTTTCAACCCAACCTGATGGCACTCTGTATAAGGTAACGAGAAAGCTAATAAACTAGCTGGGCACCACTTTCATGACTGGTACTAAAATATAAAATTATGTTATTGTACTAGAATTAAAGTGCTCTTTGAAAGAAAAGGTCTTATGGTTGAAAGATGCGAGCTGAAACCTAAACATCACCCATTGGAACAATTATCTTCTCTTTACGACTAAATTACAATTGGAAACAAACTTACAATATTCTTAAGTTTTTAGGAAGTTACGTACAAAATAAAAATTCAAATCCAAACCTACTCAAAAAACTTATGGCAAATCTTAAGATTTAAGGAATTTACATACAAGTCAAACATTGCTTAAGTTTTCTAGACAATTAAGATTTCCGAAACTTAAAGATTACAAGGGGAAGCTTAAATTAAATGTAGTGGCTTAAGCCTCACATAGCTAAATTAAGGTATTCACGTGTTGTTTCGAAATAGAAACTTTTTTGCTCTTACATTCAACGAGCGGTCAATGCAAATACTAAAATTTGAAATATTTTAACTGTTAAAATATTAGCACCTTAGGGGCCGTTCACATATTACGTAACGCTATTTTTGACCAATTTTAAGCCCTTCCCATATATTTTGTATTTTTAGGAGTACGGTAAATATTTGGGGTCCAAATAATATACACTCAGAAAAAAAAGTACATGGAACAGCTGTAAAAATAACATTTTTTGTTTACAATATTCAGCCAACATTAAATAATATCAAAATTGACATTACAAATTGTAATTATAACATTACTAAAAACTGTATAAATGATGCGAAAACAATGCAATTTTAACATTAAAAATGTAAAAGAAATACATTATTTTAATGTAATGTTGATATGACAATAATGTTGAAATGACATGACAACAATGTATAACTGATATTGCAAAATGTAAATTTGATATAAATTTAACGTAGAATTGAAAACTTAAATGTTAAATAAAACACAATGAAGAAGTTTTTTGCATTTTATATAGTTTTGTTTCCGTAATAATAATTATTAATAATAATATATAAACGTAAATAATTCCGAAAAAGTAAAATTTTTAAAACACGTTTTAGTTTATTTTATTCTCTTTTATTATTATTTGAACACTTTTTCACAAATTTTTTTTCACACTGTTTTTATTTAAACTATTATTGTGACTGCAAATAAATAAATATGTTCACTCCAACCCGACGCAACGCAAAACTATTTCATTTCACAATTAAAAAGTGTTGTCATTTTAAATTTCTATGTTATACTTATTCAAAAAGTATTACCAGTATTAGTATTCAATGTTATACTAGCCTGTTTACATTTTGAATGTTAAATTTACACAGAATAATATCAATTTTACATGAAAAACGTATTAAGTAATGAGAACATTATTAATGTAATTTTAACATTATAATTTGACATTACAATGTTAAACGAATTATTATCAATATGATAGTTTTAATGTTAATACAACACAAAACAGATCAATCTGATATTTTTTGCCGTAAAACGAACATTTTTGTTTTTACATTGAAAATAACATTACAGAAATATCAAATTTACATTGCACTTTTTTTTGAGTGTAGTTATACACGGCCATTCCAAAAAACCGAAACCAGATAATTCGGCTACGAACTTTAAAAAAAGAAAAATGCAGGACATGATTTTAAAGAGTACCCATTCAAGTTTACGAAAACACCTATGACAAATAAATCTATTAGTTTCCGTAATTTTTGCGAGCAACCAAAATAACTCTTTAAGTAATGTTTCGTAGAAGAGCACAAGCGTAGTTCGTGAAAATAGTAACAGATGATTGTAAAGTGAGATTATGTTTTAATAGTGTTTACCGCCGATGTTGTTTTCTTGAAAAGCAAGTTGTAAATACTTGCAATAAGGATTTAAATAATTGTAAGTTCAGTGTTCTCTCCGTTACCAAAAAATAAGAAATTTTGTTATAAATGGCATGCGCGAATTTTCTCAGCCACATTGTTTTGAGTACAAAGCTAACTTAAAGTCATTGTCGTTGTGTAAGTTTTTCCGAATTTTATAAACAACGTAAGTGGTAAAAACAGGGTAACGGAGAGGACAAAAAATCACACTGCATTATAACCTAGGCAAGTTTAGAGTTTCGAGTTTGTGTAATCTTGATGAAGATTTGGGTTTTTCATACATCGAATGGAACACTTTTGCTGCTTGACACAGTAAGGGTGCGGTTGATGGTGATTTGGACGAAAGTGGGGTCCGAAAAACTAAATGTTCACGCAGCGTTGAAACGGTGCCACAAAACCACAAAACAAACATTATTTTTGTTGAGGAGGACGAAGTTGCGGCAAATACATTTTTTAGGATTTGCGATTTGAAAGATGCATGAAAATCAAGTGCGTTCACGAGGGTATGAAAATCGGCCTCGCACCATTTCATTCTTTTCGGAAATTAGACAAGTACTACATTTTTGCGTCTGAGGCTTCAAATTCGAAGAAACACAGAACTCAGGCAGTATCTTCAAATCAGCAAAACGTAGGCGGTTCTGTGACTTGCGATAAGAGAAGTGAAAATGTGTTTATAGAAGAAGAGGTTTTGAGGAGTGCGAACGACTCGGAATATGCGCGTGGCTTGAAAATCCTCACACGATCTCAATCGCGCCTTCTACTAGGCATTTCCATCTGACTTTGTTTTGTGCAGTCATTTTCACGTTTTGCCATGTTGAGTTTTTATTTTTTAATTCTAGATGTATTGAACGTCTCCAAGTGTTTTTTGGTCGCTGATGTTGTTAATTCGCATGGCTTTGGTCTTCGGTCGAGGTCCACGTTGCGTGATGCTCTGGTTAGATGATCAGTATTCGCTTGCATGTCTTGCTGAGCTTGTGTGAGAACAGATATATATCGTCGGCAAAATCCAAATCCTCGAGTTGATATATGGGACTCCATGTTATGCCCCTCCTTGTTTGACTTCTGCGTTAGTGATGAATGGCTCGCTGATAGTATTCCCATAGCCGTTCGATATTGTTGAGTTATTATTTATATCACTTTCATTTTAATTTTTTAGTTTCAAACTTAATTTTCATAAAATTTGTAAATGACTTAAATTGCTGTACGCTCAATGCAATTAGCAAAATTTCGTACGTAACTGAGTCATCTTGAATTTTTCCCTTTAGTTTAAATACCTGTTCATTGGTGATGTATGCATTAAAGATGCATTTGGATGTGTACCAAACTGGTGTACTTCATATGAATTTACTTTGCTTGTCTTAAATGTCCATTTCCCATATCGTACGCTTCCACTCCGTTACCCACTTTGTTGATGTATAACTTAGACGGATTCATTATTTTTTTAACGAAACTTTCGTGGTAAGAACTTGTTATCGGACCCTCAAAAAACCCCTAGTATCAAAGGAAAATATCATTTCCTTGTATGAGATCAATATCATTATAAGAGTCCCCTTGTCCTCTCCGTTACTTTGGAATGGCCGTACACAAAATTAAAGTAAACAAATTAAAAAATCAAATAAAAATATGGTCGCATAAAACAAATTTAGGGCGCATTTGTTTGGTTTTTCCCATTTCGCCCCGAACTTCATTTGGATTTATTTTAATATCTCTGCGAATGAAGACTGAACCGAGACCATTTAGTTTTCCTTCGCTGATTGTGTTTCTTAAATAGTTTTTTATGCGCCTCCGAAATGAAAACAACCTTTCATTTGGACCGTCTGGGTGTTAAGCCCCCTCGTTTTAAACCCATTTGTCTGTTCAAGAAAGTTGGTGAGGAAATGGAGTTTTTCATTTGCAACAACATCCAGCGAATAAAATAAAGCCTGCTCTCAAAAATTCTGACTTGTTTAAGCGATCAAGAACAGGTGTTTTAAAGTCTCCAAGATCAATTAAACAATCATACATTTTGGTCATTGATCGTGAATCAAAAAAAAAAACTTTAAAGGGACAAAAAATAAACCCTCCCCCTCCCCCCTTAGGCAATTCTCTATGGATAGTAACAGTATGAAAACTATTTTTGCCTATTATATTTATTGATATCCATATTTGGGCGGTTCTTAAGGGAGGCATGGTGTTGGATGGTCGCCATTCGGCACCAAATGTGGAAAAAATATTTCCCTAGTTTTTCCAGATATTTATTTCTTCTTCTGAGTCTCCCTGTTTGCACATGAACTTTATATTTCTAATAAAAAAATATTCGAAATTACACAAGTATTTTATTAAGTGTCAAACGAGGATAATTCCTAGCAGTGCGATTCGTGTATGTCAAACTTGAAAAAAAAATTATCTTCCCGGAAATTTGTATGTGGGTATTTAGCTCACAAATACTTCATTAGTCATTACTTTGATATATATAATTAAAAATTTGAGGTCCAAACGTCTAGCTAAAGCTGTTTTTCCTAGATTACAGATAATTATTTGACATCCTTTTTAATTTACTTGCTTATTTGTTGCCCAAATACAATAAAATATTAAATCTTAAAGTTACAATACTTGTCAAAGATATTGATAAATTTTTATTCTAAATAAAGTCAACGTAATAATAAAAAAATGGGAAAAACAAAAAAAAAACACAAAAATGCAAAACTGAATTTTAACAAAAGTTATGAATCAAATCGCAGAAGATAGGAATTATAATATTATATTCATAAAAAAATTTCATTTTTTCATTCACACAAAACAAAAAACTCAAGACTCAAACTCTCTTCTTCTTCTACTTCTTTTCTAATTTCAGATGCACACTCACTGGCTTATCATCGCTACAGCAGCGTTTCTCCTGCAAGCGCAACAAATTTCTGCTAACGCAAGCGGCTACAATTATGATCCGCCATCATCTGCTGGGCGACCTAAGCATAACTCGGGACACTATTTCGCGGCACTGTCTACAGTAGCACCACTTCCAGCTGTACCTGCATTGCCAGCATTGCCAACAGCACGTTCCAAAACACAAGTGCAAACACAATCGCTACTGCAAGTACATCCACCACCAAGAGACATAGACTCATCATATCAATATCCACGGCCAGCACTATCCAGATCAATAGCTTCCGCATATCAACCAGCAAGTGTAACAGCTCGCTCAAACTTCCCACCATCTGCACCACAATACCAACAACAAGCGCCACAATTCCGAGCACCAGCACCTCAGTATCAAGCACAAGCACCACAATACCGAGCACAAGTTCCACAATTCCAAGCACAACCTCCTCAATTCCAACCTCCCGCACAACAATATCCAGCATCAACACAGCGTCGTATTCCACCAACTATAGTTCCACGCTTCCCCTTGCTTGTACCAACGGCACCAGCACCACTACTTGGTCAACGTTATGTCCCGCAGACGCCACCATCTGCTCATGCATTTGTGCCCGCATCACCCGCACAGGCGGGAGAGCAACCATTGCGTATACCATTTGGCAAACAGCCCGTTTTTAGCTATCCCCCATCCGGTTCATCTGATAGTCAATTCTATGAGGCGAATGGACGTCAAGTGAAGCAGTATGCTGTCATCGAATTCATCGATAATGACATTGAACAACCGTCTCGACCATTCCTCACGCAATCATTCGTCAATAATTATCGCGCAACCGTTGGCGCTTCGGGTACCGGTGCTATTCCGCCCTTGCCCTCGGTTGGTGGCGTTAGCGGCTTACAGATTGAATCACGCTCCAATGCGCTTGTCATGGAGCAACAACGTTTCGCGCAACAAGGTCCTACAGCTGCTGCAGGTACAGCGTCTGGTGCCATTGCCTTGGGCTCGGGTGGTTTGGGTTTTATACGCTTGCCAAATGGAAGCGTCTCATTGGGTTCCGGTTCCTTGAATTACGTTAGCGGCCAACAGATTTCTGAGTCGGCCAGGGAAGCTCGTACGCGTTCGGAGCTAGCGCAAGAAGGTCCATTGCATTTCGGACATGGTCCTATAGGTGGCGTTAGTAATTTTCCATTTAAGTAAACATTTTTAAAAGAGAACGATAAATATTTTTCGCTTATTCTTCTTTAATTTCTTTGTAAAATATATTTTCTTTCTTAGCTTAAGTTAATTAATGATTTCTTTTTTATTTTGGTTGGTATCCTTACAAGGAAATATGCCCACAAATTTCGACATTTGGATATTTTATTTTTACAAATTCTTCTTATGTAATTTCTAATGAGTAAAAATAAAATACAAATACGAATAAAAAGGAAAATGAGTTTTTGTTTCAAGACTTAGGTTAGGTTGGAGTAGCAGCATTCTGTTAAGCACATTTAATGCCTTCTTGTGGTACTACAGTAGAACTGCGTGACTCGCTTGGAGAACCATGAGAATTCAGTTATAAATTTGGTTATGTTCTTAACATTCAAAAAGACTAGTGAAGAAAGATGAGCCAAGGAGTTTTACCCGCGAGCACCGAAATGGTAGTGTTGATAAAGTTTTAGCTAAGGTTGAGGTACATACCCGTTAAGCTTGAAGACTAGAAGTAATAAATAGAACTAGTTAGTTGGTAAGGCCCCGATGTCTTTAATAGTAGGACAAAAAATGTAAAAGTAAAAAAGATTTTTTTGATGAAAGAGAAATATGGTAAATAATTGTCGAATTTGATAGCTTCGAATAGAAACTATAGAACTGTTTCAGAAAACTATGTATATGTTCAAATCGAAGACTTTGCTTGAAATAATATAAAAATTTCAAAAATTATTTTAAAAAACACTCCAGTTTAATATTTAAAATCTAAAATAAATGATAAAATATTTTCTTTTTTAAGTCGAGTAAGGCTATTTTGCGTTTTTACCAAAGGAATATACCTTGAACCAGAAGAACTCTATGTAATTTGGGAGCTTGAATCGCGAATTAGAACTTAGTTTTTCCCCATCACTTCTAGTTCTCACATATTCTGACCCTGAGTTCGCAAATTTTTGGATACGTCTTTTTTTACGTCTTAAGCAAAGTTGTTCAGCACAATGAGATAACAAATTTTTGTAATGACACGCACCTCTATCTCTCTCCACCCTCCCCTCAAAAAGGGGGTTCATACCTCCAGTTCCCAAAAACAACCGATAGGAAAAAACTGTTCAGAAAACTATCATTGTTGTCTTCGAAGAAAATAATCCGTATTAAAAATTAAGGCGGATCCAGAAACATCAGAATTTTCTCCTTCTTATAATAACGAAAATTAATTACAACAAAAGAGCACAAAATTTTATTATTATATTATTGGGCTAGCTAAGCCGATTGTAAGCTCTGTAAAAAAAAAATCACACGAAAAGAAAGTGAGTCTTGCAAATGAAAAATTTTGTAATGTCATGAGTTACTGTAAGCAAAATAACAAACATGACGAACGCTCTGCTTGAAGAGATGGCAAAATGAGCTTTTTTTCTCGAAAAATATGAATACCAGATTGTGAGAGAACTTGCCATGATGGAGAGAAACTAACTTCAAATTCGTGATTCAAGCTCCCAAATTAACCGAAAACTGAAATATTTGAGGACAACATTTGTTCTTGCATAAACAAACTCCTTACGCGAGAAAGAATAAAATTGGTAAGCTAAAACTCTCCTAAAGACCGGGAACTGAGGGGCGGGCATTTCAATTGGCGCTCACGGCTTGTTCCGTTCAGTTTCTTTTTTCATCAGTTCCCAAAAAGTAAAATTTTTAATACAATGGATGACAAAATTTCAGCGCAAATTTTGTTAAAATTTAGACAAAAAACGAAAAATATTGAAAAATCTAAAATATTCAATTATTTTCGTTGATTTTTTTTCTTGCGCTTTGTTATTTTAGCCTTTCTGTGTCAGTACAATTAAATATTATTTGTTTGCTTATTCAACGTGCAGATGTCGCTACTTACTAAATGAGAGCCGGGTTGTGCCTTTGCTAGTGAGTGGAAAACTTTGCTACTAGAAAATTTATTTCGAAGCAGAAAAAATTAACAATTTAACCCTACGATGGGCAATTTTAAAAATGTTTTTGTGTTTTTATTTTATTTTGCAAGGAATAACATATAATTATAAGTGAGTGCTAGCTGCCAGGGCCTTCGACTCGATGATTAAATTTAATTTACAATTTATTAGTTAAATTACATTCTTTTAAAAAGTTATATATGGTTTTTATGTTTTTTGTCGATACTAATGATTAAATATAACTTATTGTTATTTTAATACTATGTTTTAGATATTTGATATTTTAAATTTTCAAACGCCACATATTGCAGAGTACTCATAGGGTAACGGCACTAGTGATCGGCCACTTTTATCTATTTTTACCAAAAATTAGAAAACCCTTGATATTTTTATAGACATGAAAACACGGTTAGATGGAGACACATGCCGCCAACATACATGCGAATAAGATTTAATCGGTCATTGAAAATAAAAGCTATAGACATGATTTATTTCGAACATTTGTAAGGGTTATTGAATTTATGAATTTTTCTTATTTTTTTCGTAACTTGGCGTTGTGGAGAAAAAGTAAGTTTGAATTAAATTTAAATGCGAATGTACATTGAATATATTTAATCCTATAATTAAGACCTCAAATTGCATATTCCGTAATGAAAAATATTATTAATAATTGATCCTGAAGTTTTAACAGGGTGACCGGACACTAAAGCCAAACATTTACTGAATTTCAATTATCGGCCATGGTGGCCGATCACTAAAAACTCTGCTGGGATGAATATTCTAGTGATCGGCCATCTATTTTTTACTAAAAATAAGAATAATGGTAACATTTTTCTGGGTATATGAAAAACACAGTTAGGTGCAGACACATGTCGCCGACGCATATTTACAATTTTATATATGTAAGGTCAAAACAAAAACATAAAATAATTATAAACTTTAGTCATCAGCCAGATAAAATTATTCTTGCCATACCCGGCCGGTTATTGAAATATTAAATTAATATACTACCACAAAAAGTTCTAATACTTTTTGGAATATTTTAAGAATATAAAATGCTCGAAAAGCTAATGCTGCAACTAGCGGGAGGTCTAAAAAGGTCTCTGACAAAGAAAAAATGTCTTTTGCTCTTCGTGATATTCAAAATAACACATTAAGTATTAGGAAAGCTACGACAACATACGTAGTAGGTCGCCGTCGCCGTAGTGTGTTGGACTACTACGCAGAGGTGCCCGGGTGCATATCTCGGCACGCTCAAAAAATCAAAATTGCAATGGCAAACCTCCAAGAGTAAAAAATGCCTATGAAAAGCTTTTCACTTTTCCGTTTGGATCCGGCATAAACTGTCCCTTCCATTCGTGCATAAATATAACTCACACAACATGATTGGATGCAAAAAGCTCGGCCTTGGCCCTCTAGTGGTTGTTGTGCCATAATAGTAGTAGTAGCGACAACATAAGAAAGGCGTTTGCTTACAAAAAACGATGGATGGAAAACTATTTTTCATATTTGTATTTTTCAAGATGGCAGCCAAAACAATGGGCAGAAGTGTTACGAAATTACACATATCTAAATATACCAAAAAAAATTACATCCACCATTTTTTGTAAGCAAAAACTCTATTGATTCTCTATTGTCTACATATGTATATGCTTATGCTATATGCTGATGAGTATTTTGTTTTCTTTTTATATTATATGAATTATTTTGAATTAGTTTTTCCTCGTTTCTATTATAAAAATAAATCTTTTTTATTTTTTCTATAAGTATGCTCAAAATAAGCGATAAAAAATATATATATTGCATTTATTATTTATTTTGATAATGGCCGGTAACAAGAGATTTTGTGTCCGATCACTAAGAAGAAGTGGCCGATCACTAAAAAAAAAGTGGCCGATAACTAGAAATACACCACTGTTTGAAGAAAAATACCAAAAACATTAATAAATAGGCAATAACTTTTAAATTTTTTCTTAGTTAATCAATTAAGATTAAGTTTCGGATTGTATTTGTTCTTATTGTACTTAAATATTTTAAATGGTCTAGAATTTATGTTGTTACAAAGTTTGAAAAAAAGTTAATTGGCCGATCACTAGTGCCGTTACCCTACAAACATTTGACAAAAATAGATGGAGTTCTGGGAACATAATGAATCTTCATTTTCAAAAGGATAAATCCGAAAATGAAATCGATTTTTTTTAGACCGATTATGGCTTTTCCATAAACCTGGTTTTTTAGATGAGTAAATAAGTTAAAGTAGAAATATAGTAGACGTGCACGAAAAAAAAAATGGTCCATCTTTTGAGGCGTATTATAGTAAGGGCATTCTGCATCGATTGAAATAAGCGATAGTCAGACGGGGCAAGTTCTGACGAATACGGCGGGTGAGGTAAAACTTACCATCCACTATTTTCCAAATAGTTTTTAACCGGTCTAGCAACTTGAAGCCGCGTATTGCCAAATTGGAAAATTACGGTTTCGTGCCTTGCCGCATATTCTGCTCGTTTTTCGGTTACTGTTCTCTTCTAATGAATCAATTGTTTTCGATACAGCTCTCCCGTAATAGTTTGACAGGGTTTTACCAGTTCGTATTAGATGACACCTTTTTAATCCCACTAAATACAGATACCTTAGCGCCATGAATATTCTGCTTCGGCGTTGATGTTCCTGGTTGGCCGGGCTTCGCATACGACTTCTTAAGCTTTGGGGTGGCTTAATAAATCCATTTTTCATCGTCAGTAATAACTCGATGCAAAAACTTCTGATTTTTATAGCGCTGAAGTGGCATCTCAGATATGCAAAATCTCCTTTCGACGTCTCTTGGCTTTAAGCTGCATGGCACCCAGTTTTCCTCCTTTTTAATGAACCCCAATGATTGCAGGCCCTTAAATAACTCCCAATGTTATTGCAAGTTCCTCCTGCGCTTGGCACGAATCTTCATCGAGCAAGATCACCAATTCTTTATCTTTGAATTTTTTAACTTGGCCAGCACCACTGTTGACGCTTACTCATTTTATTTTGTACCAATATTTACAAAAAAAAGTATCAAATGGGGAAAAATGTAACATTTTTTTCATATAGAATAAATAACTTTATTAAAACGCTTTATCAGTTTATTATATAACATTTTATTAATAACAGTATTAAATTCAAATTTTTTCCTTGATTGTTTTTTTTTTATTAGACTCAGGTCAAAAAATTTTCTTTTAGCATTAGCTGAGCTATGAGAAAGGCTCATTAACATGAATATAAATTTAGTCAATTCTTCAAACCACATTTCGTCTACTCCATTTTTAATACAACTTACAAAAATTGCTAAGTCTAAACAATTTTCTAATTTGTAAAGTATTTTGAAAATATGTTTACAATTCTTGATTACTATGAAAGCTAACTTTGTCCACAGAATGTACCGAATTTTAAAAACATATACCAATGAAACCGTGGCCCAGGAAGTTCCTTGTCTTCCATCTAAAGGGTCGAAACCAGAATTCAGAAATCGATAAAGTATATTTACCGTAAACTTCTGAAAATAATCGATAACTTTCAGCAGCACTTTTTTCGAATTAGAGAAGAAAAGCAAAACTTCCCGCAAATCCTGAATATTTGGCACGTATGCTGACATATTTGTAGCTAAAAAGCTTTAGCTATCACGAAAGTAGTTACAGTATTTCCAGATCGTCGGCTGAGAATTGATTTGGCGTATGTGTATAAGTATTCCTATGCCTATACTCCAAATCAATCCTCAGGCGGCGAGATGTTATTCAAACATTCACAAGTATTCGAAAATATTCTCAAATATGCGCAAATATTCGAAAAAATTCGCAATAATTACTATTGTTAAATATTTATATCATATGATATAATAATAAAAAAAGTAAAAAATATTATTCTTGAATGATTTGAATGGTTTTTCGTTTATTTCTTTCTCACAATATATTCAAATTAATAAAAGTAAAGTAAAGTATGTATATATTAAAATATGAAGTAGTTTTACTATTTATGGTCACATTTTTCAGTAATGGCATCAAAAACTAAAAACTTTGTTTGTAAAGTGGTAGTGAGAAAGCTACAGAATTAGGGATATTATTTATCGCACGCAAAGTTGGGTAGTAATAGCTGCGTTTTAATCGCCAGTTAGTTTAACATGTACGAATAAAACGACCAAGTTGATAAGTCTCTTCCTTGTAGTATTGTTATTCACAATGAAACAGCTCAGCAGCTAGAGGTAAAACATTTAAATGGATCCCAGTCATTGCGATTAATCGTGGGTATTGTTTTTAGTTTTTACTCTTCATACAAAAATTTAACGATGATTTTAATTTATTTTTACCAGCAAACATTTCGAATCTTTTCCTTTTTTCTTTTTTGCCAAACTGTCATGCTTCTTCTTTCACTTATGGCAGTTCACAATAGAATTTGATGTAGTTAAACTAATTGTTAAGTATACATAACAGCTATAATTATACGTGTTATCTCCGCGACATTGTTGTTGGTTTCCCATACAATTATCGCAGCTAGTTATACATAGCTAGAAGCAAGTGGCGAATAAAACGCAGCTAATGATTCCATCAGGAATTAAGTGCCATCTCCATTCCAATTACAAGGAATTGTAATTGGTACTTTAATGTTTTCAACTCCTTGGTAATGGAATTGATAAAAATTTCAATTCCATTACAGGGAATTGTATTTGAAATTAAAAATATATCAATTCCTTAAAGGAATTAGAAAAGTAATTGAATAGAAAGGATATTATTTTTGTAAGTGTAATCAACTGCTTTCTTGGAATTAAATTGCAATTTAGTTGGAATGATGCCGTGAAAGTAATTGATTCCCTTTAGTTCAATTCCAAAAAAAATCAAAAACAAAAAAAAATTTCGGGAAAGCCAACGTACATTTCAAAAGTACCAATTACAAATTCCCTGGGATTAGAATTGGGATTGTAATGTAATTGAATTTACCCAGTTTTGAGTGCACGATTACATTGGAAAATCTTTATTTCATCACACTGCAGTAATCCCTAGTTAATTTAATCACGTTTAATTTAGTTTCCTGTTTGATTGCGCCAGAAATTTTACGTTTTTAGTAAGAAATTGGCTCAAATTCCTCGGTAAACTTTATTCCCCGGTTAATTGAACCAGAATTTGTACATTTCTTTGATGGAATTGATTAAAGAAAAAAGTTTTCTTCTAGATTAATTTTAGACCGCTCAAAAAGATGATGGAACTCATGTATTTTTGCAAAAAAGCGTTTTCGGAAAAATTCCAAAAAACGAGATTTTTGGCTCTTTTTTCAGTTACTGGTGTAAATCTCGATAATGACTGATTCAATTGACATGAATTCGAAAGATATGTTTTTCTTCTCTCCGACAATGTACTGTTTATGTCGATCGGATTCAAATGTTTTTGTTTACAGGCGATGAAAGTCGAAAAAAGGGAATTTTACGACCTTTTTTGAAAATCACTCACTTTCAACTGTTCAACTTAGATTAAAAAAAATATAATTCTACAGAAAAAACGAGGAATGCAATCTATTCCAACAGCATTAGATTTTATTTTTAAAATAGCAGTATACAGCGCAGTTCTCGTTATCCGTGTATAAGTCAAAATTAAGATTAAATGGGTTAGTCGTTTCTGAAAGTTGGTTACTCAGAAATTTTCTCTTTTCAGCGATGATTTTGCAAACCCATTAGACCGCAAGATATTTCACATTTGTTTACTATTTGAATCATTGAATATTAGCATACAACATTTTTTTTGCCTTACGTATATTAGATTTATCACGATTACGAAGCGAGCAAAAAACTTTCCTGTTATGATCTGAGCGGTCATTCAAATAAGCTGCAATATCACGCAATGGCTTGGCAAAAACAATTTCCCTTGAACACATCCACCTATTGTTAACGTTTACAACGCAGTTCATATGTGAAACTTGACCATAAACATCATAAGTTGAATAGATCTGAGCAACATCGCAGTTTGAAATGTAATCTACAAGAGTTTCATAGTTACGATATTCGATGTAATCATCATACCGACTGACACGTAAATCAAGAGTGTAACGAACCTTACTCAGGGGTGTCACTCGCCGTGTCCGGGATCCGATTACAGAAAATTTATTTAACTGCAATGACACCTAGCCGACAGTAATCTTCCGATCCACGTGCAGGGGAGTGCTAGCCGTTGGGTTATGTACACGTAGTTGTGTACAGAACCCTGGGAGGTGCACGTAGTGCTACGTGGACCATGTGGTTGCGGCGGATAGGTAGCACACCCAATGCAACTACCTGAAAGAACTAGTAGGAGTGGGTAGGGAGCGAACACAATGCTACTCCCTGAAGATGCTAACGCAATATAGAGCGGTAGCACACACAGTGCAACTACCTGAAGACACTAGTAGAAGTGGGCAGGGGAGCGCACACAATGCTACTCCCTGAAAATATAATCAAAATTTAATCACAAGGTAGCACACATAGTGCAACTACCTGAGAACGCTAGTGGAAGTGGATCGAAGAGCGCACACAATGCTACTCCCCGAAAATATAATCCAAAAAAATACTCACAATTTATAATATTATATATTTCCTTTATTTCTTCGTTAAGTTGAATATAGTTTCCCACGATGATTAGCTGGAACAGCAGAAGGAGACGTCTGTCTGGTTCGAGATCTATCCAAAGAAGACAGACCGGAAATTGAAAAGGCGCGTGCCCAACATGGCTGCAACCGCGTCTTCTGCGCAGTATGTTCAGTGCGCGTTCAATTTTCAGCACTACCCCAGGGTCGCATTCCTTCGACTTAATCTAACTTATACTACATTACCATAATAACACAATTCATATTTACGTACAACTATAATTCAATTCATGGAAGTAATTAATGTAACAAAGAAAATAATAAAACTAATTTCAAAGAACAAATTCATGACTGAAAATAAAATAAAAAATGATGTTCAGCCTAGGGTGAAGGGCACAAATGAGGACCATTGATTTGCGTCCTTACAAGAGATAAAAAAATAAGTGAATGCCGGAATATAGCAGGTGATTGTAACTGCCTGAGTAGCTCACTAAACTAGGATCACGCAGAATAAAGTAATCAAGTTGGAAGTTGAATTATAAATGCAAGATAAATTACAGCGTACACAAAGTTCACGTAAATTCATTGATTTAGAGATATCAAAGAGGTTATAATTAAAATCATCTCCCATAATAATAAAGTTAGTAAATCTTACTAAATGAGGCAGATAAATAACACCTAGTAGTGTCTTAACAGAGTTTTAATAAATTTCGATAAAAAGCGACGCATAAACACCATAGTCAGTAGTTTAAAAAACTTTTTTAAATTTAAGTTTCTTAGTGATATAAAACGCAACTCCACCCACCTCTATTATCCGGTCGATCATTCCTACAGAAATTATAACCGCCAATATGAACAGCTTGATCAGACACATAGGGCTTCAGCCATGTCTTAGAGACACCCAAAAATAAGACATAATGCAACCGCTGAGTATGCATCTTGTCTCATCTAATTTCGATGACGGGGATGAAGGTTTGAGACTCTGACAATTAACGTGTCCTACATTCAAGCTCCCTACCTAAGGAGAAAGTTTAGAACAAAGCTCTGAATTGTCACTCCTAATAGGGGCGAGATTTAAATTAGGTGAGGGAGCTGTAGGAGAAATATATAAAACTATAATAATTACAAACTAAGTATAAACTAAAGGATACAAAATATGTATTTATAATATAATTCATTATTCAAAGATAAAGAGGTACCAGTAATATAGATATATGTATGTATAAAATAAAAAAAGGGAAACAATAAAAATTCATGAGTTTCAAAGATTTAGCAATAGAATGTAGAGTATTTACTAATTCTGAGATATGTAGGAGATTATATAAGTCCACTTTGCCATTCAAATCAGTTTTTCTGGCCTAAGGAATAACTGCATTAACAAGTTTAAATCTTTTAATTTTATGCTCCTTCAGCAATTTTCGGCAAATATAACTTAACTTATTAGCAGCAGGCGTCAGATGGTCATTTAAATAGATTCGAGATTGAACTTCATCCCTAATGACATCACACAGGTTCAACGAGCAGCAGTTTTTGTAGTAGTGTTTCATAAATGTATCACGTTTAGGAACATAATTAAATTTGACTAAGACAGTTTTCTGGCTTTGTGCACTGCTGTATGTCAGTAGCAGTTAACAAAATATTGAGAGTCGCAGCAATTTGTAATACAGTTTCATCCAGATTAGCAATACCTGACGAAAGTCCAGAGATTATAATGTCGGCACGATTCAAGCGCCGGTGTACAATGTTGACTTCGTTTGCCAGATTGGAGATTTTGACATTAGCAGCACTGTCTACCTGCTTGATCAAGAATTTCCGTTTTTAGCTCATTTAATGCAAATGAAAGGTCAGACCGAATGGCACTACACACGACGTGCAGGTCTTTTAAACCATCCTTAAAATTCTTGTTCATATCAGCCAAAACAGCATCAGCGGATAGTGGTGGACAGCGTGACCGTTGATAAATTTCAAAAAGTTGCAAAAAAAGTGTCACTTATTTCATTTCGCAGTAGTTTGCATATAAAAAAAATGTATTAATGTATTTTTTTTCGAACGAATCCCAGCGGACCCACTTACCCGCCCACCCGACCGAGGGGCACATCATTGAAAGAAAAAAAAAATCAATTATCCCAAGTAATTAATATATTAAGGTGCTTCACGAAAAAAAGTTGTTGTACACCTCCAAAAATTAACCTCGGTTTATTTTATGATGATTCCCAAAATATTTCAGCTCTACCGAATACCGTTCCATTTTGAAAAAAAAAACTCTAAAAAATCGCATTTTCTCGAGTCTTCTAGCAGATTTAAAAAATTTGGTATGCACCCTAGCATTATTCAGTATCTATCATTTGTGAACTTTTAATTGACCAAACAATTTTCCGCAAATCAGTGTGGCAAATTTGAAAATAACAATAAGTTTATAAAAAAATCTTATAAAACGACTAAAAAGTATGTATGTAATTAGTGTTGCGAACTTTTAATTTAAAGACAAACGAAAAATCGTATAATTTCATGTGAATATCACACTTTCTTCAAAAAAGTCTCAAAAGTTGCAAGGATTTTAAAAAAGCCTCACATTTTGGGTATTTTCGAAAAGTTGTGTCAAAGTCTCCAAGCAGTCAAAAAGGTTGCAAATTGCAACTTTAGTCTCATAACGGCCACGCTGGTGGTGGATGAGAAAGACAGACAAAACAAGTGTATTTAAACGAGTGATTTTTCATCAGAAAACTGTGCTGCTCAGTATCAACTTTTCCACGGAAGTTATGATACCATTTGCCACATCCAACGCTCGATTGTGTTTTAGAAGTATTTTTGGAGTATCTAGCGCATTGGTAGAGTTGATTAGGAGGCGCCATAACAGCAAACAACACCATTAATATCAAATCTTCAACAGCAACAGCTTACCAAAACAGCTTAAATCAGGGTATGGGTGTGATTCGTGAAATTTCTGCTACAACAGAAAGAGCAAGTACAGCAAGAAGCGCCAGCCAATAAACAGTTATGCCAATCAAGGCCGTATTTAGGGGGGGTGAGGGGGCGGTTTGGGGGTTCTGACCCCCCTCCCCCCCGAAATGTGGAAACTTTATTCTAATTTTTTAGATTAATTGCCAATGCATGGAAAAAATTAAAAATAAAATCTATTTAACGATATTTTTTACTTCCATCGGTTTTTTATCTAAAAAGTAAAATATACAAAATAAATTTGAAATCTTAGTTACACTATGCGATCAAATCCGATTTGTTTTCTTCGACATGAGGTTTGACTACGGATTCAAAAAGAGAAGGTGATCTGAGCACTCCTGCATTCATAGTTTTTCTAGGTCAGTAACTCTTTTTGATTTAAAGTTTCGTCCTGAATCAGTTTGAAAAGTTTAAAAATTAATAAAAATAGAAAAAATTATCGGATCCTTGTAAAATAAGACTAAAACGTGACGTGATGGGAAGTTTTTGACCTCAGATTCGTGTTCAATATGAAAAATTCTTTCGCAAAAACTCCATCTTATTAGCAAAACTCATCTTAAAATTAATTTTTTAACGCATTATTGCTCAGAGCACCACAACTAGAATGATCTCTTTCAATGCTGTGACTTCACGAATTTAGGGAATATAAGACAACCTCATCCGGGTTCCTTATCATTGATAATGGCTCAAATTCCCAATGATGATCATTTGAAAAAAATGAGCCTCTACTATTTTTGGTAATTTTTTTGAGGTTGGGTACATCATCAGAAGTGGGAAGTCAATGAGTTAATGAAATTATGTCCCTCACGATAAAAAAAATGCACTAGAATGCACATTGAATAATATTTATTTGAAAAAATTTAATTTGATTATTCTGGGAATTTTTTGTCACTTTTGGCCATTTTTTTTAGGTTAAGATTAAAAAAATCGGAAAATTTTTCCTAAAATTTTAATTTTATAGGGTCCATTGATGCCAATTATGTATGTTCGCAACTGAACCATTACGATTTATAAAAATTAAGTTTTAAAAGTCACCAATAGACATTATTAATTTCAATAAATATTGTAATTAGTTACACATTAATGTTTAGAAACTAATGAAGTTAATTTTCGTAGATTTAAATTGATTTAATTTAGCGCACACAACGACAACCCCAAAAACACCTCTCTATTCACGCATGGTTGCCAGATCGATTTAATTTGTGATTTGTAATTTAAAAATAAAAAAAAATTTTTCGATTTTGAAATATATTTAAAAAAAAAAATGTAAAAAGAAATTTGTGGGATTTGAACCTTAGCCACAAGTGGATGCGTGCTTGCTTGCGCACTAGACAACTAAGCTATAGCGTGGAGAATTTCGGCATTTACTATTTTGTAGTTTTGTTTTTCAAATCAACAGCACATTGTCTGTTAATACAACAGAGTTCACTTTTGGACGGGATTTAACAGCAAAATCTGTTGGTTTAATATCTTTTCCGTTTGATATAACAGCATTTTTTCCCTCAGCGTAATGATATTTTAAATATTATTCCAAATTCAAATATTGCATGAACATAATTAATATGAAACAAAATGAATCGGATTCAACCACAAAGGCTTGAACGCATCCCTAGCCGTGGATCAAAGACACGAAAAATGTTAAGGATTGGTTATTAAATGTGTTTTATAAAAATACGATGTGATCAATAATAACAATTTTTCAATACGTGTTTAATAATGCTCAGACAAATATAAGCTTTCTTGCAAATTTAAAATTTCTTAAATGGTCATGTCAATAAACTTTTTCTTCGCAATGAAGCAAGTGCAAGCAAAGCTAAAGTCCATTAAGTAGCAGAATAAAAAAAAATAAAAAAAACGGAGGAAAACCACAAAATACCCTTCAAAGTTTATAACAAGCAAAATAATAATAATAAAAGTCTTGAAAAATAAGACAACAAAACAAAAACATAGAATAAGAAGGAAAATCGATATTTCAGAAAAATTATGAAAAGTCATGTGCATAGACGAGATACATAGTAGTACATATATATATATATATATATATTACTTAAAAATAGCGCAAAAATTTGATATAGGAAAAATGTAGTGTAAGAAAACAACAACAACCATCAATCAAAATGTCTGCATAAGAATGTAGACAAAAGATAAAATTTAAATAAAGTAAAATCAAACGAAGAAGTGTGTAGATCAGTGATGTGTTGCACGTACAGTAATTACTGAATTTGTATAATAATTTTGAACCCCGTAAAAGTTTTATTTAATATGCTCGGAAGTGAAACATGTCACGTTGACGCTTCATAAGGACTTATTCACACCTTTGGAAGAGACGAGCAAAACGGAATAAATTTCTATAGACTATAGGTATAAAATTAGCAAAAATATTTAAAAAAAAAACTGTTTTTCTTATTTAAAATTATTTTAAAACCAATTTTTGCACATCTTATTTATGATTTATTGCGAAAGCGCAGAAATTGAAATTAATTTATTTATTTTGGAAACGGAAATTTCTGCAGTAAAATAAAATTTTTTTCCAAAATCATTAGATTTTTCCGCAGTGAAAGCTAAAATAATTAGGAATTAGGATTTGAGAAATCAACGAACATTTTTTGGAATTTACAAATGAGTTCAAAAAATTTTAAAAAATTTTTATATTTGACCTCACTGAGAGTGTCAGTCAACCAATATGGGCCCTAGAAGTAGTTTAAAAAGGTAAAAACGTGTGTGTTCAGCGACACACTCAGGGACCTAAAGTTAAACACCGGTTCTGAATAATTAATTGTCTGAATTCGTTCTTTTTCGCAAAAATTGGTTTTTATTTTGTTTTTCAAACATTTACACGTATTTACAAAAAAAAACAGTAAAAATATTTTTTTATCTATGAATTATTGAAATTCAAAATAAATGATTGCATACACTTAGGCAGTACTGTTTAAACAGAAGAGAAAGGTCTGCATGGAATTTGTTTAGCAAATACGCAAACCAAATGCAAAGAGTGTTTCGCATTTACTCTTTCAAAATTTAGTTCGCTTTCATTTCGTTCCGTTCCATGAAACAAAATGGAATTAAAGTTTTCTCATACCAAATATTAAGGGGCAAAGTAGGCGTATTTTCATTCACTCATACTATCAAAACTTAAATACATAAATACGTGGATATAAATATTAGTAGGAGAAATTATATTTATTTATGTTGGAACAATGAAATAAACATGAACATATATATACATATACATACATATTTTGATGAAAATATCATAATTCAATAAAATCAGTTGCAAAGTGTCAAAATAATCGAAATTAATGAAATGATTTTTGTTGTTTCTCAAAATTAGCAAGTAATCGGAATTCTGTTTGTGCTTAAATGCTTAGGTGTATGAATTTACAAAACAAACATTACATAAAAAAAAATATCATTTCCCAAAATTAAAAATAATTTCTTCTCTTCTGTTTATGCTTCTGGTACTTCTCCTGGCCATCACTAATTGCTTAATTTCTATTTGCCAATTTTATTTCAAATTTTTTTCTTGGATTTCGTTTTCACTAATTTTTGTTTATTTTTCAATTGTATTTGTCAACTCGTATCGCGCACTCTCACCCCAATTTTATTGTATATGTTCTCTTTGCAGAAATATATACTTATATACCTATGTATTATGGCTCATGGTTCTTTTTGAGAACGGGTACCCGGATGCACGGGTAACCAAAAACCCAGTTAATAATAAAGCATCTATTCAAGATAGATAGGTTCGAGTATTTTGATTATCTACATACATATATTTAAACAATTGAAAGATCTATGTTGTGCCTGTGCAGCGGTTAAGGATAAATCTAGTATATTTTATGAGAAATTACTAGAGTCTGAACGATTAGTTGGCTTAGAACTAATGACAAGGATTTAACTAATAACATTTCTATATACATAAATGATAGTTAAGCCCTTCTCATCAGTTAACTAATAACTGTGAAACCTGCACTTAATGAACTTAATACTAGATTAGATTTATTATTTATTAATTAACACTAACATTAAATGCTTTTTTTTCTGAAAATATTTATTAATGTTTAAAGAAGATTTAGTATAATTTTCAGAGCGGCAGTTGATAAATTTTCGAAATATGAACAATATCGCCCTCCGCAGTAGTGGAAATAATGGCAGCGCGTCGATAATTGTTCGTATTTCAGAATCACACATTCTTCCTCAAACGTTAATAAATATTTTCGAAAAAAGATGTGTTTTCCTTTTTCAAAATCTTAATTTGTTTTTAACTCTTGCAAAATTTGCGACTGTTCACACGAGCGCAACCATGAACGCCTGTCTACATGAGAGAAATTTCAACCAAATTTCAAAATAAAACTCAAACACTTTTTCAGATAAAAGTTCAAACCATGAAAAGGACCAAATTCAGATCGAAAATCTGGACCAAATTAGACAAAATTCAGACCAAAACCTTGATTAACTCATTATTGCCCAGTCGGTATGTTCACTTACCAGCACTTTGTTCAAGCATATAACTTCATAAATGTGACCTATGACTTGTCTGACGGATTTATATTGTTAAATAATCTATTTTGAGAAAACAATTTGAAGGAAATTTTGATTTCTTTTGAAAAAAAATTTTGATGAAACAATTTGATACATCTCTATATTTTCAATCATTTTTGATCGAAACAAACCCAGAAAAAAAATTAAATTAACAAAACAGTTGATTTGGATAGTACTTCAAAAGAACTTTCAAAATATATATGGCCAATTTTTGGTCTTTAACGTTACAGTCGTAAGCATATTTTTGCAAATATGTCGAAAATATCCCATGAAACCAAATTTTTTTTTACATTGACATGAAAATTTTTGATTCCTCAAAAATCACTGTCTATTAAATCAAGATTGTCGGGTTCTGGACCTTGGACCCGCCACTGAGTGCACTATGTCCTCCGTTTACCAATGAAAATTTCAATCATTTTAACAAAATGTTAAAGGAACGACAAAATTAAAACACCTTTCTTTTATTTAAATTGTTTTATTTACCTGTTTCGTTCAATGTGGCAAACTTTTTTCACGAAAATATTCACCAAAGCCAGAATTTCATTGGAATATCTGCGAGAGAAATAAAATCTATAAATTGTTACCCGGGTACCCGAGTAGTTGAAAAATGCAAACTCTATTTTACATATTGTATATCCATGTACACCACTCTTACCTCACATTATTTTTTTTTTTGTTTTTGTTCAATGTGACATTTGCAAAAAAAAAAAAAAGAAGTAAAATGAAATGTCAAGAAATACAAAAAAAAATATTCCTCAAAAAACAATTCGTAATCATTTGGTCTTAGAATTCGTTTGCAATTCGCATTCGCATTTCGTTTAACGACACGATTTCTCTCTCATTCTCTTTCTCTGTCGCTCGCACACATTTATGCACTCTCAAAGTGAGATATCGTTAAGGCGGTAACCTTAGTAGCAATAGTATTACGTTTGTCATATCCGTTGCGATTTCTCGTCTGCTTTGCTGCTCAGCTCCTCTCCAGCAATAACAATACATAGTATTTCTTATTTCCATTTCCACTGTAGTCTGCAGCTGCTATTTATTTATTTTATACATATGTGTGCGAGATTCGTGTCTGTTCTTTTTTCTGTTTCTTTCATAGCAAATCTTTTTTCGGTTCTTTTTTCGCAATGTGTTTTTGTTCTTGTTGTTTGGCTGCGGGAGACGACTGTTTCTACAATTGAATAAGCTTTATTGTATGTACGTTTGCAGCGGCACTCGTTCTCCTTCTCTTTCTTTCGTAGAGTTTCTTAGCCGCAATAAGAAATACTCATACGAGTACATACATACATATACATACCTACGAATTTGTCGTGCTCTTTCACCACATATAAAACTTTATTTTAATATTCAATTCCTTTTTCCTCTTAACTTTTTATTTATTTGTGCATATATATGTATGTATTTTCATTTCTTTTACATTTCGATTCGTTAATTTGGCAATTCGTCTCTTTTCTGTTGCTCACACCAACACTCACTCATTCACTAGTCGCGATGCTTTGCTCTTCTTACACACAAACAACAACAGAACATTGCCAAAATTTTCGTTTTTATCAACGATTTCAACGAACGACAACGATTTTTTCTTTTATTTTGACAGTTACATTTCAATTGTTGTTGTTATTTCTGTGTTGATAATGTTTTTCCTTCGTATTTGTCAAGTGTGCAGTGTATGTGTGTGTGTAAGGCAATGATGGCACCTCGCGCTCACTCTCTTTTCCACTATTTGATAATAGAAATGAGCATGAGTGAATGTGCGAGCGAGTAACTTGATACTTTTATTTCATTTTCAATCGTATGCAAAATAAGGATAGAGCGTGCACCTCGCAATGGAGTTCATATTTAATTTCCCTTTGCCACTAGTTCTTACTGCTTACTACCACTACTATGCTGTTATATAGTAGCAGCCTCTGGGCAAAAATGCTACTACTAGTATTATTGCTACTACCACCACAGTATAGTGTATTGTCAGGTAGGTACTTTTTCCTACTGCCTACCTACCCACATACCCACCTACCGCTGTTGCCGATATTGCTGTTTGCTGTTTGTTGTTTTTGTTTCATTTCATTCGTTTTTCCATTTTCCTATTTATTTTATTTGCGGATTTACTTATGTACATATGGTATGTATATATGTATGTTTTTTTGTTGTTGTTGTATATTTTTTATTTCATTTCATCTTCGTTTCGTTTCATTCTAATCCTTGCGGCTATGGTGACATTTTTATTTTCCTTATCATCGTCTGCGCACGATTTTTCTTCTTCCTTTTACCTTTTGCTCGCCTTGTGAAACAAGTATCCTAGCGAGGTACTCTCCTCATCTCCATCGCATTCGTTATTTCATATACTTTATTTGCTTTTATGTATATACATAATTCGTACTATTCTTCAATATTTTTATTATTATATTTTTTATTTTTTGTGTGTTTGTGTGCAAATTGGATTTTCTTTCATTTTTATTCTTTATGTGTGTGTATAATTTTGCTTTTCTGCTACTATGCCAAGAAGGGGAATGTGGGGAAAAGAGGTTCCCTATGATTGCCCGATCCCTTTTTGTATCTGTAACTGTAAGCGTTCTAAGTTATCGTTCTTGCAATGCGCACAATAGTTGTTTTTGTAGTCATTGAGTGGAATAAAATTGCAATTTTTTTATTGAAGTTCGTTTCTTTTTCTTCATTTTGAATTTTTTCGTTTTGATCTGGTAGGGTGGAATAAGCAAAAAGGGTTACCAGATGTTTTCTTAAATACGTTAACGTATAATTAGAGTGGTCTTCAGGGTATTCTTCTGAATTTTAATCTGCCATAAGAAATTCTCTACAAGTTTATGATGATACAAATTTCAAATAATTTGCATTTTATCGATTTTATGTTGATGCTACCATAATATAGTTACTCGTAGCTTAAAATGTTGATTAAATACCGACATGCAAAAAGGTTTATACACATATATATCTACAAACAGTGGCGGATCTAGGATTTGGAGGAAGGTATTTTAGAAAAATTAATTCTAAAAATATTTCATAGTACATTTAATTAACTTTAATTATCTAATATTGTATTTGCATAAATATGTAGGGTTTAATGGTTCAAACATATTTTCAATTGAACTTTCCTCATACCATGAATATGAATAATTCCAGAATAATAAAAAAAATTATTAATTAAACTTGCCAATTTGTAGTTAATGAGCTCTCGGAAAGTACTTTGTTATTGGATATCTCTTTTTTAAGTTTAGCACTATACGAGTCTATAGTTTATTTGCTAATAATGCTAATAATTTCAACTTTGCCAGCATTGGTGTAGCTAGGTAGGGGCCTGGGGAAGGCCAGATCAGTTTCCTGGAAACTGGAAACTTACAAAATAATTTATACAAATTAGTGCAAACAACTATAGTTCTGCCGGGGAAGTCTGCAAGATTTGAAAGAAGCTTTACGTTGTATAAAAAGCTGGTTAATAGCAATTATATCTCAGGAAAGGTTTTCAAATGTATCAATTATACTGTGAAAGTCGAAAAATGTGGCAACAGGTGCATCTAAGTAGCAAACATAACTCGAGTACGCTGAATCTAATGGTGCTAGCCATTTTTCTAGGTTAGCTGTTGTTTTCGAGATATTTCAGCTTCAAAATTGGGGAATTTAGGGCCTCCTGATGGCAAATTGCTTTATTTTTTGTTTAATATTTATTCAATGTAAATTGAAAACTACTGTATCAACAAGAATACATTAGAAAAAAATCCGTTTGAAAAAAAAAATTGAAAAAATAAATTTATTTGAACAATTTTAAAATGTTTTTGCATAATTTTTTCCAAAAATCGAATTTTTTCGATTTTTTTCATGTTTTCATTTTGAAATTATTTTAAATGAATGAGAATTAATATAGCTGACATAAGTTAGATATGAAAATACATCGGAATAAGAGTGATTTTTCATCATGTTATTCGCAAGAAAGCACCAATGCTTTTTGCGCTCATTAGGTCCCAGCAAAATCACGGAACGCGTTTATTGTTTTTGTTGCAAATTATAATTCTAATACAAGTTGAAATTCGAAGAAATAACATCATTGAATTTTTGTTCAATTTTTTTTTTTTTTTTTATACCCAAAAAAAAATCGTTATTAATCTTGAAAACGAATTTTCAAAGAAAAAATTATAGACGAAAAGGTGTTAAATATTTTTCCGAAAAAATCTTAAACTAAAGTTAAACAATTAAAAAAGTAATATATAAATAAACACAATTAACATAAATTTTAAGTCTGAGAGACAGAGCAAGACAAAAAATGCCGCAAATATCATGGGCAAAATTTTTGAATGTCGCAAGTACTAAGTACTTAATGAAAAAATGTTATGCAGCAAGTATCGAAGTGTACAAATATCGAGTATGCTCCAGAACCGAGTTTCTACTGTATATTTAAAAGTTTATTTTGCTGTTATTTAATATTTGTATTCTTATTTTGGAAAATGAAATGAAATTCTATAGTAACAAATTTTAATTAAATTAAATAAAATCGAAGATGCATATGGTATCTACATACGTTCATGAATATTTATATATGCTACCGCAGTATACTTTGTACATAAGAATCAACAAAAACAAATGCAAATTTATGTACCTACATATATGCAGTACATAACAACAACATACATACATTCATACAAATGTGAATATATGTACATATGTATACTGTGCAAAGTGTGCACAACTTAATCCGTAAAACTAAATACAAATGAAAAAATAAAAAGAAATAAAGAAAAACTCAATGAAAATACGAGAACGTTTTCCGATTGGTTGTACCACAGACACAAAAGAAAACGGAAAATTGTAGAAATTCATATGATGGAAATGAAAATACTCATAGAAATTATATTCAAGAAAAAACACCCGAAAATCATTATGTGAAAATACAGAAACGAAAACACCCACTGAAAGTAAATGGATTGTTTGAGAAATTGAGGAGAAGTGGCAATTGAAATAAAACCATCGACATTTCTAGATGGTGAATAATTTAAAAATAAATACATAAAGTAAATCGCAAGAAGAATGCGAACCACACAAACCGATCTGTATTTAATGATGGCACAAACAGACCACGGTCTAATTGTGAAGTAGAAAAGCTCAACAGTTCAATAACAATGGAGTGTTTTTTTTCATGAATGTATGTCTTAGTTATGTTTCCATCAGAATTACCAACTCAATATATATTCATCTGTAGCGCAAGTGACTTAACCAATTATATATGGAAATATCTTTAGTGGGTTGACGCAAGATATTTATTTGCAAATTTCCTTATTTACCTTATAAATAATGTCGTAGTTTGCAAAGCATTTAGGGAAACCCTCAAAGCCGTCTAGATAGATTTGCCAAGTGATTCACGATTCGCTTCGCTGCCTGGAGAGAAGTAATTAAGTTCAGGCGCAGTCGAACTTTATACAGTGCCGGTCATATCATTTGCAACTAAAACCACTTGTAGTTTAAGTTCACTAAAATAATTTTTATCAAAAATTTTTTTTATTCAAAACAAAGTTTATTCATTGCCATTTATTATAAAAAATTAAAAGTACAAAATTACCATATGTTGCAAATAAAAAAAGAAGGAAGTTATAATAAATTAAAGTCTGAATTGAAGAGATCAAAACATTAGCAACTAGAAAAAGTTGATGTGAATATTGAAGAAAAATGGAAAAAGTTTTCGAAATTTTTTCGCATATCCATTATTAGCGATCACTGTTGCACGTCTACGTGACATTGGCTCCATTATATGTTTCGTCTGATCGATTCAAACTCGCTTCCATTGCTTTTAAACACCTTCATAGAAATATTCCAGTTTCTCAAACGTATTCGTGCCAATTTTTCGCTTCACGAGCATCCAATGGCTTTTAATTGGGTTTATATTGAAAGGGGGAGAAATAGTTTATCTCAAAACGAAATTTTGATAAAATATTTAATACATAAGTTGACGATTTTGCTAATTGTTAACAACGGTATCGTTGATCTGCGTCATAGAGGTGGAAGACCTCGCAAAGAAACGTGTAGAAAAACTAACGAAATCACAGAACTGATGAAAGCGAATCAGAAAGTGGAGCCGAGAGAAATAAAAAGTGCACTTCAGTTGAATATATCATCATCGACCATCAAGCGACGACCCAGAAAAACTGGATTAAGCGCATACAACATTGCCGAAAAAGCGTTTACTCGCTTAACTCATTTAAAATTCCCTCATAAATACAAGAAATGGACTTTCCAACAGTTGAAAAACGTTTTGTTGTTAGATGAGAGCAAAATTAACATGTGCGGTTCTGACGGAAAACAATTTGTTAGAAGGCCACACGGTAAAAAAGACGACCCTAGACATACACCGGGTACGGTAAAGTTCCAAGGAGGTTGTATTGTGGTCTGGGGCTGCTTTTTAGCTAATACTATCGATCCAACGCATCACATTGGGAGAACTATGAAGTACAACGATTATAAAAACATTATAAGAGACATTATACTTTCGTAGGCTAGCTTGGAAAGGCCGCCTCCCACAGGATCATCACCCAAAGCGCACGTCTAAATTGGTAAAAGCTTGCCTTGTCGCAAAAAAATTTACAATTTCGCATTTGTTCAATACAGTCACCAGATCTAAACCCAATTGAGAGCCATTAGATGCTCGTGAAATGAAAAATTGACACGAAAACTTTTAAGAAACTGGAGGATCTCTATGAAAATGTTTCAAAGCAATGGAAGCGAGTTCGAATCGATTTAAGTTTTTCTAACTTTCAATGTGTAAAATTTTTCAACTCTAACTTATGCACATAACAAATACAAATAAATGAAAAATCACCAAAAAAAAAAATAAAAAATAGATGTAATAGTAAGACGTACTAAAGTCTGATTTAAGTTTTGAAGTCAAATTTCCATTATGCATTTAGAAACCAAAATTCATTCAATTCTGATCCCGGCTTGAACCCATCGATTATGGACAAGCGACAGTAGTACAATTATTTTCGTAAAAAAATTTTTGTATGAAATTTCCACCCTAACATCGATCAACTCATCGTAATACGAAATCATTGATGAACGATTTGTTTTTTCTAGCTTGGATGAGCGCAATGAAATCTTCTCAGTTAGAGCTTAAAGCTAAGAAACTAGTCGGGTTTTATCCTTAAGGGTTATAAACTGATTTAGTGGAACGAATTGGTACTTCTTGCAACTCTTTCGAAGCAATGTGAGAAAAAAGAAGAGAAATTCGGTCCATATTTTGCAATGTGGAAATAGCTATCCGCATGTATGTATTTAAGATGAAGGATCTTTTTCAAAACTAAAGATCAATAAAAAAGGATTGCAAACGAGTATGAAACACGATAACTTGACCAATCTCATCGATTGAGTTTTGATTTGAATTTTGATAATCTCATAACTACTTTCTCAAATAAAAAATCGCGTAAAGCTTTGCAGTTAAGAACTTCAAAGTGTCTACTAATATCCACAATTATGTATAAAAACATACAAAAATAACTTTGGAGTTTACAGGAGTAAAATCGTCTAATCCGTGAACGCACAACTTGTTACGTAAAAGCGAGTATTTTGCATATATTTTTTTGCAAATTTCGTGACAAGTACTACGTTCACGGATCAGACGATTCGGCCCCTGACTAATTTACAGACCAGATCAATTTAAAAATCTGACGAAAATGCATTAAAAAACCTAGACCAAAACTCAAACGAAAATTCGAACCAAATTCAAACCAAAACTTACTGCAAGTTCTGAACAATTTCGCTCAAAGTTCAGATTAAAAATCAAACCAATATTCAGACTAAAACTTAGATATAAAGTAGACTAAACTTAAAACCAAATTCAGACCAAAATCTTGACCGGAATTTAGATCAAAATTCACATCAAATTCAAACCGAAGTTCAGGCCATCAAAGCCTATACTTAACAAATTCAGGGCGGAATTCGGATCAAAATTAAGACCAAAATTCAGATCAACATTTGAACTAAAAAGCATCCCGATATTCGGAATAAAACCATTTTGGGAAGGGCTACTACCTCTAAAACAAAAAATAAAACAATTTTTAAGTCGGGTAATGATATATCGTCAGTTTAGAGGTAATAGTCATTAAAGAACAAATATAATTTTTAATTGATCTCAGAAATCATATTGAAAAAGCTTGACTAAACATTATATTTTATAATAAAGATTGTCTTAAACTATGTACCTATGTAGCTTGGTGTAGAAAACGAGTTTTTTCTCAATTTGTTTTAGTGCGTTTTATTTCTGAACCGACGATATATATGTATAGGTACTATATGTATTAATAAATCTGAATCGGTTATAAATTTCAGATTCTTAAGGAGTTAAATGCAGTTAGAATTTTCAAAAAATCTATTTTATTTTTATTCCATTTTCGTAATGTACATATATTTTAGTATATTCTCGAAAATTCGATCATATCGATCCGACAAATATTCTTGAAGTTACATGCATATTTGTAAAGACAAATTCATTATGTGTAAAGAACTTTTAAAACTTTTAACGCGTTTTTCTTAAAGTTGCCTTTGTAAAGAAAGCCGCCATCTTGTTAAGAATGGATATTTTGATCATTTCTTCCATTAATTACTAATTTACTTTGCATTTACTAAATCTTTTTGTTTTTTTTTTTTTGTTTTAATTTTGGATGATCCCATACAGAGATTTCGTGGTCACAGCATGACGTCTTTTTTTTAGAGGACTTCCCGGAGATCATCTACAGGAGCTTTAAAAATCATTATTTTAATCAAGTTAAATGTATGCAAATTTTTATATTAATCCAATAAAATGTCTTTTCAAAAAAATTCTCGACCTCCTAACTGCGTATAATCCCTTAAGTTCAAACAAATTCTCAGATCAAAGTTCAAAAAATGTAATTTTGACAAAGTCTGTTTCGAAATTAGCTGAAGTAGCATTATCACCTCCTAAGTTAATTTAGCAATTTAGTCATTAATTCTACTGGTCGAGAATGTTTACTGGGTAATTATATTTATTCTTACGGAGTGGATACGTAGAATATGTAATTCAAAGCCCCCATTTTCCTATTAATGAAATTTCAATTCATCCCATCCTTCCAAAATATCCCCACAATGAACGAAGCCCGTACCACATAGAGCAAATAGATATTGCCGTCTCTTTCTAAATACAATCGTAGAGAAAATACAAGAAATGAAAATAAATACAAAAAGCAGCAAAACAATTGCTTCGAAAAAACATAGGAAATTGACAAACTTACATAAAAATATAGGGACAAAAAACCCTCGATGAACTCACAGTGAAAGAGTATGAGTTTAGCTGAGAGCAGAGAGTGGCTGCATGAGAGAATAAATGAAATATACGCTATCTCATTCACACAAGTAATAAAAAAATTTAATTCGATATGAACAGAAAAAACAAAACCCAAAAAAAAAGGAATGTCATTTACTTTTTTAATTTAAATTAAAATGCTTTCCCAATCAAAAAAACGAACACAAACACCAACAGCAGATTAAAAAGAGGAGGAGCAGTGAACGCTCTCTTTCTCTTTTTATAAAAGTTTTTTTTTTTTTTATTACTAATTTATTAAATTCTTTTGTCTGTAGCTTTCAAATTTTTTACAACAATTATCATTTGTATTGTTTACATACATGCGAATCCCAATGACAAGTTACATACATACGTGTGCTGTTTTTCTGGAAGGGGTAAGTGAAAATCGAATGTCTCACACTCATTCTATCTCACTCTCAATACAAATGAAGAGAAGCAAATAAATGCTCAATGTTTATTATTGGTGCAACCCACCTGCTGACACACATGTACGCCTGAACGAGAGAGAGCACGTGTTTATAGACAGCAATGTAAAAATCCAAAGGTGAGAATGAGAAATGAATGTGTGTGCTTGAATGTTGAGAAACGAAACGAAATGAAATTTGAAATGAATTCAAAGAAATGAAATGCAAAAAAAAGAAATATGTGAAAAAAATCCAAATAAAAAAATACTACCAGAGGAGTACCAGACAAATTGAAAAAATAAATAATACAAATGTGCGCAGCGTCGTTCACATACACACTCGTACTCGTACTGCTGGTGTAATTGCTTATGGGTGTGTGCGTGTGTATCTTTTAGATTACTTGCATACGTTTCATATTCATTTCGTTTCAAATTCGTTTTGTTATTCCTTTTTTCCATTTTATATTTTTTGTCATCGTCTTTTTCGATTGCTGGTACCAATTGAGATACTCATGCAGATATCATTTCGTTTGTCGTTAGTCGTATGAGTGTATGTGTGTGTGTATAATTGTGTGGTGAGCGCGCATGTAGTATTTCGCGTACCAGAGATATTCATATTCCGAATTGAAACATTTGGGGTTGCAACACAAATACACACACACGCACACACAGCCAAAGGAAAAACACACAACAGAAACAAAACTGTAAATGAATTTCTGAGTATTGTCACAACAATTGGATTCGATATCTCGTTTGTTGTTGTTGTTGGTGTTGTTGTTGTTTTCGTTTGTTGTTGGTTTTACGATATCGTTCTGTGGCGCACACAATCGCAATCATTGGAATCATTCGCATTCATTCGTATTCGTAGTGGCATTCGTCGTAGTCGTAGTCTCGTATTCGTTTCGTATTCGTTGGTTTTCACAATCGCACAATCTTTTACATATACACAACATACAAACGTACATGCATACATACATACATACATACAAATGTATCTACAGCTGCAGATACAGAAACGAATGAAATGAATGAAATGAAAAAAATAGAAAAACATTTGCGCTCATGCTCGCACAACGTTTCAATTCGATTTTCATTACGAATTTGTCATTCGTAAGCGAAGGTAATGCAATAAAAATTTTTGCCGCTGTCGTTTTTCGCCGCCGTGCTTTTTTCTCCGGTTTGTTGCCGTCGCTCGTCACTTTCGTCGCGCGTATTTCTTCAAATCGAAGCAAATCAAATAATTTGCATAGTTCGTGGGGGTGAGTGAGTGTGCGATACGCGTTTGCGCGCCCTTGTTTTCTGCCAATCCCTCCTCCTCACAGTGTGCAAAACAAAAGAAAAATAATAATTTGAAAACAAAACAAAAAAAAAAAACCAAGAAAATATATTGTGAATGTGAAAAACAATTCTTTTTTTTTCGGTGTGTGTATATATAGATTTGTACATATGTATGTATGCATGTACAACAACTATAATAATAGCAAAGCAGAAGAAAAGTATATAGCTTTCGTTTCCATTTTTCATTTGCCAACTTTTTTCCATTTTTTTCCTTTTTTGTATTTTTGCAATTGTGCGACATTTACACACCATAACGAAAACAACGACAATTATTTTATTGTATTCTAACTTCAACTGCTGCTGCTGCCATTGCTTTGAATGTGATTATGTTCTCTGTGTGTGTGTGTGTGTGTGTATGTGATTCGCTGTGTTATGTTGTATTTCGAATTTTGATTTGACAATCCAGCCTCATACGTGCAGTGACACGCCGTCGGTGAGGAGCTATTAGCAGTTGTTCGGTAGTTACAGTGACATAAAAATAAATTAAACTTGCATGCATTTGCAAACCGGAAATTGCAAATTTCTCACAATTAAAATAATATCTAGGTACAAATAAATATTGGATTTACTCTCGAATTCAAAAGTTAAAAAAAAAAACATATGCAACTATTCATTTTAATAAATAAACAATGAAACTAAATAATAAGTGTATAATTTATCGAATAACTGAAAACTATCTACATTAAAATCTTTGAAAACTTAAAATTAATAATTAAAGTAATTAATTGCTGCTAATATAAAAAAAAAATAAACATTTTCAAATTGACTGTAATGAAATGAACTTAAGTGGTGACGGGAACAGTCTGTTGTTTCTATTATTGAAAAAACTTAGAAGGAGGAATGAAATGATTACTGATCCGATAGGAAATCAAATCTTAGCTTTTATGTTAAGTTTTTGTTTTTGTTTTTAATGTGAACTTGACAAATCCTGAACTATACATAGACCAAGAAACATAAAGAAATTTTAAAAGTAAGGCTTCCCCAGCAGCATCAACTAATTTTTAAAACCGATTTGCCATTTTCATACAATATTTTACCATATTGCAAGCTACTACAGATTTATAATCTACTGTGAATACCCCAAACGTTTTCTATGTATTTAGTGTTTCACTTGCCACGTATTTTACTCTGAACGTAATTGAAGTTTGTTGTGATATTGCAGGCTTTTTCAAAGTTGGAGTTACTGTATATAATGAAACAGAATTTTGGTTTATACATTGTACATAGACGGAAAAATCCCACATATAAAAACACTGTGTTAAACAAAACTTCAATATAGGTTTTGAGTTTTTCAAGCAAGAATTTTATAACTGAAGATCGAGCTTTAATATGATTCCTATTAGGAGTCCTAAACACAGAAACACAGGGGATTTCATTATACCAAAAGTTGGTTGATTCTGCTGTTTTACTTTCTTAAAATCCTTCAAATTCAATGATGAAAAATCTTCCAAAAAAAAGAAGAAATTCTATTTCGACTTTTAACTTTTTCTTCCTTTGACATTCAGTCTATTTGGTTATAATTTTTCGTTTGTAACAGGATTTTTTATTACATCGGTCTGTGAAACCGGGTAAATGGATAAATCTTTAATAATTTAAGTTTATTTATTCACCTTTTTCTCCTAACAAATATTTTTCATTCAATGGCAATCTATATCTAAACTATATTGTAATTAGTAACATTGAAAAAAGCTTTCTTTAGAGAGAAATTCATTGAAGCTAAATTAACCATCATCGTCCTCCTGTAGACATTGTAGAAATTAGGTACGGTGTGCGGGTACGATGAGCGGGAACCAAAGTAGATAGATCAAGAAAGTAACTTGAGAAAAAAAATTGTTTTTGAACTTGACTCAGGAATGGCTCAGCAACAAGGTGCCATATGGCACCGCTAGGCATTACTGGGTTAATGAGTTCGAGTCAAAGATCTAAAAAAGAAAAAAACAGATGACTCAATCTCTGAAACAACATGTTACTTACGAAAGGTCAATGCTAATAAGGATCTCGAGTTTTCGAACTGTCACAATATTTTATTGCAAAATTGTTCATCTGAAATAAAAAACTAGCAATTCTACAAAAAAAAAGAACAAATGTTTTGTCAATCGTTATTGATAAAAAATATTTAATTTGATTAGATTTAAAGGAGAGCTCAAGGCAAGTAAAAAATCTTATGGGGGTCTGTCTTCACTACATTGCTTACTATAACATTTAAATGTTGATATCAAATTAATTAAATCTGTTAAATCTGTGTCAAGTCCAATAATATTTCGTTGTCAACGATAAGTGTTCAAAATTCCTTGATCTACTAAATATTTTATGTTGTTTCAATCCTCCTATCACCCCTGGATATTGGATCCTCCATTGGCTGGTATATAGATATTTTCGAGGTCACTGACTGCGAATCAATAGTCCCTATGATGAAATTCATAAAAAAAAACACCTCAAAATAAAAAATCCTTTCTGCATTTTCGATATATATGTGTGTAGGTAACTGCAAAATATGAGGGACCGGTTTTCATAGTCAAAACAAAAACTTTTTATGCAGGCAATTTCAAATATTAAAAATTACTAAACGACAATTACCTTTGCATTTTATAAAAATATAAACGAACATATTTTAATATGATACATACACATATACACAGATGAATTTCTAAATATCAACAGCACAGCAGGATTGTAATTAATACGCAATGGTGTTTAAGTTTAAAAAGAAAAAAATTAATTAAAAATTATTATTTCAGAAATAATAAAGTAAATAATAAAAAAATAATTATACAAAAATAAACTAAAAAAAATCTGATTACAAGTGATTGAAAAATATTGTGAAAAGTGAAAAGCAAAAAGTGTTGTATCCCTCTTTTCTCTTGCGAGGGGGAAAAGCAAAATTCCAAAAGTTCTCCCAATGACAAATAATGGATTCTGCCATTGATACACAATCGACAACAACAAGTGAACATAGTGTTGCCTCTTCCTCGCATGAATTATTGGAAGTGCATGTGAAACGTGAATGTTTGTCCGCGAAAGCGATGAACAGTATCAACAATAACAACAACAACAATTCAATTATAAATAATAATAACAACAACAATAATAATAATAATAACAGTCCACAATATATCAACAAACATAGTCCAAAATATCACAATATGAATCCAACCACATTGCTGATGCATCATCAGCAGCAGCAGCAGCAACAACAGCAACAGCAGCAGCAGCAACAACAACAGCAACAACAAAATGGTGCCCGTGGTGATAACAATAACAGTAATCGCGTTGGTGGAGGAGGTATTGGTGGCATGAACAGCTCTGGCGGTGGTGGTGGCATGTCCTGTGACGATCGCCCACCCAATGGACGCATATCGCATACGGGACGAGGCTCCAGCTGCTCCCCAGCCAGTTCACCAACACGCCACCCGAACGCCGTCAGTCCGGTAACATCGCTCAATCACTCGATGATGCAACAAATGCAACAGCAACACCATCAACTCAGCCCGCCACCACATGTCGGCGGAGTACCAACACCAAATGGCCTGCCCGCAGGCTTACCGCCACGTATGCCACACGGCCTGCCACCACACTCACTTGGACTGCTCAATTCACTGCAAATGATGCATCATGCGTCACCGCTCGAACTAATGGCTGCAGCGCACCATCATGTACCGCCACGATCATACAATAGCCCGCCACCAATATCCACATCCGATCCCAGCGCCAACGAATGCAAGCTAGTAGAGTATCGGGGACAAAAAGTTGCAGCGTTCATTATTAGCAATGATACGATGCTCTGCTTGCCGCAAGCATTCGAGCTATTCCTGAAGCATTTGGTTGGCGGACTGCATACGGTGTACACGAAGCTGAAGCGTTTGGATATTGTGCCGCTCGTCTGCAATGTGGAGCAAGTGCGAATATTACGCGGCTTGGGCGCCATACAGCCGGGCGTGAATCGTTGCAAGCTGCTGTCGTGCAAGGACTTTGATGTGCTCTATCGCGATTGCACAACTGCCAGGTAGGTACAGAGGCAGCGGTTAGGGGGTGGTGGTGTTGCGAAGCTTTAAAACTTACTTGATTTATTTCTAATGAATTTTATGTTTATAAGTTTTTCTTTTAATATTTTCGGAGCTTAGAGCGATTTAGATATCCGATAGTGGGGTGCAGGGAGGAGATATTTATTTGGAATATCTAAATGTCTCTCTAATACAGGGTGTTGTCATAACTTAGAAATTTATGATGCAATCGAATTTCAGCTTTAAAAAAAATTTGAAAAGGCTTGTCTAAAAAGTCATTGTAAAATGTCAGCACTATGATATGCTACCAGGCACGTACAAGTATGTTGGTATATTTTTTTACGTGTGTGTGTGTGTGTGCGCACTTTTCAAATTAATCAATGTTTTGATATGCGATCGTACTAAATAAGAAATTTTCTCATTTCCTGTTTCCGGTTTAATAGAAATTCAACTTTAGACTTTACACACACTCACACATACACACCTATACCTGCATATAATCAATTGCGTGTACACACATTATAATAAAAAAAAATCAAAGCAAATACTCGAACCGAACCTTCCTTTTTCTGCATCATTCTATGCATATGCAACTGCAGCAACGGGCATAAAAACTAATCGCGAAAGTTGCATTTGCGTTGCGATGACATTCAACGGAAATACGCAATGCAAACGTATGCAACTACGTATGCACAATATATGAACCCACATGTATTATTTTGTTGCAGTTCTTTCTATTGTTGCCCCAGTGAAGGCACTGCGGCTACCATACATTTTCACAACAATGGCTCAAATGTATTTTACGTGGCTTTAAAGTTTGCTGAAAGTTTATTTGCACTGTCGAATCATTTCCGTTGAAAACTTCTCTACCTCTGCACTCACATAATTTTTTTTTGCTTTGTTTTTATTTTTGTGGCACAAGAATTAAATGTTTATGGGGAACAATTTTTTCTTTCAATAAAATAATTTTCAAAATAAAATTTTTATAATTTTTTCAATATTAAACACTCATGTTTAAACGTAGAATTAGAACATTAATTGAAATACATATGGGGCGAATCGTGGAATAACAACGATTTATAGTTTCTAAATAGTCTCAGTTAGTTTTACTACTAGTCGCAATTTACCGAATCTAATGTCAACTTAGTGCCGGTTAATTTGACTCTTCCAAAATTTTTGTTTGGTTTAAATAATCAGAGTAGATAAATATCGGTGTAAAAAACAAGAACCCGTTTTCAAAAAATAGTTGAATGAGCTTTTTAACAAATTGTCTTTTATTATTAAAAATCTTACATCAAAAATTCACATTCACAACTGTTCATAAATATTTTTTTTATACAGCTAATATCATACGAAGTTTTTTATTTATATTTTTAAATTATAATTTCAAATTTAATCCTTTGAATTTATCTGCCTCTTACGGCTCACCACAGTTCATATCCGATCCATTTCTTTGGTGAATTCCCTTGAAAGTTAAGTATAGTATATACACAGAAAAATGTTAGGATGGCAGTTAAACCCGTTTTGGCACTTGAACTTGAGAGTTGAACAATGTTATTGCTCAAGAGATGTAGGCCCCAGGAACGAATGCACGACTTAACTATTTTTATAATTTTGTATGGTAAAAACACAACTTCATAGTTTTGGATTTTTCGATTTGGTGGTTTGTCAATTATTGTTACTATAACACAACAGCTCGTTGAAGGCTTAGGCTTAGACGAGTGGAAATTACAGTTATATATATGCCGAATACGAAAAACGAAGTCTTTCTTCAGCATTTTTTACTTTGCAATTGCCTGCCAAAAAATCCTCTTTTACTCAAATAAAACATCCTAATTGCTATTATTCTAAAATGTTAAGTTTCTGCATCAAATCATTTGGAAAATTTGCTGATGCGAATTCCATGAAAATTGAGAAAATTTCCATCTTATTACTATTTGATAATCTTTGTTCCCGTTCAACCCGTGAGCTCGATGGCTCCTTAGATAAATATTTTGTTGGTTCATGCGATTTCAGTTCGTTTAGTAAAAATACCGTAATTACAGTGACTCAATCCATGAACCGAACCGTTTGCGTTTTAGTTCACTTGACTAAATCAGAACCAAAACAATTTTAATCGAAAAAATGGTTTGGTACAACTGAAATTTTTTTTTTTCGTTTATAGCACTTTGCAACATAAATTTTTATACCTTGGATATATTGATATATATATTCTAGGATATATTAATTTTTATCGGGTAACGGTTGTTTATAATGCCCATAATTAGGCGTCGTTCATATCAACATATAGTGGATCTGGCTATGCCCGTCTGTCTATTTAAGCGATATTTTATACGCGATATTTTTCTGGTTAGAACAATCTAATCAAGATTGTTCTAGCCAGAAAAAAAGTTTGAAGCAATTAATTATACTTTAAAATAGTCCTATGAGTAAATGAGATTTTCAAAAATTGATATCAAAGTAAATTTTGAAGAAAATTTAATCAAATTCCGTTAATTTATTAAAATAGGCTGAAAAATAGTTGTAAAAATTTTCAGCATCGGGCAATAATCACTTACACCTTCCATACAAGTGAACCCTATGAAGGGCAATATCAAATTTTACGCTACAAAATTTTTGAACCAAACAATTTTTGGACCAGTGATTCGACGGGTCGGCTTTGAACCACTGACCCGAATTATACCACAAAATCTATTTAGTTCGACTAACAGGCTCTATTCTTGTTTTGATTGACTTGTAATTGGTTTTTAGTGCCTACCTGCCACCGGCTATTGAGTTGAGTACACATAATTTCCAAAACTTAAATGTATTCTACATCAACAATACCTGACTTTGAATAATTTGACAGAAATTTAGCTATATGAAAAACTACTATTTAAATTAAATTTCTATAGACTTGGCTTTGATTGATTTGCAGTTTTTTAATACATATGTATCTCCTAAGGGATTTAAGATGTTTGCAACGAAACTTCTCATAAATTGAAATCTATGTTTTTTATTCATAACATTATTTAATTGTAGGTACCAATCCATACCGATATTCCTTTACTCTGGTTTTGAGTTATATAAATTTCACAAAATTACACATTCAGTAAATCTGAATACTCATGAGAAAGGTAATTCACATAAATGCTATCGATGTTTTTCAAATTCTGAAATATTTAACACTCCAGTTTTTGATATGTGAATTTTAAGGCCAAAATTTGCAACTAATGTCCTAAGGTACAGATATTGATTTAGAATATAGTTTCTTTCATCATTTCTATTCAGTGAAGATACTTGAAAAACAAAAACCACATAATTCTTGTTTCGGTTTTCAAATATCACACAGAAAGATCATTGATGAAGAATCGTGGCGCATTCCGAAACAGTCATCTGATTTGTCAGTCTTAAACACATTACGCTATTTAAAATCACTTAGATTTGGTTTTCAGTTTCTTTTTTAAACAAAAATTAGTAAAGAAAGTTATTTATTTAAAGAAATTTTTTAATGTTTATTATTTGAGCTGGACTTTGTGACGCACAATAGGCACTAGAGGATTCAGATATTACGGAAAAGGGGGGCTAACGGTTTTTTTTTCCTTCAAAAATCCATTTTATTTAGGAGCAACTATCAAATATTTATCAGGAAGGAGGTTACATTCTTTATCAGTATCAATTCTTGATACGATTTATATCCGTCTGTCTGTGGGTCTATGCAATTCCCATCAACATAAGCAAATCTGATTGAAATGTTCACATATCAATTTATTATTCGTCTACCTTAAAAATATTTTGAAATTCTCGTTTGAACATTTTTTACATTTTGTATTGTTATAAAGAAGTAAAATCTTTAAAAGACAATATCAATGGAAATAGTAACGCGACCCTAACAAAATTCTGTACTCTAAATTAAGACGATAAATAAAATATTTGATTCAGGAACCATAAGAACCGACAAATTTCTAGTTTTAAAAGTTGGTTTCTTTAAAAATGTAGGCCATTATATTTTGCAGAATAGAGCGTGCTACTAGGTGAAGCGCTGAATTTACTTTCTCCATTCTCTTTACATTCTCTCGTGTGACTAAATAAGTTCAAGTTGGTTGAAAATTGCTTGGGAAATACATTCAGATATAAGTGGGCCCAGAGATTTTTGAAGGAGGGTTCTAATTAACTAAGAAAGTCTTTTGATTCAGAAACAAGTGGTGCATTCATACACGCTCTGGATTCAGATATTTCCTATGAGAGAGCTTTCAATTTTTAGTCCCTGTAAAATATTTGAAATTTGCACACATACATAGTATATTGAAAATTTGTGTTACAATTCTGGGGAATAACCTTAGGGATAAAATATTTGGTTGTTCAAATATTATGAAATATTAAAAAATATGGTAAGCTCTAGTTAAATTTTAGTTTAAATTTTATAAATAATCCAATAATTCGTATTATTTTAGAGCGGAGAGTTCTATTTAGAATATTATTATTAGCTATATATATTATAGTGCTATGCCCCAACCTAAGTTTATCAAAGTTTACCAAATTTAACAAGAATGAGTAAATTATCGTTAGTTCCCTTTTTCCTTGTGCTCGTGCAGCTGATGCAATGTGGGCTATGCATGACCATAGGTCCATGTCCAGTGGTTATGGCCGTAATTCTGAGAGATAAATATTTTTCTACATATCACTTATTTGAGGATATAATCGTCATTTAAAATTTTTGAGATAACGCTTCAACTGGCAAAGTTTCGGTGATCTAAGTCACAGCTGAAGTAAATATGCTTCGTTATTGCATTCATACCAATTATGTAAAATTGGAAAATTGAAGAGCATTTCCTGAATCTTGAAAATGTAGAGTCACATATAACGTTATAGCCGCAAAAGAGCGTTATATATTTTAAAACAAATTTTTATAATTGTAACTGTTCTGGGGCTCCCAGCCCCTATGCTTAGAATTAATTACTTATCTGGATTTCTTTTTTAATTTTAAAATAAAACGATATCCACAATTTTACTAAATGGATTCACCTTCAAGTTTAATAAACGTACAATGTTGAAAAAATATGTATATTCAACTTATTATATTTAAAAAAATATATATTAAAAAGTAAATACTGTGTTAAACAGCACAAACTGAAAAATATTTCAAAATTTTTCAAATGTCATATAAATGAGTAGTTTATGCTAAGCATGCTATACCCGTCTTACCTCCTGAATATTGAAGTGAAACTTCTTTTCTCTTGTCCTAGAGTAAAACCAACCGGATGTGACGTCGCGCGTAAGTTTGCAATGCGACATAATTTTGTAGAGCAATGTGCATGAGGGGCTAAATATCAATATTCCGTAACTGAATTCACGAGCAAACTATATAATAAACGATTCATGAATAGTTTAAATTCAATATAACATATTAATTACACACACACACACACGCCTATGGCAGAAAGAACAATGTGTAGCGTCGCCATCTTAAAGTTTATGACAGTTATACATTTCACATACAGATGGCGCAAATGTCCAATGAATTACATGAATATGTCGCAGATGCAGATGACATTACCAGTACAGAGTTGCAATTTTTGTTCTAGCATTAATCCCAAAAAAAAAATTGGTTGTGTATTAACGAACACAAGGCAGAAATGAAACTTCTTGTGAACTAAATGATACCCAAGCAAATGAAATTAAAAAACAAAAGCCAATAAAGTAAAAAATTTAGCGATTGAAAAATTTCATTTGCTTGTTATTTGCGTGTGTTTCGTTTAGTTCACAAGAAGTTTCGCTTCTGCCTTGTGTTCGTTAATACACAATTCAGTTTTTATGAATATGTTGCTCTTTAGAACTCCTGCAAAGGTTTCAAACCATTCGTGGCGGCTTTGCTTTTAATCGATTTTCGAAATTTTATTATTTTGGAAAATGGAAATTTATTTCCGAATTCGGTGAGTTTATATGTGATTTTTAGACCAGAGGAATTCTCCTCTTTTTCTGCTTAATCCTACATGATGGCCGATAAATTATATACGCGTTTCAAGCCCCTCTGTTTCCAAATATATAAATTTTATTTTGCCTTTATTGCTATTTTTCAAAAGCTTTGCCTTTTTCACTGTTTTAATGCCTTTTTTGATTTTTTGGTGCCTTTTTTTCTAAGTGATAACTGCATTTTTTGGGGTTTTCTACCCATTGTGCCTTTTTGATCTTTTACTATTTTTAATGGCCGATTTTTTGTAAATTAAATTTTTAGCACAAATGGATTTTTTTTAGCTCCGTTTATCATGAAAAAAAATGTATTATGTGCAGTAGATTGTAAATCGATAGAAACAAAAAAAAAAAGACGGCGCAAATAAAACATCACATGTTGGGGGGCAAAACAAATGAATTCTACGGTCACTCTGCCAAACTGATGTTGACGTATGACATATCGTTGTAAATGAAAATATCCGATGAGTCCACTGTAGGTAAAAATTATGTACAAGACTGCTAGGTTGAAGTTCTTTTAAAAATCCGGCCCCAAATAAGTTAAAACCCTATTTTCATGATCGATGAAACGACCAAGAAAGCTGAATGCCATGCTGCCAAGATCAATGTTGGCTCTTTTATTAAAAACGGAAGTCGGTATATTTTGCCTGTAGAGATTTTGGAAAAGGTAAATGCATCTGCAACTTCCCACTTTTTGTACCTTTTTATAAATTTTTTTGCTGCCTTTTTGAGTGCTTTAGTTTGCAATTTTATTTTGCTTTTTTCTTAGGTTTTAGGTGCACAAAATCCGCTCCCTGGTTATTGCATAGAGATTTCATCAATGTCATTTGCCAAAGAGATTCTTAGTTCTCTTCAAACAGATCTCTATTAGCTCCTTTATTAGTCCATTACTTACAAACATCTGCCTAAAAATACAGAATTGCAATTGTCGAGAAATAACAGAAATAAATATTGTAAACATATTATTACATTAATATTTGCATTGAAGTTGATCAAAGACTCAAAAAGGGAACTGCTCACACAAACCCTAACTTATTACTACATGCAAACAAGCACACACACGCACACATCCGACTGCTAGTATGTCCATTTGTGGGTACACTGTGTGTGTTGTGCACGGCGAGCCCCCGCTGTGTGAGCACTTAAATACGAGAATAAAGTCCACACACACACACTCACACACATTCACACAAAAAGGGTAATTACTCGTACATGTGTCGACTTCTTTTGGCAACGAGTATTGCTGGGTATGAGTGTAGAATGTTGCATTCTTGTTTTAAAAATATAACCGTTTTTGTTGTAACATTTTTTGGCAAGCATAAAGGCAAGAAACAATAAAGTGTAGCTAAAACCAGAAAAAAGGGTTCTATGAATTTGTATTTACCACTACATCTACTACTTTCGCCACTAAAACTACTAGTTATTTGGTGCTTCTGCTTCAGAACTTCGGTTAAAAAAAGTGTATTTAGTATGGAGTTGATGATGAGGTTCTTCTTTCGAAATACAAAAAGAATGTGGGTTGCATTAAGCTAATATTGTGGGATACCATGCTTAAGTGGTCTACTAGCTAAAATGGGAGAAAAAGAGTAAAAATTTCTATGATGTACTACGGTACGACTATTAAGTGCCAAGCGAATTTAAGTTTTGAAAATTGTACTTTAAATCAAATTATGTTTTTGGGGTAACTGTTTGGAAATTAGTTTAACTATTTTTTAAGTGTTTTGATTTTTTTATTTTTAATATAAATTTGATTTATATACATAGGTAAATGTTTATGTATACATTAAAATCTTATATTAAATAAAAAAAATATTGTAATTCACTGAAGCGAATGGTCAATGTTTTTCTTTTTTCTTTTTAATTGCAGATGCTTATCGATCAAGCCACCTGAGAGGTAAAAAAAACAAAAACTCATACAAAATATTTACTTCCTTTCCATACCAAAAAAAAAAAGAGTACCTACAAAAAAAAAATGTAAACTTAAGAGTTTTTAGAGCGAAAAATTTTAAATAATTACAAATTGTGTGCAGAAAAAAATTCTTTAGAAAATGAAAATATTCATATTTCTTCTATAAAACTGTAAAACGTCACGTGCTCTAATTAAAGGCTATTGAGGAATCGAGCAATTGAGAGCATTGTACGAAAATAATAATACAAACACAGAGAAACAGGGTTGTCAAACATCATAGCCAGCGCCAGTAAAAAGCGGAAGCGACAGACAGGATATCAGTAAATAGAGCGTAAAAACTGTGAAAATAATACACTTTTATCTGCAGGATACAATCCTTTAACTAACAAGTGCATATATTTTTATTTAAGTTTTGTTTTTGCATGCCTAAATTCATTATGTAAGTGAGTGTATTTTTATGAAAAGGTAATGTACATTTACTATTTTGTGTATGTTAATATTTATATCTACTTAAGTATACATTTTTAAGATATAATATTTGATTTGATTGTGTTTCAAAGTCAGATATCAAGAATGAGCCGGCAAAGTGACTGTGTTCGTATAATTCTGTTTTTCTTAAAATCTGGATTCGTTTACGAAAATTGGGAAATAGAGCCAACTTGAATTCAAAATCCGATTTCGATTTTGTTTTGTGGCAAATCAATTTATCGAGAACTTATGGATGTAATTTGTAATGGCATTTAATATTAAATATTTCCACTAGATAAACATTCCAGGAAATTTTCTCTAACTTTTTCTTTTACAGCATACCATATTTTTTCCAAGATACATTCTTGTGAGAACAACATTTACAAAAGTTTATTTGCAGCTTGGTTTTTCAGTTCAAACGACATTCAACATACATATGTACACATACACACATAAATATATATATTTTTTACATATTACTTATTTGATTTTTTCACTCTAAAATACTCTTGAGCAAATCATTTGTTAATGTTTATATTTTTTTTTAATTCCGTATCCAAGAAATCCTTTACTTCCAAAATTACCAAAAACCACATTCCCACATTCCCACATTTTTACCTTTCAGTATTTTAAAGTGGCAGTTTTTTCTTTACACGTTTGCATTCAAATGTGACCATATGAAAATAATAGTTTTCTTTTCTTTCAAATAAACAATTTTTTTTTCGTTTTTGTACCAAAAAAAGAAGTATACTCCTTCTCCTCGACGACCCAAATTGACATTGACATTTAACAACAATTGTCATTTTGCTGTCAAATGTTTGCAATTTATCCGAACGAATGAACAACCAATTCAAACAAAAAAGAAAAAAAAAACCAAAAATGAGAATAAAGTGTATGCGCCCACATGCATGTTGCATGCAACACAATCCACAATCGCACATAACCGCAAAGCGTGCGCGACTTCAATTTCAACTCAATCTTAACTTCATTGCCTCTAAAGAAAATGCGCCTCATTTGCCAGTCCTCGATGCTTACAAAAGCGCTTTAAAATTGCAAATAAAAAAAAATCTTAATCGATCGCAAAAGATTCGAAATTGAAATGATCTTAAATGACAGTTTCAAGCCATTGCAGAGAGTGAGCGGTAGAAGCTGGGACAGACGGCAATAAGAGAGACAGACAAATAGACGGACAGACCAACCACCACGGTGTCTAAATGATGTTTAAATGTTTGCGGTGAAAATTTATTTTACACAAAAAAGGAAAGACAAAACAACAAACTACAACTTAATCAATGAAAACCGCAAAAATGCAAATTGCACGCGGTTGTTGTGATTAATTTTGACAAATGAAGTTGGCTGCACATTGTGTTTATGTGACAGTACAATTTGACAGTTGTATGAAATGTAGATGTTGTAGTAGATGAAAATGAAAGAGGAAGAAAGACATTAAGTTCAGAAATGGTGAACGAGCCTCTTAAGAGGGCTAAAGTTTAGTTCATTCATTTCAAATGAAGCATAATTTTAGGCTATGAAAAATACTTTGCATATCAGGAAATTTTCGGTTCTGAACTAATTTTTGAATCTATCATATGCAAAACGAAATTTTTCCAATTAATTTAATTTACACACTTTAAAACAGAAGCCCTGTTCACTCTTTAGAGTAAAGTGCTGGTTAACGGAGTAACAGAGTAAAAGTGTAAAGCAAAATTACTCTACAAAAACAAAATATACGACATTTGCTTTTACTCACACTTTACACTTTTACTCTAGTTCGACCCTTTAGTAAAATATTTGTTACTCTGTTACTCTGAGTAAGAGAGAAAATTAGTGTTGCCTACTTTTCGATTTGTACGACAACAAAAAATAAAAACAAAAGTTTTGTTCCTGGCGCTTTTAATTGGGAACATTGATCGCAGAGAAAATAAAAAAAAAGCTGTCAACAATATGAAATGAAAAAATTTTGAATTTCTACTTATGTTTTTATTTATAAGAACGTTTGAAAACTATTGCGAATCAATTTTATCTTCTTTTCACCTTCAACACACTTAAATTTGCAAAAAGCTTCTAGCATTAAATGTTTTTGCACTTTTACTACAAACTTTTTCAATGAAAAAAAAGTAAACAAATAATGAAAAATATATTTTTTGACTTTTACTCCAGAGAGTACTTTTTTAGTTTTAGAGGCGTTCACGCTCTAGAGTAAAACATTACTTTTTTACTCCGTTACTCAGCGCTTTACTCCAAAGAGTGAATAGGGCTAGAGTTCCTTTGGAAGAGACTAAAAAGACTAATTTTTAATACAAGAAGAAAGTCTGAGGAGATCTTTGGGAAAAGAGATAAAAATGAGGGTTTGACAATACTCAGCGATCTACAAAATCCTTAGTAGCACGAAAAATGTCCGACCACTAGCGGATCCAGACATTTCCAAAAGAGGGGGTTTTAATTTTGTATTCCCTTTATACTTTTTTTTCTCATCGCCAACAATTAAAATGTATAAGATTTTTCTCGGTAAGAGGGAGCTTTATCCCTTGGATTCACTAGTGAAACCGACTATAATACCAGGTTATTTTGGAACGAGGTATTATTTGCTTTTTAAAATATTTATGCGGTTTCGGTGAAAGAACTAAAACGAATATTTTCAAATTAAAACATAAAATATAAAAAAAACTAAACAAAAACTATTACGGCCGGTTTGTTCACAAAGTTATAAATTTGTCAGTAACTCGTTATAGCTAAAACGAGTTAAAGAGTGTAACTTCGTTTGCAACGTGTTATATTTCATCCGGTTTGTTTACCCAGAAATATAAATTTGTAACGAGTTTTAACTCCCGATTTGTAATGCGTTTCAAAGTGCTGAAATGACATGCTGAACCGTTGAAAAGCAACAATGTGTCATATTTGTAACCAAACATAAAATTATTGATATTTTGAAGTAAGCCGATATGGTAATCTGCGGCTGATTTTTGTTTATTTGTTTTCGAATCACGAGAAAAGAGTTCGATGACAATTTTTCAATTACTATTTTGAGAAATCTGTTTCAAAATCTTTAAAAAAGATGTGTATGCCAATCTCTTTTAGAATTTTAGTCAACTAAAACAAAGAATTTAAACTTATTTGGACTAAATTTATTCTCTATATCTTGAATTCAGAAAAAGTAGTACATTTCGAGCTCGTTTAGTAGCTTGCTAGTGACGCTTTATATGGTCGAAATACTACCAAGTCAAAATGTCCCGAACATTATTGTTTTGGCCTCGGCGCTGTAGTTTTAATTAACAATTGGAAAGGGTTCGTTCTAAACATTAACGTGGACCAACACTGCATTGAACCTTGCATTTTCTGGTGTCATGCGATCCTTTTCAGCGATTGCTAGTCGCCAGCGTATTTCCATAGACAACACAGGCCCCCGCCGTTTCAGGATGCCGATCGGTCTACGACACTTCTGGTACTAATATGAATCATAATTAAAAGAGTTTTCTTGTGTATTATTGGATTGAGATGCGAACCAATCTCGATATCCACATATCCATATCCATATCCATATCGGACACAAGCAAATAATTAGCAAATTCATTTGCGACGAAACAGCCGCGAATTTTGAAAAATTATTGAATCGTGAGTCGATCTAGGCCATCGCGTGGCAATGTTAATGGTACGTGCGGTTGCATCTGCGACAGTTTTTAAGAAAATCGGCACGAAAGAGCTAACTCGCTTCTCGCATTTCGCTTGCCATATTTAGCATTTTCATAACTTGCGGGAGTAAACGCGTAATCGCAGCTGCAATTTCTGGTAAAATCACGTAAACAGTTAAGTAAGGCGGACAAAGTGTCCAATGGCGATTTGGAAGCTACTGCTTGGATAAATTATATAGCTATCAACCATTTAACGAACACGTGAAAAATTAACGAGCACGTGAATTATTGTAACTTTGGTAGTTGAATCTCAGCAGCGGCTTTATCATTTGTAGCATATGGAGAACCATTTCTTTGGACAATCGTCGCTAATCTAATTAAAGTAGAATCTAGTGTAAAAGCGGTAGCTTTTTGTCCACGACTTCTTCTTCACCATCGCTGCCGTCACTTTCACTTTCATTGTACTACTTGCTAATAATACATTTTGAAGAAACTGCAAATAATACAGTGTACTCTTTATTGTCAAAGACCAAGAAATGCTATAAAAATTGCCTCTGTAACGCGTTACACATGTGTTAAAACACATTTCTAGGCGTTTTAGAGAAATGCGTTTTATTTTGGTGAACCAATCGGCTTAGTTATAAACTAAGTTACAAAACGCATTATAATTTTATAACGTCGTGAACAAACCGGCCGTTATTCTGGCAATATCTATTCTTTTCAAATTCATATCAAAGAATATATGCAAACTCGTATTAAAAACCACAATTTTTTCAATTTGTTGTGATGCAAAAAAAGACTATTGCGAAAAAAAATTATCAAATTTAGTTGCCATTGTATCGAAATATTCTTTTAAAAAAATTTTAAGGCTAACAAATAAAAAGGCAAATTTTGAAATGAAATCACATGTGTTTGTAATTCACAAACATAAAAAATTTTTTCAGAGTTGCATGCACTTTTCACATACACCTACAATTAAATCTCTATTATTTCACTTATAAGACGCCTCTTTTACTTACATTCCTATAATTTTTCAAACTAACTACAGTAGACGTTCAATACAACGTATTACGTGCTATCCCCTGTAAGAATCTTCCATATTCCCATCCACAAGCGAATCAAGAGATTACCGATGGCGGGAATTTCAATTTGTGCGTCCCCATAAAATTTATTTTTAATAATGAGCAACAATCAAAATGTATGAGATTTTCATCGGTAAGGGGGGAGAGTTTTATCCAAAAAACACCCTCCTTGGATTCGCTAGTCCTAACATCTAAATTATCTAAATAAAATTATAAAAATCAGGGATCCAAAATGATGCATTTTGGTTTTTTTTTTAAGATTTCTTTTTTATCGTTTTGTCTCAGACTCAATGCGAGTGGTTAATTGCACTAGAAATTCTTCAGAGACACTTTTTGACATTTTCTACTCCACTTTCCAGAGAAATTTGGCTTCTTAGAAGTTTTTAGATCAGATCAAAATGAAGCCTACCCGTATACATGGGTCTAAATGGATATTATCTGGACAATTTTCACAACGTCAATCTTGAGCTAAACTTCTGACATGACACAAATTTCAGATTCCTATTGAGTGAATAACTGATTACTCAGATAACTTAAAAAAGAAAATTTTGTTTCTCTGAAACTATTTAATCCCACAGAGTCGATCGATAAGTATGGTATACTTTCTAGAGGTGGCGTCCCAAGTAGTTTTGCTGACTTATAAAGTGAGCTTCGAAGACTACAATCCATAAAAAAAAATCATTTTGCAAATTTTCGTTGTTTCAATATGCCTAAACATTTGTGAATTCGTTTTATTTCACGCCCACTGTGGTATCTATATATCTTTCTATCTGTCTATTTTTTCTTTATTGTTTATCATGGCATCTTAATTTAATTTGGCGTGCTAATAACTCATTTAGTTGAAAATCAGAAAAATATGGAGAAAAGCGAAAAAAAGAGTTAAAATCATGAGCACAGTGCACAGTTGCACACATAGTACCAATTTCAACAAAATTGTCTGGGAATAATGCACTCGCAATCAATGCACAACAGCAACAAAAATAAATAATAGTTATTGTATATTTTTTGTTTTGTTAATAATTTCAACTATTGTTGTTGCCTGCATAGTATCTACATACAAATACATATGCATATGAATTTATACTTGCTGTAGTGTTGGCGTTTGATTACGTTTCACTCAATTAAGCCGCATTTAAACAAGCCAAATCACACCTCCGGCCCCCCATGAATAACTAATAATAAAAAATAGAAGAAAAAAAAAACGGTATTAAATTAATTAAAGTAAACTTCTGAAAGCTGAAACTTAAGCAAAACACACTAACAACAAATGGATATGTACTTGCAATTTGTTGCTGATATCAAACACTATTTTACATATTTCACTGCAATTTTAAAAAATATTGCTGCAATCGATGCAACAGCTGCAATAATTATTTTAGTACTAGCTTGGCACTATAAATAAAATTTTTTTATTAATTAATTATGTATAACATTAGTAAAATTATTTCAATCATGCTATTGATCAGTTGCACTGTTGCTGTCATATAAATCAACATGTTGTCGATTATTTTGTTCTGATTTTCATCATCAAGTAAATATAGTAAAATATGAGAGTTTAGCTTGCGTGTTTTAGAATATATTTTTGTTGCAATTTTTCGAAATTGCAGTTTAATTTATTTAGAATCAAATTTCTTTTTATATAGTATAATTCAAGTATTTTTTATCGTGTCGTCATAAGATTTTTATGTTAGTTATCTTGAATTATAATTATTGTGAGTTTCTGGACAAAAACTATGAATTTGGTTTTGTATTGTATTCTAATTTCCCCCTTTGGAGTTTTATTACAAAATTAAAGTTCCTCAGCTTTTTATCTTATAACACCTTAAATTCAGGTTGTAAATGAATATCAACACAAATTTCTCTTTATGGTGTGACAAACGTAGTTTTATTAACATTCTCAAGGCAACTCCCTGATCACGCTTTTCAATATTTTTTCAATGTAATATTTCTCATAAAGCTGTTTACAAATAAGGGGAAAATATTTATTTATTACAATTTTAAAATTTTATAAGAACTCCCCCATTGTACTTAACCTTTAAAAAACCTTTAACCTTTCCAAACTGCAAAATCGGTAAAGAAAAATAAGGTTTTTTTTTTTTCTTTCTAGATATTTGTTTCTAGAAAATTTGTTACTAAATCTGTTTTATTTTTAAGCTAACACACCAATATTTTTTAAGACAGTATTTTTTCTCTTCATCAAGAAATATCGAATTAACTTTTGCATACACAATGTTAAAAAAGCTCATACAAAAAAAGGTCAAAGAAAAATATTGGTGTTTTAAATTAAAAAGCTCATAATCCAATTAAGATGAGTTGGCCGACTTTCATAAAATTTTAAAAATATTATCCTTATATGGGGGCAACATCCCTGGCAAGGTCAACGAGTCGTAATAATTGTTCGAGGTCGGTGTGCATCACAAGTGGTCAATCGCAATCTATACATTTATTAGTGTAACTACAATTTTATTCCAGAAGATACAGAAGTACTATGATATCATATTATATATCAATTTAAAGAGCTTTAGCCAAAAATTATGAGATTTAAAATCGGTTAAGCCAATTCCAAAATATTAGCGTCGGAAGTTTTTTAAAATTCGCTCATTGAACAAAGCATTGCATTCATTGTTGAAAAAATCATTGCTTAAGCGGGAGTAAGTAATAAATAAGAGAACGAGAGAAGACATGAGTAACGGCATCTCTCAGAATTATCTAACGAATTATCTGCATACACAAATAACAAAACAAGCACCAACGAGTAGTTTGGTTCTCTTTTGATATTTGTTTTTCATAAAGAGATTTCTTCTACAAAAAACTAGCCCCAGTTACTGGGGCCTTACCGACTAGTTTTCAAATATTTCAATAGTTATATTCATATTTTTTTTTTTTTTTTGCAAGAATTTTAATTAATTGTGCAAAAAGAGGAACTATTTAAACTAGTCGCAATGAGAAAATTTAAACGAAACAAAATTTTAGATTTACTATCCTAGGCATACTGCATTCCGTTTTAATTTTAAAAAATATATATTTTAATTACATATTTTAAATCTGAATAAAATTCTGAAGCCTCATTGTTCTTCCCCTCGCCGTCGTTCCCCATTTTTTAGTTTCATTAAATTTATTTCGTAAATTCAACCATTTCTAACGCGCTATCTGGCGATAAAAAAAAATTATGTGTCTGCAGGCACTCACAGTAGAAGTGAAACTTTGTTGTTCATTAAAAAATTATTAGAAAACATTTATAACAAATGCTGTTAAAGTTATCCATGTCTTCTTCTCTCTATTTTGTTGTTACTTTTCTTTTGTTGGTACTCTTTACACTTATCGGCACAAACACGACGTAGTACACGTATATAACACAAGCGAGGAAAGTTCCGCTATATGCAATCAAGCAGAGTCAACTTGGTCGGCCCTCTCAATAAAGCACATGACATAAAACTACGAGAAATCGACTCTCTGCTTGATTATATGTAGCCGATTACCAACTGCATAACTTCGTTTCTTACTGGTTTCGTATGAGTGCAACAAAAGTGCGATTTCTCACTTGACCGCTGTTGTTGAAGCTTTTGCACTCATCCTCTTACTGTTAAAACCTCTACACTTATCGGCATACACACGACGTAGTACACGTATATAACGCATGAGAGGAAAGCAGCTATATTTAATTAAGCTCTCTCACTGAGACACATGAATAAAATTTTAGTTCGCTAATGAACTAATTGAAAAAATTAGTTGATTACGCTCTACTCGGCATCTTCCGAAATGTTTGATATTGATATAATAAGAATAATATTCAATTCAAAACAAAACTTTCTGAAGTGTGTTACATATATAGTACATAAGTAGGTCATTGGGCATATCTCTGTCAACACTGATTACATAGATATACTGGCGGATCCCGAGTTTGCCCAAAAAGTTTTAATTTTTTGTCGCTTTTTTTACTGATTCATTATAGTCAAAGAGCCCGTGACAAAAAAAGTTTCTGACTTTCTAAAAGCTAGTTTTGTAATATGGTCAGTCAGGTTTTGGTTAGAACAGGTGGCACAGATGAGCTTTCAAACATGTCGAAAATACGAGGTAAGTGCTACGGTTTTCTAAAGGCTGAAACTTTATAAACAGGTTATGTATTCAATAAAAAACATAATTCCGGGAATCAGTCAAATTTTCGTTAGAACGGGGCCCGTCAGTCAGGCTCCAAGTTTGTATGAAAAAAAATTTTTTTGCAACGGTTTTCTAAAATCTGAAATTTTTTTTTTAAGTTGTTTATCAATAATAAAGCATGAAAAAGATAGTCAGTTAACTTTTTGATAGTCATGGCAAATAAGTCCAGTCGGTAGAGTAAAAAATGCACCAAAAGTTCATAAAAAATCTTATCTAATAGTATGTTCACATGGCGGTTGAAAATTTGATTTTGGTGCTCAAAATCGATTTTGGCTGAAAATCCCTTGAAAATTGAATTTTCGTCATAGAACAGAAAGCCTGAAAATGATTTCATTCTTGAATAGCTCAGCAGGAACACTTTGTCTTCTCTTACACTGATGCATTAGCAGTATATTGTTTAAAAAAAGGTTTATATATGATGGCGTGGAATATAATAAAAAAAAAATAACTCCACGGGCCATATTTTAGCTGTCAGATGTTAGCCTCGAAGTTCTTTGTTGTCCAACAATTTTCCACTCTTTTACGTCAGCAAAATTTGTGTTAAAGTTTAGATTGGGAACTAAATAACTAATAATGTAGTTGGTTTTCTCTTCAGGTATAAAATATAGTACTGTACTTTGGTTTGGAATACAAATTGAGGAGCTCCTGATATTTTTTTTTCTTTTCACTTGTATGCCGTTCGGTTTTGGCAACAATAACAAGCAAAATACGAAATCTCTAGCGGATTCGTCATTAGAAAAGTACTGGAATTTATTCACAATGATGAAAGAGTTATTTAGTATTGATATCACTTAGCCCTGACTCGTTATCAAACAGTAATGCAAGGACAGATCGAAAATGCATTTTTAGGAGCACGCTCTCCTAAATATTAAGCAATAAAGGAAAATGATGAATAATAGTTTGGGAAAAAATTCTCCAGGAAAATGAAAAAATCTTGATTTCTTTATAAAAGACGAATGCACTAAAATTGTTAGCGAAAAAGGTGGTGACGCTTTTGACAACTCACTTTTACACCATCATACTGTCACTTTATAAGTAATATTAAACTTTAAAAGAAAATCTGAACTAATTTCTTTCTTTATAATGTTAATGCTATTCCAACAACGTTTCATGTAGTTTTATAATAATGTAAAATTAAAGCAAATCTATTGTTGAGAAGATTTTTGGTGTCAAACTTTTGTTTTAATTTTGTCAACTTACTTTCTCCACCTACTGTATGTAAAACGTGGATATCTTTGAAACAAGAGCAGCTATGAATTCATTTCAAACGTATTTTTCACCTATTACACTGTTCAACAGCCAAAAATGAGCAGAGACGGGACAAGTGTACTTAGGGTAATGGGGGATCACAATTTTTTTTATTGACATCAAAATTTGTAAAATTGAAAAAAATAAAAAATAAAATTAAAAATGCAGTTCATATTTTTGTTCATCAAAACATCCATTTTTACCAAAAAATAAAATTCGATTTTTTTTATTTTTCAACTTGAAAAATTAAAAAAAATCGACTCAGCGACGAGGTGCCATATGGCATCGCAAGGCATTACTGGGTTAAGCTAACAACGAGATAAAAGTGAACAATGATAACGAGGATGAAAAAAATTACCAAAAAATAAATTAATTAAAAAAAAAAAATTTTTAAAAATTTTAAAGTTAAAAAATAAAAAAAATCGAAAAACATTTTTTGTAAAAATGGATGTTTCGATGAAAAAAAATATGAACTGCATTTTTAATTTTTTTGTTTTTTCAATTTCAAAAATTTGTATGTCAACAAAAAAAAATTGTGACGTAGCAGAGCAAAACGGACCACGGATTCGGACTCAGCGACTCCGTCTGTGCTCGTTTTCAAAAGTTTCCATTTGTAGAACAGTGTTGTCATCAAGTAATACATCCTTGCTTTCAGTTTTTGTCGACATTTTTATGCAATCTATCGTCGCTTCCTGCCCACCATGCATTTATTTTCATCGTTGGTGATGAATTAATAAAGAATTTCTGAATTTGCTAGTGTTTTTATACACATTTTAAATAATCGGGTCTAATTATATTTGGTTCTTCCAAAAAAGGAAAAACCATAAATCTTTTTTTTACATTCACCTCAATTTAACTACTTAAACATTACTAAGTACAAGCAAATTTGTCAATTTGTAAATACTTAAGTTGTACCAGAAAAAAATTACAGTAGTCCAAAGTATTTTATGCTAATTTACGTTTATAAATACAGGAAAGTGTAATGTAAAGAAAAAAAAAGAAAAAAATTAATAATGCTGCTGTTATCAGAAAACCTGCTTGCAGCTGTCAATATTACAAATTTTGTGTTCACAACAACATCAAATGCATATGTATATACAACAACAAGCAAGAGCAACAACTAAACAGTGACTACACACCAGCTTAACTGAAGTTTTGCTATAGAATGTAAAAGGAAATGTGTTCGTGTTTACGTTTTTCATATATCCATGTATTTTCTTTTCTTTTTTTTCCAACTAAGCTTACAAATTTTAGCAGTGAATTTTCTTATAAACTTTTTAAAAAATATCATGTCAATTTGTTAATAACTTTAAGGTATTTTGATTCTATGTATCTTAGCTAAAGTGCTACGCGCTTCAAAGTAGCGAACAATTGCAATTGCGTAAGCTGTTTGTGTGTATGATTTCATTTTACTAAAAATGGGCGGGTATCTGGCACAATTTTTAACACATTTACTCATTACAATTGCGTTGTACTCGGCACGTTGCAAACTGGAATGGTAAATTGTTAAAAAAAAATATGGGCGTTACAATAAATACACAAAATACAAACTAAAACCATAAAATTATTTAACTTGTACACTCGGAATGAAGCCTGAAGGTTTGATTTGATTTACTTAGCTCGCAATTGGTAGCACAATCCAATCGACACTGTTTAATTGGAGTTTTCATTGTAAACCAAAATAATATACGACTGGAAATAGAGCAATAGTCAAAATCCTTTACCCGAAACCAATGCAGTAATTATTTATGTATTGTATTTTCTAAAGTATTTCTTAACACTTTCAAAATAATTTTTCAATTTTTCAAATATTTCAATAATTGCTTTTTGAATTGTTACAAGTGCGGCTGGCTTTCAATTATAATTTCGAAGAACGAGTATAAAAATTCAATTGAATTTCAATAGCTTCAGTGCAGCAACAGTGGCAGCGGCAGCGGCAGCAACAATAACATTATTGTTGCCCTCTCAAGCCACCACCACCTTCCACAACAAAAAAAAAAAAAACCAATTGACCACCGAACTATAAATTTGTTGTTTTTCTTACTTTTTCTTTATTGTTATTATACTTAAACATGAGTTTAAACTAAACTTTACTTAGTTTATACACTCTGTTTTGGTAAGTCTTTATTTTGTTATTATTGCTGCTGTTGTTGTTGTTACTGGACTTGTTAGCAACCCGCAATTATTATTTTCGATTCCCTCTACATTGACTTGCAGAAGAAAAAAATAAATATTTAGCTACCAACGCCAACGAAGAAAAACAAAAATATTAAAGAAAGAGAAAAACAAAATACAAAAAACTTTTAGTCGCCCTTTTCCGCTGCACTGGCTATGCTTATGCCACCACTACCACCAGCACTGCATGCCGCCAAGATCGAATTACTTCAACTTGTGGCATATTTAACTGTAGGCCAGCGTAAGTGGCCTTCAAATTGGTATCGGCAGGTTTTCAATTGCAGCTTATTTTTAATTCGATTCTAATTTTCCTATTTATTGAATTCATGCGTAAGTCTTTAAGTCTTTTAAGAAATGTGTCGCTAGATTTTTATTTAGAATTTATCTTTCATTTCCTTTGAAAAATGTTGAGTAACAAAAAAAAAAAAATCGAAATAGAGTAATAGATAATTATAATTTTTATTGTTTTGTTTTATAACTTTTAATTAAACTATGATTAATATAATATGTTGGATTGTTTGTAGTTATTAACTTTACGAGAAACTGAATAAATATACAATAAAATATTGAACTTTGTTTTAGTTGAGTTAATTTCTGTAGAATTATTAATAATGTATCTATATATATATTTGCTCTACGAGAAATAGAAATTTTATTATATTGTTTATCTGTAATTAATACATATGATAATTATTAAATAATTTATAATATCTTCAGTTCTATTTGACAGACAGGCAAATTAATGAAAAGTTAAAAGTAGCTGCAATTTAATATAATTAAAAAATATCTGTAACTTGGAACCAGGGGTTTCCAAAATATTTTCATTTCAACTTAAGTAGACAAAGCTTATTTGAGCAATATTTAAGGATTTTCCATTCAAAGTGAATAACGTGATCATGTCAATATTTTGCATCTCAATTCCATTACATATTCTTTTCAAGTTTTTGAGACATTCTTACCTAAATATGCAAAGAATACCAATTTAGGCCATATTCAAACTATAAAATAGTATCATTCATCTCATGAATTGCTTCTAACTTACTCCGATCCGCTTCTACTTTTTTGCTTAGTATATTGCTTGGGTTTTTTTTGTGGATTTATTAGGATTTTCCACTTTGTGAATTACTTCTCCAAAGTTGTTGGTGATTTTTGCAAATTTTGTATCATATTGTCCGCTAGAACCCCATGGCATAGTACCGCCATATCGTCTGCGAATATTGCTGTTCATTACTGGAAAATCTGATGTGAATATGTTGTACAAAATCGGAGAAAGGCAGGAACCTTGCGGACATCCAGCAGGAATATCAACTATGGAAGAATAGTTTTACCAATGTGTACTTTATATGATATGTGGATAATTTTTAAATTGGATCTGATCATTTTAAAATTCAAGCCATAATGCTAAACAGAATCGAAGGCAGTTTTAATGTCCAATACAACCATGCCGATAGATTTTCCAATTGTGAAATTGTCTTTAATCATCCTTTTAATTCTAACTAAAGGGTGTGACGTGTTATGTTCGGCTCTAAAACCAAATTGTTTTATTGGGAAAATATGGTTATTATCACAGAAAGTTATTATTTTTTCCTTAATAGTTTTTTCCAACAATTTGCTTGGTTTACATATTGCAATTACCTTTGCCTCGTTCCAGCACTGTGGGAAATAGCACTCTTCTAAACACAAATTTATTATTTTTGTTCAAAATACTATTGCTTTTTTGGACAGAGCTTTTAGAATGTATAAAACTCGGAAATGAATGAACCCGCAATCGAATTGAAGTCGTTATTTTTGCACTAAGTGAGAAAATAGGTGGTCCATTAAGGAAAAGTAAAAAATTATAATGTATTCAAATTGCATAAAAGTAAAATATAATCAATTTTCTACTTCCTAAAACTTTTTTAACACCAAAAACCAACTATAAATATTTTTTATTAATAATTAAAATTATCGCAAATAATTTTAATATCACCCAAAATAGTTTTTTTTTCGTTAATTACTCGAAATCTGACCTTCAACTGGCGATGCGATAAAATCAAAACGAAACAACGCTCAGAATACTGAAGCTACGCAACGTGTAGCTCCGGTATTCCTCTATCGAATGAGCGATATGAATAACCTTCGTATCTATTTTCGGACCAAAAATAGTAAATCGATTTGAAAAAATAGTATATTTTAAAATTAAAATATAAAATTAACAAGGAGAGCAAATTATCCATCATCCGAATCATCTTCGTTCTCTATTTCAATATCTCCTTCTGTAGTCGTTGTATTGTATTTGTCCTGAGAAGAAATTTAACGAAGCAATTCTTGCTTTGTTATGAGGTGTTTATAGAAATCAATGCCTGGATATTTAAAGCTACCTTTGTCGATCAGAGTTGTCTTCAATGTTTCCATTTCTATTAAAAGTATATTCATAACGTGTTGCCATTGTTCTCTGACTTTTTGTGTTGCGATTGATAAATTTAAATTTCGATGTGTTAAAAAAAATTAATTTTCTATTTTTTCTTTGTAAAAAAGAAGTATTTTGGGGAAAAAAAGAAGCGGTATGCGGTTTTTGAATCTAAAAAAAAATATACTATTGCGAAAAACTATATAGATACGAGCGTAGGAAAAAGTCTTTTAAATTGTAGCAAGCGATTGCCTGTCTGGAGACAGTCTTGCCTACTATAGGGTTAAGAAATATTTACTGCGGAGAATACACAAATGTCAGAACTGTTAAAAAAATTTTACTTTTTAAGCGCTCGTGTAAATATGTGCAATTTGTTTTTTTAATTTTTGGTCTTTCTACTAAATAAAAATTTAGTGAATTTACCCGTGTATATTTTTGTTAAAATTTTCAGTTCTATTGCTAAATAGAAATTCAGTTGCATTCGAAATTTCCATTTAACAGCAATGGAAAATACCAATGGAAAATATTTTTGTTCTTTCGCTGTATATTCTCTAATTGACTCAATTATCCTAGTGAATGCTAACATTCTTAATAGATTTTTTTTTAATTTCTTCAAAATCCAAAGAGCTTTGAGGGAAAATGTTTCCCTATATTGCCAAAGCTATATCTTAATAAAGTTGAAGGGATAGCAATGGCAGCCAGTTATCATTACTCATACTATGCACAGTGGCATGTTTTGAAATACACATTGTTAACCCATTAGTGATTTAAAAAATGTCGGAACCAAAACTTAAAAAAAAAAAAAAATTAATGCCACATGACGGGAAAATACAAAACTCATTTGTTTTTTTTATTAACTATTGATTCACTTTAATTTTATGTTAGGACTGATAAGGACTGAGAATAAATTTCTTGTAGAAAGAGAGTTTTTCAATGATCATAACTACACTGTGCCACACAAGGAAAATTTTTTTTGCTAACATTCGAATTTCCAGCAGTTCTTCAGCAATTTTATCTTTTTTAAAAATTTTCTTTGTATGGAAGATAGCACGCCTAACCTTAACCTTCTCTTTGTTACAAGGGCCATCTGTGTCAATTTGATTGAATTTAGCTAAGTTTTACCCGAGATATCGTGTACATAGGCAGCTCATTAGGCACATCGAATTTTCTATTTTCAACAGTGAAAATAGCAGAAAAACTAGAGGTGATGCAGTAAAACGGCTGACAGACTCTTTCTCAGCAGTCCAAAATAACTATTACAAAAAGTTTGTTTTGTTGCACAGTGTAGTTGAAATTTATTCTCAATACTATAATTAGGGTATTCAGTGAATACTATTCACAAGGCCTGCCCGTCCTACGTAAATTTTTCTATACTCCTGTACTGTAATTTTCATAAAAATTCAAAATTTTACATAATTTTTATAAGGATGGCTTTGTGTTTTGTATGATTTTAAAATTTTATAAACATCTATCGATTTTTTATAAATTTTCTGTCATTTTTTAAAACAAATTTGCTTGACATACTTAAAAAAGGATCAGTTTGGCATGATAGACTATAAAATTCGAGATCTGTATTGCCGGAACTATTATATGAGTTGTAACTAACACTTATGACAAAACGCAAATGTATATTTCCCAATTTTACCAAGACCTCAAAGGGAGGGGAAACGCAACCGGTGCAGTAGTGGTATACGTCACGTACGCCACGCATGTTATGTACCCCTCAAACCCTACACGCGCTGAAATTCTGTGGTCAAAAGTAGTCACCTCTTAAGTCTGAAAATCTCATTTCGAGTAAACATGGTTTGAAGTTAAAGTGTTTGGTTGCCACTCTATGAAAGCGTATACTTTTCTTTTTTTATATCTTTGGTTTTAAAAAACATCAAATTTCGGGAGTTTCACGTACATGTGCTCAATAACTCAATTCTGTCTTAAGTCAAATTAATCGTTTATTACTTTTGATTAATAACGTATAATTTTCAAGACTCGTTCTCGCTCTAAATACACGACCCGTAAGTTAATTAATCCAACTGTAATGGTTTTTTAATATTTGGCGTATTGTGCTGTATAAGTTTTTTATAAATATCTCAAACCAAAAAAAAAAAAAAAAAAAATGGATTTATGAGTTTTTATTTGCTTTCACGTATGTTCTAATCTCTAGTACTTAGATCGTCTTAAGTAAATTTAGGATTCTTAATCCAATGACGATTTTCGAAAGAGGGAACATTGAAATACATATCTCATATCAGAGTATATTCAATTCATATACGGACAATCATGTGATGTTTTGAAAAATTTCTCAAAAATATGCATTTCATAGAATTTTAAATTTTCCTGCTTGCATATTTGCTAAAATAAAATAAAATATTCCACGAAAATTATTATTTCGTGTTTTAATCTTATCGGTCGCTTCATTAAATATTTTTTTTTTATTTGGTTGAACGTAGAATTAATATTTGCGCTTTTCAAAAAGAAAAATATTGTGAAAAATTTCATTTGAAATTAAATTACAAAAAGTATTTACGTTTTAAACGTTCAACAGTGAATGTATAATCTTTAAATAAAAAATATTTGTATAACCCGTTTAAAGAGAAGTACTCGCATAACAAATATCTATTTGTACTCGTACTTGTACATGTTAACCAAGAACAAGACCTTCAAAGAAAATAAAAGTGTTGCCATCTCTTGTGAAAAATACAATAAATTTATCAAATTTGTTGACAAGCGAACAGCAAAAGATTTATGCAGAGATGAAAGGTAGAAAGCACTTCACTTTCGATGGCGTTTGTAAATAGGAAGAGGATCTTCTTTTTCCGAAATTAAGAATTTATGTGAGTCATTCGTTAGAAATTACGCTTTGTTTTTTTCAAAAATTCCAAAATTGTTTTTCTACAAAAATAATCTAAAAATTACAATTAAATATTTATTGTTATTATTTTTCCTATTAAGTACTTATAAAAAAAAGAGAATTGTTTTTGTTGCAATTTTTTCTATGTAGAAATTGTTGACTATCTGAACTTCATTACTTGTGTACTTGTGTTATTGTTGTAATTGTTGTTTTATTAGCTTGTTGTATTTTTCTTGAAATCTTTCGATAAACATGGGAAATACAGTAGCTAAACAGTAGTAAATTCAACAAACTGTTTACTTCGCAAATATTTACCGTGGCAATAAAACAATCAGATACAGATACAGTTTCAGATTCAGATACAGATTCAGCTTTATGGTAAACTCTTCGTGTACACACTGATTCAACTAAGATAAAGAAACCAAAAACTAGAAAAGAATTATATATTATTTTCAGCATATTTTCTGCATTTTTTTGTTTTGTTATCTATGTTCAAATATGTAGTTGCTTATTTGTATCTAGATAAATTGCTATTACGTATATATGTACATACATATGTAGTCACAGCGTGATGTCTATTTGCGTTCATATTTATTATTTTTTCTATTTAAAGTTAAATTTTAATTCCTATTTTTCTAAAAAATTTGTACAGAGCAAGTTTTAATTTACGTGATTTATGTCTTGCGATTTCTATTAAAACAATTTGTTTGGGTAAAAATATGAGAAAATTTAAATTAGACGAATTTTGCATAAGAATTCATTACTGCGAAACAGACCGATTTTATAGTCTAACGAAGGTTTAATAATGGGTTGCTTTCGATAGATTTTGATGCTCTATTACTCCCCGATAAAATTCTAGCTTCAGGTTCGTAGTCAGCGCATCAAGAGTGATCGATAATGGCCCGTGAATGCGACCTCTATCAGTCACTGCCATTTTGAATCAATATGTTTCATTCAAATACTTCGTGACAGACTTCTTCATGTTGTTATTATTTGAATCCATCCTTTTTCGATATTTCAATATTTTGATTTTTAAGTCAAATTTGGAAACATTTATTAATTCATCGTCTACTTTTTGTTTAACAATGAGATTGACTTTAAATTCTATATAACCTCGATTCAGAGAATTTCTAAATAATGACAGAGAGCAAGGATCAAATGTATAAATCGTAGAGTTTCGATAAGTCTAACGGCAGATTTAAAAAGAAGTAACATACAGCCAGTGCAGGGCATAGATGATGCCAATAGGAAAGGGCCAGTGTAGGAGTATCTGGGCCGAGGATAAAATACTCTGAACCTATGAGTAGATATACCAGTATATTTCATGCGGAAATGTACACGATTGACAGGTGTGCACGCTTTAATCTAAAGCACAGCTACTGGAATCCGACTGACGAGATTTGTCAAAGTCGTATGTATGTTCAACTTATAAGTAAAGTTTGTATATATTGCCAAAAATGCGAAATTATGACCGGAATCAAAATATTGCATTCTACTGCAATCCTAACCGATAGTCAAGAGGCAACCAATGCACTTATATCAGAAACAGCCATGAAAGAAAGTTCAAAATTCTGAAATTTTTTTTTTAATTTTCAAAATTGCCTTAGAAGTTATGTACCTCAAGTTAACTACTGAATGTGTGTTTAACGGCATTCCAAAATGTTTATTAGTTAAAAAATGCGGAAAATTTTCCGCTCTCTTGAAAAGTTTTTGGCCGCTGGTTCTTCATATACAGTATGCATACTAGGTCGGGCACCCCCTATGGAAATCTCTCACCAAATAGTTTAATTAATTGAAAGCATATAAATATTCCATAGATCCCAGTTAAATAATCATAATATGATACCGAAAAATGTTTAGAACCTTACTGGGAAATTCATATGTCCAGTCTAATTCCTGACGCTGGTCAAAATTTTTAAATTATCTCGTAAAACTCAAACTAAAAAATACTGGTTAGCAAAAACAATTCATATACTAAATAAAATAATATACAAGCATAATAAGTACATAATTTTATGAAATTAAAAAAAAAAGCCATGGGTTTAAGAAACAAAAAATATTCATATTCATTCAATATGTCTAGGATAAAGCGGACTTCGTAAGGGTGTCTGGTAAAGATATCGAGGCGAACAAATTTTTTATTTCAAAGAAGTTTGATTTGTAACAACTTGCAGCCAAAGTTGAATGTTGAAAAACGATTCAAAACAGGACTTACTCATAAAAAGAAATGGGAAGGTATATCTAAAAGAATAGATCAGCATATGATAAAATGTTACACAGACGGTTCTATAACTGAAGAAAGGGCCAGTGTAGGAGTATCATGGCCGAGGATAAAATGCTCTGAACCTATGAGTAGATATACCAGTATATTTCATACGGAAATATACACGATTGACAGGTGTGCACGCTTTAATCTCAAGCACAGCTACTGGAATCCGACTGACGAGATTTGTCAAAGTCGTATGTATGTTCAACTTATAAGTAAAGTTTGTATATATTGCCAAAAATGCGAAATTATGACCGGAATCAAAATATTGCATTCTACTGCAATCCTAACCGATAGTCAAGAGGCTACCAATGCACTTATATCTCAACTTATATCAAAACCTCACCATATTGGAATTAAAAGGAATGCAGCTGCGGATACACCAGCAAAGAAATGAGCATCAGCTTCTTTTGTAGGTTTAGAACCGGAATGAAACTTAAAACGCTTCAAGAAATGCATGAATTTGTCAAAGAATAGTCTTAGAATCATTACAGAAATTCTATCAGGACATTTTAAGTTGAGGGTCAGCAGTAAGTCATCAAACATCGAAACTATATTTCTGTATCCACCATACAAACATTGGCAGAACACAGTTAATTTTTAATTGAGTTGTGTACAGAATGACATACAAAATAGTCAATAAATAAAAGTGGTTGAAAAATGTAGCAGTAAAAAGTGTTGCAAGCGTTGCACACTGAATATAAAAGTCGTCAGATTTAAAAAGGTATATTTCGTTGTTATTTCTGAAACGCCTGACAAAATACGATGCCGAACAAAATTCCTGACAAAGTATCCATTGCCTGACTATCAGACCTAATTTCAGACGTATGGCAAGCCTAAGTTTAATTGAACTTTTTTTTGGTGAGAGATTATAAGTATAAGGCCTTGCCATGAAAATCGGACTTAAGACAATTTTTAATAATTGCCTTCGTAGTCGTTATATTTAATAATGGGCAAGTTCCCGTCAAGTGATCGTGCAATTTTCCATATATTAAAAAATTTTAATAAAAATTTATTTTTGGGTTCGTTTAAGAGCAGTAAAGAAATACCATCAGTATGTTTGAAATCTTTTATATAGTTTTAAAAATATTAAATTTTTAGGTTTTAAGACTTTTTTTTAGAAAAAAAACTTCAACTTCTGTTATTTTTAATATAATGGGGTGACTATTTTTTTAGTTTCTTGCAATGAAAATTCCCTTTCTAATGCGAGATACGAATCAAATTTAAAAAAATAATACAATAATTCTAACCATAAATTATAGATGGCGCTAAGTTCTAATTTCAAAACAATTTTTTCATAGTTCGCTTTTCCCAGTAGAATGTTTAATCGCTTTATGACCTTGCTTCTACTCCCTTCATTTTATTTATTTAAAACTAAAATCTTTGTACCTCAAATACTCTTATCTCAAATGTTTTCATAATTTCCTGCAGCTTACATACGCACGTTTGAAGATAGACATATTTTTTTTTAAGTTGAAGCAAAACAAATTTCACTTTCAGTATTTGCTTAAAAATGAATTACTTAAATATTTGTAAAGCAAATAAAATAGTTTGTATGCAATTAAGAGCAACAATAAAAGATAAATTCAAATGCGCATCTGACTGAACAGTAGTCATAGATTAAGTAGTGAGTAAACAAATAAATGAAGATAAAAATAATTTTATTAGAGATGTTGGCAACTCTGTACAACGAACGTGGTAGTATATATTCGGAATAATGAAACTCTTAAGTCATTTTCTTTGAAAAAAAAATGTATCTATAATGTATTATCTAAACTAACAATTTATTTTAATGGACATTACTATTTACTAATAAGTATCGCATTTTTTCACCACAAATCTAACCGTTGCCCACCGTTGTAATTTGGTTGCTGTGGTGAATTTATATGATACTGATACAATACCATTGTTTTAACCCAACAGTAACTCTCTGCAATTCCGCAGTTCCAGACCGGGTCGACCGCCAAAACGTGGCCCAGTGGGTTTATCACTGCCACCGACACATTTGACACAACATCCGCAATTGAAAAAGCATCGTTTGGATAATGGCGATTATGCGTATGAGAATGGTCATATAAGTGGTAAGTTATAAAATTAATAAATTAGACATTTTCGTAATCTTGAGATATTTATATAGCTTTTCTTTAGAGATAGTTCACATAAATGTCTATATGTGACGTAAGAAAAAGGGAATGGAGATAAACGAAATTGTTGGGATCGCACCATTGCACTATGGGCCCGAAAGTCACTTTTTGGCATAAAGTCAAAAACGGCAGATATGTCGCTGAAACTTCGCTCACAGTCTTCTGATGTTATACAGATAATTCAAAAACAAAAATAGACGTAATCACTGTACTGCCACGCCCACCTCCCACAGAACAAAAATAATAAAAACACTTAATTCTTTAGGAATGATCATTTTCTAATAGAAATAATAAACCTTCTAGGGGGATAAAGGATTTGGGATTCAGATGTCAACCTTTTCTTATTTGTTGACGTTTTGTTGGAGAAGTCATAGTTTCTTTATTACATATCTCCAATCTGGCTCATTTGAAGTTTGGGTTAACAAGGTATCGACATGAGCCAGTAACTGCGTGTTACTTTGTTACTGTGAAGAAATTTCTGAATGAAGTTTTCTTTTTAACCGATCATTTGAGGTCTCTTCCATTCTCTAACCAAGCATTGAGAAGAACTTCATTCTGGAGCTTAATTGATTCTGAAAAAAAATTTCACAGAGATTCGCAAATATTCGCAAAACTTTTGATTGCCAATCGAAAGTAGACATCACAGCATTTTACCACATATACACTTCATGAACTGCCATGGACTGCATAATATTTTTTTCCTACACAGAACACAAACACGATTTCATAATTTGCAAATAAAAACTTTGCACATTCAAGTAATTATTTCTCTCTTGTGATCAACACAAAATACGAAGTAGTAACAAAGTTTTATTTTACATACCTTCGTTCTTATTTTTAAATAAATTTATAAAAGTTTCACCCACGAACTTCAACACATTTTAATTAAACAAAACGTCAAACCGCAGGGAGCTTTAATTGCCAACTTTGACAAAAAAAAGTATATTTTGAAATACTCAGAATATTTCCTTTCTATATATAACATTTTTGTCCGCAAATTTTAACAAAAAAAAAATCGAATTTTTGCCAGAAAGAGCGACCCGACCTTCTGACGCATAGTGTTTGAAATTATCCATAAAATTCTCTGAAAACCTCGTCGTTAACATTCTTTCTCTATTCCACGTCACATATCGACCATAACTTATACTTCTCATATAATTTTTGCTGAATTTCTAAAAACTTACAGGCTTTGTACATCTTACTGCATCAGTAAACATTATCCAATTTGTAGTTATAAATACTAATATCAGAGTTATAGAATCTTAAAAAATGTTTGGCAAACAAATTTAAAAAAATCTTCATGGTCAAAACTTCGGAACTTTCAAAACCCTTTTGGAACTTGAAGATATTATCTGATTTCAAAAATTTGTTTCTACTTCTGTTCATCTGGATGAGTAGAAACTTAACTATGCTGTTACTTTTTAATTTGACGCCATTTTTCGTGTCCCAAAAAAGTTTTTTTGAGTGATCAATTTTGCTAATTTTTTCTATTTCTGATCCGCTTCTTTAAAAAACTTGTCATATTTTGAAAAACTGGGCAAATAAAGTGTTTATAAGCTCCATAATTCCTTGCCAAATCCCCACAAATCCTCGTCTAAGTTATAAGGAAAGAAAGAAATTAAGTTATTACTTGTGGTATATACCAAATTTTTCGAAAAATATTGTCCCATTTGGGTCAATAGGGTTAAGGCACTAAAAATAATACAAAATGGTGAATGGATCCATTCATCGTTCATTTCTTTCATCACGTTTTCAAAATTATTTCCAGCATTTCATTTATGGCATTGTAAAAATTCCCAAGCAAATAACAAATCAATCACATCAATCAAATGAAAGAAAATCTTTAAGAAATGGGGTATAAAAAGTTAAACCTTAAGGCACAACATTTAATCACAGAAAGCGTTCATACCAAATCAATTTCAAAAAACAATAACGAACATCTCAGACAACAACAATGGGAAAAATGAAAAACAATCCATAAAAAAAAAGAAAACAAAATCATCAGCAACAACAAATTTTTATACAATAATTCCAGAGAAACATAATTCATGCCTACCATGCCACCGTCATAAATCGCCGGATACTAAAAAAAAGAGAAAAGAAATCAAGAAACCACAATTTCAAACCACTGTATTCACATTTGTATTTAGTATTTTGGTATTTTGCAGATACAATTGCATCTGAAATGAAATAAAACCATTTTAAGCCTCGAAGAAATGATCGTGCAGCAAGTTGGCATGGCAATATTGCGAACATTTCATTTGTGATTCCATTCGGCGAAGACAATTGCTGCTTTCAAAGAAAATCAAAATTAACAAAAAGAAAAAAGAAATACTAAACAAAAAAAATCATTGAAAATTATGTTTCTTTCATTCATTCCTTATGATCTCTGTGCATTTGTGGATCATTTTGAGGAAGTCTTAAGATAAACGGCTTGAAAATTGATCACAGAAATCAGCTTAAAATTATGATTCGCATTCGTTGAACAAGTGAAGCACAAATCAAAACTTACTGCACAATTCACCGACACAGAGATATATGTTTCTGTGCCTGAGCATACCCGTGTATAAGTACGTGTGTGTGTGTGTGTGTGTGTTTGTATCTGTACTTGAAGACAGAAAAGTATCTTACGAATTGCCAATTGTTAATATCTGCAATTATTGTGTTACGTTTGCGTTCACATTGAAATTATATATTCTGCGTGAGGTGAGTTTGGTCAAAGTGGTCAGTCAGCCGGTCAGCCAAATGGTCAGTTAGTCAATAAAATCAAAATGTTGGCTGCCATTATTAAATTCATACTTACTTTTCTTGCGATCATTTTTAATTTTAATTGATTTTCTATTCAATTTATTTCCTTTTTCTTTATCTTCTTATTCATTTTTTATTTATATTTTTAATTTTTTTTGTTATTTCAAGTTTTCTGACATTTTATCACGCCCCCTTTTTACATTTGATATTTGTGCGCTTTTATACAAATGCGTTCATGATTTGCCGAAATTCTTTTCAATTTCAATTGTAAATCTTTTGATTTCTTATGATTTCTTTGGAAGCATATAGCCGTACACTCATAGTTGGGAAACACTTTGTGTTCGATGCATTTCTAAATTGCTGAAAATGCTTTGTCATCATTTCAAACCTCTACTCTGTTGTTTGATCTTGTAATCTAAGCCGATATCGTAATAAGTGTGAGTGTGTGTGTCTGTATGTTTGAATTTTGTGTTTAAGTAAGTTATGGGCGTTGATTTTGTGGTGATATGCGTTTTTATCATGTTAAAAATCAATAGTAAAATCTATAGAACGAAATTAATAATTTAATTTTAACCCTTTCCTGCCGGAGTTTCAATAGAGATTAGTAGAACGATTTTATGCAGAAAACATGGTTACTTAAGACTTCCACAATAATAATACCAAATTGCATATCTCTGCATACGCTTGTTTGTGTTTTATGAGCTGTTAAAAAACATAGCAATAGAGATGTAGTTAACCACTGGATAACAAACTTTTTTCAATTTTTTATATTCGTATTTCTTGTATTTTATGAATATGTTTCATAAAAAAAACTCCAGATTAGTTACTGTAATAAAGCATTTTTTTGGAAAAATTAGTGGAAAAGATTTTACGAACAATTTTTGCACTTAAGTTTTTGACTTGACTTTAAATATAAAAAATGTAAAAAAAATGGCATAAGGACGAAATTTCAAATTTTTGGCAATCAGAAAACGTGAAGAATACCTAACACAATCGAAGACAACATTTTTTTGTTTATTTAATTTTTTCAAATTTGCTTGTCCTGCTAGTTTATCTAAGTGTCATGCATATTTGGATGCCATGGCCTAATACAAATATGAATGAAAGGACCCCCACGGAAACGGGTATCATTCATATTTGAATGTCAATGTGTTAATACTAGTAAAATTTGTTAAACACTTATTTTATGCCACATCACAGTAAATGTTGCTTATATGCTACATCGGGTATGAAAGGGTTAAAAAATTTAAAATACAGAATTCAAAGATATAAAATGAAAATGCGTACACATATTAGGAGTAGAAAAGGAAATACTTAGTGCTTTTTGAAGGGGTTATATACGTTTTCACGAGTCAAAAAATCGAAAAAATTTTTATGACTTATTTCGAATAAAAATACTTTCAAGAGCTTATGTTCAAAATTTCAAGTCAATCCGAGCAGTAGATCGTAAGTAGCAACTCGATTTGTAGCGCGCTACTGTTCATGAATAAAGTGCACTCTAAACTTTAAACGTGATTTTCTCCGAATGATGTTTTTTGAAGGATGCCTTTGCGGTGGCCGCGATATTCTAGTGACAATACGGAGTACTTGAACGATCATTTTTTCATGTGCAGTATTTGTCTTAACTAATAATTTTTTTTTTTAAATACATTTTTGAGACTCAAAAATCGACTTCATTTTTGCATCATGGATTCCGTATGAGAAAAAGATTTTTTTTCAAAATTTTTCGTTCAAGTACTCGGCGCTGTAGTACACAACTGTAAATTTTTTGTCTTTTTGATAACAGTTGAGTCAGACTCTGCAGAAAAAACGGGCATCAGGACAAGAGCTACAACTTCTACAACTTCTACAATTTTCAATATTTTTTCATATCCGACCACTTTTTTTTTTCTTAAGAATATGTACCATGTATATCTGTTATGCTAGTTTCAAATAAATTATTTCAAATAGTCCAGAAAAAATCACAAAGATGCCCTAAGTTTCCCGTACCAATACGTATATAACCCCTTAAACACACAAATACTTTAAAACATAAACTTAACATGTTGTTAAATATTTGTTAAAACCCAATTTTGGAAATTTCTCCTGCATGCTTAAACTTTCAAACGCGTTTTTCTCAAAACCATGTTTTTGAAATTGGCATGCACCATAACTCAAAAAGCTCTTCAGATATTAATTTGATTTTTTTTTTAATATACCTGAAGTTATACCTAAATTTAACACTCAAAAATTTGTTTAAAACAAGTTATAAACAAAATGAAAAAAATTATGAATCTGCAGGCACTCACAGTAGAAATTAAACTTTGTTGTTTATTTGAAGTTATATATATGTAAGCAGGCTTAATGAACAACTTTGTTGTTTATTTGAAAGTTATTAGAAAACATTTGTAACAAATTCTGTTGAAGTTTTGCAGTCTCTTCTTTCTATTTTGTTGTTGCTTTTCTTCTGTTGATACTGTTTATATTAATCGGAACAAACACTACGTAGTACACGTATATAACACAAGAGAGAAAAGTTCCGCTGTATGCAATAAAGCAGAGGCAACTTTGTCGGATCTCTCACTAAAGCACATGAGGTAAAACTGCGAGAAGTCGACTCTGTGCATGATTGTATGTAGCCGATCCCCATAAGACCTTGTTCGGTAAATGCTAACAACAGCAACACTTCGTTTGTTATTTTCGATTTAGCCTCGTTAAAGAAGTTTCACTTCAAAAATGAGAAAAATTTATGCCAAAAATTAATTTTTTTTTTCAAATTGTGAATTTTTCAATTTTTTATGATCAAAAATTTGTTTTTTTAGATATATCACACAATCACAATCATATACTTTACAAAAATATAAATATTTTGTTTTTTCAAACAATTCTAAGAGACGCTAGAGTGTAGTCGGAGGCACCTTCACATTCATTGCCATAACTTGCTTATTTTTTTATGCAATTGCATTTAAAAATTACTTTGAACTCTTGAGCATGTTAACAATAATGAATTGAATAGTTTTGAAAATAACAAATCTGTAAAAACTTATGTAGGGTAGAAGGGGGAGCATTCGCCACTTTTTTTTTAAAGTGTTGTCTAGGCTAAACTAATAGTTTTTTTTGAAAAATTATTTTTTAATTAGAAATTTACATTTATTAGCTTTCGTCTGTTATCTTTATGAGTTGATTATCTTAATGATTTCTATTATTTTTTTGATGATTTTCCAAGTAGTCCAAAATGGTGAAAGTGCCCCAGTCATGGGGTACATTCGCCAAGGGGGTGGGATGCAACCGCCAAGGAATAAAATTCAAGATTTTTGATAAAGTAATAGTTATTTTTTTTTTTAATTTTTGTTCTTGTATATTACTTTTAGATATTATCAGTCAGAATAAGTTCTACTTATTTTTAATTTATTAAAATTTATTTATAACACAAAGTAACAAAAATATAAATGATTCATTTTTAAAATATTTTGTTAAAAAATATAAGTTATTTATTAAAAAAAATAAGCATTTGTATATACATGTAAATAAAAGTGTGTAGTACTAATCCAGAGGAATTTATTTAGATATGACTTAATTTAACATTATATGGTCTAAAATTCATATCATATGCCGTCGAAACCGCCCCATCCGCATTCTGGTGAATGTGCCCCAGGAGCAACCACTTTCATAAAAACATAATTTTTTGAAACTTTTTGAACATTTATAAAAAGCAACTATTGCTTATTCTTTAATTAAATAACACCGGAATAACATAGTTGAACAACTTTTTTCTCACTCAATAAATAAAAAAGTTATTACAAGATTTAGGTTAGGTTAGGTTGGAGTGGCTGTCGAAAGACACACTTAGGCCTGAACGGCCCATTGTGATACCACATAGTTGGACCTACAGTTTAACGCCGATTCCGAACGGCGGTGTGGCAATTTTTTATCGGCTCGGTGGTTTTGCCATTACCAACCAATGTGTGTACTTGTACACTATCTTATAATTCTCATATACTTCATATTGATAGTGAATATAAGAAAGTAATGAAAATTAACCACCAGACGAAGACGGGAATCGAACCCGAACCTCCCAGATGAAAGTCTAGTGCACTATCCACTAGGCTATCGAGGTCGTCGTACAAGATTTACTTACTATTAAATATTTTTGCAGCCACCCGAAAAACACAAAAACACATCTGCCCACAATCACTTACAAAGCTCAACTGTCAAAGTAGAAGAGATAAAAGATGATCGATAAAAGCACAAATTATAGATTGTTTCAATTATAAAACTTTCTTAAATTATCAGATAAGGGGGGGTAGCAAATGTGCCCCAGTGGCGAATGCTCCCCCTTCTACCCTACTTATTTTCGGTGTTTTATATCGGCCGACCCCTTAAGCAAAAATGATGGCAAAAGATCGAAAAATAATTTTTAATCGGTTTGACAAATTCCAATATCTTGTCATCGGGCACTTTCGAGACGTCTTTGAATACTTCATCGACCTTGCTGAGAATAATATAAAAACTACTTCGTGAGATTGAACACGAACACAGCGAAAGATTTAGCAATTTTTTGTTTGCACTTGGACTTTTTTCACTGCTGCCAATAAATTTTATGAAATTGGAGCAGTTTTATGTCTATTCGCACATAATTTCGTGGCATGATGACTAAAAAAATTATGGAAAACCAATTTAATTTCCATCAATACAGTAGAAAAATATAACAAAAACAGCAGTGACATTTGCCGAAATTTGTCCGTAATTGCCCCGGCTTGGGTCTTTTTCCAATGTCAACGCTGCTCAACGCGTTGTTTAAACACATGCAAATTTTTTGCGCAGAATTAAAGATAAAATATCATAATTCACTATCAATTCACTTACATGCAAAAAACAACAAAAATTTATGACTCGACTTCAGTGTTGCAATTGAGGGTACAATTTCAAAATTATGACACGAAAGAACTACTTTTTTTTTTTTTGAGGTACCCTTTTGGCTGTGAAACCCCAAACATATGAAAGTATTGCGCTACCTTAATTTGTTAAGGCTCTAACACACATTTTTAAAATTTTGTAGGAGCAAAATACATTTCCAAACTTTAAAATACTGGGTATTTTTTTTTTCAAATTTTTTATACTAACTAAAATGCTCCAGGTCGAGGTGGAAACGTTTAATCCTGCATCAGAAACTAGATTTTGGTAAAGGGCTTTTAGGTCTTTAGCAAATGAAAAGTAGCGATATATATTTAAATATACTGCTGCATGCAACACAATTTTTGTGAGTTACTTTTTGGTATTGAAAAGAACAAATTTGGCACTTTTATAAATTTGTTAATCGCAACACGGTTCGACTTCATTTCTGAGTTCTATGGATTAAAACCAATACTCATATTTTTTATTGCTGAAAAAATTGGTTAACAAAATAAATACAAGTGAGGACTATTCCCAATTTGAGTTTTTTTTTTTAACCAGAAAGAAACTTGAATAAAAATAAGAAAAAAACTTCATAAAATGTATCTTTCAAAATTATTAAATTTATGCCATAATTTTGGCACTAAATTATTTTTAACAATTTTGTGTTGAACATTTGAAGTTACATGAACCGCCATAGTGGAGACTTCTTTTTGTCATGGTTCCTTCACGCCCACCCCATCTTCTTTCTCCCTCTCTCTTAATAATCTGTACGTTCATGTGACATTAACAAAATGTGACAATTTCATATAATGAAAAAATACAATTTAAACTAGCAACACAATGAATATATCAATTTAGATATTAATTTACATACATATACGAGTATGCCACCATGAGAGGAATAGAATACAACTACAAACTACGAGTAAATATAAAACTGAATGAAATTCATTACGCTCATTTATTAAACTAAATATTAAACGTGCTGCTGACATATTGTGTGCACAACCAGACTAGAGTTTAGACTATGGGCCAGACTGTGTTATTTGCGTACAGGTGGTGGGCTTTTATTATCACAGACTAGTGTGTTTTGTTTTGGTTATTGTATGTATGTATTCTGTCTCGCATTTTCACTACAATTTTATAGTCGAGTTTTTTCTGCTTCTTCTTCTTCTTACAAAAAATTGTCTGTGTTAATGTATGCCGATGAATGAGTTTATGTATGTATGGACTCGTAAGTACATATGTGTTTGTGTGTGTGTAAAGTATATTATTATTATATATTTTTCCAATGCACACGCGTGCGTGCATACACTTACATATAGATTTATATATGTATGTTTCTGTGTGTGTGTGTGTGTGTGGATGTGCGTATGTATGTATCTGAAGCGACCAGGTATGTTAATGGCACAAATATTATAGCGAACGCCTGTTGTCTGTCTACTTGCCATTATTTCATTTCCATGGGGTATAAATTAAGTAAGTATCTTTTAAATATTTACATTTTCTTGAAAGCATTTTGGAAAATTAAGTTAAAAATTTAGCAAATTAAAAATTTAAAAGAGTTTCGTTGATTCTGAAGCTTAAATAAATTGCACTCATCATGAAGTTGCAAGCGTTTTTGTTTTTTTTTTTTAATAAGTTACTATATCACATATATATTGTAATCGATAACGCTTTACAAAATAAGTTCTAGTTCGTAATGTTCCAATTAATTTTAGTTCAAAGCATAATGTAATGCATATTTTTAGACTCATGACTGAACTTGAAGTAGTTATCTGTTACATTTATAAAATAAATCTAATATCTAAGAGAATCGCATTATAAATGTAAAACTTTATGAATGACAATGAAAATAATAACTAATTTCAAAAGAAGATTTCGAGCGCCAGGGGATACTCTGCGTCCCCTAAGTTAGCTTAATTATTGCCCGATTTTAATGCTTTCTACCCAATTTAAATGTTATAATTATCAGTCCGATGTTCGTTGGATTCGAGCTAATGCTTTCTTTAATACTGACCTTTGAAAATATATCTCTTATATGAGAGGTCCGTCCCAATTTCACTTGACCGATTTTGGTTATTTTTGCCCGGATAGGACATGCTTATAACAAGTTTAATTAAGGTTAATTACATTTTGTTCAGACTGTGACGGTCACGAAACATTAGTCACTGTTCGGCTTTCATTATTTTACAATTTTTATATTGAATCCAACCCGATACTGCCTCTACACTGAGTGTGTAGGGTATAACTACAAATGAAATTCATTCACATCATAACTTTTTTTTCGTCTTTTACCAAATTCTAGATATGAATCGCATGGAAAAGTCGCCACTGCTTGCGAATGGCTATAATCCCCCGCCCATCAATCATATGGCATTCATGCAAATGAATCATCACCCTGGATCAGCGCTGATGTCACCCGGTATGCCACCGCATGGATTGCATGCGCGTCCCGATAGTCAAATGCTGAAGGCTGCAGCTCAAAGTGGTATGTCCGCGGCGAATATGGATGCACTGGCGCGATCCGGTATTTGGGAAAACTGTCGTGCTGCTTATGAAGATATTGTCAAGCATTTGGAGCGGTAAGTTTAACGGAAGTGTTAGGGATATGGAACTATGGGTAAAAATGTTAGGTCCCAATCATTTCGCCAACGTTATTCACCGGTTGGGAATAAACGTTTAACATCCGGAACGAAAACTCGTGATTTACATATGAATGAATGAGAAATTTTACGTCGTTTTCTTGTTTCGAATGAAAACTTTCTCTCTGAATCATTATTTTTTAGTTCGTTCAGTTCCATTCGTCTAACACAAAAGTGAAAAAAATTAACCCAAAACGCGGTTATAACAATTATCGTTAAATTATAGGCTACGTGAGGAGCGCACTGATGATCGTCAGCAAATGAACAGTGGTGGCGGCAATGAAATTAAGATACGTGATTTGAGTTCGAGAAATTGTAAGATTATTTGCTGGACCTACCGAAACATACAGTCTTTTTTTAATGCCTCTTTTCCTTCCTTCAAAGGTTCCCCCAATCGTCAAAGTCCCGTGTTAAATCTTTCTAAATCCGGCGGTAATACGGATCAAGGTAGCAATTGCGATGATCGCAGCGATCGTAGTGAAATGCATTCTCCCACACATTCCGTACGAGAAGGTAGTATAGGAGGCGGCAGTCATGGTGCCATCGGCGTAGACGATGAGGATGAGGAGAATCTGAGTGATGATAATGCGTCGGAAGTCGATGAACGCATTGGAAAAGATGAAGAAGGTGAGTAAACTTTACTTTGATTCTATATGCTTACATATTTGATTGGTGACAAGTGAAAGTGTTTGCTGACAGCACAACTGACAAATGCATTGTTTTCTCTCTTCTGCTTCTTCTTTTTTATCGTAAACACAAACATGAATACATGAATGTAGACTTGAGTGATACCGAACGTGATAATCTCTCGGCTGCATCACAGCGCCATCTTCATCATCACCATCATCAGCAGCACCATCCACATCATATAACGACAAATGCCGTCGGCGAACGTGTTAGTGTTGGCAGTAGTGTTGGTATTGGGAGTGGCGGTGGCAGTGGTATTGGTGGTATAAATGAACGCGATGTCAACTCTCATCCTGGTCTGCAACAATCACCAGTACCATCACATAATGCGGCTGCAGTTGCTGCTTTACAACAACATCAACGTGCTCTGAATTATTCAACGTTGGCTGCAGCTGCTGCCGTTGCGAATGGCGGTGCCAATGTTGGAGTGCCAGGTTCAAATCCAGCTTTAACAAACGGTCCTGTTTCCGGCGGTGCTCTAACGCCAAATGAAGCTTTACTTGCTGCAAATGACGCTACAGCAGCTGCCGCCTTAGCAGGCGGCTTGGCTTTGGGTCCGCTCGGCATAGATCCACATGGTGTCCCCTCCTCATCTACAGAGACTTTATTGCGCAACATACAGAGTTTGCTGAAAGTTGCCGCGGATAATGCGCGTCAACAGGAGCGGCAAATTAGTTACGAAAAAGGTGAGCAACTTAAGAGTTCGTTAGATTTCGTTGTGTTTGTTACGTCTATCTGGCTGTGAATATGTAAATTTTCATATTGAATTTGGCTTTGAATCAAAGTTACTTTGTACTTAGTAAAAAAGGAAGACCGCGATTTGCTTTGCCCTCTGCAAATTTGAGTTGAATATCGCAAAGTTTTTGCTTTGATATGTTGATTAAGTTTTCGAAGTATGCAGCGTGTCGATGCTAATGAAGCCACATTCGATATTTAGCAAATGATATTTCGCTGCAGAAAATTTTGTTATTGAGTTTAGGGTTTTCACTCACATACAAATGACCCAAACAATTAATAGCCAATAAATTTCTAAACAAACTTTCTCTTTTCCTTTGTGTTTTTGTCTGCATTTCAGCTGAACTGAAAATGGACGTTCTGCGTGAACGTGAAGTCAAAGACTCATTAGAGCGACAGTTAGTCGATGAGCGGAAATTAAGAGGTAAGTACAGCCAAGAAGTGTGATTATTGTAATCCTATTAGTATTCACATATTTTAAGTACCTAAGCTTTAAAGAAATTCAAGATTGCCCAGTAGTCTTTTGCTCCAAATAGCTTACATTTATGCAAATTAGTACATGAAGTGGCTACTTTCAGTTCGTTTCAACAATTAAAAACAAAAAAAATTAGCATGGTTAAATACGAATATACAGTAGAAATTCAAAAACTAAGTTTAAGGGGTGCGGCAGTTCAATATCGGTGCCCGGACATAACGCCCACGGCAATTACAAACTTTTTTTTGGGCGTTATGACCGCCCTAGGAATGGCCATAACGCCCAAAATCATTTTAGGAATTTTTTGTTACTACAAAATAATTTTTTTTACATTTTATTATTGACATCTTTAACTTTACAAAAAAAATTTTTGGAGTTTATTTTATTATAATTTTTAGTGTTTTCTACGCCCAAAGTGGACACCTAAAAACAAAGGTGTTTGGCTGAACCGGGTGATTGCGACACTTGTAGTCATCTGAGACAAAAAATTTAAAAAGAATATCGTTCTGTACCATTCTGGCTGGTAGTAGATTTAAACATTTTTGTTAAAAAATAACAAAATAGTAGATTTCTAAAAAAAAATTTCAAAAATCGCGTTGTTTTTTGTTGAAAATCGGGATAAAAATAGGAAATAATGATTAAAAATAAACAATTCTAAGGCCTGCTTGAGCCATTGACGCCATTGAAAATCGCTCGATTTTTTTTAAATATTTTAATTTTTTCTTTATTTTTGTAAAAAATTTTCGCATGCGGCGTTTCTTTACAATTACATTTCAATTAATCTGAATCAACATCTTGGTTTCTTTTTGTAAAAATATTTCAGATGAGGCGCTCATTTCCATGCCATTCCCATTTACTATATGCCCATATTTTTCCCTTTTGTTTTTTTTTAGGTTTACCCATTCGCTTTCATAAAAACTGAAGAGTTTTTTATTTAAGAAACCCAATTTGTGAAAAAGACTGAAATAAAGCTGCATTTTCTTATACATGAAAATTTGGTTTCGTTTTACTATTGAAATTTTAATGAAAGAATTACAAAAACGGTCATAACTCCCATTGGGTGTTATGACCTTTTTCGGGAAGGTCATAGCGTCTAAAATGATTTTGGGCTATATGGTCATTCCTAGGGCGGTCATAACGCCCAAACTTTTTTTTGGGCGTTATGGCCGTGGGCGTTATGTCCGGGCACCGTTCAATATCAGTTAAGGTACTGGGGAGACCCATAATTTTAACGAGTTAATTCATATACTACATTGCCGCCAGTAGGAAAGGCGCAAACCGGGAGGAGTTTTTAGCGGGTGGCTGGGCTCTGACTGCACGTGCAATGCTTTTCTTTTCGTTTAAAAAAATACATTCGTGTCTAAAGGAAAGAAACAAAATTCCTAATTCGACGTAGAATGACAAAATTTTTACTTACAGCTTTTTAATAAAATCTGTAACTAGCAGAGAACGTAATGAAAAAGGAGTCAGGACTAGAATATTTTGATGACTGAAATAAAAAACTCTACTTTTTTCAGTTCAATTTTTTTTAGTGTGTACTAGACCCAAGAACCAAAGCAACCATTTCCTATTGAGTTCTTGACGCTAAATCACAATCTGGCAGTAGGATTTTGGGATAATCTTAGGGTGAAAATGTCATTTGGATCAAGCTGTAAAACCTGATTCAGCTTAAAAAAATTTCTTGAAAAATATGTATTTTGGTTCATGGATTCGAAAAATTCAGATCTGTATTTTGGATGTTGACCAAAATTGTTTTAAATTTGTTAATTTAATGTTCCTATTGGTTGTGCTAAAAAAGATTTTTGTATATCTTATTGCACTAATGTTTCAAGCCTTTTTAAAAATAAATAAAAAAGAGGAGATTAAAAAATAAAAGAGAACATGTTATTTTAAAAAGAATATGGTTGGTAACCCTACTCAGTTAACATCCCACTTTTTAGGAAGCAGGGAGGATTAGTCCAACAGTTACTCAGCGCAACTGGTGGTTTCCCAGGACCGTGGCGAAAGAATATACAATTAGGTTTGCTATTGCCACCTTTGACAGTTTCAAATCGTCGGCTCCGGATGGAGTGGATCCGGTTTTTGATAACTAGTTGCGTTTAATGCTACCACATAGGCTTTTGATGGTTCAAGCTGATTGTGGTCAATCTGTGACTTGCGGCGTGATTAGAGGATGTCCCCAAGTGGGCGTACTCTCCACTCTACTACTGAGGTGTCCGTTTAATGACTCTCTGCTTGTTTCCCTAAATGAGTCGGGTATGTACACACAGGCCTATGCCAATGATGAAAGTGAATCCGCTGAGCTCCCGGCAGTAAAGGGTTTGGGAACTGGTTTCTTGTCGCCTACAGCCATCAAGACCACCATTAATGGGTGGGTCGATTTGACCCACAATCGTGAATGGCAGGAGCCTCTCAGCCAAAGACAGACAAAGATCATGTTACCTATTATCTCGAAGCGACTAACAGACTTTCTGATATCACTTAACAGAAAGAACTGTAGGCAGCTGGTGGGATTATACTTAGGTCATTTCTCTTGGGCCAACCATTAGAATATGATTGGCCTGGGAGCTAGTACCTACTGTGCTGCCTGTGGTTCGGAAAAATAATGTGAAGAGACGCCTGACCACTTTCTTAGTGTCAGCCCCGCTTTCTGTCGGGCCAGAGTTTTCACAAAAATTTTGACCCGGAAGCTGCGTCAAATCTGCCGTCGTCCATTATACAACATGAATATTTTTGTATGAAATTCGATTTTAATTTCCGAGCCCTACTTTTGGCGTCTAAATTTTTTGCACCATTCCTATCTGGAACTTTTTGGACTTTGTATGTTTTCAAATCTGTATTGGCTTTAACTTTTCTTCCCGAACCAGGTTTCCTATCGATGGTCAAGTTCTCCTGAAACTGTTTAATAACATTAAAAACAGTTTGACTGCAGACCTTCAATTCTTTGGCCAATTTTTTGTAGGACCAATTTGGGTTTTTTTTGAAAATTTTTAATAATTTTAAGACGTACTTCTTTTCTTCACTCATTTTGATCAAACTCACAATAAATCAACATGTTTGTCATTAAAAATAACAACATATTTTTCAAAGATAACTAAATCAAAGAAATTTTTAAATTTTACACTCAAAAAAAATTATTTGGTAGGACGTGTGTTAAGATTTTTTCAATCTCACTCCTTTTTTTTTTTTTTGTACGTTGGCAGGTGGAAATCTTCATAGATACCGTAGAACTCCAGTTCTACGGTTATGTCGGATTCCTACCGACTAAAACCACCTACTTCCTCTCCTACCACTCTCCCCGCGGGACTACCTGTTGGTATTACTTCGCAGGGCTGGTTCAGCTTTATGCTGTTACTCGTTTGTTGATTCTGTTGTTTGGATCTATTTGTGTTGTGTCAATAATTGTTTATTGTTCATCACCCATCCTCGTCGTCTTCTGTATTTGCGATATTTCGTTGCGCACGCTCGGCTTTACGTTCAGATTCAGCATTCCTTAATAATGTCAGAATGCTCTTCGCCATCTTGCATACTGCATTCCACTTCTCTATCGTTTGGCACATCTGTGCTGTCAAGTTGGCTACCGTGGGGGGTTCCCCAAAAGCTCTCTCTAGTTCCTCCCTGATGCTGTTGAAGCGTGGGCAGTGGAAAATGATGTGTGTTGAGTCCTCGGGTTCGCTCGGGCAGTTCGGGCAGAACGGGTCTTCTTCAAGTTTAAATCTGTGCAGATATTGTTTAAAGCACCCATGCCCGCTGAGCATTTGGGTGACGAAATAATCGACTTCTCCATGTTTGCGCTCCATCCACGCTGCTATATTAGGGATTAGGTTAAAGGTGCAGCGACCCTTTTTGGACTGCTCCCAGTTTCGCTGCCATTCCATAATGGTACGCTTCCTCTCTTCTGTTTTCCTGACGTTCGTTGGCCTTTCTCCAGTTATACTATAAAGGCGCTTCATTTCTATTGCTAGTAGGTCAATGGGCAATTTTCTTGCTATGACGCAAATGGCGTCGTCCGACACTGTACGATAGGCGCTGGTAATCCTCAGTGCACTGAGCCTATAAATCGAGCGAATGCCCTTCAGATGTGTCTTCTTTGCGTTCGCCCAGATGGGTGCTGCATACAGTATAACGGAGCTGGTCACCATTGAAAGCAGCTGACGCCTGCCCTCCCGTGGGCCTCCGATATTCCACATAATGCGCGTTAGCGCGCCGTTTATTCTAGCCGCTTTACCACTGACGGCTGCTAAGTGCTCCTTAAATGTCATCCTTGTGTCGATGAGTACCCCTAAGTACTTTAGGTGTGGCTGTGAGGTGATGCAATGATCCCCAACTGTGATTACCAGCTCTTCGCGCTGTTTTCTTGTGCTCAATAGCACTACCTCCGTTTTTTGGACTGCCAACTCCAGTCTTGAGCTATTTAACCATCTTCTCACCCTTGCAATTGCATCGTTGCATCTAGCCTGTAGTAAGTCCAGATGTTTGGCGACTACTACCATAGCTATGTCGTCGGCATATCCGACGAGTGTGGCATCTTCGGGAAGATCAACTTTGAAAATTCCGTCGTACATTGCGTTCCACAATGTGGGACCGAGAACGGAGCCCTGAGGTACACCTCCTGTGACCTCGTACTGCTTCACGCCGTCGTCCGTGTCATAAAGAAGCACTCTATGTTTGAAGTAATCTGTGATAATTCTCAGCAGGTACTCCGGCACGTTGAAACGTTGCAGCGCACTCATAATCTGGGGCCAGCTCGCAGAGTTGAAGGCATTTTTTATGTCCAGCGTCACAACTGCGCAATACTTCTTTTTGCCACTTTTCCAGCTTTTTCCACTAGTGGCTTCGCGAGCAATGTTCATTACAGTGTGTATAGCGTCAACTGTGGAGCGCGCTTTCCTGAAGCCGAACTGGAGCTCGGCAAGCCCGCCCGGTTTCTCAAGGAATTCCTGGAGCCTGACGCATATGATACGTTCAAGAATTTTGCCAAGCGTGTCCAACATACAAAGCGGGCGGTATGATGACGGTTGGTCCGGCAGCTTCCCTGGCTTTAGCAGAAGCACCAATCGTTGGCGTTTCCATGGGTCTGGGAATACGCCCTCTTTCAGGCAGGCGCCAAAAAGCTTGACGAATATCTCCGGTTTCGTATTTATCGCTGTTTTAACTGCAATGTTGGGAATCCCATCTAGTCCCGGGGCTTTGTTGTCAGCGATCCTTCTCAAGGTTTCAAGTACATCGCTGGTAGTGATGTCCGGGGTGACTACACAGGTGTATTGGCTTCGGTTTGGGACGAGCTGTTCCTGCGGTGGGAAAAGAGCAGCTACCACTGTTCGCATTAGCGATGGGCAGGTCGGCTGTGGGGACCTCGGGCCTCTGAGTTTGTTCATTACCATTTTATATGCCATACCCCAAGGGTCTAAATCCGCACTATCGCACAGTGCTTTAAAGCAAGCGTGTTTACTAGCTTTGATGGCAACTTTTAGCGTAGCTCTTGCTATTTTGTAGTCGGAATGAAGAGCATCCCATGTGGGGAGAGAGCGGGCTCTCTGCGCTTTCCTGCGCGCTTTGTGACATTTTTTCCTGGTATCGGCTATTTCAGCGTTCCACCAGTAAACTGGTTTTCTCCTGGACGTCCCAGAACGTCTGGGCATCGTTGCGTCGCATGCATTTTCCATTAGTGCAGTGACATGGTCTGCCAGTTCGGCAGCTGAACCATCCTGTAAAGTTGCGTCGCGCCAAACCATGTTGAAGATTTCGGCGTCGAAGGATTCCTTCTTCCACCCTTTCCTTTGTGCCTTCTGCATACAAGGTGCGTGAGATGGTACATGGGTGGCGATGTCGATAATGATAGCCTTGTGATCACTGTGCGTATAAATGGTGCTCACACTCCATTTGGCACGCCGTGCGATCGTGGTGTGGGCAAAAGTGAGATCTATTATAGAGCTCCCCCTAGCAGATTCAAAGGTGTGATGTCCGACTTCGTTTAGTAGCTCCAGCTCCAAGGGTACTAGGCTTTCAAGGAGTATCCTGCCACGTTGATTGGTACGAGTGCTCCCCCATGTGGTGGACCACGCATTAAAATCACCGGCGATTAATATCGGATGTTTTCCATTCGCCTCAGATACCAGCGACGCCATCATGTTTTCAAATTCTTCTTTACTCATGCTAGGTGGGGCATAGCAGCTAAATAGGTATATGCCGTTCGTCTTTACCCACGTAAAGCCTGGCACATTTGTTGCCATTTTTTGTTGGCATGTTTCTTTGCCTGAGATCCAAATGGCTGTTTTGCTCGTCTTATCTGATGTCCAACAATGGCCGTCCATATTCGCGTATTGCTCCGACAGTAACGCTAAATCGAAGCCATGCTCCACTGTTGTTTGCCGCAGGAGATCCTGTGCTGCTTCGCAGTGGTTGAGGTTGAGTTGAATAATTTTCATGATCTCAAGTTCTTTCGTGCCTTTTGAAGCAGAGGGCATTTTGAACTCCCTGCCGCATGCGCTCCATTGCACAGGGCGCATTTCTCTTTATTCAAACAGGCTGCCGCCATGTGTCCTTTTCCCCCACATCTCCTGCAGAGCCCCGATCTATCTGTCTTATCGGTGCAGCGCAGCGCTGTGTGGCCATAGCCCCAGCACTTGTAGCAGTATTTGGGGGACTCGACTTCCCTTATCCTGCTTATCACCCAACCGATGCGTACTCGTTGCGTCTTTATGACTTTTTTCGCATCGTCCACGGGCAGGCTGATAAAAGCTGTTTGTGTGCCATTATAGCTCTTCCGCAGGCTTTTAACTGCTGTTTCGTCAGGATGCCTGATTTTGCACTGGGCATGAAGTGCTTCACAAATCTCCAACGGGGTTGTGACTTCATCGAGGTCTCTGCACTGCAGCGTCACCGTGTGTGTTTTGGCCGCCACTTTGGCTGTCTCCTTAAGCACCTCTTCTACAGCCGCCTGGTATGAGACCGTACGACTTTCTGGAGCCCTCTTGAGTTCCAGGAGCAACTCACCTTTAGCCGTTCTGCGAATGGATTTGACATTCTCTCCCAGGGTTTTCAGGTTGTCGCTGGTTTTGACTTTACGCAGGATGTCTGCGTACGTAGCGTCGCCCGCCTTCGATATGATGATGGCATCAGGTCTAGTCCTTATAGTTCTGGCCTTCCTCGTCCTCTTGTCCTTTACACGGGTCCATGCAGCTTTCTTTGGCTCCTTAGTGTCTTTCTGGTTAGGTGTCTCCTTCGATGAATTCACCTGTTGCGTTTCTACCTTGGCGCATCTTTTTTTTGCCACAGGTAATTTCTCGCTCTCCTTTTGCATGTCTGGACTTGTGCTGGCTCTCACTCTCTTAACCGATAGTGGTGGCACTTTGCTAGCCACTTCAGCTAGTGTGTCAGTTCGTACGTTTCTTTCCGGTCCATTCGCCTTTATGTCAGACGTGACTGTTTTTAATATATTTTCTCTGTCGCAATTTTCCATTTCCAGCATTGCCTCGGTATAAGCACCCTTGATCATTGATCCTAAGCGCTTAATTTCTGAGTGGACATTTTTTCTGCCATCATAGTACACCAAAAGCTTGTTAATATGCACTCCAAGCTTTGCCATCTTGGCCTGGAACGCGTTCGTTGGTGGTGGTTGTACGACGTTTATTTCATGCTGCTTTGCTGGTGTTCTTGCCGCTGTCCTTGGTGTAGTAGCGTTCAAGGCTGATGCCTTGTGTATACCGAATAAGGGCCGTTGTTGCGGTGTCAAACTGATTAAATCTCCTGTGGGCGTGTCTGAATGCCTGATAGATTTCTGCTGATCGTGTATGGAAGCGCTACTAGCTGAAGCTACACTTTTCGCCTTCGTGCCATTTCTTGGACTTATCTTTCTGGTATCGTCCTGATCCAGTTCGATGAGGTCCGGTGAAGACCCTGCTTTTTCCAACATATTTGTGCTGGCTTTCTCTGGTGATCGCGTGAGTCGTCGGCCTTTGAAAGGGTCGAAGATCTCCTCTTCATCTACTCCTGTTGTTGTATTTTTTGGATTAAACATTGTAAGTGGGTCCCCCCTCGTTGCCGCTATCTCGGTCCGAATGTACAGTCGCCTTAATGACCCCGTGGTTATCTATGCAAGCAGTGAGGCCACGCAAGGGTTGACGCAAGACTTTATGGGTGCTTGCGTTCAGAGCCAGGTCAGCGCAATCGGGAACGAAGTCAACCGAGCCTGAACCACCACCGTAGTGGTGACGTACCTTGAACGTACAACGAGGCCTGCCAAGGTTTTACCGGGACGGAGGCAGCTGGGACATTAGCCGGACAGCCGTTTCCGCTAGATTTCACTCCGCTTACTAAGGTGCCCGAATGCCACAGCCGTCAGCTCATATCATCAGCTCAAAATCTTGGTTCCAGTACCATTTTGTCAGAACCCTACTGGACTCAGGTTCCGACTTCCATTTCTCGCATAGTACCGAACATGTGAACCAGCCGTCTGCACTTACCCCAGCCCTTCGACCCATCGGTCGAAGCCGGGTAGCGACTAACGGTGTGGCACACACTCCCGGCACTATCTGCTGTTGTGGTTCGCTAAGTCTCCGAACACTTGCATCTGCCACTAAACATTACCCTCCATGACCCACTTGAGAGGGTCATAGGGTAGGTCAGTGTTGAGATACGCATGCCCGGATTCTGCAACGATGTCCCACGGTGCCACCCCGGGGTGGGGAGCACTTACGCCAAGGACGGTGCCTTCTCGTCCTGTCGCAGATCTTCATTGGGTATTGTGGCCTTTTAAGACACACCCTCCACCTCTGCCGCTCTTGGTCGGGGACTGCTTATTGGTTATTCGCAGCTAGCCGACATCACTGCCGGCCGTTCAGCTATCCGCCACCCGCTGACCCCCACAGTAGCCTGAAGCTCAGCCCTGTGTCAATCTCACTCCTTATGTATTTCGAAACTATATAAACTATATAAACGAAGTTACAGCACATAGTTGAGAGCGCCTGTTGGTTAAACTGTATGTGTTGTTAAAACTTTAAATGCGTTTTTCTCGAAACAACGTTTTTTTGGTCGGCCCAGGGGACCCAGGGGACCATAAAGGCGATTTGGCTGAAATTTTAATACGTTATTTGGCATTTCAATGACTCTCGCAGGTAGTAGAATTGTTTATTTTTAAACATTATTTGCTATTTTTTATCTCGATTTTCAACAAAAAAACAACTCGATTTTTGAAAATTTTATAATGAAAATGTTTTTGGAAATTAAAATTTTCTTCGAACTATGTTGTTCCATAGTTTCGAATATCCTCTTTGATTGCTGCATAAATCTACTATATTTTTCAGTGTACTTAAACATTTGATATGAAAAATATGTAAAAAAAAATATAATTCATACATAAATCAAAAACTAAAGCAACCAAAGATTTCCATTCAACTGCTCTTAATGTAAAGTGACTCAAATGACGATGACACCTGATATGTATTAAATAAAGTTAAAGGGGAGCGAAGGGGGAGCTAAACAGAGCAGCAAGATGAAGAAGTGAATTGGAATTTAAGTCAAATGCTGCACGCTAGAACAGTAAACATGAAATGTCCTTTCAATGTTACTTTTTCAACAGAAATCACAATTCAAATGAATTTAATATCATTTCATTATTTACTTACACTCGAGTGATTGGCAACGAACTTTACAAAAACAACAACAGAATAAAAGAGAATTTGTGCAACAACAATAACAAAAGAAAAAACAACGACTTCAAGAGAAAACATCTAGAAATTTATTTTTTCTTGGACTTTTGTGCGAAATCTTTTAATTGGATATCATTAAGCTGGCAATGAAGTTGAGAATTTGAAGCGCCTGTCTGCTGGTGGTGGTTGGGAAAGGGTAAATAATATTTATTTGTTAATACATACTATATAGGCAGATTTGCTTTTATGGCAGCATAAGGGTAGAGATAGAAATATAAGAAGAAGTATGAATAAGATATATTATGTTTACTGTTGAAGGGTTGCTCGTCGTTAATCCGAGGTACATTTGCTTTAAACTCTAAATATTGATTTTCGTATGACCTAAGATTAGTTATGAATTATTAGATTAGTCTGAACAAAAGTTATTGTTATATTCAATTACACAGGTAATCAGCTCTAACCTATCCTTGTATAAATACTGTGTGTGCAGCCCACTAGCAGATCCAAGGGAGACTTTTGGGGTTGAAACGCGTACTTTGCTGATCTAATACGAGTTTCAAGTCCCCCTGATTCCAAATATATAAATTTTGTTTTGGCTTTTCTGATATTTTTCAAAAATTTTGCCTGTTTTCGAATATTTTGTGCCTTTTTTCTAGGTAATAAATACTTTTCGGTTTTTCTCCCCGTTGTACCTTTTTAACCCTTTACCAATTTTAGTGGCTAATATTTTGGCAATGAAATCGTTAGCATAGATGCTAAAGTCTGTCACAAAAAAAAAAATAAATAAAAATATTGAGTGGAGCAGGGCGTAAACCGAAAGAAACATACAGTTTATTTCAATACGACATAACCATGCTTTTATTTGAAATTTTCTGGAAAAAATTTTTAAATTTGGCAATTCTCTTTTGCTTATAAAATTATCATGTCCGCATACTTTATTCCATGAATTAACAAAAATAAAAATTCTTCCTTTAACCAATATATTAAAAGAAATCTGATTATCCTTTGTTTCATAACTATATGATAACTTTTATTTAATTAGAATATAAAGTTTGTAAGTTTCAGAGTTAACATTCTTTTTTTATGATGTTTTTAGTAGACTATGAAAATTAAATCTTAGGGTTAATTTTTAAAGTCTTGTTTTCTGTTTATGTCCAGTTTTATTTTAATTTAAATAAAAAATAAAAATTCTCCGTATGAACCAAATTGCCAAAACGCGGGCTGGGGCGTTTTTTTTTCTCGTTCGTGTATCGTTTTTTTTACTTATTCATAAACTTTATTTCAATGACTAACAATTTCACAGGTATGGCCATGTGAAAACTTACTGGTACGTTACACATTTTGGGGAAACCCTGTTCTTGTAGGAAAGAATTTCATAATTTCTATGATCTATTTCCAAGGTAAAGCAACGTGGAAAATATAACAATAGGATACATTTCTTCAGTTTTCGGTTTTAGCTTGGTTTATAATGGGTCTCGAGAATTAGTAGGATTTCAAGAATAATTTAAGGTCGCTGATTTTCTTTATACTGACCCGAAACCTATAATATTGTTTTTGTTTTTGGTAGATTCAATTCTCTACCTGAGAATAGAACCCGTTGAGCTGGTACTTAAAACACGTATTTAAGAATTAAATCAACGAAATGTTTATTAGAAGAACCAATTTGGACATTTTTTAAGAATTTAACCCATCTGGAAATCGAACCTGAGACAGATGGAACTCCAGTCAAGCACTCATCCACGAAGTAACCATTATTGAACGTCGTCGAGCTGTTTCTGAACTAGATTAGCAGCTTCTGTAGGAGATTTATTTGACGCTAAAATGGCAGTATCGTCTGGATAAGTAGCTATAGTAACACCATCAGTTTCAGTCAAATCGCAGGTAAAAATCGAATAAAGAGCTGGACCCACAACACTGCCCTGTGGTACTCCTGCTTTCACTTGACATTTGGCTGATGTTTCACCATTTACTTTGACATAGAATGATAGGACTTTAAGACCAAATAAAATGTAGCTGGAAGTAAATTTTTTAATTTGTATAACAGCCCTTGAACCCAAACTTTTTCGAACTCTTCTTGAATGTCCAAAAATATGGCAGAGCAATATTTTTTGCGTTCCAGAAAGTCAGTGATAATATTGATGATTTTGCTCAGGAGTACCGTGCTTATGACGATTAGTGATTCGGAACTACATTCTTATTTTCTTGTATTATTGGCAATCTACTACTTCGGATATTTTCGAGAATATTGCCAGCAAACTTATAGGTCTATATGAAGGCACTGAGTTTTCAGGTTTATTTGGTTTAGGTATCATTATTATTTCAGCACATTTCCATAGAGAAGGAAAGTGATTTAATATGCAAGTTTATTCATTATTCTTATAATTGAAAGTAAATCGTAGTAACTAAAAACAACAATAACTAATTATGTTCACCTTTTGACTGTTTAAGTTATTAAATTTTTAAGTGTTTGAAAATCTTTTGGGGGAGGAAATTTCGCCCGGTTACCCCTCTCCCCTCTTCCCCCCTTGTATCCGCCCCTGAACATATTTATACGTCAATTCAGAACTGCACTCTGAAAATGGTATTTCTCGAGATATACTCAAATAAGCATTTGAGTTGTATAGGAGGTGTCACGACCACTTGATAATAAGGATTCAAACTCCACTATAACCTCGGTAATGGTAAAAAATACTTGTACATCAAATCTTAGCACCGTACTACAAATTTTTCCTGCTGTATCACATAATGAATATTCAGCTTATATTTGAGGTGCCACACCTCCTTTTTTAATTTCACCCACATTTTTTCTGTAGTATGGTGTTGATAACCAACAGATTGATAAAAAATTTAAGTACTGTACTGTTTTCTGGATATATATCCAAAAAAACATATGAATTGTATGGGAGGTGACACGCCCACTCTCCAAATGACTTTTTAATAGTCTATTTTAAGTCCGTCGACAAAGCAAATGTATTCAGAAAATGTCAAGAAGATATAATAATAACCAACGATTTTATATAAATGTGTATTATTTGAAAAATTTTAACTCTCAGAAAAACATTTGACTTTCAAAAAATAAATTGATTCTCATTTTGTCGCAAAAAACTATAATCTTTTATCCTTCGATTATTAACATTCGATAACAGTGAGCTTGTTGAATCCCCTTAACCTCTCATTGTAAAAGGTATCAAAATCGCTTGATTAAATATCTGACTACGTGTTAGTAAAACTTGTGATATATTGGACCACCTTTTTTTGAATCCAGTTAAATTTAGGCATAAAAATCGAATAATTAAAAAATTGTCAAATAGTGTATAAATAGAAGGTAGAAATATGATCAAGGGACGATATGTAGTGCACGCAGCTCGATACGCATACATTGTGCATATTTTGTGTTCACATATCGCTTTCACGGCAAGACTGTCATAATCCAAAAATAAAAAATTCGTGCTTAGTATACAGAAATAACAGTTTTTATTACTTTATCTTGCATAGAAAAATTGAAACTCTACCCGTGGGAAGAGTATTCGTCCTTATTGCGTTCTTCGGAGTGGCAAAAACTTTAAATAAGATTTTCGCAAAAATTTTTATCTTTGACTTATGACAGTCTTGCAGAAAACAAACTATATATACATATTTCTCTAATACATATAGATATACAAAAATTTTCTTAAAATAATTTCTAACCCAACGTCATCATTAAATCTTCCAACACACACACATATACACACTCTTCCATTCAACATTCAAACACACACACACTAACCACACAACGTATGTTATGCGGTTTTGAATCGAAAACTGTTTCCGTTGATAAATAAACATACATACAAATTGCATACAACAAACATCTAATTGCAATTGTTGCAACTAATAATATCGCCAACATTGCATGCATTCATATTATAGACGATAAATCTCATTGCATACACACACGAAGATTACAAGCGAAGACAAAATGTTTTCCTTTGCAAGCATTTCGAGTTCGAGTTCACCAAACAAAAATCTTTGATTTGCAAATGCGAATAGAAAAAGTAAAAGGGGCACAGAAAATTAAGTTTAAAAGAATCAAAACAAGATGAGCATATAGAAAATACCTACTCGCTAATACATGAAGGAGTTGGTTGACAACACTTGAATGCACATTGGCGTTTAGGTGTGCCAGCGAGAATTAGTTGGACGTGTGCTTAGTGAAGTAGAGAAATAAATATGATATTATTACTTAAGTAAATATGTTTTAAATTACTTAAATAATTTTCGTTATTTATGTATCTATCTTAATTTTAGGTTTCCGAATGCTGAATTATTATACCAGAAAAACCAAACCACATAATTTTGTGGACTTTGTAGGTTGAAATTTCCAACTGAGAGAGAAAAACTGAACTAAAATAACAAATAAGCATTTGATTAAAATAAAAAGTATTTCATCGGTTCAGATATTAAATGAAATTTTAAAAATAAATCATATTTTAACCCTTTATTGCATGACATATCATATATGATATGCTTATTTCATTTCATGATAATTTTGTTTTGTGAAAATAATTTCTAGTCTTTCTTCTATTTTGGTTCACCTTTTTTCATTAAACTATCAGATATCCCATTACATTGATAGTTACGGTTGAAAGTTTGAAAACTTCGCTTGTACTAGTTTTTATAGCCCTGTGAACGTTTGAGTTTTTTGTGAAAATTTAATTATAAAAACATGTTAAATACATTATTTGGATTAATTTAGCTCGCCTTTATTACAATTTAATGAGTAATATAACATTGCAATCTTAAGAACAATATATTGATGTAAAAACTTCATTCTAAATCGATAGAAATTTCTAGATAGCTAGCAAATAGGTAAATAATTTCCAAAATTCTTATCAATAAATACATTTGTTTTTTAAAAAGAAAAAAATCATGCATTAAAGGGTTAACAAGACAAACAATGTCATTATATTCTGGGTCCCTGGATACACTGAAATACATGGAACTGAAATAGTCGAATATTTGGCAAAGAAAGCAGTGGCCAAGAATACCATAGAGCAGATGAAAGCGACAGTTGGTCATCTTATTGGATTCAAATCCCTAAGCTTTGGCGATCTAAGCTACTAATTGGGAAGTTCAACCCAAAAAAGGGTAGTCGAATGCCTCAAGTTATGTAAAAAAACGTCAAAATAATCACTGGTTCGGACAGGATAGCAACTGAAATTCCTTAGTGAGATTGGCCCATCTGAATGCTTATAATTAAGTTGCTATATGGGGTACAATAGATCTATTCATTGCAGTACAATATACCCAATATATCCACCCATTTATCTTTATCTTAACAGCGTACTCATTGACTTTACCATGGGCTATGTCTGATTTTAACGAAGGCGGCCTCATCATTAATGCAAATGGTGCTTTGCCTTGCGCCACGACTTGCTGTTGAGGGCTCCAAATAAAAAATCTACTACCAGTCAGTTATATATTTCTGTTTTTCTTCATTCTCCTTTCTTTATATTAGGAGAAATACTAGTCGGTAAGGTCCCAATAATTGGGGCTATTTTTTTTTTTGCTCAAGAAATCTCTTTATGAAAAAACAAATATCAAAAGAGAACCAAACTACTCGTTGGTGTTGGTTTTGTTATTTTTGTATGGAGATAATTCGTTAGATAATTCTGAGAAATGCTCGTGTCTTCCCTTTCGCTCTCATTTGTTATTTACTCCCGCTTAAGCAATGATTTTTACAACGATAAGTGCAATGCTTTGTTTAAAAAACTTCCGACGCTAATATTTTGGAATGGCTTAACCGATTTTAAATCTGATAATTTTTGGCTAACCTACTCGTCAAGCTCTTTAAATTGATATATATTAATATGATATCGTACCACTTCTGGATCTTCTGGAATAAAACTGTAGTTACACTAATAAATGTATAGATTTTCATACGCCTTCATTTGAATACCTCCCTCCAGTCAAAAGCCGGTCTGCCATCTGGCCAAAACAAGTTAAATTAGCCTCGTTTGAAAATGCAGCATAATCATAATCGGTTTGTGTGGTATTTTTTGTAGACTTCAGCTTTAGTCAGTTTTTTCTTCATGTTTGGGATCAAAAGTAGCTTTTTTGCCGGTCGTCCCTTCCTTTTGCTGTTGCTGCCTCGACACTAGCTTGGTTTATAAAATTACCCTCTGAGCTAAAATTTTCGGCGAGAATTTTGTTTTGGCAACTCCAGTTCTCGAATCCCTGTCTTATACCATACCTAAACAGACTTCGAGGTCCGATGGCTTTCCTGAAATGAGCCAGACTCGGTGAATTATTGTAACACCCTACCGGTGGAAAGCACTGTACACTTTTACATGGTTAAATACTATAAAGAGTTAAATACCCATGGAGGGCCCAGACCAGGCTTTTCGCATCCATTCATGTTGTGTGAGATATATTTGCACACGAAATGGCGAATGCGAATGGCGAAAGGAAAATCTTCTGATAGGCAATTTTTACTCTTAGAGTTTTGTCATTACCACCCAAGTAGTGGTGCCGTGTATTGTTTAAATGTTTATTTTCTACTTCTGGTTTTTGACCCCTTGATTACGGCAATCACCCTTTTCTTTATCTTTATTACTTTTGTCGTTTGTGTATGACAACACAACTTTGGAGATTGAAAGAAAAATGTCACATGATGACAGATTGCCGAACGGTATTTGCCCGATTTTTTGTCAAAAATTGACGAATAATGATTGCCGTATGCGATAGAGCGTTATCATGATACGAAAACAATGAATTATTTTACCATAATTCTGGTCTTCTTTTAAGTATAGACTCTCTAAAAAGCTTCATAATACTAAAGAAGTAGTCCTTATTGACCGTTTGACCAGTTGGAGCAAACTCTTTGTAGATCATACTACGATAATCGATGAAAACGGTCAGCATGCCTTTGATTTTGGAGCAGCTTTGGCGTGGAGTTTCGGTTTTCGGTTCATCTTTAGCACGATATTCGCTTTCGGATGGAATTACCGAGCGGCGAAGATGGTTAAGAATTCAGTGGTAGAAATGTGATATGGACATGAGTCCTGTTAATCAATTTTATATTATTGTACTTTAGTTTTAAATGCATCAAATATATGTGAAATAATAAAAGTTTCATTGTTTTAATTAGGTTCCACACAAATTCCAAATCCACATTGGGAATTCATTAGAATTCAACGTAAGAATTCGATTAGAAAATGAGCCTTTTTTTCGATATCGAGAACTAAGCCCCCTTTTTGTACAGAATGCTATGATTCTCCATAGTTTTTCTAATCGTCTTCTAACGCTCTACCATAGAGAAGGATATTATAATTCGACTCGTTTTCTAATCATTCTCTAACTCAAATGTTTGTTGGGTTTGTACAGATTGTTAATTTTTTAAACAAATCTTTAGGAAGTTTTTAATTTGTATCAAAATAATGCCAAATATGGCAGCCCTCCTTGTCAACTTGAAAGCTGTAAAGCTTTCAAGTTGACTGTGTTCTTTAAAGCATCTTTAAATGTGGCGCAAGCATGAATGCCTGTCTGAAAGAAAGAGGTAGAAGAAGGTCGTTAGAAAAAGACAGGCGAGTTTCAATCTTTTTTCTTGCGCCCGTATGAACAGGCCCTAAGATCATTTGCATTCCCCCTACCCTGATACACTGACACACCAAATCATTGTCCTATGCAGCTTAGTAAGTTTGAAAACCATTCTGAACCGAAGAATTTATTATTATTTGGTTCTTAGTTTGGTGAGAGTTATCATCGTTTATCATTTATCATTCATGTTAAATCAATTGAATAATAGTTTAAAACAGCGCCCAATTGACTTGTCTTTAGTCATACAAAGTTACATAGACCGTTTCTTTTATTTTCTAACACTTTATACCGCCTTAAACGCCCATTTCACCATGCTTCATTACACATACACATAAACGTACCTGTGTACGTGTTTACTTTTGATATGATAAAACGCCAACCGCACTAATTCTCAACGACTTGAATTTCTACGATTTGCCTGACATCATAAGTCAGGATTAATAATAATTGAATTAAGAAGGCCACACGCAAAACGGATTCGCAGTTGAATGCTTTGCAAAACGATCTTGAATGATCGTAATGAGAACTGATCGATATTGATTGTTGTTGTTCCTTTTATTAGGTTTATTATTGTTGGGCATGCATACAATGTACAGAGCGATTGAGAAGAAAAAGGCACGAATGCACAATGCAATTGCATATTGAATTTCATATTTGTTGTCTTCGATTTTTAATAATTATTTTTATAAAATTTTTTTTATATGTATCTCCTCTTTTCATTTCGCTTACAGTTTTGTATCAGAAACGCTATCGCCGTGAGCGTAAACTACGCATGCGCTACGAACAGCAGCTCAATGGTGGTAAACGAAAACTATCGTCGCATACATCAAATGCGGGCGGCGGTGCCGGTGGTAATAGTGGTAATGGTGGTGGTAGCGGCGGCAGTGCCGATGAAGGACGCAGTAGTGCTGGTGGTGATTCATTGCCATGCAAAAGTGGCGGTGCAGATGCAACGCGAAAATCAGAACAAGGTAAATTTTGTTAAAGTTATACAAAACAAACAAACAAACAAACAAACAAAATTCAAGTATATCCCAAAAATGCACAAACTAAATTTTTAACTTAATAAAAATTAGTATAAAATATGGACAAAGAAGTTTTCTAAAGTTATCCCCTGTTTTAACCAACACAGCTCCCTCTGCTTTCACTCTACCCCCTTAGATAATGATTGTAAATCGAGCGAAAAGTCTGAGAAATCGTTGAACTCCAACGATGGCTGCTCCCAGTCGCATTCCCAGTCACATCATCAATTGTCGTCGTCCCAACAACATCAGCAACAACAACAACAACGCCATTCTCATCATCATCATCTACGTCAACGTTCGGAAAGTCCTAGTTTTAAACGTGAGCCACATTCGGATCATGAGAGCCAAATGGGCCGCCGCAGTGCCGATCGTTTGGAACAGCGTTGCAGTGCTCGTTCTGAACGTGAACGAGGCGGCGGTGGTGATCATTGTGATCGCAGCAGCGACCGTGGTGAGGGCCACCATACACCATTAGCAATAATGCCACCAACTTCACAAGCGGCAGCCGAGGGTAGTTTAGCCGCTGCTGCAGCAGCAGCCGCAGCGGCAGCTGCCAGTAATGGCAAAGCACCATGGAATTATCCTGGTATTGATTTAATGGCTACAGGAGCATTTTGGCAAAATTATTCCGGTGAGTAATCATAAGTCTAAATATATCGAATTTCCAGCTAAATAAATGCAAAAACAAAGTGAAATCTTTTAGGGTCAGTTGGGATAAATTTAACATCCTTTCAAAATAAACTAAATTTGAATTACCGCCACACTGTCGCCGTACTTACACGGCAGTAATTTTCAAATATCACTGAAAATTTTAGTCGCAAAGAGAACGTATGTCCTAAAAGTGAAAACCAGTTTGTTTACATTCGCCCTATACCGAAATCCTTAGTGTCTACAGGAAGCGAACGCACTGTCCCATTTAGCCCTAGATTTTAAAAATTAATGGGGGGAAACGTAAACATCGCCGGGATAAATGTAAACACCACTCTTTCGCGCTTCATGGGTTCTACTGATCAGCAGTGCAATACCTGATGTTCTTTAATAACAATTTTTATTTTCGAAAGTTGAAAGCGTGTACTTTTAATTTTTCAAAATATTGGTGTAAAAAAGGAGAAAGTGTTTCCATTTACCCCAACCGACCCTAAATTGGGAATGAATTCTAATTTTTGATTTCTATTTCCACTTTCTCTTCCTTTTTCATATTAATGTCATGCAGAATCACTCGCTCAGGAAATCGAAATGGAACGTAAGTCACGTGCTGCCAATGCTGAGCGTGATGTAAAAAGTCCGCTCGCTGAGAGGCCACCAGCATATTATAAAAACTCGGTGCTTTTTGGCAGCGCAAATTAAGTTATTAAAACTTGCACTTACTGTGTATGTGTAAGTATGTTTGTTCAAAATGGCGGCGGTAAGTTTAAAATTTTACGATTTTCCGACGGAAGTCACTAACGCAAGGAAAATGGAATTTTACATGATCTCAAAGTGCAATCACGAAAATTTATGGGGAAAATAGTGAAAATATTTGCTTGAAAATTGTTTTTGTAGATTACTGTAGTATACGACAGTGGGAGAGAAAGGGAGGAAAAATTAACGTTTTCTAAGAAAATTTATTATAGTGAACACAACAAAAAACAAAAACTAAATCTTGGTTGAATGTAAAACATAATCAGAATATTTCGAAACTAAGAAGAAATTAAGAAATTTGTACATAGTTTCAAAATGATAAATGGAAATAGAAACTTAGTTAATTTATTGCTTTAGCTTAGAATTTTAGTTAAACAAAAAATAGATTTAAATAATTGCGAAAATTTTGTTACAAAACGTTTAAAAAACGCAAAAAATATTGTATGTAAGTTAAGCAAACTTTCATTTAAGGAGAAAAAAATAAGCAAAATTAAGAAATTGTAAATAAAAACCTTCACTGATTTATTATTTTTTTGTTTGTTAGGTAAAATTACTAGAAGGCAGCTTAGGAATTTTAACCCTTTAGGCTATGTGAACGTGAGAAATATTTCAAGTTACTACTTCATGCTTAATTAAAGCATAAAAGAAATAAAGCAACACTACAACAACCGAAAAACGCTGTAAATACAAAATCAAAAAAAAAAAACAAAAACAAAAAAAAAACCAAATCAAAGACTTTTTGACAACACATTTTAATAATAATAATAAATGAAAAATTAATTAATAAAACAGTAAAAAGTTGAAAGAAAAAATGTTACGCATATTTAACGTAAATTAAAATATTGAAACGAAACACTGAAAGAAAAAACTAGAAATAAGTCTGCAACATAGTTTTGTAGTTTGAATTTATTATTATGTATTATTTATAAATAATCTAATACTAAATTAATTGCAGTAAGATTTTCATAGTATTTCATTTCATTTCACATAATTACATTAACATTAATTAAAGAAAGTAATTACGATTGATTATTGCCTAATTCATATGCATACAATTAAATTAATTAAATATTACATGCGTAGAATAACGTAAAAACAACACAAAACACAAACAATTTAATCTCGTAGTTTACTTACTCCGGCATAAGAAAAAATATTTTAAATAAATAATAATGAAATGATTAAATATAAAGTTAATAAGTTTTGCTCCTTTCTTACATAAGTCACATAACTAAAATATTAACTCAATAATAAATATTAAATAGTATGTATTAATAATAAAATAAATACACGTATTCATAATGTTATACAGTAATTAAATATTATTAAATGTCATAAAATCTTAAAACAAAACAAAAAAATTAAAAAATATTTAAATGCTTCGTAATAAAATATAAAAGTAAATTATTATTAAATACGCTATAATAAAAATAAATTATTACAAAAAAAAAAAAAAAAAACATATTATTAAATGTGTTTTGATTTTATTTGAAATATGTACTGGTAAGTAATTCACATATGACAAACTTGTCTTTTTTTTTTAAATAAATGTTTATAGCAAAGTTTGGGATGTGTAATTGGAACGACCACCAGCACAATTCTCAAAGGTTCTTATCTTCTTAACATATAATCAGTTCATAATTGTCAGTATACACAATTGGAATCAAATGTGAGTGTGAAAGGGAAAGAAAAAAGAAGGTCGTCGGAGGACTGGACATAATCTCAAGGCCTCAATTCAGAAATTGAGTTCTGAAAGATATGTAGGGGAATGTGCTCATGACTTCCCATGAGGAAGCTTGGTTTTTAGATTATTTATATTATTATAAAACTAGAGTAATAAACAAGCTTTCAATATTTACTATTTGCATTTCATTGTGTCTTAATAAAAAGGTAGGGAATTTTCCGAAGTGATAACATAGTTAAACACACAAAAAAATAAAAAATTACTGAAAGTAGATTTTGATAGAACTCGAAAAAAAACTATACGTGTCTCGGCGTTTTAAAAGTTTTCTTTTTACGCGGGCCTAAAGTTTGTTCATTTCTAATAGATTAAGTATAATAAACCATAGTACAACTCGTTAGTTTTCCATCAAAGCTTGTTTGTATGTTCCTCAGTTTATTGTAGAATTTTCCGTAGAATATTTTCTTTTAACATATTAACCCTTTGGCGCTCACCATTATGGGTCTTTTTTGCCTTTTCGAAAAAAGTTACTTTTTTGACCCATTACGAGGGTTGATAGAGGGTTAATATGCTCAAAAATATGTTACCCATCAAATTTTACTATGGGTCACTGAACATTAAAAATCTCTAAACTTTGTTTTAGTAAAAATAAACCCGAATTCTAAAAATGTTTCAAATTTTCACCCTTTATACGCGCTGAACTTGTGTGTCTTTAAAAGAATTTTCTAAACTAAAAATTTATTTTACATTGCAAAATAAACTTTAATTAATTAATTTAAGCACTTATATCTTCAAATGTGTATTAGCTTTTCGTAACGATGTATATGCTTTTTCGTCGATGTTTTTTATGATTGGTTTTGAACACGTATGCGGAAAGCACATTCTCTCAGAAAATCATGTTAATTTTTTTAATAGTAAAGTTGAAAATATTTTTGAAGTTGTATTTTGAGTTAGAAGTATTTCCTGCTGAATCTGGGACACCGAAACATTGTGCCGTAATTTCATGTTGTAATTTATACTAGTCAGATTTTTTAACTTTTCCTCTAAAGGCAAACGAAACTCGATGAAATTTGAAATTTAAATGCGTTCGCTAGGTCCTGGAGAGTATAATTGTCCAACTACATTTGCACAAATAAAGCTGTATTGAATTTAAAAAGACACAGACGAACAAATTTTGAGTATGAAGGGGTACCTTCAATTTTGCTGCCTGTGACTCATTGTGATAAACTTCCGGCACCATATATACCAGAACAATATTGAAATATTACAATATGGATTGAAATATTTTGAATAATTGCTGTAAAATATTGTAATGTAATGATCCATAATTGTAAATATTGTATAACAATATTTCAGTTTTTCAAATAAATATTTTATAATAAAGTATCGAGTATCCGATACTGAACCTTTTTTCCGATACCAAGTAAAATACTTATGTTATAGCATTGAGTAAAAAAAGTACTTGAATCGAATGAAAAGTATCGAGTTTTTACTTGTATCGAATCATCACTAGGTGGGACTAGTGTTGTGGTAAATGGTAAGAGGGTCTCACGTATATCTAGTAATCTAGTAATTCACACTGAACAGGAGAAAAGTAGGGGAATGAAGTGAAGATTTAGTCTCCCACTCCCCTCTTGCTGAGAGTAGACTCAGACTAATTGTGTCAATTATAATATATCATGATCTATGGCATCTTTGCATTTTAGCCGCTTTCGGCATTTGCGCTGCAATAAGTTTCTTGTCAAGCTATTTAGACGGGTTTTCAATTTCTGAGTGTATTTTGCACAAAATTTACATATTCCTTCAGCGGCCATGGGTATCTCAAGATCATGGGATATTGGTGTTTTTTATGTACCATGGGCCTCCTGTAATGGTTTTTAGCTTTTCTACGTTTAATGGTGACGCAGTTTCCCATAGTTGGATGCCGTATTGCCAAATGGCTACATGCCTATTTTATAGAGTAACAATTTGTTTTCTAGGATCAACTTGGAGTTTTTGTTTAACATCCAGTGTTGTTTCGATGTTTTTAGGTTTGCCTATATTTATTTTTTTTTTACCTCAATATGTCTTTTCCAGGTCAATCTTCTATCGATGTTTATACCGATATAGTTAACATGCTCTTTTCGAATAGAGCAGTTGTTAATGGTTAGAGGTGGACAAGTTCCTCTTCTCAATGAAAAAGTAATATGAATACTTTTTGATTCATTGACCTTAACATAATTCTCCTGGCCGCCAACCAATCATTTATGGTACCCAGGTGATCCTGGAGATTTTTGGTGGCTGTTGAAGGGTCAGTATGGGTACTTAAAATTTCTGTATAGTCAGCGAATGTGGAAGTGAGTAACTTATGATTTGTTAGCAAATCTGAAGTGTATATCAGGGAGAGTAGTGGGCCTAGGATACCGGCGACGGTTGGGTATCTTTTTGAGTTAAAGCTTTTGCACTTGACAGCAGGGCCGTAGCCAGAAATTATTTTCGGGGGGGTTTTCATTCGAAGAAAATATTCATAAATAATTTTTATCAAACTGATTTTGAAATACAATAAATTAAATCAATGATACATTTGATGGACCCTATAAAATTAAAATTTTAGGAAAAATTTTCCGATTTTTTTTAATCTTAACCTCAAAAAATGGCCAAAAGTGATAAAAAATTCCCAGAATAATCAAATTAAATTTTTTCAAATAAATATTATTCAATGTGCATTCTAGTGCATTTTTTTTATCGTGAGGGACATAATTTCATTAACTCATTGACTTCCCACTTCTGATGATGTACCCAACCTCAAAAAAATTACCAAAAATAGTAGAGGCTCATTTTTTTTAAATGATCATCATTGGGAATTTGACCCATTATCAATGATAAGGAACCCGGATGAGGTTGTCCCTAAATTCGTGAAGTCACAGCATTGAAAGAGATCTTTCTAGTCGTGGTGCTCTGAGCAATAATGCGTTATAAAATTAATTTTAAGGTGGGTATCGAATCAACACTAGTCCCACCCACTGGCATGGAAACGTGATTTTTATCTAATTTTTAAGATATCTAGTTTTTAAGATTTGAAGTACTTAATGTTAGTTTCTAAGTAAAGAAAGAATCAAAAAACACATAAATTAAAGTAAAAAAAAAAGTTGTCAGTATTAATTTACCGTAGGGTTTTCTCTGAGTGTAGCTTAACCAGTTAAATTTTCAAATATTATTTTTAACAATGTATTTTATATGGTAATCGGTGTGTTTTTTAACGTTTATATATATTCGATGAATTCATATTTCCAAAACAGGAAAAAAAAAAAATAATCAAATCGATCATGAGAACATCATCTGCTGCATGCTAGAGTGGACATAAACTATGGTAGACAGATAGACAGTCGCATCACAGACTAACAAATATCGATCCAGTTTCTGAAAAGCTCAAAATTTTTTGGCAACAATCAAATTTGCTGCAATGATTTATGCGTCTCCTCTAATCCTTCGAGTGTGTCGGTGTTGGTTTCTATAACGTGAATTTCTATACCAATGAAGTGCAACACAATTTGTGAAGGTGAACCCTCCCGCTTAATTTAAAAATCGCTTTTCGAAAGTATTGTGATTATGATTATTGGTAAATTATATTTAATTCACAGTTAAATGATCACGTATGAATATTTCAGCGCGAGACGCGAACGAAACGAGAGATGCGCCACGAAAACCCAAAAAGATATAAAACCTAAAAGTTGCATACTTTTTGTATTTCTGTTCCAAAGGATCAAATTATAAAGTCGCATATATAAAATGTGTTTAAGATATTTTTTGTGTTTTTTGTGTTTTTTTTTTGTTTTTGTTAAAAGCGACGCACGAAAATGACCTCAATTATCGATTTAACTTTATTATTGGTTTTGATATGTGAAGGTTCGCATATTTTTTATTTTATTTTGCACTCTGTTGACGTGCGCGAAAATAACATAAAAAAAAGTTTTTGCTATACAAATTTCATTGTCGTTTAAATCTTTTACATTTCTCTGTCTCTCTCTTTTGGTGAGTTCATTTCGAAATAAATATAAATTATAACGATCTTTGCAAAAGGAGAAGCTAAACTGAAGCCGAAACTGAAGAAGAAGAAAAAGTGGTAACAAGAAATAAAATTAAAAGGAATGTTTTTGATTGTAGGTTGCGATTTGTGGGAAGGGGACTCGGCGTCGGAGTCATCGTTGAATTTGAAGTCGTCGTCTCTTAAAACAAACGGCATTAGATTACGGGTATTTGCAGTCAATCGCACATAATTGTAGTTAATTTTTATGAATTGTATTGAAAACGTTTAACTGATTGCTATGCCGCATACATATAAATGTGTGGCAATAAGATTTTTACCATAAAAGCATATAATTTATTAATTTTGTACCGCGAGAAGCAAAAAGTATTTACTGTTGTTTTTAAGGAATAAATCATACTATTAATTGTGGACAACTCAAGGAATTCTTTGAAAAGATATAGACAAAGATATGGGTCAAATTTTGTGGGAATATTTGAGGATAGACAGATTTAATTAGAGGCAATTGATGGAAAACTAATATTTGCAGACTTATGGCATTTAATCCCATATAAATTAAATGTTATTTAATATTTTTTTATATTCCCACAAGTTTTTGGTATCTTTTTTCTTGTGCCAGCCAGAAGGAGATATTTAAAATTGTCCTAGAAAATTATGTGAAAATTTCAGCTATCGCCTAAACTCAAACTGTGTAAATGTCCACACAGCTTAGTATTTTTGGGTACATAAGAAGATTCACATTGATTAATATTTAACAAGGCAATGCCAGCTTTTCCTTTAACAATCTGTAGATTACAAATCCAAGTTGAGTGTAAAAATACTAGTAGTAAAACGAAATCAGTAACTTAATGATACTTGCAGTAATGTAATTGACTTATTTACTACACTAAGCAAAAAAATTTCACCTCCGGCTCCTGCGTAGTACTCTCATAGATCATCTTAACTTGTTGACAATGTACTGTCACCACCGCCGTAGCGCACATCTTCCACCACCAAAAAAAAAAACTAACACAATATCGCATACACAAAACAACAACAACAACAGTAACGGCGGAGCATTCTCTACAAATAAGCCGCCAATATTCTCCTCGCAGCATAAAAACACGTAGCTCTGTCTGACTAGCTAGTAAGCGAGCATAGATTTGGCGTTGCTTGGTTATAAATCAGATGCAGCTCTTAATAAATGTAATTGAGTCGCGTTCAACGCTTATAGAATTTAAACGTAGGTACGAGTATTTCATAGATACATTTGTATCTTTGTGTCTTCGGAAAGTGATCGCGTGTGGGAATGCATTTTGTATGTACCAAAACGAAGCTTAGACTTAGCACAAGGGAAAGATCCTTATGCCTTTTGTAATTGCTGCATTGCATACATACATACACACAAACATACACTAATGCATAAAGAGGTGCATAGTGGTTACTCCTGTGTGCATGCGCCACCGCTTTTGCATGTATATGGACGGTGGTGAATGGTGGGTATGGCGGGCACGGTATGGCACTTTGCCTGCTGTCGCCACTTCAGATACTTTTGTTTAAGCATAAAATACAATTGTCGATATTGTTTATGTTGTTGCTGTTGTAGTTTTCATTCAACGTACACACGAGTGCTGTTGCACTTATTGTAGTTTCATATGTTTGCAACATATTCGTTCTTTTTGTTTTGTTTGTGTGTGTGTGTGTTTTTTTTTTTTTTTTGGTGAAATCACGTAAAGTAAAATTGTAGCTGTATAAAACTCAAACGAAATTGTAATAAAAAGTAAGGGAAAATAATTACAAAGTTACAACAACTATAGCAAGCATATGTTGTCGTTTATGAATGTGATCTTGCTTTTGTTGTTCACAACATTTGCGAGTGTACTTAAAAGTAAATATCGAAAAGTATGCGAAATTTTTCTTCCTATTTTCGATCAGCTTTGTTAGGAAATGGTAAAATCCACCAATTAGGTTAGGCTAGTTTGAAATAGCTGCCTGCGGGTGCACCTTGTGAAAATGAGCTATCCTCATTTATCATATCCGTTGAATGTTTTTTAGGAAGCTAAGTAGGTTTATAATCTAAATATCAATCAAGTATTTTACATAGGTCATCGAAAGCCAAATTGTCTATATGATTTTTACGATACGAGAGCTGTGAACTTTCTATTTTTCCTTGTAACCACATCTCCTTCAGTTATTTCTATATGCAAGAATTGGTCTTTCTGCGTCTTTTCCAACAGGACTATGTTGGCTGCACTAACGAAGTGCCTGTTTGTTAATAGCAGTTCTATCATTCGTCGACTACGTAGTTTAGGCCAAATAAGTTTCGTTATTTTGCAGGTGGTTTCTAACAACCATTCACCGTTCACTTGTTCGATTACATCAGAAATTAACAGAAGCTCACACTTTTCTGCTCTGCTTTTCACGAGTGTTTTGTAATAATGTGAATTTTCTGGCTTCTTTACTGTTTGAATGTTAAAAAGCAAAAACTACTCTACTGTTATTGTTGTTGTGCTATACACACACGACTTCTTACTTATTTTTACCTGCATTAACGCCAACATATTCGCTACTTAGCCTTTCCTAAGTTTCCTTCGAATATGTTGACGTTAAAATAGGTGAAAAGGGAGATAAAGTTTTTCTTGTCGTATTAATATATGGACGTGTTAACGGGAAAGAAATATGAAATAATTTTTAAAATTATATTAAAAGCCAAAACAACAAAAATAACAAAAGACTTACAACAATAACGCCATTTCTTGTGGTTATGGTACGAAAGTACAAAAAATGTGGTGGAGGAGTACTAAATTAACCCTTTGACGCTCGAATTATAATGGGGCTTGAGAGAAACCTTTTGTTGTGAAATTATGGTTACTTAGGTCTTCCACAACCATGACACTAAATTTCTTACTTCTACATTGATTTGTTTGTCATTTATTAAAGGTTAAAAAACAGAGCTATGAAGCTGTAGACAACCACTGGATATCTCCTTTTCTCCAATTTTTTTATTTTCATATTCTCTTATCTTTTATAAATATATCTGATAAAAAAATTTCCGGTTAGTAATAATTTAATGCATTATTTTTCAAAAAATAGTGCAAAAGATTTTATTAAAAATTTTTGCACTTAGGTTTTTTGGTGGACTTCAAACACAAAACATTAAAAAAAAAAATACTTAAGCAAGAAATTTCAAATATTCAACAATCAGCAAACGTGAAGAATATCTAACAGAACCGAATACAAATAACGTTAATAGTGATATCTGTTATACATTTTATTTATCCCACATAAAGTGGATGTTGCATATACGCAACATTGGGTATGAAAGAGTTAAGAACTGTATCTGTGCAACAGCACAAATACAGTTGGTATGAGAAATTGATTCACCACATTATAGAGCTTAAAAGAATTGTACAAAATTGTGCACATTATTACAAAACTTTTTGTTAAAAATTGAATTTTCTGAAAAACCATCACAAGAAAATAATATTTTTAGATTTTGAGTCGGAAATGTTTTCAACTCAAAAAAGTTATTTCTTATAAATTTAACATCCGGTCTATTAAATTTTTGTGTAAATAATCCAAGTTCGTTTGCTCTAAGTTCAATATTATGGAAGTTATGGTGCAATATCTGGCAATAAGTATTTTTCCGAATGAGTTTTCATGAAGACCCCGTATCTTAGTGGAGTTAAAAAAACACCCTATGTCTAAAACAATTTTTTTTTTACCAGAACTAACACAGAACTATGCCTTACCAGCTCCGTTGCCTTCTAACCCCTCCCCCCTTATCGATGAAAATCGCATGTATTGTGATTAGGGGCGTACGTAGAAAAAAGTTTCGAGGGGGGGGGGGGGGGGGGTGAGAGGGGGCTTTTGAAAATTTTTTTATGTCAAAAATTTCGTTTTTGGTAACTTATAATTTCCTTTTTATTTGATCACAAATAACAAAACAAAAATTTTTTGTGTCAAGTTTTTTACATGCTCTCGCTGTGTTTAGTTTCGACTTTTCATACAATTTTAGTTGAATTTCTACAAATTTATAAATTTTGAACATCCTGCGGCACTAATAAAAAGTAATACTTCTAAGGAGCCATAACTGTAAAATTTGAAAAAATAACTTAATTTTGTACTTAATCTTGTTTGAAAAAAAGACAGGAGAGTGCCGAAAATCTATGGTTTTTGTCACAAAATTTGTTTTCATTAAGAACATTTTGACCTCTATATTTTGCGACATTTTTTGTCTTGTTTTTGAATACTGCTCTTTTTTACTTTGTATTATACAGAATAAAGTTCAGGGAAGTAACGTCAATTTCATACTGCTGATTTGTGTATTAAATTGAATCAGTTTTGAGCTTTAAATGAAGAATACAGTACCGACGTATAATGATTCGATCCCATAGATCGAATTTAAGGCTGATGATCTCAAATATAAAATCAGCTTTATTGCAACTCTTGTGGCTTCGCAGTAAATTAGGCTTGCGTTATTCATAACTTCTGTTGTCTTGAAGTGTTAACATTTCATTTTTTAAAGTTTTTACATTTTTCGAATGGTTTGCATACTTTCAGGATGAAATAAAATAATTTTCATCAAAAAAGTGCGGTAATATCGTTGTAGACAAGTTTTCAAAGGGATTTATTCTAAGAAGTTGGAAAAAGGTAGAGGATATTTTAATACTTCCTGATAGGTGAAAATGCATACTATATACTGGAAGAAAAAGCAACGTATGTTTTCACCGTTTTATGGTTTTTTGACCATCAAAATTTGAGAATTTTTAGTTTTGCTATTTTCAAAAATATAAAAATTTTTTGATACTACAGAATACTTATTTGGCAATATTTTGAAAAATAAGAAAAAAATAAAAAGCTTGTTGGGAAATTTTTAATGTAGCACATGAAATTATGGACTGTTTAGGTAAAAAACGCATTTTTAAGAATTTTTTTATATCCACATCTATAAAGGTAAAATTGAACATTCATAAAATTTTGCTTGAAGTCACTCGACTTTGAGCAGCTGTAGCACCCACAGTAGTAATTTGATGGAGAAGATTTTTTGGCTTCTTCTTAGTAGAAATATTATCTGTAAATTGATGTCAATTTTGTTGGGTTCGGTTTCATAAATTTTTGTCTATTGGACAAATCACTGTGCGACGATGACAAAACTGTCGGTGAAGAAACTAACGACATGGTGCTCAATACGAAAACAATTACACTGGAGGAGGCTATGTAAGGCGATGTTATGACGCTTAAAAGGCTTGCAAGCTGTGTATTATAGAACAAGCGAGTCTGCACAAAGCAAACCCAAAGCGAAAATTGAATTAAAATATTAAACATAATAAACTTAGATTCTGAACAGTATGTAAACCTCTTTTAATTTGTATAGAAAAATAAACTCGGTAGTTGCGACAACCAGTGATGTGATTTTAGCGGTTTTACCGCCAGATTTGGCGGTTTTTTGATTAATTTAGGGGGGAAACATTGAGATTCCCGCTAGCGGCAATTTCGGCGGTTTTTTTTAAATATCCGGCAAAACAAATATTAGTTATGTGCCTTTAAAAATCGAAAGATGTTTTTACTCCTACAATATAAAGTAAATGCAATTGTGCGTTCATTACAGGTAGACCTCGCTTAACCCTTAAATGGGGTGTGATGCATATTTTCATCGTATGCAAAAAATCTCACAGAAAGTAAATCGAAATTACGCCACCTTAAACTAATTTATAAAACTCGTGGAACAAACATTGTTCGGAATTAAAAATACTACCTCTAAATATGTTTTTAATTGAAATCGAACATATTGCGTATTTAAGGGTTCACACGGGGGTTGCGTTTCAATATTTTAAAAGACACCCAAAAATATTTTTTTTTCTTTCAGACATTTTTTTAATTGAAGTTATAGTTATATTATACATACACATGAAAAAAAAAACAAAAACATCGATCGATACCCTAAACTTGCGGATTTTTCTTTTGTTTTTGCGTCAAAAAGAGTCTAGTTCAGCGTTCTTTTACATACGCCAATACATTCTCCAATCCATAACTTATACAACGAAGGGCAAAACAAATTTTCCAGCTTTCCTAATAATATTCAATGATATTTTAAATTAATTTTTTATTCATATTATCTCAAATTTTCTAGCTTTTTTCAAAAAAAAAAATAGTTGACAACACTGGCGACAACCTCGAAACTTGCACCGAGCCCGGTTTTCATTACGTGCAAGAATCGAGTTTCTATTGTAAGTATCTGTAAAATTTGCAATCATTTATTTATTGATTCAAATTGACTTTTATTTAAAAAAATATTTCCTTAGTCAAAGTTGCTTAGAATTTTATGTAGAACAATGTCATCGCTTAGACGATATACATAGAGAACAAATTTGACCCACCCTAGTACATACTGAAAATTTAATCAATATCCGACTAAAGCTAAAACTAAGAATAATGTTTAATTTCATTAAAATAATCACATTTTCCACATTTTCTTTTGTAAACATTTCTTTTCATGAGCGATGCTCTCTGTCTGCCTAATTCTATTAGGATGTGGCTTATAAATTACAATCACAATCATAAAAATACTAAACTAAACAACAGGAAAAAATTAGTATTTGCCACAAATGAGTCGCAACACGCAACACACAAAAATTGAATGGAATTCCATTGCAATGCAGCATCAGCAGCATCAACTCAATACTACAAAGTGTAGAAAGAATTGCAACTGCAATTCAACTGCAAACTGCGATTTTAAATTAATTTCATAACGATGATTTGCGGCACGCCCACCTAGAAAATAGCAAGACGCTGCTGAAACTCGCCAGCAAGTGAGGAGTGAAAAGAGATGTGCCACAATGGCAAAGTCTTACTCATCGTTGCAGTAAACACATTAATTGAAAGTTTTGTTTTCGGCGTTATTGCCGCACATGCGGCATGCAATATTCAGCATGTTGTACGAGAATGCTGTATGTTTTTTTATTACAATTATTTTTTATTTTGTGTGTGTGTGTGTATGAGTGTCAATAGCGTTCAATAGAAAAGCAGCAGCTAAAAACAAATACAAGCATGACTCTTTTCCAAATGCGATCGATTGCAAAGATACGCGAAATTATTGCAACAACGCACACAATCCATACCTGTGTTGCAGCAGCGGCAGCAGCAGCAGCCAACAAACCAAAGTTGCGCAATCAGAGAAATGAGTTAAAAATCGTACTTTTAATTGTTACACAACAGGAATATCTTCTATAGATACATAGATAGATATTTATATTCTATGCTGTATTTAATTGAGTTTTGTGGCGTCGCACGTTGCACAAATCTTGGAAATTTATGGTTTATTATTTTTCATGATGTAATATTCCCCCTCTATTTATCGAGAGAGAGAGATAGGGTAAGATAGATAGCAGGGGCGAGAGAGGTGAAATGGGGAACTACCATATTCGTATTGTAAGTAGAAAAAGGTAGACACACTCAGTTTCAGCTTCAGCTTCAGCTGCTTGTTGCACTGTGGGTGTAACTGTGTGGTCAGTAAGTTAAGAAATCTTTGAACTGCTGTTTTCTTTTTTACTTCCAGCGGGCACTTAGTAGAGAAGACAACAGCAACAAAGGCAGCGAGATTAGC